>CM060920.1:931698607-934281107 GCA_030737875.1 Allium sativum | reverse complement strand
AAATCTGAGACCCATAGGAAATTGGGGTGGGAAGTGTACAATATACTTTGTACGAGAGAAAGGTGAATCCCATGTGTTAGTATTTCAGGATAGTGGGTTTGGCGGTAAAACATTGTAAATTGGAAAAGGTTAAAAGATAAAAATGGATTAGGAATATATATGGTTGAGAGAATTGACTTTGTGGGAGTGTCTAGGAAAGCTTAGGTAAGTTGGAAACCCAATTTGAGTCTATCCCAATTGTTAACTTTTAAGAACTTGAAATTGTAAAAGCTTTTAGAAGATGGTTTATGGTGTTTTCAAGTTTTAATCTTAAAAGTTACAGTTTTAAAAATATATAAAGAGCATATTTGAAAAAGTACATATTGAGTTTTGAAGTAAAATGGGGTATATTTTGGAAACAGTGATTTCTTGTGAAATTTTTGTCTAAAATAAAATTCCCTCAGTAAACGGTGCACATTATAGAGCATGTATATCCCACTACGTTATATTGTATGAAAGGATTCAAAAGCAAAACATAGAAAAAATTGCATTTTGATGAGGCATTTTGTTGAAAACTAGAATTTTCTATAAAGAAAATTTTGAAATCTCTACTCCTTTGCCAATCATTTTGATAAAAAAATTTAACGAGAAAATTTTGTTGGGTAGACAAAATAAGTTGTAGAAAATTAAAAATAGAGTAGATGTTTGCACCTTATAATAAGTAACTGAACTGACCTTTTAGGCAAGAGCAAGCCGTAAACCTGATTGAGAAATAGTTGTCCTTATCTACTCCAGCTTTTGTGATTTGAAAAAAAAAATGATTTACATTTAAAAAAGTTGACATGTTTCTGTGGTTTGGCAAAAGTAAGTTTTGGTGAAAAAAAAAGCAGCGATACTTTTAACTTTTGGAAGAAAAGTGAAATGAAAAGTCCAAATCGTGTTTTAAAAAGTATTGAGTGGGTAAAGATTAGTGTCTAGGGAAAACGACAAAAGTTTTGAGGCTATGGAGTAAATGGCGAGAATTATCTTGGAATAATGGTTAGTTCCCGTATAACGCGTAAGGATTGAAAAGCCTAGGGTGTTACTTACAAATTTCTGTTAGTACACAGCTAGGACTAGTGGTGACTACTAGATAGTGAAGGGCAAGTAAGCGTTTAGATCCTGTTGCTAATTTTCCTGTTAGGGGTGAAACCCGTTATTACATTTCTGTTGGGTTCATTCTGTTATCTTGTTCCTGTTGGCTAGTTAGGGTAACACCTAAACATATCATTGATCCCGTGGCTTAAACTTTTCTGTCTAAGGGGGACATAGTCCTGAGATTCTTGGCTCTTAGTAGTAGCTATGTATATTGTCTGTTTTCCTATTTTAGTTGAAGGACTAGAAGGCTTATTTGAAACTAAACTCAAATGGAAGGATTAAGCAAAATAAGCTAAGAAAAGAGTGGTGACATAACTAAAAAGGAAACAATAAATTCAGTAAAGCAACAAACACAACATTTAAAGAAAGATGGAAAATTCTAAGAAAAGGCATATAAGAATAAATTTTTCCAAGATAAGTTGAAAAAGAAAATCTATAACAAAGAAAATTTTCTTATGTGGGTTGTGCTTGGATAGGAAAAAGGGAATCTTTATAAAACAGTTTCAATAAAATCCAAGTACGGTTAGAAAAAGGTTGAAAAAGAAAAATGGAAGATGTGAAATTTTCTGTTTTCCACTTTTTTGTAACACAAGAAATCTAATTTAAAAAATTAGATTTTTCTGAAATTTGAAAAATAAAGTTGGTTGGTAGGATTTTCGATGCAACAATTGGACGAACTGCGCTCTTGCTCAGCAAGAGTGTGGGAAAAATTTGGATGAAAACGTATTTTGATTTTCAAATATTGCATTCATATAGAAATTTGCCAGTACATTTAGAATGTGTGCATCGTGTTTTTAAAGGATTTTCGAAAATTTTGCATTCATATAGGAGGTATCTCTTAGGCATTCATTTCATCCATGTATTATTATGTTGAATTGCACTTTGCACCTGTGGACGTCAAAAGTTGGTCATTAGTGACAGTCAACCCCCAATTGTGTGGAAATCACACGAATAATGATTATGAAATGTGATAAAATAAAGAAAACAGGGAACACGCAAGAATTTTTATAGTGGTTCGGCAAAGATGATGCCTACGTCCACTTTACATGTATTGATCTTTTCTTTTTGATTACAAGTACAATGCTTTTTCTATTTTGCGGAAGAAGAAGACATGGCTATTTTTGGACTTAGCCATAGAAGAGAAGTTCAGCCAAAAAGTTAAGTAGCCGAAAAAAGTCATCCTTTCCACTTTGAGCATGGATGTATTTATAGGTGAAGAAGTATGCTGAGCAGGTAGCCGCGTGTCTTTCCTCTTTTTCGAAGCTTGGACACGTGGAGCTCGACATTGGTAGTAGGTTTGATGGTGGTACACGGTCTACTACTGATTAATAGTACCCTCGAGAATTGTGGCTTATGTGGCAACCGAGACGAGGTATACTAAAGTAGAGCTCTGTCCGGAGATAGTTGACCGCCTTTATTGCCTTGAGAGCTGGACCGCGTATTTAATGACTTTGTTGGATATTTCCAGATGGATTTGAGATATTCGGTCGATCCGTTTTTAGAGGATGCAGCTAACTAAGTCGGTTGAGAGGAGCGATTCTTCCGGGCTCATCAAGCCGTTGCTTGGAGGAAACCAACTCGAGCTAGTCTTGGTTTGAGCTGACTTTAGAGGAAGTGGTTTGGGCCGAACCTTGCCTTGGCTTTCTGGAGCGCGAGTTGCTACGCCGGCCGATCGACCGGTGCTGAAGAGAGTTTCTGGATATTGGGCTTCGATCCATTGAACAGTGACAGCTTTTGCCAAAAAGTTGTTCAACACTTTGCCCTTTAGAATACATATTTCTTGGTAAAGGAGGTGTGTTCTAATCCTTGCATCGCAGTCCAATATGCGAGTAGCGATGGTTATGCCGAACCATATTAAGGCTAGAAGTTCAGCGGTCCCGATGGTTGTATTAAGACCAGAAAACCAACGATCGAAGTAGATCGTATTAAGGCTAGAATACCGACAACCATTGAAGACCGTATTTAGGCCGAAAATGCAATTGTTAACTCCAGTCTCGAGAATTGTTACCTGTAAAGATTGCGCGAGCCATCCTCGGTCCAGAGAAGGCTTTTCGTTTTGTTTAGGCGAGTATTGACCATACTCGGGCTGAAGTTCATGGCAAGCAGTAACTACACTTGGCTTAGACGGATGGCGAGTATTAACAATACTCGGCTTATGGAGGCGGCGTGTATTAATCATACTTGGCTTACACCATACTCGGCTTACAGAGGTGGCAAGTATCAACCATACTTGACTTATGGAGGTGGCAAGTATTAACCATACCCGGCTTATGGCAAGTGTTATTCATGCTTACCTTATATTAGATTATTTGATAAGTCTTCGAAGGGGCGAGTATAGTACATACTCGGGTTTAAAGAGATCTGACCATATTCGCGGGAGGAGGGGAGCGTCAGTCATGCTCGGCTTAAATCATTCAAACATAATCCATGTTTGCAAAAGAAAGATTATTGTTTACTAAGGAATTTTTTACAAGAAATAAATTCTAAGAGGAAGAACGTTGATTCCGGAGCATTCCTAGGAGATAAATCCTAACTCCATACATGTGTACATGAACATATCCTTTTTTTTGAAAGAAACAAAAATATATTGGAAATAAGAAGTCCAAATTTTATTAATTGATGATGATGCCACGAGTGCTAGTCTCGGGGTCCTTCCCGTTTCTAGGAGCTCGAGGACCGGCTTGAGGAGCTTTGCCTGAAGATTGTGGTGGCATGGCCTGCGGATTCTTCTTAACATACTCGGGAAGCTCCCCTCGCCTGACCCTATCCTCGATGAGATCGCACAAGTGCCTGCATTCATTGGTACTGTGGCCAACGACGTTGTGAAACATGCAGTGCTTTCTAGAGCCGAGCTCTTTCTGGGTCGGCTCTCGTGGAATAGGTCTTGGGAAAGGCAAGGACCCTCATACATCAAGATAGATGTCGAGCAAGGAAGAATTGAGCTCGGTATATTGATCGTACTTGTTCTCTCTTTGAGGTAGCACATTGCGTTCATTCTTCTCCAGGGCCTTTCTTCTTCCTTTATTCTGGCCATTGGTGTAAGATGGACCTCCTTGTTTGGTGGCTAGGACCTCGAGGCTCTCCATCTCAATGCTGGCGTGTTCTTGTCGGAGGAATCGTTCGGCCTCTACATAGAAATCTTCTGTGTCCTTGGGAGGATCTCTGGTCAAAGAGATTGAGAATTCTGATCGGTTCTGAACACCTGCAATGGCGGCCATAAGCACCATCAATGGCTCGGGTCAATCGACGGATGCTACAACCGCATTGAATCTTTCGAGGAAGGACCGAAGTGTTTCTCCCGGACATTGCTTGATGGAGGCCATGAACATGACACTCTCCGGTCGGGAGATATGAAACCTGAACTGCTCGATGAAGTGAGTGACCAGTATGTTCCAACTGCTGATTGACTCCGTTGTTAGCTACCGAAATCACATGCCAGCTATATCTATGAGGAAGAGTGGGAAGCACTTGGCCATAACATTGTCGATGCGACGAGCACTTCCATATGGCGCATATATCGCATGATGTGGATGGTTGGGTCAGTTTGACCGTTGTAGGGTTCAATGGCAGGAAACTTGAAGTCTAGAGGATTGGCGAAGTTCCTGATTTCCCTGGTGAAAGGGCTGTGATGGATATTACCTATATCCTGATGAGAAGAATTTCCCTGGGTGAATCATTGTATGATGCTTGCAAGTTGGCTTCCATCTCTAAGGAGTCGCAGCTATGAATCCAGCTCTGCATTCGGGAGAGCTCCAGTACTGGGATACAATAAAAGCATGCTCGGAAGAGTGGCCATAGGTTGGGTCCGACCTCCGAGAGTTGAGTGAAGATGAGGGCTAGGGTTCATCGCAGCTGTTGGTTCCGGGAAGACTGGCATCTCTTGAACCTGATGAGAATTGGATCGAGCCGTACCTATGACAAGAGGTTCAGGCTGACCCAGCATAGCATGTGATGTTCGAGGCTCTTCGATTCCTTCGCCCGAGGTGATGTTTGGAGGGTCTACAATAGCATTTCCATCTGCCAATCTGGGAACCGGTATGGTAGAGTGGTCTCCCTGGTTCGAAGGGAAGGCAACACCAGCTCTTCGTTGAACGAAGGGCGACATAAGACAAGTCTGCGGTAAGACACTAGGTTGTAGTGGGAATGGCATTGATCCTGACTGACCCAGTGGTTGCTCAATTTGTCCGAGGAGTCAAGCTGTCCCCAAGAGTGGAGGCAAAGTGGTCAAACGACCTTGAACTTGATCGCGGGCCTCCTGTGAATCTGCAGCTACGGCTGCACTAGTCGTTGGAAGCGATACTCCTGGCTGTGATTGGTTGGGAGGTGGAGCCGAGCCAAGATGAAGAAAAGGTGTGATCTGATTAGTGGCCTGATTTTGCACAGACCGAAGATCATTTTTCTCCCCAGTCCCGGTCGATGGAGGAATTGACGTTGAAGCGTTTAATCCCATCTCCACTCGACCGATAAGGTGATCCATCAACTGTTGTTGTCATTCAAGGAGTTTACCCTGAGATGTCATGTGGCCTTTGAATTCGGCCATAATCTTATCTATGTCGTCCTGGGTGAAATATCGGGACATGTCTTCATGAGAGGAGGCTTCCTAACTTGCCTCTGCAGCATTTATCTTGGCTGCTTCGGAATTCGCGGGACGGGAAGATTTTGCATCTTTCTTCCGCTTGTTCGCCATGGATTGGAACTCGTTGAGGATCATAAAGTATGTCGATGCATGCCTCCTACCTGGCGCGCCAAAGTGTTGACGTCAAAAGTTAGTCACTAGTGACAGTCAACCCCAAATCATGTCGAAAGCACACGAATAATGATTGTGAAATGTGATAAAATAAAGAAAATTGGGAATACGCAAGACTTTTTATAATGGTTCGGCAAAGGCGGTGCCTACGTCCACTTTATATGTATTGAACTTTTCTTTTTTATTACAAGTACAATGCTTTTTCTATTTTGAGGAAGAAGAAGAAATGGCTATTTTTAGACTTAGTCATAGAAGAGAAGTTAAGCCAAAAAGTGAAGTACTTTTCCACTTTGAGCATGGATGTACTTATAAGTGAAGAAGTGGGCTGAGCAAGCCGCCATGTGGCTTTCCTCTTTTTCAGAGCTTGGACATGTGAAGCTCGACCGTTATTAGTAGTTGCGGCGGTGGAACCCAGTCTAGTTCTTATTAATATTACTCTCGAGAATTGTGGCTTACATGGCAACCGAGATGAGGTGTATTAAAAGTAGAGCCTTGTCCGGAGATGGTTGACCGCATCTATGCCTTGAGAGCCAGGCCTGGTATTTAATGACTTAGTTGGATAATTCCATATGGATCCGAGATATTCGGTTGATCCATTTTTAGAGGAAGCGACTAACTTGCTCGGTTGAGAGGAGCGATTCTTCCAGGCTCGTCGAGCCATTGCTAGGAGTAGACCAACTTGAGCTAGTCTTGGTTTGATATGACTTTAGTGGAAGCTGTTTTGGGCCGAACCTTGCCTGGGCTTTTTGGAGCGCGAGTTGCTACGCCGGCTGATCGACCAGTGTTGAAGAGAGTTTTTGGATATTGGAATTCCATCCGTTGAACCATGAGAGCTTTTGGCAAAAAGTTGGTCAATAGCACTAGTACACAAATGGTTGCAAATTGGATGCACACATGATGGTTGTAATTTATGCGAGGAATTACTGAATTTTACCCTTATCAAATTTCGGGGACGGATGTTCCTAAGGGTGGGAGAATGTAACACCCCGCATTTTTTTATTAAAGATAATAAATAGGGGATATGTAACAACCCAGAAAATACGAGCCAATTTAAAATTTTTAAATTGGTTATTTTAAAGAAATTAGAGCAATTGAAATAGAATATTTCAATAAAATAATGAGTTAGAAATGGTGCGGCAGTATGAAAATTTGAATTCAAACTTTGACCAACTGTACCGGATGCAAAATAAAACGGATTTTAGTGAAATCAAAAATATTTAAATCTTTTTATGATTATCTTTCTAACGAATCTGAAAAATCGAAGTTTCATAGCTGGAATCAAAAGTTATGGCTAAATGAATTTTCAGTAAGTTCGCTATAGAGAATATATGGCCTTTGAAAATAGACTTTTTGCAAACGACCACAGAATTCGACGAAACCACTTTTGTTGGATCTGTGATGTCAAATTATTGCTAGGTTTCAAATTCCATAATTTTTGAAGTTCATATGTGAGCGTGGCAACCTGTGATGATCCCAAAACCCCATATGATTGTGTTAAGGATAATCATTGGAATATAACACATTAATCATCATTAGCAGAGTACAGATAATAGCATAAGCTGCTGTTAGACCAAAAAGTGGTTCTAACACCCAAATTGACTGAGATTCTGATAAAATGAAATCAAAAACAAGAAAAAGACACGAGATTTATAGTGGTTCGGCGTTAAAGAGCCTACGTCCACTTTATATCACTTTGTTTGATAATGTAAATGAAAATACAACAAGATCTACACTCAATCTCACTCATTTTACATATAAATTCACACAATAATATTTGAAATACACACTAGATGATGATTTGAATTAATTAGTAGTGCTGGAATTCGGTTCTCAAGAATTCTCAATTTCTCAAAGCGCCAAAAGATCCTTCCAAATGCCTCTTGACGGGGTATTTATAGGTGAAAATTCCTCCTGGATCCGGATCGGATCAGGTACACGTGGCCCTCGTCCCGTGACTTTCGGGATCGGGTGAATTCTGGTGAGGACAACACATCGAGTTGGTGGCTATCGTGGGTAGGAAGTGGGTGCAACTGCCCCGAATATCAAGGAAATCGTGGAGTGAAGCAGTTGGAAATTCTGGGATCGGATCGGGTTCTCTGATAACATAGGGTTCGGATCGGCTTGGTCATCTCCGATCCGGTCCTGTTTGTGTCCTCTCTCTTTTATTACATTGTGTTGGCTTGTTTATTTCCAGCAAGGCCCGATCCAACCCGATCATCTGGCAAAGTAATCTTCATTATTTGATCTTCTAACTTTGTGTAGCCTAGTCCACAAAGTAGGCTAAAATTTTGCCCCCTCAAAGGACGCTTCTGTTGAAGACGAAGCGTGCTTTGACATTATCTATTCAATGGCTTCTGAACTTAACCGCTGGATGATTGCTCCCATTTGCTTGCAAAGACGCGTTGCTTCATAAAGTCGTGTCTTTTATCGCCTATATATACATCATAGAATACGTGACTTATTTTCTTCATTTTTAAACAATCCTAGGGACTCTTCTTGATGTCCAGTGACTCCTCCAGGTACGCTTTTTCTTTATTGTTCTTTAAGCTCAGTTTAAATGCCAATTCAGTGTGCGCGACTCCATCCGGGTTCGGATCCTATAAGCTCGCACTCTGGTCCGGATGGCTCTTGCTCTTCGACCCGTGATCACTAAACTGATGGGCCATGAGTACCTATATGGGCTTATGTTCCGGTCTGGATGGATTTCCTTTTAAATCCGCCATCGCCAAAGTGATGGGCCAAACACATATTTATGGGCTCGGATTCCGGTCCGAACGGAGTGAAAGAGTGGGAATACTAAGGGTCATCTCACACCTTATATGAATCTGCCGCTCTTCTTCATCTATCTCTTTTACTTTCACAACTCTCGTGCTCTCAGTTTTATACCGAAGCCCTATTTCTTAAAAACTCAAAAATCCTTCTCGTTTCAATCTCCGAATCAAACACCTAGGTAGGTTTATAATCTCGATTTACCTCGAAATAGTTGTCTTCAGCTAAGATTTGTGGTTAATTCGAGTGATTTGGGCATGGTTATTGCTCGGCTTCGACGCCATGGCTTTCTCCTCCCTCGCCGTCATCGTCGGTGGCTCCGCCATCACCTCGAGGCGTTGTGAGGTGGGATATGGTATTTGTTCGGTCCTAACTGGGGTTTTGGAGACGGGATTGAGTTCGGTGTTGGTTGAGGAGGAAGAAGAATATGAAGAGCGTGGGAGATCGGTTCGGATGAGGAAGCATGGAAGATGGAGGAGAAGAAAAGGAAGAGAGGTTCACAAGACCGGATCGGGTCGGAGCAAAAGTCAAAAAGGGAAACAGAGCTCACTTGACCGGATCGGGTCGGACTTGCAAACAAAGAGGAGGACAGGACTCTCCCAACCGGATCGGACCGGAAAGTGAAACAAAGGAGGAGAGGGGCATGGTTGCTTAATTCGATCCGAACCGTTCCAGAAGTCCACCTCCGAACCGATCCGACTTTGATCCTTGGGCTCTACTATTTGTCCGAGGTCAAGACAAGGTTGTGCCCTCCCGATCCGATCCCAATGAACGCATCCGAACCAAACCGAAGAACAATTCAACTTAATGCATAAGAACTTGCTTAACTGGCCAAATCAATTCTTGATATAGTCTACAACTTAATGGACAGTTAGGATGATGCCCTGCGAACGTAAACAAACATCAAGGACTATTCTGAACACTGCTTTGCCAAAACTTTGCATTATACTTTCAAGGTTCACTTTACATCTTCTGCACACACCGTACACACTATAGTTCACACATGTGCACAGGGGGATACGGGCTAATTTACTCTAATTTCTATTATTGCTTCTTCAATAGTTTATTGACCATGGATGAGAGACGTTCATCTCGATTAGCGGAAAAGAAAGAGGTCCCAGAGACATCCAAGAAAATCACTCTTGATGACATATCTTCTTCCTCAGATCCAGAATGGGATGACGAGGGCCCAGATTACGAAGTAGGAGCGCATAACAAAACGCCTTCTGATAGCGAAGTTTCTCTGGGCTATGAAGAGGAAGGAGAGATCGGAGATATTCGAGCTCCTAATGAATTTGAGTCTGCCATCATATTGGAATCACCCCAAGATTCTATTGAATCGACGATTGACAACGACAGACTTATTCGAATATGCCTAAAGCACGGGATACTAAAAAGGGATACCCTTGTGCCATCGAAAACTGACCGTCCTCACAATCCTCCAGAAGGATTTATGGCAATCACCCGATTGATGTGCATGGTTGGGGCTATTCCACCGTTTTCTCCTTTTGTTGTCGACTTTCTAAGACAGATGCGGATTGCCCCCATGCAACTGCATCCCAACTCCTATGCTTACCTATATACCTTATATGTAGCATACAAAGAGATTCTAGGCATGGAACCAACCTTCGATGATATCCATTTCTTTTATAATTTCAAACATCGGACCCAAGAGACGCCCTCCTTCTCGTACTTTGAATCAGTTCTGAAGAGAAAGATCATCACCGTTCTATTTAGCAGTAAAGTTGGCGATCCAAAACCTGAATGGTTTTATATCAAACAACAACTGGGGTGCGCTAGAAGATGGACCAAATCAAGTAAAATATCTATTTTCCAGACTCCAGCTCTAAGTGTTCATGTTGACATACTAACTTGCTTTCATTTTTGTCCGCAGTTGGCAACCCAAAGCAAATATCAGGTCAATTATACTTTGATCGTTTACGCCAGTTTCTCAATGGTGACCAAAAGTTCTTGACCATTGACAGTGTTCTTAAGGATGAATACCTTCATCTTCACGGGTTGTTGTCCATTACCCGTAGTATAGGTCACGGGTCGGGTCCATATGTGTACATCCCCCCAGTTGAAGTAATCCCAGAAACGGCCGAGAGCTCGAAAACTCCCACAATGCCACTTCGAACTTCACCTTCTCCGTCTTCGACTCAGGATGACGAGACGGCTAACATAGCCGAAAAGCACCGAGAAGGGTACATCGTCCCTGAGGATACTATCTCTCCTGAAAAGTCGACGTCTTCCGATGAACCGCTAATAGATGCTTCCCAGGGAGATGCCCCTAGTACCGATGATCCTATATTTCAGGGTTTAGGAGATCTCCCCTTACCTGAAACTATCTACACTTCAGAGGATTTTGGTACAAATCCTTTGGTTTTTTATTCTTCAGAAGAGACCACTCCCGCTAAGGCCAAAGAACCCACTCGCACTAGTCTGGCTTCGGACTCGGGTTTGTCGGGGGGAACACCACTCAGGATGCACTTAACACAATAGCACCACATTTCACAGCACTTAGTTCTCATGAGAACACCGATTCTGAATTCCATTTGTATTGTTGCGCAGGTACAATGTCTCGTGCTCACAATGACATCAGGAAACTTCGTCGCAGCATGACTGGACCCCTTTCTGATGCTGAGCATGATCGTCGCGAAGGCCGGGGTAGAGAGGATAGAAGGCCTTACGACTCTTATCAGTCGTGGACCTCGCGCTCTCGCTCCCCCATTCGGTCGGATTCAGAACGATACAAAGGCTATCAAGGTCGTCGAGGAGAAGACATGTCGCAGTCAAAAGATCAACCTCTTTTCAAGAAAAACATGGTAGGGAAAGAAGTCCACCGAAAGAAACCATCTCTCAAGATAAACATAAGGTTTCTGATAAGCGACCTAAGAAGGTTGATACGGCCGTCGTGCCCGCTCATCCTAAGGATATTGAGATAACATATCGCGCACCTCCACCATTGGATGCTGAAGCTAAAGTCAAGCAGGCATATTTGGAGAAATAATTCCCTGAACACTACTTTGAAAACCTGACTTTCTTACCCGCTCTCGAGCCTATTTCCTCAAGGTGGGATGACAAGGCCAAAGCCAAGATTGATGCAGTGGAGAAACAATATTCAGAAATGTTCAAGTATTCGCGTAACCTCTCCAGAATCATTCGAACCTTAATCACGGATACTGAGTCAATGAAAAATACTGCAGCGGCTGACGCAAAAGCCTTGAAGAACTTGGAAAAAGACCTTGAGAATACACAGGCCCAACTTGCCATTGCTCAGGGGATGCTACCAACTTCAAGAAGTAGTTTGAAGAGCTACAAAAGCGTCATCATGACTTGCTCGAGTCTCATAGTCAAGAGCGCTTAGAGCTGAAAAAGCAAGCAGAAGATGCTAAATCGGATAACGCCAAAATGCAACTTGCTTTCACCGCTCTTAAGCAAGAAAAATCCGAGTTAGTGAGGAAGAACGCTGAATTGGAAAAGCGCAACGCTGACTTGGCTTCCAAGTTGGTAGAGGCCGAGAATAGGGCTGCTCTAGCGGAGGGTAATGTTGAAAGTGTTATTAAATCCGCCGAAGAGACCCGCAAGCAGCTGTCAGAGGCCGAGGAGGAAGTGCATGGTTTCGGCGAACTAATGATCGAATTCTTTGTGCATATAATCCACCGCCGAAACATCTCTTGGATTGAAGATTATCCGACTACCTTGGTCCAAGTATGGAGTCAAATCGTTGAATGGGAGAAAGAGGAACTCAAGGTAGAATCTGTCGACGAAGACAAACTTATGGAGAAATATCTAAGAGATGATGAACCAGAACACCTAGCCGAGGGACGCCGTTTCGTTGCTGCTACTATGGAGGAAGAGAAGCATAAGGCTAAACAAAAGAACATCTCTGAGGCTGGTTCTTCTTCCACTGCCTCTGAAACTTCTGAAGTAGAGGGATATGACCCCGCAAACCCGGGGATCCCTCGGGCATCTCTTTTATCCCCCATACCCGAGACAACGTCGGAGACGGAAGTCACTCCAGCTGGGAAGTCATCGGAAGGTGTTTCTACCTTTTCACCTCAATTAGTCAAATTTGTCTCCACTTTTCACCACATAATCGGGCAATCAATGAAGGACCCTTTATCTTCTCTTGAGTTGATAACTGTTGCTTCTCATTCTGTAGGTGTTGAACCGACCGAGAGGACTGACGTGCCCCAAGGAACCACTACCGGAGCAAAACTCGTGGAGAAGGCTCAAGGAGAGAAGGACAAGGCTGCCACAACAGAGTCAGGAAGGGGAATTAAATTGCCTAAGGCTGATGCTCCTCATGACGATGAGATGATATACGCCTTGAAAGACGTTGGCGATGGCGAAGGGCATGAGGAAGACCTTGACGTGGCTATAATCGGGGATCTTAAAAGCGCTGATGACATCACTCTGGTTAAAATGAAAGCCGAACAAGATAGACATATGCAGCAAAAAGTTGAAGACCTGGACCCTGAAAGCCTCAAGCCCCTTACAGTGGTGGATCCTGGATCAAGGTTAGTTGTTAAGCTTTCAATTAGGTCTATTACAGAAGAGCTTACTAAAAAGTCTTCTCTTGGTTCCAGTGTTCCCACTCCTGGGAAAAAATCAACTAATACCAGCACTTCGGTCACAGAGAGGAAAAAACCAAGGCGCATTCTAACTGATGCTGAAAAGGAGGCGAAGGATGCTCAGAAGGCTGCTCAAAAATCCAAGTCCACTCTAAAGTCTAAATGATGAAGTGCTTTGTTTTACTTTAGCATTTGATTGGCCCGCAATTGTTGCAGCAAGCGCGGCCCTCGCATCTTCTTTTTTTGCTTGTTTTACTTGTACAAACTCACACATTTGTAAATAAAAATTATTTATTTCCTGCAATGCCTAATAGTCGTTAGTTCAATACTTAAATAAAAGTATACAAGTATATCAAATTAAAGTCATATAATGAAGTCATTGTTGGAGGAAACATGTATGCGCATATATGCCCCCAGTCAATCTCGAATAACTGAGCAAGAACTATTCAAGATTAAATTAAATTAAAGAGTTCAAATGTCCCCGATTCTCTGAAGGGGGCCATATTACTTTCATCATTGATGCCTGTTCTTTCTGACATATTTATACTCTCCTGTATCATATCCAGGTTAGAGTTTTCGCTGAAGCGGTATCTCATCTGGGTGCACCTTCACGCCTCAGAGGACGTCGTCTTCCCGTCCTTTATACTCTCTCTCGATTCTTGAGAGTTAGAGTTAAGAATGTCGTCTTCCCATTCTTCTGTATTTGGTTATACAGTCAGTCATTTTATTTACTCCTGCACATGAGTCATCCCCAATCTTCTAAGTTCAGCCTAACATTTCGTGTTTCACAGTCATGATAGGATATTTTTCGATCATATAAATAATGCAGGAAAGTAAATGGCACAGAATATTTTTATAGTGGTTCAGCTAAGTCGTAGCCTACGTCCACTTTATAATCTTTTGTTAATATAAACGGACTTTTCTAGGAAAGTCATGCCTTTTTACAGGGTTCATAAAGATCAAAAGGAAATACAACATCTCTAATTCAAATATCGCATCAAGTGCTGGGCATTCCAAGCCCTAGGCACTTCTTCACCATCTATGGTCGTTAACTTGAAAGCTCCTGTCTCAAGTTTCCGTTGGACGGCGAATGGTCCTTCCCACTTTGGACCGAGATGAGGAAGGGATGGAAAAACTCGCTTTAGCACCAAATCCCCTGGCTCAAAGGTTCTAAAGCGAACTTTCTTGTCATAATAGCATGCCATCTAACGTCGATGTCTTGACGCACGCAAGTCTGCCTCGTCCCTTTTCTCTTCGACTTCATCAAGGGACTCGAGGAGGAGTGCCCAATTCGTCATCGGGTCATAATATGTCACCCTGTGCGAGGGAACTTCAAGCTCTACCGGTATTACCGCTTCTGACCCAAATGAGAGAGAGAGAAAGGAGTATGGTCGGTAGCTGTCTTAAACATTGTCCGATATGCCCACAAAGCCAAGGGCAATTCGTCCACCCATTTTGCTTTTGCACGCTCCAACCGCTTCTTGAGGATGGACTTTAGGACTTTATTTATTGCTTCTACTTGCCCATTCGACTGTGAATGTGCGACTGCAGTGTACCGCTTGTCAATCTTGTATTTCTGGCAGAAATTTCTGAATTCGGCGCCATCGAACTGGGTTCCATTATCGGTTATAATGGTCCTTGGAATCCCAAATCGGCATATGATATTTCTAACCATGAAACTTATCACCTTTCTCGCTGTGATTTTGGTTAAAGGCTTAGCTTCCACCCACTTCGTAAAATAGTCCACGGCGACTATTGCATACTTCGCTCCTCCTTTGGCAATCGGTAGAACTCCGATGATGTCAATTCCCCACATGGCAAACGGCCATGGACTCACCATCGACTTGAGCTGGGTCGGTGGTGCTCTGGGGATCTTGGCGAACCTCTGGTATTTGTCGCAGCGTCGTGAGTAATCAGCTGCATCTTTATTAATAGTGGGTCAGAAATACCCATACCACAACACCTGTTTTGCTAAAGTCTGACCCGTCGTATGATCTCCACACTCACCTGCGTGTACTTCCCTTAGTACACGCCTGATGTCGTCGTGCGCTATACACCGTAACAGGGGCATAGAAAATCCTTGCCGATAAAGGGTATTATCTTGAAGGAAGTATATGGTAGCTTTGCGAACTATGGCTCGCCACTCACTTTTCTTTGGCGGGAGTACTCCATTTCTAAGGAAATTCTTGATTGGGGTCATCCACGACTCCCTCTCCGGTTCTACTTCGAAAGCTAATTCAATTTCCATGAACTAAAAGCTTGGCGATCCCAACGTCTCAATTGGAACCATTTCGGTTTCCTTCGGATTGTCGGAACTTGCCAGCTGCGCTAGCCAGTCTGCCTTCTGGTTTTCAGCTCTTGGGATATGCATTAAGTTATACCATTCCAAGTTGCTCAACAGCTCCTTCACCTTTCCAAGATAGGTAATAAGTCGAGGTCCCCGGGCCACAAACTCCTTTCGCACTTGGCAGACGACTATTTTGGAATCGCAGAATATATCTAATGCCTTTATTCCGAATTCCTTAGCAAGTTTCAGCCCGGCAATCAGGGCTTCATATTCAGAGTCATTATTGGTTGCTGAAAATTCTAGTCGTATTGCATAATATAACGATCGTCCTTTAGGAGTAACTAAGACGACTCCAGCTCCGGACCTTCGGTCGTTCTTGGCTCCGTCTGTGTATAACTTCCATGGATCTAATTCTAATTCTTCCTCTGATTTGACCACCTTATCATCGATCGTTTCCTCCTCCGGAATTGTGAACTCTGCTATAAAATCAGCCAAAGCTTGCCCCCTGATCGATCTCCGCGGCTGAAAGTTTAAATCAAACTGACTTAATTCAATATTCCACTTGATCAACCGTCCTGATGCTTCTGGTCTTTGCAACACCTGTCTCAGAGGATGATCGGTGTATATGATTATTGGGTGAGCTTGAAAATAATGGCGAAGTTTTCGGGAGGAGATCAGAAGGCTGTAAGCAAGCTTCTCAATCCATGGGTAGTTACGTTCTATGGCTGCCAATTTCTTACTTACATAATATACCAGTCTTTGCACCTTGTCTTCTTCCCTGACCAAGGCGGTGCTAACGGCATGAGCCGACGCTGCTAGGTAAACAAACAGCTCTTCATGATCCACTGGCTTCCACAAAATTGGTGGTCTCTCTAGTAAGTCTAATAGATTTCGAAAGGCCTCAACACAGTCCGGAGTCCATTCAAAATATTTCTTTCCCCTTTTTATTAGTTCAGAAAATGGGACGCATTTGTCTGTTGCTTTGGAGATAAATCTACTCAACGCAGCCACTTTCCCTGCAAGACTTTGGACATCCTTGATTCTTCATGGTTCCTCAATGTTCCTTATCGCTGCTATCTAACTGGGATTAATTTCAATTCCTCGAGAGCTCACGATGAAACCTAGAAACTTTCCAGATGCCACCCCAAACGAGCACTTCAAAGGATTTAGCTTCATTTGATACTTTCGCAGGATACCGAACATCTCTGCCAAGTCTTACGTATGGCTAGAAGACTGTCTCGATTTGACAAACATATCATCCACATAAACCTCCATAGTCTTCCCTATTTGGTTATAAAACATCATGTTCACCAAGCGTTGGTAGGTAGCTCCAGCATTTTTCAATCCGAAAGGCATGACTACGTAGCAGTACAATCCCAAATTTGTAATAAATCTCGTGTGCTCTTGATCGGGCATATGCATGGGAATCTGGTTGTACCCGGAGTATGCATCCATAAAAGAAAGAAGTTCATGTCCCGTCGTCGAATCCACAAGCTGGTCTATTCTGGGGAGTGGGAAGCTATCTTTCGGGCAGGCTTTGTTCAAGTCTGAAAAATCAATACACATACGCCACTTTCCGTTTGACTTCTTTACCAAAACAGGATTCGATATCCAGTCGGGATATGTCGAATCTCTAATAAATCCGTTCTCTTTCAGCTTCTCTACTTCTTCTTTCAGAGCTGCCGACCTCTCTGGGCCCAACATACGTCTTTTTGCTTTACAGGCGGGTGTTTCGGGTTTATACTCAGCGAATGACTCGTGATGGATGGTGATATCCCACACATGTCAGCGTGGGTCCAGGCAAACACATCCAGGTTTTCCTTCAGAAAGCCAGCCAGTTCTTTAGCTCGGTGCGGATCCAACTGGGATCCAATCTTCAAAAAATTTGCTGGATCGGCTTCATCAATGGGTATATCCACTGTCGTTTCATTAGGAGTTGCCTTTCTATCCTCAGGTTCCTCATCTTCTCTGGGATCTAGGTCCTCAGGCATTCCCTTGGGCAACTCCTTCGGGGCTGATCCCTCTAATTGCTACGCCGAATCCCCCTTTAGAGGAGGTGAAGTACTTTTAGTATCGATGTTGAGTCCCTTCATCAGCATCTTTAATTCAACAATATAACAAGCTCACCCGGAGACTTGATCTCCCCTCATTACTCCTGTTCCGTCTTCAGTTGGGAACTTTAGCAATAAGCACCATGGTGCGATATAAGCCCTGAACTCTATAAGGGTAGGCCTTCCTAAAAAGCATTGCAGGGCGAATCGATATCTAGCACCACGAACTGAAGCATTCATACTCTTCGACGATCCCCTTGTCCCAATGTTACGGGTAATTCTATATACCCCATTGGAGCTGTTGATGCCCCATTGAAGCCATGGTTCCAACCTTCACAGGGCTTTAGATCTCCAGGCTCGAGTCTCATCTGATCAAATGACTTCTTAGACAGAATGTTGACAGAGCTTCCAATGTCTACTAGTACCTTATGAACCAGTGTCGGCCCAATAGTAGTGGTTATAACTAATGGATCTTATCGTCTCTGCTATGGAACACCACATCATCGAACATTGTCCTCTGCTGTTTCACAGGGGTGATATCTTCCAAATCATTACACTCGTCCACATCTATGTGCTTAACTGCATTAACGTATTGGTCCATTGCTCTGAAACTGTGGATAGTTGGATGGGGTCCACCTACTATGGTGTTAATGACAATCCCTTTGCCATTCTGTTGTGCTATAGGCTTGGGAGAAGACTGATTCTGGTTTGGGGCATGTCCTCCTTTCCCCCTGTCCCTTGGGGCAGCTTTATACTCATCCAACTTCCCTTCACGCAACAACTTCTCAACCACATCTCTCAAATGTCGACATTTGTTCGTTGAATGTCCGTGGGTTCCGTGAAATAAACAAAATTTTCCGGTAGCAATTTCTTTCTCTGTCGAATCTCGTGGCGGTGGTTTTTTGTATTGCAAAACATTATACGTGTCCAAATAAATGTTCTCCAACGTATCATTCAATGGTGAATAATTTTCAAAAGTCTGGAACCAGGGTCTTTTGTCAGAATTACTTCCTCGGTTCCTGTTTCTCCTATTACCATTCCCATTATGGTTGTTGTTGCCCCCGTTTCCATTATTAATGTTTCCATTCTTGTTTCCAACATTCACTTTGACTTTCCCAGAGCTTTCTTCAGACTGCTTTATAGAAACATTACTCTGAACAGCTTCTTTTGAGGCCGCTCCGGACTTCCTCTTTCTGTTTGCATGTTATTCCTCCCGTCTTAACTGAATATTGGCCTTCTCATAAAATAACTTTCTTGTGGGAGGCGGCTTCCCAGAAAGATAATCTCCAAACTCTGAATCAGGATCAACTTCCTCCATTAAGGCCATCAAGATGGTAGGCTCATGAGGGTCGCTGACTTATGTCACAGCTGAATTGAAACGGTCTAGATACGACTTCAAGGACTCACCCGGTGCTTGCTTAATTCTCGATAATTCGATAACAGTCTTAGACTTTCGGGCGTGAAGTCGGAATTGATTCATAAAATGTTCACTTAATTCTTTGAAATTCGATATCGATCGAGGAGGAAGTCGGGTAAACCACAGTAATGCTACGTCTTCTAAGTAAATCGGGAAAGCCTTACACTTCACAGCGTCAGGAGCAGCTGCGGCATTCATAAACCATGCGTATCGCATTAGATGTTGTCCCGGGTCAGTTCTCCCGTTATATCTGTCCATCTGCGGAAAATTAAATCGTCGGGGGAACTGAAAGTTAAGAATGTCATCAGTAAAGGGAGTATGGCTTTGCTCAATACCATAATCTTTATTGGTGTAATTTCGACTCTCAGACATGATCTGGCGCACCATAGCCCATACATCAGCATTGGTCAAGGGCCGTTCAGGCTCCCTGGCCCTGATATTCGGGTTTCCTCTAGGCTCCTGATTAGAGGACACCCTCCTTCTTCTAGCGGCTTCTGCTCTGCTTTGCTCCCTACGTTCCCGGTCGATCTCGGGAGGAAGGGGCTGAAGCATTTGTCCCTGAGTGGGGTTGGTAAGGTTAGGATCTCTAGGCAGAACATGAGATCCTCGCATTGGCAATAGCATAGGCTCTCTCAGGCTCGGGTCATTGGGTCCTAACACACGAGCAGCATCTTCGCGGGATCCCAGAGTTCCAAAAGTCATTTGTTCCAAATTCTGATGTCGTTCAAGCGGCCTTCTTTCGTGAGGTCGCTCTTCCTATGAGGAAGAAGACTGATCCACTGCAGTGTAATGAACTGGGGAAAGGGTCCTCTGCCTGCGAAGCTCGCCAATCTCCCTACTCATGGTTCTCATATTCTCTTGCATCATAAGGTTGGTGCGCTTGTGGATTCTCATAGCCACCCTTGTGCTCTCAAGCATGTCGAGAAGGCGTGAAAAATATCCTTGTGTGACAGGCACAGACGGATTGATCTGGTCATTGGTCCTGGTGGCTGGAGTCGGAGCATTTGGAGGGGCTCGAGTAGAGGTTCCTGCATCACCTAGAGTCGGGTCGGATCCACTACAACAAAATAGATCTATTACAACGTCCATTTTACAATGGGCGTTTACTGCCTGTTGTAATAGTCTGCTATTACAACGGTCATTTTCCAGACCGTTGTAATAGATGCTTGTACAACACCTTTTTTACAACGGGCACATAATGCCCGCTGTAATACGTGATATTACAACGGTCATTTTTAGGCCCGTTGTAATATATGTCTATTTTACAATGGCCACAAAATGTCCGTTGTAATAGATGTCTATTTTACAACGGTCACAAAATGTCGGTTGTAATAGACGCCAATTTTTGACAGTCAGTGATTAATAATTGCAATACTTCCATAAAATTAATTTTGATTATTTAATGATTAATCATTAATTATGTATTACTTATTATTATCTATTATATTATATTACTAATTACTAATCATTAATAATATTATATTATTTATTAATATTTAATAATTAATCATTAATAATGTAATATTAATCGTTTAAAACTTATATTAATTAAGGATTATTAATAAATAATTTCTAATTACTAATTATTATATATAATCAGTATTCCAACAAGCTTAATTTTACTTTTCAGTTATTAGTAAATAATATTGAGTAATTAATATGAAATATAATTATTTATAATAAAATTAACATTAATAAAATTATAATTAATAAATATAAAGTAACAATGATTATTAACTTTACCAATTATATAATAATCATTAAATTCCCATTATAATAAACGTCTATTAGCAATTTTCGATAATCAATAATTATTAATTACAATGCTTTCCAAAAATTAATATCTATTATTTATTAATATTTAATTAAATTAATATTTATATTTCATATTTCAAAAAATTTGAAATTTTCTAAAACGTAGAAGCATGTTTGCCGCATTAACCAAAACACACAAGTTTGAATTTTTCTAAAATGTAGAACAACATTAATATATTTTGATTGATTGATTTATTTTTATTTTTATTAATGAAGGAAAAGAAGGGCATGACATCATAAGCTAGGCAAATATGTCACGGTAAGATATATAACATTCAAAGTTTGAAACTGATGTTATATTTGGAAACTTACATGTTTATAAAAATATTTTTGCTTGTCTTTGACGTTAATTTATATGGTACAAAATGTATGATTGTTTGCATACTTGTGTATGCACCTTTCGTTTGAACTGCAAGCACGGCAATCATATTGCAACTAAAGCCTGTCACTTATACTCACGACTCAACCCGTATAGACGTTAAAAGCCCACATTGTTCTGCATTTCATGGCGGCTCTTCCTGGCAACATCGTTGTTCCGTCTCTCTCCCTGGCTCTCTTCTGGTTCGCGTTTTGTCATAGCCTACCCATCGACGGCCGACGTACCACTTCATCTCGGTAGGCTCAATCTTATGGATCGCTCCAGGAAAAAAACATCGAAATCTCAAAACAATAGAATACGATCGACCAAGATGACCAACAACAGTGACTTCACCTCGCTAGGCTCAGTCTCGGCATCTAATGGCAGAGGGCAGTGAAAGCGGTGGCTAAGTTCTGCCTTCAAGCTTTGCAATTGGCGAATTTGATTCTGATGCAATATGAATTCAAAATCATTGTTTGCAATGGCAAACTCAAAATTAGGATAGTGGGAGTGGTTGAATTAAGCCTGTCTACTTGTGACTATGGCCGAATTGGACCTTGAAAAGGTATATTTGAATTATTTTAGTTGAATATTCCATTTTGAATTATTTCTAGGTGTGTTGAAAATGCTTTCATGGTCCCAGTTTTCTATATTAATGAATGTTTGAACTTAAATCATAAAGAGTGAACTTTCGTGACTTTAACCATTGATTTAAGGTAGGAAATACATGTATTCATTTCTGAAACTTATATTTATGGTCAAAAATTTTCTTTGAGAATTAATGTAACCTTTTTTTAAGAATACGCTCTTGTCCAAATAAAAAAAGCCTACGCAAAGACTCAACTACAGAACAATGTATAATTTCTTTACCGTATACGTAGTCATAAATTCCCAATAGGAAGATAATACAATAAGCTGTAGAGGAACATGGAAATAAGGTGACATAAAATACACAAGTTGTCTTCCAACTTTGAACAGAAATAGGATAAAAGATGGGCAGGATGAGAATAGTGATATTATGTCGAACCGATTGGAACTGATATAAGGGAATGCAATCACCACAATAGTCATACATAAGGCTCAATTGATAATTTGCTTACCTCAGACTTGGCCACAAATGTAAAGAGTGCAAATTTTCTTCTTGTTTCAATCACTATATGTATATACATATACATATATATGTATATGTATATATATATATATATATGTGTGTGTGTGTGTGTGTGTGTGTGTTTGTTTGTACATGTATGTACGTGTATTTCATTGTCAAATGTAGATGCGAGGAGATGTAAACAGTGAGCAGTTTGAAGTAAAAAAGTAATTTGTAAACTCTGGTATTCATTTGTAATTAGCATTAAAGGCTAATGAGAACTTATATAATTGTCTTTAGTTATGGACAGACTGAAATAAGAATTGATCCTAAAGATCTTCTATTTGTTATGGAGTCAATATAGCCCATGTCAGTAAAAATTGTTGGCTTCTATTCTCAGAATCTAAAGAACCGTTATCAAGTTTATTATTATCTCTTATTTGTTAAAAGTTCCAGTACTCATTTTCACACTTCTATTTGTATTCCACATTTCGGCGTATATTAATACTACATTAAATGTCATTTGCCTCATGTCATGAGTTGGCTTAATGTTGATACAAATCGATGTGTTTACAGCTGTCATGAGTTTGGATTTTAGTCCTTTTATTTGGCTTTTTCCTTTGGTGGCGTTTATTTCTTGTAGTGCCTATTCCTGTTCCTTGTATGTTGGGGATACAAAGATGGATTTGTCCACTGTTTTAACCTTTCTACTAACTTGTCGCATGCATTTATTTTTTATTTTTTATTTTTCGACTTTCTTAACAAAAGCTGCTCAGCATACTATAAAATTAAAATGAGTTTCCTTCTTAATATTTGATTGTAGGTCCACATAAAATTCAAGGGATAGGAGTAGGCTTTATTCCAAGTGGTTTAGATGTCAATCTTATTGCTGAAACTCTTAAGGTAGCTATATCCACAAATATATGCATAGCTGTCACATATTTTTTGCCTAGTACTAAATTAAATTGATTTTGAAGCATGGTTCAAGAACTCGGCCGACACCCCGAAATTTCGGGGTAACCGGACCGGTATCGACACTCAACAGTCCGGAATCGACAAAGAAAATCGGTTTCGGATCTATAAGAAGAAGGAAAGATGAACAAATCTAGGGAAAAAGAAAAAAAGGCTAATCGCATCATTCGAGCAAAAGAAATCGAATCGTATTTACAGTAATTGAATAGTTTCGCTCTTCTTAGCTTTCATTCTTGTTTGATTGCCTTCTTTTTCAGCTTTGATCGAATTATTGCTGTGTTTCGTGCTCGCATCACATTTTTTCCTTTATTTTAATCTTCGGTTCTGGAGGAGACGAGCAGTACTCGAGGGAAACGAAACTTATTTTAGGGCGTTTGAAGGAATTTGGGCTGGGCTTGGACTTATAATTAAAGAAGTGTTGGTTATTTAGGGTGATCTATTTTTGCTGTGTTCTATTTTGGGCTGGACTGCTTTTTCTGTTTAAGTTTGACAAATTCATCTACTGCATAATTTTTGGTAACCTAAGCATGCATTAATATTCATATTAAAAGAATCCAAAAATTATAATCGATAACAAGTTCATTACCAAAATACTGAAAACAGAAATCTGAACCGAAATCGAAACAAAACCGAAACTACCGAAATTTACGAAACCCGCCGAAACTAACAAATTTTCAAATGGCCGAAACCGAGACCGAAACCGAGTTCCTGAACCTTGTTTTGAAGCTTCATACTTAGGTAATGTCTACCATATCACATAGGTGGTTTTTCTATCTCGCAAATGTAGAGTACAAAAAAACGACTATGTACTAAATTAGATGGGCATTAAACATTCGTCACCTAGCAATTTTTGTTGTTTGCAAACTTTGGATTCCATTGCATGCTTGTGTATAATTCAAAATAACAACAAAAAAATCACCTTATTTCTGAAGCCAATCTACATACTTACAACAAATTTTACAATTGCTCTACAAGAAGGGCTTTTGATGAGTTTCTAACTCAGTAACGATAAGTCCAATTTGTGGTTAAGATTGATATCTATCAATTAGTATCAAACACAGAGTCAGGTTGCTTGCTAATTTATCAACTCTAGGATAGTTATATACAAGCTTCTGAGAACAGAAATGCATTGTATTACCACATATTTTATGTTTTAGATAAGAATGGGCAGACATGGATCCTAGTTCTTGTTGTTTTTTAGATTCTGCTGCGTGATTATCCGTTCCCTGAAGGACCTAAAAATTAAAATAAGAGGATAAAAGGTATGTTCTCTCTTCTATTATTATTTCCATTTATTCTATTTGTTTTATTAACATTTGCAGTGTTGATATTTGGCAATTTGGAGGATGCATCCTTAAGATTCCACTAACCAACCAACTTCCAGTTTCCTAAAGTCCAGTCATAAGGTTGTACATTTTGATTTAAACGGTGTATATATGAGTATCATTTGAGTGCATGTGCAGCGTTTCAAGCAATTCAAGTGAATAAATACTCATATTGTATACATAGAGAAATCAAGGTTTGGACCCAGTGTTTTGTTCTGTTGTTAACAGTGTCTTGAGGGTAATGATTTTGTTTATAATTAATCTAAAGTTGATTGTATGATATGATATTGGAACTATTCGATAGTCACATTTATGTTTTGACAGATGGATAATATTGGAACAATTGTGAGTACAATTTGCATGTATGTTGCATTAATGTTATTTTATATAATTATGTATATTCTTAACAACGGGCAAAACCTGTTGTTATATGATATTATAGACAGTTTACCAAGTAGTATATTACCACGGTAATAGATTGTTGTAATATAATGTATTACAACGGGTAGAAGCCACTTGTAATTAATCAGCTATTACAACGGGTGTATAGCCATTGTCATAGAGTCCACGCACGTGATAGAGGCACACGTATTACAATGGGTATTTACGACAGTCACTGACCGTTGTAAATTAGAAAGGACCTATTACGACGGGGCATATTCGGATGGGCTTTGGCCTGTTGTGAAAAGCATACAACAACAGTTTTTGCCCATTGTAAAAGGACTATTTTGTTGTAGTGATCGGAGCAAAGTGTCCTGGCCGGATCGATTCGAGTTGGGGGATCACACCTCTTCAACATCTTCTACTTGGGTTGAATCAGATCTTTCCCTTTGCGATCGGTTCGGATTTCCTTAGCCAGTTTGATCCGCTCCCGAGCTGTGCCCATGAGACCTCGTCACGACCGCGTTTCGCTGATCTTCGCCAACTTCGTTCCGTCGACTGGTTTGAACTTCCTTGCCTTTTCCTTTGGCCATAATTCTTCAACAATCAACCAACAAGTACTTAAAAGCATTGGAAATTGGGGATTAACTTCTTTGAACTCAACGGTCCAAAAAGTAGAACGATAATCTAGTAAAACAGAGAATTCAAATGATTCTCAATGAAAGCACCAAAATGTTAGACCAAAAAGTGGTTCTAACACCCAAATTGACTGAGATTCTGATAAAACAAAATCAAAAACAAGAAAAAGACATGAGATTTATAGTGGTTCGGCGTTAAAGAGCCTACGTCCACTTTATATCACTTTGTTTGATGATGTAAATGAAAATACAACAAGATCTTCACTCAGTCTCACTCATTTTACATATAAATTCACACAATACTATTTGAAATACACTCTAGATGATGATTTGAATTGATTAGTAGTGTTGGAATTCGGTTCTCAAGAATTCTCAAAGTGCCAAAAGATCCTTCCAAATGCCTCTTGATGGGGTATTTATAGGTGAAAATTCCTCTTGGATCCGGATTGGATTGGGTACACGTGGCCCTCGTCCCGTGACTTTCGGGATCGGGTGAATTCTGGTGAGGACAACACAACGAGTTAGTGGCCATCGTGGGTAGGAAGTGGGTGCAACTGCCCTGAATATCAAGGAAATTGTGGAGTGAAGCAGTTGGAAATTCTGGGATCGGATCGGGTTCTGTGATAACATAGGGTTCGGATTGGCTTGGTCATCTCCGATCCGGTCCGGTTTGTGTCCTCTCTCTTTTACTACTTTGTGTTGGCTTGTTTCTTTCCAGCAAGGCCCAATCCGACCCGATCATCTGGCAAAGTAATCTTCATTATTTGATCTTCTAACTTTGTGTAGCCTAGTCCATAAAGTAGGCTAACAACAGCAAATAGAATAATTTACATAAATATGACAGTGGAATCATAATATGTCACAACATCAGAGAGCACAGTGTAGGATACAACTTAGTGCATAAAAGTAAATGATCCGTCTACATCGCCATAAGCGGTACATATACATAGAGAGTACATAAAAGAAATATCAGTCTACATCGCCATGAGGAGAATCATATACATAAATAATAATGGCGTAATATCAATAGCCAAAACACTAAGAAGTCTAGCCTCTCCATATAAGCCAAAAGATGCACTCCCTGCTGTAGTGCAAAATCCAAAATATGTCCTACTACCTATCACTAGGCTGCCCGTGTGAAAATAAGGGCACCCGAGTTTGCAAGGTGAAACAAACTACGAGTCAGTCATGTGACTGGTATGAGAAATCTTCTTAACTAATTAATAAACAATAATAAGGCAAATCCTAGGACCACGCCACTTTCATGGAATGGGTTTACTCCAGTGATTGCCAGTGCATGAAATAAAGTAAATTATTAAATCATCGCAATGCTTTTTCTATAAAAATGAAGCCATTATAAGACTCAGGTCCCATTACACAATGCAACGCAAGCCGGAGGATAGAGTTTTATCTTATAATGGCCAAGAAATGCTTGATACGTATAAAACAAAATTGTTTGATATTATTACTAGTGCATATATGTTTCAAAAGCAATTTCCATTATAAATATCAATTATAGATGGCATGGGTACCACATATCATGTCGCCATACTAGTAATACAATCAAATTCGTAATTTCGTATTGGAAATTGGATTCCACCATGAGTCGAGGCAAGGGGCAAGCTCCTCTCCGCTCGAGACACTCTAGCAAATGTCTCAGGATCACACACAGCGATCCTTGGAATCAGCTGGGCCGGTCCTCTCTTACGTTTGAGGATTGGCAATTCCTGAACACACGTTTCCCGGTCCTTACAGACCTATAATCGAGGCGCCTCGCATTCCAACAACTGCACAGGTGAAAATAATATCAATGTTAGGGATGGTAAGTCACTGACACCACCGTAGCTAGAAAGAAATGTCGTGTTCTCCCAGCGGTCCTTATCCCGTTTTGACTCATACCGAGGTGTGAGGCTCGCGAATCAATGTTATACACAAAGCTACGCCACATAGGCCATGTTTGATCATCAACCACAAGACTTTGCTTTTCAACAGAAGCCTTGATCATCTACCACACAGGCAATTCACTCCATGCGACTGATTTCTATCGATATATAACCTCTGAGCTCGTACATCTTAGAGAAGGGCGTTAAGCAAGAGAATAAATTCTTCGCCGCCAAACAGATATATATTTAATAAAGAAGAACAAAATCCAATGTCAGACACACAGTCCATTTACAAGTTCATTCTGGGTCTGAACGAAGATGGAGGCACCGTATTCCTCGCATATCCGTACAATCAACAAATACGTCAGGACGGCTACCACTTTAGCCCTTTCAAGGTAGCTACTCCAATCATGAGCATCAGTAGCGCCCATCCTTCTAATGTGAAGATCATCGGCCTTGAACCGTCTTCATCTCTTTGACTTCTAATCGTCGATCAATTTTTTGAAATGGAATTAACTCGGCCTTTTCAAATAATTCACGTATATTTAGATTTCAAATCAATTCTTTCCATGGTTAAATTATTCGACATTCACATTTCAGTTCTTTGGTATAATTTTAATGTCAAACACATTCAATCATCAAATATAAAGCAAACCAAGTATAATCGGTTTATTTCCATTCCATATCGTCTATAATAGTTTATAACGATATATCGCCATTTTTATTTATTTAAAAAATGGCCCTATATAATTAAACGACGTTTCAGGTCGTGCCGAGGCACTAGCGTTGTTTTCCTTCAAATTTATTTTACACATATATGAAAATCTAACCGTTGGATCTCAACAAAGTTTATATCGTTGGAAAGATATTTCCAAAGCGAACCCAATGGTTCCAGTTTCGTGAAAATCCGATGGTCGGATCTTTCGGTATAATCATTTAAAGTTACGATTTCAAAACGTGAACTGCAGGGGCTCGATTCGTTTATTTAATTTATATATATATATATATATAAATAATTTATTCCGTGATTTCAATATCGTTTTCACTTCAAATATTTCACTAATTCTTTTAAATTTCAGAAAATTTCGCCATAACCTCCTTTGTACGTGAAGGGGTTTGGAAATTTATTGAGCCGTATGAGTTACCCAATAAATCCTAATAAGCATGCACATATTTATAGTGATATATTCCGGTGTCCACAGGGGAGTGTGTATAGATCATAACTCCAGAGAATAAATTCTCGTCACCCTATAAAAGGTTTTTGTGCCTTAATGACCAGAGAGACGTGTTTATTGTCATCTCCAGACCTGTGTGGGTTTTTTTATTAATCTTGCAATTTACCGTTACATTTTATATAGTCCAGATCAGTCATTAGTTCAACCTGTAATATATAGTCATCGCCATACAAGCCTCTCGCTCGTATGGTAAATCTTCAACCTCGTGACACAAGCTCCAAATGCTTATGTGGTATATTATGAAGTATGCCTATCTTCATGAAGTATGCCATGTAGTGTAGTTCAAAATTAATTGTTACTATGCTATAGCGACGTTTATTATTACACACAGAACAACCAGCACTCCACATCCAATGGCATTCACAGGAGTTGATATGATAATAAAATTGTGCATCCAACTCATTAAGGTTTACCTATTTGTCGAGCACGCAAATAAATTCTTTACTCAACAGCTAATTCATTTTCCGGTTCAACACATGTATATATATATATATATATATATATGTGTGTGTGTGTGTGTGTGTGTGTGTGTGTGTGCGAAACTAAGCTAAAAATAATATTTCTAGCGAACAAAGGTTTACTTCTATACATGGTTATTTTTAACACTTCCTACACATGTTAAAAATAATATTTTCAACCCACATATATTTATTTGAACAAGTAGTTATTTTTAACACTTCATATTTTGTATAAAAATGATATTTTTAGCGAACAAAAATATATTTCAACGCATGGCTATTTTATTTTGTTTATACACTTGTTAAAATAATATTCGTAGCAAACAAATATTTATTTCAACACTTGTGTATCTTTAGCGAGTCGTTTACATGATAAAAATGATATTTTTATCATCAAAAATATTTATTCAACACATGAATATTTTAAGCACTTCATATTCACAATAAAATGTAGATTTTATTGTTTAATTCATATATTCAACACATGAACGTTTTCGACTTCACACATACGATAAAAATATGATTTTTATCGTTCTAGTCCTTTATTCAACAAATTAATGTTTTCTATAATTTATATATATAATAAAAATGTGATTTATATTGTTAAAACAATTTATTTAAAACACGAATAATTTATATAGTCTATATATGTGATAAAATGTTATTTTTATCTTTCAAAGAATTTTATTCATCAAATGAATTTCTATTCAACACATGAATATGGTTCCAACACATGAATATAGTTTCAACACATGAACATAGTTTCAACACATGAATATGGTTTCAACACGTGAAAATAATTTCAACACATGAAAATAATTCTAACACATGAATATTATTGGAAATTTCGGTAGCATAACGGCAGGGTATTTAAAACCGGCACCATCCCGAGTATGGCTCCTCGCTCTACCTTAAAACCTCGCGGTTTTTGATAATGGGGATTTCGTACATCTAGTTCGCACATAGGCGAGTATGTTTTTCTTTTCCTTAACTTATTCTAATTTTGTTTTCAACCACAAACGTGTATATTTCAACGATAATCAATCATTATCAACCACAAACAATCCTATCAACCATTCACATTATTCGCCAAATTTTTCATGCCAATTCACAATCAATAATTATCGTCCATGGTTTGTGGACGAGGGGAGTATATATATATAAGTATATTTTATTTCCATTCCAACACACATATGATTTATACAATGCATGTATAATTTATACATCGCTCATATAACTTATACAACACATGTACATGAGGAATACAATGCGCATATAATTTATACTTCGCTTATATAACTTATACAACGCATTTCCATTCACATTTCAGTTTAGAAATCTCACATTGGTTTGTTTCTTTGCTAAAAATAGTAGCGAGCTCAGAAAAATCCCCGGACTCTTCTAGAATGTAGAGAGCGTCCTTACGAGTCCGATGTCTCATAGTTCATCGAATTTCGTCAACATAGCAAAAGGATATGAATTTTATTTGAAAATCAAGATTGGTAGCGCTTAGAAGAGTTATATTCAGTTCAAAGGAAAAAGGTCGCACCTTTCACTGAAACCTTCGAACTAGGGTTTCGATTTTTAACCCAATCCGTAGCACATCACTAAAATCAAAGGGTACCACGTCGTAGCACTCCGAGAGGCGCGCCTAGGGGTGTGGTCGCGGTCTGGCTCGATCGCCTCTGGCGATGGTGGCGGCAGTGGAAAGGTTGAAACTTTAGGGAGGTCGTTCGCACGCAATACAAGACAAGGAGAGGTGCCACGGTATGGATTTGATGAAAAGGAAGAGGGCTTTAAAAAGTTGAATTGGGTCGGGGTGAAATGGTGAGCGGTTTCGTAGGAAAATGGCAGGGAACGGTGGAGCAGCTTCCGCCGTCGAGCGTGAGTAACGGAGGGGGGGAGGGGGGTTTGTGAAATTTTTTATAAAATTAAATTATGAATGGAATTATTTAAGCTGTCATATTTATGTAAATTATTCTATTTGCTGCTTATGCTATTATCTGTACTCTGCTAATGATGATTAATGTGTTATATTCCAATGATTATCCTTAACACCTTCGTACGGGGTTTCGGGATCGTCATAGGTGGTATCAGAGCTTTGGTTAATCTTAGTTATGGAATTTAACACATTAAACACCTCGTTAGAATAGAATCAGTAGTGTTCTAAGGCGAGTAGCTCATTAGAGATAGGATTAGTAATGTCCTAGAATGAGCTAAGCAGAATAGCAAAAATAATTTAATCAGTACATCATTGTCTTTCCTTAAGTTCTTCTACTTTACCATATATTGAAAATATCGTTTCTGTGGGCTTGACTATTTTCTTGCTTATACAGAACTTGATAGATGGCTACTCGAGTAGCTGCAGCTAGAGGAGGCCGAGGAGGCCGAGGTTGAGGACGGGGGGATATCCCTGTTGCAGAAGGGCCTTTGATACAACCACCAGCCCCTCAGCCATTCGAACTAGACCGAGTGGCGAAGAGATACAAGAATCTCGGGGGCAAAACCTTTTCAGGCACTGGCACAGTAATAGAAGCCTTGGCTTGGTTGAAAACTTGTGAAAAGATCTTTGGTGGCTTAAGACTCAGAGATCACGATAAGGCATTTATGGGTGCCTGACTTTTACAAGATGAGGCAGAATTATGGTGGGATGCCATCACCGCTTAGGACCAAAATGTAGTGAGGACTTGGGATGAGTTCAAGGCAATGTTTAATGGGAAGTTCATCCCCGAACAAGCAATGGAGTGTATGCACGATGAATTTGACAATCTCCAACAAGGAGACCTCTCCATCCAGGACTACCTTAACAAGTTCACGCAGCTATCTCGTTACGCACCAGTGCTTATGACGACTGTAAAGGCAAAGAACAAAAGGTTCATACATGGGCTTAAGCGTAAGTATCAGGATAGAGCCATGAGCCACATCAAACTTCCATTTGCAGATTTGGTGGAAATGGCCTGTAACTATGAAGACTTGGACCAGAGGAACCCCGGTATAGATCGCGCCAAGAGTCAAGCGGGAAACAAACGCAAGACTTCTAGGAACCAACCAGAGTCCAGCAACGCAACAGTCGCCAGTCAGCAAGCTAGTAAGCCACCTAAGGGAAGCTGTTTTAATTGCTTTAAGATGGGACATTACTCCAATGTGTGCACCGCTCCAAAGCGGCAGAAGACAAACCCACAAAGCTCAAGTCAAAACCCTCAAAGTTCTAGATCATGCTTCAACTGCCGCTGAGAAGGGTATCTCGTCAAAGATTGACCATTGCTAAAGAAGGCAGAAGTTGCTCATGTTTATGACGGGGAGAACCCGCCAGCTGCTTCAGATGGAGCAGGTAAACCCGATGTTTTGGGAGGTACCCTTATAATTAAAAGTATTCCTGTTTCTGTACTATTTGACACTGGCGCATCACGTAGTTTTACTGCAAGTAATACTGTTAACAAGTTAAAGTTAAAACAAAGAAAGCTTAAAGAATCGGTTAGAGTTCATAATCCAATAGAGGGCTCTATTATTCTTAGTTCATATTGTAAAGTACCTGCTTCTTTTTCTCGATACCGGTTTCCTTTTGATCTAGTTGTTATGGATTTTCCTGAGTTTGATATCATTCTCGGGCTAGATTGGTTAATGAAATATGAGGCCGAAGTAAATTGTGCGGAAAGAATAGTAAAAATTATAACAAAGCTTGGATACATTACTATACCATGCCATGGTTCAGATCCGGATAGAAAAGAATTTTGGTCTACGTCAGAAGTTTTTCCCACTTCCTTAGAAAAGATTCCTGTTGTTAAAAACTATGCGGATGTGTTTGAAGAAGTCGAAAACTTACCTCCGCAAAGAGAAATTGAATTCAGAATCGATCTAATTCTGAATGCCAGACCAGTGGTACGTCCAATTCGAAGAATGACTCCAAAAGAAAAGGAAGAATTAGGTGATCAAACTCGTCAACTGCTATGAAAGGGCCTGATCAGACCTAGCTTTTCTAATTGGGGTGCAGCTGTAGTGTTTGTTCCTAAGTCAGACGGTACTCTCCGATTGTGTGTTGATTACCGAGACCTTAACAAGCAGACGCTCAAAAACAAATATCCATTACCCCGCATTGATGATCTGTTAGACCAATTAAATGGGGCGAGAGTATTTTCCAGAATGGACCTAGCTACAGGGTTCCATCAACTGAGAATTGCCGAAGAGTGTGTTCCTTTGACAGCTTTCAGAGGTCCAGACATATTTTATGAGTGGTTAGTAATGCCGTTCGGCTTATGCAAAGCTCCAGCATACTTCGTCAATCTAATGAATAGAGTGTTCAGAGAATTTCTGAATAAATTCGTTCTGGTATTCATCAATGATATTTTAATCTACTCCAAGTCAGAAAATGAGCATGAAAAACATTTAGAACAAGTATTGGGGATTTTGAGAAAGAACGTCATCAAAGCCAAATTCTCTAAATGTATCTTCTGGAAAGATGAAGTGAAGTTCCTTGGTCACGTCATGTCAAAGGAAGGAATTTCTGTAGATCCGAGCAAAATTACAGCAATTCAAGACTGGAAACAGCCTACTACACCCACAGAAGTCCGAAGTTTTCTGGGATTGGCTAGTTATTATCGAAAATTCGTTAAGGGTTTTTCGAAGATATCCGGTCCATTAACAAATCTTACAAAGAAGCACGAGAGATTTAAGTGGACTTCCGACTGTGAGGAAGCTTTCAGGAACTGAAATCAAAATTGACAACTGCTCCAGTATTAACCATTATCGATGGCAATTAGGATTTGACGGTTGGACGGATGCTTCTATTAGAGGTCTTGGTGCAGTATTAATGCAAAGGGGCCAAGTAGTTGCTTTTGCAAGCCGCCAGCTGAAACCGCATGAGAAGAATTATGTAAATCCTGATCTTGTGTTGCTAGCCATCGTTTTTGCTTTGAAAATCTGGAGACATTACTTGTTGGGTGAGAAGTTCGAACTATTTACAAACCATTAATCATTGACGTATTTGTTCACCACAAAAGATCTGAACTTGAGACAACAACGTTGGTTGAAATTTCTTGCAGCGTATGATCTAGATATCCTGTATATGCTGGGAAAAGCTAATGCAGTAGCGGATGTGCTTAGCAGAAAAACTGTAATCATTGCCAATCTTATAATTACGCCTTCACTGATTGATAAAATATCTGCTCTTCAGAAGGATGATCAATTCATTCAAAGAATCAAAGAGAGAATACAGAAAGGTGAGCCCTCGAGTTTTCAGGTCGATAAGGAAGAAGTTATGAGGTTAAAAGGGAGGATCTGTGTTCCCAACATCCCAGAGCTCAAAAGGGAGGTGCTTGATAAATGTCATAAATCCAAGCTTTGCATTCATCCCGGGGTAAGTAAGATGTATAATGATCTCAAACGCACCTTCTGGTGGAGGTCCGTGAAGAGGGACATTTCTTTATATGTTAGTAGGTGTTCTACTTGTCAACTAGTCAAAAGCGACCAGCAAAAACTGGCTGGATTGTTGCAACCGTTGGAAATTCCAAGGTGGAAGTGGGAACAAATTCCCATTGATTTCATAGATGGTTTGCCGTGAACCAAGAAAGGTAATGACATTATTTGGGTGATCATAGATCGCTTCACGAAGACCGCCCATTTCGTACCTGTCAGATCCAATAGAACCGCCCAAAGTCTAGCACATATTTATTTCAAAGAAATTGTTAAGCTGCTTGGAGTTCCCCTCAGCATAGTCAGTGATACAGACCCAATATTTGCTATCAAATTCTGCGAGGCATTCCAGATAGAATTGGGAACAAAACTGAACCTGAGCACCGCTTATCACCCTCAGACAGATGGCCAAACTAAGAGGGTGAACAGAATTCTAGAAGATTTACTACGGGCTTGTATTATTGACTTTGGCGGATCATGGGAAGCCACCTACATTTGGCAAAGTTCTCATACGACAACAGCTATCAAGTGATATATATGTAAATGTGTATATTTTATCCGCTTATTTCTTATTTTATATTTAAAATAATTGATACTGTGTATTTATAGTTGTGTTTCAGATTATTTATGATGAATGGATTAATGCACGTAATTGTTGAAAAGCTTGAAGAATTGGTGTATGAAGAGTGTTGATTTTGAGAGTAAGATTAAAGCTTGAAGAAATGTTGTTGTTCAACCATCTTTTGCCGCATATTTTAATGATTCAATGCCTTTTCATAAAGACAGCTTGTCGCAGATGTTATGGAGTTACTACTCATGCTCAAAACAATAGAAATTGATGCCATTTGATGGCCACAAGCTATTACAATTGCAAATCTATTCATACGCGTTCTCATTAGCTCATTTGCAAGGCATCTCTCTCATGCTGCGTTCACATTGGCTCATTTGAAAGGCCTTCCATTCACATGCGTTCACACTTAGCTACTTGGTTATTTTGAAAAAGGGATTTTGTCCCACATTGTGGACTGAGCCTCTTAGCCTTGGCCAATACAACTATAAATACCTTGTACCTTATTCATGTAAAAACACATTGGGTTTTATTCTGTAATTCTCTTCTTGGAATAAAATCATTCTTCTTCCTTTCTCTTTACTTTTTCTCGCAATTTATTTATGTTGTTTATTTTATTTTTCTCTTCTTCTTTAGCTATGTCAAGCTAATCCCCTTTGATTAGGGGGTAATGACGCTAATAGATATGATTCAACATGAATCCAAAGCCAATAGATGAGGAATTTATACATGTAGATCTGGATCTGAATTAAGAGTTAGATCCGAACCTTCATATTCTGTGTCGTTTAAGAGCTATGCTCCTTCACAGGGTATATTCGTGTTCGATCTAACAATTATCAGATTTAGACCTAATTTTAGGGTTTTAGAAATTAATTAGTGAACCTGTCCTGATAGTCTATGGTTGTTTAAGAGCTCAGCTCCTGCATAGGCTATGCATGTTGTTATTTACTTATTTGTTTCTAAGAACCTAATTATCGTTGATTCATGTGTGTGACAGAAACATGAATTAGATCTATATTTATTTGTTGGCTATTGATGAGTGTGAATCTAATCTATGTCATTATCCCCTAATTGCTTTCTCTTATTATATAAATCTCTCTTTTTATTTGCTGTTACTTTCTGTGTTTTCAATCAATCAAAATCCTGGAATAACGTGATTGGATTTATTAATTAAAATATTTTTGGTCCCAGAGTTCGACACCGTCCACAATAATCCTTATTGTTTAGGAAAGCCAAATGGATTTTACAGTTGTTTACAACTGTTTAATTTGTTCGCAAACAAATTTTGGTGCCGTTGCCGGGGACCAAAATAATTTTTATTTTTTTAAATCCTTCGAGTTATAATTTTTTTTTGGTTTTCCTTCTTATTAAAAAAAACAACACAAAAAAATTCCTTTTATTTTCTTATTTTTCCTTTATAATTTTTTTTGTTCCCTTTTGTTTTCTAGCATAGATTAAAAAAAACTTGTTAGTTGATTTGGTATTTGATCTACGATACCGTAATCTACCAAATAAGAGAAAAAATATTTTTGCCATATTTTGTTTTCAATTTCTTTCCATCTATTTCTTTCCCTATCTTTCATTTACTTCTTTCTGATTTTTCTTCTACACAATCGTTACTTCCTTTTATTTACAACAATAAAAAAAGGAAACAAATTTTCTCTATTTCTTTCTCAATTTTTTTTCTCTGATTTCTTTCCACTTTTCTGAAGAAAACCAAAATTACAAAAATACAATCTTCTACGCTCTTCTGTTCACAGCCAAAACCACAATTCCATCCCAAAAGTTCTTCACTAATCCCCAACCTTCACCATACTGTCGCAAGTCCACACCACCAGCCCTCTCCCATCTTATGTCCTTCTACAAAACCACCACTTCATTACTGCATCTTCATTAAGAACCAGATTATTCAACCTCTGGTTTGATAACTTCACCGTTTGTCATCACACAACTGTTGCCGATCCAAAACTCCAGACCACAATTCAAAACCATAATCACTCACCACGTCCAGACTTCTGCCCTCTGCCAACACCGTCCAAACAATCACCCCCTTTTGCCCCCAAAAACTCCACGCAAGTTGAGAACCCTCCACCAAAGTTCAAATTTTCATCCTCATCCACAAACTTCAACAACACACACGTTCGCCATCATCAAAATCCTACCCCTCGCTCCCTCAACCATAACGCATTCCCACTGCTCACTACACCACATATCAGTCAATCTCCAGGAATCCCACGCCTCTTCAAATATCCAAGCGCCACAAACAAAAAATAAATTTGAACCTCATCTGTTCACAAACAATCACAAAACAGCAATTACCCCCACTGACAAACCGAATACAAAGCCTGAAACTCCCCTTCCTCAAACCGAAATCACCAACCTTCATCCCCAAAACCAAACTTCTTCAACCAAGCGCGAATCCCCAAATCACAAAAAAAAAACCGTGAAGAAGAATAATTTGATTTCGAAAACAAGAATGGAGAACAGAGCATGCAAGCCCTAACTCAATTTCGAAAAGGAATATTCCAAAGGAAAAGCGCCAGCGCTTTTATTTGGTTTGAGGGAATTTTTGATTTATTTGTTAGGCTGTATACTTGTTTTGAGGAAAGGGGTTTTTAGATTAAAAGAAAGAAAAAAAAGATTCGTTTTATTTGCTTTGAGGAAAAGGGGTACCAATTTTGGGTAGGCTATATATTTGTTTTTGCCTCAATCTTTTCGTGAATCATTTGTTTCCATCTCTTTGGTTTTGTGAGTTAGGCAATCGGCTCCCAACTTTGAACGTTGAGTGGCTTGATTTGTGACTTTTGTGAAGCCTAGTTCTTTTGTTTTTTTTTTAAAGCTTAGTTTTTTTAGTCTTATAAGACTAGTTTAGTTTTTGTTATTTGTTTAATTATTCTAGTTTAGTTTTTCTTTATTTTGCTTCCATAATTTTTTTTATAGTTTCTAAAAAAAACTCATCTCATTTCTTTTTGTTTTTATCTTTCTTTTGATTTTCACTCATCTTGTTTTCTTTTGTTTTATTTCCAGTTTCATTTTCTTTGTAAATTCAAAAAAAAAAGTTCGAGGGATTTTTCGAAAACAGGTACAGCAGTAATTTCGAAAACAGGTACAGCAGTCAAACAATTAAGAGGAGGTGATAACAACAGAAAGCAGTAGACTATTCCGGGTTTGAGCGGTTGCACACCAAGTGGGGTGTGAACACGCTAGCGCGACACAATTGCACTGGACGGATTGCCGACTAAGGTGAGAATTTTCTAAACTCTACAGGTACTTTGCTGCAAATAAAATAAATATAGACATTGCTTGTAAAAATCTTTTGCAGGGGCACCGGCTTGCTTGTAAAATCTTTTAATTTATGTGACTGTTATTTTTGCATCTTTATTCATTCTGTTAAGGGCAATACCCCAATTAACATAAGGTGAGGGATTTCATCACCCTTTCCTTAGCCCACAAAGTGCATTTCATCGTAGAATCTGACTAATAATAACGGTTAGACATTGGACTTAAGGGAGTCGCGGGCTCATCTTGTAACACCCCACCTTCGTTAAGGACACTTGCAAGGGGAATGCCTTAACTTTGGTGGAGCATTTTAGTAAACAGAACAGAAACTTACAAGACAGATAAAAACAGTACTTGAAATTTTTTAACTTTATTATAGCGGAAACAGAAATCAGTATGGTTACAACCTTTTAAATCTCAGAATTCAAGTACAAAATATCAATCTTGTACAAAAGCCTTCAGAAAGCATAGTTTAAAATCATAATCCCCACAGAAGAAGACAAGCCATACTTTAAGCACTTCAAGCAGAAGAAATCCGGATCTAGCTAGAGTATTCCCTCCTTAGAAAACCTGGGGGTGAAACGGAAGAAAAGAGGCGAAACAACAAGGGTCAGACATAAAGTCTGGCAAATCCAGTGATTTTCAGTTATGAACAGATAATAATAACATGAAATGAACATAAAACTGGATGAGAGATAACTGTAACAAATGTAGCAGATATAACAGAAGAACAGAATGATATAAGCTATTTTCTTTACACTTCTCTGCACTAAAACTAGTTTAACAGGATTAGGTGTCACTCTAATGTCTAAACTGAAACAGAAGCGGGTACAGAATAATTTAACAGAAACAGAACGCTAATAATGGGCCTTTACCACCCGATCAGAAACAGACAGAAGCAGAAACAGATTAATCCCTACGGAAACAGAATGTAGAATTAGGTGTACACAAGTAATGGGCCTTTACCACCCGAACAGACGGTACCACGCAGAAACAGACAGGTGTTACCACCCAACAGAAACAGACGGTACCAACAGAAACAGACAGAACTATGTGTACCCTAAAACCCTACCCCAAGTAATCGGCTCCCTAATACATAAATATCCTGTGTCGACCCCACAGTAGGGTGTATCACTCCCTAAAGTGACAACCAATTGGCATAGACCTATTTACAGATGTCACGGCGTCTTACATCCTCAGAGGCAGACCGGGATCCATGCACGCACATGACCCGGTTGGAACGCACCATCAACACCCCTCGCCATTATCAGAATGAACCGCTTATAATTAGTTCAGTAAGCGTGCCCGGACCCTACCTACTGTTGGGTCAAAGTTTAGATACCAGAAAGGGTTACTAACTAATATGGGTCCTAAACAATAGATGACACAAGTGATTCCGCTCCTAACCTTGTGTCCCCAGACTAACAGATTTCTACAAGTTTCAGACATACAAAATTTAGATTAACTAGTTCACAGATCAAACAATCAAGTTAACAGGTTTTCAGACTAACGGATCAGATGTTCGGATTAACAGGCTTACAGATTAACTGGTTACAGATTAACAGACATACAGATTAACTGGTTACAGATTATCTAACTTTGTATTGGGCCTACGGATTCACGAAACGGGTTTATCAGATTCATTGGTCCAATTGGTTTAACCTTACCCAACACATTTTAGACATCATAATTATCTTAGATTTTCATTAATTAAATATTAATGCCTAAACCTCTCACATTAGACTGACAGTTTGCGGCTACTGGTTAGGTCGGTTGGTTCCGGGCAGGTTTCTGTCGCAAACTGAGTCTAACCTCGGGTTTTCAAGCACGTTATGACTAACTTCTCACATTAAAACCTATTGTTTGTGACCACTGGAATATGCCGGGCGGTTCCAGGTAGAATTATGCCGCAAACTCATTCTAACCTCGAGTTAGCCATGTTTATTTTTGCGGCCAATTAATTATTGATTTCCCATTTATACCCATGCCTAATATACATGTCAATTATTCATAACTATAGCCAATTCAGATTATGTCAATAGCGGACTAGTTATATCAACTCAACAGATATAGCAGATAACAGATTTCTCAGACTAGGCGACTTAGCAGATTAAACAAACTAGCAGATTTAGCATTTTCAACAGACTTAGCAGATGACAGATTTGGCAGATGAACAAATCTAGCAGATAGGCAGTAGTGCAGAACTAGCAGATTAAGCAATATAACTGAACTAGCAGATTAGGCAATGTAACAAAACTAGCAAATTAGGCAAATATAATAAATTTAATCATTTCTAAAAGTATCTTGCCTAATTATAAATCTTGCCTAAGTTCACATGCATAAATAATAGTCTTGATTCACAATATTATCATATACCCTATGTTTGCATTAATATTTACATAGCATAGATTATGGTCATAATTTACCATATATCATATGTTTAATTTTTTTATTATTATTATTAAACTTGCATAGTGCAGAAGATCCATATATAAATTATACCAAATATAGTTATCGACTATTATGCATGTCATATATTCCAAAGATCTCATGTAAATCTTTATACCTAAGCCATATTCTCTTTATCTCCAGTCATATGTTCAATTACCATTTATGTTATAAATATAACATGTCCAGTCATATGTCTCAAATTTATGTTCTAGCTACAGTCCATGTTCTTTCCTCAAATCAATCACCTATTGGTCATGCCCAAATCATGCATCATTCATTTTATTGTCCCAAATATTTTAGCGTAGGTTAATCTCTTATGAGATTGGCTCAGGCTCGTAGTAGCCTGGCTATAGAACAGAAAGAGGAAAAGATACAAAATAAGATAGATCCAAACAGAACAGAACATATATAACCTCGGATTCAGATTTATAATTCATGTCATAATCAGAATTAACGTTTATATCGGAAAATAACTGCACTTGCCTTGATTGGATTAAAGAAAGAACTTTAGTTGTTGCAGAATTGTCGCAGAAGCTTTAATCTCTAATTTGAATTGAATTGCTTAGGTTGATGTTGATTAGCTTCTAGTTTTGATTTCTACAGAGTAGCGACGCCATTTTTATTTTTATTTAGAACAGAGGCAGAGAAGAAGAAGAATAGAATTGTGTGTAGAGGAGGCTAGGTCTTAGGGTGTATTTATAGGTGTAGGAACTCATTTCAGCCATCAGATTAACCCTAAAACCAATCCGGATCATCAAAAATCGTCCCAGGGCTTCAAAAATGCGTTCTGGACCAAAACAGGCCGACCAGGTCGACCTGCAAGGGGGGGTCGACACTATAGTCGACCCCCATGGGGGAGGTCGACTCCCAGGTCGACCCCCTGGTCGACCTGGGCCCCAGGTCGACCTCCTGGTCGACCTGCCCAGTTCTGAGCTGACCGAAACCTTCTGAATCTTGTTTTGGCCATATCTTGGTCATACGGACTCCGATTTTCGAAAACTCAGACTCTATTTCGCGTATTTTTTTGAGAGGAACGCAATGGTGATGTCCATTTTACCTAATTCCTGATTCTTGAATTAGTTATCCTTATTTTACTATCTTTTCCGTAACATATGCCATTATCGAACTAATTTTTCTTCTCTTCCATGTATTAATCAATTCTCCTTATGCATCACCATTATTTACGTATCCTAAGCATATTTTCATATATTTTATTTCATTTTTAATTATACCTAAAAATGCGGGGTGTTACATTCTCCCCTCCTTAAAGGATTTCGTCCCCGAAATCTTCAAGTTAAGAAGAATGTGTCCTACCGTCCAATCATCCATCTACTCAATCACCAATCACAGGCATTCATTGTCCTTAAGAGATTTCTAATGTTGTATGAACATATGCAAGAAGTGTGTGTATATGTTCGTTGTCTAATGCAAAGATCAGGCGGTCCACTGATTCAGTTGACCTCCTTAATGCGAATTATGCCAGTGCCATGAGTCCAACATGTATGCAATTTTCCTACTCGATACATATCATTTCTATATGAGTGCACAACCATTCAGTCATATGAAACATCCATGTGCTGAGTCAATCATTTTGCATCCACAAAAATTGAAAAAGCTCACACATCCATATGCAGTATGAGAGTGTTTTCGAGCCGATCTAGTGCCTAGTGTGTGTATATGCATCCACGGGCAACCTCTAGCAACCACTTGCATCCACTTTCAACCATCAAACATAACATGTCTCAAACACATGTTTACACCCATTAGTTTTCTAAAGTTCGAAGATTCAATCGATAGGATACAGTCGAATGATGGAAGTGAGTACAGATAGAACGAAGACTTGGTTCCCATTAGACATTGGTTGAGAAAATAATTCCCCTAAGTATAAACCACAAAGACCAAAATCAATATCAAATTGACACTCAGAGGATTACCTTCTTTAGACAACGTCAAAACTGGAAATCAGAATTATTCAGCTATTTACAGACTACTGATACAGATCAGGTTCCCTAATGATTCTTAGGAAGCTAAGCATGATAAAATTATATCCCACAAAACCTCAGAATGTATGCATCATACTTGGCGCCTAACACAGATATCTCTCAAAACCCAATCTATCACAACCAGATTTATCATAACCCTTATGGGTTTGAGTCTACAGCGGAATCAGAAGTAATACTAGTATTAAAGTGCAGAGTATCGATTACAAAATCAAAATACCAGAATCAGAAAGAGTATTAACTCCATAATCAGATAAAGAAATTAAACCTACTATAGTAATTTTCCTACTTCTATCCTAGCCACTAGCCTCAAGAGTGTTCGCCTGCCCTCCTTGTCCTCGTCTCTTCGGGCAGTCCCTAGTGAAGTGTCCCATCTCCCCATAGTTGAAGCAAGCGCCCTTCCTTTTTCTGCAATCCTTGTTCAGATGAGTCGAGCATCCACAAGTAAAGCACTTTTTCCCCTTCTTATCTTCAGACTTCTCATCCTTATTTTGTGTTTCCTTTTTGGGCCAAGCTTTCTTATTCTGTGGTTCTTCCTTCTTTGTCTCTTTCGAGCCCTTGTCTTCCTCGTGCAGTAGTGCCATGTCCACCAATTTCTCGTAAGTCACTCCCATGGGTACGTGGGTCATGGCTAGGCTGTGCAGTGGCTCGTTCAATCCTTTAACAAAGCGGAGAGCCTTTTTGTGCTGAGTGTTGACTAAATCCAATCCGAACCTAGCTAGTTGGTTGAACTGGTTGACGTATTCCTTGACCGTCATACTTCCTTGCATAAGAGATAAGAACTTTTCCAGTTGTAAACTCCGTTCAGCTTGCGAGAGAAATTTTGTTTCAAACCTTGTTCTGAAATCCATCCATGTCTCAACCGGCCTCTCGGCGTTAGTGACTTCCCACCAGTAGGAAGCTTCGTCTTTGAGCAGCCATACCGCCAACTGCACCTTCTGCCTGTCGTCCACCTCGAAGATAACGAATAGATCCTCAGTTTCTTTGAGCCAGTTCCTCGCTTCGACGAATGATTCAGTTCCCTTGAAATCCTTTCCACCCATGGCCCTAAAATCTCTACAGATCTTTGAGAAAGCAATTGCACGAGGAGTGGGCGGAGGAGGAGGGGGATCATTTGCTAGACCTGCGGCGGCAGTCCTAGCCTCAAGATATTGACGAAACCAACCGGGTACATGAACACCCTCTGGTATCTCAGATGCTTCAGACATGCTGAAACGAAAAAAAAAGATTCAATACAAAAAGGACTGAAGGAAAGATATATGGCTCTTGGGGATCATGTTTTTCAAAATAAGATTTATTTTTTTGAAAATACTTCCTTTCAAAACCCTTTTTGAAAATAGTTTTTCAAAAACTTTTACCTAATCTGGTAACCTTCAGCTCTGATACCAAGTGTAACACCCCACCTTCGTTAAGGACACTTGCAAGGGGAATGCCTTAACTTTGGTGGAGCATTTTAGTAAACAGAACAGAAACTTACAAGACAGGTAAAAACAGTACTTGAAATTTTTTAACTTTATTACAGCGGAAAAAGAAATCAGTATGGTTACATCCTTTCAAATCTCAGAATTCAAGTACAAAATATCAATCTTGTACAAAAGCCTTCAGAAAGCATAGTTTAAAATCATAATCCCCACAGAAGAAGACAAGCCATACTTTAAGCAGTTCAAGCAGAAGAAATCCGGATCTAGCTAGAGTATTCCCTCCTTAGAAAACCTGGGGGGGAAACGGAAGAAAAGAGGCGAAACAACAAGGGTCAGACATAAAGTCTGGCAAGTCCAGTGATTTTCAGTTATGAATAGATAATAATAACATGACATGAACATAAAACTGGATGAGAGATAACTGTAACAAGTGTAGCAGATATAACAGAAGAACAGAATGATATAAGCTATTTTCTTTACACTTCTCTTCACTAATACTAGTTTAACAGGATTAGGTGTCACCCTAATGTCTAAACTGAAACAGAAGCGGGTACAGAATAATTTAACAGAAACAAAACGCAAATAATGGGCCTTTACCACCCGATCAGAAACAGACAGAAGCAGAAACAGATTAATCCCTACAGAAACAGAATGTAGAATTAGGTGTACACTAGTAATGGGCCTTTACCACCCGAACAGATGGTACCACGTAGAAACAGACAGGTGTTACCACCCAATAGAAACAGACGGTACCAACAGAAACAGACAGAACTAAGTGTACCCTAAAACCCTACCCCAAGCGATCGGCTCCCTAATACATAAATATCCTGTGTCGGCCCCATAGTAGGGTGTATCACTCCCTAAAGTGACAACCAATTGGCACAGACCTATTTACAGATGTCATGGCGTCTTACATCCTCAGAGGCAGACCAGGATCCATGCACGCACCTGACCCGGTTGGAACGCACCATCAACACCCCTCGCCATTATCAGAATGAACCGCTTATAATTAGTTCAGTAAGCGTGCCCGGACCATACCTACTGTTGGGTCAAAGTTTTGATACCAGAAAGGGTTAATGACTAATATGTGTGCCAAACAACAGATGACACAAGTGATTCCGCTCCTAACCTTGTGTCCCCAGACTAACAGATTTCTACAAGTTTCAGACATTCAAAATTTAGATTAACTAGTTCACAGATCAAACAATCAAGTTAACAGGTTTTCAGACTAACGGATCAGATGTTCGGATTAACAGGCTTACAGATTAACTGGTTACAGATTAACAGACTTATAGATTAACTGGTTACAGATTATCTAACTTTGTATTGGGCCTACGGATTCACGAAACGGGTTTATCAGATTCATTCGTCCAATTGGTTTAACCTTACCCAACACATTTTAGACATCATAATTATCTTAGATTTTCATTAATTAAATATTAATGCCCAAACCTCTCACATTAGACTGACAGTTTGCGGCTACTGGTTAGGCCGGTTGGTTCTGGGCAGGTTTCTGTCGCAAACTGAGTCTAACCTCGGGTTTTCAAGCACGTTATGACTAACTTCTCACATTAGAACCTATTGTTTGCGACCACTGGAATATGCCGGGCGGTTCCGGGCAGAATTACGCCGCAAACTCATTCTAACCTCGAGTTAGCCATGTTTATTTTTGCGGCCAATTAATTAATGATTTCCCATTTATACCCATGCCTAATATACATGTCAATTATTCATAACTATAGCCAATTCAAATTATGTCAATAGCGGACTAGTTATATCAACTCAACAGATATAACAGATAACAGATTTCTCAGACTAGGTGACTTAGCAGATTAAGCAAACTAGCAGATTTAGCATTTTCAACAGACTTAGCAGATGACAGATTTGGCAGATGAACAAATCTAGCAGACTAGGCAGTAGAGCAGAACTAGCAGATTAAGCAATATAACAGAACTAGCAGATTAGGCAATGTAACAAAACTAGCAAATTAGGCAAATATAATAGATTTAATCATTTCTAAAAGTATCTTGCCTAATTATAAATCTTGCCTAAGTTCACATGCATAAATAATAGTCTTGATTCACAATATTATCATATACCCTATGTTTGCATTAATTTTTACATAGCATAGATTATGGTCATAATTTACCATATATCATATGTTTCATTTTTTTTTTTATTATTATTAAACTTGCATAGTACAGAAGATCCATATATAAATTATACCAAATATAGTTATTGACTATTATGCATGTCATATATTCCAAAGATCTCATGTAAATCTTTATACCTAAGCCATATTCTCTTTACCTCCAGTCATATGTTCAATTACCATTTATGTTATAAATATAACATGTCTAGTCATATGTCTCAAATTTATGTTCTAGCTACAGTCCATGTTTTTTCCTCAAATCAATCACCTATTGGTCATGCCCAAATCATGCATCATTCATTTTATTGTCCCAAATATTTTAGCGTAGGTTAATCTCTTATGAGATTGGCTTAGGCTCGTAGTAGTCTGGCTATAGAACAGAAACAGGAAAAGATACAAAATAAGATAGATCCAAATAGAACAGAACATATATAACCTCAGATTCAGATTTATAATTCATGTCATAACCAGAATTAACGTTTATATCGGAAAATAACTGCACTTGCCTTGATTGGATTAAAGAAAGAACTTAAGTTGTTGCAGAATTGTCGCAGAAGCTTTAATCTCTAATTTGAATTGAATTGCTTAGGTTGATGTTGATTAGCTTCTAGTTTTGATTTCAGCAGAGTTGCGACGCCATTTTTATTTTTATTTAGAACAGAGGCAGAGAAGAAGAAGAATAGAATTGTGTGTAGAGGAGGCTAGGTCTTAGGGTGTATTTATAGGTGTAGGAACTCATTTCAGCCATCAGATTAACCCTAAAACCAATCTGGATCATCAAAAATCATCCCAGGGCTTCAAAAATGCGTTCTGGACCAAAACAGGCCGACCAGGTCGACCTGGACGGGGGTCGACACTATAGTCGACCCCCATGGGGGAGTTCGACAGGTCGACCCCCTGGTCGACCCCCGGGTCGACCTGCCCAGTTCTGAGCTGACCGAAACCTTCTGAATCTTGTTTTGGCCATATCTTGGTCATACGGACTCCGATTTTCGAAAACTCGGACTCTATTTCGCGTATTTTTTCGAGAGGAACGCAATGGTGATGTCCATTTTACCTAATTCCTGATTATTGAATTAGTTTTCCTTATTTTACAATCTTTTCCGTAACATACGCCATTATTGAACTAATTTTTCTTCTCTTCCATGTATTAATTAATTCTCCTTATGCATCACCATTATTTACGTATCCTAAGCATATTTTCATATATTTTATTTCATTTTTAATTATACCTAAAAATGCGGGGTGTTACACATCTAGGGCTTAATTGTATTTTGATAGTTGATTCATTTGGAATGAATTATTTCTTAGTGTCTAGACTACGGCAGAGAAATAACTATTTATAAATATTACGGTGATTCGTAAATATTATATCGGTTGTTACTCTGAAGGTACTTAAACCTTTGGCTACATTGCTAGGGTGATTCCTGGTGCACCGATAACTCCTGTCCGTTAACTGGTTGAGAAATCTTTTGATCTAAGTAATCAAACGTGTCACTATATAATTTTGGTTTAGGAGCCATTAAGGACAGAAAATTTCTTTATAGCTAATTTCCGTGTGTGATTGTTTTGTGTATAAAAAAATCAAAATTCCTCAAAAACAAATAAAAATTTGAAAAACAAAAACAAATAAAAAAAATTAACAATTTTTTTCTCTCTTTTAAACCTCGCTAGTCTGTAGGTCATACTTTTCCAAAAAAAAACTCCCATTTTCAAAACCTTTTTCCTTCTCACCTCTTTCTGAACTTCTTCATTGTCTAAATTTCTTTGACGAACTCTCTTCTTCTTTCTAGTGCATGCAAACTTGGACCCGTGACCAAGAATCTCGTCGTTTAGTTAGAATCGAACCACCTTCTCTTTCCTCAACACCTAGTTCACTCGACCAATCTTTAGAAATGGCTAACGATCCTGCACCTCGCACCCTGATGGACAGAATTCTTCCCAATAGAGTTTCTGTCCCTTCTTGCATTCAGTTACCCAATCCTGTGGGTAATCACTTTGAAATCCGGTCGAGTCAGATAAACATCCTTCCTAAATTCGGAAATTTTTCTCATGATGAACCTTATTTTAAATATGCTTGTGCAACCTTTAAATTACAACAGTTATGTGAGGATGGTATTAAACTTCGTTTGATTCCATTCGCACTAACTGACTCCGCAGAAAAATGGTTTCACAGCTTGCCCCCAAATTCGATTAAAAAATGGGATGAATTTACAGCACTTTTCCTTAAAAATTTCTACCACCCAGAAAAAACAGCTAGAGTCAAAAATGAAATCACCAATTTCCACCAAAAAGGGGGTGAATCTTTTTGGCGATACTTCGAAAGATTTAAAGAATTGATGTTGAGTTGTCCCCATCATGGTTATGAAACATGGTCATTATGTCAAACTATATACGATGGACTTGATAATAGTTCTAGGCAAATGTTGGAGTCCATGTGTCAGGGCAATTTTCTAAAACAGACTGACGTAGAAGCTTGGGAATTTCTGGACGAGTTAGCAGAAAAATCGAGACAATGGGAACGAACCAATGAAAATTTTCTCTATTCACGATCCAGTAGTAATTCTGTCGAATCCTCTTCTTCTTCTTCTTATACTCTTGTTGATGCCATCCTGAACGTTGTTAGAACAAACACTCAGTTTAATAACGTTTCCCAAGCTATGTGTCACATATGTCTTGACACTAATCACATGGCTGATGACTGTCCCCAGTCTCTTGAGCAAGTAAACGCTTTCAACAGACCCAACAACCACCCAAATCTTTCTTATGGTCCGAATAACCCTCTGGTGAATAGACCTTCGAATCGACCATTTTCGAACAATGCTATGAACCCTTCTCTTAGGCAAAATCAGTACACTTCGAACCAGGCGCCTTCCAACAATCAAACGGTTGCACCCCAATATGAAAAACGCCTTTCTATGATTGAGGGAAATTTATCTGAGGTGAGCAACCTATTAGCGCAGATGACTATGCGAAGTGTTGAAAATCAAAACAAGTTAGACAACTCCTTGCAATCATATATGCAAAACACGAATCAACAAATGAGTGAACTTCAAAAACAAATGTCTCAACTTAACGCTAGATTAAGTGAAAGGGAAAAGGGTACGTTTCCGAGCCAACCCATCCAAAATCCTAGAGGACAAAATTCAAATCCCAACCAAATTCACATCATTCAGGATTCAAACGTTAGTCAATTGAATGCTGTCACGACTCTTAGATCCGGCAAAAAGATTGACAACAATGTGGTCAACCCAAATGCTTTACCGGACGATCTTCCAAACCCTATCGAAAATTCGACCAACTCAGATCAAAACATTGAGCCAATTTCTGATAAGGACCATCCTCAAACTCAAGTAGACCAACCTACTGAGTTGTCCGCTCCATTTCCTCATAGACTCCGACCTAGGAAAAAGACGGATCAGCTTGAAAAGACCCTTGAAATATTTAAGCAAGTTAAAGTGAACATTCCTCTTTTAGATATTATACAACTAGTTCCACAGTACGCAAAATTTCTAAAAGACTTGTGCACTCTGAAACGTCATACACATGTACCTAAGAAAGTGTTTTTGGCGGCAACTCTAAGCGAGGTCTTGTCCCAATCAATGCCAGTGAAATACAAAGATCCTGACTGCCCCACAATATCATGTACTATTGGGGACAAGAAAACTGATAGATGCCTGCTAGACTTAGGTGCTAGTGTTAACTTGCTTCCATATTCCATCTATCGCCAATTAGGGCTAGGAGAACTGAAACCCACCAAGGTTACCCTTCAGCTTGCCGACCGTTCAATTAAGAAACCTGTGGGCGAAATCGAGGAGGTATTGATCAAAATAGGCGAATTCATCTTTCCAATTGATTTCATTGTCCTAGAAACTCAACAGGTAAGCAATCCTGCAAACCAGATCCCTTTGATTCTAGGACGACCCTTCTTAGCAACTTCTAATGCGCTTATCAACTGTAGAAATGGTTCTATGAAACTTTCTTTCGGTAACATGACTGTCAAGCTAAACATCTTTAGAACCGAAAACTCTCCTAACACTTATGTGGACCAGTTTTCTGAAATCCATGCTGTCCACGATAATGAATCTGAGCTCGACTATTTGAATAACGAAATTGAGTTAAATTACGAAACTTTGTTTCAAGATATTCCCGAAAACATCTCTGATTCAATTCCTGTCGAGCCACTCACAATTGAGTCTATCCCTCGACCAATTTCTCCAGTTGAGTCATCCCCAAAATCTGACCTCAAAGTGCTGCCCAGTCATCTTAAGTACGCTTACTTAGGAGACAATGAAACTTTTCCTGTCATTATCGCTTCTGACCCTACTTTAGAGCAGGAACAATTGCTCCTTCCCATCCTTAAGAAAAATAAGGAAGCAATTGGTTGGTCCATGGATGATATTAAGGGGATTAGTCCTTCGATAGTCCAACATCGAATCCACCTTATAGATGATGCCAAACCTACTCGTGATCCCCAGCGTCGACTAAACCCTATCATGAAAGAAGCAGTTCATGCTGAAATCCTTAAATGTCTTGACAATGGAACCATCTACCCAATTTCCGATAGTCAATGGGTTAGTCCGATTCATGTCGTATCTAAGAAATCGGGGATTACCGTGATCCAAAATGAAGCTAACGAGCTCATCCCAACCCGCACCCAGACCGGTTGGCGTGTCTGCATTGACTATAGAAAACTTAACGCTGCAACACCTAAGGATCATTTCCCTCTACTATTTATCGATCAAATGTTAGAACGAATAGCTGGTCACGAGTATTACTGTTTCCTTGACGAGTACTCGGGCTATAATCAAATCCCTATCGCCTTTGAGGACCAAGAGAAAACCACTTTCACTTGTCCATTTGGTGCATTTACGTACCGTCGTATGCCTTTTGGTCTCCGTAATGCACCTGCAACCTTTTAGATGTGCATGATTAGCATTTTTTTGATATGATCGAGCGATTTTTGGAAGTTTTCATGGATGATTTTTCCATCTTCGGGGATTCCTACACTGAGTGTTTACATCACCTGGATCTTGTTCTTAACCGTTGCAAAGATAAACATTTAACGCTTAATTGGGAAAAGTGTCACTTCATGGTCAAACATGGCATTGTTTTAGGAAATGCCATCTCTAACAAAGGAATTGAAGTAGACAAAGCCAAATTTGAGGTTATCTCGAGTCTTCCCATTCCCAGATCCGTTAAGGACATCCACTCCTTTTTAGGTTATGCTGGTTTCTATCGTCGCTTTATAAAGGATTTTAGCAAAATCACTCGACCTTTGACCATTCTTCTTGGTAAGGATGTTCCTTTCGACTTCAATTCTAATTGCATTTCATCTTTTGAGCATGTTAAAAATGAACTTGTCTCTGCCCCGATCATTTGCTCTCCTAACCGGAAGCTGCCTTTTGAAATCATGTGTGATGCCTCGAATTTCGCTGTTGGCGCTGTCTTAGGACAACGCATCGATAAAATTCTTCATGTCATTTACTACGCGAGTAAGACTTTGAACGATGCCCAAATCAATTATACGGCCACTGAAAAAGAACCTTTGGTAGTTGTTTTCGCACTAGAAAAATTCAGGCCTTATCTAGTTGGCTCACACATCACGGTTTATACTGATCATTCCGCACTTAGGTATCTTTTCTCTAAAAAGGATGCTAAGGCTCGTCTCATTCGTTGGATCCTTCTACTTCAAGAATTTGACCTTACCATTAAGGATAAAAATGAATCTGACAATGTTATTGCAGACCACTTGTCTCGTCTTCCAAATGCCCCGTCTTCTTTTCTTCCGATCGACGAGAACTTCCGAGACGAACAACTCTTCTCGTTGTCCACTGATCCTTGGTTCGCTGACATTGTCAACTGCTTTGTCACCAAGCAGATCCCTTCTTTTTGGTCCAAGCAGTATAAACACAAATTCTTTTCCCAAGTGAAACATTTTTTCTGGGAAGACCCCTATCTTTTCAAGTATTGTCCCGATCAAATCATTCGAAGGTGTGTTCCCGACACTGAAACTCACAATGTCCTCTCTTTCTGTCATGACCAAGCCTGTGGTGGTCACTTCGATCCCAAAAAGACAGCCGAAAAGGTTCTCCAATCGGGTTTCTACTGGCCCAACCTTTTCAAAGACACGTACGAATTTTGCAAAACTTGTAATCAATGTCAATTCTTAGGGAAAATTTCTAAACGGAATATGATGCCCCTAAACCCCATTCTAGAGGTCGAAATTTTTGATGTGGGGGGTATAGACTTCATGGGACCCTTCCCTGATTCTTTTGGGAACCTTTACATTCTCTTAGCTATAGATTATGTTTCTAAATGGGTCGAAGTTGTTCCATGAAAAACAAACGATAACAAGGTTGTTGTGCGCTTCTTGAAAGAAAATATCTTCTCAAGGTTTGGCATGCCTCGCACAATAATCAGTGATAATGGAACACACTTCTATAATCGGTCTTTTGAAGCTCTCATGAGAAAATATTCGATAACCCACAAGTTATCCACTTCTTACCATCCTCAAACTTGTGGGAAAGTTGAAGTACCGAATAGGCAGATTAAACAAATCCTTGAGAAAACTGCGAATCGAAATCGCAAAGACTGGTCTCAAAAGTTAACCGACGCTCTTTGGGCTTACCGCACCGCTTTCAAAACAAACTTAGGTATGTCCCCTTATCGGTTAATTTTTGGTAAGCCATGTCACCTGCCAGTTGAGCTCGAACATAGGGCATTATGGGCAATAAAAACTTTGAATCTTGATTTAGAGCAAGCAGGTGAACATATGAAGCTTCAACTTAATGAACTTGATGAAATTCGAAATAATGCCTGTGAAAATGAACGAATTTACAAGGACAGAACAAAAGTTTTTCACGATAAATCAATTTTACATAAAACTTTCATGCCAGGTCAAAAAGTTCTATTGTATGACTCAAAATTGCCTTTTTGCGGGTAAGTTAAAATCTAGATGGATAGGACCTTACACTGTATGGACTGTTTTTCCGTATGGCTCGATAGAAATTGAGAATCCAACCGATGGATCATCCTATAAGGTCAATGGTCAACGCCTTAAGCCTTACTTGGAACCAATACCCAACCAAGAGGAAGAGCTCATGGTCCTCCATGAGCTACATTACATTCGGTAAGACGCACTAACCCTCTTTTGTACATATGTAAATATTCTCTTATTTGTTTTTCCCTTTCACTAAGATATGTCTGATTAAGAATGTAAGGACACAGTCACACTCAACTGTGAGGGGAATCTACATTACATCAGCAATCAAATTTTATGAAGTAGGTTATTCATTGAACAAGGATTAACTTAAATTCATAAATAACACCTTGGTTCTTGTTTGATAAGTTGAATTGTTGGGTGATGGGAATGAACATTATTTATTCATTGAATCGTAATGTGTCTTTTTAAGATGCTAGCTTGAGACAATGCAGATGTTAGTCGTGTTCTGGAGTAAGTGTGTCAACCCTTGTTATACATGTTAGAATGTGCAAGTAAAAATAATCAAAAAAAAAAAAAAATCAATTGATTTTTTCACTGACGTTTGTTGATTTTCTGAGTTGTTTTCATGCATAATATTTTTTTTCACTCAAATTTTCAAAATTATAAGTTCTAAAATCCACTTGGCCCAATTAAGGAGAAATGACTCATTGTAGTGTTCTTCTTCGATACCCCACATTATTCAAACCCAAGTTTAAGTCGAATTAAATCCATGTTTCGACAAGTTTTTCTTATATTGGTATACTTAAGAATCTTATACTGATTTATTTTCAAAGGTTCAGAAATGTCACTTTTTATACCATTATTACACTACCCACTCCGTACTTATTTTAAGGTAGGATAACCATATACCACATCTTATTTTATATGGGTTATCTATCTTACGAAACATTGCTTATCATTCCTTTCAGCTTTTTGTATAACATCAGTCTAGACTTGTGTGTTGAATTAAGGTTATAGAAGTAGAGTAACTAGGGCACAAAACTTTCCTTTCATGAAGTGTTGGTTTAGTAGAGGAGGGATCAAATGAAATAATATACGGTATCATTCCATTCCATCTCCATTCATCATTCATCATGCAAAAGGAAAAAAAAGAAAGAAAAAAAAAGAAAGAAAAAGGGAAAAGGGAAAAGAAAAAAAATGAAATAAAGAGAGAGTCTCTCAGAATAAAATAATCATTCATCATTCTTGACTATAAAGCATTCAGTTCCATTCCATCCACATCCATTATTCCGTAATTGGAAGTGAGGGTTGTAGTAGAGGAGATGAAAGGAAACAAAAATGTTCATATGTGCTTTAGTATTACTTTATCTTTTGTAGCCTGAAGTTTAACTAATACACTTGCCCTCTTATCTAGAATATTTTTAGAAATTACAAAATTCTCCTTCATCTATGCATAACTCACATCCAATACACTACAGTTGCACTGGTACAAAATTGTTCAAAAAAAAACAGAAAAGAAAAAAAAGAATAAATGATTGGGTGTGCATTGTCGATGTGTAGAACTTTGGTTGACACCACGCTCTTAACCTTCAAGATAATTACAGTGTTATCAAGGAATTACGATTTAGCTTGAAATTTTTTATTCATTTTTGCACTAGTTATGGGATGGACAATTTAGGGCTAAACCGTTATTATTGAAGTTAGGTGAAATCCTTGGAATATGAAAGACCTTAAATATATTGTTTGATTAATCCGCGTACACAAGACGCTTCAGATTTTGTGGGTAGTATCCGCTGAAAACTCTCACGAGACAACCCTCATGAGACAACACTCATCCTACTAGGGACATATCTTAGTTTAGTTTATTCGAGGACGAATAAAAAGATAAGTGTGGGGGTATTTGATATACACGTAAATGTGTATATTTTATCCGCTTATTTATCTTATTTTATATTTAAAATAATTGATACTGTGTATTTATAGTTGTGTTTTCAGATTATTTATGATGAATGGATTAATGCACGTAATTATTGAAAAGCTTGAAGAATTGGTGTATGAAGAGTGTTGATTTTGAGAGTAAGATTAAAGCTTGAAGAAATGTTGTTGTTCAACCACCTTCTACCGCATTTTTTAATGATTCAATACCTTTTCATAAAGATAGCTTGTTGCAGATGTTATGGAGTTCCTACTCATGCTCAAAACAATAGAAATTGATGCCATTTGATGGCCACAAGCTATTACAATTGCAAATCTATTCATACGCGTTCACATTAGCTCATTTGCAAGGCATCTCTCTCATGATGCGTTCATATTGGCTCATTTGAAAGGCCTTCCATTCACATGCGTTCACACTTAGCTACTTGGTTATTTTGAAAAAGGGATTTTGTCCCACATTGTGGATTGAGTCTCTTAGCCTTGGCTAATACAACTATAAATACCTTGTATCTTATTCATGTAAAAACACATTGAGTTTTATTCTGTAATTCTCTTCTTGGAATAAAATCATTCTTCTTCCTTTCTCTTTCCTTTTTATCGCAATTTATTTATGTTGTTTATTTTATTTTTCTCTTCTTCTTTAGCTATGTCAAGCTAATCCCCTTTGATTAGGGGGTGATGACGCTAATAGATATGATTCAACATGAATCCATAGCCAATAGATGATGACTTTATACATGTAGATCTGGATCTGAATTAAGGGTTAGATCTGAACCTTCATATTCTGTGTCGTTTAAGAGTTATGCTCCTTCACAGGGTATATTCGTGTTCGATCTAACAATTATCAGATTTAGATCTAATTTTAGGGTTTTAGAAATTAATTAGTGAATCTGTCCTTATACTCTATGGTTGTTTAAGAGCTCAGCTCCTACATAGGCTATGCATGTTGTTATTTACTTATTTGTTTCTAAGAACCTAATTATCGTTGATTCATGTGTGTGACAGAAACATGAATTAGATCTATATTTATTTGTTGGCTATTGATGAGTGTGAATCCAATCTATGTCATTATCCCCTAATTGCTTTCTCTTATTATATAAATCTCTCTTTTTATTTGCTGTTACTTTCTGTGTTTTCAATCAATCAAAATCCTGGAATAACTTGATTGGATTTATTAATTAAAATATTTTTGGTCCCAGAATTCGACATCGTCTACAAAAATCCTTGTTGTTTAGGAAAGCCGAACGGATTTTACAATTGTTTACAACTGTTTAATTTGTTCGCAAACATCAAGCAAGTTTGAAAATATCGCCATTTGAAGCATTATACAGTAGACCATGCAGATCTCCCGCATGTTGGGTAGAACCTGGCAACAGACTTGTGTTGGGACCCGATATGATTCGAGAAGCTTCAGACAAAGTCGATTTCATCAAGAAACGATTGAAAACCGCATAAAGCCGACAGAAAAGTTATGCAGATTCTAGAAGAAGAGATTTAGCATTTTCTATTGGTGATTATGTTTATTTGAAAGTTTCTCCGATGAGAGGAGTAATCCGATTAGGTAATACTGGGAAGTTGGCACCCAGATTTATTGGTCCCTTTCCTATACTTGAACGAATTGGAACTCTTGCTTATAGGGTTCAATTACCTGATTAGTTGCCTAGAGTACATAATGTGTTTCATGTATCTCAACTTAGAAAACATGCGCATGATCCAGATCTTGTTGTAGAAGAAGCAGCGCAATAGGACTTGCAAATTACTCCAGAATTAGCAGTCAGAAGAGAGCCGTTAAAAATTATTGGCAAAGAAACTAAGGAGCTAAGGAACAAGAAGGTTCATTTAGTTAAAGTGCAGTGGAGTGGAGATCCTAGAGACTGTACTTGGGAGACTGAGGAAAGCATTAAGCAAGCTTACCCCAAATGCAGAGTGGACATCTCTGACTAACTCCGGTGCAAGGTACCTTTATAATACTTTGCATTTCTGTTTTTGTTTCCTACTGTACTGCTGTTTCCTTTTCGGGGATGAAAAGTTTTAAGTGGGGGAGATTGTAACAACCTAGAAATTACGAGCCAATTTAAAAATTTTAAATTGGTTATTTTAAAGAAATTAGAGCAATTGAAATAGAATATTTCAATAAAATAATGAGTTAGAAATGGTGCGGCAGTTTGAAAATTTGAATTCAAACTTTAACTGACTGTACCGGATGCAAAATAAAACGGATTTTAGTGAAACCAAAAATATTTAAATATGTTTATGATTATCTTTCTAACGAATTTGAAAAATCGAAGTTTCATAGCTGGAATCAAAAGTTATGGCCAAATGAAATTTCAGAAAGGTCGCTATAGAGAATATATAGCCCTTGAAAATAGACATTTTGCAAACAACCTCAGAATTCGACGAAACCACTTTTGTCGGATCCGGGATGTCAAATTATTGCTAGGTTTCAAATTCCATAATTTTTGAAGTTCATATGTGAGTGTGGCAAAGGAAAATGTGTTTGGTTGATTTCAATTAAATTAGATCGACCAGAAAATGGCCATTTTTCAAACGGTCTCAGAATTCGATGAAACTAGTTTTGTTGGGACCGTATCGTCAAAACATTGCTAGATTTATTTTTCTGGAATTTTTGGGATCAGTATGTGGCCCCGGCAAATTGAAATGTACGTTCAAATCAAATATTGAATGTTTTATACTTTAATTTGAAAAATAACTGACTGTAACAGTCGAATTGGCTTACGAAACATATCCCATTGTATTCGGGATGGGGGTATTTAGCTAGGGGTGACAGTAGTAGGGTTTGGATTGGAGTTCGTTTGGAGAAAACCCTATTTTTGAATTTATATAAATGACGGGCTAATCAAATAATTCCATTCAAAATTTAATTTTATAAAAAAATTCACAACCCCCCTATTACTCACGCTCGACGGCGGAAGCTGCTCCACCGTTCCCTGCCATTTTCCGGTGAAACTGCTCACCATTTCACCACGACCCAGTTCAACATTTTGAAGCCCTCTTCCTCCTCTTCAAATCCATACCTGTGGCACCCCTCCTTGTCTCGTATTGCGTGCGAATAACCTCCCCAAAGTTTCAACATTTCCGCTGCCGCCACGATCGCCAGAGGCGATCGAGCCAGACCACGACCCCACCCTTAGGCGCGCCTCTCGGAGTGCTAAGACGTGGTACCCTTCGACTTCAGTGAAGTGCTACGGATTGGGTTAAAAATCGAAACCCTAGTTCGAAGGTTTCAGTGAAAGGTGCGGCCTTTTTACTTTGAACTGAATATAACGCTTCTAAGCGCTACCAATCTTGATTTTCAAATAAAAATCATATCTTTTTGCTATGTTGACGAAATTCGATGAAACAGGAGACATCGGACTTGTAAAGACGCTCTTTACATTATAGAAGAGTCCGGGGATTTTTCTGAGCTCGCTACTATTTTTAGCAAAGCAACAAACCAATGTGAGATTTCTAAACTGAAATGTGAATGGAAATGCGTTGTATAAGTTATATAAGCGAAGTATAAATTATATATGCATTGTATACCTCATGTACATGTGTTGTATAAGTTATATGAGCGATGTATAAATTATACATGCGTTGTATAAATCATATGTGTGTTGGAATGGAAATAAAATATACTTATATATATACACTCCCCTCGTCCACAAACCATGGACGATATTTATTGATTGTGAATTGGCATGAAAAATTTGGTGAATAATGTGAATAGTTGATAGGATTGTTTGTGGTTGATAATGATTGATTGTGGTTGAAATATACCCGTTTGTGGTTGAAAACAAAATTAGAATAAGTTGTGGAAAAGAAAAACATACTCGCCTGTGTGCGGACTAGATGTATGAAATCCCCATTGTCAAAAACCGCGAGGTTTTAAGGTAGAGCGAGGAGTCGTACTCGGGACGGTGCCGGTTTTAAATACCCTGCCGTTATGCTGCCGAAATTTCCAATTATATTCATGTGTTAGAATTGTTTTCATGTGTTGAAATTATTTTCATGTATTGAAACTATATTCATGTGTTGAAACTATATTCATGTTTTGAAACTATATTCATGTGTTAAAACCATATTCATGCTTTGAATAGAAATTCATGTGTGAATAGAAATTCAAGTGATGGATAAAATTCTTTGAAAGATAAAAATAACATTTTATCACATATATATACTATATAAATTATTCATGTTTTATATAAATTGTTTTAACAATATAAATCACATTTTTATTATATATATAAATTATAGAAAACATTTATGTGTTGAATAAAGGACTAGAACGATAAAAATAGTATTTTTATTGTATGTGTGAAGTCGAAAACATTCGTGTGTTGAATATATGAATTGAACAATAAAATCTACATTTTTATTGTGAATATGAAGTGCTAAAAATATTCATGTGTTGAATAAATATTTTTGATGATAAAAATATCATTTTTGTCATGTAAACGACTCGCTAAAAATACACAAGTGTTGAAATAAATATTTGTTTGCTATGAATATTATTTTTAACATGTATATGAACTATATAAAATAGCCATGCGTTGAAATATATTTTGGTTCGCTAAAAATATCATTTTTTATAAGAAATATGAAGTGTTAAAAATAACCACTTGTTCGAATAAATATGTGTGGGTTGAAAATATTATTTTTAACATATGTAGGAAGTGTTAAAAATAAACATGTATAGAAGTAAACCTTTGTTCGCTAGAAATATTATTTTTAGCTTAGTTTCGCACATATATATATATATATATATATATACACACACACACACACATGTGTTGAACAGGAAAATGGATTAGCTATTGAGTAAAGAATTTATTTGCGTGCCCGACAAATAGGTAAACCTTAATGAGTTGGATGCGCAATTTTATTATCATATCAACTCCTGTGAATGCCATTTGATGCGGAGTGCTGGTTGTTCTTTGTGTAATAATAAACGTCCCCATAGGATAGTAACAATTAATTTTGAACTACACTACATGGCATACTTCATGAAGATAGGCATACTTCATCATATACCACATAAGCATTTGGAGCTTGTGTGACGAGGTTGAAGATTTACCATACGAGCGAGTGGCTTGTATGGCGATGATTATATATTACAGGTTGAACTGATGACTGATCTGGACTATATAAAATGTAACGGTAAATTGTAAGATTAATAAAAACCCCACACGGGTCTGGAGATGACAATAAACACATCTCTCTTGTCATTAAGGCACAAAAACCATTTATACGGTGACGAGAATTTATTCTCTGGAGTTATGATCTATACATACTCCCATGTGGACACCGGAATATATCACTATAAATATGTGCAAGCTTATTAGAATTTATTGGGTACCTAATACGGCCCAATAAATTTCCATACCCCTTCCCGTACAAAGGATGTTATGGTGAAATTTTCTGAAATTTAAAAGCGTTAGTGAAATATTTGAAGTGAAAACGATATTGAAATCACGGAATAAATTATATATATATATATATATATATATATATTAAATAAACGAATTGAGCCCCTGCAGTTTGCGTTTTGAAATCGTAACTTTAAATGATTATACCGAAAGATCCGACCATCGGATTTTCACGAAAATGGAACCGTTGGGTTCGCTTTGGTAATATCTTTCCAACGATATAAACTTTGTTGAAATCCAATGGTTAGATTTTCAGATATGTGTAAAACAAATTTGAAGAAAAACAGCGCCAGTGCCTCGGCACGACCTGAAACGTCGTTTAATTATATAGGGCCATTTTTAAATAAATAAAAATGGCAATATATCGTTGTAAGCTATTATAGATGATATGGAATGGAAATAAACCGATTATACTTGGTTTGCTTGATATTTGATGGTTGAATGTGTTTGACATGAAAATTATACCAAAGAACTGAAATGTGAATGTCGAATAATTTAACCATGGAAAGAATTGATTTGAAATCTAAATATACGTAAACTATTTGGAAAGGCCGAGTTAATTCTCATTTCAAGTAATTGATCGACGATTAGAAGTCGAAGAGATGAAGACGGTTCAGGACCGATGATCTTCACATCGGATGGATGGGCGCTACTGATGCTCATGATTGGAGTAGCTACCTTAAAAGGGCTGAAGTTGTAGCCGTTCAGACGTATTTGTTGATAGTACGGATATGCAAGGAATACGGTGCCTCCGGCTTCGTTCAGACCTAGAACGAACTTGTAAATGGACTGTGTGTCTGACATTGGATTTTGTTCTGTGCTGATTGATCTCTATTAAATATATATCTGTTTAGCGGCGGAGAATTTATTCTCTTGCTTAACGCCCGTCTCTGAGCCGTACGATCTCAGAGGTTATATATCGATAGAAATCAGTCGCATGGAGTGAATAGCCTGTGTGGCATGCCTAAGTGGCAGATGATCAAGGCTTCTGTTGAAAAGCAAAGTCTTGTGAATGATGATCAAAGCACGGCCTACGTGGCGTAGCTTTGTGTATAGCGTTGATTCGCGAGCCTCATACCTCGGTATGAGTCAAAAACGGGATAAGAACCGCTGGGAGAACATGACGTTTCTTTCCAGCTACGGTGGTGTCAGTGACTTACCAGCCCTGACATTGATATTATTTTCACCTGTTTGGTTGTTAGAATGCGAGGCGCCTCGATGTAAGGACCGGGAAACGCGTGTTCAGAAATTGTCAATCCTTAAACGTAAGAGAGGACCGGCCCAGCCGATTCCAAGGATCGCTGTGTGTGATTCTGAGACATTTGCTAAAGTGTCTCGAACGAAGAGGAGCTTGCCCCTTTCCTCGACTCATGGTGGAATCCAATTTCCAATACTAAATAACGAATTTGGTTGTATTACTACTATGGCGACATGATATATGGTACCCATGCCGTCAATGATTGATATTTATGATGGAAGTTGCTTTTGAAACATATATGCACTAGTAATAATATCAAACACTTTTGTTTTATACATATCAAGCATTTCTTGGCCATTATAAGGTAAAACTCTATCCTCCGGCTTGCGTTGCACTGTGTGATGGGACCTGAGTCTTATAATGAATTCATTTTTATAAAAAAAAGCATTGCGATGATTTAATAATTTACTTTATTTCATGCACTGGCAATCACTGGAGTAAGCCCGTTCCGTGAAAGTGGCGTGGTCCTATGATTTGCCTTATTATTGTTGTTTAATTAGTTAAGTAGATTTCTCATACCAGTCCCATGACTAACTCATAGTTTGTTTCACCTTGCTAACTCTGGTGCCCTTATTTTCATATGGGCAGCCTAGTGACAGGTAGCAGGACATATTTTGGCTTTTGCACTACAGCAGGGAGTGCATCTTTTGGCTTATATGGCGAGGCTTGACTTCTCAGTGTTTTGGCTATTGATATTCTGCCATTATTATCTATGTATATGATTCCGCTCATGGCGATGTAGACTGATATTTCTTTTATGTACTCTCTATGTATATGTACCGCTTATGGCGATGTAGACTGACCATTTACTTTTATGCACTAAGTTGTATCCTACACTATGCTCTCTGATGTTGTGACATATTATGATTCCGCTATCATATTTATGTAAATTATTCTATTTGCTGCTTATGCTATTATTTGTACTCTGCTAATGATGATTAATGTGTTATATTCCAATGATTATCCTTAACACCGTCGTATGGGGTTTTGGGATCGTCACAGGATAATTTAATTTAATACTGGGAATTAAGTTAAATGGACTGATGGAATTTTTGTTCTGATAGACTCTGAGTTTTTGCGTAAAACAGATAATGTATGAAGATGTTATGGATGGTAGAAGTTTGGCGAATCGAGAAGGAAGCGGTCTAGTGTAACTAGCGCACATGGAAAGTACGCCAGGGTTAATTTACACTTGCGCACTTGTGAATTGTGCCAGTGTAAGTTTCTAGCATCCGGACCCGTAGGGGTCAACCCGCACCCCCACGGGGTCGACCCTAGGGTCGACCTATATAAGGGGGGTGTCGACCCTGGGGTCGACCCATACAAGAGTGTGTCGACCCTCCTCAAATCGGGGTTGACGAATCTGGGTAGCTTTCTGGACCATATTTGTGCTGACTCAGCGTTGCGTGTGAATGAACACCTATAAATAGGCTAGCAGAGCCTAGCCTAAATCTCACATTATCTGAGAAGCTGCCTAAGATCTGCCATTCTTCTTCCTCCTCAAATCTTTTTAGGAAAAAAATAGGATAATTAGTTTAAGCAAATTCTAAATCAAGATCTAGAGGAAAAGAATGTATATTTGTAAATGGTTGTTCAGAATTCTATTCGAGTAAAATAAATTCTTGGATCTGGTTAATTTAAATTTATAATCTTTCTCCCCTTTTTCTTTTAGTTGAGAATTCCAGATCCATGGTTATTTGGGTTCTAAACTCAATTAAGAGAACCATGGAATGCTAAATCTGGACCAGATTCATGAATTAGAAAGCAATTAGGTGAGTGGATTTAAGTTAGACCTTTTTGATAATGGTATATTTATCGTTTGACATTCCCCGTTAATATGCATAGTAAATCTACTGAAATTTAAACCTATTGAAATGTTAATATGTTGAAATGTTAATCTGTTGAAATCTTAATATGTGGAAATGTATAAACTTGTTAAAATATGTGGAAACGATTACTGTTGTACACATAAATGTTTTAATAACTTGTTAATCGAATGTTTTAAGTTAAGTTACAACGAAATTGGGATAATTACATGTTAGTATGTGTCAAATTATGTACTGGAACCCTTAACTGTAAGAATTGGGATAATTACTTGTTACTTTATTAGAATGAAATAATTACATGGTTAAATGGTTACATGTTAAAATAGAACTAATTACATGTTAGGAAGAACATGCGACATGATAATTAGAAAATGGACTTAATATGATATTAAGTGTGACATGTAAAAATAGATTACGGTAAAATTTGGAAGAATGAATATGCCTAAACTTACAGTAAATAGAAAATTAAAATCGCATTTAGACACGAGGTTAAATTCTTCTTGTGGTAGAAGTCTACCCGGACCGTCCTGGCAAATCCAGCATCCACAAGTTTTTAATTTAATGTGAGGGGTCTAATGCATAAACATACGTATAACAGTGCTAAGACACGAGGTTAAGTCCAACTTGTGGTAGAAGTTTGTCCGGAACCGCCCGACAAATCCAATGTCCACATGTGTCGGCTTAATATGAGAGGTCTTGTGCATAAAAACATATTTAAATATATGTGTATGAAAGGATAGGAATAAAAGGCACTAATTGTGATTAATGGAAATGAATACGAAATGAATGAAAGTTACAACAGTAAAAGAAGTAGAATGAACGGGGAATGATAATAATATATTATCGATAAACGTGAAAGGGAAAAAGGAAAGATAATAGGTAGGCTTGTCCTACGGACAAGTGGAAATTATAACTTAGGTTACAATAAACGATAAAGAAAATGAGATAACTTATGTATTGAGACAAGTTGTACTTAATTGTAAATTAAGTAATCTGTAAGCTGGGACCTGATACCTGTTGTTTGTAATAAGTAGAAAAAAGGGGAAAACTCATGAAATGCAATAAGTTGTACTTAATTGTAAATTAAGTTATATGTAAACTTGAGAATCTGAAATCCACTAATAAGAATAATATGTTAAAAACTTATTAGTAAACCTTACTTAAGAGAACTAAGTTAATAAGTAAACAATGACAAGTTGTGTGACAGTGTAAGATGGAATTATGATTTAAATAAGAAAGAACGAGGTGAATATATGGGATGAAATAAGTTATATTTAATCATAAATAATAAGTGACATGGTAAATAGAAAACAAGTGAATTAAGATGAAGTATACTTAATTAAATATTAAGTAGAACATGTTATTATAACCAAGGAATCAGATAATTAATAATATAAAGAGATTGTAGATTACATATCTTGAACTAAAATCTAGAGAATAACATGTTATGGGCTTATCAATAAACTTAAATGGATTTTGTTATAATTGAAATTAATAATCAAGAGGAAGTTGGTAACTTGAATAAGGAAGTCAATGTGAATAACCAAGTTAATTGGAAATCTGACGAGGTAGAGCAAGCGCGTAATTAAATGTTTAGACATAGGGACTAATAACACATCAATCTGAAGCGCTTGGGCCAGTCTGTATGTCTGAAGGTGAATAACCCAACGGGGTAGATCATCGCGGTGTTATGGGACACGAGGGGAGCGCACGTCCATCTAATTATTCTACTTGTTCTGCCTGTTGTTCTGCTGATATTCTGTTGGCTCCGAAGAACTAGAAGGGGAAGCACGCGGCCTCTTGGGACATGGAGGGTATTCTTCGTAGTCCTCTGTGCTGGGACAGCATTCGACTGTGCTCGCAGAGGTTAGATTTGTGCATTCTACCGGTGACTATATATTGATTGCCACGATAGTGCACAATCAAAAGCTGTAAGGTGGCATAAGTGATTCGACGATCCAGTTGCCTAGTGATTAGGCTGGGTTATGACCATTTTATCGAGTTATCGATGGGTCTAACCATCTTTTGATAGCAAGACGTCGAATACCAACCATCGACAGCCAACGTGATATGTGATGCGAAAAGACGGAGAGCTTAACCAAAAGACCATAGACCCTTTGTTATCAAGGGTATGGGTGAGGGACAAGCCAATTAGGATTTATTGTTTGTTGTTTTTTCTAGGACCAGTCACTAGCTCTCAATTTTGTTTGTCTTTCACTAGTTGAGGGAGGGGTCGGGTCGGACCATAGCCACTGAAAATGCAGACCTTAGAATCTGTGTATACATATATCTGAAAAGCTCTCGATCGAGTTCCGTGTTTCTGATACAACCCTGTTATGGGACTCGGTGCACAATAGATATGTGCGGATACATGCATACCACTTCCAGATGGTGAATCATAAAGGTTACAAAGCCGAGTACGATTGACGATACGTATGTGAAAAAGTCTGGATACATGCATGTCCGCTCTGGGTGGTGTATCGTAGACTCTAGGACACAACTCTATGATGAAATCCGATTCGTTCGAAGGTGGCATTCCATACGCTTACGTAGAATGGAGACGGCAGATCTATGCGGAACGTTGCGTTGTTATATAGAGATACGTACGTCACTCTATCGTAGGATGAGGGACTGCGTATATTTCTGTGGCGTTACGGCTGAGACCATGCGAGTGGGGTACAAATGGGTGTACCTTAATATTGGAAGTAGCTACATATATATTGTATTAGGTTAATCCACTGGGAAATAGATGGGTACGACGTGTGTGTAAGCCTTGAGTGTTGTTAACCCAAGTAACCTAATAAATAAGAAAATGTACCTGAATGGTATATGTAGGGTTATCCAAAATGTGTAGTTTAAATCCAACCACCAGAACTTGTGTTCTGACCCCCTCCTCATAACATACTCGTGGGTTAGATTTGTGTCAGAGATATGATAGCTTTGGATACTAGTTAGGCAGTATTATTATTTGCATAAGGTTATATTTTGATTATATTATATTTTATCCATTCCGCTGTGAGATGTTTTCTGAGCTCTGATATATTTTATAGCTCTATCTTTTCTGCAGGATACCAGACAAACCAACATGAGTTTCGATGGATTAGAGTTTAAAAAAAAATTGGTCGGTCGGAATTCAGGTTGTAACAATATGCAAAGCAATGGGGGATGATATATTGAATGATATGTGTCTTGTGATGTGAATGATATTTGACATATACTGTAATAAATGAGGTATGATATTAAATAAGATGTGTAATAAAAATATGCAGAATAGTTTGATGATGATATGTATTGTTGTAAAAGATACTTATAGTAATATCTAACTATTATGCATATACATATATTTTATAAATTATATGAATCAAACAAAGGTAATATACATTAATTTCTAGACTTAGGTTAAAAATACTATTGAAAAAGATAAAAGGATAGTAAATATAAAAGTTTCTATATATATTTATGATAGTTAGTAATAAAAAAATAAGTATTCAAAATAATTTTCTAAGAAATATGAATATAATTTTAATAGGGTGCTTATTAAAAAAATATAGTAAATATTAAAGATCAATTTTAAAGGGAATATAAAATTTAATCACATGAAGTAAACTATTTTTATATAAACATATATTCATAATTGTATGTATAAAAATTAATTTTAAATTGGACTTAAAATTTAATAGATATACATTAATCTTTTAATACAAATTAATTTTAAATTTCAACTTTAGAAATCAAAACATATTAATTTGCTAAAGAACCATTTATGTGTTAAGACTTAAAATTATAAAAATTATTATAATATAAAATTTATAATTATATCAAAATTAATTTTTGATAAAGTATGTAATATAGAGTAAATCATAAGAATATGTTTTATGTATCAAAGTTGTAAGTTTAAATATGTAGGTTTTATAAATATAGCAAAATAAGGTAATCAAAATTATTCACTTTTACAATGTAACCCAAATCTTGATGTAATCATAGATGAAAAATATATAAAATTTAGACTATGTATGTTTAAACTACATATAAAAGATATAAAGTTATATATAACAATATCAAATGTTTGAAAATTATTTCAAGCATATATCTATGTACTATATATAATTTTATTCATATATATAATTTCAGTATATATACATTTTTTGAAAAAAAAATATGAAATATAAGTAGAAAAACAAAATTGATAAATAGAGTTTGAATAGACATTTTCATATTGAATGGATGTCCTCTTTTAATTTTAGAATAAGGAATAATAATAATAATAATTTGATTGGTATATTGATAATTATACTATGGCGTACCAACATACGAACTAATTTATCTAAAATTATAAAAGAGATAAATTTCTGTACCTAACTATATGCATATATGTATATTCCTAAATGTAATGATAATCATGAAAATATTGTAAGGCATACCTCTTTTTGCAATCATCCATTTTGTTGTCCTTCCATTGTGATAAATCACATGTTCACATCTTTCAGAATTTGATGATGAGATCTGCTCGATTGCAGTGGGCTCGTGTTTCTGATCAGCATAATATATTAATTTGCTGAATTTTAATACCGTATGAGAAAGAAACTGAAGTTTTAGTATTTCAACCAACTCGGCGCCAAAATTTGAATTTGAATTTTGAAATGAATGGACACTTCAACTACTATAAGCCCAAAAGTTATATCCCTTCATAAATTTTTCCTTCTTCTTCTTCTTCTTCTTCTTCTTCTTGTTTTTCACTTTCAATCAGTCTTCCGGGAGGCATAATTTCTTATTATCTTAGCGGAGTTGCATGTAACCAGCGGCAAATAGAAGAGGAAGTCAAGGGCTATGATTCAATAATAGTTTGGTGAAGAATTTGAATGGTATTATGGTGTAGTAGGCCGAATCAATGAGAGGAAAACAGAAAATCCCATATATAATTTTCTGTTTTGAGTAGCCCACTTCAAACTGCCATATCTCACTTAATTTTGATCGGAATTTGATGATCTACCCATTAAAAAGACCGCGAAAATAAGAAATACATTCTGGAAAAGTAATTAGGATGAAATATTTCAAATATCTGAGTAAAATATGGAGTATACCAGTGACAGTTTTGATTTCTTGTCCTTTTGCGCATCAAAACTTCATTCGATCATGACTTGGTCATTTCTTAATGGATTTGCATGAAACCAGAAGCATTGCGGAGAGTATGAAGAGAAATACTGTTAGATCAAAATTTGGACGTAACACCCAAATTGTTCTGATTCTTAAAGAATTTTAATTGGAGAATGAGGAAAAAGCAGAAAACACACAGAATTTATAGTGGTTCGGCGTAAACGAGCCTACGTCCACTTTATATGTTATCGATTATACTTTGAATGCTAATACAATCAATGATTTCTCTCAAGCTCACTTTTACAATTATGATTTCTCTCAGTAACCTTGAAATAAAACTGATAAGAAATGGTGGTATGACAATAATGGCGGAATTAGTACTCAGTAGTGCCAAAAAGATCCTGAAAAATGCCAAGCTCTAGGCTATTTATAGATGATTTTGTCAGGTGGATTGTGGTCACACGTGGCACAAATCCCGAGAACATCTGACCGTATTGTAGCCTTACGAAGAATTAGTCAAATCAGCCGTTGCGGACAGGTGTCGCGATCCCCTTGAATATCGGATCGAGCAAAGGGGGAGAATCAGTCAAAGTGACAGTTGGGGACACGTGTCGCTGGATCCGTGCATCCCGGATCGCCGAAGACTAGGTCGTGCTTGAACGGGTCAGAGGCTTCGCCGTGCACCAGGGGATCGGATCGGTCTGTACTGGGTAGTAGTGTATGTACGGATCGAGTCGCGCAGAAGTGGTCGTATCGCTGATGACATGGAGGCGATTCTCTGGTGCGATCCGATGAGGGGCGATCTTCCGGGGGGCGATCCGATGAGGGGCGATCCGACGAGGGGCGATCCTCTGGTGCGATATGTTCCTTCATGTACTTAAGGAACGTAATTTCATACTTTCTTCTTGTGAGTGAACCTGGGTGGCTTGGTCAAAAAGCTAGCCAACATTTTGCCCCCTCGAAGTGTGTTTTATCGAAGATGGAACATGCTTCGAAACTATAGAAACGTCTTTTCATAAAGAGATGCAAAGCAGTGGTAGCGTCTATCCGAAAAGCCATATCGTTTACGGAAAGCTGTTTCTTTGCTTGCTATAAATATCGGATAAACCTTTAATAGTTTCCCTATTTATTGGACAATTCTTTTCTGGGATCTTTCAGAGTCGTCATCATCGAATCTATCAGGTGCATTTTTGAATTTTCATTCCTGTTGGTCATTTATCGGTTCGTATCGCATGGGAGAATCACGGTTCATTAGCAAGTTATTCGTTTCGTCCTTTGGTAAGCACTTGGGCCTCTTTACGGAACGAGGTGGGCTTTTGGTTCGTGATGCGATGGGCTTTAGTTCGCGGCCCATCGACTTTCATGGATCGAATAGGACAAAAAGGGGGAGACTAACGGTCGCCTTTTTGCCTATATAAATCGATCCTCACTTCACTTTTCCCCTTCTTCTTCTTCCAGCAACGTATCGCCTATTCTTCTCGAGTTAAAACCTTAATTCTTCCTTCCAAGAATACGATTGTTCTTCCTAATTTAAGAAAGCTAATTTCGCCAAAATCATCCTCACGCGATTTTCCACTTGTTTTTCTGGAATCTAAGAAGAAGAAAAATGAGAAAACTGGTGATGTTTGAGACCGCACCCGCGATGGTTGATGGGTTCAGGCGCTCGCATGACGAACCGAGGAGAAATGATGAGGAAGATGCGAGGGAGAAGAAGGAGGAATCAGATTGGAGGGGGGGCATTTCGGTGCGTTTTGTTGACGAGACGAGGGTTCGGAGAGATGAGGACGAAGCATAGATTCGGCTAAAGGATCGAGTCGCGGGAAGGGAGGAGCTTCGGATCGCGGAGACCCAGAGGCGATGCGGATCGTCCATATACCATAGCGATCCGTTTGGATGGATTAGTGCGCTTCACGATTCGAAGCCTTTTTACGAGCTCACACCTTTTCGCGTACCGAGTCCTTCAGCACGAACCGTTCATATGTTGCGATCCGGACCTGTCCTGCGATCTGACTGACGAACGATCTGATGCACACGCTGACTAAATAACGCAACTCTAATAAATCGATGGACAGTTAGGTTAGAGCCTTTGGGACGAACATTCCAGGTTGAACAAAAGCATAATCTATCGATCGAACAACGACCAATGTCTAGATGACTTTGCTGACCTTTGTACTTTTCTTTAATGCATGCACAAGCACACACACTGGCACTTGCATACACAGGGGGGACGGGTAGTTTTAATCTCATTTCTCATATTTTCTCGCCTGAACAGTAATGTCGGATAATCATTCCTCTTCAAGATCCGTCACAGAAACGGAGTCCGAGGTTCCTGAGCAACACAACCCCGAGGTCCTCCAATTAATCCAGGGGGTGAAGATTCCGGATCCGAATACAAGGCAACGGAATCGAATCCGTCTGAAAGTACTTCACTTAGTGAAGAGTCTGAAGCAGACAGGCGAGCTCCTGATGAGATTCCTGGCGCGCTCGAGAAAGAGAAATTTTCTGATTTTTTAGCATCTAAACTCGATGACATAAAGCTTAAAAGAATTTGCCTGAGACATGGGATCCCTTGGGATGATGTGAGGACACCCGTTAGTGAAGATAGACCCCACTTAGCTCCAGAAGGGTATATGGCAGTCAGCCGAATCATGTGCTTGGTAGGAGCTATTCCTCCGTTTCCTCCAATCGTCATCGAGACCTTAAAACGACTGGGTATCGCTCCGATGCAGCTTCATCCTAACGCCTACGCGTCTCTATACACCCTATATATTGCATACGCGGAGATCCTGCATACCGAACTCACATTTAAAGATTTAACATTCTTTTATCTTTTCAAGCATCGCTCCTCGGCAACTCCAAATTTCTCTTTCTTCGAATTGGTGGCGAATAGGAATGTTCTGTATGACGGATACAGCAATATAGGGGATCCCAAGTCTGATTGGTTTTATATAAAGAGACAAGCTGGGTGCTCAAGAAGATGGCTTAAATCAAGTAAACTTTAATCTTTTGACTGAATATCTTGCTTAAGAAATCGAAGCATTAACGTCCCCCTTCTTTTTTTGTTTTAAGCAAATCACGTCTTCCCCAAGACGGAAGGCCCGTTATACAATAATCGATTGTCTATTCTTCTACAAAGCAGATCCGATTTTCTAAGGATCAAGAAGTGCATCACTGACGAGAATCTTCATAAGCATCGCCTTCTGGATATAAGATTTGGACTTGGTGCTGGCGGCAAACCCTACAAATACGTGCCCCCAACGGAGGGAGAGGGAACATCACGGGCGGTAGAAACAACTAAATTCCGTAAGAGTCCTTCCCCGATAATCATCCAGGACGACGAGGATCTGAACATACACAGAGGAGATGAGGCCCGTGGTGACAAGTCCAAGAAAATCCCAGTTTCTCCGGGGGGTTTCCCCTCAAGGGCTTCTCTTCCGATCGAACCTGCTGCTCCCGATGATTTGACAGAAGAACAGCTATTCAAAGAGCTGAGAAAAATTCCTTTACCCGATGATGTATACACAGTAGGAGACTTTGAAGGGGAGCCATTTTTCCCTGCTTTTGAGGAGACCACCGTTCCAATTAGAGGACAAGAAACTACTCAGATGAGCCTGACTTCAGGCCCGGGTCTGTTAGGGGGAAATATATGGGATGCACAAATCACACGCACTGCCTGACCCCACACTTTTATATCAACAGTATTCAAAGTTTTAATATGCTCTTTTCTCTTTTGCAGGAAAGATGTCTCGCAGGCGGTCTTATTCTTATCGTTCTCTTCGTGAAGGTACACCCAGTCTTCATCCGAGCACCGAGCGCTCTCGCGGCCCTTCTCACAAGCCTACTTCTTCGCAACCCCGGTCTCCATCAAAATCGACTTCTGGCAAGCTTCCCAGTTATCCGGTAGCTCCTGCAGGGGGAAAACAACTTCCTAAAGAGTTAACTCCTCCGAAAATGCACCCTCTCACAGCAGGTCGTCAAAAAGACACTACGAGCCTAAGGATAAATCCAAGGATCCAATCAAAGATTATAAGAAGGAGAGAAGTGACATTGTCCCTTCCAGCCAGCCAGAGTTGGCTGCCCCCGGGTCACGAGATTACATCCATGGTCCCGAGATTCAAGGTAGGCTGGAAAAGTTGCGGGAACAATTCCCCAACATCTTCTTCGAAAGGATGACGTTTGTTCCAGCCTTGGAGCCAGTCCCTAGGAACTGGGATAATGACGTCGTCGGGCACATTCTCCATGTAGCCAGGCAGTATGAAATGATGAAGAGACATGCGGTGAATCTTTCAAAAGTCATTCGAATGCTTGAAATGAAAGCACATAAATCTAAGCTGAAAATTGATAACAACGAAAGGGCCAGGACAAAGATGGAGAAGGACTTGGAAGATACTCAATCCCAACTCGCCTTAGCGCGGAGAGATGCTAAAAATTATAAGATCGAATTGGAGAATGCTAAGAAACGCTTTCATTCGGAACTTGACTCAAATAGTCAAGAGAAGATGGCCTTAAAGAAGGAGGTAGAAGATCTTAAAATGGCCAACATTGAGTTGAAGACAGCACAAGGCCATTTTGAAGCTGAGAGAGCTGCCTGGGAGGCAGAAAAAGCAAGTTTGAAAGAAAGTTTAGCTTTGGCTGAAGCGGAAAAGGTGATTTTGAATGATCAAGTCATGGATGCGGAGAGACGGGCGGCTCTCGCCGAAAAGAATGTTGAAAGTGCCATTGAAATGGCTACTGCTTCTAACAACAAGCTCCTCGAGAGATAAAAGGATATCGAAGGGTTTGAAGAGATGATTTTTGACTTCCTGGGCCAAGTCCTCAAAACCCGCAACATCTCGTGGATCCCGGACTACCACGTTACTTTAGCCAATTTATGGGATGCCATCGTTGAGGGTGAGAAGCAGAGATTGGGAGTCGAAGAAATAGATGAAGATGAGCTGATGAAGACCATCCTCAGGGATAATGAGCCCGAGGATCTGGCAGAAGGTCGTCGTCTAATTCAAGAGGGAATGGAAAAGGAGAGGGCCCTGGCTAAGGGCAAAAGCAAGGCTGACGAAGGTTCGAGCTCAGCTGTAGAGCCCAAAACCTCCAGAGTTGAGGAATACCATCCTAATGATCCATTAATCCCTTTGGGCCTAACTCTTGTGGTTGTTGGAGCCCCTGCAGCTAGCCTAAATTGAGGATCGGCGGAAGGTATCTCCCTTTTTTTCCCATAACTTGTCAAAGAAATTGTGAATTGTCGTCATTTGGTAGAGCAACCAATTGAATTAATAACATGTGTTCCCCATAATACAGGTGGCGAGCCCGTCGACAAGGATGTCGGTAAGGGGAAAGAGGCAGAGAAGGTTGTTGTCTCGCCTAGCGCCGGTGTTGAGATACCGAAGCAGGCTGAGGGGACAACAGCAGAGAAAGGCGTCCTGGCACCCAGTGCTGATGTTCCCAAGGATGATGAAACCATCGAAGCCTTGAAAGATGTGGATGGGCGCCATGTAGAGGACGAGGAGGATATCGTTAGCGCCAAAGACACAGAAGACGATGACGACGAAACTTTGGCTAACAGAAAAGCTAGGCAGGAAAAGGAGATGGCTTTGAAGAAGGTGGGACAAGAGCCTTTGAACATAGTCCCTATCGCAGAGTTTGATCCCAAAACTGGGATGGTTTTGAAACTCCAGCCCAAATCCATCAGCAGACAGCTTCATTTTGCGAATCCTGATGATTTCCCAGCTTCCCTTACTGATAAAAGAAAGAGAAAGGAGGCGGAAGAGGAATCTTCTGAAGAGTCGGACGTTCCTCTCATAGACAAGAGGAAGAGAAAGAAAGGTGATCAATCCGACGCTGACAAGGCGAAGCTAGAGAAACAGAAGCAGGAGAAGCGGTCAAAGCGTAAATAGGATATTGTCGCTTGTTTATATTTTGTCTTTAGGTTTCCCACTGGCCAGGAAATGTAATTATGAGACTGACTCACATTTTGCTTTCTAGGTTGTTTTTCACTTTGTAGGCTTGCAGTATATAAATGAAAGTTTATCTCTTTTTGCATCATTGTGTACCTGTATTCAATAAAATTTTCATGCTTAGTCATAGACCATCTAATTATAGTTACAAATCAGTCAAGCAACAGAAAGAAAAATTTAAAAATTTTAGTGTTGTATTGAAGTTCGTGTGTATATGTATATATGTATATGTGCCCCCAATCAATCGTTAACATAGCGCCTGACTAGGGCTTATTAAGGATTGATTAGCATTGTCGGCACGTTGCCCCCTATTTCTGAATATGGGGGACTTAGAGAATTTAGCAAGGTAATTGTCCTTATGGTGCTGAGTTTCTGGCACCTTTCTCAGTGCTTAACCATAGACTCCTTTATACTCTCCTGGCGGTCGCCGAGGTTAGAGTTTGAATTCAGTAGTTCAGTCGCTCCCCGTTCCTTCAGCGGGGAAGGAGTTCTTTCTCTGCGCTCAATTGGAGAGCTTTTATACTCTCTCTCTCTCTCTCTCTCTCTCTGGAGAGTTAGAGTTCGAGCTCAGCAGTTCAATCGCTCCCCGATCCTTCAACGGGGAAGGAGCTCTTTCTCAGCGCTCAATCGGAGACGCTTTTATACTCTCTCTCTCTGGAGAGTTAGAGTCTGAGCCTAGCAGTTCAATCGCTCCCCGATCCTTCAGCGGGGAAGGAGCTCTTTCTCAGCGCTCAATCAGAGATGCTTTTATACTCTCTCTCTCTCTCTCTCTCTGGAGAGTTAGAGTTCAAGCTCAGCAGTTCAATCGCTCCCCAATCCTTCAGCGGGGAAGGAGCTCTTTCTCAGCGCTCAATCGGAGACGCTTTTATACTCTCTCTCTCTCTGGAGAGTTAGAGTTCTATCAACGATATGATTTACTTTATCGCATCCTCAGAATTTTGACTGGTGATTACATTCCATTCTGATGGAAGGCATATATAATTATATGCTTCTGGGATCATTGCATGATTCACAGCAATTTCCATAAAAATAGAAAGGAAGATAAATAATAGTGCAATAAAGGTAAATGACACACAATATTTTTATAGTGGTTCGGTCGAATCATGACCTACGTCCACTTTATAATTTTTTGCTTTAAGAAATCAGACTATTCTAGGCAAGTCGTGCCTTGTACATGGTTCTCAACAAAGCAAAAGAACAGATTTGAAATTTTTACGTTAGGTACGGCCGAAATGTTGAGCATTCCACACTCTGGGGATTTCCTTTCCATCTACGGTTGCCAGCTTGAAGGTTCCATTATCAAGCTTGCTCAGAATGGAGTACGGTCCTTCCCACTTCGCACCCATATGAGTTAGGGGTGGAAAGACACGCTTCAGAACCAAGTCTCCGGGTTCCAAGGTTCAGGCTCGAACCTTTTTGTTGTAGTATCGAGCGACCTGTTGTTTGCATCTCAAGGCACGCAGGTCTGCCCCATCCCTCTTTTCTTCGATCATATCCAGGGATTCAAGGAGCAATTCGTTATTAGTCATCGAATCGTAATAAGTCACTCGATGAGAAGGTACTTTTATCTCAACTGGGATGACTGCTTCTGCTCCAAAAGCAAGGGAGAAGGGGGTATGCCCTGTTGCCGATTTATACATTGTCCTGTAGGCCCATAGTGCTAAGGGTAATTCATCAGCCCACATGGCTCTGGCCCGTTTCAGCCTTCTTTTTAGAATGGACTTAATCACTTTATTCACAGCTTCAACTTGTCCGTTCGATTGCGGGTGCACCACAGAGGTGTACCATTTCTCAATGTGGTATTTCTGGCAGAAGTTTCTGAATTCAGTGCTATCGAAATGAGTTCCGTTATCAGTTATAACAATCATTGGAATCCCAAATCGGCAGATGATGTTTCAAACGACAAAACTGATCACTCGTTTGGTTGTGATTGTTGTCAGTGGTTCAGCCTCGACCCACTTAGTGAAATAATCTACGGCTACAATAGCGAACTTCGCTCCGCCCCTAGCTATGGGGAGACTTCCGATGATATCAATTCCCCACATAGCAAAAGGGCATGGGATCATCATTGTTTTTAACTGATTAGGAGGTGCTCTAGGTATCTTTGAAAATCTCTGGCACGCATCACACCGTCGTGCGTACTTCGCCGCATCCTTGTTTATGGTAGGCCAGAAATACCCATGTCGCAACACCTTTTTCGCCAATGTTTGCCCTCAAGTGTGATCGCCGCATTCACCTTCGTGTACCTCCTGCAGCACACGCTTGATGTCATTATGAGCTATACACCGAAGAAGGGGCATCGAAAATCCTTGTTTGTAAAGAACTCCGCCTTGCAGAACGCATCGGGCAGCTTTACGAATTACTTTACGCCTCTCGCTTTTCTTGGACGGAAGCGCTCCATTCATCAAGAAATTCTTTAGAGGGGTCATCCACGACTCCCTTTCTGGTTCTGTCTCTAGTACTGGATCAATTTCCATTTGATCTATACTAGGATACCGAAGTACTTCAACGGGGGCTAGCCCAGTCTCTTCAGGATTGTCGGAACTAGCCATCTTTGCCAACTTATCCGCCTACTGATTCTCTGACCACGGAATGTGAGATATGCTGTAGTGATCAAAGTCGTTCAGCAACTCCTTCACTTTCTTCAAGTATAAAATCAATCTTGCACTTTTGGCTTGGAATTTCCCAGTAACCTGGTTCACAACTAACTTGGAGTCGCAAAAGATGTCCAGCTTTGTGACTTCCAACTCCTTTGTGATCCTTAATCCAGCTATCAGGGCTTCATATTCGGAGTCGTTGTTAGTGGCGTGAAACTCCATCCGGATAGCATAGGATATCAGCCGTTTCTCGGGAGTTTCAAGCACTGCTCCAGCGCCGGATCTCTTGTCATTCCTAGCGCCATCAGTATACAATCTCCATGCACTGGGGTCGAGAAGTAATTTTGAGTGGTCAACTTCTTCATTTGCTATATCTTCCTCCGGAACGGTAAACTCTGCTATGAAGTCGGCTATCACTTGCCCCCGAATTGACCGTCGGGGCTGAAAGTTCAGATCAAATTGACTCAACTCAATGTTCCACTTGAGTAGCCTTCCAAATGCTTCTGGTCTCTGTAGAACTTGCTTGAGTGGATGATCAGTGTATACGGTAATGGGATGTGCCTGAAAATAATGTCGAAGCTTTCTAGAGGCGATCAACAAACTATACGCCAACTTTTCTATCCTTGGATAATTACGCTCTGCTGCCGTCAATTTTTTGCTCACGTAACACACAAGTCTTTGGACCTTATCTTCTTCTCTTACCAATGCTGAGATGATCGCGTGGGATGACACGACCAAGTACACGAATAAGTCCTCGTGATCCATCGGCTTAGATAATATCGGAGGTTTCTCCAGGTGTCTCAGCAAGTTCTGAAACGCTTCTACGCAGTCGGGCATCCATTTGAAGTGGCGTTTTCCTCGCTTTATCAATTCGAAGAATGAGATGCATTTGTCCGTAGCCCTGGAGATAAATCTGCTTAGTGCGGCTACTTTCCCTACAAGACTTTGCACATCTTTAATTTGCCTAGGTTCCTGAATGTCTCTGATTGCTGCGATCTGGTCTGGATTAATCTCAATCCCACGAGAACTGACGATGAATCCCGAGAATTTTCTGGAGGCGACCCCGAATGAACACTTTGTTGGGTTGAGTTTCATCCCGTATTTTTGAAGAATGCCGAACATCTCTGCCAAGTCCGTAGTGTGATTGGAGGATTGCCTGGACTTGACCAACATGTCGTAAACGTATACTTCCATTGTCTTCCCAATCTGGTTATAGAACATTCTGTTCACTAACCGTTGATATGTAGCGCCTGCATTCTTCAAGCCAAAGAGCATTACTACATAGCAATATAATCCCAGATCCGTAATAAAACTAGTGTGTTCTTGATCTGGAACGTGCATTGGAATCTGGTTATATCCTGAATAAGCATCCATAAAGGAGAGGAGTTCATGACCCGCCGTTGAGTCCACCAACTGATCGATCCTGGGTAACGGAAAGCTGTCTTTCGGGCAGGCTTTATTCAAGTCCGAGAAATCGATACACGTTCGCCACTTCCCGTTAGCCTTCTTCACCAGGACTGGATTTGAAATACATCCAAGTTATTTTTTAAGAAATTCGTCAGTTCTTTAGCTAGATTCGGATTTAACTGGGATCCAATCTTAAGGACCTTCTCTGGGTCACTATCATTGATCGGTACATCCATAGTTGTCTTGTTGGGAGTCGCCATTCTGCCCCCAGATTCTTGGTCCTCTTTGGGATCTATATCCTCGGGCAACTCTCTGGGCGACTCTCTTACGGTTATCCTCTTTAGTTGCTATAAGGTCTCCGCCCTTGTAGGGGGAGAAGTGCCCTTGGTTTCTATGTCCCCTCCATTGCGGAGTAGCTTTAGCTCTTCAACATAACATGCTCGTGTGGCAACCTGATCTCCTCTGACAATACCAACGCCAGCTTCCGTGGGAAATTTCAATAATAAGCACCAGGGGGCTATACAGGCTCTAAACTTTGCGAGGGTCGGTCGGCCCAAGAAGGCATTGTAGGGTGATTCAATATCCAAAACCACGAAGGGAAGGATTCTCACTCTCTGGCGTTCTCCTTCCCCAAGCGTAACTGGTAACTCTACATAACCCATTGGAGCGGTGGATGCTCCGTTAAATCCACGGATCCATCCCAGACAGGGCTTCAAGTCTTTTATCTCGAGGTTCATCTGGTCGAATGTCCTTTTGAAAAGAATATTGACGGAACTCCCGTTATCCACCAAAACCTTATGAACAGTGGCTGGTCCAATAGGTACTGTGATTACAAATGGATCTTCAGTCGGAGCATGGACTCCAATGCTTTCTCGTTCGCGGGAAACGACATAGTCGGACATCATCTTTTGTTGCTTTACCGGGATATTGTCCTCGGGGTTGCTACACTCCCCTACCTCGAGGTGTTGCTTGGCTGCATTGACATACTGATCCAATGCCTTGGAACCGTATCCGGTGAGATAAAGCCCTCCGATTACGGTATTGATAACAAGGTCCTTTCCCTTTTGCTGGGCAGTTGGCCTGACAGCAGGTTGATTCTGGTTCGGATTTGGGGTCTGTACGGCTTGCCCCCTATCTCTGGGCGTTACTCTGTATTCTTCTAGTTTTCCTTCTCGGAGAAGCCTCTCGACTACATCTCTTAGGTGACGGCATTCATTTGTCAAATGGCCATGAATCTGATGAAAGAGACAAAACTTCCCCGTTTCGCGTTCTTTCTCTGTCGACTCTCTGGGAGGTGGCCTCTTATTCTGGAGGACGTTGTACGAATCCATGAAGATATTTTCCAAAGTATCATTTATTGGCGTATAACTCTCAAAAGCCCTGGGACGAGTCCTTCTCTGGGAGTCATTCCCTCAATTCCTCTTCCGGTTGTTGCCATTACTGTTATTATCATTGTTTCCTGACTGACGACCACCCTGATTTCGATTTCCGACATTAACCTCGACCTTCCCCGAGTTGTCTCTTGTCTGCTTGATGGCGACATTGCTCTGGATTTCCTCTTTATCAGCCGTTTTTGCCTTTCGATTAGCATATACTTCCTCCCGACGTAAATGGACGTTAGCTTTTTCGTAGAACAACTCTCTAGTATGGGGCGGCTTGCCGGCCAGGTATCTCCCAAATTCAGTGTCTTTATATACTCCATCAATCAGGGCTGCCACAACGGTTGGCTCATGAGGATCTTTAACTTCAGTAGCGGCCAGGTTGAAACGGTCTAGATACACCCTCAAACTCTCGCCTGGTCGTTGCTTGACAAGGAACAAGTCAATCACACTCTTTGTCTTTTGTGCGTAGATGCGGAACTGTTCCACGAACCTTTCACTCAACTCCCTGAAGCTGGAAATTGATCTTGCTGGTAAGAGAGTAAACCATAATAATGCTACATCCTCCAAGAATATGGGAAATGCTTTGCACTTGACAGCGTCAGAAGCTGCGGCAGCGGTCATTGACCAACAATATCTCATCAGATGCTGGACGGGATCAGATCTACCCGCGTAACGGTTCATCTATGGCATGTTGAAACGCCTCAGGAAAGTCGCACCTAAAATATCATCAGTGAAAGGGGTATGACTGTGGTCAATTCCCCAATCTTCATTCCGTTGTCTACGGCTATCTGCCAGAATTTGATGGATCATAGCTGCAACATTTGCACTGGTCAGCGGAGGTTCGGGGCTAGCGCTTCTTACTCGGTGGGGTTCTCTAATCTCTCTTCCGGGAGCAGTCACAAAATCCGGAGCTTGGATTGGGCTTCGTTGCCCCCTGTTACCATGAGCATTTGCACGGCGACGGGGCTGAGGTAGTCTGTTCTGTACAGGACTGTCCACACCTCGAGCTCTGGGAGTTGCGGCGTGATCATTCACATTAAGTTTGAGGGCCCTGCATCCAACGCTTCTTCTTCCCGTGATGGCAGGGTTCCAAATCGAAGCTGCTCTATGTTTTCGGGTCTCTCATATGGTCGCCGCGGAGGTCTCGGCGATTCCTCTGACGAAGAAGAATATTCTGGGGTGAGCAGACGAACTGGTGGCATCCCTTGCCTTACGAGATCATTAAGCCTTTTATCCATAGCAGTCAAATTTTGTCGTAGAATGGAACTTTCCTGCCTTTGAGCAGCCAATTCATCAAACAATCTTTCCCACATTTCGGAAAAGCGAGAGAGATCCCCCTCAGTAACGGGAGCAGAAGGGTCATACTGATCATCTTCACTTTCTCTTATGCGCAAAGAGCTTGAGCCAGGTCGAGCGGAGGGGCCAGGACGGTAGGAGCGAGCCATAGGCTCCTTTCCAGGTCGAGTTATAGTCCGATCATCAATTCGGATCGATGTGGATCGAGTATGGTGGCTCGCAGCGCCCCCCTGGGATCGGTTCGCGGTCACGGTACATGGAGGATTCGAGGCGTTATCACGGGATCGAGTAACAACCCCTTCAGCAGTCCGGATCGCCTCGTCCTCGTCGACTCGGAACGTGGCACCTTCATCGGATCGGTTCGCCCCTGGCGCTCCGCGATCCAAAGTTCCCTCATTGCCTAGCTCGTGCACACTTTCTTCAACTGCTTCATTCACGATTTCATTTGTCCGTGAAGCTCGTACTTCCTTAGACTTCTTTCCAGCCATGATATCAGATGCCGCTGGAATCTTCGAAAAGCTGAACAGTGTAGTTTTGGGACTGTATTCTCAGTGAAAGCACCAAAATGTTAGATCAAAATTTGGACCTAACACCCAAATTGTTCTGATTCTTAAAGAATTTTAATTGAAGAATGAGAAAAAAGCAGAAAACACAGAATTTATAGTGGTTCGGCGTTAACGAGCCTACGTCCACTTTATATGTTATCGATTATACTTCGAATGCTAATACAATCAATGATTTCTCTCAAGCTCACTTTTACAATTATGATTTCTCTCAGTAACCTTGAAATAAAACTGATAAGAAATGGTGGTATGACAATAATGGAGGAATCAGTACTCAGTATTGCCAAAAAGATCCTGAAAAAAGCCAAGCTCTGGGCTATTTATAGATGATTTTGTCAGGTGGATCGCGGTCACACGTGGCACATATCCCGAGAACATCGGACCGTATCGCAGCCTTACGAAGAATTAGTCAAATTAGCCGTTGCGGACAGGTGTCGCGATCCCCTTGAATATCGGATCGAGCAAAGGGGGAGAATCAGTCAAAGTGACAGTTGGGGACACGTGTCGCTGGATCCATGCATCCCGGATCGCCGAAGACTAGGTCATGCTTGAACGGGTCAGAGGCTTCGCCGTGCACCAGGGGATTGGATCGGTCTGTACTGGGTAGTAGTGTATGTACGGATCGAGTCGCGCAGAAGTGGTTGTATCGCTGATGACATGGAGGCGATCCTCTGGTGCGATCCGATGAGGGGCGATCTTCCGGGGGTCGATCCGATGAGGGTCGATCCGACGAGGGGCGATCCTCTGGTGCGATCCGTTCCTTCATGTACTTAAGGAACGTAATTTCATACTTTCTTCTTGTGAGTGAACCTGGGTGGCTTGGTCAAAAAGCTAGCCAACAAGTACAGTATTAGATCTACTTGTAGATGAGAATCAAAAGTTTTTACTGATATGGTACCCATTTATTTTTACATTGCTAAATAAATATTCATCTTTTTCTTCTTGATTGATAAACGATCATCTTAGTGTCTTTTGGCAAGTAGTCATCAGACTTAACTCTTCCCATGCAAAACAACACAACTTTTCAAAGAATCAAGTGACTTTTCAAAATAACTAATTGTAATTTGAAATAATAACATCATGATGATTCTGTAATATATCCATTTAAACTTTTCAAAAGATCATATCACAATAACTTAATTTTTCAATAAAATTGAATCTAGACTCATCTAATACTGATGCAATACATGAATTTGAACTAGTGTTATAAATCATTTCAAAATTTTCATTTAATATTTCCAAAAACTAGATTATGAACTTTTTAAAAAACCTTGCTCTGATACCAATTGTTAGGGAACACGGATCTTAAGGTAAGACTAACACCAGAGGGGGGTGAATAGTGTTTGTAAGATTTATAAAATTCTAAAACTTATATGATCTACTATGTGAATCACACACGCTAGAGATGATCAAAAACACTGAATCAAACATAAACACAGAAGTAAACAACAATAAAATGCAGAAAAGAAAAGAAAAGAACGCATCGGATTTTATACTGGTTCAGATGACTCCTACGTCCAGTCCCACGCAACGTTGGGTTGCGTAGAGTTTTATTACTGTACCAATATCCAACTACAATCCCCTTGATATCTAGACTACAAGGTTAACACTGCTCTAACCACTCTTGATTTCACGGCTATAAGATTACCACAGCTCCCTTTCCATGATTTTAGGGCTATATGGAACACACCCTTTGCCAAGCACTTCCCAAATGATTACGATAGCCCAATAACTCTTCAATAGCACTTTAATTCAGAGAGTAGATAGTGAGAAAAGAAGAAGTTTTATGTAATTAGAATATAAATCGGTAAAGTAGAGGTGTAGAAATCAATAAAATAAGAAATATTAATGGTGGGATGAAGAGGGGTGAAGATGGAGAAGAAGAACGGTTAAAAATTCGAATTCAACCACTATTTATAAGATTTGAAAGGTTGCAATGCTTCTGGAATGTTACAAATAGTGAAAGACACTTCCTTTGAAAATTAAATTCTGACAGCTATATGTCGATATAAGCATATATGTATGTCAACATATGTACTTTAAAAAAAATTATTTTTGAACATTTTCAAGTGTTTAAATATACACACACACACACACACACACACACACACACACTATCCTGGAAATTCTTGAATTAAAACTTAGTGATATAAATGAGTATTCTAAAGTATAAAACCATATGAAAACATAAATATATAATATATAAACATATTTATAAAATTATAAGGTTTAAAACTATCTAAATATAAAACTATAAAAGTATATAAATATATATAAATTTATATAAACTTTAAAACTTTAAAACTTATACTTGAAATAAAAAGTAAGATAGAAAACTATTTGAAATTTGAATTTTGAAAACCATAAATTTGAAATTTGAAAATCAGAATTTGAAAAACAAAATTTGAATTTGAACCTGGAGTGCTATTCAGAGTATTACATTTTATTACTATATTTGTCTTGAACTCTTGATATCTTAATTACTCATGAGTCTTGAATCTTCTCTAAATTCTAAATCTCTTGAAACTCTAAAAACTGTACAGTCTTCAGTATTTAAGTCCTGTGTACAAATCCTTCATATATGTATATATATTTTAGATAGAGATGTTAGTATATATTTTATAATCAATGATAATTGAGATAAGGTTGTTGTCATCAAAACTCTATTCTCCAACAGTCCCATACCTTGTCAAAGATGAAAATCCAATCTCCAATAAGCACCATGCGGTTTTTGATTGTATACTAAATATGTAGAGCGTGAGATGAAAGCGTTCTGCTAGATGGTTATTTATTAGTGATTTGATAGACACTATTATAATATCATCGTATTTTGATATATCAAAAATGTTTTGGGTTATCATAAGGTAAAAACAATCTATGTTTATGTGTGGACTGGTCTTATGATTATCCTTTTCTTTAAAAAGGATTTACTAAAGTTAAACAAATTATTTTGCTATGAATTTATCACTGAAAGTATTCCAGACTCATCCGGGTGAATTTTGTTTTGCTTCAAATGTGCTCGGGTCAGACCGAGTATATTTCCAGGTTTGGTTTCGTTTGGAGTTTTCAGAAGAGAAGCTGAAGGCGAGACATATTTCACGTATTTACTAGTATTAATTTATTTCGCTGTGTGCATTGTATTGAACTTAATGTGTACTCTAATATTGTTGAAATCATATACATAGAATTTCTTTTGTATAAAGCATTTTAATATATTATATGTTATTCGTTCCACTGTGAGATTCTGATGATCTTCTTATTCTTTTATTCTAATATTTCTTTTTTCTTGTCTCACATCTAAATTCTTTCAATTAACAATCCGGGTTGAGTTTTCAACAGTAATACGGAATTATGTATTATTGTCTAAAATTCGAGCGTCGAATTTTCTGAGTCGTTATAGTTGGTATCAGAGCATAAGATTTAGTTATAACCTTGTCTTTGTGGTGTAACTTAATAGAGATGAGGTTAGTAATATCTTAAATTGAGTTTGAGTGTATATATATACACGAGAGAGTGTATTTGTAGATTAAATAAAAATGGTTTTACATTATGGAGATTTATTGATTGAGTGGCATATAAATTCTGGCCGACGTTGGGGCACAACAATTTCGATATGGATTTCTAAACACTTGAATACGATGAATCGACACAATATCTTTTGAAAAGAGGGTAAATGAAATTGTTTTTGCTCAAATTATATTTTTATATAAACATAAATTTTCTCAAATTATAGTATTGGTTTGCTTGTTGATTTGAATGAACTTCAAATTGCATTCTAAAACTGGAATGTTTTAATATAATAGAAAGAAGATTTCACCCATGAAATCAATTGAGCGGTCATTAAATAGAAGTCAATCAGTTATTAACGATTGATATGAATATATGTTAAACCAAAGTGAAAGCAACAATTAAATTTTGATGTTGAAATTAAATGATTTGGTTGAGTTGGTTATGTATTGTTTATTTTTATTTGTTGAATGGTTTAAATAGGATTCATCGACAGTTTAATAACAGTTGTATGAATTGAAAACGAAGATATTGAAATCCAGTATAATACTCCCTCCAGTTCAAATTATAAGACTCTATAAGGTTTGTGTTATTTTACTAAATATAGGACGTTTTGAGATAAATCAACCCTTTGTTCTCAGTTTTACCCTTCTGCAAGTAGCTGCTTTTCCTTTCTTCCAATGCATTGTGGCTTTTAATACAAGCTGCATGGGTTAAAATGTAACGTTTGGATTACAAAACTTGAAAAGCTGCATGATACATGCTGCATGAATGTACAGAATGTGGCTGTAGTTGGCCCATAAATCTTGAGAAACTGCGCATTGATAGTGCTTTCTTTAACGAAAAAGAAGGCATCATTGTCTATAAATAAAAAAGCATTTAATACAAGGAGAATAATTAAGGACAAATGTGTCATTTTCCAGGTTTGTTAATTTATGTGAAAATGTTCTGAATGTCTTATGATTTGAACAGGAGGGAGTAAGTTTAAATAGAACTGTTTATGAATAAAAACTTGATGATTACATCATGTATTTGCATATACCCTTAATGAATGATACTACCTGTTTGGTTTTGCATTTGTATAGCTACACTTGCAATTCAATGAAATGATTTCATGTAACTATTACTTACATGATCAATTGAGTAGAGTACATGTATAAGTAGGTAATGAGGATAGAATTTGGTTGTGTATATTGCTTACAGTATTTAGAAGTATGCTTAATAACGCTTGCAAGAAGATACACTTACGCAAAAATTCAAAATTTAGATTTTGAATTTTGTTTTCTAACCATGTGGGTCAATGTATATATATTTGTTAAACCTACGATATTGCAGAAATCACTCTGTATAGGGGAGACTCTACAAAAAAAAAATTCCAAAATTTAAGGTGTTAGAATTTTTTGAAGATTTTGTTAGTGGAAATGAATTGTGGTTTTCTATTAAAATTAAGTGAGTCAGTTTAGAAAGTGGAACTGAAGTTTAAACTAAATAGATTTTTGAAAGGATAATGGACTTGTAGCATTCTTCTTAGCTTAGTAATTTAGCGGACGAAATTCTTTTAAGGGGAGAAGAATGTAACATTCCAGATTTTTAAATCGTTTATTTGAACATTTAAAATTAGTTTTAAATGGTGATTTGGAGTTTAATAACTAAAAAAATCAATGGTTTTGGATATTTTATTAATATAAATAATATATTTAATTTTGAAATAGTCGGATTTAGTTGATTTTGCAGTATTGTATGAATTGGCAATATAAAAAGAACATAATTAAGTTAGTTTTGAATTATATTAACGAATTCGTTTATTGAACGACGTTTGAATGTATTATTTATAATTTAATTATAAAACGAGCTACATTAGTGTGGTAGTTTGTAACATTCTGAACTTTAATTTGACATACAAGATCCAATTTAAGTCGGATTTCTTTGAAATAAGAAACATCCAGATCTATTGGATAACATTTTTCTAATGAAAGAGAAAATTAAAGATTTCATATTGTAGATTTTGTTTTATGTCCAAATCATATTTATAAAAGGTCGCTATAGAATTCATTTATAAACCATAACGTTTATTTATATAAAATAAAAGGGTTTCTTATTGTATTTAATATCGATTTGACTTGAAACTCAAGCTGAAGTAAATTATATTGAAAGTAGATGAAATTCTGCTCAAATATATCCGATAATAATTTATTATTACTATATTAAGGTATTTTAAAATTATTTTATTTTAATTTCAGTTGGACCCTTAAAAAGGGACATTATTCAAATGGCCTCCGTTTTCATCGAGATGAATTTATTAAATCCGCAATGGCTAGTTATTGTTAGGTTTGAAGTTTCGCGCCAATTGGAGCTATTTTGTGAGCGTAGCAAAATTAAATACTAATAATTCGATCATTTGGACTCGAACGAGTGTTATTTGAACAAACTGACTTGGCTTTCGATGAAACAAGTTTCATTAGGACCGTAATGTCGAATTATACTATGATGTCCATTTTCATCATGAAAGGTGTTCGTATGTGAGCGTAGGAATTAATAAACAATGGAAGGGATTGGCGATAGGCATTAACGTAATATTGTAATCAAATAAAATATTATTAAAACTAATTTCTTCACCTATATATACCTAACACCCTCAAACCCTAATCCCTAAATAGAATTCCGATAGCCTATTTTTACATATAAGTCCACTTCACAAAATAAATTATTTCTTCAATTCTGTGAGGAATTGGTAAGGGTGATCAAAAGAGAAGTTGTAGAGAAGGTCGAGGGGAAGGTGTTATCAAAATTTGGTAGGGTAATGATGCATGTGGTGGCGGGAATCAAAGGAAAAACAAATAAACTTGTTTCGTTTTTCGTGAAATTGACGGCGCTAGAGATGATTTCAGGCGATGGAGTCTAAAGAAAAGTTGTCCAAGGGAGTCAGGGCTACAATTCTTCTTTTGGTCAGTCGATTTGAAATTGACCGTGGTGGTCGGGGTTGGGAGTTAATCAGAGTAGTTCATTTTGGGGTTGTTTTTAGAAGTGATGATCGGAAATTCATCGATCCTGGTGATTGGGTGAGTTAACGCTCGTAGATGTCTAAGGGTCGAAGGCTGGCGTGGACGTGGAAGTCAGTTTGGTGGTGGTCTGACATGGTGCATTGGTCCGAGGCATTGGGAATTGTGATAGAAAGGGAGTTTGGTCAAGGATTAATTACAGTGAATTGAAGGCGCTGGAGGGTTTGCCTTTCACAGCGGTGGAGCTGCTCGGTGAGAGGGCTCCAATGGCTGGTAACCCATGGGTATCGTGGTATCGTGGAGGGTTTTCCTTTCACAGTAGTGGCACCGACGTTAGCTTGATGATTTTGAGCTTTGGGTATCGTGTATCGAAGAAGACGATTGGGAAAGGAAAGGGATTTTTTCACTTAAAGGAGAGAAAACGCGTGGAGGATTAAGCAACTTAATTAAATCATTAAGGTAAACTAATTTATTTATTTATAAACTAATAACATTAATTATATATATGTTTGAAATTGTAACTAGCGTAATTTGTTCATATATTATCAGAACTTCACGAAATTGAATCCGTTGGAATCGCGGGAACGAGGCCTACGTGTATGTGCTAATTTGGTTAGAGTTGGAGCTACGTGGAATTTCGTTTAATTTTAAATGTTTGTTTAAAATTTTATGAAACAACGTGACAACCGTCAATCAAAATAAATTTTGAGTTAACTCTTATGCTTTCTGGAATTTTATGATGTGTTAAATTCGTATAACTATATCATTAATTGGATGTTATGGGTGGCTATTGGTTGTTTATCGTTTGATTGGTTGACGTTATTATATTTCATCGTTTAAAATCATTAGATTAATGAAAAATCATTTCATTGATTAATAAATGATATTATGAGCTGTGATGCAGAGAAGTACAGGTTGGAGTGATCCTACCGGATTCCTCCTATTATTGTATGTTATTTGTTTTGCATATCATTCATATATATGAATCCCCAGTTACATTATAATCTGTTTTGATGATGATTGTTGATTGGGTATTAATCGTTGAATATAAATTCAATGACTGTTGTGTTTTAATTAGTAGACGGTATTGATTAAGTGATTGGCTTTAAAATCCATTGTTTGTAGACATCGTTTTGCCATTAGGCGAACTGACGGTATTTTTAGTTATAAAATTTAATTTTATTACTAAATCAAATTTTCAAGTTTATTTTATACAAGTTATTTAAAATAGAAGTTTTATAAATATTTTTATAATCATATTTTACAAAAGAGATCAAACGATCTATTTTTACAATAAGTAAGGAAGACAAATGTTAACCAAAGGGTTAATAATCTAAGGTAATTGTTTTAAGGAAAGTAATTAATCGAGTTTATATTAAATTAATTATATCATTTATTAATTTAGTAAGAATAATTAAAGGGTAACAGTTAGCTATTAACTATGTTTTAAGTTGGCTTAGTCAACTGTTCATTTGGAAGTATTATTTAATTTATTATTTAGAAGATATAGTTTTTATCAAATAATTGTTTAAACTTAACGAGTGATTAGAACTTAATTAATATTTTGTGTTTAAGGTGATTATCGAATTGTTTAAAAATAATAATCATTCTATTTTACTTAATAATAAATAAATAAAAACCACTTTTGTTCCGTTGGCTATTATTAAAGATAACAAAGTCGCTGTCTTTTTAATTGAAATTCGTTTATAAGGTAGTCGAGTATAATATGATTTAATTAAAGTCGGTAAAATGTTCTTTAAAGAAATTTATAATTCAAGTTCACAAAAAGGTTTGTAAATGGAAATGGGAAGCTAATGCAATTAATTTAGATAATATTTTTAAGGAAATAAATAACATTTCTAAAAAAGAATTTTTGTAAAGGGACTAATGTATAAATCCAAATTTGATAAAAGAGTTTAGACCCAAAAGCTTGCATTTGTTAAGTTTGCTTAATGATATTAAAAGAAATTTATAAATATGAAATATTGTATATAAAACCATATGCTAAATAAAATAGTAAATAGAACTAAAATGGTAGTAATGTTATCGGGTTTTGAGATATAAACTTCTATTTATCTTGAGATAAGAATGTTGTCGATCAAGGTCTAGGAGGTAAATAAAATACCCCAACTTGAACGATTTCGCTATTATCAAATATGGTATTGGTTTGTAACGGTAAAGGAAGTAAAAGTAGATTTTGTAAATATATATAAATATTTCTGAATTAAAGGAAATATAAATGGGGTTTAAAGATTATTCTTAGTATGAGGAAATACGAATGTCTTGATGACATATAGCGATATATATAGGAAGGGAATTTTGAGAAACACATATTATAGAACATATGTTTATGGTTTCAACGTACTGGTTTGTACTAAAAGGAGATGTATTGATTAATATATTCAAGAAACGGAACAAAAGTGATTTGCTGAGATAAAATAAATTTTTAATCGAATAGTTTCAAATGAATGATTTTAATAAAAAGGGAGTAAGCTGCTAGTGTACTTAACCATACTATTGGGCTTGATAGTTAAAGAACCGACCATCGAATCAATATTCCTTATGGACTTTTGACAAGTTGTTTCGAATAGACCAGATGGGGACTAGACCCAAAACCACTTCAATCCAACAGTCCGTTCGCGACTAATGTGCAAGCTTATAAAGATAGAGCATTGAAGACCATAGATCTTCATGAGCCGAAGAACTACTTGTTAAATTTTGTCTTGTTTGGCCATTGGAGTTATTATGACTCGTGATTTTGTCGTGATTGAAATTTTCGGAATGCAAGGACTTCTCGCTACTGATCCTTGGGGTGATTCCTATAATGGATATGGTAGGAGGGTACCTTCGGTTCATCATGTTCCTGGATGACTTGTATGGATGAATGTTTGACAGTATTTCCTAAGAGTCACATACATTGATTTTTACAAATATACCTAGTTTGGTGGCGGAGAAGTTCTCTTAGCTTAACACCCGTAGTATATTTGTGGACGTCAATTAGTCATTTGATGGATTTGACGATGTGTCATTCAAAGTAAATGAGATGTTCTCTGAAAAATAAATCGTGACCTCAAACCTCATCAACCTGGAAATGAAAAAAATAATCGGGTAGACAACATGGCTAAGTGGGTCATTCCCAATTAGGTTATCTTGTCACCATCTAGAGAAAGTTATTATTTGTCCTTTCATTTTCTGTATTACGATAGGACCATAAAACCGTAAGGTGACAATGTATTCGGTACACTCAAGTTGAATTAGTAGTCGGTCATGTGTGGCCGGGTTGCAAGATGTTCCTGTTGAACCCTGGTGTATTGCTCTTTAGAGGTACACTTTCGGAAGGTGGTCCATACCTTGTCATGGATGGAAATCCAATCTCCAATAAGCGCCATGTGATTTTTCATTATATACTAAATATGTAGAGCGTGAGATTCAAGCGTTCTGCTAGATGGTTATTTATTTTTGATTTGATAGACACTATTATATCACCGGATTTTGATATATTGAAAATGTTTTCCATTATCATAAGGTAAAAACCGTCCATATTTATGTATGGACTGGTCTTACGATTATCCTTTTATTTCAAAAGGATTTCCTAAAGTTAAACAAGTTGTTTTGCTATGAATGTATCACTGAAAATATTCCAGACTGATCCGGGTGAATTTTTCTTTGCTCCAAATGTGCTCGGGACAGACCGAGTATATTTCCAAGTTAGGTTTCTCTTGGAGTTTTCAGAAGAGGAGCTGAAGGTGAGACGTATTCAACATATTTATTACTATTAATTTATTCTGCTATGTGTGTTGTATTGAACTGAATATGTACTCCGATATTGTTGAAATAATGTATATTGTTTCTTTCGTATAAAGCATTTTAATATATTATATGTTATACGTTCCGCTGTAAGATTCTAATGATCTTCTTACTCTTCTATTCTAATATTTTTTTCTTTCTTTTCTCACCCTCTAAATTCATTCTATTAACAATCCGGGTTTCGATACTTGGGTTTTCAAAAAGTAATACAGGATTATGTATTATTGTCGAAAATTCGAGCGTCAAATTTTATGGGTTGTTACAGTTTCATTCATAAGGTTTTTTTATGATAGAAATGATGCAATTTGGTGGTTAATCAATAGTTGTGTTTGATATGATTATATATTCGATATACAAGGAAATATATAGGATTTTGGGTTAAAACCCATGGTTAGAAATTTCCTAATGTCATGGAATTTTGGTATGACATTTGTTATATTATTTCCGAGCGGTTTCGAATTTCATAATTTTTCACGAATGTATGAATTAGTTATGAATTTTTTAAGTTTGAATTGCATAAGAAAAGCTTATATGTTAATTAAAATGCTTAATATATCCATATAAGTATTTTATACTTGGCTGATACAAAGTAGTGTAAAAAGACAATGTACAAACATTATTTTATTTCATAAGCCAATAGGAATTAGAAATATATGGTGTAGTGGGTATAAAGTATTATTTTGTAAAGAGAAAAATTCAGTTTTACCCGTATTTACTATCAATGCCACTGTCTTATCTGGAAGCAACATACCGATTCTTTTGGAAGCCACCTTTCGGTAGTGTTGGATACTTGAAATATAACAAATATAGTATAGGAAATATTCAAGCTTCTGCCTCTTACTTTTCGGATGGGTTTTGGTCTTGTTACTTATATAATTCGAAAGCAACTACTCCCCAAAAAGCCTTCACCTCCACTCTTTCGTCAAGGACAAAGGCGCAACTTTTATAAGAAAGAATTACTTTGTATAATGAACTTTACATCTTTTGGAGGAACTGAAAGAGAGTATTATCTTTTTAGATACGAGGGCTTGATTGATTGTATGGTTTTGAATGAGACACCTTCCGGGGAAATTTTATGTTAAACGGTTGCCTTTATAGTAAATGACAGTTTGTCTTATATAACCGAAAGGGATTTCCTTTTGGAGATATTGGTTATTGAATTTAGTAGGACACTACTAAAAGTTGCACATGCTATTTGGTGGATAACAATGGACATGACATTTGCATTTGTGTGAACATTGGGGGGACCAATGGGTGGAATAAATTATTGGAATTCAATTAAATGAAAAAGGGATGAGTTTATGGTCCTTTTGTTAGCAGGTGGTTACCTTGCGATGCATGGGAGCGGATTGGAATAGGAAGTGGTTCCGCTACCTAGCAACGGATTAAAATTCTGCAGTGCAGAAACCAAAAAGTATCAGTTCCATTATTAGTGAGGGGTACCTTATGAAGCATGGAATTGGAATTGAAATAAATAATGAAATGATTGGGAATCATGAGAAACTGTTAAGATGGAAAAATTAAAATACGGGAATGGGGAATTCATTGTGTGTTGCATACTACACATTGATGTTGTCACTTATGTTATTATGGCCTTCATACTAACCATTGAACTGTAGGAGCATGGGGTTGGTTTCGGTTATAGCTTGATACCATCAAGGGAGAACTTGTTCCGCGATGCGGCATGGTCCCTCTGTATATCTTTGTGTTAAGCATGGAGGATTAATATTCCTATACCAACCTTTTGACTAATCCGAAGTTTTTGCTTTCCCCTTTAACTTTCGAATACTCATTTGACTTGGCTGATAGTTAATGTCTTTCAGGTATCTTCTTGGAATAAGCTTACGGAGGTGAGTAGGAGGCTATAGCAATTTAAGAGTTCCGCTGTTTATTTTAACTTTAGTTGTATGTATCAACAATGTTGTAATTGCTTATATATTTATACTCTGATCAACTGAGGGGGCATCATCATATGTTACTCATGTTCTTTCTGTAATAACTTATATTTTCTTTGAACGGGTTATATGAATGGAATGTATGTTTTGTTAAGTTTTGTATACTCTAGTGTCTTCTAAAATGTATTAACATCTAATTTTCAATCATTGAAAGACGACACTGGTGATGACTGCAGCATCTATAAGGCTGAGTTTCTGATCTTGGAGAACTAGGTGTTAAAAATTTGGTATTAGGGCATAAGATTATGTAAACTAAAAAGAACTAGGGTTGGGATAAAGAAACTATGGTGTATTCGTATTTGTATTATACAGTTATGTATATACCTCCACATTCTTAGGGTTTCCCTTCGGTATCCTGCTAAAGTTTATCTATAAAAGAAGGAAGTAAGATATGGAGAGAAGGAGTGCAAGACTGAATATTGGTGTAGAAGCACTACAACCAACAAAAATGTTCTCCTAGAAGTGGGAGGATAGGGTTAAAAAGCCAATGAGAACCAAGGTGTTGCGAATCCACTATCGGATATGGGAAATTTGTTCCAGACTTCTATCCAAATGTTGCAAGTCGGAATCGTTGTTAGACCCAGAGGAGTGAATATCAGAGAGCTAGTTGGAAACGACTATGCAAAATTGAGATGGGATTCTACTAACATGAGAGGAAAGCTATTCTAAACAGAGGATGATGATGCTGTTGATACATGGCCATTTCATTGTGAAAGAATCTTCGGAGACTTAGGCTTGAATGATGAGCAAAAGAGTAGATTGGCTTCGAGACAACTGCAAGATAGTACTTTGCATTGATGGAATGGTGTTACGACTATGACACCAGAAGAAGAAATCACTTGGGAAGACTTACGAAGGAGGCTTAGTGCTAGATTTGTGTTGGAACCTACCTAGTCTTTGATAATTCGAATGTTTGCTGATTTGAAGCAAGGAAACATGATAGTGGTTGAGCATGCCGCCAGGTTTGACGTATTGTCTCATTATGCTCGAGGAACAATTGAAATTATCATTTTGAGAAATGAGAAATCAATTAGGAGTTAAGGTATGATATATGAAGGGCAACTTACCTAATCTGTGAGACCCCAGTGATGTTGTTGAAAAGATTTCCATTCGTAAGGAAGAGATGCTTATAGAAGGTGGAAACCAGTGCTATTAGGAAAAGAAAAGGAAAATTTCAAGATAGGAAGGCACAGAATGAAGCAAAGCCCAAGAAAAATAAGCATAAGTTGTATGCTTTAAGTGTCTCCAGAAGGGTCACTATTTAATAGAATGCAAGGCCGAGAAGCTCAAACCACTACCAGGAAGATGAACGTCAGATGCTTTAATTGCAATCAACTTGGGAATTGTAAGGAAAATGTTCGAAAGCAGCCAAGGGTAATGTGATGACTAACGAATCTTCATCTTTCGGGCTTATTGTTGCAAAAATAAAAAGCGAAGACAGTATTGGAAGGTACACTTTTTGTAGCATACCTGTTAGAGCTTTGTTTAACATTGGTGCATCATATTTGTTTACCTCTATATGTATAGTAGATAAATTGTCATTAGAACCATCTTACCGGGTTACTTCCTTTAGGGAGGCTGATCCTATCAGAGGGTACGCAGCTATGAGACTAAGATGCGATAAATAGCCTGCTAGGATATACATTTGTTTGCAATATGTATGTGCTTGATTTCAAAAGTTTAGGAATTATTTTGGGTAAGGATTTGTTGAGTTATTATAATGCGAAAATATTGTGTCAAAGTAGAAACTATCGTTGAAGAATTCCAATAGCGACGGTAGAATTGTATTCTTAGTGGAAAGAGCAGTTCCATAGAGGTCTTTGTGGTGAGTGTTCTAGAATTGGAGGAAGAGATAAGTAATGATCATGTTGTTAAGGAATTTGCTGACATCTTTAAACCAATGTAAGGGTTGATGCTGAAAAGCGCTATCAAGTTCTTGATCGATCTTATGCCGAAAGCTGAGCCAGTGAGTACGTGACTAAGCCGAATGACCCTTTCAAAGATGAAGGAGTATAAAGTGCAACTTGTTGAGTTGGGAGGTAAAATTTTCATTCTTCCAAGTAGTTCGCCTTGGGGGTGCACTGATGGTATTTTTGAAGATGTCTGATGGATCGTTGAGAATGTGTACTGATTACCATAATTTCAATGGAATGATAGTGAAGAATAAGTATCCTCTACCTTGTATTGATGATCTATTTGATCAGTTGAGTGGAGAAAAAATGCTTTCACTGTTGGATATAGCTACTTGGTCTCACCAGCTGAGAGCAGCGGATGAGAGTATCACATTGACCGCATTTTGTACCATATATCACTAGGCTATAGATTGCATACTGCAACACCAGAGAAGTGAGGCAGAAAATCCCAAAAAATGTTGCTATTGGCCAAAAATGATATGTGGCAACACTTTCTCGGTGTTTCATTTTGCCGTGTTTCCATAGAGGCAAAGGCAACACCTTTGCGACCCAATGACACCATTGGTACAATTGTTGCCACAGGTATGACTACAACAAAAATACCCTTTCACAACTGCCAAAAAAAATTGTAATATGTCTATTACAATTGACATGCGTAATAGAGTCAAACTTTTTTAGAACTGTTTCTAGCAGTTGTTAAATATTGTTTTACAACTACTAAAAGTAATTATACCTTAACTACTATTAATTAAAGATTTCTTAATATTATAATTATAACTTCTATTTCACTAACAACAACATAATTACTCACATTAAGAAAAAAACAATTCAAGTTTACACCATTTGTGAATTAGTAACTTCATAACAGAAAATAGCTAAATTCATTACATATGTCAATAAAAGTACATATAGTTAGTAAATGAGAAGTTTTCTATAGAAAGAACCAATTCAGAAGGTTGAGATTGTGGATTTTCTTAAGCTCTTATTGTTCTTCTTTATCTTTTGATTCTTTTTCATGGTCTCCAGCTACAACAACAAGGTTAACTAGCTCCTTTAACCTTTGATTCTTTTAATAGAACTCAACCAGTAATATTCTTCACTCTGTCTAGCCTCGCCATTGGAAATATTATCGGCTTCTTCTCGTCCTTCAGAACAAACCTATATAAAAACAAGTTTATGGTACACATTCAACTATGCTGAGTTTTGGAGTCTTGCATTTTACTTCGCAAAGATGAAAATATTAAATTTCTTACTTGTGTTCAATGTTATCGGTAGTGCTATATAGAAGCTCTTCGATTTCAGAATAAAGATAAGTGAGTCTCCAGCTTTCTTCATAGTAAGGGAAATGTATTGTCATATCAGCACCTGGAGATATAATGTTGAATTTTGGATAAAAGACATCGATTCCATGGACGACTCGGTAAACGCAGGTAGTGTGAATGCAGTATGAGATTCATATTGAACAACCGTGTCCTTACTGGAATTAGAAAATTACCATATTAAGTCGGAACTATTAAAAATTTTCATAACAGATTAGCTAGTATATGGGGAAAAGAAAAAAATCTACCTTCCTACTATTTCTTGAAATGTACTAGTAACACTACTACAAAAGTGGGCATATTCGACACTAATGTGTATACGTTGCATGAAAAGTGTGGCTAAAGCTATGCTTTCTTTGATCTTCTTCAACAATATTCATATGTTATTGCATTAGACGTGAATGCACTGTTGCGGTTGGAATTCTGATGTTGTGACGTGCAACACCAATTCAAAGCGTTGCTTTACATAAATACAATCCAGATCAGCAATCCGCATTATCAGAATAAACAAATAAATAACCGTAGATGATGATCAATCCAACGGTTCAAATAAATCCTTCCACTATGTGAAATTTTAGCGCAATGTTTTCCCCTCTTCACGAAATACTTTCCCGCTATGTACAATCCTCTCCCTTCCACCTCAATTCCAGTCTCTTTCCCATTTGCAAAACGAACCAAAACTATATCCCTAATTAATGATGTTTCATGTCTTCCCTTCTGTCCGATTTAATCTCGCATGGCATAACTTTTCTTTCTCATAAATAAACCCTAAATATTCACGCCTTTCCCAAATTTGAGCCTTTTACCAATCGTCGTTATCAGTCCCTCATCCTTCCACCATCGCAAACTTCTTCTACTGTGGACCTGCACCATTGGGTGTTATTAATACCTACGCTGCCCTCCTTTGATTTTTACCTTTCTGCTGAAATCGTGGAACAACAACAATCAAAACTTTGGCCTGAAGTTGTTCATATGTTCGTCATTCAAGTAAAGGAAAACACATTCCCCTTCAGTTCAATCCATTTCTGATGCTGCTTCATCATCAAGTTGTGCAATCCTTCGCTGCGTTAGTCTATTTGGTTAGTTGCTTAACTGATTGAAATCAATGTGTGTGTTTAAGGGTCAAAGCCATTGAAGTTATTTTGAAGAATTGTCATTCTGAAGAATTGGACCATAACCATGGAAGTTATTGGTTGAACCAAAGCTTAAGGGTCAAAAAACTATTACAAAATGTTCTATACTTATATATAGTAGTTAATTTAAAAAGTAAATTATACTTGTTAATCTTAGGAAGATTGATTAACACACAAGGTCTTTGCAAAAAAGGTACATTATTTATCTTACTTATTGCTTTCCGTATATGATTTCTCATACATATATCACTTATCACTATCCTCTCACTTTTTAAATTTGTAGATTACTCCAACAAAGGATGGTAAGCCTGTTCACATCGAGCTTATTGTTGAAAAAACAATGGAACCAACATAAACATTGGAAGTAATTTTCTTCTTATCAACAGTTTTCTTTGGAAAACAATACAATTTGCAACGTTGACCATGGAAATGGAAGTAAGACATTCGGTTAATCTAGTATTTTTAACTTTGATTCTCCTGTACATACATTATATCCCCTTTGAAGTATGGCGCTACTACGTGCTAAGTAATAGACCTGAAGTTAATTGAATTACAAATTCATAACATTTTAATACAAGCTTGTGTTTAATGAATTTTTTGAATGATTTTATAGGTTATGAATACTGCAGTATATGTATCAGATTCACAGTTTACATGGTCAGATTTACAGGCCAAGCAAAACAAAGAGTTGATGAGCAGTTAGGGAACTTAATTAATTGTGTTTTGCAACCGGTTTATGGGGTTAGGGAACCGGTTGCAGGACGTAAAGACAGATCTTTGTTGCTGGCTTAACTGTTGGTGCAAGCATAAAGACGGATATGCTACAAGGCGATGTCGCTGCAATAAAGAAAGATGCTGATTACTAGAGTTACCAGGGTTTTAATGGATCAGTCCAGTTTTGTTTGAATATTATGACTACAATTATATGGATAAGCTTAAGATTTTTTCATACATCAAATTTTAACTGTGCGAACATATGAGTCGAACATGACTGAAGATAAATTTATGACTACAATGTATTATATGGATAAGCTTTAGATGTTTATAATGTATTATAGGGATATCGGATAACATGGACCTTAGGACATGGTTACATAAGAGGATATGGCCATATGAGTCGAATATGACTCAGTATGATTCTTATATTTCAACTCTCTTGTGTAGAATCGAACTCATTTGAACCGGAGTAAGGCTCATTTAATCTTACTTCCCTTTTGATTGATGTGTTTATCATGCATGATATTGTATTGATAAAGCTTTAACTTCTGTTTTGATGCAAACTACAAGGTATTATTTTGTTTTGAACAAGTAAAAAACATGGACTTACACTTGACATGTTTTGCAAAAGCAGGTGGTCAACATATAAAAGGAATGCAAGAGCAGTGAAATTAATTTTATTGTGCCCTTGTTTAGAAGAATCAACCATGGATTCAAGTGAAGAATTTCCTGCAAACTAGGTGAGATCTGCTCATGATTGCATCCAGGTTTGGTGTTACTTTTGTCTTATCAGTTATAGATCAACAATTTAAATTTTCTTTATTGTTTTGCTTATCATTCTTTCTTGCATTACACATTTCATAACCGAGCAAGATAAATAAATGATTTTTATGAAATACAATTTCAGAAGGATCTTTACGAAAAGCATCACAACACAACTGATGGGTGCATTAGAATATGGTTTGGATTAAGGAAAATTATGAATGCAACCGATGGACTCTTACTGAAAACGAGAGATGTAGCTGAAGAACTGCAAACTGGTATCCATATGCATGTAGCCGAAACCCTTTTGAGAATGAGCATGAAAGAAATACAACGGAAACAGAGCATGGTACTGTTTGACTTTATTTAAATTACACTTAACTATTACTTACTTATTATATGTTATCTCAGTGATGACAGTGTGTTAGTATGAAAATGATGAAGGTTGCAAATGACATACGACTCCTTGGAAGTGGCCCACGCTGTGGACTTGGGGAGCTAATATTGCCTGAAAATGAGTCTGGTAGCGGTATAATGTCGGGAAAGGTTAATCCTACTTGATATGAAGCCCTCACCTTGGTTTGTGCTCAGGTAATGCGTAATCATGTAGCCATTACAATAGGTAGATCAAATGGTCATTTCGACCTAAATGTTTTCAAGCCGATGATTGCTAGTGGCCTTCTTCGTTCTTTGAAACTACTTAGGGATGCATCCCTTTCATTTGAAAAGAACTGTGTGAGGGTAATTTAAGCAAAATATCAAAGAATATCTAAATTGTTGCATTGGGCCTAAATTTAGCTCATTTTGAAAGGAAGATTATGATGGAGATTACCAGACCTGAAAGGGTTCTGTACTGCCTTGTTCCCGGAAGGCTGGTATGTGTTCTATTGTTATATGTTATCTCTTACATTCTAGAAAGTGCTAATACTCTTTTATGTTTGACATACCTGTTTTCTTTTATACTATAAATTAAACAAAACTAAAAGCATTGATGTTCAGCTGCATAAACTCAGTTTGTTTTCCATTGGATTTGAACTTCGGAATAAACAATGATCAAATGAGTTGCACGTTAACATACATTTTGTATTATATGATTATGTATGTATAAACACAATTGGGGGGGGGGGTGATGCTTCTATTTGCTTGAAAACATAGAAGAGTAATCATTGCCAATCTATGAAGTTGATATGATAAAAATCAGTTCCTCTGCATAACAAGAGACAAATAAGCACAAAACAATGGAACTTCAGTGTAAGTTGTCAGCGTTGATTATTTGAAGGCTCGTACACAGGTACATGTATATTTGGAACTGGAAGTTCCTTAATGAAACAACATCTGATGCATAACAAATGAAATATTTAATGAACCCGAGCTTAAATTTTTATTGTGATGGAACATAGATGCTTCAGATGGTCTTAAGGGTGGTTCCTTTATATCATTGTATTCAGTACACTGTTATTTACTTTTTCCTTGTTTCAACGATCTTTATATTTATCTGTTTCTTCTTCGCGTGCAATGGGGTGTTTGTGTGTTTTAATTTATATGTCGGTGGTCGAACACTTGTCAAAGTTTTGTATTTTTCTCTGGATTCTCTGTTAAATTATGGGTACTAGTTGATGTTAACCATCCTTGTTATTCCTGCAGGTTAAAGTAAGGGATAGTGGAACAGATTGGTATGGGGAGTAGTAGTACATGTGGTGAAAAGACCTCCATCTGGAGTATTGACTCCTACTCGTGGTACAAGCTCTGAAATTAGTTCATGTTTTTGTTTGTCTTTGCTACCTATTGTGTTCAATGAGTTGTGTGGTGGTTATATTTTCTATCAAATTTAGCTATAGTTATACTTAACTATTGTGTTCATGTTTGTTATGGTATGCTGTGTAGAATATTTTGGATGGTTTGAATGTGATGATGAATGTTTTGGATGGGATTTTCTGTGTACAAAGCTGGTATTGAATAATTTTTAATCAAAGAGTTGTTGCTTTCTTCTAATGTAGCATTTGCCTTCTTTTACTATTGCATTTGCTTTTTATCTGATATAGCATTTCAAGACAATGGTGTTGCATTACATAATATAGTGGTGTTGCATTACATAAAATATTATCAATTCCACATGGCACGTGGCCCCCACAGCTGATGTGGCATGTGACACGTGAGCAGCTGATGTTGCGTTTGACACATGGGCATCTTATGTGGAAGCTGACGTGGCCCTCACTATCATGACCTGGAAGCCAGGCTATAACTGATGTTTAAGCCAATGTTGTGTTTTGTTGAATTACTTGCTAATAGTGTTGCAATACAGTTATAATGCAATACTTTCTTTCTGTGGCAGTAGATGGGCAAAGGCGTTGCCTTAGAGAGCTACGGCAATGGCCCGCGGATGCCATGCCCATCTGGTGTTGCCTATTTGAAAAAATGGGTTAAGGCAACACTTTTTTGACCTATGGCTACATAAAACTATTGTCGGATATGCCCACTTTTGTAGTAGTGATAATGAAATCCGTTCGATCTATAGCAATAAGATTGGTAGTGAATTGGCATGAAAAAAAAAAGATCGGCAGTGAGTTGGAATGAAAAACGATATTGTTTTTCAAACTTTTTCTAGTAAATATCAGAGTTTGGGTACTTAGTTTTCTCTAAAGCATGAGCTATTGTGCACTGTATAATGAAATAGAACCAAAGGTTATGCCTTTTTATATGATGTGAAGAAATAGCACATTATACTGACTGCATTGCAAACCTTAATACCCCTTAATTTATGTGCAAACAAAGAAGCAATCAAATTTCCATATGTAGTTTCCAATAATCAAATCTGGAGTGGCTTGCAACTCTGTATCCAATTCATTTGCAACATCCTATGAAATAAGCACAATTAGTAAAGTTAGAAGCCAAAAATGATGAAATTAGTTTCATACGAAGTCAGAAAAATATACCTTGGTGTAAGTCTCAAGATAAGGCTATGCTTCAAAACACGAAATCCAATTATGTAGCATTCCTTTCCAGATCTAAATGGAACTCTTAGAATTTGTGTATGTTCAGTTCCAAGAATTTTCTCCAGTCTCTGACCACAAGTTGTACCTGCAGCATCAGGTAGCAATCTAGTCTCCTTTACCAAATTGGATGTTAGTCAAGTGGTCTTTTAAGTGTGTATTACACATACTAAAGTAACAAAACCAGGCTCACAATCAAAATTTTAGGGGTAATATTAAGACCATGCTATTTTATCCTTAAAAGCATCTCCTCCTCTAGGGCTCTAACTTGATTTAGAATGTAAACAACCAATGTTGATAGTATGACAGTTTATTATTGTATTTAGAGAAAATCTTATCTTGAAGGGGACATATTTAACATTGTAAACACAAAATCCGAGGTTGTGAACATTGTTAACCATGTCATGAATTAAACAACCTCCCACTGAAGGAAAAGGAAAAAATAGTTGCAAATCTACTTACATAATGAGTTATACCTCTTGCTTAGCTGAAGTAATTTCACTTCCTTTATCTTGTATTAACTAGTGAAAGAAATGTCACCTGGGTTCACCACCTATAGGAAATATAAATGAATAATTATGATTCTTAAAGATATTAGATTTTGGAAATAATAATATAATACTTAATTTCATAAATCAAGAAGTAGAAAAAAGATATGTGCTAGTTCTAAACTTAGACACGCTCATGATAATCCCCATGACCACAACATCGATCATCATTGTAGTCATATGACATCAGGTGTACATGTGATCAATTAATTTGGAACTTATAAACAAAGCCTGTGTTTATATAAATTTTATTGAAGACTAACAAATAAACATTGTCGTCTTATAAATTATGTCCTACAAGTCTCTTATCTTCATAAATTGACCAAGCCATACCAAATATTTCATTATTTTACAAGATATGATAGAATGGTAACTCAATATCAAACTATATATAAAGAAAAATGCTAGTTTTATGTTATTTTCATGGTCTGCTTCAATTTAACTAGAATCCTTTATTCCTCAATAAAATATCACTTAAGCCTATAAACAATGGAAAATAAATAAATAAATAAAATATTGGAAAAAAACGAGCTTGACCCATATAGATAGCCTTTGACATCCAAATTCCTATGCCACATCCATTGTTCTATAATATGAATACGATATAACTTCCACATAGAGTCCACTAGCTACCAGTATATCTTACATCTCAGTCTAGTGTAAAAGATTGCTCGATAAACCTCTCCAAGCACCAACCTCACTATGAAAAAGAAAGATCCAAACCATCTTTTAATACGAACAACAGAACCTCTAGGATAATCAAACGATTAATTCTTGGCAAAAGTAGGAAACACCGTAATCAAAATTGCAAAAATACCCCTTGAAACAATGTTACTAAGCATAATAAGTGTAACACCCCGTAATTTTATAAAACATTGAGATGATAAACTAAAGAATACTTAATTAAATATAATGAATTAAGTAAAACGAACTATGCAATTGCGTTCGTCTCGGAATTCTGCTTAAGATAGACACCAAGTTTGCGTAAAAAGGACATTGTATGAAGGAGCTATTAAGGTTAGAAGTTTCTATACGCATAAGATATATATATATATATATATATATATATACATAACCAAGTAAAAACCATTCAAAATAATCCGAAAACAGAAGCAGGAAGTCTGGGAGGGAAATCGACCCGTTGGGGGTCGGCCCACCATAGGGGTGTTAACCCATAGGTCGACACCATAACAGGGGATCGACACCCCCCAGATCCGAGGCAGATTCAGTTCTACGTACTTGGACTTTTTTTCTGAACAGATTCATTGACCCTAGGCTATAAATAGGACCCTATATCCATTTTTTTATTCATATAATTCTATGGCGACAACGAGGTGTTGCTCCAACATAGTTTGATCCAGCCTACTTCTTCTTCATCAAAACAAGTTATACATGTCCAAGGATCTGTGATTCAATATCTACAATTATTCTTCTGTTTCTTAGATCCAATCACAGTGAATCTATGTAATTTTTAGATATAAACATTTAAAAGTTAATCTGGACATGTTTATGAGTTGGATCTAAGCCTATGCCTATTTATCACATAAAATCTTCCATGATTTGTATATCTAGTTCACTGTCTAGTTCTCATCGTGCTTGTTTATGATGTCCCTATTATGTTAGTTTGCCTAATCATGTAACTATGCCTAATCATTTCTATTATCATATGTTCATCAGATATGTTCTTATGCCTATCTTGTTATTATGCCCAATTCTATCACTATATGCTTATTATTTTGCTATGCCTATTTCTACCATCATATGCCTATCTTGTTATTATGCTTATTTCTGCCCTCTTCCCTTCTTCTTTTCTTTTTTTATTTTATAGCCTGGCTACCTTCGAGCCTAGGCATATCGCTGAAATATGCGAACGCGTGAAATTGGGAATGAAGGGAAAATGATAAAATTAGGGCGTAACTTGTGTTGGGAAATTTAGGGAATAAATTGAATTGAAAACATGAATATGGATTTAAGGTATAAACCAAACTGTGATTAAAGATCTTAATTTGGGGCATATTGAACATGATGAATATCACTTGGAAAAGGGGCACGAAAACGTATAATGAAATAGGAATAATTGTTAAATAATGAAAATGCTTAGATTTACAATAATTAGAAACTGTAACTGTGCTTAGACATGAGGTTATATTACACTTGTGGTTGAAGCCTTCCCGGACCCAACTGGCATATTCAGCGTCCACCAGTGGTAAATATAATGTGAGGGGTCTAAGTGCATAAACACGTGACGGTGCTAAGACACGAGGTTAAGTCCGACTTGTAGAAGAAGTCTGCCTAGACCCGACCGACATATTCGGCATCCACAACTGGTAGACTTAATGTGGGAGGTCTAGCTCATTATAATCGTAAATAAATGAATGGTTATGAACTTCTAATACTTAACCTGTTTGAATCTATAATGATTACATGAACATGCTAACTTGAGTAGGGTTAAGTAAACTTGCTTAGATCAGTGGGAGGGTTAAGTAAATCTTGTGGCGGTGGGTAATATTTATATATAGGCCCACAAACTTAACCTCTGGGGTTATGCAATCTTGTTACACTGGTATGCATAACCTGTTGAAATCCTAGTAGTGAGGATGCAAGCCTAGGGGGAAGCTTGTATCATCTGGTGTGTGGGATCTGTTTCAATCAGTAACCCATATATGTATGAAACGAGTACTCTGAACTAGGTCTGAGTCGGGGCATGCTTACTGAGCTGATTATAAGAGGTCACTTGGGAAAAGGTATCTGATGGCGCGTTCCATAGGGCTCATGTACGTGCATAGGTCCGCCTGTCCGGGAAAATAAGACGTTGTGGCATCAGTAGATATGGTTGTGCACATCCTATAAACGAAGGGTTGCTACTTTAGGGAGTGATACATCCTACTGTGGGGCCAGCATAGGGTGTCTACGGAGTTAGCGAGCCGATCGATTGGGCTAGTAATTAGGGTACATCTAGTCTCTCTTGTTTAGGAGCCCGTTATTATCCTTAAGGGATAACACCGGTATGTTTAGTTGGGCTGCTTGTTATTGTATGGGGTAAAACCTCTCACTAGAAGTATGCCTACGTCTACCATCCTATACTTGTTGGGGATTATCTTGTTCATATGTTACTAGTATTGGTGTAGAGATAAAAGTATTAGAGAAGCATTATACATATATGTTTTATTCGGTTTATCATGTTCACCTTCTCACACCTGCCTTGTATGCTATTATCTCTCTTATCCAATTTATGTTCTTATCATGATGCTTTTACTTATTTATATGCTAAAAGTAACTGGACTCGCCAGACTTATGTCTGGCCTATTTTGTTTCCTCTTCTCTCTCTTCCGTTCCCCCCCCCTCAGGTTTCAGGGTGGGAATACTCAAGCTTGATCAGGATTCTTCTTTCCTTCTGCTTGGAGCTGCTTAGATATATTTCTTGATTTCATATCTTCTCTACTATGGCTGTATTTTGGGGATTATGATTCTTTATTTATTGTACTTTGATGATTTAATACAAGACAGAAGTTTAAAGTTGATGTACTAGGTTTTATATATTTCGGACTCATGATGTAACTATGTTTTGAACCATGATGTTTTTTGCTCAATAAAGTTTTAAATTCTGCTGTTATTTTATATCTATGTTATAACATTTATGTTTTGGTTTACCTATAACGCTTCATGAAACTTAATGCATTCTCTTAAAGAGTGAAATTAACAGATGTGGAGTGTCACACTCGGTATCAGAGCTGAAGTTTACCAGATTCGATAAAAGATTATGAAAATTGTTTTCAAAAAGGTTTTAAAAGAAAAGTCTGTTTTGAAAAACATATTCCCCAAAGATATACGAAATGTCTTTTGATTCTCTGTTTGAATCCCTTCTTCCTTTTCTTTTTAGCATGTCTAGGGAACCTAATATTCCTGAGGGCGTTACGATACCAGGTTGGTTCCATAGGTATTTAGAGGCCACGGCGCCTGCCGGTGGTCAAGCAGACGTTTCTCCCCCAGCTGCACCCGTTGTTCCTCCTCCTCCGCATGTTGATAATTTCTCTAAGATATGCAAAGATTTTTGTGCTATGGACTGAATGCCATTCCAAGGAACTGAGACTTTTATAGAAGCAAGGAATCGACTTAAGAGATGGAGGATTTGTTTGGAATTTCGAAGTTGACGACCATAGGAAGATTCAGTTAGCCGTTTGGTAGATGAGGCTTTGTTCTAGTGGGAGGTGACGCAAGCGGGACGTCCAATTGAGACATGGGTTGATTTCCGATAGAGGTTTGAAATTAAGTTTCTTTCTCAAGCTGAGAAAAGTGTGCAAATGGAACGGTTTTTTGGCGCTTAAGCAAGAAAGCATGTATGTGGAAGAATATGCTAATAAATTCAATCAATTGGCGAGGTTTGGTTTGGAGCTAATACCCTGCACAAGAAAGCTTAAAGGTTTGCTAGAGGATTGACTCCATGGGTTGGCTATGTCTTATATTCCGTTGGGAGCAACTTTTGAGAAGCTCGATGATATATCATTAATGCACGAGGAAGATAAAGGTAAAAGAAAGAGGCTAAGGTTGAGGAAACACAAAATAAGAAAGTGCGGCCCAAGAAAGGGCAACAAAAACAATAAAAGAAGGGCGGAAAGGACGGTAAGGCTAGAGATAAGAGGAAGTGTCATAATTGTGGACGCGAGGGTCACTTGATCAAGGACTGTAAAAGAAAGAAGAATGCTTGTTTCAATTGTGGAGAGGTCGGACACTTTTCTAAGGAGTGCCCGAAGAAGCAAGGACAAGGCCAAAGGGCAGGATCTTTGGGAGGGCAGGTACATGCTCTCGTGGACAGTGCGCCAGGCAGAGGTAGGAAAGTTTCCATTGAAGGTATGATTTCTCTTTCCAATTATCCTGTTAGAACTCTTTTTAATTCGGGTGTTTCGCATTCTTCTATATCAGATTATGTGCTTGAGTCTCTGCACCTTAGTACTAGTATGCTTTTGGATCTCATTGTTGTCTCAAACCCCATTGGGGTTATGGCTCTTTTGTCTATGATTTGTCGGGGTTTGAGAATATCTGTGTTAGGCGTCGAATTTGAATGCGACACATATGTGCTTAGTTTCATGGGCTATGGTTTGATTCTAGGGACAGATTGGCTAGCCATGTATGGTGCCATTCCGGATTGTGAGAGATGGGTCGTTAGACTTTTGACTTGTCATGGGAGGACCCTCGAAATTTCTTGTGACACTAAAGGGTCTGTCATGCTTAGTTTCCTAGAGTCACTTGATGCATCTGTTGATGATCTGCGATCTGTACCAGTAGTCTGTCAGTATCCTGATGTTTTTGAGGAGGGTCGGGGTTTACCTCCGAGGCACGAGATCAAACCATATATACTTGGTGGACAATGCAAAACCAATTGCATTGCATGTGTGCCACATGGCTCCAAGAGAAAGAAGGGAGCTTAGCAAGCAAGTAGGGGAGCCACTTGAGAAAGGGTTTATTAGGCGAAGCATATCTGAATGGGGTACTCCAGTGGTATTCGCAACTAAGAGGATAGTTCTCTTCGCTTATGTGTGCATTATAGAGAGTTGAATAAACTCACTAAAAAGAAAAGCACCCACTTCTGAGGATAGATGGTCTGTTTGACCAGCTTGTTGGTGCATCTGTTTTCTCTCAGTTAGAATTGGCCATGAGATTTCATCAGTTGAGGGTGGCCGAGAATAGTATAGACAAGACCACTTTTAGAACACTAGATGGTTTCTTCTAGTGGCTCATTATGCCTTTTGGGTTGACGAATGCACCCACCGATTTTGTTGATCTGATGAGTAGGGTGTTTCGGAGTTTCTAAATAAGTTCGTTGTGGTATTCGTTGATGATATCTTGATTTTCTCGAAGAGCGAGGAAGAGCATGCCCGTCACTTAAGGGAGGTTTTGACGACTCTCCATGCGCACCAGCTCTAGGCGAAGTTCTCCAAATGTCATTTTTGGAGAAAAGAAGTGAGATTTCTAGGGCATGTGGTCTCTAAAGATGAGATAGCAGTAAATCCCGCGAAGGTACTTACAGTTCAAGATTGGCAAATCCCAAAGAATGCAACAGAGGTGAGATGTTTTCTAGGATTACGGGCTATTATAGGAAGTTCATTAAGGACTTCGCAAAGATATCAGCCCCACTCACCAGGCTAGCGAAGAAGAATCTGACATTTTCTTGGGATGTAGATTTTGACGATGCTTTCCAGCGATTGAAGAGAGATCTAACAATAGCCCCAGTCTTGACCTTGCCCGATGGGAACAAAATGTTCATAATGTACACTAATGCATGTGGTACAGGGCTTGTTGTGGTTCTAATGCAAGAGCGAAGGGTGTATGTTATGGGGGTAGACAACTAAGGGTTCATGAAAAGAACTACCCTACCCACAACTTAGAGCTAGCTGCCATAGTATTCGCGCTTAAGACTTGGCGCCATTATCTACTAGGAGAGAAGTTCGACTTGTACATCGATCATAAATCTCTCAAGTACTTTTTCTTGCAGAAGGATCTTAATTAAAGCAACAAAGGTGGATGGAGTTCTTAGCATCCTATGACTTCGAGATTGCTTATACCCTTGGAAAGGGTAATGTGGTGGCAAACGCATTGAGTAGGCAGAGGATGGAATTAAGTCCTCTGTTTGTGGAGAGGAAAAGCTTGGAGTTTATGTCGACTTTTGATTTTAGACCCTCCACCGAGTTTATACCTGGTTTATTGGCATCATTAGAGGTGCGACCTACTCTTTTGGATCAGATAGGAACTTCACAGCGAGAGGATCCATATCTAGCAGATATCCTGGATAGGCTCAGTACAGGGGAGACTTCTAGTCACCTCAGTAGGTATTCCACGGATGATAAAGGGTGATTGCGACGAGATGGAAGGCTTTGTGTTCCTCGAGTTGGGAGTTTGTAGAAGACAGTCCTTGAGGAAGGCCATCATTATAAGATGACTATTCATCTAGGTGGTGATAAGATGTATAAAGATATGAAGAGGGTTTTCTTTTAGGCCGGGATGAAGAAAGATGTGGTAGAGTTTGTTTTTTGATGCTTGGTTTGCCAACAAGTCAAAGCATAGCAAAGGAAGCCCGGTGGTTTACTTTATCCTTTGGAGGTCCCACAGTGGAAGTGGGAGAGCGTTTCGATGGATTTAATTGATGGTTTTCCTAGATCAAGGAAAGGCAACACCAGTATTTGGGTTATAGTGGACAGAATTACTAAGAGCGCACATTTCATTCTGTTTAAGAGTAAGAGGACGACAACATGGTTGGCAGCAGTTTACATTCGTGAGATAGTCCATCTTCATGGAATACCTTCCAGTATCGTAAGTGATAGTGACCCCATTTTCACCAATGAATTTTGGAGGAACTTGCAAGAAGAATTAGGTACACAGTTGTGTTTGAGCACTGCTTATCACCCTCAGACCGATGGACAAACGGAAAGGGTGATCAAAGTTCTTGAGGATCTTTTAAGACTGTGTATCCTAGACTTCGGAGGGACTTGGGAAGAGCATCTTCCTTTAGTAGAGTTTGCCTACAACAACAGTTATCAAGCTAGTATTGGCATGGTACCCTTCTAAGCATTATACGGACGACCCTGTAGATCACTGACTTATTGGTGGGAATCTACAGAAAGGCTTCTACTTGGACCTGAGATGGTTAGGGAAACTTCAGAGAAGATTGATCTTATTCGTCGACTCATGAAGATACTCAGGACAGGAAGAAGTCCTACGCAGATAAGAGGAGGACCGACAATGAGTTTGAGGTGGGAGATATGGTTTTCATTAAGGTATCACCATTAAGGAATGTTGTTCGCTTTGGAACTGTAGGGAAATTACCACCAAGATTTGTAGGGCCATTTCCCATAACAGACAAGATTAGCCAAATGGCCTATAGAGTAAAGCTACCAGAGAGACTGTCCGGTGTTCATGATGTTTTCCACGTTTCTCATTTGCGGAAGTGTTTGCATGATACTGCAGAAGTAGTTGAGCCGAGTATGCTTGAGGAAGTAAAGGTGGAATGGGAGGCGACAGTTGGACGAGTTCCTATTCTATTCTTGGATCAGAGGTTAAGATGCTACGCAACCGAGAGGTCAAGTTGATGAAAGTTCAATGGGGAGATAACCAAGAGGATGCAACTTAGGAGACTGAAGACAAGATTCGCGCTTCGAACCCTTTTCTTTTCAAGAGTATTTTCTTAACTTCCTTTCCAAAGCTTTTATGCATGCTTGTTTCTACCGTTTAAATATATCCTATCGATCAAATCTTTGACCTTTAGGTAGGAAACCCATGGATGTAAACATGTATTTGATACATGTTACGGTTGATGGATGCAAGTGGATGCAAGTGTTTGCTAATGGTTGCTCGTGGATGCATATATACACACATTAGGCACTAGATCGACTCAATCACTCTCATACTGCATATAGATGTATATGCATTTTTCTTCTTTTAATGTATGAAAGTGGGTGTATCATCATATGGATGTTGCATTTGGATGAATGATTGCGCACACATATAGAACTTTCATGTTATAGTAGGATTATTTACATACATGTTGGATTCATGGTACTAACATACATTGCATTAAGGAGGTTGACTGAATCAGTAGACCGCCTGACCTTTCGCATTAGTGTAGGGACATATACACACACCTTTGCATATGTTCATATAAATTTAGAAATCTTTAGGGACAATGGATGCCTGTGATTGGTGGATGAGTAGATGGATGATGGATGTTAGGATATACATTCTTTTTAACTTAGATATTTTGGGTACCAAATCCTTTGAGTAGGGGAGAATGTAACACCCCGTAATTTTTTAAAACATTAAGATGATAAACTAAAGAATACTTAATTAAATATTGGGAATTATGTAAAAATGGACTGTGCCGTCGCGTTTGACTCGGAATTCTGCTTGATATAGACACCAAGTTTACATAAAACTAACATCGTATGAAGAAGTTATTAAGGTTAGAAGTTTGTATACGCATAAGATATATATATATATACATACATAACCAAGTCAAAACTGTTCAAAATAATCCGAAAACAGAAGCAGGAAGTCTGGGAGGGAAATCGACCCATTGGGGGTCGACCCGCCCTAGGGGTGTCGACCCATGGGTCGGCACCATAACTGGGGTGTCAACACCCATGTCGACACCCCCACTCGATCTGAGGCAGATTTAGTTCTGCGTATTTGGACTTGTTTTCTGACCAGATTCATCGACCCTAGGCTATAAATAGGACCATATTTCCATTATTTCATTCGTATAATTCAATGGCGACAACGAGGTGCTGCACCAACATAGTTTGATCTAGCATACTTCTTCTTCATCAAAACAAGTTATACATATTCAAGGATCTGTGATTCAACATCTGCAATTATTCTTCTATTTCTTAGATCCAGTCAAAGTGAATCTATGTTGTTTTTAGATACAAACATTTAAAAGTCAATCTTAACATGTTTATGAGTTAGATCTAAGCCTGTGCCTATTTATCACATCGGATCTACCATGATTTGTATATCTAGTTCATTGTTTAGATCTCATCATGCTTGTTTATGATGTCCCTATTGTGTTAGTTTCCTAATCATGTCACTATGCCTAATCAGTTCTATTATCATATGCTCATCAGATCTGTTCTATGCCTATCTTGTTATTATGCCCAATTCTTTCACTATATGCTTATTCTGTTGCTATGCCTGTTTCTGCCATCGTATGCTATCTTGTTATTACACTTATTTTTGTCGTCTTCCCTTCTTCTTTTCCCTTTTTATTTTATAGCTAGGCTACCTTCGAGCCCAGGCATACCATTGAAATATGTGAATGCATGAAATTGGGAATGAAGGGAAAACGTTAAAATTAGGGCATAACTTGTATTGGGAAATTTGGGGCATAACTTGAATTAAAAACATGAATATGGATTTGGGGTATAAACCAAACTGTGATTAATGATATTAATTTAGGGCATATGATACATGATGAATATGACTTGGAAAGGGGGCATGAAAACCTATAATGAAATAGGAATAATTTTTAAATAATGAAAATGCTTAGATATACAGTAATTAGAAACTGTAATCGCGCTTAGACACGAGGTTAGATTACACATGTGGTCGAAGCCTGCCCGGACCCAACCGGCATATTCAGCGTCCACCAGTGGTAAATATAATGTGAAGGGTCCAAGTGCATAAACACGTGACGGTGCTAAGACACGAGGTTAAGTCCGACTTGTGGAAGAAGCCTACCCGGACCCGACCGACATATCTGGCATCCACAACTGGTAGACTTAATGTGGGAGGTCTAGCTCATTATAATCGTAAATAAATAAATGGTAATGAACTTGTAATACTTAACCTTTTTGAATCCATAGGGATTACATGAACATATTAACTTGAGTAGGGGTTAAGTAAACTTGCTTGGATCAGTAGGAGGGTTAAGTAAATCTTGGTGCGGTGGGTAATATTTATATGTAGGCCCACAAACTTAACCTGTGGTAATATGCAATCATGTTACACTAGTAAGGATAACCTGTTGAAATCCTAGTAGTGGGGATGCAAGCCTAGGGGGAAGCTTGTATCATCTGGTGTGTGGGATCTGTTTCAGTCAGTAACCCATATAGGTATTAAACAAGTACTTCGAACTAGGTTGGAGTCAGTGCATGCTTACTGAGCTGATTATAAGTGGTCACTTGGGAAAAGGTTCCTGACAGGCGCGTTCCATCGGACTCATGTGCGTGCATGGGTCCGGCTGGCCGGGAAAATAAGACTTTGCGGCATCAGTAAATATGCTTGTGCACATCCTGTAAATGAAGGGTTGCCACTTTATGGAGTGATACATCCTACTGTAGGGCCAGCGCAGGGCATCTACAGAGTTAGGGAGCCGATCGATTGGGGTAGTAAATATGGTACATCTAATCTCGCTTGTTTAGAAGCCCGTTATTATCCTTAAGGGGTAACATCGTATGATTAGTTGGACTGCCTATTATTGTATGGGGGTAAAACCTCTCATTAGAAGTACGCCGTAGTCTACCATCTTGTACTTGTTGGGGATCGTCTTGTTCATATGATACTAGTATTGGTGTAGAGAGAAAAGTATTAGAGAAGCGCTATACATATATGTTCTATTCGGTTTATCATGTTCACCTTGTCATACCTGCCTTATATGTTGTTATCTCTCCTATCCCATTTATGTGCCCGTCATGATGCTTTTACATATTTATATACTAAAAGTAACTGGACTCGCCAGACTTATGTCTGACCTGTTTTATTTCCACTTCTCTCTCTTTCGTTTTCACCCTCAAGTTCTTAGGTTGGGAATACTCAAGCTTGATCAGGATTCTTCTTTCCTTATGATTGCAACTGCTTAGTTGTACTGCTTGATTTCATATCTTCTCTACTATGGTTGTATTTTGGGGATTATTCTTCTTTATTTATTGCACTCTAATGCTTTTAGTACAAGACAAAAGTTTTAAGTTGATGTACTGGGTTTTATATATTTCGGAATCATGATGTAACTACTTTTTGAACCACGATGTTTTCTACTCAATAAAGTTTTAAATTCCGCTGTTATTTTATATCTATCTTGTAATATTTCTATTTTTGTTTACCTATAATGCTTCACGAAACTTAATGCATTCTCTTAAAGAGTGACACTAACGGACGTGGGGTGTCACACTAAGTGCACACAGTGCACTGGAACGCCAGAAAACCCATGTGCAAATCATCCAGACCACCATGCTACCATATACATTTTGTAATTATATTGAAAAATTTCTCTAAGGAACATGGATCAGGAGCTTCCGAGACCTCGAGTAGTAAATAAATGTTACCATATACACGTTGAGCTGTATCTCCCCATTCTAACCCACGTTCTTGAAAACTATGAGTGAAATCAGAATAAGGTGTACCTTAAGAAATGTTTGAAGGTATTTCTTCGATTTTCTTAGAGTGCACTGGAGATCACTTAAGCTTTGAATCCTATCATTTAGCATCATTGTAGTGCCATTATAGTGATGCTGGCGCAAAAAGTTGAGCAATGGATACATGCTTTCCTTGTCGTGAAACTATTTTGCAGACAGGTGTATGTTAAGGATTTGCACCCCATTATCTATTGACTTCAAGAGAGAAGGACAGGGAAATGATGCACAATACTAGTAAAATATCAATTTTCATATAGAAGACAATGCAAAAGAGAAAAGGAACAAAGAAGAGATCAGCTAATAAGCCCTACTAAAGCAAATCATACGACATCAAGAGACGCTATCTAAATCAGTGGGCAATGTGAAATTATCCTTTTGAAATACATGCATTAACCTACTTTTGAAACTCCATACTTATAAAACACCACGCGGGGAGTTATCATATAACGTTTGAAGGAGAACGCTGATCGAATTTGATGTAGAAGGGTGAAGGCGGCGACAAGCAAAAACCCTAATTTTTGGCTTTGAAAAGAGTAGTGATTAGAAGTCGCAGATAAAGGAGAACGCGGATTAAGGAGAAAGAGGAAGAAGAACTGAAGTCACGGAACCATTTTTGATTCTCCAAAGAACCTTTTGGAAGTTTAGATCTTAGAATTGGCGATTTGGGGAAGAACGAAATGAAAAGGAAGCGTGTGAATGAAAATGTTAGTGGGAACAAAGGAAGGGTAGCAGATAGGGATGGATGGTTCAAATTTTGGTTTAACTAATGGTGTGGATCGCTTTGGTGTAATTTTTTAATTTTTTTAAAATTAGAATATATCTATTGCTACTACAACACAATTTGATATGTATTCTAACACATTGAAGGGTGCGTTGCAATAGAAAAAAATCAGCATTGCCGCGGCAACATTTTAGTTGGTAACACCTTGGATTTTTGTTGTAGTAGGCCATCTATGGCATAGTGCATAAATCATATGAATGGATGGTTTTGCCATTCGGATTGACAAATTCTCCAACTTTCTTCGTGGATTTTATGAACTGAATATTTCAGGAACACTTATAAAGATTTGTGATGGTTTTATTGATGATATATTGGTGTATTCGAAGAATGCAGAAGAGCATGATACTCACCTTCAGATAGTAATGGGGACTTTGCAAGAGCACCAATTGAAGGCCAAGTTGTCTAAGTGTCAGTTTTAGGAAAGGAAAGTTCCTTGGTCACGTGACTATAGGAGAAGGATTATTGGTGGATCCATCTAAGATTAATATTATCATTATCTAAACAGGCATGCGAGTGTTATGGAGGTTCGAAGCTTTCTTTGATTGGCAAGATATCATTGAAGGTTTATAAAGGAGTTTTCGCGGATAACGACACCACTCACTAAGCTAACGAGGAAGGATGTTAAGTTTGTTTGGTATGATAAGTATGAGAAACCAATCCAGTATTTGAAGCACTTATAGACCAATGCTCATGTGTTGGTAGTGCCGAAAGGAAATCGAGGTTTGATTATTTTTTATTGATGCTTGTGGTATAGTGTTAGGTGTTATTCCTATGCAGAAGGGAAAGGTTATTGCTTATGCTTCCCGATAGCTAAGTCATCATGAAGTCCGATACCCAACTCATAATCTTGAGTCAGCTGCTATTTTTTTCTTTGAAGATTTAGTGGCATTACTTATTGGGTGAAAGGATCGAATTGTTCATAGACCATAAGTCCTTGAGATATTTTTTTCCCATAAGGAATTGAATATGTGGCAGTAGGAATGGTTGGAATTTTTGGAAACTTATGACTTTGGCATAGATTATACTCTTAGGAAGGGGAATAAATTTAGTGATTCCCTTAGTGGGAAACATCAATGGATGTTGTCGGCTATGCTTAATGTGGAAGGATTTAGAAGCTTTAGCCATATGCAATGTGAGAATCAAATCGACAACTATTTCTAATGGAAGCAGACCAATGGTTTCGTGCTTAGAGGTCCGACCAATTTTGATAGAAAAGACCACTTTTATACCAAAATAGGATGCTTAGTTGGACGAAAGGATCGGAGAGCTCAGAGCCGAAACGAAAGGGAATAACCTTGAAGAGATTACTCTTGGCTAGAACGGGTGGTTACAGAGGAATAGAAGGTTATGTGTTTTTTATGATTTGTGTTAGGACCGAAATAACCAGTAGAAATCGATGGCCAAAGCTAAGGTGAAAGGGTGTTAAGACAAAAAATATTCACAATAGTCAATATTATTCCTTTAGATAATTGTTTCCAGAGGTAGAGTTGAAGAGGCAAAGAGTTTTCTTCTGTGAAGACATCCCATGTCTGTATGATCCGAAGGGAATAGTCACTAGAATGCTCATCTTCGTTCACGTGGAAGTAAGTTTGGTATACCTCTCTAATTACCCAAAAGGGAAATGCAGAAAGCTTTATCCTTCACCAAATAATTTTCTCAAGAAAACATCGTATGCTAAAGAAGTCGATGTCATGGAAGGCTTCAAAAGTTGGGAGCACCTATAAATTCATTCCTCCTACAAATAGCCCAAGCTTCTAGAAGAGTACCTTTGGAGAGCCCTATAGTGGAACGATGAATACTCACCTAAGTAATAGCAAAAGGCGCCATCACTAGGCCTCCGCACGTGCTTCCGCAAAAGACACACGACATGCCCATATGACGAAGGAGGGGCCGAGCCTCACCTATAAATACACCGTAGGGGTCAGAATCCATAGGAAATTTCTCCCTCTCATCTAAAAGTTTGAGTTGTAAACCTATTTTCTAAATCAATTTGGAAAATAAGTCTATAACTTCAGAATTTATCAATAAAGATGTTTAGTCAGGCAATTAAGATAATAAAATGGCAATTTCTTACTTATTATATTACTATTCTCTTATAACTTTATGGGTTCGACACCAAAACTGTTTGAAAGATGAAAGTTCAACTGAAACACCCTCTAGAAAATCTGAAAGGTCTTCAGTTTTGGAATAAGTTAATTGCATTTATTCTATGATTGGTACATCCTAAACCACATATTTATAACTAAACGATAATTTTCTAAGGTAATCCGGATAGTGAGAACTTTGAGCCCAATTCTTATAATCCAAAAGACCTTTCATCCATCCAACCAAATCTACATTTAAAGTAATTTACCTGGTAGTTTCCCATGGCAATGATAAGATTCTCGGAACCCCATACAAAGAACTTGGTGATTTACCAAAAGGATAACTCTGAAACCAACATAAAATCATTTATAGAATCTAACATGTCAAAGAACCAAATTCCTTTCAGATGGTCTTTCATACCCAAATCTATCGATTTTGATCATTATATCTTGTTTTCTATAAGAATTACTTTTGAAAGTAACCTGAAGCACTAAACAAGAATTGCATGGAAATAGTATCTTAACTTGAGCCAACCCTTTCACAAGTAAAGAAATCTTCTGGAATACACTATTTTGGGATGGTAACCATATTTTTGGCTAACATTTTGGTGCTAGAAGGAAGGCCTGAGCCTTCGATGTCTTCTTACCTAGCTTTCAGTAAAAACATTTTCTAACAAAAGTACAAAATGTATTCTAATTATAAGAAAGTTTAGAGTGATTCATGAAGAATTCCTTATTCCTTTAGAAAGGCTTCTTACAAACCAAAAGATACTAACAACGATTTGGGAAAGAATAACCATGAGATAAAAGAATGTTTCAAAAGGGTCGAGCATGAGCCCAAAGGAAAATGTAACAACCCAAAATTTTGGAACCAATTTAAAATTTATTTTTAACAAATTTTGCAAGGATTTATAGTCGACTTTAATAATTAACGACTTGAAATTTATTTAAAAACGAGTTTGAACGTATAGACTTAAAATTTAATTAAAACGAACTCGTAACGTCGTGGTAGTTCGAAATATTTAGTTTTGAACTTTACAAGAACCTACAAAATTCAGTATAAGTCATAATTCAATAAAACAAGAAAAGTTAGAATCCATTTAATTATATCTTTTTAATGAATGTGAAAAATCGAGATTTTGTGTTATAAATTGTAAGTTATGTCTAAATCAAGTTTCCAAATAGTCGCTATGGCATTAACTATTATTTTATCAATTTATTAAATATACAAATAGGGTTATATATATAATACGGATGTTGTTTAACTCGAAATAAGCAAATTTTGAATTAGAAGTTATATCCAATCCCATTAGCATATATATATACAATAATAATTCGTTTATTATTAATTTGAATAATATTGGAATTAAATAATATTATAATAATATTACATAGGCGTTAAAAATAGCCATTTTGCAAACGACCTCCATTTTCGATGAAACCAATTTTGTTGGATCTAGAATATTAAATTATTGCTAGATTTCAGACTTCGTAATTTTTGGAGTTAGTATATAGTCGTGGTAAATTAAAACGCACGTTTAAATTCAATATTTAAAAATATATTTTAGTTTTGAGAAATACTAATTAAAATGATAGAATTAGCTTATGAAACATATTCCACTGTTTCTGGAATATGGATATTTGGTTAGGGGAGACGGACATTGGGGTTCAGGCGCGAAACTTCGCAATGAACTAACGTTAGAATTAAATAATAATAAAATAAAGGTATAAATAACCCTAAACATCTCAAAACCCAAGCCTCTTCTATTCAGTGCCGCCACCTTCCATTGAACGACCATGACGCTCTGAAATTGATTCTGCAATTTCTCTCAATTCCCCCAATAAAATCAAAACTTTCCAACATGAAAAGGTCAAGCATCTTGAGATCTATGTTCTGTACAGTGGTGATGAAATTTAGTGGCGTGTGGTGCTCGATTCTAGAGCTCGAAGGGCTGTCATTCAAAGTCGTTTTGGGGAGGTAGGAGGCCACTAAGCTCGGCACAGTTCTAGGTGTGAGTGGAGGTGGTGAAGGTCGACGTCGTGGTTGTGGGTGATCGGACTCCGGTGGGCCCTAGGGCGGTGCGCAAGCAATTGATGAAGTCGGTGATGGGTTTCGGATAGGCCTGGAGAATGTAAACGAGAAGAACAATGGTTAATTAAATTAATTAAGTCATTAATTATCATTAGTTGAGTAGATTATGTAATTAGAATATAAACTCTTATAAATTTTTCAAACGACAGCAAAATTGGATGAAACGAATTGTGTTGGGACCATGACAACAAACACTAGCTACGGATACTGTGGGAGGAATTTGGAGCAAGCTACAAATTTTGGTCAAATTAAACGCGTTGTTTAATTTAATAAAAGCAATCGTTTTATAATGATTTCGAATCGATCGAGGTGAGAATCTCTAAATGGTTATTAAGGAGCTAGTTTAAAATTAATTACTATTGTGAATCACTTGAGATGATTATTGATTGCAATGTCTATTTCGTGGTTAATGGATGATTTTACAGTTTATATTGTTAATATCGTTAAATTGTGAACATAAGCATTGACAACGGAAACACTTACATTATAATAATTTGTTGATGGATGGTAATTAATATAGATGTCGAGAAAATTTAGATTTCAAAATATTACATTTTGAAAAACATTATTATATGGAATATTCAATTTTAATTTTAATTTTAATTGGAAGTTTGAATCGTTTTTAAAACGAGTTTATAGACGTTATACCAAATGCGTTTGGATTGGAATCGATAAATTTTATTATAAATAATAAAATGGTTTGAATAGGATGTGTCACGCAGCGATCGTTCGCGAATGTCGACCGTTAAGTTCAAATGAATGTGCCGAGAGATCTGACCATTGGATTCTCCCGAAATTGAAAATGTTGGGTTCGAAATGAAAAGATCTTTCTAATGATAATAAGAGCTTTGAAATCCAATTGCCAAATTTTGAGAAATGTTCAAATCAAATTTGAATAAAAATATTGCCAAAACCTATAATGACCTGTAATAGAAAATTTTGAATTGAGCTATTTCTAAATTATTAAAAATAGGGAAAATTTGTGATAATTCATAATAAATGATTTAAAAGTGATTTGGGATTTAAATCCAGTTTTGAATGATATAAAGCTATTTTGTGAAAATTAGCTGCTTTGATAAGGCGAATGAAATGGTTTGAAATTAATAAATACTTAACCAAGTTAAATATTTCCATTGTACGAATATTGGATTTGAGTGGAAATCATCTTTGGATATTTCAATATTGGATTCCGTAATTATATGGATACTGTTTTGAGGAATTTGCAAGATGGAGATATCATTATTTCCTATATGGTATCTGTTGGTTTCTGAATTTGATATTGAATATAAGTCGATATGATTTCTATTCAAAGCCTTGTATTTAATATCAAATAGTATTTTGGGTTTGTCATGAAGGACGTTTTCTAATAACATCTATCCTTTATCCCTGTTAAAGACAAGATTAATTTCCTAAAGTTAAATAATCGTTGAATAATGGTGTTTGAAGAATAAAAAAACTGAGTTTGGGTTTTAATAAATCTTTAATTAGATTTGAAAAATAAGAAGTTAATTAAGTTTACCAAAACACAAGAGGTGTCAGAACCAAATATACTTAGTTGTTGATATTTGTTCTTGTTGATTGATTGTTTGGATTGTGCTTTACCAGTTTATGAGCAATCAAATGCTTTTAAATTTAGTATTGGGTTGGGTAGAAATACTTGTATGCTAACACCTTGTGATTTATCTCACAATTTGACTATGAGGTGTTTAGCGATGTTGTTTAATTCATTTTAATTTAATGGATGGTTTTTTAAATGAGATTTTCATAAGCGAAAGGAAACGTTTTTCCCAATTTTGGATAGGTAATGTTATATAAAAATGTTTTATAAACAGAAAGGATTTCGAGGACTAAACCCGATGTTTTCGAAATGATTTGGAAATGGATTATGTGTTTGACGTTGTATTTCATAACATAACCAATTAGTTTCTACTAATGATAAATTTGTTGGTGGCATGGAAATTATTCTCTTAGCATAACACCCTTCTTTAAGACGTATGAGCTTAAAGGTTATATTATTAATAGGAACTGATCATATGTGTGAATTGACAATGTAAAGTACTATGATTTAAAAGTACTTATGATTTTTATTATTGTGAATGGTTTTTATTCCACTTCGAGATATGAAATGAATTATTTATGTGGCCACAGATTCGGGTAACCCTAGGACTAAAAGTATGGGTGGGACCCCGATACCTTAAATGGTCAGTGGTCGATGTAGCCTACTCTGTTAGTGGGAGGTGCGCGCACACATACATAATATATATATATATATATATATATATATATATATCGAATGAGAAGGTACGTTCCCTATGCCTTGTTGACGGGAGAAACCTCCCGATATTTGGTTTCATACTTTTTTATGCATGTATTATGATATTTTGGAATTTATATATCCAAATGTTTTGGTTTGAGATCCCAAAGTGAAATCTACTTTGATATGAAAACTAGATATGTATTTCAAATGATTTGAAATAAGAAAATGAGAACAAAGCCCAAAGAAATGACTTCTGTAAAGTAATTGGATTTTAAAAATCTGAGTTTGGAAGTTAAGCCTAAATGAGTAGTTTGAGGTATTGCATGTTGTTTGATGCATCATAGGCTCCATAAGTCTATTTTTAATAGTTGTTTATCCACTGGCATTCGAGTGGAGTAAACATGTTCCGTGTTACATGTTGTAGTCCCATGGTATGCCTTATTTCAAAATTGAATGAATAACCATTTTTGATTCTCACTCCAGTCCCATGAATGACCTGGAGTTTATTGTTTCCCACCTAAACTCTAGGTGTCCATATTTTCCAAGCGAACGACTAGCAGTTCTGGTTTTGCAGATATTTTATTTAGCAGGATCCTGGATTTTGGCTGGAGCATTTCTATGAATTATTTTAGAGTCTTCCAATGTTTGTATATATATGTTTCCATTGTATTGTAATTTATTATTCGCTGATTACTTATTATGTACTTTGATGCAAAATTGTTGTAGTAACAATGAAAATTTCTTTTGCTTCTGTCTGGCGTTGTATGCCCAAAGTTAACGAGCCGATAATTTATGACTTTTGGATCGGACCTGTGCGGTTTATGGTCGATTTGAAAGGCGGGGGTTTTCGGGTCTTTACAAATGGTTTACAGAGCTCGAGAACAAGACACATTAGAACCAGACGAAATAACTCATTAGAGACATGATTAGTAATATCCTATGAATGAATGCTCATTAAAGATAGAATCAGTAGTATCCTAGAATGAGAGACTCATTAAAGGTAGATTTAGTAATGCCATAGAATGGGTTGAGAGTTATATGTTTATAAGAAACATATTTGTGATTATTATGTATATAATATCATTTGGAAAGTATACTTTGGGAATATAAAAAGTTTATGTTTTTATAACATATATGATTTTAAAGTTAATCAATCCATTGGTTGTTGGATGTGATATTTGATTTCATGTTTATTTAATTAAATCATCTGATCAGGGTAAGTAAATAGAATCTTTGGCGATTTTGGACAGTCAATGAACTCTGACACACCTTAGTGTTTATACTTATATAGGAAGTTATATTCACGGTTCTGGACAGTGAATATACATAAAACCACCTGTCAATTATTTAAGATGAGTTAATTTAAAATTATGTTGTAATTTGAAATTCTTTGTTTTAAACTGTAGATACGTATGCCTTGGACAGTACGTGGCACAGTTTATTCAGTCTTCATCTTCTTCTTGTAGCAGTAGTTCATCCTATAGTTTGGGTGATAGTTCTTCAGCTTTACTACATAGCATATATAGTATTTATGGTCCTGTTAGTGATAGCTCGGATAGCAGCTCTTTAGTTTTTTCATACCCTGATAGTGTTGAGAGTATTCCTAATTATGGTAGTGACAGTGATTACATGTCATACGCTACCTCTGCTTATGTACCGCTAGTGTTCTTAGAATTCTAGTTTTGAGGATGACTCCATGGATTTGGACTCTCACAGTCTATGGATTCTGGAGATTACGATTATTGGATGCTATAGGATGATGATGGATTTATATTTAATGAGTATGGCCATGTAGTTTTGGGGGATCTGGTTCTCGTAACAACTCTAGTTACTAAAGACCAGTCACCTCCAGTTATCAAGGACCAGCCACCTCAGGCATTAGATTATTTCTGATTATGTTCCTGAGGCAGCCTTAGATATAGTTTTTTATGATATCAGTCCTGGTTTTCTTGTTTTTCCACACCCCGAGTTGGATGCAATTATTTGGTTTGAGATGCATATAGGACCTAAGATAGATATGACGATAGAGGGTTTCACGCGATATATGATACTCGAGGAGCCACCTGTATGGGATTTAGTGTCGGAGCTGCAGGATCCTGTTGAGCCACTTATTGCTCCAGTAGTACCTGATATAGTGGATCTGCAACTTGCTTTTGAAAGGCACAAGCTCTAGGATTTACAAAAATAGGATATAGTTCAACCTCCAATAGAGCCTGAGATTGAGAAGATACGATATGAGGTTAGCGGTGAAGAGGATGTTGACGACGATGTGGTTATCTATTGGTCAGACCATGACAAAGACGACAAAGAGCCCAATGATTTTTGGGTCGAGGAGGAGCTACTAATTGACTGGGCCGATATGCGCCCTTGATATTGATGGTGACGAGTTCGCTCAGGAGCCAAAGGAATTGACATTGTTTCGACTTTCAGTGAATAGCTCTAGTGACGAGTAGCGGTGTTAATTTTTAGTAACATATATGATGTATATATAGTAGTCTCTTTTTGGTTATGTATAGGCAGATGGTGTATATTTTGGGATATGATATATTTTGGCATGGTATAGGCCACCTCAAGTACGTAGTTGTACTCGGGCTGGCATAGTCAGATGCATATACATGGTTTATACTAGGGGTGTATACGGTGCGACAACCGCTACAATCTAAGGAAACCGTTACCATACCGCGTCCCAAAGGTTAAATCATTTTGTCAACCATCGCCGCCAACCGTTGGTTACGGTTTACCGTTAAACGGTGCGGTTGCCTTACCACTAAAATTGGTACGGTTGAAATTCAACCGTTGTCTAACACAGAAAATAGTTTTTCAGTGCAACAATTAAGTAAATGTCCAGTAAACATTGAACAAGGCGCACTACAAATCAAAAAACATGAATGATAAAATAAATGATAAGCTCGAAGGCCCAAAGTAATGCAGTTAACAACAAAGCATAATTACATCAATTCATGATTTTCAAAGCTCAACAAAACAAGTGAACGCTAAATAGATTTTAAGATGTTACAACTCTTCATTATTCATTACTCAACATAGAGCATAGCAATACTTCTCCTTTATCTACAGATTTGGGGCGTAGCTCATTTTTTGCAGAGCTTCAACTAACCAAACTTCCTAAGCAAACCATGGACTCCCCATTGATGCCACAAACATAACCTTCATTCAATTATTTAACAATAACAGCCATGGAAACTTGAATTCAAGCTCAGTCACAAACATAACCTTCTGCCAAATAAAACTTCACCACTGATGCCACAAATTGCTTGCTTCAGGTATGAACAATAATTTATGTCACAAATTTGGGAATGATGTGTAAAACTAGTAAGAAATTAAAGTATGACGCAACAATTAAAGATGAAAACATACCATCCGTTTGGATTGTGACTGGATCCAAGAAACTTGTATGCGTTGGAGTGAGATGTTAAGAGAGAAAATATAATCGGTCATCATGGATTCACGAGAGAGAATTGTGAGGTAAGAAATGAGACAGCCAACATCTCAAACATTAAATATATAGGGACACTGAATGGTTAAGATTGCTTCAGGACAATATCCAACGCTCAACAGAAAACCCTAAATTTCATTGCTGACAAATACCTAAAAAACCACGGTTTGTCGCCGGCTGAATTTTTGAAGCCAAGTCCGTTGCCGCTTGCTGCGATAAGAAGAACCGCACCGTCCACTAGGTCAACGGCTACCGTTTAACTAGAATTCGATGGTAGGAAAACGGTGAAATTTCTACGGTTAGACGGTGGGATTTGCAGCAGATACAGCCCTAGTTTATACCTTAAGTGGCACTCCACATTAGGGTTTATGTTGTGTCTATGATTATAATCGATCGTTTTTTGTTATGACTTGATAATGATATATGATATATGACATGATACTATTTGGATTAAAATGTTTCATTATTGCTTTTATTTTATTTTCTTTGCTTCATTCCTTTTTGAGGACGAAAAGTTTGTGAGTGCGGGAGACTGTGATGACTCTTATTTTTGGTCAATTTAAAGTTTGAATTTTAATATATTTTAATGAACTTTTAATTGGAAAATGTTGATTTTGGACTTGATAAAATTGGGAATTTAAAATTCTTGTTTTATGTTTTATTTGACTTAAAACAGGATCAGTAAAATTTTTAAATCAATTTAAAATTTAGCATTTTAAAAATCAATATTTTAATGCTATTCAAATGACCTATAAAAATACCATTTTTGAGACAATCTCAGAATCGGATGAAACCACTTTTATTGGATCCGGAATGTCGAAATATGCCAAGATTTAAAATTTTAAGTCAAACGGAGTTCGTATGTGAGAGAACGATATGTAAACGTACTTTGAAAATTCAATCGAAATTCGATTTAAGCTAGAAATAAGGTGATTTTTCAAATAGTATCCAAATTCGATGAGACTTGGTTAGTTGGAAGAGTAATTCCATAACGTAGCGAGATTTCAAATTTTAAATTTTTTGGAGTTAATATGTGGTCGCAGGACCAGAACGAAGTTTAGAAGGTATAATTAATACATGGACCAATTAAGTTACTTCCCACTACATTCCCTAACCAATCACAATTAGAAAACTCATCTCTTCCCTTGCCATGTGTCAATTTCTTCTACAATGGGTCTTTTATGTAGACTTAATACTTAAGTGTGGTTTTAATTTAATTTAATTTAATTTCCATTTTCATTTCTAATTACCATTTCCTAAAAGCTTAAGCTCATTTTAATGGCCCCTCTCCTCCTTGCTTCCCCCACAACCAATTAGGGTCCCCACCACCACACCCCTCTGCCTACCATAGCCTGCCGCCAACCTCCACCAGTCTCTGGCCGATGTGGGCCCCCCTCTCTCCCCTTGAAACCCTTTAATCCCTTTTCTATTTGAAAAGCTACCACCTTTTTAACCTAAAACTTAAGTACACCACTTTCTAGCACCTATGGACCCCACATAGCCACATCAGCACACCCCCTACTACGTTAGCCTAGCATGCACCCGCAACAGCCCATGCTCCACCTTCCCATGCCACCTTCAAGCCATTACACCACTAAAAATTACAACTTTCTTACTTAATACCCTATGTTGAGTGTGTTAGTTAGTGTTCGAGTGTTCATTTGCAAGTTTAAGTGGAAAAGGAGACATCTTTAGCTCTTTGCAATCTTTTAGAGTTCATCGTTAAAAATTGTTGGTGTTAGGATGGCTGGGGTGAGAGCTACTTAACTTTAATGAGTTAATTAAATTGTTAAACGTAGGTTGCAAATTAGTTAAACCATAAATTGTTTGGTTTAATATTAGTTGAAGTTAGAATTAACTTGTGAAGTAATTTGGTAGTTAAGTGAAGTTAGTTAATAAGATAAAACTTTTCTAATATGTTAAAGATAGCTTATATGATAACTCTGAATTTTATTTGGCTAATCATCACAAATTTTTGAAGGGTATATGGTAGATCACATCACAAGTTGTTTGAAAACCAAATGGATAAATGGATGATTGATTGTGTTATGATTTGAATGTGATTTTGAGTTAACTAACATTTTAAAACAATGTAAAAATATTTATGGTGGTTGATATTGGGTTAAAAATCCATTTACAAGTCAGACGACTTGTTTATGTTCACCTCTTTAAGTAATATCGATTAGGTTGGATAATAACTTGAATTGAATAAGTTATGGTCAAGTTCATGGATTTGGACTAATGAAATGATTTATTGATTGATTATTTATTGGCTGAAAACCCCACATGGGTATTGGGATGATATTGGACTTATACAAATCCCAAGTATGTATTTTAAAGGTCAATCAGTTGATTGACATACTGATATAAGCGTTAAAGAATTATTTTTAAGGCTTATATGGATGTAAGTGCACTTTTGATGTTACTTAGATGTTTGATAGTTGCTCACAACTATTTTTAGATGTATAAAATCCGTATAAATGGAATCACATGGTGTTCAGTTGAATTTCATTCCCGTCTGGAATAAATAGGAATATTTTAATAATGTAATATTCAATGAAAAATCAAGGTTTGATTTTAATGTCCGTTTTTGGATGGACGCGTAGATATCGAAATAAAAATGAATGTTCGTAACTGTAACGAATGGTTTTGAAGTAAATTTAATGTACTTAAGGCACATCGATGTTTTTTTATTCGAAACGAATAATATTTTTCCAAAGTGAAATTCAGTTAGACCACGTAGCAAACGTTTTAAAAGAAATTTTCTTTTGAAAGTTTCTCGTTTATTTCTATAATGACTATCAAGAAGATTTGAGCGCAAAATAATGTCTTTCAAAAAATAATATTATTTTAATGAGTAAAATTACATTAAAAATGACCTAACAATCAAATATTGGATTTTGAAGAGAATTGATTGAAACAAAGTTTTTAAAGACAATTGTATATATTTTATATAATTTATAAAATTGGTTTGAAGAGTATTTTTATTTATTTTTAAATTATTAATCGGTTTGGGCTTGGAAAGAACGTGTCGTGCAATGATAGTTCGCAAACGTCAACCAGTAACTTCGAATTGACGTACCCAGAGATCCAACCATCAGATTCTTCAAAAATTGGAAGCATTAGATCCGTAATGGAAAGATATTTCATATGGAAAAATAATTTTTGAAATCCAATGGTTTTATTTAAATACAAGTCCAAATTAATTTTGGAAAAGGCCACCATGAATGCAGTTCGGTGGCCGGAAATGGAAACCGACTGTAAGGGTCCCAATAAAATTATTAAAAATATGAATAAATTATGTTAAATCAAAACAAGTGACTTAGAAAGATTTACAGATGAAATACTCCAGGTTTGGAAAAGATAAAAGATTCTTTTTTATCTGAATGAGCAAGCTAACAACTAGAATAAAGAACCAAAAGGAATATGCGATGGTTCCTCAGAGTATAGTCTAGTATCACCAGTGAGATCTAATTGGAAATTATTCCATTAGGCAAGGGGTGGGAAGACTCGAAAGGACATCAGATATTTGATTAAGATTAGATAACGTTTTTTGGAGTCAAGCAGTCCACTTATTTTAAATAACTTATTGGATTGAGAATGGTTTTAATATAACCAGGGTTTTCCAATATGTAAATAGGAAAGGATTTGAATAGAAATTATCTTCAAATAATTCGATAATGGATTCCATGATTATATGGATATCGTTGGGGAATTTGGAAGAAATATATATCGTTATACCAAATTAGGTATATATGGGTTTCAGAGTTTTATGTTGAATATAGGTTGATACGATTTTTATTCAAAGCCCTGTATTTAATATCAATTTGGATTTTGGATTCTTGTGAATGGTATCATTAATAATACTATTCTTAAACCCAGTTGAGAAGAGAATAAATCTTTTAATTAAGATTTGGTAAAGTTTTCTAGTTTAATAAATTAAATTGGAATTGAATGGAATTCAATTTAATAATAATTGAGATGAGCTTTTGTGAAGGAAGACCATTACTATTTATGGAATTTTGAAGGCTTTGCTGATATTCCACTTATAGTATTAGTTTGACATGAAGATTTATATCGATTACAATTGATCTGATTTTCATAGAGGTTCCATACTAAATGGAAGATTGATTTTGGGGTTTATCGTGAATGGAGTTTTAAATGACATTTGCTCTTTAACCCAGTTAAAGACATGATTAATGTGCCAACCCACGTCCGTTAATGTCACTCATTAATAAAATGCATTAAGTTTCGTGAAGCGCTATAGGTAAATTGAAACAGAAACATTACAAGACAGATATAAAATAGCAGCGGAATTTAAAACTTTTTATTAAACAGAAAACATAACATCCGGGTTCAAAACATCATAAGTCTGAAACTACATAAAAACCCAGTACATCATTAAAATTTCTATCTTGTACTTAAAGCATCATAGTACACTAATAAAAGAAGCATAATCCCCATAACATAGCCATAGTAGAGAGATAAAAGCTCGATCCATACGTCTAAGCAGCTCCAAGTAGAATGAAAGCGGAATCCTGATCAAGCTTGAGTATTCCCACCCTGATAACCTAGGGGGAGGAAGAGAAAGAAGAGGAAACAAAATGGGTCAGACATAATGTGATGATCCCAAACTCCTATGCCACGGAATCAAGAATAATCATTGGAATATAACACATTTATCACAACAGCAGATTACAGATAACAGCATAACACATGAAATCATAGGATAATATCATCATAACAGCAGATTTATAAATGTCATCAACATCAAGTTGCATAGACACAGGATACTACTTAGTACATAATAAGTTCCAACAAATTGAAAATAACTCTAGAACATCCTCAAATACAAAATAGATAAAGTGATGTCTAAATGTCCAAAAACAGAGATAAAAGATAAAGATAGTCTTCGTCCTCTACCAAAGGAGCACACCATGTTGCGGTGCATATCCACAATAAGCCTGTTACCTGTTTACTTGGCTGCCCGTGTAAAAATAAGGGCACCCGAGTTTGCAAGTGGAAAAAAACTATGAGTCAGTCATGAGACTGGTATGAGAAATCTTACTTAACTAATCTAATAATAAGGCTAATCACAAGACCACGTCACTAACGTGGAACAGGTTTACTCCATTGGATTGTCAGTGCATAAAATAAGTAAATCTTTTAAAACAACGTAATGCTTTTTAGAAAAATGAAACCATTATAAGACTCAAGTCCCATCACACAATGCAACGCAAACCGGAGGATAGAGTTTTACCTTATAATGATCAAACATGATTGATACATATAAAACAATAATCATTTGATATTATTATTAACGTCTAATCAATTTAAAACACTTTCAAAATAAATGTATCAATCCTAGACCGCATAGTACCCCATCCTACTATGTTGCCATATATATGTTTACAATCAAATCCATTATGTCGTATTGGAAATTGGGTTTCCATCATGAGTCGAGGCTAGGAATCATCCTCACCGGTTTCGAGACACTCTAGCAAATGCCTCAGGACTCGGATGCTGGCGAGCCCTAGTTAGTAGCAGGGCCGGTCCACAAATACTTTAGTGGATTGATTATTCCTGAACAATACATTTCCCGATCCTATTGGACCCATCACTTAGCCAGTAACGACCAATATCCAAGGGCCCTCATAATACATCATCCACATAGGTAACAATGTCTGGGCTTCATACCATGACACCACTTCTAGGTAGAAAGAAACGCATGCACTACCTGCCATCTTCATTCTGTTTTTGACTCATACCAGGGTGTAAGGCTAGCAAAGTAACGCTATACAGAAAGCTATGCTAAATAAAGCTGTTCTTTGATCATCAACCACAAGGCTCTTCTTTCCAACAAAAGCCTTGATCATTTGCATCTTGGCATGCCACATTGACAATCTACGCCATGCGACTGATGTCTATCAATATAAAACCTCTAAGCTTGTACGTCTTAAAGAAGGGTGTTAAGCAAGAGAATAAATTCTCCACCACCAAATAGATATATAATTAATAGAAATCAATTCACACAGAAGGAAGTCCAATGTCAGGAACACATCCATTTACAAGTCCGTTCTGGGTCCGAACGAAACCGAAGACACCTTATTCCTCGTCCCGTATGTCCAATATGGAAGAGAGGTTCTCACATATCCAGACAATGAATACGTACGTCCAAAGAACTACCAATATAAACCTTTCCTGGGAGCAAACCAATCCAGGGCATCAGTAGTCATCCATTCGATGTGAAGATTGCCGGTCTTCAACCACCGTCTTCCATGTCTTTGACTTTAAATCGTCGTATAATTATTTGAAATGAGGTTGAACTCGGTCTTTTCAAATAATTCTCGAATAAATATATATAATTCAACCCATTTCATATCATTAATATTATTTTATAACGATTTATCACTATTTTTATTTATATAAAAATAGCTCATTTAATTCGAACGAAGTTTCAGGTCGTTACGTAGACCTGGCGCTGTTTTTATCCAAATTTGAATTACACATTTCTCGAAATCTAACCGTTGGATTTTAACAAATTTAATACCGTTGGAAAGATCTTCCCAAAGCAAACCTAACAGTTCCAATTTTGGGAAAATTCGACGGTCAGATCTTTCGGTATAATCGTTTAAAGTTACGAATCTGAAACGCGAACTACGTTGCGCGATTCTTTTAATTTTAATTTATATTTATATATTATATATGTAATATAAATCGTTCGACAATTTTCCTAACATGTTAAAAGTGATGTTTTCAAAAAACAAAACAAATATTAACATATAAACATTTTTCTACTTTGCTAACATGTAAGTGATTACATTTTAATAAATCAAAACATGTTATTCTTTTTGTCTAAACAAACATGTTAAAAGTAACATTTTTATGGGAAATTCTGTTTTAATGTGTCAATCTTTTTAATCTAAATGAACATGTTAAATGTAACATTTTTTATTACAAATCCTATTTTAACATGTAATCCTTTTTATCTAAATAAACATGTTAAATGTAACATTTTTGATTACAAATTCTATTTTAACATGTTATTCTTTTTACTTGTTTAATCAAAACATACACTAAAAATGTCATTTTTAATGATTGAACAATTTCTAATGAACATGTCATTTTTAATGATGAATCATTTTTAATGAAACTAATCATACATTAAAAATGTCCTTTTCAATATCTAAACAATTTCTAATGAACATGTAATTTTCAATAATGAATCATTTTTAATAAAACTTATCATACATTAAAAATGTCCTTTTCAATATCTAAACAATTTCAAATGAACATGTCATTTTTAGTAATGAATCAAAACATACATTAAAAATGTTATTTTTAATGTTTAACTATTTTTCCCTAAAACATGATAAATTTTTGATTCATATATATACAATAAAAAGTAAAATTTTATTGTATAAACAATTATTCCCAACATGACAATTTCTATGATCCATATTTACAATAAAAAGGAAATTATTACTGTATAAATATTATGACTAAATCTATGATTCATATATACAATAAAAAGATAATTTTACTGTATAAATATTTTTGACAAATTCTATACAATAAAAAGATAATTTTTATTGTATAAATATTTTTGACAAATTCAATGTTCACGTATATAATAAAAAGATAATTTTTATTGTATAAATATTTTTGATAAATTCTATGATTTATATACATGCAGCAAAATGATATTTTTTATTGTATAAATGTTTTTGACAAATTCTACTATCCAATTCAATCCAACGGATCATCACAATCAAAATCAATCAATTCAAATCTCGTACAACACACGTATAAATTTTAACAGCGTATATATATAAACTCCTCAATGCCATAACAATTAATTTTAATTTTAAATTAGAGATCTCATAGTGATTTTAAATTCTTCAAAAATTGTAGATCGCTCTAAAATTTCCCTGGTCGCTTCTAAAATGTAATAGACACTGCCACGATCACAATGGTCCCTGTTTCATGTGATTCCGACATCGTATGAATAAGTTATGATTTTTATCGTGTTAATAATATTTTAAATTTAATTAATAAAATAATTAAAAAAGAAAAAGAAGCACCTTCTTCTACCCAGTTACACGGCCGACGTCGATTTCCTTTTCTTCAAACTTAGGGTTGGATTTTTCACTCCGATCGAGACGTCGGAGGATGATCAAACGGCACCACCTAGACGGCCTTGGAAAGGGCTTCCGATCGATAACCCTTATGCCCAACTCGACCTCCTACCTGGTGGTGAAAACGACGGTGAACGGCGCAGCTTTCTGCACCAATTCCGAGCAAATTACAAACTTCCAGACGATCTCACCGTACGGATGTGGAGAGCAAGAAGAGGTCAACAATATTGCCTTAAGGATGGAGTGATTTTATTGAGAGGATTAAGTGATTTTAGGGGAGGAAGTTTCGGATGTTCATGGCCATGGAAAAAGGAAGATAGTGGCGGCTACAGACAAGAGATTAGGGCTTTGTTAATCCTATATTTATAATATTGTATTATTTAATTCTCTAATTTTCAAAAAATCCCTTTAACTCATACTAACTCCAAATCCAACCCAGGGATTGTCACCCCTAGCCAAATACCCCCATTCCGAACACAATGGACTAGGTTTCATCAACCCATTTGACTGTTTCATCCTATTTTTCTTTAAATTAAAATATAAAACATTTAATATTAAATTTGATCGTACATTTTAATTTATCGAGGCCACAAACTGATTCCAAAAATTCCCGAAAAATAATTCTAGCTATGTTTTGATGATACGGCCCTAACAAAATTAATTTCATCGAATTTGGAGACCGTTTGAAAAATGGTCTTTTTATTGGTCGATCCAATTCAATAGAAATTATCAAACGCATTTTAATTTACGACGCTCACATATTAATTCCAAAATTTATGGAAATTTAAACCTGGAAATAATTTGACACTCCGGATCCAACAAAAATGGTTTCATCAAAAACGGAGGTCGTTTGCAAAATGGCTATTTTTGATACCTTTGTCATTATTTAAAAATGGAAATTTTAAATTCTGAGTAGGAAACAAAACGAAAAACGCAAAATATTGTAAATGTACCTTAACACAAGAGCTAATCAGAGATGTCCACTCTGCACTTGGGATAAGCCTATTTTTATGCTATCCTCGGTCTCCCATGTACAGTCTCTAGGATCTCCGCTCCACAGCACTTTGACTAAGTGGATCCTCTTGTTTCTCAGAACTCGGGTCTCTTTTCCAATAATTTTCACTGGCTCTCTTCTCATTGCTAAGCTTGGGGTAATCTCCAAATCTTGTTGTGCTGCTTCCTCCACAATCAAGTCTGGATCATGTACATGCTTTCGAAGTTGAGATACATGAAATACATCATGTACTCCTGGAAACCAGTCAGACAACTGAACCCTGTAAGCAAGACTTCCAATTTTCTCGAGTATAGGAAATGGGCCAATAAATCTAGGTGCCAACTTCCCTGATTTCCCAAAATGGACTACTCCTCTCAACGGGGAAACCCACAGATATACATAATCACCAACAACAAATGCTAAATCTCTTCTTCTTGAATCTGCATAACTCCTCTGTCAGCTCTGAGCTGTTTGCAGTCACTTCTTAATGAAATCGACTTTATCTGAAGCTTCTCGAATCATGTCGGGACCAAATACTAGTCGATTATCTGGTTCTACCAAACATGCGGGGCATCTACATGGCCTACCATATAATGCTTCGAATCCGACATTAGTAAGCTTGCTTGGTAACTGTTATTATATGAAAACTCAACCAAATGCAAGTGATCTTCCCATGACCCGCCAAAATCAAGAATGCAAGCTCGCAACAAGTCTTCATGTATACGATTCATCCTTTCAGTCTAGCCATCTGTTTGAGGATGATATGCGATGCTCAGATTTAACTTTGTCCCCAGCTCCTCTTGGAATGCCTCCAAAATTTACTAGCGAATATCGGATCACGATCACTAACAATGCCACTGGGAACTCCATGTAGTCTGACAATTTCTCTAAAATAAATCTACACCAGACTTCGAGTTGTTCTATTAGATCGGACATGAATAAAATGGGTGGTATTCGTGAAGCGATCTACGACCACCCATATACTACCATTGCCTTTCCTGGTTCGGGGCAAACCATCAATGAAATCCATGGAAATTTGATCCCACTTCCAGTCTAGAACCTCTCGTGGTTGCAACAATCCTGCAATATTTTGTTGATCGCTTTTGACTTGTTAGCAAGTAGAACACCTGCTAACATATATGGAAATGTCTCTTTTCATCGCCTTCCAACAGAATGTGCGCTTAAGATTGTGATACATCTTACTTACTCCTGGATGGATGCTAAGTTTAGATTTGTGACATTTATCCATTACTTCTCTTTTGAGCTCAGGAATATCCGGCACATAGATTTGCCCTTGCAACCTAATAGCCTCCTTGCTGTCAATTTGGAAGCTTGTAGCTTATCCCTTTCGAACTCATTCGCTAATCATCTGAATAAACTTATCGTTTTTTTGAAGAATAGAGATCTTATCAATTAATGAAGGCGTAATGATAAGGTTAGCGATGGTCGCATTCTTTCTTCTAAGTGCATCAGCTACAACATTGGCTTTCCCTGGAGTATACAAAATATCCAGGTCGTATGCCGCAAGAAATTCTAACCAACGTTGTTGTCTCAAATTCAAGTCCTTCTGGGTAAACAGGTACTTCAATGATTTATAATCTGTATATAATTCAAACTTCTCACCCAAAAGATAGTGCCTCCATATTTTCAAAGCAAACATGACGGCTAATAACTCAAGATCATGCGTAGGATATCTCTTCTCATGCGACTTCAACTAACGGTTAGCATAAGCAACTACTTTGCCTCTTTGCATCAATATCGCACCAACACCTTCAAGAGAAGCAGCAGTATAGACTATCAAATCTTGATTGCCATCAATAATGGTCAACATTGGTGCAGTAGTCAACCTTAATTTCAGCTCTTGGAAAGCTGCCTCACATTCAGGTGTCCAATTAAACTTTCTATGCTTCTTGGTAAACTTCGTTAATGGACAAGATAGCTTCAAAAAATCTTTAACGAATTTTCGATAATAACCAGCCAATCCTAGAAAACTTCTGACTTTTGTAGGAGTGCTAGGCTGCTTCCAATCTCGAATGGCGGTGATTTTTCCTAGGTCCACTGAAATTCCTTTCTTCGATACTACATGACCAAGGAACTTAACTTCTTCTTGCCAGAATATGCATTTAGAAAATTTGGCCTTCAATATATTCTTTCTTAGAATTTCCAAAACTTCTTCTAAATGCTTCGCATGCTCGGCAGTGGACTTAGAGAAGATTGAAATGTCGTCAATGAAAACCAGCACAAATTTACTAAAGACATCGCAGAATACTCTGTTCATTAAATCGACAAAGTAAGCAGGAGCGTTATATAAGCCAAACGACATTACTAACTACTCATAGAATAAGTCTGGACCTCTGAAAGCTGTCAAAGGAACACATTCTTTGGCAATACGCAATTGATGGAAACCTGTGGCTAGGTCCATTCTTGAAAACACTTGCGCCTCATTCAAGCGATCTAATAAATCATCAATACGCGATAATGGATATTTGTTTTTCAGTGTCTGCTTATCGAGGTCTCGATAATCCACACATAGTCTGAGAGTACTATCTGACTTTGGAACAAACACCACTACTGCACCCCAATTTGAGAAGCTAGGCCTGATCAAACCTTTTTAGAAAAGCTATTTAGTTTGATTACTGAATTCTTCTTTCTCTTTCAATGTCATTCTTCGAATAGCATGCACAACTGGCCTTGCATTCGGAACTAAGTCGATCCTGAAGTCAATTTCTCTTCGCGGAGGTAAGCTATCAACTTCTTCAAACACATCCGCGGAATTTTTAACTACAGGAATATTGTTAATAGAAGTAGGAGTAACTTCTAGATAAGACCAAAATACTTTTCTATCTGAATCTGAGCAGTGGCACGGTATGGAAATAATATTCCCCATATTCGTTTTAGCCTTAACAATTCTTTCAGCGCATAATACTTTAGCCTCATACTTCATTAACCAATCCAGCCCAAGAATAACATCGTACTCAGAAAAACTCATGACAATTAGATCAAAAGAGAACAAGTAACAAGAATAAGAGATTGGCACCCTACAGTATAAACCGAGAACAAGAGAACCTTCTTTTGGGTTATGGATGCTAATTGATTCTTTAAGATATCTTAGTTTTAAATTTAAAATTTTCACGTTGTTACTAGAAATGAAACTTCGTGATGCACCAGTGTCAAATAGTAATGTAACAGGAATATTCTTAATAGTAAGGGTACCTCCCAAAGCATCCGGTTTACCTTCTCCTTCGGAAGAAGCTGGTGCACTCGCCTCATCATACGCGTGATCCACCTAGAACTTCTTCAGCAATGGACAATCCTTGATAAGACGCCCCAGCTTATGACAATTAAAGCATTCCTTAGAACCGTGAGGATTCTAGTTGGGCCCTGATTCACTCCTCGGCTTCTTTGGAGCTCTGCGTTCATAATTATAGTGTCCGAGTTTTTGACAGTTGAAGCATTTGACCTTGGCCTTTTTATTTTCTTGAGGCATAGCGGCTGCAGTGTTGCTCGCCTCTGGCTTCTTATCAAAATGTTTCCTCTTGATATTAGCTTGATTTCTTTCACGGTCCTGTTGAGAATTTCTCTTTTCAATCTCCTCGTACTTACAAGCCATCTCAATCTCTTTGGCAAATAAGAGCTCGATATGTGCCGTCACCCTGTTGTGATACTTCCTCGAAAGACCATTAATGAACCTCTTATTTTTCTAGAGCGAGTCCTGGATCAATTCAGGTGCATATCGGGAAAGCTCTTCAAATCTTCTCACATACTCAGTAATAGTTCCATCCCCTTGTTGGAGATTAGCAAATTCATCATGTAGTCGCTCGAATTCTTGCCGAGGGATGAACTTCTTATTAAAGAGATCTTTGAACTTCGCCCAAGACATGTCAGTATCAATATCTCCAATCGTAGCTGTCTCCCACCAAATTAAAGCCTCATCCTTTAGCAGCCATGATGCCATGAATCTCTTCCGATAGTCCTCTAGTTCCAAGCCCGCAAAAATCTTCTCACGTGTCTTTAGCCAAGCCTGAGCCTCAGTCACCGTCTCATGGCCAGTGAATGGCATGCTTCCCAAATTCTTGAATTTCTTAGCCATTTTATCTAGATCGAAACGTTGCATGGGTGGCGGTGATGGCACTACAGCCTCCAGATCAGGTTGGTTCTAAGCAGCAGGGATTTCATCCCTTCCCTGGCATCTGCCTGCTCCACCTCTACCCCTAGCTCTAGCCCTCGTACTCATCTCAATCAGTTCTGTACCATCAAGGAAAGAGTCAAACCAACAGAAATGATAATTTTTTAAGGAATGGTAAAAGTAGAAGGACATATGGAAAAATGATGATGTAATGCACTGATTATTATGTGTTATTCTGTTGTGCTCATTCTAGGACATTACTAATCCTGTCTCTAATGAGTTACTCGCCTTAGAATACTGCTGATTCTATTTTGATGAATTGTTTCAAATATTTTATACTCTGAAGCTAAGGTTAGCCTAAGCTCTGATACTAACTGTGATGACCCTAAACTCTCATGCCGCGGAAGCAAGGATAATCAATGGAATATAACTCATTTATCACAACAGTAGATTACGGATAATAGCATAACACATGAAATCATAGGATAATATCATCATAGTAGCAGAATTATAAATGTCATCAACATCAGAGTTGCGCAGACACAGGACACTACTTAGTACATAATAAGTTCCAACAAATAGAAAATAATTCTAGAACATCTTCAAATACAGAATAGATAAAGTGATGTCTAAATGTCCCAAAACAGAGATAAAAGATAAAGATAGTCTTCGTCTTCTACCAAAGGAGCACACCATGCTGCGGTGCATATCCACAATAAGCCTATTACATGTTTACTTGGCTGCCCGTGTAAAAATAAGGGCACCCGAGTTTGCAAATGAAAACAAACTACGAGTCAATCATGGGACTGCTATGAGAATTCTTACTTAACTTATCTAATGATAAGGCTAATCACAGGACCATGCCACTAATGTGGAACGGGTTTACTCCATTTGATTGCCAATGCATAAAATAAGTAAATCTTTTTAAAAAAATGCAATGCTTTTTAGAAAAATGAAACCATTATAAGACTCAAGTTCCATCACACAATGCAACGCAAACCAGAGGATAGAGTTTTACCTTATAATGATCAAACATGATTGATACATATAAAACATTAATCATTTGATATTATTATTAGTGTCTAATCAATTTAAAACACTTTCAAAATAAATGTATCAATCCTAGATGGCATAGTACCCCATCCTACTATGTCTCCATATATATGTTTACAATCAAATCTGTTATGTCGTATTAGAAATTTTGTTTCCATCATGAGTCAAGGCTGGGAATCATGCTCACCTGTTTCAAGACACTCTAGCAAATGCCTCAGGACTCGGACGCTGGCGAGCCCAGGTTAGCTGCTGGGTCGGTCGACAAATACTTTGGTGGATTGGTTATTCCTGAACAGTACGTTTCCCGGTCCTATTGGGCCTATCACTTGGCCAATAGCGACCAATATTCGAGGGACCTCACAATCCATCACCTACACAAGTAAAAATGTCTGGGCTCCATACCACGACACCACTTCTAGCTAGAAAGAAACACATGCACTCCCTGCCGTCCTTATTCTGTTTTTGACTCATACCGGGGTGTGAGGCTCGCGACGTAACGCTATACACAAAGCTATGCAAAATAAAGTTGTGCTTTGATAATCAACCACAAGGCTCTGCTTTTCAACAAAAGCCTTGATCATTTGCATCTTGGCATGCCACATTGACAATCCACGCCATGTGACTGATGTCTATCGATATATAACCTCTAAGCTCGTACGTCTCAGAGAAGGGTGTTAAGAAAGACAATAAATTCTCCGTCACCAAACAGATATATATTTAATAGAAATCAATTCACACAGAATGAAGTCCAATGTCAGGCACACATCCATTTACAATTCCGTTCTGGGTCTGAGCGAAACCGGAGACACCTTATTCCTCGTCCCATATGTCCAATACGGAAGTGAGGTTCTCGCATATCCAGACAATCAACAAGTATGTCTAGACAACTACCACTTTAACCCTTTCCTGAGAGCAAACCAATCCAGGGCATCAGTAGTTATCCATTCGATGTGAAGATCGCCGGTCTTCAACCACCGTCTTCAATGTCTTTAACTTTAAATCGTCGTATAATTATTTGAAATGAGGTTGAACTTAGTCTTTTCAAATGATTCTCAAATATATATATAACTCAACCCATTTCATATCGAGTAGCTGATTTAATTCAGACGATGTTTCAGGTCGTTACGTGGCCCTAGCGCAGATTTTATCTGAATTTGAATTACACATTTCTCGAAATCTAACCGTTGGAGTTTAACAAATTTAATATCATTGGAAAGATCTTCCCAAAGAGAAACTAACGTGTAACAACCCGAAATTCTGAGCTAGTTTAAAAATTTTATTTTGGAAATTTTGATGAATTTTGATTATTTAAAATGAATTATTTTAAATAATATCGACGATAAATTTATTTTGAACAGAATTCGAACGTATATATTTATATTCGTTGTCGTTAGAATATAAATATTTATTTTAAATTATAAAAGGAATCGAAAATGGCGCGGTAGTTCGATAATTCGATTTCAAACTTTAAATGAATGTACCGGGTGCAATATAAGCCGAATTTTAGTGAAACCAAAAATATTCGAATCTAATTGATAATATCTTTCCAACGAATCCGAAAAATCAAGATTTCACAGCGGAGGTCAAAAGTTATGCCCAGTTGAAAATTCAGAATAGTCGCTATGGAATTTCGGCCCTTAAAAATAGCCATTTTGCAAATGACCTCAGATTTCGACGAAACCACTTTTGTTGGATCCGCGGTGTCAAATTATTTCAAGGTTTCAAATTTCATAATTTTTCGATCTAATATGTGAGCGTGGCAAAGGAAAACGCGTTTGACCAGTTTCTGTTGATTTTAATCGACTGGAAAATGGTCATTTTTCAAAATGGTCTCAGAATTTAACGAAACTAGTTTTGTTAGGACCGAATCGTCAATACGAAGCTAGAAAATATTTTTCTGGAATTTTTCGAGTTAGTATGGGACCCCGGTAAATTGAAATGTACGTTTAAAATTGAATATAAAGAGTTATATTTTAAATTTAACAAAAACTGGTCGAAACGAAGGAATTGGCCTATGAAACATATACCATTGTGTTCGGAATGGGGGTAACTAGCTAGAGGCGACAATCGTTGGGTGTGATTCGGAGGTCGAATGGATAAGCAACTTTTTGAATGAAAATTATTTAAATAATATAATAATATAATTAAATATAACCCTCCCTCACTCCCACTCTCTCTCTCCTCATTATCTCTCACCCTGTCAGTTTAATAAAAAAAAGGAAAAAAAACGATCGAAGGAGACAAAGTCGCGCCGCCCTTAGACCGCGCCACCGCCGCAGATCCAAACGCCGCCCCTCCTCCCCGTTCTCTCTCCTCTCCTCTTCCAGCGCTTCGCGCGAGGCCCACCTCCACGCCCAAAAATCGAGAATCGAACGCACCCCTCCATCCTCCGTCGCGAACAGCTGCCACACCACCACCTCCCCGTCCCCGTGCCGACAGCCTCCGATCCCCTCCCCTCTCCTTAAGCGGCAAGTAAGTTTTATGATTTTAGTTTAATTTAAAAACTGATTTTAGTTTAATTTAAAACTGATTTTAGTTTAACTTAGAACTTATTTTAGTTTAGCTTAAAAACCGATTTTGGTTTGCTTTAAAACTGATTTTATTTTAGCTACAAAAATTGATTTATTTAATAAGCAAAAAGATTTGATTTTGTTAATATTTAAAGAAGTGAATTTTGAATAGAAAGATGATATTTTTATGGAAATGAAAAGGCGAGATTTTTATCATATAGAAGTAATTTTTATTTATTTATGAAATGGAAAATAAGATTTATCTTATATATAAAAGTATAATCTTTAAGTGATATAAAAATATGATTTTTCTTTGTTTGAAAGGAGAATAAAAATATGATTTTTATTTTTATGAAGTGGCGATAAAAATATATGATCTTCAATATATGAGTAATGATATAAAAATTCGATCTTTGTATATGAAATAGATATATAAAAATATAATTTTTATATAGAATAAAAGCGTTGAAAATATATATGAAGTAGAAATAAAAATATAATTTTTATTTATTGAATGAAGCAATAAAAATATATTTTTTATTTGAACAGCGTGAAAGGAACTGCATAGGAATTGCAAACAAATCCAGATGTTCGGCAGTTCAACAGCAAAGCACGGTGGAGTGGAACCCTCTGTGAGAACTTCTCACCTTTTAATTTTGTTTTCTAGTTAATAATATATACTAGGATGTAGACGGTGTTTAGTAGCACCCGACACCCGTCGTCCACAGACCATGGACGGCTTGTATGCTTGTTTGTTTGATTTTGATGTGTAGTTGATTGTGTGATGTGATGTGAAATGAAATAAAATATTTATATATTTGAAATAAAATATTTTATAGTGGAAAATATTTTATAGTTAAAAATAGAATTTTTAACGTGTATATGAAATGAAATAAAAATAAACAAATCGGACGATTTGTTTATATACACACATTTGACTATTATTGATTGGGACGATAAATTTTACACATCGCCCAACTACACAAATAAAATCTGTGTTTGATTGTTTGAAACCCTACACGGGTATTGGGATGATATTTGACGTACACTAATCCCGATTGTTTAGTTGCATGTCGAACGATCGATTGACAGGCTGTTATACGTGTCGAATATTTATATTTGATGCTAATACAGTGTAGAATGCACTTTGGATGATGGTTGATTATTCATCGTTGTTATTGTATACATGTGTTGTAGAAAATCCATATAATTAACATTATATGGTAATTGATTGGGCCTCATTCCAGTTTCGAAAAAGAAATATTTGAATAGAAATATATGAAAAGGAAATATTTGAAATAGGATATTTGAAAATAGAAATATATGAAGCCGTGTTGATTAGATTTACGCCATTTTGACTCGAACGATATTTATATCGATTTATTCATTTTATAATGAACATCGAAAGTGATTTCAAAATCTGATATTTTGAATAGAAATGAATTCGAATTGAAATTGAATAGAAATGAATTCGAATTAAAATTGAATAGAATTGAATTCGAATTGAAATTGAATAGAAATGAATTCAAATTGAAATTGAATAGAAATGAATTTGAATTGAATTTGAATTGAACTGAAAACGAACTGAAATTGAATTCAAAATCGATTTGAATTGAATTTAAAACGAATTTGTAAGGGAAAATTCAATTTTGATTTGAATTTTAAAAAGAAGTTGAAATCGTTTTGAAAACGAATTTAAAACAATTTATATAATACATTTTAAAAGGAAATCGATGAAGTATATATTATATATATTATATATATAATATAATGCCTGAATAGAACATGCCGCGCTGCGGTAGTTCGTGAATTTCGACCATTGACTTCGAATGGATATTGCGGGAGATCCGACCGTCGGATTCTCCTAAAACCGGAACCGTTGCGTTCGTATCGAAAAGAGCTTTCTAACGAATATTAGAAATTAGAAATCTAATGGTTGGATTTGGAATTATGTCCAAATCAAATTTGGAAAAGGTCGCTGTAAGTGCGGTTCGATGGCCGTTGATGGAAATCGACTGTACGGGCCTTGATAAAATTATTAAAAATAGTAATAATTTGTGTACAATCATAAGAAATGATTTAGAAAGAATTGGGATGAAAAACACCATATTTGAAAAGATAAAAATAGATTTTTATCGAAATGAACTAGTTTTGAACTAGAATTATAACTCTATTTTTAAATAAATAAATTGGATTTGAAAAGGGTTTTAAAACTAACCAGAATTTCAAATAATTGAATTGGAATGGGTTTGAATCGAAATTGTCTTTGGAATATTTCGATGTTGGATTTCGTGATTATACAAATATTGTTATGGAAATTTGAAAGATATATTTATATCGTTATTTCCAATACGATATTTGTTAGTCGTAGGATTTGATATTGAATATAAGCCGATATATTTTATATTCAGAGCCTTGTTTTGAATATCAAATGTGATTTGGGTTTGTCGTGAATGGTGTCTTCATTAACACTGTTCTTAAGCCCAGTTGAGAAAAAGATTAAATCTTTTATTTAGATTTTATGAAGTGAACCAATTAAATAATATTTAGTTGGATTCGAATTTGAATTGATTCTTGGGTTTATCGTGAACGGTGTTTTAAATAACACTCGTTCTTTAACCCGATAATTAATAGAATGTGATTTTGGGTTGAAGTGGACGGTATCTTCAATAATACTGTTCTTAGACCCAACAGAGTTAAGAAAATCAGAAACTAACTGGAGATTAGTTAAGTTGAATGGTTTCTGGGGTATTGATCTGATGTTGGTTTCGGCCTTCGGGGTTAATACTTAGGGAATTGCTCACTTGCTAATTTACGGTTAGGGACTGATTGAAATGTGATATGATTTTGGGTTTATCGTGAACTGTGTTTTAAACGACACTGATTCTTTAATCCAGTCAAAGATTAAAACTAAGTGGAGTTTTAATGAATCTTTAATTAGATTGAAAAGATCGAGAATGGAGTATCACCAGTTTTACTCCAGGCGATAGTTAAATCTTTAATTAGATTTGAACGTGAAATGGTAATTGAATTTACCGATAACACCGTGGTGTTAGATATGATGTATTACCAGTTTTACTTCATGGGATGAATAGGTTGGGATTGGGAAATTAAAAAAAATGATTACTTCGGTAAGGTTCGTTAATCCCGACTAGTTTGGATAAACCAAAATTTGGTTTGAATTGATTTTCAAAGAATGATTAAAGAATAAATTTAAAGGAATTTATCTTTGATAAAATTAATGGGAATCATTCCCTAAGAATGTGAAATTTAGAAAGTAGCTGTAGGTTGGCTAAGCAGAGTGATTTCCTGGGTATTGATCTGATGTTGGTTTCGGCCTTCGGGGTTAATATTTGGGGAATTTTTCTCTTAATTAATTTGCGGTTAGTGACTGATGAATTGGAATGAGGCGTATGTTGTGTTTGTGTAACACATGTTTATTATATACGCGAGTTATTAGGAAAGACCGGGGTTATCCCATTCTGAATAACTGATACGACGATAAGTCGAAGAAGATGAAGACGTTGGTCAAAGACCGGAGGTCTTCACGTCGTTTGGGTGATTACTGATGATCTTGATTGGGATGTACACCCAAGAAGATGGAAACAGTTGGTGATCGTCCAGACGTACTTGAAGATCGATGGATATGCGGGGTACTAGGTGCCTCCGGTTTCGTTCAGACCAAGAACGAACTTGTAAATGGACTGTGTGTCTGACATTGGATTTTAGTCTGTGTGATTGATTTCTATTAAATATATATCTGTTTGGCGGCGGAGAATTTATTCTCTTGCTTAACGCCCTTCTCGGAGACGTACGAGCTCAGGGGTTATATACTGATGGATATCAAACACAGAGTGAATTGCCTGTGTGGCATGCCTAAGTGGCAAATGATCAAGGCTTCTATTGAAAAGCAAAGTCTTGTGGTTGATGATCGAAGCACGGCCTTTGTGGCGTAGCTTTGTGTAACGTTTACTTCGCGAGTTTCACACCCGGTATGAACCATAAACGGGAGATGGACCTCAGGGAGGACATGCGTTTCTTTCTAGCTAAAAGTGGCGTCAGTGGTTTTACACGCCATGACGAGTTTGACTTATGTGGTTGTTGCTGTTGCGAGGCGCCTCGGTTTGATCGGACGATCCGGGTCCGATGGAGTCATTTGATGGCTCATTTGCGCCCCAAAGGGCGGGGAGACGTATTGTTCAGGTATAATAATCCACTCCGTGTGGACCGGCCCTGACGATCCATGGGGTAGTTGCGGCTGTTCCTGAGACATGGTAGGCTATATTGTCTCGAATCGGTAGAGGACTATATTTAGCCTTGGTTCATACCATAAATGATAACCCAACTTCCAATACGTGATTTTGCGATTTTATTTATAGAACCTAGTATGGAGACATAGTGGGATGGGGCGCTTATGCCGTCTATGATTGATACTTATGATTTGAAGTTGTTTTATACACTATACACTTATAGTAATAATAAATGATTTGTTTCAAAACGTATCAAGCATTCTTGGCTATTATAAGGTAAAAACCCTATCCTCTGACTTGCGTTGCATTGTGTGATGGGAACTGGGTCTTATAATAGCTTCATTTTTCTTTATTTAGCATTGCGCTGTTTGTTTTATGCACTGGTATTCTTGGGAGGAAACCCGTTCCGTGTTATACGGCGTGGTCCCTTGATTTGCCTAACTTTAAAAATAAAGATTAATAACTGTTTTCAATTCTCACACCAGTCACATGACTGACCTGGAGTTTATTGTTTTAACCTAAACTCTGGGTGCCCTTATTTTGACATGGGCAGCTAGTAGTTTTGGTTTTGCAGATTTATATTCATAGGATCCTGGCTTACAGCTGGAATGATATCCGGAAAGCTTTGTATCTGTATATCTCCTTCTAGTTGTGTTTTGTATTATTTTCCCGCAGCTATGTAATTTATTGTAATCTCTGATATTTATCGAATGTATATTATTTGTTTATACTCTGTATATTCTTGTATTCTGATGGAATTGTTGTAATAAGCAATGAAATGTTCTCCCGTCTGCGTTTTGTTATGGCTTGTTCTCGAACTATCCGCTCTTTCCTCACCGGGGAAGTTACGGGTCTTTACATAACGGTTCCGGTTTTGGGAAAATTTGACGGCCGAATCTTTCAGTATAATTGTTTAAAGTTACGATTTCGAAACGCGAACTACCATGCATGATTCGTTTAATTTCAATTTATATTTATATTATATATGTGTATATATATCATTCGACGATTTCCCTAACATGTTAAAAGTGATGTTTTCAACAAATAAAACATATATTAACATATAAACATTTTACTACTTTTCTAACATGTAAGTGATTACATTTTAATGAATCAAAACATGTAATTCTTTTTATCTAAACAAACATGTTAAAAGGAATATTTTTATGGCAAATTCTATTTTAATATGTCCTTCTTTTTAATCTAAATGAACATGTTAAATGTAACATTTTTTATTACAAATCCTATTTTAAAATGTAATCCTTTTTATCTAAACAAACATGTTAAATGTAAAATTTTTGATTACAAATCCTATTTTAACATGTTATTCCTGTTATCTATTTAATCAAAACATACACTAAAAAAATGTCATTTTTAATGTTTGAACAATTTCTAATGAACATGTCATTTTTAATGATGAATCATTTTTAATGAAACCAATCATACATTAAAAATGTCCTTTTCATTATCTAAACAATTTCTAATGAACATGTCATTTTTAATAGTGAATCAAAACATACATTAAAAATGTTATTTTTTAATGTTTAAATATTTTTCTCTAAAAGATGATAAATTTGTGATTCATATATATACAATAAAAAGTATATTTTTATTGTATAAACAATTATTTCCAACATGGCAATTTCTATGATCCATATATACAATAAAAAGGAAATTTTTATTGTATAAACAATTATGACCAATTATATGATTCATTTATACAATAAAAAGAAAATTTTATTGTATAAATATTTTTGACAAATTCTATACAATAAAAAGATAATTTTTATTGTATAAATATTTTTGACAAAGTCTATGTTCATATATACAATAAAAGATAATTTTTATTGTATAAATATTTTTGACAAATTCTATGATTTATATGTATACAATAAAAAGATAATTTTATTGTATAAATGTTTTTGACAAATTCTACTGCCCAATTCAATCCAACGTATCATCGCAATCAAAATCAATCAATTCAAATATCGTACAACACACACATAAATTTTAACAGCGTGTGTATATAAATTTCTTAACACAATAACAATTAATTTTAGTTTTAAATTAGAGATCTCACAGTGATTTTTAATTCTTCAAAAATTGTAGATTGTTTTAAAATTTCCCTGGTCACTTCTAAAATGTAATAGACACTGCCACAATTCCAACGGTCCCTGTGTAATGTGATTCCGACATCGTATGAACAAGTTCGGAGTACTTGTTTTATACCTATATATGGGTTACTAACTGAAATGGCTCCCACACATAAGATGATACAAGCTTCCCCCTATGCGTGCATCCCTACTAGGTTTTCCATAGGTTATGCCATACCAGAGTAAAAGATTGCATAACCCCATAGAATAAGTTTTATGGGCCTATATATATAAATATTACCCACCAACCCCAGATTTACTTAACCCACCCACTGTTCATGCAAGTTTACTTAACCCCTACTCAAGTTATATGCTCATACAATCCCTATGGATTCAACTAGGTTAAGCATTCCAATTCATTACCATATTCATTTATGGTCATAATGTACTAGACCTTCCACATTAAACCTACAACTTGTAGATGTTGGTTATGTCGTGCGGCTCTGGGCAGACTTCTTCCACAAGTCGGGTTTAACCTCGTTTCTTAGCATGTTTCGTGTTTATGCACTTAGACCCCTCACATTAGATTCATCACTTGTGGTCGCTGGATATGTCGGGCAGTTCCGGGCAGACTTCCACCACAAGTGTAATCAAACCTCGTCTCTAAGATCAGTTACAGTTTCTAATTACTGTAATTCTAGGCATTTTCATTAATCAATTATTCCTATGTCATTATAGTTTTCATGTCCCTTTCCCAAGTTATGTTCATAATTAATCATATGCCCCCAAATTAAGGTCTTTAATCACAATTCAATTTATGCCCCAAATTCATATTTGTAGATTTCATTCAAATTATTCCCTAATTCCAATTATAAGTTATGCTCCAATTTTACCGTTTTCCCCTCGTTCCCAATCTAACGCGTTCACATATTTCAGCGGCATGCCTAGGCTCGAAGGTAGCCTGGATATATAAAAATAAAAGGGAAAGAAGAAGGGAAAACGGACAGAAATGATCATACTAACAAGATTGACATATAAGGGAAGAAATTGGCATAAACATATAGTGGCATAATGATAAGGTAGGCATATAGGAACATATATAATGATCATGTGATTATAGAACCGGTTCAAACATAATAGGGATGTCATAACGGGCATAATAAGATCTAAACAACGAATTAGATGTCCAACTAATAACAGATCTAATTTAGCCACAAACCTAATAGGAATAGACATGATGTGATCTAAACAGTGAATTAGATTTACAAACAAGATAGATCTAACATGATTTAATAGGTATAGGCCTAGATCTAGTTCATAGTCATGTCAGCATAACTTAGATTCACATATTATAGAAGATCTAATGTGATTCAAATGGTCATAGGCATAGATCCAAGTTATAGTCATATCAAGTTTTACTTTAAATATTTAGATCTAAAATTAACATGAACTCACAGTGTTTGGATCTAGAAAAAATAGATGAAAGGTCGCAACTGTTGAATCACAGATCTCTATCAGGAATAACTCTTGTTGATTGCAGAAGAAGAAAAGACTTGATTTAATCTGGGCATAGGCAACATCTAGTTCTCCATTATTTTTTGTGTGCAAAAACATGAGAAATGGAGCCATATATATAGATACCCCACAACCCTGATCTACCAAATCTGACACAGGGGGGTCGACCCAGTGGTCAATACCCCTGAGCGGGAAAATTCATGCCTCCCCAATTTTGCGATTTTGAACCGATTTGAATTGAGTTTTGATGGTTATACATATATATAATTCTCTTGTGCATATACAAACTTCAAACCTTAATAACTTCTTCATATGGTGTCCATTTTATGCAAATCAATTGTCTATTTTGACCAGGATTCCGAGATGAATGCAATGGCATAGCCCGTTTCACTTAATTCTGAATATTCAATTAATTATTCTTTAATTTATCATCTGTAGTGTTGTTAAAATACAGGGTATTACAATTAATTTCCTAAAGTCGAATAATCATTAAATAATTATTTTTGAGATTAAAACTAAGTTGGGGTTTTAATGAATCTTTAATAAGATTTAAATATGAAAAGAGGTAATTAAATTTACCGAATTCGAGAAGTTTTTGAGGTGGAGTATCACCAGTTTTACTCCATGCGATGAATGAATCTTTAATTAGATTTGAACGTTAAATGGTAATTAAATTAACCGATAACACTATGGGTGTTAGATATGGAGTACGACCAGTCTTGCTCCGTAGGATGAATAGGTTGGGATTAGGATAATAAAATGAATGATTACTTCGGTTAGGCTTGATAATCCTGATTTGTTTTATAAACCTTAATTTGGTTTAAGTTATGAAAAGATACTATAAAATCTTTTGAAATGATTTCCAAGGAACGATTTAAACAAGAAGTTTAATTGAGGTAATCTTTGATAAGATTAATGGTAACCTTTCCCAGAGTAATGAATATTTAATTAAAAGAATATTCTAGATTGGAATCAGATGTGTGTTATCTTTATATATATCACACATGATTTTAAAAATGCGCGATTTATTCGGAAAGACCGGGTTTAACCAATTCTGAATAACTGTTACAATGATTAAAAGTCGAAGAATAAAGACAATGGTTGAAGACCGAAGATCTTCACATCATTTGGGATATTGCTGATGTCTCGATTGGGTCGTACACCCAATATGAGGTAATAAGTAGTGGTCATCCAGGCGTACTTGAAGATCGACCGGATATGCGAGGACCTCTCTCTTGTCTTGGATATATGGGATGAGGAATAAGGTGCCTTCAGTTTCGTTCAAACTCAGAACGAACTTGCTAATAGATTGTATATCTAACATTGTATTTTATACTGTATTTATTAATCTCTGCTAAATATATACCTGTTTGGTGGCGGAGAATTTATTCTCTTGATTAATACACTTCTCTAAGACGTATGAGCCTAGAGGTTATATATTGGTAGATATTAATAGTATGGTATGAATTGACAATATGGCATGCTGAGATACATGGATCAAATCTTTTGTTGAAAAACAGAGCTTTGTGGATGATGATCAAAGCATAGATTAGATTTGTGTATGGCGTTAATTCAAGAGCTTTACCCCTCGGTATGAGTCAAAAACGGGATGAAGGATAGTAAGGAGGTCATGCGTTTCTTTCTAGCTAGAAGTGATGTCATGGTATGAAGCCCAGACATTTTACTTATGTGGATGTTAGTATCGAAGGGACATGGATATGGACGCATAAGACCAAGGTGGTCGACATACTGACCAAGAGGTCCGATAGGATCGTGAAACGTATTGTTCAGGGGATGCCAATTAGCGATGTACAGCTGACCGACCCTGCTGCTTCAAAGGGATATGTTTTTTCCGGGACATGTTGTTAGAGATGTTCCGAAGTTCAGATGAGGAAGGATCACTTGCCTTGGCTCATGATCGAAACTCAATTTCCAATACGACCCTTGCGTTTTCAGTTGTAAACCTATGTGGCACATAATAGGATGGACTATTATGTCGTCTAATATTGATACATTTATTTTCGAAATTGTTTTCTACACTATGCACTAACAATAATATAAGAAAATTTTTGTGTATCAAGCATGTTTGGGTATTATTAGCTAAACTCTATCCCCAGCCTGCGCTTGCATTGTGTGATGGGACCTGTGAAACACCCCACCTCTATTAAGGTCACTCACAAAGGGAATGCCTTAATTATGATGGAGCATTATAGGTAAAAGATGCAGATAAATTACAAGACAGACAAATAAAGCAGCGGAAAATAAAGTCATTTTATAAACAATGTGGCTCGGTCAAGCTTTTACAACAGTTGTCTTAAAAACAATACATAGTACTTCTATCTTGATTCAAAAACTTCCAAGTATAAAAGAAGCATAAAAATAACAACGATTTATTCCCCAATAGACTAAAGCAAGCCATAGCTGAAATGAGACTAAATCCAAAGCAATACATGATGATCTTGAAGCAACAAGTAATCCAAGCTAAGCAGAAGTGTTTCCTCCCTGAGAACCTGGGGGAAAAACGGAAGAAAAGAGGCGAAACAAAACTAGGTCATACATAAGTCTGGTAAGTCCAGCTACTTTCAGCATATGAACAAGCAAGAACAACATGACATGAATTAAACTAAATAAATACATAAGCATGATGATAAGGAACATAGGATACACAGGATAAGCAATAGGAAAGATAAACTAAGTATAACATCGCACGTTAACTATTCTCTGCTTCGCTACTACCCTGTTATTCTGATTTCTATATCTCTGCACCACCTAACTAGTGTCCCAACTAGTAATCTGTATAAAGGATAATATTACAACATGATCCTAATCCCCGAAATTGTGATAGCCTTCAGGCGTACATCTATTATGAGGATTCCTCCTCAATCAGCCTAATTGCCATGAAGATGTTACATGTATCCTTACTACCCTATCGATCGGCTCCCTACTTATACAAATGTTACATGTATCAGTGTCAATCGACCCTCTCTTGCGTGTAGATACTCTGTGCTGGTCCCACCATAAGGTGTATAAATCCTTATGATGGAAACCCGACACGAATCAAGATGCACAGTATATAACTACTAGTACCCAGTGCTTGTTTTTTCCCACTCCGGAGTATGTGCACGCCCGTAAACCATCGGAACCTACACTGACGTACCCCTTGCCGTTATCTTTGACCGCTTATAATCAGCCCAGTAATCGTGCCCCACCCTGCCTAGCTCAGGGTATCGTGATACATCTATGTGGGTTACTGCTGAAATGGGTCCCCGTTACTAGGGTTTCCTACTTGTTAAGTTTGTGGGCCTATATTTACTAATATTACCCACCAACCCGATATGTACTTAACCCTCCCACCGATCAAGCATGTTTATATAATTGTTAAGTTTTGTGGGCCTATATTTACTAATATTACCCACCAACCCGACGTGAACTTAACCTTCCCACAGATTCAAGCATGTTTATTTAATGTTTAAATTTTGTGGACCTATATTTACTAATATTACCCACCAACCCGACGTGTACTTAACCTTCCCACAGAATCAATCATTTTTATTTAATGGTTAAGTTTTGTGGGCCTATATTTACTAATATTACCCACCAAATCGACGTGTACTTAATCTTCCCACAAATTCAAGCATGTTTATTTAATGGTTAAGTTTTGTGGGCCTATATTTACTAATATTACCCACCAACCCGACGTGTACTTAACCTTCCCACAGATTCAAGCATGATTATTTAATGTTTAAGTTTTGTGGACCTATATTTACTAATATTGCCTACTAACCCGATGTGTACTTAACCTTTCTCGCTTATCATGTTGGATTGGTTAAGTGTGATTTATTAACTTAACCCTGTTTATTCATCAGGTTATATTGGTTAAGTATTTCCCATTTAACTTAACCCCATTTGTTCATCAAGTTATATTGGTCAAGTGTCATTAATCAATTCAAGTTAACTTAACCCACCCACTCGTCACGTCATGTTGGTTAATTGTTTTCTTCTGGTGTTGACTTAACCCTACCTCAAATCATTTTATATTGGTTAGGTGTTGTCCTCTCGTGTTAACTTAACCCTTCCCATACATCATGTTATATATTGGTTAAGTGTTATCCTCTTGTATTACTTAACCCTACCACATGTCATTATATATTGGTTAAGTGTATCCTCTTGTGTTACTTAACCCTACCACAAGTCATTATATATTTTGGTTAAGTGTTACCTTAGTTAACTTAACCCTACCATCTGTTTAATTAACATGTTATAATGGTTAAGTGTTCCCTTAGTTAATTTAACCCTACCAGCTATTTAGTTAACATGTTATAATGGTTAAGTGTTCCCTTAGTTAACTTAACCTACCCATATGTCATATTGGTTAAGTATCATTAGCCTAACCCTCCCATACTTAGCATGTGTCATTAGCATTAATTTATTTATTAATGCACCAACCTCTCACATTAGATATGTGTTGTTGTGGTTACTGGATATGTCGGGCGGTTCCGGGCAGTTTTACACCACAGCTCAATCTAACCTCAGGTTTTTCTTGGGCATGATGCACCAACCTCTCACATTATATTGGTGTTGTTGTGGTTACTGGATGTGTTGGGCGGTTCCAGACAGTTTTTCACCATAACTCAATCTAACCTCGGGTTAGGCATTCTCATCTTTTAGCATATTTACATATTTACAGTGTATATGTAAATTATTCAATATTAAATTATGCCATTAATTATGTTCATAATTAATGGCATACCAATTATACCGTTTTCATGCTAATTACCCAAATCCACCAAAACTAGTCATGATCCCATTTCTCAAGTTATGCCCAACCAATTCCAATTTCAAGTTATTAATCAAAATAGGCTATACCCCGTCTTCCCAAACTTGCAATAATAGTCATTCCCAAAATCACTATGTCATATATTTGGCGTTCCAAATCAATAGTTATGCCCAGTCTAGTTTTATGATTCTTGTTTACAGTGTATGGCCAAAACCTGGTTTACAAGCCAACTAACCCAAACTTGCAGTTATAATGATAACAATGCCCCAATATCAATTACAAGTTTTGCTCAACCATTTCACCAAATATGTTATGTTCAGTTACTTTCCCCAATTATGTTATGCCAATATTGTCAATTTCATGTTTATGCCCCAATAACCCAAACCTTCCCCGTATTCCCATCGTACGTATATCGCGATTCAACCTAGATTATAGGTCAACCTAGATTCACAAATAAAAAGGAATCATTGCAGGCATATAGATCTGATTATGAACAATATTATGGACATGAAAGGCTTGAATAATAAACTAGGTTCGACAACTTGTTTAGGTTCGATTGGATCGATAAGAAGCAACCCAAAGTCATAGATTCACAAAGGCTAAGAATAGATCCAATTAGAAAATCAAGCATAGGTCCAAATTCATTTTATTCCATGTCCATACCAAAATTGGGATCTATATCTGAAAGTAATCGTGAACTTACAAAACAAAGGCAAGTCTTGTTTTCTGGAATCTGTATTCTGAAATTGAATTGCTCGCCTTTGATGTAGATCGTTGAATACTCTAAACTAGATTTGATTTGATGTTCTTCTTAATCGATTACTAGTTTGGATTTGATTTTCTAATTTGGAGAGAATGAATGGAGGCTTAGGCTAGCTTGTAGACAAACATTATGACGGCACCATAGTTTTAGGGTTATGATGTTAGGATTTAGGTTTAGCTACGTATATATATATGTCTAGGATTATTTAGAGCCCTTAGATGAACTAGGAGTCCATCAGAACCACCCAGCTCAAACACACATCATCCGGCCACTCAGAAGAAGACACATCATCATAGAACACTCCAGAATTCTGTGTTGGATCAGTATGGGCGCACTTTGCAGGTGCGCCAATGCATTTTTGTACTGGCGCACTTGTGAAGTGTGCCAGTGCATTCTGGTCGACTTTCGGTTTTTCTGCCTAACTTCGTTCGCCCATATCTTCTTCATACGGTATCCGTTTTACGCAAACTCGGAATCTATCTCAAGAAGAATTCCAAGACGAACGCAATGGCGTAATCCATTTCATTTAATTCTTCTTTAAATACTTAGTTATTCTTTAATTATCTCTTATGTCCTTTTTTAAAATTATGGGGTGTTACATTCCCCCCACTTAAAGGATTTCGTCCCCGAAATCTTCAAGTTAAGAAGAATGTATATCCTACTATTCAACATCCATCTACTCAACCATTCAATCATAGGCATCCATTGTTCTTAAAAAGGTTTCTAATGTTTTTCATGAACATATGCATAGTGTGTGTATATGTCCTTACCCAAATGCAAAATCAGGCGGTCTACTCATTTAGTTGACCTCCTTAATGTGAATCATGTCAGTGCCATGAGTCCATCATGTATGCAATTATTCCTAATCGTACTTTATAACTGCTACATGAGTGCATAATCATTCATATAAATGCAACATCCATATGATAACACATCATGTTTCAATTCATATGTATAAAAATTCACTCATGCATATGCAATATGAAAGTGACTGAGCCGATCTAGTGCCTAATGTGTGTATATGCATCCACGAGCAACCACTAGTGAACACTTGCAACCACTTGCTTCCCCCATACATAACATGTCTCAAACACATGTTTACATCCATTGGCTTCTACCTAAGGATCGAGGATAGGATCGAGAGGATATACTTAAAAGATAAAGACTAGCATGCAAATAAACTTTACAGAAAAAGAGGAATCAAGGATATATCCTCAAAAAGGGTATGATGCGCATATCTAGTCTTCAGTCTTTTAAGTTGCATATTCTTGAGCTTCACTCCACCGTACCTTAACTAATTTAACTTCACGATTGCGAAGCTTCTTGACCTCAATTTCTGAAACCCACTAGTAAAGATAGGACCTTGATCACTTACTATGCTAGAGGGTATCCAATGTAGTCGAACTATCTTTCCAAGATAAATAGATGTTAACCATGATACCAAGTGTATATAATAAGATGATTAGAGGTCTCTCTTCTACTTAGCTTATCCATCATGTCACAATTCTGAGGGTTGATATCTCTCACGCAAACCATCCTAGTAGAACTTGACATCCCTCAAGTATAAGCCCCAAAGGCCTAAACTAATATCAGACAAGCACCCAAGGAATACCTCCTCCGAATTAGGACGGTTTATGTGGGATGATACTAGCAAAACAACCAAACAATTGAGCACTTAACCGACTCTGGCTATCCTCGCCAATCTTGCTCCAAAACTATAGTTGACCACATAACTGGCTTTGCATTGTCATCTAGATATATGTGGGAGTCTACCTCACGTTTTAGGGGACAAACCCCTAACCTTAATAAAAAACATCTGCGTACACATGGACTACTCCAATGGATCGAAAATCGTCGATAAATACATAAAGTGATTCTAGGTAGCTAAGATAAACTGATCCCTTAGGATCGCACGAAATTTAGAGGGTATTCCTGAGGCAAGTCGAAAGTCTAACTACCCTCCTTTCACAATTACTAGCTAATCAATCCATGCCTAGAATCAACCCATAGCCCATGAAAACCAAAAACATAAGTGTCTCAAATCCTTACAAACCAAAGATAAATGAGCCGAACCACCAATTAGATTTGACACAATAATGGGATCCTCTACTATACAAGCTCTAGGTTGCAGAGACTCAACTATGGAAGCAGATATAAACGAATGTGAAGCACTAAAATCAAAAGAGTGCTAACAGGATGATCAACAGAAAACTAAACTTTTTCAACCGAAGCTTCACTGCCTCTCTCTCAGGTATGCTGGCGGTGAGAGCATACACTTGCCTTCCGGAAAATCTTGTCCTTTGTTCTTGCCCTTGTACTTAATTATATGATCCGTTATACTATAATAAAGATAATTCCTCTTGTTTTAGGTTTTAGTATTCCTTCCTTTTTACGTCCTTTGTGAACCAAGTCTATATCCATGAGTTTTTTATCCTTGGGTTGTGCTCCTTAGCCAAACTCCCTCATTCTCATCTTTGCTATCCTTGTGTAACACGTTGACAAGTCTCTCGAAAGCCGCACAGAAAATCCTACAAAGCTCGAAAGAAAATTAGCCGTAGGTGAAACTACAGCGACTATAGATGGAAGTTGGGTGCCCTTTGACAAGTGTCGTAGTCTCATCAAGCCTACGGAACCATGCCACGATGAGGTTACCTCCCAGAAAGCTAGGAGCCCCGGAGACTCAGGAAATAAGGAAACAAGGATTCAAACAGAGGATCAAAAGATAATGCATATGGCTTTGGGGAATATGCCTTTAAAACAAAAACTTTTCTTTTGAAAATGCTTCTTTTAAAACCATTAAAAATATTTTTTCAAATATTTTATCTGATACGGTAACCTTCAGCTCTAATACCAAGTGAAACACCCCACCTGTGTTAAGGTCACTCACAAAGGGAATGCCTTAATTTCGATGGAGCATTATAGGTAAAAGATGTATATAAATTACAAGACAGACAAATAAAGCAGCAGAAAATAAAGTCATTTTATAAACAATGTGGCTCGGTTAAACTTTTACAACAGTTGTCTTAGAAATAATACATAGTACTTCTATCTTGTTTCAAAAACTTCCAAGTATAAAAGAAGCATAAAAATAACAATGATTTATTCCCCAATAGAGTAAAGAAAGACATAGTTGAAATGAGACTAAATCCAAAGCAATACATGATGATCTTGAAGCAACAAGTAATCCAAGCTAAGCAGAAGTGTTTCCTCCCTGAGAACCTGGGGGGAACGGAAGAAAAGAGGCGAAACAAAACTAGGTTAGACATAAGTCTGGTAAGTCCAACTACTTTCAGCATTTGAACAAGCAAGAACAACATGACATGAATTAAACTGAATAAAGACATAAGCATGATGACAAGGAACATAGGATACACATGATAAGCAATAGGCAAGATAAACTAAGTATAACATCGCATGTTAACTATTCTCTGCTTTGCTACTACCCTGTTACTCTGATTTCTATATCTCTTCACCACCTAACGAGTGTCCCAACTAGTAATCTGTATAAAGAATAATATTACAATGTGATCCCAATCCCCACAATTGTGGTAGCCTTTAGGTGTACATCTATTATGAGGATTCCACTTCAATCAGCCTAATTGCCATGAAGATGTTAGGTGTACCCTTACTACCCTATCGATCGGCTCCCTACTTGTACAAATGTTCCATGTGTCTGTGTCAATCGGCCCTCTCTTGCATGTAGATACCCTGTGTTGGTCCCACCATAAGGTGTATCAATCCTTATGATGGCAACCCAACACGAACCAAGATGCACAGTGTATAACTACTAGTACCCAATACCTGTTTTTTCCCACTCCGGAGTACGTGCACGCCCGTAAGCCATCGGAACCTACACTGACGTACCACTTGCCATTATCTTTGACCGCTTATTATCAGCCCAGTAATCGTGCCCCACCTGCCTAGCTCAGGGTACCGTGATACATCTATGTGGGTTACTGCTGAAATGGGTCCCCGTTACTAGGGTTTCCTACTTGTTAAGTTTGTGGGCCTGTATTTACTAATATCACCCACCAACCCGATAAGTTCTTAACCCTCCCACCGATCCAAGCAAGTTTATATAAAGGTTAAGTTTTGTGGGCCTATATTTACTAATATTACCCACCAACCCGATGTGAACTTAACCTTCCCACAGATTCAAGCATGTTTATTTAATGGTTAAGTTTTATGGGCATATATTTACTAATATTACCCACCAACCCGACGTGTACCTAACCTTCCCAGGGATTTAAGCATGTTTATTTAATGGTTAAGTTTTGTGGGCCAATATTTATTAATATTACCCACCAACCCGACGTGTACTTAACCTTCCCACGGATTCAAGCATGTTTATTTAATGGTTAAGTTTTGTGGGCCTATATTTACTAATATTACCCACCAACCTGACGTGTACTTAACCTTCCCACAGATTCAAGCATGTTTATTTAATGGTTAAGTTTTGAGGGCCTATATTTACTAATATTGCCCACAAACCCAACATGTACTTAACCTTTCTCGCTTATCATGTTGGATTAGTTAAGTGTGATTTGTTAACTTAACCCTGTTCATTCATCAGGTTATATTGGTTAAGTATTTCCCATTTAACTTAACCCCATTTGTTCATCAAGTTATATTGGTCAAGTGTCATTAATCAATTCAAATTAACTTAACCCACCCACTTGTCACGTCATGTTGGTTAAGTGTTTCCTTCTGGTGTTGACTTGACCCTACCTCGAATCATGTTATATTGGTTATGTGTTGTCCTCTCGTGTTAACTTAACCCTTCCCATACATCATGTTATATATCGGTTAAATGTTATCCTCTTGTATTACTTAACCCCACTACATGTCATTATATATTGGTTAAGTGTATCCTCTTGTGTTACTTAACCCTACCACAAGTCATTATATATTTTGGTTGAGTGTTACCTTAGTTAACTTAACCCTACCATCTGTTTAATTAACATGTTATAATGGTTAAGTGTTCCCTTAGTTAATTTAACCCTACCAGCTGTTTAGTTAACATGTTATAACGGTTAAGTGTTCCCTTAATTAACTTAACCCACCCATATGTCATATTGGTTAAGTATCATTAGCCTAACCCTCCCATACTTAGCATGTATCATTAGCATTAATTTATTTATTAATGCACCAACCTCTCACATTAGATATGTGTTGTTGCGGTTACTGGATATGTCGGGCGGTTCCGGGCAGTTTTACACCACAGCTCAATCTAACCTCGGGTTTTTCTTGGGCATGATGCACCAACCTCTCACATTATATAGGTGTTGTTGTGTTTACTGGATGTGTTGGGCGGTTCCAGACAGTTTTACACCATAACTCAATCTAACCTCGGGTTAGGCATTCTCATCTTTTAGCATATTTACATATTTACAGTGTATATGTAAATTATTCAATATTAAATTATGCCATAAATTATGTTCATAATTAATGGCATACCAATTATATCGTTTTCATGCTAATTACCCAAATCCACCAAAACTAGTCATGATCCCATTTCTCAAGTTATGCCCAACCAATTCCAATTTCAAGTTATTAATCAAAATAGGCTATACCCCGTCTTCCCAAACTTGCAATAATAGTCATTCCCAAAATCACTATGTCGTATATTTGGCGTTCCAAATCAAAAGTTATGCCCAATCTAGTTTTATGATTCTAGTTTACAGTGTATGGCCAAAACTTGGTTTACAAGCCAACTAACCCAAACTTGCAGTTATAATGATAACAATGCCCCAATGTCAATTACAAGTTTTGCCCAACCATTTCACCAAATATTACATGTTTAGTTACTTTCCCCAATTACGTTATGCCAATATTGTCAATTTCATGTTTATGCCCCAATAACCCAAACCTTCCCCGTATTCCCATCGTACGTATATCGCGATTCAACCTAGATTATAGGTCAATCTAGATTCACAAATAAAAAGGAACAAATAGGAATAATATGACAATGATAGCCATAAGAACTAGCACAAGAGGATAGTCCCAAAACACAAGAATTACAGATCTAATAGAATTACAACATAACTGAATAAACTGATTTAGAATCATTGCAGGCATATAGATCTGATTATGAACAATATCATGGACATGAAAGGCTTGAATAATAAACTAGGTTCGATAACTTGTTTAGGTTCGATTGGATCGATAAGAAGCAACCCAAAGTCATAGATTCACAATGGCTAAGAATAGATCCAAATAGAAAATCAAGCATAGGTCCAAATTCATTTTATTCCATGTCCATACTATAATTGGTTGTCTAAATCTGAAAGTAATCGTGAACTTACAAAACAAAGGCAAGTCTTGTTTTCTGGAATCTGTATTCTGAAATTGAATTGCTCGCCTTTGATGTAGATCGTTGAATAATCTAAATTAGATTTGATTTGATGTTCTTCTTAATCGATTACTAGTTTGGATTTGATTTTCTAGTTTGGAGAGAATGAATAGAGGCTTAGGCTAGCTTGTAGACAAACATTATGACGGCACCATAGTTTTAGGGTTATGATGTTAGGGTTTAGGTTTAGCTAAGTATATATAGATGTCTAGGATTATTTAGAGCCCTTAGATGAATTAGGAGTCCATCAGAACCACCCAGCTCAAACGCACATCATTCGGCCACTCAGAAGAAGACACATCATCACAGAACACTCCAGAATTCTGTGTTGGATCAGTATGGGTGCACTTGGCAGGTGCGCCAGTGCATTTTTGTACTGGTGCACTTGTGAAGTGCGCTAGTGCATTCTGGTCGACTTCCGGTTTTTCTGCCTAACTTCGTTCGTCCATATCTTCTTCATACGTTATCCGTTTTATGCAAACTCGGATCTATCTCAAGCAGAATTCCGAGACGAATGACCCGTTTCATTTAATTCTTCTTTTAATAACTAGTTATTCTTTAATTATCTCTTATGTCCTGTTTTAAAATTACGGCGTGTTACAACCTAGGTCTTATAATAGCTTCATTTTTCAAAAAGCATTGCGAGTTTTGTTTTATGGTATTCATGTGGAGGTAACCCGTTCCATGTCATACGGTATGGTCCCATGATTTACCCAATTTTTAAAAGTAAATTTTTAATAACTGTTTTTAATTCTCACACTAGCCCCATGACTGACCTGGAGTTTATTGTTTTTCACCTAAACTCTGGGTGCCCATATTTTTCACATGGGCAGCCAATAGTTTTTGTTTTGCAGATCTTTTCTTTTCAATGATTCTGGATTATGGCTGGAGCTATATTTTGGATTTCCTTGTATGGTCCCCAGCTGTGTTAGTTGATGTTTTCCATTGTGCATTACACTTATGCACTTTTGTATCATATTTCCGCTGCTATGTAATTCTTTATTCTCTAATATTTGTTTTTTCGTTGTGTATCTTTTGTTTTCTGCACCCTGATATTCTTGTACTATGATGTAAATTGTTGTAATAGCAATGAAAAGTTCTCTTGTTCTGAGTTCTGATGCGTCGTGTTCTCATAACGATACACCATTTGTAGATCTTTTCTTTTCACAGATCCTAGATTATGGCTGCTGTTGTACTCTGGATTTCCTTGTATGGTCTCTCGCTGTGTTAGTTGATGTTTTCCACTGTGCATTACACTTATGTATTCTTGTATTATATTTACGTTGCTATGTCATTCTTTGTTCTCTGCTATTTGTTTTCCCGCTATGCATTTTTATTTTCACACTCTAATATTTTTGTACTCTGATGTAAATTGTTGTAATAGCAATGATAAGTCCTCTTGTTTTGAGTTTTGATGGTCGTGTTCTCATAACGATACGCCATTTTGAAAGGTCATGGTCGATCTAGCGAACGATTCGGGATAGGCAAAAAGTGGGTCATTACAGAATGGTATCAGAGCTTTAGTTAATTCAAAAGCTTTGGGGAGCAACTCGTTGGAACAGAATGAAATAATCGTCAAGGCTAAGATTAGTAATGTCCTAAAAGTAGACCCATTAGATATAGGGTTAGTAATACCCTAGAATTAGTTAAGAGTATTACGTATATAAGAGAGCATACTCGTAATCAGAAATAGATTTTCAAGATTGGTTTTGGAAAGGTTATATTTTAAATGATGAACTTTCTTACATCTTCTTTCCTTTTCGGGGACGAAAAGTTATTAAGTGGGGGAGTGTAACAACCCAAAATTTTGGAACCAATTTAAATTTTATTTTTAATAATTTTTACAAAGATATACAGTCAATTTTAATAATTAATGACTTGAAATTTATTTAAAAACGAGTTTGAATGCATAAATTTAAAATTTAATTAAAACAAACTCGTAACGGCATTGTAGCTCAAAATATTTGGTTTTGAACTTTAAAAGAATGTACAGAATTCAATATAAGTCAGAGTTCAACAAAACAAGAAACTTTAGAATGTATCTAATTATATCTTTCTAATTAATGAATGTGAAAAATCAAGATTTCGCATTATAAATTGTAAGTTATGTCTAAATCAAATTTTCAAATAGTCGCCATGGAACTAACTATCATTTTATTGATTTATTAAATACATAAATATGGTTATATATATAATATGGATGCCTTTAACTCCAAATTAGTAAATGTTGAATTAGAAGTTATATACAATCCCATTGGATATACATATGATAATATTTTTGAATAGTATTGGAACTAAATAATATTATAAATATATTACATAGGCATTGAAATTAGTCATTTTGCAAATGGCCTCCATTTTTTATGAAACCAATTTTGTTGGATTCGGAATATTAAATTGTTGCTAGATTTCAAATTTCTTAATTTTTGGAGTTAATACGTGGCCATGGTAAATTAAAACGTACGCCAAAACCAATAACGGCCTGTAATAGAAAATTATGAACTGAGCTATTTTTAAATTATTAAAAGTAGGAAAAATTTATGATAAATCATAATAAATGATTTTAAATTGATTTGGATTTAATATATCTAGTTTTGAATGATATAAAGCAATTTTGTGAAAATTAGTTGTTTTGATAAGGTGAATAAAACGGTTTGAAGTTAATAAATACTTAACCAAGTTAAATATTTTCAATGTTTGAATATTGGACTTGAATGCAAATAATCTTCAGATATTTCAGTATTGGATTCCGTAATATATAGATACTATTTTGAGGAATTTGGAAGATAGAGATATCGTCGGTATTTGTTGGTTTCAGAATTTGATATTAGATATAAGTCGATACAATTACTATTCACAGCCTTGTAGTTAATATCAAATTGTATTTTGGGTTTGTTGTGAAGGATGTTTTTTAACAATGTAAGGACCCAAGGATTTTCGACCCAAAAAATCGACACAAAGCACAATATCGACTATACAAACATTGGAAATACCGGATCATTAATAGAAATAAGTTAAAGGGTGAGAATTAAAAAGAAACAAACTTAGAATAGAAGAAGAAGATCACAACAGAATAGAATAAGAGTAAACATGAATCTCAAAGCGGGACGAAGAAAATATATTATATAACAAAATTTTGAAACACAAAACTGTTTTTGTACTTACATGCATCATCGGAGTACATCATACATATATCACAGTGGAAATAAACTCTATATACATCTAATATTGAAGCCTCCTGCTCCAAGCTCCTCCAAGTATATCTGAAAAATCCCAACTACTTGACTACCCGTACAAATTTGGGCACCCAAGAGTTTAGGGTAAAATAAAACAAAATAAACTCTAGGTCAGTCATGGGAATGGTGTGAGTAAACTCCAACCATTTCGTTTAACTTTTAAAAATCCTTTTAAAAGAAATGATAATCGTAAGACCGATCCACACATAAACACAGATGGTTTTCACCTTACGATAACCCAAAACATTCTTTTAAAATAATATTATTCTGATATTATAATGGTGTCTACTACTAGTAAATAACAATCTAATAGAACGCTTGCATCTCCCGCTCTATATACATAGTATACAATCAAAAACCATGACTCATATTGGGGATTGGATTTCCAACTATGACAAGGTATGGAACCACCTTCCTATTAGTGTACTCTAGAGGGGATACACTGGAGTTCAACAAGAACATCTTGCAACTCGGCCACACATGAACGATCATTCATTTCATTTGAATGTTCTGAATATATTGTCACCTTGCAGTTAGTATACCAATATATCTGTTCGCGGGAGATACAGAAGCGGAAGAAGAACAAATATGAATATTCTCTAGATGGTGACAATATACCCGAATTGGGAGCTACCCACTTAACCATGATGCATGCCTGATTTTTTTCATTTCCCGGTTGATGAGGCTTGAGGTCACAGCATATCTTTTGGAACATCTGGCCACTATTCACTTTGAATGCCACATCGTCAAACCCACTAAATGACAAATTGATTTCCCTAAAAAATACCATGGATATAAAGCTAAGAGAAACGAATTCCTCCACCACCAACATAAATACCTTTGAAGAGATCAACTAATGCGATCTATTATATATACTCTGTTAGACATTCGTCCATACAAGTTGCCCTAGAAATGCACAAACTGTAGGCACTATTCTGTAAATCCATCTTAGGCCATTTCTACCTAGGATCGCAAGAACAGCCCTTGCATAAACTTTGTCTTCAATTATCTTCATAATATTTGATTTGCAACGCTAACGCCCATATGAAGTGGTGTTTAGATAATAAATCTGATCCTGGTCTCTCCGTACTGACAACGGAAAAATGGTCAAAAACTATGATAGTGGGCTATTTAACTATCAAAGGAAAACATCCATACAAACAACGATCTTCCAAATAGAAATTATATCGATCAACCATTAATCAACACTAAGCCCTTTAATTTAGTTTATCATTAATTCCCACATTTCCTAATTTCCTTTAAACGTGTTTACCCAAATATTCCTCCAACACGATTTCTTGGAAAAACATTTCCATCTATTATAAACAATTCATTCTCTATATTCCAAAAAATATACATTATTAACATCGGAAAAAATATTTTCATTTCCTATTCACGCATCATTATCCTTCCACATTTATCAGCCCTAACTGTAAACTAGTAAGAGAAGAACTCCATAAGTATCAACCCCAAAGGCCGAAACCAACATTAGATCGATACTCAGAAAGTCATTCAACTTGACTAATCTCTAGTCAGTTCCTAATTTCCTTAACTCTAATTCTTAATTTCTTATCAAATCATTCCTTAAGCAACTCTAGGATCCAGTTTACAAATCCACTTCTTTAATGAAAAACATTGATTATAACGATAGCATTATAATCCCTACTTTCGAAATACCTAACTTCAAAATATAACTTTTATTCATTAATTTGAATAAATAAATAAATAAATCTTGATAAAAATTTGAAAGTAAATAGTACCTTGTTGAATTTGATATAGTCGATTTTCAATATATAACTCTCTTCCAAATAAACTCTATTCGATTAACGTTCCAAACTTCGGAATAAATTCTTCGTTTCAGGTTAACTCAATTTCTAAATTCACTTGTGAATTTATCACTTCCAAACATTTACCATTCTCCCTTTTTAACCATTTCAATTTCCAAAACGTTTTCTTTTAAATCGTTATTCAATTCAAAACGTGAATATTATTCCTTTACAGAAAAATGGACTCATTATATCAATCTAATCTTGATTTTATTTATAATTACCATTACAGGTTCTAATCCCGTTTATTGAGTTGTTTTATAAATTCATATTAATATTCCACTTTGTAACTCCATTTACAAGTTAACTTCTTATTAATCATATATTACGTTTATAATTTAATATCGATTACATATTTGATTATAAATTATTGGTTTCAAACCACATATTAATTATCTTGCCAAATTCTGAATTATATAATATATATTTTCTAAAAATAAATCCTTTTTTATAACATTCGACATAGTCGAATTTTAATTATAAATCCTTATAGATTTATTTTAATTCTATCTACATTCCGAACGTCAAAATAATTTTCATAATTTTCTTTTTAAAACAATTTCGCATTTCCCTTTTAAATTCATTATTGGACTTACATTTACAAATTATCCAGTGATAATTTATTTTGCTTCATTTATAAACAACGTTTATAGATTTAAACTACTTGTTTTACTAATAAAAACAAGTTAGTCGTCCATTCGAAATTCAATTTCTATATCGAAAAAATAGTTTTTTCCTTTTAAACACAAATTCATTTTCTTTTTATTTTAAATGTGTTTTTACGATATTTAAATACCAATTATTCTGGGGCATTGCTATTTAAACATCCAACAAAATAAAATCAATCACATAACATTTAATACATCATATATCACAATATATGAAAAACAAATAGTAATAATTTTGGGAAATCCAGTTGGATCCCTCCAACCTGTTTCTCTTTATCCACAGATGTTAATCAACATAAATAACATAAATTTCATTCCAATATGAGGTATTACAATGAATAGAATCAATATTTAATCAACGATTTATATATATAACTATATCTATAATTTCAACCAGTTATTTAGCAGTTCATCCAAATAACCATCACACAACATCCAGTCATCATTTAACAATATAAAAATATGTTTATAAAATTATAAAATTGGATAGAGTAAGTGATTTTACTCACCATGGTCGTTTATCGTTAATAATGGAAAACAGTCAATCAGATCAGACATTTTATTTCTCCATAATCTCAAACGAGCTCCAAGTTGCTCCAAACTCTTTCCAGTACGTAGCCTGCGACCATACAATCCCAACGGATTATACCATTCGTAAAAGCATCCATAAATGAACGAGATATAACATTAACTAGTTTATACACTATTCAAATTGATTTAAACTTAAATATTTTAATTATTGGGCTCACCCATTATAAACTGGCCCAGCAGAAATTTAAAGTCGCCTCAACAATAATCGTCTTCCTCCCATTCAAATCCATCCCGTCCTAGTATTTGAACTCACCATTTCCTCCCCTTATCTTGCTTCATTCTCACTCCATCTACCCACGGAAATTCACACAAAATATACCCAACTCCTCTTCCTCCATGCTTCACACCCATCCTCTTTCCATTAAACTCGCACCCTTGTACACAAATGCGTCATTCCCATTTACAAACGCCACAGGTAATTCACGAACGGAAAATCACCATTGAAGCCACTCCCCACCTCTCATCCAGTACACGACTTCCGTGCAGTACCTAAACGTGCGATATTTTTCCTTTATAACCTGCTCATGCACAGAGAACCCACTGCCATATATTTCAAACCCAAGAACAAATGGATCGGACCATGCTACTTCTCTTTGCTTGTGCTCTAACGTCGCCCTCGCCTTGATGAACTCAAAACCCCACACCTGCTAACCCTGAACCTGGTCGACACCGTGGATTTGCGTATTTTTATTTTTGTGTGAGTTGATTATCTGTAGGGAAGGCAAAATGAAAAGTATAGGCGTTAAAGTCATGAACAAAAGGAATAAATGCATGAAAATGTGTTTCCAGGAAAAGACGGCGAATGAATGTTTCTGGTGTATATATAGGCTTAGATTTCTTCATTGCGAAGGGAAAGAAGACGTACGGAACAATTTTAATATATATGCTTAAACTTCCATGCTAAGAAACAATAAGCACAGTGAAAGTGGCAAAAAGAATTGTGCAGATAACATGCAAATGTCTTGTAAAGGAAGGGACATGTGAAAAATCTAGTTGTGCCCTACTAGGCTAAGCATACTTCTAGGCCTAGTAATACGAAATGTGATTGCAGTTGTGCTACTTACAACAGCTATAAATGTTTAGCCATAGGAAATTTTACTTCAGAGCTAAGTAATACAACCAATCAATGAAAGGAAGGGTCAGGCAAAAGATAGAACACATGGAAAAGATGTTGATCTGTACGCAAGACATATATATTTGTTGTATGTATTCACTGGAATATGCATTAGCGAATCATATATAGGCACAAAAAATAAACTGATGATAGTTTGAAAGTAAGTATTATGCAGAGAAAATGCAAACCTTGTTCGATCGATTAATCTCTAGTGTCATATAATGGCCTACATGTTAATTACTATCCCACAAGTGATGGTTTTGTACTATCATCCCATTTTTCTAATCTCTGTCATGCTAGCAATATTTCCTTGTTTCAGTCAGTTCTCACAGTGTCCCATATCAATATGATTGCTTGTAATAAGTTCGTGCTAGCTGGAGTTATCGTCATCTAAGTTTGTATTGTTATTCATTTTGGCTTGTATTCCAACTGGAAGGAAAGTGGCTGAATGTGTATAGTAATGACGCGAAGAGAGATTAAAGGAATTTTCTTGATAGGAATGTATAATTTTTTTGAAGTTAGAAAATATGGGTATCCTGCTATGTAAAATTTGGTTCACGTACAGATTGTTATAGACAAAATTAAAATACCATTGTGACGAGATATGTGCCATGATCCAAAAAATATAATAAAATACACAAGTTAATTTATTTTTTGTGAAATCCTAAAATGCTGATTTAGGGTGCAAAATATGTTTAACAAAGAGTAGCTTATTTTTCCAAAATAAAAAAATTATAGAAAAATTCTAAATGTTAATACGAACTCAACGGAACTTGTCTCGCATCTTGATTCGATCATTTGCTCAAGTTACGCACAAATATCCATTAAATTAAATTTAATAAATAGTTATATTTTATAAACAATTCCATAGAGACTTTTTGGAAATTTGATATAGATATAACTCACAATTTACAAGATGAAATTTCGATTTTTCTCTTCCATTAGAAATATATAATTCAACAGATTCAAACATTTCTTGTTTTCAAAGAAATCTGTCTTATAACGAATCATGTATATTCAATTAAAGTTCAAAACGTAATATTACGAACTACCCTGACGTTAGAGCTCGATTATAATTATATTATAATTAATATGTTCAATCGTCATTTAATTAATATATTCATTGTTATAATTCGAATTTACGCTCAATTAAATATCTTAAATTACCCAATTCATACAACATTGCAAATTCAACTATTTCTGATTATTTTGGAGATTAAATTTATTATTCCACTGTATTATATTAATTTAAATATTCAAAATATTTGAATTCAAACCATTTAAATTATCAAACCACTATATTAAAATAATTAAATAAATAAATTATTAAATCACTAAAATCTGGGATGTTACAAATAACATCTATCCTTTAACCTAGTTAAAGACATGATTAATTTTCTAAAGTTAAATAATCATTGAATAATGGTTTTTGAAGATAAAAAAACTGTGTTTGAGTCTTAATAAATCTTTAATTAGATTTGAAAAATAAGAAGGCAATTAAGTTTACCAAAACACGAGAATTGTTAGAACCAAATATACTTGGTTGTTAATATTTGTTGTTGTTGATTGATTGTTTGGATTCTGCTCGACTAGTTTATAAGCAATCATATGCTTTTATATTTAGCATTGGGTTAGGTAGAAATACTTGTATGCTAACATCTTGTGATTTATCACACGATTTGACTATGAGGTGTTTAGTGATGTTGTTTGGTTCATTTCAATTTAATGAATAGTTTTCGAAATGAGATTTGCATAAAGGAAAGGAAATGTTTTTCCCAATTTTGGACCGGGAATGTTTTATAAAACAGAAAGGATTCCGAGGACTAAACCCGATGTTTTCAAAATGATTTGGAAAAGGATTATGTGTTTGACGTTGTACTTCATTACATAACCATTTAATTGCTATTGATGATATATCTGTTGGTGGCGGAGAATTTATTCTCTTAGCTTAACACCCTTCTTTGAGTCGTACGAGCTTAAAGGTTATATTATAAATAAGGACCGATCATATGTGTGAATTGACAATGTAAAGTACTATGATTTGAATGTACTTGTGATTATTGTTACGAAATGGTTTTTTATTACACTTTGAAATACAAAATAATGTAGTGTGTGGCTAAAGATTTGGGTAACCCTGAGGACTAAAAGTATGAGTGGGACCCCTGTACTTTAAATGGTCAGTGGTCGGTGTAGCCTGCTCCGTTAGTGGGAGATGCATATATTTATAATTTTCATATATATATATATATATATATATATATATATATATATATATATCGAAAGAGAAGGCACGTGCCCTTTGCCTTGTAGAAGGGAGAAACCTCTTGATATTTGGTTTCATACCTTTTTTATGCATGTATTGTGATATTTTAGAATTCATATTTCCAAATGTTTTGGTTTGAGATCCCGAAGTGAAATCTACTTTGATATGAAAGCTAGATATGTATTTCAAATGATTTGAAATAAGAAATCGAGAATAAAGTCCGAAGAAATAACTTCTGTAAAGTGAATTGCATTTTAAAAATCTAAGTTTGGGAATTGAGCCTGAATGAGTAGTTTGAGGTATTGCATGTTGTTTGATGCAGCGTAGGCTCCATAAGTCTATTTTTAGTAGTTATTTGTGCACTGGCATTTGAGTGGAGTAAACCCGTTCTGTGTTATACGGCGTAGTCCCATGATATGCCTTTTTTTTAAATTGAATGAATAACTATTTTCGGTTCTCACACCTGTCCCATGACTGACCTGGAGTTTATTGTTTCCCACCTAAACTTTGGGTGCCTATATTTTCCACGCGGGCAATTAGTAGTTTTGGTTTTGCAGATATTTTATTTAGCAGGATCCTGGATTTTGGCTAGAGCTATTCGCTGGATTATTTTAGTAGTCTTCCACTGTTTGTTATGTTTCTGCTGTATTGTAATTTATTATTAGCTGATATTTACGATGTAATATGATATTCCGTACTCTGATGCAAAAATTTTGTAATAACAATGAAAAGTTCTTTTTCCTCTATTTAATGGATTGTATGCCCAAAGTTAACAAGCCAAGAATTTCTGACTTTTGGATCGGACCTGTTCGGTTTACAGTTGATTCGAAAGGCGGGGGTTTTCGGGTCGTTACAGAAAGTATCAGATACCTACACCGTCTAATAAAGGGAAATAAATCATAGACCCTTCATGTTATAGGAGTGATAAGGAAGGACTAAGGATTTCGCTAGATCAGTCTTCGAAGGAGAAGGAGGCACTACCCTCTCTAACAGGACAGTTGCCTCATAAGATTAATAGATCAAACGGCTCTGAACAAGGGTATTCTGATCCATTTATAACAGAGATATCCTACATGTACTTAAGTTTCCATGAGTAACGAATGTTAATAATGAAGGCTTTAAGTGTAATTAACGAAAAGAAGATCTAAACCTATATTCTAGAGAATGAAAGTGTAAACCCCTTCCATAGTGGATCAACACTATTCTTTGCTTTCGAATAAACTAAGAAGGAAAACAGTGACATATTCTTCCAAATAAAAATGGCAATTCAAACTTACTCATAAGGAATGATTTTTGAAAAGGAAATGATAAACAATTACGAGACCGTTGCTCAAAAATGGCAGCCAAACATAAGTGAGACCTTGTTAATTTATATCTAGAAGAGATTTTAGAAAGAGAAGTTTCTATCACCAATGAGATCTTCCTATGCCATATGTTGAAAGACAGTGCTAAAAGGAAGATGGCTAATAATAGAAATGAAGAGTCATGGGTAATGAATAAAAGGGTAAGAAATAAGCCTTCGAAAGAAAAATCGAAGCTTAGTTTGCCTACAAAATATGAGCTAGTCACCTTAATGGAGAACGTCTATTTCTTAATAAGAGATATCGATTATTAGCCTTCAAGGCAAAAGGTATTAAAATTCGATAGAAATGAAGAAAGATCCCACTGTCATTACCACATAATGAATCCCCACGAAACCAGTCAATGCAAAGCTCTTAGTAAAATGATACTTCATTTCTATAGGCAAGGAAAATATACAGAGTTAATAATGAGCTATATGAGAATTCAAGTTCTAATAAAAAGAAAGAAATCGTACAAGGATAATGATCGGAACTAAACCCAAAATAAGAAATTCTACTTGGTTGGGAGTGAAATGCCCTTTCGATGATGGATTAACTTAGAAAGTCCTTGACGCAGTCAAGGGGCTACTCGAAATAGAGGAAGGGTAAGCCAGAAGGATTCCCCCGACACCCATTAAATTCCTTAGTATACCAAGGTCCTTTCCCAAAGAAGGTCGGAGGTAAGCTCAAGACAAATGCGCTTGGCTCCAAGCCTTCGGTATACTTATGCACCTCTCCAAGGGAGGAAGGTAAGCCCAGGAGATGCTCTCGGCACTGACAATCCTTTTGTAACGACCCGGGTTTTCGCGATCTTGGTTAATTGACATAAACTCAATGTCGCCTATCCAAGCATCTAAAATACCGGAAAGTTAATGAAAGAAAATAGAGAGTGAGAATAGATAAGATAGAAACTTAGAATAGAAGAAGAAGAACATACAACATCAGCGTAAACATGAATCTCACAGCGGAACGAATAAATATATTTCATAACAAAACTTTCAAACATAACAGTATCTATATACAATACCATTATTAGAGTATAACACTTACAACACAGCGGAAATAACAATAGCTATAAAATCTTGAAGCCTCCTGCTCCAGCTCTTCAAGTATCTGTAAATCCCGACTACTTGACTGCCCGTACAAAATTGGGCACCCAAGAGTTTAGGGAAAACAAACAAAATAAACTATGGGTCAGTCATGTGACTGGTGTGAGTAAACTCAAATCATTTGTTTAACTTTTAAAATCCTTTCTAAAGAAATGATAATCGTCAGACCGACCCACACATAAACACGGATGGTTTTTACCTTACGATTACCCAAAACATTTATTTAAAATCAATACTGTTCTGATATTATAATAATGTCTAAATCAAACAAATAGAAATCTAGTGGAAACGCTTTCATCTCACATCCCACATATATTATATACAATCAAACACCGCGGGCGCTTATTGGGGAATGGATTCCAACTATGGCAAGGTATGTATCCACCTTCCGATCAGTGTACTCTAGAAGCGATACACTGGAGTACAACAAGAACATCTTGTAACTCGGCCACACATGACCGGCCATTCATTTCGCTTGAATGTTCTGAATATATTATCACCTTATGGTTGGTATACCAACATAACCGTTCCTGGGAGATACAGAAGCGAAAGAAGTAACAAATATGAATATTCTCTAGATGGTGACAATATACCCTACTTGGGTGCGAGCCACTTAGCCATGCTGCCTGCCCGATTTTTGTCATTTCCCCGTTAATGAGGCTTGAGGTTGTAACGTATCTTTTAACAGATCACTCCTTCATTTACTTTGAATGCCACATCGTCATACCCGTCAAATCACAAATTGATTTCCCCAAAATTACCATAGGTATAAGCTAAGAGAAACGAATTCCTCTGCCACCAACGTAAATACGTTTGAAACGATAAACTTACGCAATCTGCCAGACATACTCTGTCAGACATTCGTCCATTCAAGTTATCCTGTGACATGACCCGAACTTCCCCGGTAAGGAAAGCACGGATTTCGTTGAGGACAGGACCAATCAGAACGCAGACGGAAGAACATTTCATTGTTATTACAACAATTCCATCAGATACAAGAATATGCAGAGTATAAACGAATAAATTACATTCAACAAATATCAAAGATTTCATTAAATTACATAGCAGCGGAAAAATATACAAAACACAACTGAAAGTGATACACGGATACAGAGCTTTCCGAGCATCGTTCCAGCTGTAAATCAGGATCCTGTGAATATAAATCTACAAAACCAAAACTACTAGCTGCCCGTGTTAAAAATAGGGGCACCCAGAGTTTAGGTTAAAACAATAAACTCCAGGTCAGTCATGGGACTGGTGTGAGAACTAAAACAGTTATTCAAAACTTTACTTTAAAAGAGAGTAATTCAAGGGACCACGCCGTATAACATGGAATGGGTTTCCTCCCAAGAATACTAGTGCATATAACAAAACAGCGCAATGCTCTTTGGAAAAATGAAGCTATTATAAGACCCAGGTCCCATCACACAATGCAACGCAAGCCGGAGGATAGGGTTTTCCCTTATAATAGAAACATGCTTGGTACGTTTAAAACAAATCATTTGATACTATTATAAGTGCATAGTGTCAAAACAATTCAAATCATAAATATCAATCATAGGCGGCATGGGTACCATCTATCATGTCGCCGTACTAGTTCTACAATTAAAACCGCAATATCACGTATTGGAAATTGGATTCCATCATGAGTCGAGGCAAGGGGCAAGCTCCTCTCCGTTCGCGACGCTCTAGCAAATGCCTCGGGACCGCACACAGCAATCCCTGGATCCTCCAAGGCCGGTCCTCTCTTACTTTTGAGGATTGGCAATTCCTGAACACACGTTTCCCGGTCCTTACAGACCTATATCCGAGGCGCCTCGTATCCAACAACCACACAGGTGAAAAGTATAAAAATGCCAGGGCTGGTAGGTCACTGACACCACCATAGCTAGAAAGAAATGTCGTGCACTCCTTGGGTCCGTATCCCGTTTTTGACTCATACCGAGGTGTGAGGCTCGCGAATTCATGTTATACACAAAGCTACGCCACACAGGCCGTGCTTTGATCATCAACCACAAGACTTTGCTTTTCAACAGAAGCCTTGATCAATTGCCACTTACGCGTGCCACATGGCAATTCACTCCATGCGACTAATGTCCATCGATATACAACCTCTGAGCTCGTACGTCTCAGAGAAGGGCGTTAAGCAAGAGAATAAATTCTCCGCCTCCAAACAGATGTATATTTAATAGAGATCAATCAACACAGAATAAAATCCAATGTCAGACACACAATCCATTAACAAGTTCGTTCTGGGTCTGAACGAAACCGGAGGCACTTTCCTCGCATATCCATCCATCTCCAAATACGTCTAGACGATCACCAACTGTTTCCCTCATCTTGGGTGTACAGCCCAATCGATATCATCAGTAATCACCCAAACGATGTGAAGACTTCCGGTCTTCAACCACCGTCTTCCTCTTCGACATCTCGTCGAATCGGTTATTCAGAATGGGTATAAACCCGGCCTTTCTGAATAACCCACGTATATGATAAACAAATGTTACACAAACACAACAAACGCCTCACTCCAATTCAGAATATTCTTTTATTCACAAAATCACATTCATAGGGAAAGGTTCCCATTAATTTTATCCAAGATAAATTCTTCTAAATTTATTCTTTAATCTTCCTTTGGATATCATTTCAAACTAGACGGGATTAGCGAACCACACCGAAGTAATTATTTGTTTTATTTCCCAATCCCAACCTATTCATCCCATGGAGAAAACTAGTAATACTCCATATCTAACACTACGGTTCTATCGGTAAAATAAATTACCATTTCACGTTCAAATCTAATTAAAGATTTAACTATCACTTTGGAGCAAAACTGGTGGAACTCCATTCTCGATCACCTTTTAGATTTGATAATTTAAATTATCAATTCACATTTGAATCTAATTAAAGATTCATTAAAACTCCACTTAGTTTTAATCTTCTCAAAAATCAACATCCTGCCTTTTACTGGGTTAAAGAACCAATGTCATCTAAAACACGATTCACGATAAACCCAAATTATATTTGATATTAAATACGAGGCTCTGAATAGAAAATATATCGTCATATATTTAATATCAAATTCAGGAACCAACAAATATCGTATTGGAAATAACGATATAAAATATATCTTTCAAATCCCCATAACAATATTTGTATAGTCACGAAATCCAACATCGAAATATTCCGAAGATAATTTCGATTCAACTCCAGTCCAATTCACGAATTGGGAATATTGATTATTTTTAAAATCACTTTCAAATTCAATTTATTTATTTCAAAAATAAATTGATTTTAATTCTAGTTCAAAACTAGTTCATTTCGACAAAAATCTATTTTTATCTTTTCAAATGTGGAATTCTTCAGCCTGAATTTTCCCCAAATCATTTCTTATGATTTTACACAAATTATAGATATTTTTAATAATTTTATCAAGGCCCGTACAGTCGATTTCCATCAACGGCCATCGAACTGCACTTACAACGACCTTTTCCAAATTTGATTTGGACATGATTCGAAATCCACCCGTTATATTACAAATTTCTAATATTCATTGGAAAGCTCTTTTCGATATGAACCCAATGGTTCCGGTTTTAGGAGAATCCGACGGTCGGATCTCCCGCAACGTCAATTCGAAGTCAATGGTCGAAATTCACAAACTACCGCGGCGCAGCGCGTTCTATTCAGGCCATTATATAATATATATATATATATATTATATATATTTCATCGATTTCCTTTTTAAAACGTATTTTATAAATCGTTTTAATTCGTTTTCAAAACCATTTCAACTCTATATTCAATTTCAAATCAAAATTGAATATTTCGTATCATTACTATATAAATGATAATATTTTCAAAATGTTATATTTTGATATCTCTACCTTTTCTATATTCATTATAAAAACGAATATAATCGATATAAATATCGTTCACGTCAAAATAGCGCAACTCTAATCAACACGACTTTATATATTTCAATAAATTCGTTATTCTATTCAACAAATGAATATTTATCGCATTCAACACATGAATCTATATTTCTTTCAACACACGACTTATCTCAACACATGAGTACTGTCAACACACAACTATTTTTGTTATGTAAAATATTTTATAAAACTATGGTATCTATCATTTGATTTTCAATCAGACTCCACCGTGAAGTAGTTCTAATTTTAAATATGATAAAGATGTAAATTTTATTATTAAAATATTTTACTCAACACACGAATATTTTCAACACATGAACGTCGTCAACACATGACTATTTTTATATTCAACACATGAATTTTCTTTTATAATATTCATTATTTTCCCGATTGGAATGAGGCCCAATCGATCACCATATAATGTTAATTATATGGATTCCATACAACACATGTATATAATAGCAACGATAAACAATCAACCATCATCCAAAGTGCACCACACAACTGCATAAGCATCAAATATAAATAATCAATGCTTACACAGTCTGTCGACCAATCGATCGACATACAATTAAATAATTAGGATTAGTGCACGCCAAATATCAACCCAACACCCGTGTGGGGTTTCAAATCAACAAACACATATTTTTATTCGTGCAGTTGGGCGATGTGTAAAATTTATCATCCCAATCAATATCAGTCAAATCAGTGTATATAAACAAATCGGCTGATTTTTTATAAATATTTATTTACTCACATTCACGTTAAAAATTATATTTTTAACGATAATTTATTTATTTCAACTATCTACATTTATTATCGATTTCACATCAACATCACAAACAATTTTTACAACACATCAATCAAACAAACAAGCCATCCATGGTCTGTGGATGACGGGTGTCGGGTGCTGCTAAGCACCGTCTGCATCCTAGTATATATATATATATATATATATATATATATATAACTAGAAAAAGAAGTTTAGAGTGAGAAGTTCTCACCAATAGCTATCCCAACTCCACGACACTTCATTTATAGAAATCTTCGTCGTTCTCGCCTTTTGTCACTTTTGTTTCCCGTAGCCACTACATATATAAAAATCACATTTTTATTTTGTTGCTATGTATATAAAAAATCACATTTTATAATCATGCTATATGGATAAAATTCTATTTTTACATCGCTACTATATAGATAAAAATTCTATTTTTATATCGTTACTATATAGATAAAAATTCCATTTTTATATCGTTACTATATAGATAAAAATTCTATTTTTATATCGTAACTATATAGATAAAAATTCTATTTTTATATCGTTACTCTCTATATAAAGATTTCGCCTTTTCAATTATAAAGATTTCGCCTTTTCAAAAATAAATATTTCGCCTTTCAAAAATAAATATTTCGCCTTTTCAAAAATAAATATTTCGCCTTTTCTAAAATAAATATTTCGCCTTTTCTTTTATATCACTATAAAGATGATATTTTTACTATCTTACCTATATAAAAATTATATTTTTATACTTCTACAATATAAAAGATTATATTTCACATATGCTAAAAATCATATTTTTATTCTTTTCATAATATAAAAATTATATCTTTAACCTTTCTATATAATAAAAATTTCATCTTTAATATTCCTACTATAAATAAAATAATTTCTAAAGTGATGGAAAATAAAAACTCACCCTGCTTTGGGAAAGAAATCGATTTTGAATGACGGAGGGTGCTTGGGGTGGCTGACTCGCGGGTCAGGGTGGTTTAGGGCATCGGCACGGAGGAGAGGGAGGTTGGAGGGGTAGAGATTCGGTGGTCGGACCAAAGGTGGCGGCGGCGGTTGCGTTCCAGGCGGAGGAGGGGGCTGGGGGTCGCGTCCGTCGATGAGAAGAGGAGGAGAAGGAGGAAGAAGAGGAGGGGCGCGAGGTGGAGAAGGGGGAGGGGGCTGTGCTGCGTCGATGGTGGCCAGAGGAGGGTGAAGCGGAGGCGCAGGATTTCAGGAGGGAGGGGGGTGCGGCGGGTTTTCAAAAGGGAAAAGGAGAAGAGGAGGGAGCGGTGGAAGGGGAAGAAGAAGGGAAGGTGGGGAAAGAAGCGGCGGCGGCGCCAGAGGAGGGGGGCTGCGATGCGGTGGCGGCGGGTCCCCCCCCCCCCACGTCGCCCCTCTTCGATTCTTTTTTCTTTTTTTTCTTAGATCTGTTTTCTGATTTTAAATCGGGGGGGGGGGGGCTGAGAGAAGATAAGGGGGAAGAGGAGAGAGATTTTAATTTTATATTATTTAATTTCAAGAAAAGTTGACTTTTTATTTCGACCTCGAAACGAGGCCAACCGCCTGTCGTCCATAGCGTTTCACCCTCATTCCGAACACAATGGGATATGGACCATGAGCTGATTCGACCGTTTCGATCAGTTTCCGTTAAAATCAACATATAACTCTATATATTGAATTTGAACGCGCATTTCAATTTACCGGGGTCACATACTAACTCTAAAAATTCCCGAAAAATATTTTCTAACTTCGTATTGACGATACGGTCTTAACAAAACTAGTTTCGTCGAATTCTGAGACCGTTGGAAAAATGGCCATTTTCCAGTCGATTAAAATCAACTGAAACTGGTCAAACACGTTTTCCTTAGCTACGCTCACATATTGATTCGAAAAATTTTGAAATTTGGAACCTAACAATAATTTGACATCCCGGATCCAACAAAAGTGGTTTCGTCGAAATCCGAGGTCGTTTGCAAATTGTCTATTTTTAAGGGTCTGAATTCCATAGCGACTATTCAGAATTTTCAACTGGACATATCTTTTGATTCCCGCTATGAAATTTCAATTTTTCAGATTCGTTGGAAAGATATCCTCAAATAGATCCTAATGTTTTTGGTTTCACTAAAATCCGGACTGTTTTGCACCCGATACATTCAATTGAAGTTTGAAATCGAATTATCGAACTACCGCGCCATTTTCAATTCTATTTATAATTATATATAATTATTTATATTCTAACGACGATCTATATAATATATACGTTCGAATCTATTCAAAATAAATTTTTCGTCGATATTATTTAAAATAATTCATTTTAAATGTTCAAACTTTGCTAAAATTGCCAAAATAAAAATTTTAAACTGGCTCGCATTTCCGGGTTGTTACATCCCGGGATTGGACAATCCGAAGGCACTATTATGTAAACAGGACAGCCCTTGCATAACTCCATCTTTAATTATCTTCATCATATTTGATTCGCAACGCTAATGCCATACGTAGTGGTTTTCAGATAATATATCTGATCCCAGTCTCTCCGTATTGACAACAGAAATGGTCAAAAAATTTGATAGTCGGTGGTTTAACTATCAAAGAAAACACGTGTGCAAACAACGATATTATTTCTAGATGGAAATCTTACCGATCAATCATCATTTCATTTCCCAATTTATCATTTCCATCTATTCATACATTCCTTATTTTCTAAAATTAGAAAATATACGTTATTAACTTTGGAAAACATCTCCATTTTTGATACACACATCAATATCTTCCCACCTCTATCAGTCTCTGAATGTAACTAGTAAGAGAACAACCCCCTACATATTAACCCTGAAGGCCGAAACCAACATCAGATCGATACCCAGAAAGTCTTTCAATTCAACTAATTTCCAGTCAGTTCTAATTTCAGTAATTCCATTTAAATTCCTAATTCAAACCCCAAATTCCTTTATAATATTTTATTTGCAAAATATTTACTTTAAATCAATATCATGTTACACCCATGTGCGAAGAACGGGTCCAAACCTTCCAAATGTAAAATTCGCTTTTTATAAAACACTATTCATTTTCCAAATATTTCCCTTTATAGATCTATTTACTTCCTAAATCAATATTCCTTTTATAATTCTATTTATTTTATAAATATTTCCCTTTCAATTCTATTTATTTAACTTATAAATATTTCCTTTTCTATTCAAAATCCACTTTGAAATTCCTTTTTATAAAATCATTTGATTTTATATAAATATATTTTATTTTCAACATACACATTGAAAATTCCCATTTTTAAATTCCAGTATTATAGATGTATTTAAAATACCAAATATCAATGATCGATATACTTCAACACACATAATCAACCACAGATTATGTATCACATCATATATTACAATATATGAAAAACAGTAAAATAAATGTTGAGGAATTCAGTTGGATTCCTCCGACCTATTTCCTTGCATCTATAGATGTTAAGCAACATAAATAACACCACTTTCATATCAATATGAAATATTCTGATAAACAGAATCAACACTTGATTAACGATATATACATATATATATCTTTATCTATAATTTCAACCAATACATCAGCAATTCAACCAACCAATCAACACACAGCAATCAGTTATCATTTATCATTACTATATTATATTTATAAAATATAAATTGATCAGAGTTAGTGAGATTTACTCACATTGGACAGTTATCATTAAATAATGATAAACTGTTGTTTGATTCAGATCAAACAATTTATTTCGCCATAAATTCAAACGAGCTCCAATTCACTCCCAGTCAGCTCCATGTTGTAGTGTCCGTCCATGCGATCCCAACGGATCTTGTTTCACTGATTTTCGACCACATCTGAGATAGTTATGATATTAAAAAGTGAATATACATTTACCTTAAATTTAAACTTAATTGATTATAATATTTGGGCTTTACCCTCACATGTTGGCCCAATTACCACATCTAAGAACCCAGCCCGCATACCGCACCCTTCTTCCTAAAACACGAATCAATCCTCCCAGTTTTCTTGCGCCCGACATTCGCTGTTACAAGCCATTTTCTGTTTCACTCCTTCAATTTGTTCTCTCTCTCCACATTACGAAAATCAAAACAAATGTCGCGCTCTTCTTCCTCATCAAACCGCCCTCCTTCCTATCACTTTGCACCTCACCTCTCTAATGCATCGCCCAGCTTTCGCTGCTCAACCCAATGTCGACATCGACACTAATTTTCTATAAATTACTTAAGGAAACCGCAGCGCACTCTACTCTTCACGGTATACTCAAATCCGCAACTAAAAACAACCCTATTCTACTGTACTTCAAGATAATTGGAACCCTAATTCACTGTTTTAAATTCGAACAACCGTCATACTTATTGAGACTAGTATAGGAGCAAAGCGAATTGTTTGAGGACTTCAAAAACACATGGTTCATGATTTTAGCCATTTGATTTGAATTACTATGATTTTTTTTCCAAAGATGAAGACTCACGTTATTGGTTTACAAAAGGGAAACAACGGTGGAAAATTTTGTTTGACCAAGGGAGGTAGAAATTAGGTTTAGAAAAGTAGTAAAGGTATTTATAGGAAAATATTAATAACTTTTTATTCGTTATTTAATTCATTTTTAAGCAAACGCTATGTGTATTTATTGCTAAAAATTCCTATAATTACACATGATATCCAAAAATCACAAAATGGACATAAACCTTCAGTTCGACATTACGGACCCAACGAAACTGGTTTCGTCGAATTCCGACTTCGTTTGCTCACACAGCGTATTTTTAACCGTCAAAATACTAACTGTTTTTCATATTAAAATCCCGTACGGCCACATACTAACTCTAAAAATCACGAAAATTGAAATCTAACAATAATTTAATATTGCGGATCCAACAAAATTAGTTTCGTCGAAAATCGAGGTCGTTTGCAAAACTGGCTATTTTTAAAGCTTTAAATAAACCCTTTTAAATATTAATATATTAAAAAAAATTAAATTATATATATAAATAAATTTATATCATCATATATATTCATAATAGAATATCAAAAAGCTCCAATTGTATTTATAACTTGATATTCAAATCCCGGTTGAATCGATATTCAATTTATATTGAAAAATTCATTTATAATATAAATAAATCGTTATAAATTATAAAGGAATTCCATAGCGACTTTTCGAAAATTTGATTTGGACATAAATCAAAATCTACACAATGAAATCCCGATTTTTCTCCTCCACTAGAAAAATATACTTCACCAGCTCCGAACGTTTCTTGTTTCATAGAAATCAGATTTAAAACGAATACTGTATATTCATTTAAAGTTCGAATCGCCAAATAGCGAATTGCTGCGCCATTTCAAGCTCGATTTTAATTATAATATAATTATATGTTCAACTATCGTTTATATAATATATTCGTTAATATAATTCAACTCTAAACTGAATTATATATTTTAAATGGTCCAATTCACACAATATTGTGAATTCTGTTAATTCCGATTATTTCAGAATTAAATATAGTATTTAATTATTATATTAATTAAATATTCAGTATAATTCAATTCAATAACCATTTAAATTTTAAATAATTAAATTAATTAATTATTATATTGTGAAAATACGGGACATTACATTGTTCCCCCCTTAAAATAATTTCGTGCTCGAAATTTCTAAAGTAGAAAACAAACCCTATTAACTGGATTAAAAATTATTTGTTTAATTCTTAACTCCAGTTTCAACTAAACAATCCATTCCAATTAAAATGTTAATTTATTTCTATTAATGAAAATTTTCAAAAATTCTGAAAATATTCTAACACCCGAAATATTCGAAAAATTTCGCCAACACCTCCTTTGTATTGGTCAATCGGTACAACTACAACTCATCTCTCTAGGCCTTCTCCAAGCCAAAAGAAAATCAAACAGCCAAGTGGCTTGCCAAGTGGCTTGCCAATTCGGCTCATCAAAATATCATGCCTAATATTAATATAAACTGATACCTTTTTGTCGGGCATATCAACACATCCTTTCCATCGGTTATCAATTCAGCATATACAAATGTTATCCCAGTCAAACTCAAATCACCTTTATCTCCAACACAACCATTCGCTTATCCAAGCCAAATTCCATTATCAATCTCAAGTACCATTCTTGATTTTCAATTTAGTTTCACACAATTTCCATCTTTTTTTCTAATTTAAACAATCTGTTCCTGGGAGTTTTTAAACATCTTTGTCTTTTAAAAATCAAATATTCATTTCGTAGTATCAAAACAACTTGTTCCTCTCAAAACAATTCACAACAAAAAATTTGGTAGTAATCCGTCACTTACAACTCGAATATGAACACCGACGATGTCATAATCATCATCGGAATCTATTTCCATCTATCGAAGTGAGTTCAATACTATATCACTTTCAAAACCATATTTAAACATTTCCATTTTGAGATCAATTCAAAATATCATTCTCAAAACAATTTAGATTCTCCCAGGATTTTAAAATTCCCATATATTTAATTCTATTCCATTTACAAAACTTTTCCAACTTTCCAGAGTTATAATTTCAATTCTAATTTAAATTCAGATTTAATTCATTACATAACACTTATACGAATCTTGATTGGTTATTTACATAACCGTTTCAATTATAATCTTATCCGATTATAGTAACAACCAATATATCCAATATATTATAATGATTCCAATATAGATCCTTTATATCAAAATATAATTTGGGTAAAATTATTTCATATACCCTCTTTTCAAAACATACAGTGTCGGTTCATCGTATTCGAGTGTTTATAAATCCCTACCGATACAGTGGATCAAACTGATCGACCAAAATTCATAAACTACTCAACCAATGAATCTCCACAATATAAAACATTTTTTATATCAAATAACAAATACGTTCACTCGTATATTTACACTCAACTCAATCTAGGGCATTACTAACCCCATCTCTACTAAGTTACGCCACAGAGCCAAGGTAATCACTTAACCTTTGCTCTGATACCAACTGTAATGACCCGGGTTTTCGCGATCCTGGGTAATCGACATAAACTCAATGTCGCCTATCCAAGCATCAGAAATACCGGAAAGTTAATGAAAGAAAATAGAGGGTGAGAATAGATAAGATAGAAACTTAGAATAGAAGAAGAAGAAGAACATACAACATCGGAGTAAACACGAATTTCACAGTGGAACGAATAAATATATTTCATAACATAACTTTGAAAAATAACAACATTTATATACAATACCATTATTAGAGTATAACACTTACAACACAGCATAAATAACAATAGCTATAAAATCCTGAAGCCTCCTGCTCCAACTCGTCAAGTATATGTAAATCCCGACTACTTGACTGCCCGTACAAAATTGGGCACCCAAGAGTTTAGGGAAAACAAAACAAAATAAACTTCGGGTCAGTCATGTGACTGGTATGAGTAAACTCAAATCATTTGTTTAACTTTTAAAATCCTTTTTAAAGAAATGATAATCGTAAGACCGATCCACACATAAACACGGATGGTTTTTCCAAAACATTTCTTTAAAATTAATACTCTTCTGATATTATAATAATGTCTAAATCAAATAAATAGCAATCTAGTGGAAACGCTTTAATCTCACGTCCCACATATATTATATACAATCAAACACCGCGAGCACTTATTGGGGAATGGATTCCAACTATGACAAGGTATGGATCCACCTTCCGATCAGTGTACTCTAGAAGCGATACACTGGAGTTTAACAAGAACATCTTGTAACTCGGCCACACATGACCGGCCATTCATTTCGCTTGAATGTTCCGAATATATTATCACCTTATGGTTGGTATACCAATATAACCATTCCTGGGAGATACAGAAGCGAAAGAAGTAACAAATATGAATATTCTCTAGATGGTGACAATATACCCTACTTGGGTGCGACCCATTTAGCCATGTTGCCTGTCTGATTTCCGTCATTTCCCAGTTGATGAGGCTTGAGGTCGTAATGTATCTTTTAACAGATCACTCCTTCATTTACTTTGAATGCCACATCGTCATACCCATCAAATCACAAATTGATTTCCCCAAAAATACCACGGGTATAAGCTAAGAGAAACGAATTCCTCTGCCACCAATGTAAATACGTTTAAAACGATCAACTGACGCGATCTGCCAGACTTACTCTGTCAGACATTCGTCCATTTAAGTTGTCCTGGGATTGGACAATCCGAAGGAACTATTTTGTAAACAGGACAGCACTTGCATAACTCTGACTTTAATTATCTTCATCATATTTGATTCGCAACGCTAATGCCATACGTAGTGGTTTTCAAATAATATATCTGATCCTGGTCTTTCCGTATTGACAACGGAAATGGTCAAAACTTTGATAGTCAGTGGTTTAACTATCAAAGAAAACGCGTGTGCAAACAACAATATTATTTCCAGATGGAAATCTTACCGATCAATCATCATTTCATTTCCCAATTTATCATTTCCATATATTCATGCATTCCTTATTTTCTAAAATTAGAAAATATACGTTATTAACTTTGGAAAACATCTCCATTTTTGATACACACATCAATATCTTCCCACCTCTATCAATCTCTAGCTGTAAACTAGTAAGAGAACAACTCCCTACGTATTAACCCCGAAGGCCGTAACCAACATCAGATCAATACCCAGAAAGTCATTGAATTCAACTAATTTCCAGTCAGTTCTAATTTCAGTAATTCCATTTAAATTCCTAATTCAAACCTTAAATTCCTTTATAATATTTTATTTGCAAAATATTTACTTTAAATCAATACCATGTTACACCCGTGTGCGAAGAACGGGTCTAAACCTTCCAAATGTAAAATTCTCTTTTTATAAAACACTATTCATTTTCCAAATGTTTCCCTTTTATAGATCTATTTACTTTCTAAATCAATATTCCTTTTATATTCTATTTATTTTATAAATATTTCCCTTTCAATTCTATTTATTTAACATATAAATATTTCCTTTTCAATTCAATATCCACTTTGAAATTCCTTTTTATAAAATCATTTGATTTTATATAAATATATTTTATTTTCAACATACACATTGAAAATTCCCATTTTTAAATTCTAGTATTATATATGGTATTTAAAATACCAAATAACAATGATCAATATCATTCAACACACATAATCAACCACAGATTATATATCACATCATATATTACAATATATGAAAAACAGTAAAATAAATGTTGGGGAATCCAGCTGGATTCCTCCGACCTGTTTCCCTGCATCCAAAGATGTTAAGCAACATAAATAACATCACTTTCATTTCGATATGAAATATTCTGATAAACAGAAACAACACTTGATTAACGATTTCTATATATATCATTATCTATAATTTCAACCAATACATCAGTAATTCAACCAACCAATCAACACACAGCAATCAATTATCATTTATCATTACTAGATTATATTTATAAAAATATAAATTGATCAGAGTTAGTGAGATTTACTCACATTGGACAGTTATCGTTAAATAATGATAAACTGTTGTTTGATTCAGATCAAACAATTTATTTCGCCATAAATTCAAACGAGCTCCAATTCACTCCCAGTCAGTTCCATGTTGTAGTGTCCGTCCATGCGATCCCAACGGATCTTGTTTCACTGATTTTCGACCACATCTGAGATAGTTATGATATTAAAAAGTGAATATACATTTAACTTAAATTTAAACATAGTTGATTATAATATTTGGGCTTTACCCTCATATGTCGGCCCAACTACCACATCTAAGAACCCAGCCCACATACCGCACCCTTCTTCCCAAAACAAGGATCACTCCTCCTAGTTTTCTTGCTCCCAACATTTGCTAGTACAAGCCATTTCCTGTTTCACTCCTTCAATCTGTTCTCTCTCTGTACATCATGAAAACCAAACAAATGTCGCGCTCTTCTTCCTCATCAAACAACCCTCCTTCCTATCACTGAATTACAACACTCGCACCTCACCTCTCTAATGTGTCGCCCAGCTTTCGCTGCTCAACCCAGTGTCGACATCGACACTAATTTTCTCCAAATTACTCAAGGAAATCGCAACGCACTCTACTCTTCACGGTATATTCAAATCCGCAACTAAAAAAAAGCCTAGTCTATTGTACTTCAAGATAATTGGAACCCTAATTCACTGTTCTAAAATTTGAACAGCCGTTGTACTTACTAAAACTAGTACAGGAGCAAAGCGAATTGTTTGAAGACTTCAAAAACACATGTTTCATGATTTTAGCCATTTGATTTGAATTACTATGATTTTTTTTTTCAAAGATGCAGACTCACGATATTGGTTTACAAGAGGGAAACAACGGCGGAAAGTTTTGTTTGACTGAGGGAGGTAGAAATTAGGTTTAGAAAAGTTGTAATGGTATTTATAGGAAAATGTTAATATATTTTTATTCGTTATTTAATTCATTTTTGAGCAAATTCTACGTGTATTTATTGTTAAAAATTCCTATAATTACACATGATATCTAAAAATCACAAAAATGGACACACACCTTCAGTTCGGCATTACGGACCCAACGAAACTGGTTTCGTCGAATTCCGACTCTGTTTGCTCGCACAGCGTATTTTTAACTATCAAAATACTGACTGTTTTTCACATTAAAATCCTGTACGGCCACATACTGATTCTAAAAATCACGAAAATTGAAATCTAACAATAATTTAATATTGCGGATCCAATAAAATTAGTTTCGTCAAAAACGGAGGTCTTTTGCAAAACTGGTTTTTTTAATGCTCTAAATAAACCCTTTTAAATATTAATATATTTAAAAATAATTAAATTATATATATAAATAAATTTATATCATCGTATAAATTCACAATAGAATATCATACAACTCCAATTATATTTATAACATGATATTCAAATCTCGATTGAATCGATATTCAATTTATATTGAAAAATTCATTTATAATATAAACAAATCGTTATAAATTATAAAGGAATTCCATAGCGACTTTTTGAAAATTTGATTTGGACATAAATCAAAATCTACACAATGAAATCCCGATTTTTCTCCTCCACTAGAAAAATTTACTTCACCAGCTCCGAACGTTTCTTGTTTCATAGAAATCAGATTTAAAACGAATAGTGTATATTCATTTAAAGTTCGAATCGCCAAATAGCGAATTGCTGCGCCATTTCAAGCTCGATTTTAATTATAATATAATTATATGTTCAACTATCGTTTATATAATATATTCGTTAATATAATTCAACTCTAAACTGAATTATATATTTTAAATGGTCCAATTCACACAATATTGTGAATTCTGTTAATTCCGATTATTTCAGAATTAAATATAGTATTTAATTATTATATTAATTAAATATTCAGTATAATTCAATTCAATAACCATTTAAATTTTAAATAATTAAATTAATTAATTATTATATTGTGAAAATTACAGGACATTACACCTTTGATGTATTCAAGGCACCCTATGGAGGAGGAACATATAATCCCGGGTACATGTGCCCAGTTTCGAATGAAGCACACTCTACATTTATTCTTTGTAGAATGAGATCTGCCTCTGTTTTGGCCTACGTCTGCCCCGTCTCTTCTATAAAGACGAGCATGCTTTTTCCTCTACTTAGGTCCCATTCCATAGAAGGAACGGAAGGTAAAAAGAAGCACTTAAAGCATGCCAAAAATGTAATTTAGAAAAAGACTATAATATCAAAGGATCCGTTAAAACCAAAAGCTCTTTCGTATCTATTATCTCTGGAAAAAGATTTCTAGGTTCTAATGCCTAAATATGGAAGTCTTTTACAAGCTAAATGAGGCTTTGTTCATATTAATTAATTCCATAAAAAGATTTCTGGATTTTTGGTATTTTAATACTCGAATATAAGTTTCAGGTCTTATATAAGCCAAAGGGTGCTACGTTCGTATTGATTAATTCTAGAAAAAGGTTTCTGGATTTATGGTACTCTAATACTCGAATCTCAGTTTCGGGTCTTCTATAAGCCGAAGGAGGCTTCATTCATATCTAATACTTCTAGAAGAAGATTTCTAGGTTTCTATGAACTTATTTCCCGAATCTAGGTTTTAGGTGTTCTATTAGCTAAAGGTGGCTTTGTGTGTTTTAATTATTCCTAGAAAAAGGTTTAGGGACTTCTATTATTTCTTTTATCACTTGAACCTGGGTTTCGAGGCGCCTGCAAGCCAAAAGAGGCTTCGTTCATATTAATTATTTCCAAGAGAAAAAAATTCTGGGTTTATATTATTTTATTTCCTGAATTTTAGTAGAAATTGGCTTCATTTATATTTCTTATTTCCAGAGGAAGACTTCCGGGTCTCTACTATTCTAATGCCTGAATATTGTTTCAAGTCTTCTATATGCCGAAGAAGGCTTCATTTTATGTCTATTATATTCAGAAAACGGTCTTTTACCAAAATTTGGGCTTTAGATATATTATAAGTCGAAGATGGTTTCTCCTATACTAATCATTTCCAAAAGGAAGTTTCTAAATTTTTATTGTCTTAATACCCGAATATGGGTTCTAATTTATTGTGTTTATTAAGAGAAGGATATGTAGGTAGATCAACACATACAAAATATGCTCAAGTAAATAATCCAAAAAGAAAAGGAAAGCTACAATTAAAATCAAGTAGCTGATTAAATTACATATCAAAAAATGCTCCTATACAAACAGGTAAAGAAAGAGTAAAGGTGATTCACAAATTATTAAGCATCACTATCAAATTCTGCGAAAACATAGGGTCTAAAGGATTTTTAAGAACAGTTTGGAGCATATTCTTAATCTTTTCCTCTTTATCCCTGGCACTGTCAGCATCCTCAACTTAGTAAATCTAAATTTTAAGAGCTTGATTGAATGCTCTATTAGTTCATTCAAAATTAGTCGATTAGTCTACTATTTCATTAAAAGCACTATTAGTATCGTCAACTTAGTCGATTATTTCATTCAAAATCCATTGCTGAGTTATAAATTTATCCATAACTTAATTTTTCTAATTAAATTCCAACTCCCTTGGAAATAAATTATTTTATAAAATTCGACATAATCAAATTCTAATTATAAATCCCTTGGATTTATCTCAATTCCTTTTATATTTCAAATTCCGGAATAAAATCTATTGTTCCCTTTTCTAAATGATTTCAATTCCCTTCTTATTCTAATAACTTCTATTTATAGAAATTCTTTTTCTTACAAAATCCTATTATAAGTGCTATTCTCTTTAAGCTCCAACATCACTTATAATATGATTTGTTGTCCCATATCGACTTTAATCTATTTATAAGATAATGGTCAAAACCAATATAAATTCACTCTTCCTATTTCGTTATATATTTATTTTACTTCTTTATAACTTCCTCTTTTGAATAATTTGATTTTAAGAAAATATCTTGTTATTATTAAATATATATATGTATATAGAATCTAGTTTATATTTTAAAATATTGGAAATGCTTACTTCTTAAAAATATTAAATATTAAATTATAGTTTCTATTCAAATTTCCTTTCTAAAAATAAATTATTTTTATAAAATTTGACGTAATCTAATTCCAATTTTAAATCCTTTGGATTTATCTCAATTCCATTTACATTCCGAACATCAGAATAATTTCATCGTTTCCAATGGAAACGATTCCCAATTTCACTTTTTAAATTCACCTTTGAATTTAAATTCCTAAATTATCTAGTGCTAATTATTTCTCCTCATTTATAAGCACAGCTTATAAACTACACTACTTGTTTTTATTATTAAAAACAAGTTATTATTTCCCAAACCATTTGAAATTAAATTTCTATTTTGAAAAAAAAAATTCCTATAAAATCTCAAAATTCCTTCTTATGATATTTTAAGTATCAATAATTAGGGCCAGTGCTATTCAAACATCCAAACACAACAAAACATCTAACACATCATATATCACAGTATGTATGAAAACAAACAATAATAATTTTGAGGAATCCAGTTGGATCCTCCAACCTGTTTTTCCTTCATCAATAGATATTAGACAACAAAAATGATGCCAATCCTACTTCAAAGCAGGATATCACAGTATAGAAGGTCATCCGCTATTATGCGGGCCGCAAAGGGTCTCATCCGCTAAAAATTATTGGAATATTCAACTACCAACCTTAAGTATAACTTATATATATATATATGTATATATATGTATATGTATATATATTACATAGTAGCAGTCAATTGATAATACAAAATCAATTCATCCATTAAACCAATAAATAAAAATAATTCTAATTATTAGATTCTAAGTGAGATTTACTCACATTGATTTTTAGTTTCAATCCATTCTGATTCCAAATTTGATCCCAACTTATGTCGTCTGCAATAACGAATTACTCAATTAACGCTATTCGATACAATCTAATAACTGAAATAACCCTTCTCTCTAACCTCGGTTGTTACATGAACCATTCTTGGGAAAGAACCTCCAACCTTGATCACGATAGTTCTCCATTATACCAAGAAATCGAGGTAAACCACCCCCATTCAACTTCGTTCCACACTAGCTATACAACTCGTCTCCTCGGTTCAAGTTCGGTCACAAAAAGAAAGTCATGACCTGCTACCCTAATGGATACTGCCTTGCGACGCATTTCGCCAGAGACGATCACAAACCTTCGAAGAACAACTTCAGACTCTATGCAATGCCACAATCTCATCGTTGAGCTCTATTTCGCCTATGTTGTCTTCACACTCATCGCGACCCACATCTGATTAACAGAATTGACCATCGCGATTATCATAAGTGCACCGCACAATCTCTACCGCTCATAGCTTCGTCTCCTTCTCCCAAACACAATGCCTATACTGGTTCAAAAAATCAATCTCCATACCACAAAGAAGATATTCCAAAGATCACTATATCAAATTCGAACCACGGAAAGGCATCACACAAATTTGGGCGATGTGACTATGAATCCCTTGAACGATCAAGGTGGATGCGGTTTTGATTTTTGAAGAGGGTGGATTCACGATTTTTCTTTGATTTGCTCAGGATCTAAATGAAAAAAACGGGTAAGGGGTTGTGATGTATTTATAAAGGAGGAAGAAACATTTGTACATTTCAAATTTAATGCTTGGTCTCCCTAACTACAAGCATATTTAATTTTGAAAAGTTTAAAATTTTAATTCGGTTTGATTTTAAAAAGTTTTGTTTTGATTTTCCAATTAATGCGATTTGATTTTGATACGATTTATTATTATAATATTCTCATGAAACTTATGCCTGAAGTTTTATGTTTAAACGACCACATACAAGCTTCAATCGCGATGAAAATTAACATACTGCTATGGTTTGACATTCCAGACCCAATAAATTGGTTTTGTCAAAAAAGAAGTCATTTAAAAAAATGGCGATTTCAATGTATCAAAATAATAAGATAAAGATAAAATGTATATTCAAAAAATTCAAACTAATTGATAATAAAATATTATTATCGTTCTAATTCAAATAGAATTTGTATTAATACTTAATCGTTTTGACTCTGTTTTAACTTAGAATTTAATTATTTGTTGTTTTTTATATATAAGAATTCGATATATTCGAATTTTAAATTGTATTTCATTTATTCAATCGGTAATTTTCATATAAAATCCCATTAATATTATCAACTCAACATTTAAAACAATATTAAATGTTTGAAATTAATTGAATAAAAATTAGAGTCGTTACTGTTTGGACCTCTAAATGTTTTCCTTTAACTTTTTGACATTCAATTAGACTTTTGGCATGCTTTCAGATATATTTTCACACTTTTGCACATTGGAGCTATTTCTTAGATATTCTAGCACATTTTGACTCAACGAAGAAGATGAAGGGCATTTTGGTCAAAGTTTGTTTAACAAACTATTTTTTGGTCTATTATACAACTTCGTACACAGAAATTGTCCGACTTGTACAACATTTTAATTGACAATTATATTATAAATGATTACTATGAAGTGGACGCAGGCATAGTGCAAAACCACTATAAAAGTTGTGTTCCACCTTTACATTTCTCTACTTTTCGGAGTTGGATTCTTGCTTTGCTATAAAACTTACACTTGGGTATTGGTGTGCGCAAATAGCCAATTCTCCACGTTAATATTATTCCCGTTAGGTCAACAAGATAACAACTACATTGGTTTAGTTGTTCATAAGGAACATAGTTAGATTGCATGGAGTTCCTACTAGTATCGTTAGTGATGGGGATGCTTTGTTTACAACCAAATTCTGAAGAGTCGGCAAAATACATTAGGTACTAAGTTCAGGTTGAGTGCCGCATACCTCCCACAAATTGATGAGAAGAAGGTACATATCGATTTGCTAAGGGCATATATGCTAGATTTTGGAAGCTCGGGGAGGGTTTAATGCATCTAAGCAAATCAACATATTTTAGGAGAATCTGACGGTTGGAACTCCTAGTACGTCAATTCAAAGTTTATGGCCGCATTTCGCGAACTACCGTTGCGTGACTAGTTCTATTCAGACCAAATTCAATTTATAATTAAAACTAAATTGAAACACTTCCAAAATAATTTATTAATCATACAAACATATATAATTATTTTTAGAAACTATATTTCAATTATTTCTCTTTGAAATCAAATATTCCATCATTTAATCATTTTAATATTATTTTAATCATTAAAATAATATTATTTTTCAAATCTTATTATTTGAAGTTCAAATTTTCCTGACATACATTATAAAAATAAATAAGATAGTTCTGTAAAGAAAATCTTCTTAAAACTTTATCTAGATATCCTAACTGAACTTCACTTTTACCTATTACTATTCATTTTCAAATAAATTTGAAAATGTGCCTTTATTACTTGAAAATTAGTTAAAATCAAATTCTTACTTTTATGAGAACTATTCATAATTACTTAATCTATCTTTCCAAATTATTTTGGATTTAAAATTCAAACTTTTATTTTTCATTGAATATTTTATTAATAAATTATTCAAATTAATTCTGAATTAGAACAAAATTCAACCAACTACCATATAAAACAATTTATATGGATTTCACACATCATTAGCATCCAATAATAGTTATTACTAACAATTAACATCCAATTACAACATATTGTGGTGCATGCCATATAAGCCTTAAACCATTAACGCTTATATGGGTTTGTCAATCAACAAATTAACCTCAGTATCAATCAATAAGTTATATTTCAACCACTAGTGACAACCAATCATCAATTATCCAAAGAGGGTTCACATCGATATCCATTAACCAACACCTAGTTAATTACTTTCTAATGACTATTTAAGGTTCAATCAATTCCCAATGTCCACATCATTAGTTTTAAGTGTCATAAACCCAAGTATCTACAACTATATCGTTTAAAAATCATTTTTTTTATCACCCTAAACATCATTAAACCATTTAATAATCCTATATCATCCATCATACAACAATACATCTCAAGCAATCCACAATAGCATCTAAAATTAAACCCTTAATCAATTTTAAAGTTCTTATCGAAAGCTATCCCACACCACGACTATTCTAGGTAGGATATCCAAGCTACAATTCAATCCAAAAATCTTCTTAGAAACCAAATTCACACCTTTTTTGCATCATGAACTAAATATAATAGGGGTATACATTTTCAACTTGAGTTTGAGGAGGGAAAATTGGATTTTTATGGGTTTTAAAGGCTTGGAAGGGTTAGTGGGACCCACGACTTGGGGTAAATAGGGTCCACCACGTTGTAGCTGGAGTGGGTTCGAAAGTGGGCTGGCGAGGTCAAGCGTGGGGCTGGTGGGTCCCGGGGGTGGAGACTCAGGTGTATTTTGGCTAGAAGTTGAAATTAGGGATTATAAAGGGTATTTTAGGGTTTTACAAAGGGGTGGGTCACGACTTGGAGGAGGGCTACTGACGTGGGGTACGCAGTTCAAAGGGGAAGGGAGAGAAGGTAGAAGTGGGTTGGGTGGTGGAGGATTGGGTGTCATATGGCCATGGAGGTGGGAGAGAAGGAGGAAGAGTGGAAGCTTAAGAAAATGAAAAGTGGAAAATGGAAAAAGAGAGAAGTGGTTGGAATTTTTTATAGAAAGGAGAAGGAGATGGATGTTGAGGCATCGGGACATGGTGAAAGGGGAGAAAGCACAAGATGAGGGTCTAAGGGCTTGACACATAAAACTAAAAAAATTTGCCTTTAAGCTTGTTTTAAAGGTGAAACTCGTTTGACTCTTTTCGTGCGTTTATCGCTCGCATGATCAAACGGTAAGTCAGATCGATACGAAATTTAGAACCTACTATATTTCATAGTTATGATTCAATGAAATAAGTCTCATCGAACTTGGAGTTCGTTTATTTGCTTTTCTTATTATTTTATTATGTTGTTACTTAACTTTCTCTGAATTTCCTGATACGCGTTTATTTTTCATACGCTCACATACTAACTCCGAAAATTATGAAATTTGGAACCTTACCATATTTCAATGTTCTAGATCCGATAAAATTAGTTTCATCGAATTCAGAAACCTTTTCAAAAACGTCCTTATTTCTAGCTTTTATTGAATTCTAACTGATTTTCCAATACACGTTTATATTGCGTATGCTTACACACTGACTTTGATTGACTTGAAATTTTAAACCTAGCAATAATTAACTATCTTGGATCCGATGAAAGTTGTTTCATTGAAATCCGATATCATTTGCACAATGTCTATTTTTCGGATATAGAAATAATATTAAAATATCAAATTTTAATATATTTAATCTTAAATCACCTTTAAAAGTCCACTAATCTTATTTAAATTCATATTTTGAATTGACCAAAATTTGGATCGTTACAAAAAGACCAACTATTACATTAAAATAAAATAGAAAAATAAGCTTTATTTCCATCTTTCGAATTCATAAATACAAATTGATATTATACATACCACCATCCATCGCACCGAATTTTTGTCCTCTTGATTTACTTATTTGAGAACTTATCAATAAAACGTTCAAACATGTCCTTAAAACTAGAAAAGTTAATGAATTTTGTCCTTCATACTATTTTCTCACTCAAGTTAACTAATACTCATTTATTATTCATATGATCGCAAATATCATAAATTTCGGTATGTATATAGTCTTTATGCATTTGATGGAAAAATTATAAAACTAATTTATTCAAACATAAAAATACCTTGATCAAAAAATTAAAAATGTGTATAGAAATAATACTGGTACTTTTAATTTTATGATCATGTAATTCAAATTTTTTATCACACGTTATGTATAACATAATTTAGTTTTAAGAATTTTAAAGATAAGTTAATTTAGTTTTAAGAATTTAAAAGTTCATATTTTATAACACTACGAAGTGAACACATAAAAATTAGATAAATTATATAACCATTCTCACCTTAAACATGTTACTAAACCTTTTATAACCCAATTAAACAAGTTTACAATGAAAGGTAAGTGGGCAATTAGATGGAGAATTTGAGCAGGGAATTTAATTAAAGAAGAAAATGTATGGAAGCGAACGAGGTATTTGAGCTGATAATATAAACGGAGTATTTGAAATTTATATTTGAAATCTATTAATTCCTTGAATTCATTCATACTAAATTCATAACATGGAACACTCAGATACGATTGTAAAGCAAAAATCCACATAGTTTTACAAGTTTTTCAAAATTTAGATTCAAATGAAACATAATTATTGAAAGTGGTAATTTATGTTCAACGTCTCAAATACAACAGAAAGAACAATTAGTTGAAAATGCCTGTTAACCACAAAATTACTTCTTTAAATAAATAAAATGAAAGAAGGCTGGAACGAAAGGAAAAAGAATTTAGAAAAAGAAAAGGAAAGCTTGGCGTCGCAACACTCTATTAAAGGCGAAGATTCCTCATGAAGATGAAGGTCATCGATTATCCTCTGAAAGGCACTTCCTTGGTGGATAAAGGCAAAGGTAAAAGAAACTACGTCTCGTGAAATGCCGAAGAGTTTTCATGCCAATGAGTACATGATAAAACCAAGTGACGAAGAATACAAAAGAAAGATCCACCGAAAGGGAAGAGCATAGGAAAATCTCTTACACTCAATAAAAATACTCGCAGTATCAAATGAAGCATCAATTTAGAATTAACTATCGTTCAAGCCGGAAGATGGCATACGTGTATGCCTCCCGCAATGCCTAGATTCACTTCCATGAAAATGTACTCAATAAATCACCCAAAGAGGTGCTTGTACGAAGCCCTCAAAAGTGGAAGGAAGCCAATTTGCACCAATAAATAGGACCCTAGAGGTCCGAGATCGGGACATTTAATTCATTTCTGTAATATGCAGTACTAAATTACGCAGTGAAACCTTAGATTTCCAAATCGAATTGGGGATTATTTTTATTTTCTTGAAATCCTTTTTCATGATTTGCAATGGAAAGAAGGATTGAGAAGCCTAATCAGTAGAGTTTAATTTTAAGAAAATAGAGCATGATCAATTACACTATTAACTCTCTTAATAGTCGACAATGGATGATTCAACTTTTACTTCCTTATTTTTCCCAAAACAATATTACGAATCACAAAAAAGGGAAAGTTGCATAGCTAATACCTTAGGTGGTAATAAGCTAATAGAAAGGCGTAATCATATTACCATCGATGGGATTTATTTCCTCTTGATGACTAAGATTAATCGAATTCCATTTATGGATCTTGCAATATTCAATTCCTCATTCATAGTACTGATTTTCTATCTTTATTCCCAAAAGATTATAACTTTTTGAAGGGATTGGCATTTCGGATCAGGTTAAAATTCTGATACCAAACTTCAACCTGAAGAGCTTCTGATCAACCTTTACTCTTCTGGTCTTTATTGGAAATCAAATGTCGCCATCCTCTCGGTGTGGTTATGTAGTATCAAGTTTAGGACGAAAGGCTCATGCTTTCATCATTTGCCTATGAAAGCGACTTTCGGGATATTAACCATTTTTATGACTAACAATTGTAGTGATAGAAGGTGAGCTTGAACCATCAACCTTGTGGTCAATGTAAATTAATTTTTCTCTTCGTGTTTGGTTTAATGTAGGAATCATGAAGACCACCATGACCAAATCGAAGAAATTGGACATAATTAGTGAGAGTAAAGTTTATATCTCTAGGCTATAGGAGGATGTAATCCTATCCTTCAACCAAGAAAACTCCCTACGGGGAGAACCCTCTGTCAGAGTCTTAACGAGCAAACGTAGAAAGAATCAACCAATTGTAATGAAAGTCTTGATAGACGAACTACTTTCTCAGAACAAATCTAAGATCCAAAGACAACGGAATACCAAGAACACGGGCAAACGTAAAAAGAAAGGGTCAAGGGATAACCAATTTGAAAGAAAGGAAAGGAACAAGCCATCATAATGCGAGAAGCTAGAGGATAAGAATACAAAAGAAGACTATCAAGGAAAACTACGGAATAAGGTGAAGCAATCTGCGAGCTCCACTACTATATAAACCCCACCGAAAAAATAACCGTAACAAGGCTGAAAGCCTTCAAGAATTCCATTTTCCTACTGACAAATTTATCTGAATGAATGAATCGACCACGCTGTGAAGAAGGCATTAGCTCACAAAGGTGGAGCTAGGCCAGGTTTCGATCGAAATAATAAGCGACATGGTAGGTAGAGTCCGACAATAAATCAGTGACACTAAAGAACCCTTTAGCTTTCATCCATGTAGGAAAATGGAATTTGTATGCCATAACCAGTGAACTCTATACAGGAAAAAAAAAACTATACCCAATTAGAAGATTGGAGGTACAATGTATGCCATAACCAAATTTGCAGCAGTGGAACATGTCTAAAATGAATTTGATATTGGTAAGTAAGAACTCCGTTATTATGATATCTCTAAGTAACCATGTAATTCAAGGCATGAATTACAATTCTAAAATTGACTTAGTATAAAATTTGTTGCAAAAATACACTAATGTTTCTAGAATATAAATTTAATCTTTTAACCGTTGCTTAGCTAGCCATCATGCAGCTTCTTGTATGATACATTTATTTCCCCTTACTCTGACATAAGTGGAGGTATCGAGCTCATCAGCCTTTCCGCTTTTGATGATAGTGTGTCATCTCCGCCAGTGCTGATGTTCTGCTTTCCTTTACCACTACCACCCATTAGCCTGATTGCTCTTCGACTGAGGTTTTCTCTGACAAATAAACAAGCTGGAGCCAACCATATCTAGATTACTAGTTGTATAAATGAAAGATTTCGGCAATGCATGGGGAATTTTTGGAAAATTTCTTGAATCTTGATGCTTATAACCAAAATTTGGATCCTCATCCTAAAGTCAGTGCAAGGGTTGAGATCAAAAGCCTTGTTATAACATTTATCTACTTTTGGACTTGCAGAATTTATCATGTTTGGATTAAGTTGCTTTGTACTAGTCAAGTATGTAATAATGCTGAAAATGTTAATGTTGAATTTTTTATTTTTTTTGTAGATAACAATATACTGTTTGTTTTGCTCATTGTGCACTATTAATTTTCAGTGCATTATTTATGCTTATCTGCTATTCATTTCATTTCCAAAGGTGCTTATTTGAAAAAAATGTATTTTTTTAACAACTAGCAAAATAGTTGTAGCAAACATTATTACAACAAACAAAACACTTGTAAAATAGTTTTCTACAAGTGTCAGTAGTAGTAGTAGTAAAAGTCATTTTACAACTATTAAACGCAGTTGTAAAAATAATTTTTTACAAGTGTTAAAAACAGTTGTAAATAGTTGTGACTCTATTACAGCTGTGGCTATAAGGGCGGTTGAACGCAAGTTGTAATAGATCTTACAATTGTTTTTGACAGTTCCAAAATTGTATTTTTATTGTAGTGAGAATTTCTACATGGTTGGGAGTAGGATACCTCTTTTCATAATGGATTATTTTAAAAATTCCTAGGTATATCCTAGATCCTTCCCCCAAAAAGGAAAGGGGTAAGTCCAGGACATTGCATGGCCTAATCCCTGGGTATATCCCGGATGCCTCTTAAAGTCGCGCCTTCGTGTCGGGTTGGTGTCCCACAAGCCCTTAACCACGTCCAAGGGCCAAGTTAAGGCGCCTTCTAGAGGAGGGACGGTTAATCGTCAGTGCAAAATCTAGTTATGAATGGAGCACGCTCTGCCTCGGATCCTTTCATGATCAAGCCCTGCCTCTACTTCGGCATAAACACATATTGCCTCCATTTATGTCATATTCGCAAAAAGGATCAAAAGCTCTAAAGGAACTCTGATGCATGCCAAGCCTCTACTTTAAGAAAAAGCCAACAATGGCCAAAATACTTCAAAACCGAAAGTGCTTTCATACTGGTACATTTTGGGCTTTGTTAAAATGGAAGATGGTTTCATAATTTGGGCTTCGACAGTCATATCGGAAAAGGATAATTTGGGCTTCTATTAAAGTCATAAATGGTGTCGTCGTAATTAACGGCGAAAGAAGACATTCTAGACTTCCAAACCTTTTATTACCCAAATTTGGGTCAGAGTATATGATTGAATTATACCTAGAAGAAAATTTCTGAATATCTATTATCATAATACGCAAATATGTGTTTCGAGTCATCTATACCAAAGGAGGCTTGAATTTCTGGATTCCTATTATTTTAATACCCATAACCGAGTTTCAAGCCTTCTATATCTTATACCTAAATCTCAGTTTATGGTCTCCCAAGAAGAAGGTGGCTTTGTCTAATTTGTGTCTAGAATTATGATTTCTTATATTTCTTTTTATTACCCGAATATGGGGTTTCAGATCTTCTGAGCTAAGAAATGGCTTTATATAATGAAAGTTCATAAGTTCCTTTAAAAATACCTGAATTAGGGTTCCAAAATTTTCAAGCTAACAGGCCTTTATTTTGTTTACTTCTCGAATTATGATTTCTGACTTTCTTAATACCCAAATTTGGGTTTGGGATCTATCCAATTAACAGAAGATTCAAGTATTTCTGTTGGCATCCAAATTTGGATTGCAGAGATGGACCTCTAAGTTTCTGACTAGCTTTCAATCCCTGCTGTCATTAGGAAGATTAATATTCCATTCCTTTCTAGGATAAATTCACATATTAACATTGAAATTCTCAAACACTAACATAGACAAGATTGCAGGTAAAGTGCATTCTTAGAATTTGTCCTAAAGAACAAAAGCTTCTTACACACTTGGGGGGAAGCTGAATGTAAACCCCAAAATTACTTTTTCAAATAAATAAAGTGAAAGAAGGCTGGAATGAAAGGAAAAAGTTTCCGAAAGAATCAAAGGAAAACTAGGCATCACAACACTCTACTGAAGGCATAGATTCCTCATAAAGACGAAGGTTAACGGTTATCCTCCAAACGTCCCTTCCTTGATGGATAAAGGAAAAGGCAAAATAAACCACTTCTTGTAAAATGCCAAAGGATTCTCGTGCCAAAGGGTATATGATAAAACCAAACGAAGAAGAATACAAAAGAAAGATCCACCGAAAGGGAAGAGCGTAGGAAAGGCTCCTACACTTAATGGGAAGACCTATCGTATTGAAAGAAGCATCATTCCGGAAATAACAATCGTTACAAGCCGGAAGCTGACATACGTTTATGCCTCCCGTAATGCCCAGACCCGCTTCCAGGAAAATATACTCAATAGAACACCCGAAGGAGCTCTTGTACGAAGCCCTCAGAAGTGGATGGAAGCCAATCTGCACCTATAAATAAGACCCCAAAGGTCCAAGATTGGGAGATTCAATTCATTTTCAAAATTTGTAGTATGAAATTGCGGAGTGAAACCCTAGATTTCTATATTGAATTGGGGATTTTCCTATTTTCTTGTAATCCTATTTCATCGGGATTGAGGAGATTGATCAATAGAGTTTAATTTTAAGAGAATGGAGCATGAACAATCATGTTATTAACTCTTTTAATAGCCAATAACAGATGGTTTATCTTTTACATTATTATTTTTGCCTAAAGCTATATTGCGAAGCACAGTGGGAAATTTCGTAGTTAATAACATTGGTGTTAGTAAGCCAACCGAAAGGTGTAACTCATATTACTATCGATGGAATTTATTTCCTTTCGATGACTAAGATTAATCCAATTCCCTTTACAAAAAGCTTCGCAATATTCAGTTCCTTGTTTACAATATTAATTGTCTATCATTATTCCCGATAGATTATAACTTTCCGAAGGGATTGGCATTTCGGCTCAAGTTAAAATTCCGATACCAAAAACGAAACTTCAACTTGAAGAGCTTCTTTTCAACCATTACCCTTTTGGTTTTTATTGGAAATTAGATGTTTCCATCCTCTCGGAGTGATTATGCAGTAGCATGTTCAGGATGAAAGGCTCATGCTTTCATCATTTGCCTATAAAAAGCGACTTTCAAGTTGTTAACCATTTTTATGGCTAACAATGCCATTTTGTGGGTCATTCTCCATTGTAGCATACGATGTGTTGGATACGAACAAAAATTTCTTGCCTTTATGTTTTTTTTTTTTTGGATCTCATAACTCAACTAAACACTATGGAATAATATTTTGCAATTTTCAAGACTTTAAACGTAACTATTATGCAACAAAGTAAAATCTATGTAAAATTCAAATTTTCACGATGATTTTTAAACATAAATATGATTTCTATTATCACTACCTTGTCAAAGTTACGATTCACAAATTAGCATAAAAATTCATAGATTAAGCTTACTTCAAAATTTTTAAAATCGGTTTTATATGGAAACAAATCTCCAGAATAATGTGCAAAATTTGAGAAAGCATGTTGTTATTAACACCACAAAATATCCTCTAATTACCCAATAAAAATATCAATGACAATTAAAACTAGTAATATAACCTACTATATTTTTGAATCTTTTTTATTGATTGTTTTAGTGAATTCTAATATATAAATGAAAAAAAAAATCATTTTTATTTAATGTAATTCAGCGCTATGCGGTGATATGTTCATGAACAAATGTTACTCGATCTTGTTTAATCAAACAATAATGAAAAAGAATAAATAAATTAAAGGATTTTAGAAGCTTCTCTATTTATATGTTTCCTATGTGGACCTTGTAATTGGAAAGAAATATTTTTGCTAGATTTTTATTTTGTGACTTATGCGACTTGTAGAAGTGAGTATTATTCCACTTTTTCCTTCATTTTGAATTTTGAAAATATGTTTTATTTTATACGTAGTCATGCGTAAATTTAAGTGTTTTTGTATATTAATCAGATTCAGATAATTTGAAGTATATTTTAGGAAACTGATGAGCCTAACACATTCAGTGTTCTAGCTTGTATTATTAGATTTCTAATTTGTCGTTACGGTGATGCAAAAGAAAGTTCCAGTTTTCTCATTCATTTAAATTCATGAAAAATTGTTTTATTTTACATGTCGACATGGATGAGTTTAAATATTTTTGTATATTGACTAGACTTGGATAATTTGATGTATATTTTAGGAAATTGATGAGCCCAAGCGATACAGGCTCCTCCCATGTATTAAGATATTACATTTGTTGGAAAAGCTTCGAGCACCCCCATTTTTCAATCAATTATGCTAAAGGCCCAAATGAAATAGGGGGTAATTGCCCCAAAACGGAGATAAATCATGGACTCCGGAACATGCCGCAATACCGGTTTGTAAATTAGTAGCACTGCCCCTTTTCAATAACGATTACTATGCTTTGGTTTTTTTATTACATTAAATTTGGTACTTTTTAATCATATTTTACTATTTTCTTGAAATTCTATCCTGTTACTAACTTCCACAGCAACAATGTTTAACTTAGAATTGTTTGTTTTCCTTTGGTTACTGCGAAATATGAGTTTATGATCATCTCACTTCGATTAAGGTTGCTAACAGGCTTTCATTACAAACTACGGACTGTCTGGTCTTAATTTGTTCATATTTCATATATAAAAAGGTTAAAAACTCTTTCAAATTGTACTGGCATTTTGTTTATTACTGTAACAAGTATGTTTTTTGTGGCCACTGCATCTTCAGTGACGTGCATTATAGTTGTGATACAGTGGTTAATGTTTATGTAGCGTACGGAATATTTGATGTGTTAGCACATAGTGGATGTTTGTAAACTGTTCCGTTTCCATTATTTGCAACTTCTGTATAGAAATGTGATGAGAATTGGTTCAAAACTTTGGTTTTTTGGCGTTCAATTTCAAAGTTCGCACGCACTTATGATTTATTTTCATAAATATTACAGGCTTTTTTAAATCATTTTTCAACACTAGGCATTTTAATTGTTTTTAATTTGATGCATGAAAACAGAATGCTGCCTTCAAATTATAAAAATAGCAACATGACTTACCCACTGTGTTAAACATAGTTGCACCCTTAAGTGATATTACTGTTTTTATCTGTCAAACAGAACTTGATCGGTGCATATATGTTCATTGGAAGTTTCGGATAAAATGGGACTTAGATTTTCTTTTATCATTTTTCAGATTTAACTTGCAAAATACACACTACAATCGTGCTGCTTAATGAATGTGAGACCATGAGTGGACTTACTCTATTTATGCGCTATAAGAATTACTCATATAGTGAAATTTTAGATTATCACGAAATTTTAGATGTTACTGAGCACAAGTCAATCATCGTTGATGGTATCAGCTTAAAGTTATAGGTAACAAACAATGAAAGCCCTTTTTATTTGAATAATCACATATGCGCAGTCAATATTCCTCTAAGCTATGCTTTTCATTATATGTTTAACCAGTTAATACAATTTGTGCATTACATTGGAGAGAGCAAAAGAGAAGTTATTATTCAACACATTGTCCTCATCAACATATGAGCAAGAACTTTCAAGTTATTGTTTTAATAACGAAATATCATACTAGCCCAAAATTATAACTATTATCAGAGGATGTCGATGAAACTGTACTTAACCACCATATAAAGAATGCCCCGAATACCTACCACATCTACTACATGCTCTACTAGATTCATCATAAAATTGGTTCCCTGCTTCCATTGGATGAAGATCCTAATTTTGCTCAATTGTACGTCTATGACACTGAGAATGAGGTGAAGAATAAGCTGGGAGTAAAGGAATGCCAGTGTGAAATTATTATTTGATCCAAAAATGGTCGAGATTTCGATTTCGATTTTTGATAGTCGTAATGAGTTGACAAAAATATTCAAGATGGCAAGAGATCTATTCAACGGGAACATCCATCAACCTACCGCCATTATGTTGTTGGAGCCTAGGAGAAAGAGACGAAAGGTGATATAACATTCCCAATACTTTCGATATTGTGGCATCTTCTTTTGGAGGAAATGGACAAATTGTTGGATATACGGATGTTGTGCTTAAGGAAAAGAGTTGGTTGCTACGAAGATAAACAAGAAGCAACCAAATTTTATGGCACTGCAGCATCTGATTCTTTTCCCTTGTGCCTAATATTGGTAAACATATAAAATCGAAAATTTTAAAAATTATAATTTAAACTGCAAGGTTACATGCATTTTTTAATTGCACGTTCGTCACGCAGTTAAAACCTGCGTAGTTATTAAATGGATTACTCTGTGCAGTTAAAAACTGCATGTATCTATTATCTAAACTATATTATTAAGCTGAGTTTGGTTTTTCATAGCTCAAATGACCTCCTCAAAGGCTCAAACTCCTAAAGGAACTGCTCCTGCCTTGCCACGTGTAATGTAAACTCAACCATCACATCTTTGCCTCTTCTTATCATTGTGGCTTTACTTCACCAATTGGCGACAGGCAGCCGTACCACGAATCACAATCTTCTCATTATGGTAATCAAGGAATCCCTGATTGGTGATCTTTTTTCAGTTTTTATTTTGTGGATGACTGTGATTGGTTGTAACATGCATGTCAAATCTCACAATAAAACAATGCTTCTCACCAGCGACGAAACCAGGATTTTAGTTTGGGGTGGGCAAAACTAGAATAATGTTCAAATATTTTACAAGAACAATTAAATTAATGAAAACATGTAACATGCAACTATCAGACATGTATAGAAATACAAAAGTTTTGCATTAGTTTAGCCGATATTGGCAAATTACATACAAAAACGTCAAATACTAGATAATCTATTTAAGACGTGCTCTACGAACTTCACGAAAATCAAATTCATCTACAATCATTTCAAGATCAAGACTTTTAGCAATTTCCCTTTCAATATATATTATCATATGATTTCCAAGCAATTCATCACCCATCTTATTGCGAAGTGGTGTTTTGATTAACTTCATAGCTGAAAATGCTCGCTCCGTGGTCGTAGTTGATACAGGAAGAGTTAATACAAGACAAATCAATCGATAAACGAGAGGATATCTTTCGGATTTTTTTGATTTAACCAACTCCACAGTTAACTCCGAAAGTGTGGAAATATTACGAAATCGGGGATCAAGTCGCACATCTTGCTCATAGTGTTGTAACTGGTGTCTCAATTGGAAATCAATATCCAATTCACTAAAATCTCCTGGATAATATTGTTCAGCTAGTGAACATGCTTCTTCAATTTTAAATGCTTCAAAGTTATTTTTTGCCTCTAAAACTGAGCTAAGGCTTAAAAGACCAATTGCTGTATCCGAAAATCTCGTAGTCAACTCCATTACTTGTGTGTCAACAGTTTCATTTAATATATCATAATGATAATGATGTTCTACTGTCTTCACTTTTTTGATACTATCTTCACTTTTTTGAATTTTTGCAGGGCGATCTACAAGATTAGAGCTATTTGCCTCCGAATTTAAAGGAAGACTAGACGAAGAAATCTCGATAGCATCAGGTTTCTTTGCATAAAATGAAAATAACGTCTTTGCTGGTCTCTTCGACATAGTTAAACACTGAAACTAACCATTTCAATTTTAGGCAATATCCAAAATCGTACATTTTCTTTATTAGAAAAATAAATCTGGTGCTAAGGTTGGAAACAAAATTCAGTCAAATAAATTCATCTAATATTCATTAGGCATATGTAAATAGTAAAAGTATACATTTGGCATATGTAAATATAACATTCAGTCAACAATGGGACAAAAGATGGTGTTGACTCAGACTGGAAACACAATTCATTTAAAAATGTTTTCAGATTTCACACAGTGTCGGCTAAGGTGAAATGTATACATTTCACAAATACAATTCACACTGTCAAAATACACACGGTCAAAATTTACACGATCAAAATTCAGCTGATTGGAAACAAAATTCGCACAAACCATAGATGATTTCAGCTGCGTTCAACTCAAATAAATTCATACAAATAATTTCGCATTAAAAAAATACCTTCAAGCTCCTATAGAATAGCAAGAGCTGACTGGAAGAGGCAAGAGGCGGGCGACTGGACCTGAGGTGAAGACGGATCTGGAAGCGCTGAGGCGAGAGATCGGAGGCGCTGAGGCGAGACCGCGATCCGCGAGAGATCGGAGGCGTTAGGTTTTATTTTATTTTTCCTGAACGATGTTTTGTTTTCTCGTTTTCCCCTTTTTTTAGTTAAGCATCGGTATTTGATTTTTATGCAAATCTTGGGGTGGGCAATTGCCCACCCGGCCCATAACTTTGGGTCCGTCGCTGCTTCTCACACACCATCATCTGGAATCTACTAATTCTACTTTAACTGAAATTTGGTTAGAACCATGTAATATTGCATTGCATATCTGTTATATACGTTCAGAGTCAGTCATAGAACATTTTCTATACTACAGGTCTGTGTTATCAAAGCGCGTGTTATAGCGCATAGCGCAAGCTTTGCGCTATGGAACCTAAAATAGCGCAGGTGTTCCATATAGCGCATAAATAACGCGCTATTTTATTGAAGCGCAAAATAGCGCATAGCACAAAATAGCGCATAGCGCAAAATAGCGCATAGCGCTGAATAGCACGCTATTTGATTCTTTTTATCTTGTATAGCAATTAAAGCCCAGGCCCATTGAGATGCAACCATATTTACAATGTTTTCTGATTTTGCATGCATGCTTTTTCTTTCTATGGTTTGCATATTGCTTTAGCTAGTGTTCCATCAAGTTTTATCAACGCATTTCACAATTTTTTTATACTGAAAATTGTTTGTTTGAGCAACATCAGAAAAAAGATGCATGCAATATCTAAAAGCAATTCTTATATGTCTGGTATGTTGGACAAAATTTTTTTTTTTTTTGGCTACCCTTAAAGTATCAAAATATTTCATGTGAGATCTCCAAACACAAATTATTATTTTTTGCTACAATTTTTTGTTGTTGTTTATATTCTTATTTAATTCTTGTCATTAGAAAATATTTTACCGTTTATGCAAAATTGTATTTTTCATTCATTTTGTTTGTATAATTTTACCATCATTACCGAAAAAACAAGAATAAATTGTATCATGATTCACACATATAAGGCTAGATTTTAAATTCTATAAGACAAATATATTATAAGGCATCAATTATTTTTAATGTATAATATAAAATTATTAATATTTCTCTAATATAATTACATTTTATTTTACATCAACAAATACTTAGTACATGCATAAAGTATGATATAGCTTTTGTGTTTAGAGTATCGAAAGGTTTGGATATGGCATGAAATATGCAAAAACATGGAATTAAATTTCAATTAGATATAATATACTTGATTAGTTATTAAAAAATTGCAAAAAAAGTGGATCAAATAGCGCGCGCTATAGCGCATAGCGCGAGCCTTGCGCTATTCGCTATTGACTACACTGCTACTGGTATTTGGATTTCATATTGTGCTTCAGTAACCGATTTGTGTTAAGTCTGTTGAAGTTACAGTAATCTTGTGGAGTATTAAAGTGTCTCGGCATTACCATGGTTTCTCTTTCCAAAGCCCATACTGAAGATTGGGTGCAATGCAATACAGTGAACCAGTGTTTTAAAGACCCAACTCAACCTCGGTTCGACCGCGGTTAACCTTCGACCTTGGAGTGCCACGACTCTTAAAATGAAATAACCTTGCGCGTTCACAGACCCGCGGTTTAACCTCAAAACCCTATAAAAACCTCTAGTTCGATCTCTTTGAACCTCACGGTTCTTCAAATTTGTGAAAATATAATTACTTCACTCTTTATTTTTTACTATAATAAATTCAACAAATAATTTTATAGCAATTGTTATTAAATTTTGGATTATATAATTCATTATTATGTACATTTTATGAACTATTATTGAACCAATCCTATTTTACTATAGAAAATTAGTAAATTTACAACTATAATTATTTCAATTAGGTAGTTTGGACACGGATGTTTGTCATAATTGCTTAAATTTTATCTATATTTAAATTAATTTTACATTTAAGTCAAAAAATAAAAATAAATTATCAGCGCGGTTCTCACGGTCTGACCGGTTGAACCACGAAAACCTTGGACCTTTCACTGTCACGGTTTGACGTACGGTTCGGTCTTCACAACTATGCAGTGAACATAACATGAATGAAAATCTTTCTTCATCAGATTTCGAATTGCCATAATTTCATTACGAAGTTCAAATTTTAAAATAATTTTCTCCAAACGTTGAAATGAAAATTTGTCCTATCTATATGGGAAAACCCCCAGATGAAGCTTTTGAATTGTCAAATATGCGCACTTACTTTGTACAACATGATAGGTTATTTTTTTTTTTTATATTCCCACATTCTTTTGCTTTAACTCACCATGTGATAGTTCTTTCCTACTTGCCTACAACATAGTATTTTTGTTGTCCATTATAATTTGATGCCCTTCCATTCACATACAAACTCAATCAAATGTAGGCTTATGCGAGTACAGAATATGCAACATATAATGCGGTTTTCAGCGTTTTTAGGATAAGATAAATAGCTACCACCTTGAGTTGCTTCGGTTTACTCAACAACACATTATTGTTAAATAGTTATCGGAAATGTTAATTAGTTTTTTGAAGCAGCTTTATTTATCTGTTAATTTTCCATGAAATAGTTACTAAATTTTTCGAAAAAATCATAGTGGTATGCTTTACTCTTAAACATAAAGCACATTAAGTTCATCAAACCATATTCTGCACTATCTACGGTTGCTAAATGTTTAAATCGGTTGGAATTTTGCATTAAAATGATGAAGTCACTGTATCTAGCATTTCAGTTGAGATTGGTTGACACATCCTTTATTAGCGTTTATGGATCTTTAATTATTATTATTATTTTATTTCAGGTTTGTCGCAAAAAGGTGTGAAAAGTTGAACTCAAATTTGAGTGTTGATGGATTCCATCCTATAAAACTAGTGTGTAACCCGTGCGTTGCACACGATAATGTTATAAAATATAATATTTAGAATTTTATTGTTAAAATTGGAACTTTATTATATAACATATGATAATTCTGAAAAAATAAAAAAACTATAAATTTTTATTGTTGTTGTTGTATATATAAGGTATGTATTATGTAACTTTTACTTGTTTGGAGTAAAAAATAATTTTATTATTCTTACTACTGTGGATAAGTGTTTATGCTAAAACTAACACATTCTAATTATTTTAGATATATTAAAAAATATTTTTTTCTATTAAAAATATGTTAATTTTGAAATTATGTAATTAGTTAAAATATATTATCTCAAGTGTAAACAATCTGAATAAATTTAGAAGGATTTTATAACAAAATCATATATGTCTTATTGTAGAGTTATTTGAAGTTAATTTTTTTTATATATAACGCAGTGTGCAATAAATTTATTGTTCATGTACATAAACGATGATAGTTAATTTATCAATTAACTTTATTATTATTTTTTATTTACATAAATGTATGCATGTGATCTATACATCTACGTAGTTAAACACAAATTTTTTATTGTGATTTTTGTTAATATGTAAGCCTACACATATATGACTGATATATAGACTATTTAAATTCGAGATTTCGTAAGCAATTAAAATACATTGGATCTAAACATAAAAATTTAGTAAAAAGACGATGAAGTTGCACATAACTATAGAAATACGAAAATATGGATATTTAAAGTTAAAAACATAATTCTGCAATGTAGATAAATTTATTGAGATAAATGAATGATAAATTATCTTTATCAATGTTACGTACTCATGTATACCATATACGATATTCAAATTATATATCTTTATATTAAAATGAAAAATTCACTTGATTTTTTTTTAAGAGAGCGACTGTTTGGACACAAAATTATAGTTGGTAACACAAGAGATCTGAGCCGTTGGATCTTTTTATCCTTATATGTAGAGGTATAATTCAGGGGGTGATCTAATGATGGAGATTAACTGTGTCACCAATTATACCAAAATTTTGTGTCTTTATAAACTTTCCCTTATTTTGATATATATGAATATGATGTACATATTGAAACCATCACATTTAAGGATTTATTAGATAAATTTGTAAATGATTATTAATTAAATTATTCGAATAATTTAAAATCAACATCTATGTGATTAACTGAAAATATATGATGTAAATATACAAAATTATGCGATATTGAGACGGTTTTCTGAAGCAACTATAAAAATTTCAAAAGGTATGTAGTTTAGTTAAAATAAGAATTTTATAGTATAATGCATTAACGTATCGATACAGATGAATCATAAATTAAACTTGTGATTATTGTATACGTATATAATTATGTTATGTGATTGACGTAGTTACTTGTATATCCAAATGAATTTTGTACCATTTATTTAATATGAATATATTGTGCAAATATTGAAAATCTCATTTTGTTTAATGATTTATTTAACACGTCAACAACTAATAGTTTATTAAATTTAATTAAAGTTTTACGATGTTTGATTAACTATATTGTATGAAGTTAAATATAAAATATTAGAAGAGAATTGAGATAGCTCGGTAAAAGGTTAAAATTAAGGTTTTTGTTGTAAAAAAAACAAATTTTTGTAATGCATAACAGAATTGTTGATACTTTTTCTAATATTTTTTGCTATTATTTTCTGTTTTATTTCAAAAATTAAATTTGTACTTAGTCTCATGTTTCTATAAACATTATTTTCTTTTGCACGAATGCACTTTTATAGGCAAAAACTACTTTAGTTATTCATAGATTGGGTGAAACTAAAAGTGACAATATTTTTAAAGCATGTTTTTTGAGAAAAAATGTATGGGTATTTCAAAACTAAAAGAGTATATTATTGAATTTTTCATATTGTCATCCGAACTAATGAATATTGCTTAATTACATTATCTTATTATTTTAAACTTAAGATTGCGTAATTAATTTAAACATAAGAACTAAAATGTAAAACATATGAGAAATTAGGGTGAGTTTTGTAATTAACTATGATAATTTTAACATTGGTACTTTTTAGTTAAATGTAGAATTTTATAATGCCATGCATGATAAATATATTTTACCATTTTAAATATAAGCCAGCAAACACAATTACAACGTTTACAACATACTATAACCAATGGAGTAACACAATCACCATTGTACAAACGTTGAAATGACATCTGGAATCAAACGATGATACTCTCGTCAAATACAATAAACCGAAAATATCTTTAGTGCATGAAAGACGGAGTATATCAAAGCATTCATCAAATACAGATATTGATATCTTATGCATAGAGGTAATGAAAAGCTCCACTTCATACCTGCCTAGTTTCAACTTGAAAACCGCTGGGACATCCTATACAGAAGGTTTAGGTACATCAATAAATATTTTGGTTTATGTTAGTCAATAAAATTATAAAAGGCATTTGAAAAGGCTTCATGAAAGGCATAAAAAATTTATTTAATAAATAATTTACAAAAAGGAAAGTCAACAAATTTTAGAACCGGCATCTTCAAAGGCACAATGTTACAAATGTATTATATTAGGCATTAAATGACATAATTATCTATATGTGTTATAAAATCTCATAAATTCTATTATCCCATGAAACAGAGATTTATACATACATACATACATACATACATACATATATATATATATATATATATATATATATATATATATAAAGCATGGCTTTCTAAATCCAACTGCAGTTGCTGTTAAATTTGCATTTTTTATGTCTTCTTCAATACCAAAAATCAACTTCTCAAATATTGTTATCATGATATGATTGTGTCCTCCACCATTATGACTGCCACATATAAATCATAAATATAAAAGCTAATTAAAAGGACTATCAGTTAGGAAAATTTTATGTGCACATGCATTAAAGGTAATAAATTTTAAGAAATCTTAACGTATCGGCAAACACGGTATTTACGGATATAATCTAATTGTAGAAATATTACTTACATCTCAGAGATGGAAACTAATAATTTACTTCTATTTGTTATATTGGACCTCCATAAATTGATTCTACTAAAACTTAGATGTATAAATATAAATTAAAAATAAAGAAAATAAAGATATATTTAAACAAATTTAGAAGAAAACTTAAACATGTGTTTCCATTCAGTTATATTCAGAAGGTTTTGAAAAAATCTTTCTCGTCAATAAAGAATATATAAAAGCTGCAACTAATAACAAAGGCTAAAAGCTGTGACAGATTACCAATTGTTGGCATAATTAATGACCCATGTATTCCTGAATCTGTAATATAAGGTTCTGCAAACCAATAATTTCACTGGCAATTGCTGAGTGATATAAAGTCGCATTAAATTAGTATAACAAACTGAATTAAAAAAAAAAAAAAATAACGCACCTTCTTCATTATATTCCATAGTCTATGCTAAGGGAAGCAATCTTTCTCATTTGTGAATTCATGATAATTCAAGTTCTTGATGTTCACGATTCAGTTTAGCTATATTGTAGAAAATTTATCACATGGTTGCATGATCACATACTTGAACATAAAAGTAATATTTTAAAATTTCATTATTTAAACTGTCAATAAATATATATTTTTTAACTCCATTCTTACTTATGGATGGAATCTGGCACTATATGGTTAAATACAATAAACATAAATATTAAGCTGTTACCTTTTCTTGAAAATGAAGATGTTACTTATATATCCAAATAAATAGTTAAATGTGTGAAAGAGCTATATATTAAATCTTTTACTCTTTGAAGTCTGTAAGTTTAGACAATATGGGAGTAAGCCATACATATGCTTCGTCAATATAACATCCAATGACGGATTTTTGAAAAGCAAAGCCGTAAATTCACATGTAGCAAGGTCCATATTCAGTTATGTGCTTCTCCACCTACAACGTATTTTTGAAGCAAGCCTCGTGATAGACAGCTTTTTTTAAAATACGGGTTTTATATTCCCAATTACAATGGACAGTAACTGCATAAAGCTTGCTGTTCCTGTAACCACATTGTGCCTATGTCTCAAATGAATTGTTGTATGCTTCCTTTAGCCAATGCTTTCGAAACACGAAGACCAGCATCTGAAACCGGTCCATCCCGTTTCTGTGTATCAATCAGCCTACAGTCAAATTACTTTCTCAGTTTTGGGTTTGCACAGAATGATTCAAATGTTCTCAAATTACTTGTAACTTGATGTCAATGTTAATTCACCAGAATTATAATTTCAATCCATACCCATATATTTTGTACCTTTGGAATCTTTATACCATGCCTGTTAATGTATGTATGTTAAGTGTGTGTGTGTGGGGTGTATACACACACATACTTATATATATATATATATATATATATATATATATATATATATATATATATATAAAAAATAAAATATATTCAAGCATTTTGCATGCTATTCAACGAAAGCAGATACCATGAGTTTTCTGTCTGATACATATGAAATAGAAACATAGTAAAATGATCTGCTAGCGAAGCTGTCAGCAAGTATGTTTTCATCCATAAATTTTGTACTTGGTTGAAAACAGACTTTAAACAAAGAAAATAAGCTTTTACTTAGCTTACTATAGACTTTAAACAAAGAATATTTAGAGGAGATACATGAATAGCAATGGATATAACAAACAGTAAATTATGGTCTCAGGACTGTCATTGCTTAAATAACATTTCCAGACTTTCAGCTTAATATCAATTTCTTCTTCTCTTTTATATTAACCGTAAGTTCGGCATAGGCCAAACCTCTCTATTGTTATTCTTCATTAGAGGCTTTCTAGTTTCTTTTTTCCTTTGCAGTTATAATTTTCTACCCATCTTCTATTTGTATATTCCTTCATTTTTGAATTTCATTTCACTCTTTACATGTGTGAGGGTCAATAGGTAGAGAAAGGGAATTTAAAAAGAAGCTATGCAATGGTTTATAAATGAACAAAAACATTGGCGTTGCAGGAATGAACACTGATTCTACCAATGATGAAGGAAAAACAAATCGCACTTTCGGCTTAGGGTTAGTTCATATACTCACGTTGCACCTTTGATTTATCTGAAACCAATAATTTGGATTTAAAGTTATTTTGTTGGTTCAAGTTTTGAATTATATGTGCGAAATATCGTTGCTAATTGTGAAACCTGCAAAAAACACACCAAAGACCTAAGCATGTTACATTAATTTACAATTTTTATGAACCTGGGGGAACAAAAGCGAAATCTCTTTTTTATATTTATTTATGTATTTTCTTTTCAATTTTCTGTCTGTGGCAGGATTCGTAGGTGTATGGAATTGCCTGTATGGGAAATGTGAGTGTCTCTTTCATGCATGAGATGTATCGTTCTCAATTTTATTTCTATAGGCTATAACTGATGTGTTAATGTTTTGGTACTAAATAATAGGTATCACAACATTAAGACGCTAATATTTGATACTAAATACTTGCTGAAGCAAATGTACGTTGCTTAAAGGCTTTTCTTACAAACTTTGAATTTATGTTATTTCTGGTGTAATATAGTAAATGATGATTATTATGGATATTAACATTTTTTATATAAAAATTCAACTTTTTCAAATGTTCATCTTTGTTTCTTGGAATTAACTATGAACAAGTTGATCATCTACTTCTTTTCCTTTGTTTGTATATGTCTTTTCTATCTCTAAACAACCTTAAAAAATTGATACTGTATTAGTAAAAAAGCAAATGGTTAAGTGGTCTACTTGAGTTGAGTACATCTTTACTAATAATTGTCGCAGATGTTCTTAGTTTGAAAAATTCCTGTGTCAAGTAAATTTTATGTTCTACGGTATTTGTTGTCACTCTACGGTATTGCAATCAACTTTCAAAATGGAAGTTTTCGTTTGAAAAAGGAAATAAAATATGTTTTTACTTCCTTTACTACCCTGGACTATATTTTTTGCTTTGATCTTTTAAAAGCTATATCAAGAATAAATTGTGGCAGGAATACTGAGAAATAAAAGCCTTTATTTTCTAAATCTTAGAACTGTATTTTGTAATGTCTGGTATCCAAAACGTCCAAGCAGCCTTTTATAGAAGGAAAAAAAATACGCTATGATACAAAATAGTAATATTAAATATAATTTTAACTCATACACATTGTTGAAGGAAATAATAATTTTGTTTTTATTTTGTGGCTGTTTAGGCTGCTGTTTGCAACTGCACCGGTATTTCGGAACCAACCATTTATGGACATGAACCTCATATTGGTTGTAACACTGCTTAAATGGATATTACTTTGAGGAAGCTCAAGGAAATAAACATGGCACGAAATATAACGATCTAGGAAGCATTAAACGGTCATCTTCAATCTAATCCATTTCCAGGCTCAGAAACATCTGTAACAAACATGGATCAAGCATGGAAATCCATTCATTCCTTTTGCGCTAGATGCTACGTGTCCAAGTCATTCCAACCATGGCTCAACTAACTTTCCCTTCCCTGTTCGTATCTTGTTTCCTTTTTCTTTTCCTTTCTTTTATCTAACTATAATTTAATGGTGAATCAGCTTACCGACGACCAGGTCTCTGAGTTCAAAGAAGCGTTTAGTTTGTTCGACAAGGATGGAGACAGTTGCATCACAAGATTCACAACAAAAAAGCTAGGAACGGTGATGCGTTCCTCGGGCCAAAACCCAACGGAGGCCGCCTTGCAAGACATGATAGACGAGGTGGATGCTGGTGGAAACATAACAATAAACTCCCCAGCATTCCTGAACCTGATGTCCCGTAAAATGAAGGACACGGACTGAGAAGAGGAGCTGAAGGAAGCATTCTGTGTCGACAAGGACCAAAACGGCTTCATCTCTGCTGCTGAATTGCGACATGTGATGACTAACCTTGGTGAAAGGCCGACGGATGAAGAGGTTGATGAGATGATTAGGGAGGCCGATGTTGGTGATGGTCAGTTCAATTATGAGGAGTTTGTTAAGGTTATGATGGCCAAATGAAGGAACCATTTCCCCTATCTTTTTATTTCTTACTTCCATAGCTTTTTATGACCATATTGAATTTTAACTATTTTATGCTTTCCTGCTATTCTTGCGGTCGGCAAAAATGAAGTTCCTGTATTGCTTATGTAGAAAATGCTTGTGTTTTGTCTTGTGATTCTAGCGGTATTTATGCAACGGTGGAATGTATTAGTTCTTCTACACAGATTATCTTCCTTCTTCGTTTGACTCATTTATAGTGATCCTTTTCTTTTTAAAAAAAAAGGAAAGACAGAAATGATTTGACATGCCTGTCCAGTAACAATAATTCATTAAATTGTTTGTGAATATTTAAGTTTGTTTGAACATAATTGTAATGCTTTTGTTATTCAATATCTTTGTTCTTATGTTTAGTTTGCGATTTTCATCAATGAATCCCTGAACTCTATTATAGTTCAAGTTTTTACAATTTGATGGTAGAAAGTATACTAACTTGCCTCTATTAATATTATAGTATAAGTTTTATCGTGCAAAATTGTTGGCTGTGTGCATGAACTTCAAAGTAATCCTTTTTCCATAAGCTCGACTAGCTCAACGGCTTCACTATACTAAATGTATATTCTCATATAGCAATACCACTTTATATAATTGTTGATGGTCATGTAAAATGTTTTTCGCAGTGTACGCGCAGAGCTTTTATTTTATTTTCTATTGATATGCTTTTAATAGTATGTCTCAATAATGCATCACATCTGCCTAATGCAATTAAGGGTCTTAAAATGTTTTTTCTTTTATAAATAAAAAAAAAAAAAAAAAAAAATTGAGTGGACAAATTGAAAGGGTCCAGGGGATAGGAAAAGATCGTAAAAGGGAAATACGTTCTTTTTACAAAAGGAGCAACGCAAAAATGAAAAAAGTGGGTAAGTTGGTTGAAATTTTATTTGTTTGCGTCGAACACGGCATCCGACACTTCGGACGCAACGCGAACGGATAAAGTTATACCGTTATGTTTGAATGGACGGTTTAATCTAAGCTTGACGAATCGAAAGCAGACGCCAATGTGAAATGTCCAGATTGAGAAATAAACATAACCTCAAAAGGAAAAAATACATATACTTTTTATCTTTAGAAAAATCTTGGTCCATATTTCTCCTTCTATCAAGAATTATGTCGAACTCTCTCCACTTTATACATTACAGTTCACATCCTATTTTTTTAATAACTAAATAACACTATAACTCAAACTGCTTCGTCTCTCGTTCGATCAAAAAAATTGTTGCGCTAAGCACACGTCCATTCAAACTAAATATTTACAAAATCACCTAAGAGGTTATTCCAATTTCTATATTACTATATTTTAACTGTAAAAAAAAAAAAAAAAAAAAAAAGAAAGAAAGAACCTCAGGAGAAATATTTCTGATGCATTATTTTTGTATTTGATTGATTGAGATTCATAAACAATGAAATAAAATATAATTTTCGCAAACATTTACTATTATCAATAATATTTAAGTGAAAAATATTTGTTATGGTATTTACTTGCAAATATTTGCCAAAGAATTTCGCGTACAAAATTTAATTATTTTACTAATTAGCGTTTATTTGCACAAGAGACTGATCAAAAGTATCATTCAAAAAAATGGTATAGTTAGCAAACACTTGTGTTGTGGTCAGTTGGGTTATCCTCTAACCTAGAAGGAAGCATCGATCTAAATATTAGTTGTTAGAAAACAATGGCTGAGTTGTGGGCAAAGTCACTCTCTTAAAAATGTTTCAGCGACCTGCTTGGAGGTGCAAAGCAAGTTGTACGTATCATCGTCGCTGCTAGGATAAAATAGCATCTTCTTCAATATCAATTCGCTTGCACAAACGAATTGATTTAGATTTGCACTAGAAAATAACACTGCTTTATTTTATGTTTTTCGTTTTTGTTTGCAGAAGAGAGAAAAGAAAAGGAAAAATGTCGTATTCTTCTTTGTCTCGTCTAAACACTATAAAAAATAGACAAAATACAAAATTGAACACAATAATGTGTTAGTGGGAGGAAAATCTGATTAGATCCGAAAGAATTGATCATAGTTTTACCATAACGGTTAGAAATGATATACTGTTTTCGTCTACACCATCTAGCCTAGCCAAGCTTAAGCTCAAGTCCGGTTCTAGACCAGGCCGGGTCGAGTCAAGTCGGTCGGTCGATCTCCCTCGCACGTGCATGTGGTGGTTAAGAATGGTCTCATTCCTCACAACAAAGTACACATGTGAAATCCACAATGCCCAAACTAGCTATAAAGAATCAATTTGAACTATTTGATTTTTTCATATAATCCTATGATGTGAGACTATTCACATATAGGGATCATTCTTACATTTAGTCAATTTTTTAATAATTCATCTTTTTTCTATAAATATTTTCCAATAATTCCTCACTTGAATTTTTAAATAATATTTTCAAGCAGTCTCAAAATACATAAGATTGTGCATAAACAAAGGCGTCTTCTGACTTGAACCTTTGCATAGTGGACAAGATTCAGTTTTTACTAGAGTGACAAGTGGTCTTGACCTCTACCCCTACCATCAGATCACACACAACCTTTCTATAGTGCAATCAAATAAGCTCATGCGTTTATAGTAATGCACTTCTATCCTAGTTTAGTGAATGCTCTAGAAGTTTAGCCCAAAACCCAATAGGAAATGGCCACATTTCCACATTCACATAGGTGAGTCAATCAAGAGTACCCTTGAAGGTAGGTACTTAACTTCAAATAGAGTATAGATCTCATTAAAAGTTTACATTAACTCAGCCTCTAATCACTTTAGGAATACATGCTTCTTAGTATATAATAATAACATGTTCAACATTATCATAACATAATTTTTTTTTACCCATTGAACCTAGTTCTTGGGATCTCTCGTCATTATGTCGGATTACCATTATGCGTGACTCGACAATCTAAGGGCAACAGTCTCATTCTTTTAGAAGTATTAAGGGCTTTGTCTCTAGACCATTATCATAATATAACTTGAGTCAATCAAGAGTACCCTTGAAGGTAGGTACTCCACTTCAAATACCAGATATAGACTGTGATCCATGCAATTGTTTTGAGGTATTATGGCGAAATACTTATGGCATTGATTGTGAGACGACCCGAATCCGCCTGCCTTTTGAACTGACTAGAAACTAAACAAGTCCAGTCCAAAAAGTAAACTTCATTGGAAGGCGTCCTGTGATAAACCAAATTTTCGACCTTCGATGGTCGATACTTAACACATCAACGGTGTTCGTCTACCGCAAAATCAAATGTCGGAAACTCGATTATCGGGTTTTATCAGAGCAAAGCATAGCGGAATAGAACAAAATAAAATATTAAATATATATCTTTATAGAAGAAAACATTTATTTAAGTTAAACCCATTCTTACATCATCGATCCATATACATCCAAGTATAGATAGTGTAATACGTCCTTCCATCTGACGAAGAACTCCAGCTTTTCTAAATCAACTGAAAACTCCTCATCCACCTGTTTATACCTGAAACACGGTCGGATCTGACCAAAGTGGACAACACTGTGGTCAGGCTTGGATTAACCATTTTAAGACTAGATAACAAGCCATAACCTATACAATCATAAACCAAGATTCAAAACTTCAAAATTCATGTTTTTGGAAAATGAAGCTATTATAAGACTCAAGCCCCATCACACAATGCAACGTATACCCAAGGATAGAGTTTTACCTTATAATAACCAAACATGCTTGATATTCTTAGAAACAAATATTTTGATATTATTATTAATGTCTAGGTGTAGAAACCAATTTCAGAAGTAAATGTATCAATCTTTGGTCGCATAATCCCCCATCCCATTATGTTGGTTATTAGGTTACAAATGAAAATGTAAGCTTGTGTTGGAAGTTGGATCCAATGATGACCAAGGAAAAGGATTTCCCTTCACCGTTCGGAACATTCTAGCAAATGTCGCAGGACTCACACGCATGTGATCCTTCGGTGCGACAGAGCCGGCCAGCACAAACGAGTTGATTAGGATCTTTCCTGAACATATCATTCCTCGGTAGTATTTGACTGTCGTCCGAGGCGCCTAGTCTATCATCTACATAAGTAAACATGTCTAAGCTCCATACCATGGCATCACTTTTCAGCTAAAAGGAAACATTAGTCCTTATCTCTGTCGTCCGTTATACTGTTTTCGGCCATTCACGGGTTGTGAGGCCCAAAAGCCACGTTTCAAAAAAAAAGCTATGCTATATCACCCATATTTTGATCATCATCCACAAAACTCTTCTTTTCAACAAAAACTTTGATCGACTCAGCACTTAGCATGCCACATTATCAATTCACAACATATAGTAAGTGTATATTAATATATAATCCTCTGAGTACACAAGTCTCAAAGGAGGGTGTTAAGCTAAAAGAATAAATTCTCCATCACCAACCGATACAACATAAATAGAAACCAATTGGTTATGTCGTAAACTACAATGTCAGACAGACATTCATTTACATGTCCGTCCTTAGTTTTAAATGATACCGAAGGCGCTTTATTACACGACCTCGCCTGGGTGCGAAAGACCTTACAATCCAAAGCACTCCAAGAACGGTTAGATCTTAGTCACAATATAACCTCATAATAGGGGATCATCCCGAGGCATCAACGGGCAATCCTTCTGATGTGAAGGTCTCCGGTCTTCAGTCACAGTCAACGCCATTTTAATTATTCACTATGGGTCAAAACCCGGCCATTTTGAATAACTATCGCATCTTTAAGATCTACAAGATACCACGAGTCTTATTCCATTTTGGGAATATTCTTTTACTCAAATCATCCTTTACATTTGCGAGTTACTCCCTTAGATCTTATCATGGATTTACATAATTTAAACTTCTGTTTAAATCTTTCACTCATCGTATCGCTCACCAAAATCGTATTTACGATTTCTTAATCATATCGGTTACGCGGAAAACATGCTTATCTTCTTTTAATCGATTTCTTAAACTCGTTCCCTTTATCGTTTGGTAGGGAAAACTCTTTCATTAAAATCTTTATAATTAAATAAAGATTTCTTTTTAACTAATCTTGTGAAATCATCTCCTCCTTTTATTGGGTTAAAGAACACTATTATTTAAAATATTGTTCACGATAAACTCAAAACCATACTTCCATTTCAAATGGAGCCTTCACGGAAATCACATAAGTTTATAATCGATATAAGTTCCCATATCCGACTTATACTATAAACGGAATAACGACAAAGTCTTTTAAATTACTTAAATAGTAACAGTCTTCATCCACGGGGACTCATCTCCATTATTACTAAATCGATTTCCATTCATTTCCGATCTAATTTATTAATTGGAAAACTTAACTTTGGAAAACTCCTTTAATTTTAATTAAAAGATTAATTCCATAAAACATCTTTCACTAGGTTAAAGAATAGTGTTATTGAAAGCGCCATTCACGACAAACCCCAAACCAATTGATTTAAATATACGAATTCAAACAGAATTATATCAACTTATATTCAATACTAATTCTCATAATCAACGAATACTATAAATGGAATAAAGATATAAATATCTTCAAAATTCCTCAAATAGTAAATGTCTACACAACGGTAATCAATACCAAATATCCGAAGATTATTTCCATCCAAATCCAAATTTATTCAAATTGGAAATCTTTTATAAATCAAAAGATTTTTCCATACACTTTTTTCAAAGCATGGTTATATTCTATGAACCAAATAATTTAAGTTTATTTAACTTAAATTCACTAAACGTTGTTTTACCATATTCAGTTGATTAGGCTAAAAACATGAATACCCAAAATATAGTTTGAAACTTCATGTTTCATTTCCAAATCACTTTAAAATCATTTAATAAGGTTTAATATAATTTTTCCATATTTTTAGTACTTTAAAAATGGCCCATTTCATTAGAATCCCTTTTCAGGTCACTAACGGCGCTAATGCTTATTCAATGATTTGAACTTTTCTCAAAATCTAACTATTGGATTTCAAAACTTTACATATTATTGGAAAGCTCTTTTCATTTCGAACCAAAATTTCCCCTTTTTGGAAAATCCGATGGTCCGATCTCCCGATACGTCAATTTGAAGTCAATGGTCGAAATTCACAAACTACCGCTGCGCGACGGGTTCTATTCAAACCAAACTTCGATCATTATTAAAAATAGAATCTAGTTCCTTTTAAGTTAGTTTATTAATTATATAATAACTATATAATAATTTTCGAAAACTATATTTTCCATATTTCAGTTCAAAATTCAATATCTCCATTAATTGGATATTATAATATTATTTTATTAATATAATAATATTTTTCAAAACTTGTCTGTGTGAGCCTAAATTTTCTTGAAGTCCATTATAAAAATAAATAACATAGTTTTGAAAACGAAATCTTGTTAAAAAAATTCTCAGATACCCTAACCGAACTTCACTTTTCCCAATTACTATTCATTTTAAAAGAACATTTTAAACATGCCTTAGTTGTTTGAAAATGATTCAAATCAAATTCCGACTTTTACGAAAACTATTCATAATTATTTAAACTAGCTTTTCAAATCGTTTCGGATTCAAAATTCAAACTTTTATTTTTCGCTTAATATTTTATTATTAAAATATTCAATTTAATCCCAATTTGGAATAAAACTCAATTAACGACCATATAATTCAACTTATATGGATTCAACATTTCAATAATGTCCAATTAACATTTATCAAACATCAAACACCACAATATGACATTGTCGGCCTAAGTGTCAATATTATCAACATTTAAACACCGTTTCAAACAATTTTTCGACCAAATTATTAATTGTCGTTAATAAATGATTAGCTATTATTTTTAGCTAACCCATATCAAATCACACCAACATACAACATTTAAAATTGTTTACCTATATCATGTTTATTTTGACAAAATTCGTGACAATATAAACGGATGTTTATTATTCATTCCATATACATGTAATTCAAGTAATTGATTTCAACTACCATTTTCACTACATATATATGTCGGTTTGGATATGGTAAATTATCCAAACCCCACTATTAATTATTTAACCACTCAACAACCCAACAATAACTTACAAATGTTTATTTTTACCTAACATCCATGCAACATTGCAACCGAGTTATCAACCAATTCAAACAACCATTTTGTTTACGGTTTCAACTTCCTAATCACTTATATTAACATGTAAATAACTAATCCAATTTCACAATTTAATTGTATACTTCAACCATAAGCAACAATAACCACACAGCATATAATTTACTTGCATATAACCACATATAACATTAACAAACATATATGCAACATTTAATTCAAACATAAGCTATAATTGCTCATTATTGTATTCCAGTTCATCTAACTTTTGAAGCAAACTAACTTTCCCTTCCCTGTTTGTATCTTGTTTTCTTTTTCTTTTCCTTTCTTTTATCTAACTATAATTTAATGGTGAATCAGCTTACCGACGACCAGGTCTCTGAGTTCGAAAAAGCGTTTAGTTTGTTCGACAAGGATGGAGACAGTTGCATCACAAGATTCACAACAAAAAAGCTAGGAACGGTGATGCGTTCCTCGGGCCAAAACCCAACGGATGCCGCCTTGCAAGACATGATAGACGAGGTGGATGCTGGTGGAAACGTAACAATAAACTCCCCAGCATTCCTGAACCTGATGTCCCGTAAAATGAAGGACACGGACTGAGAACAGGAGCTGAAGGAAGCATTCTGTGTCGACAAGGACCAAAACGGCTTCATCTCTGCTGCTGAACTGTGACATGTGATGACTAGCCTTGGTGAAAGGCCGACATATGAAGAGGTTGATGAGATGATTAGGGAGGCCGACGATGGTGATGGTCAGTTCAATTATGAGGAGTTTGTTAAGGTTATGATGGCCAAATGAAGGAACCATTTCCCCTATCTTTTTATTTCTTACTTCCATAGCTTTTTATGACCATATTGAATTTTAACTATTTTATGCTTTCCTGCTATTCTTGTGGTCGGCAAAAATGAAGTTCCTGTATTGCTTATGTAGAAAATGCTTGTGTTTTATCTTGTGATTCTAGCGGTATTTATGCAACGGTGGAATGTATTAATTCTTCTACGCAGATTATCTTCCTTCTTCGTTTGACTCATTTATAGTGATCCTTTTCTTTTTAAAAAAAAGGAAAGACAGAAATGATTTGACATGCCTGTCCAGTAACAATAATTCATTAAATTGTTTGTGAATATTTAAGTTTGTTTGAACATATATAATTGTAATGCTTTTGTTATTCAATATCTTTGTTCTTATGTTTAGTTTGCGATTTTCATCAATGAATCCCTGTACTCTATTATAGTTCAAGTTTTTACAATTTGATGGTAGAAAGTATACTAACTTTGCCTCTATTAATATTATAGTATAAGTTTTATCGTGCAAAATTGTTGGCTGTGTGCATGAACTTCAAAGTTATCCTTTTTCCATAAGCTCGACTAGCTCAACGGCTTCACTATACTAAATGTATATTCTCATATTCCAATACCACTTTATATAATTGTTGATGGTCATGTAAAATGTTTTTTCGCAGTGTACGCGCAGAGCTTTTATTTTATTTTCTATTGATATGCTTTCAATAGTATGTCTCAATAATGCATCACATCTGCCTAATGCAATTAAGGGTCTTAAAATGTTTTTTTTTAAAGAAAAAATAAAAAAATTGAATGGACAAATTGAAAGGGTCCAGGGGATAGGAAAAGATCGTAAAAGGGAAATACGTTATTTTTACAAAAGGAGCAACGTGAAAAAGAAAAAAGTGGGTAAGTTGGTTGAAATTTTATTTGTTTGCGTCGAACACGGCATCCGTCACTTCGGACGCAGCGCGAACGGATAAAGTTATACCGTTATGTTTGAATGGACGGTTTAATAGGGTCTAAGCTTGACGAATCGAAAGCAGACGCCAATGTGAAATGTCCAGATTGAAAAATAAACACAACCTCAAAAGGAAAAAATACATATACTTATTATCTTTAGAAAAATCTTGGTCCATATTTCTCCTTCTATCAAGAATCATGTCGAACTCTCTCCACTTTATACATTACAGTTCACATCCTATTTTTTAATAACTAAATAACACTATAACTCAAACTGCTTCGTCTCTCGTTCGATCAAAAAAATTGGTGCGCGAAGCACACGTCCATTCAAACTAAATATTTACAAAATCACCTAAGAGGTTATTCCAATTTCTATATTACTATATTTTAACTGTACAAAAAAAAAAAAAAAAAAAAAAAAAAAGAACCTCAGGAGAAATATTTCTGATGCATTATTTTCGTATTTGATTGATTGAGATTCATAAACAATGAAATGAAATATAATTTTTGCAAACATTTACTATTATCAATAATATTTAAGTGAAAAATATTTGTTATGGTATTTACTTGCAAATATTTGCCAAAGAATTTCGCGTACAAAATTTAATTATTTTACTAATTAGCGTTTATTTGCACAAGAAACTGATCAAAAGTATCATTCAAAAAAATGGTATAGTTAGCAAACACTTGTGTTGTGGTCGGTTGGGTTATCCTCTAACATGGAAGGAAGCATCGGTCTAAATATTAGCTGTTAGAAAACAACGGTTGAGTCGTGGGCAAAGTCACTCTCTTGAAAATGTTTCAGCGACCTGCTTGGAGGTGCAAAGCATGTTGTACGTATCCTCGTCGCTGCTAGGATAAAATAGCATCTTCTTCAATATCAATTCGCTTGCACAAACGAATTGATTTAGATTTGCACTAGAAAATAACACTGCTTTATTTTATGTTTTTCGTTTTTGTTTGCAGAAGAGAGAAAAGAAAAGGAAAAATGTCGTATTCTTCTTTGTCTCGTCTAAACACTATAAAGAATAGACAAAATACAAAATTGAACACAATACTGTGTTAGTGGGAGGAAAATCTGATTAGATCCGAAAGAATCGATCATAGTTTTACCATTACGGTTAGAAATGATACACTGTATTCGTCTAAAAATATAAGTGTGTATACTACACCATCTAGCCTAGCCAAGCTCAAGCACAAGTCTGATTCTAGACCATGCTGGGTCGAGTCAAGTCGGTTGGTCGGTCTCCCTCGCACATGCATGTGGTGGTTAAGAATGGTCTCATTCCTCGCAACAAAGTACACATGTGAAATCCACAATGCCCAAACTAGCTACAAAGAATCAATTAGAAATATTTGATTTTTTCATATAATCCTATGATGTGAGACTATTCACATATAGGAGTCATTCTTACATTTAGTCAATTTTTTAATAGTTCATCTTTTTTTCTATAAATATTTTCCAATAATTCCTCACTTGAATTTTTAAATAATATTTTCAAGCAGTCTCAAAATACATAAGATTGTGCATAAACAAAGGCGTCTTCTGACTTGAACCTTTGCATAGTGGACAAGATTCAGTTTTTACTAGAGTGACAAGTGGTCTTGACCTCTACCCTTACCATCAGACCACACACAACCTTTTTATAGTGCAATCAAATAAGCCCATGCGTTTATAGTCATGCACATCTATCCTAGTTTAGTGAATGCTCTAGAAGTTTAGCTCAAAACCCAATAGGAAATGGCCACATTTCCACATTCACATAGGTGAGTCAATCAAGAGTACCCTTGAAGGTAGGTACTTAACTTCAAATAGAGTATAGATCTCATTAAAAGTTTACATTAACTCATCCTCTAATCAGCTTCTTAGTATATAATAATAACATGTTCAACATTATCATAACATAACTTTTTTTACCCATTGAACCTAGTTCTTGGGATCTCCCATCATTATGTCGGGTTACCATTATGCGTGACTCAACAATCTAAGGGCAATAGTCTCATTCTTTTAGAAGTATTAAGGACTTTGTCTCTAGACCTTTATCATAATATAACTTGAGTCAATCAAGAGTACCCTTGAAGGTAGGTACTCCACTTCAAATACCAAATATAGACTGTGATCCATGCAATTGTTTTGAGATATTATGGCGAAATACTTATGGCATTGATTGTGAGACGACCCGAATCCGCCTGCCTTTTGAACTGACCAGAAACTAAACAAGTCCAGTCCAAAAAGTAAGCTTCATTGGAAGGCGTCCTGTGATAAACCAAATTTTTGACCTTCGATGGTCGATACTTAACACATCAACGGTGTTCGTCTACCGCAAAATCAAATGTCGCAAACTCGATTCATCGGGTTTTATCAGAGCAAAGCATAGCGGAATAGAATAAAATAAAATATTAAATATATATCTTTATAGCAGAAAACATTTATTTAAGTTAAACACATTCTTACATCATCGATCCATATACATCCAAGTATAGATAGCGTAGTACGTCCTTCCATTTGACGAAGAACTCCAGCTTTTCTAAATCAACTGAAAACTATTCATCCACCTGTTTATACCTGAAACACAGTCGGATCTGACCAAAGTGGACAACACTGTGGTCAGGCTTGGATTAACCAGTTTAAGACTAGATAACAAGCCATAACCTATACAATCATAAACCAAGATTCAAAACTTCAAAATTCATGTTTTTGGAAAATGAAGCTATTATAAGACTCAAGCCCCATCACACAATGCAACGTATACCGAAGGATAGAGTTTTACCTTATAATAACCAAACATGTTTGATATTCTTATAAACAAATATTTTGATATTATTATTAATGTCTAGGTGTAGAAACCAATTTCTAAAGTAAATGTATCAATCTTAGGTCGCATAATCCCCCATCCCATTATGTTGGTTATTAGGTTACAAATGAAAATATATGTAAGCTTGTGTTGGAAGTTGGATCCAATGATGACCAAGGAAAAGGATTTCCCTTCACCGTTCGGAACATTCTAGCAAATGTCGCAGGACTCACACGTATGTGATCCTTCGGTGCGACAGAGCCGACCAACACAAACGAGTTGATTAGGATCTTTCCTGAACATATCATTCCTCGGTAGTATTTGACTGTCGTCCGAGGCGCCTAATCTATCATCTACATAAGTAAACATGTCTAAGCTCCATACTATGGCATCACTTTACAGCTAAAAGGAAACATTAGTCCTTATCTATGTCGTCCGTTATACTGTTTTCGGCCATTCACGGGTTATGAGGCCCAAAAGCCATGTTTCAAAATAAAAAATACGCTATATCACCCATATTTTGATCATCATCCACAAAACTCTTCTTTTCAACAAAAACTTTGATCGACTCAGCACTTAGCATGCCACATTACCAATTCACAACATATAGTAAGTGTCTATTAATACATAACCCTCTGAGTACACAAGTCTCAAAGGAGGGTGTTAAGCTAAAAGAATAAATTCTCCATCATCAACCGATATAACATAAATAGAAACCAATTGGTTATGTCGTAAACTACAACGTCAGACAGACATTCATTTACATGTTCGTCCTTAGTTTTAAACGAAACCGAAGGCGCTTTATTACACGACCTCGCCTAGGTGCGAAAGCCCTTACAATCCAAAGCACTCCAAGAACGGTTAGATCTTAGTCACAATATAACCTCATAATAGGGGATGATCCCGAGGCATCAACGGGCAATCCTTCTGATGTGAAGGTCTCCGGTCTTCAGTCACAGTCAATGCCATTTTAATTATTCACAATGGGTCAAAACCCGGCTATTTCGAATAACTATCGCATCTTTCAGATCTACAAGATACCACGAGTCTTATTCCATTTTGGGAATATTCTTTTACTCAAATCATCCTTTACATTTTCGAGTTACTCCCTTAGATCTTATCATAGATTTACATAATTTAAACTTCCGTTTAAATCTTTCACTCATCGTATCACTCACCAAAATCGTATTTACGATTTCTTAATCTTATCGGTTACGCGGAAAACATGCTTATCTTCTTTTAAGCAATTTCTTAAACTCGTTCCCTTTATCGTTTGTTAGGGAAAACTCTTTCATTCAAATCTTTATAATTAAATAAAGATTTCTTTTTAACTAATCTTGTGAAATCATCTCCTCCTTTTATTAGGTTAAAGAACACGGTTGTTTAAAATATTGTTCACAATAAACTCAAAACCATACTTCCGTTTCAAATGGAATCTTCACGGAAATCACATTAGTTTATAATCGATATAAATTCCCATATCCGACTAATACTATAAACGGAATAACGACAAAGCCTTTTAAATTACTTAAATAGTAACAGTCTTCATCCACGGGGACCTATCTCCATTATTACTAAATCGATTTCCATTCATTTCCGATCTAATTTATTAATTGGAAAACTTAACTTTGGAAAACTCCTTTAATTTTAATTAAAAGATTAATTCCATAAAACATCTTTCATTAGGTTAAAGAATAGTGCTATTGAAAGCACCATTCACGACAAACCCCAAACCAATTGATTTAAATATATGAATTCAAACAAAATTATATCAACTTATATTCAATACTAATTCTCATAATCAACGAATACTATAAATGGAATAAAGATATAAATATCTTCAAAATTACTCAAATAGTAAACGTCTACACAACGGTAATCAATACCAAATATCCGAAGATTATTTCCATCCAAATCCAAATTTATTCAAATTGGAAATCTTTTCTAAATCAAAAGATTTATTCATACACTTTTTTCAAAGCATGGTTATATTCTATGAACCAAATAATTTAAGTTTATTTAACTTAAATTCACTAAACGTTGTTTTACCATATTCAGTTGATTAGGCTAAAAACACGAATACCCAAAATATAGTTCGAAATTTCATATTTCATTTCCAAATCAATTTAAAATCATTTAATAAGGTTTACTATAATTTTTCCATATTTTTAGTAATTTAAAAATGGCCCATTTCATTAGAATCCCTTTTCGGGTCACTAACGACACTAATGCTTATTCAATGGTTTGAACTTTTCTGGTCACTAACAACTTTACATATTATTGGAAAGCTCTTTTCATTTCGAACCAAACATTTTTCATTTAGGGAAAATCCGATGGTTCGATCTCCCGATACGTCAATTTGAAGTCAATGGTCGAAATTCACGAACTACCGTTGCGCGACGGGTTCTATTCAAACCAAACTTCGATCATTGTTAAAAATAGAATCTAGTTCCTTTGAAATTAGTTTATTAATTATATAATAACTATATAATAATTTTCGAAAACTATATTTTCCATATTTCAGTTCAAAATTCAATATCTCCATTAATTGGATATTATAATATTATTTTATTAATATAATATTATTTTTCAAAACTTGTCTATGTGAGCCTAAGTTTTCTTGAAGTCCATTATAAAAATAAATAAAATAGTTTTGAAAATGAAATCTTGTTAAAAAAATTCTCAAATACCCTAACCGAACTTCACTTTTCCCAATTACTATTCATTTTAAAAGAACATTTTAAACATGCCTTAGTTGTTTGAAAATGATTCAAATCAAATTCCGACTTTTACGAAAACTATTCGTAATTATTTAAACTAGCTTTTCAAATCGTTTCGGATTCAAAATTCAAACTTTTATTTTTCGCTTAATATTTTATTATTAAAATATTCAATTTAATCCCAATTTGGAATAAAACTCAATTAACGACCATATAATTCAACTTATATGGATTCAACATTTCAATAATGTCCAACTAACATTTATCAAACATCAAACACCACAATATGGCATTGTCGGCCTAAGTGTCAATATTATCAACACTTAAACACCGTTCCAAACAATTTTTCGACCAAATTATTAGTTGTCGTTAATAAATGATTAGCTATTATTTTTAGCTAATCCATATCAAATCACACCAACATACAACATTTTAAATTGTTTACCTATGTCCTGTTTATTTTGACAAAATCCGTGACAATATAAACGGATGTTTATTATTCATTCCATATACATGTAATTCAAGTAATTGATTTCAACTACCATTTTCACTACATATATATATGTTGGTTTGGATATGGTAAATTATCCAAACCCCACTATTAATTATTTAATCACTCAACAACCCAACAATAACTTACAAATGTTTATTTTTACCTAACATCCATGCAACATTGCAACCGAGTTATCAACCAATTCAAACAACCATTTTGTTTACGGTTTCAACTTCCCAATCACTTATATTAACATGTAAATAACTAATCCAATTTCACAATTTAATTGTATACTTCAACCATAAGCAACATTAACCACAAAGCATATAATTTACTTGCATATAACCACATATGACATTAACAAACATATATGCAACATTTAATTCAAACGTAAGCTATAATTGCTCATTATTGTATTCCGGTTCATCTAACTTTTGAAGCAAAGACTTTTATCTCTTTGCAAGCTTGCTAGCAACCAAACAAACACCATTTAAACATAAAGCTTCTATGTAATTAACTTTTATATATATATATATATATATATATATATATATATATATATGTGTGTGTGTGTGTGTGTGTGTGTGTGTGTGTGTGTGTGTAGGTTCTGACTTTCGTTTAATGAAGAAAAATTGGATCATTGGTTAAAAAAGGAAAGGAGTCTTTGGAGGGTTAAGGGCTCACAGCCAAAGGGGGCTCACGAGTTTGGTAACGTTGCAGGTGTATGGGGCTGGGTGGGGTCAAAGGGGAGGCGATGGTGGTGGTAGGAGGTGGTGTTAGCTAGGTATAGTGGTGTTTAAAAATTCAAGAAGAGCTAAAAGTGGTTTTAGGAGGGAAAGGCGGGGTCTTTAAGGTGGTAGGTACTAGAGGAGCACGGCAAGGGGGTGGTGGGATGGTGGCGGCTGCGGTGGTGGTGGGGGAGGGTGGTCGACGACGTGTTGGGAGGAAGGAGAAGAAGTGGAGGATGGAAAAGAGAAAGTGGAGAAAGGAGGTGGAAATGAGTGCCTTGGATTGGTGAGGTGTCGGCATCTTAGGTAGATGGCTTGACACATCAAAAGAAGTACAAATGGTTATACGAGGGGGGTGACACCTCAAAGAAAGCACACTCGCTAGCTAATGTGTTGTTTTAGGCTAATTAACTACTCTTAACACTTCTAAATATTGTACCATGACATATAAATGTTCATGAAAGTAAACTAGTGTTCTAAAAACATTTACCAAAAATTAGACAACTATAATTTATTTTTATTATATTTTTAAATATTAAATATTGGTCCAAAACTAATTAATTTAATCATTTTAAATCAATTTTCATTAAAATCTACCTATACGTTACGTACTCGTATGATCACATACTAATCCCAATGGCAACGAAATTTGAAATTCTACAATGTTTCACCAATACGGTTCCAATAGTCTAGGTATTGTCGAATTCGGAGACCGTTTGCAAAATGGCCTCTTTATGTGTTATTATTGAATTTTAACTAGGTTTTTCGACCTACATTTGTATAATGCACGCTCACACACTAACTCCAACTGACATGAAATTTGGAACCTTACCACTATTTAACATTAAGGATCCAATAAAGTGGATTCATCGAATTCCGAGATCATTTGCAAAATGTCCATTTTGTACGCTTTTTAAAATAGTACTGAATTATCGATTTTTGGAATATTCTTTTCAATTATCATTTGAAAAACCCAATAACATTATTTTTAGCTATTTTATAAGTTGTATACTAATAGAAAATCTCAAAATTTACAATAGTAGTGAATAGTGTCAAATTTTCTTTTTTGACTACATACATAAATTGTTTGAACTGATAAGTTGATAACTGATCTAAATAACTTTTTTGATCGTTATATTTGCTAGAATCATATTCTAAATTGAATGTATATATCCAGAATCGTGCGTGGTTATTTCAAATTTTTAAAAACTAAAAAATTCAAAATATTAGAAATTATGGGTCGTTAAAGATTACTTAACCACCTACGGTTGTGACACTTTTCCTCTCGACCTAGTGATAGAGCGACCATAGGGACTGCGCTCCATAATGATCTCAGGTTATTTTATTGTTCTTTTGAAGCATTCCGTTGATTTATTCATAATGAAATTCGTGGGGAAGTGATTTCCTATGGGTTTACATATTCCCCGAGGGACCAAGCGTAACCATTGTGTATCTGCGATTCATAATTAGTTTCATTGGTCAATTTATCGGATGACACTTCTTTCATTTGTTTTAATGTTTTTCAAGTATTCTTACTAGATGTTGAATCAAGTTTACTTAGTAGTACGAGATTTCAAGTTTTGCACCTGATCAGCATATTACCAGATTCTTGAAAAGCGAGGGTCAAATAGTGGAAATACCGAGTTATCAAAAACTATTACTGATATAAAAGATATTTTTTTTCAAACGAAACACCTAATTTTATCGTATTGGTATAATAAAAAACAAATGAAACATAAAGCGTGAGTGTGCGAAAACCATTCTATTTGCATAACAGCTTTTATTTAGTTTGAATATATGATTTTGATTCAAAATAGAATTGTTTATTCGATTCATGACAACGAATACTAATAAGAGTTCCAGATAAGGATCTGAAGTTCTCTATAATAATTATTGCTATGCAAGGAGAATAGAATTTCTAATCAAAAAGTCAAATCAGAACTTCATACTAAAGTGATCATGTTAATAATACTATTGACCAAATTTTTGGCAAAAGTAATCATGACTCAACGGATCGAAGACCAATGTCAAAGGGTCCACATTTCAGCGCTAAACGGCACCAACGAACAACCTTTATTCCAGAAAGCCCGAGCAAGAATTGGCCTAAGTCGGCTTCACTCAAAGCAGCGACATATTACTCTCCGGCATAATCGCTCTCTCGAACTGACCGAGTCGTGCGTCTCTTTAAAGATCGAATCGATCAGATACTCCCAGATCCACGTAGACATATCCAGATGAGTCATTCATTACTATGCCCAATTCTCAAGGCATTAAAGATGGTCAAACCCATCCAGCCAAAGCGCTACTTTTGATACAACGAATCTCAAGTGCCACGTAAGCCTCAATTCTCAAGGATACTTTTGTTTAGCAGTGGAGTGGGTCTCCCAACCGCAATTATATCCAAGGGTCGAAGTCCACGTGTCCAGGCTCCGCAAAAGAGGCAGACCACGTTGCATCTCGCTTAGCCCACTTCCTTTCCTATAAATACATCCATACTCAGAATGGAAAAGAGACATCGATTACTGGAAATTCTTTTGGAAGATTGCTCTTTCAAGTGAAAACTCCACGGCTAACTCCAGAAATAGCCAACTCTTCTCAGCAACACAAAAACTTTGTGTTCCTCTCCCACTTTCTTCAAAATGAAAATATATTGTACTTGTAATCAAAAGAAAATCAATATATATAAAGCGGACATAGGCACCATCTTTGCCAAACCACTATATATATCCTGCATGGTCCCTGTTTTATTTACTTTTCTATACTTTGTGATCATCGTTCGTGTGTTCTACACACCACTGGGGTTGACTGTCACAAGTGACCAAATTTTGACGTTAACACTTTGGTGCGTTGGGTAAGGGGTCCACGCGCCCAGACATACTCTATGACCTTCGACCGCCTTCAGAAATTTCTAAGATGACCATGACAAACAAGCAGAAAAAAGATGAAACGTCTTCCCATCCGACAAACGCTGATGCACCCGAAACAAACGTTGCAGAGGCAAGTCAGGAAGCATCCACTCATGAAGACACATCGTGGTATCTTACCAGGGACGACAAGGATAAAATCCTGGTCGAATTCAGAGACCAGATGACATCTCAGAGTAAAATCCTCGAACATCAATAACAGTTGATGAATAACCTCCTTGGCCAGGTGGAGAAAGGATTTAACGCTTCAACACCAGTTCCTCCACCGGGCGAGGCTGAGGCAGTAACTGATATTCGGTCTACCTAAATCCAAGCCCCAGATCGGTACACACCTTTGCTTCCTCCTGGCTCAACTTCATTGCCCGATCAGCTACTGCCAGGAGCATCACTTCTAGCAACTAACATGGCCATGGTTGCAGATTATCAGAGGTCCGCATTCAAGATCTAGGTCATTCGACCATTTTGCCTCCACTTTAGGGAACAACTCAACTCCCTGGACCGACCGAACAACAGCTGGGCCAACTGGGATCGGTACAACCCGGCATCTCACCATAAACCCGTCTTACACTGCATTCCCTCTGACGAAGAGCTAGTGGAGCATTCCCTTCGAACTAGGAAGACCATTCTACCATACTGGTTCCCAACATGGCAGAGGAAAACACTACCACAGATCATCGTAATTTCATCCTAGCTAGGGGCAATGCAGATCCCCGAACATCCATTGTTATGCTGGATCGACCAGAACCCTTCATCGAGGGCACGGCTCGGTCCAATCCTCATTTTGCTTAAGCGGCACCGGTCTGCTCAGAACCAACGTCTAGGATACATCCTCGCCTTCACTTAACTCTCGCAGGTTGCACTGAACCAACCCCCCAAGCCCAATATATTTTCCTACCATAGCCTAGTAGCGGTGTAGAAGTAAACCCTTGGCATCAGCTTCTTGGGGACGGAAGCCAGCTTTCTAGCATCATCAAACGCTTCACTAGGGGTACCTCTTCTCAATAGGATGTGGATGACATCCATCGCAACCCATTCACTCGGGACATCAAAAACTTCTGAAACCCACCTGACTTCAAAGTCCCGGTCTTGGAGCCCTACAACGGCCGGACTGATCCGACCATTCATCTTATGAGATACATGTGTCACATGGAAGTACTCTCTATATCGACCAATGTCATGGCCAAATGCTTCCCACTCTTTCTCACAGACATAGACGACATGTGGTTTCGATAGCTAACAGCAGAGTCAATCAACAACTGGAACATGGTTGTCACCCGATTCATTGAGCAATTAAGAGTTCACATCTCTCAACCAAGGAACGTCATCTTTCTCACCTCCATCAAGCAGCGGTTTGGAGAGACCTTTCGCTCTTTCCTAGAAAGGTTCAATGCGGCCGTAGCATCAGTCGATCGACCCGATCCATAAATGGTGCTCATGGCCGCCATAGCCGGTGTTCACATCCGCTCTGACTTCAAGATATCTCTCATCAGGGATACTCCCCGAGAGATCGAGGATTTCTACTCTGAAGCAAAAAGATACCTCCAACAGGAGGATGCTAACATCGAGATGGATAATCTCGAGGTACTTGCTGCTAGGGAAACAGGTCCATCCAACACATCTCGTCCAAGCAAAGGAAAGAAGAAAGCCTCAGAAAGGAACAAACGGAATGTATGCCTCCATAGAGAGGATAACTACGATCAGTACACCGAGCTCAACCCCTCTCTGCTAGACATCTACCTCGATATATGTGGATCTCTCACCTCACCAAAGCCTCCTGAACGGGAGCCAACCCAGAAAGATCGAGAATCAGGAAAGCTCTACATATATCACAACTCGGACGGTCATAACCCCAATCAATGTAGGCACTTGCACGACCTTATTGAGGAGCGGGTCAGGCGTGGAGAACTTCCCAAGTACGTCAAACATCCTACACCAGCTGCACCTCCACAGCAACCGCCTCAAACTCCTCGAACCGGCCCACGAGCCTCTCGGAATGGCAAAGACCCCGAGCCAAGCCACCGCGAGCTCATCGTCAACTGATCTGGCTCAGATCATTACAAATGCACTTTTCTTTTCTTAGGATTTAAGAATTTTCCTTTTCTTTTTACGGTTATGTTGAAGTATACATGTACGGGGTTAGGATGTAACCTCTAGGCATGCTCTGGGTTCAACGGTCAACCAACTTAGATTTACTTCAATTTTTGTAATAGTTCTTTAGCGGCAATAAAACTTTGTTTTTCAAACATGGATTATGTTTGATGCTCATAAGCCGAGTATGGTTAATACTCGCCACTCATAAGCCAAGATCGCCGCCATCCTGGCATGGCTAATGCTCGTCTCCTCATAAGTCAAGCTCGCCGCCATCCTCGCTTGGCAAACGCTCACCGCTTCATAAGCCGAGCTCGCTGCAATCCTCGCATGACCAACACTCGCAACCTTATGAGTAGAGCCCACAGTGCGCTCACGATCTCTTAGCTATGCAGGTACGATAGGATATGTGTTCGATCACTGTAATGGCATCTATAGCCTTAATACGATCCTTAGTGGTTGTCGGTTTTCTGGCCTTAATACGATCTACACCGATCGTTGGTTTCCCGGCCTTAATACAACTATCAGGATCGTCGGCCTTCTGGCCTTAATATGGTTTGGAAAAACCATAGCTCTTTACATATTGGACTTAGACGCTTCAGACATCCAGAACACACCTTTCTTCACTAAGAAAAATGTATTCTGGAGGGCAAAGTGTTGACCATCTTTTTGGCAAAAGCTGTCACGACTCAACGGATCGAAGCCCAATGTCAAAGGGTCCACATTTCAGCGCCAACTGGCACTAACGGACGAGCTTTATTTCAAAAATCCCGAGCAAGAATTGGCCTAAGCGGGCTTCACTTAAAGCAGCAACATACTACTCTCCGGCATAATCGCTTTCCCGAACCGACCGAGTCGTGCGTCCCCTTACAGATCGGATCGATCAAATACTCACAAATCCACCTGGAAATATCCAGATAAGCCATTTATTACTTAGCCTAATTCTCAAGGCATTAAAGACGGTCAAACGCTTCCAACCAAAGCACTACTTTTGATACACTAAATCTCGAGTGCCATCCAAGCCTCAATTCTTGAGGATACTATTGTTCAGCAGTGGAGTGGGTCTCCCAGCCGCAAATATACCTAAGGGTCGAGCTCCACGTTTCCAGGCTCTGCAAAAGAGGTAGGCCACGTTGCATCTCGCTCAGCCCACTTTCTTGCCTATAAATACATACATACTCAGAATGGAAAAGGGACTTCAACTACTGGAACTTCTTTAGGAAGACTTGCTCTTTCAAGTGAAAACTCCACGGCTAACTCCAAAAATATCCAACTCTTCTCAGCAACACAGCAACTTTGTGTCCCTCTCCCACTATCTTCAAAAAGAAAATATATTGTACTTGTAATAAAAAGCAAATCAATATATATAAAGTGGACGTAGGAACCATCTTTGCCGAACCACTATAAAATTCCTACGTGTTCCCTATTTTATTTACTTTTATGTACTTTATGATCATCGTTCTTGTGTTATACACACGAATGGGGGTTAGCTATCACAAGTGACCAACTTTTGACGTCAACAAATACTAATTGGAAGCAAAAAATTTGTTTGAAGAAGAAATCGAAGTTGATATGCGTATGAATGGTGTATCATTTAATAACTAGTTTCTTATTTAATTCCATTTCGAGGACGAAAAGTTCCGAGTGGGGGAGATTATGACATCCCTTAAATTTTGATTATTTAAATATTAATTTATATCAAATTCTAAGGATTTTTTTTTTGATTTCTTAATGTAACTGATACATAACAATTTTAATAAGTTGAAACTTTACTGATTGTAACAGTCAATAAAAGAGAGCAAGTTAAAAGCAGCTTTCACTCAGCATTAAATCAAATTAGCACTCTAATGAAATTAAAATAATATTTTGAGAAAAATAAATTGTATATGTTCACTTTTAAAGTTAAGGATAATTTTATAAAGAGAATAAATGTAAATCTTGTAACAATATTTTAGTGTCATTGACGTTGATTTACCTGTATAAATTTAATCATGACTCTAGTGTTTTTGTGTTTTACATAATCGCTCTGGTCAGATCGAGTATTTCAGTTTGGCAAAGAAATTGGTTTTAGCAGGCGAAGACGTAGTTCAAGATCATATATACTACTATTGTATTTCCGCTACATTATTTTTATGTTATCTTAAAATGTAAAACTCTGGTGTTGTAAAGTGAAATCAAGTGAATATTATTTGACATTTTTATGAACTAGATATGGTATTATTATGTTTTATCGCTCTACTGTGAGGTTCTGTGTACTGTTTAGTTCCTTCTCATCTTATTTTCTCTACTTATATTAAGCCCCAATAATAGTCTGTCCTTTTGGAATGGTTTAAGTTGGACATGTGCGGTTTATTGTCAGCTTGAACCGTCCCGAAAAGGTGTGTTGTTATAGTAAACCCTAAAATTACTTCTTCAAATAAATAAAGTTAAAGAAGGTTGGAATGAAAGGAAGAGGACACCAGAAGAAGCAAAGAAAGCTAGACGTCGCACCACTCTACTGAAAGGCATAGATTCCTCATAAAGACGAAGTTTATCAGTTATCCTCTGAATGGCCCTTCCTTGATGGATAATGGAAAAGGCAAAAGAAACTACTTTTCATGAAATGCCAAAGGGTTCGCATGCCAAAGAGTATACGATAAAACAATATGGCGAAGAATACAAAAGAAAATCCACTGAAAGGGATGGGCACAGGAAAAGCTCCTGCACCCAATGGGAAGACCTGCCGTATCAAAAGAAACATCTTTCTGGAATTAACAATCGTTACAAGCCGGAATCTATCATAGGGTTATGCCTTCCGCAATGCCCATACCCACTTCTAGGAAAATATACTCAATAGATCACCCAAAGGGAAGCTTGTACGAAGCCCTCAAAAGTGAAAGGAAGCCATCCGCACTTATAAATAGGACCAACGGTGTTCCAAGATTGGGACATTCCATTCATTTCCAAATCTGTTGTACTAAATTGCAGAGTGAAATCCCAGATTTCCAAATCGAATTAGGGATTTTCCTATTTTCTACTAATCCTGTTTCATAATTTGCAATAAAAAGAAGAATTAAGAAGACTGATCAATAGAGTTTAGTTTTAAGAGAATGAAGCATGATTAATCATGCTATTAACTCTCTTAATAACCAATAACATATGATTTATCTTTTGCGTTATTATTTTTGCCCAAAGCTATATTGCGAAGCATATAGGGGAAATTATGCAGTTAATACCTTAGGTGGTAATAAGCCAACCGAAAGGTATAACTCATATTACCACCGATGGCATTTATTTTCTTTAGATGACAAAGATTAATCCAATTCGCTTTACGGAGCTTTGCAATATTCGATTCCTTGTTTACATTATTAATTGTCTATCAGTATTCCCAATAGATTATAACTTTCTGAAGGGATTGGCATTTTAGCTCTAGCTAAAGTTTCGATATCAAAACCGAAACTTCAATCTGAAGAGCTTCTGCTTAACCTTAATTACCTTTTCGGTCTTTACTGGAAATCAGATGTTTCCATTCTCTCGGAGTAGTTATGCTTAGCAGATTCAGGACGAAAGGCTTATGCTTTTATTGTTTGCCAATGAAAAGCAATTTTCGGTCTGTTAACCATTTTTATGGCTAACAATGCCATTTTATGAGCTAATCTCCATTGCAGCGTACGATGCATTGATGACTTGTCAATTTTTCCTATTAAACCCATGACTTATATTTAATCTATTTTGTGAATACTTACAAAACCAAGAAGTATTTTGGGTATTCTCTCAAGTATACCCTCTTATACATATCTCTTTGGTGTTAGATCAAATTTTGTTTTGATATATTGACATTGAAAGGGACGACCCAAACCTCTGATGTTGGGAAAATGATTGAGATACCCAAAGGTGAGTTCAATTACATACGTTGTCTTGTTTTCTATAATTAGTTTACTAATATTTAACTTTTTCAGGAATACTGACTTAGCACGTCATAAACGTGTTCGACACTAAATTATTTCACTTGATATCAAGTTGTTATCTATCACAACATGTGGCCTCCTTTCACTTCACATGCTTTAAGAGATGCAATTTCATTTCCTTTCATCAATTTGTAATCCATTTGCTCAAAAACATACTCTTGAGCACAAAAGAGCTTATGAAAAATTGTAGATTGTCAAGGTTTCAAGCTAATGCATCTGAGCAATTGTATCGATCGAATCCAGATTGAAATTTATAGGTGTAGATGTAGTTGGTATTGAGTCCTATCTCCCTTCTCACAAAAGAGCTCCATTAGTATCGAAAGCGCTAAACTTAGTATATAAGAACCAAGTATAATACTTGATTCTCCTACAATGTAGGACTTTTCACAAAAAAGGAGCAATATGCACTTATTTCATTTTTAATAATTCACTTAACTAGTCAAATATTTCCAACGATACCACACCTGAATCTTTAAAACTATTTTGCGAGCAATTACAAAAAAAATAAGATTGTGCATAAACAAAAGCGTCTTTCGACTTTAGACTTTGTGTAGTGGATAAAGTTCATATTTTACAGTACGAACAAAAATTTGTTCCCTTTTGTGTTTTTTCTGGATTTCTTCACTCAACTAAATACCATGGAACAATATTTTGCAATTTTCAAGATCATAAACGTAACTATTGTGCAACAAAGTGAAATTTATGTAGAATTCAATTTTTCTCGATGATTTTTAAATATAAATATAATTTCAATTATCACTGCCTTATCAAATTTACGATTCACAAATGAGCACAAGAATTCATAGAGTAAGCTTGCACCAAAATTTTAACATCAGTTTTACATGGAAACAAATCCCTAGGATAAAGTGCAAAATCCAAGAAAGCGTGTTGTTATTAAAACCACAAAATACCCTATAGTTACCCAATAAAAATGTTAATGATAATTAAAAGTACTAATGTAACCTACTATATTTTTGAATCTTTTTTATTGGTTGTTTCAGTGAATTATAATAGATAAATGAAAAAAAATCATTTTTATTTAATGTATTTCAAAGTTATGCGGTGATATGTTCATGAACAAATGTTACTTGATTGAGTTTAATCAAACAATAATGAAGGAGAATAAAAAATTAAAGGATTTTAGACACTTCACTGCTTGTATGTTTCCAATGTGAACCTTGTAATTCAAAAAGAATAATTTTGCTAGATTTTTAATTTGTCTTTATTCGACTTGTTATTCCACTTTTACCTTTCATTTTAAAATTTGAAATTATGTTTTATTTTATATGTAGACATGTGTAAATTTAAGTGTTTTTGTATATTAATCTGACTCGGATAATTTAAAAAATATTTTAGGAAACTGTTGAGCCCAACACATTTAGTGTTCTTGTATTATTAGGATTATAATTTGCCATTATAGCAATGTGAAAGAAAGTATTATTTCGGTTTTATCTTTCATTTAAAAGTTTGAAATGTTGTTTCGTTTTACATGTGAACATGGGTTAATTTAAGTGTTTTCGTATATTAATTAGACTTGGTAATTTGAAGTATATTTTAGGAAATTGATGATCTTACATGTTCTCACTTGTATTAAGGTAATAAATTTGAAAAAAAACAAAAACAAAAAAAGGACCGTTGTCTTCCAGGCTTCCAGCGCAAGCTAGTCTTTTCAATACTGTATAAACACCCAAATACTTGACATCAAGGAGGCATCAAAAGAAGCTATCGACAATGGCTGCGGCCGAATCAGAGGAGAAAAGGGAGATTGAACGGAAGAGGTACGTTCATCCAGATTTAATAAGAGAAATCCTCTTGCGTCTTCCTTGCAAATCTCTGCTGCGATTCAAATCCGTTTGCAAACTCTTCCGCTCCTTCACACGGGATCCTCAATTCATCAAGGAACATCGAGAACGAAACATGAAGCCGTCGCATTATCTGATTTGGGATCCGATTGACCAAACGAAGTTGCACGTTTACAGTTTAAGCAACGACGGATACAGCCATGTAAGAAGTATAGAAACACATAGATACAGATTGTCACAACCATCTTCCTACGGTTTGGTTTGCCTGCATGGATGGAATAGCAAAAGCGTCGCTTTATTTAACCCATCATCTGTAAATATCATGGCACTTCCGGATCTGCCAAGCCTTTATGCGCTGGAAACCGAAAACAATCAAGGTGCACCAGCAGGCTATAACTATTTGGGTTTTGGATTCGACCTAAAAAGCCAAAAGTACAAAGTTGTTCAATTCATAATCGATCCATATATTCAAGCTATTTCAGAATGTTTTGTATTGACGGTGAACGTTGATTCTTCCTGGAGAAGGATTGAGGTCTCCAATAAATCTAATGTCCAGTTTTGGTGGCAGCCAATTTACGCTGACGGGGTACTATACTGTGAAATGGACACTCCAATTGAGGATGAAATCTTGCAAATTTTTGTATTTGATCTAAGCACTGAGAAAATGGATGTTATAGATTCTCCAGCCAAGTTTACATCGGACATCTATACTGAGAAAACGGGAAAGCATTTGACATCGTTACAGGGTAAGCTTTGTTTCGTCCAAACGACTCCTCCTACCTTTGATGTGCCCTCAACTATGAACATATGGAAACTGCTTAATGTCGGAGATGTTGATTGGATTCATTGGTACAAGTTAGAGATCCATAATTCTGCACTGTCTCCACTGTGTTATTGGTCACTGTATCCATTATACATTGATGGCAATGGTAGAATTATATGTGAAGGCTTGGCAGATTTGTACTGCTACAACATCCACAACAAGAGCTTGGAAATATTTTCTGTCAGCCAAAATGTTGAAGGGGTGGCTCATTATCCTTATAATAACACGACTGTTATCCACTCTGAAACTCTTCTCACCTCAGTAAACCTATGATGGTCTTTTGCTTTACTTATTAGATTGGAGTAGAAGCTATATGTGGATTGTAAGCTTAATTTGTCAACTTCAAGCATGTTTATATTTCCTTTTATCTTATTGTTAGTTCATTTAAGATTTTAGCAACTCTTTAATGCTTTCACAGTTTGGCTTTGTAAAGTTTGGCTTTGTACTGTTTGTTTATGTTAAATGAATCGACGGTGTGGTTGTGGCTGTGGAGGACTACAGTTACATCAAATGCCCAAGTCGTTTAATATAAGAGTGATTTTATAGGCATGGGTTTGAAAGTTGGACTTCTGTTATGCATGATTAGTAGGCTATTGGTTTGAGGGCTTAATGGAATTGCATGTGTTTATTGAATATTGCAATGAAGTTGTTAGGATATTTCAGAAGAAGATTTTAGTGTGGGTGCAGATGGTTGAGTTCCCACGTAGTTGAATTATGTATGCCTTTGAATCTTTGATTTGGTTGTCACTTGTCAGTACGTGCATTGCAGATTTTACGGTTGTTTATGACATGATATGAGAAGAATAAGTAATCCCTTGCTGTTTTCGACCTTGCTTGGATGCTAGAAACTGGCTTCGGTGAATTGATGCTTGGTTTCCAAAAATGGATTTAACTCCTTCAACTTCATATGTCAAGACTCAAGAGATAACTAAGTTCGTTACTATTATTATTTTGAAAAACAAAAATATCCAGAATGATCACCCATCCTACGAAACGGTGTCCATTGACGGTTGCTCATCATACAATATGATTTTATGTAGGCAAATTCTATTCAGACACCGCAAATTGCTTTACTCACACCATGTGATTTTTAATAAAATTTCATATCAAAATGATCTTATTAAAAAAAAATCAATATCAAAGTATGAAAATATACACAATTCTCCATTGTTTGCATTATGCATACTCAATATAATTTCTCTTGTAAAGTTAGTAAATTAATTTATATCACTGGTTAAATCAAATTTATATTTATTTTGAGGATTAAACTATATTCATATCGTTACAAGCAACATATATATACAATCAATTTTAATATTTTTCACTTTAATTAAATATATAAATTAAAATGTAAAACTAACTACTAAAATTAATGTTATCCAGAATACTAAATTCTTCAATCTCTCATTCAAATCTAATCAAGTTTAAATTTAACACAAAATTTTTACTAGTTTAACTTTCAAATATTTAAAAAAAACAAGTTCAAATTTCTATGAATAGAACAATGTTTTTATAAGAAAAACTATAACTATATTATCCATGCACTTAATTGCATTTTTTACCATTTTCCCATAATGCATCAAATTAAAACTTCAAAATCAATAATATTTGATTAAATCTACATAAATTTATGAAGTTAATAAATCCAAAAACATCAATTAAGGCAACTTTTACAAGTAAATACTCTAATGCAAGTGTGTTCAATCATCTAAAATTAAAAATGAACTAAAAATAAAACAATCAAATAATTTAAAATAATAGTGTTAAAAATTAAAGTTTTTTTAATTTTATGCAAATATATTGCAACGAATTCCCTGTTTTATGTAATTTGGTTTTAAGAGTTAAGAGGAAAGATGATGAAAATATAAAAGGGTAATTTTGTGAAATACACGGTGTATGAAAAGGAATTTTTGGTGCATGCTATTTTATTTTATTTTACGGTGTATGTTAAGGAATTATAGGTGTATGAATAGAATTAGCCTTTTATTTAATTGTTGATGTTCATGTAAAATGAATTTTTGCGGTGTATGCGCAGAGCTATTATTTATTTTCTATTGATATGCTTTTAATAATATGTCTCAATAATGCATCACATCTGCCTAATGCAATTAAGTGTCTTAGAATGTTTTTATTTTATTTTAAATTGAATGGGTCCAGGGGATAGGAAAAGTTCATGAAAGGGAAATACGTTCTTTTTACGAAAGGAGCAACGAGAAAAAGAAAGAAATGGATAAGTTGGTTGGAATTTTATTTGTTTGAGTCCAATACTTCGAACATGACATCCGACACACATCGCGAACGAATAAAGTTCTACCGTTCTATTTGAATGGACGGTTCAGTGGGGTCTAAGCCTGACGAATTGAAAGCAGATGTTAACCGGCCTTTTGGTCCGGTCACCAAAAGTACTCAAGACACGCTCGACTCAACATACCGCGTGATATTACAGCCCGGAGGTGTCGCCAATATCATCCGTGGGCCAGTATCAGAAGACACGAGTCTGGCCACTAACAGGATGTCGCATCCCTCGGACGCAACCTCCATCATTATCCGTCCGCATCCGAGCCGAAGGCGAGCCGTGCTCCGAGTCGAAGGCGAGCCGTCAAGCGGGTCCGGGCGCAGCGGGAGGCGAAGGCGAGCCGTCAAGCCGTCAAGTGGGTCCACCCAGGTACGAATTTTCCGTGGCCGATAGTTGGAGGCGCGAATTTCCTGAAGATGGTCCCCATTTCTACCTACTCCTACCTAATCCCTACCTAACCACTTCCTATAAATACCCCACTATCTCACACTACAAAGGGGGGAGATTCTTGGGCTTTGAGACCTCCATAAAGCTTCATTAATGGCATCTCCTCTTTGAGGAAGAAGAAGGGCAAACTTATCCATTTTACTATTTCTTGCAAATATGACTATTGTAGTTTCATATATCATAGTCAATGAATGTAATGAAAGGATCTCAACCTTGTAATTTTTCGAGTGATCAATAAAATTCCTACAACTCTTCAAAGTGGACGTAGGCTCTCCCTGAGGCCGAACCACTATAAATCTCTCGTGTTATTTGTTGTTTATGTTCTATAATATGTTCTTGTCTATACGACCATATTTATAATTCCTAGTAATTAGGAATCTTTGGTGTTTGCGACATTTTTTGTCGTCAACAGCAGACACCAACGTGAAATGTCCAAATTGAAAAAAAAATAAACACAACCTTAAAAGGAAAAAAATACATATATATACATATTATCTTTAGAAAAATCTTGGTCCATATTTCTCCTTCTATCAAGAATTATGTCGAACTCTCTCCACTTTATACATTATAGTTCACACCCTATTTTTTAATAACTAAATGACACTATAACTCAAACTACTTCGTCTCTCGTTTGATCAAAAAAATTGGTGCGCGAAGCACACGTCCATTCAAACTAAATATTTACAAAATCACCTAAGAGGTTATTCCAATTTATATATTACTATATTTTAACTGTAAAAAAAAGCTCAAGAGAAATATTTCTATTGCATTATTTTCGTATTTGATTGATTGAGATTCATAAACAATGGAATGAAATATAATTTTTGCAAACATTTACTATTATCAACAATATTTAAGTGAAAAATATTTGTTATGGTATTTACTTGCAAATATTTGCCAAATAATTTTGCACACAAAATTTAATTATTTTACTAATTTGCGTTTATTTGCATAAGGCACTGATCAAAAGTATCATTCAAAAAAAATGGTACTGTTAGCAAACACTTGTGTTGTGGTCAGTTGGGTTATCCTCTAACTTGGAAGGAAGCATCGGTCTAAATATTAGCTGCTAGAAAATAATGGCTGAGTCATGGGCAAAGTCACTCTATTGAAAATGTTTCGGCGACCTGCTCGGAGGTGCAAAGCAGGTCGTATGTATCCTCGTCGCTTCTAGGATAAAATAACATCTTCTTCAATATTAATTCGCTTGCACAAACGAATTGATTTAAATTTGCACTAGAAAATAACACTGCTTTATTTTTTGTTTTTCGTTTTTGTTTGCAGAAGAGAGAAAAGAAAAAGAAAAAATTCGTATGTCACGTCTAAACACTATGAAGAATAGACAGAATACAAAACTGAACACAATACTGTGTTAATGGGAGGAAAATCTGATCAGATCCGAAAGAATCGATCTTAGTTTTACCATAATGGTTAGAAATGATATACTGTTTTCGTCAAAAAATATAAGTATGTACACTACACCACCTAGCCAAGCCAAGCCAAGCCAAGCTCAAGCTCAAGTCCGATTCTACGCCAGGCCGGGTCGAGTCAAGTCGGTCAGTCGGTCTCGCACATGCATGTGGTGGTTAAGAATGGTCTCATTGCTCACAACAAAGCATACATGTGAAAGCCACAATGCCCCCAACTAGCTACTAAGAATTAATTAGAAATACTTGATTTTTTCATATAATCCTATGATGTGAGACTACTCATGTATAGGAGTCATTCTTACACTTAGTCAATTTTTTAATAATTCATCTTTTTTGCTATAAATATTTTCCAATAATTCCCCACTTGAATTTATTAAAAATATTTTCGAGCAGTCTCAAAAAACATAAGGTTGTGCATAAACAAAGGCGTCTTCTGACTTGAACATTTGCATAGTGGACAAAATTCAGTTTTTTTCTACCTTTACTCCTGTCATCAGACCACACACAACCTTTCTATAGTGCAATCAAATAAACCCATGCGTTTATAGTCATGCACATCTATCCTAGTTTAGTGAATGCTCTAGAGGTTTTGCCCAAAACCCAATAAGAAATGGCCACATTTCCACATTCACATAGGTGAGTCAATCAAGAGTACCCCTGAAGGTAGGTACTCCACTTCAAATAGAGTATAGATCTCATTAAAAGTTTACATTAACTCATCCTCTAATCATTTCAGGAATACATTCTTCTTAGTATATAATAATAACATGTTCGACCGTTATCATAACATAACTTATTTTTACCCATTGAACCTAGTTCTTGGGATCTCCCATCATTAGGTCGGGTTACCATTATGCGTGACTCAACAATCTAAGGGCAATAGTCTCATTCTTTTAGAAGTATTAAGGACTTTGTCTCTAGACATTCTTTTCGTCAAAGGATCTGCAAATTTTCAGAACTGCCTATGTGATCCACTTTAACGGTACTTGAAAAGAGTAGCTTTCTAATAGTATTGTGCTTACGATGTATTTGACATCCCTTACCGTTATAATAACGGTTCTGTACTTTTGCAATAGTCGTGGTACTATCGTAATGGATCGGCACAGCTAGTATCGATTTTCTCACAAGGGAATCTCGGCTAGCAGATTTCTTAAGTACCCTGCTTCATAACTAGATTGGCTAGTGCTATCATCTTAGACTCCATAGTAGACAAAGTCAAAATAGTCCGTTTTTTGGAATTTCAAGAAATAGTTCCTCCATCAATGCTAAATATATAGTTACTGGTCGCATTTGAATCATCAGATTAGATATTGCAGTATGTATCGGAGTAACCTTCAAGAATAGCTGGAAACTTTTCATAATATAATCAAAAGTTTATAGTTCGTTTAGGGTATCTCATGAACCTTTCAATATCATGTCAATGTTCTATACTAGGTCTACTAGTAACCTACACAATAACCCCACGACATAGGCAATATCGGATCTAGTACAATTAGTGGCAAACTAAAGGCTTCCAATGATGCTCGCATAACGATTGCTTACACCTTCACTGGTATTTTTAAATAGCTTTACACTGGGATCATATGGTGTAATTTACGTTTATAGTCAAGGTAGTTGTATTTCTTTAGAATCTTCTCAATATAATAATATTGATCCAAAGAAGGTCCCTTTTTGGACCTTGTAATCTTAATACAAAGGATTACATTCAATTCACCTAGATATTTCATGTCAAAATAAACACTTAACAAAGATTTAACAATATTTATGGTATGGATGTTTGTGTAGGATCTAAATTAACCCTAGAGGAGGGGGGGTGAATAGGGTTTATTGCAGTTTTTGCTGAGTAATTAAATAATATCAATCACAGATAATAATCAGAGTAAATGCGGAAAATAAATAACATACAGATATACCCAGCTTCGGCAAAAACCTGCCTACTGCTGCATTACCAGGTATTAGTCAACAATTACAACGCTTACAACATTCGTAAACTCACGACGATTCCTAGCCTATTTGACCTAACCCTACGCTCAAAACTTATCCCCGTTTTCTACTAGGAGCTACACAAAAGGCCTCACAATCTCTCTCTAGTTGCACTAATCCTACGCTCAAAACCCTGCGCTGGTTTCTATTCGTAAAACCAGATTTCCCCGAATTACAAACCCCGTAATTCGTCTCCCAAGTTTTAAAGACAAACTAGAAAACTATAAATTCGATTACAAATTGAAAATCTAAAATCAAGTAAAAACACTAAAAACAAGACTTAAACTAAAACCCTAGTTTAAACGATTTAAATCCTCTTAGTCCTTTTCCCTTTAATAACTTGGCCGACCACTTTTCTCCTCGATTCAACCCTCCGATTATTATGTCCTTTTCTCATTCCTCTTTGAAAACGCGGCTCCTAGGGTTTCCTTCAGGAAATTAAAATGGCGACAGTGATTAGTGTTTCGGTTCTTTGAATCTAAAATCCGACGCTCTCTTAAAAGATGTTCTTGAATTCCAGTTGCAAGCTCTTCTTCGATTGAGTTGATGGACTCTGATTTGAATCCAAGTTTTCTCCTTTTTTAGGTATGAATTTTAATTAGAATTTTTTCTTTTATTTGTTCGAACTTGGATGGGTTAAAAGCCAGTGATGATTGGTGTATTTATAGGATTAAAATCCTAAATTTTTGCTCTGATTTCATTGCTTAGACTTAGTTTGATATATGCGTGAATTTTGGGCTTGAATTTTTCATATATTTTAGGGTTTTGAAAATCTCTAACTTTGAATTTGTAGAGTTCGAATTCTTCAAACTTTCTGGAAACAAAACTTGCATGAGGAATTCGTTAATTTTAAAATGGTCCTCCAAAATCGATTTCTTTGATTTCTGGAACTTAAAAAATTATATTCCCTTTGCCTTGAAGTTCCTAAATATGAACACATTTAAACTGATGCTTGTCTTTAAAAAATTTAAAATGAGTAGAACACATGCCTCTATTTCCCTTTGAACAGATTAAAACAAGTACTGCTCTTTGAACTTTGCTATGTGCTTCATAGATGATGTTGAATAGATGCTTCTTTTGATCATTTCTGAACCTTTAATATTGCATTGATATTGCCTTGTTCATCACTATTTCTACATTTGTCCAGTTTTGTATTTATGTCTTGGGCTTGCACAATCTTTTAGCTTGAACATGAACATGCATATACCATTTGAAACTGCTACGACCAGAACTGATACTGCACTTGATTCGTTTGTGCACTGCACTGTCTTACTGCTTGGACTTGTACCATAAGCTTGTTGTACCATCTTTGCACACTTGCATTCTTATGTTCATTTATTTTGAACTTCTCTTCAAAAAAAAAAAAAAACTGTTTTGACATGTGCATGTTGTCGAGCTACTGCACTTTTGTCTTGACCAAAGCTAAAACTGTTGCTTGCTGTTTTCTTATCACTTGCTCGGCCTTGTTGTTGTGTTTATATATTGCTTAGCTATCTCGGCCTCGACAATTTGTCATATATGTGTTTTTCTCTGCCATCCATGAACTCTTGGACCTGCATATTATAAGCTACTATTTACATGAACTATGCACACCATACTTTCATGCAGTGTACACAACTATACCATAATTTATGTTATCCATGCTGTGTACATTTACCGAACCATGTTGCAACTTGACTACTCAATCAAAAAAACTGCATTTGCATATCTCCATTGTCTTTCACCATAGTCACTTGAACCTTTTGTCATGCCATACTCGTACCATGCTATCACTTGCACTTGTTCACTTGATTGTTGTCACATTTGGCTTCTTGGACCTGAAACTGATTTTGTTCCACACTGTTTTGATCACCAAACACTTGTAGTTGCACCATCCTTTGATTTGCACTTTAGTCCATTTAAAATTGCTCGAACTTGACTATGTGCTTGACAATATACATGAGTATTTCACTTTGATTATTGATGACTTGAATGTTTGCTATTGCACACTTGTCTATGCTCCAAGATGTTTTGAATTTGTTTGTAGACATGCTTTTTTCATTTTTTCTTTGGTCAAACCTTATTTGAAATGCTTTTTTTAAAATCATTTGTACATTTGCTTGCTTATGTACCATGTGCCATTTTCATACTGTGCCCATTTTCATTCTATCGGATCGAGATTGTGCATTGAGTCGAGTTGGTCCAACGTGGCTGCTCCTTAATTGCTACTGTATTTTGATTGGCGAGGCAGTGCATGTACGCGTGTGTACGTGCAGCCATTTAGCATAATTTTTCTGTCCTTGCATATCAAACTGAGTCAGAAAAATGATGAGAAACACACCGAAATTCTGAGGCAAATAAAATTTAAAATAAATTTATATTTGCATGTGTTTAGTTTATTTCTATTGCAGTCTACTGTGTGTGTTTTTTTTATATGTGACAGGTATGCTGATGGTGACTGGATTGACTATGAAGACAAGAAGACAGAAGACAAGTATTGAGCCAGTGAGTGTACACAACAGTGTTAGCAAATGTATATGAGTATGTAAACTGTATATGAGTGAACGAGTATAACTGTAGTGGGGCAATGATTGTGTCCAGAGTGATGAGAGTTGTAGTGAGGAATAGAATGTATTACGTGATAAAATTGTACTTATATTTGTAATAAACAAATTTGATTTAAATAAAATATTATTTTATTGTGTTCAAATCAATCTGTCTATCGTATTCAAATTAATTCAGTAGTACAATTTCATGTAAAATATTATAATGTGAATATACAATAGTGGAGTTATAATGTTGTACTATTTCAGATTTTGAAATAAAATATTTAATTGAATAAATATACTGTGAACCGTGTATAATAGTATATTATTCAATAAATATTTATTTCTATGAGATGAAATATAAAATACTACAGTTACAAACACATTTAAATAATATTATATGTTTGTTATCATCAAACAAAAATCATACAACACATTGTTGTATCCAACAATCTCCCCCTTTTGATGATGACAAACATATACAAGATTTTGAATGTGTTAAATGTGTTTGAACGTGAAATATATTACTCCCCCTATTTGTTTGCTCCCCTTCAACTGAACTCCCCCTATATATATGGAAAATATAAATAATGAAATTCAATTGACTATTCTACCCCTAGATATTTAATTTCCAATCTTAAAATATTTTTGAATTAAATACTCATCAATCAAAAATCTTGGCCATTCTCCCCCTTTGGTTATCATCAAGAAGACAATCGAAATCGAAATAATGACAAATATAGACCATAAATATAAATTCAAATTAAGAGAGAGAATATATATCTTAAAACCCATTTAACCAAACAAAAATCATAATAATCTTTAAATCAGAAGCAAATTTCACTTTCAGAATGAACGAATTTATGATGGATTTTATAGAATGAGGAGAGCTCAATAAAATTAAATATTTGAATATGAGTTTTAAAGATTTTAAATAAGCTCAAAAATGTGTTAAGCACTTACTAACCACGCATAGCCCAAAGGTCTTTTAAATGGGGTTAGTAGTAACTTAACTTTATCCTCTCTAATGAGTTCTATCCACGCAAAAGCTCAAAGGTCTTTTAAGTGAGAATGGAAGCACACAGCGATTAAGGTAATTCACCCACGCATAACCGCGAGGACTTTTAAATGGGAGTGAATACCAAGGATAAGTTATATATTTTTTTTTATTTTTAAGATATTTTTCTTTCTAAAAATAATTTGAACTCTCCAAATTAAATAAAACCAAGATGAATGACAGAAATATGATAGACATAGAAGATGGTCGTGAAATAAGCTCTTATTCAAAGATATTATAAAATCTGTCCAATCATCATGAGATTTTACAAAATAACATCTCCTCTAGTTATGAATTATACCATAATCACAACTCATCACAACTTCATAAATCTATTAATAATTTTGATGAGTCCCAAGACAGTTCAAATCGATCAATAATTTCAATTTTTGAATAAATAATCAAAAACAATTTTAAAATTGAAAATATCAATTTCATGAGGGGTTTTGAAAATATCAATGCAAGTTTAAAATCAATTTCGAAAATCGATCAGTAGAATGTGAGATTATCTAATATTTCTAATGTTGATTGCTCCAAAACAATTTTAAAACATTTGTGTATTTAATTCAAATTGCCTATGAAATTTAAAGAAATTCAGTCACTGATTTTCAACCCATCGTCCAATCACCAAAGTATTCAAACAAATCATTCCTTATCAGAGCAGCACAAGATCATTTTTAAAGTAAGAATCACAAGTGAAATTTTCAAAGAATTTTTAAACAAGCACAAGAATCTGTCAATGATCAAATCTGAAGGTAATTATTTGAAATCACTTGAGAAAAAAAAATCAAATTTTATAATCTAAGAATTTCAGCAATCAATCACGAATGATTTCAAAATCAATATAATCAAGCCAAACCTAATCTCGTGTCATAAGTACAATTTACAATTCCTAATTGTAAATTACTAAACATTCCAAATTAATCCAAATCTACCTATGCCATTATAGGTAACTATTTCTATGTTTCCCCATTTGAACTACATGTCCCATTTCATATTAAACATTACATAAATCATGCCAATTATAATCCCTTTTTCCCCGTTTCCTCTCTAACGTATTCGTACGTATTTTGGCGGCATCTAGGCTATAAAGTAGCCCGGCTATAATAATAAAAAGTGAATATGACAAGGGTGATAGTTTCAACATGCCTTGGCATAAACATGAACATAAACTGGCATAATAACAAAGTGAATGGACATGTGATCAACATCATAATAAAGTGGACATCAAACTGGTAACTTATGGCAATCACTATGATGTTTAAGCAAGCATAATGAGATCTAGATTAAACATTAGGTATCCAATTACCTAGATCTAGCATAGTTAGGGTGACATATTAACATATTTAGATCAAAATGTGGATTCACATATCAAGTTTACAACATATCTCAATGTATCGCAATATGAAAGGTGAAAGGTAATTAACATAAAGATCTAGATCCAAGTAATGTCACAATTGTCCAAATTAATTAGATGTACATCCACCATAACATGGTTACAAGTCAAGATCCACATAAGCAACATAATCGAATCACCACAATTTTATTAGATCTTGGAAAATAGGTTTGTCATGACATAGTATAGAATTTCACATTAACACAGAATCATACTTTACGACATATCCAATTCATAGTCTTTCAAAGTATACTTTTATTTATCTAAACCTAAAAGTAATCTTGAAACTCATAGCGTTAGGTTTAGAGAATTTAGGAAGAACAGATCTAGAATTTCTGAATTGGATTTGTAGAATATGTTGTTGTAGAAACAGTTCAGTTTGAACTCCAGCAGTATATAGCCTCCTTGACTCCCAATGAAGAGAATATGAGAAAAATGACACGTATATATAGCTGCCAGACCACCTGAAACCGAGTGCCACCTCAGCCCTAGGGGTGTTGACACCCCTGTGGGTGGGTCGACCCCTAGGTCAACGCCCCTTTAGGGGGTCAATCCCCTAGAGCGGGATTTTTTCAGCTTAGAGGAAATTTTCGAATTTGAATCCTCTGGATAGGATTCTGACTCATCTCTGACTCACCTCTGACTCATGCGTACATGTAAAATATTTTTGTGCATATACAAACTTAAAACACTCATAACTTCTTCATACGGTGTCTATTTTACGCAAACCAAATGTCTATCTTGACCAGAATTTCAAGACGGACGCAATGGTGTAATCTGTTTCCTCTAATTCTGAACATTAAATTAATTATTATTTAATTTATTCTCTTTAATGTCGTTAAAAATTCAGGGTGTACAAATGCTTTCGATCAAAATACAAGTTCCATACCATCAAAAGATTGCATATGCTTTCGATAAAAACCTAGAATTAAGGAAAGAATCCCCATATTTAATACCAGGACTACGGGACTAAGCCGCTACCTAATGGTAGAGTATCAGAGGAAAATGACCCAATATTATAGTACCATGGTAAAATCAAGGATATTTACAGAAGGGGACTAAGTTCTTCGAATGGTAATAACTAACATGAAAAACCCTGTAGATTGGCCATTAGGGGCAAATTGGAAGGATCCTTAGTAATCCGCAAAGTGATACCACCAGGAACTTATCATTTGTGCCATCTTAGCGGCAATATGGTTCCGAGCTCTGGGAATGCGAAACATTTAAGACCCTATTTTCCTCCTCTATAAGGTCACAAAGGTCAAATTTCTCTACATGGATAAATATAATAAAATAGGGACTTTCGAATGGAGAACCTAAGATAAGAATTTTTACTTGGTTAGAGGTAGGATACCCCTTCTCATAAAATAATATTTTAAAAATTCCTGGGTATATCCCAAGTTCTTCTCCCAAAAAGGGAAGGGGGTAAATGTTAGATTTTATGCCTTAGAGGAAATCCATTTGATGTGATTAATAACATTGTTGATGTTATTGTTTTATTTGGAATAAGAATATTCTGTTATGTTATATTTACTGTGTTATATTCGTTGGAATGCTACCCTTCTCTCTCAGGCTGGCAAACTAGTTCTTACTAAGTCTGTCCTAGACTCTATGGGTTCTCATATCTTCCTGCTATGACTCCCACTACTACCTTCTTTCAATCTTTCCGGTCTTTGGTTTCTTCCTTTTTCTGGGGAAACAAGGACAATGCTTCTCGCCACCACTGGATTTCTTGGAACACCATTTGTCATCCGTAAATTGAGGGAGGCCTTGGCCTCCTTAACCCTAAGGACATCTATTTGGCGTTTTCTTGCAAGCTATAGGCTAGGTTTGGAGCGAAGGACTCCCTGTGGGCTTCGTTCCTCCACGTCAAGTACTACAGGCTGGCTGGAATGAATTACACCAGTATCCCATCCTATGCTAGTGAGACGTGGAAACGGGCGCAATCTGTGAAGGCCTTGTCGGATGCTCATGGTGGTAGCACTGGTTGGGATGGTGGTCCCTTCTCCCTTGAGGAGGCATGGGAGTCGGTGAGGGCTCCGGGACCTCGTCTCTATCTTTGTTCTATCCTTTGGAATGTCTTTATTCCTCCTAAGGTTCTCTGTTTATGTGGAAAACCTTGCATAACAATTTACCAATAGATGAGAATCTTTAGAGAATCGACATCCCGCTCGTATCTCGCTACAGGTGTTGCATGTCTGAATGCTCGGAATCCTCCTTCCATTTGTTTTTCGCTGGGTTTTGTGCCAGGTATGTCTGGAATTACTTCGGGAACCTGCTGGAATGCTGAGGTAGTGCTACCTCGCTTAAAGATCTTCTAAGATTCTGGAGGTCCAACATCTCAGGAAAATATTTTCGTCATCTAATTCCTTGTCTGATCTGTTGGCATATCTAGTGTGCATGGAGTAAAGAAGTTTTTGACGAAGTTGATACGGATCCTCCTACCATTATCCAGAGAGTAAGGAATGGTGTTTTCCTTGCGTTTCATGGTAGGCCTTTTAGGGGTGCTTTTGGGCTCTAGGTTTAGGAGATTGGATGTTACCTTTGGAGTTTCCTTGGTATTGTCCAATCTTAGGGAAGGTATTGGTTGATTCCTTGTTTTTTATTTATTATGTTTATATTTTCCCTGCCGCTTTTGTCACTTCCCCTCGACCATTCCCCCCTTTTACCTTATACTGTTTTCTAGTGATGCAGGCCCTGGATCTTAGATTTCCAGAATTGATTTCACTGTGCCTGGTTGATGCTTTGGATGATTTTTCATTGCTGGGACCTTGAGAGCAGGTCAAGCTGGAGTCTCAGCTTAAGCCGGATGCTTGGTGCTTCCCTCAGTTGTTGTTTGCCTCTTGATTAGGATGGAGAGCATATAGCTGGATTTCTCGAGATCTGGAGTTTCCTTTCTCTCTTGCCTTAGAGCCTTCAACGTTTCTATTATTCTGGGTTCTATTTGTCTTTAGAGGCATCGCCTGCCTTGCCTAATGTATTGAGAGTTTTGTTGGTTATGACCATTTTTAGGGCCTTACTTTTGTTTTTGTTCCTTTTGTCTGTGTGTGAGTGCATAGTTTCTGCTTTCTGCAGAAACTACTTTTGTGATCCATTGGAGAATGGTTAGATTCTTCCTTTTGTTATATTATAGTTCTTATTTTCAAAAAAATGGAAACCCTTAGAATAAAAATACGGAGTTATATAGTTCGCGTAAGACTTGAACTTGAGATTAAATAATATATTTAGTATTATGATTCTTAAATGTCCCTTGTCAGTTTTATTGTTTACATAGGACAACAATAAAACATTAAGACTAGTATGTTGATTAACTGATGATCACATCTCATTGATCATTGATATACGTGATATTAATTTTAAGACATAAATACGTATTAGAAATAGCGTATTAGGCTGACCCAACATAAGAAAACTACATGGAATATAATTAATAGTATCATAAGTTATTCTCATAGTGGTAGTGATGTAATGGTTCTCAGACCTGAAATCATTATAATTTTACTCAAGGATGTTTGTGTTTTGCTATTAGTTAAAGTTACTTGTGACAAAGTAGATGATTACGGTGATTATTGGATACATCTCAAATCGAGTAAAGATTATGAATGATTTAGATGGAATTTAACCCTATAATATATTTGTAGTGATATCCATGGGCCTCTTTATTGAGTGAGACTGTGAAATGCATGGTCCTGCTCAAATATTGATTTGTTTTACATAGTCTACTCATCGATCAAGATAAAAAGAATTAAATTACAAGGAGGGTGATACGTTCCATGCCTTGAGTTTAATCCTGGATATAATGGTTAAAAGGATTATATTACATTAACACACTAGTCACGGAAAGGTAGTATAGAATCGCCAATATTATTATTACTTGGGTAACAGTGACGTATTGCTAGATGTCAGTCTTTGTTTATGATTTTGAATGTGATTTAAAATCATTGCCAATGTTGCAATAACCTATAGGGTCACATATGAGAACACTTGAAAAGGATAAGAACCTTTCACAAAAAAAAGAGGATCAATTGTGGACTACCCTCTATTTTGAATTGGTAGAAGGGTATTAAGTCTGACCTAATTTAGATTTTTAGGTTGCTACATAATAAAAAAGGAAGGCCAAGCTTTCTTTTTAACTCATTCTTTCATTCATCTTTCATTTCATTCGTGAAAACCCTAGAACCGGAAAATAAAAATTAGGAGAAAACCCTAAATCCCAAATTGGCTAGCACCGTTTATGTAATGGTCCATTTTCTGAAGTTGCCATTACAGTATACTTTATGGTACTGATAGAATAATGGGTGCACTAGGTTGTAATGTAGACGAAGTGAAAATGAGGTAAAGGGTTGAGAAGAAGGGAATATAGTATAGATCACAAGAAGATAGGGGATATAGGAAGATTATCAGATAGAAAATGAAGAATTGAAGACGACAATAAGATTGAGAAATAGAAGAAAGTGGAAGAAATGAGAGAGAAACACAAGTTACAGAATAAAGTAGCAGGAAAAGGTAAGTTTGCATTAATTTCTTCACATCTGAATACATGCTTGCTTCCCTATTTATAGGATTGCTTACAACGGCTAGTTGCCACAAATATCTCAAAACTCAACATAAATGGTTCAAACAAATACTAGAAATTAGTATTATTTGCAGCAGACATTATCAAGCACGCCGATACATGCATGTACACCCAACATGAAGCCTTTGCTTTGCCATCCTCCTTTTCCAGTCCTTGCCTCATTACTGTCCCCTTGCACTAGCATAGCCGGTGGCCGCTCCAATGACCTGGTTGCCGTTTTCTGGTGAACTTATGGCCTGAACTATCAAATAAGTTAGCAACTTTATTTGCAGTTGCATCAATCAAACCAGGGAATAACAATCCCTTCTCCTTCGAAAATAATCTTGTCCTTAAGATTGGCGCCTAATGTCACCAGCCATTTTCATCAATCAATGAACTACCACCGAGGTCGAATACGAATATCTTTCTTTCACTAGCTCCTAGGCACTTTCCTTCTAATTCATCTGTGTCTATCACTTGCCGTGGTCGACAAACATGAAAAAGCCAATACTTCAAAGCCCAACATGAAACAAAAAACCCATGGAAACTATTTCCTCTTCCTGCAGAGTATTTGTTTTTATCTTAATTGTACTCTTCTAGCCACGGTTCTTCTTCACGTCTTCGAGATGCTAGTTGGACAAGGCTTGTATTTTTGTGAATAATGCACGCTCCTAACAAGGCTCCCTGAACACCTAGACCTGCATTATTGGGAATATTCATAATAAACTCTAGAGCTTCATCTAGTTTTCCAGCTCGTCCAAGTATATCAATCATGCATGCGTAAGACTCAGATCCTGGTTTGATTCCATAATCCTTTTCCATGGACTGAAAAATCCTTTCATCATCATCAACCAAGCCACCATGGCTGCAACCATTTAACACAGCAAGAAATGTCACGTCAGCTAGTTCATAGTGACCACACAAAGCTAGCTCTTGAACGGTTTATCCTTCATTTCATCAATAACCTTGCATGTAGATTCTATATACCTTTCTTTGTTGGCAGTTTTCCAATATCATCACCATGGCCAGCAACAATCACATGTGAAGGATTTTTGGACTTGTTAAGAACAATGTTTCTTTCAGGATACTCATCAAATGTTGGATTCAATTTATTCACATGTACACACATCACCTTTTTCGCTGTTGATATAGCTATCTGACCAAAACAAGAGGGCACATCATGCACAAAATCTGTTTCATAAAGACATGCAAAAAACTTTTGTCTTTCACAGAACATTTTAGAATTCCAATACAATGTCTCTGTATCAATCATAAACCTAATTTCATTTCCTATTACCATGGATGAAAGCGAATGACAGCCAGCCAATGCCTTAAACTCCGTTATTTTGTCATATGTCTGGCTTACAACTATTTTTATCTGATTCTTGTTTTTACCCAGGGCTGTGAATATTATGTAAAGTGCGTGCCTATAATTCAGACTCATAGGTGCAAAGCCTCCAACTATTTCAAAATCTATAGGAACAATGGCATCATCCGAGAGTAATAAATGCAACTTTTTATCCATCTTGATTTCTTGATTTTCTTTCAATTGCGGATTTGAATGTTGGATTCCGGCATGAAAGGATTCTTGGGTTCTGAGTTGAAACCATTTGCAGATTTTTTGAATTTTTGACAAACTCCAAATTTCAGCTTCACCCTTATCTCTTTTAATTTCTGGTAGAAGCATTTTTGGATTCAGAAAATCTTCCCGTTCACGTGGATTGTTCTCTACAACTTTGTCGTCATTAGTAAAAGTCTCTCTATGCTTCCAGTCCTCAACTTCCTCTCATATAGTGACTATTGCTTTCCCACTACTCTCAATATCAATTTCACTAACTGAAGAAATGGGATCTCTGGGCTCCGAAAGAAGCGCTGTTGGCATGCAAACTGAAACATCGATGGTATATGAGTTTGGCAAGGGAGGTTCTTGAGAGCATACAGGGGGTGGTGCAGAGGTCTCCTTCTTGATTTGTGGGGGATCTCGGACATAAGTTGAGTCATGCTTGACATTAGCATCACAAGAAGTAGCAGCCATTGTAGATTTCTTTGAAAAAACAACTGTATTTAAATTCTTTAATATTTCATCCAAGATTATAGCAAGGAGTCCAAACTCATTAAGATCTACATCGTAACCTTTTGGGTACTTGTTTGTCAATTCGATGCAAATATTCCATATTCTATATGGAAACCTAATGATCTTCTTCTTTTCAAAATTCAAGAAATGACACGAGGTACGGCTGTTTTCAAGGGAAGAAATAGTATCACCAATCTTTTTGTTGATAGATCGGATCGACACTATTATGTCGCTTAACGTCATGGATTCCAACGTCTTGATCGAATTCTCCAATTCTCCTATAAGCCATGACGTTGATTCTTGAATCGAACTAGGGTCTTGAGATAGATGAGGGCCAGATATTTGCTCATCTTGAGGCTCTGATACCATTTGTAATGGTCCATTTTCTGAAGTTGCCATTACAGTATACTTTATGGTACTGATAGAATAATGGGTGCACTGAGTTGTAATGTAGACGAAGTGAAAATGAGGTAAAGGGTTGAGAATAAGGGGATATAGTATAGATCAGAAGAAAATAGGGGATATAGGAAGATTATCAGACAGAAAATGAAGAATTGAAGACAACAATAAGATTGAGAAATAGAAGAAAGTGGAAGAAATGAGAGAGAAACACAAGTTACAATATAAAGTAGAAGGAAAAGGTAAATTTGCATTAATTTCTTCACAACTGAATACATGCTTGCTGCCCTATTTATAAGATTGCTTATAACGGCTAGTTGCCACAAATATCTCAAAACTCAACATAAATGGTTCAAACAAATACTAGAAATTAGTATTATTTGCAGCAGCCATTGTCAAGCATGCTGATACATGCATGTACACCCAACATGAAGCCTTTGCTTTGCCATCCTCCTTTTCCAGTCCTTGCCTCATGACTGTCCCCTTGCACTAGCATAGCTGGTGGCCGCTCCAATGACATAGTTGTCGTTTTCTGGTGAACTTATGGCCTGAACTATCAAGTAAGTCAGCAACTTTATTTGCAGTTGCATCAATCAAACTAGGGCATAACAGTTTATCCTTAATCTCGATTTTGTTTGACAAAATCTGAGAACAAGTATTTGTGGATACCTGTGGAGGCACGGCGTATGTCGAACTCACTATTCAACGCTTCCTTGGTTCATCGATGTTCAAAATTGAAGCAGATCCATTCTAATTTGTGTTTATAAATTCATGGAGCTCCGAAAAGGTACTTTCACTTTCGATTTACAAATATAAAACATAGACCATGTTTATTTGGTTGCAATTTCAATTATTTGATACGAAATCGAACCAATTCATCTTTCAATGATATCAGAGTCAGGTTCATGCTAATTTGTAGATTGAGTTAATTAGGGTTTTATTTGATAATTTTAAAGTAAAACCCGATCAATATTAGACATACTATTGCAGATGATTGCAACAAAATATTTGTAGACAAGATGAAACTGTTTCATCGTATAAGATCTGTTCAACTTGTATACTTTTATACATACCTAAATTGTTTTACTATGGCAAAGTAATTTCTGAACTGAAATTGTAATGTTTAGACACAAATTATTATATATTAATTTTATTTATACAGCTCTTAATTATAGATTTGTTTATATGAGTCAGCAATATTTTATTTATAACAAAAATTTGTTTGATTTATGAATATTAAAATACTGACCCTGTATTTACTTCTGATTATAATATTAAGAGTACAATCCTTTTGTCTTAAATGGTTTTAGTAAAACAATATTTTGTTTTGGTATAAAAACCTCAAAAGAATCGTGATTAATATATATGATATTAATTGTGTTTAGTGTACCACTTATCATATTTGACAATATGAACCTTTAAACGTTACTGGAACAATATGAATTGCATTCCTGATGCAAAATCCCCTTTATTGACAACACTTTTATATTTGATATAAAATGGGATATGAATCTATTGGTTAACATATAGTATTAATTCTATTTTATATCGTTGATCAGTAATATGAAAAAATTGTGGTAACCTAGGTTGTTTTATTTAAGTTAAGAACTTGAGTTTCGAATTTTGGTTCCTCTAATTGAAAACTTGAACAAAATTTTGTTTTGTTATTCGAGATGAAACTTGAATTAATATTTGACAACTATTTTGTAGTAAGTATCAAAATTGATAATTCTTACTTATTAGACCATGTAATAAGTATTATCTAATTTAACACAGGTATGAATTCATTGAATCTATCAACGAATACATCTCCCCTTCAATTTTGATTCATCAATTTTGTTTTGTTTTTTATCAATCAAAATTTTAAACCCTTTTGACCTGGCTTACTTGAAAATACTAAAATTTAATCTATGTGATTGTTCGCTGGTACAAAAGTGATTTCAAATGGAACAAGTGTGACATGTCTTGCATGCTAAATTCTGACTGTAAGAACATTGGTTACCTATAATATTTTTGCTATATGTTTAAACTAAATGTAATTTCTGCTAACACTGAATCAAAATTATTTGATTTGTGAAATTGAATTTTTCTTGATTCATAGTTTCTGCTGAACTGTTTCAATCAATTTTGACATTTATGTGAATATTTAATGATGTGTTGATAAATATCTATTTATGCCATGGTTCTTATACCTGTTAATTGATAGTCTAATTCTTTTGTAAATGACAGTTTTAATTGTCTTTACGACTGAAATCAGAAAAACAATAAATTTCAGTTCAATCTGTTTATATCTATTTAAAAATTTTGTGATTGTAAAAGAGCTTCTATAATAAGATAATGCTTAACTATTTTGAATAAACTATGGTGTTATATATATATATATATATATATATATATATACTATCTCAAAAATAAGAGAGGAAGTTACTAGTATCTATTATGATATGGATATTAGAAAATGAAAAGTATAACAAATGTGATCTGTTTTACTTTCAGGCCATTTGAATGTACTCTACGACCTGATTTGTCACAAAGTATAAATTACATGTATTTAATATATTGATAATTGCAAACATGACTTGCAGTGTGTGTGTGTGTGTGTATATATATATAGTGGCATATCCACATTGGTGTCTTGGTTTAACAACCACAAGAAATTTGTTCTATTGGCAATTATAAACTATATTTTATACAACTGTATAAATTTAATACATGAAAATTTCAATGGCTCATATATATATATATATATATATATATATATATATAAGGTTATGACTGTATGTGTTTTGATATATGAATGACGAAAATATGATTTGCAACTAAACTATTCATGTAATACACAATTTGACTTTACATTCATATATAAATTGACATATAAAATCAAATTTGATATGATCATATTTCTTATGGTTATGTGATACATGTCAAAGTAAAATCTTTGTTATTTTCCTTTTATTTTAAATACTTTGCAAGCATGGATATTTTATACATATACCGGTTTAAAATGCATAACAATGTAATGTTATGAACTATTATATGTGGCTTATATACATCCTTAACTATTGAAAACATGCATCAGTATGACTGATCCAATATATTCCCTTTTGGATCATAAGTGTAACGACCCGCCCTGTACTAGCCGACATTTCCTCCGAAAGTGCGCTGTACACATGTCCAACTAGCACAGAACGGTCGTTAGAAGGAAAGAAAGAAGGTGAAGAACTAACAAAGAACCTGTAGAATGTCTCACAGCGCATGGAATAAAATATAATAATAAAATACTTGACATAAAACAGGCGAGACAGTGCATAAGCTGAAAACTAAATCATATCTAACATGGCAGCGGAAATCCAAAATACAGCTTATGATCCAACATCCTTATTACAACTTCAAAAATACTGTCTCTAAGCAAAAGAAAGGAAGAGGTACACTACTAATGCCCAAGCAGTGACCATCGATAACACAGGGAGATAATACATAAATATCATACGTGAAAGCCTCCTGCTCGTCTCCAGTATTGCTACCCGTGCATCCACCTAACCTGTCTCTAGTCTGCTCGTGTGAGCACCCAGAGTAATAAGAAGAGACATAAAATTCTGGGTCAGACAAAAAGTCTGGTGTGAGCGATAAGCAACTAAACAAAATAATAACAGGTATAATCCAATCATACCTGAACCTGGACCTGCAACCAAAGAGTTAGCACTACATACTGTACAATACTCTAAGGCGCCACTAAACATAAGGTGTAAAGATACGGGGGAGGGGGTGTGCATGTCATAGTGATGTCAAACAATCAAGCATAGCAATCATCCTCACGTCTCTCACTTAGTGCGTAAAGCATACGATATCCACTACTTTGATCACCTAGTCCTTTGGGCCATGACGGAGTCCAACCCCGTATAACCACACTACGGGCCCCTAATCCATCTCTCAGTAATGAACCAAAGTTATGGACACCGATAACCCCTTGCACACGTCCCGCAGCAAAGCCCAACTCATGAAGTGAACTCATTGGTTCCCATATGGATCCTGAGCTCTAACTTCAAACTTGGACTACCTTTGCATCTCGGGTTTTAATCTTCTCATATCCAAGCTCCTTGTCTTCCTCACGGTCGCGGTGTGCGGATAGTGGTCTTCCTCACGGTCGCGGTGTGCGGATCGTGGTCTTCCTCACGGTCGCGGTGTGCGGATCGTGGCCTTCTTCACGCTTCAGGTGTGCGGATCGTGCTCCATCTCCACGCTCCAAGTGTGCGGATCGCTATACTTCGTCACGCTCCAGGTGTGCGGATCGCTATACTTCGTCACGCTCCAGGTGGGCGGATCGCTATACTTCGTCACGCTCCAAGTGTGCGGATCGCTATGCTTCGTCACGCTCCAGGTGGGCGGTTCGTGGTCATACCCCACGGTCCGAGTGTGGGATCGTGGTCATACCCCACGGTCCGAGTGTGGGATCGTGGTCATACCCCACGGTCCGAGTGTGGGGGCGATCCGATCCGGTCCAAATTCCTGCAACTCTTCCAGCAAGCTATTTACGCCATACGACGACGTTTTTGACCAATCTAACTTTTCTAATCAATCATAAATCATTCCAAACAATCATAGCAACATATAAAATCGACCATAAACACCAAAACAGCAATATAACATGTAAAAATGGATCAAACGTACCCAAAACCCATGTTTTCCCCTTAAGCATGTTTAAGCAAATCTAATGGTACGATTAGCAGAACTTAACCAAATCATCACAAACTTCTAACAGAGGTCTAAAATAACATTTTAGAATTTTAGAATATTTTTCCAGAATTTTATAGTGTAAGAATTTACTAATTATCACTAATCACCCTGATTAACTGTAATTAGTGTCAAAACAATGCTAATCACTCACCTTTGGCACAAATTAACTCTCAGTTCTGAAACTTCTCTGATTTGGATCCAATCCTTATGTATTCCAGCAGCTCTATCCCAATTCTTGTGCTAATTAGTCTTAATATGATGTAGTTTTGCTTAATATTTGATTAGAAAGTGATTAGAGGTGATTTGGAGTGAAATTAGAAGGTGGAGGCCATGACTAGGTTGAAGGAGAGCAAGTGGCGGCTGGAAAAATGAAGAAGAAACCGAAATTCTAACCCTATCAGCCCTCATATACCCCTAAACCCGAAATCCCCCATTGGGCCTAGTTGCTAATTACCCGGTTAAGCCCAATTAGCTGAAAATAACCCTTTAAACCTTAATTCAGCCATATCTCCCTAACGGTAAGTCCGTTTGGCTAATGTAACCACTCTACGGAAAGAGAAACCACCATTCGAATCCAATGGAAGTGGTTTCAGGTCAAAATTCCTTTCCAGTCAAAAGTTATGGACGAAACAAGATCAACTAGGGGCAAAACGGTCATTTAAAAATCGGCAAAAATCATGAACATGGGAAATGACCCCACTAGTCGTTTCCCAAAAGTACATGACCATACGACTTCACAAGAAAAAGAAATAAATATTTTACGATCCTAGATGCGTAGAATGCGGGTTGTTACATTCTTCCCCCCTTAAGAAATTTCGTCCCCGAAATTCCTTATCCAAAACATACAAAGGATTTCTACATGTCTATCAGCCATTAACAAAACAATCAAACATACATGATAGTACAACAAGCCTATCCTAGCATGCGGTTTTCTAACAAAGGAAGAATCATCGCCGCTAAGATCTTACCCGACAAAGAGCTTTAGATACGACTTTCTTATGTCATTCTCTACTTCCCAAGTACAGTCGTTCTCTCGCCATCGATTCCCATCTCTTTCCTAGAGGCGATTTCCAATAAGTTAGGATCGTTCCTCTGAATGGAACCGATCCACTCAATCCAGATCGATCTAATCGTTAAGCTTACTAGCATTTCTGAATCCAATTCACACTTAGGTCTGAAGTCATATCCCTTGATATACTCTAGTCGCTTCCATTTCAGAAACATAGTCTCTAAACTGACAAGTCTCCTACCCAATGCATCAGCTACCGCACCTAGTCCGGCACTACGGCATCCGTCCATACTGTCATCTTCCTTAGGTAATCCAACCCTATACGTCAAATTACCAACTACATTCCAAATGTCCTTTCAAGTCTTACCTGAATCTTGCCGACATCCACACTATACGTCCAACGTATATTCACCTCCTAGAGGCAAACTAGATCCATCCAATGACCCTAGGCAGTACATCTATATATGTACTGTACGTCTAACGTACATTCACCTTCTAAAGGTGAACTAGACTCATCCAATGAACCTAGGTACCCTACCCATATTCGTACTGCACGTCCAACGTACATTCACCTTCCAAAGGTGAACTAGACTCATCCAATGAATCTAGGTACCCTACCCATGAGTCCAAGTCCAACTTGAAGCTCCTATATCCGCTGAATGTCCAAGATCAACGGATGCTCCACAATGCCCAAACATACTTCAAGTCTAACGCAAAGTATCACACACCCATCATCTCACTATGATCAACAAACCTATCCTATTTCCATTTAACAGGATCCTACAGGTGATAGTCTAATCAAGAGAAGAAAGGTAGGAACAAACATAACAACCATAGCATCCATCATAAAAAATCCTATCTATCACCTGCTAAAGCCTTGAATACATCGATACCTGTATGTCTGGTCCAATCAACATCAATAACTAATGGAAGCCCAGCCTCCAAACGGACTACCGTACGTCCAACGCACGTTTATCCTCCAAGGATAACTAGATCACGTCCAACGGATCCAAGGTAACGGGCGTCCCCATATACCCCTGCTTTTAGTCCGCCTGAAACACTCGAGTCCCACCCAAGTCTATCCATTATCTTGCTGCCCTCTCGAGTCCAACTCGAGCCAATCCAATTCCTTGCAGCCTTCTCGAGTCCAACTCAAGTCAATCTACTACCTAGAAACTCAGACCCAGTCTTGAGTATCCATTACCGACAAACTCTAACCTAGTGTAAGTCGTCTCCCTATTTGTTGCATCTCTAAGATCAATCAAACACCTCTTTCCTTTTACGAGTTCAAGTCCAACTTGAATCGTCCTATCCTTCGTTGCATCTTCTATGATCAACGAATACATCCTATTCTTTCAAAAAGAACATCAACATATGGTCCTAAACAATTCATTACTTTGCACCTTTCTCGAGTCCCACTCGAGTCATCTCATAACCCTATTGAGTCTAACTCGGGGCAGTCCATACCATCGAATAGTCTTATCCTGTTACAGCTGCTCATCACTCTTCGAGTAAACCAAGGTATCATCCAATGAAGAATCGCAACAACTATTTATCTCTCACGCAAACCATCTTAGTCGAGCTCGACATTCCCCAAGAACAAGCCCCAAAGGCCTAAACCAATATCAGACAAGCACTCAAGGAAAATCTCCTCCGAGTTCAGACAATCTACGTGAGATGATATGAGCAAAACATCCAAACACTCAAGCATCCATAATTGACTCTGGCTATCCTCGCCAATCTTGCTTGAAACTATCATCGATCGCATGACCAAGTCCTGACCAAACTACTGTACATCCAATGTACATTTGCTTCTCTAACTCTCGTTATCATCTTTGTCACAAGGTAAGCGATCTAATACCACCCTTCGTCCATCATCCACTCTAACGGTCATCAAAGGCTCTTCACAATCTACTATCACTCTATACCTTTGGAGTCAATCGGCTCCCAAAATCAAGCCAAACCTAGTAAAGCTCGAAATAAAGCAATCACAACAAACATACATCCATGACTCGATAAGACCAAATTACAACAAATCCTACAAAAGCTAGCCAAACCACCTATCGGGTTTGTCACTAATAAAGGTCTATCGACTATCTCGGGTTCCAATTCCAACCTACCTACCAGGTCACTAGGTACGAAGGAATGGGAAGTTCCGATATCAAACAAAGCTAGAACATGGATATCTTAAATAGAAAGCATACCTCGAATAACGACACCTTTTTCCTTCTGCACCGCAGTTGGGGCATTCGACGAAGAAGGAACAGCGTTGATAGCATATGCTTTCACGATCTGCTTCTCCCTAGGAGGTTGTGGACAATCATTCTTGTGATGTCCCGCCTGTCCGCAATTAAAGCACTTCCTTTCCCCAGGCTTTTCTCGACAATCTCTGGCATAGTGGCCCTTCTTGCCACAGCTAAAGCACTCGCCATCTTTCTTATTTTTCTTACTCTGACCATCCATGGTTTGGTCTTGTTTCCTCTTATTCTGAGAACCATTCTTTCCTCCTCCGCTTTCTTGCGGCTTTGGCTCTTCTGCAGATGCAATAGCGACCTCAGTCTTTGGCTTAGGGTAAAGACTTTCTGACCTTAATGCCTTTCCTATAATCGATTCAAACGTCTCATCTATGTGGTTTATAAGCCTTTCCCCCAAGTACCCATCTAAACCAGTTATGAACTTCTCGTTCTTCTTCTCTGCAGTGTCGATAAGAGATAACCCATATTTCGATAAAGTATCGAACTCAGCAACATATTCTGAAACTGTCCTTCCGTTCTGCTTAAGCTCCAGAAACTTTCTAAACAATTCTGACTTCTGAGCAGCTGGTATAAACTTATCGCAAAAATGAGCCTTAAACTGATCCCATGTAATCTGATCCTCTGGAGTTGCTGCTTTAATAGCATTCCACCAATTCATTGCTCGTCCTTGAAGCTGACGGGATGCTAGCTTTCTCTTCATTGCATCTTCAATACCCAAGTCTTCGAAGATACGCTCGCAACTATCCAACCAATCCTGAACAACCGTAACCGACTCTGTTCCGTTGAACGGCTTACCACCAAGACTAGCATAATCCTTGTTAAGCTTGGCGAAATCGGCCCTAGGCGCCTGCACCGCTGCACCACCACCGTTAGCAACATTAGGAGTTGCTCTCTGAACATCCCTAAGCATTTCTCTCATGAAGTCTGCAAACATCGTCCTCATTTCAGCAGCATTCCCATTATTGGCTCCCCTACCAGTACCTCTCGCATATCGGCTCATCGTTCAATCTGTACAGAGAAAACGATTTACCATCTTCTTTGTGGTGTCAGTGCAGTGCGACTTCATTCTTAACTATACTAATAGTATATATATATCTATATAGCTTCGAAAACCAGTTTTGAAAAAACAAAATAATCACAAATACGCGCTCTCATATACGTATAATATCTCTCCCTGATGACTTTCCCCAGGTTAACTACGCAACCTAGAGCTCTGATACCAAATGTAACGACCCGCCCTGTTCTAGCCGACATTTCCTCCGAAAATGCACTGTACACATGTCCAACTAGCACAGAACGGTCGTTAGAAGGAAAGAAAGAAGGTGAAGAACTAACAAAGAACCTGTAGAATGTCTCACAGCGCATGGAATAAAATATAATAATAAAATACTTGACATAAAACAGGCGAGACAGTGCATAAGCTGAAAACTAAATCATATCTAACATGGCAGCGGAAATCCAAAATACAGCTTATGATCCAACATCCTTATTACAACTTCAAAAATACTGTCTCTAAGCAAAAGAAAGGAAGAGGTACACTACTAATGCCCAAGCAGTGACCATCGATAACACAGGGAGATAATACATAAATATCATACGTGAAAGCCTCCTGCTCGTCTCCAGTACTGCTACCCGTGCATCCACCTAACCTGTCTCTAGTCTGCTCGTGTGAGCACCCAGAGTAATAAGAAGAGACATAAAATTCTGGGTCAGACAAAAAGTCTGGTGTGAGCGATAAGCAACTAAACAAAATAATAACAGGTATAATCCAATCATACCTGAACCTGGACCTGCAACCAAAGAGTTAGCACTACATACTGTACAATACTCTAAGGCGCCACTAAACATAAGGTGTAAAGATACGGGGGAGGGGGTGTGCATGTCATAGTGATGTCAAACAATCAAGCATAGCAATCATCCTCACGTCTCTCACTTAGTGCGTAAAGCATACGATATCCACTACTTTGGTCACCTAGTCCTTTGGGCCATGACGGAGTCCAACCCCGTATAACCACACTACGGGCCCCTAATCCATCTCTCAGTAATGAACCAAAGTTATGGACACCGATAACCCCTTGCACACGTCCCGCAGCAAAGCCCAACTCATGAAGTGAACTCATTGGTTCCCATCTGGATCCTGAGCTCTAACTTCAAACTTGGACTACCTTTGCATCTCGGGTTTTAATCTTCTCATATCCAAGCTCCTTGTCTTCCTCACGGTCGCGGTGTGTGGATCGTGGTCTTCCTCACGGTCGCGGTGTGCGGATCGTGGCCTTCTTCACGCTTCAGGTGTGCGGATCGTGCTCCATCTCCACGCTCCAAGTGTGCAGATCGCTATACTTCGTCACGCTCCAGGTGTGCGGATCGCTATACTTCGTCACGCTCCAGGTGGGCGGATCGCTATACTTCGTCACGCTCTAAGTGTGCGGATCGCTATGCTTCGTCACGCTCCAGGTGGGCGGTTCGTGGTCATACCCCACGGTCCGAGTGTGGGATCGTGGTCATACCCCACGGTCCGAGTGTGGGATCGTGGTCATACCCCACGGTCCGAGTGTGGGGGCGATCCGATCCGGTCCAAATTCCTGCAACTCTTCCAGCAAGCTATTTACGCCATACGACGACGTTTTTGACCAATCTAACTTTTCTAATCAATCATAAATCATTCCAAACAGTCATAGCAACATATAAAATCGACCATAAACACCAAAACAGCAATATAACATGTAAAAATGGATCAAACGTACCCAAAACCCATGTTTTCCCCTTAAGCATGTTTAAGCAAATCTAATGGTACGATTAGCAGAACTTAACCAAATCATCACAAACTTCTAACAGAGGTCTAAAATAACATTTTAGAATTTTAGAATATTTTTCCAGAATTTTATAGTGTAAGAATTTACTAATTATCACTAATCACCCTGATTAACTGTAATTAGTGTCAAAACAATGCTAATCACTCACCTTTGGCACAAATTAACTCTCAGTTCTGAAACTTCTCTGATTTGGATCCAATCCTTATGTATTCCAGCAGCTCTATCCCAATTCTTGTGCTAATTCGTCTTAATCTGATGTAGTTTTGCTTAATATTTGATTAGAAAGTGATTAGAGGTGATTTGGAGTGAAATTAGAAGGTGGAGGCCATGACTAGGTTGAAGGAGAGCAAGTGGCGGCTGGAAAAATGAAGAAGAAACCGAAATTCTAACCCTATCAGCCCTCATATACCCCTAAACCCGAAATCCCCCATTGGGCCTAGTTGCTAATTACCCGGTTAAGCCCAATTAGCTGAAAATAACCTTTTAAACCTTAATTCAGCCATATCTCCCTAACGGTAAGTCCGTTTGGCTAATGTAACCACTCTACGGAAAGAGAAACCATCATTCGAATCCAATGGAAGTGGTTTCAGGTCAAAATTCCTTTCCAGTCAAAAGTTATGGACGAAACAAGATCAACTAGGGGCAAAACGGTCATTTAAAAATCGGCAAAAATCATGAACATGGGAAATGACCCCACTAGTCGTTTCCCAAAAGTACATGACCATACGACTTCACAAGAAAAAGAAATAAATATTTTACGATCCTAGATGCGTAGAATGCGGGTTGTTACAATAAGTTACAAACAAATGTTGGTTACAAGTTTCGCTATTGTTTTTCACTACAGTCATAACTTGATGTTTATTTCAATATTGACTCTATTTTTAAACTGATTTGATATTGGAACCTATTTACAAGTTTCTGCTCATAAATGAATGTTTTGACTCTCACCGCTTGAGTATATGTTTAGCTGAGTATATACATTAGATGAATTTCACGTATTACATATAAATTAGATACATTTAATGTATATAAATCAAGTTGACCCTATGATCAAAATTGTTTCTAAACAGGTAGCAACAGTGGCTAGATAAAACTTGAAATTGTTTCAAGGAGAGAAGGGCAAATGCAAAAAAGGATGGGCCAACAAAAACCTGTGCGGTGGTCATGATATGAAAAATATTAAAAAAGTGCGACTTGTTTATTATCAAGAAACTGATGTGTGTGTGTGTGTATAAATGAGATAGGATCAAGAGCACCCCAAATAGTGTAGCACCCCTTTAGCCCCCTGATTTCCACCACACATTTCCGTTTCTCTCTCCTTCCACTAACTCTCTCTTCCCCCACTAACTTTTTTTAATATAAATATGTGGCTATTAATGGGGTGCATTTGGGGTGCTCCGAAATAGGGGTGCCATGGAACCCTCCTCATATATATATATTTATATATATGGGGCAGGTTCGAGGGCACCCCAAACAGTGCAACACCCCCAAAAGCCCCTCAACTGTAACACCCCGTAATTTTATAACATTAAAATTCACAAATTAAAGTATACTTAATTTTTAGAAGAAGAATTAAGTGAAACGGGTTGTACTATTGCGTTCGTCTCGGAATTCTGCTTGAGATAGAGTCCGAGTTTGCAAAAATCGGACTCCGTATGAAGAAGATATCTTTAAATTAAATATTGCAGCAAAACATGAGAAAAGAATAATATTAATCATTGTTCTAAGGATCGTAAGCAAAAGACTTAGTAGCTCATTTGGTTGGAACATGTGACTTGCATACAAGGGGTACAAAGTTCAATCACCGCCAACGCCATATTTTTGTTTTAGGGGAATGGCTAATGAAATGGCTTAGTGTGAACGCAGTTCAAAAAGTGGTTTGGTGTGAAAATGGTTAATTGGGAAGATAGATAGAAACATATATATATATATATATGTATGTATATATGATGTGTACGCATCATGTGGCGTACGTGGCGCATTTTTGGTTGTCAAAGATTTTTTTTTCTTTTTCCGCGGCCTTCTCTGATAGGATTTGTGACAAATTAAAGGTAAGAAAGATTTATGCATGTACAAATAAATATTTATCTATATGGGTAATTAATGTATACAGTAAAGGGAGAATATGTAAAACTAATTTGTAGATGTGTGTTAATATGGCATTGATTTGGAAAATATGTGATTGACCTTGGTTTGTATATGTGTTTGTGCTAATTTGTCATTCATGTTAATTGATATTAATTAAAAAAGAAAAAATAATATTAAGTAGGCATTTATGTTCGATTGATTGTCATTTATGTTTATTTGATGATAATGTAATTAATCTTAATTTGTATGAATACTTATTTGTCACTTATGTCAATTAACATTAAATAGAATATGATAATTTAAGGAATATGATAATTTGTCACTTATGTTAATTGACAATAAAGAATAAAAGATGAACATTTGGTACATTAACGTTAAAGTATAAGGTTATTAATACATTTGTTGAGTCATTCCTGACCTGTTGCTGAGTCATTCCTGACATGTTGCTGAGTCACTGGGATAACTCTATCTAGTCTAGACGGTTCTGATTGCTCCTGTGTGATCCAATGGCCTATATTAATCTAAATCTCTATAAAAGCAACCAAATACCTCAACCCTAAATCGTATTAAAAATCAAACTAAGAGCCGTCATGCTGCCATTGGACAACCTCGAGTAGCCGCCGTTCAGCTTGAAGCAAATTAAAAGAGACAAACCAAATCAAATCAAAATTAAACTAAAACAACGATTGTCTACATCAAAGGCGAGCATTTCAACTTCAGAATACAGATTCCAGAAATCAAGATCGTCTTTTGATTGTAAGTTTAGTTATCTTTTATACGTGAACAAATTTAAGACGTGATTTGAAATAAAATGAAATATAGAATTGTGCCATGTTGTATAATAATGACGATGCTATTTCTTGTGATGATTTTGTCAAGAATGTCTTGGAATAATTGTGGTTTATCGGATTTGTCATATTATGTTGAAATTGGTGTTGGATCTATTATGATTTGGGAATGAAACTATCATACCATATGCAAGTTTATCCTTTCATGATATGTTACATGCTAGTTTTTAGGCCAATTAATATTTATATATGCCTAAATATTTAGATCTATATGACTGCATGTTTATATCTAAAAAACTTTATGTGCTGAGATCCATGCTGATTAGATCTAAGTCAAGATCTCTCTCTCTCTCTCTCTCTCTATATATATATATATATATATATATATATATATATATATGTATATATGTTCATATGATTAATGCAAGTTATATGTTTTATGCTAGGTCCAAATCAAGATTTATATACATATGTTCATATGCAAGTTACTTGTTAGATCCACAACTAGATCTATATTTATATGCATGTTTATAAAGTGGATTCATGCAAGTTCACATGCTCATTATTGCTAGATCTAGTTCACACCTACATGTTAAAATAAAATAAAAATTAGGTAATGGACATGTCATAATTATGTCATATGCTAGTTTATAAATAAAGTTATGTTCACACATGCCTAGATCTGCATATTAACATGTTTAGGCTTATGATTATTTATGCAAGTTCATGTGATATGTTAATTGAAATGATTAATATTCTATGCCAAGTCTACATGACATGTGTTTGTATTATGCATGTTCCTTTCTTTTACCTCTTGATTATAAATTAGGCCAATTTGCGGGCCTAATAACTTATTGTAATTGATGCGAACATAAACGGAGGTAACGTTGGGATAGACATTAAATTATAACATCTTAATGATGTATGTGTGCCCATAACCATGTAAATGGTTAAGGACATGAATTGGTATAATTTATATACCATTTGGCTTGGACATAATTAAAATATGTGACTTGAAAACTTGAAGAAAAATTTACATATATACTTGACATAAATGACAAATATGTAAATTTAGTAAAAGACGAATATGCCTAACCCGAGGTTAGATTGAGTTGTGGTGTAAAACTGCCCGGAACCGATCGGCACATCCAGTGACCACAACAATACCTGTCTAATGTGGGTGGTTAGTGCATCAAGCCCAAAAAGACCCGAGGTTAGACTGAGTTGTGGTGTAAACCTGCCCGGAACCGACCGGCACATCCAGTAACCACAACAATATTTGTCTAATGTGAGTGGTTGGTGCTTTAATTAATTAATTAATTAAAGCTCATGAACAACCAAGCTAGAATAGTAAGGTTAAGTAATTAAGGAAACACTTAACCAACTTAACATGTTAACAAGACAAGATTTGTAGGGGTTAAGTAACTTAGGAAACACTTGATCATCATAACATGTTAACTAGATAAGTGGGTAAGGTTAAGTAAATGTTTAACTGTTATAACATGTTAACTAGACTAGAAGGTGGGGTTAAGTAAATTTAGAACACTTAACCATTCTAACATGTTAACCAAACCAGAAGATGGGGTTAAGTACACTTAGAACACTTAACCGTTATAGCATGAATAGGGTTAAGTTAATTAGAAACACTTAACCAATATAACCTGATAAACGAGTAAGGTTAAGGAACACTTAACCAATTTAACTTGATACATGGGTGGGTTAGGTCAACGTGAACCGCTAGTTAACACTTAACCAATTTGACTTGATATATGGGTGGGTTAAGTCAACGTAAACTGCTGGATAACACTTAACCAATTCAACATGACAAGTGAATGGATTAAGTTAACTTGAATTAATTGATGACACTTAACCAATCCAACATGACGAGAAAGAGAACTAAGTAGTAAATCTTAGTTAAGAGGACTAATTTGTAAACCTTAGTTAAGAAAATGAACGATTCAGGAAACTAAGTAGTAAACCTTAGTTAAGAGAACTAAGTAGTAAACCTTAGTCAAGAAAGCCACGTAGAACACGAGAAGGAGAGAACGTCCATCTGATCAGGAAGAAGGCTCCAATGGTATGGGTTACGAAGCACGCGGCTTTGAGGGGACGTGAGGGTACTCTTGGTATCCCTCTGTGAGGTTGCAGATGATCCTCCTAGGCTCATAGAGGTTAAGGTCTGCATTAGAAGAACCAAGAGTACGCCTTGGTTGCAATATAAGGCAACCTAAAGACTAGGATGGACCAGCATGAGACGGCGATATCTAGTTACCCCTGTGATAGCACGACGTTGTCTTTCTACCATCGTGAGTCAATCGAGCACGTGAAGCGGAAAGGCGGAGAACTCCAACAGACCATATACTTGCTATCTAGTTATGGTTGAGGTTGGCCCATAGGTTTGTGGGCATAGAGGGGTCTGCGTACAGTTCTCATTCTTGATTTTCTTGGGTGCCTTTCACTAGTTGAGGGAGGGGTCAAGTGGGACCATAGCCACACACAAATAAAAGCAGACCTTAGCATATGCCTCGATAGATAACTTAAAGCTCTCGACCGAGTTCCATGTTTCTTGATAAGCCCTGCCACGGGACTCGGGATGCACATATAGAGGACATGTGCAACTAGACAGCGAGAACGATTCACGACACATACGTGGGGAAATTCTAGGAACATATACCGCTCTGGGTAGTGTGTCCTAGACTGGAGGGCATTGTTCGATAGGTAGCGTAAAACCTAGTGGCCCGGGTAGCATAAACCCTGGTCGAATCGAGAAAGCGTCTGAAGATTAAACCCTAGTCGGATCTAGGTAACACTCGATAACAGAACCTAGTAAGACCTAGATTGGTTATCCAAAATAATAGGAATCAAAGAAAGGACCGAAGCACAAGTACCTAAAAATCACGTGGGGCCGCATGACACTGGAAACACATGAATGTGAGTAGGAGCCGATCAATACAAGAAGGGCATCACTTTATCATGAACACACAATGTCAGTTAAACGGTTCTTAGTGGGTGCAGAGAAATATAAGTGGGTGCGATAGTCTATTCCGTTAAATCCTGCTTTGTCTCATCTTAGGATTACCTTATCCTTGTGGTATTATTCTAAGTTCAGTTTATTCATGTCTAGTCTTTTTCTTGTTTACATGCTATTAAATAACTAAGCTTACCAGACTCATGTTTGACCTAGTTTGTTTCCACCTCTTTTCTTCCGTTCCCCCCAGGTAGTCATGGAGGGAATAACTCAGCTTAGTTTGGACCGCTTCTCTTTCCAAGCCCGAAGATTAGTTGAAGTGTTTTCTTGGACTCTCTTTTCCACTGCTATGGCTGGCTCATGCTTATTTGGGAAATATCATAGTTATTTTATGCTTCTTTATTTTGTTAAACAAGATAGAAATTTTGTTGTACCGAGTATTGATGATTTGATGTTGGAAACAAATCTATGTACAAATTGTTTTATCAATAAAGTATTTATTCTCCGCTGCTTTATTTGTCTATCTTGTAACTTATTTGCATCTTGTACCTAAAAACGCTCCACCAAAGTTAAGGCATTCCCTTTGTGAGTGACCTTAACGGAGGTGGGGTGTTACACTTGGTATTAGAGCGAGGTTACCAGATTTGATAAAAAGTTTTTGAAAACTATATTCAAAAAGATTTTAAAAAGGAAGTATTTTCAAAAGGAATGTTATTTTGAAAAACATAGTCCCCAAAGCCATATATCTATCTTTTGATTTTTTGTTTAATTATTATTTCCTTCTTTTCTGAGTCTCCGGGGCTCCTGGGTTTCTAGGAGGTAACCTCATCGCGACATGATTCCGTAGGCATGATGAGACTACGGTGCCTGTCAAAGGGCAACGAAGTGCCTAACTTCCATCTGTAGCCGCGGTAATTTCACCTACGGCTAATCGTCTTTCGAGCTTCGTAGGTTTTTCGCGCGATGAGGGCAACTTTATAGAAAGACTTGTTAACATGTAAGAAGACTGGTTGTTTTCAGTGCGGTGAGATAGGACATATGATCAAGGATTGCCCCAGAAGACAAGGGCAAAGGGCATAATCTTCTGGATGGTAGGCGAATGCTCTAACAGTTAGTGGACATGATAGAGGTCGAAATTTTTTCGTAGAAAGTTTAATTTCCTTATCTGATCATTCTGGCATTTTAATTCTGTAGTTGAGTCTCTACACTTTGATACTAGTCTTGTTTCTGATCCCGCTATAGTCTCAAACCCCATAAGGGTTACAAGACTCATCTGTTTGTGGTAGGTTGGGGTTTGAGGGTATCTGTGTTAAGCGTTAAGTTGACTATGACGCATATGTTCTGGTTTTCGTGGGATATGGTAGTGTTTTATTATGCTTAGTTTCCTAAGAATCATTTGATAATCTGATCTGTACCAGTAGTCTGTAAGTATCTGAATATTTCTAAAAAGAATAGGGGTTTTTACTCGAAGCGTGAAGTATATTTCCAGTTTTGACATTGTTTAATGGGGGTAATTCTCTGGGTGTCAATCTGATGTTGATTTCGGTCTTCGGGGTTGATACTTAGGGATTTATTCTCTTAACCGATGTCTAATGGGAACAGAACTTTTGTTTTAATTATACTTGCTTCTATCACTCGGCTGAATCCTATCGATCGAGTCTTCGACCTTTAGGTAGAAACTAATGGGTGTAAACATGTGTTTGAGACATGTTATGTTTGATGGTTGCAAGTGGATGCAAGTGGTTGCTCGTGGATGCATATACACACACTAGGCACTAGATCGGCTCAATAACACTTTCATACTGCATATGGATATGTGTGCATTTTTCAATTTTTGTGGATGAAAAATGATTGACACATCACATGGATGTTGCATTTGGATGAATGGTTATGCACTCATAAAGAAATGATGTATTACAAATAGGATTTCTTGCATAGATAATTAGACACATGGCACAAACATAATTCGCATTAAGGAGGTTAATTGGATCAGTAGACCGCCTGATTTTGCATTAGATAAGAAACATATACACACACTCTGCATATGTTCATACGACATTTGAAAACCTTTTAAGGACAATGGATGCTTGTGGAAGATGGTTGAGTAGATGGATGATTGGATAGTAGGATACATTCTTCTTAACTTGGAGATTTCGGGGACGAAATCTTTTAAGGAGGGGAGAAAGTAACACCCCATAATTTTATAACATTAAAATTCACAAATTAAAGTATACTTAATTTTTAGAAGAATAATTAAGTGAAACGGGTTACACCATTGTGTTCGTCTCGGAATTCTTCTTGAGATAGAGTCCGAGTTTGCAAAAATCGACTCCGTATGAAGAAGATATCTTTAAATTAATATTGCAGCAAAACATGAGAAACGAATAATATTTAGCATTGTTCTAAGGATTGTAAGAAAAAGAATTAGTAGCTCATTTGATTGGAACATGTGACTTGCATACAAGGGGTACAGAGTTCGATCCCCGCCAGCGCCATATTTTTATTTTAGGGGAATGGCTAAAAAAATGCTTAGTGTGAACGCAGTTCAAAAAGTGGTTTAGTGTGAAAATGGTTAATTGCGAAGATAGATAAAAATAAATATATATATAAATATAGCATATATATATATATGACGTGTATGCATCATGTGGCGTACGTGGCGCATTTTTGGTTGTCAAGGATTGTTTTTTTTCGTGGCCTTCTCTGATAGGATATGTGACAAATTAAAGGTAAGAAAGATTTATGCATGTATAAATAGATATTTATATATACAGGAAAATAATTACAAGGACAAAATTAAAGGCTTTTTTATTCATAAGGACAACCCACTTAAATTTTATCCATAAGGACAGCACAATCCTTTTCTTGTCTCACGTGCCTTATTACATGTAATCCGTTAAATATTTTACCCTAAATCACGCGTGATATTTCCTTATTTCATGCACTATTTTTCGTCGAAGAAAATTTCGATCTCGCCTCCATTGATCATGATTCTTATTCCTTTAGATTTTCGAATCAAAATTTTATATTTGATCGCATAAATCCCAAGAGATTTGAAATTCTAAATTCACGCACAATTCTCAGACGGAAAATTGATATCTCATCAATCAGACAGGAAAATCAAAATCACATTACGTTTGCTGCTGATTTTCTCCATTCATTTTGAGTTTATCATACGATTCTTTCACTGTTTGCGATAGGTTTTTAGTGTTTCTATTGGTAATTAATGGATTCTACTTGTGCTACAAGCAGGTATTATTTTTTACTTTTTTCAGATTTTTTATTTTTATTAGTTACTTTTATTCTAGTTTTTTCGTTTTTTTAGATTGTAATTTGTTTCTGAATGCATTGCTGAATTAAATCTGTTTTAGATTAAAACATGTTTTGCGTTCATTAGTATAAAAGTTACTATGATTGTTTGCAATGTATTAAAAAAAATTAACTATAGTAGTTTTTAGGTATCATTTTAGTATTTTTTAGGGTATCATTTTCTTCCCTTTTATTTGAATGTGCTACAATTTGTAGGTATCATTTTAATATTTTTTTAGGTATCATTTTTAATGTATTATCGTTGTTTTATTGTTTTATGGTACATGTTTGCATCTTTTTACTTGCCTAACTGTTTTTTTCAAATTTTTTTTCCTAGTGGTGACGGCACTCTCCTTATCGTACTTGTCTTCAACGATACCTCTTTCAGTACTCGGTTGTCGATTAACTGCTCATTGGATGCTTTGAAAAACGAAATATGTGAGTATTGGTCTCAACTTACTCCGAAGTCCATTGAAATTAGCTTTGTGATTGAGGATAGAATTAAAATTGTTGGGAGTGACTATGATCTTCAAAGTATCGTTTTATTTCAATTACATAAGAAGAGTGTTTTTTTCTGTTTTGATGTTAAGTTGAATGAATTTCTGTTGGAAAATGTGATTGATGGTTCTTCTGCACTTTCAACTAATGTTTTAATTCCTTCGTCTTCTGGTCAATGTTTGGGTGCGAACATTGTCGTTCATAGGAAGAGTTATTTAAAAGATTTGATGAAAAGAGGATCTACATTAAAATTTACTGATTTTACCGGTTTTTGTTTCGAAAGTGCCAAGGAGTTTAGAGAATTTTTAATGGCCTTTCAAATTAAATCAGGTCATGAATACCACTTTCTTAAGAACAGTCCTACTAGGATCACTGTTATTTGCTCATCTTTTTCTACTGGTTGTTTGTTTAAAGTGCATTCTTCTTGTGATGTTGGCCAACTAAATAGGTTTTTCATCAGAAATCTGGTTGTCGATCATTCTTGTGGGGGTGGTCTAACAAATTTGAGTAACCCTTCTCTATCAAGCTCATTTGTTAAATCATTGATAATAGACAAAATTAGAGATCATCCTAGTAAGAAACCGAAAGATAATGATTTTCGAAGAGAGATTAATCTGAATTTATCTTACTCTTATGCTTACAAAGGAAAGCAACTAGCTTTATTGGAACTGTACGACAATGATGCAATGTCATACAATGATTTATCTTGGTATTTAGGTGCACTACAGACTCACAATCCTGGTTCTTATGTCGCCATGAATGTTAATTCTTCAACAAATCAGTTTGAGAGAGTGTTTTTTGGTTTTGGTGCTTGCATTCTTGGCTTTAAACATTGTCGGCCTATGATATTTTTAGACGGTACGCATTTGAAAGGTAGGCCCGGAGTTTTAATCGGTGCTACAGCTAAGAATGGCAACCAAGGTATTATTTTACTTATAATTTTAAATGATTTACATATACATATGGTACCATTTGGATTCTATGTGATCAGTTTTCACTGGTTCATTTTCTGAGTTATTAGTTTATGATTTTCTACAATATCATTGTTTAGATATACAGATTTTAGTTATCATTTTTGTTTGCATTACGGTATCATTTTCTTCTTTGTTTTTAGTATACAGTTTATAAGTTTCATTTTACTTCCTATCTAGGTATCATTTTTTCTCAAACCGTTTTTAACCATCATTTTTGGTTGTTTGCAGGTATCATTTTGATTTATACAATATTTTATTAGCTTTATCGTATGTCTGAAATTATCAATTTTTTTAAAAAAGAATGATTTCCTGTTGAATTTTTATTCTTAATTTGTATGCAGGTTTCTTCCCTTTAGCTATGGCCATAGTTTCAATAGAAAATGTGGATAATTGGAGCTGGTTTCTAAATCATTTGAAGAAAATGCTCAGCGAAGACCGTAATTTGGTTTTTATGTCCGATCGACATCAAGGTTTGATTTCGGGTGTTCACGATGTTTTTCCCACTTCATATCATAGTTATTGCTACCTTCGCATGGAACAAAATTTTTTGTCTGCTGTTAGGTCCAAAAATGCCCACATTTCGATTGTGGAATTGTTCCGGACATGTTCTCGAGCATCCAATGTTCTTGAGTTTCAAGTTGCTCATTCTAAGTTTTTACAAGTTGGTGGTCCTGCAGCGGTTAATTTTTTGAAAGACAAACCTTTCGATAAATGGGTTGATTTTTTTTCGTGGTAAAAGGTATGGTGAGTACAGCTCTAACGTGGCTGAAAGTTTCAACAACTGGATTTTAGAAGAACGGGCCTTACCAAATACATCTTGTTTGGACGGGATACGAATAAAAATCATGGAACAAATGGCTAAACGTCGAGAAGAATCCCGTTTATGGACTACCATTTTGTGTCCACCCACAGAAAATCGATTAAAAGATTTAGTTGAAGAAGATTTTGGTTGGGATGTATTCATGGCTTCTGAACACTTGTTTGAAGTGAAATCACCAAGTTCTCATCGTGTTGATCTAAAAGACTGGACGTGTAGCTGTAACCAGTGGAAAGTGATGGGTTTTCCATGTGCTCATGCTATAAAATGTATTAATAAAATGAAATTAAATGTGTATGATTTCATTGAGCACTATTTCACTGTGGAAGCTTTCCGATCTTCATATAGTCATACAATTAATCCAATACCTACATATGACAAACCCGAATGTCGATTCAAGTAATGAAGCAATAATTAAGCCACCAAAGGATAAACGTGGTGCTAGTAGACCTTCATCAAAAAGAAAAGGGGGATTTGCTTATTTCCAAAATAAGCAAAACAGATGTAGAGTGTGCAATGAATATGGTCATAATAAGCGCAATTGTCAAGCTTCCAAAAATAAAAAATGAAATTCATTACATTTGTTCTAGGTATTATTTGTATCTCCGTATTAAACTTGTCAAGTAAACTTGAATGCGGTTGTAATATAGTGTTTTCTGAACTGCAAATGTATGCAATTATCCACATTTTTAATAAAAAATCTTCTTCGCTTATTTTGTTTAAGTTTGATTATTTCATTCATGTGTTGTTGGCATTATGTTTTTGTTTGTTGATCTGATCATTGATATTCGATCTCCATGTTTAGTATTAGTTTTTATCTCTTCCATGAATTTATTTAATTAGTTATTCTGTATGCTTGATTAACTGGATATTTTTTCTATGTCTTGTCAGGTTCATTTTTGTGTTGTTACCATGTGTAGAAATTTATTTGATATCATTTTTGTAAATTTTTAGGGGTCATTTTTAATTTATCTCCATTTAAAATTCCATGGGTATCTTTTTTTCTTTACTGCAGTTATCATTTTTATTTTTATTTTTTAACTTCAGATCTTGATTATCATTTTTTCTTTATTTTAGGTATCATTTTTTAAATCCATACGACTACACAGTTTGTGGTTATCATTTTTTCTTTTTTTTAGGTATCATTTTTTGAGTTTTCTTTATTACACACCATTTCTGCACATAAACAAATTATTAGCAAAAAATATTATTGTCCTTTCAAGTTTTAATCGACCAATTTAATGAGTAGACTATTTATGTAATGATTCACTGTTTTATTCAATCCCATTTAATGTGTAGAGTATTTAACATATGCAACATCCATAGGTATCATTTTTTCATAGTTAAGTTATCATTTATAATGTATCAATATTCATTCAGATTTTGGTTATCATTTTTTATATATTATAGTAATCATTTTCTGATTTGTTATCCACTTTACAGGTTTCAGTTATCATTTTCTTGCAGTTGTAGTTATCATTTTTTATATTAGTTTATTTCACATCAATTCTACAAACATTAAAAAGTTTGAGAATGAAATTTTTTTTGACATAAATTCATTCTTTTCAAATCCAATTCAGCAAAGTGTCAAGTATGCAGATTTATCATCATGTATTCATGCAAGATTAGTATTTCACACAACTACTTATTCATTACTGAAATTCAAAATGTTAACAACTGCATTAATTTCAATCTAGATGAAAATACACTGTTTTCCAACCAACTACAATATACAGTACTGTTTCACTCATTTTTTTAGTCTTCTTTGTCAATCCAGTGATGAATCGAACCAAATTCCAGCAACATGCATGATTGGATATAACTTCACGCACAATCAGTGCTCTTATTTTATCCATTTTCTCTTTTGAAACCTTTAGAGGAATTTCAGCTCTGTTGTCTGAAATTATGTTTACGATGACGAATATCCCGTAGTCCACTCTGCATAAATGAAAATTAATGATGTTTACAAATTGTAAATAACAAATGTCAGTTATTTTTCATGTGCATTGATTACTGATTTATGTCGGTTACAATTAACTATCATTACAAACTACTATTTTTTTTATTGACCAAATAAATCGAAAAAAAAAGAAAGATGAAAAAAATAATTAACTTGTCAGAATGTTGTTGTGCACATGGTTCTTGAAAAATCTCTCCATCAACAATCTTCTTATTTATGATTTTATTCTCTACCCAAAGATGTTGCAAAATTTCTTCAACTTTCTTTCGCTGTAATGAACATTTTAATGAACATTTTTTAGTAGCAACTCACTATCAATAAAGACATTACAATTTTCTTACCATTTCATATGCTTCATTTAAATGAAGATTATTGAACTTGTTTGATCTTCTTGGTCTCAAGTAATCATAGTGAACCCATTGCATGTTTGGATATGCTAATGTCAACAACGTCCAATGGTTGTCAAAATGTAATGGAAAGTAAATCTTTTCTGTATAACTGTTCATAGCTGCTTCTTTTAAGAAAGGAGTATCCAAAGTTTTAATAATTGAACTTCTGCCCTCCATAATTGCTTTCTGCTCAGTGTACATTTTAATTTAATAATTATTGAACACATGAATACTACAATAATAATTTTTTTAAACCAGCGATTCAACTTACTGTCATAATTGTAGACATTGCGTAATTGTTATCAACTAAATCACATTTATGGGTGCACCAGTCGATTATCTGAAAATACAATGAAAACAATAAAATAAATATAGTGAATAAACATGTTTCAACATCTTATAACAGGTTTATTTCTTCAAATTTATCTGTTTTAGTACGACATAATTTGAATCTATGTTTTACATTTTTTGAGTATCATTTTTATATTTAATTAGGTATCATTATCTTATTCATTATAATGATCATATACAAAATTAGAAATTTGGTTATCATTTTTTTCAAACATGGCAATCATTACCACATTTTTGTACATATGTTTACCTGCCCATCGATGAACGAACCTCTCAGCACTTCTGTCAGCATATCCTTTGTAACAATACAGGCTCCCCTTGCTGGATCATCATCTTCCCAAGCAATCGGACTGTCAATTATTTACAAGTCAAATAGTTAATTAAATTATTTCTATGTTGTACAAGTACATATGAAAATATTATACTTACTTCTCTTCGGCTATTGACATTGAATAAAATTTCCTTACAATTCTACCTTCCTCATCGTCAAGATGTCTAGTCACTTTTTTGCATTTTGACAAGTGCAAGTCTTTCCATGAAGGTTCCTCAACATTTATTGGCTCTTCTAGCCTAACATTATGTTCCTGATTTACGTTATCTTAATTTACATTTTTCTCCCTGCATTTTCGTCATCAAACGGAATCAACGAAAGTTGTAACTCCTTATTTTTTCCTTCACTAGAACCTTCATTCTCCTTCTTCTGTGTTACCCGTGCTTTCTTCGTTGCTTTTACATAAGATTCAAACTCCTCTTTTCTTTTTTGTGTTCTTCTTCTTGCTCTCATTCTCAGAATGTATGAAGGTGGTTTTGCACTATTTGGCTTGGAAGCTGATTTTTTAATTCTTTTTTTAACTGTTTTCCCCGAATTCCCTTCTCTGGTTTTCATCTTAGCAATCTCTGCAGTTAAATTAAAACTAAAGTCCGGAGGGTCAATGTCGTAAATTGACTGTACACTCTTTTTTTGACTCCAGCTATCGTTGACAGAATCATTAACTGTGATTGGTGTAGTTTCATTCTCTATTCCAGCTGCCATGTTTTCTTCTTCATAGGTCCTTTCATCATCATTCGTCAAGCCATCGTTCATTTTATCTTTACCCTGATTCTCATTATTCACCTCATTTTCACTTATTTGATTACTTTTCAAGTTTTCATCTGTACGCGTATCACCCAGTGTCTGTTCTAAATTAACTCTATCATCCGTTTTCTCGTGCTGCATTTCATCTTTCTGCTCTTTCATCTGGTCTTTAATTTACATAACTCCTTTTCTGCTTTTCTTCTCAAATTTCTTTCTTCCATCCACTTCCTTTTGATTTCTTTATTTTCCTTTTCCAAATCTGTGATGCGGTAGTTAAGAACTCTGTTTTCCATTTCCTTATCAACTTTCTCCACTAGTTGGACCTGCTGATTACGCGTTCTTTTTTTGGTTTGCGCAGCTTTTCCTTTGATTGTAGCTCTTCTTTCCAAACTTTCCTTACACTCTAACAGAAGCGCCTCATGCTGCTCAGTTTTTCCCATTTCCATTACCTATGCAAGAATATGCATTATACATTTTAAATGATAACTTAACTGTGAAAAAATGATACCTATCGATGTTGCATATGTTAAATACTCTACACATTAAATGGGATTGAATAAAACAGTGAATCATTACATAAAATAGTCTACTCATTAAATTGGACGATTAAAACTTGAAAGGACAATAATACTTTTGGCTAATAATTGGTGTATGTGCAGAAATGGTGTCTAACAAACAAAACTCATAAAATGATAACTGCAATAAAAAAATGATAACTACAAACTGTGTCGTTATATGGATTTAAAAAACGATACCTAAAATAAAGAAAAAATGATAACCACAAACTGTGTAGCTGTATGGATTTAAAAAATGATACCTAAAATACAGAAAAAATGATACCCAAAATCTGAAGTTAAAAATAAAAAATAAAAATGATAGCTGCAGTTAAGAAAAAAGATAACCATGGAATTTTGAATTGAGATAAATTAAAAATGACCCCTAAAAATTTATAAAAATGATAACAAATAAATTTCTATACATGGTAACAACACAAAAAAATGAACCCTACAAACAAATAGAAAAGATAACCAGCTAATCAAACATATAAACCAATGTTACTTCTTCATTATTTTTACACATGATAACAAAATTATATTTAACTCTGTACAAAATTATCACTAAAATATTGATATTTTTACCTGTCCAGCTTTAAAAGTGTCCAAAAATTCCTTCTGAACTATTTTATTTAATTTCCTCAGATCCCATCTAGCAAATCGAGGTACTTTGTGCTCAAACTTCTTCCTCTAGGCAATTAGATTTACCTTCTCACACATCACATACTGAAAATAAATAAAAACCAATGTTAAAATTGAATTCAATAATACTTGTTTGGGTATACAGAAAAAACATTGTACAAAAAAATTTACCAAAGGAAGCATTGAACAGCCGGCCATATCCCGCGGATTTTTTTCGTAGCTTTTTACAAATTTTTTAAAACTCGAATGAATGGTTTTTGGCCATGACACTGAACTCATTTTTTTCGCATCTACAATGTATGGAATAAAACCCCACCTAAACTTTTGTTTGTTATTCGGAAAGAAAAATGTAAGCAGTATTAACATAATCGTAAGGAGTGGCAAGTCCTCTTCAAACTCCTTCTTTTTCTTTCCTATTTCATCTTTAATTCTTTTTTCAATTGAACTCCTTGTAATCATAGTCGCTTTCCCAAAATTTCTAGACACGAATTCCTTGCAATCTGTCGGTATCGTTCTACTAGTCATTTTTTGTGTGTCGTCTATATCAGAATCTTCTAGAGGCATGTAAAATAATAGACTTTTATCTTCTGGCCGAATTTCCATTTTACTTTCTCCAAACACAAAACATTCTTTCTCCACTGAGTAGCATGAATAAACTACATCCAAATTTTTTGCTTTTTTTTTGCACTCTGTCAGCGAAATGTTTTTCTCATAAAAAGCAGTAAAAAAATCATAAAATGGGGTTCTTTTCAAAATGTCAATTTGCTTGCACGTCAGTGCTTTCTTGTCTCTCAACAAATAGATCGTCTTGTAAGACGATTGCAACCCACCTCTGTAAGCTGTTGCACAATTAGTTCTTTCACCTACTACTGACTCTTCTTTTCTCTCCATTGAAATATCTGACTTAATTTCTCAAGGCCTTGGATTCTCAAAATCATCATCCTAGTTATCATAAAAAAAAATTAATGTAGAGAATAATAATATTTATCAGCGACACAAATGTACTTCACGCATTTAAAAAAAAATAATCTAATTAACCCTTACATTTATAGTTTGCATTATCCTTTTTTACATTCAACATTATCTTTTTTCCTTGCACTAAGTTAATATCAAGTTAATATCCTTTTTACATTCTATCTAAACACTGCTGTAATGTTTTAAATAAAAAGTAATAGAAAATTACTAACATCACATTGAAATATAATTTACTCACAATTTGATTGATTAAAATGAAGTAAATTCAATTGGATTACTAACCTAGTGCAACAGTACAGCAGCAAAATTATTACAGCAACAAAAAGTAACTACAAAAAATTAGCACAGTGCATACAGAAAAAATGATACCCAAAAAAATAAAAAAATGATACCTAAAAACTGGAGTAATGTTTTAAATAAAAATTAGCACAAAAATTACTTACGTAACAGTGAAATATGATTTATTCACAATTTGATTGATTAAAATGAAGTAAATTCAATTGGATTACTAAACTAATGCAACAGTACAACAGCAAAACTAATATAGCAACAAAAAGTAACTAAAAAAATAGCACAGTGAATACAGTAAAAATGATACCCAAAAAAATAAAAAAAATTATACCTAATAATTACAGTAACGTGTTAAATAAAAAATAGCACAAAAATTACTTACAACACAGTGAAATATGATTTATTCACAATTTGATGGATTAAAATGTAGTAAATTCAATTGAATTACAAACCTAGTACAACAACAAAATTATTACAGCAACAAAAAGTAACAAAAAAAACATACCACAATGAATAAAGTAAAAATGATACCCAAAAAAATAAAAAAATGATACCTAAAAACTGCAGTAATGTTTTACATCAAATGTAGCACAAAAAATACTTACTTCACACTGAAATATGATTTATTCACCATTTGATTGATTAAAACTAGTGTATTCAATTGAATTACAAAGCTAGTGCCACAGTACAACAACAAAATTAATTCAGAAACAAAAAGTAATTGAAAAAAAAAACATAGCATAGTGAATGCAGTAAAAATGATACCTAAAAAATACTTTAATTTTTTGATGACAAAAGTAATACAAAAATGTTTGAATCACAATTTCATAGTTTAAAATGAAATAATTTCAATTTATTTACAAAGCTAGTGCAACAGTACAGCAACAAAATTTATACAGCAACCAAAAATAACTAAAAAAAACATAGCACACTGAATACAGTAAAAATGATACCCAAAATGTATAAAAATGATACCTAAAAACTGCTGCTAACTTCACCATTAAAAAAAAATCCATTGATTTTTTCCTCGTTCATCTCTCTCGTTCGATTTTCTATGACGAATTCGCATAATCAAAAATAATGAATTCGTTGTAGAAAATTGAACAATAGAGATGAACGAGGAAAAAATCACTGCAAATCAATTTAATTTCCATACTTTCAGAATCAAGGTATCATTTTTAACACATATACAATATCATTTTTAATTAAAAGCTCTACTCAATTTATCATTTTAACACCATTGTAGTTATCGTTTATATATCATTGAAGTTAGCATTTTTTACATACAGAATTTTCTTCACTGTTTCCCGCATGCTTATCTTCAAATATTTTGGTTTTTCTTCCTTCTATAACCTGCAAAAATTAATAATTATTGTTACAAAATTGAAACAAACACTACTGAAAATTTTTACTATAAATAACACATACCTTTTTCAGGAAAATAATTACAAGGACAAAATTAAAGGCTTTTTTATTCATAAGGACAACCCACTTAAATTTTATCCATAAGGACAGCACAATCCTTTTCTTGTCTCACGTGCCTTATTACATGTAATCCGTTAAATATTTTACCCTAAATCACGCGCGATATTTCCTTATTTCATGCACTATTTTTCGTCGAAGAAAATTTCGATCTCGCCTCCATTGATCGTGGTTCTTTTTCCTTCAGATTTTCGAATCAAATTTATATATTTGATCGCATAAATCCCAAGAGATCTGAAATTCTAAATTCCCGCACAATTCTCAGACGGAAAATTGATCTCTCATCAATCAGACAAGAAAATCAAAATCATATTACGTTTAGTGCTGATTTTCTCCAGTCATTTTGAGTTTATCATACGATTCTTTCACTGTTTGCGATAGGTATTTAGTATTTCTATTGGTAATTAATGGATTCTACTTGTGCTACAAGCAGGTATTATTTTTTACTTTTTTCAGATTTTTAATTTTTTTTTCATTACTTTTATTCTATTTTTTTCTTTTTTTCAGGTTGAAATTTGTTTTTGAATGCTTTGCTGAATTAAATCTGTTTTAGATTAAAACATGTTTTGCGTTCATTAATATAAAAGTTACTATGATTGTTTCCAATGTATTAAAAAAAATTAACTATAGTAGTTTTTAAGTATCATTTTAGTATTTTTTAGGGTATCATTTTCTTCCTTTTCATTTGAATGTGCTACAGTTTGTAGGTATCATTTTAATATTTTTTTAGGTATCATTTTTAATGTATTACCGTTGTTTTATTGTTTTATGGTACCTGTTTGCATCTTTTTACTTGCCTAACTGTTTTTTTCACATTTTTTTTCTCGTGGTGACGGCACTCTCCTTATCGTACTTGTCTTCAAAGATACCTCTTTCAGTACTCAGTTGTCGATTAACTGCTCATTGGATGCTTTGAAAAACGAAATATGTGAGTATTGGTCTCAACTTACTCCGAAGTCCATTGAAATTAGCTTTGTGATTGTGGATAGAATTAAAATTGTTGAGAGTGACTATGATCTTCAAAGTATCGTTTTATTTCAATTACATAAGAAGAGTGCTTTTTTCTGTTTTGATGTTAAGTTGAAGGAATTTCTGTTGGAAAATGTGATTGATGGTTCTTCTGCACTTTCAACTAATGTTTTAATTCCTTCGTCTTCTGATCAATGTTTGGGTGCGAACATTGTCGTTCATAGATAGAGTTATTTAAAAGATTTGATGAAAAGAGGATCTACATTAAAATTTACTGATTTTACCAGTTTTTGTTTCGGAAGTGCCAAGGAGTTTAGAGAATTTTTAATGGCCTTTCAAATTAAATCAGGTCATGAATACCACGTTCTTAAGAACAGTGCAACTAGGATCACTGCTATTTGCTCATCTTTTTCTACTAGTTGTTTGTTTAAAGTGCATGATTCTTGTGATGTTGGCCAACTAAATAGGTTTTTCATCAGAAATCTGGTTGTCGAGCATTGTTGTGGGGGTGGTCTAACAAATTTGAGTAACCCCTCTCTATCAAGCTCATTTGTTAAATCATTGATAATAGATGAAATTAGAGATCATCCTAGTAAGAAACCGAAAGATATCATTGATGATTTTCGAAGAGAGTTTAATCTGAATTTATCTTACTCTTATGCTTACAAAGGAAAGAAACTAGCTTTATTGGAATTGTAAGGCAATGATGCAATGTCGTACAATGATTTATCTTGTATTTAGGTGCACTACAGACTCACAATCCTGGTTCTTATGTCGCCATGAATGTTAGTTCTTCTACAAATCAGTTTAAGAGAGTGTTTGTTGGTGTTGGTGCGTGCATTCTTGGCTTCAAACATTGTCGGCCTATGATATTTTTAGATTGTACGCATTTGAAAGGTAGGCCAGGAGTTTTAATGGGTGGTACAGATAAGAATGGCAACCAAGGTATTATTTTACTTATAATTTTAAATGATTTACATATACATATGGTACCATTTGGATTCTATGTGATCAGTTTTCACTGGTTCATTTTCTGAGTTATTAGTTTATTATTTTCTACAATATCATTGTTTAGATATACAGATTTTAGTTATCATTTTTGTTTGCATTACGGTATCATTTACTTCTTTGTTTTTAGTATACAGTTTATAAGTATCATTTTACTTCCTATCTAGGTATCATTTTTTCTCAAACAGCTTTTAACCATCATTTTTGGTTGTTTGCAGGTATCATTTTGATTTATACAATATTTTATTAGCTTTATCGTATGTCTGAAATTATCAATTTTTTTAAAAAGAATGATTTCCTGTTGAATTTTTGTTCCTAATTTGTATGAAGGTTTCTTCCCTTTAGCTATGGCCATAGTTTCAATAGAAAATGTGGATAATTGGAGCTGGTTTCTAAATCATTTGAAGAAAATGCTCAACGAAGACCGTAATTTGGTTTTTATGTCCGATCGACATCAAGGTTTGATTTCGGGTGTTCACGATGTTTTTCCCACTTCATATCATAGTTATTGCTACCTTCACATGGATCAAAATTTGTTGTCTGCTGTTAAGTCTAAAAATGCCCACATTTCGATTGTGGAATTGTTCCGGACATGTTCTCGAGCATCTAATATTCTTGAGTTTCAAGTTGCTCATTCTAAGTTTTTACAAGTTGGTGGTACTGCAGCGGTTAATTTTTTGAAAGACAAACCTTTCGATAAATGGATGATTTTTTTTTTCCGTGGTAAAAGGTATGGTGAGTACATCTCTAACGTGGCTGAAAGTTTCAACAGCTGGATTTTAGAAGAACGGGCCTTACCAATTACATCTTGTTTGGACGGGATACGAATAAAAATCATGGAACAAATGGCTAAACGTCGAGAAGAATCCCGTTTATGGACTACCATTTTGTGTCCAACCATGGAAAATCGATTAAAAGATTTAGTTGAAGAAGGTTTTGGTTGGGATGTATTCAAGGATTCTGAACACTTGTTTGAAGTGAAATCACCAAGTTCTCATCGTGTTGATCTAAAAGACTGGACGTGTAGCTGTAACCAGTGGAAAGTGATGGGTTTTCCATGTGCTCATGCTATAAAATGTATTAATAAAATGAAATTAAATGTGTATGATTTCATTGAGCACTATTTCGCTGTGGAAGCTTTCCGATCTTCATATAGTCATACAATTAATCCTATACCTACATATGACAAACCTGATGTTGATTCAAGTAATGAAGCAATAATTAAACCACCGAAGGATAAACGTGGTGTTGGTCGACCTTCATCAAAAAGAAAAGGGGGATTTGCATATTTCCAGAACAAGCAAAACAGATGTAGAGTGTGCAATGAATATGGTCATAATAAGCGCAATTGTCAAGCTTCCAAAAATGAAAAATGAAATTCATTACATTTGTTCTAGGTATCATTTGTATCTCCGTATTAAACATGTCAAGTAAACTTGAATGCGGTTGTAATATAGTGTTTTCTGAACTGCAAATGTACGCAATTATCTACATTTTTAACAAAAAATCACCTTCGCTTATTTTGTTTAAGTTTGATTATTTTATTCATGTGTTGTTGGCATTATGTTTTTGTTTGTTGATCTGATCAGTGATATTCGATATCCATGTTTAATATTAGTTTTTATCTCTTCCATGAATTTATTTAATTAGTTATTCTGTATGCTTGATTAACTGGATATTTTTTCTATGTCTTGTCGGGTTCATTTTTGTGTTGTTACCATGTGTAGAAATTTATTTGATATCATTTTAGTAAATTTTTAGGGGTCATTTTTAATTTATCTCCATTTGAAATTCCATAGGTATCTTTTTTTCTTTACTATAGTTATCATTTTTATTTTTATTTTTTAACTTCAGATCTTGGTTATCATTTTTTCTTTATTTTAGGTATCAGTTTTTAAATCCATACAACTACACAGTTTGTGGTTATCATTTTTTCTTTTCTTTAGGTATCATTTTTTGAGTTTTCTTTATTACACACCATTTCTGCACATAAACAAATTATTAGCCAAAAATATTATTGTCCTTGCAAGTTTTAATCAACCAATTTAATGAGTAGACTATTTATGTAATGATTCAATGTTTTATTCAATCCCATTTAATGTGTAGAGTATTTAACATATGCAACATCCATAGGTATCATTTTTTCACAGTTAAGTTATCATTTATAATGTATCAATATTCATTCAGATTTTGGTTATCATTTTTTACATATTGTAGTTATCATTTTCTGTTTTGTTATCCACTTTACAGGTTTCAGTTATCATTTTCTTGCAGTTGTAGTTATCATTTTTTATATTAGTTTATTTCACATCAATTCTGCAAACATAAAAAAGTCTGAGAATGAATTTTTTTTTGACATAAATTCATTCTTTTCAAATCCAATTCAGCAAAGTGTCAAGTATGCAGATTTATCATCATGTATTCATGCAAGATTAGTATTCCACACAACCACTTATTCATAACTGAAATTCAAAATGTTAACAACTGCATTAATTTCAATCTAGATGAAAATAAACTGTTTTCCAACCAACTACAATATACAGTACTGTTTCACTCATTTTTTCATTCATTTTTTTAGTCTTCTTTGTCAATCCAGTGATTAATCGAACCAAATTCCAGCAGCATGCATGATTGGATATAACTTCACGCACAATCAGTGCTCTTATTTTACCCTTTTTCTCTTTTGAGACCTTTAGAGGAATTTCAGCTCTGTTGTCTGAAATTATGTTTATGATGACGAATATCCCGCAGTTCACTCTGCATAAATGAAAATTAATGATGTTTACAAATTGTAAAGAACAAATGTCAGTTATTTTTCATGTGCATTGATTTCTGATTTATGTCGGTTACAATCAACTATCATTACAAACTACTATTTTTTTTTTATATTGACCAAATAAATCAAAAAAAAAAAAAAGATGAAAAAATAATTAACCTGTCAGAATGTTGTTGTGCACATGGTTCTTGAAAAATCTCTCCATCAACAATCTTCTTATCTACGATTTTATTCTCTACCCAAAGATGTTGCAGAATTGCATCAACTTTCTTTCGCTGTAATGAACATTTTAATGAACATTTTTTAGTAGCAACTCACTATCAATAAAGACATTACAATTTTCTTACCACTTCATATGCTTCATTTAAATGAAGATTATTGAACTTGTTTGATCTTCTTGGTCTCAAGGAATCATAGTGAACCCATTGCATGTTTGGATATGCTAATGTCAACAGCGTCCAATGGTTGTCAAAATGTAATGGAAAGTAAATCTTTTCTGTATAACTGTTCATAGCTGCTTCTTTTAAGAAAGGAGTAACCAAACTTTTAATAATTGAACTTCTGCCCTCCATAATTGCTTTCTGCTCAGTGTACATTTTAATTTAATAATTATTGAAGATATGAATACTACAATAATAATTTTCTTAAACTTGCGATTCAACTTACTGTCATAATTGTGGACATTGCATAATTGTTATCAACTAAATCACATTTATGGGTGCACCAATCGATTATCTGAAAATACAATGAAAACAATAAATTAAATACAGTGAATAAACATGTTTCAACATCTTATAACAGGTTTATTTCTTCAAATTTATCTGTTTTAGTACGACATAATTTGAATCTATGTTTTACATTTTCTGAGTATCATTTTTATATTTAATTAGGTATCATTATCTTATTCATTATACAGATCGTATACAAAATTAGAAATTTGGTTATCATTTTTTTTAAACATGGCAATCATTACCACATTTTTGTACATATGTTTACCTGCCCATCGGTGAACGAACCTCTCAGCACTTCTGTCAGCATATCCTTTGTAACAATACAGGCTCCCCTTGCTGGATCATCATCTTCCCAAGCAATCGGACTGTCAATTATTTACAAGTCAAATAGTTAATTAAATTATTTCTACGTTGTACAAGTACAGATGAAAATATTATACTTACTTCTCTTCGGCTATTGACATTGAATAAAATTTCCTTACAATTCTACCTTCCTCATCGTCAAGATGTCTAGTCACTTTTTTGCATTTTGACAAGTGCAAGTCTTTCCATGAAGGTTCCTCAACATTTATTGGCTCTTCTAGCCTAACATTATGTTCCTGATTTACGTTATCTTAATTTACATTTTTCTCCCTGCATTTTCGTCATCAAACGGAATCAACGAAAGTTGTAACTCCTTATTTTTTCCTTCACTAGAACCTTCATTCTCCTTCTTCTGTGTTACCCGTGCTTTCTTCGTTGCTTTTACATAAGATTCAAACTCCTCTTTTCTTTTTTGTGTTCTTCTTCTTGCTCTCATTCTCAGAATGTATGAAGGTGGTTTTGCACTATTTGGCTTGGAAGCTGATTTTTTAATTCTTTTTTTAACTGTTTTCCCCGAATTCCCTTCTCTGGTTTTCATCTTAGCAATCTCTGCAGTTAAATTAAAACTAAAGTCCGGAGGGTCAATGTCGTAAATTGACTGTACACTCTTTTTTTGACTCCAGCTATCGTTGACAGAATCATTAACTGTGATTGGTGTAGTTTCATTCTCTATTCCAGCTGCCATGTTTTCTTCTTCATAGGTCCTTTCATCATCATTCGTCAAGCCATCGTTCATTTTATCTTTACCCTGATTCTCATTATTCACCTCATTTTCACTTATTTGATTACTTTTCAAGTTTTCATCTGTACGCGTATCACCCAGTGTCTGTTCTAAATTAACTCTATCATCCGTTTTCTCGTGCTGCATTTCATCTTTCTGCTCTTTCATCTGGTCTTTAATTTACATAACTCCTTTTCTACTTTTCTTCTCAAATTTCTTTCTTCCATCCACTTCCTTTTGATTTCTTTATTTTCCTTTTCCAAATCTGTGATGCGGTAGTTAAGAACTCTGTTTTCCATTTCCTTATCAACTTTCTCCACTAGTTGGACCTGCTGATTACGCGTTCTTTTTTTGGTTTGCGCAGCTTTTCCTTTGATTGTAGCTCTTCTTTCCAAACTTTCCTTACACTCTAACAGAAGCGCCTCATGCAGCTCAGTTTTTCCCATTTCCATTACCTATACAAGAATATGCATTATACATTTTAAATGATAACTTAACTGTGAAAAAATGATACGTATCGATGTTGCATATGTTAAATACTCTACACATTAAATGGGATTGAATAAAACAGTGAATCATTACATAAAATATGATTACTCATTAAATTGGATGATTAAAACTTGAAAGGACAATAATACTTTTGGCTAATAATTGGTGTATGTGTTGAAATGGTGTTTAACAAACAAAACTCATAAAATGATAACTACAATAAAAAAAATGATAACTACAAACTGTGTAGGTATATGGATTTAAAAAATGATACCTAAAATAAAGAAAAAATGATAACCACAAACTATGTAGTTGTATGGATTTAAAAAATGATACCCTAAATAAAGAAAAAATGATAACCACAAACTATGTAGTTGTATGGATTTAAAAAAATGATACCTAAAATACAGAAAAAATGATACCCAAAATCTGAAGTTAAAAATAAAAAATAAAAATGATAACTGCAGTTAGGAAAAAAGATAACCATGGAATTGAGATAAATTAAAAATGACCCCTAAAAATTTATAAAAATGATAACAAATAAATTTCTATACATGGTAACAACACAAAAAAATGAACCCTACAAACAAATAGAAAAGATAACCAGCTAATCAAAAATATAAACCAATGTTACTTCTTCACTATTTTTACACATGGTAACAAAATTATATTTAACTCTGTACAAAATTATCACTGAAATATTGATATTTTTACCTGTCCAGCTTTAAAAGTGTCCAAAAATTCCTTCTGAACTATTTTATTTAATTTCCTCAGATCCCATCTAGCAAATCGAGGTACTTTGTGCTCAAACTTCTTCCTCTAGGAAATTAGATTTACCTTCTCACATCACATACTGAAAATAAATAAAAACCAATGTTAAAATTGAATTCAATAATACTTGTTTAGGTATACAGAAAAAACATTGTACGAAAAAATTTACCAAAGGAAGCATCAAACAGCCGGCCATATCCCGCGGATTTTTTACGTAGCTTTTTACAAATTTTTTAAAACTCAAATGAATGGTTTTTGCCCATGACACTGAACTCATTTTTTTCACATCTACAGTGTATAGAATAAAACCCCACCTAAACTTTTGTTGGTTATTCGGAAAGAAAAATGTAAGCAGTATTAACATAATCGTAAGGAGTGGCAAGTCCTCTTCATACTCCTTTTTCTTTCCTATTTCATCTTTAATTCTTTTTTCAATTGAACTCCTTGTAATCATAGTCGCTTTCCCAAAATTTCTAGACACGAATTCCTTGCAATCTGTCGGTATCGTTCTACTAGTCATTTTTGGTATGTCGTCTATATCAGTTGCTTCTTAAGGCATGTAAAATAATAGACTTTTATCTTCTGGCCGAATTTCCATTTTACTTTCTCCAAACACAAAACATTCTTTCTCCACTGAGTAGCATGAATAAACTACATCCAAATTTTTTGCTTTTTTTTTGCACTCTGTCAGCGAAATGTTTTTCTCATAAAAAGCAGTAAAAAAAATCATAAAATGGGGTTCTTTTCAAAATGTCAATTTGCTTGCACGTCAGTGCTTTCTTGTCTCTCAACAAATAGATCATCTTGTAAGACGATTGCAACCCACCTCTGTAAGCTGTTGCACAATTAGTTCTTTCACCTACTACTGACTCTTCTTTTCTCTCCATTGAAATATCTGACTTAATTTCTCAAGGCCTTGGATTCTCAAAATCATCATCCTAGTTATCATAAAAAAAAAAATGTAGAGAATAATAATATTTATCAGCGACACAAATGTATTTCACGCATTTAAAAAAAATCTAATTAACCCTTACATTTATAGTTTGCATTATCCTTTTTTACATTCAACATTATCTTTTTTCCTTGCACTAAGTTAATATCAAGTTAGTATCCATTTTACATTCTATCTAAACACTGCTGTAATGTTTTAAATAAAAAGTAATTGAAAAATTACTAACATCACATTGAAATATGATTCACTCACAATTTGATTGATTAAAATGAAGTAAATTCAATTGGATTACTAACCTAGTGCAACAGTACAGCAGCAAAATTAATACAACAACAAAAAGTAACTACAAAAAATTAGCACAGTGCATACAGAAAAAATGATACCCAAAAAAATAAAAAAATGATACCTAAAAACTGGAGTATTGTTTTAAATAAAAATTAGCACAAAAATTACTTACGTAACAGTGAAATACGATTTATTCACAATTTGATTGATTAAAATGAAGTAAATTCAATTGGATTACTAAACTAGTGCAACAGTACAGCAGCAAAATTAATATAGCAACAAAAAGTAACTAAAAAAAATAGCACAGAGAATACAATAAAAATGATACCCAAAAAAAATAAAAAAATGATACCTAATAACTGCAGTAATGTGTTAAATAAAAAGTAGCACAAAAATTACTTACAACACAATGAAATATGATTTATTCACAATTTGATGGATTAAAATGTAGTAATTTCAATTGAATTACAAACCTAGTACAACAAGAAAATTATTACAACAACAAAAAGTAACTAAAAAAAACATACCACAATGAATAAAGTAAAAATGATACCCAAAAAAATAAAAAAATGATACCTAAAAACTGCAGTAATGTTTTACATCAAATGTAGCACAAAAAATACTTACTTCACACTGAAATATGATTTATTCACCATTTGATTGATTAAAACTAGTGTATTCAATTGAATTACAAAGCTAGTGCCATAGTACAGCAACAAAATTAATTCAGAAACAAAAAGTAACGGAAAAAAAAACATAGCATAGTGAATGCAGTAAAAATGATACCTAAAAAATACTTTAATTTTTTGACGACAAAAGTAATACAAAAATGTTTGAATCACAATTTCATAGTTTAAAATGAAATAATTTCAATTTAATTACAAAGCTAGTGCAACAGTACAACAACAAAATTTATACAGCAACCAAAAATAACTAAAATAAACATAGCATAGTGAATACAGTAAAAATGATACCCAAAAAATATAAAAATGATACTTAAAAACTGCTGCTAACTTCACCATAAAAATATATATTTTCCATCGATTTTTTCCTCGTTCATCTCTCTCGTTCGATTTTCTACAACGAATTCGCATAATTAAAAATAATGAATTCGTCGTAGAAAATTGAACAATAGAGATGAACGAGGAAAAAATCACTGCAAATCAATTTAATTTCCATACTTTCAGAATCAAGGTATCATTTTTAACACATATACAGTATCATTTTTAATATAAAGCTCTACTCAAGTTATCATTTTAATACCATTGTAGTTATCGTTTATATATCATTGAAGTTAGCATTTTTTTACTTACAGAATTTTCTTCACTGTTTCCCGCATGCTTATCTTCAAATGTTTTGGTTTTTCTTCCTTCTATAACCTGCAAAAATTAATAATTATTGTTACAAAATTGAAACAAACACTACTGAAATTTTTTACTATGAATAGAATAACCCATACCTTTTTTTACTGACTTTTATTTCTTTCTTCAAGTTTTCTTCCACATACTTTGGATCAGTAAACCATTTTGACCTAGTCTCCTTACTTACTACTCTACCGCTTTCTCTCACTTTTTTTTCCATCATTTTTTCGATCCAGAGTATCCATTGTATCACTCCGGTTCTCAACCACAATTCGTTCGTTACTAGTCTGTACATTTTCAGTATCATTTTTTTCATCAATTCCTCTTTGATCATCAAATTGGCAACCATCGTTATCATTTCCTCTATGAACTGCGATTTTAACCATTACTGGATTGTCTATTTGCTTCTGACCATCACTACTTAGGGTTTCGACTCCAGCTTCGGACAATTCCGCTGCTTCAACTAGGGTTTCAAAATTCCTTTCCACTACTTTTTCCATTAACTCACTGTCAGTATATTTGCTTTGGTTTCGATCTAATTTACGAGACTTTGTAGGCAGAGAATTGGACGATCGCGATTCTGTAGTCATTTCTTAATTACGATGGAGAGAAGTAAGGGTTACGACTATTCACAAAGAAAATGAAATAACTGAGTTTTTGTTGGGCTGGGCTATTAATTGTCCTTCTGGATAAAATATAATTGTGCTGTCCTTATGGATAAAATATTAAATTAATTTGTCCTTATAAATTTTTTTTCCCTTCTAATAAATGATAAAAAAAAGTGAAGGAGTATTGAAGCCACAGATTATTTTCAGTGGGTTGTGAACTAATTATGTAGCATGCTATCTAGCGGAATATTTAAGTATGGCAGGCTGCAGTCTATAACCAGTTGTTATGCAATTGGTTCTTGGTAGTATTTGCATAATAAATATTTGTGTCTCAGTTTGGTTGAGAATTGTTTAATATTTGTTGGTAGTACGAGAGTAACAACTTTAAAACTGTGAAAGAGATTGAGAAACGTAAAAGAAAAAATAAATTTTCTTCTACTTGTCATAAGAATAACCATCATCCATTTATTAGTTCTAGGTTGCAAGTAGTGGGTTACTATTCATACTTATATATCCATATGTGTTGAGTCCCATATTGAATTGGACAATTAAAACATGTAGTTTTAAACATATTTTTTCCCATAAGGATAGTTACATCCATACATTGCTTGGAATTGTCAATTTTGATGTAAATAATTAATTATTCATTTTTTTATATTGCATATACATGTATGGCCTGATCATCACACACATGTATATAATGCTATGGAGGATCCATTATATTATTTTATTCCTTATTTGAGCTAGTACGTTTATAGATACTATGATATTCATTAGAAGATGCTATGAATTTGATTTCAACATGCCATATTCTTATAATATATTTTTGTTCAGACTTCATTTAGATATTCATAAATCACAATATGCCTATTTGAATTTTTGTGTGCAAATGTATTATTATTCGATTTATTTAGCTAGTAGTATTTAATTTAATGAAAGAAATAAAACAGTTAGAATCACAAGCTGAAGTTGTGCAAAGAAAATTTTAAACTAGAAATTGTATAACTTAAAGTCTAAGACCTGAAGTCTTAAATTATGAAAAAAGACCTTTTTGATTAAATTTACAAGTTTGAAATCTTGACAATACGCAAGAATTCTTATATGTATGCATAAGAACATGAAGTTCCTCAATCAATGAACTTGAAATGCTTTATAATTTAAAAGCCTGAAGCTTTATTGAAACTATGTGAAATAATAACATTATACTTCTTAAAGAAGTTACATCATATGGAGTCATGATAATGCATCCAAAGATTTCAAAGTTTTCAAAATGAGTTGTATCTCGCTTATATATTTACATTTACATATTGTATTGAAGAATAATTTTTAACAACTTGAAGTTGTTTACATATTTTATTTGATCCAAAAGTTAAATACAATTTAACAACTTGAAGTTGTTTATATATTTTATTTGAACCAGAAGTTCAACACAGTTTAACAACTTGAAGTTATTTATATACTTTATTTGAACTAGAAGTTTAATACATTTCCAAACCAGATGTTTTGGACATTACAATTTGATCTTTAAGATTCACATTGATATTGCTTGATAAGCAAAATTAATAATTTGGAACCTTATAAACAACTTGTTCTAAAATCGATAACTCGAATGAGAAAGAATATACAAATCAATTACATATGTAATACGTGTTATACACATATATTTGAATATTTAATTAATAACCTGAAGTTGTTATGAGTTCATATTATCAATTATGCATATATTATTTAGTAATTCAAAAAGTTTATTGACATCAAATTGAATGATCTGAAGTCATGTGCATATTCAAATGATAGAAAATTCCTCCAAGTTATCAAATCAATGAAGGGGAATAAGCAATACAATATGAATGCATCTTATCAACTAACAAGAGCATTATCCTCCTATTATCTATAGTTCGATAATGGATTAAAAAATGAGAATCCGAAGAAGATTTATTATTTAATGTGACAATGTTTGTCAATATTGAGGGGGAGGATAAAGAGATCATTGTTGTTGAATATTTGCTAACATAAAGATTTATGCAAAGTATTAAGTAACTTGCATAAATTATCAATTATGTCCCTAATAGACTTCTCCAACATAGATTTGAATCCCTGAAGGATCAAAAGGGATAAATTGCAGCTGAAAATCTGGTAAAAAAAGTCAGTTCAAAATATTTTTGGAGTAAGTCATAAAGATGCCAAATAATAAAGGTGAGTGTTCTTGAAGAAACACTTAAGGGTGCTTTGAAAGAAACCCATGACATGATTGTCAAAATAACCCTAGAAGTGGTTTAGGTACCTAAAACACGATAAGTTTTGAGATCTCAGTAAATCATGTATAGAATTGATAATAAATAATCATCGATGATAAATTAATAAATAATAAAGCGCTTATATTGATAAATGGACTAAAAAACCTATATTAGAGAGAAGCACGAATGGCCATCATGAAATTCTCTTAAATATGATATATGGACCTGTAGTCCATAAGATATGGACCTGTAGTCTGTAAGATAAAATTAGAAATATATAAAATGACAAAAGCACACTAAAGCTACTGAAGACCATACAATATCAAGAACATGTTATGTGTCATGAGCATTGTACTTTCAGAAATAATTGAATTGATTATAAGTATATAAAACGTTTACAATACCCTAAAGGTATAAACGATGAAAGTATAAAAATTCCAGAAGAATTTAAATAACTTTGATAGTGATAAAGAATACAAAGAGCAAGAAATGTAGATTACAACATTCTTTTATGTATTGTTGTGATGAAAATCTTGATATACTTCAAGATGAGTAGATTACTTCCTGCTTAGTGTTGTTGTAATGAAAATCTTGATATACTTCATTCTTCTAAGTATTGTTGTAATAAAAATCTTGATATACTTCAAGATGAGTAGATTATTTCCTGCTTAGTGTTGTAATGAAAGTTATCATATTCATCAAATGTGTATTGCAATATGCAAACCCGATTGAAACACAAAACTGTAAGCAGATGAAGTGCATTCATATATGAATATTAGTAGCATACAAATCAAAAATAAAAGGCGTTTTAAATAAAAAGACATGCAAAAAGCATGGAAATGCACATGTAGTGTACAAATAAAAACTTCATTAAGAAGTATCTGTAAGCAATTTGATTAATTGAAAGAAGAATATGAATTCAGAGGAAATTATTATATCAGGGGGAGCATCCATAAGTATGTTATAATGCACTCTTTTTCCTTAACTAAGTTTTTCCAATGGGTTTACTTAGTAAGGCTTTAATGAGGCATTATGTTGATCCAGAAGTATAAACCCAAAAAGTAACATACAAAAATAAGTTGTATTGTACTCTTTTTCCTTATTAAAGATTTTTCCCATTGGGTTTTACTTATTAAGGTTTTAACGAGGCATTACATTGACCTGAAAGTATCAAACTCTATTTGATATAGTAAATTATGGGAATATGTTGTATTGTGTTGTACTCTTTTTTTCCTTTACTAAGATCTTTTCCATAGGGTTTTTCTTGGTAAGGTTTTTAACGAGGTACTATCCTGATCCATAGTATCAAACTTCATTATAAGAAATGAGATATTAAAATATCTAACTGTACTCTCTTTTCTTCACTAAGTTTTTCCCATAGGGTTTTTCTTAGTAAGATTTTAGTGAGGTATTATTTTGATCCTGAAGCATCAAACTATTAGAAGGAATATCATTTTAATATGATATCAATAATGTAACATATTGCACTCTTTTTCTCGTTTAAGGTTTTTCCCATTGGGTTTTCCTTGTAGAGTTTTTAAGGCTACAAACAATAGCTGTATCAACTGGATGAATATATGCAAGCAAGATAATAATAAGGAGGAGCAATCATCATATATGTTTTAAAAGGGACAACTTCAAGTTAGCAGAGCATTTAAGATTTTGAAGATGCATATTCAAGGGGGGTGTTGTAATATATAAGATGAATATGCTTTTGTATCTTTCTGTTTAGTCCCACGTCATGGGATAAGTTTAATCACTAGCTCCAAAGCATATATATAAAGGAGCCAATGTAATAGAAATGTAGTGAATATTCTGAATGAAGAAAAAGTCTCTTTCCCTTCTTCTCTTCAATGGATTCTAGATTACTTATTTTATAACAAAAATACGATCGTAAGATCAATAACATTGGCATATCAATGTTGATTAATATTGGTTACCAATATGTAACAACCCAGAAAGAGGCGGAATCCACTCATCAACGGCGACTAGGAAATCAATTTTCTGCCGCTTCTTCTAAACTTTATAACCCTTCCAATTCTAGTCTTCATCTCAAATCTTACCACAACTTCCCCATCCTTCCTAGCTTTCCTCAGTACTGTTTGGATTGAGCCTCTCCTCCTTACTTGAGCTACCTTGGGGTTTGTGCGTCCAGATTTGTTTCACCCGGAGTCACGATTTAGGCTTGTGTCATCCCCTTACTCTCTGATCTCAGACCCCCTCGCCTCATCCCTTGTTATCAAAGTCTTAAGTGTGATCTAATTATTATAGACAACCATAAAAGCATGACCTTTAACCTGCTTACTGCTTGCAGTTAGAGTACTATCTTGGTCTAGACTGAATTTCAGTAAGCTTGGTTTTTCTGTATATTTATCGTACTCAGTCTTCTTGCGAGGGCCACGGGTAATGGATTGGGAACCGGTTTGTATCTGGTTTGGCTTGCTTGTATCAACGTTACGCCCCTTCTACTAGCGATCTGGTTGGACTTTTTTCTGGTGAGGAGTAAGTAAGTATGAGCTTTGGCTAGTTCTAGCAATATTGTTCATTTCTCTGGCTCTTGCTGTTGCTATAGTGTATCTGCACCCAAGTCTCATGATTGACATAGAAATGTGTTTATTTTATGCTCTTATATCTTATCTTTTGTATATAAATAAATATTACTTGGGTATTGTTTTGTTATTTTTACAGATAGTCCAACCCAGCCCGCATGCAACCAGAAATGTAGAGAAATAGAGTTCAATTTGTTGTGTATTTGCATTTTGAAGAATTGTAGATGAAGATATCACGTCTAGTTGCTGTTGGACAAGAAAAGGATTGATAAAAAGGCTCTGCACATCACAAATCAATGAGGAAGTGTTAAGAAAACAAGAAGAAAAGAGAAAAGGCCCAAATTTGCTCTATTTATCTAAGGCCCATTTATGTTCTCATTGTAAAATAATTGGTGATGTAATGACCAGGCCCATTTACCATTAGGGTTAGGGTTAGGGTTTGGTTCTCCTATAAATACCCTTGTAATCCCCTTGTAGCCACCATCCTGTATCATATTTTCTCTTCTTAATAAAGTTCTTCTTTTATTTTCTAGCATTTTTCTAATTTCTTAGCAATTAGTGTTGTCTACACGATTAGATTCGGTAGAGCACCAATTGTATTTTACAATTTTTGTTACTTAGAGATTAGTCGTTTGATTAGTTTCAACGACAATCCTAATTTACCTTTTGTTGTTCTTCTTTTCTTGCAATTTTAATTTCTTCATTCTTGTTCTTGCTTCGCTATTTACTTTTTTTGTGATTAATCGTTCGATTAGATTCGACGATAATCATAAGTTTGCAATTTCAATTTTATTGTTTTCAAAACAAATCTCCAGGCTTCGTCTAACTCGCCCAAGAGATTAGATAAATAATTTAATTTTAATCTACCTCCCTGTGTTCGACCTGTATGCTACACACCTGTATGCTTGCAGAATTTAATTTAAATGTCGCGCTTTTCTAGTCTATAGATTAGCGTCGATCAAGTTTTTGGCGCCGTTGCCGGGGAGGTAACGATTAAGTTTTATTATTTATTTAATTTCCGATTCGTGTTAGTTTTTATTTTATTTTATATTTTTTTTCCTTTTGTTTTTGTGTATATATAGAAAAATATCTTGATTAGTAACGTGGTGTGCCAATTTCATTGGTACTATCATGAACTAAGCGAAAAAAAAAGAAAAAAAATTGCCAAATTTTTTTCAAATTTCTTTCCGCCTTTCAATCTCCTTTCTAGTCTTTCCATCTTCGATTGCCTTTCCTATTTTCTTTTTATTGCTTTCCAAAAGAAAAAGAAAATTGCTAATACTTTTCAATTTCTTTCCGTCTTTAATCCTCTTTCTATTTCTTTTTACATCTGATTCCCGTGCTTCTTCTACATTCTAAAAATAAAAATAAAAAAATATTACAATAGTTTCCTTTCTCTATTTTTCTTCGTTGCCATCTCTCACATCCAACCCTCATCTGCCAAATTCCTTTTTCACTACATAACCTGACCACCAAACCGTGAACATCGCCATCCCTCTCTCCACTGCAAATCACATTACTCACCACCTATCATCTGTCACCACAGAACTCCAGCACATTTCCAATTTCATACCCCACGTAATATCCATACAATCCCTGCGTCACCATCAGTTCGCTCCAAGTCAAACAACACCAAGACCCATCACGCACTCATCCTCTCCACCCGATGTCAACACAACTTTCAACACAACTACATCTCCTGCCAACCATTCCGCCATTCATCACGAATCGACCCACACCCAGCAAAAATCCGAACCCGTAACATCTACCATACTCAAACCACAATCCTCCTTGCGTCCCTCTTGAAACCGTTTCTTACCATAGTAAATTTTCCATGCATACCACATCTTAACACCCTCAATCATTCACAACCTCAGCCCTCATAAGCCACAACACTCCTGCCCCATTGCGTACCATCCATAAAATCGATACTCCAGTACACCCCTCTCCCTTATTCACGCAGTCACCATCTTCAAATGCCCCGATTTCGACAGCCAACACACTTCACTCCATAACGTTGCACTTCATCCACAGCACAATCACCGTCACTCCACTATAATTCTCCATCCCCCATCCAAAACGTGCTCCCCCGAAACAACTCCCCTATCATCCCATCAACCACCCAACTCACAAAATAACCCCCTTTCATAAGTACCACACTTCCTCTCAACATCTCAGCAACTACCATCTTCAGCAATTCTCCACTGTGCAACCAGCCACCTTGTCCACAACACTTCTTGCCATCTGCTCACATCACACCCAAACACCGAGACCATCTCCTTGCCGTCCCTTCTCACAACCATCATCAATCGCGCAACCGAGACCCAGAATCACTCTCCGACCAAAACTACAACGAAATCTCAGCCTCCTCAAACTCTCAAACCCAAATCGAAAACCCCAATTTCCGAGCCCCGTTCCAAATACCAGACCAAAAATCCAATCTAAGTTGTCTTTTTCACTATCAGCACTTAACCCGATTCGCTTCCGAACCCTGCGATCTATCACCGAACCCCACTACAGACGCTAAGGTGATTTCGGAATAAAGAAGAAAAGGGGGTGCGAGCATCTGATTTTTATTTTTTCTTTTTATTTCAATCGTTTTTTTTTCTTGTTTAGGGGGAAAGAGTTTGGGTTGACCGTGTTTTGAGAAGCTGAAATAGGGTTAGGGTGGCTTGTTAGGGTAGTTTTTTTTATATATATATTTTGATTGAGTCAGTTCCAAGTCTATTTTATTTTTATTTTTGCTTTATTTTTACTTTTCATCTTAGTTTTAGTTTTGTCCGGTCTTGATTTTGTTGAGTCTTTTGAATTGTTGAGTCTAGTTGTTTGTTTGCTATCTCATCATCAACAAACAAAAAAACAAAAAAAAAAAAAAAAAAAAATTCAAAAACAGGTACAGCTGAAATTTAGAAAAAGGTCTTAAAAAAAAAATTTTTCGGGCTCTTAGCCCGAACCCGTGCCGCAGCGCAGTCAAGCAATTAATAGAAGGGGACAACAACAGAAAGCAACGGACGATTCAAATGAGTTGGAGCGGTTGCACACCAAGTGGGGTGTGAACGCGCTAGCGCTTCTCAAAATTCACTGGAGGACTGCCGATCAAGGTGAAAGCTTTTAAAACTCTACAGGTGCTCTGCCGCAAAGAAAAAAAATATATATAGACAATTGTTGTAAAAAAAATTCTGCAGGGCAGCGGCTTTGAATGTACAATTTTTAATTTCTGCAATTATTCTGTGATTGTTCTGTGACCGTTCTGTGGCTGATATTTCTGAATCGGTTTGTGAGAAACGAATTACATACATGACATCATCACTCTCGTCGTTTTTCAATTATAGAACTTGATTTGATTTTCAAAATAATATAATTGAAAAGTGGTGTTTTTGTGAAGTTGACTGTCTCGTATAATTGGATCGCGGATATATATTAGTTCAATTTTTTTTGAACTTTTAGCAAAAGAGGTTGCATACTACCCGTAAAACATTGGTCGTATCCCTTAGTCTTATAATATACGTGAACGGCCATAAGACCCTCTTCCCCCTTCCAATTGAGTCAGTTAATTAATAGAGCACAACTCATTATTATTTTGAATTGAGAATAAATTCTGTCTTGCTGTGAATTCATTTCAAATGTCTAATTCAAAAAAATCATTGAGAGAAATGTGGGATAATAATCGAAGTAGACGTCCTCTTGAAGAGTATGAGTATGAATTGCAACTCATGAAACAAGATTTTCCAAAATTTGGTGAAGCCAATGTCAACAATTTTCAAAATTTTCAAAATGACCAACATTTTCAATGTTATGATCGAAATGGCGACTTCAATTCAAATTTCAATAATTTCGATTATGGGCCACATCCACATGAAAATAACTTTGAATGTCAAGATAGCTTTGGTCAACATCAATATGGGGTTGAAAACCAAAATTTTCAAAATTATAGCTCATATCAACATCTTGAAAATAACCAAAATTGCAATTTTCCCTCAAATTTCAACATTTTTGGTTACGAACATAATTTCTATGATCAAAATGATTTCCAATATCATTTTTCTGAAATTTCAAATAACTATCACATTGGAAATAATTTTGATTGTGAAATTGATATGGACTATAATTTTGAGAATCAAGAAATCCAAAATGAGAGCTCTGAAATCAACGATTCTGAAGGATATCATCTTAACGTTCTTAGAGAGAGGGTAGAAAAGCAAGATAGACAGCTTGATGAACTTCTTTGTTTATTGACAACTTTGAAAGAACAACAAGAGCAACAAAATCAAAATCAAACAAGCGAGGAACCTGAAGATAATCCATTCTTTACTGGTAATGAAAATTTTCAAATAATAACTTTCGAAATTAAGAATAACGATCTAGATGAAGTTGTTAAAAATTCAACAAATGATTTGGACTTCGATTGTTTTCAGGAAAAAGAATTAAACCCAACTTTTGATCTTCCTCTTCCAGACTACAAGAAACTTGAAATTTTTGAAATGGAACAAAATGAAAATGTTGAATTTTTCGAAAACTCAAAAGTGGAAATGGATTTTAATGAACATGAATTCTTTGGATTGTACGAGGATAAGTTGCCAAATGAGGAAGAAGTATATTCAAGTCACGAGTTCGAGAATTTAAACTTTAAGAAAATTTCAAATGAGTTTGAAATTGTCAGTGTCTTGAACAACACTCAGAATTTAAATTTCACGATTACAACTGAGTTTATAAACGATCACAGATTATTGAACAATTACACTGATAAGTTTATTGAATACATGAATTGTTTTTGGAATGTTAGCTTGATTGAAAAACTTCATGTTAGGACGACCCTGGACATTTATCTACTTGACTACAAATCTAGGCATAAAGATGAGATGGTTTTCAAAAACCTGCGCTTATTAGAAAATATGCCTAGACTTAGTGGGAATGAGACTCATAGGGCCAGAAACAAGTGTGGAAGAAAAAGTTGGTGGAATTCTTTGCGTCGGGTGCATCGCAAACACATATATCATTTCACATATGATTGGCATTCACATATAGTTAAACTGCATTTCATTCTTCAAATTATTTTGCATTTAATACACCTGTGGGTACTATCTTTCAAATATAGAAAAAAATTACAGTGTGGACACTGTTTAATTCTAGTGTGGGGGGAGTCTGCATTGCATTCACTTTTTATTCTTCTTGAATTTTTCCTTTTCATTTTTCATGCATTTAGATAGGACCACCATGCATTCTAGATCGTACGTAAATACCATAATTTTTTTTTTTTTTTTTTACGACTCATTTTCAATTGATACAACAAAATAAGTTTACAATTTTTAGCCAGTTGATAGTATTTTTCTCTCTCAACTTAGATCGAATAGGAAATATAATGAAAAGTTTAATTTTGAGGGATAATAGTGTAACCGGTACATAGGGAGACTCTTAGGTGATGGCCATGAAATCTATTCTATATTGTAGACTTTGTTTAAATAAGTGGAGGACTTAAAATGCTTATAATGGCTTGTCAAATCTTTGAAACTAAGTTGTGTTAAGTTGAATTCGCGTAACTCTCTTTTGTGCTTATATTTTCGATAATAATAATAATAGTATTCCAAGGGTATCCAACATTGCTTGTATATCGAGCGTTGGTGTGCAAACCCGCCAAGCTCTATCCGACACGTTGTTGACAAAGTCAAAGTTGGAATATCTTGGTCTCATTTTATGAGATTGGACACCTAAGGATTACCGACACGTTGTTGACAAAGTCAAAGTCGGCCTGCACAATCTGCCAAACTCCTTACCTACTCTCCGTTAGTCCGCGAGGCAGTGCATGGGTGGTAAACCTTGGTCTTTTTAGTTAGGTGTATGTACTTAATCATAAATCTTAAAATTTTATAGAATAAAGAATAAGCGATGATACCAAAACACTTCTTGACCTTATTGATTTGACTAGCCATACATGAGAAAATTAGAATACCACTTTGCAAACTGTGCCAAGCAAAACTAAGAATTTATTTCATGGCTGCACTATGTTATCGACCGAACTAACTGGCCAAACTGGAATTTAACATTTGAAAACTTGATTTATATTGAAAATTTGTGACAAGTCGAGGTATCTAAAATAAAATCAACTGGTTAGAAATTATTAACTTAATTTGTTGCACCACTTTCATGAAATAAGTCGTGTTTTCATTTTTCATTTTTATTTGCATATGTCCAATGCATTCATGTAGTTTCATCAGAATCATAGCATACAACATTTGGATTTTGTGGGTAGTATCCGCTGAAAACCCTCACGAGACACCACTCGTCCTACTAGGGACACCTAGAGGTTTAACGGCTTGTTGCATGCGCTCAATGCAATCGTGTTTCCTACGAAAGTGCGACCTATCTAGTTAGTTTTTCATTTTCTTTTTACTCGAGGACGAGTAAAAGATAAGTGTGGGGGTATTTGATTGACATAGAAATGTGTTTATTTTATGCTCTTATATCTTATCTTTTGTATATAAATAAATATTACTTGGGTATTGTTTTGTTATTTTTACAGATAGTCCAACCCAGCCCGCATGCAACCAGAAATGTAGAGAAATAGAGTTCAATTTGCTGTGTATTTGCATTTTGAAGAATTGTAGATGAAGATATCACGTCTAGTTGCTGTTGGACAAGAAAAGGATTGATAAAAAGGCTCTGCACATCACAAATCAATGAGGAAGTGTTAAGAAAACAAGAAGAAAAGAGAAAAGGCCCAAATTTGCTCTATTTATCTAAGGCCCATTTATGTTCTCATTGTAAAATAATTGGTGATGTAATGACCAGGCCCATTTACCATTAGGGTTAGGGTTAGGGTTTGGTTCTCCTATAAATACCCTTGTAATCCCCTTGTAGCCACCATCCTGTATCATATTTTCTCTTCTTAATAAAGTTCTTCTTTTATTTTCTAGCATTTTTCTAATTTCTTAGCAATTAGTGTTGTCTACACGATTAGATTCGGTAGAGCACCAATTGTATTTTACAATTTTTGTTACTTAGAGATTAGTCGTTTGATTAGTTTCAACGACAATCCTAATTTACCTTTTGTTGTTCTTCTTTTCTTGCAATTTTAATTTCTTCATTCTTGTTCTTGCTTCGCTATTTACTTTTTTTGTGATTAATCGTTCGATTAGATTCGACGATAATCATAAGTTTGCAATTTCAATTTTATTGTTTTCAAAACAAATCTCCAGGCTTCGTCTAACTCGCCCAAGAGATTAGATAAATAATTTAATTTTAATCTACCTCCCTGTGTTCGACCTGTATGCTACACACCTGTATGCTTGCAGAATTTAATTTAAATGTCGCGCTTTTCTAGTCTATAGATTAGCGTCGATCATCTCATACTGACCTCTTTTGGTTGATCACTAAGGATCTTTGGATCCTTCTATTGGTCGTGCTTTCGAGTCTGGTTTCAATGTATGTGGTAAGCTGGGTAGCCAGTTAGGTTGGTGGTGGTTGATTACTGGTAAGTAGCTAGATCTGTTTCATCTTGGTGTTTTTGGTTGCTGTGTGGTTATTGTTTGGAGATGGGTTTTTGCCTCTGGATGGCTCTTTTAATGTAGCATTGTCTGGGACTAGTCGAGCTGATTCAATTAAGTTAGTAGTACTGTAATGACCCGCATTTTCCAGGGGTATAATTAACTTATTTAATTGTTTAAAATAGTGATATAGGGAATTTAATCATCGTTAATTAAATAATATGGAATATTTAATTAAATTAAATAATATATTTAATTCAGAAATAATAAAAAATATTGGGAATCACAATATTCTGTGAACGGGGTCGTCCCTTAGATTTAATTCAGCTTAGAGTTGAATTATATTGACGAATATATTCAATCGACGACAGTTTGAACGTATAATTATAATATAATTAAAATAGAGCGCGTAACGACGCGGTAGTTCGCTATTTGGCGATTTGAACTTCAACTGAATGTACATGATTCGTTTTAAATCGGATTTCTGTGAAACAAGAAACGTACAGAGCTGGTGGAGTATATCTTTCTAGTGGAAGAGAAAAATCGGGATTTCGTCGTGTAGATTTTGATTTACGTCCAAATCAAATTTCAGAAAAGTCGCTGTAGAATTCCTTTATAATTTGCGATGCTTTGTATACGTTATAAATGGATTTTCAGTATAAACAGAATATCGAGATAATCTGGAATCTGAAATATCAAGCTGTAAATTCTGATATGATATTATGGAGCTGTACGATATCATATGTGAATATATACGATAATATTTAATTTTAAATATTTAATTTAATTATATTTAAATGGGTCATCCAAAGCTTTAAAAATAGCCGGTTTTGCAAACGAAGTCGGAATTCGAAGAAACCAGTTTTGTTGGATCTGCAATATCAAATAGTGGTTAGGTTTCCAGTTTCGTGATTTTTAGAGCCACTGTGTGGCCGTACGGATTTTTAGAGTGAGAAACAGTCAGTATTTTGACAATTAAAAATGGGTGCGTTTTTTAGAGGTCCCTATTAGGTTTCAAAATATAAAAAAAAACCGGTCATAAACTTATTGTAAATTTAGTCCCTATTTTTCGAAAATTCATAAAAAAAATATAAAAAAAATCACGATAATTCGTATTTAAATTAAACATGTACTCGCCCAAAAATTCAGATCATAATAAAATCAAAACATGCATCAATCAAAAAAATACAGAAAACAAGGAAAAATGCAGTAATTTGCATCAAATCATGCACATATTTGGAATACTTGCATTCATCTGTGCAAGTATTTCTCTGTTATATTTTTACATGCAATACTTGCATACATGTGTGCAAGTATTTAAAATAGTTGCATACATGTATGCAAGTTTCTGCACACATTTTATTTTCACATATAAATACTTGCATACATGTGTGCAAGTATTTCAAATAGTTGCACACATGTAAGCAAGTTTCTGCATACATTTTCAACTAAAACAGCTTCAGAAATACTTGCATACATGTATGCAACTATTGGCAAAAGTTGCATACATGTATGCAACTATTTGCAAGTTTTAAATTCACAATACATCCCTGTATTTAATGTTTTCTCTGTAAACCCGCCCCCTATTTTAGCTGCCGCCTGGAATCTTCCGCCTGCCACTTTCCATACCTCCGCCTCTTTCGTTTTCTGTCCAAATTTTCAGGCGCTATCACTTAAAAAAAAAAAAATTCTAAAATCTATAAATATTCTCGAAAGTCCACAGAAATTTAAAAAAAAAAAGTTGCATAAATGTATGCAACTTTTACGAATAGTTGCATACATTTATGCAACTATTCGAATACACATGCATATATTTATGCACGCCTGTTTGAAAAATTGCATAGATGTATGCAGTTTTTCTATATAACTGCATACATGTGTGCATATATGTTAAAATACATGCAAACGTGAATAAGTTGCATGTAAGTATGCAGTTTTTAAATAAATGCATCAGCAGATGCATGTTTTAACAATATGTGCATACATGTATGCATTTATACTGCAGTTTTGACGCAGATTTGAAATAAATGCATACATGTATGCAACTAATCGATTTATATGCATGTTTTGATGCAATTTACTGCATTTCGTTGATTTTCTGTATTTCATGATTTCGACGTTGTTTTTAATGTTTTTTTTATTTTATTTTTTTCACGATTAATTGTTTTAATTAAATACGAATTTACATGGTTTTTTAATATTTTTTTATATTTTTTATATGTTTTTGAAAAATAGGGACCTAATTTACAATAAGTTTATGACCGGATGTGAGCCTAATTAAGTTTCGTTTTAGGGATGTGTGCCTAATATTCACATTAAAAATACGCTGTGTGAGCAAACGGAGTCGGAATTCGACGAAACCAGTTTCGTTGGGACCATAATGTCAAACTCTAGCTACACGTCCTGTTTCGTGATTTTTGAATATCGTGTGTGAACACACGAATTTTTAGAAAGCAAAATGAATATATAAATGAGCATATACCAGGAATATTCCCTTTTTAAAAAAAATATCTAGATATTTATTTTTGCTATAAATACCACTACCAAGTTTCCTAAACCTAAGAAAAAGTCCACTGTCTTCATTTGTAGGCCGCCACTAAAATTCCTTCAGCTCAAATAAAATCACGAGCAAGGATAAACAAAAAGAAATCAAAGTAATTCATATAAAATACTACAAATCTTGAAACCAATATATATGGATTCCCTGATGTATGCTCTTCGATTCGATATCCCATTTGTGGCCTACGATGCATGTTGGATGAACTCGTCGGTTTACAGTGAAACTAGGGTTTGTCTTTTGGTGAGTTTGAGGTTGGAATACTTGAATTCGAGTATGGACTCTTGTTTACATAAGAAAATCGATTTGGTTGGTGGTTCTTTTGTGGATTTCTGGGATGAAACCTGTCGCACGACGGTCTGTGGTCTCGAGAATGACCTAAAGTCGCGACCAACAGGATGAAGTCGGGTTCCATGTTTGTGGTACGGGGTTGGTAAAGATTTGATGAGAGGTATTTTGGTGTTATCAGTTTTGATTTCTATGTGAAGATGAAGGAGGGATTTCATGAAGAAGGAGGTCGGTTTTTGTCTGAGCAACAGGAGGATGGGTTTGAGAAGGATTTGGGGAAGAACGGGTTAAATATGGAGCGGGTGGAGTTTCTGAAGGGAGGATGTTGGGCCGAATGGAAAGAGCAAGGCCCAGTGATATGAAATTCAAGTTTAATTATATAAAAATAGTGTGTATACTTATAAAACTTGTAACTTTTCCATACGATATCCGATTGACGAACCGTAAGTTGCGTTGGGATCGTATGGACGGACACTACACAATGGGACTGACCGCAAGTCGGTGCTCGTTGCAATTTATGGCAAAATAAATTGTCCATTTGAAATCAAATAACACAAACCGTTATTCAACGGTTAACGTGCAACTGTAAGTAAGACTCACCAACTCTGTACAGTTCTATTTTTACAACGTATTCTTAGAACTGTTAAATATTGTATGGTTGACTGTGTGTTGGTTGTTTGATTGAACTGCTAGTCAGTTAGTAGAAATTATATATATATATATATCTGTATATATATATAAACTGTTAAATATTTATATGTGATTCTGCTATCAGAATAATTCATATCAAAGTGAAATCGATGTTAATATTATTGGCTAACATCTGTGATGCAGGGAAACAGGTTGGAGGAATCCAACTGGATTCCTCAACAGTTATTTTACTGTGATTTATATATTGTGATATATAATGTGATATATAATCTGACATTGATTATGTGTGCTTTGGACGATAGTTATCGTTGTTATATGGTGTGTTAAATACCATAAGAAATACCAGAATGTTGATAAGGGGATTTTCAAAGTGATATTGAAAATAGAATATTTATAAAATGGGATATTTATAAATAAGAGATATTTATAAAGTGGAATATTTATAAATAAGAAATGTTTATAAATTGGAATATTTATAAATAGGAGATATTCAAAAAAAGAAATGATTACAAACCATTTTCTTTTTGAATGGAAAGGCCTGTGTGGCGGGTTTGGGGATTTTCCCGATGCTCCCGTTACAAAGGAGGTTATGGCGAATTTTTCAGAGAATTTAAGGAGTTAGAATATTTCAAGAATAAATTTGAAAAGGAAATATTTGTAAACCATTTACAAATAGAATTGAAAAGGAAACGTTATAAAAAGGAACATTTATAAAGTGAAGAACCGTTACGAAAAAGTAAATCTTTATAAATGAATAAACGTTGTTAAAAGGGAATCTTTTCAATGGATAAACGTTATCAAAAAAGGAGAAATCGAATATGGTATTCGAAGTTAGTTAATTGAATATGGTATTCGAAGTTAGTTAATCGAATATGGTATTCGAAGTTAGTTAATCGAATATGGTATTTGAAGTTAGTTAATCGAATATGGTATTCGAAGTTAGTTAATTGAATATGTTATTCGAAAGGGGTTAGTCGAGTCGAGTTATTCAAATAGAGTTAATCAGTTAGAGTTAATCAGTTAAGGTTAATCCAAATGAGTTGTTATCTTGTACGACTGCTAGCGTAATTCGCATGGCTGTAAGTAGCCTAAGACGGTCGGATGTTTCCTGAGGGAGTCAGGCGTAACCATTGTGATCGCTGCGATCTAGAGTCAAGCGAATGGAGTTAAATCGAATATTAGTTATTCGATAGGAGTTAATCAACTTGTGTTAGATTATCGAGATAAGTTAATCGAGTTAAGTTCTTAAGTTAGATTATCGAGATAAGTGAGTCGAGATAAGTTCGTCGAGTTAAAAGTATAGATGTTAGTTTCATCGAAAGGAGTATCGATGTTAATTTCATCGAAAGGAGTATCGATGTTAATTTCATCGAAAGGAGTATCAATGTTAATTTCATCGAAAGGAGTATCGATGTTAGTTTCATCGAAAGGAGTATCGATGTTAATTTCATCGAAAGGAGTATCGATGTTAGTTTCATCCAAGGGAGTTATCGATTATTAGTTAATCGAAGGAATTAATCGAATATAGCTTATTCGATTAGAGTTAAAGGAGTTAATCGAATATAGTTTATTCGATTAAAGTTAAAGGAGTTAATCGAATATAGCTTATTCGATTAGAGTTAAAGGAGTTAATCGAATATAGCTTATTCGATTAGAGTTAAAGGAGTTAATCGAATATAGCTTATTCGATTAAAGTTAAAGGAGTTAATCGAATATAGCTTATTCGATTAGAGTTAAAGGAGTTAATCGAATATAGTTTATTCGATTAAAGTTAAAGGAGTTAATCGAATATAGTTTATTCGAATAGAGTCAAATGAGTTATCGAATATAGTTTATCCGACAGGAGTTAAGTGAAAAAGAATAAGTCGATTAGAGTTAAATCAATTATAGTTAATCAAATAGGGTCAGTCCAATAGAGTTAATTGAAAAGAGTTAATCGAATATAGTTATTCGAAAGGAAGGTTAAGTAAGGAAGTTAGTTAAAGAATTATAAAGTGAACTTTTCCTATTTCAAGGTTAGAAGTGGTTTTCAGTTAAGGTCTGAGAGGTAGTTCTACCCCAACTTGATTGGCTTCGTTTTTAACTGAGGAATGGTTAAGGTTCGGCAGTAAAGGATGGTTAAGTGAATTTAGTAATTAAAGAAAATGGTTGAGTTGGCATAGCGATGTTTTATCTAAACATCTGTTTAATCCAAATGTAGGAGTTTGGAAATGTTTTCCAAACAAGAATTAAAAATGTTTTCTAAATACAGGAAAAAAAGGAATGGAAATGTTTCCAGTGTTAATAACGTATATTTTCTAAATATAGAAAATAGCAAATGTTGAATATAGGGAAACAGGAGATGTAAAATGAACTAAAGAGATAAATGTTAAATGATGTTTGTTTGATATAATTTCCACCTGGAAATAATATCGTTGTTTGCACACTTGTTTTTCTTTGATAGTTAACTCATCGACTATCGAAGTTTTGACCATTTTAACGTTGTTAATATGGAGAGACCGGTTGGATTATTATCCATAGAACCACTCTGTATTGGCATAAGCGTCGCGAATCATATATGCCAAAGATAATTGAAGATGGAGTAAAATGCAAGGGCTGTTGTATAAGTCTTAGATAACAGTGACTAAGATGGATATACGGAATAGTGCCTTCGGTTTGTCCAGTCCCAGGACAACTTGTATGGACGAAGGTCTGACAGAGTATATCTAATGGATCGCGTAAGTTGATCTGTTCAAACGTATTCACGTTTGGTGGCGGAAGAATTCGTTTCTCTCAGCTGTATACCCGTGTTATTTTTGGATAAGTCAATTTGTGATTTGGCGGGTATGACGATGTGACATTCTAAGTGAATGAGGATGACTTGTATGGATGAATGTCTGACATAGTATTTCCAGAAGGGTCCCGTGCATTGATTTCTTCAACCGTACCAAGAGTGGAAGCGAAGAAGGAAACTTCTTTTAGCTAACACATAATGTATTGTTGAGGACGTCAATCGGTGATTGGATGGATTTGATGATGTGGCATTCAAAGTGAATCTGATGTGATGATAAAGCGTAGCTTCTAGCCTCACATCCGATAAATGATAAAAATCGGGCAGGCAGCATGGCTAAGTCGGTCGCACCGAAGTAGGGTGTATAATCACCTATCTAGAGAATATTCATTTGCTTCTTTAATCTATCAATGCTGTCCCATATATATATACAGGAAATGGTTGCTGATCCCAACCGTTGGTGATGTACATTCGATACACTCAAGCGAAATGAGTGGTCGGTCATGTGCGGCTGAGTTGCAAGATGTTCTTGCTGAACTCCAGTGTATCGTTCCTAGAGTACACTGATCGGAAGGTGGTTCCATACCTTGTCATAGTTGGAAATCCATTATCCAATACGTGCTTGCAATTTTGATTGTATAGTATATATGTAGAACGTGAGATGAAAGCGTTTCCGCTAGTTGATATCTATTTGTACATAGACATTATTATAATATTAAAAGGTTTTTGATATAAAGATATTTTGGATTCTCATAAGGGAAAAACCCGTTCCGTTCTGCGGCGTGGTCTTATGAGATATCGTTTACTTGTTCATATACATATTTAAACTGTTTTACTTACACCAGTCCCATGACTGACCCGGAGTTTACTTTGTTGTTTTCCCTAAACTCTTGGGTGCCTAAATTTGTACGGGCAGTAAAGTAGTCGGGATTTACAGATACACTTGGAGAGCTTGGAGCAGGAGGCTTCAGGATTCTATAGCTATTATTATTTCCGTTGTGTTGTAAGTGCTGTACTCTGATAAGTGCTATTGTATACATAACTGTTATTTTCAAAGTTATGTTATCTATTATATATTATTCGTTCCGCTGTGAGGTTCGTGTTACTCTGATGATGATGTTCTTCTTCTTCTATTCTAAGTTTCTATCTTATCTTTCCTCACCCTCTTAATTCTTTCATTAATTACCGGGATTTTTTGATTTTTGGTTATCGACATCGAGCTTATGTCGATAACCAAAGCCGCTCAAAATCCGGGTCGTTACAAGTACACCCTACTCTGTACGGTTGTCACTAGGACTACTTGTAGCCTGAATTATATAATTTGTATCTGCAATGTGTTGCACTGAGTATTTTACTGTTTTAGCCTAGCTATTGATGTAATTTCCCAACTTGCGTGGTGATAGAATATAGTTTAGTACATAGTTAGGGCCTAGAAATGTCTGTAACAGATAGGAAATCAACCTATCTCCTGTTACATTTTGTACTCTTTATCGGTGTAATGACCTACTACAACAAAATTTCATGGTGTTTCTAGCTAAAATGTTGCCACAGCTATGCTGATTTTTGTCTATTGCAACGCACACTTCAATCTGTTAGCATAGATATCAAATTATGTTGCAGCAGCTATGGATATATTCAAATAAAAAAACAAAAAAAAATGACACCTCAGCGATCCATGCCTTTAGTTAAAACGAAATCCCAACCATTCAATCAACACCCTTGATCCGCACCTCACCCATTTCATTTTCCCGCTGTTATTTTCCTTTGCCCGCTTATTTTCATTTCACGTCCCCAAATTCCAAAATCAAATCAAATTTTCAATCAGAAATAAAATTAAAACCAAAATCTTGCAAATCGATGAACTTGTCGCTGGGTTGGTGCTCGATTTCGGGTTTGAGAGTTCAACTGCGATTGGTAGAAACTAGGTCTGAGTTACAATCAGATCTGCTCGATTTCGGGTTTAAGTGGTTGATTTCAGGTTTTTCAATCAATTTCTGTTCCGTTCGGACCTGGTAAGGCTTCTTACTTTCAGGAATTAATCTATGTTTTTCAGTCAGATCTATTTCGTTCGGATTTGGTAAGGTTTTTCGATCGTATTTTATAGTTTGGTTTTGAATTTGAACTAAACAAGTTTTGGGATAAACAGATCTGTATCTCTATAATGGGATCCTAATTTGTCAATTGATGCTATTTAATTCATGCTACTCGTTGTATATTCAGTTTAGATTTTATCATCTTGTCGTGAATGATTTAACATCACATCATATACATCTAAATCTGAAGATCTCGTTTCTCTGATGATGTCTAATTGATGTTGTTTAATTCATGTTGCTGTTTAATTATGGTAGGAAGTTAACACTTATCTAAAAACAATAATTTTATTGTCTTATGGATATAATAGGAAATAATTGGTCAGTTAAGTTGCAACTACAAGTGGAAATTGAGCAAAATAACTTCCAGATGCATGTTTTTTGTATTGCCAGGTGAAAACTAATTACGATTGGAGAACATAGAGTAAACTAGAATAATAAAATATGTGCTATGAGCACCTTTTGGACTGGTCAAAAAAACTAGTTTGTTATACTGAAAGTAATTTTGGCCATAAAGGAGGAAATTTGGAAAAGCTACTCAACAACAAATCCACACACAGAACTATTTTGCTTTCGTGAGGAGAACCGAAAGCAACAGTTCAACATTTTAACTACTGTTGTTTATTGGAGGATAGGACCAAAACATCTAAGAACAATTCAAATTATTAATCATAGTACTTGAAACAAAGCCTACTGATACCATCACCTTTCCGACATTTGAAATTTTATAGCACAAATTAATGCCTTACATTATTTGGATAGGAGCAGTTAAAATAACAAGCATCCTTAGATGCTTTTATGACTAAGGAGATGATTTAGTCACCAATGTAAACACGTAAATTTCATCCAATTTATAAGCACTCATGAAAACTTAAGCTGCTTATGGGTCCATTACAAAGTTTTAGATATGTGAAAAATCCAATGTTAGAAAGTTTAACAATAAGTTGCCCTATCTTTCATGATTTATGAAATCTTGATTGCTTTTGGAGGATTGTTATTTCAATGAGAAGATGAAGATGTTAATGATATAGTTTCAGTTCCTTCCAAAGTCACCAAAAAGGTTGATAAAGTGCTGGTAAATTGACAATTTAATGATGAATTGCTTTCTGAAATTTTACTTAAATTTTTAATACCCCTTCACCATATGTCGGTCAGTAGTTGATCCCTTCTCGCGGCATTCACTTTAAGATGTATAATCAGCCAGGTAATTGCAAGGTAAGTATTTTTTATTTTATCATTTTTGTGTACATGTTTGACTTGTATGCTACTTCATCATGGATACTGTGATTTGCAGCAGCAGCTAGGATTATAAGTAAATGTTTAATACAGAAGAAAAATATGAGTAAATGTCTAATATATGTACAAATCTGCAGCAGCTAGGATTATAAGCTGACGTTGTCTGATTCCAGAATAGCACAGATTAGACCAATGGAAGAAGATTGTGAAATGTCTGATGAGGTCATGGCAGAAGTTGGACATATTTTCCCTAAAGGTCTTACAGGTAGTTTTCTGGTTATGCATTTGTTCAATATAGAAGAAAAATATATACTCATCAGGCCAACTGATCTGAGCCACTTAAAGAGTATTTTCTGTCCGATGATCACATATAATTCTCGAAATATATGCGAACTGGTTGGTGATGTCATTTATGAACTAGAAAGTTGTTTAAGAAATGCTTAGCCCCTCCATTACTATTTCATGCATATGGCATGTTTGGTATAAAAATTGTATTTGTATATGTTACGACTGAATGTCAGTGAAATAATGTTCAGGTCTTTTGCATGTAAAAAGCGATGTATATTTACTTGGAGCAGTGCTACTAGAAAAGCTGTCAGGTTCAAGGGTGGTTAATCTTCTTGGTCTGACATTGATGGTCTGGGCACCTCCGGAAGACAATGCAAGTCATCCTTGGTCCGACATTGAAGGTAAGCTATTTTCTATAAAAAAAAAAGTATGTGCATATTTAATGTTAGTAGTGTGTTATCTAATACTCCAAACCACTTATTTGGAGCATTCAGCGTTTCTTATGTGAGAAATCATACAAATTTGTATTTGTTCGAATTTACATCTATTTTCGTTCTAGTCTACTCTGTGTGTTGACAGGTGTGTAGATGGCTGAACAGATAGATATGGAAGCAGTTGAAGACTGTGTGTCAGAGAGTGACCATAAGTCTGTATATGAGTGAATCGAGTGACAGTGAGGTGAGGAATGTAAATAAATATGAACGATTGTGTAATATATACCAATGAATGTACAATAGTGGACTCAGAAAATTTTTACTATTTGTAATGAAGTTGGTGTAAACTTGAATTGTTTGTCTCTTAATGTGAGTAATTATGTTTGTTGTTAGTGAAATAGTTGTTATAATTATAATATTATGAAAATTTTGATTAATAACAGCAGAGGAATAACCACTTTTAGCAGTTGTAAAAAACAAATTTTAACAACTGCTAGAAACAGTTGTAAAAAAGGTTGACTTTATTAAGGTTGCAGATATAACTAACATATTACAACTGTTTTTGGCAGTTGTGAAAGGGTATTTTTTTGTTGTAGTGGTACCTGTGGCAACACCTGCACCGATGTTGCCATACAGTCGCAAAGGTGTTGCTTTTGACTCTAAGGCAACACAACAAAAGGCAACCGCGAAAAAGTGTTGCCACAGATCATTTTTTGCCTATAGCAACACTTTTTGGCACCTACTGCATCACTTCTCTGGGATTGCCGTAGGCCATCTATGGCGTAGTGTAATGAAAAAGTTTACAAATCACTCTAAAAATTGGCTGGCTTTGCCAGAAAAAACAACCCAATTTTTTTAATTAAATTTTTTTATACTTAATTTATTTAAATAATAATAATTTATATAATTTAAAATAGAAAGCATAATTTTGTTTCTGTAATAAGTATAAATATGTAATTTAAATAAATTTTTTGTTTTGAAAATGTATTTAACTATAACTATATATATATAATAACATAATAAGATTTTATGGTTATAAGTTGTATGTTATAAAATAAAATAATGTTACTTGATATAATAATATAAAATAAATAATTATATTTTAAAATGTGGGATTTAATGTTTAACACTCATTTACATAATGAATATAGATTTATATTATATTTTATAATACATAAAAAATGTGATTTTATGTTTACAAATAATATAAGTTAAAGTGCTTATAAAATTACATTTTAAACTATATTAAAAAACTATGATTTGATGTTACAAACAAACTAACATTTTAACATTTATCTTTTCATTGCACAATGAAGTGATTCGATGCCACAAATTTAATAATTATATATATAATATTAAAGTTTTGATTCGATGATTGATAAATAAATAAATAACATTTAAAAAAGTTGATAATGAAAGCAAGTGCACTAAGGACATAGAAAGCATAGTTTCAAGACAAGCATTTAATGTGATGTGTTAAAAAGGTTTTGATGTTAAATTTTAAAAATGAAGATGTACTCTTTATATCAATTAGTTAATAAGATAATCTATTTTATCTATAAAATAAACCAATTTACTTCATTTTAGGCCTTAATTCATTTTTCGTTTTTGTATAAAATTCTCTTCTTCTTAGCATCTATTTTTCTTTCCAAGCAATATCATGGCAACAACAAATAAAAAATGTACAAGTCCATATCTATTAAAGAGAAACTGCAAATCCGATAGAAAAAACTAAACATCAGACTTGTAAAAAAATCGTCATGGAAAAAAGGTAAATATACTGAAACGACCCAAACTTCCCCATAAAGGAAAGCCCGGACTGAATTGAGAACACGACAAATCAGAACACAGATCGAAGAACATTTCATTGCTTATTACAACAATGACATCGGAGTACAAGAATATAACAGAGTAGGAATAAATATTTTACAACAGAAAATATCAGAGTTTAAATTACATTAGCAGCGGAAAAGTAATACAAAAACAACTGTGAGAAACACACTGATACAGAGCGCTCCGAATATAGCTCCAGCTATACCCCAAGATCTTGTAAGAATAAATTTGCAAAACCAAAACTACAAGCTGCCCATATGGAAAATAAGGGCACCCAGAGTTTATGTTAAAACAATAAACTCCAGGTCAGTCATGTGACTGGTGTGAGAAATAAAACAGTTATTAATTTGATTTTAAAGTTAGGTAAATCAAGGGACCACGCCGTATAACACGGAACGGGTTTTAACCCCAAGAATACTAGTGCATAAAACAAAGAGCGCAATGCGAAAGAAGAAAAATGAAGCTATTATAAGACCCAGGTCCTATTACACAATGCAACGCAAGCCGGAGGATAGGGTTTTCCCTTAAAATAGCCAAATATGCTTGGTATGCGAAATTTCTCTTTTATTATTACTATAAGTGAAGAATTCAACTTCAAATATAAATGTATCAATCATAGGCGGCATGGGTACCATCTATCATGTCACCATACTAGGCTCTACAATCAAAACCGCATGATGTCGTATTGGAAGTTGGATTCCATCTGTGAACCAAGGCAAGGTGTAACACCCTGTATTTCCTATGAATATTAAAGTAACAAATTAAATAATACTTAATTTTAAAGTGGGAATTAAGGAAAAACGGGTTAAACCATTGCATTCGTCTCGGAATTCTGCTTGGGACAGAGTCTGAGTTTACGTAAATCGGACAACGTACGAAGAAGTTATAAGCCGTAGAAGTTTGTATACGCACAAGGAAGTATATACATATACAAAAAATCATCTCCAGAACCAAAATAAGTCAAAGACTAGTGAGCGGGAAAGATCCCGCTCAAATTGTGTCGACCCCTCTTAAGGGGGTCGACATAGGTGTTGACCCCCCTTAAGGGGGGTAGACCCCTTTCCGAGATCCTGTTCCAGTGACGATTTCTGAGTCATTAGGGCATATGTGGCAATTTCTGGTTGGCTCTCTTTGATCTTAATTGCCCTGATTACTCCTAGGTTAATCTGACGGCTCATATTAATCTAAACTTCTATATAAACAACCCCAACCATCAACCCTAAAACCTCATAAAATTGCTCTCTGAAGCCGTCAAGCTGTCCATGGGCAACCTAGCATAGCCTCCATTTTTCTCTAGACTAGAAAGCAAGTTAGGAAGTCCCAAATCTAATCAAAACTAGATAATCAGTAGTCTACATCAAAGGATAGCTTTTTAGTTTTAGAAAATAGATCCCAGAAAACAAGATTTGTTGTTTTGTTTGTAAGTTCAAGTTACTTTCAGATGTGAATTCTTAATTGAAATTCTTGGATGTAATAATATGAATCTAAGCTATACCTGATTATGAGATAATCCTTTCAGATTTATCCTATCTATATTATCAGATATATGCATGCGATGTTATTCAAATCTATTTTATCAGATTTGTGCTTGCGACGTTATTCAAATCTAATCTATCAGATTTATGCCGGCGATGTAATTTTATTCAGATCTATACTTCTTTATCTTCCTGATATTGCTATTATCAAATCTAGCATCGTATGGCTATTTTAGGCCTAAACTTTTATGTTTCATCTTCTTCCCCTTTTATTATGGATCTAGGTTGTCTCAAACCGAGACGAAATCTTGTTATATATACGATTGGAATACGGGGGAATTGGGCCTAATCTATTTTATGTACTATTGGGCGTAGCTTGTAATTGAGATTTGGGTGTAACTTGTAATTGAGATTTAGGCATAACTTGTATCTGAGATTTGGGTATAACTTCTAATTGATATCGGGCATTATTATCGTTATAACTGCAAGATGGGTTAATTGGCATATAAATCATGTTTTGGGCACGATTGTTATTGTTCCAAATTTGGGGTAACTTGAAATATTAAACCTAGATTGGGGGAAAAAACGTAAATTGGAATATTAAATCTAGATTGGGCCTAACTATTGGCTGGGACGCCAAGTATAATGAATATTGTAATTTTGGGGCATGATTATTATTGCAAATTTGGGAAGATTGGGTGTAACCTATGTTGAGTAATAACTTGAATTTGAATTTGAATTTGTGGGGCATAACTTGTAATTAGCTTTGTTGAGGTATAACTTGAGAATTGGAACATGACTAGTTTTGTGAATTTGGGATAATTAGCATATAAAATCTAGACTTGGACATGTATGGTAAATATGCTAAAAAGATAAACATGCCTAACCCGAGTTTAGATTGAGTTGCGGTGTAAAACTACCCGGAACTGGCCGGCATATCCGTTAACCGCAACAACATAGATCTAATGTGAGAGGTTAGCGCATTTGGCCCAAAAACCTGAGGTTAGAATGAGTTTGCGGTAGAAGTCTGCTCGGAACCGCCCGGCACATCCAGAAACCACAAACAACAGTTCTAATGTGAGAGGTTAAGGCGTTAATGAAAAAATTAATGCTAATAAGAAAGACATGTTAATAACTGAATTGTAGGGTTAAGTTAATTTAGGCAACACTTAACCAATATAGCATGTTAATAAAACAGGTGAGTAGGGTTAAGTTAATAAGAAACACTTAACCAATATGACATGATGTATGTGTAGGTTTAAGTTAAAACAAGAAAGCAACACTTAACCAATATAACATGATGCGAGGAAGGATTAAGTTAAAACAAGAGAGCAACACTTAACCAATATAACATGATGAATGGGGAGGGTTAAGTTAACACAAGAAGGCAACACTTGACCAATGTAACACGACAAGTGGGTGATTATGTTAACTTGAATTGATTGATGACACTTAACCAATACAACATGATGAACACGTGGGGTTAAGTTAATAAGAAACACTTAACCAATGTAACTTGATGAACAAATGGGGTTAAGTTAATGGAAAATACTTAACCAATATAACATGGTGAATGAACAGGGTTAAGTTAATTGGAAACACTTAACCAATCCAACCTGACGAGTGAGAAGGGTTAATAAGAAACACTTAACCAACATGACATGATGAGTGGGTGGGTTAAGTTAACATGAATGGACAACACATAACCAATATGGCATAATGTGTGGGAGGGTTAAGTACATATTGGGTTGGTGGGTAATATTAGTAAATATAGGCCCACAAACTTAACCATTAAATAAACATGCTTGAATCAGTAGGAGGGTTAAGTACATATCGGGTTGGTGGGTAATATTAGTATATATAGGCCCACAAATTTAACCGTTAAATAAACATGTTTGAATCAATGGGAGGGTTAAGTACATCTCGTGTAGGTGGGTAATATTTGTATATATCGGCCCACAAAATTAACCAGTAGGAAACCCTAGTAACAGGGACTCATTTCAGCAGTAGCCCACATAGATGTATCATAGTACCCTGAACTAGGAAGGGTGGGGCACGATTACTGGGCTGATTATAAGAAGTCAAAATAGCGGTAGGGGGTATGTCAGTGTAGGTGCCGACGGATTACGGGCATGCACGTACTCCGGAGTGGAAAAAGAAGGCACTGGGTACCAGTTGTTATACACTGTGCATCTTGAATCGTGTCGGGTTGCTATCATAAGGATTGATACACCTTATGGTGGGACTAGCACAGGGTATCTACACACAAGAGAGGGCCGATTGACATAGACACATGGAACATTAATACAAGTAGGGAGCCGATCGATGGGGTAGTAAGGGTACATCTAACATCTTTATGGTAATTAGGCTGATTGAGGTAAGATCCTCATGCTAGATGTACACCTGATGGCGACCACAGTTGCGGGGATTGGGATCACGTTATCATATTATCATTTTACACAGATTTCTAGTTGGGACACTAGTTAGGGTGTGCAGAGATATAGAAATCAGAATAACAAGGTAGTAGCGAAGCAGAGAAAGAGTAGAAGTGCATTCGGTTCATCTTGCCTTATCATATCTATACTAATCGTATGTTATCTTGTTATCCTTGTTCTCACGGTGTTGTCTTATATTCAGTTTATTCATGTCATAATGCTTTTGCCTATTTACATGCTGAAAGTCACTGGACTTACCAGACTTATGTTTGACCTAGTTTGTTTCACCTCTTTTCTTCCGTTCCCCCCTCCCCCCAGGTTCACAGGGAGGAAATGCTACCACTTAGCTCAGTTTTCTTTCCAAGCTCGAAGATAGTCGATGTATTGCTTTGGACTTTCTCTTCTACTGCTATGGATGGTTCATGCTTTATTGGGGAATATCATTGTTATTTTTATGCTTCTTTTATACTTGAAAGTTTTTGAATCAAGACAGAGGTTCTATGTATTACTTTTAAGTATGATTGAGACAATTATTGTAAAAGTTTAACTAAACAACATTGTTTATAAAATGACTTTATTTTCCACTGCTTTATTTGTCTGTCTTGTAATTTATCTGCATCTTTTACCTAAAACGCTCCACCGAAGTTAAGACATTCCCTTTGTGAGTGATCTTAACGGAGGTGGGGTGTTACACGTGGTATCGGAGCTGAAGGTTACTGGATCTGATAAAAGATTTGAAAAATTATTTTCAAAACGGTTTTAAAAGAAGCATTTTCAAAAGAAATGTTTTGTTTTAAAGGCATATTCCCCAGAGCCATATGCACTATCTTTTGATCCTCTGTTTGAATCCTTGTTTCCTTCTTTCCTGAGTCTCCGGGGCTCTTGGCTTTCTGGGAGGTAACCTCATCGTGGCATGGTTTCGTAGGCTTGATGAGACTACGACACCTGTCAAAGGGCGAAGAAGTGTCCAACCTCCACCCATAGTCAAAGTATTTCACCTGCGGCTAATTCTCTTCCAAGCTTTGTAGGGTTTTCCGCGCGATGGAGGCAGCTTTCAAGAGACTTGTTAACAAGTTACACAAGGATGGCAAAAATGTGAATGATGGAGTTTGGTTAAAGAGCACAACCCAAGGATGAGAAACTCATGGATATAGATTCGGTTCACAAAGGAGGTAAAAATAAAGAGGTGTAAGTGGAACAATCACAGGACAAGAAGGGAAGAAAGAATAGGAAAACCTAAGACAAGAGGAAGTGTTTTTATAACGGGTCATATAATTAAGGACAAGGGCAAAAACTAAGGACAGGATTTTCAGGAGGGCAAGTTCATGCTCTCACCGCTAGCGTACCGGAGAGAGAGGTAGTAAAGTTTTTGTTGAAAAAGTGTAGTTTTTCTTTTTGATCATCCTGTTAGTACTCTTTTTGATTTTAGCGCTTCACATTCGTTTATACCTGCTTCCATAGTTGAGTCTCTGCACCTTAGTGCTTGTATAGTAGAAGATCCCATTATTGTCTCAAATCCAATTGGTGGTTCGGCTCATTTATTTTTGATTTGTAAGGATTTGAGAATAGCTATATTAAGTATTGAGTCTAGGTGTAATGCTTATGTTTTTGGTTTCATGGGCTATGGGTTGATTCTAGGCATGGATTGGTTAGCTAGTAATTGTGAAAGAAGGGTAGTTAGACTTTCGACTTGCCTCGGGAATACCCTCGAGATTTCTTGCGATCCTAAGGGATCAGTCTGGCTTAGCTACCTAGAATCACTTGATGCATCTATCGACGATTTACGATCCGTTAGAATAGTCCATGAGTACGCAGATGTTTTTAATCAAGTTAGGGGTTTGTCCCCTAAAACGCGAGATAGACTTCCGCATATATCTAGTTGACAATGCAAAGCCAGTTGCATTACCTGTACGACACATGACTCCAAGGGAAAGGAAGGGCTCAGTAAACAAGTAAAAGAGTTACTTTAGAAAGGGTTCATAAGGCGAAGTACTTCTAAATGGGGTGCCCCAGTTGTTTTCGCTACAAAGGCAGATGGTTCACTTTGCTTGTGCATAGATGATATTTTGGTTTTCACTAAGAATGAGGAAGAACATGCTTTGCATTTAAGAGAAGTCTCGGATACCCACCAAGCGAATCAACTTAAGGCGAAGTTCTCAAAAATGTCATTTTTGGAGAGAAGAAGTAAGGTTTCTAGGACATGTAGCGCCCAAAGAAGGGATAGCAGTAGATCCCACAAAAGTAGTTGCGGTACAAGACTGGAAGGTCCCAAGGAATGCAACAGAAGTAAGAAGTTTATTTATGACTAGTGGGCTATATATAGGAAGTTCATTAAGGACTTTTGCGAAGGTATTAGCCCCACTTACAAGATTGACGAAGAAGAATCTAACCTTTGCTCGGGATATTGGTTGTGATGTCGCTTTCCAACAATCAAAGAGGGCTCTTACAACAGCCCCAGTTTTGACTTTTACCTTACGGTAGCAAAAGGCTTACGGTATACACGGAGGCATGAGGCACGGGACTAGGCGCCATTTCGATGTAACGGTAAGGTCGTAGCGGATGCCTTAAGGAGAAGAAGGTTGACTTCAAGTCCTCTTTATGTGAAAAGGAAAAGTTCCGAATACATATCAAACTTTGATTTTAAAACCTTCAGTTAAGTTAATAGTTGGCATCGCTAGGAGTAAGACCTACACTTTTGAATTAAATAGGGACTTCACAAAGAAAAGACTCTCAGATAGCTAACACAAGGGATAAATTAAGTAGAGAAGAGACCTCTACTCACCTTAATAAATACTCTTGGTTACATGGTTAGCATCTTTTTAGTTTCAAGAGATAGTTCTTCTACATGGAATACCTTTTAGTGAATTTTGGAAACAGAAATTAAGAAGCTACGCAATCGTGAAGTTAAGACAGTCAGAGCATAATAGAGTGAAGATCAAAAAGAGGCGACTTAGAAGACTGAAGACTAGGTACATCATACCCTTTATGAGGGTATATCCTTGATCTCTCTTTTTCTGTAAAGTTTATTTGCATGCTAGTCTTTCTCTTTTAAGTATATCCTCTCGATCCTTAGGTTGAAGCCAATGGATGTAAACATGTGTTTGAGACATGTTATGTTTGGTGGATGCAAGTGGATGTAAGTGTTTGCTAGTGGTTGCTCGTGGATGCATATACACACACATTAGGCACTAGATTGGCTCCATCAATTCCATATTGCATATGCATGAGTGAATTTTTATATATGGATTGAAATTTCATGTGTTATCATATGGATGTTGCATTTATATGAATGATTGAGCACTCATGTAGAAGTTATAAAGTACGATTAGGAATAATTTCATACATGATGAACTCATAGCACTAACATAATTCACATTAAGGAGGTTAACTGAATCAGTAGACCGCCTGATTTTGCATTAGATAAGGGCATGTACACACACTATGCGTATGATCATGAAAGCATTAGAAATCTTTTTAAGGACAATGGACGCCTGTGATTGAATGGTTGAGTAGATGGATGTTGGATGTTAGGATATTTTCTCCTTGACTTGGAGATATGGGGGACGAAATCCTTTAAAGGAGGGGAGAATGTAATGCCCCGTATTTCCTGTGAATATTAAAGTAAAGAATTAAAGAATACTTAATGTTAAAAGTGGGAATTAAGGGAAAACGGGTTACGCCATTGCGTTCATCTCGGAATTCTGCTTGCGATAGAGTCTGAGTTTGCGTAAATCGGACAACGTATGAAGAAGTTATAAGCCGTAGAAGTTTGTATACGCGCAAGGAAGAAAATACATATACACAAAATAATCTCCAGAACCAAAATAAGTCAAAGACGAGTGAGCGGGAAAGATCCCACTCAAATGGTGTCAACCCCCTTAAGGGGGGTCGACATAGGTGTCGACCCCCCTTAAGGGGGGTAGACCCCTTCCGAAATCCTGTTCCAGTGACGATTTCTAAGTCATTAGGGCATATGTGGCGATTTCTGGTTGGCTCTCTTTGATCTTAATTGCCCTGATTACTCCTAGGTTGATCTGACGGCTCATATTAATCTAAACTTATATATAAACAACCCCAACCCTCAACCCTAAAACCTCATAAAATTGCTCTCTGAAGCCATCATGCTGTCCATGGCCAACCTAGCATAGCCTCCATTTTTCTCTAGACTAGAAAGCAAGTTAGGAAGTCCCGAATCAAATCAAAACTAGATAATCAGTAGTCTACATCAAAGGATAGCTTTTCAGTTTTAGAAAATAGATCCCAGAAAACAAGATTTGTTGTTTTGTTTGTAAGTTCAAGTTACTTTCAGAAGTGAATTCTTAATTGAAATTCTTGGATGTAATAATATGAATCCAAGCTATACCTGATTATGAGATAATCCTTTCAATTTATCCTATCTATTTTATCAGATCTGTGCCTGCGATGTTATTCAAATCTATTTTATCAGATTTGTGCTTGTGAAGTTATTCAAATCTAATCTATTAGATTTATGCCTGCGATGTAATTTTATTCAGATCTATACTTCTTTATCTTCCTGATATTGCTATTATCAAATCTAGCATCGTATGGCTATTTTAGGCCTAATCTTTTATGTTTCATCTTCTTCCCCTTTTATTATGGATCTAGGTTGTCTCGAACCTAGATGAAATCTTGTTATATATACGATTGGAATACGGGGGAATTGGGCCTAATCTATTTTATGTACTATTGGGCGTAACTTGTAATTGAGATTTAGGTGTAACTTGTAATTGAGATTTGAGCATAACTTGTATCTGAGATTTGGGTATAACTTCTAATTGATATTGGGCATTATTATCGTTATAACTGCAAGATGGGTTAATTGGCATATAAATCAAGTTTTGGGCATGATTGTTATTGTTCCGAATTTGGGGTAACTTGAAATATTAAACCTAGATTGGGGGGAAAATGTAAATTGGAATATTAAATCTAGATTGAGCCTAACTATTGGCTGGGACACCAAGTATAATGAATATTGTAATTTTGGGGCATGATTATTATTGCAAATTTGGGAAGACTGGGTGTAACCTATGTTGAGTAATAACTTGAATTTGAATTTGTCGGGCATAATTTGTAATTAGCTTTGTTGAGGTATAACTTGGGAATTGGAACATGACTAGTTTTGTGAATTTGGGATAATTAGCATATAAAATCTAGACTTGGACATGTATGGTAAATATGCTAAAAAGATAAACATGCCTAACCCGAGGTTAGATTGAGTTGCGGTGTAAAACTGCCCGGAACCGTCCGGTACATCCAGTAACCGCAACAACACAGATCTAATGTCAGCAGTTAGCGCATTTAGCCCAAAAACCCGAGATTAGAATGAGTTTGCGGTAGAACTCTGCCCGGAACCGCCCGGCACATCCAGCAACCGCAAACAACAGTTCTAATATGAGAGGTTAAGCCGTTAATGAATAAATTAATGCTAATAAGCAAGACATGCTAATAACTAAATGGTAGGGTTAAGTTAATTTGGGCAACACTTAACCAATACAACATGTTAATTAAACAGGTGAGTAGGGTTAAGTTTATAAGAAACACTTAACCAATATGACATGATGAATGGGTAGGGTTAAGTTAAAACAAGAGAGCAACACTTAACCAATATAACAGGATGCGTGGAAGGGTTAAGTTAAAACAAGAGAGCAACACTTAACAAATATAACATGAAGAATGGGGAGGGTTAAGTTAACACAAGAAGGCAACACTTTACCAATGTAAAATGACAAGTGGGTGGGTTAAGTTAACTTGAATTGATTGATGACACTTAACCAATACAGCATGATGAACGCGTGGGGTTAAGTTAATAAGAAACACTTAACCAATGTAACTTGATGAACGAATGCGGTTAAGTTAATGAGAAATACTTAACCAATATAACATGATGAATGAATGGGGTTAAGTTAATAGGAAACACTTAACCAATCCAACATGACGAGTGAGAAGGGTTAATAAGAAACACTTAACCAACATAACATGATAAGTGGGTGGGTTAAGTTAACATGAATGGACAACACATAACCAATATGGCATAATGTATGGGAGGGTTAAGTACATATTGGGTTGGTGGGTAATATTAGTAAATATAGGCCAACAAACTTAACCATTAAATAAACATGCTTGAATTAGTGGGAGGGTTAAGTACATATCAGGTTGGTGGGTAATATTAGTATATATAGGCCCACAAACTTAACCGTTAAATAAACATGTTTGAATTAATTGGAGGGTTAAGTACATCTCGTGTAGGTGGGTAATATTTGTATATATATAGGCCCACAAACTTAACCAGTAGGAAACCCTAGTAACGAGGACCCATTTCAGCAGTAACCCACATAGATGTATCATGGTACCTTGAAGTAGGAAGGGTGGGGCACGATTACTGGGCTGATTATAAGCGGTCAAAACAGCGGCAGGGGTATGTCAGTGTAGGTTCCGACGGATTACGGTCGTGCACGTACTCCGGAGTGGAAAAAGCAGACACTGGTTACAATAGTTATACACTGTGCATCTTGAATCGTGTTGTATTGCTATCATAAGGGTTGATACACCTTATGGTGGGACCATCACAGGGTATCTACACGTAAGAGAGGGCCGATTGACACAGACACATGGAACATTAATACAAGTAGGGAGCCGATCGATGGGGTAGTAAGGGAACATCTAACATCTTCATGGCAATTAGGCTGAATGAGGTAAGATCCTCATACTAGATGTACACCTGAAGGCTACCACAGTTGCGGGGATTGGGATCACGTTATCATATTATCATTTTACACCGATTTCTAGTTGGGACACTAGTTAGGGGGTGCAGAGATATAGAAATCAGAATAACAAGGTAGTAGCGAAGCAGAGAAAGAGTAGAAATGCATTAAGTTTATCTTGCCTTATCATATCTATACTAATCGTATGTTATCTTGTTATCCTTGTTCTCACGGTATTGTCTTATATTCAGTTTATTCATGTCATAATGCTTTAGCCTATTTACATGCTGAAAGTCACTAGACTTACCAGACTTATGTCTGACCTAGTTTGTTTCACCTCTTTTCTTCCATCCCCCCCCCCCCTCCAGGTTCACATGGAGGAAATGTTACCACTTAGCTCAGTTTTCTTTCCAAGCTCGAAGATAGTCGATGTATTGCTTTGGACTCTCTTTTCCACTGCTATGGCTGGTTCATGCTTTATTGGGGAATATCATTGTTATTTTTATGCTTCTTTTTTACTTGGAAGTCTTTGAATCAAGACAGAGGTTCTATGTATTACTTTTAAGTATGATTGAGACAGTTGTTGTAAAAGTTTGACTAAACCACATTGTTTATAAAATGACTTTATTTTCTGCTGCTTTATTTGTCTGTCTTGTAATTTATCTGCATCTTTTACGTAAAACGCTCCATCGAAGTTAAGACATTCTCTTTGTGAGTGGTCTTAACGGAGGTGGGGTGTTCCACAAGGGATCGTCCTTACTGATTCGATACTCCTTGGCCCGAGCCTCAGGTATAGAACACATCGTCCCTTGGAGCGACAGGGCCGGTCCACATTTTAAGTGGATTAGAAATCCCTGAACATGCGCTTCCCCGCCCTATGGGGCGTAAATGAGCCTAAAGACTCCATATCCATCGGCCCCGTAGTAACCGATATATCCAAGGCGCCTCGGATTCCAACGACCACACAGGTAAAAATATAAAATGTCACCACCTTTAGCTAAAAAGAAACACATGTCTCCTGTTTTTGGTTCACACCGGGGTGTGAGGATCGCGAATTAATGCTACACAAAGCTATGCTATATTAAAGCCATGCTTTGATATTCAACCACAAGACTCTGCTTTTCAATAGAAGCCTTGATCATTTGCATCTCAGCATGCCACACAGGCAATTCACTCCATGCGATTGATGTCTATCGATATACAACCTCTAAGCTCGAACGTCTTAGAGAAGGGTGTTAAGCAAGAGAATAAATTCTCCGCCACCAAACAGATATATATTTAATCGAGATCAATCAACACAGAATAAAATCCAATGTCAGACACATAGCCATTTACAAGTCCGTTCTGGGTTTGAACGAAACCGGAGGCACCTTATTCCATGTCCCATATGTCCAATACAGGAGAGAGGCCCTCACATATCCGGTCGATCTCCAAGTACATCTGTACGATCACCACTTATTACCTCGTCTTGGGTGTACAGCCCAATCAAGACATCAGTAATCATCTAAACGATGTGAAGACCTCCGGTCTTCAACCACCGTCTTCATCGTCGACATATCGTCGTATTAGTTATTCAGAATAGGATAAACCCGGTCTTTCCGAATAACTCGCATATTTCATAAACAAGTGTTACACAAACACAACATACACCTCATTAAATCCAGAATATTCTTTTATTCAAATATTCTCATTTTCAAGGAAAGGTTCCCATTAATTTTATCAAAGATAAATACTTTAAATTTATTCTTTAATCTTCCTTTGAATATCAGTTCAGACCATATTAAGGTTTATCCAAACTAGTCGGGATTAGCGAACCTTACCGAAGTAATCATTTATTATATTTCCCAATCCCAACCTATTCATCCCATGGAGAAAAACAGGTAATACTTCATATCTAACAACACTGTGTTATCGGTAAATATTAATTACCATTTCACGCTCAAATCTAATTAATGATTTAACTATCGCTTGGAGCAAAACTGGTGATACTCCATTCTCGATCATTCCCTAAATTCGATAAATTCATTTATCTCATCCACATTCCAATCTAATTAAAGATTCATTAAAACTCTAATTCAGTTCTAATCTCAAAAATCATTACTGAATGATTATTCCAAGTTAAGAAATTAAGCTTATCTTTAACTGGGTTAAGAACTAACGTCATTTAATACACGGTTCACGATAAACCCAAAATCACATCCCATTAATTATGGAATCTTCACCAAAAAACAAATTAATATATAATCGATATCAATTTCCGTATCCGACTAATAATATAAATGGAATAACGGCAAAGCCTTTTAAATTCCATATATATTAACAGTCTTCCTCCACAGAAGTTCACTTCGATTATTACCAAATCGAATTCCATTTCGTTCCAATATATTAAATTGGAAAACTTTTCTTTGGAATATTTCTATTAAATCTTAATAGAAGATTTCTATATTCCAAATCACATTTTACTGTAAATCGGGTTAAAGAACAAGTGTTATTTAAAACACAGTTCACGGTAAACCCAATTCACATTTCATTGTTAATGGGGTTACAGAACAAGTGTTATTTAAAACACAGTTCACGATAAACCCAAAAAACAATTTCAATTAAATTCCAATTAAATATTAATCAATTGGTAAACTCCTTTAAATCTTATTTAAAAGATTTATTCTTTTCTCATTTGGGTTTAAGAATAGTGTTAATAAAGACACCGTTCATGAAAAACCCAAAATCCAATTTAATATTAAATACACGGCTCTGAATAGAAAATATATTGGATTATATTCAATATCAAATTCTGAAATCAACAAATATCGTATTGGAATAACGTTATATATATCTTCCAAATTCCTCCACAATATACATACAATCAGGGAATCCAATATCGAAATATTCCGAAGACAATTTCGATTCAATTCCATTCTAATTCTTATATTGGAAATTTCTAATTTTATTAAAACCATTTTCTTAATCCAATTTATTTATTTAAAAATATTGGATTATTTTTCTAGTTAATAACTAGTTCATTTCGATAAAAATATATTTTTATCTTTTCAAATACGGAATTTTTCATCCTAGTTCCTCCCAAATCATTTATAATGATTTTACACAAATTATTAATATTTTTAATAAATTTATCAAGGCCCGTGCAGTCGATTTCCATAAACGCTCATCGAACTGCACTTACAGCAACCTTTTCCAAATTTGATTTGGACATAATTCCAAATCCAACCGTTAGATTTCAAATCGCTTATATCTATAGGAAAGCTCTTTTCGATACGAACCCAATGGTTCCTGTTTTAATAGAATCCGACGGACGGATCTCCCGTAACGTCAATTCAAAGTCAATGGTTGAAATTCGCGAACGGTCGCGGCGCGGCGCGCTCTATTCAGGCCATTTAATGTATATAATATATATATTATATATTTCAATGATTTCCATTTAAAACGTATTTTATAAATCGTTTTAAATTTGTTTAAAAACGATTTCAACTTCATATTCAATTTTGAATCAAAACTGAATATTCCGTATCATTAATATATAAATGATGATATTTTCAAAACATTAGATTTTGAAATCACTTCCTTTTCGATATTCATTATAAAAATGAATAAAATCGATATAAATATCGCTCGCATCAAAATGGCGCATATCTAATCAACACGGCTTTATATATTTCAATATTTTCGTGTCCATCCAAAATCGGACATCAAAATCATATTTTGATCCTTTACTGAATATTATTTTAAAATATTCGTTATTTTAAAACATTCATTCTTTCTGTACTGGAATCAGACACAATCAATTACCATATAATCTTATTTATATGGATTTCATACAACACATGTACACAACAACAATGATAAACAATCAACCATCATCCGAGCGCATTCTACACTGTATAAGCGTTAATTATAAATAATTAATGCTTTCAACAGTAAGTCAACCAATTGATTGACATACAACTAAACAATTGGGATAAGTGTACATCAAATATCATCCCAATACCCGTGTGGGGTTTCAACCAACAAATACTGAATGTTATTTGTGCAGATGTGTAAAATATATCATCCCAATCAATATCAGTCAAATGAGTATACATATACAAATTGTACGATTTGTAAATGAATATTTCTTTTATTCATATACACGTTAAAGATTATATTTTTAACGATAAAATATTTTTTTCAACACATGAATATTTTACCTTCCATTCCACATCACAATCACAATCAATTTTCACAACACATACAATCAAACAAGTCGTCCATGGTATGTGGATGACGGCGACGAGTGCTGCTAAGCACCATCTGCATCCTAGTATATATTTTAACTAGAAAATAAAATTAAAGTGAGAAGTTCTCGCCTTGGGTTTCCACTCCTCCATTCTTTATTTCTGAATGTTTTGGATGTGCCCAAAATTCAAACGCGATCTTTTCCTGCTGTTCATAGTAAAAATCACATTTTTAATATGATGTTTATATTAAAAATCACATTTTTATACCGCTACTTCATATATAAAAATCACATTTTTATCCTATGTTCCGATTTATAAAAATTATATTCTTATGCTAAGTTCTCATTTATAAAAATCATATTTTTATAATACTCCTTATATAATAAAAATGATATTTTTATTTACAACTCTAGATAATAAAAATCATATTTCTATTTCTATACCGTATGGGTAAAAATCACATTTTTCAAAACTATGCTATTTTATAATTAAAAATAATACTATTTTTATTTTTAAAATACAATATATATATTTATAAAAACAGCGCTACATATATATTTTAAAAAACAATGCATACATATATTATTAACAAAAAGAATGCTATTTATATTTTCAAAAAGAATGTTATTTACAACAAAGTTATTTCATTTCAAAATTTGCATTTATAAATCAAATATATTTTTAAAAACCATGCCTTTTTAACCTATGTTATTTTTACTAAAATATGAAAATAAAATTTGATGCTTTATATTAAAGAAACTAATTTTTAAACCATGTATTTATATATAAAAAAACTGAATTTTTATACAATGTATTAATATATTAAAAAAACTGAATTTTTTTATACTTTTAAAACAATGATTTTTTTATTTAAAACTGAATTAAACAATGTTATTATATTATTTTAAAACTCACATTTCTCTTCAGTTAACAAGGCAGCACTACGTCGAACTGTGTTCGAACCCTAGGGTGGCTTCTTGCACGCAGATCAAGGCAGGAGACGATGATCAGCTGGTACCCCCTTGAGCGCCTCCATGCGAGCTTCCAGGCGCTTCCATAATGGTGCAGCTCGCACCTTCCCAAGCGACGGAAATCGCCAATGAACAACGCGCCTTTGAGCGTTGAAATCTCCGTCGACGGTGATCAATAATCGATCAAATCGGGGTCAAATTGAAGATCGCAGAGAGCACATTAATATTTGTTTTACGAGCTCCTCGAATTAATCCATGGTTTGAGTGCGATTAAGGGAAGAATTTTGGAGCTTTTGTGGGTGTCGATTTTACTATAGGCGGCTGAAGATAAGGGAGCTAAGGTTTTGCTTTTGAGGGGGGTATTTAAATTAAAATAATATTATTATTTAATTCTTTTAATTTCCAAAGGTTAAATTTTACATAGGAACTCCAAATCAAATCCAATGACTGTCGTCCCCAGTGTAATACCCCCATTCCGGACATAATGGGATATGTACGGTAAGCCAATTCGACTGTTACGATCAGTTTCCCTTTAAATTAGAATATAAATCAGTATATACTCAATTTGAACATACATTTTAATTTACCAGGGTCACATACTGACTCCAAAAATTCCCAAAAAATAAATCTAGCTTTGTTTTGATGATACGGTCCTAATGAAACTAATTTCGACGAATTTGTAGACTGTATGAAAAATGGTCATTTTTCGGTCGATCCAATTTGACTAAAATTGACAAAACACGTTTTCTTTTACCACGCTCACATATTAATTCCAAAAATTATGAATTTTGAAATCTAGCAATAATTTGACATTCTGGATCCAACAAAAGTGGTTTCGTCGAAAACGGAGGTCGTTTGCAAAATGGCTATTTTTAAGGGCCATATATATATATATATATATATATATATATATATATATATTAAAACATATATAAATTCCACAGCGACTATTCTGAATTTTAAACTAGACGTAACTTTCAATTTATAAAGTGAAATCTCAGATTCTTACATCCATTAGAATGATATTGTTTAACAGATTCAAATATTTCTTGTTTCGTCCAATTCCGACTTATATTGAATTCTGTATAATCATTTGAAATTAGAAATCGAATTTTCAAACTGCCACGCCATTTCAGGCCTTTTTATAATTAAAATAAATTTATACGTTCTAACTTCGTCAAAAATAAATTTTTAGTCATTATTATTTAAAATAAATCATTTTAAATATTCAAAATACATTAAAATTGCTGAAACAAAAAAATTTAAATTGGTTCTGATTTTCCGGGTTGTTACAATCTCCCCCACTTAAAATCTTTTCGTCCTCGAAAAGGAATGGAACTGAAAGTTGTTTAACTAACCAACTCAACTTTCATTCTGGCGTTCATTCTTCAACTTTTCAATTTCTAAGAATTTTCGAATTTTTCAAAAATTTGGCTAACACCCTAAATTTCGCCATAACTTCCTTTGTACGGGGAGACGTTTAAAACCGCAACTTACCTCACAGGGCCCTCATCAATCCGAAGGAAAGAGAAAATGCCAAGCGGCCAGCCTTAGGCTCATAAACTCTTTAAAAGAAAAAGAAAATGCCAAGCGGCCAACCTTAGTCTCATAAACTCTTTAAAAGAGAAAGAAAATGCCAGGCGGCCAGCCTTAGGCTTATAAACTCTTTAAAAGAAAAAGAAAATGCCAAGAGGCCAGCCTTAGGCTCACAATCTCTTTAAAAGAAAAAGAAAACTAGTAAACACATACCTATTTGTTGGGCATAAAATTTTATTTCTCATCTCTAGTCTCCTGGCTATGACCTGTTCAATGTATATACATGTATATGCATGCAATTTCAACCAATTTCAATTTCAATTCAGTTCTAAATTTGATTCAATTTGGCTTAATGGTTCAAAATTTTAATTAGTCAAACCAATAATCATACAACACAACCAGCAATCAATTAGTTGATTAGCTTTTCAAATTCATAATTTTTATATACTCAAAAATCATGTTTTTGATGCCAAATCACAACAAATAACCCTATCTAGTTTTGGTTCTCATACCAATCAATTGGAATCATATAGATATCCCACTTTCGAAACTCGAGCATAAATATTGATGATGCGGCCGCATTACCAGAATTATCTCCGGGCTACTAAAGTGTGATTCTATATCCACTCAGTATATTTGAGACTTCGAATACATGTTCGCGAGACGTATATGCAAAATCTTTATATACTCGATTGTCCAAATTCAATATAAAACAAATATTCAAATACATATTATAAGGTTTAAATTTCAAAACAAAATTTATTTTCATTTTTATTTTAAAAATAACACTTTCAACTCATTCTAGGATGCTACTGATCCCATCTCTAACGAGTCATTCTAATTGGACATTACTAATCGAATCTCTGATGAATTCTCTCGTTCGGTTCTAATATGCCTTGTTCTCGAGCTCTGTAAACCAAAGCTCTGATACCAGCTGAGACGACCCAAACTTCCCCGTAAAGGAAAGCTCGGATTGAATTTTGAACACGACAAATCAGAACACAGACCGAAGAACATTTCATTACTTATTACAACAATGACATAAGAGTACAAGAATATAATAGGAATAAATATTTACAACAGAAAATATCAGAGTTTAAATTACATTAGCAGCGAAAAAGTAATACAAACACAACTGTGAGAAACACACGGATACAGAGCGTTTGAATACAGCTCCAGCTATAAACTATGATCTTGTAAGAATAAATCTGCAAAACCAAAACTGCAAACTGCCCGTATGGGAAATAAGGGCACCCAGAGTTTAGGTTAAAACAATAAACTCCAGGTCAGTCATGTGACTAGTGTGAGAACTAAAACAGTTATAAATTTGATTTTAAAATTAGGTAAATCAAGGGACCACCCTGTATAACACGGAACGGATTTTAACCTCAAGAATACTAGTGCATAAAACAAATAGCGTAATGCTAAAGAAGAAAAATGAATCTATTATAAAACCCAGGTCCCATCACACAATACAACGCAAGCCGGAGGTTAGGGTTTTCCCTTATAATAGCCATGGTACGCGAAATTTATCTTTTATTATTACTATAAGTGAAGAAATCAACTTCAAATATAAATGTATCAATCATAGGCGGCATAGGTACCATCTATCATGTCGCCATACTAGGCTCTACAATAAAAACTACCTGATGTCGTATTGGAAGTTGGATTCCATCTATGAACCAAGGCAAGGGATCATCCTTACCGATTCGAGACTCTCTTGCCCGAGCCTTAGGAATAAAACGCATCGTTCCTTGGAGCGACAGGGTCGGTCCACATTTTAAGTGGATTAAAAATCCCTGAACATGCGTTTCCCCGCCCTATGGGGTGTAAATGAGCCTAAAGACTCCATATCCATCGGCTCCGTAGTAACCAATATATCCAAAGCGCCTCGCATTCCAACAACCACATAGGTAAAAATATAAAATGTCACCACCTCTAACTAGAAAGAAACGCATGTCCTCCCTGAGGTCCTCTACCGTTTTTGGTTCACACCGGGGTGTGAGGCTCGCGAATTAACGCTACACAACACTATGCTATATTAAAGACGTGCTTTGATCTTTAACCACAAGACTCTACCTTTCAATAGAAGCCTTGATCATTTGCATCTCAGCATGCCACACAGGCAATTCACTCCATGCGATTGATGTCTACCGATATACAACCTCTAAGCTCGTACATCATAGAGAAGGGTGTTAATCAAGAGAATAAATTCTCTGCCACCAAACAGATGTATATGTAATAGAGATCAATCAACACAGAATAAAATCCAATGTCAGACACACAGTCCATTTACAAGTCCATTCTGGGTTTGAATGAAACCGGAGGCACCTTATTCCTCGTCCCATATGTCCAATACAGGAGAGAGGCCCTCGCATATCCGGTCGATCTCCAAGTACGTCTGGACGATCACCACTTATTACCTCGTCTTGGGTGTATAGCCCAATCAAGACATCAGTAATAATCCAAACGATGTGAAGATCTCCAGTCTTCAACCACCGTTTTCATTGTCGACATATCGCCGTATCAGTTATTCTGAATGGGATGAACCCGGTCTTTCCGAATAACTCGCGTATTTTATAAACAAGTGTTACACAAACACAACATACGCCACATTCCAATCCGGAATATTCTTTTATTCAAATATTCACGTTTTCAGGGAAAGGTTCCCATTAATTTTATCAAAGATAAATTCTTTAAATTTATTTTTTAATATTCCTTTGAATATCAATTCAGACCGTATTAAGGTTTATCCAAACTAGTCGGGATTAGCGAACCTTACCGAAGTAATCATTTATTATATTTCCCAATCCCAATCTATTCATCCCATGGAGAAAAACAGGTAATACTTCATATCTAACACCACAGTGTTATCGGTAAATATTAATTACCATTTCACGCTCAAATCTAATTAAAGATTTAACTATCGCTTGGAGCAAAACTGGTGATACTCCATTCTCGATCATTCCCTAAATTCGATACATTCATTTATCTCATCTACATTCCAATCTAATTAAAGATTCATTAAAATTCTAATTCAGTTTTAATCTCAAAAATCATTACTTAATGATTATTCAAAGCTAAGAAATTAAGCTTATCTTTAACTGGGTTAAAGAACTAACGTCATTTAATACACGGTTCACGATAAACCCAAAATCACATCCCATTAATTATGGAATCTTCACCAAAAACAAATCAATATATAATCGATATCAATTTCCGTATCCGACTAATAATATAAATGGAATAACGACAAAGCCTTTTAAAATCCATATATATTAACAGTCTTCCTCCACAGAAGTTCACTTCGATTATTACCCAATCGAATTCCATTCCAATATATTAAATTGGAAAACCTTTCTTTGGAAAATTTCCATTAAATCTTAATAAAAGATTTATATATTCCAAATCACATTTTATGGTAAAGCGGGTTAAAGAAAAAGTATTATTTAAAACACAGTTCACGATAAACCCAATTCACATTTCTTTGTAAATCGGGTTAAAGAACAAGTGTTATTTAAAATACAGTTCACGATAAACCCAAAACCCAATTTCAATTCAATTCCAGTTAAATATTAATTAATTGGTAAACACCGTCAAAATCTTATTCAAAAGATTTATTCTTTTCTCATTTGGGTTTAAGAACAGTGTTAATAGAGACACCGTTCACGACAAACCCAAAATCCAATTTGATATTAAATACAAGGCTCTGAATAGAAAATATATCGGCTTATATTCAATATTAAATTCTGAAATCAACAAATATCGTATTGGAATAACGATATATATATCTTCCAAATTCCTCCACAATATCCGTATAATCACGGAATCCAATATCGAAATATACTGAAGATAATTTCGATTCAATTCGATTCCAATTCTTATATTGGAAATTTCTGATTATATTTAAACCATTTTCTCAATCCAATTTATTTCTTTTTAAAAATTGGAATATTTTTCTAGTTAATAACTAGTTCATTTAGATAAAAATATATTTTTATCATTTCAAATATGGAATTTTTCATCCCAGTTCATTCCAAATCATTTGTTATGATTTTATACAAATTATTAATAATTTCAATAATTTTATCAAGGCCCGTGCAGTCGATTGCCTTAAACGGTCATCGAACTTCACTTACAACGACCTTTTTCAAATTTGATTTGGACATAATTCCAAATCAATCTGTTAGATTTCAAATCTCTTATATCCGTTGGAAAGCTCTTTTCGATACAAACACAACGGTTCCAGTTTTAGGAGAATCCGACGGACGGATCTCCCGTAACGTCAATTCGAAGTCAATGGTTGAAATTCGTGAACAGTCGCAGTGCGGCGCGTTCCATTCAGGCCATTTAATATATATATATTTTGTCGATTTCCATTTAAAACGTATTTTATAAATCGTTTTAAAAACGATTTCAACTTCATATTCAATTTTGAATCAAAATTGAATATTCCGTATCATTAATATATAAAGTATGATATTTTCAAAACATTAGATTTTGAAATCACTTCCTTTTCGATATTCATTATAAAAATGAATAAAATCGATATAATATCGCTCGCGTCAAAATGACGCATATCTAATCAGCACGACTTTACATATTTCAATATTTTCGTGTCCATCCAAAATCGGACATTTAAAATATTCGTTATTTTAAAATATTCATTCTTTCTGAACTGGAATCAGACACAATCAATTACCATATAATATTATTTACATGGATTTCATACAACACATGTATGCAACAACAATGATAAACAATCAACCATCATCCAGAGTGCATTCTACAATGTATAAGCATTGATTATAAATAATTAACGATTTTAACAGTCTATCAACCAATCAATTGACATACAACTACACAATTGGGATAAGTGTACGTCAAATATCATCCCAATACCCGTGTGGGGTTTCAACCAACAAATACTGAATGTTATTTGTGTAGTTGGGCGATGTGTAAAATATATCGTCCCAATCAATATCAGTCAAATGGGTGTACATAAACAAATCGTATGATTTTTAAATGAATATTTCTTTTATTCATATACACGTTAAAAATTATATTTTTAACAATAATTTTTTTTAATCAACACATGAATATTATACATTACATTCCACATCACAATCACAATCAATTTTCACAATACATACAATCAAACAAGTCGTCCATGGTCTATGGACGACGGTGTCGGGTGCTGCTAAACACCGTCTGCATCCTAGTATACATTTAACTAGAAAATAAAATTAAAGTGAGAAGTTTTGGGTTTCCACTCCTCCATTCATTATTTCTGAACGGTTTGGATTTGCCCAAAATTCCAACGCGATCTTTTCCCGCTATTCATAGTAAAAATCGCATGTTTAATATGATGTTTATATTAAAAATCACAATTTTAAACCGCTACTTCATATATAAAAATCACATTTTTATTCTATGTTCTGATTTATAAAAATTATATTTTTATGCTAAGTTCTCATTTATAAAAATTATATTTTTATAATGCTCCTTATATAATAAAAATCATATTTTTATTTACAACTCTAGATAATAAAAATCATATTCTTATTTCTAAACCGTATGGGTAAAAATCACATTTTTCAAAACGATGCTATTTTATAATTAAAAACAATATTTTTTTTAAATACAATGTATATATATAAAAACAGTGCTACATATATATTTTAAAAAACAATGCATACATATTTTATTAACAAGAAGAATGCTATTTTTATTTTAAAAAAGAATGTTATTTACAACAAAGTTATTTCATTTCAAAATTTGCATTTATAAATCAAATTTATTTTTAAAAACCATGCTTTTTTAACCTATGTTATTTTTACTAAAATATGAAAATAAAATTTGATGCTTTATATTAAAGAAACTGATTTTTAAACCATTTATTTATATATAAAAAAACTGAATTTTTATACAATGTATTAATATATAAAAATAAACTGAATTTTTTTATACTTTTAAAACAATGATTTTTTATATTTAAAACTGGATTAAACAATGTTATTATATTAATTAAAAACTCACATTTCTCTTCAGTTAACAAGGCAGCACCCCGTCGAACTATGTTCGAACCCTAGGGTGGTTTCTTGCGCGTAGATCAAGGCAGGAGACGACAATCAGCTGGTACCCCCTTGAGCACCTCCACGCAAGCTTCCAGGCGCTGCCGCAATGGTGCAGCTCGCACCTTCCCAGGCGATGGAAATTGCCAATGAACAACGCGCCTTAGAGCGCCGAAATTTCTGTCGACGGTGATCAATAATCGATCAAATCGGGGTCAATTTGAAGATCGCAGAGAGCACATTAATATTTGTTTTAGGAGCTCCTTGAATTAATTCATGGATCGAGTGCGTTCTGGGGAAGAATTTTGGAGCTTTTGTGGGCGTCGGTTTTATTAGAGGCGGTTGAAAATAAGGGAGCTAGGGTTTTGCTTTTGAGGGGGTATTTAAATTAAAATAATATTATTATTTAATTCTTTTAATTTCCAAAGGCTAAATTTTACATAGGAACTCAAAATCAAACCCAATGACTATCGTCTTTAGTGTAATACCCCCATTCCGGACACAATAGGATATGTCCGATAAGTCAATTCGACTGTTACGATCAGTTTCCCTTTAAATTAGAATATAAATCAATATATATTCAATTTGAACATTTAAAAAAATACATTTTAATTTATCGGGGCCACATACTGACTTCAAAAATTCCCAAAAAAAAATCTAGCTTTTTTTGGTGATACAGTCTTAACAAAACTAATTTCATTAAATTTGGAGACCGTTTGAAAAATGGTCATTTTTTGGTCGATCCAATTTGACTAAAATTGACAAAACACGTTTTCTTTTGCCACGCTCACATATTAATTCCAAAAATTATGAATTTTGATCTAGCAATAATTTGACATTCCGGATCCAACAAAAGTGGTTTCGTCGAAAACGGAGATCGTTTGAAAAATGGTATTTTTAAGGTCCATATATATATTAAAATATATATAAATTCCACAGCGACTATTCTGAATTTTAAACTGGACGTAACTTTCAATTTATAAGGTGAAATCTCAGTTTCTTACATCCGTTAGAAATATATTGTTTAACAGATTCAAATATTTCTTGTTTCGTCCAATTCCAACTTATATTTAATTCTGTATAATCATTTGAAATTGGAAATCGAATTTTCAAATTGTCGCGCCATTTCAGGCTTGTTTTAGAATTAAAATAAATTTATACGTTCTAACTTCATCGAAAATAAATTTTTAGTCTTTATTATTTAAAATAAATCATTTTAAATACTCAAAATACATTAAAATTGCTAAAATAAAATTTTTAAATGGGTTCTTATTATCCAGGTTGTTACATAACTTAAACGATAAATTCTTAGAAAGTCACTTGTTTAAAAGCCTTGTTCTAAACTTAGTTAATTTTTTTTTGGTATAAACTTCTTTCTAGCTCAATTCAGTATTGTCGCCAAGGGTTTGGGATGGTTTGGAGATGTTGTAGTCGCCACTGTTAGAACCTCATATTTCGTTGTATTGACAGTGACAAGTAAACAAGAACATATAACGTATACCAACCACTGGTGCAAAAAAGATACCAATCAAAAGAAGACAAACATATAAGTTCAGAATAAAGATATACAACACAAAAGGACAAAGGAATTTATATGGAGATACCAGAGGATATACAAAACGGAGACGACAAAGGTGACAAAAGAAGTACTACTGGTCTTAGCGTGTCACCTCTAGAGTATGCATATGATATAATATCTTCAAGAGTTGTATACACACACAAACACACAAATTTGTGAAAAATTATGAAACAAAACTCGAACTTGGGTCACCTGTAACACCCCGCATTTTTAAATTAAATAACAAAATAAAATTTGAAAAGCTTTTAGGGTTTGGTCACAAAATTAGCATTATTGCATTTGTGGCAATTTTCTGATCAATTTAGACATATGATTTGCAGGAAACGGATTTAAGATGAAAAAGATATCTTTAAATGAAATATTACAACAAACATGAAAAGAAAGTGTAAGAAAGGAACAATGATCACCATTGTTTTTAGTCATGTTAACAAAAGTCTATGTTTCTCAGTTGGTAAATACATGACTCTCCCAAGTGAGTGGCGCAGGTTTGAGTCCCGCTGGCACCATATTTTTATTTTAAAGGAACGACTAAAATAATACATGTTCTAAGAGAAAAATATGTATAAATGCACATATAAGGAAAATTATACATAAGAGTGAGTATGAAAATATATGTATGCATGCATACGTGAATATACGTGTATGTGTGTGCAAAAATATATACATATGAAAGAGAAATCCAAAATAAACTTGCAATCAATGAAAATAGGTAAGAATTAAATGACGGCCTAATGCCATTTGAATTTTGAAAATGAAATAAAAGTTGCGCATATATATACATGCACAAATTCAAAAGTTGAGATAAAATGTGCAAGTTAAGAGCATAATATAATTAATGCATAATAAATGGAAAACGAACAAAGAAATTATCTGCCTTTGAAATTAGAGTACATTAAAAGGAATAAAAAAAACTAATGGATGACAATATTAATTGCATTGATTAATGGGCAAGGAACTGAAAGATTGCACGCGTATATACACGCATAAATTTGAAATTCAAAATTAACCATGATTCATAATAGGGATAAAATAAATCAGGAGAGGAATACAAAGGAGGTAATTAAACATTGTTAATGAAAAACGTTAAATTCAGAAATAGCATCCCATAAAACGTGCCAGGACTCGATTGGTCGACCCACTATAGGATGGGTCGACCCATTTAAGGGCGAGTCAACCCGTGTGAGCCCAGATCCATTTTCCTGTGACGTGATGTGTACGGTTCAGATTTTAATATATTAAATGTGATTGTCCAGACTTTTTTGTACACATATAAATAGAGTAGCAAGGCCTAGCTCCAAACTCATATTTTCTGAGATGGTGCCTAGGCTTTGCTATTCTCTTCTTCCTTCAAATCTTTTCATAAAATTAGAATATTAGTTTTAGGAAATTATAATTCAAGATTTGAAGATAAATGAATATAAACCTACAAATATGTGTTCCGAATTATGATCAACGTGAGGTAAATTCTTGAATTTGATATGTATATGTTTCTCTCTCTTTTCCTCTTCTTTTAGTACCATATTTTTGAATCCATGGTTATTTGGATAATAGATTCAGTTAGAAAAGCCATGGAATAACATATCTAGATCAGATTCATGGATTGGAAAGTTGTTAGGTGAGTGGATTTAAATTATACCTTTTTTAAATAATGGTATATTTACCCTTTAGATTCCCCATCATTCTTAACATGTTAAATAAATGTGAATTGTGATAATTGCGGTATAATTCATTTTTCAGTTATGTTAAGAATATTATTACTGTATAGATCTGTTCTATGAACCTGTTAAAAATTGTTGTAATACTGAATTTGTGAGATTTACAAATAAAAGGGAATATGTTGCAGAAAATAATGTTAATGAAAAATTGGATATTGTGAATCAAATTACAGTGAAATTGGAATAATTGTGAGATTAATTCTACATAGTACATGTTGAGAACATTTTTGTTGTATAAAGTCTATTTCCATTAATCATCTGTCTGAATTGGGAATTATTGTAAACACTGTAATTATGGAATTTACACTAAACATGAATATTTTCTTAAGAGTATTATTATGTCAAGAGAGTGTAAGTAGAATTACAGAAAAATTTAGGAAAAATAAAGAAGCCTAATTTGCATGTAAAATTTACAGTAACTGAAATTGTAGATAACTGACCGAGACACGAGGTTAAGTTAAACTTGTGGTAGAAGCCTCCCAGGAACCGCCTGGACAATCCAATGTCCACAAGTGGTCAACTTAATGTGAGGGGTCTGGTGCCTAAACATATATAAAAATATATGTATGCAATAGAAATAAGTGATACGTGTGAAAAAATACAAGATAGTAAAGAGATAAAAGTTACAACAGTAAGAGTTTGGTTAACATTAAAGAACAAAAGAAAATGTGATGAATAGGGAATATATCCTATTATAACTAATTATATGAATGAGAATGAAATATAACAGGTAGGCTTGTCTTAGGGACAAGTGGAAATTATAACATAGGTTATAATAAATGGAAAGGAAATATATTAATAAACCTTAGTTAAGAGAACTAAGTTAATAAGTAAATAATAACAAGTTGTAACAACAGTGTAAGATGAGGTTAAGATTAAATAAAAAAGAATGAGGTAGACTTATGGAATGAAATAAGTTATATTTAATCATATATATTAATGTAACATGTTAATAGAAAACATGTGAATTGGGATATGATATACTTAATTACACATTAAGTAGAACATGTTATTGTAACCTTAAAACCTGAAATTGGACAATGAATGACATTGCAATAATGTAAAAAGATTGTAGGTTACTTTCGTTAATTACAATCTAGGGAATAACATGTTATGGACTTACTAATGAACTTAAATGAGTTAAGTTATATCACTAAATTAATAAGCGAGAGGGATCTATTCCTTAGAGATATAAGGGGCTCAAAGAAAACCTTATAACTTGAATAAAAGATAAAATACGGATAATCAAGTTAATTGGTAAGCTGATAAGATAGAGCAAGCGCATGATTAAAAGATCAGACATAGGGTCTAATAACACATCAGCGTGAGGCGTTTGGACCAGTCCACACTCTGAAGGTGAAGAACCCAACGGGTATACCATCGTGGTGTTTAGAGACACAAGAGGGGCACGTCCATCTAATTCTTCTACTTGATATTTCGCTTGCTCTCTTTGCAGGACTAGAAGGAAGCACAAGACTTCCGAGGGACGTGGTAGGGTACCACGTGGTGGTCCTCTATTGCGGTGCATGCTTAGGCTGTACTCGCAGAGGTTAGGTCTGCGCATTACCACCCGGTGAGTATACCTTGACTGCAATGGTAGTTTAGCAGTCAGAAGGCTGTGGCAGTATGGCACTGGGGTGATTCGACGATTTGCCTATAGATAGGCTGGTCAGGACCAAATAAAGGACAGTAAACGTCGGGTACCTGTCATCAGCAGTCAGTGTGATGTGGAAAGACTAGAACAAAACCTACAGACCACTGATCTTTCACTATCGAGACTTTGGTTGCCGGACACGCCAATTTGGATGTAGATTGTTAGCTAGGGGCACATCACTTATCTCGTGATTAAGTCTTTCACTAGTTGATGGAGGGGTCTAGGTGGGACCATAGCCACCGTAGAAATGCAGACCATAGTTTAGATATCTTTACTTTAGGCCTCTTTAGCAGACCTATACAGATATGGAAGAACTCACGACCAAGTTTCGTGCATTCTGCTGTAGCCCTATTATGGAACTCAAGATACATTAGACAATATGTACATGTGAGGATCTGGAAGCATGCACGCCGCACCGAGTGGTGTATCATAGATGTTAGGGCATTACTCCATGTTAAGATCGAGGTCAGCCTAGGAGTTTTCGGATATGACAATTCGTACACTTACGTAGCATGGCGATGGTAGTTTTGTGTGAAACATGGCGTAGTTTTACAGAAATCTGTACGTCGCCCCAACGTAGGATGAGAATTGCATAACATTATGTAGTTTTATGGAGATTCGTATGTTGCACTGTGTAGGATGAGAGTTGCATACGCTTCCGTGGCGTGACAGTGGAGACCGTGTGAAGAGGGTACCATGGGAAGTACCTTGATATTGGGGGTAGCTACATATATAGTATATTAGGTCAATCTACTGGGAGGTAGATGGGTACGACGTGTGTGAAAATTCTCGGGTGATATTAACCCAAAATAACCTAATAAACAAGAAAATGTAACAGAACGGTATATATAGGGTTATTTTAAAATGTGTAATTTTAGTTCAGTCACCAGAACTTGTGTTCTGACCCCCTCCTAATAACATACCCGTAGGTTAGGCTTTTGGTAGAGATATGATAGCCTTGGATACTAGCTAGACTGTATTATTACTGTGGTAAGGCTATATTTGATTATATTATATTTTATTCAATTCCGCTGTAGGATGTTTTCTGAGCTCTGATATATTTTATATATATATATATATATATATGTCTTTTCTATAGGAAACTAGACAAGCCAACTTGAGTTTCGATAGATTGGGATTTTTGAAAAAAAAATCGGTCTGTTGGATTTCAGGATTGTCACATCACCACTTTGGAAAACAAGTGCTCTAACTAGCTGAACTATGATCTTTTTTGTTAAAAATAGTATTCGGTTAACTGGACTCATACTCTTAGTCAACTGAACTTGTGCATATGCACTTGTATATATTTGTACTATGGGGCAGTCGACTGAATCCTTATGGTCAGTTGACTAAGCATCAATTTAGTTGACTAACCATAATATGTAGTCGAATGAAATCATAGTTTCTTGAACTGTCTTCTTTTTGTTTTAATTTAGTCAACTAATAATGTAAATCCATATATTATATAACTATCAAAAATTCATATTTCTTAAAGAGACACTTCTTTGGCGAAGAGAAATCTCTTCCAAGAAGAGTTGCAACCATTTCTTTTGATCAAAACTTCTTATAGTGGCTGCAACTATACAATATCCATAACTAAATACAAGGTTCAAGGTTAACGTCATCAAAAATTATATCCTTTCTTTCTTTGATCTCGCTTTCTAAATTCAAATGTGCATTCAAAAAAATACTTTTCATTAAAACTACCACTTGTACATTCAACTCTTAATTCCATGTGATATATCATCTTCCATATCATCATGAGCACACGGTCATACCACTCAAGGAGATGATTATAGAAAGTGTGTGCTACAATTAACAAATCAATGTTGTATACATAGCACATATAGTGAAGAAAAATCTACTCCACTATTGTTTAGGTTAGCCTGTAGCATATTCAAATCAGGTGGGTAAGATTGTGGCATGCTTAAATCAACTGGGTGAGCTTGGAGCCATTCAAATCAAGGGGTGAGCTTGGAGCCTGTTCAAATCAAGTTTTGTTTGTAAACTTGTTGCTTAAGGTGAAGAGATGGTGTTGATAATGAAAATCCAGAAGGGAGCCTAGGACAGGAAATAGGAGGGAATCCAAACCAGTGTGAAAATCTATGTTGTCATTTATATTTTTCGCTGCTATTATATTCATATTACTGCAACTATAATTATTGCATTTCAACTTCATATATATATTGGCCATTATCTATCCAGTGTATAGCGAAAACTCATTCGTCGCTGCATCTACTTTTAGTTGGTATCAGAGCATACGGTAAAGTTATATTTTTATAATTCATAGTTAGAATTTAATCCTTCTTTCTACAGGTTAAAATCTAATTTTTCTCTTACTGATGCCCGTCTCTTTTTTGTTAATGACAAAAAGGGAGAGTAAACATAATGATATCAATAAGGGGTGCCCATATCGATGTAGGAATTATATATTTAAGGAAGGACTATATATGTGTGTGTGCGCGCGCGCGCTCGCGTGTGTGTGCAGTTAAATCTCTTAGCGTTTCTATAGCGGAGAGGTGTAAAAAGGTGTAGCATGGATAAAGAGGGGAAATTACGGGGATATAGCGGAGACACGAAAAGGTTCATTAGATTAAAGCAAAATATTTGAAAATTAATTAATCATCTTTCTCACATTATATGTTTACAGGAAACTAATATTAATTAATCTTATGTAACAAAATCAAGGAATATCATAGCTATGTATGCTAACTTTAATGAGTGTAATTGATTGTTACCATATATTAGGCAAATGTGCCTTAAATTTATCCCTTTACGCTTAATTTATTGAATTTTTAAAAAAGAGAACTAGTCAAATTAAGCTTTAAATATTAATATTGCTAAAGTAGATGCTAAAAAGCCTTGCTTTAGCGCATGCAGTGGAAAATGGCGGGGCTAAAAGGGGACCTACTATTCCTCAGCGCTAAATTGAGATATCGTAGCGGTTGAAGAGCGCTATGGGCTATAGCGGGGATTTTGCAGGGATTTAGCAGGGCTTTAACTACATATATAATATATATACACTAAAATTGTATAATTGTCATCATAAAAAGAAGGAGAATGTAACTGGCACTCTAGTCGAATTGGTAAAGTGTGGAATTGAACTGTAATGGGCAAGGTCCCAGGTTCGAGGCTTGCAGTTACCAATTTCTAGGGTGACTATCTCGGTGGTGCGAAGACGTTGAAAACCGGTTATACACCACCCGTGGGGTTTACTAGGACTGACAAGCTTGTCTTGAGTGACGTCTTAGGTTCCACATGAAAATCAAAAAAAGAAGGAGAATGTTAGAACCTTATATTTCAATGTTTTGATAGTGACAATAGTACAGGAATATGTCGTGTATACTAAACACTTGTGTAGGAAAAGATATCAATTAAAAAGAGATAAATGGATAAGTTCAGAATGAAGATATACAAAGAAAAAAATAGAAGTATTTAGATGGAGATAAAGGAAGAGATAAACAAAACAAAGACGAAAAAATGACAAAGAAGTACTGTTAGTCTTAGAGTGCCATGTCTAGAGTATACATATGTTAAAATATCTTCAAGAGAGGGATACACACAAAAAACATAAACTTGCAAAACTACAAGAAGGGAGACTAAAACTTGAGTCCTCGGTCTTTTAGGTGTCGGTGATGACGACTGTCCATAATCTCAAAACACACTTGCGAAGCCATTATCCACGAGCTCAAAACACACTTGAGTCGTCTGCATATTCGTTGCATTTCACTAATCAACGAACATTTCAAAACACTTCTAACATTCCACCAGAACATCACTCGAAGCCAAATCCATTCCTGAGCCAAAATAACAACTATATTTGGTCGATATTAATCGGGTCATTTCCTATTCATCAGTCGGGTCGTCAACCGACCCATCATCATTTCGACCCGCCCCATCTAGTACCGACCCTTCATTACATGAACAACGCGCCATGCAAAAAGCAGGCTGACCTGACTTCAACGAACCCATCAACTTTGAGGCGACTCAACTTCCTTAAGACGACCTGACCACCTTACCACTTAAGCCGACCCGACCCAGGTCTTTCCCAATGACCCATACTAACCGACCCGCCTTACATGGCATCAACGAACTTCAGCCGACCCATCAAGTTAAAAACCAAAGACCTGATGCCACCCACGACCTGATGCACCCACGACCCAAAGCACCAATGACTCGATGCTTGCTGGTCCATCATTTGTCTTGTTCCCCAAGCCACGACATCAACCGACCCGATATTACACTACTTGATTTCCACGACTCGACTGTGGACGACTCGAAGCCATCAACGACCCATCCATTTCTTGAGCAACAAGCCAAACGACCCGAGGGTTTTCCCCACCGACCCATCTTTTTTCCAATGGATCCATCACCGACTCTGATCGATCCTTCGACAAACCACAACATCAATGCACGCAACTCATCCAAATTGACTAATCCAATCATCAACACTTCACGTAATCATCAAACAACACTTGCACAATAATTATTCAACATACAATCATAAGAAACTCACCAAATCATGATAAAACAATGAATAAACAAAATAATGGATCTATACTTGCATATACATATGAATTAACATAAGAATTACCGTTTAAATTGCTAGATTACATCCTATGGTGATTTGAATGAAAAGATACATACCATGATGTAGAGCTAGGTGAAAACAACTTAAAATGATGAAAATAAGATCAAACATCCCATATACTTGATTGAATCCGTGCGAGAGATGCTTATCACTCACCAAATCATCGAAATAGCTTGAAAACAATTATTAATTCGGACAGCGAAGAACAATCTTCAAACCTCTCAATTTGATGCGATTTCTTCTCTTTTGATGTAGATCTATCCTTCCTTGACATAGATCTTCAATCTTTCAATGTAGATATAAGATTTTAATGGTGGAGAGAGGTATTTGATTGAGCAAGGAGGATCACGAGCTCAACCAAATAAGAAATGAAGAAACTAAACCATTCTCCTTGCCTATACCCCTCAATTTATAGCCAAACCATCAGTCCACTAATGGGCCTCCCTAATCAGCCCACTAATGACTAATTAGTATGTCCAGAAATTGTGTAGCACTAAAACAGCAATTCCTCCCAAACAGCTGAACCAAATCTTTATTATGACCAATCTACGGAGTTGGCAACACCATTTCCTTTTCGATGAAAACAATCTAAGCACTTAATTCGATCCCAATCAAAAGTTTTTCCCTGTACAAAACTGACAGGTGCAAAACGGTCATAAATAAAATTGGTAAAAATTATGGACATGTCTCACATCCCCATAACCAACATATAAAAATATGAGAATGATCCGACGCTCAGCGAACTAAATAAAAATATTTTACGATCCTCTGACACGAGATGAAAAGGAGAGAGCTCCGTTTATCCACTGTTCCTCGATAGACAGAGCTCTTGGCCCGGTTCCTCTCTCTTTTAAGTCGAAGTTGCCTTGGTGCAATAAAAGAGGATATAACAATTGTAATTAATCTCCATGCTTCCTTTTGGCCTCTCGGTACCTTCCTCTTCGTAATGTAACCAACAAGAAGCCCTTAATATATTATCTTACTCGTTAAGTACGGTGTAGTCTTCTTTCAAAATGAAGGTTCCTAGCATAAAAAAAACTGAAATCTACGTAAAATACGGGTCATTACATTCTCCTCCCTTTAGGAATTTCGCCCTCGAAATCCCAAGCAGACACAAACAACCAAAAACAACTCTTCATGCCTATCATCTACATGATGTCAATTTACCATCCAAACTAGCATTCATCAAGCCATGCATCCATAGACTTAAACTAGCATGCGGAATTCTAATGAAAAAGTACAAGTTACAATGATGTAAGGGTGACACAACATTAATCAGTCATATCAACGAAGAGTTTTGGATGGATCGTCTTCATATTCTCTTCCGTTTCCTATATACAGTCGTCATCATCCTCACTCCACTGCACCTTGACTACCTTAACCATCTTCCTCCTGTGCTTTTTCGTGTCATTCCCCACAACACGAAGTGACTTACGAGGTTTCGTAACTACGGACTCGACTTTTAGGTCTTCTTACTGCTCCGGAGATACCAATACATTCGAATCATGCACACACTACCGTAGAAATGACACACGGAAAACATTTTGCACACTCAACATCTTCTCGGGTAAATCCAATCTATATGCGAGCTTTTAATCCGCTCGACTATCAGAAACATCCCAACGAATCTTGGAGCTAACTTTCCTTTACTTTCGAACCGAACAACATTCTTCAACGGCGAAATCTTCACAAAAACCATATCATCAACGTTGAATTCCAAATCTTTTCGACGTTTATCGGCATAATTCTTTTGACGTTCTTAGGCTGCCTTCATTCGTTATCAAACGATCTCGATAAATCCGAGGTTTCTCTGATCATCTCTGGCCCAAGCATCAAATTATCTCCAATTTCTAACCAGCAAGCCGGAGAATTACACGGTCTTCCATACAATGCCTCGTATGGTGTCATCCCGATGCTCGACTGGTAATTGTTGTTGTACGCAAACCCAATTAAATTTAGATGGTCTTCCCATGATCTGCCGAAGTCCAGTACACAAGCTATTGGGAGATCTTCCAAAACTCAGTTAAGCCTCTCGGTTTGGCCATCGGTTTGGGGATGATAAGTTGTACTCAGTCACAACTCGGTTCCCAAAGTCTCTTGCAAACTCTTCCAAAATCCACTTGTGAATAATGGATCTCTATCACTCACTATGCTCTTCGGGATACTGTGGAATCGAACAATCCATTTAATATAAAGCTCAGCCAACTTCGATGATGTCCTAATCGATCTGACCGGAATAAATCTTGCACTTTTGGTCAAGCGATCCACTATGACCCAAATCCCTTCGTTTCCTGCCCTGGTCCTAGGTAGTCCATCAATAAAATCCATTGATATCTGCTCCCACTTCCACGTAGGAACTTCCAATGGCTAAAGCAATCCACTCCGCTTCTTCTGTTCAGCTTTCACTAACTAACAGTTCATGCACTTGGAAATGAACTTTCCAACATCCCACTTCATCCCTTCCTAGTATTAAGCTCGCTTCATGTCCTGATACATCTTATTACCACTACGATGAATCGTCAACTTTGAGTGATGACATTCGCTCACAACCTCATCTCTCAATCCGTCGATATCAGGAACAACCGGTCGTCCTTTCTTTCGAAGCCAACCCTCTCGATCGACCTTGAATTCCTAATCCTCTGTTTCTAACTTATGGATAGTCTCGACAAGCTTTGCATCGTGCTTCTGGCCCTCGCCAATCCTTTCGATGAGAGTAGGTCTTAGTGATAAGCTTGCCAACATTTCATGTTCCAATTCACATCGTGGTCTGAAATCAAATCCTGACAAGTACTCGAGGTGTTTCTGTTGTCAAAACATCGCTTCCAAACTTGCGTGCCTTCGACTCAACGCATCCGCCACTGCTTAACTTTACCAGGAGTATATGCTATACCAAAACCATATGATGCCAGAAACTCTAACCACCGTTGGTGATAAAGATTCAAATCCTTTTGGGAGAAAAGATACTTCAATGATTTATGATCTATAAACAACTCGAATTGAACTCCCAACATGTAATACCTCCACATATTCAGATCTAATACGATCGTTGCCAACTCCAAATCATGAGTCGGATAATTCCTTTCATGCGGCTTAAGTTGTCGACTCACGTAGGCCACAACTCTATCTTTCTACATCAGTACTGGTCCAAGTCCAGTACCACATGCATTGGTGTATATCACCATCTCTTCATTCCCACTTGGAATCGTCAAAACAGGAGCACTCGTAAGTCTCTCTTTCAGGATTCCAAAAGCTTGCTCACACTTCGCATCCCATGTGAACACTTGATTCTTCTTTGTCAATCCTATTAATGGTGAAGCTATTTTGGAGAAATCTTTTATAAAACGGCGATAATATCCCTCCAACCTAAGGAAACTGCGAACACCCATCACATTCTTAGGTCTATTCCTGTCCTGGATTGCTGCCACTTTAGCGGAGTCAACCGCTATTCCATTTCCAAAAACAACATGGCCTAAGAACCTCACTTCACTCTTGCAGAAGTGACACTTTGAATACTTAACTCTCAGCTGACGCTTCCGCAAGATTCTAAAACAACTCTAAATTGCATCTTATGCTCTTCCTCATTCCGGAAGTAAACCAGAATATCGTCTACAAACACAAGCACAAACTTGTTAAACTGATCTATGAAAACCCTATTCATAAGATCCACAAAAATGCTTGTGTGTTAGTCAACCCAAATGGAATCAACAACCATTCGAAGAAACCAGATGGTGTCCTAAAAGAAGTCTTCGGCACACTATCCATTGCCATCCTTAACTGGTGGAATCCCATTGCCAAAACCATCTAAGAAAACACCTTGGCCCCGTGAAGCTGATCGAGCAAGTCATTTATCCTTGGCAACAGATACTTTTTCTTCTTGGTCACCTTGTCCAACTCACGATAATCCACACACAATCTCAAAGATCCATCTGCCTTGGTTGTAAACACAACTGGTGCACCCCATTCATATATGCTTCTTCGAATGAATCCTTTTACCAAAATGTCACTACTTGCACCTATAACTCTCATTGTTCCTTAGGAGTCATCTGCCTAAGAGGCATGACGATAGGTCTAGCACCTTCGACCAAATCGATCCTGAATTCAATCTCGCGATGCGGCGGCAACCCTTTGACCTCGTCAAAGACATCATCAAACTCACCAGCGATCGACACCGATGATAATTCTTCCTCTTGAATCATAAGCTAATATAAATAGCTTATGAAGACACCATCTTCGCGCTTACATCGAATCACAACCATTCGCCCTTCTACATTCTCGACTGTCACCTCAAGCTTCTCACAATCCACTTTTGCCGCATACCTCTTGAGCTAGTCCACACCCAAAATAATCCCAAATCCAGTGAAGTTCAACACAAAGCAATCGCACACAAAGGAGTATCCATGACTCGACAACACTAGATCATGACAAATCATACACAAACTGGATGAACCCCCAACTGGATTAGTCACAATCAATAGTCTATCACAAATCTTTGGTTCCAAACCCAAGAGACAAACAAGCTCATAATAAATGAATAAATGTGATGCTCTAGTATCAAACAACACACGAATTGAAACATCTCTAACGAAAAGAATACCTTGAATGACGACACTCTTCCCTTTCTCTTTCGTCGTAGGAGCCCTTGAAGACGATGGCACAACTTCCAAAGGATACGCCTTCACAATCTACTTTCCCTTAGCTGATTCTGGACAGTCCTTCTCGAGATACCCAGGCTTGCTACAGTTGTGAAACTTCCTTTCAGCTTTTGGGTTATTGCAATCCTTGGAATAATTGCCCTTCTACTGGCAGTTATAGCAAGTAACTTCGCTTTTCTACTTTTTTGGCCATCCTTTCCTTTTTGTTGTTGTTGCTTCCTCTTTTTGTTATTACCACCTATCAACACAAAAATTCGCATTGGCCAAATATAAAGAAGTAGAAGCTCCAATACCAGGAAGTATAAAAGGAAAAGCCTTGGATACAGCTATGTCGACGCCAAAAGAAGGAGATGAAATCTTGTTTCTCCTATAACTTTTGATTGGTGGGAGATTCAGACCTAAAACCACTTCCATTGGATTCTGATGATGGTTTCCCATTCCGTGTCACATTAAACAAACGGACGTATCGTTTGGGAATAATGGCTAAAACAAGTTTAACAAAGGCTGTTGACGAAAGGCTGTTGACAAAATCCTGATGACGAAAGGTTGTTGACGAAAGGTTGTTAACGAAAGGCTGGTGACGAAAGGGGTAAAGCCAGAAAAAGACAAAATCGATAGCAGAAGGCTGTAGGAAGCCAGAGAAAGTCAGAAAAAGACAAAAACGAGACCAGAATGGTACAGGAAGCTGGAGAAAGGCAGAAAAAGACAAAAAAAATTGAAAGCCAAAAACGAGAGCAAAAAGGTGACACCAAAAAAGTGGCCAAAAAAGGCGGGAAAAAGAAGCAGCAAAAGGGGCCCAAAACCTCTATAAATAAGACCCCAGGGGTCAAATTTTGGAGGACTTTTCTCATTCCACAATCTTCCTTTCATTTCTTAGAGAGCGAACCCTAATTTGTAAATCAATTTGAGGATTTCTTATGTAACCTCCTCTATGAATAAAATCTTCAAAGTCCTTAAAGTGGATGTAGGTTCAAGTCGAACCGAACCACTATAAATTGTGCGTCTTACTATTTCTGCATATTGTATTGTTCTTTACTATGCTTCTGTATGTATTTTGCTATGCTACCGAATTACCAAATTACCCGTATATAAGTTGTTTAGCTTCTTTGCTACCTTATGCTTTCCTCACGACATAAGCCTTCTCGCACCAACCTTTCCCTTTCCTACAAGCATAGACCCTTCTGCAAGCTAAGTGCAAAACCCCTTTCTACAAGTCGTTTAACCCTTTGTCGAGGGTTGTGCTTAGGGATCCCTTATCCTAAAATAACTGTTGGTTCTTGAATTGCTTAAGCGTGATGATCACCCTATTGAGGGAAGAGTAACTATTCTTTTGGATTCTAAACCTTGATATCTATGAAATGGTGAACTAACTCTGATTTGCAAAGGCTAAACAAACCAGTTTTCCCCTTAGGTCCATTTCCATAGACCTATCCCCGGTGTTGACGAAAAATATCGTTAACATTTTGGCGCTAAATAGAGTGCTTGAACCTCTATTTCCTTTTTCTACCTTTAACCTTTTGGATAGAACTGCCACATTTCTAACTAAGATGTTCTGTCCCGTTTTGGACTAAGCTTTGAAGAAGCAAGATTATAGATGGAGTCTCAACAAGGAGCTTCTGAATACCAAGGTACTCAGAGAATCAATTAAAGAATGATTCAATTGGGGAAAATTGGTAAAGAGGGATCCAACATGTCGTCCATTCCAGAAAACAACATCAAAATAGCCAAATTAGAAACGGGAGGATCTTCAACTTTGTAATCAAACCGAGTCTTCATCAAATCTACATAACAGCCCAATCTCATGGAGAAACATTCAGACATCAAAAGAGGTGGTCTGTTCAAAATAAAACGAAAGCCTAACATGGATAGAAGACAAGAAGCTGTAAGAAATTCCCTTCTCCAAAGAGATAATAATGGTGAAGGTTCCATATGGTATAAAAGAGCACAAACTTGCGTATGATGGGACTACAGACCCTGAAGAATACCTTGCCGTGATTGAGAATTACATGGATACATATAACGCTTCTGAAGCCCTTCGATGCAAGGTCTTCGTGACGACTCTTCGTGGAAGAGTCCTTAAATGGTGCAAGCATTATCATGGCCCTATCATCACAACTTGGAAGCATTTATCCATCGCATTTAGCACACAATTCCATATGCAAAAGGATTCAACAAGTAATACTTACGATTTAGCTAAAATCAAACAAAGACCAAAGGAATCACTTAACTGCTATCTAAAGAGGTTTCACAATAAGTCACTCAAGGTGAAAGGGGATACAGATAGAAAGAAGCCAAGAGTTGTACGATCAGGGTTGCTCGTACTATCCCCCTTTTGGAAGGAGCTTATCTTAAATGAGTGCGGAAGCTTGGATGATTTGTATTCCAAAGCTGATAAATTCATTCTTATGGAAGAAGTACTTAACGCAGAGAAAAGCTTGATGCAAGAACAGAAGGAAGAAGGGCTTGGTTCGAATCCCCTTGCAGAAGGTTCTATTAAATTGAACAAAAGGAAAGACTATTGCTCTTATCACAAGACATAAGGACACAAAACTAGACATTGTTACATCAAGCCAAAAAGAAAAGAAAGATCATTTGAGAAATTCAAAGTAAAATCAAGGGGAAAGCTGGTCAGAGACAATGCAATATGGGAATGAGAACTAAACAATAAGCCTCTTATCTCAAAAAGATTACTTTTATTATGCGTTTAGCTTTATCATTTTACTTATAATCAAACAAATATTAATGTAAGTTCGAGTGCTATTACAGGTAAATACCAAATCGTGTTCAGGCTCAAGCATATAACAAAAGTTGAAGTGGAGAACTTTTTGTTTATGTCTCATCCCATGAGAGGGAACGAAAGGTCAAATGGAAGCACTTAAAGAAACGCAATACATGAATGGATACACATCAAAGCTATCAATCAAAGACAAGCTTCGGTGGAAGCTGTCATACAAATATGTAGCAATGGAATGATTAAACGCTCATCTTAGCTCGGATCAAATAAGATTCTTCTAAATCTTATCTCCCTTATTTCATAATTTCATGACTTTGTCAAACATGTTATATTGACATACTTAAATGCTTCTATGAAAGATGTGGAACCTACACTTGATAAATGATATTAATAAAGCTTTCGGAAGGAGAAGCTACATCAACAAAGCTTCCGAGGGGAGAAGTGCCTACATCGACAAAGATTCCATAGGGAGAAGTTACATCAACAAGGCTTCCGAAGGGAGAAGGTACATCAACAAAGCTTCTGAGGGGAGAAGCTACATCGACAAAGATTCCGGAGGGGGAAGCTACATCAACAAGGCTTCCGGAGGGAGAAGATACATCGACAAAGCTTCTGAAGGGAGAAGCTACATCAACAAGGCTTCCGAAGGGAGAATCTACATCAACAAAGCTTCCAAGGGAAGAAGCTACATCAACAAAGCTTCCGGAGGGAGAAGCTACATCAGCAAAGCTTCCAAAGAGAAAAGCTACAACAAACACAACCTCCGAGAAGAGGAGCATCAAATAAAGCTTCAAGAGAGAGAAGCTATGACAAACGCAACCACCCAGAAGAGGAGCATCAAATAAAGCTTCCAAAGAGAAAAGCTACAACAAACACAACATCCCAAAAGAGGATCGTCAAACAAAGCCTCCAGAAGAGGAGCATCAAATAAAGCTTCCAAGAAGAGAAGCCGCAAAGTTATATCTCCACCTAGTGGAGTCACCTCCTAAGTTGGTCTAACAAACAAAGTTACATCTCCACCTAGTGGAGTCGCCTCCTAAGTGAGGCTAACAAACAAAGTTACATCTCCACCTAGTGGAGTCGCCTCCTAAGTGGGGCTAACAAACAAAGTTACACATCCGCCTTGTGGAATCGCCTCCTAAGTGAGGCTAACACCCCCTACGAATTATAATACCCCTAAGTGGGACTAGTAATTTCCACATCTTCCCATATAAAGGGACCAGTGTCACTCTCTTAGAGAGAATTCATTCATTTGCATATCCTATGGGTTAGGAATAAGACTAGACATTAGATACCCAATAGCTAGAAAGATGAGAGGAATATCCGACGAACGACTAATTAATCAGTGCAGGATAGGGTTAATTTATCTTGAAAGCATTCCTCTACATACGCATCCGAGAAAGTTACTTCTTGGTATATGTAAGATTCTTTCGCCCATGTGTTTATCTATTGGGCTTCCAAGAACCCGCCAATAATTCTTAACTGCTTGATCACTTTCAATGATGTTTGAGTTGTTTAATGTTGTTTGCATGAATAATCCTTGGATGGTGTTTAATGCTCCTATAATAATATTTGGTGATTCTCTTGTGCTTTCATTAAGGTGATTTGTTTAAACAGGATGTTTCACTGTAACTAGCAATCAGAATGTGATTTGTTGATGTGATTTCTGGCTTTCTACTTACCCGAGTGTGAGTCTCAGGGTTTCTTATGATTTCTGGCTTTTTGCTTACTCAAGTGTAAGTCTCGGAGTTTCTATATGATTTTTGGCATTACCTAGTATAATTCTTCAAGTGTGGATTTTTGGTTTCCATTTACCGAGCATGAGTCTCGAGATTACTATTTCTGCTTGCCTGAGTGTGAATCTCAGGATATCAGACACGAACTTCTTATTTTCTATTTACTTGAGTACGACTCTAGACGTTAATACTAATTTCATATTTGGATTTCTGATTTCTTATTTACTCGATCATGAGTCTCTGGGTTTCTACTAATGTCAGAGTTCTGGCCCTCTATCATAAATATCTGGATTCAGGTGTTTGTCTTCCATTATTGTTGGAAGGAATTTTGTTACTCTAACTCAAATTGGAGCTTTGGACCTTTCCCTCATTATTCCAAATGAATATTCTTAACTTAGAATACTTTTAAAAACAAATCCTTAAATTTATACTATTCTAACACTTGAATCTGGCTATGAATTTTCTATTCTCATTTCCAGGTAAAAAGTTCTTGGCTTATATCACCATGCCCAAATATGGAATTTAGGCCAACAAGCTTATTTAGGAAAAGAGAGTTTGTAAATCAAGTACTTGGCTTGGTGCCTCAAGTCTTTTACTTCAAATATCTAAACAAAGGTTATGGTTCCTCAACACTGCACATAGGGAAGTTTTCTAAACTTATGCTATTTTTATCCCTAACTTTATTGCTATAAGTTCTGATTAAAAACAATACTTCATACATTATTAATGAAATATCACTCACTATGCAAGTCCTGTTACTTTTAATAATGTATTATGTTCGTCAATGATGAACCTCTGATTGCAAATATCCTAATGTAAATTTTGGATCTGTTATATCATACTTTCAATAATGAATTCTTGAATATTGAATGTCTAAGGAACAATAATGAAATGCTCATGCAACGCAGATAGAAAATGCTATGCTTTAAATCATATCATCCAACATGAATACATGTTTGAATTTGCACACTATGTCCACAAAAAAGTTCATAACTTTGGCTTCATGTTTAGGCCCTATTTGATTAAAGAAATTTTATGCTTCCCCTTGCATCATTACTCTTGGTTATACGAAACTAATACCAAAGATTTTTATAATTATTCTTGAGTGACAGGAAAGCGGTGCAGGAGCCACAAGATTTTGTCATAAAGAACAAAAGCTTCTTTATACTAGGGAGGGGGGCTAACTGTTAACACCAAAATTCGCATTAGCCAAATATAAAGAAGTAGAAGCTCTAATACCAGGAAGTATAAAAGGAAAAGCCTTGGATACAGCTATGTCGACACCAAAAGAAGGAGATGAAATCTTGTTTCTCCTATAACTTTTGATTAGTGGGAGATTCAGACCTAAAACCACTTTCATTGGATTCTGATGATGGTTTCCATTCCGTAGAGTGGTCACGTTAAACAAACGCACGTATCGTTTGGGAATAATGGATAAAACAAGTTTAACAAAGGTTGTTGACGAAAGGCTAGTGACGAAAGTCTGTTGACGAAAGGCTGTTGACGAAAGGCTGGCGACGAAAGGGGTAAAGCCAAAAAAAAGACAAAACCGACTGCAGAAGACTGTAGGAAGTGGGAGAAAGCCAGATAAAGACAAAAATGAGAGCAGAATGGTATAGGAAGCTAGAGAAAGGCAGAAAAAGACAAAAAAACGAAAGCTAAAAACGAGAGCAAAAAGGTGACACCAAAAAAGTGGCCAAAAAGGGCAGGAAAAAGAAGTTGCAAAAAGGGGCCCATGACCTCTATAAATAAGACCCCAGGAGTTACATTTTGGAGGACTTTTCTCATTCCAAAATCTTCTTTTCGTTTCTTAGAGAGCGAATCCTAATTTGTAAATCAATTTGGGGATTTCTTACGTAACCTCCTCTATGAATAAAATCGTCAAATCCCTTAAAGTGGACGTAAGTTCAAGTCGAACTGAACCACTATAAATTGTGTGTTCTTACTATTTCCGCATATTGTATTGTTCTTTACTATGCTTCTGTATGTATTCAGCTATACTACCAAATTACCAAAATACCCTTATATAAGTTATTTAGCTTCTTAGCTACCTTATGCTTTCCTCACGACATTAACCTTCCCGTACCAACATTTCCCAAAGCCTTAAGTCATTTAATATATCCTTCTGCAAGATGTTTAACTTCCTACCTTGTTACAGGTCTAGACCCTTCCGCAAGCTACGTGAAGAACCCCTTTCTACAAGCCTAGACCCTTCTGCAAGCTATAGAACCTCTTTCTATAAGTTGTTTAACCCCTTGTTGAGGGTTGTGCTTAGGAATCCCTTATCCCAAAATAACTGTTGGTTCTTGAATCGCTTAAGAGTGATGCTCACCCCATTGAGGGAAGAGTAACTATTCTTTTGGATTCTAAACCTTGATATCTAGGAAATGGTGAACTAACTCAGATTTGAAATGGCTAAACAAACCATTTTCCCCTTAGGTCCATTTCCATAGACCTATCTACGGTGTTGACGAAAAATATCGTTAACACCACACTGAGGTGGTTTTGGATCCTCTTTAGCTGCAATAACAATCTCTTCCTTAGGAAACAAACTCTCGTGCCTCAGAGCTTTTTCTACGATCTTCTCGTAAGAGTCATCCAAGTGATCAACCAGCTGATTCCCATGGTTCTTGTCCAAGCCCATGACAAACTTCTTGTTCTTCTGATAAGGAGTCTCGACATATGAGCTGGCATACTTTCATAAGGCTTGAAAATCAGAAACATACTCCAGCACTGGTCGACCATTCTTCTTAATCTCGACAAACCTCTTTAATAGAATAGACTTCTTAATGGTAGAAACAAACTTCGTCTTAAACATGACTTGGAATTTCTCCCATGAAATCTCATCTTCCAGAGTCTTTAGTGTGATAGAGTTCCACCAATCCAAAGCTCTGCCCTATAGCTGTCTTGATGCAAGCTTCTTCTTAGTCGCATCGTCAATGCCCAAGTCTCCAAAAATCTAAATGCAAGTAACAAGCCACCCTTAAATCTCTACAATCGGCTTTGTCCATTTAAACGGCTTCCCTCCTAGAGTAGTGAAATCTTTGCATAGCCTCGCGAAGTCCACATCCCTAGGCACTTGCACTTGATCTCCTGCATCTACAGCGACTACCTCTAGAGCGGGTGCCCCCTCATGATCGCTGCCATCATGGCTTCGAACATAGCCAGGTAATCTAGTATACCTCCATCACCCACTCCAGGAACAGTCTTTTCCCTAGTAGTTTGTCTTGATGTTCGACAACTCATTCTAATTCTGAAAAATAGAATGATTAGTCCACACACGAGAAAAAATGCAAATGAACTTCAAACGCAATTATACTATAAACTGATATATAATATACATCCATCAAAAATCTACAAATACGTCTCTTATACGTTATTACGTCCTTGAACTTTGGCTAAAATCGATTAACCAGAGCTTTGATACCAAATGTGATGACCGCCCACAAATCCTGCATTTAACTAGGGAAATATTGCACTGAAAGACGTGGCAGGCAGCTACGGACGATCATCAGGGTAGGATAACACAAGCGGATCCTATCGTATAACTCACAGTGCAAGGATAAAATATAATAGAATATATACAATAGGCAATAATGGTGAAGCAAAACTGAGCAGATTCTTAAAAAATTTCATATCACCATGAAATATCCATACAATATTGGATTACGCTATAAGAGTCTGTACAAAGTGCCTCACCACAACCACTCAGTGAATACATCAACGAGCGGCGGAAAAACAGCAAATAGTAGGTAATAGGAAAATAATACATAAGCCTCTAGCTTGTCATCGCTCAGTAGCCTAGTCCTCATCAAGATCAACTACCTGTCACCTACTACTCAGTCTGCCCATCCAACACATGGATGAACAACCCAAGGTAATAAGAGAAAACATAAAACCTCGAGTCAGACAACCGTCTTAATGAGTGATCAAACAACCATCTAATATCGTCAATAAAGTATATGAGAATAAGCAGATTAATCAACTAATATACCAAATCAACAGAGAAGAACCCAAACTCATCTTCACCACATCTGACAGTGATAGCCTTTACAAATAATCAAATAAAAACAAACAGTACATTTATGGCAATCAATTATCAAGTGTAGACCATCCTAATCGATATCGACATCCCCCAAGCACAAGCCCCAAAGGCTTAAACCAACATCAGACAAGCACCTAAGAGATATCTCCTTTGATGTAGGACAATCTACACAAGACGATATAAGCAAAACAATCATCATCCATGACTCTGTCTATCACCGCCAATCCTTCTTTGAAACCTTTGTTGATTATATGACCGGCTCATCATCATGCCGTCCGTCAAGGGCTAATGGTAAACCTTGGTTCTATCAAAAACTCCATATGCCATTGTGACTCGTATCTCTAGGCCCATCATGACTGCCCAGGGTACTCGACCATTCAATCGGTCTTTTAAGCGTCCCTATTATACCCCTACTTTGAGTCCGCTAGAACCTACGACAACGATAATTCCTCGGCCTCCATAACTCTAGTCGTCATCACCGATGACTATCCATAAGCTCAAAACACACTTGAGCAACCATTATCCACGAGCTCAAAACACACTTGAATTGTCTGCATATTTGTTGCACTTCACCGATCAACGAACATTTCACAACACCTTGAACATTCCACTGGAACATAACATGAAGCCACAACGAACATTTCACAACACCTTGAACATTTCAACGGAACATAACTCGAAGCCACATCCATTTCCGAGCCAAAATAACAACTATATTTGGTCGATATTAATCGGGTCATTTCCTGTTCATCAGTCGGGTCATTAACTCGCCTTCATCATTTCAACCTGACACATCTGGCACCGACCCTTCATCACACTAACGACCTGCCTTGCAACAAGCAGACCGACCTAACTTCAACCGACCGGTCAACTTTGAGGTGACCCAACTTCCTTGAGATGACCTGACCACCTTACCACTCAAGCTGACCCGACCCAGGTCTTCCCCAACGACCCATACTAACCGACCTGCCTTACTTGGCTTTGGAGAACTTCAGCCGACCCATCAAGCTACCAACCAACGACTCAATGCCATCCACGACTTGATGCATCGACGACCCAAAGCACCAATGACTCATTGCTTGCTGATCCATCTTGTGTCCTGTTCCCCAAGCCACGACATCAACCGACACGACATTCCACGACCCGACTATGGCCAACCCGAAGCCACCAACGACCCATCCATTTCTTGAGCAACAAGCCAAACGACCCGAGGGTTTTCCCCACCGACCCATCTCTTTTCCAACGGATCCATTACTGACTCCGACCGATCCATCGACAAACCACAACATCAATGCACGCAACTCATCCAAATTGACCAATTCAATCATCAACACTTCATGCAATCATCAAACAACATTTGCACAATAATTATTCATCATACAATCATATGAAACTCACCAAATCACGATAAAACAATGAATAAACAAAATAAGGGGTCTAAACTTGCATATACATATGAATTAACATAAGAATTACTGATTTAAGTTACTAGATTAGATCCTGTGGTGATTCAAATGAAAAGATACATACCATGATGTAGGTCTAGGTGAAAACAACTTAAAATGATGAAAATAAGATCAAACAACTCATATACTTGATTGAATCCGTGCGAGAGATGCTTATCACTCACCAAATCTTCGAAATAGCTTGAAAACAACTAATCTCTAATCCGGACAACGAAGAACGATCTTCAAACCTCTCAATTTGATGCGATCTCTTCTCTTTTGATATAGATCTAGCTGAAACATTGATCAACAAAATGAGTATCTAACACAGATAATGGCGATCAAATACTGTCATTATATGAGTCGTAACCATTAGCATACAATAAATATAGAAGTTCATACATCAAATTCTCGAGTTTATATCGAAATATATGGTGTCGAAGTACACAAGTAATCAAAGAGGGGAAAAATCGAATACCATTCCAAATCCAAAGCACAATCGACATAAACCCCAAACAACTAGAACCGACTTGACATAAAAAACTAAAAAAGATTATCACTTACTTTTGCTATCGATGACCAGAGCCACACCAGAAATCGATAAAGGAAGAAGTGATTCGAATCCAAAGTGAACTGCGATTAACTCATGCGAATCGGTCAGAAGCAAATCAGAGGTCAATAAAATTGGAACGATTCAAATCTGAACAAAACTCGCACTGGACTTCAAGTTGGGTGAAACCGATGAATATTAGGGATTCTAATCGGAATTTCTGATGATCGGCGAGCTCAATTGAAGGTGATGGAACAGATGATCGGCAACGATGGTGAATCTGATCCGCGATGAAGTCGATTGAGGGTGAAGTAGTGAGATCAGGTAAGATTGTGGTTATTTTCTCATAGGCTTTCCGCCATTAAAGGGTTGTTTTCAACAAAGGGAAAAGCAAATAGAATGAAATGGAAGGAGGGGAAGGAACGAACCAGAAAACGAAAATATATAGTAAATTTTAAAGTGGGCTTTTGCGATCCATCAAATAAGCCGACCTCAGCCCATTGCAGTTTACGTATACCGATCCACTGGGTAAATTGTTCACGATCCATCAAGGCAGCACATAGGTGACCCATTAGAAGATATCTGTGGCATTAATTTTGAAGCTAGCATTTTCTTCGATAATACAAGATTCGAGGGGAAAATGTTAAACCGTTTAAAACATGATTCAAGAATAATGTGGTGGATCACATAAAAGAGGGATCGAGTAAAATCTACATGGATCGGTTTCTATATTTACAAGGGCATTGGGTCGGTTGTGTTAGTTACACGTTGTATGGATCAGATATGAGCATGGGCAGGCCGGAAAATATGTGTGTGATGAATCGTATACAAGTTAAACATACAGGTCGTGTACAATTGGATCGCATGCATATATAAGCTCTAGTGCATATAAGGGTCGGTGGCTATTGGACGGCAAGAAACTGGATCCGGTTGTTGAGAATTAAGGGTCAGCAAAGCATAGAACACAGCTTCAAAGTGAGTCATCTAGAGTATGGATCGTAGCGCACGACCCATATAGCATGGATCGTTAGGCTAGTCATGTACACATATGATAGAGCGTAGGGTTCCCTGGACTGCAAAAAACGCTGGATTGCATACAATCCATAGGCGTGGATCGTCGGTCGATTCAGAATAATTCATACACATTATTTCAAGCCTCCACATCATTCCATTCTTCGCCTATAAATACCGGACCCCCTCATTCATAAAAGGGGTTAGAATTTCTCTTCCTGAAGGGCTGCCATTATTGATCACCAACAACACTCAAGCTTCTACAACTCCATTAAAGCTTCTTCAAGCATCATTCAAAGATCTCCATCATATTCTCATCGAGAAATCATCGAAGATCATCACCGAGCATAATTATCTAAGATTTAATCTAATAATCACCGCTACTAGTGAGATTCGAAGATATTCGAGAGTGATAGAGAATTCTTAGAGATTGTAGAGAAGAGATAGAAAATCATTGTGAAGGATAAAGAACAGTGTAAAATGAGACCATGTGTGTACCTTATAACGGAGAATGAAATCCTTATTCATAGCGAACATAGGCCGAAATTGAGGCTGAACCACTATAAATTTGCTCTCTACTTTGCTATTTTATGCATTTACTTTCTTTAACCTTGTTTTCTGCATTTTAGAGGTGTCTCCTCACCTCTTGGGGTGTTGACATCCATTTTTTTTGTGTTAACACCTTTAATCCTCTTTTATCTTCTTAATTTGAACATGATAACTTAATCAATTTTCTCAGCAATTAAGTTGATTTAATACTTGTTAATAAGTTCATATGTTATTACACAAGTTGCAACGAGTTTAGGAAACTTTTGGTTGTTTATCGATAAAATGATTTTCGACCACACTATCAATACTTCTTTAAACTAATTATTTTTACAAAACAATTTCAAATTTTGAGTTTTCTATCATTAGTTATTAATTAATTAAATTATGTCTAATAAGTTTATAAAATCATACTTATTTATGTTAAATCCTGCATTAAATGTTTAAGTAATTCAGATATTTAAATATGAAGTATTCAAAATTTCGAGTAGCTGAAGCGAAGATGAGTGACCAAAATAAGCTAGATGTTTTATGTTTATATAATCTAATCAGGCCCTCATCGCTAATATACTACTACCTTGTTATTACTTGATCTAATTTTTTCCTAAAACATGTACCTTTTTTTTTGGCAAGACCGACTGGTTTTATAGTGGTCGTTCCATTGTGTATATATATGGAAAACAAGTGTTTTGTATATGCAGAAAACAACTAAACTAGGGTTTAGGTTGCCCAGACTACCAATCTAGTTTGAAGTGCTAGAACACTATACAAAATAAAAAGTAGGAGTGAAGCAGAGTGCTTCAGCTATTAAAAGGAACCCTAAGGTACCACAACCTTGGTGGTATAAGTGCCAAACATAGAAGTGGAAGACGCGATATACTCAATAAAATCATCAAGAAGTCGAGCAAGGCCCGACTCCTAATCCACTGAGCCTTTTCTGAATAAGTGATTCCTATCCTAGAAAGAATCCAACATATGCATGTCATTCACCCTTCCTGGCAAACCTTTAGTGTACAAAACTAAATCGCTTCGATCAGGACGATTTATTAGTACCTCCAACAAACTTGGATTAAAATTTGTCTAGATTTCAACGCATATTAGATCGCAAATGAACACAAGTCCTTTCAAGATCTCTCCGACAAAAGATAGGTTTAATGACTTATTCCATAACAATAGAACCTACTAGAGGAGCATGAGGCTCCAGAATAATTGAGTTACCAAAAGCGGGAACATGCATAATCGCATCGAGTTAGGAAACTAAAACCCAAATCCTAGTGGAGGCCCGTGGAAGGTGGAGTCTTAACACATGAAAGGCTCTCACTTGAGAAAGTGCACCACTCCGAAATTTGGCCAAAGGATTTACATGAGATGCAAATATATGGTTTCCACTTGGAAGACACATCAATAATAAAAACATGACCTTCGATGTTCACTTCCAGCTTCAAGGGGAGAGGTTTGTCGAGAGTAATCTCAATAAACACTCTAGCAAACACAAGATTTCTTCTGGCAACCATGCTCGGAACAAAACATTTGAGCTTCCCAATGTGGCACGCCAACCAGTTAAGAATAACAAGAGGCTGAAGGGCAGAAGGGATGCTAGTAAACTGGGTCCGAACCGAAATAGAATGGACATGATCTCTAGTTCTATCCGTAGTAGCATTCCAAGAAGTTATGATAAAAGGTTTGCCTCCTAAAATAGCTGGAGCAGTCTCCAAAGCTCTAAGCTTTTCTTCGTTTAATGAGAATTTCAAATAAAACATACCATTGACAAGGGAAACGCAGAAATCGCCCCTAAGCCGCCATGCACTACGACATGCAACTCGCATGTCAAAATTTAGCAGTTTAGAATCTAAGAAAAATCCAACAACATGCTCTTTCTAGAAGGACTTAGCTTCATATATAATTGTCAAAGGCTGAGACGATCTATTGTCTGAAATAGGGATGGAGAAATCAATGGGTGAATATACTCCAGTATTGCTAGGCAATGAAGAGAAACTGAAGTCCAACTAACCATATGAGGCGCAGGTGAGGCAGTGGCATTACTCCAAACACTTTGAGTGCAATCATGAACCTCGGAGTTAGTGCAACTGGCGACTTAGGTCCACCCACAATTGGCTCATTCGAGCATTCCGCAAAAACAACTACTTTCTCTTTTCCTGACTTGACAACATCTAACACATTTGAGTCACTAACATCCACAGGAAAAGCTTAGGCACCTACAACTAGAGCGTGAAGATCAATACCTTGGATATGAGGCCATTCAGAGGGAGCTGCTGCGTTCATCGAGGAGACAACAAAGAGGCGTAACAGCAATGGAGAGACCATTGGCAAGACTCGAGGGACAAAGGGAATATCAAGAAGAAAATTAGCCATAGCATCGACAGAGGAAGATTTAGCAGTCAAAGAGGCCAAAGAAGATTCAGACAAGGCTGGATCGGATGAATCCAAATTATCATCAAACGTTGTAGACTTTCAATTTGAACTTACGCCCAGATCTGGTGCTGGAATCGGGAGTACGAGACCCAAGCGACGCTTGGAATCACGTATGGCGCTTCTTGTTTTCGGGCATCAGCGAGACGCTGGGGCAGGAGAAGAAAGGCATAGGGATAGAAGTGGATTAGATGGTAGGAAGGAAGTTGAGATCCAGATCTGCCGCCATTAATATGAAGGAAGTTGAAATAAAGCTGAAAGCAGTATGACGGAAAAATATTAGTACTATATTCTAAAACGTGCACTTAAACCTAAACACATCTTCAAATATATTCTATTCAGGGGATTTTGTTTAAAGGCTTCTAAAGTTTTTTAATCTCTAAGATAGCCTCTTCAAAATTTAGTCATAATGGCACCAAAGGTAAATAAAGTTACTTTACGGTATCATTATATGAGAACATCATGCAAAATATTTTTTTCAAGTAAGTACAGAACAATATTAAATCATATCATGTGAAAATAAGATGTTGGCATAAGATAAGAACAATTATTACATTATGCAATAGAAAAATAAGCTTTAGATCCTTCTTTTGAATTCATAAATACGAAACTTATATTATAGCACTGTCCATCTCATTAAATTTTTGTCCTCCTGATTTACTTATTTGAGAACTTCTCAATAAAATGTTCAGTGTATGTCCTTAAGACTAAAAAAATTAATGAATTTTGCCCTGCATGTTATTTTCTCATTTAAGTTAACTAGTATTCATTTACTATTCATACGAACCAAAATATATGAAATTTCATTATACGTATAGTCTTTATACATTTGAGAAAAAAAATTATAAAATTGATTTTTTATTCAAATATAAAGATACCTTGATCACAAAACTAAAAAAGTATACACAAGTAATGCTGGTACTTCTAATTTTTTGATCATGTAATACAAAAATTTATCATACATTACATATAACATAATTTACTTTTAACAATTTCAATGATAAATTTATATTTTGTAACATTACGTCATGAACACGTAAAAATTAGATAATTATAAAACCATTCTCACCTTTAACGTGGTACTAAACCTTTGATAACTCAACCAAACAAGTTTACAATGAAACGTAAGGGAGCAATTAGAAGGAGATTTGAGCGTGGTATCTGAGAAGGAAGTTAATTAAAGAAGAAAATGTATGGAAGAAAACGAGATATTTGAGCTGAAAATCTAAATGGAGTATTTGAAATTTATTAATTGCTTGTATTTAGTCAAACTAATTTCATAACGTCGAGCACTTCGATACGATCATAAAGCAAAAGTCCACATACCAAACGCACTTCATTTGCCCAAGTACTTATTTTCATAAGTTTTTCACAATTTAGACTCAAATGAAATATAATTGTTAGAAGTGCTAATTTCCGTTCAACATCTCAAATGCAGCGGAAAGCAACACTTAGTTGAAAACGCCATTTTACAGGTCAATCTCCGTTGCGGCGTACAATGCATTGGATACGAATAAATAATTTACTTCCATTTCTTTTTTTGTTGATCTCATAACTCAATTAAACACTATGGAACAATATTTTGCGATTTTCAAAATTTTAACCATAAGTATTGTATAACAAAGTGAAATCTATGTAGAATTCAAATTTTCACGATGATTTTTGAATATAAATATAATTTTTAATATCAGTACCTTGTCAAATTTACGATTAACAAATTAGCATAAGAATTCAAAGATTAAGTTAGCGCCAAAATTTTAAAATCAGTCTTACTAGGAAACTAATCCCTAGAATAAGGTGCAAAATTTGAGGAAGCATGTTGTTATTAACACCACAAAATACCCTATACTTACCCAATAAAAACATTAACGACAATTAAAAGTCTTATTATAACCTACTAATCATTATAGCTGAGATATTTTTGAATCTTTTTTATTGGATTTTTTACTGAATTATAATAGATAAATGATTTTTTTTCATTTTAATTTAATATATTCCAGCGCTATGTTGTGATATATTCATAAACAAATGTTACTCGATCGTGTTCAATCAAACAAAAATGAAAGAGAATAAATAAATTAAAGGATTTTAGTTGCTTCTTTGTTTACATGTATCCTATATGTGTGGACCTTGTAATTCATAGGAAATATTTTTGCTAGATTTTCAATTTGTCATTATGCAATGGAAAAGTGAGTGTTATTCCACTTTTACCTTTCATTTTGAATTTCAAAAATATGTTTAATTTTGTATGTAGACATGTGTAAATTCAAGTGTTTTTGTATATTAATCAGATTCAAATAATTTGAATATTTTAGGAAATTAATGAGCCTAACGCATTTAGTGTTCTAGCTTGTATTGTTAGATTTCTAATTTGTCATAACAGTGATGCAAAGAAAGTACCAGTTTTCTCTTTCATTTAAATTTAGTATGGTGCTAAGGACATCCCAATTTACTTTTCCTACTACCGCTACTAAAAAATAGCACAAGAAATATTATTACACTCTTCTTAATACCTCATGTAAAAAATAAGGGTAACCACACCACCGTTACCTTATTTTCCTCTTGTCTCTTATTAGTTCCTCTTTCATTTCATTTTGAAACCCTAGCTCTTCAATCGATCGATCAACGATAAATTGTTCGACGCCGCAATAATGCCGAGAAAGAAGAAAGCTGCAGATATATCATGGTATCAACCCCATTCAACTTAATCAAGCAAGTTTAGGGCTTCAAACGGTAAAAATTTGAAATTTCCCGTGGGAAAGATGAAGTAGATAGTGATTGTTGTTGATTAATGTTTTCATATTAGGGCTAACTACATGATTAGTTCAGCAAATACTGGTTGAGTGGGAGATTAGAATGGAGAGGTAATGTGGTATTAGGAAGCATACAAAATTTAATGATTTTTTTTTTTTAATTGCGGTATTAGGAAGAGGACATTGGGGTGCCCTTAACACCACACATTTCTGAAAATTTGTTCAATTTTACAAGTCGACATGGTTGAATTTAAATATTTTTGTATATTGATTAGGTTGATAATTAAACCGATCGTTAGGGAGGTTTGCTCACTATCACTTGGCCAAAATAAACTTTTTCAAACCGACCGTTAGGGAGATTTGCTTACTGTCACTTGACCAAAACAAACATTTGTGAAGCCAAAAAAACATGGAATATGTCTGCAACATGTCTCTTTAATTCTCTTCAAATCAATTTAACTAATTTTTATTGGTCTAATTCCCTTAGTTTTTTCTCCACTTTTGTCTCCATAGATCTCTCTAATTTGAAGTATTCTCTATAACATTATTTTTTGATGCTCAACTAAGATTAATAAGAAAAAAAACTATTTTTTTAAACCATGCAATCTAACGGTCGGTTTCCCACCGTTGTACAGTTGTATTAGTATAAAGTATATTTTAGGAAATTGATGAACCCAGCTGATTCAGGGTTCTCTCAAACATTAAGATAGTATTTTCTATTACATTATTTTTTGATGTTCGACTAAAATTAATAAAAAAAAATCTTTTTTTTGTTTAAACCATGCAATATATCGGTTTGTTCACCACTGTTGTGCGATTGTACTAGTATTAAGTATATTTTAGGAAATTGATGAGCCCAGATGATTCAGGGTTCTCTCATACAATAAGATATTAAATTTAAAAAATGACCGTTGTCTTGGAAAAGCTTCCAGAGTACGCATTTTTCAATCAATTTTGTTAGAAGGCCCTAATGAAATTCAGGTTAATTGTCCGAAATAAAAATAAAGGTAATTTTTATTCTAATCCACAATATTAGTAAGTTAATCCACCCTATTTTATAGGATCGTTGATTTTTACTAAAATTTAGATTTTAATCAGTTTATCCACAAAAAAAGCTACTTATTTTCTCTTCTTCTCAATCTTCTTCTCTGTATTTTCCGTCGTCTTTTTATTTTTGGAATCCTAGCATCTAAATCCAAGCTTAAGCAGAGTAATTCAACGTAATAACAGTAAGTAATTTGTTTAATTTTTTTTTTTTGAAGTTGATTAATTGTATACAAAATTGTAGTTTTTTTTAATATCACCATTATCACATATAATTGTAGTCAGCTATTTTCTGAAATCTTGAAATAATTGTACATTAGTAGAATATCATTTTATTCAAATATTGTAATAGGAGTATAGGCTGTTTGGATAACATTCACTATCTAGACCCCCTAAGTAGTTATACTCTCAAACGAATATTATAATGTACAATTTTCTCTTTTATTGATTTGTTAGTATTGTTTCATTACTTGCTATTTGTCTAATATGTAGATCTTCAATTTGATTTTAGTACTTATTTATTGCTGTTGTCCGGTACAGTTGGTAATTTATCTTCAAAATATTAAGCTATTTGAAAACATTTGATGCGAACTCCTCTACTGGAATCTTGTTCTTAATTTTTATTTTCATAATCATCTACTACCATATCATGACAGATCATGTTCAGAGATAATTTGTAACAACCCGGAAATTCTGAGCTAATTTAAAATTTTTATTTCGGCAATTTTAGTGAATTTTGAATATTTAAAATGAATTATTTTAAATAATAATGACAAGAAATTTATTTTGAATAGAATTCGAAGTATATATTTATATAGATCGACGTTAGAATATAAATAATTATTTATAATTATAAAAGGAATTGAAAATGGTGCGGTAGTTCGATAATTCGATTTTAAACTTCAAATGAATGTACAGGATTCAAAATAAACTTGATTTTAGTGAAACCAAAAATATTAGAATCTAATTGAGAATATCTTTCCGACGAATCCGAAAATTTGAAATTTCATTGCGGGAATCAAAAGATATGCCCAGTTGAAAATTCAGAATAGTCGCTATGGAATTCTGACCCTTAAAAATGGAAATTTTGCAGACGACCTCGGTTTTCGACGAAACCACTTTTGTTGGATCCGTGATGTCAAGTTATTTCTAGATTCCAAAATTCGTAATTTTTCGAATCAATATGTGAGCGTGGCAAAGGAAAACGTGTTTTGTCAATTTCAATCGACCTGAAAATGGCCATTTTTCAAACGGTCTCAGAATTCAACGAAATTAGTTTTGTTAGGACCGTATCGTCAATACGAAGCTAGAAAATATTTTTCGGGAATTTTTAGTGTTCGTATGTGACCCCAGTAAATTGAAATGCGCATTTAAATTCAATATATAGAGTTATATTTTGATTTTGACGAAAACTGATCGAAACGATCGAATCAGCCTACGATGAATATCCCATTGCGTTCGGAATGGGGGTAATTAGCTAGGGATGACAGGCGTTGGGTCTCGTTTTGAGATCGAAATTATAAGCTACTTTTTGGGAGAATAAAATAATAATTAATTAAATTATATAAACCAAAGCCCCTCTCTCCTTTCCCAATGTCAAACCCTCAGACCCGAAATCAAATAAAAAAAAAGAAAACCGCTCAATCTCTCCAGCCCGCCCCCTCATCGCGATTAGCCTCCGACCTTCCCCCAATGTCGCCCCCCTCTTACTCCTCCTCCCCCCTCGTCGCACCCCCCTCCTCCTCATCGCTGACCAAACCCCCCCCCTCTGTTCTTCTTTAAATTGAGGCCCCTGCTACTTCGAGTACCAACACAGCACCCCTCCCACCGCCTCCTGACATCAACGCGCCTCCCCCATCCTCTTTCCGACGAACCTCCGCCAGCGGAGGAAGACCCCCCCCCCCCCCCCCCCCTCTCGATTTTTATTGTAAGTCTTCTTCTTTTTATTTATTATTTTAATTTGTTTTGAATGGTGTAGTTTTCGTAGAAGAAAAGTGTGGTTTTAACTATAAAAGATCCGATTTTTATTTAGTTAAAAAGTTCGATTTTTATTTATTTAAAAGATTCGATTTTTAATGATGAAAAGAGTTGATTTTTATTTATAAAAAGATAAGGCTTTTATGATAGGAAAGACGAGATTTTTATTATAGAAAAGATGAGATTTTTGCAAAGGAAGTGATAAAGTTATGATTTTTATCTAGGAGAAGAAGCGATAAAAATGTGATTTTTATCTAAGTAGAGTTTAAATTAAAATATAATTTTTATTTAAAATAGAAAAATATTTTATTTTTGAAATTAAAAAGATACGATTTTTATAATATATAGATAATAAAAATTCGATCTTTTGTAAATAAAAGGAATAAAAATATGTTTTTTATATCATAGGAAGTATAAAAATATGATTTTTATTCATGTAGAGTAATAAAAATATAATTTTTATTATATTACTAGCGGTGTAAAAATAGAATTTTTATCTATATAGTAGCGGTATAAAATTAGATTATTTTTATATACATAGCAACAATATAAAAATGTGATTTTTATATATGTAGTGGCTACGAGCAACGAAAGTGACAAAAGGCGAGCACGACGAAGACTTCTACATAAGAAGAGTCGTGGCGTTTGGTTTAGCTATTCGCTGAGAACTTCTCACCTTTAATTTTCTTTTTCTAGTTAAAATATATACTAGGATGCAAACGGTGTTTAGCAGCACACGACACCCGTCGTACACAGACCATGGACGGCTTGTATGTTTGTTTGTTTGATTTTGATGTGTAGTTGATTGAGTGATGTGAAATGAAATAAAATATTTTATATAGTTAATATATTTTATAGTTGAAAATAGAATTTTTAACGTGTAAATGTAATGAATAATTATAAACAAATCGAACGATTTGCTTATATACACGCATTTGATTGATATTGATTGGGACGATAAATTTTACACATCGCCCAACTGCACAAATAAAATCTGTGTTTGTTAGATTGAAACCCCACACGGGTGTTGGGATGATATATAACTTACACTAATCCCAATGATTAGCTGTATATCGATCGATTGATTGACAGACTGTTGTAAGCGCTAAATATTTATATTTGATGCTTATACAGTGTAGGACACACTTTGGATGATGGTTGATTGTTTCTCGTCGTTGTTGTATATATGAATTGGATGAAATCCATAAAACTGAAATTATATGGTAATTGACTGTGCCTGATTCCAGTTCAGAATTATCGAATATTTTGAAATATTTGAAATGAAATATTTTGAAATATTTGAAATGAAATATTTGAAATAGAAATATTTGAAATGAAATATTTGAAATAGAAATATTTGAATAAGAATATTTGAAATAGAAATATATAAAGCCGTGTCGATTAGATTGACGCCATTTTGACGTGAATGATATTTATATCTATTTTATTCGTTTTTTATAATGATTATCGGAAAGGAATTGATTTCAAATTATAATGTTTTGAAAATATTATCATTTATATATAGATGATATGGAATATTCAATTTTGATTAGAAATTGAATATGAAGTTGAAATCGATTTGAAATGAATTTAAAACGATTTCTAAAATATGTTTTAAAAAGGAAATCGATGGAGTATATATTATATATATTATATATATAATATACTGGCCTGAATAGAACGCACCGCGGTAGTTCGCGAATTTCGACCATTGACTTCGAATGGATATTGCGGGAGATCCGACCGTCGGATTCTCCTAAAACCGGAACCATTGGGTTCGTATCGAAAAGAGCTTTATAATGAATATTAGAGATTTGAAATCTAACGGTTGGATTTGGAATTATATCCAAATCAAATTTGGAAAAGGTCGTTGTAAGTGCAGTTCGATGGCCGTTGATGGAAATCGCCTGTACGGGCCTTGATAAAATTATTAAAAATAGTAATAATTTGTGTAAAATCATAAGAAATGAACTAATTTTGAATTAGAATAATAATTTATTTATTTTAAATAAATAAATTGGATTTGAAATGGTTTTAAAATAAACCAGAATTTCCAATAATTGAATTGGAATGGATTTGAATCGAAATTGTCTTTGGAATATTTCGATGTTGGATTTCGTGATGATACAGATATTGTTGTGGGAATTTGAAAGATATATTACTATCGTTATTTCCAATACGATATTTGTTGGTCGTAGAATTTGATATTGAATATAAGCCGATATATTTTCTATTCAGAGCCTTGTATTTAATATCAAATGTGATTTGGGTTTGTCGTGAATGGTGTCTTCATTAACACTGTTCTTAAACCCAGTTGAGAAAAAGATTAAATCCTTTTATTTAGATTTAATGAAGTGTACCAATTAAATGGTATTTAATTGGAATTGAATTTGAATTGATTTTTGAGTTTATCGTGAACGGTGTTTTAAATAACACTTGTTCTTTAACCCGATAATTAATGGAATGTGATTTTGGGTTGTCGTGAACGGTATCTTCAATAATACTGTTCTTAGACCCAACTGAGTTAAGAAAATCAGAAACTAACTGGAGATTAGTTAAGTTGAATGGCTGATAGAATGGAACGTGATTTTGGGTTTATCGCGAACCGTGTTTTAAATGACATTGATTCCTTAACCCGGTTAAAGATTAAAACTAAGTGGAGTTTTAATGAATCTTTAATTAGATTGAAAAGGTCGAGAGTGGAGTATCACCAGTTTTGCTCCAGGCGATAGTTAAATCTTTAATTAGATTTGAACGTGAAATGGTAATTGAATTTACCGATAACACAGTGGTGTTAGATATGAAGTATAACCAGTTTACTTCATGGGATGAATAGGTTGGGATTGGGAAATAAAATAAATGATTACTTCGGTGTGGTTCGCTAATCCCGACTAGTTTGATTTGATATTCAAAGGAAGAATGAAGAATAAATTTAAAATAATTTAGCTTTGATAAAATTAATGGGAACCTTTCCCTAAGAATGTGAAATTTAGAAACTAACTGTCGGTTAGCTAAGAAGAATGGTTTCCTGGGTATTGATCTGATGTTGGTTTCGGCCTTCGTGGTTAATATTTGAGGAATTATTCTCTTGCTAATTTACGGTTAGTGACTGATGAATTGGAATGAGGCGTACGTTGTGTTTGTGTAACACTTGTTTATTATATACGTGAGTTATTCAGAAAGACCGGGTTTATCCCATTCTGAATAACTAATTCGACATGGTGTCGAGGATGAAGACGGTGGTCGAAGACCGGAGGTCTTCACATCGTTTGGATAATTACTGATGATCTTGATTGGGTTGTACACGCAGGAGGAGGGAATCAGTTGGTGATCATCCAGACGTACTTGGAGATCGATGGATATGCGAGGTACAAGGTGCCTCCGGTTTCGTTCAGGCCCAGAGCGAACTCGTAAATGGACCGTGTGTCTGACATTGGATATCATTATGTGTGATTGATGGATATCGGTTGCATGGAGTGGTCTTCCTGTGTGGCATGCTAAGATGCCAACGATCAAGGCTTGTGTTGAAAAGCAAGGTCTTGTGGTTGATGATCAAAGCATTGCATGTGTGGCATAGCTTTGTGTAGCGTTAATTCGCGAGCCTCACACCCCGGTTGTGAACCAGAAATGGGAGAGGACCTCAGGGAGGACATGCGTTTTCTTCTAGCTTGGGTGGTGTCAGTGCCTAAATTGGCTGACATTTATATACTTTTCACCTGTGTGGTTGTTGCTGTTGCAAGGCGCCTCGGTTATATCGTTCGATCCGGGACCGATGAAGTCATTCGTTGGCTCATTTACGCCCCAAAGGGTGGGGAAACGTAGTGTTCAGGCATAATAATCCACATCGGTGGACCGGCCCTGACGATCCAAGGGGCAGTTGCGGCTGTTCCTGAGACTCGGGCTAGACAGTCTCGAATCGGCTGAGGACTGTCTTTTGCCTCGGTTCACAGATGGAAATCAAGCTTCCAATACGTGACATTTGCGGTTTTGATTGTAGAGCCTAGTATGGCGACATAGTGTTATGGGGCACTTATGCCGCCTATGATTGATACTTACGATGGAAATTGTTTTTGACACTATACATTTATAGTACTATCAAAATAATCTGTTTTATGTGTATCAAGCATTCTTTGGTATTATAAGGTAAAAACCCAATCCTCCGGCTTGCGTTGCATTGTGTGATGGGACCTGAGTCTTATAACAGCTTCATTGTTCTTTATTTAGCATTGCGCTATTGTTTTATGCACTGGTATTCTTGGGAGGAAACCTGTTCCGTGTTATACGGCATGGTCCCTTGATTTACCTAACTTTAAAATAAAGATTAATAATTGTTTTAGTTCTCACACCATTCACATGACTGACCTGGACTTTATTGTTTTGACCTAAAATCTGGGTGCCCTTATTTTGACATGGGCAGCTGGTAGTTTTGGTTTTGCAGATTTATATTCACAGGAACCGGGTTTACAGCTGGAATGATATTCGGAAAGCTCTGTATCTGTATATCTCTTTCAGTTGTGTATTGTATTATTTTCCGCTGCTATGTAATTTATTGTAATCTCTGATATTTATCGAATGTATTTTATTTGTTAATACTCTGTATATTATTGTTATCTGATGGAATTGTTGTAATATACAATGAAATGTTCTTCTGTTTGCATTCCAATTTGTCGTGTTCTCAAAACAATCAGGGGTTTCGAACGGTCTGGGTCGGTTTAGCGACTGATTCGGATCGAGCGAAATTCCTTGTTGTCACAGCTGGTATCAGGGCTTTGGTTTACAAAGCTCGAGAACAAGACATATTAGAACCATACGAAAGAATTCATCAGAGATTGGATTAGTTATATCAAATGGGAATGACTCGTTAGAGATGAGATCAGTAGCATCCTAGAACGAGTGTGAAGTGTGTTGTTTTTAAAAATAAAAATTGTAAATAAATTTGTTTTGAAAATTTAATTCAATTATTCGTATTTGAATATTTATTTGTATTGAATTTGGACAATCCAATATATGAAGACTTTGCATATACGTTTGATCCACGGGTATTCGAAGTTTTAATATACTGGATAGATATAGAATCACACTCTAGTCGCCCGGAGATGATTCGACTGATGATGTATGGCATCAGTAGTTTATATTCGAGTCTCGAAAGTCGGATATCTATATATTTCCATTAGGCTGGTGTGAGAACCAAAATATAGTTAGAATATATTGTTGTGACTTGGCATCAAAAATGTGATTTGGACTACATATCAAAATTATGGATTTGAAACGTTAATCAACTAATTGATTGTTGAATGTGTTGTTTGATTATTGTTTTGATTAATTAGAATTTTGAACCATTATGTCAATTTGAACCAAATAGTGAGTTGTATTGAAAATTGGTTGCATTTGCATATATGTACATGTGCTTACATTGAACAGGTCATAGCAAGGAGGCCAGAGAAGAGGAATAAAATTGTTTGCCCGACAAATAGGTACATGTTTATTGTATTTCTTGGGTTTTGGATGATTTTATGAGCCGATTGGCTACCTGCTTGGCTTTTTCATTTTGATTGAAGAAGGCCATGGGAGGCTATATGAAATATCCCCAAGTCCCCGGTGCAGGGGAGGTTATGGCGAAAATTTTCGAAAATTTAGGGTGTTAGCCAAATTTTTGAAAATTTTGAAAGGTTCTTAGAAACAGAAAAGTTAAAGAAATTAAGCCGTAATGAAAATAAAGAAAGTTGAGTTGATTAGTTAAACAACTTTCAGCTTCGTTCCTTTTCGGGGACGAAAAGTTTTAAATGGGGTAGATTGTAACAACCCGGAAATTCTGAGCCAATTTAAAATTTTTATTTCGGCAATTTTAGTAAATTTTGAATATTTAAAATGAAATATTTAAAACAACAATGACGAGAAATTTATTTTGAATAGAATCCGAACATATATTTATATAGATCGCCGTTAGAATATAAATAATTATTTATAATTATAAAAGGAATTGAAAATGGTGCGGTAGTTCGATAATTCAATTTCAAACTTCAAATGAATGTAAAGGGTTCAAAATAAACCGGATTTTAGCAAAACCAAAAATATTAGAATCTAATTGAGAATATCTTTCCAACGAATCTGAAAATTTGAAATTTCATAGTGGGAATCAAAAGATATGCCCAGTTGAAAATTCAGAATAGTCGCTATGGAATTCTAGCGCTTAAAAATGGAAATTTTGCCAACGACCTCGGTTTTCGACGAAACCACTTTTGTTGGATCCGTGATGTCAAGTTATTGCTAGATTCGAAAATTCGTAATTTTTCGAATCAATATATGAGTGTGGCAAAGGAAAACGTGTTTTGTTAATTTTGATCGACCTGAAAATGGTCGTTTTTCAAACGGCCTCAGAATTCGACGAAATTAGTTTTATTAGGACTGTATCGTCAATACGAAGCTAGAAAATATTTTTTGGGAATTTTTAGTGTTTGTATGTGACCCCAGTAAATTGAAATGCGCATTTAAATTCAATATATAGAGTTATATTTTGATTTTGACGAAAACTGATCGAAACTATCGAATCAGCCTATGATGAATATCCCATTGTGTTCGGAATAGGGATAATTAGCTGTGGACGATGAGCGGTGGGTCTCGTTTTGAGATCGAAATTATAAGCTACTTTTTGGGAGAATAAAATAATAATTAATTAAATTATATAAACCAAGGCCCCTCTCTCCTTTCCCAAAGTCAAACCCTCAGACCCGAAATCAAATTAAAAAAAAGAAAACCGCTCAATCTCTCCAACCCACCCCCTCATCGCGATTAGCCTCCGACCTTCCCCCAACGTCGCGCCGCCCCATCCCCCCCTCTTACTCCTCCTCCCCCCTCATCGCACCCCACTCCTCCTCATCTCTGACCAAATCGCCCCCCCTCCGTTCTTCTTTAAATCGAGGCCCCTGCTCCGTCGAGGACCAACGCAGCACCCCTTCCACTGCCTCCTGACATCAGCGCGCCTCCCCCATCCCCTTTCCGACGAACCTCCGCCAGCGGAGGAAGACTCCCCTCCCCCTCTCTCGATTTTTATTGTAAGTCTTCTTCTTTTTATTTATTATTTTAATTTGTTTTGATTGGTGTGGTTTTCGTAGAAGAAAAGTATGGTTTTAACTATAAAAGATCCGATTTTTATTTAGTTAAAAAGTTCGATTTTTCTTTATTTAAAAGATTCGATTTTTAATGATGAAAAGAGTTGATTTTTATTTATAAAAAGATAAGGCTTTTATGATAGGAAAGACGAGATTTTTATTATAGAAAAGATGTGATTTCTGCAATGCAAACGAAGTGATAAAGTTATGATTTTTATCTAGGAGAAGAAGCGATAAAAATGTGATTTTTATCTAAGTAGAGTTTAAATTAAAATATAATATTTATTTAAAATAGAAATAGATTTTATTTTTGAAATTAAAAAGATATGATTTTTATAATATATAGATAATAAAAATTCGATCTTTTTATAAATAGAAGGAATAAAAATATGATTTTTATATCATAGGAAGTATAAAAATATGATTTTTATATCATAGGAAGTATAAAAATATGATTTTTATTCATGTAGAGTAATAAAAATATAATTTTTATTATATTACTAGCGGTGTAAAAATAGAATTTTTATCTATATAGTAGCGGTATAAAATTAGATTTTTTTTATATACATAGCAACAATATAAAAATGTGATTTTTATATATGTAGTGGCTACGGGCAACGAAAGTGACAAAAGGCGAGCAAGACGAAGACTTCTACATAAGAAGAGTCGTGGCGTTTGGTTCAGCTATTCGGTGAGAACTTCTCACCTTTAATTCTCTTTTTCTAGTTAAAATATATACTAGGATGCAGACGGTGTTTAGTAGCACCCGACACCCGTCGTCCACAGACCATGGACGGCTTGTATGTTCATTTGTTTGATTTTGATGTGTAGTTGATTGAGTGATGTGAAATGAAATAAAATATTTTATATAGTTAAAATATTTTATAGTTGAAAATAGAATTTTTAACGTGTAAATGAAATGAATAATTATAAACAAATCGAACGATTTGTTTATATACACACATTTGATTGATATTGATTGGGACGATAAATTTTACACCCAACTGCACAAATAAAATCTGTGTTTGTTAGATTTAAACCTCACATGGGTATTGGGATGATATATAACTTACACTAATCCCAATGATAAGCTGTATATCGATCGACTGATTGACAGACTATTATAAGCGCTAAATTTTTATATTTGATGCTTATCCTGTGTAGGACGCACTTTGGATGATGGTTGATTGTTTCTCGTCGTTGTTGTATATATGAATTGGATGAAATCCATATAACTGAAATTATATGGTAATTGACTGTGCCTGATTCCAGTTCAGAATTATCGAATATTTTGAATTATTTGAAATGAAATATTTTGAAATATTTGAAATGAAATATTTGAAATAGAAATATTTGAAATGAAATATTTGAAATGAAATATCTGAAATAGAAATATTTGAAATGAAATATTTGAAATATAAATATTTGAATAAGAATATTTGAAATAGAAATATATAAAGCCGTGTCGATTAGATTGACGCCATTTTGACGTGAACGATATTTATATCGATTTTATTCGTTTTTATAATGAATATCGGAAAGGAGTTGATTTCAAATTATAATGTTTTGAAAATATTATCATTTATATATAGATGATATGGAATATTCAATTTTGATTAGAAATTGAATATGAAGTTGACATCGATTTGAAATGAATTTAAAACGATTTCTAAAATATTTTTTAAAAAGGAAATCGACGGAGTATATATTATATTATATATATATATATATATATAATATAATGGCCTGAATAGAACGCGCCGCGCCGCGGCAGTTCGCGAATTTCGACCATTGACTTTGAATGGATATTGCGGGAGATCCGACTGTTGGATTCTCCTAAAACTGGAACCGTTAGGTTCGTATCAAAAAGAGCTTTCTAACGAATATTAGAGATTTGAAATCTAACGGTTGGATTTGGAATTATGTCCAAATCAAATTTGGAAAAGGTCGCTGTAAGTGCAGTTCGATGGCCGTTGATGGAAATCGCCTGTACGGGCCTTGATAAAATTATTAAAAATAGTAATAATTTGTGTAAAATCATAAGAAATGAGATAATTTTGAATTAGAATAATAATTTATTTATTTTTAAATAAATAAATTGGATTTGAAATGGTTTTTAAATAAACCAGAATTTCCAATAATTGAATTGGAATGGATTTGAACCGAAATTGTCTTTGGAATATTTCGATGTTGGATTTCGTGATGATACAGATATTGTTGTGGGAATTTGAAAGATATATTACTATCGTTATTTCCAATACGATATTTGTTGGTCGTAGAATTTGATATTGAATATAAGCCGATATATTTTCTATTCAGAGCCTTGTATTTAATATCAAATGTGATTTGGGTTTGTCGTGAATGGTGTCTTCATTAACACTGTTCTTAAACCCAGTTGAGAAAAAGATTAAATCCTTTTATTTAGATTTAATGAAGTGTACCAATTAAATGGTATTTAATTGGAATTGAACTTGAATTGATTTTTGGGTTTATCGTGAACGGTGTTTTAAATAACACTTGTTCTTTAACCCGATAATTAATGGAATGTGATTTTGGGTTGTCGTGAACGGTATCTTCAATAATACAGTTCTTAGACCCAACTGAGTTAAGAAAATAAGAAACTAACTGGAGATTAGTTAAGTTGAATGGTTTCTTGGGTATTGATCTGATGTTGGTTTCGGCCTTCAGGGTTAATATTTAGAGAATTGCTCACTTGCTATTTTACGGTTAAAGGCTGATAGAATGGAATGTTATTTTGGGTTTATTGCGAACCGTATTTTAAATGACATTGATTCCTTAACCCAGTTAAAGATTAAAACTAAGTGGAGTTTTAATGAATCTTTAATTAGATTGAAAAGGTCGAGAATGGAGTATCACCAGTTTTGCTCCAGGCGATAGTTAAATCTTTAATTAGATTTGAACGTGAAATGGTAATTGAATTTACCGATAACACCGTGGTGTTAGATATGAAGTATAACCAGTTTACTTCATGGGATGAATAGGTTGGGATTGGGAAATAAAATAAATGATTACTTCGGTGTGGTTCGCTAATCCCGACTAGTTTGATTTGATATTCAAAGGAAGAATGAAGAATAAATTTAAAAGAATTTAGCTTTGATAAAATTAATGGGAACCTTTCCCTAAGAATGTGAAATTTAGAAACTAACTGTCGGTTAGCTAAGAAGAATGGTTTCCTGGGTATTGATCTGATGTTGGTTTCGGCCTTCGTGGTTAATATTTGAGGAATTATTCTCTTGCTAATTTACGGTTAGTGACTGATGAATTGGAATGAGGCGTACGTTGTGTTTGTGTAACACTTGTTTATTATATACGTGAGTTATTCAGAAAGACCGGGTTTATCCCATTCTGAATAACTAATTCGACATGGTGTCGAGGATGAAGACGGTGGTCGAAGACCGGAGGTCTTCACATCGTTTGGATAATTACTGATGATCTTGATTGGGTTGTACACCCAGGAGGAGGGAATCAGTTGGTGATCATCCAGACGTACTTGGAGATCGATGGATATGCGAGGTACAAGGTGCCTCCGGTTTCGTTCAGGCCCAGAGCGAACTCGTAAATGGACCGTGTGTCTGACATTGGATATCATTATGTGTGATTGATGGATATCGGTTGCATGGAGTGGTCTTCCTGTGTGGCATGCTAAGATGCCAACGATCAAGGCTTGTGTTGAAAAGCAAGGTCTTGTGGTTGATGATCAAAGCACTGCATGTGTGGCATAGCTTTGTGTAGCGTTAATTCGCGAGCCTCACACCCCGGTTGTGAACCAGAAACGGGAGAGGACCTCAGGGAGGACATGCGTTTTCTTCTAGCTTGGGTGGTGTCAGTGCCTAAATTGGCTGACATTTATATACTTTTCACCTGTGTGGTTGTTGCTGTTGCAAGGCGCCTCGGTTATATCGTTCGATCCGGGACCGATGAAGTCATTCATTGGCTCATTTACGCCCCAAAGGGGGGGGGGGGACGTAGTGTTCAGGCATAATAATCCACATCGGTGGACCGGCCCTGACGATCCAAGGGGCAGTTGCGGCTGTTCCTGAGACTCGGGCTAGACAGTCTCGAATCGGCTGAGGACTGTCTTTTGCCTCGGTTCACAGATGGAAATCCAGCTTCCAATACGTGACATTTGCGGTTTTGATTGTAGAGCATAGTATGGTGACATAGTGGTATGGGGCACTTATGCCGCCTATGATTGATACTTATGATGGAAATTGTTTTTGACACTATACACTTATAGTACTATCAAAATAATCTGTTTTAAACGTATCAAGCATTCTTTGGCTATTATAAGGTAAAAACCCTATCCTCCGGCTTGCTTTGCATTGTGTGATGGGACCTGGGTCTTATAATAGCTTCATTGTTCTTTATTTAGCATTGCGCTGTTGTTTTATGCACTGCTATTCTTGGGAGGAAACCCGTTCCGTGTTATATGGCATGGTCCCTTGATTTACCTAACTTTAAAATAAAGATTAATAACTGTTTTAGTTCTCACACCAGTCACATGATTGACCTGGAGTTTATTGTTTTGACCTAAACTCTGGGTGCCCTTATTTTGACATGGGCAGCTAGTTGTTTTGGTTTTGCAGATTTATATTCACAGGAACCGGGTTTACAGCTGGAATGATATCTGAAAAGCTCTGTATCCGTATATCTCTTTCAGTTTTGTATTGTATTATTTTCCGTTGCTATGTAATTTATTGTAATCTCTGATATTTATCGAATATATTTTATTTGTTAATACTCTGTATATTCTTGTAATCTGATGGAATTGTTGTAATATACAATGAAATGTTCTTCTGTTTGCATTTCCAATTTGTCGTGTTCTCAAAACAATCAGGGGTTCCGAACGGTCTGGGTCGGTTTAGCGACTAATTCGGATCAAGTGAAATTCCTTGTTGTCACATAATTAGTGAACTAATTGTATCTAATTGATTGCTTCTTTGTTGAATTCAAGTGCTATCAACTCTTTTTTTAACACATATTTATTTGTTACTACTTTATCAAATGGGAAGGACAATTCAGCACAAATTATTGTGAAGAAACGCAGAGTTGTGAAAAAAGGAGCATAAAATCGATTGATAGCTATATAATAGAGTGAAATCTTTAAGCTAATCCACTCATGGATTAGCTTATAAAATAGTTGTGGATTAACTTATTAAAGTAAAATGGTGGATTAACTTATTAAAATCGTGGATTAGAATAAAAATTACCAAAAACAAATCATGGATCCTCCGAATTTATGCTGCAATACCCATTTGTAAATAAATGCATCCGAACAACATTGAACTTTTGGCGAAAATAATCACCTGTACCCAAACCCCCCTGTCCCCCTTTATCCAACCAATTAACACCCCCTGATTTCCAACTTTTGCAGTTAAGCCCTTTTTTTATTTTCGACTTAATTGCAAAATTGTGAAAATCAGAGGCTTTGATTGGATGGGAACAGGGGTATAGGGAAATTTAGGGACAGAGGGTTTGGTCTCAACTTTTGGGCTTTGTAGCTCTGCCCCTTTTCAATACTATATATAAATACCCTACTACTTGGACAACAAGAGGCATCGAAAGAAGCTATCGACAATGGCTGCCGCCGGCTCATAGAAGAAATGGAAGATTGAACGGAAAAAGTACGTTCATCCAGATTTATTTAGAGAAATCCTCTTGCGTCTTCCTTGCAAAACCCTGCTACGATTCAAATCCGCCTGCAAACTCTTCGACTCTTTCACATAGGATCCTCAATTCATCAAGGAACATCGAGAACGAAACATGAAGCTGTCGCATTATCTGATCGGGGATACGATTGACGGAACGAAGTTGCATGTCTACAGTTTAAGCAACGATGGGTACAGCCATGTAAGAAGTATAGAAACACATAGATACAGATTATCACAACCATCTTCCTACGGCTTGGTTTGCCTGCGTGGATGGAATAGCAAAAGTGTTGCTTTATTTAACCCATCGTCTAAAAATATCATGGCACTTCCGGATCTGCCAAATCCTGGTGCACCAGTAGGCTATTACTATTTGGGTTTTGGTTTGGACCTAAAAAGCCAAAAGTACAAAGTTGTTCAGTTCATAATCGATCCATATAGTACAGCTATTTCAGAATGTAATGTGCTGACGGTGAACGTTGATTCTTCCTGGAGAAGGATTGACATCACCCATATATCTGCTATCGATTTTTGGTGGCAGCCAATTTACGCTGATGGGGTACTATACATTGAAATGAATACTGCAATTGAGAATGAAATCATGCAAAATTTTGTATTTGATCTAAGCACTGAGAAAATGGATGTTATAGATTATCCAGTCAAGTTTACATCAGACAGATATGTAATAGGGAAGCATTTGACATTGTTACAGAGGAAGCTTTGTGTAACGACCCGGGGTTTCGAGCGACTTTGGTTATCGACATAAACTTAATGACGACTAACCAAACATCACAAAACCCGGATAGTCCAAGAAAGAAATTTGAGGGTGAGGATAGATAAGATAGAAAATTAGAATAGAAGAAGAAAAAGAAGAACACAACATCAGAGTAACACGAATCTCACAGCGGAACGAATAAAATATAATATATCACATAGCTTGAAATCAAAAGCAGTATATGCATACAATACCATTATCAGAGTACAACCCTTGCATCATAGCGAAATAAACAATAGCTATATAAGTCCTGAAGCCTTCTGCTCCAGCTCTTCAAGTATATCTGTAAATCCCGACTACTTGACTGCCCGTACAAATTTAGGCACCCAAGAGTTTAGGGAAAACAAAACAAAATAAACTCTGGGTCAGTCATGGGACTGGTGTGAGTAAACTCAAATCATTTGGTTTAACTTTCAAAATCTTTTCGAAAGAAAAGATAATCGCAAGACCAATCCACACATAAACACGGACGGTTTTTACCTTACGATAACCCAAAACACTTTGGAAATCATATATTATCTGATATTATAATAATGTCTAATCACAAGTAATTAAAATCTAGTAGAACGCTTGCATCTCACGCTCTACATATATAATATACAATCAAACTCACAGGCACTTATTGGAGATTGGATTCCAACTTGACAAGGTATGGGACCACCTTCCGAACGTGTATCTCTAGAGGCAAATACACTGGGTTCAACAAGAACATCTTGCAACCCGGCCCACACATGACCGACCACTCATTTCGCTTGAGTGTATCGAATGTATATCACCAACGGTTGGGATCAGCAACCGTCTCCCGATAAGGGACAGCATCGATAGATTTATGAACAAAAGGAATTTCTCTAGATAGGTGATCATACATCCTAATGGGTGCGACCCACATAGCTATGCTGCCTGCCCGATTTTTGTCATTTCCCGGTGGATGAGGCTTGAGGTCATAACGTATCTTTTGACAGATCCCACCTCCATTACTTTGAATGCCACATCGTCATACCCGCCAAATCACAAATTGATTTCACCAAAAATACCACGGGTATACAGCTAAGAGAAACGAATTCCTCCGCCACCAAACGTAAGTACATTTGAAGAGATCAACTTACGCGATCCTTTGAATATACTCTGTCAGACATTCGTCCATTCACGTTTGTCCTGGGACTGGACAAACCGAAGGCACTATTCTGTAAATAGGATAGCCCTTGCATAACTCCGTCTTCAATATATTCAGCATACTTGATTCGCAACGCTTATGCTAATACGGAGTGGTTCTCTGGATAATAATCCAACCGGTCTCTCCATATTAACAACGTAAAATGGTCAAAACTTTGATAGTTGGTGATTTAACTATCAAATGAAAACATGTCGGTGTGCAACCAACGATATTATTTCCCGAAGGAAATTCTATCGAACAATCATCACTTCATCCATTCGTTCATTTCCCTATTCCTGTTGTTTAATGTTTCTTATTCACTATGTTTAGAAAATATATATCATTATCATTGGAAAACATTTCCATCTCTTGTTTCTATATTCAGAAAACAATCCTGCTACTCATTTGGAAAACATTTCCAAATCCCCTTCATTTGATTAAATAGATGTTTGAATAAACATCACTATGCCAAATCTCCTTCATTTGGTTTCCACTTAAACACCTTTCACTATCGAACCTTACCCATTTCTTAGTTAAAACGAAGCCAATCAAGTTGGGGTATAATTACCTCTCAGACCTTAACTGAACGACATTTCTAACTTCGAAATAGACAAAGTTCAACTTTCCAATCTTTTAACACACTTCCTTACATTTCCCTCGGATTCGATTTATGAATCCACTTCCTTTTCAGAAATCACTTGATTATAACAATGATGTTATAATTCCCTGCATCCGAAATATAATAACTTTATAAATACTTTGATTTTCTAACTCGAATAAATAACGAACTAAATTATTAACTCATACTCGGTTAACTCTAAGTTGTAACTCTTATTCAATTTACTCTTATTCTATTTAACTCTTACTGGACTAACCCTTGTTCAGATAACTCGGTCTGATTTACTCATTTTGACCCACTTACTTGATCAGTTCAACTGGACTAACTTAGCTTAATTAACTCGACTAAATTACTTTTATCGATTAACTAATATTTGACTTGACACCATTCGCTCGACTCTAGATCGCAGCGATCACAATGGTTACGCCTGATTCCCTCAGGAAACATCCGTCCGCCTTAGGCTATCTACAGCCCTGCGAATTACGCTAGCAGTCGTGCTCACTGGTAGCTTACCTTAAATGACTACTTCTGTTTAACTCTATCTCGAATAACTAAATTCGAGCAAATCTCATTGAATAACTAATATTTAATCATCCCTTATTCGATTACTATAATTGGATAACTCTAGTTCGATTAGACTCTAATCGATTATCTCTAACTGATTAACTCTAATTGGTTAACTCTAACTAACTAACTCTAAATGTTTACTCCCACGGTTTAACTCGACGGCCTAACCCTAACTGTTTAACTAACAGTTCAACTCTAACAGTTTAACTCTAATGATTGATCTCCATCAATTTGTTTTATTGGATTAACTCTATTTGATTACCTCTCTTGGATCAACCCATTTCGAATAACTAATATTCAATAAACTTCCTATCGAATAAACTGATATTCGATAACTTTACTTCGAATAACTCTTATTCGATAAATTCTCTTCCATACATATTCAGTTTCAGATATCGATGTGGAAATCGATTTTTACTTCTCTATATAAGTCTTAACTTATATACTCTATTTACCCAAAGATAAATAACTAAATTAATTTATAAAACTTTATTTATAAATTAACCTTCTCACTTTATCTGTTAAAACAGATCCCTCTTAAATTCTCACTTTGAATTCATATTCTGTTTACCCGTGTGCGAAGCACGGGCCTAAATTCTTCCTAGTGTGAAATTCTCCTTTTATACCCTTCTTATCTATTTTCAAGTAACCCAATATTCTATTTATTTTCTAAATAAATAATTCCCTTTTATAACTCCGTTTATTTCTCTAGATAAATATTTCCTTTTAATCTATTTGTAAATGTTTTTACAAATATTTTCTTTCTAATTCCATTTGTAAATGTTTTACAAATGTTTTCCTTTTTATCTCTATTTGCAATGGTTTTACAAATATTTTCTTTCTAATTCCATTTGTAAATGTTTTACAAACAATTTCCCTTCTCTATTTGTTTTACAAATATTTTTCCTTTATTGCTTGATTTTATAAAATGATTTCTTTTATAAAACTCCTTTTTCCTTTCATATATAAAATCCGCTGATTTTATATAAATAATCTATTTTCAAATATATTTTTGAAAATCTCCCTTTTCCACTTTCTCGTATCACTTATGGTGTAAAAATATCAAATCAACTGATCGGTCATCATCCAAACACATAGCATCAACAACAGATGATATAACACTTCATATATCAGAATATATGAAAATTGTAAAATAATTGTTGAGGAACCCAGTTGGGTCCCTCCGACCTGTTTCCCTGCATCCACATATGTCAGCCAACATAAATAACATGAGTATAAAATATTCTAATAAACAGAATCAATATTTCGATACGATTTATATATATCGTTATCGATAAATCCAATCAACTGACTAGCAGTTCAACCAAACAGCCAACACATAGCAATTCAATCAATATTTATCACTTCTAAAAATGCATTATAAAAATATAAATTGTTCAGAGTTAGTGAGATTTACTCACATTGGTCGGAGATCGTTACATAACGATATACGCTCATTGATTTGGTTCAGGCGTTTAATTTCACCGTAAATCCAAATGAGCTCCAATCCACTTGCGGTCAGTTCCATTGCGTAGTGCTCGTCCATACGATCCCAACGCCACTTACGGTTCGTCAATCTGATTTCGTATGACCGAGATATTCAGTTTCAAAGTTAATGTACTATTTACTTTAAACTAACTTGAAATTTCATATATAAAAACATATTGGGCCTCACCCAAAACCATCGGCCCATCATCACCTTCACAAGCCTGCACCGAACTTCCTTTCTTCCTCCAGCAACATTTCGACGCAAGCTCCTCATTTCCATTCCCAAATTTCAATCCCAAACCGTCCATCCTCCCTTTGATTATAAATCCAATAAAAATCATGGAAAATCTCCACTCCACATTCTCTTTCAATCCATCACCATATTGTTCATCTCGTCACCCCCCATGAAGATTCCGTTCGAAACCAACCCATCGCCCCTGTTGAAAACTGGCGACATCAATTTGAACCAAAACACTCAAAACTTTGCAAACACCATCTACTATCCACTCTAAACACAAATACGAACCTAACTTCTCAAATCAAGGCCTAAATTTCCAAGTATTCTGAACCCTAGTCTTGCTGACGGAAAAACCCAACCCCAAAATAGATGTCGCACCGTATAAAACCAACAAAATCTTGAAGCACTTCACTGTAGGATGATAATTATATACATAGTTTGATTTATAGGTTTTTGGTTGATTTTATTTTGATTTTTTTTCCTTTTTTTTTTCGTTTCCTGTTCGATGAAAGAAAAGAAATGAGACTGCTATTTATAAGTGTTCACGAACCGTGGTTGTCAAGTAATTAGAGTACATTTATTGATGGTGTGTATTTTCATTTCAGAGTCTGCTGTTTTTATTTTTAAAGCTCGATCATATTAGGTCTGCGAAATGAAGATATAGCTGTATCGAGTTGTCTTAAGCTAGTGATGGGATAAAACTTTAGATATTGCCCATAGTGATCTATGCGAACAGGCTGGTACAATTGTAAAATGCTTCGGCATGAAGAGTTAGGTTGAGATGGGACAATGCAGGGATTGTAGGTGAGTGATAGGTCTGTAGTGAAAGGTTGGCACACTGAAGTTGTACCATGTGAATTTACTGCAAGTGTTTATATATATAAAATGCTATAGAGGATAGGGTGTATGCTCTTGGATTTGCAGTGAGGTATGAGTTTTCACTTCTCCTCTGGTTTGATCTGAACATAACAAGGTGGGTGAGTAGTTTTAGGCATATAAAGTCGGTGATGGGTGACAATACTCGGCTTGTAAGTAGAGTAGGGACGGCACAAGAGAAATAACACATAAACTTGCTGGTGAAGGAAATGTTTTCGTTTATATATATATACACAAGCCGCTGCGGACGGAAATAAAAATACAGTCGTACTGAGGGATGTGCCACAATCCCAAAAATATAATAAAACCGGTAGTTTGACTCATATTTTGAAACCCCAAAATATTGATATAGGGTGCGAAACACTCCAAATAAAAAGTTGTGTATTTAATTAATTAAAAATTACAGTAAAATTCTAAGAATTAAATTAACACTACGCCTCTAAAGAATCTTGTCTAAATTCGAATCCAGTATGCAGTTATTTCAAATAAACTGTTACGGTCGATGAATGATTTCATAGCGACTATTTGAAAATTTGATTTGGACATAAATCAAAATCTACACAACGAAATCTCGATTTTTCTCTTCCACTAGAAAAATATACTCCACCAACTCCTAACGTTTCTTGTTTCACAGAAATCCGGCTTAATATGAATCCTGTATATCCCTTTGAAGTTCAAATCGCCAAATAGCGAGTTGCTGCACTATTTCGAGCTTGATTATAATTAAATTATAATTATACGTTCAAACCGTCGTTATTTACTATCTTTGCCAATATAATTCAATTCTAACTAGAATATATATTCTTTAAATAATCTAAATTCACAATACTGTGAAATTCCACTATTTTTGATAATTCCAGAATTAAATATATTATTATATTTTAATTAAATATTCAATATTACTTAATTCTGGTCATTTTAAATAACCAAACCATTATTTAAATAATTAAATAAATAAATTATACCGCTGAAAAATGCGGGTCGTTACATTCTTCCCCCCTTAAAATAATTTCGTCCTCGAAATTGCTAAAGTAGAAGACCGACCCTATTTAACTGGTTTAAAAATTATCCATTCACTTTTAATTTCAGTTTCAACTGAATTAATTTAATTTCAATTAATTTATCTTGATTAACGAAAAATTTCAAAAATTCTGGAAATTTTCTAACACCCAAAATTTTCGAAAAATTTCACCAGCACCTCCTCTGTATGGCTCAATCGGTACAACGACAACTCGCCTCTCTAGGCCTCCTCCAACCCAAAAGAAAACAACACAGCCAAACGGCTTGCCAAATTGGCTTAGAAGATCACCAAACTCATATATAAATAAACGTGTACCTTTTTGTTGGGAATATCATTAAATCCTTTCATTCTGCTGGCAATTCAGCACATACCAAAGTCATCCCAATCAGTCTCCAATCATCTGTTCTCAAATCCAATCATCCTATTTCAAACCAGATCTCATTCTCAAACTCAAATTCCATTACCAATTTCAACCCTTGTTTTTCCGTCCAATATATTTACACAAATCCATAACTCACAATTTCAACTTTATTCGATATCGTTCTATTTCAATTCAATTTTCCCTTACTGGTTTTTATTCAATTCCAATTTTCTTTCGCCAATTTTCTTTAAAATTTGTTTTTAATTCATACTATCTTCCTGGGAAAGTTTAAACAGCTTAGCTCCTTCAAATGTCAAATATCCCTTTTCAGGATTCAAACAACAACCTTTTTCTTGAAACAATTCAAAAACACTCTCTTTGGTAGTAATCCGTCACTTACAACTCGAAAATGAACACTGATGATGTGGCCAGCATCATCAGAGTCATTTCCCAGCAATCGAAGTGAGATCAATACTATATCACTTTCAAAACCATATCTAAACATTTTCACTTTGAAATCTTTTTCAAAATATCGTTCACAATACTTGTAAACAATTTAAAATCTCCCAAGATTTTAAAATTTTCTTATATTCAATTCAAATCCATTTACAAACACTTCTCCCTGTTTTCAGAATTTTGATTCCAATTCTAATTTAATTCAGATTTAATTTATCTGCTTTCATATACTACCCTTACACGAGTTCTGTTTGGTTATTTACATAACCATTTCAATATAATCAACCAACACATCCAATATATGATGATAATTCCAAGTCACACCTTTCTTTTATATCAAAATATATTTGGGTAAAATTATATCATTTACCCTCTTTCAAAGCATACTGTGTCTACCCATCGTATCAAGTGTTTATAAAGTTCCTACCGATACAGTGGATCAAACTGATCGATCAGAACCCATAAACAACTCAATCAATAAATCTCCACAATATAAAATCATTTTTTTATATCAAATAACAAATACGTTCACTCGTATATATACACTCAACTCAGTCTAGGGTATTACTAACCCCATCTCTACTGAATCACGCCACAGAGCCAAGGTAATACTTAACCTTCAGCTCTGATACCACTGTAACGACCCGGGGTTTCGAGTAGGCTTTTCAACCATCCTCTCCTCCCTCGGCACTGGGCTAACCTCCCAGCGTGGCTTACAGAGATACCTCAGAACTGCTTTTACGGCCAGCCTCTCGACTCGACCAACCCACATTGTCGGGAGATGTAGGGGTAAGAGTCTCCCGTTCGCCACCAAACGCGAAGCGAGAACCCCCTATCATCCGTACCAATTAAGCAACCAGCTCTGATACCACTGTAACGACCCGGGGTTTCGAGCGACTTTGGTTATCGACATAAACTTAATGACGACTAACCAAACATCACAAAACCCGGATAGTCCAAGAAAGAAATTTGAGGGTGAGGATAGATAAGATAGAAAATTAGAATAGAAGAAGAAAAAGAAGAACACAACATCAGAGTAACACGAATCTCACAGCGGAACGAATAAAATATAATATATCACATAGCTTGAAATCAAAAGCAGTATATGCATACAATACCATTATCAGAGTACAACCCTTGCATCATAGCGGAAATAAACAATAGCTATATAAGTCCTGAAGCCTTCTGCTCCAGCTCTTCAAGTATATCTGTAAATCCCGACTACTTGACTGCCCGTACAAATTTAGGCACCCAAGAGTTTAGGGAAAACAAAACAAAATAAACTCTGGGTCAGTCATGGGACTGGTGTGAGTAAACTCAAATCATTTGGTTTAACTTTCAAAATCTTTTCGAAAGAAAAGATAATCGCAAGACCAATCCACACATAAACACGGACGGTTTTTACCTTACGATAACCCAAAACACTTTGGAAATCATATATTATCTGATATTATAATAATGTCTAATCACAAGTAATTAAAATCTAGTAGAACGCTTGCATCTCACGCTCTACATATATAATATACAATCAAACTCACAGGCACTTATTGGAGATTGGATTCCAACTTGACAAGGTATGGGACCACCTTCCGAACGTGTATCTCTAGAGGCAAATACACTGGGTTCAACAAGAACATCTTGCAACCCGGCCCACACATGACCGACCACTCATTTCGCTTGAGTGTATCGAATGTATATCACCAACGGTTGGGATCAGCAACCGTCTCCCGATAAGGGACAGCATCGATAGATTTATGAACAAAAGGAATTTCTCTAGATAGGTGATCATACATCCTAATGGGTGCGACCCACATAGCCATGCTGCCTGCCCGATTTTTGTCATTTCCCGGTGGATGAGGCTTGAGGTCATAACGTATCTTTTGACAGATCCCACCTCCATTACTTTGAATGCCACATCGTCATACCCGCCAAATCACAAATTGATTTCACCAAAAATACCACGGGTATACAGCTAAGAGAAACGAATTCCTCCGCCACCAAACGTAAGTACATTTGAAGAGATCAACTTACGCGATCCTTTGAATATACTCTGTCAGACATTCGTCCATTCACGTTTGTCCTGGGACTGGACAAACCGAAGGCACTATTCTGTAAATAGGATAGCCCTTGCATAACTCCGTCTTCAATATATTCAGCATACTTGATTCGCAACGCTTATGCTAATACGGAGTGGTTCTCTGGATAATAATCCAACCGGTCTCTCCATATTAACAACGTAAAATGGTCAAAACTTTGATAGTTGGTGATTTAACTATCAAATGAAAACATGTCGGTGTGCAACCAACGATATTATTTCCCGAAGGAAATTCTATCGAACAATCATCACTTCATCCATTCGTTCATTTCCCTATTCGTGTTGTTTAATGTTTCTTATTCACTATGTTTAGAAAATATATATCATTATCATTGGAAAACATTTCCATCTCTTGTTTCTATATTCAGAAAACAATCCTGCTACTCATTTGGAAAACATTTCCAAATCCCCTTCATTTGATTAAATAGATGTTTGAATAAACATCACTATGCCAAATCTCCTTCATTTGGTTTCCACTTAAACACCTTTCACTATCGAACCTTACCCATTTCTTAGTTAAAACGAAGCCAATCAAGTTGGGGTATAATTACCTCTCAGACCTTAACTGAACGACATTTCTAACTTCGAAATAGACAAAGTTCAACTTTCCAATCTTTTAACACACTTCCTTACATTTCCCTCGGATTCGATTTATGAATCCACTTCCTTTTCAGAAATCACTTGATTATAACAATGATGTTATAATTCCCTGCATCCGAAATATAATAACTTTATAAATACTTTGATTTTCTAACTCGAATAAATAACGAACTAAATTATTAACTCATACTCGGTTAACTCTAAGTTGTAACTCTTATTCAATTTACTCTTATTCTATTTAACTCTTACTGGACTAACCCTTGTTCAGATAACTCGGTCTGATTTACTCATTTTGACCCACTTACTTGATCAGTTCAACTGGACTAACTTAGCTTAATTAACTCGACTAAATTACTTTTATCGATTAACTAATATTTGACTTGACACCATTCGCTCGACTCTAGATCGCAGCGATCACAATGGTTACGCCTGATTCCCTCAGGAAACATCCGTCCGCCTTAGGCTATCTACAGCCCTGCGAATTACGCTAGCAGTCGTGCTCACTGGTAGCTTACCTTAAATGACTACTTCTGTTTAACTCTATCTCGAATAACTAAATTCGAGCAAATCTCATTGAATAACTAATATTTAATCATCCCTTATTCGATTACTATAATTGGATAACTCTAGTTCGATTAGACTCTAATCGATTATCTCTAACTGATTAACTCTAATTGGTTAACTCTAACTAACTAACTCTAAATGTTTACTCCCACGGTTTAACTCGACGGCCTAACCCTAACTGTTTAACTAACAGTTCAACTCTAACAGTTTAACTCTAATGATTGATCTCCATCAATTTGTTTTATTGGATTAACTCTATTTGATTACCTCTCTTGGATCAACCCATTTCGAATAACTAATATTCAATAAACTTCCTATCGAATAAACTGATATTCGATAACTTTACTTCGAATAACTCTTATTCGATAAATTCTCTTCCATACATATTCAGTTTCAGATATCGATGTGGAAATCGATTTTTACTTCTCTATATAAGTCTTAACTTATATACTCTATTTACCCAAAGATAAATAACTAAATTAATTTATAAAACTTTATTTATAAATTAACCTTCTCACTTTATCTGTTAAAACAGATCCCTCTTAAATTCTCACTTTGAATTCATATTCTGTTTACCCGTGTGCGAAGCACGGGCCTAAATTCTTCCTAGTGTGAAATTCTCCTTTTATACCCTTCTTATCTATTTTCAAGTAACCCAATATTCTATTTATTTTCTAAATAAATAATTCCCTTTTATAACTCCGTTTATTTCTCTAGATAAATATTTCCTTTTAATCTATTTGTAAATGTTTTTACAAATATTTTCTTTCTAATTCCATTTGTAAATGTTTTACAAATGTTTTCCTTTTTATCTCTATTTGCAATGGTTTTACAAATATTTTCTTTCTAATTCCATTTGTAAATGTTTTACAAACAATTTCCCTTCTCTATTTGTTTTACAAATATTTTTCCTTTATTGCTTGATTTTATAAAATGATTTCTTTTATAAAACTCCTTTTTCCTTTCATATATAAAATCCGCTGATTTTATATAAATAATCTATTTTCAAATATATTTTTGAAAATCTCCCTTTTCCACTTTCTCGTATCACTTATGGTGTAAAAATATCAAATCAACTGATCGGTCATCATCCAAACACATAGCATCAACAACAGATGATATAACACTTCATATATCAGAATATATGAAAATTGTAAAATAATTGTTGAGGAACCCAGTTGGGTCCCTCCGACCTGTTTCCCTGCATCCACATATGTCAGCCAACATAAATAACATGAGTATAAAATATTCTGATAAACAGAATCAATATTTCGATACGATTTATATATATCGTTATCGATAAATCCAATCAACTGACTAGCAGTTCAACCAAACAGCCAACACATAGCAATTCAATCAATATTTATCACTTCTAAAAATGCATTATAAAAATATAAATTGTTCAGAGTTAGTGAGATTTACTCACATTGGTCGGAGATCGTTACATAACGATATACGCTCATTGATTTGGTTCAGGCGTTTAATTTCACCGTAAATCCAAATGAGCTCCAATCCACTTGCGGTCAGTTCCATTGCGTAGTGCTCGTCCATACGATCCCAACGCCACTTACGGTTCGTCAATCTGATTTCGTATGACCGAGATATTCAGTTTCAAAGTTAATGTACTATTTACTTTAAACTAACTTGAAATTTCATATATAAAAACATATTGGGCCTCACCCAAAACCATCGGCCCATCATCACCTTCACAAGCCTGCACCGAACTTCCTTTCTTCCTCCAGCAACATTTCGACGCAAGCTCCTCATTTCCATTCCCAAATTTCAATCCCAAACCGTCCATCCTCCCTTTGATTATAAATCCAATAAAAATCATGGAAAATCTCCACTCCACATTCTCTTTCAATCCATCACCATATTGTTCATCTCGTCACCCCCCATGAAGATTCCGTTCGAAACCAACCCATCGCCCCTGTTGAAAACTGGCGACATCAATTTGAACCAAAACACTCAAAACTTTGCAAACACCATCTACTATCCACTCTAAACACAAATACGAACCTAACTTCTCAAATCAAGGCCTAAATTTCCAAGTATTCTGAACCCTAGTCTTGCTGACGGAAAAACCCAACCCCAAAATAGATGTCGCACCGTATAAAACCAACAAAATCTTGAAGCACTTCACTGTAGGATGATAATTATATACATAGTTTGATTTATAGGTTTTTGGTTGATTTTATTTTGATTTTTTTCCTTTTTTTTTTCGTTTCCTGTTCGATGAAAGAAAAGAAATGAGACTGCTATTTATAAGTGTTCACGAACCGTGGTTGTCAAGTAATTAGAGTACATTTATTGATGGTGTGTATTTTCATTTCAGAGTCTGCTGTTTTTATTTTTAAAGCTCGATCATATTAGGTCTGCGAAATGAAGATATAGCTGTATCGAGTTGTCTTAAGCTAGTGATGGGATAAAACTTTAGATATTGCCCATAGTGATCTATGCGAACAGGCTGGTACAATTGTAAAATGCTTCGGCATGAAGAGTTAGGTTGAGATGGGACAATGCAGGGATTGTAGGTGAGTGATAGGTCTGTAGTGAAAGGTTGGCACACTGAAGTTGTACCATGTGAATTTACTGCAAGTGTTTATATATATAAAATGCTATAGAGGATAGGGTGTATGCTCTTGGATTTGCAGTGAGGTATGAGTTTTCACTTCTCCTCTGGTTTGATCTGAACATAACAAGGTGGGTGAGTAGTTTTAGGCATATAAAGTCGGTGATGGGTGACAATACTCGGCTTGTAAGTAGAGTAGGGACGGCACAAGAGAAATAACACATAAACTTGCTGGTGAAGGAAATGTTTTCGTTTATATATATATACACAAGCCGCTGCGGACGGAAATAAAAATACAGTCGTACTGAGGGATGTGCCACAATCCCAAAAATATAATAAAACCGGTAGTTTGACTCATATTTTGAAACCCCAAAATATTGATATAGGGTGCGAAACACTCCAAATAAAAAGTTGTGTATTTAATTAATTAAAAATTACAGTAAAATTCTAAGAATTAAATTAACACTACGCCTCTAAAGAATCTTGTCTAAATTCGAATCCAGTATGCAGTTATTTCAAATAAACTGTTACGGTCGATGAATGATTTCATAGCGACTATTTGAAAATTTGATTTGGACATAAATCAAAATCTACACAACGAAATCTCGATTTTTCTCTTCCACTAGAAAAATATACTCCACCAACTCCTAACGTTTCTTGTTTCACAGAAATCCGGCTTAATATGAATCCTGTATATCCCTTTGAAGTTCAAATCGCCAAATAGCGAGTTGCTGCACTATTTCGAGCTTGATTATAATTAAATTATAATTATACGTTCAAACCGTCGTTATTTACTATCTTTGCCAATATAATTCAATTCTAACTAGAATATATATTCTTTAAATAATCTAAATTCACAATACTGTGAAATTCCACTATTTTTGATAATTCCAGAATTAAATATATTATTATATTTTAATTAAATATTCAATATTACTTAATTCTGGTCATTTTAAATAACCAAACCATTATTTAAATAATTAAATAAATAAATTATACCGCTGAAAAATGCGGGTCGTTACACTTTGCTGCATCCGATCGACTCCTCCCGCCTTTGATGTTCCTTTAACTATGAACATATGGAAACTGCATAATGTCGGAGATGTTGATTGGATTCATTGTTACAAGTTAGAGATCCATAATTCTGCCTTGTCTCCACTATGTTATCGGTCACTCTATCCATTATACATTGATGGCAATGGTAGAATTATATGTGAAGGCTTGGCAAATTTGTATTGCTACAACATCCACAACAAGAGCATGGAAATTTATCCTGCTGGCCAAAAGGTTGAAGGGGGGTGGCTTATTATCCATATGGTAACATGTCTGTTATCCACTCTGAAACTCTTCTCACCTCAGTAAACTTATGATGGTCTTTTGCTTGTCGCCTTTTCGGAAGTGCCATGTTTGATTCATCTAGTATTATTATTATTATTATTTTGATTGCGATTCTTACTTATTAGATTGGAGTAGAAGCTATATGTGGATCATAATTAAGCTTAATTTGTCAACTTCAAGCATGTTTGTATTTCCTTTTATCTTTTTGTTAATTCATTTAAGATTTTAGCAACTCTTCAACGCTTTCACAGTTCGACTTTGTACTGTTTGTTTATTTACTCCTTATTATTCCTAGTTTGATGTTCAGACAAACTTTCATTTATCTATCTCAAGACATATCAAATGTTATACCTTCTAAAGGTTACGCCTATGTGAGGTTTTGTTAAATGATTCGACGGTGTGGTACGAACACTACAGTTACACAAAATGCCCAAGTTGTTTTATGTTAGAGTGATTTTATAGGCATGTGTTTGGAAGTTGGACTTTCATGCATGATTAGTAATTGTTTTATGTGAGAGCTTAATGGAATTGCATGTGTTTAATGGAATTGCAGTGAAGTTGTTAGGATATACCTCATAGCAGCGTCGCGTCCAGTCAACCAAATCACCCCCCCACCCCCCATTAGAGTGATTTTAGATAACATATTATACATTAGTTTATTGTCAATGTAACAACTGTAGTTGTATGACATAATTTGTGTTGTTTTTTTAGCTGAAGGGGTATAAAACTTTAATGACTAGATTAGTAATATATAATTATGTTGCAAAATAGTGGCCCGGGCTACAGCCAGGGTAGTGTTGCCATAGTTCTGTCCCTAATGCAAGGGAAATGCTTTCCCTCTATTTCCTGCTCAAGGGCTTAGGATTGACAGGATCAGATCTTGGCTTTTTAATGCTGGAAATTTTGTATTATTGGCTGTTGTTTCTCGAGCAAAAGAAGAAAGCTGTGCTTGTTGTCGTGGCAGATGATGTTTGGTCAGTTATTGTTCTGTATATTTTATGTAAGTATAAATTCAAACGTACAACGCTAATAACCACCACATACGAATTGCATGTGTTTAATGGATATTGCAATGTGAAAGCTTAATGGAATTGCATGTGTTTAATGGATATTGCAATAAAGTTGTTAGGATATTTCAGACGAAGATTTTTTGTGTGGGTGCTGATGGTTGAGTTCCTACGTCTTGATTTGGTTATGTAGTTGAATCATGTATGCCTTTGATTTGGTTGTGCGTACGTGCATTACAGATTTTCAAATCAAATCCATGTACCCAAAATCATCTGTCCCTCTATGGTTAACCAATCAAGATCCCGTGATTTTCACCTATTTACCATTAATTCTTTTCTTTTTCTTTGATTTAATTGCAAAAATGTGAAAATCGGGACTTCTAGTTGGTTGAATACAGGAAGATAGGCGATTTTGGATACAAACCATTTTGCATTTGTTAATGACATTATATGAGAAGAATAAGTAAGCCTTTGTCGTACTTGACCTTGGATGCTTGAAAGTTGAACCTGGTTTCAATGAATGGATGCTTGGTTTCGGAAAACGGATTTAACTCTTTGAACTTCATATGTCAAGGGGTAACTATGCTCGTTACTATTATTATTTTAAAAAGGCAAATTCTATTCAGACCGAAAAAATAGCTGAGTTGCTCCCTCTTTTTTTAAAAAAATTGACATGACCAAAATACCCTTTACCTCATATAGTCACTACGAGGTTATGTAGCTTACCTCGTAGAGACTCTACGAGGTAATGTTGCTAACCTCGTAGGGCCCCTACGAGGTAATAATACCAACCTCGTAGGCCTACTGCATGGTTGGACCACAATCCCCACACCCGCACTGCGTGGTTGACGAAAACGTATTAAAAAAAATATTCAGCGAAGGGTATTTCTGTCCAGCGAAATTTTAAATTAAAAAGGGGGGCAACTCAGCTATTTTGTAGGTTTGAATAGAATTTGCCTTTTGAAAAATAGGTGCTGGCACTTTTTTCTTGTTTTTTGTCCTTTTGTTTCTTGATATTATTGAAAAGAAAATAAGCCAATAAAATTTAAACTACCTTCTTTGTAATACCAATTTTTTTTTGTATCAGTTTTGCTACTCTTTTGTACAACGGTTGTAGCAATATAATTTTTCAGAACCATCAACCATCAACATAATTTGCCATTATTGGTAATATTAAAGTAGAAAAAATTTGTTATGATATTTACGTATAAATATTTACGAAAGAATTTCGCACATAGAAAATAATTATATAAAAATTAGGGACACATCCCTAAAAAGTATCAAAATACATACGGCATTCAGTACAACTTTGTAATTCAAAGCGGGTTCCTATTTTCATCCTTACGTGTTTTCAAAAGAAAAATATGCATTGACAACTAATTTTTTTTCTTCAAAAAATCGTAAATATTCCCAGATGAAATCTGAAGATTTTTTTTTTTTTTTTTTTTTTTTTTTTTTTTTTTTTTTTTTGCAGAAATGTATACATAAATACCGAATATATACATACATGTATGCATATATTCATCCAGTGTTTTATATTGAAAATATGGACAAATATATACATATATTTTTTATTATATGCTGACATGTATGCATATAAAGATGAACTAATGTGCATGGGCTACAAATATATGCAGAAATGTATGCATATATTCTGAATAAATACTGAAATATATGCATATAAGTTAAAAAGGATGAAGACTCATAAATATGTGCATATACATACATACATATATATATACATATACATATGTATATATATATATGCAGTTATTGCATATAAATGCTGAAAGGTATGCATAAAATGCATATGCTTGAAAAAAAATGGCTGGACTGAATTAATGCTTCAAAGGATGCATATGTTGCAGTTTAACTGCATACATTTCTACATAAATAGTGCAGTTTGATGCATAACTGCAATTTATGCAGAAATGTGCAAATATATGCATCTTTTGATGCAATATACTCTCTTTTTTGGTGGTTTTAACACATGATTTTGATGACGATTAGTTGTTATATTTTATTACGATTACGTGATTTTTTGATGATTTTTCGAAAAATTGGGATGTAATTTATATGAAAAGTTTCACTGGATGTGACGTGAATTTTGAAACCTATTAGGAACCTAAGCCAAACTTACCCAATAATTATTTTACTAACTTATGTTTATTTACACCATTAAGTGATCAAAAATATCATTCAAAAAACAAATGATGTAGTAAGTAAACACTTTGTTATAACCAAATTTAACTTATCCTCTAACCTGGGAGGAAAAATCAATCTGAATACTAGCGATTAACAAAATTAGCAAGAAGAAAATCGGGATGACAGGTGCGGTTAATGATTGAGCTTGGCAAATATTTGCTATGAAATAGGAATGAGACTGATAGATACTTCTTGTAAATATAGAAATGAAAAATATTTGATTGTCATATATTTGTCATTTCCATACTAACAACAAATATTTTTATGGTGATATGTCCACGTTTGCTTCTTGTATGTAATGTGACAAACTTTGATAATTCCAAAATATTTTGATGACAGACGCGGTTGTCATCATTATTTCACATACGCTTCTTATTCGTTTCCTCATCTTTCGCTATAATACTCGTCCTCCATCGCTCATCACTCGATCTGCCTTTTTTTCTAACGTTTTCCATGCTGCGTCCTTGTGTGCCTCTTTGTGCATCTCCTCTTCTTTCTCTTTCACCCTCTTCAATTTTGCTCCTCCTTAAGCTTTCCTTTCCAATCCACGACATTTCCTCTCTTTACCGTTGCTTTTTTCAACTGCACTGAGTTCCCTAATCGATCTCCTTTCCTTGTCCGCCTCCAATTCGTATTAACGTAGGTCACACTTTGTCTTCTTATGAATTCCAGCGTGTCTAATTGCCGGGAAGATACTTATTATTCCCTTCCTCGAGCCTCCCTGTCTTTTCTACTCCATCGGTGGCTTCCTATTTGTCCTCTGCGACCCTTAGGCTACCTTTGACAGTGAAGCCATCCCGCTCTCCATCATCCATTGTTGTGCAGACATCTTTGAGTCTTGAGTTTGGTTTATGGATCGAGCTCTTCTCGGCTTGCTACGATCATCATCTGGTGGAATGGGTCTTGGAATTGGCTCATTGGGGCTTTCTGGATGGAGTTGTGGATGATGTATGCTGGTGGTGGGTTGGTGAGGTTGATTTTTGCATTTGTCTTGGTGTTTCAACGTGATGGTTATTAACTCGTTTGGATTTCTTTGGGGTTTGTTTTCTTGTGGCTTTAGGATTACGGTGGTCTTAGGGATTGTGGTGGTTTTTGAGAGTTGTTTATCTATGGTATTTTTTGAGAGTTGTTTTCTGTGCCTTATTAGGAATTCTTGGTTTTTTTGAAGAAGACGGGTGTGTAGCGTGGAGCTACACACCCGATGGGAATTCTTGGTTTTGACAGTGGTCTCTGCTTGGTGAACGATTATTTTTGTAGGAATTGGTTGTGCTATGACCAGTTGTTTTGTTCTAGGCTGTGGTGTCCTTGTAGGAAGCTTTGCCTTTGTCAATGATGCTTTTTTGCTACGGGTTGTTATATTTCATTGATTTCAGGATGTTACTCAGATTGCTTTACTGTTTGGAGCTTTGATTATCAAATTTTTGGTCTTTAGATGTATGTGCTTTAGATACATGTTGAGTTTTAGATGTATGTGTGTTTAGAGATATGCAGTGTTTCTAGTCGTATGATTTCATTCTGTGTGGTGTTCAGACCGCATAATGTAGCTTGCATTAGAAATTTACTAGCCTCGCACCTTGCACTTGTAATTCAATGTAAAATTGGGATGACCACTATAATACTAGCTTGTTAACACAAAATAATAATACTTTATTTTGTCTAAAAAATATTACATGTGAAAAAATGACGAGGATATAAAATTACAATTACAAAGAAAATATTATCATTTTTAGTGAGCAATTTATCAAATGCATTTGAAACATCTCACATTCTTAAAGCAGGTAAAAAAATCAAAACATGAAATTTGATGCTACAAAAACTCCAACAACTGAATCTTTAGAATTTATACTATCCAGTGAGAATGTTTCTTGTGTAAATCTCTTCATCAAAAGAAAACAACCAATAAAAATGAGTAGTGGAAGAAAATAAGCTTCAACGAAAAAAAGCCAAAAGGAAATTTAAAAAGCTCACAACACCAAAACAATATGAAACGGTAATAAATTTTTGTTAAATTTTTCAGAAACACTTTTATGTGTTGCAAATTAGTATGTTGCAGATTTTTGAAACACCTATATTATGTTTCAAATTGACAAATTGAAACACTTTGTAGGTATTTCAGTTTGATAATCTACAACACTCATTGAGTGTTTCAAGTTGATAATCTGCAACACTCGATGAGTGTTTCAAATTCATAATCTACAACATTCGTTGAGTGTTTTAAATTCATACTGCAACACTCGCTGAGTGTTTCAAGTTGATAATCTGCAACACTCAATAAGTGTTTCAAGTTCATAATCCACAACACTCAATAAGTGTTTCATGTTCGTAATCTGCAACACTTAGTATGTGTTCCAACCATAAATATGCAATTGATACGTTCTGTAACATAAATACGAATATTAATTATCAATATTGGATAATTTTCTGTAACCATAACCAATAATTTGCGACAAAAGATGTAATATAATCAGATCGTAGTTGCCAAAACAGCAAATTAATCAGTCTCAAAACAATATGAATACTGCACATTCAAAGCATGTAGATACAACAAATAATGGTGATGCGTAGAGTATTAACAGAGAGTCTGGATCGTTTTTGAATGGAAAAGAGACTAGTCGAGTTCAAGTTAAACTGGTTAATATTAATACACAACAAAGAGTTACCAAGTGATGTCTAGCCTAATGCTATCTAATAGATAACCAAGTGCCTCTGGGATCTGAACATGTGACAATAATGGATGTTCAATTGTTGTGTCAAGCTATATTGAATTGGAATTCTAATCAAATGATTGTCTCTGCACCTGCAAGTCAAGCAAATAATATAAACTTAGAAAAGTGTAGACCATCCAAAGCTAAGGGTCTGCACAGAACTATTTCAAACAATGATATGTTAAATAATGCAGATAACACCTACTTTCACTAGCACCAATCCTCTGATAACTCGACATAGTAAAAGAGATGATAACTTGCAGGGTTCGAGTATAGGTACAATCTGTGCGTTTATTTTCTTAATCATCATGTAAGTGCATGCATATGTAACTAGCTTTTTAATAAATAAAAATCATGTGACGTCCAAAACAAAAGGAGCTATAATCATTAGATTCATCATCAATCGTAGTACTAACATAACACAAAGTTAATTAGACCAATCAGCACTCACACAGTTTCCATCTAAATATCAAGTGAAATATTGAACTATCCAGCAAACAAATCAAATTACCTCTATCCAAAATCTAAGGCCTCCCTATACCCAATCAATCAAGACCCTCTGATTTCCACCTTTTTGCAATTAAACCCTCTTTTTTTCTTTGACTTAATTGCAAAAAGATGAAAATCGATTATCTTAATTGGTTGGATATAAGGGGACAAGTGATTTTTGGTACAAAGGATTCGTTACTAAGTTAATAAATTGTGGGCAATGGTAAACAAAAAACAAATAATATAAATTAACAATTGACAGTACTCTAACTGACGTAAGTAGATAGGCCAGAATATTATTCAAACTATAGGGTTAACAGATTGCAAGTGCCTAAAATAAAAACAATAGGATAACCTTTTTTCTGTAGAAAGCAACCCCGTGAACATTAAATGGAAAGCTTCTTAGTTGGCCACTGGTTATTGGGTCTTACTGTAAGTAATGAACGAACCTCCTTTTTGGTAGAGACCAATTATTCTGTTCTCATTTCCCCTATTCCTCCATGCCCCTCGAATCAAATCCCCTTATTTTCGTTTTTCTGTATTTAAGTCCCCCAACAATTCAAGGTTTTTACTGCAAAAGGTGGAAATCAGGGGGCTGTGATTGGTGGCCACACAAGGGGACATGCGTTTTGGAACAGAAGAATTCACGCGCTTTAGGTATTTCAACTTATATATACTAGATTATGCAGTCTGCTAATATTCCAAAAAAATGACAAGACATGTTAACCTAGTCAAACATGACATTTTAACGAGAAATTCTATGGTAAGTCGCTTAAAAGAGACTGTGTGCAAACTCGCTGCCACCTGTCCTTTACTTTTTTATTTCAGTCCAAAATACATATGCAGAATTTCCACAAAGCCACAGTATTGGACTTAATTGAAAAATGCAATAACAGGTGTCAGCGAGTGTGCATGCACTCGCTTTTGAGCGACTGAGTATAGAATTTCTGGTGACAATAATAAGACCTCCAGCATGCATAAATTGACTATCAACAAATAAAGTTGTAAATTATTTGATTTTTTTTACTTGGTTGTATTATTAACGATGTTACTCAAATTTAGGATTTACAGTATAAACAATACATGCGTTCTGCTTAGACTTCTAGGAAAAATGCAAATTTCCTATCATGAACTTGTGAGTTCTTTGCTAGCATGGATACATTCCAATAGGTTTAAAAAATATTAAAATGACAAATGAGTGCATGAAGCATCCTGAATCACCTGCAGCTGCCACTGCCCGTTGCTAGCCTAAGGATCAGCAGCTTGCTCTGCTTCAAAAAAGGTTGTACATAGCGTTTAATTTATACTATTCAGGTAGGTACCGGCGTACTTAATGAAATATGTCGGCCTATCTGTTTTCTCTCGTGTATATACAGCAGTACTGCGTTGGGCTTGGACTTAGCCCACCAACCTTTTGTTTCATTTGTTCCGCCTTTATTTCATTTTGGCGCCTGTTATTAACTTCTTGAATGGCTTGTGACCGTGAGTCACAGCATATAAATATGTACGCAGGCCATACATTGTATTATTACATTTCAATCAATACATTGAATCAATATTTACACTTCAGTTCTAAATTCTGTTTCATTTCTTAATACTTCTCTGCAATTTCTTCAACTCAAAATAGCCAAACTTTGTTTTGGTATCAGAGCAACTCGCCTAACAGTATTGCGATCTTGTAGCAGTGTGGTTAGATCAACATTCTCATCAGATTTTGGCATCATCATATGAGAATGGTTCATCAGAGGATGTTCCTCATCATCTGAGAGAAGATATAATTCAATCAATCAGTGCCGTGCCTGAAATCACTTCGACCAGGCTGCATCTAACTAATCTGTTATTTCTTCTGATACCAGTGGCAAATATCAACAGGGAATAAATAAAGGATTCAAGAAATTATCAAACAAACAAGATCCTTGCCAAGAGAGATTTTCAGAAAAGGTACTGTTACCAAAATAAAAGAATTCATCATTAGAATTCTCTGGCTGCTACATAGCTGTCTGAGTAATATACTTAGATTCTTAGTTCATAACGATATTCTTTGTCCTGATTTTTTCTGAGTTTTCTATGTCATCATCTGCCTGCGATCATGGGCAATGAAACAACTTCTGCGGCCTCAAACAACGGTCAGAATACTTCCCCTAATATTGCACATGCTAATCAATTAGAAAAACCAATAATTAGACTCAAAAGTCAATTAGTTACTATACATCTTGAAGAAGATAATTATCTTCTTTGGAAACTACAAGTTGAAACGGCTATTCAAGGCTATGGCCTTGAAGGATATATTCTTAGTACTATTAATATTCCAACCAAGTTTATTACTGATGAAAATAAAAGAACAATTGCACATGAAAAATATGTTATATGCAAGATAGACCCATCAGTTCATGGCTATTGTCTTCTTTAAGTGCAAGTTTATTATCCTACGTCATTGGTTGTATATTTGCCTATGATATTTGGGCCACAGTGGAAAGGGAATTTAACAATCAATGTTCTGCAAAGGTTCTCCACTACAAGAATCAGTTACAAAGTGTAAAAATGGAAAACCTGTCAATGAGAGAATATATTGCAAAAGTTAAAAAATTATGTGACTTGTTGAATGCTACTGGGAACAAAGTGCCTAATAATGATCAAGTTTTACACTTAGTCAATGGCTTGAATAATGATTATGAAGCTGTTGTGGCTGTAATAACCTCTCAAAGAATTGTACCACCTATAGACGAGGTACATTCGATCTTATTATCTCATGAGGCTAGAATAAATGCCAAGAAATCTCAAGAAACTGATTAATCAGTTAATTCCACTACTAGGTTTAAAGGAATAAACCATAACAGTAATAATGGAAATGATCAAACTTACCAAAGAGGTGGTGGTGCAAGAAGAGCAAGTGGAAGAGGCAGATGGGCTAATACCAACAGACCAAAATGTCAAATCTACGAAAAGGTAGGTCACACAGCATTGAACTACTACTTCAGATTCAACGCTGGTTACACATCTAACAAGAATCAAACAAACAATGATAATCCTAATGTGAACATGGCTCAGTCACAATCTGAAAGTAGCAATCAAGACAATTCTAACAGAAATAGCAGTCAGAATGACATAGCAAAGCTGGAAACATTGCAAGACAATAGTTGGTATTCAGATTCAGGGGCTACACATCATGTTACAAATAATTTGGAGAATCTAAATTTTGAAAACAAAGACTACAAAGGTAATAACTCCATTTTATTGGGTAATGGTAAAAGTATTTCTATTACTCACATTGGTAATGCTAGGATTTGTGGTAGGAGACAATTATATCTACACAATTTACTAAGAGTTCCAAAGATAAAGAAAAATCTAATAAGTATTTCTCAGTTTTCTCATGGCAATAATATCTTTTTCGAGTTTTACCCTAAGTACTGTCTAGTTAGGGATATTCTAACTAAAGAACCCATTTTACAGGGTAACATGACATGATGACATTACGAGTTTAACACTGTTAAGAATAACAGTGTGGTAAAAGGAGAAAAATAATGTAATTTGAACATATTGGACAATGCTGATAGCAGCAAGAATGTATTTGATCTTTGGCACTACAAACTTGGACATTCAAGTGCTAAAATTCTAATGAAAATATTAGCTGAAAATAACATTCAATGTATTGATGTCTCATTACAATATATTTTTTATTATTATCAAATTGGAAAAAAATCACAGATTGCCTTTTATTGACTCTAAAACAAATTATACAGAGCCACTACATTTAATTGCAACTGATGTATGGGGTCCAACACCTATACATTCTAACTTTGGTTATAAATACTATATAGCTTTTGTTGATGCTTACTCTAGACATACTTGGATTTATTTTCTTAAAGCCAAGTCTGAAACTAACAATGTCGTTATTAAATTTATCACCATGGCTAAAAGGCAACTCAATACTTCAGTTAAAATTATACAGTCAGATGGTGGTAGTGAGTTTAAGAGTTTAAATAATTACTTTACAAAGAAAGGAATTGTTCATAGAACAACTTGTCCTTATACATCTCAACAAAACGGTCTTGTTGAACGAAAACACAGACATATTGTTGAGTCTGGTTTAACACTACTGGCACAACCAAAGTTACCCCTAAATTTTTGGCCAGAGGCCTTCGGTACTTCTGTATATCTAATTAACAGACAACCAACAAAAGTGTTGAAGGATATACCACCAACTGAAAATTTATACAGTGAAAAACTAGACTACAACAGCTTAAAACCTTTTGGATGTCTATGTTTTCCGTGTTTAAAGCCCTACAATACTAACAAGTTAGATTTCAGGTCTAATCCCTGTACATTTCTGTGGTATACCACTAAGCAAAAGGGGTACAAATGTCTTGATGATACAGGTAGAATATATATAAGTCGGCATGTTGTTTTCAATGAAACAGTTTTTCCCTTTAGTAGCAGAAAGGTTACTACTACAAATAAGGTAAGAAATCAACATGTTTCAATACCTGAAATTCCAAGTAACTCTGAGAAATGGGGTCATATGATGAAAGTGAGGTTGTTGAGTCCTGTCAAGCATCACAACTTAATCCTGAAGATTGTGATCGTTCACAGCAACTCAGCCATGCCATGCATGTGACGACCGCCCATAACCCCTGCACTAAACAAGAGGAATAATGCGCTGAAAGGTATGTCAGGCAGCTATGGACGATCATCAGAGTAGGTAAACAACATCGAAACCTGTCATAAAACTCATAGCGCAAGGATAAAATATAATAGAATATATATAACAAGTAATAGTGGTGAAGCATCATATAACAAACATTTGAAAGTTTCTCAACATCTTGAAAGATTATCCAACTGATACCAAAGTTTGTACATAAGGCCTCACTACAACCCTTATAGAGCACTCAAACAACGGAAATAGAAATACTAGATAGTAATAAAACTAATACATAAGCCTCCAGCTTGCCCTCGCACAACAGAATCGTCCTTACTAATCACCTGTCACCTGCTACTTAGTCTGCCCATTCACAACTGGATGAACAACCCAATGTAATAAGAGGGAAACATAAAACCTTGAGTCAGACAACAGTCTTAGTGAGCGATAAAATAGTTAACAAAATTTCATCAATAAAGTATATGAGAATAGATAGATAAACATACTAATCTACCTACAACACCAGAGAAGAACTCAACTCTATCTTCCCCACATCAGACAATGATAGCCTTTATGATGAATAATTCAACCATTCATCCATGGAAACCAGAACACCCATTCAACCATAGTAAGCATTCATAACATCCAGATTATATGTATCTCATGTAAACCATCCTAATCAAATTCAACATCCCTCAAGCATAAGCCTTAGAGGCCTAAACCAATATCAGACAGGCACCCAAGGAACATCTCCTTCGACTTTGGACAACCTACATGAGATGGTACAAACAGAACAAACAATCATCCATGACTAACTCTGGCTATCACCGCCAATCCTACATTAAAACCATCGTTAATCGTATAACAGCCAACCTTGTCATATGTCAAGGGCTAATGGTAACCCCGGTTCTAGCATAAACTCCATACACCTTTCAACGATACGTATGTATGTCCAACCTTAACAACTAGGCCTTTCAACGATACGTATGTATGTCCAACCTTGACAACTAGGCCTTTCATGATACCTCGAGTACTCGACCTACAACCGGTCTTTTAGGTTCTCCTATCGCACCCCTGCTTTGAGTCTGCTAGAACTTACGACAATGATAACCTTTTGGCCTTTGCCTATCCCTAGTCATCCAACTTGACGACTTTTCATAGCCCAATCAACCTTCTCGAGCACCATTATCCACCAACTCACGACCTTTGATTTGTCACCTCATTCGCTGTTCTACACCGATCAACAAACACCTTTCAACACTTCGAATCTTCCTACTTGAATTTACTTCGAAGTCACACCCTCAACAAGCCAATTACATCACTGCGCTGCGGCTAGGGTTCGGGGGGTTGTCCCTAAAAAATATTTTTTCAGACCTTTTTGTTCAAATCTGAGTCGTACCATAAAATAAAATTTTCAAAAATAATCATGTGCGACCGGCTGACCCCCCTTGGATATACGACCGACCCCTTACTGGACACACGACCGACCCAACATTTCGTCCGACCGACCCCTCCATGCATGACACAGTACTTGACCGACCTGCTACCAAGGCAAAATCAGACTGACCCTGCTCGACCGACCCTGCTCTACCAGCTCGACCGACCCTACTCGACCAGCCCGACCGTACTCTACCAGCCCGACCGACACTGCTCTACCAGCCCAACCGACCCTGCTCAACCAACCCATTTCTTTTCCTCCAAGAAAACCTCTCCATGCTTCGATCGACCCAACATGTTCAACCCAAAACCTGCATCCTCTAATGCAACTCCAATTTCGACCAAAACTTCGCCAAAACAATTCGTTCGACGAAACCAACTTATCTAATCATCCAATGTGACCACAAAAGTGATATGAAGTCAACAATAACACCAATATGGCAATTCCATTAATAATCATGTAAAATTCGCCAAAATCACCATAAGTATACAGATGAACAAAAATCATGGGTTTAACTTGCATATTCACATGAAATATCATAGAAATTACTTATCTAAACTTGCTAAATCAGATCATAGGTTTACTTTGTATGAGAATGGACTTACCAATGCATAAATCTATGGAAAAACTCTTGAATTTGAGGAAAAACATGCACAAACACACATATACTTTATTGAATCCATGTGAGCGATGCATATCACTCACCGATTCTCCCAGACAACAAAAAAATCAAAGGAAAATGAATCCGAATAGCAAGCACTTTGCACCAAACACCTTAATCTGATGAATCCTTGCCTCAATTGACGTAGATCTAGCCTCCAATGCTATAGATATATGATCTCCCTCCTTGGATTATGATTTTAATGGTGAAAAGGGGTTAAAGGAAGGAGGAGCACAAGGCAATAAATGAGAGATTGGAAAACTAAAACCATTTCCCATATCCCTTACCCCCTATTTATACCCTTCCAATAGCCCACCAATGGGCCTTCCCAAATCAGCACATTGTGGCTCTCCAAACCTGAACAGCCAAATGAAAAACCTTAAAACAACTATTCCTCCCAAATCGCTGAGCTAAATTTTTAATGTAACCATTCTACAAAAAGGAAATCATCAATTCCTTTCCAATGGCACAAGTCTCACCCTCTAATTCAACCAGAGTCAAAAGTTATCCCCTGTACAAGACTGAAAGGGGAAAAATGGTCACAAACAAAATTGGTAAAAATTATGGACATGTCTCACATCCCCATAAGCAACATATCAAAATATGAGAATGATTCAACCCTCAGGGAATGAAATAAAAATATTTTACGATCTTCCGATACGTAAAAAGCGGGCTGTTACAATGCACAACACTGCAAATTCAGAAAATCAAACATTAGAAAAAAAAATGGTGGTTCACAAAGTACAAGATCAGAATTTTCATCGGATTCCGATAACACTAGTAGCTCACCATCAAATGAGCAACAAGCTCAGACTAGTCATCCAATGGTTACCAGGGTCAAAAGTGGTATTTTCAAACTGAAAGCACATATGATATCATCCAGTTTTTGTGAACCGGGTCTTTTGAACAGGCTATTAGAAACAAAAACTGGAAGATAGCCATGAATGAGGAATATAATGCACTCATCAAAAATAAAACATGGGAGCTTGTATGTCCACCTCCTAACAAAAATATTGTAGGGTGTAGATGGAGATACAAACTTAAAAGAAACCCAAATGGGTCTATTAACAAGTATAAAGCCATGTTAGTAGCAAAGGGTTTCACTTAGGAATATGGATTTGATTTTAACCAAACATTTTCTCCTGTAGTGAAACCCACTACTATTAGACTTATTATTACTATTACTCTATATAAGAAGTGGCATGTTAAACATTTAGATGTTAACAATGCATTCTTAAATGGAGTTCCAGAGGAAGAAATACGTAAGAGGCAACCACAGGGCTACAACCATAATCAAAATTTAGTATGCAAACTAAATAAAGATATTTATGGCCTTAAACAGGCTCCTAGAGTTTGGTTTGATAGACTGAAGAGTACCTTAATAAATTTGGGATATCAGTCTACCAAATCAGATAATTCATTATTCATAAAAATAAACAGCTCCTCAATAGTTTACATACTAATATATGTAGATGATTTAATAGTAATTGGTAGTAACCCTAATGATATTGACAAGTTAACTTAGTATTTAGATCAATAGTTTTCTATCAAAGACTTGGGGAGTTAAATTACTTCCTTGGTATAGAAGTCAGTAGCACTGTTATCACGGCGATCGACTAGTCGCGACTAGTCGTCGACTAGTCGGTCCTAAGTCATCGACTTGGACTGTCAACATGAAATTTGTTAATATGTCGGTCGACTGGATCGACAAGGAGCGACTAGTCAGGCGACTAGCGGTCGACTTAACTGACTGGTTTCAAATTTGGGCCCAAAACAAAAAAAATAAAAAAAATAAACAAGTCAGAAAACCCGTACCGAACAAAAAAGAAATACCTAGTTTCAAAATACTTATTCGTATCGAACAACGAAGAAAGACAGCGAATAGAATAAAACCCATAGTTCGATTAACCCTAGGTGCCGCCGCCGCCGCTCCAGTGCCGGCTCCTCTCCAGTTCGAGTAACCCTAGGTAATTCTTGTTTTGCTTTGTTTTTTTTTTCTGTACACTGTAAACAATTGGTATTACTCTTTCCTGTTGTTTTTTTCCTGTACACAGACACTATTATTTTTGTTTCGTTGCTGTTTTTTTCTTCCAGTTACTGCCTGAACTGAATGGTCCATCAACAGTTGTTTTTCACTGACTGAACTGAACTGAACGGTCCATCAACGGTTTTTTTTCTTGTTTGTTTTTCTGTTACTGCCTGAACTGAACTAAACGAAAAGTATGTTTTTCACTTTATATTGCTAGCAAGTCATCAATATTGATGTCTAACGGTAGTTGTCACTTCATATTACTGCCCTGCAAGAAGCAATGAGGTATGTTACTACATGTTTAGATTTTTATGCACATGTTTGAATTTTTATGCATATGTATATATTTATTTATTTATCGACTAGTCTCGACTAGTCTACGACTAGTCCACTAGTCGACTAACTGGATCTCTGTCGACTCGACTCGACTTACCGCCGTGATAACCATGGTCAGTAGAACTGAATCAGAAATGGTTCTATGTCAAAAGAAATATATAACTGAGTTACTTATCAAGACAAAAATGATAAATGTCAATCTCCAACCTACTCCAAGGATAAGCAGTCAAAATTATTCCAAATATGGGGGAGAAGCAATATCAAATGTAACTGAGTACAGGAGTAGTATTGGTGCACTTCAATATGCAACAATAACACAACCTGATATATCATACAACATTAATAAATTATCTCAATTTATGCAGAAACCCATGGATACTCATTGGAAAGCTATCAAAAGAGTTCTCCGCTATCTAAAAGGGACAATCAACTTTGAACTGAGACTAAAGACAAGTCAACATTTACATATCGCTGGATGTGCAGATGCTGACTAGGCTTCAGACCCTAACGATAGGAGATCAACTAGTAGATACTGTATATGTTTTGGCCAAAGTTTAATATCGTGGTGTTCAAAAAAACAGCCTACAACTTCTAGATCTAGTACTGAAGTCAAATACAGAAGCATAGCTAATGCTATAGCTGAGATTAAATGGCTACAATCTATGTTACATAAGCTCAAGCTAAAGTCAAATATAAAGCCTATCCTATGGTGTGATAATAGAAGTGCAATTTACATGACAGAAAACCCTATTCAACATGCTAGAAAGCATATAGAGATAGATATTCATTTTGTCAGAGAATTTGTACAGAAGGGTGAAATTCAAGTAGATCATATACCTGGATTTACCAAAGAACTGACATCTTAACTAAAGCTATATCAATGAAAAATTATACCAGATTCAGATCTGAACTTACTGTAGATGAGCAACCGAAGAAAGGATCTGAGAGCAAAGTGAAGTCGAAAGCAATCGCTAATGAGATTGTTGAGCAACCAAAAGGCAAATCTGAAAGCAAAGTGAAGTCAAAAGCCATCACTAACAAATTAATAAGATATAGAGTTCGAACCTTCGAATATGGAAATAAAGCTCCAAAGAAACTTGAAGATAAGGCGAAGCACTTCATCAAAGAGATGCCGAGAACACAGATCTATATCAGGAAAGACCCATGAGCATCAGCAAGGATGAATCATCTCTTGGATTTGCCCAAATTTTGGCTCGACGTAGCAAAATTAGGGTTTCTGAAACCCTAAGTTTTGTACGGGAGTAATGAAATATGTTGGCCTACCTGTTTAATCTCGTGTACATGCTGTATACACTATGTTGGATTTAGCCCACCAATCTTTTATTTCATTCGTTCCGCCTTTATTTCATTTTGGCACCTGTTATTAACTTCTTTAGTGGCCTGTGACCGTGAGTCACAGCATATAAATATGTACACAGGCCATACATTGTATTATTACATTTCAATACATTGAATCATGATTTACACTTCCAGTTCTAAATTCTATTTCATTTCTCAATACTCCTCTACAATTTCTTCAAATCAAAATAGCCAAACTTTGTTAGTACTGCAGTACCAGGTCCGAGTTAATGAAAAATTTCAATTTAAATGCAGTTAAAACATACTGCCTGTCTCTACGGCAGGCTTGCTGGCCCATGGACTAGAACGTCCTTGGTCTGTTAAAGTAAAAGCGAAAGAAAGATATCATTAGCTAAGGCATGCGTTCTAGTGTCAGTCAATCTGACAACACTAATCCGTAATTGTATGAAGATGATAATATGTTCATATCTTATTATATAGTGTCATGCTGATAGATATGTGAATCTAAGAGGCCCATTGATTAGATGACAATTGCTATATGCAACTTGAATTATTTATACGTGCACACATGCTTCATAGGTAAAAAAATTTCTTTAAAAATCATTTGTCCTTTCAAGACAACTATTAATAAAGATGTACGACATCAACTACACAGTCTACATATACTTGGTCATTCTGGTATGCTGTTTGATGTTGAAGTAAATAACACAAAATTACCAAGTGCATACATTATTGATTTTTGAAAAGGAAGAAAAGCTGCAACTATATAATGATAATCTGTTTGTTCTTATACACACACTTCATGAAACAAATAACTTCAACGATTGGTTGTCTTAAAATATCCAGTTTGATTTTATCTTTATTGGTGAATAGAAATTGATGGTTTCCCTGTAAATTGTTTATCAGAATCTATTTCTATTCCAGTCTCATCATCACACATTCTTTCTTTTAAATTATTTATACTATAAAAACATTTTGACCATTCTTATGTTCATCAAAGTAATATGTGAAATAATGAAGATTTGAGTAATCTATAATTTTCAAAACAAAACCTGTGTGCCTTGAGAAAAAAAGAAAGATGTGTTTGTGCTTATATGATGCCTTATAATTTGGTTATCTTTAATTGCTTTTGGTACAAATGGCACGTGGTGATTAATTTTTTGAGCTTATTTTCATGTAGTAATTTCTACAACCTAATTATAGACAGTCATTGTAATAATATAATATCATTAATTTTAACTAATCAATGATGTATATTACTAATTACCAGTAGATGGCACATTAGACGTACTTGGAAAACAACTTAACTGCTAAAATAATTAAACAAATCGCTGCTATATAAAACTATTTCTGCCTACCGCCTCAAGCTCAGAATACCCTTAGGTTATACACAGATGAAAATCCGGAAGTTAAATATTGTCACCTACTTATTTGAAAAGTAGTATATATTCTAAAGAATATTTTGAGGTGACTGACTCTACTAATCAAACTACTAAACTTTTAAAGACTATTATTCAAACAACTCATACCACAGAAACAGAATATGTTTCAGAAACATAAATCCAACTACATGTCATTGCTAAAGGGAAATCAGCCTAGAGGTTAAATGCTACTATCATTCACCCTACCATCATTCTATATTAAACAACTCATACCACTGTAACAAACAAACAGTATACTCATACCAATTTGTATGGTATTTAAACTAAAAAAAACTAAAGTAAAACTCACCAAAAATACATTATATCAATTAATTTTAATGCAATCTAACGGATGACCTAGGCCATATAATGAAATCACCAATCCTGACTTCTCCAATTGTGTTTGCCTCTCGATTTTTTTTAGCCTTGTACAATTCGGCGTCAAGTTTTTTTGTGTAACATTGCCCATTATTTCAAACCAAAATACAAAAATGTCTTTTGGCTATATGGAAAAGTTAGACATACCATTTTATCCTCCACCATTGTAGCACTATTGCAAGCAAAAATAAGCCTAATAAGCTAACCTCAGCAACTTAACAAGTCTATACATATCACGATCTAATCATCAATAGCCTAATAAGCTTTCCTTTTGATTATTCAATAAAATATTAGACAATGAAAATGATTCATATCAAGATGTATAACGCTTATTATGAACCACTCGAGAATTATTAAACAGATTAAATAAACATTTGGCTTTGCAGTATATTTTAATCCAGATATATAATGTTGTTTAAGAACCCTAGTGCCCTGACAGTTACACCCATAAGAATAGAAAAAATACAATTGTAGGATCAGTAGTTAGAAAGTTGGAATATGTATGTATGTTGGAATACTAACTGTGTACACTCATTATGTGGACAGTTTTCTAGTGTGTACAGTATTGAGCAAGACATTGTTTTCCTTAAAATCCTTTTCTATTATTAAAACCTCAAATATAATCTTTTTCTATTTTTAGCAAGATGTGTAGGTAATCAGAATATGCATAAATGCACGCTCTCAACAGTACACTAAATGGAAACCACTTTATTTCCATAATAAATGTCAGCTTAAATTAACAAACAAAGAAAAAGGAAAGTATTCGGCAAAAATCATAAAATAGATCATCCACTTAAATGAATAAATCAAACTATACATTTATAATTATTTTTAATGTTGCAGGTTGACTTGGCTTAGATTTAACTAAAATGTTTTATCATAAACAACTTCATGTTCTGACGTTGAATGCAATGTAAATTTCTCAAAAATGCGATGTAGAATAATAAGTAGCAACACATTACGAGTGGATGAAAAATACTGTGGTAATAGATATACGCAAATAGCTTTACATAATAAAAACAAGTGCTAATTGCCATTGACTGGTTAAACAGAAAATAAGAAAGAAGGGCATGTAAGCATGCACACCTTGATTAATTAACTTATTGTTTAATGCGAAACTACATGATTAGTAAAAGAGCACTTTAGAATAATGCCGGTAAAATACTGCACATAGCATTTTTCTATTTATTCTTAGGATGTATCGCATACATTTGCATACCATATATGCACAGTTATACATAAGACACATGTTGGCGAAACAACTACGTGTCAGAAAGCTAAAAAATGCAATATGCCGCTTTACAAACTTTCCTCATAATGCCCTTAAATCATCCAAATATTCGAAAATAAAATAGTTACCCTGTCCTAAAATTACACGGTGATACCATAGAGCTAATAACAAATTTTCTAATTTTTGTGTCACCGCCTACGATGTTTATGGCTCTATGTAACACTAAACTGGAAACGGATTATGTTGAATGCAATCTTTTCAAAAGCAATTAAGAGGTCATTCTTGTAGAAAAACATATGGAGCTAAATAACGTCAGTCAATGCTCATTATGAAATGCGATATGGAACTAAATAACATTAGTCAATGCCTTTGAAAATAATAATAATGGTCTGAAATTTGAAAACAAAAAAGTTATGAAATACAATAGCAAATGCAAAGCCAAAACTGAATTATAACAAAAATCAGGCAAAATTTCGCATTGATAAATCAGGAAATAAAATTACATTTTACCTAACTTGAGCATTCTAGAAGACATTTCTCCACCAAATAAAATTTGATTGACAGATTAAATTCATAGAAAATCCCTCCCATCCCATCATAAATAGTCATTAGAAATGTAATATAATATATCATCACTATAAATCTTCACAAATAATTGAAGAACGGGCAAAAACCAGTGAACAACAGCCAGGTAGAACTCAACAATAAAAAATAGTCAAACTGATCAGTTTATTTTCTATGTATATTTGTTAACATATACCTAAGAATAATACTTATCCATTTAACATATTAATCACTGAATAAAACGAGTTCAGCAAAGAAATCCATCCAAAGTAACCTCAAAATTAATTAATTTTACCCAATCAGTTTAGAATAATCGGTCATATATTATTGAAATTGACAAACAATAAATATAACCATTTAGTTTGATTCAAAATATAAATAAAATAGGTTTAATGTTAGGCTCGGTAGGAGAACTAATTTCAAATTCGAACCACCTCACATATACTTTCACACATCATTAAGCCTTCGCTCAAAAACAAGGTAACAAACAATAATAAGATTGAGAATTGCGCACTGTTCCTATTTGACTATTAATCTAGAATTACCTTCGGAGGAAAAGGAAAGCGACGAGTGGGAATGAGAGATATGAGGAAATCACAAGAAAAAGGATTTGGGGAAAAGAAAATGTAGGCGGCCTAATTTTTATTCTTTTGCAAACACGGGCCGAAGGGGGAACGATAGTGGGCATGTGACCGGAACGGTGGTTTCAGAGAGAAGTAATTAGGAAAGCGGTTAACTTCTTTCATTCTTTTCACGGAAAATTATATGTTTAAAAAAATAAAATAAAATGGTGGAAACACTTTAGAGGATACAGAAACACTAAATAATGGCTTCAAGCCTAGAAACTAAAAAAAGGGTTTCAAATAAAAAATATCATGTGTTTCAAATTTGATTATTTGGTGTAGTGGCTATAGAAGTGATTTAAAATCTTTTCATGCATTACTTAAAAATATAATGAAAGAATGACGACTTCTAGATGACCATATAGCAGACTCCATTATTTAATACCATCAATCAATTCCCTTAAAGAGCTATAATAGCTGAGGATATATCTAAAAAATATGCTTTATTAGATATGACAATTAACCGCTTCTCAATTGACGAACCTGTTTTGGATTTGGAGATGCAAAAGAATACTTAAATGAACAAGACATTACTAGAATTTTTAGATTTCTAAATGAAGGCATCACAATCAACACTGCATCTCATTGAAAGAAATCTGAAATTAACTTTGAATTAAGAGCTTTCAAAGAGAAATATTTTTGAAATTTAAAACAGATCAAAGCAAAAGAAATTAAAGTAAGCATTCTATTAGTTTTAAAATGCCAAGATAAAGGGAGTGTGATTGAAGCTGTAAAATTGTTTATCATGTATTTGATTTCAACATTTTTATTCTCCAGCCGAAGCCGACCTTTCATTTGGTGTTCCTACTATGTATTTACAGATTGAATCCAAAGAAGACCGTTACATGACCAATAACAGCTAAAAACATTTGATGGAGCAAAGGAAAAAAAAACAAAAAAGGCCAAATAAAGATACTTTTATGTGCACTCCATTTCTTAGTAAGTTCTAATGACTCATTTTAGAGTTCAAGATTTCTTTTATATGATATCAGCCAATTTTGTGTAAATTTATTATAATGTTAGCCATCAAAATGATTAAAATCCCCAAACAATTTAGAATGGATGAACTCCGAAAACATTTGCTTTCGTATTGGTTTCTCTACGATTAGTCATCCTCGGAAGGGATAATGTGTATTAGCTTTCAGTGTCGCCAAAGGCCTTTATTCGAGATAAATAGGTATTTAAAGTTTTTGGATCACTAAAAGCATGTGAAGTTAAGGCTTCATTTATTCATCCCAAATTGTAAACGATACCCAGATTCGTACCCTCTCTTTGGTGGATAATGATCCCCTAAGATGGCTTTGCTTTAGAAATGAATACATAAAGAATTTGATGCCGTGAAGCTCAGTAAAGAGAAGATAAGCTATATTATCTTAAGATAGTCAGGATCCATTAACAGTAATCCTTCTTATACCCTTCCTGAATTTCTTTTGGAGTGTCTTTTCTTTTGGTTCACGCTTTGCCACTTGGATTTGGTACACAATTTCTTGAAAGAAAATCCCTTCTGTATTTCCGAAAGGAGCTTTTCTTCACCGCACCCAAGGTTTCTTGGTTTATATAATCTTTTCATTCATTTGTAAGGAACCCTTGGTTCATTTAGTAATCTTTTTGAAATGTGTATCCTTTTGCCATTCCCTCCGAGAGCCTTCTTTTTTGCTTTAGACTTCTTTCACCCTATCTACTTGAAGGAATGAATTTTGGCTAACATTTAGGCCCCTTCGGTTGAAAGAAGCTTTTTTCCTTCGGGACAAAAACGGTTAACGCCAGCATTTTATTTTCCCTGCAAGCTTATTCATGTTAGGAACCTCAATAATAATATGCGTCCTAAATTTGCCTGTTTGCGATTAGTTAGCAACTAATATGGTCTGAAACCCCTAAGCGATTTTTATCGAAGCCTCTCATGGCTTTGATTAAATCCCAATTTTCAAGAGAAAGAAATTTGAAGATTTTCCCTGTAATAAGTTTGTTTGGTCGAAGTTATGATAACCTGGAATGAATTGATTTTGATAATAGTAGAATTTTGAAATTTCTTTTAAGAAATGATGCTTGTGAAGCCCTTTTTGGCTTAATGATGGGCCTAAAGCTCATATTCGGAAGGCGGTATTTATTCGGAGGCCTTCCTCTCAGAATGTTTTAAGTGAACAGAACCTTTTCCGGTTTGCAGAAGCTTCATATTACAGACTTACGTAATAATAGAAATTTAGTAATATGGAGATACCACTTTCGAAAATAATATTTACAGAGCCTCTTTCGACTTATTAGAAGTCCCAAAACCTAAATTCAAACAACTAAAACTTTGTAATCTGAAAATAATATATATGAAGCCGTTTTCGGCTTATGAGAAGCCCCGAAACCCAGATTCGAGTAATAAGAAACTTAGAAATTCTGAAAATAATATACACGAAGCCAGTTTTGGCTTATTTGAAGACCTAAAACCTAGATTTGTGTAATAAGAAACTTAGAAACCTAGAAATCCCAAGTTTGACAATAATACACATTGAAACCATTTTCGGCTATTTAGAAAATCCAAAACCTAGATTCAAGTAATATGAAACCTAGAAATGCAGAAATCACAATTCCAAAAATAATATATACAAAGCTACTTTTGGCTTATTAGAAGACCCAAAGCCAAATTCAAGTAATAAGAAACTTAGTAATCCAAAAATCCCAATTCTGAAAATAATATATATGAAGCCGCTTTTGGCTTATTTGAAGACTCAAAGCCCATATTAAGGTAAGATGAAACTTAGAAATCCAGAAAACCCCAATTCTTAAAATAATGTATATGAAGCCACTTACGGCTTATTAGAAGACCCAAAACCGAGATTCGGGTAATAAGAAACTTAAAAATAGGGAATTCCCAATTCTGCAGATATTATATACAAAGCCACTTTCAGCTTACTAGACGACCCAAAATCCAGATTCGGGTAATAGGAAACTTGAAAATACAGAGATCCCAATTCTAAAATATATACGAAGCCACTTTCGGCTTACTAGTAACCCTGAAACCTTTATTCAGGTAGTTAGGATAAAGAAGTTTGGAGAGTCCTCTTTCGACTTCAATAGTTACAAAGCCATCTTCGATTTAATAGACAACCCAAAACCTTTATTCAGGTACTTCAGATAATAGAAGTCTGAAATGTCCTCTTCCAATTTTTGGATATGAAATTTCTTCTGGTTTTAACTGATTCTTTTTCCATTTTAAAGCTTTTTCCTAAAGTAGAGGTTTGACATGTTTTAGGTGCTCCTTTTATTCTTGCGGGATGAGACATAAGCAGAGGCTTAGCATGCTTCCTTCAAAACCGGGAATGTGCATCAGAAAAAGACTACCTGTCCCTCCTCTAGAGGGTGCCTTGGCTATGTCAAGGACTTTAATCGGAACTGGGACTATGAACAAGAAATAGATTGCCTATCCCATCTCCATAATCCGTCTTGACTACATCGAGGACTTTAAGGACCAGGCTCGTATGTCCTGGGTTTACCCCGGGTCCAGCTTTTATGCCCTAGGCGTACCCCTTCCATCTTTAGGGAAGAGCCTTGGTATACCAAGGAATTTAATGGGTGTCGGATGTCTGGAACATACCCTTTCTCCCTATCGGGAAGCTCCTGGGATTCTTAAAGACTTTTTAAGTTAATCCTTTTATAAAGGGAATTTCACCCATGATCAAGTAGAATTTCTTGTTTTGATATTCCATTCGGAAATCATCTATCCATTATTTTATCCATAGTGGTGAATTTGATAGAACTTATTTGAGTCTTAATTTCTGTCTTCTCGCCCTCGGGGTTTATTTCTCTTAATCTTTTATGGAAACGTTTTCCTTGATGAATCTTATTTCATTCGCTTACACAAGGGATGTATGGTCTCAACTGGTCTGCATTCCATGTTCTTGGAACCATATTACCACTGTGGTGACATAGGCGGTAAGAACCTGGAGTTATTACCATATGGGTAATCAACGGTCCTTCCCAATTTATCCCTAATGGTCCATCTACCGGATTTTTGGTATTGGCCATTATCCTTCAAAGCACTAGATCTCCTTCCATGAATACTATTGAACTTACTTTTGTGTTATAGTATCGAGTCATCCTCCGATGATATTCTGTTGTCCAATAACGGTTTCTTCCCTTAGATCGGGAACTAAGTCCAAAGATTCCTTCCTTAGCTCTTGATTAATATCAAAAGAATAGGCCATCCTTCGATGGGAGAGAATTTCTATTTTCATCGGAAGCATTGCTTCAAATATGAAGTTCGGAGAATAAGGCATACGGTCCGTTGACATTTTAGTATATATTTGATGCGCCCAAAGTACTGAAGGTAAATTTTCTACCCAATTTCCTTTTGCTCTATTCAAATGTTTGTTTTGTATGATTTTGATAGTCTTATTAGTAACTCTATTGTACCATTTAAATTTGGTGTGCTATGGAATAGAAACTTCCGATAATACCATTATTAAAGTAGAACCGTGAAAATTCCTCGCATTCAAATTGCACTCCATTATCGGACATAACCTTATGAGGTAATCGAAATCGGGTAACTATGTCTCAGATGAAAAACCTCAGGACTTTGCCAGAAGTGATTTTCTGAAGTGGTTCCATTTCCACTCACTTGGTAAAATTGTCAATGGCTACCACAACATATTTTGCGCCTCCTTTCGAGATTGGTAATAGGTCGATTAAGTCTGTTCCCTATACATCGAATGGCCAAGGGCTTGTTACGAGAGTCAAATTGCTTGGGGTAGGTGAGGAATTTTTTGGTATCTCTAGCACTTATCACACTTCTTAACCAAATCGATGGCATGCTTAGTCATTTGCGGCCAAAAGAATCATTGTTGCACTATTCGCTTAGTCAGTTTATCCCATTGGAGTAGTCCCCACAGAATCCTTTATGTGCTTCTTTAAGCAACCTTAACCTATCCTCTAGATTCACACATTGAAGAACAACATTGCATATTGTTTCTTAAAGAGAATTCCATCTAGAATAATGAAATTTGGGGCTTGTTTCTTGTTTTTTCTAGCTTTCGTTCACTACAAGAAAATTCATTTATCCTAGCGCACAAAAAATGCCACTGAAACTTATGGTGGTGTTTTGATTAGGGTTGTCAATGGATACTTTCGGATACGGATAGTGCCATATCTGTATTCGAAATCATTTTCGGACATCGAATATCTGTATCCGTGGATACAGACAAATATCTGATAATTATCCTATCAGCTAGTGATTGATAAATTAAGAAACATAAATGAGTTTCTTGTTTTTTCTAGCTTTCGTTCACTACAAGAAAATTCATTTATCGTAGCGCACAAAAAATGCCACTGAAACTTATGGTGGCGTTTTGATTAGGGTTGTCAATGGATACTTTCAGATACGGATAGTGCCATATCTGTATTCGAAATCATTTTCGGATATCGAATATCTGTACCCGTGGATACAGACGGATATCTGATAATTATCCTATCATCTAGTGATCGATAAATTAAGAAACATAAATGAGAAAAAATAAGTATATTTTACCATCCCATTGGTTATTAAAGTGTTAAAAATTAACAAGTACAATGATAATAAATAATTTTAAGCAGTTAAAATGTATTTCGCACATAAAATATGAACTTCAAACTTAATAAATAATAAATTTATATATTTTAACATACTAAAACACATATAATTTAAGTTATAATTTTGAAAAAGTTCGGACGGATAATTTTCGGATATGGATGTCTTTATATCCGCATCCACATCCTTTTTTTAGATATCCGATATTTATCCGTTTTTGGGATACAAATGCGGATGGATTTCAGATTTTTTGGGTATCCATTGATAGCCCTAGTTTTGATAAACACTGTGAGAAAACATGCAACTAAAAATCCATGATTTTTAGTAGCATTGAATTCAATGCCACTATAAATATATTTTTGGCAGCGTTTTTTAACTCTACCGTTTTTTCCGATTTTATTTCATGATATTCCTCCTCTACCTTTGATTTCGCCTCTAATTCAATTTGTTCAAAACTTATATACTAACGTAATACATAAACACATACACATTTATACATTACACATTAAACCACCGCAAAATACATATACATGTACTTATCCAAAGAATCACAAAATATATAAACAAAAGCACTGACATAAACACAACTATATCATAATCGAACAGTCATGTCAAGACAAAAAGGTAGCTACATATTTACACAATCGAACTACCTAAAACAATGTTATAATAAAACTGCAGCTAAAGTACCATGAACAGCTTAAATAAGTAAGCACAATAAACAACCGTACTACCTAACAAATACCACAAACATACTGCTGCTGCTAATTACTTCGGACACGTTAATCTACCTGTAAACAATAATAATCAACAACGAGACTCAAGTTATAATCAAGACCGAGAAAATAATGACAGGTAACAGTGATTGTTCGTTGAAGTTAGAAATAACTTTAACTGGAAATAGATTTTAATGCAATAGCAGCAAATGACATAACTTGAACAGGAAAATACAAATGTTGATTTCCATGATGATTGTTCGTTATATGTATTCCACCATAGGCAATAGTACTAGTATAATCTCCCTTCTGACATTAATTAGTTGGTAAAGCAATTTGCACATGCGATGCATATGTTCTTTCCAATTTCCATACTAAAATACATACCAGACAAGGAAGCTAAATCAACAAAATTTATATATAAACACTATTAAGTATTTGATCTATATATTATAAACATTTGTTCTATGGATAATGTGCAGCTTACAAAAAGTTGAATTTTGAATTGGAGCCTCTGGTTGCTAACTCCTAACGGCGCGACGCCTTTGAACTCTGTTTCTCTAGTAAATTATATAAGAAATCATCAAATAGATCAAAACCATCGGCTGAACCATTATAGAAAATCTAAATCCTGCACATACAGATATAAAAGTTATAAGCAAACCAATTACATGTAGCACCTACTTTATAACTTTGTACTGGTAGGCACCTTTGAAATTGTTGACGAAATCCTTTACATCATGTTTGTTCGTTCTTTCTACAATCCGCTCTTCAATATTAATTGTCATATCTATATTGATTTATGTGTCGTACCCATGTTTGGTGCATGTATTTATGCAACTAACGCCACTGTTATATTCCGTTACAACAATCTAGATAGACCAACAAAGAAGTATGATGTCAACTATAGAATGCAATATTGCACTAGTAAATAAATCGGTGAAATGAATTAAGGGATATCAATACTAATTGAGAGAACAAAGTGTTATAGGAAATTGCCGCATATACGGTCATTCACTCCGGAGGAGATCAAGAAACGAGGTGTGTTTCCGGAATTTCTACAATAAAACTATCCTTGAGGACAAGTAGAAGTTCCTGTAGAAATTTGATTACAGAAATAAAATACATGTGACTGTAACTCGAAAAAAAGTAGGAAATTTTGAGAAAATACAATTTGCTTGATGATCTTATGAATGCCGATGGGAAGAACATGCAAAGAAATGCTTGTGTTATGTGTCAATGAAATGATTCAGATAATCGAGATCCTAATCTAACTCAAGTTAAAGGCACAAAAACTACCAAAAGTTTCCAGGCTGATGGATTCAATAAGTTAAACTTGGGAAGACACTTAATGAGGTAGAGAATTTTTTCTTTAAACAAGTTTTCACTGTGTTATTGTATAAAACGAAGTTTAAGGAATTTTCGTTGACATGACACATTAAAATTTAGGGTGTCAAGAATTTGGAGTAACATGAATGCGTAATAATATCTGAAAGGGCAAAGTTATGTTCTCATAGAATAACACGTTGCAAAACTTCGGATCAGATCCCCTAAGTAGAATGGTCAGCACCAATCCCAAAGAAGGATCAGTATTTTTAAGTCATATCCAGTGACTACGTTATGTTCTCGTATCTCATGTTTTCAATCTTGATCATTATTCTGTGCTAAAAATCTCATGTTGATCATGCTTTTTCACCTGATCTGTGTTGATTTCCAGGATGATCATTCAATTTGTAGTGTTTGGATTCAATAAGATATGAATTTTGGATCTGAAAAGGAACTTCGTATCTGAGTTTATCAACCTTATCACCTGAAAATAGTCAAAAGTCATGTGTTGATTACTTATAAACTTCGGATCCTCATTGCTTCAGATGTGATTGATCAACTCACAATACTTTATATCTGAATTCCCTCTAGTTTTTCGTATTGGAGAAAATTGAATTTTCTGGTCGAATCCATCGTGTTGATCAAGAAAATTTGAATGATCCGTAAGTTTGTCGTAATGATTGATCCACCATACAAAATTTTGATCCCTCACTTCGTATATGATGTGCCTAAGTTTCTAAGCGACCGACCACTTCATAGAAAGTACTGATCCGAGTTTTCCATCCCAAAATACCGATCCGACCAATATTTTGTATACCGATCCGAGGTGCTTGGAGTCATATCGATTCAGTTTGTGGAGGATTAGGAGAAGTGATTTTTCTTCATGTCCTTGTGTCGAGATCGCGTATATCGGTATTTTTTGAAGTTTGAAGTTTTTAAAAGAAATCATATAGATCTGATCAAGTATCATGATCGAGCAAGTTTTTGGAGCCATCTGCCAAGTCAATCCATCTGGTTTGAGTTATCAGATCGTGCTGATCATGTTTTTCATGAATGTCGATCCGATCTTTCCGAAATGAACTGTCGGATCGTCCGATTCCTTAGTTTTTGAGAATATCGAACTGTGCTAATCATGATTTTCTGAGCTGATCTTGTGCGTGGTCGATCAAATAAATATGGAGGATCAAGCGTGCCGACCAAACTATTTTTGAGTGATCAGACGAGGCCCAGAGGTGATCGATCTGGGCTAAGCCATTTTCTGATTCCGAAGCGAATGTCAATTCTGACGCTTAATTTGAGTTCGTACGAGCCCGCGGTCAAGTCATGAGCGATCTAGATGTCCAGGTCCAAACAATAACAACCTTGTCAAAAGACTGGTTAATATGCTTATAATTTGAAATGGTTTTAAACTGAGAATTTAAGGACTTCAAACCCGGTAATTTGGAAAGAAGTTGTTTTCAAATGTTTTGAGTAATTATTATTATTATTTGATGACTCGAATATTCTAAAAAAAATTAGGAAATAAAAAGATATAAACTCATTTTGTTACTGGAAAATAATTTTTATGATGATTTGGACATCATCGATGTTCGCTTTTGAGTTTTTGGGAGGATTGGTATCGCAAAAGAATTTTGATTCAAGTTGTTCTGGAAAACGAATTCTGGCTTCATATACTAAGTTAAAGTATATAATGAGTTATAATTTTAAATTGATTTAAAAATAAAACCCAAGTTTTTAAGTTCTTTAATATTTGGTTAAGAATTATTATATGGACTCATATAAGTTATTCATTAGGTTGGTTAGTTTTTCATTTAGGTTAATAAATTAATTGGTAGTTCAATTGTTAAAATGAAATGAAAATTTTAACAATTTTGGATAGTCAAGGTTTTCAAGTAATATATAGAAATTTAAACTAAGTGTTTGGGAGTTATTAGGATACAAATTTTAGTAAATTATTAACTTCTCTTTTTTGCTGAAGAAAGGAACATTCACACTGCCTCCTTTGCTCTGAAAAATATATGGACTAGTGTTATATATATATATATTCATTCATATGTATGTATGTATGATATACACTAATAAACATTTTAGGAATAAGCATATTCTTCTCAAGGAAATCAATCGAAATCATTCATTTTCAACTGTCATTTAGAAGAATATTTGATTGAATTATTGCCAAGGAAAAGCCAATCAATTTGCCACGTGTCACTAATCAGGAGAGGAAATCTGCATGGAATATCTCAACCATTATGTTATATCTTTTTTTTTTGTAAACAAAGATATTCAAGAGATACCTAGGCCTAATATTCATATTGAGAGGAGCCTACTTCTTCTATAAATACACATGATATCCATTGTAAACCGAATTCCAATTTTTCTGTATTCTCGTTTATTCTTAATAAAGTTCTTCTTCGCTCCAGTTTATTATTTTCTTCATAACAATACGAGATTTCTAATCAATTAGTTTCGGTAGAACACGAATTGTTGTTATTATTTTTATTGCATATTAGGATTGACCGTTCGATTAGATTCAACTGCAATACTAATTTTAATTTTTTGTTGTTTTTGTTTGTTGTTTCATTTCTAGTAATTTGTCCTTTTATTTTAGTTGTTGAATTTGGTATTGATCTGATTAGATTTGAATCCATAGTAAATTCAGTAGCATTAATTCAAAATCATCTCCAAATTTCGTCTAGCTCATCCAAGAAAATATATAAATCATTTGATTCAAAATTCCTCTCTGTGTTCGACCTGCATATTACACGATTCTTAGGAAGCAATGATCACTAACCATTAAAAAAAACTAACAACATGTTTTATAACATAATAATAATTATCAAGCAATTCTAACCTCTTTTTTATCTTCGTCTTCCATCTCTATTAGGCACAAAAGAATATTTGTTTTTGTTAGGGTTTAAGGTTGGAAATTGTAGAAGAACATAAAAAATAATCATTTGTATTAAATTTAGAAAGTGGTCGGTAGTATAAACTAGGGTGTGAATAGTAGCACCCTAAAAAAATACATCATCGTTTCTGTAACTTAACATCAAAACCTTTTAAACACACCACATTAAATGCTTGTCTTGAAACCATGCTTTATGCCCTCAATACACTTGCTTTCATTATTAAATGTCCTAATTTTTTTTTATCAAACATAAATCAAAACTTTTACATTATAAAAATACACATTTAATTATTAAATTCCTAACATCAAATCACTTCATTTTATAATAAAAATATAAATGTTAAAATGTAGTTTATTAACAACATCAAATCATGCATGTTTATATATTATAAAATTTCAATTTTATAAGTATTTCAACTCATATTATAAGTAAACATCAAATCACATTTATATATATATATTACAAAATATAATATAAATCTATTTTTATTATGTAAATAAGTGTTTAACATCAAATCACATATTTTAAAATATAATCATTTTAGTCTTATTATTATATCAAATAACATTATTTTATTTTATTAACTATGACTTATAACCCAGAAATCTTATTGCACCATCATATATACATTTAAATACATTTTCAAAATAAAATTTTGCTTTAAAATACATATCTAGTTATAAAAAGTGATTTTCTATTCTAAATTATGTAAAATTTGAAAAGGCTATAAACCAATAAAAACCATTATTTGAAAGATAAAAAATAAATATATATCACAAACTAACATTTAAAAAGGAATTTTGTGATTAAAAATAAAAATCATAAATAAATCAAATATTAACAGATTTAGTTCAAAAAACATCGGGTTGTTGTATTCTTCCCACCTTAAAACAATTTTGTCCCTGAAATTTCATACTCATCTAATGCAAAATCAAAACTCAAAATTATTTAACAACCTTTTAATCCCGTATGAGGAACATAAATCGTCTATATCACAATATCTTATTTGATCACTTAATCAAATACATGACTTCGCTTCTGAACTAATATCGTTCATCTAATGTCTCTAGTGCGGTCCTTGTTTAGGCTTCTTGATTGGAACCTCAATTCTCCTTATATAGTCTAATACTACGATAAAGAATTTTAGTTCCTTACCCAAAAGTCTAATCAAGAGTTCGTCATCAAGAATCATGTGATTAATCTTTATTTATGTTAATGTAAAAGTCTTTAAAGCTATATACTCGAATTTTAAATCAAAACTAAATTGCGAACAACTTATCCAAGCATAGCTTATGTGCCTATTTCTATCAGTTATTAATATAACGATTTCAATTTACAATCCTTCTTCGTTATAGTTCAAAACTACCGCACCGGGATTTATAAAGAAAATTGATTTTGACATAATTCAAAATCTTCTTTATGAAATCTAAAATTTTCTTTTCCACTATGGAACTACAATCCAATAGATTCATAAGATTCTTGTTTCGTAGATTTTCGACCTATATTTTATCATATACACTCGTTCAAAGTTCAAACTGTAAAATTATGAACTATCGCTCCGGGTTTTGTTTGTTTTAATTATATTTAATTTAAAATTTATTTAATATATAACGTAGACACCAATAATGATTTAATTGTCAATACGTTATAAATTAGCACAACACAACATAAATTTATCACGGTGTAAATTGTTAACTTCAAAATATATTTTTCTAATAATTCCTATTTCATTTCTTAAAATAATTCATTATAGTTAAAAACTACCGCACCGTGATTTTTAAAGAAATTTGATTTTGACATAACTCAAATTCTACTTGATGAAATCAAAAAAAATTGTTACAAAACCACAATTTAGATGATTCAGAAGATTCTTGTTTCGGAGAATTTCGACCTATATTTTATCAGATATACTCATTCAAAGTTCAAACTATAAAATTACGAACTGCCGCTGTGCGACGAGTTTGTTTTAATTATATTCAATTAAATTTTTTTAATTAATAACGTAGAAATAGCAGTGCATATTCTTCTGATTTTACTTGGAATTTAATATTAGCACCAAACTGTTTTCAAAAAATTTGCCATTACAACGGCGCCATTTTGTAGCATCGAAGTAACATCTATGTATTACCCCTCACCTGACTTGGCTTGCACCTTTTTCAACAATTTTATTCAATAACGTATATAGCAATAACTCCTTTAATAGGATTACCAAACCCATATATAACAATTTCAGAACCATATACAGCAACGTATTTTAAATAGTTTTACCCCAACTATTTAAAATTGCCAACACCACTAATCCCAAAGGCAAATGAATCATTACTCATTACAAAACATCATTATAATAACAATCAAAGTCAACTACAATTGGAATAATATATCACTAGTTGTTATTATCCTACAGAAATCAATTGAATTCACAAAATTTATTAATCGATTTCTAATCGATAATCACCTAAATAGCTTTTAAATTTAATATCTAATTACTATATTATAAATTCAATATCAATAATTGATTATTATCTATATAATAACAGTTCATTGGCACATAATATGCACAAAATCAACTAACATACAATATTCACCGATAAAGAACTAAATCCACATTTTAGGGTTTTCAATCATTACTAAGTCAACTACATTAATTGAACAATCATTATATGATCACATAACATATACATTTAAATAATTATTAACTAATTAATTTAATAAATTAGGCTAGAAATTATATCGGGAAGAGACGAGGCAACAACTGGTGTAGGGGGGAGGTGGCAGCAGGCAGGCGTCGGCAAGGGCAGGGATGACAGCGGAGGTGAAGGTACGGTTTAGGTTTTTTCTTATCGTTCGCGGTAAGAATGTGGAAGAACGAGAAATGGGAAATTTTTTGTAGGCTCGTGGGTTTATTTAGTTAGGTGATGACTAGCGACGGTTGGTGAAGGCTGCTTTTTTTAACCATCACCAGCCGTCGCAAGCATCCGTAACTAATCAGACTGTTTCTTGTAGTGTCATCGCCGTGTACATCATGGAATTTGGAGAATTTCCTAATCAGACTTTGGTTTTTGATGAATGCTATTGAGGTCAGTTTCCTATAATGCTCCGAGTCACGAATCATGAGATGGATGTTACTCATTGTGTCATTGAAATGTGTATAACTATCATATGTCAAGCTTCTTGGTTTTTTTTTGAAATACCCTCTCTGTTCATTGTCCAATTTTTGGACATCTGCATCATCTATGGAACTGGATTCATACTATTCCAAGATAATGTTTTCTAAAATTTCTTTAGTTTAATAGTGTCCTTGCTCTCTATGTAGCCTAGCTTCTTCCTTGCATATGTATTGGGTCACTGTGTTATGCAAGAGATCAAGTGTGGAAGTGGCTTCCTTGCTAGTTCCTTGCATACGTATTGGGTCACTGTGTTATGCAAGAGATCAAGTGTGGAAGCAGCTTCCTTGCTCGCCGGACTCTTAAGCCGATGTCTTATTCGATTATAATTAGAAGCAACACATCCAATATACTATAATAATTTAGTATATATACTTCTTTATATCAAAATGCATTTTGGGAAAATTATTCCATTTACCCTCTTTACAAAACATATTGTGTCGGTTCATCGTATTCAAGTGTTTATAAACCCCTATCGACTTTATGGTGCCCTACCGTCCATTAGAATTCATAAGCCACTCAATCAGTAAATCTCCACAATATAAAATCATTTTTATACAATTTACAAATAAGTTCTCTCGTATATATACTCAAACTCAATTTAGGGTATTACTATCTCCAACTCTATCAAGTTACGCCACAGAGCCAAGTTAATCACTTATCCTTCAGCTCTGATACCACCATAACGAACATGAATTTTCGACCCTGAAAATCAACATAAAACACTATGTCAATTATTCGAGCATCGGAAATACTCGATTATTAATAGAAAAAAGTTAGAGGGTGATAAATAGAAAGAAAGAAAGTTAGAATAAAAGAAGATTACAACAGAACAGAATTAGAGTAACATGGATCTAACAGCGGAACGAATAAAATATATTATATAATAGCTTTGGAAATACAAAATTGTAATTGTATATGCATACCATTATCACATAACATCACAACGAAAATAAAGTCTATATATATCTAATGTTAAAGCCGCCTGCTCCAAGCTCTTCCAAGTATATCTGTAAAATCCTGACTACTTGACTGCTCGTACAAATTTGGGCACTCAATAGTTTAGGGTAAAACAAAACAAAATAAACTCTAAGTCAGTCATGGGACTGGTGTGAGTAAACTCCAATCATTCGGTTTAACTTTTCAAAATCCTTTTCGAAAGAAAAGATAATCATAAGACTGATCCACACATAGACACGGATGGCTTTTACCTTACGATAACCCAAAATATTTTCAAAATCAATACTTTTCTGATATTATAATAGTGCCTAATCACAAGTAAATAACAATCTAGTGGAACGCTTGCATCTCACGTTCCACACATATATTATACAATCAAAACTGCGGGCTCTTATTAGGGAATGGATTTCCAACTATGAAAACATATGGAACCACCCACCGATCAGTGTACTCTAGATGGGATACACTAGAGTTCAACAAGAACATCTTGCAACTCAGTCACACATGACCTACCACTCATTTCTCTTGAGTGTATCAAATGTCTTGTCACCTTACGGTTGTTAACAACATAACCATTCCCGGGAGATACAGAAGCGAAAAGAAGAACAAAAGTGAATATTCTCTAGATGGTGACAATTCACCCCAATGGGAGAGACCCACATAGCCATTCTACATGCCCAATTTTTGTCATTTCCCAGTTGTGAGGCATGAGGTCGTAACATATCTTTTGATAGATCACACCTTCATTTACTTTGAATGCCACATTGTCATACCCACTAAATCAAAATTTGATTTCCCCGAAATTACCACTGGTATATAGCTAAGAGAAATGAATTTCTCCACCACCAAACGTAAGTACGTTTGAAGAAATCAACTTATGCGATCCATTAGATATACTCTGTTGGACATTCATCTATACAAGTTGTCCTAGGGCTGGACAAACCGAAGGCACTATTCTGTAAATCCATCTTAGGTAATTTCTACCTAGGATCTCCAGAACAGCCCTTGCATAAACGCCGTCTTTAATTATCTTCATCATAATTGATTCGCAACACTAGTGCCCATAAAGAGTGATTTTCAGATAATGAATCTGATCCCGGTCTCTCTATATTGACAATGGAAAAATGGTCAAAACTTTGATAGCCGGTAATTTAACTATCAAAGAAAACATCCATACACACAACGATCTTATCTACAAATGGAAATTTATCGATCAATCATCCATCAACACTGAGCCTCTTAAATTAATTTATCAATAATTTATTCATTTCCTCAATTTTCTTTTTCCCATATTTTCCCAAATATTTCTCAAAACCCGTTTTGCCTCGCATGATACTTGGAAAACGTTTCCATCTATTTTGAACTATTTATTTTCTATATTTAGAAAATATTTCTTTTTAACCTCGGGAATTAATTTCATATATTTACAATTCTTATTTTCTATATATAGGAAATATACGTTATTAACATCGGAAATCCATTTCCATTACTTATTCACGCATCACTGTTCTTCCCCATTCATTGGTCTCTAAACAGTAAACTAGTAAGCAAACACTTTCCCATGTATCAACCTCGAAGGCCAAAACCAACATTGGATTGATACTCATAAAGCCGTTTAACTTAACTAGTCACCAGTAAGTTTCTAATTTCCTTAACTTCATCCTTAACACCTTATTAACAAAATCATTTCCTTTTCTATACTTAGAAAACATCTCTGGTTATATTTGAAAAAGACATTTCCAAAATCCGTATATAGATTTAACGAACGTTGTATAAACATTGGTTATAACGATAATATATGCTTCCAAAATATTAAAAATTTACCTTTACTTCTTTATTTAGATAAATAAATAATATTTAAATAATTAAATAAATCTTAATCAAAAACAGAAAGTAAACAGTACCTTCCTGGATTCGATAATCGAATTTCAACTTATAACTCCCTTTCGAACCATCCCTTTTCAATTATCGTTTCGAACGTCTAGACAAATTATCATTTCAAGTCAACTTCATTTCTAAATTCATTTCTGAATTTGTCATTACAAACATTGATCAATATCCTTTTATAACCATTTTAAATCTCCAAAACGTTTGCCTTTTTTCAAATCATTACTCACCTTGAAATGTGAATATTATTTCTTTACAGGAATCTAGACTCATTTTATCAAATCAAATCTTGGTTTTATTTATAAATATAATTTTAGGTTAAAAATCCATTTATCGAGTTATTCTTTAAACCCACCTTCCATATTCCACTCCATAAACTCTATTTATAAGCCAACTTCTTGTTAATTATATAATAAGTTCATAACTAAATTTTGTTTACATATTTGATCATAAATTATTGGTTTCCAAATCGAATATTAACTATCTTCTAAATTTCTAAATTATATTAAAATAAAACTTCTAAAAATAAACTATTTCTATAGCATTCAACAACGTCGAATTCTAATTACAAATCCTTATAGATTTGTTTTCAATTCTATTTATATTTCGAACATTGAAATAATTTCATTGTTTTCCTTTAAACAATTTTGAATTCCCTTTTTATTTCCTTCTTGAATTCACCTTACCAAATTATTTAATAATTATTATTACATTTAATAATTATTACATCCTATTTATAAATATCGTTTATAAATCAAACTTACATGTTTTACATAATTAAAACAAGTTATTGTATCTTGCTCACTAGAAATTCAATTTCTATTTAAAATATAGATTTTTCCTTTTTAAAACCCCCAAATTTCTTTTCCAATATATTCTAATATATTTTACGGTATTTAATTACCAATTATTCCAGGGTCAATGTTATTCAACATTCCCAAACACACGATAATCCATTACATATTATTTGTCCTATCATATAATGCAATATATATATATATATATATGTGTGTGTGTGTGTGTGTGTGTGTGTGTGTGTGTGTGTGTGTGTGTGTGTGTGGAAACAACAATATATTTGTTGAGGAATCCAGTTGGATCCCTCCAACCTGTTTCCCTACATGCACAAATGTTAATCAACATAAATAAGACTAATTTCATATTAATACGAAATATTAAAATAAATAGAATCAATATTCAACTAACGAGTTATATATATAACAGTATCTATATTTTCAACCAATTAAATAGCAAATCATCCAAACAACCATTACACATAGCATTCAATCATTTTTATCAATATTAGATAACGCTTATAAATTTATAAAGCTGGACAGAGTTAGTGAATTTACTCACGTTGTCCATTTATGTTGAAATAACGATTAACGTTGGTTGATTAAATCAGACGTTATAATTCATCTAAAACTGTAATGAGCTCCAAATGGATCCAAACAAGCTTCATCGTGTAGTCTAAGATCATACGATTCTAATGGACACCGTTTCACCGAATTTTGTGATCGTATGAATAAGTTGTTAATTTATAAGATCCTATAATTAAACTAATCAACATATTAAACTAACTTACCCTAAATCTAAATACCATTTAGTTTTGACAAAGCATGCTTGATCTCACCGTTACCCTTCATCCTGATTGTTTTTCTACAGACAGAAACATGCCGACTTCTTCATTTCGATACAGTGATCCACGAAGCCTTGATTCACGCCTCTACTACAAACGTTTGCATATATATAAAATTAAATAAAACTAACTTATACTACTAATATGCAACGGGCCTCGCCAATTATTATTATTGTCGGCCCATAACTCATCCTCTAGCCCGCAACGATATATCACCCATCTCTCCATACTTCCGTCCGCTCCCAGTATTTCATTTTCATCCAAAATTTGCACCGCTCAACCTTGGCACCCAAAATAATAAGTAGGATACAAATGAGGAACAAATCCAACCATCCACTTGAAATCAATGGATGAAATCCAACGTCCCTGATTCTTTCTCCACACTCCTCCGATGTTCCCCTTGAATTTAGGTCTCACTCCTCCCATGTTTTCAGGAACTAATTTTAACGTCTCGTCTATCCTCCATTTTCACGTTAATACCTTTCTTCTCGATCATAAATTAACACCATGCTTCAAGTTACATCTCACGCAAGGAATGGCTCCAATTGTCCAGCATATCACGCAAATTCTCCCTGAACAACACCACACCCATGCAACGTTTTCCTCATTTGAACCCTTTTTAAACCCTAAGACCTCACCTCTTCACGAAACATAAAAATGAAAAAACTGTTGAACCTCTCTCCCAAGTTCCAACTCTCTTCATTCCTATCCGACGCTGCTACAAGAATTGGTATGCTTTCCTGGAAACATTTCTTCCAACCATTGTTTTCTTTCACGAATCCGAGAAGCTCGAGGGAACCATGCACCACCCATAAGGCACCGTATCAGTCCAAATTTCTACCAAAGCTGGTCCTCGGCGCCGCTGACCCAGCTCCATGCTCGATGTCTCTCATCCACGCCTCAGCTTCACTTCGATTTAAGCCCCAGGTTGGCTGGCTCAAAGAGCAGCGATACCCTTATAACCGAAGACACTGGAACTTTTGAGGAGCTCGATCCATTCACTGTGTTTTTAGGAATTTTATTTATTTCATCAGAATGTCGCTGTTGATTTTCCTTAAAAACAATGGAGGCCTTAGCTGCTTTATATAGAGGTTGATCCCTTAGTGCCCATGGCTGAGAAGCTTCACACGCAAGGAATGCAAGTATATGGTGGCTGTGATACAAAATATAGGGTACACGTATAAATTTCCATGTTGCCAAAGTACACTAGAAAGGTAATCAGAAAAGATATGAATTAACTTTGATTTGATTTGGAAAGCATAGCTGTCCATGATAATATAGGTCATCTCTGAATTGTCTTTGGGTAGTTTATTGTTGGAATTGATGGAAACAATTCATGCATTCTGCAGGGTGGCTGATGCAAGGGTCTGCCCAAATTATTTTTTTAAGTCGGCTATTTAAGCATTAGGGTAGGTTGTTACTTAATTTTATTATGCGTATATATTTTAGATTTTATGGCACCGATTACATGGAATTCCGTTTATTTATCGACTGCTACGGATAAAAATAAAATTATCATCTTGTCAAGCAATGTGCCACAATCCTAAAAATATAATAAAACAGACAAGTTAGCTTATTTTGTAAAAATCCAAAAATGTTGATTTAGGGTGCAGAATACGTCAAACGAAAAGTTGCTTAATTTCAAAAGTAAAAATTACAAAAAAATCTATAAATTGAATTAGAAATACGCCCAAAAAATCTTATCCAAATTCGAAACCAATATTTAATTATAATTAAATAATCGTTATGGTTTATAAACGAATCCATAGCGACTATTTGAAAATTTGATTTGGACATAACGTACAATCTATAAAGTGAAATCTCCATTTTGCACCTCCATTAGAAAAATACAGTTTAATAGATTCCATCGTTTCTTGTTTCGAAGAAATCCGACTACTAATGAATCATGTACAGTCGTTTGAAGTTCAAAACTTAATATTATGAACTACCGCGACGTTACGAGATCGAATTATAATTATATTATAATTTATACGATCGAACATCGTATATAAATATATTTGTTATTATAACACGAATATAAATTTAATTAAATATTTAATATTATCCGATTTATACAATATTGCAAAATCAACAAATTCCGACCATTTCGGAATTAAAATTATTATCCCACTATTTATATTATTAAAATATTCAAAATATTTAAATTCAAAACCATTTAAATTACCAAACCAATATCCAAATAATTAAATAAATTAATTATTAAATCGTTAAAATTCTGGGATGTTACAACGCACGCGCGTGCCGCCGCCGTCGTCCGTCCGACTGAACCGAACCGGGCCAGGTACGGATTTCAGGTTCGGTTCTTGATCCAATAAATAATATTTTTGGATAGAAATAGTAATCGGTAATGGGCCGAACTTTAGCTCATTACGGACCCGAATGAAACATAAATTAAGGCGGGGATTTGCAACGTTTTCTGAACGTTACAACTGAAGGGATGCGACACTTCAATTTGAAACAGATATGACGGTTATAAACGGTCGCGACGCCTGGCAAATAGACTCCTCCTTTCGGCTCCTATGAATAGTGACAACTAGAAGTGTTTCAAACCACTTTCTCTTAATCTTCTTCTTTCTCCTCTGTTCTGCAACGCCATTAAAGCGTTTCAATTGCTGTGTATTCTGTAACGCCTCTAAGGTGTTACAAAATCCAGAAAACGTGGCAGATTCAACTTCTTCTTCTTTTCATTCTGATATTACTCTTGCATCATTAGAAAATTATACATCAGAGTGTTCTTGATGGGATCAAAATCGTACAAACTTTGAATCCGATTTCGTTTTTCTAAGGTTTTATTAAATCCTGAAAGTCGATGGTTTGATAACCCGTTTGTACCTGGTGGGTTGAACTATTATCTGAAAAAATCTATCAAATAGATCCTTAAAGTCTGAAATACAACAATTCATCTTCCTTCAATAGTATCAAACCACAAAATCCTCAACAATTCCTATGTTTATAGCAAATATTTGCCAATCCCTTTCATTGATTGCGTCTGTTATCTCGTTGTTTCTTCTTGCTTGTTTTATAATTGCTAGTATTTATACTGATGTTTCCTCTCGAGATAGAGGATAACCTAAATTTGATCACAACAAAAGTGCTTGCTAACGATGCCACTTTTTTTGAATGATACTTTTGATCACTCCCTTATGCAAATAAACACTAGTTGGTAAAATAATTATTTTCTGTATGTGAAATTCTTTGGCAAATATTTGCAAGTAAACATCATAACAAATATTTTTCCACTAAAATATTATCGACAGTGGCAAATGTTTGCCAAAAATATATTTCATTTCATTGTTTATGAATCTATAGTTCCAATCAATCAAATACCAAAATATTGCATTTGAAATATTTGTCATAATTTTTTATTTTTTTTTACAGTTAAAATGTAGTAATATAGAAATTTGAATTACCACTTATGTGATTGTGTGAATATTTAATTTGAATGGACATGGGCGTCGTGAATCATTTTTTTTTATCAAACAAGAAATGAAGCGATTTGAGTTACATTTTTTCTCTCTTAATTATTTAAAAATAGGATGTGAATCATAATGTATAAAGTGGAGAGAGTTTGACATAATTCTTGATAAAGGGATATATATATATATATATATATATATATATATATATATATATATATATATATATATATATATATATATATATATATATATATATATATACACACACACACACATTTGTGTGTGTCTTTCCTTTTAAGGTAATGTTTTTTTCTTTATTTGGACAGTTTACGCTAGCGTTTGCTTTCGACTCATCGGCTGGGCGTAGACCTCACCGAATAGTCCATTCAAACCGAATGGCAGAATTTTATTCGTTCCCGGTGCGTCCGAATAGTTGGATGCCGTGTTGGAAGTGTCTAATACAAGTGAATAAAATTCCAACCAAACTTATCCACTTTTTTGGCTTTCGCATTGCCCATTTCGTGCATTACCCTTTCCTGATCTTTTCTCTTCCTTAGACCCTTCAATGTTTCTATCCAATTTACCATTGACAAATTCTATTCAAACCCAGACATTTGCTGAGTAGCCCCCTAATTTTTAAAAAACTTTCGCATGACCAAAATACCCTTTACCTCGTAGAGTCACTACTAGGTTATGTTGTCTACCTCGTAGGGGCTCTACGATGTAATGTTGCTAACCTCGTAGGACAACTACGAGTTAATGATATTAACCTCGTAGGGCTACTACGTGGATGAATCACAATCCCCACACCCGCACTGCGTGGTTAATAAAAACGTGTAAAAAAAAAAATATTCAGCGAAGGGTATTTTTGTTCAGCGAAATTTTAAAATAAAAAATGAGGCTATTCAGCAAATGCCTGGTCTGAATAGAATTTGCCTTTACCATTTTCCATTTAAAAAAGGACACATTCTAAGACACTTAATTGCATTAAACAAAATAAAAATTCTGTGCGTTCGACCTGCAAAAATCATTTTACATGACCATCAACAATTATATAAAATCATATTGTATGATGAGCAACCATCAACGGACACCGTTTCACAGGATGATTGATCGTTCTGGACATTTTTGTTTTTCAAAGTAATAATAGTAACGAACTCAGTTACCTCTTGACATATGAAGTTCAAGGAGTTTAATCCATTTCATCAAAACCAAGCATCAATTCAATGAAGCCAGTTTCAAGCATCTAAGCAAGTCAAAAACAACACGGGCTTACTTATACTTATCACATCATGTCATAAACAACAGTAAAATCTGTAATGCACTTACGCACAACCAAATCAAAGGCATACAAGGTTCAACTACGCAACCAAATCAAGACGCAGGAACTCAACCATCTGCACCCACGCTAAAATCTTCTTCTGAAATATTCAGTAAACACATGCAATTCCATTAAGCCCTCAAACCAATAGACTACTAATCATGCATGACAGAAGTCCAACTTCCAAACCCATGCCTATAAAATCGCTCTTACATAAAAAGATTGGGCATCTGATGTAACTGTAGTCCTCCACAGCCGCAACCACACCGTTGATTCATTTAACAAAACCTCCCATAACCCTATCCTCTAGAAGGTATCACATTTGATGTATTGAGATAGATGAATATGAAAGTTTGTCTGAACAACAAATTAGGAATAAGGAGTAAATAAACAAACAGTACAAAGTCAAACTGTGAAAGCATTGAAGAGTTGCTAAAATCTTAAATGAATTAACAAATTAAGCTTACCATCCACATATATATTCTACTCCAACTAATAAGTAAGAATCGCAAATCAAAATAATAAAAATAAAAATAAAAAATTAATCAAACATGGCACTTCGGAAAAGGTGATAAGCAAAAGACCATCATAAGTCTACTGAGGTGAGAAGAGTTTCAGAGTGGATAACTGCCACGTTATTATAAGGATAATGAGCCACCCCTTCAACATTTTGGCTAACAGGAAATATTTCCAAGTTTTTCTTGTGGATGTTGTAGCAGTACAAATTTGCCAAGCCTTCACATATAATTCTACCATTGCCATCAATGTATAGTGGATACAGTGACCAATAACACAGTGGAGACAGGGCAGAATTATGGATCTCTAACTTGTACCAATGAATCCAATCAACATCTCCGACGTTAAGCAGTTTCCATATGTTCATAGTTGAAGGCACATCAAAATTAGGAGGAGTCGTTTGGATGAAACAAAGCTTACCCTGTAACGATGTCAAATGCCTTCCCCTTACATATTCGTCTGATGTAAACTTGAATGGAGAATTTATAACATTCATTTTCTCAGTGCTTAGATCAAATACCAAAATTTGCATGATTTCATCCTCAATTGGAGTATCCATTTCACAGTATAATACGCCATCAGCGTAAATTGGCTGCCACCAAAAATTGACAGCAGATTTATTGGAGACCTCAATCCTTCTCCAGGAAGAATCAACTTTCACCGTTAGCACATAACATTCTGAAATAGCTGGATTATGTGGATCCATTATGAATTGGACAACTTTGTACTTTTGGCTTTTTAGGTCGAAACCAAAACCCAAATAGTTATAGCCCCATGCTGATTGTACTGGTGCATCTGGATCGTTTTCGGTTTCCGGCGCATAAAGGCTTGGCAGATCCGGAAGTGCCAGGATATTTTCAGATGATGGGTTAAATAAAGCGACGCTTTTGCTATTCCATCCATGCAGGCAAACCAAACCGTAGGAAGATGGCTGTGACGATCTGTATCTATGTGTTTCTATACTTCTTACATGGCTGTATCCGTCGTTGCTTAAACTGTAAACGTGCAACTTCGTTTGGTCAATCGGATCCCAAATCAGATAATGCGACGGCTTCATGTTTCGTTCTTGATGTTCCTTGATGAATTGAGGATCTAGTGTGAAAGAGCGGAAGAGTTTGCAGACGGATTTGAATCGCAGCAGAGATTTGCAAGGAAGACGCAAGAGAATTTCTCTTATTAAATCTGGATGAACGTACCTTTTCCGTTCAATCTTCCTTTTCTCCTCTGATTCGGCAGCAGCCATTGTCAATAGCTTCTTTCGATGCCTCCTTGTTGTCCAGTAATTGGATATTTATACACTATTGAAAGGCAACGGTCCGGTTTTTTTTTTTTTCAAATTTAATGGACTTCGTCAATTTCTTAAAATATATTTCAAATTATGCGAGTCTAGCTAATATAGAAAAACACTTAAATTAACCCATGCTCAGCAATGTTCTAAAGGCAAATTCTATTTAATCCAAAAATGGAAACATGGAAGAAACTCAGGGTTTTACAGAGTTCACCTACCTATTACAGAGTTCACCTACCAATTTTACCCTCCATCGCAAGGGATCTACGAAATTATTTAGTATATCTGGTAGAGCCTCTACGAGCCGTACGAGGTGCTTTTAGGTCACCTCGTAGGGTCCATACGAGGTGCACCAAAGAATCTCGTACAGCCTTTACAAGATACGCTAAAAAGTCTCATAGAGACTTTACGAATTATGCTGAAAATTAAAGAAAAAAATATTGCAAAGCATTGGCAATTTGATCATCGTTTTTTCGGGGTTTACTCAGTAAAAATGCAGGTTCAAATAGAACCAACCTTTCCTAAAATATATTTCAAATTATACGAGTTTAATTAATATACAAAAAGACTTAAATTTACATATGTATATATGTAAAATAACACATAATTTTAAATTTTTAAATGAATTATAAAACCGGGACAATCCTCTCTTTTGCAAGGCGCATAATGACAAGTTAAAAACTTAATAATATAAGCTAACATTGAATGCGCTAGCTCAGCAATTTTCTAAAATATACTTTAAATTATCCAAGTCTAATTAAAATACAAAAGCATATAAATTAACACATGCTCCACATGTAAAATAAAAGATAATTTTAAAATGAAGAATAAAACAAGAATAATACTCATTTTTGTAAAAATCTAGCAAATATTATTCCTTCTGAATTACAAGGCTCCACATAGGAAATATATAATTAGAGGAGCTTCTATAATCATTTAATTTATTTACTCTCCTTCATTATTGTTCGATTAAACACAATCGAGTAACATTTGTTCATGGACGTATTACCTGGAGGAGTAAACGAGTCGGACCGGACCAGACGGAGGTGTGTCAAAGCTCTGTCCTATAAGAAATTTGAACGGACACGGACCGAACATGCATTAAGTTCGAATACTGTTCGTACGAGACGAACAACGGACGGACAACGTTTGGACAATAGAAAAACATTGAACATTTTGGACCGGACTTGACTTGGTGTGTCCAAGCTCTGTCCTATAAGACAATCGGACGGGCACGTACCGAACACCTAATTGCTTTAGACCGAGCCAAACAACGGACTGTCTTGTCTGATATACACCCCTAGTATTACCGCATAACGCCGAAATATATTTAACAAAAATGATTTTTTTAATTTATCCGTTATAATTCACTAAAACAACCAACAGAAAAGATTCAAAAATATAGTAGGTTATATTAAGACATTTAGTTATCATCAATATTTTTATCACGTAATTAAAGGGTATTTTGTGGTGTTAATAACAACATGCTTTCTCAAATTTTGCACGTTATTCTAGGGAGTAGTTTCCAGGTAAAACTGATTTTAAAATTTTGGCGCTAGCTTAATCGACGAGTTCTTATGTTAATTTGTGAACCACAAATTTGATAAGATAGTGATATTAAAATTATATTTATATTTAAAAATCATCGTGAAAAAATGAATTTTACATAGATTTCATTTTATTGCATAGTAGTTATGTCTAAAATTTTGAAAATTGTAAAATATTGTTCCATAATATTTAGTTGAGTTATGAGTTGGAAAGAAAAAACAAATTGAAGTAAATTTTTATTCGTATCCAACTTATAGCACACCGCAATGGAGATTGGCCCATAAAATGGCGTTGTTGGCCATAAAAATGGCTAACATCCCAAAACTCACTTTTCACAGGCAAATGACGTGAGCCTTTCGTCCTAAACTACATAACCATTCCGAGAGGATGGCGATGTCTGATTTCCAATAAAGGCCGAAAGTTTAAAGGTTGATCGGAAACTCTTTAGGTTGAAGTTTCGTTTTTGGCATCGGAACTTTAACCTCAATTTAAATGCCAATCCCTTCGGAAATTTATAATCTTTTGGGATCATGATAGACAATTAATACTGTAAACAAGGAATCAAATATTGCGAATCTCCATAAAGGGAATTGGATTAATCTTAATCATCGAAAGGAAGTAAATCCCATCGGTGGTAATATGAGTTACAACTTTCGGTTGGCTTATTACCACCTAAGGTATTAACTACATAACTTCCCCTTATGTTCTTCGCAATATAGCTATTGACAAAAATAAGAAAGTAGAAGATAAATCATTTGTTATTGACTATCCAAAGAGTTGATACCCTGATTAATCATGTTCCATTCTCTTAAGACTAAACTCTACTGATTGAGCTCATCAGTCCTTCTTTTTATTGCAAATTATGAAATGCGATTACAAGAAAATAGAAAAAAAAACAATTCGATTTAGAAATATTGAGTTTCACTCTGCAATTTAGTACTACAAATTTTGAAAATGAATTGAATGTTCTGATCTTAGACCTTTGAGGTAGTATTTATAGGTGCAAATTGACTTACTTCTGCTTCTGAGGGCTTTATACAAGCACCCCTTCGAGTGACCTATTGAGTATATTTTCTTGGAAGCGGGTCTGGGCATTGCGGGAGGCACACACATATGTCATCTTCCGGCTCGTAACGGTAGTTTCGGAACTATGCTTCTTTCGATACGATAGGTCTTCCTATTGGGTGTAGGAGCTTTTCCTGTGTTCTTCCCTTTTGGTGGATCTTTCTTTTGTATTCTTCACCATGTGTTTTAATCATATACTCTTTGGCTTGCGAGCCCTTCAGCATTTCACGAGAAGTAGTTTGCTTTGCCTTTGCCTTTGCCTTTATCCATAAAGGAAGGGCCTTTTGGAGGGTAACTAATAACGTTCATCTTTATGAGGAATCTTTGCCTTTAGGAGAGTGTTGTGATGTCTGGCTTTCCTTTGTTTCTTTCGGAGTCTTTTTCCTTTTGTTCCAGCCATCTTTTACTTTATTTATTTGAAGAAGCAGTTCCGGGGTTCACATTTAGCCTTCCCCCAAATGTAAAAGAAGTTTTTGTTCTTTAGGACAAGCTCTAAGAATGCACTTTGGTATATTTTTACCTGCAAGCTTGTTTATGTTAGTTTTAAAGAATTCCAATGTTAATACATAAATTTAGTCTAGAAAGGATGGAAAATTAATCTTCCAAATGACTGCAGGGAATTGGAAGCTTATCAGAAACTTAAAAGCCCATATCTACAACCCAAATTTGGATGCCAACCGAAATACATGAATCTTCTCTTGACTGGATAGATCTAAATCCCAGATTCGGGTATTAAGAAAGTCAGAAATCATAATTCGAAAAATAGTGAACCAGATGAAGCCCTTTCAGCTTGAGAAATTCGAAACCCTGATTCAGATATTTAGAAAGGAACCTATGAACTTTCATTTGGAAGGAATATATAAAGCCATTTCTTGGCTCAGAAGATCCGAAACCAATATTTGGGTAATAAGAAAGAAATATAAGGAATCATAATTTTGGACATAAATCAAATGAATCCACCTTCTTCCTAAGAGATCATAAAACAAGATTTTGGTATTAAGATGTTAAAAGGCCCGAAACCCAGATTCGAGTATTTAAATAATAGAAGTCTTGAAATTCTCTTCTAAGGATAAGGTAAGCGAAGTCTCCTTCAACATGAATGATTCGAGTATTAAAATAATAAGTCTCAAGAAATTTTCTTTTTCTTCCAAAAATAATTCAATAAAAGACTCATTAGAAGTATCAGATCGGGTAATAAAAGGTTTGTAAGTCTGGAATGTTTTCTTTCTCCATTATAATGACGAAACCATTTCTGGCTTTAATAGAAGCCCAAAATGTCTTCTTCCGGCTTGAATGTCAAAGCCATCTTTGGCTTTGATAGAAATCTGGAATGTCATCTTCTGGTTTTTAATTAGAAATGATCTTCGGCTTTTACAGAAGCCTGGAATGTCCTTTTCCAATTTTAAGTACGAAAGCACTTTCGGTTTAGGGCTGGCAATAAGAACCGAGAACCAAAAACCTGAACCGAACCGAAACAAAAAGACCCGAACCCGAACCGAACCCGATGGGTCTCGGGTCGGGTCTAGGTGATGAATAATACCATCAAGACCGAATCAAACCCGACCCGCATAGACCCGACCCGGAAGAACCGACCAAAAAATATTGAAATATATGTATTTTTAGTGTTATTGTTCAACGAGACCCAAACCGGCCCAACCCAACCCGAGCTTCGACCCGACCCGACCCGAACCGAATCTCGGGTCGGGTCGGGTCCATATTTTTGAAATGTATAGTTTAGACCCGACAAAACCCGACCCTCCTAGAACCGAGACCCGACGGGTTGGGTCCGGGTCCATCGGGTCGGGTCTAATTGCCACCCCTATTTCGGTTTTGAAGTATTCTGGCTAATATAGGAATTTCCTAAAGCAAAAGCTTATCATGTTTTAGGGCTCCTTTAGAGATTCTGATCCCTTTTGTGGGATAGGACATAAAAAAGGCAATGTGTGCTTTTGCCAAAGCAAAGGCAGGGCTTGATCATGAAAGGATCAGAGGCAGGGCATGCATCATTTGGAATTGGGCTTATGCACCGACGATTACCAATCCCTCCTCCAAATGGCACCATAACCTGGCCCTTGGATGTGGTTAAGGGCTTGTGGGGCCAACCTTGCCTGAAGGCGTGACTGATGTCTTACCCTCCTCCCTAAGAGCCGCCCGGGATATATCCATAATTTAGGGCCACACACGCGATGCCCGGGGCTTACCCTCTTCCTTTTCGGGGGAAGGACCTGGGATATACCTTGGAATTTTTAAACTAATCCATTATGAAAAGGGGTATCCCCCCAACCAAGTAGAAATTCTTATCTTGTGTTTTGCATTCGGAAGTCCTTCTTTATTATCTTTATCCATGTAGTGGAATTTGACGAGATTTTCTCACATTTCAAGCTTTCTTTTAATTACCCTTATGGTTTATTTCCTCTTATCCTTACAAGGAAATTTTCCTTGTGACTTTGTCACCTTATAGAAGAGGAAAGTATGGTCTTAATGTTCTGCATACCAAGTCCTTGGAACCATATTGCTGTTGGGATGGCACAAGCAATAAGCTCTCAGTGGTATCACTGTGTGGATTACTAAGGGTCTTTCCTAATTTGGCCCTAATGGTCCATCTACGGGATTTTTCATGCTAGTCATTACCCTTCAGAGAACTAAGTCCCCTTTTGTAAATATCCATTATTTTACTTTGTTATAATATTAGGTTATTTTCCTCTACTACTCTATCATTGGCATAACGCATTTGTCCAATAGTCTTGGCATTACATATAAGGATTATTTCCTTAATTCTTTGTTTTTATCGAAAGCATAGGAAATCCTTCGATGGGATGGAAATTCTATTTCAATCAGAAGCATTTCTTCACATCTAAAAATTAAAAGTAACGGGTATGTCCCATAGTTGTACTGGTGGACGTCTGATATACCCAAAAGGCTATAGCTAATTCTTCTATCTAATTTCCTTTTGCTCTTTTTACCCGTTTCTTTAATACGATTTTGGTAGTTTGATTGTGGCTTCCACAGCTCAGTTTGCTCTCTGGTGTGCAACTGAAGAAAATCTTAATTATTCCATCTTTGAAATAGAACCATGGAAACTCCTTGAAATATAACCGTGGAAACTCTTTCGGGTGTCCTGGCAAGTATGCTTCTCCGAATGAATCTTTTTCCCAAAAGGTGACGTACTTGCACCTCTAACTCTCGCTGTTCCTTAGGCGCCATCTTCCTAAGAGGCATAATGATAGGTCTAGCACCTTTGACCAAATCGATTCTGAACTCAATCTAGCGATGCGGTGAAAACCCTTTGACCGCGGCGAAAACATCATTAAACTCACAAGCGATCGACACAGATGACAAGTCTTCCCGTGAAATCACAAGCGAATATAAATAGTTTATGAAGACCCGTCTCCTGGATTACATCGAATCAAAACCATTCTCCCTTCCAAATTCACGACTATCACCTCGAGCTTCTCGCAATCCACTTTTGTTGTATACCCCTTGAGCCAGTCCATACCCAAATTGATCCCAAACATAGCGAAGGTCAAAACAAAGTAATCACACATAAAGGAGCAACCATGACAAAATAAACTAGACAATGACAAGTCGTACGAATAGTAGATGAACCCCATACTGGGGTAATTATAATCAAAGGTCTATTATGATTTCAGGTTCTAAACCCATTCGGCTTACAATCTTTTTACAGGAAAAAGAAGGCGATGCTCTAGTACCAAACAGAACTAAAACAAACATTAATGGCATAAACCATATCTAAACAATTAACAACTTCTCCTAATTCTCATTTGGAATACAACAGCAAATCGGAATAGCTTGCATAACACATGCTTCCTCATGTTGCTTATTCTTTAGAAGATCTGGGCAATCCTTCTTCTTATGCTCAGGCTTATCACAGTTGTAGCACCTTCTCCTAACTTTCGGATTCTTGCAATCCTTGGAAATATGTCCTTTCTGTTGACAGTTATATCAAATGACATCCTTCATAGGTTTCTTCTTTTGGCCTTCATTCCCTTTCTGTTGTCTTTTCTTTTTCTTATTCAGCTTCTTCATAGTACTATGCTAGTAAAAGTTTCTTCAAGGGGCGCATGTCTTCTTCTAAAAGCCTCATCCCAAGCAGCACTGGTCCTTTCTTTTCGCTCCTTAACTCGGCATCGATGTTGCTTGAAAGCTATACTACTTCTTAACTCATCTTCTACATCCGCGGGAGAATAATCCCTTTGTCGCTTAGCGGAATCAACCCTAGGTACTTGAATAGGAGCACCACGCTCTACTGGCGCTTCTGCAATGGGAATCCTTAGTATGATCGCTGCCATCATGGCCCCGAACATAACCAAATAATACGGTATAGCAGCTGAAGCTCCCAGCTAGGTACCATCACCTACCCTTCCATTCGCAGGCTCATCCATAATAGTGTTTTCTGTACTTCGACGACTTATTCTAAATTTGAAAAATAGAATGATCAGTCCATATATGAGATAAACTGTAATGAAGTCCAAATGCTACTATACTATACACTATCATATAGTATTCATCCATTCACAAAGTACAAGTAAGTCTCTCGTACGTCTTTACCTCCCCGAACTTTTAGTAAAATTGCTAAACCAAAGCTCTGGTACCAAATGTAATGACCGCCCATAACTCCCGCACTAAACAAGAGGAATACTGTGCTTAAAAGTATGGCGGGTAGTTATGGACAATCACCAAAGTAAGATAAACACAAGTGGAACCTATCGTATAACTCACAACGTAGAGATAAAATATGATAGAACATATACAACAAGCATATAATAATGAAGAAGAAACTTAAAATTTCATATCAATACCAAATATTCATGCATCAACTGGACTATATCAAGAGTCTGTACAAAATGCCTCACTATAAAGTCAATCAGAACAACATGCATCAAACATAACAACGGAAACAACTAGGTAGTAGGTAATAGGAAATAATACGCTAGCCTCCTGCTCGCTACCGTTCAGCAACATCATCCGCATCAAGATCTACCACCTGTTACATGCTACTCAATCTGCCCATCCGTTACATGAATGAAGAACCCAAGTTAATAAGAGAGAACATAAAAACTTTAGTCAGACAATAGCCTTAATGAGAGATAAAACAACTATCTATCATCATCAATAAAGTATATGAGAAATATATAGATCAATCATCTAATATATCAATACATCATCAGAGAAGAACTCCAAGCCCGACTCCTCCACATCCTATAGTGATAGCCTTTACGAATAATCAGTAAAGAAACAAACAGTGGTATTCATAGCAATCAATTATCAAGCATAGACCATCCTAATTGAGTTCAACTTTTCCTAAGCACAAGCCCCGAAGTCCTAAACCAACATCAGACAAGCACCCAAGAGATGTCTCCTTCGATGTTGGACAATCCACACAAGACGATACATGTAAAACAATCAACATACATGACTCTGGTTATCACCGCCAACCTTGTTTTGAAACCATCGCTAATTGTATGACTGGTCATCACACCATCGGTCAAGGGCTAATGGTAACCTCGGTTCTAGCTAAACTCCATACGCCATACATGATCGTATGTTTGTCTTCGTAAAAGACAACTAGGCCATTCACGTATCCAGGGTACTCGACTAGTCTAACTAATCTTTTAGTTATCCCTGTTATACCCCTGTTTTGAGCCCGCTAAAACCTCTGACTAATGATAATCCCTCGGCCTCCAATATCTCTAGTCGTCATCACTGGCGGCTATCTATAAGCTCAGATACCGTTTTGAGCAACCATTATCTATGAGCTTAAACACACTTGAGTCTTTTTCACATTCTTTGCATCTCCCCAATAACTGAATACTTGTGACACCCCACGTCTGTTAATGTCACTCACAAAGGGAATGCATTAAGTTTCGTGAAGCATTATAGGTAAACAGAAACAGAAATATTACAAGATAGGCATAAAATAACAGCAGAATTAAAACTTTATTTATAATAAAGGATCATGGTTCAAAAACAACACATGTCTGAAATACAAAAAAACCATTACAACATATAAACTACTGTCTTGTACTTTAAAACATCAGAGTACATGAAAGAAGAAAAATTTCCCCAAAACAAAATATAGCCATAGCAACAAGGATAGAAGCTTGAGCCATACATCAAAGCAGCTCCAACAAAAGTAAGCAGAATCAAGGTCAAGCCTGAGTATTCCCACCCTGAGAACCTGGAAGGGGAGGGGAGTACGGAAGAAAGAAGAGGAAAGAAAAAGGGTCAGATATAAAGTCTGGCGAGTCCAGTTACTTTTAGCAAATAAATAAATAAAAGTAGCATGATAGGCATATAAAGTGGATAAGAGAGAGATAACTACAAAAAAGGTAGGTATGACAAGGTAAATAGGATAGGGTGTGTATGTTTCTCTAAAGATTACTCTGCACTATTACTAGTATAACTAGAATGAAATGATCCCTTCCACGCTAAGATGGTAGACTTAGGCATACGTCCAGATGTACCCTAATTACTACCCTAATCGATCAGCTCCCTAATCCGCGTAGATACTCTGTGTCGGCTCCATCGTAGGATGTATCACGGCCTAAAGTGGCAACCCTTCGTTGATATGCACAACCCCATATCTACAGGTGTCACAGTCATCTTATCCCCCTCTGCCCGACCCATGCACGTACATGACCTGGTCGGTTTGCGCTGCCCACATCGTCCTCCATGTTTGGATCTCTTACAATCAGTTCAGTAAGCGTGACCCTTCTCCGACCTAATTCAGAGTACTTTGTTTGAAACCTACTCCGAGTTACTGACCGAAACGGGTCCTACACAATATAATAGAAGCTCTCCCCTTTGTCTTGTATCCCCCACTAGGTTTTCCACTGGTTATATTTACCCTAAAGGTGTCTTTAATTATATAACCGCAACCTTTCTACCGGTTACGCTTACCCATAGGTTTCTTTAATACATAACCCTCAATTGGTTAAGCTTTGTGGACATATATTAAATATTACCGACCCATCTCAGATATACTTAACCCTCCCATTGATCAACCAAGTTTACTTAACCTCTATTCATGTTTATGTTCACCCAATCCCTATGGATTCAACTAAGTTAAGTATTTCAATTCCTTTCTATGTCCATATATGGTTTATAATGGGATAGACCTCCCACATTAGGCCTACAGCTTGTGGATGATGGATATGCCGGTTGGTCTGGGGCAGACTTCTTCCACAAGTTTGGCCTAACCTCATGTCTTAGCCCGTCTCGAATTTGTGCACTTAGACCCCTCACATTAGATTGAACATTTGCGGATGCTGGATATGTCGGTCGGGTCCAGGGAGACTTCCACCACAAAAGTAATCTAACCTCGTGTCATAGGTGCAGTTACAATTTCTAATTACTGTAATCCTAGGCATTTTAATTATTTAATCAATTAATTATACCTATGTCTTTATAGGTGTTCATGCCCATTTGCCCAATTATATTCATAGTGAACTATATGTCCAAATTCATATTCGTTATTCAAGTTATGCCAATTCTAATGTTTTCCCCTGTTCCCTAACTAACACATTCGCATATATTAGGCATCATGCCTAGGTTAGAAAGTAGCCTAGCCATAAACAATAAAAGGGAAAGATGATGGAAAGATGACGATAGTGATTATTCTAACATAATTGGCATATATATATATACTGGTATGTAATTGGTATAATAATAAGGTGGACATAAAAATAGATCTAGCGAACAGTTGATGATAAAACTAGATCTAACATAATAAGGATGTCCTAATAGGCATGAATAGATCTAAATAAGGATTCATATGTCCAATTAATGATAGATCTAAATTAACCACCACACGATAGGTACAAAACGATCTAGATGGAGAATTAGATCTAAACAAGATTTTAATTGTCAAATAATTATAGATCCTAATTAACCACAAATATAGATAACGGTTAAGATCCACAAAGGTGACATGATAAATAAACCACAAGTGAATTAGATCTATAAAGGTAGATCTGGCATAACAAAGTTTAAGATCCAAGAAGATATATATTCACGATTTATAACAGATCCAGGTCACAGTCATATCACGTTTACTTTTAATCATTTAAATATAAAAGTAACTAACTCACAGTGTTTGGATTTTAGATGATAGAAGAGAAATTGTTGGCATTGGATCTCGGATCTATACTCGAATCTCTAATCGATTAGCTTTAGTTGATAGTTGTAGAAAAAAATGATTCGGTTCTGTTTAGGCACCGACAACGTTTGGGCTCCATTGATTTTCAGTGAAGAAAACAAGAGAAATGGAGCTCTATATATTGCTGCCAGCCTCCAAAATACGACCTGCCACCTCAGCCCTAGGGGGGTCGACCCATGGGTCGACACCCCCCTTGAGGGGTCGACCCATGGGTCGACACCCCTCCTATAGGGTCGACTCCCCTAGGCGGGATTTTTCCCGCTTCCCCCAATTTCTGTGATTTTGAATTTTGAACTGAAATTTTGAATTCATAGGCCCTTACATATATATATATAATTATCTTGCGCATATACAAACTTCAAACCTTCATAACTTCTTCATACGGTGTCCGTTTTACGCAAACCAAATGTCTATCTTGACCAGAATTTCGAGACGGACGCAATGGCGCAGTCCATTTCCCTTAGATTTGAATATTAAATTAATTATTATTAAATTTTCCCTCTTTAGTGTTGTTAAAATTTCGGGGTGTTATATTCTCCCCTACTTAAAGGATTTCATCCCCGAAATCTTCAAGTTAAGAAGAATGTATATCCTACCATCCATCACCCATCTATTCATCCATAAATCATAGGAATCCATTGTCCTTAAAGACTTCTAATGCTTATATGAACATATGCAAAGGTGTGTGTAAATGTCCCAATACTAATGCAAAGATTAGTCGGTCTACTGATTCAGTCGACCTCCTCAATGCAATGTATGTTGGTGCCATGAATCCAATATGTATGAAAATAATCCTATTATAACATGTAAGTTCTATATGTGTGAGTACCCATTCGTCCAAATGCAACATCCATTTGATAATACATCCATTTTCATCCATAAAAGAAAATAAAAATGCACACACATCCATATGCAGTATGAGAGCGATTGAGCCGATCTAGTGCCTAATGTGTGTGTATATGCATCCACAACAACCACTAGCAAACACTTGCATCCATCAAACATAACATGTCTCAAACACATGTTTACATCCATAAGATTTCTATCTAAAGGTCGAAAATTCTATTGATAGGACATACTCAAATGACAGAAACAAGCATAAATAAAACTATGGAAAAGGATTTAAGAACATACCCTCGAAAAGGAAAGTGTACGAAGCACGAATCTTGTCTTCGGTCTCCCAAGTCGCATTCTTTGGGTTATCTCCCCATTGAACATTTATTAGCTTGATCTCTTTATTATGTAGCTTCTTAACTTCTGATCCAAGAATACGGGTAGGGACTCGTCTGACTGTCGCCTCTCTCTCCACTTCTACTTCCTCCAATATACTTGGCTCAATAACTTCCGCGGTGTCATGCAAGCACTTCCGCAGATGAGAAACATGGAAAACATCATGAACGCCGGATAGATTTTCTAGTAGTTTTACTCTATAGGCCATTTGGCCGATCCTTTAGGTTATGGGAAATGGTCCCACAAATCTGGGTGCCAACTTCGCTACAAATCCGAAGCGAACCACATTCCTCAGAGGTGATACTTTAATAAAAACTAAGTCTTCCACTTCAAATTCGATGTCATTCCTTCTCTTGTCTGCATATGATTTCTGCATATCTTGAGATGTCTTCATTCGTCGTCGAATAAGGTCAATTTTCTCGAACGTTTCTCTACATATCAGGTCCAAGTAATAATCTTTTGGTAGGTTCCCACCAACAAGTCAGTGATCTACAGGGTCATCCGTACAATGATTCGAAGGGTTCCATGCCGATGCTAGCTTGATAACTGTTGTTGTAGGCAAACTTTACCAAAGGAAGATGCTCTTCCCAAGTCCCTCCGAAGTCTAGAATACACAGCCTTAAAAGATCCTCAAGAACTCTATTTACCCTCTTCGTCTATCCATCGGTCTGAGGATGATAAGCGGTGCTCAAACACAACTGTGTACGTAACGCTTCATGCAAGCTCCTCCAAAATTCACCGGTAAAGATGGGGTCACAATCGCTTACGATGCCGGAAGGTACTCCATGAAGATGGACTATTTCACGAATATAAATTGCTGCCAACCATGATGCTATCCTCTTATTCTTAACTGGAATGAAATGAGCACTTTTAGTGAGTCTATCTACCACAACCCAAATACTGGTGTTGCCTTTCTTTGATCTAGGAAAACCATCTATGAAATCCATAGAGACGCTCTCCCATTTCCACTGAGGACCTTCCAAAGGATGAAGTAAACCACCGGGCTTCTTTTGCTCAAATTTAACTTGTTGGCAAACTAAACATTGAGAAAAAAACTCAGCCACATCTTTCTTCATCCCAGCCCAAAAGAAAACCCTCTTTATGTCTTTGTACATCTTATCACCACCTGGATGAATAGTCATCTTAGAGTGGTGGGCTTCTTCTAGGACTGCCTTTATCAAGCTTCCAGTTTGAGGAACACAAAGCCTTCCATCTCGTCGCAACCACCCCTTTTCATGTATGGAATATCTACTGAGGTGAATAAGTCTCCCCTTTTCTGAGCTTATCCATGATGTCTAAAATCTGTAGGTCACCTTGCTGCGAAGCTCTATCTAATCCATAATAGTCTCGTATTTCTAGCGATGCAAATAAATCAGGCAAAATCTCGATGGAGGGTCTAACGTCAAAAGTTGATATGAACTCCAAGCTCTTCCTTTCCGCAAACAGAGGACTTAAGGCTATCCTCTACCTACTTGGTGCGTCGGCCACCACATTACCCTTGTCAGGGGAATAAGCGATTTCAAAATCATAAGAAGCTAGGAACTCCATCCACCTTTGTTGCCTCAAATTAAGATCCTTCTACAAGAATAAATACTTGAGAGATTTATGATCGGTGTATAATTCGAACTTCTCTCCTAGTAAATAATGACGCCACGTCTTTAGCGCGAATACTATGGCAGCTAGCTCTAAATCATGGGTAGGGTAGTTCTTCTCATAAACTCTCAACTGTCTACCCCCATAACACACTACCTTCCCTTCTTGCATCAGAACCGCACCAAGCCCTGTATCACAAGCATCAGTGTAAACCATAAACAATTTGTTCCCGTCGGGCAAAGTCAAGACTGGAGTCGTTGTCAGAGTCCTCTTCAAACATTGGAAAGCAACATCACAATCTATATCCCATGAAAACGCCAAGATCTTCTTCGTCAACCTGATGAGAGGGGCTGATATTTTTGCGAAGTCCTTAATGAACTTCCTATAATAGCCTGCCAATCCAAGAAAGCTTCTCGCCTCTGTTGCATTTTTCGGAATTTTCCAATCCTGCTCTGCAATCACCTTTGCGGGATCTACAGCTATCCCTTCTTTGGAGACTACATGCCCTTAGAATCTCACCTCTTTTCTCCAAAAATGGCATTTGGAGAACTTTGCCTTAAGCTGATGCGCACGGAGAGTTTTGAAAACTTCTCTCAAATGTTTGGCATGCTCTTCTTCGCTCTTTAAGAAGATCAAGATATCTTTAACAAAGACCACGAAAAATTTATTTAGAAACTCCTGAAACACCCTACTCATCAGATCGACAAAATAGGCGAGTGCATTCCTCAACCCAAAAGGCATTACAAGCCATTCGAAGAAATTATCTGGAGTCCTAAAAGCGGTCTTATCTACATTTTCCTCAGCCACCCTCAACTGATGAAACCCCGTGGCCAAGTCTAACTGGGAGAATGCCGAGGTACCAACAAGCTGGTCAAACAAGTCATCTATCCTCAGAAGTGGGTGCATGTTCTTCTTGGTGAGTTTATTCAACTCTCTATAGTCTACATACAAACAAAGTGAACCATCTGCCTTAGTCGCGAATACAACTGGATCACCCCATTCAGATATGCTTCGTCTGATAAACCCTTTCTCAAGTAGCTCCCCTACTTGTTTGCTAAGCTCCTTCCTTTCCCTTGAAGCCATATGGTGCACAGGCAATGCAACTGGCTTTGCATTGCCCACCAAATATATATGAAAATCGATCTCGTGCCTCGGAGGTAAACCCCGTACCTCATCAAAAACATCAGAAAAAACTCGGACTACTGGAACAAATTGCATTCATCGATAGATGCATCAAGAGACTCTAGGAAACTAAGCATAACAAACCCTTGTGGGTCACAAGAAATCTTAAGGGTCCTCCCATGGCAAGTCAAAAGTCTAATGATCCTTCTCTCACAATCTAGAATGGCACCGTACGTGGTTAACCAATCCGTCCCTAGAATCAAACCATAGCCCATATAACCGAGTACATACGCGTCGCATTCAAACTCAATGCCTAACACAAATATTCTCAAACCTCGACAAATCATAGCTAAATGAGCCAAACTACCAATGGGGTTTGAGACAACTACGGGATCCACTCCCATAGAGTAATTAAGTGCAGAGATTCAACCACAAAACTAGATATAAATGAGTGTGAAGCGCTAGAATCAAAATGTGTACTTATAGAATGATTTGAAAGAGAAATTAAACCTTCCATAGAAATTTTTCTACCTCTATTAGGAGCACTCATCGCGAGAGCATGCACATGCTCTCCAGAAGTTCCTGCCCTTTGACCTTGTCCCTGTTTCTTCGGGCACTCCCAAGCAAAGTGTCTGACCTCTCAGCAATGGAAGCAAGAATTCTTCCTTCTTTTGCAGTCTTTCACCAACTGACCCTCACGTCCACAACTGTGACACTTACTCTTATCCTTAGCCTTGTCATTCTTTCCTCCCTTCTTCTGTTACTGCTGTTGTTGTTGTTGTTGTCCTTTCTTGGGCCATATCTTCTTGTTTTCCGTTGTTTCCTCAGCCTTTACTTCCTTCTTTTCTCCTTTCTCTCCCTCATACATCAAGACCATATCAACAAGCCTTTCAAAATTTTCCCTCATTGGAATATGGGACATATATAACTTATGATGGGGTTCATTCAGTCCTTTAGCAAACCACAAAGCTTTCTTATGTGGAGTATCCACCAGTTCTAGACCAAATCTTGCCAGTTGGTTGAATTTGTTGACATACTCTTTAACTGTCAATTTCTTTGTTTGAGGGATAAGAACCTCTCCATTTGCATGCTTTTCTCAGCTTGGGAAAATAACTTCATTTCAAACCTCTGTCTAAAATCATCACAAGTTTCCACTGGACGACCTGCTTGGGTTACCTCCTAGCAAAACGAAGCTTCGTCCTTCAATAGCCAGACAACTAACTAATCTTCCTTCGATCTTCCACTTTAAAGATTACAAACAAATCCTCGGTCTCCTTGAGCCAATTCCTTGCCTCTACGAATGTCTCGGTTCCATGGAATGACTTCCCTCCCATAGCACGGAAACCTTTGTACTTAGAGAAGTTGTCTGCACGTGGAGGAGTAGGAGGAGGAACAACAGGTGCAGTTGGGGTAGGAATGCTTCCTTGGCCTCCGGCAGGCGCCGTGGCCTCCGGATACCGGTACCAGCCTGGTAACGTAACGCCCTCTAGAATATTAGGTTCCCCAGACATGCTGAAAAAGAAAAGGAAAGAGATTCAGACAAGGGATCGAAACATATTACACATGGCTTTTTGTGGAATGTTTTTCAAAACAGACTTCTCTTTTGGAAAAAACTTTCTTTTAAACCCATTTTGAAAATAATTTTCAGAAAATTTTATCTAATCTGGTAACCTTTGGCTCTGATACGAAGTGTGACACTTACGTCCGTTAATGTCACTCACAAAGGGAATGCATTAAGTTTCGTGTAGCATTATAGGTAAATAGAAACAGAAATATTAGAAGACAAACATAAAATAACAGCGGAATTAAAACTTTATTTATAATAAAGCATCGTGGTTCAAAAACAGCACATGTCTGAAATACACAAAAACCATTACAACATAAAAACTACTGTCTTGTACTTTAAAACATCAGAGTACATGAAAGAAGAAAAATTTCCCCAAAACCAAATATAGCCATAGCAACAAGGATAGGAGCTTGAGCCATACATCAAAGTAGCTCTAACAAAAGTAAGCAGAATCACAGTCAAGCCTGAGTATTCCCGCCCTGAGAACCTATGGGGGGGGGGGGGAATGGAAGAAAGAAGAGGAAACAAAAAGGGTCAGACATAAAGTCTGGAAAGTCCAGTTACTTTTAGCAAGTAAATAAATAAAAGTAGCATGACAAGCATATAAAGTGGATAAGAGAGAGATAACTACAAAAAAGGCAGGTATGACAAGGTTAACAGGATAGGATGTGTTCGCTTCTCTAAAGATTACTCTGCACTATTACTAGTATAACCAAAATGAAATGATCCCTTCCACTCTAAGATGGTAGACTTAAGCATTCGTCCAGATGTACCCTAACGACTATCCTAATCGATCGGCTCCCTAATCCGCGTAGATACTTTGTGTCGGCCCCACCGTAGGATGTATCACGGCCTAAAGTGGAAACCCTTCGCTGATATGCCCAACCCCATATCTACAGGTGTCACAGTCGTCTTACCCCCCTCTGCCCGACCCATGCACGTACATGACCCGGTTAGTTTGCACCACCCACACCGTCCTATACGTTTGGATCTCTTACAATCAGTTCAGTAAGCGTGCCCCTTACTACGACCTAATTCGGAGTACTTTGTTTGAAACCTACTCCGGGTTACTGACCGAAACGGGTCCCACACAATATAATACAAGCTCTCCCCTTTGTCTTGTATCCCCCACTAGGTTTTCCACAGGATATATTTACCCTAAAGGTGTCTTTAATTATATAACCCTAACCTTTCTACCTGTTATGCTTATCCATTGGTGTCTTTAATACATAAACCCCAATTGGTCAAGTTTTGTGGACCTATATTAAATATTACCCACCCATCTCAGATATACTTAACCCTCCCATTGATCAACCAAGTTTACTTAACCCCTATTCATGATTATATTCACCCAACCCATATGGATTCAACTAAGTTAAGTATTTCAATTCCTTAACATGTCCATTTATGGTTTATAATGGGCTAGACATCCCACATTAGGCCTACATCTTGTGGATGCTGGATATGTCGGTCGGTCCTGGGTAGACTTCTTCCACAAGTTGGGCCTAACCTCATGTCTTAGCCCTTCTCGTAATTGTGCACTTAGACCCCTCACATTATGCAATCTAATCTCGTGTCATAAGTGCAGTTACAGTTTCTAATTACTGTAATCCTAGAAATTTTAATTATTTAATCAATTAGTTATACCTATGTCTTTATAGGTGCTCATGCCCATTTACCCAATTATATTCATAGTGAATTATGTGTCCAAATTCATATTCGTCATTCAAGTTATGCCAATTCTAATGTTTTCCTCCATTCCCTAATTAACACATTCGCATATATTATGCGTCATGCCTAGGCTAGAATGTAGCCTAGCTATAAACAATAAAAGGGAAAGATGATGGGAAGATGACAATAGTGATTATTCTAACATAACTGGCATATATATATATATTTATACTGGCATGTAATTGGTATAATAATAAGGTGGACATAAAAATAGATCTAGTGAACATGTGATGATAAAACTAGATCTAACATAATAAGGATGTCCTAATAGGCATGAATAGATCTAAATAAGGATTCATACGTCCAAGTAATGATATATCTAAATTAATTACCACACGATAGGTACAAAACGATCTAGATGGAGCATTAGATCTAAACAAGGTTTTAATTGTCAAATAATGACAGATCCAAATTAACCACAAACATAGATAAAGGTTAAGATCCACAAAGTTGACATGATAAATAAACCACAAGATTAAATCTATAAAGGTAGATCTAGCATAGAAAAGTTTAAGATCCAAAAATACCATAGATTCACGATTTATAACAGATCCAAAGCACAGTCATATAACGTTTACTTTTAATCATTTAAATCTAAAAGTAACCAACTCACTGTGTTTGGATTTTAGAAGATAGAAGAGAAATTGTTGGCATTGGATCTCGGATCTATACTCTAATCTGTAACTGATTAGCTTTAGTTGATAGTTGTAGAAGAAAATGATTCGGTTCAGTTCAGGCACCGACATCGTTTGGCCTCCATTGATTTTTGTGAAGAAAACAAGAGAAATGGATCTCTATATATAGTTGCCTGCCTCCAATATCTGACCTGCCACCTCAGCCCTAGTGGGTTGGCCCCCCATAGGGGGTGGACCCATGGGTCAACACCCCCCTTGAGGGGTCGACCCCGGGGTCGACACCCCTCCTATGGGGTCGACTCCCCTAAGCGGGATTTTTCTTGCTTCCCCCAATTTCTATGATTTCGAATTTTGAACTGAAATTTTGAATTCTTAGGCCCTATATATATAATTATCTTGCGCGCATACAAACTTCAAACCTTCATAACTTCTTCATATGGTGTCCGTTTTACGCAAACCAAATGTCTATCTTGACCAGAATTTCGAGACGGATGCAATCGTGTAGTTAGTTTCCCTTAATTCTAAATATTAAATTAATTATTATTAAATTTTACCTCTTTAGTGTCGTTAAAATTTCGGGGTGTTACAATACTTCATAACACTTCGAACATTTCATCTGAATTGATGTCGAAGCTACATCCAACGTCGAGCCAAATATAAACATCATTTGGACACTTAGGTGATGGATCACTCATGATCCCCCCATTTGCAGTCCACTATCCAGTACTGTTCGATCCATCATTTTCCAGGTGATCCATCATTTTTCGGGCGATCCATCCTTTTCGGGTGAACATCATTTTTCGGGTGATCCATCATTTTATTGGAAATCCATCCTTTTCCGGGTGATCAATCATTTTCTGGGCGATCCATCATTTTTCGGATGACCCATCCTTTTCCGGGCAATCTGTCAGTTTTTAGGTGATCCATCATTTCTTGGCCAATAATCCATGCGACCCAGGCTAATACGTGCGATCCATGCTCGATTCACCATTAACTACGAACATCAATGCACACAAATCATCCAAATTGACCAATTCAATCATCAACACTTCATGCAATCATTAAAACAACACTTACACAACAATTAATCATCATACAATCATTTAAAACTCACCAAATAATGATAAATCAAATAAACAAAATAATGAACCTAAATTTACATAAACATATGAATTAACATAAGAATTGCCGATTTAAGTTGCTAGATTAGATCTTATAGTGAGTAGAATGAAAATATACTTACCATGATGTAGATCTAGGCAAAATAACTTGTAAATAATGAAAATCTGATCAAACAACCCATATACTTGATTGAATTCGTGAGAGAGATGCTTATCACTCACCGAATCCAAAAATTAGCTTAAAAATAACTAACCTCTAATCTGGGCAGCGAAGAACGATACTCAAATCACCTAATTTGATGCGATCCACTCTCTCTTGATGTAGATCTAGCCTTCCTTGATGTAGATCTTCAATCTTCTAATGTAGATCTAAGAATTAATGGAGTGGATATATATTTGTTTGGAGTAGGGATATACTCAAACCCCAACCAAATAAGAAATGAAGAAAGTAAATCATTCTCCTTGCATCTACCCCCTATTTATAGCTGTCTAACCAGACCACTAATGGGCCAAACTAAATCAGCCCAATAATGACTAGTTAGCCTATCCAAAGATTGCATAGCACTAAAAAAACAATTTCTCGCAAACCGCTGAATCAAAACTTTAACGTGACCACTCTACGGAATTGGAAATATCATTTCCTTTCCAATGAAATCGATCTCAAGACTTGATTCGATCCCAATAAAAAATTATGCCTTATACCAAAATGAGAGGGGTAAAATGGTCACAAACAAAATTGGTAAAAATTATGGACATGTCTCACATCCCCATAAACAACGTATCAAAATATGAGAATGATCCGACTCTCGGAGAATTAAATAAAAATATTTTACGATCCTTCGATACGTAAAATGTAGGTTGTTACATTCTCCCTCCCTTTTTTAGGAATTTCGCCCTAAAATCCCAAGTAAACACAAGAAACTAGAACAATTCCGCATTCCTATCATCCACGAGCAACCAATATATCATCCAAACTAGCATCCATCAAGCCATGCATCCATAACCTTATCCTAACATGTGGAACTCTAAATAATAGCACAAGTTACAATGGCGTTAGGTGACACGTCATTAATGGGTCATACTAACTAAGAGTTCTGGATGGATCGTCTCGCGTAGGCCACAACTCCATCATTCTGCATCAGTATTGCTCCAAGTCCGGTACTGCATTCTCGGTGTATACCACCATCTCTTCATTCCTACTCGGAATGGTCAAAACAGGAGCACTTGTCAGTCTCTCTTTCAGGATTCCGAAAGCTTGCTCATGCTTCGTATCCTATGTGAAAACTTGGTTCTTCTTTGTCAATCCTATTAATGGTGCAACTATCTTGGAGAAATCCTTGATAAAACGATGATGATATCTCGCCAACCCAAGGAAACTCCAAACATCCGTCGCATTCTTAGGTCTATCCCAGTCCTGGATTGCAGCTACTTTAGCAGGGTCAACTGCTATCCCATTTCTGGAAACAACATGGCCTAAGAACCTCACTTCACACTTCCAGAAGTGACATTTCGAAAACTTAGCTCTCGGTTGATGCTTTTGCAAGATTTCCAAAATAGCCCGTAGGTGCGTCTTATGCTCTTCCTCATTTCGGGAGTAAACCAGAATATCATCAAGAACACAAGAACAAACTTGTTCAACTGGTCCCTGAATACCCTATTCATAAGATTCACAAAATACGCTGGCGTGTTAGTCAACCCAAATGGCATCACCAACCATTCGAAGAAAACAAATGGTGTCCTAAAAGAAGTCTTAGGCACACTATCCTTTGCCACCCTCAACTGGAGGAGTTCCGTTACCAAATCCATTTGAGAAAACATCTTGACCCCGTGAAGCTAATCAAACAAGTCATCTATCCTCGACAACGGATACTTGTTCTTCTTGGTTACCTTGTTCAGCTTACAGTAATCCACACACAATCTCAAAGATCCATCAGCCTTGGTCGCAAACATGACTGGTGCACCCCACTTAGGCAAGCTTCTCCGAGTGAATCTTTTTCCCAAAAGGTTACGTACTTGCACCTCTAAATCTCGCTATTTCTTAGACGCCATCCGCCTAAGAGGCATAACAATAGGTCTAGCACCTTCGACCAAATCAATTATGAACTCAATCTCACGATGCGGCAACCCTTTAAACTCGTGAAAGACATCATTAAACTCACAAGCGATCGACACAGATGACAAGTCTTCCAGTGGAATCATAGGCAAATATAAATAGCTTACAAATACCTATATCCAATCATAACCATTCGCCCTTCCTGATTCCCGACTGTCACCTCAAGCTTCCTGCAATCCACTTTTGCCCCATACCCCTTGAGCCAGTCCATACACAAAATGATCCTAAACCCGGCGAAGTTCAAAATAAAGCAATCACACATAAAGTGTAACACCCCACGTCCGTTAATGTCACTCACAAAGGGAATGCATTAAGTTTCGTGGAGCATTATAAGTAAACAGAACGGAATATTACAAGATAAAAAAGTAATACTTGAAAATTTTGTAATTTTATTGTAGCGGAAACAGAAATAAGTTTGATTATATTTCCAAATACCAAAATCAAGTACATAATATCAGTCTTGTACAAAACCTTCCGAGTACATAATTTTAAAGCCATAATCCCCAACAGAAAAATGCCATACGCAGAATCAAAGACAAGCAATACACCTTTCAACTTCAAGCTGGAAAAAAGAGATATCTGAACTAAGCTTGAGTATTTCCTCCCTAAGAACCTGGGGGGGGGGGGGGAACGAAAGAAAAGAGGCGAAACAAACTAGGTCAGACATAAGTCTGGTGAGTCCAGTGACTTTAACAATATAATCATTAAAGTAACAGGATAAGAACATAAACTGGAAAGCAAGAAATGACTGTAGAATAAACAGGCATGACAAAGCAGAGAAGATGAACAAGATATAACGTTGATTGCGCTTCTAATCACTACAAGATAATTACTACACTGCACCAATGCTAGTAACATCATATCATTACTAGTTATACCGCACCCTTACTAGTCCCATACTAAAAGTTGATCCCTCTTACTAATCATGATAATGGTAGTTTCGTGTACTCCTAGCTGCTATCATAGGTGCCCCTTTTTACTCCTACCCCCATGAGTTGTACCCACTACCTTCCTCGTTCGATCGACTCCCCAACTCACATATATTTATTACTCGTGTCATTCGACCTCGCTTGTATGTATTCATTACTTGTGTCATTTGGCCCCGCTTGTATGTAGATACCTGTGCTAGCCCCATTATGGGGTGTATCAATTCCCATGATGGTACCCCGACACGATTCAAGATGCATAGTGTATACTACTAATGCCCAGTGCCTACTTTTTCCACTCCGGAGCATGTGCACGCCCATACTCCGTCGGAACCTACACTGCTGCACCACCCGCCACTATTTTGATCGGTTATAATCAGCCTAGTAATCGTGCCCCACCCTACCTAGCTCAGGGTACCATGATACATCTTTGTGGGTTACTAGTGAAATGGGTCCTCGTTATTAGGGTTTCCTAATCAACATGTTATAATAGTTAAGTGCTCTCAATCTAACTTAACCCCACCTATTTGCTTAATTAACATGTTGTGCTGGTTAAGTGTTGCCTATTCGTATGTTACTTAACCTTCTCACTGATTCACGCATGTTTATTTAACGGTTAAGTTTGTGGACCTATATATACTAATATTACCCACTTACCCAAGATTTACTTAACCCTTCCCCTTATCAAGTCCATATGTATTATTGGTTAAGCTTGCCTTAACCCTATCCACTTTGTTCATGTAATATTGGTTAAGTTGTCTTCTTGTCCATGTTAACTTAACCGACCTACCTAACATGTTGTATTGGTTAAGTGTCGCCTGTTCATATGTTACTTAACCTTTCCATTCTTAGCATGTCTATTCCTTAGCTTTAATTTATTCATTAAAGCACCAACATCTCACATTAGAACTTGTTGCTTGCGGTTGCTGGATGTGCCAGGCGGTTCCGGGCAGACTTCTACCGCAAACTCATCCTAACCTCGGGTTTTTGGGCTTAATGCGCTAACCTCTCACATTAGATATATGTTATTGCGGTCGCTGGATGTGCTGGACAGTCTTACACTACAACTCAATCTAACCTCGGGTTAGGCATGTTCATCTTTTAGCCAATTTACATATTTACCATTCATGTCCATGTTTATATGTAAATTATCCATAAGTGTGGTCAATTCAAGTTGTGCCACATTTTCTAGTTATGCCAAAAATTAATTATATGGTTACAACCCCTTTTTATGCCAATTACATAATATTCAACTTTTACCCAACTTTTCCCTAATGTTCCCACGTCGTTCGTACGTATAGTTTATGTGATACGTTAGGCTCGCAATTAGCCCAACTCATAAAAAAGGAAAAAGGGAAGCAACACATGACATCATAACTAGCATAAACAATATAGATCTAAGACAGGCACAAGCCAAACACAACTGAGAACGTAAAGAAGACACCCAACATTATCTTTAGAGCACCAAAATATAAACCATGCAGATTAAAACAAAATATGTAAAAGAAGATAATCACTGAGAAACTTACATTCTTTCAGGCTAGCAGAATAAAAAAATCAATGATGGCGGTCCCTCTCTCTTCTAAATTTTCCTCTTTCTCGCGATCTGGATGGGGCAATTCTTTGAAGTCTTCTTCTTTCTGGGTTGGTTCGAGAGGGGATTCTTAGCGCTGTTACGCTGATGTGACCAGGAAATTTGTTCCCAAAACTTTCATCGCTCCCAGTCGGATTTCTTTCTCTCCTAAGTGTTCGTTTAAAAGAAGAATTGCCAAAGATCATTGTTGTTTTAGATGTGGCGATTCTCATCATATCGCAAAGGATTGTAGGAATCTGGTTCGGTGCTTTAATTGTGGAGGTTTAGGCCATCACAAGATCAGTTGTTCCAAGTCGCTTAAAGGCAAATCAATCCTGGAAGTTATGAACTTTAACTGTTTGATCTTTTGCAAGAAACTATTATCGCTTTTGGAATTATTCGAATCTGGGTATTCTAATCAGAAGTCTGATGGTGCATATCTGATGCTTATGTTGGGTTGGCACATGGAGGGTCTGGTTGATGGTATTTTATGGCAAAAGAGTCATCTTTTTGACTCAAGAATGGATGTTTATCCTCCTTTACCTCCTGCTTTAGATAGAAAGAAGCATGCCTTATCGTTTTGCCTAAATCTTTTGAAATTGAAAAGCTTTTATTCTGCTTCGATTTCGCTTAACAAGGATAAGGCCTTGTTGATTTTTAATGAGATCTTATTACATTTCGATGTGATTAATTCGGCAGTGAATGTTGAGTGTTGTGTGGCTGAAAGCCAGTTTCCCTTGTTCTCTGAGATTGCCATTAAGTCGAATTCAGAGAAATGTTCGAATGATTTGGGAATTGATAAACAGTCGGTGGTGGATGGCAACAACAGGGCAGATTTGGCTTTTGGTAATGTGGGTGGTCTGGTGTCTCTAGAAGAGAAATTATTGGGTTTTACTGAAAACTTTTGGGTTGTTTATCAGACTGATCCTTTGCTATATGATCCCTTCGTCCAGCTGTGTTTGAGTTCTTCTGAAGTTTTGTGGTTGGACATTGATCAAGATGTTAGGAAGTTGATCAAAGGTAGGTGTAAGGAGGTGATGACTGGGATCGATTGGGTTGACATGCAACATTTTTCTAATGTCATTTGCTTCGAATTTCCTTCAATCAACGTTGATCAATGCTCTTGTGTAGAGCTTGGGGTCAAATGGGTGGTGGTTGAGGATATTGGGCTGAGCAATAGTTTTGAGGCTCTTGAGGAGTTTGATGATGATGTGGAGGTGGATGATATGATGGTTGGTCCTTGGTGGGTATCAGGTGATAAGAGGGCGACTTCTTTTAAGCATTCTAATGTGAAGTCATCGTGTTTCACGGTTGCCGAGAATGATAGCTTTAATGCTGGTCGGTCTGTTTCTACTCAGCAAAGTTCTGTTTTCATATCAGAAGAGTGCCATTCTAGTGTAGTATTGAGAACTGAAATGGATTTTGATGTCAGTATGGATTCAGTGGTGAGGAAAAAGTCTGTTCTCAGTTCTCGTTTTATTTTTGGTCTTAAGTCTATTGGTTTTCAGTTGAGTGGTAGAGACCGGTTTCTTTCGTCAGGATGTGTTCTGGATTATGATGAAAGTTGTTTGGTGAAGGGTCTAGAGATCATTGATAGTGTGTTTGGCATTGATTTTGAGATGAGTTCACTGTTCAATGGTCACTTGGGTGATGTCTTTGGTGATGTTAAGTTCAGGTTTATTCAGCCTGATTGCTCTTTGGTATTAGGAGTGGCAGGAGTGAGATCCTATTCTCTTTTTTGAGGCCATGTCTTTGTGTTTTCCATTTGTCTTGTGAGTTATCTGGGCTGGAGGTTGAGTCTTTTGGTCAGCTGTGTGATGCGAATGGGGGCTTGCAGGATGGTAGTGGCGAGTTTTCTTCGGTTAGAGACATTTCTTCTTCTTTATCTAGGAGGGGTAGGCATAAGGGATCTATTCCCAATAATGGTTTGGTTCGGCATAGTGCGAGGATTAGAGCCAGCTCCTCTTCTCACTATGGTAGGTTCCCAAGCCCGAGTGCGAGTAGTAGCATTTCGGGTTCGGGCTCAGGTTTGTTTCCTATTTATGGTAGTGATTATACTCCTTATGCTCTGGGTAGTCTCTCTACTGATCAGTTGTTTCAGCTTGCTAGTGATACTGCATTCATTTTTACTGATGTTGAGTTAGATGCAGAGTATATTAGGAGTAGGGAAGCAGAGAGGGTTAGTTCTCTCAGATGATGAGGTTTGTCAGTTGGAATATTAGGGGTCTAAATGACCCTAAAAAATGTAATAAGGTTAGGTCTTTCTTTAGAGACTTTCATATAGATATTGTGTGACGATCCCAAAATCCGAGGGGCGGTATTAAGGATAATCATTGGAATATAACACATTAATCATCATCGCAGAGTACAGATAATAGCAGAAACAATAAATAGAATAATTTTACATGGATATGACAGTGGAATCACAACATGTAACAGCATCAGAATAGCATAGCGTAGGATATAACTTAGTAAATAAAAGGGAAGTGATCAGTCATCATCGCCAGAGGCGGAATACATACATGCAGTGAGACATAATAAGGGTATCAGTCTACATCGCCGAAGGCGGTACATATACATACAATAAGAAGTACTGAAAGTAAAGCAGTCTGCATCGCCAATGGCGAAATCATAACATAAGTACGATAATGGAGGAAAATGTCAAAGTCGTCTCTGTGAAGTCAGCCTCGCCATGAGCCAAAAATGCACTCTATGTAACAGTGCAGAGCCAAAAACAACCTGTCACCTATGAACTAGGCTGCCCGTGTGAAAATAAGGGCACCCGCGTTTGCAAAGTGAAACAAACAACGAGTCAGTCATGGGGACTGGTATGAGGAATCTATTTAATAGTTAAACAACAGTAATGAGCAAATCATAGGACCACGCCACTTTCGCGGAACGGGTTTACTCCAGTGATTGCTAGTGTAGTTAAAACAAAGTAAATTCTTTTAAAACAACGCACTGCTTTTAAAAAGAATGAAGCCATTATAAGACTCAGGTCCCATCACACAATGCAACGCAAGCCGGAGGATAGAGTTTTACCTTATAATGGCTAAATATGCTTGGTACGTATAAAGCAAAATCATTTGATATTATTACTAGTGCATATATGTTTCAAAAGCGAATAGCATCATAAATATCAATCATAGGCGACATGAGCGTCCCATGCCACTATGTCGCCATATATAAGTTACAATCGAATCCGTTATCTCGTATTGGGAATTGGATTTCCGTCATGAGTCGAGGCAAGGGGAAAGCTCCTCTCCGCTTCGAGACATTCTAGCAAATGCCTCAGGACTACGCACTCTGGGCAACCCTGGATTCGGCTGGGCCGGTCCTCTCTTACGTTTGAGGATTGGCAATTCCTGAACACACGTTTCTCGGTCCTTACTGACCAATAAACGAGGCGCCTCGCATTCCAACAACCACAAAGGTGAAAAGTAGATATAAATGTCAGGGTTGGCAAGTCACTGACACCACCATAGCTAGAAAGAAACGTCGTGCTCTCCCAGCGGTCCGTATTCCGTTTTTAACTCATACCGGGGTGTGAGGCTCGCGAATCTACGAAATACACAAAGCTAGGCCACGTAGACCGTGCTTTGATCATCATCTACAAGACTTTGCTTTGCAACAGAAGCCTTGATCACAGCATCTTGGCATGCCACATAGGCAGTCTACTCCATACGATTGATTTCCATCGATATATAACCCCTGAGCTCGTACGTCTCAGAGAAGGGCGTTAAGCAAAAGAATAAATTCTCCGCCGCCAATCAGATATATATTTAACGGAGATCAATCAGTATAGAACAAAATCCAATGTCAGACACACAGTCCATTTACAAGTCCATTCTGGGTTTGAACGAAACCGGAGGCGTCAAATTCCTCGTATATCCGTCCAATCAACACATACGTTCAGACGGCTACTACTTCCGTCCCTTTCCGGTAGCTACTCCGGTCAGGAAACTCAGTAGCGCCCATCCAACCGATACGAAGATCGTCGGTCTTGAATCGTCTTTGCATTTTCCTATTCGCATCGCTCGATAAATTATTTGAAATGAGGGTTAGCTCGGCCTTTTCAAATAATTCACGTCATTAGAATTTAAATCGATTCTTTCTATGGTTATATTATTCGACATCCATCTTTCAGTTCTTTAGTGTTATTTTCGTGTCAGACACATACAACCATCAAATATCAAACAATTCAAGCCCAATTGGTTTATTTGCAATCTATGTTGCTTATAATATTTTATAACGTTTTTTCGCCATTTTTATATATTTAAAAATGGCCATATTTAATTAAACGACGTTTCAGGTCGTGCCGTGGTATTGGCGCTGTTTTTCCCCTAATTTGTTTTACACATATCGGAGAATCTAACCGTTGGATTTCTACAAAGTCTATATCAGTGGGAAGATATTCCCAAAGCGAACCCAACGGTTCCAGTTTCGTGAAAATCCGACAGTCGGATCTTCCACACTAGTCGTTTGAAGTTACGGTTTCAAAATTCGAACTGCAGCGTCGTTATTCGATTTAATTTAATTATATTTATATATAAATATAAACGATTCTGGCGCTGTTTTTCTTCAGATTTGAATTAAACATTCCGGACAATTCAACCGTTGGATTTTTACAAGGTTGGTGCCGTGGGGAAGATATTTCCAAGGCGAACCCAGCGGTTGCGGTTTCGGGAAAATCCGATGGTCGGATTTCTCGTACTAATCGTTTCAAATTACGATTTCGAAACACGAACTGCACGACTTCTATTCCTTTCAATTATATTTATATTTATATATATAAATATAGTTCATTCTATAATTCCAACCATAGTTCATTCTATATTTTCAACTTCGTTTTTACTTCAAATATTTCACTAACGCCTTAATATTTCAAAAAAATTCGCCATAACCTCCTTTGTACGGGGAGGGGTTTGGAAATTTATTGGGCCGTGTTAGGTACCCAATAAATCCTAAAAAGCATCCACATATTTATAGTGATATATTCTGGTGTTTACAGGGGAGTATGTACTGATAATCACTCCAGAGAATAAATTCTCGTCACCCTGTTTCCGTGTGGAAATAAATAGTCCATGTGCCGTATCTAATAACTAGAAAGACGTGATTATTGTCAACTCTAGACCCGTGTGGGGTTTTTATTAATCTGGCCATTTATCGTTATATTTTATATAGTCCATATCAGTCATCAGTTCAACCTATAGTATATAGTCATCGCCATACAAGCCTCTCACTCGTATGGTAAATCTTCCACCTCGTCACACAAGCTCCAATTGCTTATGTGGAATATGATGAAGTATGCCTATCGTCATGAAGTATGCCATGTAGTGTAGTTCAAAATTAATTGTTACTATCCTATGGCGACGTTTATTATTTCACACAGAATAACCAGCACTCCGCATCCAATGGCATTCACAGGAGTTGATATAAAAATAAAATTGCGCAGCCAACTCATCAAGGTTTACCTATTTGTCGGGCACGCAAATAATTTCTTTACTCTACAGCTAATCCATTTTTCCTGTTCAACACATGTATATATATGCAGAACAAAGCTAATAATAATATTTCTAGCAACTATTATTTATTTCATCCCGTGTGTATTTTTATCAAAGCGTATACATGATTAAAGAAATATTTTTATCGTCAAAAATATTTATTCAATACGTGAATGTTTTTAACACTTCATATTCACAATAAAAATGTAGTTTTATTGTGAATTCATTTTATTTTAAAATATGATAACATTCAACACATGAATTTCAAATCGACGAACGAATTGCAACTCAACACATGAATATTCTATATAGTTTGTATATATATAAAAATGTGATTTTTATCGCTAAAGCTATTTGTTTAAATTCAAATAATATTCAACACATGAATTTCAACTCAACGAATGAATTGCAACTCAACACATGAATATTCGATATAGTTTGTATATATATAAAAATGTGATTTTTATCGCTAAAGCTATTTGTTTAAATTCAAATAATATTCAACACATGAATTTCAACTCAACGAATGAATTGCAACTCAACACATGAATATTCGATATAGTTTGAATATATATAAAAATGTGATTTTTATCGCTAAAGCTATTTGTTTAAATTCAAATAATATTCAACACATCAATTTCAACTCAACGAATGAATTGCAACTCAACACATAAATATTCGATATAGTTTGTATATATATAAAAATGTGATTTTTATCGCTAAAGCTATTTATTTAAATTCAAATAATATTCAACACATGAATTTCAACTCAACGAATGTATTGCAACTCAACACATGAATATTCGCTACAACATATGTAATTTATTTCAACGAATGAAAATTATTCTAACACATGAATATTTCAGAAAATTTCGGCAGCATAACGGCAGGGTAGTTAAAACCGGGACCGTCCCTAGTACGGCTCCTCGCTCTACCTTAAAACCTCGCGGTTTTTGACAATGGGGATCATGCATCTAGTTTGCACGCAGGCGGCATGTTTTATTTTCAATTCCACAATCCTATTCTAATTTGTTTCAACAACAAGAGGGTATTTTTCAACCACAATATCAACCACAAACAATTATTTCCAACCATTCGTCATACCATATAATATCACGTCAATCACAAGCAATAAATATCGTCCATGGTCTGTGGACGAGGGGAGTATATATATATATATAATATTATAATTCACTTGCATTTCATCACAATTCAAAGCATATATGTTTCATTCAACGCTTGTATAATTTATACATCGCTAATATAACTTATACAACACATGTACAAGCGGTATACAATGCGTATATAATTTACACTTCGCTTATATAATTTATACAACGCGATTTCATTCACACAATTAGTTTAGATTCCTCACATTGGTTATTGCAGTGCTAAAAATCGTAGGAAGATCAGAAAAATCCGCGGCTTCTTCAAGAATGTAGAGAGCCTCCTTGCGGTCAAGGTGTCTCCTGTTTCATCGAATTTCGTTAACACACTAAAAAGATATGATTTTTCAAAGTTTTGCAACGCTTTATAGTGTTATTTTCATTTCAGAAATTTTAAATCAGAAAGGTTTTCAAAGCTTCAAAACTAGGTTTTGATTTTTAAGTCAAACCGTACCTTGTTGCTCCGATCAGTCTACCCGACGTCGAAGGGCTACGAACCACCTTCCGATCGACGGTGGTGGCGATGAACTCGGTGGCTCCTGCGAGTCGCGGCGGCGCTCCAAAGGGGGCGACTGCCTCCTCGAAATTCAACGCGTACAGTCGATGGTTCGAGGCGAGGCTTGGTCGGATTTAAAGAGGAGGCGGAGGCGATCAGAATTCTCAACTGGAGGAGGCGGCGAAACTGGCTGTGACGGTGGAAAAAGCAACGGGAAGTTTCGAGCTTCGTGCGTCGTTCAAATCGCTGGCGGCTAGGGTTTTTCTCGATTTTTTTTTTAAAAGAAAAAATCCTATTTGTCGGAGCTATATAGTAAATTTTAAATAGTGTTTTCACAAACAGACTCGAAATCAAACCCAACGACTGTCGCCCCTAGCTAAATACCCCCATTCCGGACACAATGGGATATGTTTCGTTCGCTATTTCGACTGTTACAATCAGTTATTTTTCAAATTAAAATATAAAACATTTAATATTTAATTTGAACGTACCTTTCAATTTGCCAGGGCCACAAACTGAATCGAAAAATTCCAGAAAAATAAATCTAGCTTTGTTTTGACGATACGGTCCTAACAAAACTAGTTTCGTCGAATTCTGAGCTCGTTTGAAAAACGGCCATTTTTAGGTCGACCCATTTTAACAGAAATTGACCAATCACATTTTCTTTTGCCCCGCTCACATACTAGCTTCAAAAATTATGAAATTTGAAACTTAGCGATAATTTGACATCCCGGACCCTACAAAAGTGGTTTCGTCGAATTCCGAGGTCGTATGCAAAATATCAATTTTCAAGGGCTATATATACTATATAGCGACTTTTCTGAAAATTCATTTGACCATAACTTTTGATTCCCGCTATGAAACTTCAATTTTTCAGATTCGTTAGAAAGGTATTCATAAACAGATTTAAATATTTTCAGTTTCGCTAAAATCTGTTACATCTTCCACCCGGTACAGTCAGACAAAGTTTGTATTCAAAATTTCAAACTGCAGTACTATACCCAATTCTATATTTTGTTGAAATATGCTATTTCAACTATTCAAATTCTTTGGTAATAACCAATTTTAAAATTTTTAAATTGGTTGACATTTTCCGGGTTATTACATATTGCTTTACTTCAAGAAACTAAGATTGAGAATTCTGATCTTAGTTTATTCATGCGGGTATGGGGGTCTCACTTTCGTAGTTGGGCTTGTCTTCCGGCCATTGGGAGTGCTGGGGGACTTATGATTGGGTGGAAGGATAACCAATATAGGCTTATTCAGGAGATTCCTAAATTGCATTCGTTGCACATCATTTTAGTCTCGCTGATTGATAATTCTTTATTAGGCATATCCAATGTGTATGGTCCTCATACTAAGTTGGAGAGGAGAATTTTGTAGGATGAGTGTTCTGATTTTAGAAATTTTGCCCCCAATCAATGGATTGCGGAAGGAGATTTTAATGTCACCAAATTTTTGGGAGAGGGATCGCCTCGAGAGGGTGATTTCTCTGATATGGAGGAATTCAACGATTTCATATTAGGCAATAATTTGATAGGGATTCCTCTAAGTAATAGATTGTTCACTTGATCTAATATCAGGGATAGTCCTTCTTTTGCTTTATTAGATAGATTTTTTATTAGTACTGAGGTGGATGACAGATTCTCTATTTGTAGAGTTAAGAGTTTACCCTTTTTATATTCCCATCATTGTCTTATCATTCTTTCGTATGATTCAAATATTTCTATTAGTGTATGATTCAAATTTGAGAAGATGTGGTTATTGGATTCTAGTTTTATTAACCTTGTTTCCATCAAGTGGAATTCTTTTTCCTACTTTAATAATTTGTATAGGGGTTATTTTGCGAAGATTTTCGTTGCTAAGCTTGGTAAGTTAAGATTTTTTCTTAAACGTTGGAATAAGTATATTTTTGGTAGTATTAGAATTAAGAAAGGTAAGATCATGTGTGAATTGCTTGACTTAGACAAGATTAGTGAGTTCGGGTCCCTTAATCCCAATGAGAGGGATAGACTTTGCTACCTTAGGAATGATCTCAAGTTGATTCTAGATAAAGAAAAGATCAAGTGGAAGCAAAGGGCTCGAGTCCAATGGATTAAGGAGGGAGATAGCAACACTAAGTTTTTTCATAGTGTTTCTAACAAGAGGAGGCGTGATAATTTGATTCACTCTATTTTTATTAATGATGAGGTAGTGACCGTTCAGAGGGAATTAAATGAGGCTTTCACGAGGTATTATAAACAGATTTTTGGAGATAGGATTAGGAGGAGGATTAATGTTAGTTGGAATGACATTTATCCGCCTGACTCTAAGGTTGAGTTAGTAGATTTAGACAAACCTTTTACTGAGAAGGAGATTTGGAAGGCTATCTGTGATATGCCAAGCGACAAAGCCCCTGGGCCTGATGGTTTTTCTGTTCTTTTTTATAAGAAATTTTGGGAGGTTCTGAAAATTGATATCATTAACCTTTTTAATGATTTTTATAGTGGTAATTTATGTTTAGGGAGTTTTAACTTTGCTCATGTTATTCTCATTCATAAGAGAGAGGGTGCTAATTCTTTAAAGGATTTAAGGCCTATTTCCTTAATTAATTGTTCTGTTAAGATTATTTCTAAAATCTTAGCTAATAGACTTAGTATTAAGATGAACGAGCTTATTGATTGTTCCCAAACTGCTTTTATTAAAGGCAGAAACATAGTAGACGGAGTGGCCGCTGTGTAGGAATAAATTAATGTCTATTGTAAGAATAATTTGACTTGTGCCATTTTAATGTTAGATTTTGAGAAGGCGTTTGACTCTGTTGATTGGGATTTCATTAGTGAGTTGTGTCTTGCTAGAGGTTTTAGTGTCAGATGGATCAACTGGATCATGCTTTTGCTTAGATCTGGTTGTTCTCATATTGTTGTTAACGGGGTTGTGGGTAAGAAGATCCAATCTAAGAGAGGTCTTAGACAAGATGATCCCCTATCACCTCTTCTCTTTACTTTAGCGGTTGATGTTTTCTCTAGAATTATTAAGAGAGCTGTTAGATTAGGTGTCTTAGGTCGTATTGGAAATGAGGAATTTTATAATGACTTATCTATTTTACAATTTGCAGATGATACATTATTATTTTCCTCGCACCTTCCCAAGCATATTATTTCTCTGAAGTTTATTCTTTATTGTTTTGAGATGTTATATGGGCTTAGAATCAATTTTGATAAGAATGCTTTAATGGTCCTTAACGATCTTGATAATGTTGAGTCCCTGGTTGCTGGCATTTTGAATTGTTCTATCATGAAATTTCCCTTGGATTATTTAGGTTTTAAGATTAGGCCTTCGAAGCTTAAGAAGGAAGATTGGTTAGTTATTATTGATAAGATCAATAATAGATTATCGGGTTGGAATAATAGATTCCTTTCTAGAGCTGGTAGATTATTGCTTGGCAATTCGGTTTTGTCTGCAATTCCCACTTATTGGATGGTTGTTCATTGATTTCCTCAATGGGTTATTGAGAAAATTAACAGAATAAGGTGCAATTTCCTTTGGAGTGGTAATTCTATTTGTAGAAGTTTTAAATGTTTAGTTAACTGGGAGGTGTGCTGTAAGCCCAAGAAAGATGGAGGCTTGGGGATCAATAATTTGATTAATTTTAATTCTTCTTTGTCGGCCAAATGGCTTTGAAGATATAGATGCCCTGATGTGTCGGCTACTTGGAAGAATATTATTTACAAATTTTATTATTCTGGGAGGGGGGGGGGAGTATATTGTTAGTTCTAATTTTAGTTGGCTTAATAGGTTATCGTTCTTTTGGAAGTTTGTTCTGATGTGTTTTGATTTTTTTTACTTTAGGGTGTAAATTGACTGCTCATTCTGGGAATCTAACTTACTTTTGGCATGATGCTTGGATTTCCCACTTGCCTCATAAAATTGAATTTAGTGAGCTTTATAATAATTGCTGCTTTAAGAGCGCTTTAATTATTGACGTTTATAGAGGTGATTTGGATCCCCCGTGGGAGTTTTCCTTTGATAATATTTTAGAAGGAGAAATGTTAAGGCATTTAGCCATTCTTAAAGCTAAGTTGACCCTTTACCATCTTGATGAGAATAGTGATTCTATTAGTTGGGGTTTTGATAGAAGACTAGTGTTCTCAGTTAATTCTTTATATAATTTCATTATTTTTTTTAGGTGTATCGTTGTTTCCTTTTAAGTTTCTTTGGAAATCTAATGCTCCTCCAAAAGCTAAGTTTCTTATGTGGCTGATAATTCATAAGAAGCTTAATATGGTTGAACTTTTAAAGAAGAAACATATTGTGTTTGATGGTAAGTGTCGTTTCTGTAGTCTTTTGGATGAGGATGTTGATCATTTATTCTTCTCCTGCAGCGATACTAATTACATTTTAATTATGGTTATTAGGATTTTTGTTTTTGGTAGTTCTATTTCCTTTAGCAATTGTGCTGATTATTGGAATTATTATAGAGTTACTTATAATTCTAGACAAAGATATGTGTTGGATTCTTTAGTCTCTATCATTAGTTGGTTCATTTGGTCAGAAAGGAATCAAAGATATTTTAATTCTATTTCTGTGTCTGCTAATAATTTAATTACCAAGATTGTTAATTTCTGTTTGGATTGGATGTCTAACTTTCACTATAAGTTTTTTGGTGAATTGTTTTTTGCGAGCTATCTGACTAAGGTTAGATTTCATTTGTGTTTGTTTTTTAGAATCAATAGATATTTTAGTTGTAATAGACTTCGTATTTGTTATTAGTTTTTCTCTTTCTTCTTCACATATATAAATGGATATATGTTTATATTGATATATATATACACACTCTTTGATATATATATATATATATTTATATATATAAATATGCACATAAACCGATATATATATATGTGTGTGTGTGTGTGTGTGTGTGTGTGTTGGTTACTGATGTTTTTGGCTAGTTTCTGTCAGGATTCATGTAGCTGAATTTAGCTGAGGAGCTTGAAGGCTAGCTGTCTGGACTGGTGCTTGATTTTCTCTCTCGAGTTTATTAGTGAGAGGTTTTTGGAGATGTTCATATTTTTGTTGTTGTCTTTTTTGAGCTTTGTGCACCTTGTTCATGTATTGGAGTAGATATACTTCTTTATTGGGTGGTGGCTTTGCCGGAACTCGATATTGAAGTTTGATGGGCGGTGGTTTATCCAGAGCTCATCTATCTACTATCCATTGCATTCCTGTTATTTTGCGTTGTATTGTTCGGTTCTATTTTTAGGTTGGTGACCGAATTTTTGTATTCATCTTGTTTTTATTATATATGTGTGCTCTCTTCTTTATAGAAGATCACACATTTTTGTTTCAAAGAAAAAAAATAGATCTAAGACGGCATATATCTAGTAAACATATAAAAATAGATCCAATCAACATATTGAGTGTGAGCTAGCATGGATCTAAACATAAACTTGCACGGATTTAAACATATGAACATATAGTTCTAAACATATGGACTGATATGGATCTAATCATATAAACATGTAGATCTAAACATATGAACATATATTTCTAAACATATGGACTGATATGGATCTAATCATATAAACATGTAGATCTAAACATATGAACATATAGTTCTAAACATATGGACTGATATGGATCTAATCATATAAACATGTAGATCTAAACATATGAACATATAGTTCTAAACATATGGACTGATATGGATCTAATCATATAAACATGTAGATATAAACATATGAACATATAGAATATATAAAATATGATCTTACATATATAAACATGACTTGCATATAATCTTTCATAACTTGCATAGATCGAGTAAACTTGCATACATAACTTGCATACGTAATTAGGCATTTGAATTAACATAGAACATAACTTGCATATAATGAATCAAATCAAGCATAAATCAAAACATATTTTGCAAGGACATAAACTTTATATGATTTACAAAATTTTTGATACAGTCCAATTCATAACTCATCACAATTACATTTAAATAATTATCTTGTGAAAGTAACTGCACTCACAGAAAACGGATCTTGAATTCTAGGATCTGATTTCTGAAGTTGCTAAGCTAATCCGTTGATGTAGGCGTTGATTCTTTCGTTGTTGTTCTATAATTCCTTTTCGCAATTCCTATCTTTATCTCTTATCTTTTTATCTTTAATCTAGAATTTGATTTGTTATGGTGGCAGTTAGGTTAGTTTATAGATGAACAACATGACGGCATCATAGTTTAGGGTTGTGAGGTCTAGGGTTGAGGTTTGGTGTAATTATATAGAAGTTTAGGATTAATATGGGCCTTTAGATAAACCTAGGAGTCATCAAAGCCATCCAAACCCAAGAGAGCCAACCAGAACATGAAACATATGCCCTAATACCTCAGAATTTGTCACCCAGCCAATCACAGCGTGACACGTCAGCCTTAATACTCAAAAATCGTCATTGAACAACAAAAATGCGCCATGTATGCAACATGATGCACAACAGCAGGGGTGTTGACACTCACATGTCATATATATATATATATTTATTTATTTCTTTTTAATTATCTTTCCAATTAACTCTTTTCACACTAAACCGATTTTGAACTGCGTTCACACTAAGCCAGTTTTTAGCCATTCCCCTAAAACAAAAATACGACACTAGCGGGGATTGAACTTAGAACCTCTTGTATACAAGTTACATGTTCTAACCAAATGAGCTACTAAGTCTTTTGTTTGCAAACCTTAAAACAATGCTAAACATTATTCTTTTTCGCATTCTTCTTTTTCATGTTTTGCTGCAATATTTAATTTAAAAATATCTTCTTCATTTTAAATCAGTTTTCTACAAACTATAGCTCTAAATTGACTAGAAAATCGCCACGAATGCAATGACGCTAATTTCATAACCAAATTCTGGAGGCTCTTCAAATTCTCCTTTTCATTTCTTTTTTTTTGAAATGTTCGCATGCATTTCTTCGCATTTCATGTATTGCATGTAATTTCTTTTATTTGTCTTTTTCTTCATTTCACTGCATTAACTTATTACATGCAATTTTATTGTCATTATTTATTTTTTCTCTCATATATATCTATGCATACAATATATATATATATATCCACATTTTTAATTTCATTAAAAATGCAGGATGTTACATAAAGTAGCAACCACAACTAAATAAACTAACCACGACAAGTCATAGAAATAATAGATGAACCCTATACTAGATTAGTTACAATCAAAGGTCTATTACTATTAAGGCTCTAAGCCCATTCGGCTTACAATCTTATTACAAGCAAAAGAAGGCGATGCTCTAGTACTAAACAGAACTCAAACAAACTCTAATGGCAGAAAGCATATCTAAACTAACAACAACTTCTCCTAATTCTCATTAGGAACACAATAGGAAATCAGAATAGCCTGCACAACACATGCTTCCTCATGTTGCTTACTCTTCAGAAGATCTAGGCATTCCACCTTCTTATGCTCAGGCTTATCACAGTTGTAGCACCTTCTCTTAACTTTCGGATTCTTGCAATCCTTGGAAATATGGCTCTTCTACTGGCAGTTATAGAAAATGATATCCTTCATAGGTTTCTTCTTTAGGCCATCATTCCCTTTCTGTTGTCTTTTCTTTTTCTAATTCAAATATTTCATAGTACTAGTACCAGTAAAAGTTTCTTCAAGGGGCTCATGTCTGCTTCTAAAAGCCTCGTCCCAAGCAGCACTTATCCTTTCTTCTCACTCCTTAACTCAGCGTCGAAGTTGCTTTAAAGCTATACTTCTTCTTAACTCATCTTCTATATCCACGGGAGAATAATCCCTTTTCTACTTAGCGGAATCAACCCTAGGTACTTGCACATGAACACCATGCTCTACTGCAGCTTCTGGAATGGGCATCCTCAGTATGATCACTGCCATCATGGCCCCGAAATAACCAGATAATTCGATATAGCAGCTAAAGCTCCTAGCTGGCTACCATCACCTACCCTTCCAGTCGCAGGCTCATCCATAATAGTGTTTCTCATACTTCGACGACTCATTCTAAATCTAAAAAATAGAATGATTAGTCCACATATGAGATAAACTGTAATGAAGTCCAAATGCTACTATACTGTACACTATCATATAATATTCATCTATTAGCAAAGTACAAATACGTCTTTTAGACGTCTTTACGTCCACGAACTTTAGATAATATCTCTTAACCAAAGCTCTAATACCAAATGTGACGACCACCCATAACTTTCGCACTATACAAGAGGAATACTATGCTGAAAAGTGTGCCAAGCAGCTATGGACGATCAACAAAGTAAGACAGACATAAGCGGAACCTGTCGTATAACTCACATCGCCGAGATAAAATAAAATAGAACATATACAACAGGCGTATAATAGTGAAGCAGAAACTTAAACTTTCATATCAACACGAAAATATTCATACATCAACTGGAATATATCAAGAGTCTTTACAAAATGCCTCACTACAAGGCCACTCAAAGAAGCATGCATCAAACATAATAGCGGAAACAACTAGGTAGTAGGTAATAGTAAATAATACGCCAACCTTCTGCTCACCACCGCTAAGCAGCATCGTCCTTATCAAGATTTACTTCTTGTTACCTACTACTCTGTCCGTCCATCCGTCATATGAATGAATAGCCCAAGGTAATTAGAAGGAACATAAAACCTTGAGTCAGACAACAGTCTTAATGAGCTATACAACAACAGTCTAATATCATTAATAAAATATACGATAACTAAGTAGATCAGTTATCTAATCTCATCAGATAAGAACTCCCAGCCCAACTCCTTTATATCCGACAGTGATAGCCTTTACGAACAATCAGTAAAGAAACAAACGATGGTATTCATAGCAATCCATTATCAAGCGTATAGACTATCCTATTTGAGTTCAATATTTCCCAAGCACAAGCCCCAAAGGCCGAAACCAACATCAAACAAGCACCTAAGACATGTCTCCTTCGACGTCGGATAATCTACACAAGATGATACAAGAAAAACAATCAACATACATGACTCTGGCTATCACTGCTAACCTTGCTTTGAAACCATTGCTAATTGTATGATTGGTCATCACACCATTGGTCAAGGGCTAATGGTAACCCTAGCTCTAGCTAAACTCCATACGCCATACACAATCGTATGTTTATCTTCCTAGAAGACAACTAGGATATTCACGTACCCAGGGTACTCAACCAGTCTAACTAGTCTTTTAGGCATCCCTATTATACCCCTGCTTTGAGTCTGCTAGAAACTCCGACTAACTATAATCCCTCGACCTCCAATATCTCTAGTCATCATTACTGACGACTATCTATAAGCTTAGATACCATCTTGAGCAGCCATCATCTACAAGCTCAAACACACTTGAGTCATCTTCACATTCGTTGCATCTCCTCGATCAAGAAGCACTTCACAGCACTTCAAACATTTCATCTGAATTCATGTCAATGCTACATCCAACGTCAATCCAAAAATAAACATCATTTGGTCACTTATGTGATGGATCACTTATGATCCATCCACGTGCGATTCACGATCCAGTACTGTGTGATCCATCGTTTTTGGGTGATCCATTATTTTTTGGGCGATCCATCATTTTCCGGATGATCCATCATATTTTGGGCGATCCATCTTTTTTCGAGCGATCCATCTTTTTTAGGTGATCCATCATTTTCCGGGCGATCCATCATTTTCTAGGCGATCCATCCTTTTCTAGGTGATCCATCCTTTTCCGAGGGATCCATCCTTTTCTTGTGGATCCATCATTTTCCAGGTGATCCATCATTTCTTGGCTAACAATCCATGTGTCCTATGCTAATACATGCGATCCATGCCCGATTCACCGTCAACTACGAATATCTATGCACACAGCTCATCCAAATCGACCAATTCAGTCATCAACACTTCATGCAATCATCAAACAACACCCGCACAACGATTAATCATCATACAATCATATGAAACTCAAACTTGCATAAACATATAAATTAACATAAGAATTATCGATTGAAGTTGCTAGATTAGAATGGTGATCTGAATGAAAATATACTTACTATGATGTAGATTAGGCGAAAACAACTTGCAAATGATGAAAATAAGATCAAACAACCCATATACTTGATTGAATCCATGTGAGAGATGCTTATCACTCACCAAATCCACAAACTAGCTTGAAAACAACTAATCTCTAATCCGAACAGCGAAGAATAATTCTCAAATCACCCAATTTGATGCGATCTACTCTCTCTTGATGTGGATCCAACCTTCCTTGTTGTAGATCTTCAATCTTTTAATGTAGATCTAAGAATTATTAGAGTGGAGATGAATTTGAATGGAGTAGGAAGAAACTCAAACCCCAACCAAATAAGAAATGAAGAAAGTAAACCATTCTGCTTGCCTCTACCCCCTATTTATAACCATCTAACCAGTCCATTAATGTGCCACATTAATAAATCAGCCCACTAATGACTACTTAGCCTATCCAAAAATTGTGTAGAACTAAAACCGTGATTTATTCCGAATCTCTAAACCAAATCTTTAATGTGACGAGTCTAAGGAATTGGAAAATCATTTCCTTTCTAATGAAAACGATCTCAGCACCTGATTCGATCCCAATCAAAAGTTACGCCCTATAAAAAACTAATGTGGGAAAATGGTCACAAATAAAGTTGGTAAAAATTATGGATATGTCTCACATCCCCATAACCAACATATCAAAATATGAGAATGAATCGACCCTCGGGGAATTAAATTAAAATATTATATGATCCTCTGATATGTAAAATGTGTGTCGTTACAGTGCTACTCTTTTGACCAACTTTATTTTGTTAGAACAGTCCCTACATAACCCTTCATGTGCTTACTTTAGCAATCTTACCCCATCCTTAGGATCCACACATCTTAAGTACGGAAGTGCATAATCCTTCTCATATAGAATTCCATCTAAAATGATGAAACTGGAAGCTTGCCGCTTAATTTTCCTAACTTCTATTTTGTCTAACGGGAGTATATTATTATTTAAATACTCAAGAACTGGTGTTATCTAGTTTTTCTCATTGGAGCTTTCAGAGGATTTTCAGTTTTAGTTGAAGTTATATGGATCATTCCACCTTCACTTTCAGTTTGTTCCTTTGCTTGGGATCTGGTTAATATTAACGATTCCTTTTCCTCGATGCTTAGTGTCGCATGATATCACATTTGGACTATTCGAGTTTCCGGAGATCCTTTTGAGCTGGCCAATTTGGCTAATGTTGACCAGCCTTTTTGCAAGGCAGTCGCATCATGGATTTCTATTCATCGAAGTGCCTGAGAGTTGAGGACGAACATAGGCAAGCTCGAATGTGCATAACCAAAGTAGTAAGAGTCTCAAATGCATGGATATTAACATCGAATACTTGGACCCCGGCTAAGCAAAGCCCGGTTCGACCTAACTCCACTTGGCAAAGAGCAATATCACTTCACATTGCATCACATATCCCAGTTTGCTATCACCGGCTCGACATGGTTCTCATCATGCTTCATGTGACTTGAACTCAGCAGATGATGGCATGGGCGGAGTTCCCCTTAGTTCGAATCATCCGGCTCGACTATGTGGAACTGGCCAGTTCGACATAGTCTTGTTCGAGCCTGGAACTCCCTCAAACCCCACTACTTCCATTCCACAACATGATCCACTTACTATGCCCTGACCTTGGAGAAGGTTCCATGTCTCATAGTTGAAACGAATCTACCTCTATATGTCTTGGCCAACCCAGATTCTGGTGCACCTATAAATAGCCTAACTTTGAACATTTCAAGATATCTTCTTTGGCTCTAGCAACGAGAGTTGACTAGAAATGAGATTCACTTCTTTCTCTTTATATTTCTTACTATAAAATTAACTATAACTTGTAATCAAATAGTATAAATATCATATTACTATAACTTGACGTAGGCGCATTGTCGAACCATGATGAATGCTTGTGTCCGTTTTTTTTCTTCATATTTTGTGATTGCAAGATTATTCACGGATTGCTTCATTTAAGTGTTTGACTTGGAAGACCCAAATTTTAAGTTAACATTTTAGCATGTAAAAAGGGGGCGTGCTACTTGAATTTTTGCTGAAATAGTGCTACCATTCTCAACTTTCTATCATGTTGAAGAGGAAGAAAAATGGCACTGGTAGAGTGGAAGACAACCAAGAAGGGTTCCGTTTGGAATCCCTCAGTCTACTTGAGTAGGGAAGAAATGGATGAAGCTATGGTAGGATTATAAACATGGTTCAAGCAATAAGAAGTCATGATGCAAGAGGTGTTATCACAACCGAAAGATGCTAGAGTTCAGGTGCATGAAGCTGGAACAGGCCACAATGAGCAAGTAGCACCACTACCACACTTGGGGGTACAACCAGCACATCAACTTTAGCTCGCCTATATCGAGCAGGGATTCCGGCTTGATAGTATCGAACCAAATATCCTACTTAACCATGTTTACCTTGATCGAACAATTGACATGCTTCCCACTTCCTCTGAAATCCAATGATCTCTAACACCACGTGTAGGCGTGAACCAAGCTTCAGAGCCAAGGAATGAAGGACGTACTGAAAGAGATCAATCTCCCGAGAGGAATATAAATGAATGAGGGGCAACATCCACCTCATAGAATCAAAAAAAAAAAATGATCCAAACTTGAAGACTAGCGGTACTTTCATTGAGAATGCATGCTTGGAAAATCTCGGCGCCCCTGCGGCGGGCAGGAGTGACTGAAGAATGTTACTTGATGATGGCAGAAAGGTCGCTTAGTTTATATAATAAGTAACACATGGTAGTTTATTAAACTAGGACATGGACATAATGCAAAGAAGTCATTTCAATCTAAATAGAAGAAACTCGAGGAATCCATCGGATTGTAAATTACCGACGTTGGAATCTTACAACGGAAGGAGAGACCCAACCATCCATCTCATGTTATACATGATGCACATGGAATTACTGGGGGCATCAGAGGAAGTGATGGCCAAGTGCATCCCACTATTTTTATCAGATATAGCTGCTCAGTAGTTTAGACAGTTTGAAAGAAATTCAGTTAGCAGTTGGATGGGATGATTGAAAGATTCATGGAACAATTCCGGGACCAAGTGGCACAACCCAAAAATGTGATGACATTGGAAACAGTAAGGTAGAAAGTTGGAGAATCTTTGTGTGCTTTTCCAGAGGGATTCAATGCTAAGTAGCTGCAGTTGGCTGAACAGATCCATCGGTTGTTATCGATGGCAACTGTTTTTGGAGTCTTGTTTAAAACCGAGTTCAAAAGATCACAAGAATAGGATCCTCCGCAAAATCTAGAGGAATATTACTTAGAGTCTGATAGGTTTCTCAGGAAGAGAATGAGAAAGCTAATCGTGAAGTCCTCGAGGTTAATGTAGAGAAGGATGATGGGCTGTCCAACAAAGGAAAGCGCAAACCTGAGAATGACCAAGGCTAGGAAAGCATGTTCAAGAGAGGTCCTAAGTATGACTCATACATGAGGCTGAATATGACTTCGGAAGAAATTTATCATGAAAACAAAGGCACACTCCTGCTAAGGAGATCATTTAGAAAGGAGCCGAAAAAGCATGACCCAACATTTGGGAAATGTTTTTCATTTCATAAAAGGGCCGGGCATGACACAGATTAATGGAAAACACCCTCGAGATGTCATAAAAAAGTTTGCCAGTAAGGGACAACTGCAACATTATGTCCTACACGAAACCCCGGCTATTGGACTTGCTCAACTATCAAATGCTCGATGTGGAAATGAGCTTAGCCACGAGGAGGACTTGTCATTAGTTGATAAGTCTATATGGACTTTGGACAATGAACAATGGCTATGTTAGCCCACCCATGTATGGAACTAATCTTCGGTTCCTAGACATTCTATATACCTAACAACAAACCATCACTTCATTTTTACTATCAACAAACAGTGTTTGAGTCGTCCAATCCATGTATGGAACTAATCATTAGTTCCTAGGCATGCTCTATGCCTGACAGTGCACTATTGCACTACTTTTAATTTTCCAATGAACTTGTTGTAAGTAGCTAAGATGCAGTGTCCCGAAATTCCGGTCCAATTTGAGCTGACTAAATAACACAAGCCCAACCCACATTACACTGGAAATCAGAAAGCTAATAGAAATAAAAACAGAGGGTGAGGAAAGATAAGATAGAAACTTAGAATAGAAGAAGAAGAACATCACAACATTAGAGCAACACGAACCTCACAGTGGAACGAATAACATATAAGATATATCATAACTTTGAAATATAAATTTGTACTTGAACATACATATCATTTCCAAAGTACAGCACTTACAACACAGCGGAAATAAACAATAGCTATATGATCCCGAAGCCTCCTGCTCCAGCTCTTCAAGTATCTGTAAATCCCGACTACTTGACTGCCCGTATAAAATTGGGCACCCAAGAGTTTAGGAAAAACAAAACAAAATAAACTCTGGGTCAGTCATGGGACTGGTATGAGTAAAACAGTTTAAAACAGTTTGAGCCATTAAACGATATCTCATAAGACCACACCGTATAACGGAACGGGTTTTTCCCTTATGAGAATCCAAAATAATCTTTATATCAAAACTCATTGATATTATAATAATGTCTATCAACCACAATATAATAATCACCTAGCAGAAACGCTTTCATCTCACGTTCTACATATATAGTATACAATCAAAACCGCAAGAACGTATTGGGTAATGGATTTCCAACTATGATAAGGTATGGAACCACCTTCCGATAGTGTACCTCTAGAGAGGAATACACTGGGTTCAACAAGGACATCTTGCAACCCGGCCACACATGACCGACCAGTCATTTCGCTTGAGTGTATCGAATGTATATCACCAACGGTTGGGATCAGCAACCGTTTCTCGAATGGGACAACATCGACAATAGATTTTTAGAAGTAAATGAAACTTTAGATTACGTGATTATACACCCTAATAGGTGCGACCTACATAGCCATGCTGCCTGCCTGATTTTTGTCATTTCTCAGTTGTGAGGCTAGAGGTCAAAACGTATCTTTTAACAGAACACTCCTCTATTTACTTTGAACGCCACATCGTCATACCCGCCAAATCACAAATTGATTTGCCCAAAAATACCATGGGTATAAGCTAAGAGAAACGAATTCCTCCGCCACCAACGTAAATACGTTTGAAACGATCAACTTACGCGATCTACCAGACATACTGTGTCAGACATTCGTCCATTCAAGTTGTCCTGGGACTGGACAAACCAAAGGCACTATTCCGTACATCCATCCTAGGCAATCTCTACCTAGGACTTATACAAAAGCCCTTGCACTTTACTCCATCTTCAATTTGTCTTCGATCTATTTGATTCGAAACACTAACACCCATACGGAGTGGTTCTTTGGATAAGAATCCAACCGGTCTCTCCGTATTGACGACGGAAAAATTGTCAAAACTTTGATAGTCTGTGATTTTACTATCAAGGAAAAACATGTGTGCAAACAACGATATTATTTCCAAATGGAAATTTTATCAATCAATCAACATTCAACATTTATCTCTTAAATTAATTTATCATTAATTTATTCATTCTCCATTTCCTGTTTCTGTATATATATACAGAAATTCTTATTTTCTAAATTTAGAAAATATACGTTATTAATCATTGGAAAACATTTCCATCTCCTTTCCACGTATCACTGTCATTCCAGTATTCTTTACCATCCAACATTTCATTTTCTACGATTAGAAAATATCTCTGATTATATTTGGAAAACGTTTCCAAAACTCATTCCTTGGATTTAAACAGATGTTAAATAATACATCGCTATGCCAATTCACCATTACCTTCATTAACTATATTCACTTAACCTAACTTCACTATCAAACCTTACCATTCCTTAGTTAAGAAGGAAGTCAATCAAGTTGGGGTATAATTACCTCTTAGACCTTAACTGAACAACGTTTTAACTTCAAAATAGTCAAAATTATCTTTTAAATCTTTAACAAACTTCCTTACGTAACACTCTTTCGAATAAATCTCTATTAGATTTCCTTCGAATAAACTATATTTGATAATATCTCTTCTTCGAATAACCTATATTCGAATAACTCTATTCAATTATCACTATTCAATTAACTCTAATCGATTTACTCTTATCAGTTAGCTCTATTTGATTAACTCTATTCTATTAACTCTATTTGATCAACTCTATTGGATTAACTCTATTTGATTAACTTTAACTAATTTACTCTTATCAATTTACTCCTTTCGAATAAGCTATATTTGATTAACTCCTTTCGAATAACTAATATTTGTTAACTCCTTTTAACTTTATTCGAATAAACTAACATTCGATAACTCCTTTCGAATAACTAACATTCGATAACCCTCTCGAATAACTAATATTCGATAACTCTTTTTAACTCTATTCGAATAAAATATATTCGATTTACTCTAATTCAATTAACTCTAACTCGATTACTCTAATTCAATTAACTCTAACTCGATTAATCTAATCGATTTATTCTAATTCGGTTAACTCTAATCGATTTATTCTAATTCGGTTAACTCTAATCGGTTTATTCTAATTCAGTTAACTCTAATCGATTTATTCTAATTTGATAAACTCTAATCGATTTATTCATATTTGACTAACTCTAATCGATTAACTCCTTCTCGATTATTTAACTTAATCGATTAACTCTAACTCGATTAGATTAACACATTTTGATTAACTCCTCTGATTAACTCTACTTCCATATTCAGTTTCGAATATCGATGTTGAAATCGATTCTAAATTCTCTATATAAGTCCGGACTTATATATTCTATTTATCCAATGACAAAATTTTTATTTAATTTACAAAATATAATTTATAAAATATAATTTATAAATTAATCTTCTCAATCTATTGGTTACAACAAATTCTATTTAAAATCTTTGCTTTAAACCCATATGATGTTATACCCGTGTGCGAAGCACGGGTCTAAACTTTCATGATGTGAAATTCTATTCATTTGCCAAATATTTCCTTATATGACATTCTTTTCATTTCCCAATAAATCGCTTTTATAACTCTATTTATTTTCTAAATAAATATTTCCATTTTAATTCTATTTGTAAATGTTTTACAAATATCTCTTTCTGTTTTATTTGTAAATGTTTTACAAATATTTCTCTTTCTATTTTATTTGTAAATGTTTTACAAATATTTCTCTTTCTATTTTATTTGTAAATGTTTTACAAATATCTCCTTTTAATTCTATATAATCATTTTCTAAATAAATATTTCTTTTCCTATTTGTTTCACAAATATTTTCCTTTTATATTTGTTTCACAAATATTTTCCTTTTATAACTTATCCTTCGATTTTATAACTATTTCCTTTTATAAAATCCGTTTACTTTTATATATAAAATCCATTGATTTTATATAAATAATTCATTTTCAAATATACTTTGAAAATCCCCCTTTTTCATCTCAGTATTTCTCACGGTATTTAAAATACCAAATAACAATGATAGATATCATTTAAACTCGTATAATCAACAACAGATCATATGTCACATCATTTATCACAATATATGAAACAGAACAGTATTTTATATATTGAGGAACCCAGTCGGGTCCCTCCAACCTGTTTCCCTGCATCACAGATGTTAAACAATATAATTAACATCGGTTTCATTTCAATATGAAATATTCTGCTAAACCGATTCAATATTTGATTAACGATTTATATATATATCGTTATCTATATTTTCAACCAATACATAAGAAATCCAACCAAACAATTAACAGACAGTAATCAATAGATAATTATAAGTTCTAAGAGTACGTTATAGAAATATAACTGTTCAGAGTTGGTGAGTTTTACTCACATTGGACGATCATCGTTAATAACGATAACCATCGCTTGATTTGATTCTGACAATTTATTTCACTATAAATTGTAACGAGCTTCGATTCACTCCCCGTCAATCCCATAATGTAGCCCTCGTCCATACGATTCCATAGTGACGAACAGTTCGTAAAACTGATCACATATGGTTAAGATATCGCGTTAACAAGTTTAATCACTATTTAAATTAAAAATTAAACTTGTATAAACATTAATTTGGGCCTCACCCCCTTATTTTTCCTCAACCCAATTAGAAATGATATCGGCCTGCCCAAAACCATTTTTCTTCCCCGATAAAGCTTAAACCCGATTACCATCTTCAATCCCCTTCCCCGTTGACCCATCTTTGACCCACAACCACTATCGCTCCGGCCTCCTATCACCACCGCGGTCACCACCAACCGGAACAGCACCTCCCTCTCTACCCGAATGCCACCTCAACTCCTAGTTCGACGCCCTCTCTATCACCTCGACCTGTTGCATTCAACAACGACTTGTCACCATCGCTTCCCAATCCAAGCCACCGGAATCTCCTTCGTCGACGCCACTGGTGCGCTGCACCTCCACGAACTCAACTCCGATCTCAAAACAACCTCCAGCATCCTCCATTGACGGCGACGTCCAGCCCTAGGTCGAACTGAAGAACGCCGTGAGCCCAAAAACTCATCGAGCTGTTCGATTTCTGTACCAAAATGAAGAGTAATTCACCAGCAACTCGACTATATTTATTTCAGGATTTAAGAGAATTGATTGGGTTTTATTTTGATTTTTCAAAGAGATTGTTCTTCACGTTTTTGGCTGAAGAGGAGTGGCCGCTTAGGGGAACGCTTTTATAAGGGGGGCGCGATTTTTGTGTGGTTGAAATGCTGAGGATGTGGCTTGTTTAGGTTCACTAATCACTTAGGATATTTTAGTTTATTATTCATTTTGCCTTCTAAAAATCCGTATGATCACACATGATACCCAAAAATCACTAAACTGGACATGCAGCAAGAGTTCGACATTACGGTCCCAACGAAACTGTTTGCTCCCACAACGTATTTTTATCCGTCAAAATATCGACTGGTTTACACTTTAAAATCCCGTACTACCACATACGTACTTCAAAAATCACGAATATTGAAACCTAGCAATAATTTAACATTGCGGATCCAAAAAAATTAGTTTCATCGAATTCTGAGTTCGTTTGCAAAACTGGCTATTTTTAAAGCCCTAAATAAACCTTTTAAATATATAAATATATTTAAAAACGATTAAATTTAATATTTAAAATTAAATATTATCTTATATATTCACAATAGAATATCATACAGCTCCACTGGGATTTACAACTCGATATTCAAATTTCGGTTGAATCGATATTCAAATTTATATTAAATTCCTTATATATATCCTTATAAATTATAAAGGAATTCCATGGCGACTTTTCTAAAATTTGATTTGGACATAAATCAAAATCTACACAATGAAATCCTGATTTTTCTCTTCCATTAGAAAAATATACTTCACCAGCTCCTAACGTTTCTTGTTTCACGGAAATCCGATTTAGAACGGACCCTATATATTCAGTTGAAGTTCAAATCGCCAAATAGCGAACTACCGCGCCATTTGGATTTCGATTTTAATTATAATATAATTATACGTTCAAACTGTCATTCAAATAATATATTCATCATTCTAATTCAATTCTAAACTGAATTAAATACTTTGAATTGTCCAGTGCACATTATATTGTCAATTCAATATTTCTGATTATTTCAGAAATTAAATATATTATTCTATTATTTATATTAATTAAATATTCCACATTATTTAATCAAACGACCAATTAAATTTCCAAACCATTATTTAAATAAATTAATTATTATCCCGTAAAAATATGGGACATTACATTCTTCCCCCCTTAAAATAATTTCGTCCTCGAAATTGCTAAGGTAGAAAACAAACCCTACTAACTGATTAGAACTTATTTGTTCACTTCTTAACTTCAGTTTCGACTGAACCAATTTAATATTAATTAAATTGTTAATTCATTCTTATTAATCAAAATTTCTGAAAATTCACTAACACTTTAACTTTTCGAAAAATTCCGCCAGCACGTCCTTTGTACTGGTCAATCGGTACAACTACAACTCACCTCTCTGGGCCATCTCCAAGCCAAAAGAAAATCAAACAGCCAAGCGACTCGCCAAATCAGCTTATAAATCTCAGGCTTATACCAAATATAAACTTGTACCCCTTTTTTTGTTGGGGATATCAACTTTATCACTTCCATCTGCTGTTAATTCAGCATATACCAATGTTATCCCAACCAAACTCCAATCAATTTATTCTTAAACCAAATCATTTGTTTGTACCCCAAACCAAATCCATTTGAAACACAAGATCCATTCTTGATTTCAACTCTTAACTTACCAGTTCAATATACTTAACCAAGTTAAGTTATCATTCCACATTTCATTAACTAATTAATTCCCTCTAATCAGTTATTTTTATCTCATAACTCAAATCTGATTTTTAATTCAATAATCAATCCATTTACTTACCTGAGTCAAATTATATTCAAAATCTAATCTTACTCAGTATCGTTCTATTTTCAATTCAATTTCCACTTCACTGGCTTTAATCCAATTCCAAATTACTTCCACAATTTCTATTTAATTTGGTTTTATTTCAAACAATCTTTCCCTGGGAATTTCAAACAGTTTACCATATTGAAAATCAAACCTTCCTTTTCAGGATTCAAACCACTTGCTTTTCTCAAATCAATTCAAAAACAAAATCTTTGGTAGTAATCTGTCACTTACAACTCGAAAATGAAAACTGATGATGTGGCCAACATTATCAGAGTTATTTCCTAGCTATCGAAGTGAGGTCAATACTATATCACTTTCAAAATCCATATTTAATAACTTCCATTTTGAAATTCATTTCAGAATACCATTCACACGGTTTGTAAAACAATTTAAAATCTCCCAGGATTTCTCATATATTTAATCCAAATACATTACAAACACTTTTTCACATTTCCGGGGTTTTAATTCCAATTCTGGTTTTAATTTCAGATTTAATTCAATTCATTATGCTTATCTGAATTCTGATCGGTTATTTACATAACCATTTCACATTTTTATAATTTTATTTGATTATAATAACAACCAATATATCCAGTATATACATTCATTCCAATATATATATCTTCTCTATATCAAAATATAATTTGGGTAAAATTATTCTGTTTACCCTCTTTTCAAAACATATCGTGTCGACCCATCGTATTCAAGTGTTTAGAAACTCCTACCGATACAGTGGATCAACTAATCGACCAGAACCCATAAACGTCTCAATCAATAAATCTCCACAATATAAAACCATTTTTATATCAAATAGAAAATATGTTCACTCGTATATATACACTCAACTCAATCTAGGGTATTACTATCCCCGTCTCTACTGAGTCACGCCACAGAGCCAAGGTAATTACTTAACCTTAAGGTCTGATACAAACTGTAGTGTCCCGAAATTCCGGTACAATTTGAGCTGACTAAATAACACAAGTCCAACCCATATTACACTGGAAATCAGAAATCTAACAGAAAGAAAAACAGAGGGTGAGGAAAGATAAGATAGAAACTTAGAATAGAAGAAGAAGAACATCACAACATAAGAGTAACACGAACCTCACAGTGGAACGAATAACATATAAGATATATCATAACTTTGAAATATAAATCTGTACTTGAACATACATATCATTTCCAAAGTACAGCACTTACAACACAGCGAAAATAAACAATAGCTATATGATCCTGAAGCCTCCTGCTCCAGCTCTTTAAGTATTTGTAAATCCCGACTACTTGACTGCCCGTATAAAATTAGGCACCCAAGAGTTTAGGAAAAACAAAACAAAATAAACTCTGGGTCAGTCATGGGACTGGTATGATTAAAACAGTTTAAAATAGTTTGAGCCATTAAATGATATCTCATAAGACCACGCCATATAACGGAACGGGTTTTTCCCTTATGAGAATCCAAAATAATCTTTATATCAAAACTCATTGATATTATAATAATGTCTATCAACCACAATATAATAATCACGTAGCAGAAACACTTTCATCTCACGTTCTACATATATAGTATATAATCAAAACCGCAAGCACGTATTGGGTAATGTATTTCCAACTATGACAAGGTATGGAACCACCTTCCGATAGTGTACCTCTAGAGAGGAATACAATGGGTTCAACAAGAACATCTTGCAACCCGGCCACACATGACCGACCACTCATTTCGCTTGAGTGTATCGAATGTATATCACCAACAGTTGGGATCAACAACCGTTTCCTGAATGGGACAACATCGACAATAGATTTTTAGAAGTAAATGAAACTCTAGATCAGGTGATTATACACCCTAATGGGTGCGACCTACATAGCTATGCTGCCTGCCCGATTTTTATCATTTCTCAGTTGTGAGGCTAGAGGTTAAAACGTATCTTTTAACAGATCACTCCTCCATTTACTTGGAACGCCACATCGTCATACCCGCCAAATCACAAATTGATTTCCCCAAAAATACCACGGGTATAAGCTAAGAGAAATGAATTCCTCCGCCACCAACGTAAATACGTTTGAAACAATCAACTTATGCCATCTACCAGACATACTTTGTCAGACATTCGTCCATTCAAGTTGTCCTGGGACTGGACAAACCGAAGGCACTATTCCGTACATCCATCCTAGGCAATCTCTACCTAGGACTTATACAACAGCCCTTGCACTTTACTCCATCTTCAATTTGTCTTCGATCTATTTGATTTGAAATGCTAACGCCCATACGGAGTGGTTCTCTGGATAAGAATCCAACCGGTCTCTCCCTATTGATGACAGAAAAATTGTCAAAACTTTGATAGTATGTGATTTAACTATCAAGAAAAAACATGTGTGCGAACAACGATATTATTTCCAAATGGAAATTTTATCTAACAATCAACATTCAACATTTTTCTCTTAAATTAATTTATCATTAATTTATTCTTTCTCCATTTCTTGTTTCTGTATATATATACAGAAATTCTTATTTTCTAAATTTAGATAATATACGTTATTAATCAATGGAAAACATTTCCATCTCCTTTCCATGTATCACTGTCATTCCAGTATTCTTTACCTACCAACATTTCATTTTCTATGATTAGAAAATGTCTCTTATTATATTTGGAAAACGTTTCCAAAACTCATTCCTTGGATTTAAACAGATGTTTAAATAAAACATCGCTTTGCCAATTCACCATTACCTTCATTAACTATATTCACTTAACCAACCTTCACTATCAAACCTTATCATTCCTTAGTTAAGAAGGAAGTCAATCAAGTTGGGGTATAATTATCTCTCAGACCTTAACTGAACAACGTTTTAACTTCGAAATAGTCAAAGTTTATCTTTTAAATCTTTAACAAACTTCCTTACGTAACTCACTTTCGAATAAATCTCTATTAGATTTCCTTCAAATAAACTATATTCGATAATCTCTCTTCTTCGAATAACCTATATTCGAATAACTCTATTCAATTATAACTATTCGATTAACTCTAATCGATTTACTCTTATCAGTTAGCTCTATTTTATTAACACTATTCTATTAACTCTATTTGATTAACTCTATTGGATTAACTCTATTTGATTAACTTTAACTAATTTACTCTTATCAATTTACTCCTTTCGAATAAACTATATTAGATTAACTCCTTTCGAATAACTAATATTCGATTAACTCCTTTCGAATAACTAATATTCGGTAACTCCTTTTAACTCTATTCAAATAAACTAACATTCGATAACTCCTTTCGAATAACTAACATTCGATAACACTTTCGAGTAACTAATATTCGATAACTCTTTTTAACTCTATTTGAATAAACTATATTCGATTTACTCTAATTCAATTAACTCTAACTCGATTACTCTAATTCAATTAACTCTAACTCGATAAGTCTAATCGATTTATTCAAATTCGGTTAACTCTAATCGATTTATTCTAATTCGATTAACTCTAATCGATTTATTCTAATTCGGTTAACTCTAATTGTTTTATTCTAATTCGATTAACTCTAATCGATTTATTCTAATTCGATTAACTCTAATCGAATAACTCCTTCTCGATTTATTTAATCGATTAACTCAAACTCGATTTGATTAACACATTTTGATTAACTCCTTTGATTAACTCTACTTCCATATTCAGTTTCAAATATCGATGTTGAAATCGATTCTTACTTCTCTATATAAGTCCCGACTTATATATTCTATTTATCCTATGATAAATATTTTATTTTATTTGTAAAATATTATTTATAAATTAATCTTCTCAATCTATTGGTTACAACAGATTCTTTTTAAAATCTTTGCTTTAAACCCATATCTTGTTATACTTGTGTGCGGAGCATGGGTCTAAACTTTCCTGATGTGAAATTCTATTCATTTGCCAAATATTTCCTTATATGATATTATTTTCATTTCCCAATAAATCCCTTTTATAACTCTATTTATTTTCTAAATAAATATTTCCTTTTTAATTATATTTGTAAATCTTTTACAAATATCTCCTTCTGTTTTATTTGTAAATGTTTTACAAATATTTCTCTTTCTATTTTATTTGTAAATGTTTTACAAATATTTCTCTTTCTATTTTATTTGTAAATGTTTTACAAATATCTCTTTTTAATTCTATATATTCATTTTCTAAATAAATATTTCTTTTCCTATTTGTTTCACAAATATTTTCCTTTTATATTTGTTTCACAAATATTTTCCTTTTATATTTGTTTCACAAATATTTTCCTTTTATAACTTATCCTTCGATTTTATAATTATTTCCTTTTATGAAATCCTTTTCCTTTTATATATAAAATCCATTGATTTTATATAAATAATTCATTTTCAAATATATTTGAAAATCCCCCTTTTTCATCTCAGTATTTCTCACGGTATTTAAAATACCAAATAACAATGATAAATATCATTTAAACCCATATAATCAACAACAGATCATATATCACATCATATATCACAATATATGAAACAAAACAGTATTTTATATATTGAGGAACCCAGTCGGGTCCCTCCAACCTGTTTCCTTGCATCATAGATGTTGAACAATATAATTAACATCGGTTTCATTTCAATATGAAATATTCTGCTAAACCGAATCAATATTTGATTAACGATTTATATATATATCGTTATCTATATTTTTAACCAATACATAAGAAATCCCACCAAACAGTTAACACACAGCAATCAACAAATAAATATCAGTTCTAAGTATACGTTATAGAAATATAACTATTCAGAGTTGGTGAGTTTTACTCACATTGGACGATCATCGTTAATAACGATAACCATCGCTTGATTTGATTCTGACAATTTATTTTACTATAAATTGTAAGAAGCTTTGATTCACTCCCCGTCAATCCCACGGTGTAGCCCTTGTCCATACGATTCCATAGTGACGAACGGTTCGTAAAACTGATCACATATGGTTAAGATATCGCGTTATCAAGTTTAATCACTATTTAAATTAAAAATTAAACTTGTATAAACATTAATTTGGGGCTTCACCCACTTATTTTTCCTCATCCCAACTAGAAATTATACCGGCCTGCCCAAAACCATTTTTCTTCCCCGATAAAGCTTAAACCCGATTACCATCTTCAATCCCCTTCCCCATTGACCCATCTTTGACCCACAACCACTATCGCTTCGGCCACCAATCACCACCGCGGTCACCACCAACTGGAACTGCACCCCCCTCTCTACCCGAACGCCACCTCAACTCCCAGTTCGACGCCCTCTCTATCACCTCGACCTGCTGCCTTCAACAGCGACTTGTCACCGTCTCTTCCGAATCCAAGCCGGAATCTCCTTCGTCAACGCCACTGGTGCACCCACCTCCACGAACTCAACTCCGATCTCAAAACAACCTCCGGCATCCTCCATTGACGGCGACGTCCAGCTCTAGGTCGAACTGAAGAATGCCGTGAGCCCAAAAACTCATCGAGCTGTTCGATTTCTATACCAAAATGAAGAGTAGTTCACCAGCAACTCGACAATATTTATTTTAAGATTTAAGAGAATTGATTGGGTTTTATTTTGATTTTTCAAAGAGATTGTTCTTCACGTTTTTGGCTGAAGAGGAGTAGCGGCTTAGGGGAATGCTTTTATAAGGGGGACGGGATTTTTGTGTGGTTGAAAAGCTGAGGATGTGGCTTGTTTAGGTTCACTAATCACTTAGGATATTTTAGTTTATTATTCATTTTGCCTTCTAAAAATCCGTGTGATCACACAAGATACCTAAAAATCACTATACTGGACATGCAGCTTGAGTTCGACATTACGGTCCCAAAGAAACTGGTTTCGTCGAATTCCGACTCCGTTTGCTCCCGCGGCGTATTTTTAACCATCAAAATATCGACTGTTTTTCACTTTAAAATCCCGTATGGCCACATATTGACTTCAAAAATCACGAATATTGAAACCTAGCAATAATTTAACATTGCGGATCCAACATAATTAGTTTCATCGAATTCTGAGGTAGTTTGCAAAACTAGCTATTTTTAAAGCCCTAAATAAACTGTTTAAATATATAAATATATTTAAAAACAATTAAATTTAATATTTAAAAGTAAATATTATCTTATATATTTACAATAGAATATCATACAGCTACACTGGGATTTACAACTCGATATTCAAATTCCGGTTGAATCGATATTAAAATTTGTATTGAAATTCCTTATATATATCGTTATAAATTATAAAGGAATTCCATAGCGACTTTTCTAAAATTTGATTTGGACATAAATCAAAATCTACACAATGAAATCCCGATTTTTCTCTTCCATTAGAAAAATATACTTCACCGGCTCCTAACGTTTCTTATTTCACGGAAATCCGATTTAAAACGGACCCTGTATATTCAGTTGAAGTTCGAATCGCCAAATAGCGAACAACCACGCCATTTGGAGATCGATTTTAATTATAATATAATTATACGTTCAAACTATCGTTCAAATAATATATTTGTCATTCTAATTCAATTCTAAACTGAATTAAATACTTTGAATTGTCCACTGCACATTATATTGTCAATCCACTATTTCTGATTATTTCAGAAATTAAATATATTATTATATTATTTATATTAATTAAATATTCAACATTATTTAATTAAACGACCAATTAAATCTCCAAACCATCATTTAAATAATTAATTATTATCTCGTAAAAATATGCGACATTACATAAGACTCCGACTCTTATACAGAATCCACGATTATCATGCAAACTCTAAGATGGTGATAAACTGTACTTGTGTTTTCGATATCAATGCACTTATGTTTTCGTACCTAAATTAAAAAATTCAGTAAGAATGGTTGATGCTTTTCGGACATTTTTTTTAATTCTAAACCCTGGATCGTCATATATCGCTAATGCACGGTAAGGGGTAGGAAACTTCCTCATAAACTTGACAATTTCACTTACCTAGGACCGTTAATGGCAAGGGTCGGGAGACACTCGGAAATGAGCCCGTTTGATCAGGACCATCGAGTATGGTTGATGCTCGGTAAGAGCTCGGTAAGGATAGGATCGTCAAGTGTAGCTGATGTGTGGTAAAGGTTAGACGACACCAGATGTAGGCAAGTCTAGTCAGGATTGTAAAATATGGTTTATGCTTAGTAAGACCTAGCAAGGCTATAGATCGTTGGATACAACTGGTATCTGAAAGGAGCTCAGTTGGGCTTGAATCATCAAGTGTGGTTGACCTTGACAAGCAGGAACTCCAACTTTCAAGTATGGATAATACTTGGCTCAAAGGCGATTCAATCTTGGATTTTTTGGTATGTGTGGTACTCGACAAGAGCTTGGTGAAGTAGCAAACTAATTGCCGGCATGACACTCCAATAGATATGGAAATCTTAAATGATCCAATGAGATCGCATGCCTAGAGCACTGAGTTAACAAGAGTCCAAAAAAAACCTTATACAACAAGATATACTTTGGGGTGCCAATGTTGACCCGCCTTTTCGCAACGCAGTTGCGTCATGGATTCTATTTATCGAAGCGCTCGAGACTTGGGGACAAACATAGGGAAGCTCGAATGTGCATAACCAAAGTAGCAAGAGTCTCAAACAAATGGATATTAACATTGAATACTTGGACCACGGCTTGGAAAAGTGCTCGGGCTAATTCGGCTCGGGTTGACTTATTTATATGTGTATGGAAACAAGTTCTAAAACATATATATCTTTTCATGCGATGTTAATCCATCCCTAACTGATATATATATATATATATATCAGAACAAATGATGAGGCATAAACAATCCGTATGTATAAACAAATATACAATATGGTTCAACCTCTTCAAAACTTATTAAAACTGGGAATCATAAAACTAATTTTGTAAATCATATTTACAAAACTTATTACTCATCTAAGTTCAATTATTACCCATATATTGCTTTGATAAGATTGTTATCTTGAGATGTATTTTGATCATAAGTTCTGCAAGTTATACTTGTTGTTAAGATGCAATATATTATGCATGCATCAGAATACAATATTTTCTTTAATCAAGTATCAATTGTAAATCAAATTTGCATTGATATTCCCAAATATAAGCTGAATAACAATATTTTATATTTGTAATATAGAGTAAACCAGACCCTTTTAGGATTTATAAAAGAGCCCATACACACACATTTATTATCATGAAATTACATGTGTATATATATTTTATATTATCTGTAACAATATATAAACTTAAATTTATGAATACAAATCAATGTACAAATGTGCTAATTCAAAATTGCAAAATGTGTGTGTAACACCCCAGATTTTTGAATAATCGAAATAACTAAAATAAAGAATAATTAATCCCAGACGTGAGAATTAAGGAAAATGGGTTGCGCCATTGTGTTCATCTCAGAATTCTGGTTGAAATAGAGTCCGAGTTTGCGGGAAACGGGTACCGAATGAAGGAACTATGGACGAATGAAGTTTGGTGGCAAAAAAAGAAAAAAAAGGGATTGCACTGGCGCACTTGGGAAGTGCACCAGTACAAATTTGCACTGGCGCACCTGCCAAGTGCGCCCAGGCCGAGGCAGTAAACCTGCACAGCTTTCTGGTTCAGACTGACCCATGTTGCTGAATCCTTTCTGACTCCTTGCTGAGTCATTAGGGCTGAGGTGTCACCTATCATGACCGAATGTTTTTGATTAACCCTAAGATCATCTGACGGCTTAAATTAATTCAAAACTCTATAAAAATACCCATAGACTCAAACCCTAAATTAGAATTAAAATTGAAACTATGGTCGTCATGCTGTTGTCTTGAATCTTGGAGTAGCCGCCACCAAATTAAAGAGAAAGAACAACAATCAAATTAGAACTACTCAACACTAACAACGAATCTTCTTCAAAGGAGAGCTAATTCAACTCCAGAAATCAGAATTCAGAACTCAAGACTGCTTTTGAGTTGTGAGTTTGATAGTTTTAACAAAATAACTAGTAAACGAATTGGATTGAGTTATAATGCGGATAATTTGGATATGATATGAATTGTTGATTGCATGTTGTAATTATGTTGTAATTTCTATGATATTATGTTATGATGCTATCATTTACAATGTAAAGTTATGATGCTATCACCCATGTTATAATCCTATGATTGGCTTATGTCTAGTTGAATCATCATGTTTCTTATGCTAGTTTGTTATATTGATTCATATGATAAATCATATATATGCAAGTAGAAAGAATGCGCTCAGTAGAAAGAATGCAGAATGCAACAATCTCATTATCGCCAGTCTCATTATCACTCCTACTTTGATTGATAAAGTTTCTGCTCTTCAGAACAATGATAAATTTATTCAGAAGCTTTGTGAGCGAGTTCGTAAAGGCGAGGCCTCAAGTTTCCAGATTGACGATAATGGGACCCTTAGATTGCAAGGGCGAATTTGTGTGCCTGACATTGCTGAGCTAAAAAGAGAAGTGATGGATGAGTGCCACAAATCTAAAATCAGCGTCCATCCAGGTGTAAACAAGATGTACCATGATCTCAGGTGCACCTTTTGGTGGAAAGCGATGAAGAGAGATATTTCTATTTATGTTGCTAGATGTCCCACTTGTCAGCAAGTCAAAAGTGATCAACAGAAACTGGCAGGTTTGTTGCAACCACTAGGAGTGCCTGGTTGGAAGTGGGAGGAAATTTCTATGGACTTTATAGATGGCTTGCCCCGAAGCAGAAAAGGCAACGATAGCATATGGGTGATTGTCGACCGCTTAACAAAGTCTGCCCATTTCATCCCTGTTCGGTCCAATAGAATAGCTTGTAGTTTAGCACAGCTCTATCTTAAAGAGATAGTCAGACTGCATGGGGATCCCAAAAGTATTGTCAGTGATCGGGATCCATTATTTACCAGCAAATTCTGGGAAGCTTTTCAAGAAGAGCTTGGGACCAAGTTGAATCTGAGCTCCGCCTATCACCCTTAGACAGATGGCCAGACTGAGAGGGTGAATCGTGTTTTGGAAGACTTATTGCGTGCTTGCATCCTTGATTATGGCGGTTCATGGGAGGACCACTTGCACTTGGTGGAGTTTTCCTACAATAATAGCTACCAAGCAAGCTTGGGGATGTCACCGTTTGAATTACTTTATGGCAGGCCATGCAGATCTCCGACATGTTGGGTGGAGTCAGGCAATCGACTAGTCTTGGGCCCCGACATGGTTCGTGAAGCATCGGATAAGGTTGACTTGATTAAGAAGCGCTTGTTGACTGCTCAGAGCCAACAAAAGATCTATGCAGACCAGCGAAGAAGGAATGTAGAATTCTCTGTGGGTGATCGGGTATACTTGAAGGTTTCTCCTTTGAGAGGCGTGATTCGTTTTGGGAAGATTGGAAAGTTGGCACCGAGATTCATTGGTCCATTCCCTATTCTCGAAAGGATTGGTACTCTCGCTTATAGAGTGCAGCTACCTGACTGGTTGCCAGGGGTGCATGATGTATTTCATGTGTCTTAACTCCGCAAGCATGTGCATGATCTGAATCTAATTGAGGATGAACTAAATCAACAGGTCCTAGACATTGCTCCAAATCTTACAGTGAGGAAGGACCCGATTAAGATCATTGGCAAAGAAACCAAAATTTTGAGGAACAAGAGGATCAACCTAGTCAAGGTTCAATGGAGTGGGGATCCTAGAGACTGTATGTAATAACCCGGAAATCTGGGCCAGTTTAAAATTTTAATTTTGGCAATTTTAGTGAATTTTGATTATTTAAAATGAATTATTTTAAATAATAACGACGAGAAATTTATTTTGAATAGAATTCTAACGTGTATATTATATAGATCGTCGTTAGAATATAAATAATTATTTATATTTATAAAAGGAATTGAAAATGGCGCGGTAGTTCGATAATTCGATTTCAAACTTCAAATGAATGTACCGGGTGCAAAATAAACCGGATTTTAGTGAAACCAAAAATAATGGAATCTAATTGTGACTATCTTTCCAACGAATCCGAAAAATCAAAATTTCATAGCGGGAATCAAAAGAAATGTCCAGTTGAAAATTCTGAATAGTCGCTAATGGATTCAGGCCCTTAAAAATGGAAATTTTGCAAACGACCTCGGATTTCGACGAAACCACTTTTGTTGGATCCGTGATGTAAAGTTATTGCTAGGTTTTAAATTTCATAATTTTTAGAATCAATATGTGAGCGTTGCAAAGGAAAACGTGTTTTGACCATTTCAGTTGAATTTAATCGACTGGAAAATGGCCATTTTTCAAACGGTCTCAGAATTCGACGAAACTAGTTTTGTTAGGACCGTATCGTCAATACAAAGCTAGAAAATATTTTTCGGGAATTTTTCTAGTTAGTATGTGGCCCCGGTAAATTGAAATGCGCGTTCAAATTCAATATATAGAGTTATATGTTGATTTTGATGAAAACTGATCGAAACGATCGAATAAGCCTACGATACATATCCCATTGTGTTCCGAATGGGGGTACTACGCTAGGGGTGACAGTCGGTGGGCTTTATTCCGAGTTCATATGAAAAGTCAACTTAGGAGAGAGAAAATAATATATAAAATAATAAAATTTTCCTATTAAAACCTAGCCCCCCCTCTATTTTTCACTTTCATCGATCAACCCCTCTGATAAAACCCAACCCCCAAATCGCCCGTCGCCCCCTTCCTTCCCCGTCGCACCCTCCTACGCCGCCACCCCCGTAACCGCACCCACCTCCGTTCAACTTCTGCTCTGCCCCTCCTCTCTCGAACACCGCACCGCCCCTTGCTCGAAACCCTAGCACGAGACCCACCTCGCGGGACCCCATAGCAACGAAAACCGCCTCCGACCAATAGAAGACCCCCCACCTCCGCCTGCACCACCCTTCGACGACTGCTGAAAACCGCCCCCTCCCTTTAATCGATGTGAGTTCTTCTTGTTCTAATTTTAAAACCGAATTTTTAGTTATTTTAAAACTGAATTTGACAGTGTTTAACAACTAATTTTTACATTGTTTAAAAATTGAATTTTTCATTGTTTAAAAAATGAAATTTTATTTATGTAGCGGTTTAAAGATCAAATTTTTTTTGTGAGGAAAGATGTGAATTTTAAGGTATAAAAATTCGTTTTTTATCATATGAGAAGCGATATAGAAAGATATGATTTTTATGTATGTAGGATATTAAAAATATGATTTTTATATTGTGGAGATAGTAAAAATATAATCTTTATAGGAGGGTCAAATACAGAAAGAAGTGATTTTTTAAAGTTAAAAATATAAATTTTATATTACAGAAAGAGTAAAAATATGATTTTTATGTAGGTATGATAGTAAAAATATAATTTTTAACCATGTAGAAGTATAAAAACATAATCTTTGTTGTACATGTAGCGATATAAAAATATAATTTTTATTGAATGTAAAGAATAAAGATATAATTTTTATTGAATGTAAGGGTTAAAAATATAATTCTTATCATATGTAACGAATAAAAATATAATTTTTATAAGATAGAGAATATAAAAATATGATTTTTTATATATTGAATAGCAAAGTAAAAATTCGATTTTTCTATATTGAATAGCGAAGTAAAAATTCGATTTTTATATATTGAATAGCAAAGTAAAAATTCGATTTTTCTATATTGAATAGCAAAGTAAAAAATTCGATTTTTCTATATGGAATAGCAAAGTAAAAATGTGATTTTTACATATGTAGAGAATACGGCCAAAGAAAGTGATAAGAGGCAAGAACGGCGAAGATTTCTACATAAGAAGAGTCGTGGAATTGGATTAGCTAATCAGTGAGAACTTCTCACCTTTTAATTTTGTTTTCTAGTTAAAAATATATACTAGGATGCAGACGGTGTTTAGTAGCACCTGACACCCGTCGTCCACAGACCATGGACGGCTTGTATGCTTGTTTGTTTGATTTTGATGTGTAGTTGATTGTGTGATGTGATGTGAAACGAAATAAAATATTTATATAGTTAAAATATTTTATAGTTAAAAGTAGAATTTTTAATGTGTATATGAAATAAAATACAAATAAACAAATCGGATGATTTGTTTGTATACGCACATTTGACTGATATTGATTGGGACGATAAATTTTACACATCGCCCAACTACACAAATAAAATATGTGTTTGATTGTTTGAAAACCCCACACGGGTATTGGGGTGATATATGACATACACTAATCCCAATAATTAGTTGTATGTCGATCGATTGATTGACAGACTGTCATAAGCGTTAAATATTTATATTTGATGCTTATACAGTGTAGAATACACTTTGGATGATGGTTGATTATTCATTGTTGTTATTGTATACATGTGTTGTAGAAAACCCATATAATTAACATTATATGGTAATTGATTGGGCTTCATTCCAATTTTGAATAGAAATATTTGAAAAAGAAATATTTGAAATAGAATATTTGAAAATAGAAATATATAAAGCCGTGTTGATTAGATTGACGCCATTTTGACGTGAACGATATTTATATCGATTTTGTTCATTTTACAATGAATATCGAAAGTGATTTCAAAATCTGATATTTTGTAAAGAATTAGAATTCAAATTGAAAGTGCATAGAAATGAATTCGAATAGAATTGAAATCGTTTTGAAATGAATTCGAATAGAATTGAAATAGAATTGAAATCGTTTTGAAATGAATTCGAATAGAATTGAAATAGAATTGAAATCGTTTTGAAATGAATTCGAATTGAAATTGAATAGAAATGAATTTGAATTGAAATTGAGTTAATTTGAAATTCAAATTGAATTGAAAACGAATTGAAATTGAATTAAAAATCGTTTTTAAAAAGGAAATCGACGAAGTATATAATATATATATTATATATATAATATAATGGCCTGAATAAAACTCGCCGCGCCGCGGCAGTTCGCGAATTTCGACCATTGACTTCGAACGGATATTGCGGGAGATCCGACCGTCGGATTCTCCTAAAACCGGAACCGTTGGGTTCGTATCGAAAAGAGATTTCTAACGAATATTAGAAATTTGAAATCTAACGGTTGGATTTGGAATTATGTCCAAATCAAATTTGGAAAAGGTCGCTGTAAGTGCAGTTCGATGGCCATTGATGGAAATCGACTGTACGGGCCTTGATAAAATTATTAAAAATAGTAATAATTTGTGTAAAATCATAAGAAATGATTTGGGAAGAATTGGGATGAAAAACTCTATATTTGAAAAGATAAAAATAGATTTTTATCGAAATGAACTAGTTTTGAACTAGAATTATAATTCTATTTATTTTTAAATAAATAAATTGGATTTAAAAAGGGTTTTAAAAGTAACCATAATTTCCAATAATTGAATTGGAATGGATTAGAATCGAAATTGTCTTTGGATTATTTCGATGTTGGATTTCGTGATTATACAGATATTGTTATGGAAATTTGAAAGATATATTTATACCGTTATTTCCAATATGATATTTGTTGGTCGTAGAATTTGATTTTGAATATAAGCCGATATATTTTCTATTCAGAGCCTTGTGTTTAATATCAAATGTGATTTGGATTTGTCGTGAATGGTGGCTTCATTAACACTGTTCTTAAGCCCAGTTGAGAAAAGATTAAATCTTTTTATTTAGATTTAATGAAGTGTACCAATTAAATAATATTTAATTGAATTGATATTGATTTTTGGGTTTATCGTGAACAATGTTTTAAATAACATTTGTTCTTTAACCCGATAATTAATGGAATGTGATTTTGGGTTTATCGTGAACCGTGTTTTAAATGACACCGATTCTTTAACCTAGTTAAAAATTAAAACTAAGTGGAGTTTTAATGAATCTTTAATTAGATTGAAAAGGTGTTAGAATGGAGTATCACCAGTTTTGCTCCAGGCGATAGTTAAATCTTTAATTAGTTTTAAACGTGAAATGGTAATTGAATTTACCGATAACACCGTGGTGTTAGATATGAAGTATAACTCGTTTTACTTCATGAGATGAATAGGTTGGGATTGGGAACTTAAAATAAATGATTACTTCGGTGTGGTTCGAAATCCCAACTAGTTTGAATTGATATTCAAAGGAGATTAAAGAATAAATTTAAAGAATTTATCTTTGATAAAATTAATGGGAACCTTTCCCAAATATAAGAATATTTGAATAAAAGAATATTCTGGATTGGAATGAGGCATATGTTGTGTTTCATGTTTATTATATATATACGCGAGTTGTTCAGAAAGACCGGGTTTATCCCATTCTGAATAACTAATTCGACGTGGTGTCGAAGATGAAGACGGTGGTCGAAGACCGGAGGTCTTCACGTCGTTTGGGTGATTACTGATGATCTTGATTGGGCTGTACACCCAAGAAGATGGAAATAGTTGGTGATCGTCCATACGTACTTGGAGATCGATGGATACGCGGGGTACTAGGTGCCTCCGGTTTCGTTCAGACCCAGAACGAACTTGTAAATGGACTGTGTGTCTGACATTGGATTTTAGTCTGTGTGATTGATTTCTATTAAATATATATCTGTTTGGCAGCGGTGAATTTATTCTCTTGCTTAACGCCCTTCTCTGAGACGTATGAGCTCAGGGGTTATATACTGATGGATATCAAACGCATAGAGTGAATTGCCTGTGTGGCATGCCTAAGTGGCATGCCTAAGTGGCAAATGATCAAGGCTTCTGTTGAAAAGCAAAGTCTTGTGGTTGATGATCAAAGCACCGCCTGTGTGGCATAGCTTTGTGTAACGTGAATTCGCGAGCCTCACACCCCGGTTGTGAACTAGAAACGGGAGAGGACCTCAGGGAGGGCACGCGTTTCTTTCTAGCTAGGGTGGTGTCAGTGACCTACCAGCCCTGACATTTATATACTTTTCACCTGCGTGGTTGTTGCTGTTGCGAGGCGCCTCGGTTTGATCGGACGATCCGGGTCCGATAGAGTCATTCGTTGGCTCATTTACGCCCCAAAGGGCGGGGAAACGTAGTGTTCAGGCATAATAATCCACATCGGTGGACCGGCCCTGACGATCCAAGGGCCCACCTGAGTCTGGGTCGTGAGACATGGGCTAGATTGTCTCGAATTGGTAGAGGACGATCCCTGGCCTCGGTTCATAGATGGAAATCCAATATCCAAATACGTGACTTTGCGGTTTTATTTGTAGAGCCTAGTATGGCGACATAGTGGGATGGGGCGCTTATGCCGTCTATGATTGATACTTATGATTTGAAATTGTTTTTACACTATGCACTTATAATAGTATCAAATGATTTGTTTTAAACGTATCAAGCATTCTTGGCAATTATAAGGTAAAAACCCTATCCTCCGGCTTGCGTTGCATTTTGTGATGGGACCTGGGTCTTATAATATCTTCATTTTTCTTTATTTAGCATTGCGCTGTTTGTTTTATGCACTGGTATTCTTGGGAGGAAACCCGTTCCATGTTATACGGCGTGGTCCCTTGATTTACCTAACTTTAAAATAAAGATTTATAACTGTTTTAGTTCTCACACCAGTCCCATGACTGACCTGGAGTTTATTGTTTTAACCTAAACTCTGGGTGCCCTTATTTTGACACGGGCAGCTAGTAGTTTTGGTTTTGCAGATTTATATTCTCAGGATCCTGGTTTACAACTGGAACGATATCCGGAAAGCTTTGTATCCGTATATCTCATTCTAGTTGTGTTTGTATTATTTCCGCTGTGATGTATTTAAATGTAATTTAAATCTCTGATATTTCTGTTTAATATTCATTTATACTCTGTATATTCTTGTATTCTGATGAATTGTTGTAATATACAATGAAATGTTCGCCCGTCCACGTTCTATTTTGTCGTGTTCTCAAAACAATCAGGCGTTTCGAACGGTCTGGGTCGGTTTAGCGACTGATTCGGATCGAGCGAAATTCCCGGTCGTCTCAGTTGGTATCAGAGCTTTGGTTTACAAAGCTCAGAGAACAAGGCACATTAGAACCATACGAAAGAATTCATCAGATATTGGATTAGTAATATCCAATTAGAATGACTCGTTAGAGATAGGATCAGTAGTATCCTAGAACGAGTGTGAAGAGTATATTTTTAAAATGAAAACCAATTTTGTTTTGAAATTTAAACCATTTCATACGTATTTGAATATTTACTCTATATTGATTTGGACAATCCGATATATAAAGATTTTGCATATATGCCTTGCAAGCGTGTATTCGAAGTTTTAATATACTGGATAGTTATAGAATCATACTCTAGTTGCCCGGGGATGATTCTGGTGATGGGGCACCATCGCCAGTATTTATTTTCGAGTAACGAAAGTGAGTTTCTATATTTCCAATTGACTGGTGTGAGAACCGAAACTAGATAGGATTCATTATTGTTGTGAATTGGCACCAAAAACATGATTTTCTGTTTCTATATATCAAAGTTATGAATTTGAAATGATAATTCACTAATTGATTGATGGTTGTGTTGTTTGATTATTGTTTGAATAATTAAATGTTGAACCTTTAAACAAATTGGTCAAATATTGAACTGTATTGAAATTTGGTCGCATTTGCTTGCATATACTTGTACTTACATTGAACAGGTCGTAGCAAGGAGGCTAGAGCAGAGAATAAAATTTGTTTGCCCGACAAATAGGTACATGTTTATCATAATTTACTGTTTTGTTTGGGTGGTGATGATTTTATGAGCCGATTGGCTAGCCGTTTGGCTTTTTCTTTTTCTTTTTGAGATCAGAAGGCCTATATGGCAATTTCGGGATTTTCCCGTGCTCCCGGTGCAGGGGAGCTTATGGCGAAATTTTTCGAAAATTTAGGGTGTTAGCCAAATTTTTGAAAAATTTGAAAAGTTCTTAGAAATTGAAAAGTTGAAGAACTTAAGCCGTAGTGAAAACACTGGAAGTTGAGTTGATTTGTGAAACAACTTTCGGCTTCGTTCCTTTTTGGGGACGAAAAGTTTTAAGTGGGGGAGATTGTAATAACCCGGAAATCTGGGCCAGTTTAAATTTTTTATTTTGGCAATTTTAGTGAATTTTGATTATTTAAAATGAATTATTTTAAATAATAACGACGAGAAATTTATTTTGAATAGAATTCGAACGTGTATATTATATAGATCGTCGTTAGAATATAAATAATTATTTATATTTATAAAAGGAATTGAAAATGGCGCGGTAGTTCGATAATTCGATTTCAAACTTCAAATGAATGTACCGGGTGCAAAATAAACCAGATTTTAGTGAAACAAAAAATAATGGAATCTAATTGTGACTATCTTTCCAACGAATCCGAAAAATCAAAATTTCATAGCGGGAATCAAAAGATATGTCCAGTTGAAAATTCTGAATAGTCGTTATAGGATTCAGGCCCTTAAAAATGGAAATTTTACAAACGACCTCGGATTTCGACGAAACCACTTTTGTTGGATCCGTGATGTAAAGTTATTGCTAGGTTTCAAATTTCATAATTTTTCGAATCAATATGTGAGCGTGGCAAAGGAAAATGTGTTTTGACCATTTCAGTTGAATTTAATCGACTGGAAAATGGCCATTTTTCAAACGGTCTCAGAATTCGACGAAACTAGTTTTGTTAGGACCGTATCGTCAATACGAAGCTAGAAAATATTTTTCGGGAATTTTTCTAGTTAGTATGTGGCCCCGGTAAATTGAAATGCGCGTCCAAATTCAATATATAGAGTTATATGTTGATTTTGAAGAAAATTGATCGAAACGATCGAATCAGCCTACGATACATATCCCATTGTGTTCGGAATGGGGGTATTATGCTAGGGGTGACAGTCGGTGGGCTTGATTCCGAGTTCATATGAAAAGTCAACTTAGGAGAGAGAAAATAATATATAAAAGAATAAAATTTTCCTATTAAAACCTACCCCCCCTCTATTTTTCACTTTCATCGATCAGCCCCTCTGATAAAACCCGACCCCCAAATCGCCCGCCGCCCCCTTCCTTCCCCGTCACACCCTCCTACGCCGCCACCCCCGTGACCGCACCCCCCTCTGTTCAACTTCCGCTCTGCCCCTCCTCTCTCGAACACCGCACCGCCCCTTGCTCGAAACCCTTGCACGAGACCCACCTCGCGGGACCCCATAGCAACGGAAACCGCCTCCGACCAATAGAAGACCCCCCACCTCTGCCTGCACCTCATCGCGCACCACCCGACGCAGCACCACCCTTCGACGACTGCTGAAAACCGCCCCCTCCCTTTAATCGATGTGAGTTCTTCTTGTTCTAATTTTAAAACCGAATTTTTAGTTATTTTAAAACTGAATTTGACAGTGTTTAACAACTGATTTTTACATTGTTTAAAAATTGAATTTTTCATTGTTTAAAAACTGAAATTTTATTTATGTAGCGGTTTAAAGATCAAATTTTTTATGTGAGGAAAGATGTGAATTTTAAGGTATAAAAATTCGTTTTTTTTATCATATGAGAAGCGGTATAGAAAGATATGATTTTTATGTATGTAGGATATTAAAAATATGATTTTTATATTGTGGAGATAGTAAAAATATAATCTTTATAGTAGGGTCAAATACAGAAAGAAGTGATTTTTTAAAGTTAAAAATATAAATTTTATATTACAGAAAGAGTAAAAATATGATTTTTATGTAGGTATGATAGTAAAAATATAATTTTTAACCATGTAGAAGTATAAAAATATAATCTTTGTTGTACATGTAGCGATATAAAAATATAATTTTTATTGAATGTAAAGAATAAAGATATAATTTTTATTGAATGTAAGGGTTAAAAATATAATTCTTATCGTATGTAAGGAATAAAAATATAATTTTTATAAGATAGAGAATATAAAAATATGATTTTTTATATATTGAATAGCAAAGTAAAAATTCGATTTTTCTATATTGAATAGCGAAGTAAAAATTCGATTTTTATATATTGAATAGAAAAGTAAAAAATTTGATTTTTCTATATTGAATAGCAAAGTAAAAAATTCAATTTTTCTATATGGAATAGCAAAGTAAAAATGTGATTTTTACATATGTAGAGAATACGGGCAAAGAAAGTGACAAGAGGCAAGAACGGCGAAGATTTCTACATAAGAAGAGTCGTGGAATTGGATTAGCTTATCAGTGAGAACTTCTCACCTTTTAATTTTGTTTTCTAGTTAAAAATATATACTAGGATGCAGACGGTGTTTAGTAGCACCTGACACCCGTCGTCCATAGACCATAGACGGCTTGTATGCTTGTTTGTTTGATTTTGATGTGTAGTTGATTGTGTGATGTGATGTGAAACGAAATAAAATATTTATATAGTTAAAATATTTTATAGTTAAAAGTAGAATTTTTAATGTATATATGAAATGAAATAAAAATAAACAAATCGGATGATTTGTTTGTATACACACATTTGACTGATATTGATTGGAACGATAAATTTTACACATCGCCCAACTACACAAATAAAATCTGTGTTTGATTGTTTGAAAACCCCACACGGGTATTGGGGTGATATATGACATACACTAATCCCAATAATTAGTTGTATGTCGATCGATTGATTGACTGTCATAAGCGTTAAATATTTATATTTGATGCTTATACAGTGTAGAATACACTTTGGATGATGGTTGATTATTCATCGTTGTTATTGTATACATGTGTTGTAGAAAACCCATATAATTAACATTATATGGTAATTGATTAGGCTTCATTCCAGTTTTGAATAGAAATATTTGAAAAAGAAATATTTGAAATAGAATATTTGAAAATAGAAATATATAAAGCCGTGTTGATTAGATTGACGCCATTTTGACGTGAACGATATTTATATCGATTTTGTTCATTTTACAATGAATATCGAAAGTGATTTCAAAATCTGATATTTTGAAAAGAATTAGAATTCAAATTGAAAGTGCATAGAAATGAATTCGAATAGAATTGAAATAGAATTGAAATCGTTTTGAAATGAATTCGAATAGAATAGAAATAGAATTGAAATCATTTTGAAATGAATTCGAATTGGAATTGAATAGAAATGAATTTGAATTGAAATTGAGTTAATTTGAAATTCAAATTGAATTGAAAACGAATTGAAATTGAATTAAAAATCGTTTTTAAAAAGGAAATCGACGAAGTATATATTATATATATAATATAATGGCCTGAATAGAACGCGCCGCGCCGCGGCAGTTCGCGAATTTCGACCATTGACTTCGAACGGATATTGCTGGAGATCCGACCGTCGGATTCTCCTAAAACCGGAACCGTTGGGTTCGTATCGAAAAGAGATTTCTAACGAATATTAGAAATTTGAAATCTAACGGTTGGATTTGGAATTATGTCCAAATCAAATTTGGAAAAGGTCGTTGTAAGTGCAGTTCGATGGCCATTGATGGAAATCGACTGTACGGGCCTTGATAAAATTATTAAAAATAGTAATAATTTGTGTAAAATCATAAGAAATAATTTTGGGAAGAATTGGGATGAAAAACTCTATATTTGAAAAGATAAAAATAGATTTTTATCGAAATGAACTAGTTTTGAACTAGAATTATAATTCTATTTATTTTTAAATAAATAAATTGGATTTAAAAAGGGTTTTAAAAGTAACCATAATTTCCAATAATTGAATTGGAATGGATTAGAATCGAAATTCTCTTTGGATTATTTCGATGTTGGATTTCGTGATTATATAGATATTGTTATGGAAATTTGAAAGATATATTTATACCGTTATTTCCAATACGATATTTGTTGGTCGTAGAATTTGATTTTGAATATAAGCCGATATATTTTCTATTCAGAGCCTTGTGTTTAATATCAAATGTGATTTGGGTTTGTCGTGAATGGTGGCTTCATTAACACTGTTCTTAAGCCCAGTTGAGAAAAAGATTAAATCTTTTTATTTAGATTTAATGAAGTGTACCAATTAAATAATATTTAATTGAATTGATATTGATTTTTGGGTTTATCGTGAACAGTGTTTTAAATAACATTTGTTCTTTAACCCGATAATTAATGGAATGTGATTTTGGGTTTATCGTGAACCGTGTTTTAAATGACACCGATTCTTTAACCCAGTTAAAGATTAAAACTAAGTGGAGTTTTAATGAATTTTAATTAGATTGAAAAGGTGTTAGAATGGAGTATCACCAGTTTTGCTCCAGGCGATAGTTAAATCTTTAATTAGATTTAAACGTGAAATGGTAATTGAATTTACCGATAACACCGTGGTGTTAGATATGAAGTATAACCAGTTTTACTTCATGGGTTGAATAGGTTGGGATTGGGAACTTAAAATAAATGATTACTTCGGTGTGGTTCGAAATCCCGACTAGTTTGAATTGATATTCAAAGGAGATTAAAGAATAAATTTAAAGAATTTATCCTTGATAAAATTAATGGGAACCTTTCCCAAAATATAAGAATATTTGAATAAAAGAATATTCTGGATTGGAATGAGGCGTATGTTTTGTTTCATGTTTATTATATATATATACGCGAGTTGTTCAGAAAGACCGGGTTTATCCCATTCTGAATAACTAATTCGACGTGGTGTCGAATATGAAGGCGGTGGTCGAAGACCGGAGGTCTTCACGTCGTTTGGGTGATTACTGATGATCTTGATTGGGCTGTACACCCAAGAAGATGGAAATAGTTGGTGATCGTCCAGACGTACTTGGAGATCGATGGATACGCGGGGTACTAGGTGCCTCCGGTTTCGTTCAGACCCAGAACGAACTTGTAAATGGACTGTGTGTCTGACATTGGATTTTAGTCTGTGTGATTGATTTCTATTAAATATATATCTGTTTGGCGGCGGAGAATTTATTCTCTTGCTTAACGCCCTTCTCTGAGACGTACGAGCTCAGGGATTTTATACTGATGGATATCAAACGCATAGAGTGAATTGCCTATGTGGCATGCCTAAGTGGCAAATGATCAAGGCTTCTGTTGAAAATCAAAGTCTTGTGGTTGATGATCAAAGCACCGCCTGTGTGGCATAACTTTGTGTAACGTGAATTCGCGAGCCTCACACCCCGGTTGTGAACCAGAAACGGGAGAGGACCTCAGGGATGGCATGCGTTTCTTTCTAGCTAGGGTGGTGTCAGTGACCTACCAGCTCTGACATTTATATACTTTTCACCTGTGTAGTTGTTGCTGTTGCGAGGCGCCTCGGTTTGATCGGACGATCCGGGTCCGATAGAGTCATTCGTTGGCTCATTTACGCCCCAAAGGGCGGGGAAACGTAGTGTTCAGGCATAATAATCCACATCGGTGGACCGGCCCTGACGATCCAAGGGCCCACCTGAGTCTGGATCCTGAGACATGGGCTAGATTGTCTCGAATCGGTAGAGGACGATCCCCGGCCTCGGTTCATAGATGGAAATCCAATTTCCAAATACATGACTTTGCGGTTTTATTTGTAGAGCCTAGTATGGCGACATAGTGGGATGGGGTGCTTATGCCGTCTATGATTGATACTTATGATTTGAAATTGTTTTTACACTATGCACTTATAATAGTATCAAATGATTTGTTTTAAACGTATCAAGCATTCTTGGCTATTATAAGGTAAAAACCCTATCCTCCGGCTTGCGTTGCATTGTGTGATGGGACCTGGGTCTTATAATAACTTCATTTTTCTTTATTTAGCATTGCGATGTTTGTTTTATGCACTGGTATTCTTGGGAGGAAACCCGTTCCGTGTTATACGGCGTGGTCTCTTGATTTACCTAACTTTAAAATAAAGATTTATAACTGTTTTAGCTCTCACACCAGTCCCATGACTGACCTGGAGTTTATTGTTTTAACCTAAACTCTGGGTGCCCTTATTTTGACACGGGCAGCTAGTAGTTTTGGTTTTGCAGATTTATATTCTCAGGATCCTGGTTTACAGCTGGAACGATATCCGGAAAGCTTTGTATCCGTATATCTCATTCTAGTTGTGTTTGTATTATTTCCGCTGCGATGTATTTAAATGTAATTTAAATCTCTGATATTTCTGTGTAATATTCATTTATACTCTGTATATTTTTGTATTCTGATGAATTGTTGTAATATACAATGAAATGCTCTCCCGTCCGCGTTCTATTTTGTCGTGTTCTCAAAACAATCAGGCGTTTCAAACGGTCTGGGTCGGTTTAGCGACTGATTCGGATCGAGCGAAATTCCCGGTCGTCTCACTGTACTTGGGAGACAGAGGATAGCATCAAAAAGGCTTAGCCCAAGTGCAGAGTGGATATCTCCGAGTAACTCTTGTAATGAGGTACGTTTATACCAATTTACATTTTCCACCTTGTTTCCTACTTTACTTTGCTTCCTTTTCGAGGACGAAAATTCTTAAGTGGGGGAGATTGTAACGACCCGGAAAATCCGAACCAATTTAAAATTTTTATTTTAAATTATTTGGTGGAAAAATGTGGCAGAAATTAAAAAATTTCATTTTTTAAATAATATTAAAGCCAGTGAAAATAGTCAATTTTCAGACGATCTCTGTTTTCGACGAAACCACTTTTGTTGGAACCAGAATGTTGAATTTTTGGTAGGTATCAATTTTTAGAATTTTCCGAATTAATATGTGAGCGTGGCGAAGGAAAATGTGTTTGGTCGATTTCAGTCAAGTTTAATCGACTGAAAAATAGCCATTTTTTCAAACAGTGTCAGAATTCGACGAAATTAATTTTGTTAGGACCGTATCGTCATAATAAAGACAAATATATTTTTTTCTGGATTTTTCTGAGTCTGTTTGTGGCCTCGGTGAATTTATTTATGCAGACGAATTAAATTAATAAAGGAATTAAATATTAAATTAAATAATACAGGCCAAAGACAGCCGTTTGGGCTGACGGGACCTGTCCCATTGGATCCGGAATATGGGCTATTGGCTAGGGTCACTTTCTGCTGGACTGAAATTGAACCGGTTTGAAAGATATGGATTTAATTGTAAAAATACATTAAATAATATTATAAATATTGGATTTTAAAACCCTAGTTCACTATTCATCATCTTCGTAGCCGCCGCCCTCCTTCGTCTATGGCCGAACTTGTTACTCCCTTCCACCATTAAAATCCTGCAATTCTCTCACTGAAACATCCTACTCCTATTTGGGTTTTTGTAGAGGACCTTCTCCTCCACACATCCGTACGGTGAAACCCCCTGCAGTCGCCTGTAGCGCTCGCTCCAGATCCCCAAAGTTCGCCGCGTTTCACCGCCGTGGGCCCCTCAAAGCTCGACCGAGCTCGGCCAAACCACCCCCCCTCGTGCGCCCCACTTCCCTCTCCAGCGTGCCACCGACCGATCAGTGCCTCGTACCCTGTAGTGGCCGCAATCCCGAACCCTAGTTTTGAACACCAAGTGAAAACATACGGCCGTTTTACTGGAGGAAGAAGAGAGGGTATTTGCCTAACTAATTTATTTATTAATTAATTTAAATTGTTTTAAAACTTCGTTTAACCATATTTGATTCATTTCAACTCAGAATTTCACGATTTCGGAAGCGTTGGAATCGTAACAGCGATAAGAACGTGTTGAGACTGAAACATGACCATTCCGAACTATTTGAATTTTGGCCAAAATCTTCAACGATGGTGAGATTTCTGAATTTGAATAATTAAATAATTATATTCGATCAGTTGAATCATTGTATGTTATTTCTGATCTGTTATGTGGTGATTTGTTGTATAGTTGAACTATATTCGTTGTGATATCACGTTATAGTATGTCAGTTTAGATCTGTGAAATTCTGATGTAATCTCAATAAAGTTCTCATCTTTATTGTTTTTATTTTTATTCTATTTTTATTTTTATTTTTATTTTTATTCCTTTATAGAAATGAAAAATTGAATCTTTGTTGCTTTACAAACAAAGATGAAATTTTGAATCTTTATTTTGTTTTTACAAAATAAAATGAAAAATTGAATCTTTGTTGCTTTGCAAACAAAGATGAAATTTTGAATCTTTATTTTGTTTTTACAAAGTTAAATGAAAAATTGAATCTTAGTTGCTTTACAAACAAAGATGAAATTTTGAATCTTTATTTTGTTTTTACAAAAGAAAATGAAAAATTGAATCTTTGTTTATTTTACAACAAAGATAAAAAGTTAAATCTTTATTTTTGGTTCAACACATAAATTGAAAAGTTGAGTTTTTGTTTGATTAGCAAAATAAAACAAAGGTTTGATCTTTATTTTTGAATTACAAAATAAAACAAAAGTTAAAGCTTTATTTTTGATTTGCAAAATAAAACAAAAATTGAATCTTTATTTTTGATTTGCAAAGGGGGAATCCTTATTTTGATTTACATAAAAAGAACAAAGATTTATTCTTTATTTGGTTTTTGATTTATAAAATAAAGAAAGTTAAAATCTTTTAAATTTTAATTAAAAGATGAATTAAGATTAGATATCTTATTTTGATTTACAATATAAAATAAAGATTAGATATTTTATTTTGATTTACATTATAAAATAAAGAATAGATGTTTTATTTGATTTACAAATAAAACAAAGATGAGACTTTTTATTGTGATTCATCGAATTTATACACCAAATCATATATTGTGTTGTATGTGTAGACATTGAAATGACGATGTTGGGTAAATAGAAATGGTTAGACAAAAACCATTATTTTTGGTTATCATATTTCGACACCAAATTGAGTTGAGTTAGATAGGAAATACCCCCTATAGGAAAATGTGCATTAAGAAGACGATTAGGGGAAAATTTACATTTTTCTATTAAAATAAAGAGTAATAGAAGATTTACATTTTTCTATGTAAAGATAGGAAATTTACATTTTTCTATGTTAAAATATAAGATTTACATTTTCCTATGTGAAGATATAAGATTTACATTTTTCTATGTAACAATGAAAGGTTTACATTTTCCAATGTAAAGATAAAAGAATTTACATTTTCCATTGTAAAAGAAAAGAAGATAAAATATATACATTTTATAAAAACATAAAAAGTTCATTTGTATGTTATAAAAATGAAATAGGATAAAAAGTTCATTTTTATGAAATAGGATAAAAAGTTCATTTGTATGTTATTAAAAATGAAATAGAATAAAAGGTTCATTTTTATGTCTTTAAAACAAATAGGATAAAAGAACATTTTTATATAAATAAAAGAAAGAGTACATTTTAAAACATCATTTTTGTCGCATTAGAGTTGGCGAACAAAAAAAAATGTCATTTTTATTTGATATAAAATTATACATCGTTGGAAACAGTCATTTTTGTCGCATTAGAATTGACGGACAAAAATGTCATTTTTATTGAATATGAAATATACATCGTTGAAACCGTCATTTTTGTCGTATTAGAATTGGCGAACAAAAATGTCATTTTTATTGAATATAAAAATATACATCGTTGAAACCGTCATTTTTGTCGCATTAGAATTGGCGAACAAAAATGTCATTTTTGTTGAATATAAAAATATACATCGTTGAAACCGTCATTTTTGTCGCATTAGAATTGGCGGACAAAAATGTCATTTTTATTGAATATGAAATATACATTGTTGTCATTTTTGTCGCATCAAAATTGGCAGACAAAAATATTGTTTTTATAGAATAAAAAGGAATGGATTTTAGAATAGGGGAGATCGCCAAATGGTTTATATATATAAATATAAAATATAAAATTAAACGAAACGAGCGCGGTAGTTTGCGTATCGACAATCGTAACTTCAAACGATTATATAGAAAGATCCGACCGTTGGATTTTCCCAAAAATGGAACCCTTAGGACCGCTTTGGGAAGAGCTTTCCAATGATATAAATTTCATCAAAATCCAACGGTTAGATTTTAAGATATGTGTAAATCAAATTTTGGTAAAAGCAGCGCCAAGGCCGCCCATTGACCAATAAATAAAAATAGCGATAAATAGTTATAAATATGTATGAAATGTTTTAAATTATAATTATGCGACAATTATTTGAAAAGGCCGAGTTTAACTCATTTCAAATAATTGCACGACGATTAAATCAAAGATGTAAGAAGACGATGGTTGAAGACCGGCGATCTTCACATCAAATGGACGGTGACTTCTGATACCTTAGACTGATTTGCTCCCAGGACAGGGTTGAAGCAGTAATTGCCCGGACGTGTGTGTTGGTCGTGCGGATAAGCGAGCGCCTTTTTGGTGTCTCCGGTTTCGTTCAGACCCAGAACGGACTTGTAAATGGATGTGTGTCTGACGTTAAAATTCACTTCATGTAATTAAATCGATTTCTATTAATATATGTCTGTTTGGTGGTAGAGAATTTTATTCTCTACTTAACACCCTGCTACGTAGTAATGGTTATCGATCGCATGGCGTTGAATTGTCAACGTGGCACGCCAAGATGCAATGATCAAGGCTTTGTTGAAAAGCAGGCCTTGTGGTCGATGATCAAAGCATAGCCTGTTTAGGCATAACTTTGTGTATAACGTGACATCGCGAGCCTCACACCCCGGTTTGAGTCAAAAACGGGATATGGACTGTAGGGAGTGCATACGTTTCTTTCTAGCCAGAAGTGGTGCTTGGGCTTTAACACGACCCGACATTTTACTATGTGGATTATGGATTGAGGTACCTCGTTTTTATAGGCCGGAAGTGGTCATATTATAGGTCCAAAGGGGCCGGGAAACGTATGTTCAGGAATTGCCAATCCACTACCGTTAGGTGGGGATCGGCCCTACCGTTCCAAGGGTTGCCCATAGGTGTGATCCTGAGGCATTTGCTAGAGTGTCTCGAATCGGAAGAGGATGATCCCTAGCCTCGACTTCATGACAGAAAACCAATTCCCAATACGACATATAAGTTTTGATTGTAAACTTATATACGGCGACATAGTAGGATGGGGTACTATGCCGTCTAGGATTGATATATTTATATTGAAGTATTTTAATACTGCTTAGACACTAATAATAATATTAAAATATTAATTTTCATGTATTAAGCATGTTTGATCATCATAAGGGAAAACTCTATCCTCCTGTGTGCGTTGCATTGTGTGATAGGACTTGAGTCTTATGATGATTTCATTTTTCAAAAGTCATTTCGCTGTTTTTGTTACGACCGGGAATTTCGCTCGATCCGAATTAGTCGCTAAACCGACCAAGACCGTTCGAAACGCCAGATCGTTTCGAGAACAAGCGAAAATAGAACGCAGACGGAAGAACATTTCATTTACATTACAACAATGCATCAGATTACAAGAATATACGGAGTATAAATGAATATACATCACACAGAAATATCAGAGATTTAAATTACATTCAAATACATAGCAGCGGAAAATAATACAATACACAACTAGAAGAGATACACGGATACAAAGCTTTCCGGATATCGTTCCAGCTGTAAACCAGGATCCTGTGAATATAAATCTGCAAAACCAAAACTACTAGCTGCCCGTGTCAAAATAAGGGCACCCAGAGTTTAGGTTAAAACAATAATCTCCAGGTCAGTCATGTGACTGGTGTGAGAACTAAAACAGTTATAAATCTTTATTTTAAAGTTAGGTAAATCAAGGGACCACGCCGTATAACACGGAACGGGTTTCCTCCCAAGAATACCAGTGCATAAAACAAACAACGCAATGCTAAATAAAGAAAAATGAAGCTGTTATAAGACCCAGGTCCTATCACACAATGCAACACAAGCCGGGGGATAGGGTTTTCCCTTATAACAACCAAAGAATGCTCGATACGTTTTGAAACAAATCATTTGATACTATTATCAGTGTATAGTGTATAAAACAATCTTTGAATCATAAGTATTAATCATAGGCGGCATGAGTACCATATATCATGTCGCCATACTAGGCTCTACAAATAAAACCGCAAAGGTCACGTATTTGGAAATTGGATTTCCATCTATGAACCGAGGCTAGGGATCGTCCTCACCGAATTCGTGACTCTCTAGCCCGAGCCACAGGCAAGCGCGCAGGCAAGCCTTTAGATCGTCAGGGCCGGTCCACCGATGTGGATCATTATGCCTGAACAGTACGTTTCCCCGCCCTTTGGGGCGTAAATGAGCCAACGAATGGCTCCATCGGACCCGGATCGTCCGATCTAACCGAGGCGCCTCGCAACAGCAATAACCACACATGTGAAAAGTATATAAATGTCAGGGCTGGTAGGTCACTGACACCACACTAGCTAGAAGGAAACGCATGCCCTCCCTGAGGTCCTCTCCCGTTTTTGGTTCACAACCGGGGTGCGAGGCTCGCGAATTCACGTTACACAAAGCTGTGCCACACAGGCTGTGCTTTGATCATCACCACAAGACTTTGCTTTTCAACAAAAGCCTCGATCAATTGCCACTTAGGCATGCCACACAGGCGATTCACTCCATGCGTTTGATATCCATCAATATATAACCCCTGAGCTCGTACATCTCAGAGAAGGGCGTTAAGCAAGAGAATAAATTCTCCGCCGCCAAACAGATATATATTTAATAGACATCAATCACACATACTAAAATCCAATGTCAGACACCCAGTCCATTTACAAGTTCGCTCTGGGTCTGAACGAAACCGGAGGCACCTAGTACCCCGCATATCCATCGATCTCCATGTACGTCTGGACGATCACCAACTGTTTCCATCTTCTTGGGTGTACATCCCAATCAAGATCATCAGTAATCACCCAAACGACGTGAAGACTTCCGGTCCTCGACCATCGTCTTCATCTTCGACTTATCGTCGTATCAGTTATTCAGAATGGGACAAGCCCGGTCTTTCCGAATAACTCGCGTATATTTTAAATAAGTGTCACACAAACACAACATACGCCTCATTCCAATTCATCAGTCACTAACCGTAAATTAATCAAGAGAATAATTCCCCAAATATTAACCCCGAAGGCTGAAACCAACATCAGATCAATATCCAGAAAACCATTCTGCTTAGCTAACCGACAGTTAGTTTCTAAATTTCACATTCATAGCGAAAGGTTCCCATTAATTTTATCAAAGATAAATTCCTTGAATTTATTCTTTAATCTTCTTTTGAATTTCAATTCAACTAGTCGGGATTAACGAATCTTACTGAAGTAATCATTTGTTTTAATTTCCCAATCCCAACCTATTCATCCCATAAAGTAAAACTGGTAATACTTCATATCTAACACCACGGTGTTATCGGTAAATTCAATTACCATTTCACGTTCAAATCTAATTAAAGATTTGACTATCGCCTGGAGTAAAACTGGTGATACTCCATTCTCGATCATTTCAATCTAATTAAAGATTCATTAAAACTCCACTTAGTTTTAATCGTTAACTGGGTTAAAGAATCAGTGTCATTTAAAACACGGTTCACGATAAACCCAAAATCACATCACATTAATTATCAGGTTTTAGAACGAGTGTTATTTAAAACACTGTCCATGATAAACCCAAAAATCAGTATCAATTCAATTCCAATTAAATATTATTTGATTGGTACACTTCATTAAACCTAAATAAAAAAAGATTTAATCTTTTCTCAACTGGATTCAAGAACAGTGTTATTGAAGACACCATTCACGACAAACCCAAATCACATTTGATATTCAATACAAGGCTCTGAATAGAAAATATATCGGCTTATATTCAATATCAAATTCTACGACCAATAAATATTGTATTGGAAATAGCGATATATAAATATCTTTCAAATTTCCATAACAACATCTGTATAATCACGAAATCCAACATCGAAATATTCCAAGGACAATTTCGATTCAGATCCATTCCAATTCAATTATTGGAAATTCTGGTTATTTTCAAAACCATTTTCAAATTCAATTTATTTATTTAAAAAACAAATAGAATTTTAATTCTAGTTCAAAACTAGTTCATTTCGATAAAAATCTATTTTTATCTTTTCAAATATGGAGATTTTCATCCCAATTCTGCCCAAATCATTTCTTATGATTTTACACAAATTATTGAAATTTTTAATAATTTTATCAAGGCCCGTACAGTCGATTTCCATCAACGGCCATCGAACTGCACTTACAGCGACCTTTTTCAAATTTGATTTGAACATAATTCCAAATCCATTCGTTAGATTCCTAATTTCAAATATTCGTTAGAAAGCTTTTTTCGATACGAACCCAACGGTTCTGGTTTTAGGAGAATCCGACGGTCGGATCTCCCGTATTATCCGTTCGAAGTCAATGGTCGAAATTCGCGAACTGCAGCGGCGCGGCGCGTTCTATTCAGGCCATTATATTATATATATAATATATACTTCGTCGATTTCAATTCAAAACGTACTTTATAAATCGTTTTAAATTCATTTCAAATTGATTTCAATTTCATATTCAATTTCAGATCAAAATTGAATATTCCAATATAAATTCGTTTTAAATTCATTTCAAATTGATTTCAATTCAATTTCACTTTAATTCGAAGGAAATTCCTTTCGATTTCAATTCGAATTCAATTCTATTCAATTTCAATTCGAATTCATTTCTATTCAATTTAATTCGAATTCACTTCTATTCAATTTCAATTCGAATTCACTTCTTTTCAATTTCAATTAGAATTCACTTCTTTTCAATTAAATTCGAATTTCAATTCTTTTCAAAATTTCAAATTTTGAAATCACTTTCGATATTCGTTATAAAATGAATAAAATCGACATAAATATCGTTCACGTCGAAATGGCGTAAATCTAATCAACACGGCTTCATATATTCATATTTTCAAATATTCTATTTCGAATATTTCTATTTCAAATATTTCTTTTTCAAATATTTATTTTTCAAATATTCTATTTTCAAATATTCCTTTTTCATATATTCTATTTTCAAATATTTCCTTTTTCAAATATTCTATTTTCAAATATGGAATGAGGCCTAATCAATTACCATATAATGTTAATTATATGGGTTTTCTACAACACATGTCTACAATAACAACGATGAATAATCAACCATCATCCAAAGTGCATTCTACACTGTATAAGCATCAAATATAGATATTCAACGCTTATAACAGTCTGTCAATCAATCGATCGACATACAACTAATTATTGGGATTAGTGTACGTCATATATCACCCCAATACCCATGTGGGGTTTCAAACAAATCAAACACAGATTTTATTTGTGCAGTTGGGCGAAGTGTAAAATTTATCGTCCCAATCAATATCAGTCAAATGTGTGTATATAAACAAACCGTCCAGTTTGTTTATTTTTATTTCATTTCATATATACGTTAAAAATTCTATTTTTAACTATAAAATATTTTTAACTATATAAATATTTTATTTCATTACACATCACATCACACAATCAACTACACATCAAATCAAACAAACAAGCATACAAGCCGTCCATGGTCTGTGGACGACGGGTGTCAGGTGCTACTAAACACCGTCTGCATCCTAGTATATATTTATATAACTAGAAGTTAAATTAAAGAGTGAGAAATTCTCACAGAATTGCTAATCCAACGCCACGACTCTTCTTATGGAGAAATCTTCGTCGTTCTTGCCTCTTGTCACTTTCTCTGTCCGTATCCTCTACAGATATAAAAATCACATTTTTACTTCGTTATTCAATATATAAAAATCAAATTTTCACTTCGCTATTCAATATATAAAAATCAAAATTTTACTTCGCTATTCAATATATGAAAATCGAATTTTTACTATGCTATTCAATATATAAAAATCGAATTTTTACTATGCTATTCAATATATAAAAATTGAATTTTTTCTTCGCTATTCAATATATAAAAATCGAATTTTTACTATGCTATTCAATATATAAAAATCGAATTTTTACTATGCTGTTCAATATATAAAAATCGAATTTTTACTATGCTATTCAATATATAAAAATCAAAATTTTACTATGCTATTCAATATATAAAAATTTTGTCTTTTCAATTTTAAAAATCGAGCTTTTCATTTATAAAAGTTGAGTCTTTTCATTTATAAAAATCGAGTCTTTTCATTTATAAAAATCGAGTCTTTTCATTTATAAAAATCGAGAATTTTCATTTATAAAAATCCTTATATAAACAAAAATCTTTTCTTTTCATATCTAAAATTCATATCTTCTCCTATAACTTTGCTTTGATATTCACAAAATAAAAATCGTATTTTTATCGCTTAAAAAAAAACTCAACTTTATAGTTCTACGTACATATGAAAAATCAGATCTTTTTACGTTTAAAAATCATATCTTTACTGTAATAACCCGGAAAATGTGAACCAATTTAAAATTTTTAAAATTGGTTATTACCAAAGAATTTGAATGGTTGAAATAGCATATTTCAATAAAATAAAGAATTGGGTATAGTATTGCAGTTTGAAATTTTGAATACAAACTTTGTCTGACTGTACCGGGTGGAAAATATAACGGATTTTAGCGAAACTGAAAATATTTAAATCTGTTTATGAATACCTTTCTAACGAATCTGAAAAATTGAAGTTTCATAACGGGAATCAAAAGTTATGGCCAAATGAATTTTCAGAAAGGTCGCTATATAGCATATATAGCCCTTGAAAATTGATATTTTGCATACGACCTCGGAATTCGACGAAACCACTTTTGTTGGGTCCGGGATGTCAAATTATTGCTAAGTTTCAAATTTCATAATTTTTGAAGCTAGTATGTGAGCGGAGCAAAAGAAAATGTGATTGGTCAATTTCTGTTAAAAAGGGTCGACCTAAAAATGGCCGTTTTTCAAACGAGCTCAGAATTTGACGAAACTGGTTTTGTTAGGACCGTATCGTCAAAACAAAGCTAGATTTATTTTTCTGGAATTTTTCGATTCAGTTTGTGGCCCTGGCAAATTGAAATGTACATTCAAATTAAATATTGAATGTTTTATATTTTAATTTGAAAAATAACTGACTGTAACAGTCGAATTGGCCAATGAAACATATCCCATTGTGTCCGAAATGGGGGTATTTAGCTAGGGGCGGCAGTCGTTGGGTTTGATTTCGAGTTCGTTTGCAAAAACACTATTTAAATTTTCCTATAAAGCTTCGACCGATAGGATTTTTCCTTTATAAAAAAAATCTCAAAACCCTAGCCGCCACAGACGAAACCGACGACTCACGAAGCCCGAACCTTCCCCTTCGTTTTGCCGCCGCCACAGCCAGTTTCACTGCCACCTCCAGTTGAAGATTCTGATCGCCTCCCTCCCCTCTTTAAATCCGACCAAGCCTCGTTGAAAACCATCGATCGTGCGCGTCGAATTTTGAGGAGGAAGTCAACCCCTTTGGAGCGCCGCCGTGACCGGCTGGAGCCGCCGAGTCAGACGCCACCACCACCGACACGGAGCTAGTTCGTAGCTCTTCCACGTGGCACCACCTGATCGGAGCAACAAGGTACGGTTTGACTTTAAAATCAAAACCTAGTTTTGAAGGTTTAAAAACCTTTCTGCTTCGAAATTCTGAAATGAAAATAACACTATAAAGCGTTGCAAAACTTTGAAAAATAATATCTTTTTCGTTCTTTAACGAAATTTGATGAAACAGGAGACACCGTGACCGCAAGGAGGCTCTCTACAGTCTAGAAGAAGCCGCGGATTTTTCTGATCTTCCTACGATTTTTAGCACTGCAATAACCAATGCGAGGAATCTAAACTAAATTGTGCGAATGGAATCGCGTTGTATAATTTTTATAAGCGAAGTGTAAATTATATACGCATTGTATACCTCATGTACATGTGTTGTATAAGTTATATTAGCGATGTATAAATTATACAAGCGTTGAATGAAACATATATGCTTTGAATTGTGATGAAATGCAAGTGAATTATAATATATATATATATATATATATATATATATATATATATATATATATAAACTCCCCTCGTCCACAGACCATGGACGATAATTATTGCTTGTGATTGACGTGATATTATATGGTATGACAAATGGTTGGAAATAGTTGTTTGTGGTTGATATTGTGGTTGAAAAATACCTTTGTGGTTGAAAAATACCCTCTTGTGGTTGAAACAAATTAGAATAGGATTGTGGAATTGAAAATAAAACATGCCGCCTACGTGCGAACTAGATGCATGATCCCCATTGTCAAAAACCGCGAGGTTTTAAGGTAGAGCGAGGAGCCGTACTAAGGACGGTCTCGGTTTTAACTACCCTGCCGTTATGCTGCCGAAATTTTCTGAAATATTCATGTGTTAGAATAATTTTCATTCGTTGAAATAAATTCATGTGTTGAATATTATTTGAATTTAAACAAATAGCTTTAGCGATAAAAATCACATTTTTATATATATACAAACCATAGCGAATATTCATGTGTTGAGTTGCAATTCATTCGTTGAGTTGAAATTCATGTGTTGAATATTATTTGAATTTAAACAAATAGCTTTAGCGATAGAAATCACATTTTTATATATATATACAAACCATAGCGAATATTCATGTGTTGAGTTGCAATTCATTCGTTGAGTTGAAATTCATGTGTTGAATATTATTTGAATTTAAACAAATAGCTTTAGCGATAGAAATCACATTTTTATATATATACAAACCATAGCGAATATTCATGTGTTGAGTTGCAATTCGTTCGTCGAGTTGAAATTCATGTGTTGAATGTTATAGTATTTTAAAAATAAAATGAATCGACAATAAAAACTACACTTTTATTGTGAATAGGAAGTGTTAAAAACATTTGCGTATTGGATAAATATTTTTGATGATAAAAATATTTCTTTTATCAGGTATACGCTTTGATAAAAATACGCACGTGTTAAAATAAATAATAGTTAGCTGGAAATATTATTATTATCTTTGTTCTGCATATATATACATGTGTTAAACATGAAAAATGGATTAGCTGTAGAGTAAAGAAATTATTTGCGTGCCCGACAAATAGGTAAACCTTGATGAGTTGGCTGCGCAATTTTATTTTTATATCAACTCCTGTGAATGCCATTGGATGCGGAGTGCTGGTTATTCTGTGTGAAATAATAAATATCGCCATAGGATAGTAACAATTAATTTTGAACTACACTACATGGCATACTTCTTGACGATAGGCATACTTCATCATATTCCACATAAGCAATGGGAGCTTGTGTGACGAGGTGAAAGATCTACCATACGAGCGAGAGGCTTGCATGGCGATGACTATATACTACAGGTTGAACTGATGACTGATATGGACTATATAAAATATAATGATAAATTGCCAGATTAATTAAAACCCCACACAGGTCTGGAGTTGACAATAATCACGTCGCTCTAATTATTAGATACGGCACATGGACTATTTATTTCCACACAGAAACGGGGTGACGAGAATTTATTCTCTGGAGTGATTATCTATACATGCTCCCCCGTAAACACCAGAATATATCACTATAAATATGTGGATGCTTTTTAGGATTTATTGGGTACCTAATACGGCCCAATAAATTTCCAAACCCCTCCCCGTACAAAGGAGGTTATGGCGAAATTTTTCGAAATATTAAGGCGTTAGTGAAATATTTGAAGTGAAAACGAAGTTGAAAATATAGAATGAACTATAGTTGGAATTATAGAATGAACTATATTTATATATATATATAAATATAATTAAAAGGGAATCGAAGCCGTGCAGTTCGTGTTTCGGAATCGTAATTTGAAATGATTAGTACGAGAAATCCGACCTTCGGATTTTCCCGAAACCGCAACCCCTGGGTTCGCCTTGGAAATATCTTCCCAACGGCACCAACCTTGTAAAAATCCAACGGTTGGATTGTCCGGAATGTTTAATTCAAATCTGAAGAAAAACAGCGCCAGAATCGTTTATATTTATATATAAATATAATTAAATTAAATCGAATAATGACGCTGCAGTTCGAATTTTGAAACCGTAACTTCAAACGACTAGTGTGGGAGATCCGACCGTCGGATTTTCATGAAACTAGAACCGTTGGGTTCGCTTTGGGAATATCTTCCCACTGATATAGACTTTGTAGAAATCCAACGGTTAGATTTTCCGATATGTGTAAAACAAATTAGGGGGAAAACAGCGCCAGTGCCACGGCACGACCTGAAACGTCGTTTAATTAAATATGGCCATTTTTAAATAAATAAAAATGGGGAAAAATCGTTATAAAATATTATAAGCAACATAGATTTCAAATAGACCAATTGGGCTTGAATTGTTTGATATTTGATGGTTGTATGTGCTTGACACGAAAATAACACTAAAGAACTGAAAGATGGATGTCGAATAATATAACCATGGAAAGAATCGATTTAAATTCTAATTACGTGAATTATTTGAAAAGGCCGAGCTAACCCTCATTTCAAATAATTTATCAAGCGATTTGAATTGGAAAATGCAAAGACGATTCAAGACCTACGATCTTCGTATCAGTTGGATCGGCGTTGCTGAGGTTCCTGACCGGAGTAGCTACCGGAAAGGGACGGAACTAGTAGCCGTCTGAACGTATGTGTTGATTGTACGGATATACGAGGAATTCGACGCCTCCGGTTTCGTTCAGACCCAGAACGGACTTGTAAATGGACTGTGTGTCTGACATTGGATTTTGTTCTATACTGATTGATCTCTGTTAAATATATATCTGTTTGGCGGCGGAGAATTTATTCTTTTGCTTAACGCCCTTCTCTGAGACATACGAGCTCAGAGGTTATATATCGATGGAAATCAATCGTATGGAGTGGACTGCCTATGTGGCATGCCAAGATGCTGTGATCAAGGCTTCTGTTGCAAAGCAAAGTCTTGTGGATGATGATCAAAGGACGGTCTACGTGGCCTGGCTTTGTGTATAGCGTGGATTCGCGAGCCTCACACCTCGGTATGAGTTAAAAACGGGATACGGGCCGCTGGGAGAGCACGACGTTTCTTTCTAGCTATGGTGGTGTCAGTGACTTACCAGCCCTGACATTTATATCTACTTTTCACCTTTGTGGTCGTTGGAATGCGAGGCGCCTCGATTATAGGTCTGTAAGGACCGGGAAACGTGTGTTTAGGAATAAATAATCCTCAAACGTAAGAGAGGACCGGCCCAGCCGATCCAGGGGTTACCCAGAGTGTGTAGTCCTGAGGCATTTGCTAGAATGTCTCGAAGCGGAGAGGAGCTTGCCCCTTGCCTCGACTCATGACGGAAATCCAATTTCTAATACGAAATAACGGACTCGATTGTAGAACTAGTATGGTGACATAGTGGTATGGGGCACTTATGCCGCCTATGATTGATATTTATGATGCTATTCATTTTTGAAACATATATGCACTAGTAATAATATCAAATGATTTTGCTTTACACGTATCAAGCATATTTGGCCATTATAAGGTAAAACTCTATCCTCTGGCTTGCGTTGCATTGTATGATGGGACCTGAGTCTTATAATGGCTTCATTCTTTTTAAAAGCATTGCGTTGTTTTAAAAGAATTTACTTTGTTTTAAATGCACTAGCAATCACTGGAGTAAACCCGTTCCGCGAAAGTGGCGTGGTCCTATGATTTGCTTATTACTGTTTTTTAACTGTTAAATAGCTTCCTCATACCAGTCCCCATGACTGACTCGTTGTTTGTTCACTTTGCAAACGCGGGTGCCCTTATTTTCACACGGGCAGCCGAGTTCACAGGTGACAGGTTGTTTTTGGCTCTGCACTGTTGCATAGAGTGCATTTTGACTCATGGCGAGGCTGACTTCACAGAGACGACTTTGACATTTTCCGCCATTATTTTACTTATATTATGATTCCGCCACGGGCGATGCAGACTGATTTACTTTCCGTACTTCTTATTGTATGTATATGTACCGCCTTCGATGATGTAGATTGATACCCTTATTATGTCTCACTGCATGTATGTATTCCGCCTCTGGCGATGATGACTGATCACTTCCCTTTATTTACTAAGTTATATCCTATGCTATGCTATTCTGATGTTATTACATGTTGTGATTCCGCTGTCATATCCATGTAAAATTATTCTATTTATTGTTCTGCTATTATTTGTACTCTGCTATGATGGTTATTGTGTTATATTCCAATGATTATCCTCAATACCGCCCCTCGAATTTTGGGATCGTCGCAGTTGGTATCAGAGCTTTGGTTAATCTTAGTTCCGGGATCTAACACATTAAACACCTCGTCAGAATAGAATCAGTAGTGTTCTAAGGCGAGTAGCTCATTAGAGATAGGATTAGCAATGTCCTAGAATGAGCTAAGCAGATTAGCAAAACAATTTGATCAGTACATCATTTCCTTTCCTTATGTTCCCCTGCTTTATCATATATGAAAATTATCAAATCTGTGAGCTTGACTCTTTTCTTGCTTATACAGTACTCTTAGATGGCTACACGAGCAGCAGCAGCTAGAGGAGGCCGAGCCGGAGTAGCAGGAGGACGGGGGAATATCCCCGTCGTAGAGGAAGTCCCTATCGTTCAGCCACCAGCACCCGAGGACTTCGAACTAGACAGAGTAGCGAAGAAGTATAGGAACCTTGGAGGAAAACCCTTTTCTGGCACTGGTACAGTAACAGAGGCTATTGCTTGGTTAAATACCTGTGAGAAAATCTTTGAAGGCATGGGTTTGGGAACCAACAACAAAGAACGACTAGGTATTTGGCTCCTACAGGAGGAAGCAGAGCTGTGGTGGGATGCCATCACCTTAGAGGATGCAGCAGGTACTGTCAAAACCTGGGAGCAATTCAAAACCATGTTCAACAAGAAGTTTGTACCTGAACAGGCTCTAGAGAGGATGCGAGAGCAGTTTGCTAATCTCCAGCAAGGAGATCTCTCTATCTAGGACTACCTCAATAAATTCACCCAGTTGTCGCGCTATGCTCCAGAGCTTATTATGACTAACAAAGCAAAGAACAAGAGATTCATATTTGGGCTAAAGCGCAAGTACCATGACAGAGCTATGAGCAACATCAAACTCTCCTTCTCAGAATTGGTAGAAATGGCTTGCAATTATGAAGATATGGATGAAAGGCACGCCAGCCAAGACCATGCCAAAAGCCAAGCTGGAAATAAGCGCAAGGCTTCAGCAGATCAGCCCGAGTCTAGCATTACAGCGGCCGCTACTCAGAAACCTGGAAAGATCCCCAAAGGAAATTGCTACAACTGCGGGAAGCCAGGACATTTTTCTAATGTGTGCAAAGCCCCGAGGAAACCAAAGGCAAATCCAGACTCAGCCGAATGCTACAACTTCCATAAGAAGGGGCACTATAGCAGGAATTGTCCTCTGAAGCAGAATGCACAAGTGGCTCATGTGTATGACGGGGTCCCGCCAGCTATCACCGATGGATCAGGTAAACCCGACGTCTTGGGAGGTACCCTTACCATTAAAAATATTCCCGTTTCTGTACTTTTGATACTGGTGCATCACGTAGCTTCATTTCTGGTAACACTGTTCACAAGTTAAAATTGAAACAAAGAAAACTTAAAGAACCAATTAAAGTTCAAAACCCGATAGGAGGTTCTGTTAGTCTCAGTACATATTGTAAAGTACCTATTTCCTTCTCTCGATACCAGTTCTCTTTTAAAGTGATTGTCATGGACCTTTCTGAATTTGATATTATACTGGGGCTGGATTGGTTGACAAAATATAAGGCCGAAGTTAGATGTGCCGAAAAAATCGTGAAAGTAGAAACAACATCGGGGCATATCACTATACCATGTCTCGGTTCAGAAATTAATAGAACAGAATTTTGGTCTTCTTTAGAAGTTACTCCCCCTTCATTAGAAAAGATACCGGTCATTAAAAACTATGCGGATGTGTTTGAATAAGTAGAAAACTTACCACCGCAAAGAGAAATTGAATTTAGAATAGATCTAATTCCTAACGCCCGACCAGTAGTACATCCAATTAGAAGAATGGCCCCGAAAGAAAAAGAAGAGTTAGGTAGTCAAACCCGAGAATTGCTTTGGAAAGGTCTGATCAGACCGAGCTTTTCAGCGTGGGGAGCAGCAGTAGTATTTGTCCCAAAATCAGACGGTACTCTAAGACTTTGTGTTGATTACCGAGACCTCAATAAGCAGACACTGAAGAACAAATATCCCTTGCCACGTATAGATGATCTGTTAGATCAATTAAATGGAGCAACAGTATTCTCCAGAATTGGACCTAGCTACAGGTTTCCACCAATTACGTATAGCAGAAGACTGTGTTCCTTTGACAGCCTTCAGGGGTCCCGATTTATTCTACGAATGGTTAGTAATGCCGTTCGGCTTGTGTAACGCTCCGGCATACTTCGTCGATTTTATGAACATAGTGTTCCGTGGTGTATTGAATAAATTTGTTCTAGTCTTCATCGATGACATTTTAATCTACTCCAAGTCGGAAGGCGAACATGCAAAACATTTAGAACAAGTATTGAAAATTCTGAGGAGAAATGTCTTGAAAGCTAAATTTTCTAAGTGTGTCTTCTGGCAGGATGAAGTAAAGTTCCTAGGACATGTCGTGTCAAAAGAAGGGATTGCTGTAGATCCAAGCAAAATTACAGCGATTAAGAACTGGAAACAACCTACTACCCCCACAGAAGTTCGAAGTTTCCTTGGATTGGCTAGTTACTATCGGAAATTCATTCAGGATTTTTCCAAGATATCAGGTGTTTTGACAAAGCTTACAAAGAAGCATGAGAAATTCAAATGGACTCCCGAATGTGAAGAAGCTTTCCAGGAGCTGAAACTGAAGTTGACAACTGCTCCAGTATTGACAATTATAGAAGGCAACCAAGACTTGACTGTATGGACAGACGCTTCTATTAGAGGGCTAGGCGCAGTATTAATGCAAAAGGGCCAAGTGATCGCTTATGCCAGCTGTCAGCTGAAGCCCCATGAAAGAAACTATGCAACTCATGATCTTGAGTTATTAGCTATCGTGTTCGCTTTAAGAATCTAGAGGCATTATTTATTGGGCGAGAAGTTCGAACTATTTACTGATCATCAATCCTTGAAATATCTATTCACTCAGAAGGATATAAATTTGAGACAACAGCGTTGGTTAGAATTCCTTGCAGCATACGATTTTGAAATTCTATACACTCCAGGGAAAGCCAACGTTGTAGCAGATGCGCTCAGCAGAAAGAATGAAATCATTGCCAGTTTTATCATTATGTCTTCTTTAATTGACAGGATCTCGACCCTTCAAAAAGAGGATAATTTTGTAAAAGTGATGATCAAAAGAATCAATGACGGCATAGACTCCAGCTTCCAAGTGGATAGAGAGGGGGTTCTGAGATTAAAAGGAAGAATTTGTGTTCCCAACATCTCCGAGCTAAAGAGAGAAGTGCTAGATGAATGCCACAAGTCCAAATTAAGTATCTATCCCGGTGTGAGAAAAATGTATAACGATATCAAGCGCACATTCTGGTGGAAGGCGATGAAAAGAGATATTTCATTATATGTTAGTAGATGCCCCACATGTCAGCTAGTTAAGACCGATCAGCAGAAATTGGCTGGATTATTACAACCCTTAGAAATTCCAGGATGGAAGTGGGAGCAAATTTCGATGGACTTCATTGATGGTTTGCCTCGAACTAAGAAAGGAAACGACAGTATATGGGTAATCGTAGATCGCTTCACGAAGACTGCCCATTTCATACCTGTCCGATCCAATAGAACGGCTCAAAGTTTAGCACAGATTTACTTCAAAGAAATAGTTAAACAACATGGAGTGCCGCTCAATATAGTCAGTGATAGAGACCCCCTGTTTACTAGCAAATTCTGGGAAGCATTCCAGACAGAATTGGGATCCAAATTGAATCTAAGCACCGCTTATCACCCTCAGACAGACGGCCAAACTGAGCGGGTGAATAGAATTCTAGAAGATTTACTGCGGGCTTGCATTATCAATTTTGGAGGCTCATGGGAAGATCACTTACATTTAGCCGAATTCTCTTACAACAATAGATATCAAGCAAGTTTGGGAATGTCTCCATTTGAAGCATTATACGGTAGACCGTGCAGATCTCCAGCATGTTGGGTAGAACCTGGCAACAGACTTGTGTTAGGGCCCGATATGATTCGAGAAGCATCAGATAAAGTCGATTTCATTAAGAAGCGATTGAAAACCGCACAGAGCCGACAGAAAAGTTATGCTGATGCGAGAAGAAGATATTTATCATTTGCCGTTGGCGATTATGTTTATTTAAGAGTTTCTCCAATGCGGGGAGTAATCAGATTTGGCAAGACTGGGAAGTTGGCACCGAGATTTATTGGTCCCTTTCCTATACTTGAACGGATTGGAACTCTGGCTTATAGGGTTCACTACCTGATTGGTTGCCTGGTGTACATGATGTGTTCCACGTGTCTCAACTCAGAAAACATGTTCATGATCCAAATCTTTTTGTAGAAGAAGCAGCGCAACAGGATATAGACATTACTCCGGAATTAGTGCTCAGAAGAGAGCCATTAAAAATTGTTGGCAAAGAAACTAGAGAGCTAAGGAGCAAAAAGATTCATTTAGTCAAAGTGCAGTGGAGTGGTGATCCTAGAGACTGTACTTGGGAGACTGAGGAAAGCATTAAACAAGCCTACCTCAAATGCAGAGTGGACATCTCTGACTAACTCCGGTGCAAGGTACCTTTACAATACTTTGCATTTACATTTTATTTCCTACTTAGCTGTTATTTCCTTTTCGAGGACGAAAAGTTTTAAGTGGGGGAGATTGTAATAACCCGGAAAATGTGAACCAATTTAAAATTGGTTATTACCAAAGAATTTGAATGGTTGAAATAGCATTTTTCAATAAAATAAAGAATTCGGTATAGTATTGTAGTTTGAAATTTTGAATACAAATTTTGTCTGACTGTACCGGGTGGAAAATATAACGGATTTTAACGAAACTGAAATTATTTAAATATGTTTATGAATACCTTTCTAACGAATCTGAAAAATCGAAGTTTCATAACGGGAATCAAAAGTTATGGCCAAATGAATTTTCAGAAAGGTCGCTATATAGCATATATAGCCCTTGAAAATTGATATTTTGCATACGACCTCGGAATTCGACGAAACCACTTTTGTTGGGTCCGGGATGTCAAATTATTGCTAAGTTTCAAATTTCATAATTTTTGAAGCTAGTATGTGAGCGGGGCAAAAGAAATTGTGATTGGTCAATTTCTGTTAAAAAGGGTCGACCTAAAAATGGCCGTTTTTCAAACGAGCTCAGAATTCGACGAAACTGGTTTTGTTAGGACCGTATCATCAAAACAAAGCTAGATTTATTTTTCTGGAATTTTTCGATTCAGTTTGTGGCCCTGGCAAATTGAAATGTACGTTCAAATTAAATATTGAATGTTTTATATTTTAATTTGAAAAATAACTGACTGTAACAGTCGAATTGGCCAACGAAACATATCCCATTGTATCCGGAATGGGGGTATTTAGCTAGGGGCGACAGTCGTTGGGTTTGATTTCGAGTTCGTTTGCAAAAAGACTATTTAAACTTTCCTATAAAGCTTCGACCAATAGGATTTTTCCTTTATAAAAAATAAAAAAAATCTCAAACCCTAGCCGCCACAGACGAAACCGACGACTCACGAAGCCCGAACCTTCCCCTTCGTTTTGCCGCCGCCACAGCCAGTTTCGCCGCCACCTCCAGTTGAAGATTCTGATCGCCTCCCTCCCCTCTTTAAATCCGACCAAGCCTCGTTGAAAACCATCGATCGTGCGCGTCAAATTTCGAGGAGGAAGTCAGCCCCTTTGGAGCGCCGCCGCGACCTACTGGAGCCACCGAGTCAGACGCCACCACCACCGACAGGGAGCTAGTTCGTAGCTCTTCCACGTGGCACCACCTGATCGGAGCAACAAGGTACGGTTTGACTTTAAAATCAAAACCTAGTTTTGAAGGTTTAAAAACCTTTCTGCTTCGAAATTCTGAAATGAAAATAACACTATAAAGCGTTGCAAAACTTTGAAAAATAATATCTTTTTCGTTCTTTAATGAAATTTGATGAAACAGGAGACACCGTGACCGCAAGGAGGCTCTCTACAGTCTAGGAGAAGCCGCGGATTTTTCTGATCTTCCTACGATTTTTAGCACTGCAATAACCAATGTGAGGAATCTAAACTAAATTGTGTGAACGGAATCGCGTTGTATAAATTATATAAGCGAAATGTAAATTATATACGCATTGTATTCCTCATGTACATGTGTTGTATAAGTTATATTAGCGATGTATAAATTATACAAGCGTTGAATGAAACATATAAGCTTTGAATTGTGATGAAATGCAAGTGAATTATAATATATATATATATATATATATATATATATATATATATATATATATATATATATATACATACTCCCCTCGTCCACAGACCATGGACGATAATTATTGCTTGTGATTGACGTGATATTATATGGTATGATGAATGGTTGGAAATAATTGTTTGTGGTTGATATTGTGGTTGAAAAATACCTTTGTGCTTGAAAAATACCCTCTTGTGGTTGAAACAAATTAGAATAGGATTGTGGAATTGAAAATAAAACATGCCGCCTGCGTGCGAACTAGATGCATGATCCCCATTGTCAAAAACCGCGAGGTTTTAAGGTAGAGCGAGGAGCCGTACTAGGGACAGTCCCGGTTTTAATTACCCTGCCGTTATGCTGCCGAAATTTTCTGAAATATTCATGTGTTAGAATAATTTTCATTCGTTGAAATAAATTCATGTGTTGAATATTATTTGAATTTAAACAAATAGCTTTAGCGATAAAAATCACATTTTTATATATATACAAACCATAGCGAATATTCATGTGTTGAGCTGCAATTCATTCGTTAAGTTGAAATTCATGTGTTGAATATTATTTGAATTTAAACAAATAGCTTTAGCGATAGAAATCACACACATATATATATATATATATATATATATATACAAACCATAGCGAATATTCATGTGTTGAGTTGCAATTCATTTGTTGAGTTGAAATTCATGTGTTGAATATTATTTGAATTTAAACAAATAGCTTTAGCGATAGAAATCACATTTTTATATATATACAAACCATAGCGAATATTCATGTGTTGAGTTGCAATTCGTTCGTCGAGTTGAAATTCATGTGTTGAATGTTATCGTATTTTAAAAATAAAATGAATCGAAAATAAAAACTACACTTTTATTGTGAATAGGAAGTGTTAAAAACATTCGCGTGTTGGATAAATATTTTTGATGATAAAAATATTTCTTTTATCATGTATACGCTTTGATAAAAATACGCACGTGTTGAAATAAATAATAGTTAGCTGGAAATATTATTATTAGCTTTGTTCTGCATATATATACATGTGTTGATCAGGAAAAATGGATTAGCTGTAGAGTAAAGAAATTATTTGCGTGCCCGACAAATAGGTAAACCTTGATGAGTTGGCTGCGCAATTTTATTTTCATATCAACTCCTGTGAATGCCATTGGATGCGGAGTGCTGGTTATTCTGTGTGAAATAATAAATATCGCCATAGGATAGTAACAATTAATTTTGAACTACACTACATGGCATACTTCTTGACGATAGGCATACTTCATCATATTCCACATAAGCAATTGGAGCTTGTGTGACGAGGTGAAAGATCTACCATACGAGCGAGAGGCTTGTATGGCGATGACTATATACTACAGGTTGAACTGATGACTGATATGGACTATATAAAATATAACGATAAATTGCCAGATTAATAAAAACCCCACACGGGTCTGGAGTTGACAATAATCACGTCGCTCTAGTTATTAGATACGACACATGGACTATTTATTTCCACACGGAAACGGGGTGACGAGAATTTATTCTCTGGAGTGATTATCTATACATGCTCCCCCGTAAACACCAGAATATATCACTATAAATATGTGGATGCTTTTTAGGATTTATTGGGTACTTAATACGGCCCAATAAATTTCCAAACCCCTCCCCGTACAAAGGAGGTTATGGCGAAATTTTTCGAAATATTAAGGCGTTAGTGAAATATTTGAAGTGAAAACGAAGTTGAAAATATAGAATGAACTATCGTTGGAATTATAGAATGAACTATATTTATATATATAAATATAAATATAATTAAAAGGGAATCGAAGCCGTGCAGTTCGTGTTTCAGAATCGTAATTGGAAACGATTAGTACGAGAAATCCGACCATCGGATTTTCCCTAAACTGCAACCGCTGGGTTCGCCTTGGAAATATCTTCCCAACGGCACCAACCTTGTAAAAATCCAACGGTTGGATTGTCCGGAATGTATAATTCAAATCTGAAGAAAAAACAGCGCCAGAATCGTTTATATTTATATATAAATATAAATATAATTAAATTAAATCGAATAATGACACTGCAGTTCGAATTTTGAAACCGTAACTTCAAACGACTTGTGTGGGAGATCCGACCGTCGGATTTTCACGAAACTGGTACCGTTGGGTTCTCTTTGGGAATATCTTCCCACTGATATAGACTTTGTAGAAATCCAACGGTTAGATTTTCCGATATGTGTAAAACAAATTAGGGGAAAAACAGCGCCAGTGCCACGGCACGACCTGAAACGTCGTTTAATTAAATATGGCCATTTTTAAATAAATAAAAATGGGGAAAAATCGTTATAAAATACTATAAGCAACATAGATTTCAAATAGACCAATTGGGCTTGAATTGTTTGATATTTGATGGTTGTATGTGCTTGACACGAAAATAACACTAAAGAACTGAAAGATGGATGTCGAATAATATAACCATGGAAAGAATCGATTTAAATTATAATTACGTGAATTATTTGAAAAGGCCGAGCTAAACCTCATTTCAAATAATTTATCGAGCGATTTGAATTGGAAAATGCAAAGACGATTCAAGACCGACGATCTTCGTATCGGTTGGATGGGCGCTGCTGAGGTTCCTGACCGGAGTAGCTACCAGAAAGGGACGGAAGTAGTAGCCGTCTGAACGTATGTGTTGATTGTACGGATATACGAGGAATTTGACGCCTCCGGTTTCGTTCAGACCCAGAACGGATTTGTAAATGGACTGTGTGTCTGACATTGGATTTTTTTCTATACTGATTGATCTCTGTTAAATATATATCTGTTTGGCGGCGGAGAATTTATTCTTTTGCTTAACGCCCTTCTCTGAGACATACGGGCTCAGAGGTTATATATCGATGGAAATCAATCGTATGGAGTGGATTGCCTATGTGGCATGCCAAGATGCTGTGATCAAGGCTTCTGTTGTAAAGCAAAGTCTTGTGGATGATGATCAAAGCACGGTCTATGTGGTCTGGCTTTGTGTATAGCGTGGATTGGCGAGCCTCACACCTCGGTATGAGTTAAAAACGGGATACGGGCCGCTGGGAGAGCACGACGTTTCTTTCTAGCTATGGTGGTGTCAGTGACTTACCAGCCCTGACATTTATATCTACTTTTCACCTTTGTGGTCGTTGGAATGCGAGGCGCCTCGATTATAGGTCTGTAAGGACCGGGAAACGTGTGTTTAGGAATAAATAATCCTCAAACGTAAGAGAGGACCGGTCCAGCCGATCCAGGGGTTACCCAGATTGTGTAGTCCTGAGGCATTTGCTAGAATGTCTCGAAGCGGAGAGCAGCTTGCCCCTTGCCTCGACTCATGACGGAAATCCAATTTCCAATACGAAATAACGGACTCGATTGTAGAACTAGTATGGTGACATAGTGGTATGGGGCACTTATGCCGCCTATGATTGATATTTATGATGCTATTCATTTTTGAAACATATATGCACTAGTAATAATATCAAATGATTTTGCTTTACACATATCAAGCATATTTGGCCATTATAAGGTAAAACTCTATCCTCCGGCTTGCGTTGCATTGTATGATGGGACCTGAGTCTTATAATGGCTTCATTCTTTTTAAAAGCATTGCGTTGTTTTAAAAGAATTTACTTTGTTTTAAATGCACTAGCAATCACTGGAGTAAACCCATTCCGCGAAAGTGGCGTGGTCCTATGATTTGCTTATTACTGTTGTTTAACTGTTAAATAGCTTCCTCATACCAGTCCCCATGACTGACTCGTTGTTTGTTTCACTTTGCAAACGCGGGTGCCCTTATTTTCACACGGGCAGCCTAGTTCACAGGTGACAGGTTGTTTTTGGCTCTGCACTGTTGCATAGAGTGCATTTTGGCTCATGGCGAGGCTGACTTCACAGAGACGACTTTGACATTTTCCGCCATTATTGTACTTATATTATGATTCCGCCATGGGCGATGCAGACTGATTTACTTTCCGTACTTCTTATTGTATGTATATGTACCGCCTTCGGCGATGTAGACTGATACCCTTATTATGTCTCACTGCATGTATGTATTCCGCCTCTGGCGATGATGACTGATCACTTCCCTTTATTTACTAAGTTATATCCTACGCTATGTTATTCTGATGTTATTACATGTTGTGATTCCGCTGTCATATCCATGTAAAATTATTCTATTTATTGTTCTGCTATTATCTGTACTCTGCTATGATGGTTAATGTGTTATATTCCAATGATTATCCTTAATACTGCCCCTCGGATTTTGGGATCGTCACATTTACACGATAAAATCCTATTTTTAACCGATTAAAAATCCCATTTTTACACGAAGAAAGGTCCTATTTTTATTCTCAGTTATATAATAAAACCCGATTTAAAATAAATGCAAAAATAAAAAAGGGGAAAACTCACTTATTTTCCATGGGTGTAGGGGTTTGGCATCGCTGTGGTCTGGAGGGGCTGCAGGAGGCAAGGGAGGCGGTCAGTCGATCACTGATGGTCTGCAAGGGGGTGGCGGCGCGGTTTGTGGTAGATTTGGGGGTTAAGGCTGAAAGGAAAAGGAGGGAGAGAAGGGCGACGCTGGGGTGTAATGGACGGAGGGGGGTGCGGCATGGTCGGCGGTGGTGCTAGAGAGGGGCGGCGGCGGTCCAATCAGTGGCGGTGGGTTTGAATTTGGTTAGGGTTGGTGGGGGTTCAAAAGGGGAAGACGAGAGAGTGGCGGAGGGAGGAGCGGTGGTGTCAGAGGGGGGTGTGTGTGGCGACGGCGGTGGTGAGGCAGTGGCGGCGGGCGGTAGAGCGACGCAGGGAGGAGCTGAGCGCGAACGAGTTCCAAATTTTTTTTTATACTGCGTTGACCGATGGGTTTGGAAAATAAGGGCTTGGGCCACTTATATAAATAATTTAATTAATTAATTTTCCAAATAAAGTGGATTTTTCGTTCAAACTCCAAATCGAACCCAACGACTGTCGCCCCTAGGTAATTACCCCCATTCCGAACACAATGGGATATGTATCGTATGCTGATTCAAACGTTTCGATCCGTTTCCGTTAAAATCAACATATAACTCTATATATTGAATTTGAACGCGCATTTCAATTTACTGGGGTCACATACGAACTCTATAAATCCCAGAAAAATATTTTCTAGCTTCGTATTGATGATACGGTCCTAACAAAACTAGTTTCGTCGAATTCTGAGACCGTTTGAAAAATGGCCATTTTCCAGTCGATTAAAATCAACTAAAACTGGTCAAACGCGTTTTTCTTTGCCATGCTCACATATTGATTCGAAAAATTATGAAATTTGAAACCTAGCAATAATTTGACATCACGGACCCAACAAAAGTGGTTTCGTTGAAATCCGAGGTCGTTTGCAAAGTGTCCATTTTTAAGGGCCTGAATTCCATAGCGACTATTCAGAATTTTCAAATGGACATATCTTTTGATTCCCGCGATGAAATTTCAATTTTCCGGATTCGTTGGAAAGATATTCCCAAATAGATCCTATGATTTTTGGTTTCACTATAATCCAGATTATTCTGCACCCGGTACATTCAATTGAAGTTTGAAATTGAATTATCGAACTACCGCGCCATTTTCAATTCCTATTTATAATTATTTATATTCTAACGACGACGTATATAATATATACGTTCGAATTATATTCAAAATAAATTTCTTGTCGATATTATTTAAAATAATTCATTTTAAATAATCAAAATTTGCTAAAATTGCCAAAATAAAAATTATAAACTGGCCCAGATTTTCGGGTTGTTACAGTTTTATATAAACTTTATAAAATTATGCACTGGCAATCCAATGGAATAAACCCGTTCCGCATTAGCGGCGTGGTCCTGAGATTTTCCATGTAATTAGATAACTTGGTTAAGAATTCTCACACCAGTCCCATGACTGACTCGTAGTTTGTTTCACTTTTGCAAACTCGGGTGCCCTCTTTCCACACGGGCAGCCAATTAACAGGTTCAGGTGATACATTCTGTTTGGAGCATGCTTGGATGGTAGAAGAAGAAGACCTTTTCTCTAGTTTTACTTCTGCTTTGAGACATTTTACTTTTTTAGCTTTGATGTATGTGACGGAGTTTGAGATTGTTTCTTTCCATTTGAAAACTTATTTCCCTTTTTGTTGAGACTCTTTATTTGGCTAAATTGTATCCTGTACTGCGTACTCTGATGTATTGGATATTATGATGCTAATGACATTTATTTCCGCTGCAATGGTTTATGTGTTATGATAATTATCTGAGATTTTTTTTTGTTGTAAATATGTTGTATTCCAAAATGATTATCCTTACTTTCGGTCCACGGAAGTTTGGGGTTATCACAAAACTGGAAATCAGATTTCCTATAGTTTTGAAATCTGAATGTATTATGTATTTGTCACCATATATATATATATATATATACACACACACACACAGATATATATATATATATATAAACAATATATATAAGTCCAAAAGCTATTTTAACTAATAGGTCAATTACATATGCTCATTATATATACACTATACGCACATATAAAACACACACACACACACACACACACACACATATATATATATATATATATATATATATGTTTTACAGAATTAACAAATCATAGTATATCCATTACGATTTGAAGCTTTCTCGTACATTATCTATATAATGTAAAAGTTGAATAGGATTTATGCAAGAATTTCAAACATAAAATTCTTATAGAAAATAGACTAGAGCTGGTTTTATAACCATAGCAAAAATCAGATTCAGAATATGTTGCCTTAACAAAATTTTCATGTTAACAATTTACTAAATTAAAATTAATCAAAAGGCTATCTTATTAATATGTCAATCAGTGAAACCATTTTAATGAAGATAAGAAAATACATGATAAAGGTCATATATACTTATCTATCAAACACTTTTGATAATAAGTTTAGTACTGCTTACTCATATAAACATATCAACATCTTGCTTCAGACAAATCCAAATATTCAAGATTTCATAGTTCAGGGTACAATTTTATTTCGATACAATTAATATCTGATATTAATTCGTATATAAGTGAAACATCTTTATTTCAGAAATGAATTCATTTAACAATTTTAATAAATCAATTCAAAATCAAATTCACTATTTCTACATGCAAAACTGTCGATTAATTAGGAATTTAAACGGAAACAAACCTAAATCAGAATTTAATGTACAATATTTTGCAAGACCAGCTTTCATACCACTGTAGGGTTTCTAAGATCTAATCGTTTAGCCCTGTTTGACGATTTAATAAACTTAAATCTAGCATCTATGCAATAGATTAAATCAAGATCAATTTATCGTGTTGAATCCTTAAATAATACAAAAGAAGATCTAATTGAAAATGAGGTTGAACGAATTAAGCCCTCCATATGTCGAGCCTCTACAGAAACCCACACGAACGCCGTATCTTTGATCGAATCAAAGTTAAAAAGGGAAGAATTCAGTGCTATCCTCCATATCTAGGTTTTTCATTGAAAATTTAGGTAGGTGGTTTTTAATATTTAATCCGATGATGAAAATGATGGTATTGCACCCCTTTTTGAAAAGGGAACGATCAATTCCTTATAAAAAAACAAGTGTGTACCATCAGTTAAGAGAATCACCAGTATACCATTTCAATGCAACATAAAATATCAACAAATTTGATATTCTATTTATCCAATATATGTTCTACCTTTATAATGTTCTAAGTGTGTGACCCTATAGGTTATTACAAAGTTGGCAATGATTTTAAAATCGTATTTAAAATCATAAATAATGATTGGCATCTAGCAATACGTCACTGCTACCCAAGTTAAAATAAGATCAATGATTCGATACAACCTTTCTATGACTAGTGTATCAATGTAATATTATCCTTTTAACCAATATATCTAGGATTAAAATCGAGGCATGGACATAATATATGATAACTATGTCTTCTAAGATTTATAGATTTACTTTCGAAAGTGATTTGACACTATGCACTAGTAAAACTAAAAGAGACTTCCACGTATCAAGCATATTGGGTTATCATTAGGAAAAACTTGCTCCAATGGTTTGTATTTGCATTGTGTGATGGGACACGAGTCTTATGGTATCTTCATTTTCAAAAAGCATTCATGAGGGGAAACCCATTCCGTGATATCTAGTGTGGTCTTATGATTTATCCAACTTTAAAATAAAAACTATTTTAGTTCTCACTCCAATCCCAAGACTGATCCAGAGTTTATTGTCTTTCCCTAAACTCCGGGTATTTTCCATACAGGAAACCTAGTTATTTTGGTTTGCAAATATTTTATAAAGCAGGTGCTAGATTGAAGCTAGAGCTATGTCCAGAGCATTTTATTTCTTCTGCTAAGAGTTTACATCTTTTTGCTGTGTACAGATTACAATCTGATATAGTTATTTCTGATGTGCATGTATTTACTATTGTACTCTTATAATATTTATGTATTATGTTATCTCTTGTACTCTGATGTAAATGTTATTGCAATGGTAATCAAAAAGTTGTTTTATTTAGTTCTTATTAGTTGCAACCTCAAGCGATACGTCTTATTGATCAGTTTAAGTCAGTTTAACCATCGGTTTAGACCGAGCAGCCAAGTAGGTCATCATATTGGAGACATGTGATTTCCAGTAAAGACCGAAATGGTAAAGTTTGATCAGAAGCTCTTCAGGTTGAAGTTCTGTTTTTGGTATTGAAACTTTAACCTGAGCCGAAACATCAATCCCTTCGGAAAGTTATAATCTTTTGGTAATGATGATAGACAATTGATATTGTAAATAAAGAATTGAATATTGCAAAGCTACATAAAGGGAATTGGGTTAATATTAGTCAACGAAAGGAAATAAATCTTGTCGGTGGTAATATGAGCTATACCTTTCGGTTGGCTTATTACACTCTAAGATATTAACCACATAACTTCCCGTTTATATGCCTTGCAATATAGATTTGGGAAAAAAAAATAAGAAAGTAGAAGATAAGTCATCTATTATCAGCTATTAAGAGAGTAGCAGGCATGATTGATCATGCTTCATTCTCTTAATTAAACTCTACTGATTAAACTCCTCAATCCTTATTTTTCTTGCAAACTATGAAATAGGATTACAAGAAAATATAAAAATCCCTAATATTATTTGGAAATCTAGGGTTTCATTTTGTAAGTTTGTAATGCAAATTTTGATATGAATTGAATGTCCCGACCTATGACCTCTGGGTTCTATTTATAAATGTGGATTGGCTTCCTTCTCCTTTTAAGATATTCGTACAAGTGCCCCTTTGGTGATCTACTGAGTATTTTCCTGGAAGCGGGTCTGGGCATTGGGAAAGGAATACAAGTATGCCAGCTTTTAGCTTGTGACGATAGTTAACTCCATAACGATGCTTCTTTCGATATGATATGTCTTCCTATTAGGTACAAGAGATTTTCATGTGCACTTTCCTTTTGGTGGATCCTTCTTTTGTATTATTCGCATTCGGTTTTGTCATATACTCTTTGGCATGCAAACCCTTCAGCATTTCACGCGACGTAGTTTATTTTTCCTTTGCCTTTATCCATCAAGGAAGGGCCTTTTGGAGGATAACCAATAACCTTTGTCATTAAGAGGAATATTTTCCTTTAGCAGAGAGTTTCAATGCCTGGTTTCCTTTGCTTCTTTCAGAGTCCTTTCCTTTTTTTCTAGCCTTCTTTCACTTTATTTTTTTAATGAAGTAATTTCGGGGTTAACAGGCACTTTCCACTAATTGTTACATTCTGTTGCATTTGAGATATTGAACAAAAATTAACACTTTTAATAATTATGTTTCATTTAAATCTATATTTTGAAAAACTTGTAAAATTAATTACTTGCGCAAATGAGGTGCATTTGGGATATGGGTTTTTGCTTTACGACCATATCAAAGGGTTTCGCATTATGAAATTAGTTTGATTGAATTCAAGTAATTAATATATTTCTAACATAAATTTCAAGTACTCCATTTTGATTCTCAGCTCAAATACCTCATTCGATTCCATACATTTTCTTCTTTAATTAACTTCCTTGCTTAAATATCATGCTCAAATGCTTCTTCTAATTCCCCATTACCTTTCGTTGCAAACTTTTTTACTTGAGTTATGAAAGGTTTAGTACCACGTTGAAGGTGAAAACATTTATATAATTTATCTAATTTTTACATGCTCATGCTGTAATGTTATAAAATATATATCCATCTTTAATGGTTAATATTATTTATGTTATATATAACATATAATAAAATTTTGAATCACATGATAAAAAAATTTGAGGTACCACCATAATTTGTGTACATATTTGTAGTTTAGTGATCAAGATATTTCTAAATTTGAACAGAAAAATAATTTTATATTTTTTTACTCAATTGCATAAAGACTATATGTATTATGAAATTTCATATATTTAGGATCATATGAATAATGAGTATTAGTTAACTTAAATGAGAAAATAGTATAAAGGAAAAAATTCATTAATTTTTTTAGTTTTAAGAACATACACTAAACATTGTATTGAAAAGTTCTCAAATAAGTCAATCGGGGGACGTAAAATTCACCGAGATAGATGGTGCTACTGTATAATATAAATTTTGTATGTATGAATTCAAAAGAAGGATATAAAGCTTATTTTACTATTTCATAATGTAATAGTTGGTCTTATCTTATGCCATCTTCTTTTTTTCAAATGATATGATTTAGTATTATATTGTACTTGAAAATTTTCTTTTATATGATGTTCTCATATAATGATACCATACAATACCTTTATTAGCCTTTGGCCACTATGACTAAATTTTGAAGAGGTTACCCTAGAGATTATAAAACTTTAAAAGTTTATCCATTAAACAAAATCCCATGAATAGAATTTATTTGAAGGTGTGTTTAGTTTTAAGTACACGTTTTAGGAAAAAAATAGATCAAGTAGTAACAAGTTAGTAGTAGATCAACGATGAGGAACACATTAGATTATATAAACATCTAGTTCATCTCGGTCGCTCATCTTCACTTTAACGACTCCAAATTTGGAATATTTTATATTCAAATATATGAATTACTTAAACATTTGAATGCAGGATTTATCATAAGTAATTATGATTTTATAAACTTTCCATACATAATTTTGATTAATTACTGATGATAGAAAACTCAATTTTCAAATTGTTTTATAAAAATAATACAGTGTTCAAAGAAGTATCAATAATGTGACAAAAATTGTTTTATCGATACTGATCAAAATTTATCTAAACTCTTTGCAACTTACATAATAACATATGAACACATTAACAAGTATTGAATCACCTAAGCTTTTGAAAAAATTGATTGAGTTATCATGTTTAAATTAAAGAGAAAAAAAATAATTAAAGGACCTGCAAATCAAGCTTTAAATCGAGAAGTGATATAAAGAGACGATAGTTTGTGTAAGAGCATGATTCCTTTTACTAAGCCCTGAAGAGAAGGGAGGGGGAAGCTTACTTTGAGCGGTTATTACTGGTCTATAGCCTATCATTTACAAATCAATATATACACACGCACCCTCTCATTTTTCCCAAAGTGAATCCTAAGTCTTCATCATCTTCTTCTACCTCTCATCCTTATTTTCTTTCCTTTTCTCCTATTCATTACCAATCTGAGAAATAAAGGGGAGAAAGATAATGAGGCCGATAGAAAAAAAAGGTGAATTTGTGGATGCCTTAGACCGTGAGTATAGAAGAAAGAATAAGGGTAAAAGGACGTGAGCAACAAGGAGGAAGGGGCCTCGGGCAATAGTAGGAGGAGCATAAAGAAAGTGGAAATGGAAGGATGTTGTTTGTGTGAATGTCGGTAGACAGTATGGTTTGAATAGTGGTGAGTTAATATACTAAGTTTAAAGTAAAACAATTTGCAAACTACTAATTAATATTTCCTGTTAATTAGTTGCTTATTGCTTGTTGATAATAGATCCAAATTACTTAAAAGTATACCTGTAGCAACCCAAAATCCTCGGCAGGCCTAGACCGAACGAGAACGTGGATTGTTTGAGAATACGACGCATCGGAACAAGAAACAAGAGAATTTTTTCATTGCTATTACAACAATTTATATCAGAGTACGAATAAATAAAATATGCCGTGGATATACAATTATTAGAGAATAAATAAATTACATAGCAACAGAATAATATGTATAAATACAATGCACATCGAAGATACATCAACTAACACAACTGAAAGAAATACGTTGATACAAAGCTTTGTGGAGTATAGCTCAAGTCGTAAATCCGGGATTCTGTGAATATAAGATATGTGAAACCAAAACTACTGGTTGTCCATGTGGAAAATATAGGCACTAAGAGTTTAGGTGAAAACAATAAACTCTAGGTCAGTCATGGGATAGTGTGAGAACATAAAACAGTTATTAAAACTTGACTTAAAAGTTGGAAAAATTCATGGGACCATGCTGTATGACATGCAGCGCGTTTACTCCACATCAATATTGGTTTAATAATAAAACAACACAATGCTTTCTGAAAAATGAAGCTATTATAAGACTCAGGCCCCAACACATAATGCAACGCAACCCAAAGGATAGAGTTTTACCTTATAATAGCCAAACATGTTTGATACGTTTTAAATAAATATTTTTGATACTATAATAAGTGCATAGTACAGAAAATAACTTCAAATATAAATGTACCAAACATAGATGATGTAATAACCCGGAAAATCTGAGCCAATTTAAAATTTTTATTTTGGCAATTTTAGTGAATTTTGGATATTTAAAATGAATTATTTTAAATAATGACGACGAGAAATTTATTTTGAATAGAATTAGAATGTATATATTTATTTGGATCGTCGTTAGAATATAAATATTTATTTTTAATTATAAAAGGAATTGAAAAGGGCGCAGTAGTTTGAAATTTCGATTTCAAATTTCAAATGAATGTACAGGATTCATAATAAACCGGATTTTGGCGAAACCAAAAATAATATAATCAATTTGAGAATATCTTTCCAACGAATCTGAAAAATCAAAATTTCATAGCGGGAATAAAAAGTTATGCCCAGTTGAAAATTCAGAATAGTCGCTATGGAATTTTGGCCCTTAAAAATGGAAATTTTTCGAACGACCTTCGTTTTTGATGAAACCACTTTTGTTGGATCCGGGATGAAAAGTTATTGCTAGATTCCAAAATTCGTTATTTTCTGAATTAATACGTGAGCGTGGCGTAAGAAAACGTGTTTTAACAGTTTTAGTCAATTTGGATCGACTAGAAAATGGCCATTTTTCAAACGGTCTTCAAATTTGACGAAATTAGTTTTCTTAGGACCGTATCATCAATACGAAGCTATCAATAATTTTTCTGGAATTTTTAGAGTCCGTACATAGCCCCGGTAAATTGAAATGCACGTTCAAATTCAATATATGGAGTTATATTTTGATTTTGACGGAAACTAATCGAAACGGTCGAATCGGCTTACCGGACATATCCCATTATGTTCGGAATGGGGGTAATTGGTTATGGACGGTAGTCAGTAGGTTTGATTTGGGGTTCCAAACAAAAAGTTACTTTTTCGAATTTAATTTAATAAAATATATATTTATATTACCTTGGTCAACCCTTCACCCTCATTCTCCTCGTAAGCCAAATTGAAAGAAATGAAAAAAAACAACGCCGCTCCCTACTTGTCGCCCTTTCCCACCGTTGCGGTCCCCTCCACCGCACCCTCCAACTCCGACGATCCCCCTCCCACGCCCAACGAGCACCATGACCGCCCCTTCCTCGACGCGTAGCCCTACGAAAACCCTTCCCCCATTGAACCCTAAACTGCCGCCAGCCCTTTCAGGGCCCACCGCCAACACTAGACCTGAACCCCGCCCCTTTCCCTCCGCCGACGCGACACTTGGCCAACCTTGAAGACAACACCCGACGCCAAAGCTTTCCCTTTCTTCGTTAATCAAGATTTTGTGAAATTTTTTTCTATTTTCTTTCTGATTTTATTACCAATACAAAGTTATAATTTTTAGTATATAAAGTTTGGATTTTTAATAGTTCAAAATTTTAATTTTTCAAAAGATAAAGTTTTGATTTTTTTAAAGTATAAAGACTAGATTTTTAAAAGTATAAAGACGAGATTTTTAAAAAAATATAAAGATGAAATTTTTAGAAATATAAAATGAAATTTTTATCGTATGAGTCATAATGTTTTATTAGTTATATATAAAAAAGAATTCGATTTTTATATTATAGAGATAATAAAAATATGATTTTTATATTATAGGGATAATAAAAATATGATTTTTATATTATAGAGAAAATAAAAATATGATTTTTATATTATAGAAATAATAAAAATATGACTTATATATTATAGAGGTAATAAAAATATGATTTTTATATTATAGAGATAATAAAAATATGATTTTTATATTATAGAAATAATAAAAATATGATTTTTATATTATAGAAATAATAAAAATATGATTTTTATATTATAGAGATAATAAAAATATGATTTTTATTGCTTGAAAGGCGATGTAAAAATGTAATTTTCGTTATATAAAAAGCACTATAAAAATATAATTTTTCTAAAGTGGTAGCGAAGTAAAAATAGAATTTTGACATAAGGAAAAGTAAAGATTTTTATAGCAAAGGAAAATATAATTTTTATATAGAAAGAAGCGTTGTAAAAAAAAATGATTTTTATATATGAAGTGCCATATTAAAAATGTGATTTTAAAAATAAAAATCATATTAAAAATGTGATTTTTAATGTGAACAACGGGAAAAGGTCGCATTGGAATTTCGGACAAATCTGGACCATTCAGAAATAAAGAATGGAGGAGTGGAACCCCTGGTGAGAACTTCTCACTTTTAATTTATTTTCTAGTTAAAATATATACTAGGATGCAGATGGTGCTTAGCAGCACTCGACACCCATCGTCCACAGACCATAGATGACTTGTATGTTTGATTGATGTGTTGTGAAAGTTGATTGTGTGATGTGTGTAACACCCCGTGTATTCTATAATAGTGAAATTCACAAATTAAAGTATTATTAATTTCAAATCAAAGAATTAAAGGAAACGGGATACGCCATTGCGTTTGTCTCGGAATTCTACTTGAGATAGAGTCCGAGTTTGCGTAAAACGGACTCCGTATGAGGGAGATATGACCTCCGAAAGTTTCAGAATTCAGTTCAAAATTCAAACAGACAGAAACAGCTCAGAAACAAATTCAAATTTCGAAAATCAGACCCAGATTGGGCTGGGCTGGAATTTTCCCTCCCAAGGCACCCAGGTTGACTGGGTAGTCGACCTAGGGCACCCAGGTCGACTATGTAGTCGACCTGGGGGTCGACTAGGTAGTCGACCTGGCCCCTGAGCCAGGTCGAACCCAGCCCCTCCTGGCTGGCCTGGTCTGTGCTTGGCCGAATTTCTGAGTCTTGCCTTGTCACTAGGGCTAGGTGTCAGCTCCTGATTGGTGTCTCTTTCAAACGAACGGCTAATATTAATCTGAGCTCCATCGACGGTTCTAATCAATTCACAAACTCTATAAAAAGGACCTAAGACTCCACCTAATTCATACAAATAAAAATGAGAATGAGACCGTCATGCTGCTGAAAAAAGACTAGGAGTAGCCGTCAAAATTGAAAGACGATTAGGAGGCAATTCGAAAGCTTAAAGCAACGACAACTAAATCAAATCAACGCCTACAACAAAGGATAGCATCTCCAAATTCAGAATTCAGAATCCTGAATTGAAGATTCGTCATACGTTGTAAGTAGAGTGCTATTCCGATGTGAATGAATAATTGAGTTTTAGTTTGTGTAAAATGAGAAATGGAATTGTACTTAATTTGTGGTGATAATAATTCATAATTGTATGTTGCTATTATTCTAATTCTGAATCGATTTGGGATGTCGTGGTATAACGAAGTTAGACCTATTGGATATTTGCAAGTATGTGATTCATGTTGAAAGTTAACAACTATATGTTTGTAGTAGTTTATTACAACACCTATTGGATAATTGCAAGTATATGATTCATGTTGAAAGTTAACGACTATATGTTTGTGGTAGTTTATTTGAGATTCATGCAAGTATATGAACATTATTATGCCAACATGATGCATATTTTTTATGATCACTTTTAGTGTAGTTGGATCCATTTGGGTATTATGACTCATATGAATTTATGTTGGAATTGGCATCATGATTCAAGTGTAAAACCATGCTTTTGTATTAGTGACAAAAGCAAGCATCTTTGTGAACTTGTATTAATTCTATGAACATGACTAGATTACGTTTGGTGTTATGCCTAATTGAAACATGTTTTAGGCCTATGTTGTTATCAAACCCATATGATAATATATGCGACACATAATTAAGTTAGATTTACATTTTAAGTGCAAGTTTACATGACTAGATTTAAAACCATGATTCATGTTTAGATATGCTTTATGTTAAGATTATATGCTATTTCAATGCAAGTTCACAAGTGCCAAATTTATGTTAATCAGATCGTTATGTTGCAAGTTCATGCGAACACATACCCCTTTTTGATGTTACTTAGAATATATAAACACCATGTTCTAAGCCTCCCCTTTTTCATGTGGCTAAGTTGGGCTTAAATGTTAAGTCTAACATATGTTATAATATAGTGAACGTATAAAACGAGGGTATTGAGGATGGGGTAAAAATATAAACATATGTGTTGGCATGTCTGTCACATGCCAATGACCTTGAGAACATTTAAGTGGTATAAATAAATTTTACCCAATAAAGCTGAATTTGAATAATGGGCTGCAAATATTTACATATAAAAAGAAAAGAGACAAAATATGTAAACTTAGAAAATACGATGTGTTTAACCCGAGGTTGGATTGAGTTGTGACATAAACCTTCCCGGAACCGCCCGGCAGTCCAGTAGTCACAACAATACCTATCCAATGTGGGTGGTTAAACATTGAGCCCAATAAAGACCCGAGGTTAGACTGAGTTGTGGCGTAAGACTGCCCGGACCCAACCGGCAACAGGCAGCCACAACAATACCTGTCTAATGTGAGTGGTTGAGGCTTTAATAAGACAATTAAGGCTAAGTCAGGATTGATAGAATTAAGTAAATTGAATTAATACTTAATCAAATTGAACATGCTAAACTATACAGACTGATTGGGGGTTAGGTTTACAGAACACTTAACCAACTTAGCATGTTGGCTAGAAATAGAAAAACCTAGTAGCGGGGGACCCTTTTCAGCAGTAACCCTACAAGGTGTATCAGGATACCCTGAACTAGGCAGAGTGGGGCACGATTACTGGGCTGACTATAAGAGGTCAAATCAACGGCGGTGGTGCAGCAGTGTAGGTTCTAACGGGGTGCGGGCATGCACACACTCCGGCGCAGAAAAATAAGGCACCGGGCACCAGTAGTATACCTGTGCATTCTAGAATTGTGTCGGGCCGCCACCATGGGACTTGATACACCCCATGGTGGGACCAGCATAGGTAGCTACAACATCGGGGGACGTAAGACACATGTAACTATGCGAGTAGGAGACGATCATTAGAAATGGATGACTTCACCCTGATTATGGGGTGTCTGTTGGGAACTAGTTTATGGGGGTGCAGAGATTAATATGGGGTACGATAGTACACTCTACTCTAGACAACTTAACTTAGCTTATAGTGCTCTCCCATTTCCAGTTTGTACTTATCATGCTCATTTCTTTATTCATAGACTGAATATTCCTAGACTTACTCAGGCTTTATGTCTGACTCTACTTTTCTTTCGTCTTCTTTCCTTCCGTTCCCCCCAGGTCCACAGGGGGGGAATACCGCAGCTTGACCAGTTTTCACATCCAGCTTGAAGAGAAAGAATGTATTGCTTGGATCTCTTTCGTTTTGGACTATGGCTTTGGATAGCAATTATGGGGACTTATGCAGTTTACTTATGTTTTTATGCTTCTTTAAGTTATGTAATCAAGACAGTTATGAAAATGTAATGTTTTTGGAAGTATTGTAAGACAATTATGGCATGGTTTGTGAAACACGTATTTTGATGAAATAAAAGTTGCTGTTGTTTTCCGCTATTCAAAAATATGTATATTTATATCTATCTTGTATATCCGTGACTATACTTATAAACCTCCACCAAAATTAGGGCATTCCCTTTGAGAGTGACCCTAACGGAGGTGGGGTGTTTCACTTGGTATCAGAGCATAGGTTTACCAGATAAGATAAAAAGTTTTGAAAATTTATTTTCAAAAGAAAATTTAAAGAAGCATTTTTAAAGATAAAATGTTATTTTATTTTAAAAAGGCATAGTCCCCTAAAGCCATAGGTACTATCTTTTACCCTTCGTTTTGAATCTATCCTTTTTGTTTCAGCATGTCCGAACGACTTAACTTGCCAGAGGGTGTACCAATACCTGGTTGGTTCAGACGATTCTTAGAAGCCAGGGACAATCAGCCAGGTCCCACTGTTCCTCCTCCCCCAGCTGCAGGAAATCATCCAGCTGCAGCAACACCTCTTCCTCCACCTCCTCCGCTTGGTAATACTTTTGCTAAGATATTTAAAGATTTCAAAGCTATGGGAGGGAAGGACTTTCATGGAATCGAGTCCTTCGTGGCAGCCAGGAATTGGCTGAAAGAAACCGAGCACTTATTCGTCATCTTTGAAGTAGAAGATAGGCAGAAGGTACAACTGGCAGTATGGCTACTTAAAGGTGAGGTTCCTACTGGTGGGAAGTCACCAATGCAGAAAGACCAGTGGAAACATGGGAGGACTTCAGGGCAAGGTTTGAGGCTAAATTTCTCTCATAAGATGAAAGGAGTCTTCAGTTGGAAAAATTCTTATTTCTTAAGCAAGGGAATATGACAGTCAAAGAGTACGTTAATCAGTTCGATCAGCTGGCTAGGTTCGGACTGGACCTAGTCAACACTCCGCACAAGAAGGCTCTATGCTTTGTCAAAGGATTGAATAAGCCATTACACAGTTTGGCCATGACCCATATACCCATGGGAGCTACGTATGAAAGGTTGGTGCAGATGGCATTGCTGAACGAAGATGATAAGGGCAAGAAGGAGACAAAGGCAGAAAACTCTCAAGGGAAGAAAGAGGGTTTATAGCCTAAGAAGACAGACTTTAAGAAGGGCGGGAAAGACAACAAGTCCCAATAGAAGAGGAAGTGTAATTTCTGTGGCAAAGTGGGGGCACTTAGTGAAAGATTGCCGGAAAAAGAAGGCCAAGTTGAATGGTGGGTGCTTTTATTGCGGTGAGGTAGGCCACATGGCTAAGGATTGGCCAAAGAAGCGAGGGCAGGGGAAGAGGGCTGGATCCACCTCAGGGGCACAGGTTCATGTGCTAGAAGCGCCACCTCTGCAACAGCGAGGTATAAATACTTCTGTAGAAAGTGTAGTTTATCTTTATGATCACCCAGTTCGCACTTTATTTGATTCTGGCGCATCACACTCCTTTATTTCATCTGCTTTAGTAGAATCTCTGCACCTAGAAACTAGTATGGTAGAGGACCCCTTAATTGTTTCAAATCCAATCGGGGGCCCAGCTCATTTGTCTATGATCTGTGTGGGATTGAAAATTTCTATTCTAAGCGTAGAATTTAGATGTAGTGCCTTTGTTTTGGGCTTCTCGGGATATGGTTTGATTTTGGGCATGGATTGGCTATCCAGTAATGGTGCCATCCTTGATTTTGAGAAAATGATGGTTAGGCTTCTGACCCAACTCGGTAACACTCTGGAAATTACTTGTAATCCCTCGTATGCGGTTATGCTTAGTTATCTTGAATCGCTAGATGCTTCTGTTGAGAGTTTGCAATCGGTTAGAGTGGTCCGTGAATATCCGGGCGTCTTCGAAGAGGTGAAGGGCTTACCTCCAAAGCGGGAGATAGACTTCCGCATATATCTTGTAGATAATGCAAAGCCCGTTGCGTTGCCCGTTAGACACATGGCTCCACGGGAAAGGAAAGAGCTCAGTAAACAGGTTAAAGAGCTCCTAGAGAAGGGGTTCATTAGAAGGAGCATTTCAGAATGGGGCGCTCCAGTGGTGTTTGCCACAAAGGCGGATGGTTCACTCCGTCTATGTGTTGACTATAGGGAGCTCAACAAACTAACGAAAAAGAATAGGCACCCTCTCCCCAGAATTGATGATCTGTTTGATCAGCTTGTAGGAGCGTCTGTTTTCTCCCAACTCGATTTGGCGACCGGATTTCATCAGCTTATGGTGGCTGAAGATAGCATCGATAAGACGGCATTCAGAACCCCGGACGGCTTCTTTGAATGGCTTGTCATGCCTTTCGGCTTGACAAACGCACCCGCTTACTTCGTGGACCTGATGAGTAGGGTATTCAGGGAATTCCTCAACAAGTTCGTAGTGGTCTTCGTAGACGATATCTTGATCTTCTCAAAGAGTGAAGAAGAACATGCTCAGCACTTAAGGGCAATCATGGAAACTCTGCGAGTCCATCAGCTAAAAGCCAAATTCTCCAAGTGCCACTTTTGAAGAGAGGAAGTAAGGTTCCTTGGGCACATAGTATCCAAAGAAGGGTTAGCTGTGGACCTTGCTAAGGTAGTAGCGGTACAGGATTGGAAGACACCAAGGAATGCAACTGAGGTCCGAAGTTTTCTAGGACTAGCAGGTTTCTACCGAAAATTCATAAGGGATTTTGCGAAAATCTCATCTCCGCTCACAAGACTGACAAAGAAGAATCTAGTGTTCAATTGGGACTTGGATTGCGAGTTTGCTTTCCAACGACTAAAATGGGCTCTTACAACAGCCCCAGTTCTGACGTTGCCAGATGGAAACAAAATGTTTACGGTATACACGGATGCATGCGGGACAGGGCTAGGCGCTGTCTTGATGCAAGAAGGCAGGGTAGTAGCTTATGGCAGGAGACAATTGAAAGTGCACGAAAAGAACTACCCGACCCATGACCTCGAGTTGGCCACCATCGTCTTTGCACTCAAGTCCCGGCGACACTATCTCCTAGGTGAGAAGTTCGAACTTTACACTGACCATAAATCGTTGAAATATCTTTTCTCGTAGAAAGATCTTAACTTGAGGCAACAGAGATGGATGGAGTTTCTTGCCTCGTACGATTTCGAGATCTCCTACACTCCGGGCAAAGGCAACGTAGTGGCAGACGCGTTGAGCCGAAAGAAACTGACCCTAAGCCCGTTGTTTGTTGAAAGACAAAGCCTAGAGTTTATAGCCAGCTTTGACTTTAGGCCCTCCTCCGATTTTGTACCAGGCTTGCTAGCATCTCTCGAAGTACGCCCGACTTTAGTGGACTCAATTGGGACAGCACAGCGCGAAGACCCTCAGCTTGTGGAGACGATTGATAGGCTAATTAGGGGTGAGACTTCAAGTCACCTCAACAGATACTCCATCGATGATAAGGGTTGGCTAAGGCGAGACGGAAGACTATGCGTCCCACAGACAAAGGATTTAGTAAAGACGGTTCTCGAGGAAGCACATCACTCCAAGATGACGATACATCCAGGAGGAGATAAAATGTACAAGGACATAAAGAGAACTTTCTTTTGGAGCGGCATGAAGAAGGGCGTGGCAGATTTCATTTCTAAGTGTATGATTTGCCAACAGGTTAAGGCGGAGCAGAAGAAACCTGGTGGTCTGCTCCATCCCCTAGAGGTCCCGCAGTGGAAGTAGGATAGCATTTCAATGGACTTCATTGATGGGCTACCTAGGTCTAGAAGAGGCAACACTAGCATTTGGGTAATAGTGGATAGGCTTACTAAAAGCGCCCACTTTTTACCTGTCAAGAGTAAAAGGACTGCCTCATCCCTAGCATCTCTTTACCTCAAGGAAATTGTTCGACTCCATGGAATACCCTCCAGCATTGTTAGTGACCGAGACCCTATCTTCACAAGTGAGTTTTGGCGGAGTCTGCAAGAAGCGGTAGGCACACAGTTATGCTTGAGTACAGCCTATCACCCCCAAACTGATGGCCAGACAGAAAGAGTGAACAGAGTTTTGGAGGACCTTTTAAGACTGTGCGTCCTTGACTTCGGAGGGACATGGGAAGACCATCTTCCTTTGGTGGAATTTGCCTACAACAACAGCTACCAAGCCACCATCGGAATGGCACCCTTCGAAGCTTTATATGGAAGACCGTGTCGATCGCCCACTTGTTGGTGGGAGTCTACTGACAAGCTCATACTTGGACCAGAAATGATCCGAGAGACTTCAGAGAAGGTAGACTTGATACGGAGAAGAATGAAGACAACCCAAGATAGACAGAAATCCTACGCCGACAAGAGAAGGACCGACCTTGAGTTTGAGGTTGGGGACAGAGTTTTTCTTAAGGTATCTCCTCTAAGGAATGTTGTTCGTTTTGGAACCACATGAAAACTAGCACCAAGGTTCGTAGGGCCGTTTCCTATTATCGAGAAAATTGGGAAAATGGCCTATAGATTAGAGCTACCTGAAAAACTAGCCGGAGTTCACAACGTCTTTCATGTTTCACACCTCCGAAAATGTCTACATGAATCTGCTGAAGTGGTAGAGCCAAACATCCTTGAGGAAGCTGAAGTGGAAAGCGAAGAAATCATGAGGAAAGTACCAACACGCATCTTAGGAACTGAAGTGAAAAAGCTACGCAACAGCAAAGTCAAGCTCGTCAAAGTTCAGTGGAGCGACGCCGAGGAAGACGCGACTTGGGAAACTTAGGCTAGAATACGCGCAGCCTAACCTTTTCTTTTCGAGGGTACATCTTTGATCTTTCTTTTTCCTTAAGTTGCGCTTTTATCTATCTTTTTAGGTATATCTCCTCGACCTTATCTTTTAGGTAGAAACCCTTTGGATGAAAACATGTAATTGAAACATCTTATGGATGATGGTTGCAAGTGGTTGCAAGTGATTGCTAGTGGTTGCTCGTGGTTGCATATACACACACAATCTAGGTTTTAGATCGGCTCAGTCACTTCATATTGCATATGCATATATGTATTTGTATTCGTATATGGTTGAAGTTTAATGTGTTGTCATATGGATGTTGCATTTATATGAATGATTGTGCACTCATGTAGAATCATGAATAGGCAAATTTGCATACATAATGGATTCATGACACTTACATAATTTGCATCAAGGAGGTCAACTGAATCAGTAGACCGACTGATTTTGCATTAGATAAGTACATGTACACACACTTCGCATATGAACATGAAGCATTAGAAGTCTTTTAAGGACAATGGATGCTCGTGTTTGATGGATGAGTAGATGGACATTTGGATGTTAGGATTTACATTATTCCTAAACTTGAAGATTTCGGGGATGAAATCCTTTTAAGTGGGGGAGAATGTAACACCCCGTGTATTCTATAACAGTGAAATTCACAAATTAAAGTATAATTAATTTTAAATCAAAGAATTAAGGGAATCGGGATACGCCATTGCGTTCGTCTCGGAATTCTGCTTGAGATAGAGTCCGAGTTTGCGTAAAACGGACTCCGTATGAGGGAGATATGACCTCCGGAAGTTTCAGAATTCAGTTTAAAATTCAAACAGACAGAAACAACTCAGAAACAAATTCAAATTTTGAAAATCGGACCCAGATTGGGTTGGGCGGGAATTTTCCCGCCCGAGGCACCCAGGTCGACTGGGTAGTCGACCTGGGCCACCCAGGTCGACTATGTAGTCGACCTGGGGGTCGACTGGGTAGTCGACCTAGCCCCTGAGCCAGGTCGAACCCAGCCCCTCCTGGCTGGCCTGGTCTGTACTTGGCCGAATTTCTGAGTCTTGCCTTGTCACTAGGGCTAGGTGTCAGCTCTTGACTGGTCTCTCTTTCAAACGAACGGCTAGTATTAATCTGAGCTCCATCGACGGTTCTAATCAATTCACAAACTCTATAAAAAGGACCTAAGACTCCACCTAATTCATACAAATAAAAATGAGAATGAGACCGTCATGCTGCTGAAAAAAGACTAGGAGTAGCCGTCAAAATTGAAAGACGATTAGGAGGCAATTCGAAAGCTTAAAGCAACGACAACTAAATCAAATCAACGCCTACAACAAAGGATAGCATCTCCAAATTCAGAATTCAGAATCCTGAATTGAAGATTCGTCATACGTTGTAAGTAGAGTGCTATTCCGATATGAATGAATAATTGAGTTTTGGTTTGTGTAAAATGAGAAATGGAATTGTACTTAATTTGTGGTGATAATAATTCATAATTGTATGTTGCTATGATTCTAATTCTGAATCGATTTGGGATGTCGTGGTATAACGAAGTTAGACCTATTGGATATTTGCAAGTATGTGATTCATGTTGAAAGTTAACAACTATATGTTTGTAGTAGTTTATTACAACACCTATTGGATAATTGCAAGTATATGATTCATGTTGAAAGTTAACGACTATATGTTTGTGGTAGTTTATTTGAGATTCATGCAAGTATATGAACACTATTATGCCAACATGATGCATATTTTTTATGATCACTTTTAGTGTAGTTGGATCCATTTGGGTATTATGACTCATATGAATTTATGTTGGAATTGGCATCATGATTCAAGTGTAAAACCATGCTTTTGTATTAGTGACAAAAGCAAGCATCTTTGTGAGCTTGTATTAATTCTATGAACATGACTAGATTACGTTTGGTGTTATGCCTAATTGAAACATGTTTTAGGCCTATGTTGTTATCAAACCCATATGATAATATATGCGACACATAATTAAGTTAGATTTACATTTTAAGTGCAAGTTTACATGACTAGATTTAAAACCATGATTCATGTTTAGATATGCTTTATGTTAAGATTATATGCTATTTCAATGCAAGTTCACAAGTGCCAAATTTATGTTAATCAGATCGTTATGTTGCAAGTTCATGCGAACACATACCCCTTTTTGATGTTACTTAGAATATATAAACACCATGTTCTAAGCCTCCCCTTTTTCATGTGGCTAAGTTGGGCTTAAATGTTAAGCCCAACATATGTTATAATATAGTGAACGTATAAAACGAGGGTATTGACGATGGGGTAAAAATATAAAACATATGTGTTGGCATGTCTGTCACATGCCAACGACCTTGAGAACATTTAAGTGGTATAAATAAATTTTACCCAATAAAGCTAAATTTGAATAATGGGCTGCAAATATTTACATATAATAAGAAAAGAGACAAAATATGTAAACTTAGAAAATACGATGTGTTTAACCCGAGGTTGGATTGAGTTGTGACATAAACCTGCCAAGAACTGCCCGGCTGTCCAGTAGTCACAACAATACCTATCCAATGTGGGTGGTTAAACATTGAGCCCAATAAAGACCCGAGGTTAGACTGAGTTGTGGCGTAAGACTGCCCGGACCCAACCGGCAACAGGCAGCCACAACAATATCTGTCTAATGTGAGTGGTTGAGGCTTTAATAAGACAATTAAGGCTGAGTCAGGATTGATAGGATTAAGTAAATTGAATTAATACTTAATCAAATTGAACATGCTAAACTATACAGACTGATTGGGGGTTAGGTTTACAGAACACTTAACCAACTTAGCATGTTGGCTAGAAATAGAAAAACCTAGTAGCGGGGGACCCTTTTCAGCAGTAACCCTACAAGGTGTATCAGGATAACCTGAACTAGGCAGAGTGGGGCACGATTACTGGGCTGACTGTAAGTGGTCAAATCGACGGCGGTGGTGCAACAGTGTAGGTTCTAACGGGGTGCGGGCGTGCACACACTCCGTCGTAGAAAAATAAGGCACTGGGCACCAGTAGTATACCTGTGCATTCTAGAATTGTGTCGGGCCGCCACCATGGGACTTGATACACCCCATGGTGGGACCAGCATAGGTAGCTACAACATCGGGGGCCGTAAGACACATGTAACTATGCGAGTAGGAGACGATCATTAGAAATGGATGACTTCACCCTGATTATGGGGTGTTTGTTGGGAACTAGTTTATGGGGGTGCAGAGATTAATATGGGGTACGATAGTACACTCGACTCTAGACAACTTAACTTAGCTTATAGTGCTCTCCCATTTCCAGTTTGTACTTATCATGCTCATTTCTTTATTCATAGACTGAATAGTCCTAGACTTACTCAGGCTTTATGTCAGACTCTACTTTTCTTTCGTCTTCTTTTCTTCCGTTCCCCCCTCCAGGTCCACAGGGAGGGAATACCGCAGCTTGACCAGTTTTCACATCCAGCTTGAAGAGAAAGAATGTATTGCTTGGATCTCTTTCGTTTTGGACTATGGCTTTGGATAGCAATTATGGGGACTTATGCAGTTTAATTATGTTTTTATGCTTCTTTAAGTTATGTAATCAAGACAGTTATGAAAATGTAATGTTTTTGGAAGTATTGTAAGACAATTATGGCATGGTTTGTGAAACATGTATTTTGATGAAATAAAAGTTGTTGTTGTTTTCCGCTGTTCAAAAATATGTGTATTTATATCTGTCTTGTATATCCGTGACTATACTTATAAACCTCCACCAAAATTAGGGCATTCCCTTTGAGAGTGACCCTAACGGAGGTGGGGTGTTTCAATGTGGAATGGAATAAAATATTTTATAGTTAAAAATATTTTATAGTTAAAAATATTTTATAGTTAAAAATATAACTTTTAACGTGTATATGAATTAGATAAATATTTATAAACAAATCGGACGATTTGTTTATGTACACACATCTGACTGATATTGATAGGGACGATAAATTTTACACATCGCCCAACTGCACAAATAATTCTGTGTTTGTTGTTTGAAAATCCCACATGGGTGTTGGGATGTAATTGGACATACACTAATCCCAATAATTAGTTGCATGTCGATCGATTGATTGACAGGCTGTAGTAAGCGTTAAATATATATATTTGATGCTTATGCAGTGTAGAATGCACTTTGGCTGATGGTTGACCGCGTTTGATTATTGTTGTGTACATATGGTGTATGAAATCCATATATTTACATTATATGGTAATTGACTGTTTCTGATTCCAGTTCAGAAAAGAATAAATATTGTAAAATAACGAATATTTTAAAAATGACGAATATTTTAAAATAATATTCAGTAAAAGATCAAAATATGATTTTGATGTCTGATTTGGGATGAAGACAAATATATTTAAATATATATAGCCGCGTTGATTAGATTAACGCCATTTTGACGTGAACGATATTTATATCGATTTTATTCATTGTTATAATGAATATAAAAAAGGAAATGATTTCAAAATCTAATGTTTTGAAAATATTATCATTTATATATCGATGATATGGAATATTCAATTTTGATTAGAAATTGAATATGAAGTTGAAATCGTTTTGAAAACGAGTTTAAAACGATTTATAAAATACGTTTCAAAAGGAAATCAACGAAATATATTATATATATATTATATATAATATAATGGCCGGAATAGAATGAAATATATATTATATATATAATACAATGGCCTGAATAGAACGCGCTGCGCCGTGGTAGTTCGCGAATTTCGGCCATTGACTTCGAACAGATATTATGGAAGATCTGACTGTCGGATTCTCCTAAAACCAGAACCTTGGGTTCGTATCGAAAATATATTTCTAACGAATATTAGAGATTTGAAATCTATTGGTTGGATTTGGAATTATGTCCAAATCAAATTTGGAAAAGGTCGCTGTAAGTATAGTTCGATGGCAGTTTATAGAAATCGACTGTATTGGCCGTGATAAAATTATTAAAAATATCAATAATTTGTGTAAAATCAGAAAAAATGATTTGGAAAGAATTGGGATGAAAAATTCCATATTTGAAAAGATAAAAATATATTTTTATCAAAATGAACTAGTTTTGAATTAGAATAATAAATCCAATATTTTTAAAACAAATAAATTGGATTTGAAATGGTTTTAAAAATAACCAGGATTTCAAATATATGAATTGGAATGGATTTGAATCGAAATTATGCTCGAAATATTTCGATATTGGATTTCGTGATTATACGGACACTGTGGAGGAATTTGGAAGATATATATATATCGTTATTCCAATACGATATTGGTTGATTTCAGAATTTGATACTGAATATAAGCCGATATATTTTCTATTCAGAGCCTTGTATATAATATCAAATTGGATTTTGGGTTTGTCGTGAATGGTATCTTTAATAATACTGCTCTTAAACCCAATGGAGTTAAGAAAATTAGAAACTGACTGGAGATTAGTTAAGTTGAACGGTTTCCGGGGTATTGATCTGATGTTGGTTTCGGCCTTCGGGGTTAGTACTTGGGGAATTTTTCTCTTGCTAATTTACGGTTAGAGACTATTGGGATGTGAATTGGATTTATCGTGAACTGTGTTTTTAACGACATTCGTTCTTTAACCCGATTTAAAGTGAAATGTGATTTGGAATTTATAAATCTTTTTATTAGGATTTAACATGATTTTTCCAAAGTAAAGTTTTCCCAATTTAATTTATATTAAATTGGAATTGAATGGAATTCGATTTTATAATAATCAAAATGAAATTCTGTGGAGGAAGACTGTTAATATAGATGGAATTTAAAAGGCGTTAACAGTATTCCATTTATATTATTGGTCAGATACGGAAATTGATATCGATTATATATTAATTTGTTCTTTTGTGAAGATTCCCTAATTAATGGAATGTGATGTAGGGTTTGTCGTGAATGGTATCTTTAATAATACTGTTCTTAGACCCTATGGAGTTAAGAAAAATCAGAAATTAACTGGAGGTTTGTTAAGTTGAATGGTTTCCTGGATGATGATCTGATGTTGGTTTCGACCTTCGGGGTTAATACTTAGGGAATTGTTCACTTGCTAATTTACGGTTAGAGACCGATGGAATAGAATGTGATTTTGGGTTTATCGTGAACCGTGTTTTAAATGACATTGGTTCTTTAACCCAGTTAAAGGCAGGATATGATTTCCCAAGTTAAACAATCGTTAATATTGATTTTTGGGAAGATTAAAACCAAGTGAAGTTTTAATGAATCTTTAATTAGATTGAAATGATATCCAAAGGAAGATTAAAGAATAAATTTAAAGAATTTATCTTTGATAAAATTAATGGGAACCTTTCCAAAGTATAAGAATATTCGAATAAAGGAATATTCTGGATTGGAATGAGGCATATGTTGTGTTTTTATAACACTTGTTTATTATATACGCGAGCTATTCAGAAAGACCAGTTTTATCCCATTCTGAATGACAGATTCGACGATGTGTCAAGGATGAAGACGGTGGTTGAAGACCTGAGGTTTTCACATCGTTTGGATGATTACTGATGTCTTGATGGGGTGGTACACCCTAGGCGAGGTAATAAGTGGTGACACGTACTCGGAGATCGACGGATATGCGAGGGCCTCTCCCATGTATTGGACCTATGGGGGACGAATAAGGTTCCTCCAGTTTCGTTCAGACCCAGAACGAAGTTGTAAATGGATGTGTGTCTGACATCGGATTTCATTATGTGTGATTGATATACATCTGTTGCATAGCGTGAATTGCCTGTGTGGCATGCTGAGATGCAAATGATCAAGGCTTTTGTTGAAAAGCAGAGTCTTGTGGTTAATGATTAAAGCACAACTTTAATATAGCGTAGCTTTGTGTAGCATTAATTCGCGAGCCTTACACACCGGTGTGAACCAGAAACAGGAGAGGACATCAGGGAGGGCATGCATTTCCTTCTAGCTAGGAGTGGTGTCAGCGTTTTGCCCGCCATGGCATTTTACTTATGTGGATGATGGATAGCGAGGCGCCTCGGTTATATCTGTCGATCCGGGACCGATGGAGTCATTTGGCTCATTGACGCCCCATAGGGCGGGGAAATGCAGTGTTCAGGCATTTTAATCCACATCGAGTGGACTGGCCCTGACGATCCAAGGGCTTACCTGAGTCTGGGTCTAAGACACGGGCTAGAGCATCTCGAAGCGGTGAGGACGATCCCTTTCCTTGGTTCACAGATGGAAATCCAACTTCCAATACGTAACAATGGCTGTTTTGATTGTAGAGATTAGTATTGGCGACATGATATATGGTACCCATGCCATCTAGGATTGATACATTTATATTTGAAGTTGTTTTAAACACTATGCGCTTATAATAGTATCTAATGATTTGTTTTAACGTACCAAGCATGTTTGGCTATTATAAGGGAAAACCCTATCCCCCGGCTTGCGTTGCATTGTGTGATAGGACTTGGGTCTTATAATAGCTTCATTTTTTCAAAAAGCATTGCGTTGTTTTGTTATATGCACTGGTATTTTTGGGAGGAAACCCATTCCGTGTTATACGGCATGGTCCCTTGATATATCTGATTTAAAGTAAAGTTTTAAATAACTGTTTTAGTTCTCACACCAGTCACATGACTGACCTGGAGTTTATTGTTTTAACCTAAACTCTGGGAGCCCCTATTTTCCACACGGGCAGCTAGTAGTTTTAGTTTTGCAGATTTATATTCACAGGATCCTGGTTTACAACTGGAATGATATTCAGAAAGCTCTTTATCCGCATATTCTTTTCAGTTGTGTTTTGTATTATTTTCCGCTGCATTGTAACTTGTAAATCAATGATATTTAGTAAATGTGCAATATTTATTCATACTCGGTATATTCTTGTATTCTGATGGAATCATTGTAGTAAGCAATGAAATGTTCTTCTATTTGTATTCTGATTTGTCGTGTTCTCAAACTCAATCCTTGCTTTCCTTTATGGGGAAGTTCGGGTCGTCTCAGTTTGGTATCAGAGCTTTGGTTTACAGTGCTCGGAGAACAAGACACGTTAGAACCAAACGAAAGAATTCATCAGAGGTTGGATTAGTAATATCCAATAAGAATAACTCGTTAGAGATGGGATTAGCGGTATCCTAGAACGAGTGTGAAGAGTGATATTTTTAAATTAAAAATGAAAACAAATTTTGTTTTGAAAATTTAAACCAGATTATACGTATTTGAATATTATTTTTATATTGAATTGGACAATCAAGTATATAGAGATTTTAATATACGTCTGATCCACGTGTATTTGAAGCCTCAAATATATTCGATAGATATAGAATCACACGCTAGTCGCCCGGGCATGGTTCTGATGATAGCGATCGCATCATCAGCATTTGTGTTCGAGTTTCGAAAGTGGGATATTTATATATTTCCCATTGACAGTTGTGAGAACCAAAACTAGATTGGTTACTTGTTGTGAATTGGCATCAAAAATCTGATTTTTTGACTATATATCAAAGTTATGAATTTGAAACGTTAATTCACTAATTAGTTGATGGTTGTGTTGTATGATTATTTGTTATCTAATAAAACCATTATGTGAAAGAACAGTAAATTCAGCCAAATGGTACCAAATATTGAACTGTATTGAAAATTGATTGCTAATGCACGCATATACATGTGTATCTATTGAACAGGTCATTGCAAAGAGGATAGAGCAGAGGAATAAAATTGTTTGTCCGATAAATAGGTACATTTTTATTGTATTTCTTGGGGTTTTGATGATTTTATGAGCCGATTGGCTGTTTCTTTTTCTTTTTGGATTGGAAAGGCCTGTATGGAAAATTCGGGATTTTTCCGGTGCTCCTGTGCATGGGTGGTTATGGCGAAATTTTTTGAAAATTTAGGGTGTTAGCCAAATTTTTGAGAAATTGGAAATTTCATGGAAACTGAAAAGTTGGAGAACTTAAGCCATAATGGAAATAATGAAAGTTGAGTTGGTTTGTAAAACAACTTTCAGCTCCATTATTTTTCGAGGACGAAAAGATTTCAAGTGGGGGAGATTGTAATAACCCGGAAAATCCGAGCCAATTAAAATTTTTTATTTTGGCAATTTTAGTGAATTTTGGAAATTTAAAATGTATTATTTTAAACAATGATGATGAGACATTTTTTTTGAATAGAATTGGAATGTATATATTTATTTGGATTGTCGTTAGAATATAAATATTTATTTTTAATTATAAAAGGAATTGAAAATGGCGCGGCAGTTTGAAATTTCAATTTCAAATTTCAAATGAATGTACAGGATTCGAAATAAACCGGATTTTGGCGAAACCAAAAATAATAGAATCAATTTGAGAATATCTTTCAAACGAATCTGAAAAATCAAAATTTCATAGCGTGAATAAAAAATAATGCCCAGTTGAAAATTCAGAATAGTCGATATGGAATTTTGGCCCTTAAAAATGGAAATTTTGCAAACGACCTCCGTTTTCAACGGAACCACTTTTTTTGGATTCGGGATGTCAAGTTATTGCTTGTTTCCAAAATTCGTAATTTTCAGAATTAATATGTGAGCGTGGCGTAAGAAAACGTGTTTTAACAATTTTAGTCAATTTGGATCGACCAGAAAATGGCCATTTTTCAAACTGTCTGCAAATTTGACGAAATTAGTTTTTAGGACCGTATCATCAATACGAAGCTAGAAATATTTTTTTGGAATTTTTAGAGCCCGTACGTAGCCCCGGTAAATTGAAATGCGTGTTCAAATTCAATATATGGAGTTATATTTTGATTTTGATGGAAACTGATCGAAACGGTCGAATTGGCTTAACGGACATATCCCATTGTGTTCGGAATGGGGGTAATTAGTTAGGGACGACAGTCAGTGGGTTTGATTTGGGGTTCAAAACAAAAAGTTACTTTTTGGAATTTAATTTAGTAAAATATATATTTATATTACCTTGGTCAACCCTTCACCCTCATTCTCCCCATTGTAAAAATTTAAAGAAAATAAAAAAACAACGCCGCTCCCTACCCATCGCCCTCCCCCACCGTCACGGTCCCCTCCACCGCACCCTCCAACTCCGGCGGTCCCCCTCCCACGCCCAGCGAGCACCACGACCGCCCCCTCCTCGACGCGCAGCCCCACGAAAACCCTACCCCATCGAACCCTAAACTGCCGCCAGCCCTTTTAGGGCCCATCGCCGACACTAGACCCGAAACCCGCCCCCTTTCCTCCACCGACACGACACCAGGCCGCCATCGAAGACAGCACCCGACGCCAAAGCTTCCCCTTTCTTCGATAAACAAGATTTTGTGAGTTTTTTTCTATTTTCTTTCTAATTTTATTACCAATATAAAGTTATAATTTTTTGTATTTAAAGTTTGGATTTTTAATATTTTAAAATTTTAATTTTTAAAAAGATGAAGTTTTGATTTTTTTTAAATGTATAAAGACGAGATTTTTAGAAATATAAAATGAAAATTTTATCGTATGAGTCATAATGTATTTTTAGTTATATATAAAAAAGAACTCGATTATTATATTATAGAGATAATAAAAATATGATTTTTATATTATACGGACAATAAAAAATATGATTTTTATATTATAGAGATAATAAAAATATGACTCTTATATTATAGAAATAATAAAAATATGATTTATATATTATAGAGATAATAAAAATATGATTTTTATATTATAGAGACAATAAAAATATGATTTTTATATTATAGAAATAATAAAAATATGATTTATATATTATAAAGATAATAAAAATATGATTTTTATATTATAGAAATAATACAAATATGATTTGTATATTATAGAGATAATAAAAATATGTTTTTTTATTGTTTGAAAGGCGATGTAAAAATGTAATTTTCATTATATATAAAGCACTATAAAAATATAATTTTTCTAAAGTGGTAGCGAAGTAAAAATAGAATTTTTACATAAGGTAAAGTATAGATTTTTATAGCGAAGGAAAATATAATTTTTATATAGAAAGAAGCGTTGTAAAAATATATGATTTTTATATATGAAGTGTCATATTAAAAATGTGATTTTTAAAATAAAAATCATATTAAAAATGTGATATTTAATGTGAACAGTGGGAAAAGGTCGCATTGGAATTTTGGACAAATCTGGACCGTTAAGAAATAAAGAATGGAGGAGTGGAACCCTCGGTGAGAACTTCTCACTTTTTATTTATTTTCTAGTTAAAATATATACTAGGATGCAGACGGTGCTTAGCAGCACCCGACACCCGTCGTCCACAAACCATGGATGACTTGTTTGTTTGATTGATGTGTTGTGAAAGTTGATTGTGTGATGTGGAATAGAATAAAATATTTTATAGTTAAAAATATTTTATAGTTAAAAATATAATTTTTAACATGTATATGAATTAGATAAATATTTATAAACAAATCGGACGATTTGTTTATGTACACACATTTGACTGATATTGATTGGGACGATAAATTTTACACATCGCCCAACTGCACAAATAAATCTATGTTTGTTGTTTGAAAATCCCACACGGGTGTTGGTATGAAATTGGACATACACTAATCCCAATAATTAGCTGCATGTCGATCAATTGATTGACAGGCTGTAGTAAGCGTTTAATATATATATTTATATATTTGATGCTTATGCAGTGTAGAATGCACTTTGGCAGATGGTTGACTGTGTTTGATTGTTATTGTGTACATATGGTGTATGAAATCCATTTAATCACATTATATGGTAATTGACTGTGTCTAATTCCAGTTCAGAAAAGAATAAATATTGTAAAATAACGAATATTTTAAAAATATCGAATATTTTAAAAGAATATTCAATAAAAGATCAAAATATGATTTTGATGTCCGATTTGGGATGGACACGAATGTATTTAAATATATATAGCCGTGTTGATTAGATTAACGCCATTTTGACGTGAACGATATTTATATCGATTTTATTCATTGTTATCATGAATATCAAAAAGGAAATGATTTCAAAATCTAATGTTTTGAAAATATTATCATTTATATATCGATGATATGGAATATTCAATTTTGATTAGAAATTGAACATGAAATTGGAATCGTTTTGAAAACGAATTTAAAACAATTTATAAAATACGTGTCAAAAGGAAATCGACGAAATATATATTATATATATTATATATATATATATATATTATAGAATGGCCTGAATAAAACGAAATATATTATATTATATTATATATATATATATATAATGGCCTGAATAGAACGCGCCACGCCGTGGCAGTTCACGAATTTCGACCATTGACTTCGAACAGACATTACGGGAGATCCGACCGTCGGATTCTCCTAAAACCGGAACCGTTGGGTTCGTATCGAAAAGAGCTTTCTAACGAATATTATAGATTTGAAATATATCAGTTGGATTTGGTATTATGTCCAAATCAAATTTGGAAAAGGTCGTTGTAAGTGCAGTTTGATGGCAGTTTATGGAAATCGACTGTACTGGTCTTGATAAAATTATTAAAAATATCAATAATTTGTGTAAATCATAATCAATGATTTGGAAAGAATTGAGATGAAAAATTCCATATTTGAAAAGATAAAAATAGATTTTTATCAAAATGAACTAGTTTTGAATTAGAATAATAAATCCAATATTTTTAAAACAAATAAATTGGATTTGAATTGGTTATAAAAATAACCAGGATTTTCAATATATGAATTGGAATGGATTTGAATCGAAATTATGCTCGGAATATTTTGATATTGGATTTCGTGATTATACGGACATTGTGGAAGAATTTGGAAGATATATACATATACATACATACATACATATATATATATATATATATCGTTATTCCAATACGATATTGGTTGATTTCAGAATTTGATATTGAATATAAGCCAATATATTTTCTATTCAGAGCCTTGTATTTAACATCAAATTGGATTTGGGGTTTGTAGTGAATGGTATCTTTAATAATACTGTTCTTAAACACAATGGAGTTAAGAAAATTATAAACTGACTGGAGATTAGTTAAGTTGAATGGTTTCCGGGGTATTGATCTGATGTTGGTTTTGGCCTTCGGGGTTAATACTTAGGGAATTGTTCTCTTGCTAATTAACGGTTAGAGACCGATGGGATGTGAATTGGGTTTATCATGAACTGTGTTTTTAACGACATTCGTTCTTTAAACCGATTTACAGTGAAATGTGATTTGGAATTTATAAATCTTTTTATTAGGATTTAACAGGATTTTTCCAAAGTAAAGTTTTCCCAATTTAATTTATATTAAATTGGAATTGAATTGAATTCGATTTGATAATAATCGATGTAATAACCCGGAAATGCGAGCCAATTTAAATTTTTTATTTTGGCAATTTTAGTGAATTTTGAATATTTAAAATGAACTATTTTAAATAATATCGACGAGAAATTCATTTGAAAAGAATTCGAACGTATATATTTATTCAATCGTCGTTAGAATATAAATATTTATTTTAAATTATAAAAGGAACTGAAAATGGCGCGGTAGCTCGAAAATTCGATTTCAAACTTCAAATGAGTGTACAAGATTCAAAATAAACCGTATTTTAGTGAAACCAAAAATATTAGAATCTAATTGAGAATATCTTTCCAACGAATCCGAAAAATTGAAATTTCATAGCGAGAATCAAAAGATATGTCCAGTTGAAAATTCAGAATAGTCACTTTGGAATTCTGGCCCTTAAAAATGGAAATTTTGCAAACGACCTCAGAATTCGATGAAACCACTTTTGTTAGATCCGCGATGTCAAATTATTGCTAGGTTCAAATTTCGTAATTTTTTGAATCAATATGTGAGCGTGACAAAGGAAAACGCATTTGACCAGTTTTAGTTGATTTTAATCGACTGGAAAATGACCATTTTTCAAACAGTCTCAGAATTTGTCGAAACTGGTTTTGTTAGGACCGTATCGTCAATACGAAGTTAGAAAATATTTTTCGGGAATTTTTAAAGTCTGTATGTGGGCACGGTAAATTGAAATGCGCGTTCGAATTCAAAATATAGAGTTATATTTTGATTTTGACGAAAACTGATCGAAACGGTCGAATCAGCTTACGATACATATCCCATTGTGTTCATAATGGGGGTAATTAGCTATAGACGACAGACGGTGGGCCTCGTTTAGAGGTCGAATAAAAAAGTCAAATTTATGAAATTAAATAATTAAATATATATTATATTATATAACACCTTACCCTCACACTCTCTTTCTCCCTCCCCATTCCCCCGTCGTTCAATCGAAGATTAAAAAAAAAGGGAAAGGGGGCGGAGCGCCGCCCCACCATCCATCGCGCCGTCAAAGAGGGGCCATCGGCATCGAGCGCGCCTCCCTCCCCTCGACCTGCCTTCTCCTCCTGCCCCGTCTTCCTCTCCTCCCCCTCTTCTAAATCGATCGCCCGCCCTCCCTCTCGAACCCCAATCCCCTAAACTCCCAAAACCGCGACACCATGCCCCGATCCCCCAAACCACCCACTTCCGATGCACCCCCACCACCTGCGACGGCGCAGACATCCGGCGCCGCCCTACCTCCGAAGCACAAAGTGAGTTTTTACTTATTTTAATTTAAATTAATTAGTTTTAAAAATCAGTTTCTTTTATATAACTTGCATTGGATTTTCTTTTCTGATTTTTATATGAAATGCGAATAGAAATGCTTTGATTTTTAAGTAGAAATGTTTTGATTTTTGATTTGAAAAGAATAGATTTTTATTTAAAAACAAGACGAGATTTTTATTTGTTTAAAGATTAGATTTTCATTTGTTTAAAGAAATGATTTTTATAAAGTAAAAAGGTGATATTTTTAATGTAGAAAAGAAATGATTTTTATAAAGTAGAAAGGTTGATTTTTTAACATATGAAAAGGTTGAATTTTTAACATTTGAAAGGATAAAAATATCATCTTTATTCATATAGGATAACCATATAAAAATTTGATTTTTATATAATAGAAAGAATAAAAATACATTTTTATTTTATTTTATATAGATAGTAAAAATTCGATTTTTAAATTATAGAAGGGATAAAGAAATGATTTTTATAGTGAAATAGCGAAAAGATTACATCTTTGAAGTAGGAAAGATATGATTTTTATATTAAAAAAAATATTATGATTTTTATCATATGTGAAATATAAAAATATGATTTTTATAAAGCAGAAGTATTAAAAATATAATTTTTATATAATAGAGAATATAAAAATATTATCTTTATATATGAAGTAGAAATATAAAAATATAATTTTTAAATAGAAGAAGCGTTGTAAATATATATGAAGAAGAAATAAAAATATGATTTTTATTTATTAGAATGAAGCAATAAAAATATATTTTTTATTATAAATAGCGGGACAAAGACTGCATTGGAATTTCAAACCGATCCAGACGGTTCAGCAGCTCAAAAGCAAAGCACGGCGGAGTGGAACCCTATAACACCCCACCTCCGTTAAGGACACCCACAAAGGGAATGCCTTAACTTTGGTGGAGCGTTTTAGTAGACAGAACAGAAATTTACAAGACAGATAAACAATACTTGAGAAATTATAACTTTATTACAGCGGAAAACAGAAAGCAGTATGGTTACATCTTTACCAAAAACTCAAGTACATAAATATCAGTCTTGTTCAGAAAATCATCAGAGTACAAAACTTTAAAATCATAATCCCCACAGAAGCTGCCATAAAGAGTCAAGCCATACTTTAAGCACTCTGAGTACTTCAAGCAGAAGAAATCCGGATCAAGCTAAAGTATTCCCTCCTTGGAAAACCTGGGGGGGGGGGGGGGGTTGGGGACGGAAGAAAAAGGGGCGAAAACAAGCAAGGTCAGACATAAAGTCTGGCAACTCCAGTGACTTTCAGCATATGAACAGATAATAATAATCATGGCATGCAAATAAAAATGGATGAGAGGTAACAGTAACAGGAGCAGCAGATGTACTTAGGTTAGACAGAAGAAACAAAAATACATTACTTTTCATCTCTCTGCACTAATACTAGTATAACAGGATTAGGTGTCACCCTAATGTCTAAACTGAAGCAGAAACAGGAACAGAATAATTTCCACAGAAACAGAACGCTAATAATGGGCCTCTAAAACCTGAACAGAAACAAACAGTAGCAGAATGCTGATAATGGGCCTTTACCACCCGAACAGAATCAAACAGAAACAGAATGTTAATAATGGGCCTATACCACCCGAACAGAAACAGACAGAAACAGAATGCTAATAATGGGCATTTACCACCCGAACAGAAGGTACAGAAACAGAAACAGATTAATCCCTACGGAAACAGAATGTAGAATTAGGTGTACACTAGTAAAAGGGCCTTTACCACCCGAACAGACGATACCACGCAGACAGGTGTTGCCACCCAACAGAAACAAACGGTACCAACAGAAACAGACAGAACTAAGTGTACCCTAAAACCCTACCCCAAGCGATCGGCTCCCTAATACATAAATACCCTGTGTCGGCTCCACAATAGGGTGTATCACTCCCTAAAGTGACAACCAATTGGCACAGACCTATTTACAGATGTCACGGCGTCTAACATCCTCAGAGGCAGACCGGGATCCATGCACGCACATGACCCGGTTGGAACGCACCATCAACACCCCTCGCCATTATCAGAATGAACCACTTATAATTAGTTCAGTAAGCGTGCCCGGACCCTACCTACTGTTGGGTCAAAGTTTTGATACCAGAAAGGGTTACTGACTAATATGTGTCCCAAACAACAGATGACACAAGTAATTTCCCTCCTAACCTTGTGTCCCCAGACTAACAGATTTCATATTAACTTGTTTACAAGTTCAGACATACAGAGTTTAGATCAACTAGTTCACAGATTAGACAAGTTTTCAGACTAACGGATCAGATATACAGATTTACAGATTTTTCTAACTCTGTAATTGGGCCTACAGATTCACGAAACAGGTTTGTTAAATTCATTAGTCCAATTGGTTTAACCCTATCCACCCAACACGTTTTAGACATCATATTTATCCCAGATTTGCATTAATTAAATATTAATGCACGGACCTCTCACATTAGGTCGGTAGCTTGTGGCCGCTGGATATGCCGGGCGGTTCCGGCCAGACTTCTGCCACAAGCCAGACCTAACCTCGTGTCTAAGCATATTTTAGTTATGCCTACAACCTCTCACATTAGACTGACAGTTTGCGATCGCTGGTTAAGCCGGTTGGTTCCGGGCAGACTTCTACCGCAAACAGAGTCTAACCTCGTGTCATAGCCAATTCATTTCAATACAGATTTTTTAGATATCAGACTAATTCTGTGTATTTAACAGATTGAACTTCTTCATATAACAGATTAATCAAATTTCCATGTTCTACCAATTCTTTGGTCGAGCTTACGGATTTCCATACTCATATTACCATTTTCTAGTTTCAACAGATCATACAATTCAACAGGTTGCAGATCTAGTAGTTTAAGCGATTCAACAGATAACAGATTTCGCAGTTTAGGCAATTCAACGATTTTAGCAGATAACGGATTAGGCAATTCAACAGTTTTAGCAGATAATAGATTTAGCAGATTATATATATCTAAAACTCTATTTACATATCTTGCCTAATCATAAATTTATCCTAAACTTTCATGCCCAAATCAAGGTCATAATTCATAATACAATATATGCCCCAAATCTTAGCCTTAATATTCCCTTTTACAGTTCATGTCAAAACTAGATCTAATATTCTAGTTTACCACTATGTCCATGTAAATCATTCTCTATTATAGCCAATTCAGATTATGTCAACATATTTACTATGCCAGATTTACTTAATTAAGCTACGCCCAATCCCCGTATAACATGTTTCCACTAGTTCTCTAAATACTCATGAAATGGCCCTATAGGCTTGATGTACATAACAGTGAATGGGAATAAACTAGCAAAGTTACATACTAAATATGTGATCCAACATCATTAAGGGTATAGGCATAAGAAACTAACAGCAATAGTTATAGGCAACTAACCACAATAGTCATGGGCGACTAATCACATTAGTTTCTTATTCAATGTCATAGGCAATAGTCTCATAGGCGTGAATCATAGTCATAGACAATAGTCTCATAGGCATGAATCATAGTCATAGGCAATAGTCTCATAGTCTTGAATCATAGTCATAGGCAATAGTCTCATAGTCAATGAATCATAGTCATGGGCAATAGTCTCATAGGCAACAGTTTCATGTCCAATTATGCATTATTATTTGTCCCAAAATATAGCGTTCGTGCATTAATCTCTTATGAGATTCTGCGTGGCTCGTAGTAGCCTGGCTTTAGAACAGAAAGAAGAAAGAGGTACAGAATAGCCACAGAGAAACAAATCTGACAGATAAGAATATAGATAACCTCAGATTCAGATTTATAATCATGCCACAACCATAATTAAAGTTTATATCGGAAAATAACTGTACTTGCCTTTCGTGGTTTTAGGAAAAGATAATAAACTGTTGTTGATGCAGAAATGCTGAATTATTCCTCTTTAATTGTTGTCGCTCTAAACATGGATTTGAGATTTGATTTAGCTTTTAATCTATTCAGGTTGGAAGAAGATTCATCAGTCCAAGTTTTGATTCCAGCAGGGTAGCGACGCCATTTTTATTTTTAATTAGAACAGAGGCAGAATATAGACAGAATGAAATGGTGTGGAGAGAATGAGGCTAGGGGTGAGTTTATATAGGATTAGACGGACGAATCTAGACAGAAACGAGACCGGATACATCAGAATGAACCAGGTTAAAAAAACTGGGTTTCGGGAGCAGGTCGACCTGGTCTGGCCAGGTCGACCCCCAGGTCGACACTGTGGTCGACCTGACCCTGGGAGGTCGACACTATGGTCGACCCCCAGGTCGACCTGGTCCATGGACGGGGATTTTACCGCCCAGCCTGTTCTGGGATTTTGAATTCGAATTTTCGAGCTTTTTTTTATTCTGAAATTCTCTGAAACTTCGGAGGGCCATATCTCCCTCATACGGACTCCGTTTCTCGAAAACTCGGACTCGTTTCCAAGCAGAAGTTCGAGATGAATGCAATGGCGTAATCCATTTCCCTTGATTCTTATTTTAAAAATTAATTATTCTCTGATCTGTTACCTATACGTTCACAGAAAATACGGGGTGTTACATTCTCCCCTCCTTAAAGGTCCCCGAAATCTTCAAGTTAAGAAGAATGTGTCCTACCATCCAGTCGTCCATCTACTCAACCATCATCCACAAGCATCCATTGTCCTTAGAAAACTTCTAATGTTGTATGAACATATGCAAAAGTGTGTGTATATGTTCCTTATCTAATGCAAAGATCAGGCGATCCACTTATTCAGTTGACCTCCTTAATGCGAATTATGTTAGTGCCATGAGTCCAACATGTATGCAATTTTCCTATTTGATATTATTCTTATATGAGTGACAACCATTCATTCATATGCAACATCCATGTGATGAGTCAATCATTTTGCATCCACAGAAATTGAAAATGCTCACACATCCATATGCAGTATGAGAGTGTTTTCGAGCCGATCTAGTGCCTAGTGTGTGTATATGCATCCACGGGAAACCACTAGCAACCACTTGCATCCACTTGCAAACATCAAACATAACATGTCTCAAACACATATTTACATCCATAGGATTCCTATCTATAGGTTGAAGACTCGATTGATAGGATACAGTCGAGTGATGGGAGCGAGTGCAGATAAACAAAAACTTGGTTTCCATTAGACCTTGGTTGAGAGACAAATTCCCCTAAGTATCAACCCCGAAGACCGAAATCAACATCAGATTGACACCTAGAGGATTACCCCCTTTAGACAATGCCAAAACTGGAAATCTCAACCTTATCAGAAATATTCAGATATTTACAGATTACTGGTACAGATCAGATCACTAAATGATTCTTAGGAAACTAAGCATGATAAAAACCCAGAATGTATGCGTCATAGTCAACTTAACGCTCAACACAGATACCGAACTTACCACAATTGGATGAGTCATAACCCTTATGGGTCAGCGGAATCAGAAACAATACTAGTATTCAAGTGCAGAGTATCGATTAAAGAATCGAAATGCCAGAATCAGAAAAGAGTTTTAACTCGAAAATCAGATAAAGAAATTAAACCTCCTACAGAAAGTTTTCCTATTTCTATCCTATCCACTAGCCTCGAGAGTGTTCGCCTGCCTTCCAGAAGTTGGTCCTACCCTCTGCCCTTGCCCTCGTTTCTTCGGACAGTCCCTAGTGAAGTGTCCCATCTCACCACAGTTGAAGCAAGTGCCCTTTCTTTTTCTGCAATCCTTGTTCAGATGAGTCGAGCTTCCACAAGTAAAGCACTTTTTCTTCTTCTTATCTTCAGACTTTTCACCCTTCTTTTGTGTTTCCTTTTTGGGCCATGCTTTCTTGTTCTGTGGTTTTTTCTTCTTTGCTTCTTTCTTGTCGTTGTCTTCCTTGTGCAGTAGTACCATATCCACCAATCTCTCGTAAGTCGCTCCCATGGGTACATGGGTCATGGCTAGGCTGTGCAGTGGCTCGTTCAATCCTTTAACAAAGCGGAGAGCCTTTTTATGCTGGGTGTTGACTAAATCTAGCCCGAACCTGGCTAGTTGGTTGAACTGATTGACGTATTCCCTGACCGTCATACTTCCTTGCTTAAGAGATAAGAACTTTTCCAGTTGTAGACTTCGTTCAGCTTGCGAGAGGAATTTCACCTCAAACCTTGTTCTGAAATCCATCCACGTTTCAACCGGTCTCTCGGCGTTAGTGACTTCCCACCAATAGGAAGCTTCGTCCTTGAGTAACCACACCGCCAATTGTACCTTCTGCCCATCGTCCACCTCGAAGATAACGAATAGATCCTCAGTTTCTTTGAGCCAGTTCCTAGCTTCTACGAATGATTCAGTTCCCTTGAAATCCTTTCCGCCCATGGCCCTAAAATCTTTACAGATCTTTGAAAAAGCAATTGCACGAGGAGGGGGCGGAGGAGGAGGAATCGCTGCAGCTGGAGGAGGGATATCCGCTGGGCCTGCATCGTTGGCCCTAGCCTCTAAGTACCTCCTGAACCAGCCAGGTATTGGCACGCCCTCTGGAAAGTTAAGATTCCCAGACATGCTGGAATGAAAGAGAAAGATTTAAAACGGAGAACGGAAAAGATAGATATATGGCTTTTTGGGGATTATGTTTTTCAAAATAAACTTTATTTTTGAAAATACTTCCTTTTTAAAACCTTTTTGAAAATAGTTTTCAAAAACTTTTTTATCTAATCTGGTAACCTTCAGCTCTGATACCAAGTGTAACACCCCACCTCCGTTAAGGACACTCACAAAGGGAATGCCTTAACTTTGGTGGAGCGTTTTAGTAGACAGAACAGAAATTTACAAGACAGAAAACAATACTTGAGAAATTATAACTTTATTACAGCGGAAAACAGAAAGCAGTATGGTTACATCTTTACCAAAAACTCAAGTACATAAATATCAGTCTTGTTCAGAAAATCATCAGAGTACAAAACTTTAAAATCATAATCCCCACAAAAGCTGCCATAAAGAGTCAAGCCATACTTTAAGCACTCTGAGTACTTCAAGTAGAAGAAATCCGGATCAAGCTAAAGTATTCCCTCCTTGGAAAACCTGGGGGGGGGGGGGAACGGAAGAAAAAAGGGCGAAAACAAGCAAGGTCAAACATAAAGTCTGGCAACTCCAGTGACTTTCAGCATATGAACAGATAATAATAATCATGGCATGCAAATAAAACTGGATGAGAGGTAACAGTAACAGGAGCAACAGATGTACTTAGGTTAAACAGAAGAAACAGAAATATATTACTTTTCATCTCTCTGCACTAACACTAGTATAACAGGATTAGGTGTCACCCTAATGTCTAAACTGAAGCAGAAACAGGAAAAGAATAATTTCCACAGAAATAGAACGCTAATAATGGGCCTTTACCACCAGAACAGAAACAGACAGAAGCAGAATGCTGATAATGGGCCTTTACCACCCGAACAGAAACAGACAGAAATGGAATGTTAATAATGTGCCTTTACCACACGAATAGAAACAGACAGAAACATAATGCTAATAATGGGCCTTTACCACCCAAACAGAAGGTACAGAAACATAAACAGATTAATCCCTACGGAAACAGAATGTAGAGTTAGGTGTACACTAGTAAATGGGCCTTTACCACCCAAACAGACGGTACCACGTAGACAGGTGTTGCCACCCAACAGAAACAGACGGTACCAACAGAAACAGACAGAACTAAGTGTACCCTAAAACCCTACCCCAAGCGATCGGCTCCCTAATACATAAATACCCTGTGTCGGCTCCACAATAGGGTGTAACACTCCCTAAAGTGACAACCAATTGGCACACACCTATTTACAGATGTCACGGCGTCTTACATCCTCAGAGGCAGACCTGGATCCATGCACGCACATGACCCGTTTGGAACGTACCGTCAACACCCCTCGCCATTATCAGAATGAACCACTTATAATTAGTTCAGTAAGCGTGCCCGGACCCTACCTACTATTGGGTCAAAGTTTTGATACTAGAAAGGGTTACTGACTAATATGGGTCCCAAACAACAGATGACACAAGTAATTTCTCTCCTAACCTTGTGTCCCCAGACTAACAGATTTCAGATTAACTTGTTTACAAGTTCAGACATACAGAGTTCAGATCAACTAGTTCACAGATCAGACAAGTTTCTAGACTAACGGATCAGATATAAAGATTTAACAGATTTACAGATTTATCTAACTTTGTAACTGGGCCTACAGATTCACGAAACGGGTTTGTAAATTCATTAGTCTAATTGGTTTAACCCTATCCACCCAACACGTTTTAGACATTATATTTATCCCAGATTTGCATTAATTAAATATTAATGCACAGACCTCTCACATTAGGTCGGCAGCTTGTGGCCGCTGGATATGCCGGGCGGTTCCGGGCTGACTTCTGCCACAAGCCATACCTAAGCTCGTGTCTAAGCATATTTTAGTTATGCCTACAACTTCTAACATTAGACTGACAGTTTGTGGTCGCTGGTAAAGCCGGTTGGTTCCAGGCAGACTTCTACCGCAAACAGAGTCTAACCTAGTGTCATAGCCAATTCATTTCAATACAGATTTTTCAGATATCAGACTAATTCTGTGTATTTAACAGATTAAACTTCTTCATAGGATATAATAGATTAATCAAATTTCCATGTTCTACCAATTCTTAGGTCGAGCCTACGGATTTCCATACCCAGATTACCATTATCTAGTTTCAACAGATCATACAATTCAACAGGTAGCAGATCTAGCAGTTTAAGCGATTCAACAGATTTAGCAGATAACAGATTTCGCAGTTTAGGCAATTCAACGGTTTTTGCAGATAACGGATTAGGCAATTCAACAGTTTTAGCAGATAATAGATTTAGCACATTATATAAATCTAAAACTCTATTTACATATCTTGCCTAATCATAAATTTAGCCTAAACTTACATGCCCAAATCAAGGTCATAATTCATAATACAATATATGCCCCAAATCTTAGCCTTAATATTCCCATTTACAGTTCATGTCAAAACTAGATCTAATATTCTAGTTTACCACTATGTCCATGTAAATCATTCTCTATTATAGCCAATTCAGATTATGTCAACATATTTACTATGCCAGATTTACTTAATTAAGCTACGCCCAATCCCCGTATAACATGTTTCCACAAGTTCTCTAAATACTCATGAAATGGCCCTATAGGCTTGATGTACATAACAGTGAATGGGAATAAACTAGCAAAGTTACATACTAAATATGTGATCCAACATCATTAAGGGAATATGCATAAGAAACTAACAACAATAGTTATAGGCAACTAACCACAATAGTCATGGGCGACTAATCACAATAGTTTCTTATTCAATGTCATAGGCAATAGTCTCATAGGCGTGAATCATAGTCATAGGCAATAGTCTCATAGGCATGAATCATAGTCATAGGCAATAGTCTCATAGTCTTGAATCATATTCATAGGCAATAGTCTCATAGTCAATGAATCAAAGTCATGGGCAATAGTCACATAGGCAACAGTTTCATGTCCAATTATGCATTATTATTTGTCCCAAAATTTAGCGTTCGTGTGTTAATCTCTTATGAGATTCTGCGTAGGCTCGTAGTAGCCTGGCTATAGAACAGAAAGAAGAAAGAGGTACAGAATAGTCACAGAGAAACAGATCTGACAGATAAGAATATACATAACCTCAGATTCAGATTTATAATCATGCCACAACCGTAATTAAAGTTTATATCGGAAAATAACTGTACTTGCCTTTCGTGGTTTTAAGAAAGGATAATAAACTGTTGTTGATGCAGAAATGTTGAATTATTCCTCTTTAATTGTTGTCGCTCTAAACTTGGATTTGAGATTTGATTTAGCTTTTTATTCTATTCAGGTTGGAAGAAGATTCATCAGTCCAAGTTTTGATTCCAACAGGGTAGTGACGCCATTTTTATTTTTAATTAGAACAGAGGCAGAATATAGACAGAATGAAATGGTGTGGAGAGAATGAGGCTAGGGGTGAGTTTATATAGGATTAGGCGGATGAATCTAGATAGAAACGAGACCGGATACATCAGAATGAACCAGGTTAAAAAAAACTGGGTTTCGGGAGCAGGTCGACCCCCAGGCCGACACTATGGTCGACCTGGTCTGGCCAGGTTGACCCCCAGGTCGACACTGTGGTCGACCTGACCCTGGGAGGTCGACATTATGGTCGACTGGGTCCATGGGCGGGAATTTTCCCACCCAGCATGATCTGGGATTTTGAATTCGAATTTGAATTCGAATTTTCGAGCTGTTTTTGATTCCGAAATTCTCTGAAACTTCGGAGGGCCATATCTACCTCATACGGACTCCGTTTCTCGAAAACCCGGACTCGTTTCCAAGCATAATTTCGAGATGAACGCAATGGCATAACCCGTTTCCCTTGATTCTTATTTTAAAAATTAATTATTCTCTGATCTATTACCTATACGTTTATAGAAAATACGGGGTGTTACAAACCCTCTGTGAGAACTTCTCACCTTTAATTTTCTTTTTCTAGTTAATAATATATACTAGGATGCAGACGATGTTTAGTAGCACCCGACACCCGTCGTCCACAGACCATGGACGGCTTGTATGCTTGTTTGATGTGTTGTGGAGTTTGTTTGTGATGTTGGTGTGAAATAGATAATAAAACATTCATGTATTGAAATAAATCAATTATCATTAAAAAAATAATTTTTAACGTGAATGTGAATAAATAAATATTCATTTACAAACCGGACGGTTTGTTTATGAACACCTATTTAAAGGACATTGATTGGGACGATAAATTTTACACATCGCCCAACCGCACAAATAATATTCAGTGTTTGTGGATTGAAACCCCACACGGGTGTTGGGATGATATTTGGCATACACTAATCCCAATTATCTAATTGTATGTCGATCGATTGGTCGACAGACTGTGTAAGCGTTAATTATTTATATTTAATGCTTATGCAGTTGTGTGGTGCACTTTGGATGATGGTTGATTATTTATCGTTGCTATTATATACATGTGTTGTATGGAATCCATATAATTAACATTATATGGTAATTGATTGGGCCTCATTCCAATTGGGAAAATAAAGAATATTATAAAATAAAGATTCATGTGTTGAACGAAATATCTTAACAATAAAATTTACATCTTTATCATATATAAAATTAGAAACTAACTGGAAAATAGATAAGATGAGTGGTCTCCTGGGTATTGATCTGATGTTGGTTTCGACCTTCGTGGTTAATACTTAGGGAATCGCACTCTTGCTAATTTACGGTTGGAGTCTGATTTAAAAATTTAACGATAGAAATCAAAATTTTATAAAATATATTACATAACAAAAATAGTTATTTGTTGACAGTACTCATTTGTTGAGATTAGTCATGTGTTGAAAGAAATATAGATTCATTTGTTGAATAGAATAAATATTCATTTGTTGAATAGAATAACGAAGTTATTGAAATATATAAAGCCGTGTTGATTAGAGATGCGCTATTTTGGACGCGAACGATATTTATATCGATTATATTCGTTTTTATAATGAATATTGAAAAGAGATTTAAAAATCGAATATTTATAAAATGAATTTAAATTGAATTGAATAGAAATGAATTCAAATTGAATTGAATAGAAATGAATTCAAATTGAATTGAATAGAAATGAATTTAAATTGAATTGAATAGAAATGAATTCAAATTGAATTGAATAGAAATGAATTCAAATTGAATTGAATAGAAATGAATTCAAATTGAATTGAATAGAAATGAAGTCGAATTGAATTGAACAGAAAAGAAATTCGAATTGAATTGAATGAATTAGAAATTCGAATTGAATTGAAATTGAATAGAAATCAATTTGAATGAATTGAAAACAAATTGAAATAGAATTAAAAATATCAATTTGAAATGAATTCAAATTGAATTGAAATTGAATTGAAATTGAAATCGATTTGAATTGAAATCAAATTGAAATGAATGTAAAAAGAATTTATAATGGAAAATTTAATTTTGATTTGAATTTGAAATGAAAGTTGAAATTGTTGTTGAAACAAATTTGAAACGATTTACAAAATTCATTTTAAAAGCGAAATCGACGAAATATATATAATATATATAGTATATATATAATGGCCTGAATAAAACGCGCCGCGCCGCGGCAGTTCGTGAATTTCGAACATTGACTTCGAACGGACATTACGCGAGATCCGACCGTCGGATTCTCGTAAAACCTGAACCGTTGGCTTCGTATCGAAAAGAGATTTCTAAAGAATATTAGAAATTTGAAATCTAACGGTTGGATTTGGAGATATGTCCAAATCAATTTCATAAAAGGTCGCTGTAAGTGCAGTTCGATGGCCGTTGTTGGAAATCGACTGTACGGGCCTTGATAAAATTATCAAAAATATCAATAATTTGTGTAAAATTATAAGAAATGATTAATGAAGAGCTAGGATGAAAAATCCCACATTTGTAAAGATAAAAATAGATTTTTATCGAAATGAACTAGTTTTAAACTAAATTTAAAACCCAATTATTTTTAAATAGATAAATTGGATTTGAAAGGGGTTTTAAATAATCAGAATCTCTAATATATTTGATTGGAATTGAATTAGAATTTATTTGTGGGTTTATCGTGAACGGTGTTTTAAATAACACTTGTTCTTTAACCTGACAATAAGTAGAATGTGATTTGGGTTTATCGTGAACCGTGTTTTAAATGACATTAGTTCTTTTACCCAGTAAAAGGAGTTTTAATGAATCTGCAATTAGATTGAAATGTGAATTGATAATTTAAATTATCAAATTTGGAAAATAAGCGAGAATGGAGTATCACCAATTTTGCTCCAAGCGATAGTTAAATCTTTAATTAGATTTGAACGTGAAATGGTAATTAATTTAACCGATAACACCGTGGTGTTAGATATGGAGTATTACCAGTTTTGCTTCATGGGATGAATAGGTTGGGATTGGGAAATAAAATAAATAATTACTTCGGTGTGGCTCGCTAATCCCGACTAGTTTGGAAAACCTTAACATGGTTTGAAATAACATCCAAAGGAAGATTAAAGAATAAATTTAGAAGAATTTATCTTTGATAAAATTAATGGGAACCTTTCCCTAAGGACTGCAGGGAGAGCACGACGTTTCTTTCTAGCTAGAGGTAGTGTCAGTGCTTAAACTGGCTGACATTTATATTATTATTTATTCACACTCTGTATATTCTTGTATTCTGATGGAATTGTTGTAATAAACAATGAAATGTTCTTTTGTTTATGTTCTGATTCGTCTTGTCCTCAAAGCAATCCGTGCTTTCCTTACCGGGGAAGTTCGGGTCGTGTCAGTTTGGTATCAGAGCTTTGGTTTACAGAGCTTGAGAACAAGACACATTAGAACCAAACGAAAGAATTCATCAGATATTGGATTAGCAATATCCAATTAGAATTACTCGTTAGAGATGGGATCAGTAGTATCCTAGAACGAGTGTGAAGAGTATATTTTTCAAATTAAAACAATTTTATGTTGAAATTTAAATCGTATTATACGTATTTGAATATTTATTTTAAATTGATTTGGACAATCCAATATATAAAGATTTTGCATATACGCGTCATGAACGTATATTAGAAGTTTTAATATACTGGATAGATATAGAATCAGTATTTGTGTTCGAGTTAATAAACAAATAAATGTTTTAATATACTGGATAAGGACTGCAGGGAGAGCACGACATTTCTTTCTAGCTAGAGGTAATGTCAGTGCTTAAACTGCCTGACATTTATATTATTTTTACCTATGCGGTCGTTGGAATGCGAGGCGCCTCGGATATAGGTCTGTTAGGACCGGGAAACGTGTGTTCAGGAATAATTAATCCTCAAATGTAGGAGAGGACCGGCCCTGAAGCATCCAGGGGTTACCCAGAGTGTGTAGTCCCGAGGCATTTGCTAGAGTGTCTCGAAGCGGAGAGGAGCTTGCCCCTTGCCTCGACTCATGACAGAAATCCAACTTCCAATACGAGATATTTCGGTTTTATTTGTAGAGCCTAGTATGGCGACATGATAGATGGTACCCATGCCGCCTATGATTGATATTTATGATTGAAATTGTTTTGACACTATACACTTATAATAGTATCAAATGATTTGTTTTAAACGTACCAAGCATGTTTGGCTATTATAAGGGAAAACCCTATCCTCCAGCTTGCGTTGCATTGTGTGATGGGACTTGGATCTTATAATAGCTTCATTTTTCCAAAAAGCATTGCGCTGTTTATTCTATGCACTGGTATTCTTGGGAGGAAACCCGTTCAGTGTTATGCGGCTTGGTACCTTGATTTACCTAACTTTAAAAATAAAGATTAATAACTGTTTTAGTTCTCACACCAGTCACATGACTGACCTGGAGTTTATTGTTTAAACCTAATATCTGGGTGCCCTTATTTTCGACACGGGCAACTAGTAGTTTTGGTTTTGCAGATTCTATATTCACAGGATCCTGATCTACAGCTGGAACGATGCTCGGAAAGCTCTGTATCCGTGTATTACTTTCAGTTTTGTTTTGTATTGTTTTCTGCTGCTATGTAATTTATTGTAATCTCTGATATTTATCGAATGTGTTTTATTTATTCACTCTCTGTATATTCTTGTATTCTGATGGAATTGTTGTAATAAACAATGAAATGTTCTTTTGTTTATGTTCTGATTCGTCTTGTCCTCAACGCAATCCGTGCTTTCCTTATCGGGGAAGTTCGGGTCGTGTCAGTTTGGTATCAGAGCTTTGGTTTACAGAGCTCGAGAACAAGACACATTAGAACCAAACGAAAGAATTCATCAGATATTGGATTAGCAATATCCAATTAGAATTACTCATTAGAGATGGGATCAGTAGTATCCTAGAACGAGTGTGAAGAGTATATTTTTCAAATTAAAACAATTTTTTGTTGAAATTTAAATCGTATTATACGTATTTGAATATTTATTTTAAATTGATTTGGACAATCCAATATATAAAGATTTTGCATATACGCGTCATGAACGTATATTAGAAGTTTTAATATACTGGACAGATATAGAATCAGTATTTGTGATCGAGTTAATAAACAAATAAATGTTCTTTTGTTTATGTTCTGATTCAGTTTGGGTGATTACTGATGATCTTGATTGGGTTGTACACCCAAGATGAGGGAATCAGTTGGTGATCTTCCAAACGTACTTGGAGATCGATGGATATGCGAGGAAAGTGCCTCCGGTTTCGTTCAGACCCAGAACGAACTTGTAAATGGACTGTGTGTCTGACATTGGATTTTAATCTGTGTTGATTGATCTCTATTAAATATACATCTGTTTGGCAGGGGAGAATTTATTCTCTTTCTTAACGCCCTTCTCTGAGACGTACGAGCTCAGAGGTTGTATATCGATGGACATCAGTCGCATGGCATAAATTGCCTGTGTGGCACGCCTAAGTGGCAATTGATCAAGGCTTTTGTTGAAAAGCAAAGTCTTGTGGTTGATGATCAAAGCACGGCCTACGTGGCATAGCTTTGTGTATAGCGTGGATTCGCGAGCCACACTCCTCGGTATGAGTCAAAAACGGGATAAGGACTGCAGGGAGAGCACGACGTTTCTTTCTAGCTAGAGGTAGTGTCAGTTCTTAAACTGGCTGACATTTATATTATTTTTACCTATGTGGTCGTTGGAATGCGAGGCGCCTCGGATATAGGTCTGTTAGGACCGGGAAACGTGTGTTCAGGAATAATTAATCCTCCAACGTAAGAGAGGACCGGCCCTGAAGCATCCAGGGGTTACCCAGAGTGTGTAGTCCCGAGGCATTTGCTAGAGTGTCTCGAAGCGGAGAGGAGCTTGCCCCTTGCCTCGACTCATGGCAGAAATCCAACTTCCAATACAAGATATTTCGGTTTTATTTGTAGAGCCTAGTATGGCGACATGATAGATGGAACCCATGTCGCCTATGATTGATATTTATGATTGAAATTATTTTGACACTATACACTTATAATTGTATCAAATGATTTGATTTAAACGTACCAAGCATGTTTGGCTATTATAAGGGAAAACCCTATCCTTCGGCTTGTGTTGCATTGTGTGATGGGACCTGGGTCATATAATAGCTTCATTTTTCCAAAAATCATTGCGCTGTTTATTCTATGCACTGGTATTCTTGGGAGGAAACATGTTCCGTGTTATGCGGTGTGGTCCCTTGATTTACCTAACTTTAAAAATAAAGATTAATAACTGTTTTTGTTCTCACACCAGTCACATGACTGACCTGGAGTTTATTATTTTAACCTAAACTCTGGGTGCCCTTATTTTCGACACGGGCAGCTAGTAGTTTTGGTTTTGCAGATTCTATATTCACAGGATCTTGATCTATAGTTGGAATGATGCTCAGAAAGCTCTGTATCCGTGTATTACTTTCAATTGTGTTTTGTATTGTTTTCCGCTGCTATGTAATTTGTTGTAATCTCTGATATTTATCGAATGTATTTTATTTATTCATACTCAGTATATTCTTGTATTCTGATGGAATTTTTGTAATAAACAATGAAATGTTCTTTTGTTTGTGTTCTGATTCGTCTTGTCCTCAACGCAATCCGTGCTTTCCTTACCGGGGAAGTTCGGGTCGTGTCAATCGAAATTAAATTATGTGGAAGACTGTTAATACAGATGGAATTTAAAAGGCGTTGTCGGTATTCCATTTATATTATTGGTCGGATACGGAAATTGATATCGATTATATATTGATTTGTTCTTCCGTGAAGATTCCATAATTAATGGAATGTGATTTGGGGTTTGTCGTGAATGGTATCTTTAATAATACTGTTCTTAGACCCAATGGAGTTAAGAAAAATCAGAAACTAACTGGAGGTTAGTTAAGTTGAATGGTTTCCTGGGTGTTGATCTAATGTTGGTTTCAACCTTCGGGGTTAATACTTAAGGAATTGTTCACTTGCTAATTTACGGTTAGAGACTGATGGAATAGAATGTGATTTTGGGTTTATCGTAAACTGTGTTTTAAATTTAAATGACATTGGTTCTTTAACCTAGTTAAAGGCAGGATATGATTTCCCAAGTTAAACAATCGTTAATATTGATTTTTGGGAAGATTAAAACCAAGTGGAGTTTTAATGAATCTTTAATTAGATTGAAATGATATCCAAAGGAAGATTAAAGAATAAATTTAAAGAATTTATATTTGATAAAATTAATGGGAACCTTTCCTAAAGTATAAGAATATTTGAATAAAGGAATATTTTGGATTGGAATGAGGCGTATGTTGTGTTTTTATAAAACTTGTTTATTATATACGCGAGTTATTCAGAAAGACCCGGTTTATCCCATTCTGAATAACTGATTCGACGATGTGTCAGGGATGAAGATGGTGGTCGAAGACCGGAGGTTTTCACATCGTTTGGATGATTACTGATGTCTTGATTGGGCGGTACACCTAAGGCGAGGTAATAAGTGGTGATCGTCCAGACGTACTTGGAGATCGACGGATATGCGAGGGCCTCTCCCCTGTATTGGACATATGGGGGAGGAATAAGGTGCCTCTGATTTCGTTCGGACCCAGAACGAACTTGTAAATGGATGTGTGTCTGGCATCGGATTTCATTCTATGTGATTGATATACATCGATTGCATAGCGTGAATTACCTATGTGGCATGCTGAGATGCAAATGATCAAGGCTTTTGTTGAAAAGAAGAGTCTTGTGGTTGATGATCAAAGCACAGCTTTAATATAGCATAGCTTTGTGTAGCGTTAATTCGCGAGCCTCACACACCGGTGTGAACCAGAAACGGGAGAGGACATCAGGGAAGGCATGTGTTTCCTTCTAGCTAGGAGTGGTGTCAGCATTTTGCACGCCCTGGCATTTTACTTATGTGGATGATGGATAGCGAGGCGCCTCGGTTATATTGGTCGATCCTGGACCGATGAAGTCATTTGGCTCATTGACGTCCCATAGGGCAGGGAAACGCAGTGTTTAGGCATTTTAATCCACATCGAGTGGACCATCCCTGACGATCCAAGAGCCCACCTGAGTCTGTGTCCTGAGACATGGGCAAGAGCGTCTCGAAGCGGTGAGGACGATCCCTTGCCTTGGTTCACAGATGGAAATCCAACTTCCAATACTTGACAATGGCGGTTTTGATTGTAGAGCCTAGTATTGGCGACATGATATTTGGTACCCATGCCGTCTAGGATTAATACATTTATATTTGGTGTTGTTTTAAACACTATGCACTTATAATAGTATCAATGGATTTGTTTTAACATACCAAGCATGTTTGGCAATTATAAGGGAAAACCCTATCCCCAGGTTTGCGTTGCATTGTGTGATAGGACTTGGGTCTTATAATAGCTTCAATTTTCCATAAAGCGTTGCGCTGTTTCGTTATATGCACTGGTACTCTTGGGAGGAAACCCATTCCGTGTTATATGGTGTGGTCCCTTGATATATCTGATTTAAAGTAAAGTTTTAAATATCTGTTTTAGTTCTCACACCAGTCACATGACTGATCTGGAGTTTATTGTTTTAAAACTCTGGGTGCCCCTATTTTCCGCACGTGCAGCTAGTAGTTTTGGTTTTGCAGATTTATATTCACAGGATCCTGGTTTACAGCGGGAATGATATTCAGAAAGCTCTGTATCTGCATATTCTTTTCAGTTGTGTTTTGTATTATTTTCCGCTGCATTATAACTTGTAAATCTCTGATATTTTGTAAATGTGTAATATTTATTCATACTCGGTATATTCTTGTATTCTGATGGAATTGTTGTAATAAGCTATGAAATGTTCTTCTGTTTGCGTTCTGATTTGTCATATTCTCAAACTCAATCTGTGCTTTCCTTTACGGGGAAGTTCGGGTCTTCTCAGACGATTTACTACCCCATCCTATTATGTCGCCATATAGGTTTACAACTAAAATCCTAAAAAAACATATTGGAAATTGGATTCCATCTATGAGTTGAGGCAAGAGATCTTCCTCGACGGTTTCAGACTACCTCTAGCAAGATGTTCAAGATCAACACGTGTGACCCTTGGGAGATTCAGGGCCACTCTACACTTACTTTTATGGAATAGTTTTTCCTGAATAATATGTTTTCCAGTCGTAACCTACCGTCTGGTCAGTACGTTGACCATCTTGGCCTTGTGCATCCATATCCGAGGCACCTCGCTATCCATCATCCACATAAGTAAAATGTCTAGGATCCATACCATGACATCACCCTAGTTAGAGAGAAACGCAAGTCCTCCCTGCTGTCCCTCATCCCGTTTTTGGCTCATCCCGGGGTATGAAGCTCGCGAATTATTGCTATGCACAAAGCTATGAAATATTAAAGCTGTGCTTCGATCATTATCCACAAAGCACTGCTTTTCAACAAAAGCTTTGATCCATGCATCTCAGCCTGCCACATTGTCAGTTCATGCCATACAACTGATGTTTACCAGTACATAACCTTTGGGCTTGTATGTCTCAGAGAAGGGTGTTAAGCAAAGAGAATAAATTCTCCGCCACCAAATAGATATATATTTTGTAGAGATATAGCACACTCTATGATGTCAGACACACAATCTATTTACAAGTTCGTTTCGGGTCTGAACGAAACCGAAGGCACCTTATTCCTCGTCCCATATGTCCAACACAAGAGAGAGGTCCTCATATATCCGGTCGAACTCCAAATACGTCTGGACGATCACCACTTATAACTGCTACTTGGGTGTACTTTCCAAGCGAGACAACAGCAATACTCTAAACGATGAGAAGATCTCTGGTATTCAACCACCGTCTTTAAATCTTCGACTTTTAATCGTCGTATCAGTTATTCAGAATTGGTTAGAGCTGGTCTTTCAAAATAACTCATGCTTCTTTAAAATCAAATGATAAGTAAAGATAATGCACATCTCATTCCAATATAGAATATTCTTTTATTCAAATATTCATTATTTTAGGAAATATTCCCGTTAATTTTATCAAAGATTATCTCATTTGAACTTATTATTTAAATCTTCCTTTGGATATCATATCAAAAGATTTATTATATCTTTTCGTAAATCAAACCAAATTAATGATTGTAAAACTAGTCGGGATTAACGAGCCTTACCGAAGTATTCATTCATTTTATTATCCCAATCCCAACCTATTTATCCCACAGAGCAAAACTAATGGTACTCCATATCTAATACCCATCGTGTCACTGGTAAATTTAATTATCATTTAACGTTTAAATCTAATTAAAGATTCATTAAAACTCCATCTTAGTTTTATCTCAAAAATCATTACTTAATGATTATTCAATTTTAGGAGAATAATCTATCTTTAGCTGGGTTAAAGAGTAACTGCCATTTAAAAGCACCGTACATAATGAACCAAAAGTTATCTTCCAATTAATATGGAACCTTCACAAAAACCTAAACAATTTATAATTGACATAAATTTCTGTATCCGACAAATTCTATAAGTGGAATAATGACAAAGCCTTTTAAATTCCATAAATAGTAAATGCCTTCCTTCAAAAAAACTCATCTCGATTATTATTAATCGAATTCCAATCAATTCCAATTTAATTAAATAATTTGGAAAAATTCGCTAAACCTTAATTGAAAGATTTATTCCATTCACAAATGATTTCAAGAACAGTATTATTTAAAATACCATTCACAATAAACCCAAAATCCAATTTGATATTCAATATAAGATCTTAAATGGAAATCATGCCGACTTACATTCAATATCAAATTCTGAAACTAATAGATATCGTACAGGAATAACGATATCTATATCTTCCAAATTCCTCAACGATATCCGTATAATTACAGAATCCAGTATCCAAATATCCGAAGATAATTTCCATGCAAATCCATTCCAATTTATTCGTTGGAAAACTCTTGTCATCTTAAACCATTTAAAAATCCAGTTTATTAATTTGAAATCATTGGATTATTACTCAAGTTGTTAACTAGTTCATTTAGACAAAAATATCTTTTATCTTTTACGAAACTTGAAGTATTTCATCCAATAATCTTTTCAACTCATTTATTATTATTTTACATAATTTATTCATATTTTGGATAATTTTATTAAGGCCCTTACAATCGGTTTCCAATACCAGCCAACGAACTGCATCCGTAGCAACCATTTCCAAAACTGATTTGGATATATTTAAAAATCAAACCATTGGAATTCAAAACTTTTCATTTCATTTGAAAGTACATTTCATTACGGTTCCAACGATTCTAGTTTCCGGAGAATCTAACGGTTGTATCTCCCATTATGTCCATTCAAAGTTACGGGTTGACGTTCGCGATTTGTCGCTGTGTGACGCATTCTATTCAAGCCCGAATCGATTTATTAATTTCAAATATAAATCGAAACGCTTCTAAACCATTTTTATAAATCATATAAAATGTATATAATTATTTTTGAAAATTCATTTCGGACTTTTATCTTCAAAATCACACATTTCATTATTCAGTAAAGTTTAATATTATTAATTAATAAAATAGTATTCTTTTTCGAAAGTCATCATTTTACATTTAAAATTTTCTTATAGTCTTTATGAAAATAAACGATGAATGATCAAAAGAAAACTTCTTTTAAAACATTTGCCAAGTGGCCTAACTGAACTTCACTTTGAAAAGTTACTATTCATTTCGAGGAAGAAACTTCGATTTTCATTGAATATTATATTATTAAAAATATTCACATTTTTCCGGATTGGAATAAAATTTCAACAATTATCCATATAAATTAATTTATATGGATTTCATTCATCATATGCATCCGACAATAGTTGTAAACCACTATCAAACAACCAATTAACATCCATTGTGCACAGACCGTATAAGCTTTGAATAAAATATTCAAGGCTTATATCAGTCTGTCAATCAATCGACTAACATCCAATCTAAATACTTGGAATTATTTTAAACCAAGTATCATCTAAATACCCATGTGGGGTTTTCAACCAATAAATAATCATTCATTCCAATCTATTATTTAAATAGGTGGATATAAACAAGTCGTTCGACTTGTAAATGGATGTTTAATCCAATTTCAACTACCACAGATAGTTTAACGTCGTTTTAACAAGTTAATTATTTCAAATTCACATTCATGTTATATTACAGTCAAACATCCATTCATCCATCGGGTTTGCAAACACTTTGTGATGTGAGCTACCAGGCATCGTATAATAATTTGTGGTAAATTTAATCAAATAAAGATCAGGATAGACAATCAATATATTTAAATATGATTGGAATAACATAACAAAATAGTTAAGTGAGAGAACTCTCACTTTGATCAGTTTTGAAATCGCTAAATAATGATTGATTTGATTAAATTAAACTGTACGTTTAATTTGACGAAAAATATCAACTAGCTCCAAATTTCTTCCAATCGGTTCCATATTGTAGATCCCATTGTCACGATTCCAACACATCTTTGTTTGTTAAATTCTGTAAACGTATGAAGAAGTTATGGGGTTTTATATGTTAATTACATAATTAAACTTACTTAAGGTGACTAAATTAATTAATTAATATAATTACCTATTCCCCCTTCATTAAACACTCTAGACCATGACTTGACCAAACTCCTTTCGCCCATCCACCTCGCGCGCTGCCCACAATTGATCGAACTCCCATCCACCACCGGCTTTCAAAGCGCCAGAGCGCCACCCCCTCTGCTTCCAATGTTAGCCCACTCAAAGTCGTCCTCCGCCCTAGAAACCCGATTGATAGTGAGTTCTTATAGGCCATAATTCACGAAAACTACTCCATCAAAATACGTCAAATACGTATCAATTTGAAGATCTCTCAATGTTTAACGTTTTTCATTTTGGAAGTTTCATTGATTAAAGCCTGGATTATGTGAAAATTTAAGAAGAAATTTCGATCGTTGGTAGCCATTGAAAATGACTGACGGTGGCAAAGCGTAGAGAATTAGGGTTTGAGATATTTTAGCATATATATTATTATTTAATTCACACATTACTTGTTTAACGCTCCGAACTCCAAACGAATCCCCATGACTGATGTTACTAACCAAATACCCCCATTTCGGATATAATGGAGTGCTGATTCGATCATTTTCATTATTTTTTTCCAAAATTAAAATATAAGTCAATATAACGTTAAATATTGAATTTGAATGTACGTTTTAATTTACTATGACCACATACTATGTCCAAAAATTACGAAATTTGAAATCCCGCTGTGTTTTACAAATACATTTCTAACAAAATTTATTTCAACGAATTTGGAGGCCGTTTGAAAATTGGCCTTTTAACTAGCTTAATAATTTATAACTAAAATTCAACATGCATTTAAATTTATTATGCTTACATACTAATTCCAATTGACTTGAAATTTTAAACCTGAAAATAATTTAAGGTTCCGAATCTAAAAATTATTTTTGTCAAAAACAGAGGTCGTTTGCAAAATAGCTATTTTGAAGGGCTATATAATATTAAAATATTAGAAATTTCCATACCAACTATTTAAAATTTTAATTCGGGGAAAACTTACATTTTATAACAAAAAATTTCAATTTTTCACATTTGTTAGAAGGATAATATTAAATAGATTCCAGCATTTCTTGTTTCATCAAATTCTGACTTATAATGAATTCTGTATACTCGTTTAAAGATTAAAACTTAGTTCCAAACTACCGCTCCATTACGAGATTGTTTTATAATAAATATAAATATATACATTCAAACTTCATTCTAAATAAATCTCTAAGTCATTAATTCTCAAAATAATTCGTTTCAAATATTTAATTTCCATTAAAATCAATTAAAAATAAATTTTAAATTAATTCCAAAATTCAGGGTTGTTACATTCTTCCCTACTTAAAACTTTTTCATCCCGAAAAAGGAACGAAGATGAAACTTGTTTAGCTAACCAACTTAACTTTTGTTCAGGCTTAAGTTCTTCAAATTTTTGTCTCTAAGAACTTCCAAATTTCCTGAAATTTAGCTTACGCCTTAAATTTCTGAATTTTTTTGCCATAACCTCCTTCGTATAGGTTGATCTAAACAAATATATATGGCCTTAACTGGCGCTCAATAAATAAATAAATCAATATAAAACCCAAAAAAGCAATTGTGACTTATATACACCCAAGTGAGATGTGTAAAAAAATCATCCCTTCCATGTGATAGGGATTAATCGCGATCCTGTGCCTTATCTACATACAAGAGAGGCGTGTATATTTCTGTCATCTCAAGACCCAATGATGAGGTTTGTTGATAAATCCTACAATTTACCGTTGTAATTTTATAAGTCCATAATCAGTACTCAGTTCAACCTGCAATTCAGTTCTCGCTATACAAGCATCAAATAATGACAAGCTCATATGATCATCCAAACCTCGTCATATAAGCATCAAAAAGTCACATGCTTATATGGATATGCTATGCTATACAGTCCATAATATATGCTATACGGTGTAGTCCATAGTTACTGTTTACTATCCTATGGCGTATGTTTAATTTCACACAAGCAACCATCACAACGCATCCAATTCACTCACAACAATAATAATTAAATTGCGCAACTAGTATAATAAATATGTAACTTTTTCTCGAGCATGCAATGTTATTCCTTTCCTTAGTTGTAAATCAATAACCTACTCGACATACATGTGAATACGTATCCAATTCCAACTAATTTTCAATTCAATTTAACATTATTAGTTAAACTAATTATCACACATCACAAGTATCCGTCAATTGGTTAATTAACTTTCCAAACATATGACATTTATGTACCCAAAAATATATTTTCAAAATTGGATCATATATATAATAATAACACATACGGTACTTATGAATATGTCACTTTCAACTCACCTAGTGTGTTACTAATCCCATCTCTAACAAGTTTCTCATTCTAGGATACTACTAATCCAATCTTTAATGAGTATTCTTTAATGGGATATTACTAATCCTACATCTGATGAGTTCTTTCTTTCACTTCTAATGCGTCTTGTTCTCGAGCTATTAACCAAAGCTCTGATACCACCCTGTAGCGACCCAAAATCCCGAACAGGTCTAGACCGAATGAGAACATGAATTGCTACAGAACACGATGCATCAGAACGCGAAACAAAAGAACTTTTCATTGCTATTAGAACAATTTATATCATAGTACTAATAAATAAAATATGCAGTTGAAATACAATTACTAGAGAATAAATAAATTACATAGTAGTAGAAATAATATGTATAAATACAATGCACATCAAAAATACGTCAACTAACACAACTGAACGAAATATGCAGATACAAAGCTTTCTGGAGTATATATCCAATCATAAATCCAGGATCCTGTGAATATAAAATCTGCAAAACTAAAACTACTAGTTGTCCATGTTGGAAATATGGGCACCCAGAGTTACGTGAAAACAAAAAACTCCAGACCAGTCATGGGACTGGTATGAGAACATAAAACAATTATTAAAATTTGACTTAAAATTTGGGAAAAATCATGGGACCACGTCATATGACATGGAACTGGTTTACTTGACGGGAGTATTGGTTTAAAAATAAAACAATGCAAATGCTTTCTGAAAAATGAAGCTCTTATAAAACTAAGGTCCCATCACACAATGCAACGCAAGCCGTAGGATAAAGTTTTACCTTATAATAAGAAAACATGCTCGATACGTTTTAAAACAAATATTTTTGATATTATTATATGAGCATAGTGTAGAAAACAACTTTGAATATAAATGTATCAATCACAGACGACACAGTACCTCATCTTACTATGTCGCCATATAGGTTTGCAACTGAAATCGTAAAAACGCATATTAGAAATTTGATCCCATCTATGAGTTGAAGCAAGAGATCTTCGTTACCGGTTTCGGACCACCTCTAGCAAGTTGTCCAGGATCAACACATGTGACCCTTGGGAGTGCCAAAGCCGGTCAATACTTACTTTTGTGGATTAATTACTCTTGAACAATCCGTTTCCCGATCTTATAGGACCTACTATTTGGTCAGTACGTCGACCAACTTGGCTTTGTGCAGCTGTGAAAACCCGTAACTTCCCCGGTGAGGAAAGCGCGGATAGTTCGAGAACAAGCCACAACAGAACGCAAACGAAAGAACATTTCATTGTATATTACAACAATGCATCAGATTACAAGAATATACAAAGTATAAATGAATAAATATTACACAGAAATTATCAGAGATTACAATAAAGTACATAGCAGCGGAAAATAATACAATACACAACGAGAAGAGATATACGGATACAAAGCTTTCCGGATATCATTCCAGCTGTAAACCAGGATCCTGTGAATATAAATCTGCAAAACCAAAACTACTAGCTGCCCGTGTCGAAAATAGGGGCACCCAGAGTTTAAGTTAAAACAATAAACTTCAGGTCAGTCATGTGACTGGTGTGAGAACTAAAACAGTTATTAATCTTTATTTTTAAAGTTAGGTAAATCAAGGGACCACGCCGCATAACACGGAACGGGTTTCCTCCCAAGAACACCAGTGCATAAAACAACAGCGCAATGCTAAATAAAGAAAAATGAAGCTATTATAAGACCCAGGTCCCATCACACAATGCAACGCAAGCCGGAGGATAGGGTTTTTACCTTATAATAGCCAAGAATGCTTGATACGTTTAAAACAAATCTTTTGATACTATTATAAGTGCATATTGTATAAAATATCTTCAAATCATAAGTATCAATCATAGACGGCATAAGTGCCCCATCCCACTATGTCCCATACTAGGCTCTACAAATACAACCGAAATACACGTATTGGAAATTGGATTTTCATCATGCTGGCTCCTGATTCGAAAGATCGATCGCGTAATGCAATTCACCACGGCTTACGTCCCAACAAGAGAAAACACCATCTGCACATCCGCACATTTGGGACCAGAGTACCACCGCGGCTTACGTCCCAGCGAGAGAAAACACCGCCTACTCTATATATCCCTGAGCACTAGGCTCATCTCGGTCGACCGAATCCACGACACCACTAAGGTGCCCATCCACGAAAAAGCATACTGATCAAACCATCAGTTTACCACCATACCGGGGTGTGAGGCTCGCGGATCAACGCTATACACAAAGCCATGCTATATCAGCTGTGCTTTAATCATCAACCACCAAGCTTTGCTTTTCAACAAAAGTCTGGATCACTGCATCTCAGCATGCCACACTATCAATCCATATCGTACCACTGATTTCTGCCAATATATAACCTCTGAGCTCATATGTCTCAGAGAAGGGCGTTAAGCAAGAGAATAAATTCCCCGCCGCCAAACAGATATATATTTAGCAGAGATCAACAAATACAATATAAAGGAATACAATGTCAGACACACCATCCATTTACAAGTCCGTTCTAGGTCTGAACGAAACCGGAGGCACTTTCCTCGCATATCCATCCATCTCCAAGTACGTCTGGACGACCACCAACTATTTCCATCCTCTTGGGTGTACAGCCCAATCAGGATCGTCAGTAATTATCCGAACGATGTGAAGACTTCCGGTCTTCAACCACCGTCTTCATCTTCGACATATCGTCGAATCGGTTATTCAGAATGGGTATAAACCCGGCCTTTCCGAACAATCCGCGTATATTAAAAACAGTGCTAGAAAACACAATATACGCCTTATTCCAATTCTGAATATTCTGTTATTTAAATATTCACATCTTTTGGGAAAGGTTCCCATTAATTTTATCCAAGATAAATTCTTTAAAATATATCCTTTAATCTTCCTTTGGATGTCGTTTCAAACCAAATTATGGTTTTCCAAACTAGTCGAGATTAGCGAACCACACCGAAGTAATTATTTATTTTATTTCCCAATCCCAACCTATTCATCCCCTGAAGCAAACTGGTAATACTCCATATTTAACATCACAGTGTTCAGTAAAATTAATTACCACTTCACGTTCAAATCTGATTAAAGTTGATAATTTAAATTATCAATTTAATTGAAGATTCATCAAAACTCTTTTTACTGGGTTAAAGAACTTGTGTCATTTAAAACACAGTTCACGATAAACCCAAATCACATTCTATTTATTATCGGGTTAAAGAACTTGTGTTATTTAAAACACAGTTCACGATAAACCCATGAATCAATTCTGTTTTAAACCCATGAATCAATTCAGATTTGAACGTGAAGTGGTAATTAATTTTACCGAACACTGTGATGTTAAATATGGAGTATTACCAGTTTGCTTCAGGGGATGAATAGGTTGGGATTGGGAAATAAAATAAATAATTACTTCGGTGTGGTTCGCTAATCTCGACTAGTTTGGAAAACCATAATTTGGTTTGAAACGACATCCAAAGGAAGATTAAAGGATAGATTTTAAAGAATTTATCTTGGATTAAATTAATGGGAACCTTTCCCAAAAGATGTGAATATTTAAATAATAGAATATTCAGAATTGGAATGAGGCGTATATTGTGTTTTCTAGCACTGTTTTTAATATACGCGGATTGTTCGGAAAGGCCGGGTTTATACCCATTCTGAATAACCGATTCGACGATATGTCGAAGATGAAGACGGTGGTTGAAGACCGGAAGTCTTCACATCGTTCGGATAATTACTGACGATCCTGATTGGGCTGTACACCCAAGAGGATGGAAATAGTTGGTGGTCGTCCAGACGTACTTGGAGATGGATGGATATGCGAGGAAAGTGCCTCCGGTTTCGTTCAGACCTAGAACGGACTTGTAAATGGATGGTGTGTCTGACATTGTATTCCTTTATATTGTATTTGTTGATCTCTGCTAAATATATATCTGTTTGGCAGCGGGGAATTTATTCTCTTGCTTAACGCCCTTCTCTGAGACATATGAGCTCAGAGGTTATATATTGGCAGAAATCAGTGGTACGGTATGGATTGATAGTGTGGCATGCTGAGATGCAGTGATCCAGACTTTTGTTGAAAAGCAAAGTTTGGTGGTTGATGATCAAAGCGCAGCTGATATAGCATGGCTTTGTGTGTAGCGTTGATCCGCGAGCCTCACACCCCGGTATGGTGGTAAACTGATGGTTTGATCAGTATGCTTTTTCGTGGATGGGCACCTTAGTGGTGTCGTGGATTCGGTCGACCGAGATGAGCCTAGTGCTCAGTGAAATATAGAGTAGGCAGTGTTTTCTCTCGCTGAGACGTAAGCCGCGGTGGTACTCTGGTCCCAAATGTGCGGATGTGCAGACGGTGTTTTCTCTTACAGGGACGTAAGCCGTGGTGAATTGCATTACGCGATCGATCTTTCGAATCAGGAGCCAGCATGATGAAAATCCAATTTCCAATACGTGTATTTCGGTTGTATTTGTAGAGCCTAGTATGGCGACATAGTGGGATGGGGCACTTATGCCGTCTATGATTGATACTTATGATTTGAAGATATTTTATACAATATGCACTTATAATAGTATCAAAAGATTTGTTTTAAACGTATCAAGCATTCTTGGCAATTATAAGGTAAAAACCCTATCCTCCGGCTTGCGTTGCATTGTGTGATGGGACCTGGGTCTTATAATAACTTCATTTTTCTTTATTTAGCATTGCGCTGTTGTTTTATGCACTGGTGTTCTTGGGAGGAAACCCGTTCCGTGTTATGCGGCGTGGTCCCTTGATTTACCTAACTTTAAAAATAAAGATTAATAACTGTTTTAGTTCTCACACCAGTCACATGACTGACCTGGAGTTTATTGTTTTAACGTAAACTCTGGGTGCCCCTATTTTCGACACGGGCAGCTAGTAGTTTTGGTTTTGCAGATTTATATTCACAGGATCCTGGTTTACAGCTGGAATGATATCCAGAAAGCTTTGTATCCGTATATCTCTTCTAGTTGTGTAATGTATTATTTTCAGCTGCTATGTACTTTATTGTAATCTCTGATAATTTCTGTGTAATATTTATTCATTTATACTCTGTATATTCTTGTAATCTGATGCATTGTTGAAATATACAATGAAATGTTCTTTCGTTTGCGTTCTGTTGTGGCTTGTTTTCGAACTTTCCGCGCTTTCCTCACCGGGGAAGTTACGGGTTTTCACAGCAGCCATATTCGAGGCACATCTCTATCCATCATTCACATAAGTATAATATATGGGCTCCATATCATGACATCAGTCCTATCTAGAAAGAAACTCATATCCTCCTTGCTATCCCTCATCCCGTTTTTGGCCCATGCCGGGGTGTGAAGCTAGCGAATTAATGCTATACACAAAGCTACACTATATTAAAGCCGTGCATTGATCATTATCCACAAAGCTCTGTTTTTCAACAAAAGCTTTGATCCATGCATCTCAGCATGCCACATGTCAATTCATACCAAACAACTGATGTTTACCAATACATAACCTTTGATCTCATATGTCTCAAAGAAGGGTGTTAAGAAGGAGAACAAATTTTCCACCACCAAACATATATATATTTAGTAGAGATCAATCAATATATCACTCTGTATGATGTCAGACAAATAATCCAGTTACAAGTTCGTTTTAGGTTTGAACGAAACCGGAGGCACCTTATTCCTCGTCTCATATGTCCAATACAGGAGAGAGGTCGCCGCATATCCGGTCGATCTCCAAGTTGTAACGACCCAGAAAATCTGAACCAATTTAAAATTTTTAAATTGGCTAAAATAATGGATTTTAAATATTTAAAATAAATATTTTAAATAATGGCGATGAAAACTGAGTTTGAATCGACATTTGAAAACGAATATAATTAATTATAATTATATATAGAATTGAAAATGGCGCGGTAGTTCGATAATTCGATTTCAAACTTCAATTGAATATACCAGGTGCAAAACAATCCGGATTTTAGTGAAACCAAAAATATTTAAATCTGTTAGTGAATATCTTTCTAACGAATCCGACCAATCGAAATTTGATAGCGGGAAACAAAAGATATGTCCAGTTGAAAATTCTGAATAGTCGCTATGGAATTCAGGCCCTTAAAAATGGACATTTTGCAAATGACCTCGGATTTCGACGAAACCACTTTTGTTGGATCCGCAGTGTCAAGTTATTGTTAGGTTTCAAATTTCATAATTTTTCGAATCAATATGTGAGCGTGGCAAAGGAAAACGCGTTTGACCGGTTTTAGTTGATTTTAGTCGACTGGAAATTGGCCATTTTTCAAACGGTCTCAGAATTCGACGAAACTAGTTTTGTTAGGACCGTATCGTCAATACGAAGCTAGAAAATATTTTTCTGGAATTTTTCGAGTTCGTATGTGGCCCCACTAAATTGAAATGTGCGTTTAAATTGAATATATAAAGAAGTACACTTTAAATTCAACGGAAACTGATTCAAACGATCGAATCAGCTTACGATACGTATCCCATTGTGTTCGGGATGGGGGTAAAACGCTATGGACGACAGGCGGTGGGCCTCGTTTAGAGGTCGTATGTAAAAGTCAACTTTTTGAAAAATTAAATAATTAAATATATATATTTTATATAAACCCCCCCTATTCCCTCTTCTCTCTCTTCAGTTCGAAAAAAAAAACGCGCTTAAGACCTAGCCGCCGCCTCCCTCCCCTGCGATTACCACCACCGTCAGCATCCCACCCCGCCGTCGCTTGCCCCGCCTTTCCCCTCCTCCACTTCGCCAGACCCCCGTCTCTCTCCTCCTCCCCTCCCCTTCTCTTTCCTCCCCCAGTCCGATTCGCAACGACCCCAAACCCCACCGCCTGCCACCACCGGCGAACCCCGAGCGCCACCCTCGAGCTGCCTTCCCTCCGACGATCTGCGGAAACCCCCCCCCCCTCTGTAAGTTTTTTTTTGTTTTGTTATTTTATTTTTATGTATTTAAAAACTGTTTTTTTTAAAAGGGGAAAAACTGATTTTTTAAATGATTTAAAACTGATTTTCAAAAGAATTTTAAAAAGGATTTAAAACAGAATTTTAAAAAGGATTTAAAACAGAATTTTAAAAAGGATTTAAAACAGAATTTTAAAAAGGATTTAAAACAGAATTTTAAAAAGGATTTAAAACTGAATTTTTTTTAAAAGGTTAAAACAGATTTTTTTAAAAGGTTAAAACTGATTTTATTTTAAACTTGAAAAGGAAAAAGGTTTAAACTTTAGATAGAAAAAGATCAGATTTTTTTTTTTGAATAGAAAAGATCATATTTTTAAAATAGAAAAGACGGAATTTTTATTAAGTAGAAGAAGTAAGATATGATTCTTATATTTTTAAAGTAATAAAAATATAATTTTTACATCATAGGAATATTAAAAATATAATCTTTATTTTTGAAAAGGCGGAATCTATATTTTTGAAATTCGATTTTTATATATTGAATAGTGGAGTCAAAATTCGATTTTTATATATTGAATAGCGAAGTCAAAATTCGATTTTTATATATTGAATAACATAGTAAAAATTCGATTTTTACATATGTAGAGAATACGGGCAACGAAGCGACAAAAGGCGAGATTGGCGAAGATTTCTAAAGGAAGAGTCGTAGTTGGATAGCTATTGGTGAGATTTCTGATTTAAATATATATATATATATATGTGTGTGAAATGAAAGTGAATTGCTATATATTAATATATATATATATACGCCCCTCGTCCACAAACCATGGACGATATTTATTGGTTGAAATTGTTGTGAAAATTGATTGGTAGCGAATGATTGTTTGGGATTGTTTGTGATTGATATTGGTTGATTGTGGTTGAAAAATACCCGTTTGTGATTGGAAAATATTTGGTTGAAACCACATAGGATTAGTTTGTGGAAATGAAATAAATATATACATGCCGCCTGCGTGCGAACTAGATGCATGATCCCCATTGTCAAAAACCGCGAGGTTTTAAGGTAGAGCGAGGAGCCGTACTAGGGACGGTCCCGGTTTAACTACCCTGCCGTTATGCTGCCGAAATTTTGAATAATATTCGTGTGTTTGAATTATTTTCATATGCTTAAACTATATTTATTCATTGAATAGAAAACATTCATGTGTTGAATTGATATTCATTCGTTGATTAGAAATTCATGTGTTGAATGGTATTCATATTTTGAGTAAAATTGTTTAATAATAAAAATCACCTTTTATCGACTATATGAACTGTGTAAAATAATCTCGTTTTAAAAGAAATTGTTTTATGATAAAAATCCCATTTTTATCACCAACTTGAACTATATAGAAAAATAGTGTTTTGAAATGAATTGTTTTACAATAAAAAGCACATTTTTATTGTATGCATAAATCGTTGAAATGTGAAGTGTTAAAAATAGCCACTTGTTCAAAATAAACATATATGAGTTGAAATATTCATTAATTAGCTAATGAAATGATTTGCACCTATTTATGTAACATTAGAATGAATGGTGTTTTTAAACCAAATAGAAATCAAATATGAAGTTGAATAGAAAATGATAAATGATAAGAACTGTATATATATGTACATGCATATTCATTGAACCGGTTATAGCAAAGGGGCTAGAGAAGAGGAATAAAATTTTGTGCCCGACAAATAGGTACACATTTACTGCTTTGTTTGGGTGATGATTTTATGAGCCTGTTGGCTAGCCGCTTGGCTTTTTCTTTTTCTTTTTGAGATTAGAAGGACCGGGAAAGCTATTTGCGATTTCCCGATGCTCCCGGTGCAGGGGAGGTTATGGCGAAATTTTCCAAAATTTTAAGGTGTTAATAAAATATTTGAAGTGAAAACGATATGGAAATCATTGAATGAACTATATTTATATAAATATATAAATATAAATAAAATTAAAACAAAACGAGGCCGTGCAGTTCGTATTTTGAAACCGTGATTTCAAACGACTAGTGCGGGAAATCCGACCATTGGATTTTCCCGAAACCTCAACCGTCGGGTTCGCCTTGGAAATATCTTCCCAACGGCACCAACCTTGTAAAAATCCAACGGTCGGATTGTCTGGAATGTTTAAATCAAATTTGATGAAAAACAGCGCCAGAAGCGATTATATTTATATATATATATATAAATATAATTATGTATTTAATCGAATAACGACGCTGCAGTTCGAATTTTGAAATCGAAAATTCAAACGATTGTACCGGGAGATCCGACCGTCGGATTTTTCCCGAAATTGGAACCGTTGGATTCGTTTTGAAAAGACCTTTCTAATGATGTAAATTTTGTGAAGATCCAACAGTTAGATTTTCAGATATGTGTAAATCAAATCTGAAGAAAAACAGCGCCACGGCTGCCTTATGGCCCGAAGCGTCGTTTTGAATAAAATAGCTATTTTAAAATAAATAAAAATAGCGATAAATAGTTATAAATATCATAAGCGATATGGAATGGAAATAAACTGAATTTGCTTGATTTATGTGGCTTTTGATGGTTGAATGTGTTTGGTGTGAAAATTACATTAAAGAACACAATTGGTGTTGTCGAATAATTTAACCATTGAAATAAATCGATTTGAAATTCTAAATATACGTGAATTATTTGAAAAGGCCGAGTTAATTCTCATTTCGAATAATCGACCGACGATTGAAATTCGAAGATGAAGACGATGGTCGAAGACCGGAGATCTTCACCTCGTTTGGATGGTAACCGAGGTCCTGATTGGGAGGCATCCCGAAATATGGATAATGAGTGGTGATCGTCCAGACGTACGTGGTGATCGAAGGGTTTGCGAGGTATTTAGTGCCTCCGGTTTCGTTCAGACCCAGAACGGATTTGTAAATGGACTGTGTGTCTGACATTGGAGTTTATTCTATGTTGATTGATTTCTGTTAAATATACATCTATTTGGCGGCAGAGAAAGTCATTCGTTGGCTCGTTTACTCCCAAAGGGCGGGGGAACGTAGTGTTTAGGCATTTTAATCCACATCGGTGGACCGGCCCTGTCGCTCCGAAGGCTTGACTGAGTACTTGCCTGTGGCTCGAGCTAGAGAGTCACGAATTCGGTAAGGACTATCTTTTGCCTTGACTCATGATGGAAAACCAATTTCTAAATACGAGACTGTGCGGTTTTGATTGTATACCTATATATGGCGACATAGTGGTATGGGGCATTAATGCCGTCTATGATTGATAGTTATGATTTGAAATTGTTTTCAAAACATATAAACACTAGCAATAATATCAAATGCCTTTGTTTTATTCGTATCAAGCATATTTTGGCCGTTATAAGGTAAAAACTCTATCCTCCGGTTTGTGTTGCATTGTGTGATGGGAACTGAGTCTTATAACGGCTTCATTTTTATAAAAGCATAGCGATGTTTAAAAGAAAGATTGGTTTTAAAGCATTGGCAATCCAATGGAGTAAACCCGTTCCACGAAAGTGGCGTGGTTCTGTGATTAGCCAAATTATATATATGTGTTGAATGGATTTCTCATACCAGTCCCATGACTGACTCGTAGTTTGTTTCACTTTCAAACTCGGGTGCCCCTTTTTCTACACGGGCAACCTTGTATTCAGGTTTAGCTGGTTCTTTCTGGATAGCTGGAGCTGAAGATGGATTCTATCATTTATCTCTTTTTATGCTGTTCAGCTCCTATTGTACATATTTTGTTTATTTCCGCTGTAGACATTTATGTATAGCTGAACTGTATTTGTACTAAGTAAGATCCTGTATACTGTGTAACTCTGATGATTACTTTTATCCGGTATATTCTATTGTTCATTATCTGGTGTATTTATTTAATTCTGTTCTGCTATTATATGTTTCTGTGTTATATTCCAAAGATAACCTTGTTTCCGTGAGAACGGGAAATCGGGTCGTCTCATCGTGGTATCAGAGCTTTGGTTAAGCTTAATTCTGGAATATAACATTTGAACGAACTCGTCAGAAATAGAACCAGTAGTGTTCTAGGACGGGTAACTCTATACAGATAGGATCAGTAATATCCTAGTATGAGTAAAGCAGAATGAAATTACACCTTGATAGACACATTTACATTTGAAGTATGTGTTTCTATATTTTAAAATACCTTTTCTGTGACCTGACACTTGATCTGCCATTTGCAGAAGTACTAGAAAATGAGTGTCAGAAACAGAAGGAATGCAGAACCGGATATTGAGGCCCTATTAATCAAATATCGAAATATGGGTGGAATACCGTTCTCTGGTGAAGAATCTATTATGAAGACACAAGCTTGGATTCGTTCGGCTGAGAAAATCTTCGAAGCATTAAAGCTGAGGGATGACCAGAAAAGATTACTGGCCTCCTGGGCACTCAAAGATGAAGCTTTGTTCTGGTGGGATTCTGTTATTAAGGATAATCTAGAAGGTGATATCACCTGGGACAGATTCAAAGTGATTTTCTTGGAAAGATTTACTCCTCCCGAAGCAACTGAGCGATTATGCGATGAATTTTCCTATCTGATACAAGGAGACATGACAATTCCCGAATATCATAAGAAATTCAATGAACTTGCTCACTTTGCTCCCCATCTAATTCAAAATCCGAAGAGGAAAAATATGAGATTTATTCACGGACTTCAAAGGAAATACCAGAATAAGGTATTGGGGCATGTGAAGCTTCCTTTTTCTGAAATGATATATATGGCCTATCAGTATGAAGATCTCCATAAGAAAGGAATGTTATGCGACGAAGAAGAAGTCAGTCCTAGTGACATAGCAGAGTCGGAAACTGATATTGCTGGAGCCAGTACGAGGTCAGAGGTCAATGAGAAGCCTAGTGCTAAGAGAAAAAGGGCTAAGTCTGGGAAAGAACCAGTGACAACTACTATTTGCTCTAACTGCAATAAGCAAAGACATTTCTCGATAAGTTGCAGATCTCTAAAGAAGCAGATCGAGAGTGGGTATAAACGCGCTATGAAACAAAAGAACCCGCATGGGGAAAGGAGATGCCATAAGTGTCGTCAAGCAGGTCACATTGCACGGGAGTGTCAACTCTCAAAGAAATCCGAGGCAGTACATATAAACGAAATAGCAGAAACTTCTGAGCCCTCAGATAAGCAAGGGAGGTCTGATGTTTTAGAAGGCACACTCAATGTCAAAAACATTCCAGTTAAAGTACTGTTTGACACAGGTGCATCACGGAGCTTTATTGCAAAGAGTGCAGTCAAGAAGTTGGATTTGAATTTGAAGAAGCTCAAAGAGCCAGTGACTGTCCAGAATCCAGTTGGAGGTTCCATCAATCTCAGTTGGATTTGTGCAGTGCCCGTCTCTTTTTCTTGCTATAAATTCCCCATTGTCTCTATCATCATGAATTTTAATGAATTCGATCTTATTTTGGGATTGGATTGGCTAACCAAATACAAGGCGGAGGTTAGATGCGCGGAGAGGGTTGTTAAGGCAAAAGCACAATTGGGAAATTATATAACCATACCATGTGAAGGCCCGACTTCTAATAGAAAAGACTACTGGGCTGCTTTGAATGTTTCTCCAGCCCAAATTGAAAATGTTCCTGAAGTCGCAGAGAATATTCCTGACCTCATCAAAGACATTCCTGTCGTCAAGAATTATGCGGATGTGTTTCAGGAAGTCGTTCGCTTACCTTCGCAAAGAGAAATAGATTTCAAGATTGCTTTGATTCCCAATGCAAGGCCGGTAGTTCACGCTATCCGAAGAATGTCCTTGAAAGAGAAAGAGGAATTAGACAATCAAACACGACAGCTAGTATGGAAAGGTCTGATCAGGCCTAGTTTCTCTGATTGGGGTGCAGCAGTGGTATTTGTCCCAAAATCTGACGGTACTCTACGGCTATGCGTGGACTATCGTGATCTGAACAAGCAGACAATAAAGAACAAGTATCCATTGCCGCGGATTGATGATTTTTTGGATCGATTAAATGGAGCACAAGTATTTTCACGAATGGACCTAGCTACAGGATTCCATCAACTTCGAATTGCCGAAGAGTGTGTTCCAATGACAGCGTTCAGAGGTCCCGACTTATTCTACGAGTGGTTAGTAATGCCGTTCGGCTTATGTAACGCTCCAGCTTACTTCGTCGATCTAATGAATAGAGTGTTCAGAGGAGTTTTGAATAAGTTTGTTCTGGTTTTCATTGACGATATTCTAATCTTCTCTAAATCTAAGGCCGAACATGAAAAACATCTGGAACAGGTTCTAGAAATCCTCAGAAGGAATGTATTGAAAGCCAAGTTTTCCAAATGTATATTCTGGCAAGATGAAGTGAAATTTCTGGGCCATGTTGTATCGAAAGAAGGAATCGCTGTGGATCCAAGTAAAATCACGGCTATTCAAAATTGGAAACAGCCCAGTACTCCCACTGAAGTCCGCAGTTTCCTCGGATTGGCTAGTTATTATCGGAAATTCGTTAAAGATTTTTCTAAGATATCTGGCCACTTAACGAAGCTTATAAAGAAGCATTCTAAATTCAAATGGACTCAAGAGAGTGAGGAGGCTTTCGAAGAGCTAAAGTTGAGATTAACAACAGCTCCAGTGTTAACCATCATCGATGGCAACCAAGATTTAAAAGTCTGGACTGATGCTTCTAGAGAAGGCCTTGGGGCAGTGTTAATACAAAGGGGTCAAGTGATTGCTTATGCTAGCCGTCAACTGAAACCACACGAGAAAAACTATGTAACTCATGATCTTGAGTTATTGGCTATCATATTCTCTTTGAAGATCTGGAGACACTATCTTCTGGGCGAGAGATTTGAACTATTTACAGATCACCAGTCGTTAAAGTATCTGTTCACTCAGAAGGACTTAAATTTGAGGCAGCAGCGTTGGCTGGAGTTTCTTGCAGCATACGACTTTGAAATTATATATACTCCAGGGAAAGCCAATGTCGTGGCCAATGCGCTGAGCAGAAAGAATGTAATGATCGCCAGCTTTATTATCACGACATCCTTGATTGACAAAATATCTATTCTTCAGAAGGAGGATAATTTTATTAAGGATATGATCAAAAGGATTCAGAAAGGCGAACCCTCGTGTTTTCAAATAGATAACGACGAGACCTTGAGATTGAAAGGAAGGATTTGTGTTCCCGACGTCCCAGAGTTAAAAAGGGAAGTGTTAGACGAGTGTCACAAGTCCAAGCTGAGTATCCATCCTAGCGTGGCCAAAATGTATAACGATCTCAAAAGAACATTCTGGTGGAAGGCTATGAAAAGAGACGTTTCAATATACGTTAGCCGATGCCCTACTTGCCAACTAGTCAAAAGCGACCAACATAAATTGGCTGGATTATTACAACCACTGGAGGTCCCTGGCTAGAAGTGGGAACATATTTCTATGGATTTTATTGATGGTTTGCCCAGAACCAGAAAGGGAAATGACAGTATTTGGGTGATCGTAGATCGCTTCACGAAGACCGCCCATTTCATACCTGTCAGATCAAATAGAAATGCTCAGAGTCTGGCACAGATATACTTCAGGGAAATAGTTAGACTGCATGGAGTGCCGCTCAGTATAGTAAGTGATAGAGATACAATATTCACTAGCAAATTCCGGGAAGCATTTCAAGTCGAGCTGGGAACGAAGTTGAACTTAAGCACCGCTTATCATCCTCAGACAGACGGTCAGACTGAGAGGATGAATCGCATTTTAGAAGATCTATTGCGGGCTTGCGTTCTAGATTTCGGTGGATCATGGGAAGACCATCTGCATTTGGCTGAATTCTCTTATAACAACAGCTACCAGGCGAGTCTGACAATGTCGCCATTCGAAGCATTGTATTGTAGACCGTGCCGATCTCCTGCTTGTTGGGTCGAGCCAGAAAATAGACTTGTGTTGGGTCCTGATATGATTCGAGAAGCTGCCGACAAAGTCGATTTTATTAAGAAACGATTACTCGCCGCTCAAAGCCGATAAAAGAGCTATGCCGATAGAAGAAGAAGAGATATATCCTTTGAGGTTGGCGACTATGTATATTTGAAAGTATCGCCGATGAGAGGAGTTATCCGGTTCGGTAAAACTGGAAAGTTAGCGCCCAAATTCATTGGTCCGTTTCCTATTCTGGAACGGATCGGAACTCTCGCATATAGGGTCAAACTGCCTTATTGGTTTCCTGGAGTTCATGATGTATTTCATATATCTCAACTTCGAAAGCATGTTCATGATCCAGACTTGATCGTGGAAGAAGCAGCTCAGCAGGATATTGAAATTACTCCAGAATTAGCCGTGAGGCGAGAGCCGCTAAAGATCATCGGCAAAGAAACCAAAGAGCTGAGGAACAAGAAAGTTCGCTTAGTCAAAGTGCAATGGAGTGGAGATCCGCGAGATTGTACTTGGGAAACGGAGGAGAGCATTCAGAAAGCTTACCCCAGATGCCGAGTAGATATCTCTGATTGACTCCGGTGCAAGGTACATTTACCCTACTTTGCACTACCATTCAATTCTCTACTCTATTGTTATTTTCTTTTCATAGATGTGCACTTTAAATTATATAGTCTGAAAGATTTTTAAAGGGGTATAAAATTTGATTAGTATATTTTTGAAGGTTAAAAACAATTGGATTGGTTGTTGTGTTGTGTGATTGTAGATTTATCAAACCACTTTCGACTTTATTCCTTTTCGGGGACGAAAAGATTTAAGTGGGGGAGATTGTTACGACCCAGAAAATCTGAACCAATTAAAAATTTTTAAATTGGCTAAAATAATGGATTTTAAATATTTAAAATAAATATTTTAAATAATGGCGATGAAAACTGAGTTTGAATCGACATTTGAAAACGAATATAATTAATTATAATTGTATATAGAATTGAAAATGGCGCGGTAGTTCGATAATTCGATTTCAAACTTCAATTGAGTATACCAGGTGCAAAACAATCCGGATTTTAGTGAAACCAAAAATATTTAAATCTGTTAGTGAATATCTTTCTAACGAATCCGACCAATCGAAATTTGATAGTGGGAAACAAAAGATATGTCCAGTTGAAAATTCTGAATAGTCGCTATGGAATTCAGGCCCTTAAAAATGGACATTTTGCAAATGACCTCGGATTTCGACGAAACCACTTTTGTTGGATCCGCAGTGTCAAGTTATTGTTAGGTTTCAAATTTCATAATTTTTCGAATCAATATGTGAGCGTGGCAAAGGAAAACGCGTTTGACCGGTTTTAGTTGATTTTAGTCGACTGGAAATTGGCCATTTTTCAAACGGTCTCAGAATTCGACGAAACTAGTTTTGTTAGGACCGTATCGTCAATACGAAGCTAGAAAATATTTTTCTGGAATTTTTCGAGTTCGTATGTGGCCCCACTAAATTGAAATGTGCGTTTAAATTGAATATATAAAGAAGTACACTTTAAATTCAACGGAAACTGATTCAAACGATCGAATTAGCTTACGATACGTATCCCATTGTGTTCGGGATGGGGGTAAAACGCTATGGACGACAGGCGGTGGGCCTCGTTTAGAGGTCGTATGTAAAAGTCAACTTTTTGAAAAATTAAATAATTAAATATATATATTTTATATAAACCCCCCCCCTTATTCCCTCTTCTCTCTCTTCAGTTCGAAAAAAAAAACGCGCTTAAGACCTAGCCGCCGCCTCCCTCCCCTGCGATTACCACCACCGTCAGCATCCCACCCCGCCGCCGCTTGCCCCGCCTTTCCCCTCCTCCACTTCGCCAGACCCCCGTCTCTCTCCTCCTCCCCTCCCCTTCTCTTTCCTCCCCCAGTCCGATTCGCAACGACCCCAAACCCCACCGCCTGCCACCACGGGCGAACCCCGAGCGCCACCCTCGAGCTGCCTTCCCTCCGACGATCTGCGGAAACCCCCCCCCCCCTCTGTAAGTTTTTTTTTTGTTTTGTTATTTTATTTTTATGTACTTAAAAACTGATTTTTAAAATGATTTAAAACTGATTTTCAAAAGAATTTTAAAAAGGATTTAAAACAGAATTTTAAAAAGGATTTAAAACTGAATTTTTTTTAAAAGGTTAAAACATATTTTTTTTAAAAGGTTAAAACTGATTTTCTTTTAAACTTGAAAAGGAAAAAGGTTTAAACTTTAGATAGAAAAAGATCAGATTTTTTTTTTTTTTGAATAGAAAAGATCATATTTTTAAAATAGAAAAGACGGAATTTTTATTAAGTAGAAGAAGTAAGATATGATTCTTATATTTTTAAAGTAATAAAAATATAATTTTTACATCATAGGAATATTAAAAATATAATCTTTATTTTTGAAAAGGCGGAATCTATATTTTTGAAATTCGATTTTTATATATTGAATAGCGAAGTCAAAATTCGATTTTTATATATTGAATAGCGAAGTCAAAATTCGATTTTTATATATTGAATAACATAGTAAAAATTCGATTTTTACATATGTAGAGAATACGGGCAACGAAGCGACAAAAGGCGAGATTGGCGAAGATTTCTAAAGGAAGAGTCGTAGTTGGATAGCTATTGGTGAGATTTCTGATTTAAAAATATATATATATGTGTGTGAAATGAAAGTGAATTGCTATATATTAATATATATATATATATATACGCCCCTCGTCCACAAACCATGGACGATATTTATTGGTTGAAATTGTTGTGAAAATTGATTGGTAGCGAATGATTGTTTGGGATTGTTTGTGATTGATATTGGTTGATTGTGGTTGAAAAATACCCGTTTGTGATTGGAAAATATTTGGTTGAAACCACATAGGATTAGTTTGTGGAAATGAAATAAATATATACATGCCGCCTGCGTGCGAACTAGATGCATGATCCCCATTGTCAAAAACCGCGAGGTTTTAAGGTAGAGCGAGGAGCCGTACTAGGGACGGTCCCGGTTTAACTACCCTGCCGTTATGCTGCCGAAATTTTGAATAATATTCGTGTGTTTGAATTATTTTCATATGCTTAAACTATATTTATTCATTGAATAGAAAACATTCACGTGTTGAATTGATATTCATTCGTTGATTAGAAATTCATGTGTTGAATGGTATTCATATTTTGAGTAAAATTGTTTAATAATAAAAATCACCTTTTATCGACTATATGAACTGTGTAAAATAATCTCGTTTTAAAAGAAATTGTTTTATGATAAAAATCCCATTTTTATCACCAACTTGAACTATATAGAAAAATAGTGTTTTGAAATGAATTGTTTTACAATAAAAATCACATTTTTATTGTATGCATAAATCGTTGAAATGTGAAGTGTTAAAAATAGCCACTTGTTCAAAATAAACATATATGAGTTGAAATATTCATTAATTAGCTAATGAAATGATTTGCACCTATTTATGTAACATTAGAATGAATGGTGTTTTTAAACCAAATAGAAATCAAATATGAAGTTGAATAGAAAATGATAAATGATAAGAACTGTATATATATGTACATGCATATTCATTGAACAGGTTATAGCAAAGGGGCTAGAGAAGAGGAATAAAATTTTGTGCCCGACAAATAGGTACACATTTACTGCTTTGTTTGGGTGATGATTTTATGAGCCTGTTGGCTAGCCGCTTGGCTTTTTCTTTTTCTTTTTGAGATTAGAAGGATCGGGAAAGCTATTTGCGATTTCCCGATGCTCCCAGTGCAGGGGAGGTTATGGCGAAATTTTCCAAAATTTTAAGGTGTTAATAAAATATTTGAAGTGAAAACGATATGGAAATCATTGAATGAACTATATTTATATAAATATATAAATATAAATAAAATTAAAACGAAACGAGGCCGTGCAGTTCGTATTTTGAAACCGTGATTTCAAACGACTAGTGCGGGAAATCCGACCATTGGATTTTCCCGAAACCTCAACCGTCGGGTTCGCCTTGGAAATATCTTCCCAACGGCACCAACCTTGTAAAAATCCAACGGTTGGATTGTTTGGAATGTTTAAATCAAATTTGATGAAAAACAGCGCCAGAAGCGATTATATTTATATATATATAAATATAATTATATATTTAATCGAATAACGATGCTGCAGTTCGAATTTTGAAATCGAAAATTCAAACGATTGTACCGGGAGATCCGACCGTCGGATTTTTCCCGAAATTGGAACCGTTGGATTCGTTTTGAAAAGACCTTTCTAATGATGTAAATTTTGTGAAGATCCAACGGTTAGATTTTCAGATATGTGTAAATCAAATCTGAAGAAAAACAGCGCCACGGCCGCCTTATGGCCCGAAGCGTCGTTTTGAATAAAATAGCTATTTTAAAATAAATAAAAATAGCGATAAATAGTTATAAATATCATAAGCGATATGGAATGGAAATAAACTGAATTTGCTTGATTTATGTGGCTTTTGATGGTTGAATGTGTTTGGTGTGAAAATTACATTAAAGAACACAATTGGTGTTGTCGAATAATTTAACCATTGAAATAAATCGATTTGAAATTCTAAATATACGTGAATTATTTGAAAAGGCCGAGTTAATTCTCATTTCGAATAATCGACCGACGATTGAAATTCGAAGATGAAGACGATGGTCGAAGACCGGAGATCTTCACCTCGTTTGGATGGTAACCGAGGTCCTGATTGGGAGGCATCCCGAAATATGGATAATGAGTGGTGATCGTCCAGACGTACGTGGTGATCGAAGGGTTTGCGAGGTATTTAGTGCCTCCGGTTTCGTTCAGACCCAGAACGGATTTGTAAATGGACTGTGTGTCTGACATTGGAGTTTATTCTATGTTGATTGATTTCTGTTAAATATACATCTGTTTGGCGGCGGAGAAAGTCATTCGTTGGCTCGTTTACTCCCAAAGGGCGGGGAAACGTATTGTTTAGGCATTTTAATCCACATCGGTGGACCGGCCCTGTCGCTCCGAAGGCTTGACTGAGTACTTGCCTGTGGCTCGAGCTAGAGAGTCACGAATTCGGTAAGGACTATCTTTTGCCTTGACTCATGACGGAAAACCAATTTCTAAATACGAGACTGTGCGGTTTTGATTGTATACCTATATATGGCGACATAGTGGTATGGGGCATTAATGCCGTCTATGATTGATAGTTATGATTTGAAATTGTTTTCAAAACATATAAACACTAGCAATAATATCAAATGCCTTTGTTTTATTCGTATCAAGCATATTTTGGCCGTTATAAGGTAAAAACTCTATCCTCCGGTTTGCGTTGCATTGTGTGATGGGAACTGAGTCTTATAACGGCTTCATTTTTATAAAAAGCATAGCGATGTTTAAAAGAAAGATTGGTTTTAAAGCACTGGAAATCCAATGGAGTAAACCCGTTCCACGAAAGTGGCGTGGTCCTGTGATTAGCCAAATTATATATATGTGTTGAATGGATTTCTCATACCAGTCCCATGACTGACTCGTAGTTTGTTTCACTTTCAAACTCGGGTGCCCCTTTTTCTACACGGGCAGCCTTGTATTCAGGTTTAGCTGGTTCTTTCTGGATAGCTGGAGCTGAAGATGGATTCTATCATTTATCTCTTTTTATGCTGTTCAGCTCCTATTGTACATATTTTGTTTATTTCCGCTGTAGACATTTATGTATAGCTGAACTGTATTTGTTCTAAGTAAGATCCTGTATACTGTGTAACTCTGATGATTACTTTTATCCGGTATATTCTATTGTTCATTATCTGGTGTATTTATTTAATTCTGTTCTGCTATTATATGTTTCTGTGTTATATTCCAAAGATAACCTTGTTTCCGTGAGAACGGGAAATCGGGTCGTCTCATCGTGGTATCAGAGCTTTGGTCAAGCTTAGTTCTGGAATATAACATTTGAACGAACTCGTTAGAAATAGAACCAGTAGTGTTCTAGGACGGGTAACTCTATACAGATAGGATCAGTAATATCCTAGTATGAGTAAAGCAGAATGAAATTACACCTTGATAGACACATTTACATTTGAAGTATGTGTTTCTATATTTTAAAATACCTTTTCTGTGACCTGACACTTGATCTACCATTTGCAGAAGTACTAGAAAATGAGTGTCAGAAACAGAAGGAATGCAGAACCGGATATTGAGGCCCTATTAATCAAATATCGAAATATGGGTGGAATACCGTTCTCTGGTGAAGAATCTATTATGAAGACACAAGCTTGGATTCGTTCGGCTGAGAAAATCTTCGAAGCATTAAAGCTGAGGGATGACCAGAAAAGATTACTGGCCTCTTGGGCACTCAAAGATGAAGCTTTGTTCTGGTGGGATTCTGTTATTAAGGATAATCCAAAAGGTGATATCACCTGGGACAGATTCAAAGTGATTTTCTTGGAAAGATTTACTCCTCCCGAAGCAACTGAGCGATTATGCGATGAATTTTCCTATCTGATACAAGGAGACATGACAATTCCCGAATATCATAAGAAATTCAATGAACTTGCTCACTTTGCTCCCCATCTAATTCAAAATCCGAAGAGGAAAAATATGAGATTTATTCACGGACTTCAAAGGAAATACCAGAATAAGGTATTGGGGCATGTGAAGCTTCCTTTTTCTGAAATGATATATATGGCCTATCAGTATGAAGATCTCCATAAGAAAGGAATGTTATGCGACGAAGAAGAAGTCAGTCCTAGTGACATAGCAGAGTCGGAAACTGATATTGCTGGAGCCAGTACGAGGTCAGAGGTCAATGAGAAGCCTAGTGCTAAGAGAAAAAGGGCTAAGTCTGGGAAAGAACCAGTGACAACTACTATTTGCTCTAACTGCAATAAGCAAAGACATTTCTCGATAAGTTGCAGATCTCTAAAGAAGCAGATCGAGAGTGGGTATAAACGCGCTATGAAACAAAAGAACCCGCATGGGGAAAGGAGATGCCATAAGTGTCGTCAAGCAGGTCACATTGCACGGGAGTGTCAACTCTCAAAGAAATCCGAGGCAGTACATATAAACGAAATAGCAGAAACTTCTGAGCCCTCAGATAAGCAAGGGAGGTCTGATGTTTTAGAAGGCACGCTCAATGTCAAAAACATTCCAGTTAAAGTACTGTTTGACACAGGTGCATCACGGAGCTTTATTGCAAAGAGTGCAGTCAAGAAGTTGGATTTGAATTTGAAGAAGCTCAAAGAGCCAATGACTGTCCAGAATCCAGTTGGAGGTTCCATCAATCTCAGTTGGATTTGTGCAGTGCCCGTCTCTTTTTCTTGCTATAAATTCCCATTGTCTCTATCGTCATGAATTTTAATGAATTCGATCTTATTTTGGGATTGGATTGGCTAACCAAATACAAGGCGGAGGTTAGATGCGCGGAGAGGGTTGTTAAGGCAAAAGCACAATTGGGAAATTATATAACCATACCATGTGAAGGCCCGACTTCTAATAGAAAAGACTACTGGGCTGCTTTGAATGTTTCTCCAGCCCAAATTGAAAATGTTCCTGAAGTCGCAGAGAATATTCCTGACCTCATCAAAGACATTCCTGTCGTCAAGAATTATGCGGATGTGTTTCAGGAAGTCGTTCGCTTACCTTCGCAAAGAGAAATAGATTTCAAGATTGCTTTGATTCCCAATGCAAGGCCGGTAGTTCACGCTATCCGAAGAATGTCCTTGAAAGAGAAAGAGGAATTAGACAATCAAACACGACATCTAGTATGGAAAGGTCTGATCAGGCCTAGTTTCTCTGATTGGGGTGCAGCAGTGGTATTTGTCCCAAAATCTGACGGTACTCTATGGCTATGCGTGGACTATCGTGATCTGAACAAGCAGACAATAAAGAACAAGTATCCATTGCCGCGGATTGATGATTTGTTGGATCGATTAAATGGAGCACAAGTATTTTCACGAATGGACCTAGCTACAGGATTCCATCAACTTCGAATTGCCGAAGAGTGTGTTCCAATGACAGCGTTCAGAGGTCCCGACTTATTCTACGAGTGGTTAGTAATGCCGTTCGGCTTATGTAACGCTCCAGCTTACTTCGTCGATCTAATGAATAGAGCGTTCAGAGGAGTTTTGAATAAGTTTGTTCTAGTTTTCATTGACGATATTCTAATCTTCTCTAAATCTAAGGCCGAACATGAAAAACATCTGGAACAGGTTCTAGAAATCCTCAGAAGGAATGTATTGAAAGCCAAGTTTTCCAAATGTATATTCTGGCAAGATGAAGTGAAATTTCTGGGCCATGTTGTATCGAAAGAAGGAATCGCTGTGGATCCAAGTAAAATCACGGCTATTCAAAATTGGAAAAAGCCCAGTACTCCCACTGAAGTCCGCAGTTTCCTCGGATTGGCTAGTTATTATCGGAAATTCGTTAAAGACTTTTCTAAGATATCTGGCCACTTAACGAAGCTTATAAAGAAGCATTCTAAATTCAAATGGACTCAAGAGAGTGAGGAGGCTTTCGAAGAGCTAAAGTTGAGATTAACAACAGCTCCAGTGTTAACCATCATCGATGGCAACCAAGATTTAAAAGTCTGGACTGATGCTTCTAGAGAAGGCCTTGGGGCAGTGTTAATGCAAAGGGGTCAAGTGATTGCTTATGCTAGCCGTCAACTGAAACCACACGAGAAAAACCATGTAACTCATGATCTTGAGTTATTGGCTATCATATTCTCTTTGAAGATCTGGAGACACTATCTTCTGGGCGAGAGATTTGAACTATTTACAGATCACCAGTCGTTAAAGTATCTGTTCACTCAGAAGGACTTAAATTTGAGGCAGCAGCGTTGGCTGGAGTTTCTTGCAGCATACGACTTTGAAATTATATATACTCCAGGGAAAGCCAATGTCGTGGCCAATGCGCTGAGCAGAAAGAATGTAATGATTGCCAGCTTTATTATCACGACATCCTTGATTGACAAAATATCTATTCTTCAGAAGGAGGATAATTTTATTAAGGATATGATCAAAAGGATTCAGAAAGGCGAATCCTCGTGTTTTCAAATAGATAACGACGAGACCTTGAGATTGAAAGGAAGGATTTGTGTTCCCGACGTCCCAGAGTTAAAAAGGGAAGTGTTAGACGAGTGTCACAAGTCCAAGCTGAGTATCCATCCTAGCGTGGCCAAAATGTATAACGATCTCAAAAGAACATTCTGGTGGAAGGCTATGAAAAGAGACGTTTCAATATACGTTAGCTGATGCCCTACTTGCCAACTAGTCAAAAGCGACCAACAGAAATTGGCTGGATTATTACAACCACTGGAGGTCCCTGGCTGGAAGTGGGAACATATTTCTATGGATTTTATTGATGGTTTGCCCAGAACCAGAAAGGGAAATGACAGTATTTGGGTGATCGTAGATCGCTTCACGAAGACCGCCCATTTCATACTTGTCAGATCAAATAGAACTGCTCAGAGTCTGGCACATATATACTTCAGGGAAATAGTTAGACTGCATGGAGTGCCGCTCAGTATAGTAAGTGATAGAGATACAATATTCACTAGCAAATTCTGGGAAGCATTTCAAGTCGAGCTGGGAACGAAGTTGAACTTAAGCATCGCTTATCATCCTCAGACAGACGGTCAGACTGAGAGGATGAATCGCATTTTAGAAGATCTATTGCGGGCTTGCGTTCTAGATTTCGGTGGATCATGGGAAGACCATCTGCATTTGGCTGAATTCTCTTATAACAACAGCTACCAGGCGAGTCTGACAATGTCGCCATTCGAAGCATTGTACGGTAGACCGTGCCGATCTCCTGCTTGTTGGGTCGAGCCAGGAAATAGACTTGTGTTGGGTCCTGATATGATTCGAGAAGCTGCCGACAAAGTCGATTTTATTAAGAAACGATTACTCGCCGCTCAAAGCCGATAAAAGAGCTATGTCGATAGAAGAAGAAGAGATATATCCTTTGAGGTTGGCGACTATGTATATTTGAAAGTATCGCCGATGAGAGGAGTTATCCGGTTCGGTAAAACTGGAAAGTTAGCGCCCAAATTCATTGGTCCGTTTCCTATTCTGGAACGGATCGGAACTCTCGCTTATAGGGTCAAACTGCCTGATTGGTTTCCTGGAGTTCATGATGTATTTCATATATCTCAACTTCGAAAGCATGTTCATGATCCAGACTTGATCGTGGAAGAAGCAGCTCAGCAGGATATTGAAATTACTCCAGAATTAGCCGTGAGGCGAGAGCCGCTAAAGATCATCGGCAAAGAAACCAAAGAGCTGAGGAACAAGAAAGTTCGCTTAGTCAAAGTGCAATGGAGTGGAGATCCGCGAGATTGTACTTGGGAAACGGAGGAGAGCATTCAGAAAGCTTACCCCAGATGCCGAGTAGATATCTCTGATTGACTCCGGTGCAAGGTACATTTACCCTACTTTGCACTACCATTCAATTCTCTACTCTATTGTTATTTTCTTTTCATAGATGTGCACTTTAAATTATATAGTCTGAAAGATTTTTAAAGGGGTATAAAATTTGATTAGTATATTTTTGAAGGTTAAAAACAATTGGATTGGTTGTTGTGTTGTGTGATTGTAGATTTATCAAACCACTTTCGACTTTATTCCTTTTCGGGGACGAAAAGATTTAAGTGGGGGAGATTGTTACAACCCAGAAAATCTGAACCAATTTAAAAATTTTAAATTGGCTAAAATAATGGATTTTAAATATTTAAAATAAATATTTTAAATAATGGCGATGAAAACTGAGTTTGAATCGACATTTGAAAACGAATATAATTAATTATAATTGTATATAGAATTGAAAATGGCGCGGTAGTTCGATAATTCGATTTCAAACTTCAATTGAGTATACCAGGTGCAAAACAATCCGGATTTTAGTGAAACCAAAAATATTTAAATCTGTTAGTGAATATCTTTCTAACGAATCCGACCAATCGAAATTTGATAGCGGGAAACAAAAGATATGTCCAGTTGAAAATTCTGAATAGTCGCTATGGAATTCAGGCCCTTAAAAATGGACATTTTGCAAATGACCTCGGATTTCGACGAAACCACTTTTGTTGGATCCGCAGTGTCAAGTTATTGTTAGGTTTCAAATTTCATAATTTTTCGAATCAATATGTGAGCGTGGCAAAGGAAAACGCGTTTGACCGGTTTTAGTTGATTTTAGTCGACTGGAAATTGGCCATTTTTCAAACGGTCTCAGAATTCGACGAAACTAGTTTTGTTAGGACCGTATCGTCAATACGAAGCTAGAAAATATTTTTCTGGAATTTTTCGAGTTCGTATGTGGCCCCACTAAATTGAAATGTGCGTTTAAATTGAATATATAAAGAAGTACACTTTAAATTCAACGGAAACTGATTCAAACGATCGAATCAGCTTACGATACGTATCCCATTGTGTTCGGGATGGGGGTAAAACGCTATGGACGACAGGCGGTGGGCCTCGTTTAGAGGTCGTATGTAAAAGTCAACTTTTTGAAAAATTAAATAATTAAATATATATATTTTATATAAACCCCCCCTTATTCCCTCTTCTCTCTCTTCAGTTCGAAAAAAAAAACGCGCTTAAGACCTAGCCGCCGCCTCCCTCCCCTGCGATTACCACCACCGTCAGCATCCCACCCCGCCGCCGCTTGCCCCGCCTTTCCCCTCCTCCACTTCGCCAGACCCCCGTCTCTCTCCTCCTCCCCTCACCTTCTCTTTCCTCCCCCAGTCCGATTCGCAACGACCCCAAACCCCACCGCCTGCCACCACCGGCGAACCCCGAGCGCCACCCTCGAGCTTCCTTCCCTCCGACGATCAGCGGAAACCCCCCCCCCCCTCTGTAAGTTTTTTTTTGTTTTGTTATTTTATTTTTATGTATTTAAAAACTGATTTTTAAAATGATTTAAAACTGATTTTCAAAAGAATTTTAAAAAGGATTTAAAACTGAATTTTTTTTAAAAGGTTAAAACATATTTTTTTTAAAAGGTTAAAACTGATTTTCTTTTAAACTTGAAAAGGAAAAAGGTTTAAACTTTAGATAGAAAAAGATCAGATTTTTTTTTTTGAATAGAAAAGATCATATTTTTAAAATAGAAAAGACGGAATTTTTATTAAGTAGAAGAAGTAAGATATGATTCTTATATTTTTAAAGTAATAAAAATATAATTTTTACATCATAGGAATATTAAAAATATAATCTTTATTTTTGAAAAGGCGGAATCTATATTTTTGAAATTCGATTTTTATATATTGAATAACATAGTAAAAATTCGATTTTTACATATGTAGAGAATACGGGCAACGAAGCGACAAAAGGCGAGATTGGCGAAGATTTCTAAAGGAAGAGTCGTAGTTGGATAGCTATTGGTGAGATTTCTGATTTAAAAATATATATATATATATATGTGTGAAATGAAAGTGAATTGCTATATATTAATATATATATATATATATATATATACGCCCCTCGTCCACAAACCATGGACGATATTTATTGGTTGAAATTGTTGTGAAAATTGATTGGTAGCGAATGATTGTTTGGGATTGTTTGTGATTGATATTGGTTGATTGTGGTTGAAAAATACCCGTTTGTGATTGGAAAATATTTGGTTGAAACCACATAGGATTAGTTTGTGGAAATGAAATAAATATATACATACCGCCTGCGTGCGAACTAGATGCATGATCCCCATTGTCAAAAACCGCGAGGTTTTAAGGTAGAGCGAGGAGCCGTACTAGGGACGGTCCCGGTTTAACTACCCTGCCGTTATGCTGCCGAAATTTTGAATAATATTCGTGTGTTTGAATTATTTTCATATGCTTAAACTATATTTATTCATTGAATAGAAAACATTCATGTGTTGAATTGATATTCATTCGTTGATTAGAAATTCATGTGTTGAATGGTATTCATATTTTGAGTAAAATTGTTTAATAATAAAAATCACCTTTTATCGACTATATGAACTGTGTAAAATAATCTCGTTTTAAAAGAAATTGTTTTATGATAAAAATCCCATTTTTATCACCAACTTGAACTATATAGAAAAATAGTGTTTTGAAATGAATTGTTTTACAATAAAAATCACATTTTTATTGTATGCATAAATCGTTGAAATGTGAAGTGTTAAAAATAGCCACTTGTTCAAAATAAACATATATGAGTTGAAATATTCATTAATTAGCTAATGAAATGATTTGCACCTATTTATGTAACATTAGAATGAATGGTGTTTTTAAACCAAATAGAAATCAAATATGAAGTTGAATAGAAAATGATAAATGATAAGAACTGTATATATATGTACATGCATATTCATTGAACAGGTTATAGCAAAGGGGCTAGAGAAGAGGAATAAAATTTTGTGCTCGACAAATAGGTACACATTTACTGCTTTGTTTGGGTGATGATTTTATGAGCCTGTTGGCTAGCCGCTTGGCTTTTTCTTTTTCTTTTTGAGATTAGAAGGACCAGGAAAGCTATTTGCGATTTCCCGATGCTCCCGGTGCAGTGGTGGTGATGACCAAAGCACCGCCTGTGTGGCGTAGCTTTGTGTATAACGTGAATTCGCGAGCCTCACACCCCGGTATGAACCTAAAACGGGAGAAGGACCTCAGGGAGGGCATGCGTTTCTTTCTAGCTAGGGTGGTGTCAGTGACCTACCAGCCCTGACATTTATATACTTTTCACCTATGTGGTTGTTGCTGTCGCGAGGCGCCTCGGTTTGATCGGACGATCCGGGTCCGATGGAGTCATTCGTTGGCTCGTTTACGCCCCAAAGGGCGGGGAAACGTAGTGTTCAGGCATTTTAATCCACATCGGTGGACCGGCCCTGTCGCTCCGAAGGCTTGACTGAGTACTTGCCTGTGGCTCGGGCTAGAGAGTCACGAATTCGGTAAGGACTATCTTTTGCCTTGGTTCATGACGAAAAACCAATTTCCAAATACGAGACTGTGCGGTTTTGATTGTATACCTATATATGGCGACATAGTGGTATGTGGCATTAATGCCGTCTATGATTGATAGTTATGATTTGAAATTGTTTTCAAAACATATAAACACTAGCAATAATATCAAATGCCTTTGTTTTATTCGTATCAAGCATATTTTGGCCGTTATAAGGTAAAAACTCTATCCTCCGGTTTGCGTTGCATTGGGTGATGGGAACTGAGTCTTATAACGGCTTCATTTTTATAAAAAGCATAGCGATGTTTAAAAGAAAGATTGGTTTTAAAGCACTGGCAATCCAATGGAGTAAACCCGTTCCACGAAAGTGGCGTGGTCCTGTGATTAGCCAAATTATATATATGTGTTGAATGGATTTCTCATACCAGTCCCATGACTGACTCGTAGTTTGTTTCACTTTCAAACTCGGGTGCCCCTTTTTCTACACGGGCAGCCTTGTATTCAGGTTTAGCTGGTTCTTTCTGGATAGCTGGAGCTGAAGATGTGATTGACATAGAAATGTGTTTATTTTATGCTCTTATATCTTATCTTTTGTATATAAATAAATATTACTTGGGTATTGTTTTGTTACTTTTACAGATATTCCAACCCAGCCCGCATGCAACCAGAAAAGTAGAGAAATAGAGATGAAATTGATATATATTTACATTTTGAAGAATTGTAGATAAAGATCTCATATCTAGTTGCTATTGGACAAAAAAAGGATTGATAACAAGGCTTTGCACATCACAAATCAATGAAGAAGTGTCAAGGAAACAAGAGGAAAAGAGAAAAGGCCCAAATTTGCTTTATTTATCAAAGGCCCATTTATGTTTCTCATTGTAAACTAATTAGTGATGTAATGACAAGGCCCATTTATCATTAGGGTTAGGGTTAGGGTTTGGCTATCTACCCTATATATACCCTTGTAATATCATTGTAGCCACCATCCTATTTTCTATTCCATCACTCCATTAATATAAGTTCTTTTTCTTCTTTTATTTTCTAGCATTTTTCTATTTTCTTAGCGATTAGTGTTGTCTACACGATTAGATTCGGTAGAACACCAATTGTATTTTACACTTTTTGTTAGTGATTAGTCGTTTGATTAGTTTCAACGACAATCCTAATTTACTTTTTGTTGTTCTTCTTTTCCTGCAATTTTACTTTCTGCATTTTATTTCTGTTTTGCATTTTAATTCCCAATTGATAATTGTGATTTGACCGTCGGTTCAATTAGATTTGTTCTAAGTTGGATCACAGTTTCAATTTTTATTATTTTCAAAAACCAACCTCGAAAATCGTCTAACTCGCCCAAGAGATTAGATAAATAATTTGATTTAATTCACCTCCCTGTGTTCGACCTGTATGCTACACACCTGTATGCTTGCAGAATTTATTACAAATGTCGCGCTTTTCTAATTCATAGATTAGCGTCGATCAAGATGGATTCTATCATTTATCTCTTTTTATGCTGTTCAGCTCCTATTGTACATATTTTGTTTATTTCCGCTGTAGACATTTATGTATAGCTGAACTGTATTTGTACTAAGTAAGATCCTGTATACTGTGTAACTCTGATGATTACTTTTATCCGGTATATTCTATTGTTCATTATCTGGTGTATTTATTTAATTCTGTTCTGCTATTATATGTTTCTGTGTTATATTCCAAAGATAACCTTGTTTCTGTGAGAACGGGAAATCGGGTCGTCTCACAAGTACGTTTAGATGATCAACACTTATAACCCCTACTTGGGTGTACTTTCCATGCGAGATGTCAACAATAGCCCAAACGATGTGAAGATCTCCGGTCTTCAACCACCATCTTCAAATCTTCGACTTTTAATTGTCGTATCAGTTATTCAGAATGAGTTAAACCCGGTCTTTCTGAATCTCACGCATCTTTAAAACCAAAGGATAAGTAAAGATAACACACATCTCATTCCAAACTAGAATATTCTTTTATTCAAATATTCATTATTCTGGGAAAGCTTCCCATTAATTTTATCAATGATTATCTCATTTAAACTTATTGTTTGAATCTTCCTTTGGATATCGTTTCAAAAAATTTATTATATATTTTCATAAATCATACCAAATTAAGGTTTGTAAAACTAGTCGGGATTAACGAGCCTTCTGAAGTAATCATTCATTTTATTATCCCACCACGGAGTAAAACTGGTGGTACTCCATATCTAACACCCATCATGTTATTGGTAAATTTAAGTACCATTTAACGTTTTAATCTAATTAAAGATTCATTAAAACTCCAGTTTAGTTTTAATATTAAAAATCATTACTTAATGATTATTCAATTTTAGGAAATTAATACTGTCTTTACTTGGGTTAAAGAACAACTGCCATTTAAAAGCACCATTCATAATAAGCCTAAAATCATCTTCCATTTAGTATGGAATCTTCATGATCTGAACAATTTATAATCGATATAAATTTCCGTATCCGACCGATACTATAAGTGGAATAATGGCATAGCCTTTTAAATTCCACAAATAGTAAATACCTTCATTCATAGAAACTCATCTCGATTATTATTAGTTGAATTCCATGATATTCCAATTTACTTAAATAAATTGGAAAACTTCTCCAGACCTTTATTGAAAGATTTATTCCATTCACAAATTAGTTTAAGAACAGTATTTTTTAAGGTAACATTCATAATAAACCCAAAATCCAATTTGACTTTCAATATAATATCTTAAATGGAAATCATGTCGACTTATATTCAATATCAAATTCTAAAACCAACAGATATCATATGGGAATACCGATATCTATATCTTCCAGATTCCTCAACGATATTTGTATAATAATGGAATCCAATATCAAAATATTAGAAGATAATTTCCATTCAAATCCTTTCCAATTTATTCGTTGGAAAACTCTGGTTATTTTAAAATCATTTAAAAATCCAGTTTTTTAATTTGAAATCAATGGATTATTACACTAGTTAATAACTAGTTAATTCAAATAAAAATATCTTTTATCTTTTACAAAACTTGGAGTATTTCATCCAAAAATGTTTTCAAATTATTTAGTATGATTTTACATAATTTATTCATATTTTTGATAATTTTATTAAGGCCCATACAGTCAGTTTCCAATATCGGCCACCGTACCAGATCCATAGCGACTTTTTCCAAAACTGACTTAGATATTTTTTAAAATCAATTCGTTGGATTTCAAAACTTTTCATTTCATTACTGTTCTAACGGTTCTAGTTTCAGGAGAATCCGATGGTTGGATCTCCTGTTATGTCCATTCAAAGCTACGGGTTGATGTTCCCGAACAGTCATTGTGCGACACATTCTATTCAAGCCCGAATTATAAATTTTAAATACAAATCGTTACGCTTCTAAACTATTTTATAAATCATATAAAATGTATATAAGTATCTTTGAAAACTCGTTTTAGACGTTTATCTTCAAAATAGCACACTTCATTGTTCAATAAATTTTAATGTTGTTTTAATCAATAAAATAACATTATTTTTTGAAAGTCATTATTTTACGTTCAAATTTTCCTTATAGTCATTATGAAAATAAATGAAGAACTTTCAAAAGAAATCTTCTTTTTAAACATTTGCCAAGTGGCCTAACTGAACTTCATTTTGAAAAGTTAGTATTCATTTCGAGTTAAAAACTTCGATTTTAATTGAATATTATATTATTAAAAATATTCATATTTATTCCGGATTGGAATAAAATTTCAACTAATACCCATGTATTTATATGGATTTCGTTCATCATATGCATCCAACAATAGTCGTGAACAACTATCAATTATCCAATTAACATCCAATGTGTACTTACCTCCGTATAAGCCTTAAATAAAATATTCAATGCTTATATCGGTCTGTCAATCAATCAGTTAACATCCAATCTAAATACTTAGGCTAATTGTAAATCAACTATCATCCCAATAGCCGTATGGAGTTTTCAACCAATAAATAATTAATAAATAAACAATTATACATTCCAATCTATTATTTAAATAAGTGGACATAAACAAGTCGTCGATTTGTAAATGGATGTTTGATCCAATTTCAATTACCACAAAAAATTTAACATCGTTTTAACAAGTTAATTATTTCAAATTCACATTCAAGTCATATTAGCATAGGCAATCAATATATTTAAATAAGATTATAATAACATAAAAAAATAGTTGAGTGAGAGAATTCACACATTGATCGGTTCTGAAATCGTTGAATAATGATTGTTTTGATTAAATTAAAAGTGCATTTAATTTGACCAAAAATCTCAACTAGCTCCAAATTTCTTCCAACCAGTTACATATTGTATATCCCGTTGTCACGATTCCAATGCATTTTTGTTTGTTAAATTCTGTAATCGTATGAAGAAGCTATGGGGTTTTATATGTTAATTAAATAATTAAACTTACTTAAGGTAATTAAATTAATTAATTAATTTAATTACATCTTCCCCCTCATTAAACACTCCAGATCATGACTCGACCAAACTCCCTTCGCCAATCCACCTCGCGCGCTGCCCATAGTCAACCGGACCCCCATCCACAACCAAAGTTCGTCGCATCGGAGCGCCACCTCCCTCCGCCTCCAACGGTGGCCCACTCGAAGCCGTCCTCTGCTCTAGAAAACCGTTCAACATCGAGTCCTTCGAGGCCATAATTCACTAAAAGCACCCCACCAAAATACATCAAATCCTTATCAATTTGAAGATTTCTCCATGTTTATCATTTTTCATGTTGGATGTTTCTTTGATTAAAGCTTAGATTTCGTAAAAGTTTAAGAAGAAATTTTCAGTGCTGGTCGCCGTTGAAAATGACTGGTGGCGGCAAAGTGTAGAGAATTAGGGTTTGAGATATTTTAGGCTATATACATTATTATTTAATTCACGCGCTACTGTTTAATGCTCCGTACTCCAAATGAATCCCCACGACAGGCATTACTAACCAAATACCCCCATCCTGGACAAAATGGAACATGTTTTATAAGCTAGACACAATGGAATATGTTTGGGGTGTTTCCGGTTCTAGAAAGGGGAGAGAGGAGGTGCGAGAGGACAAGGGGGGTCATGGGGTGGTGGCGCGGCCTGAGGAGGCGGAGGCGCCATCCTCGACGGCGGTTCGTCGAGACGAAGGAGGCGTCTGGTTTTTTTTCTTTTTTCTTTTTATAATTTCTAATTCCAAACTAAGGTCAACGGGAAGAAAAGGGAGGATAAAGGGGGATGGTATATAATAATATATATATTATTTTAATTTAATTTTTTTTCCAAAGAAAAAGTTACTTTCTAATTCGAACCCACCGACTGTCGTCCATAGCTAATTACTCCCACTCCGAACACAATGGGATATGTTTCATAGGCCAATTCGATCGTTTCGATCAGTTTCCAACAAATTCAAAATATAATCAATATATATTGAATTTGAATGCCCATTTCAATTTATCGGGGCCCCATACGGACTCTAAAAATTCCCAAAAAATATTTTCTAGCTTCGTATTGACGATACAGTCCTAACAAAACTAATTTCGTCAAATTCTGAGACCGTTTGAAAAATGACCATTTTCCAGTCGTTTAAAATCAACTGAAACTGGTCAAACGCGTTTTCCTTTGCCATGCTCACATATTAATTCAGAAAATTACGAATTTTGAAACCTAGCAATAACTTGACATCACGGATCCAACAGAAGTGGTTTCGTCGAAAACCGAGGTCGTTTGCAAAATTTCCATTTTTAAGGGCTAGAATTTCATAGTGACAATTCTGAATCTTCAACTGGGCATAACTTTTTATCCCTGCTATGAAATTTCAATTTTTTTATTCGTTGGAAAGATATCTCAATTAGATTCTAATATTTTTGGTTTCGCTAAAATCCGGTTTATTTTGAATCCTGTACATTCATTTGAACTTTGAAATCGATTTTTCAAACCACCGCGCCATTTTCAATTCCTTTTATAATTTAAAATAAATATCTATATTATAACGTCGATTCAAATAAATATATATGTTCTATTCTATTCAAATTTAATTTCTCATCGTTATTATTTAAAATAATTCATTTTACATATTCAAAATTCAATAAAATTGCCAAAATAAAATTTTTAAATTGGCTCGGATTTCCGGGTTATTACACAATATATTAAAACTTCGAATATACGTTCATGACGCGTATATGCAAAATCTTTATATACTCGATTGTCCAAATTCAAAACAAATAAAATATTCAAATTCATAAAAAATGGTTTAAATTTTCAAAACAAAACTTGTTTTCAATTTTTTATTTCAAAATTTTCACTCTTTACACTCGTTCCAGGACACTAATGATCCCATCTCTAACGAGTTATTATCGTTGGATATTACTAATCCAATCTCTGATGAATTCTTTCATTCAGTTCTAATGTGTCTTATTCTCGAGCTCAATAAACCAAAGCTCCGATACCAAATGTAACAATTTGGAATTTCGCTCGATCAGAATCGATCGCTAAACCGACCAAGACCGTTCGAAACCCCTGATTGTTTTGAGAACACGACAAATCGGAACACAAACAGAAGAACATTTCATTGTTTATTACAACAATTCCATCAGAATACAACAATATACAGAGTATGGATAAATATTACACATTTGACAAATATCAGAGATTTAAATTACATTTAAATACATAGCAGCGGAAAAATAATACAAAACATAACTGAAAGAAATACGCGGATACAGAGCTTTCCGAATATCACTTCAGCTATAAACCAGGATCCTGTGAATATAAATCTGCAAAACCAAAACTACTAGCTGCCCATGTGGGAAATAGTGGCACCCAGAGTTTAGGTTAAAACAATAAACTCCAGGTCACTCTTGTGACTGGTGTGAGAACTAAAACAGTTATTAATCTTTATTTTTAAAGTTAGGTAAATCAAGGGACCATGTCGTATAACACGGAACGGGTTTCCTCCCTAGAATACCAGTGCATAAAACAAGCAGCGCAATGCTAAATAAAGAAAAATGAAGCTATTATAAGACCCAGGTCCCATCACACAATGCAACGCAAGCCAGAGTATAGGATTTTACCTCATAATAGCCAAATAATGCTTGATACGTTTAAAAACTAATTATTTTGATATTACTATAAGTGTATAGTGTCAAAACAATTTCAGTCATAAGTATCAATCATAGACGGCATAGATACCATCTACTATGTCGCCATACTAGGTTCTACAAATAAAACCGAATTATCACGTATTGGAAATTGGATTCCATCATGAGTCGAGGCAAGGGGCAAGCTCCTCTCCGTTCGAGACACTCTAGCAAATATCTCAACACCACACACAACGATCCTGGATGCTTTAGGGCCGGTCCTCTCCTACTTTTGAGGATTAATTATTCCTAAACATACGTTTCCCGGTCCTATCAGACCTATATCCGAGGTGCCTCGCATTCCAACAACCACATAGGTGAAAAATAATATAAATGTCAGGGCTGGTAGGTCACTGACACCACCCATAGGTAGAAAGAAACGCCATGTTCTCCATGCAGTCCGATCCCGTTTTTGACTCATACCGAGGTGTGAGGCTCGCGAATTAACGCTATACACAAAGCTATGCCACACAGGGCGTGCTTTGATCATCAACCACAAGACTTGGCTTTTCAACAGAAGCCTTGATCATTTGCCACTTAGGCATGCCACACAGGCAATTCATGCCATGCGACTAATATCTATCGATATATAACCTCTAAGCTCGTACATCTCAGAGAAGGGAGTTAAGCAAGATAATAAATTCTCCGCCGCCAAACAGATATATATTTAATAGAAATCAGTCACACAGAATAAAATCCATTGTCAGACACATAGTCCATTTACAAGTTCGTTCTGGGTCTGGACGAAACCGGAGGAACCTTATTCCTCACATATCCATCAATCTCCCAATACGTCTGGATGATCACCAACTGATTCCCTCCTCTTGGGTGTACAGCCCAATCAAGATCATCAATAATCATCCAAACAATGTGAAGACCTCCGGTCTTCAACCACCGTCTTCATCTTCGACTTATCGTCGAATCGGTTATTCAGAATGGGTATAAACCCGACCTTTTCGAATAACCTGCATATATAATAAATAAGTGTTACAAAAACACAACATACGCCTCATTCCAATTCAGAATATTCTTTTATTCAAATTTTCACATTTTTAGGGAAAGTTTCCCATTAATTTTATCAAAGATAAATTCTTTTAAATTTATTCTTTAATCTTCCTTTTGATATCAAATCAACCCATGTTAAGGTTTTCCAGACTAGTCGGGATTAGCGAACCAACCGAAGTAATCATTTATTTTATTTCCCAATCCCAACCTATTCATTGCATGGAGAAAAACTAGTAATACTCCATATCTAACACCACGGTGTTATCGGTAAATATTAATTATCATTTCATGTTCAAATCTATTTTAAGATTTAACTATCGCTTGGAGCAAAACTGGTGATACTCCATTCTCGATCACTTTAATCTAATTAAAGATTCATTAGTACTCCACTTAGTTTTAATCTACCCAAAAATCAATATCCTATCTTTAACTGGGTTAAAAAACCAATGTCATCTAAAACACGGTTCAAGATAAAACCAAAATCACATTCCATTGTTAATCGGGTTAAAGAACAGGTGTTATTCAAAACACGGCTCACGATAAACCTAAAAACGAATTTAAATTCAATTCCAATTAAGTACTAATTAACTGGACAATTTCACTAAATCTTAATTAAAAGATTTATTCTTTTCTAAACTGGGTTCAAGAATAATGTTATTTAAGACACCATTCACGACGAACCCAAAATCCCATTTGATATTAAATACAAGGCTCTGAATAGAAAATATATCGGCTTATATTCAAAATCAAATTCTGAAACCAACAAATATCGTATTAGAAATAACGATATAAGTATATCTTTCAAATTTCCACAACCATATCTGTATAATCACGAAATCCAACATCGAAATATTCTGAAGATAATTTCGATTCAAATCCATTCCAATTCGTATATTGGAAATTCTGATTATTTTAAAACCACTTCAAATCCAATTTATTTATTCAAAAACATTGGATTATAATTCTAGTTCATAACTAGTTAATTTAGATAAAAATATATTTTTATTCTTTCAAATATGGAATTTTTCATCCCAGTTTTTTCAAAATCATTTATTATGATTTTACACAAATTATTAATATTTTTATTAATTTTATCAAGGTCCGTACAGTCGATTTCCAAATACGGTTATCGAACTGCACTTACAGCTACCTTTTTCAAATTTGATTTGGACATAATTCAAATCCAACCATTAGATTTCAAATCTCTTATATTCATTTGAAAGCTCTTTTCGATACGAACCCAATGGTTCCGGTTTTAGGAGAATCTGACGGTTGGATCTCCCGTAATGTCCATTCGAAGTCAATGGTCGAAATTCGCGAACTGCTATGGCGCGACGAGTTCTATTCAGGCCATTATATATATATATATAATATATATAATATATATATATATATTTCGTCGATTTCAATTCTAAACGTATTTTATAAATCGTTTTAAATTCATTTTCAAAACAGTTTCAACTTCATATTCAATTTCAAATCAAAATTGAATATTTCATGTCATTAATATATAAATGATAATATTTTCAAAACTTTATATTTTGAAATCATTTCCTTTTCTATATTCATTACAAAAACAAATATAGTCGATATAAATATTGTTCATGTCAAAATGGCGCAAAGCTAATCAACACGGCTTTATATATTTCAATAACTTTGTTATTCTATTCAACAAATGAATATTTTCTTCAACACATGAATATATACTTTATTCAACACATGAATATTTATTCATTCTTACTTACAATAAAAATGCGAATTTTATTGTTTAAAGATTTTACTCAACACATGAATATTTTCAACACATGAATGCTTTCAACACATGAATGGTTTCAACACATGAATATTCTCAACACATGAGTATTGTCAGCACATGACTATTTTTTTATTCAACACATGAATATAATTTATTTTCTAAATTGGAATGAGACCCACTCAACTAACATATAATGTTATTTATATGGATTCCATACAACACATGTATATAATAGCAATGATAAATAATCAACCATCATCCAGAGTGCACCATACAACTGTCTGTCAACCTATCGATTGACATACAACTGAATAATTGGGATTAGTGTATGCCAAATATCATCCCAACACCCGTGTGGGGTTTCAAATTAACAAACACAGAATATTATTTGTGCAATTGGGCGATGTGTAAAATTTATCGTCCCAATCAATATCCTTCAAATGGGTGTACATAAACAAATCGTTCGATTTGTAAATGAATATTTATTTATTCACATTCACGTTAAATTTATATTTTTAACGATAAATAATTTATTTCAACACATGAGTATATTTCCTTTCATTCTACATCACAATCAATTTTCACAACACAACAAAATCAAACAAGTCGTCCATGGTTTGTGGACGACAGGTGTCGGGTGCTGCTAAGCACCGTCTTCATCCTAGTTTGTATTTTTAACTAGAAAACAAGAATTAAAGTGAGTGGTTCTCACCGAGAGCTATACCAAACGCCACGACTCTTCATATGTAGCAATTCTTCACCGTGCTCGCCCTTTATCACTTTCGTAGTCCGTATTCACTACATATATAAAAATCATATTTTTAAAATGATAATATATATATAAAGATTATATTTAAAAAATGCTACTATGTAAATTAAAAATCATATTTTTTATCTTAATCAAAAATCATATCTTTATGATGTTAAAAATCCAATCTATACATGCTAAAAATCTAATCTTTTTCCTATAACCTATTCTATAAAAGTCTACTCTTCTTCTAAATAAAAACTTAATCTTTTTATTTTATATTCATATGAATATAAATCATATTTACTCGCTACCCCATTATAAAAATCAAATTTTTATACTTGTTACTTCATAAATATAAAAATCGAATTTTTTATCCTTCATCTTCTAAAAATCACGTTTTTATAATCCCTACTATATAAAAATCATATTTGTATTATGCTATGGTATAAATAGAAATCATACCTTTCTATGTCTAAAAATCAGTTTTTTATATTCATAAAAATCATTTTTTTTATATGTTTAAAAATCTCTTCTTTACTTCAAATCCATACATACAAAAATCATTTTTTTATCGTTGTTACATATATAAAAATCGTATTTTTATCGCTACTCTCTATATAAAAATCACAATTTTATATATAAAGATCGTATTTTTATATCTCTACTACATATGTAAAAATCACTCCTTTACACCGCTACTTCCATGATAAAAATCCTATCTTTATTTCGCCTCATATTAAAATCTTATTTTTATGAAATCAAAACCCTATTTTTATAAACAAAGGTATAAATCAAAAGGTTACATTGTATATTTTTTCCTAGGGTTTCCATTGCCGAAGAGCTCAAGCCAATCGACTGTTGGTGGGCGCGTTGCGCGTGAATCAAAGAGAGGGGGGCTTCTGCTGCTGGCATCGGGTCTGGGGTCGGAGGGGTGTCGGCAGATGGTCGGTGGCGGCGAGTGGGTTGAGGGTGGACGCTGGCGCGGGTTCCAACCAGAAGGGTGGTGCGGTTTTTTTTAGGGTTAGGGATAGAGAAGGAAGAGGGGATCAGAGAGGAGAGAGAGGGCGGTCGGAGGAAGGGCGGGTGGGCCAGCACGGTGGGCGGCGACGTGAATGGTAGGAGGCAGTGAGGTCAACGCGTTTTTTTCTTCTAAATCGATTTGAACTAAAAAGGTGAAGGGAGAGAGAAATAAGGGAGAGGGCCCTATATATAAATATAATTTAATTATTTTAAATTTTCTAAAAAGCAACTTATTATTTCGATCACCAAATCTAACCCATCGACTGTCGCCCCTAGCTAATTACCCCCATTCCGAACACAATGGGATATGTTTTGTAAGCCAATTCGGCTGTTACGATTAGTTTTCGTCAAAATTAAAATATAAATATATATATATATATTCAATTCAAACGTACATTTTAATTTACCAGGGCCATATACTGATTCTAAAAATTCCAAAAAAAATTATTTCTAGCTTCGTATTGATGATACGGTTCTAACAAAACTAATTTTGTCAAATTCTGAGACCGTTTGAAAAATGGCTATTTTTTGGTCGATCAAAATTGACTGAAATTGTTAAAACACGTTTAACCTCGCCACACTCACTTATTGATTCAGAAAATTACGAATTTTGGAATCTAGCAATAATTCTACATCCCGGATCTAACAAAAGTGGTTTCATCGAAAACCGAGGTCGTTTGCAAAATTTCCATTTTTAAGGGCCTGAATTCCATAGCGACTATTCTGAATTTTCAACTGGACATAACTTTTTTATCCCCACTATGAAATTTTGATTTTTCAGATTTGTTGGAAAGATATTCTCTAATAGATTCTAATATTTTTGGTTTCGCCAAAATCTGGTTTATTTTGAATCCTACACATTCATTTGAAATCGAATTTTCAAACTACCGCGCCATTTCCAATTCCTTTTATATTTAAAATAAAATATTTATATTCTAATGACGATCTATACAAATATATATGTTCTAATTCTATTCAAAATAAATTTTTCGTTGTTATTATTTAAAATAATTCATTTTAAATATTCAAAATTCATTAAAATTGACAAAAAAATTGGCTTGGATTTTCCGGGTCGTTACAATCCCAAAGGTGAAAACTTCTCAATATAATTTTCTTTATACAGTTATTTATTTTATAACTGCATATATGAACTGTTCCACATCGTCCACAGACCGTGGACGACTTGTTTGTTTGGTTGTGTGGTTGATTGGATTATTTGTTTGAATTTGGTTGTTTGGGTGAAATGAATTGATTAGAATTCATATGTATATAGCGCGAGCCAATATCAGGAGAGGGGTAATGCTATGCATTACCCGATTTCAATATCGCGCCATTATAATGCCGAAATTTTCCTTTTTCAAAATTCAAATTCCATTATGTCATCTTTTAATTCTTACATCTTTTCATTGATTGCAGGTCTATTTTAGACTTCTCTTTCATATGTATATATTTTTGCACACACATACGCATATATTTACATATGCATGTATACATATATTTTACACTCACTTTTATATATAATTTTTTCTTATATGTGATCTTATACATATTTTACTCTTAGAATGTGTATTATTTTAGCCTTTCCTCTAAAATAAAAATGTGGCACCAGCGGGACTCAAACATGCGCTACTCACTTGGGAGAGACATGTCTTTACCAATTAAGCTACATGGCTTTTGTTAACAAGACTAAAAACAATAGTGGTTATTGTTCTTTTCTTATACCTTCTTTTCATGTTTGTTGTAATATTTATTTTAAAAATATATTTTTCATCTTAAATCCATTTCTTGCAAATCATAGGTCTAAATTGATCATAAAATCACCAAGGACGCAAAGACGCTAACTCCGTGACTAAATTCTGAAAGCTTTACAAATTTTATTTTATTATTTAATCCAAAAATGTAGGGTGTTACAGGTCCTCTTCCAGTTAAAACTCCCCTTCAAATGCCCATGCCTCACATTTGGGCTCCCAAAGTCAAAATTGTTGATGAAGTTGATTTGGGTTCTGATTCCCGCCCAGTTTCGCTTGAGACTTCTTCTTCTGATGAATTTGTTTGGAATGATCATGAGAATGTTTGGAATCACCTTGATTTTAATGTTCGATATGATCCTCGCAAGCAAGTTTTTTTTACTTATTTGTTGGCGACGAAGAAAGTGAGCTTAGGAGTTTGCACTACTAACTTTTAGATTATGATTTGGCTCTTAAAGTGGAAAGTGATTATGGTGTTTGCAGTAAGGCTATAATGGATAATGATAATTAGGACAGGAAGAATATATACTACAAAAACAACTTTCGTTATGTCCTTGTCTCCGCAATCTCTTTGCCAAGTTGCTGCATGATACTGGCCCTGGGTCTCCTTCTGCCTGCAGCTTTTCTTCTTCTTCTTCATCCTCTTCTTCAGAGGATTAGTATTTTTTCTGATTCTAGTAGTTGAAGCACTCTTGAATTCACCATTAACATTCAGTTTATAATGGAACTAAATCCATTTTAACCAATAATTTAATATCTAATTTAGAATTCGGTTATATAAATCAATATTCAAGTATTAATTTTTTTTATATCAACTCTTTTAAATAGTCGTTGTATTTAAATTTAAGTTATTAACTTGAAAGTAATCCGCATTTTTGAATTCAAGTTGTTAAACCTTTTTAAACTAATATTCAAACTTAGTTAAATATTTAACACTAGAAATTCAGTTTGTTACAATCTTCCCTCCTTAAAATAATTTTGTCTTCGAAATTCGAAAAGTAAGAAGAATGCTTCCAAACCCGTTAATTCTTAAAACTAGTTAATTGGTTGAAACCTATCATTTTAAATTATAAGTCCTAAAATTTACAGAAAAATTTGATAACAGCTACTCACTGCATTTCGATAGAAAATAACAGCAACTGACCATAAATTTCTTAAATCTATCAAAAGAAAATAAAAAAGGCAAGCGGCTAGTAAAATGTGTTAGTTAAAAATAACATTTTTTTAATGTCCCATATTTTTACGGTATAATAACTAATTAATTTAATTATTTATATAGTGATTTAGAGAGTTAATTGGTCATTTAATTAAGTAATATTGAACATTTAATTAATATAATAATTAAATAATATATTTAATTCTGAAATAATCATAATTAGCTGAAATGGAAATATTGTGTGAATTGAATTATTTAAAATATATAATTCAGTTTAGAATTTAATTATATTAACGAATATATTTAAATAACAACCGTTTGAACGTATATTTATATTACAATTATAATTGAGCTCGAAATGGCGCAGCAGTTCATAATTTGGCGATTCGAAATTTAAATGAATATACAGAATCCGTTTTAAGTCGGATTTCTGTGAAACAAGAACGTTAGGAAAGGTGGAGTATATTTATCTAATGGAAGAGAAAAATTGGGATTTCGTCGGGTAGATTTTGATTTATGTCCAAATCAAATTTTCGAAAAGTCGCTATGGAATTCCTTTATAATTTATAACGATTTATATATATTATAAATGGATTTTTAATATAATAATGTTGATTTAATCTGGAATTGAAATGCCGAGTTATAAATTCAGATAGGAATATTCTGGAGCTGTATGATATTCTATTATTAATATATACGATAATAATAATCTATTTATATATAATTTAATTATTTTTAAATATATTAATATTTAAATGGGTTTATTTAAAGCTTTAAAAATAGCCTGTTTTGCAAATGACCTCCGTTTTCGACGAAACTAATTTTATTAAATTCGGAATATTATATTATTGCTAGATTTTAATTTCCGTGATTTTTGAAGTCAGTGTGTGGCCGTACGAATTTTTAATGTGAAAAACAACCAGTATTTTAGCGGTTAAAAATATAATGTGTGAGCAAACGGAGTCGGAATTTGACGAAACCAGTTTCGTTGGGTCCGTAATGTTGGACTGTAGCTGCCTGTCAATTTTCATGATTTTTGGATGACATGTGTGATCATGGGGATTTTTAAAGACAAATACAAACAGCATAGGAGTAAAAACAAATAAAATAATCGAATAAAAAAATCTATCCTATAAATACACAGCTAACATGCTTAACCCTAGACTCTTTCCTTTGTTGGTCAAAAACACAGAGCCGTAACTTCTCTCAAGAAGAACGTGAAAACATTTATCTTTGAAAATCAAAATCGAATTCAAGAAATTTTTATAAATCATAATACATATATGTTTGGAATCATGAAGCAGTGCTCTTCGTTCTGATAGGATTTTGCTGAATTCGGTGCTAATTTTCGTCGCTGAAAAACAACAGGCATGAGACTATGGTTCAACTTTTCGAGAGATGAAAGCATCATTTGGATTTTTTAAGTTTATATTGGTATTTATGGTGGGATTTTGAGTTCGTGTGCAGATTATGAGGGGATCGGTGAGAAAAAATCACACAAGTTTTCTGGAGCTCACGATCGACAGAGCTGCTGTCGCATTTTGATACTGGCCTGCGAGCTTTTTGAAATTAGTGCGGCGTGATAGAGGGATCGAAGGGATGAAGGGCAGAAGTTGTATCAAGGAGAACGGTGATGAGGGGGAGGAGAAAAGGGCGTCGAAAGTTTGGCCATGGTGAAATTAATGGGATGGTTTTCACGATCTGTAGGAGGAGAGAAATAGGAGTAGCGGGTATGGGTAGTGATCGGCCGGAAAGTCAGAACGGTGAGGCCCAATACAATTTAAGTTAATATAAATTCGGTTTAGTTTAAATTAAATAGCGTATTAACTTTTTAATTACATATCTTTGTCATACTTAATCGGAATTCAGCAAAACAAGATCCGTTAGGATCGTATGGACGGCGGCTACACATGGAACTGACTGGGAGTGAATTGGAGCTCGTTACAATTTATACCAAAATAATTTGTCTGTCAGAATCAACCGACAGTTATCGTTATTTAACGATGATCTTCCAGTGTGAGTTAATCTCACTTAACTCTACTTAGTTTATATTTTCATAACGTATTTTTAGAACTGATAAATATTGGTTGATTGCTGTGTGTTGATTGGTTGGTTGAACTGCTAATTGATTAGTTAAAAATATCGATATAGTTATATATATATCGTTAATTAAATATTAATTCTATTGATCAGAATATTTCATGTTGAAATGAAATTGATGTTAATTATATTGTTTAACATCTGTGGATGCAGGGAAATAGGTTGGAGGGGTCCAACTAGATTCCTCAATACATATAATACTATTTTTTTCATATAATGTGATATATGATGTGGAATACAATCTGTTATTGATTTTGTATGTTGGATGATGATTGTAATAACCCGGAAAATATGAGCCAATTTAAAATTTTTAAATTGATTATTTCAAAGGAATTTGAACAATTGAAATAGAATATTTCAATAAAATAGTGAATTAGGAATAGTGAGTCAGTTTGAAAATTGGAATTCAAACTTTGACTGACTGTGCAGGGTGGAAAATATAACGGATTTTAGCGAAACCAAAAATATTTAAATCTTTTAGTCAATACCTTTCTAACGAATCTGAAAAATCGAAGTTTCATAACGGGAATCAAAAGTTATGGCCGAATGAATTTTCAGAAGAGTCGGTATATAGAATATATAAGTATGGAAAATTGATATTTTGCATACGATCTCGGAATTCGACGAAACCACTTTTGTTGGGTCCGGAATGTCAAACTATTGCTAGGTTTCAAATTTCATAATTTTTGAAGCTAGTATGTGAGCGTGGCAAAAGAAAATGTGTTTAGTCGATTTCTGTTAAATTGGATCGACCAGAAAATGGCCATTTTTTCAAACGACCTCAGAATTCGACGAAACTAGTTTTGTTGGGACCGTAGCGTCAAAACATAGCTAGATTTATTTTTCTGGAATTTTTGGAATCAGTTTGTGGCCCTGGCAAATTGAAATGTGCGTTCAGAGTTAAAAATTAAATGTTTTATACTTTAATTTGAAAAATAACTGACCGTAACAGTCGAATTGGCTTACGAAACATATCCCATTGTGTCCGGAATGGGGGTATTTAGCTAGGGGCGACAGTCGTTGGGTTTAAAAAGGAGTTCGTTTGAGAAAACACTATTTAAAAATTTAATATAGTCCTCGGCCAATCAAAAATTTCCATTCATAATTTTAAAAATAAAAAAAAAAGAAAAACCCCCCCGATCAACGGCGAAACCCGTTCACCACCTTCTCTCCTCCGCCGCCGCTGCTACCGCCACCTACAGCCTTCGCCGCCGCCACCATTCGACGCGCCTCAGCCTCCTCTTCAAATCCGACCCCACCGCTGCCACCCTTGTCGCCTCCTCCGCCTGTATCGACGCCAGGAAGTCGAGCACTTCCCGCCGCCGCCCTGAACGCCACCGACCACCAAACGCCACCAAACCACCACCCGATTTAAAGCCCTCTCTTCCCTCTTCCACGTCAGCAACCCCGATCGTCCCCACGTGCCACGGATTTCGCGAAAACTGTAAACCTAGTTTTGAAGCTTCGTGAAAGTGAGTTTTCTTTGATCTTTACATTTTGAAAAATCATATCTTTTTGGTGTGTTGACGAAATTCGATGAAACAGGAAACATCGAGACCGCAAGGAAACTCTCTACCCAATAGAAGAAGCCGTGGATTTTTCTGACATCGTATCGATTTTTAGCGCTCAGAAAACTAAGGTGAGAAATATAAATTAACGTGAAATTGAATGGAAAATGTCGTGTATAATTTATATAAGCGAAATATAAATTACATACGTGTTGTATACCTCATGTACATGCGTAGTGTAAGCTAAATAAGCGAAGTATGAATTTTACATGCATAGAATAATTGGTATGTGTTGAAATGCAAGTGAAATATATATTATATTATATATATATACTCCCCTCATCCACAAACCATGGACGATATTTATTGTGGTGAATTGGTGTGAAATATTGGATGAAAAATACGAATGGTTGAATAATTGTTTGTGGTTGATATTGTTTGGTTGTGGTTGAAAAATACCCATTGGTGATTGAAATGAATTGGAAATATTTGTGGAAATAAAAATAAACATGCCGCCTGCGTGTGAATTAGATGCATTAATCCCCATTGTCAAAAACCGCGAGGTTTTAAGGTAGAGCGAGGAGCCGTACTAGGGACGGTGCCGGTTTTAACTACCCTGCCATTATGCTGCCGAAATTTTGAATAATCTTTGTGTGTTAGAATTATTTTCATAGGTTGAAATTATTTTCATGCGTTGAAATCAAAGTCATATATTGAAACTATATCCATGTGTGGAAATATTCATGTGTTGAAAAGTGTGGTGTGAAAATTAGATTCATTTGTGAATGAATGAAGTGGTTAAACAATAAAAATCACATTTTTTATATATATGAAGTATGAAAAATATTCGCCTTATATAAATAATTTCAACCATAAAAATCCCATCTTTCTAATATGAACAACATAAATAAAATGTCCATGTGTGGAAATACTCATTTGCTGAGTAGTGTGTGTAGTGGAAATATTCATGTGTTGAATAAAAAGATCGAACGATAAATTACATTTTTATTTAAACTATGAAGTGCTGAAACATCTATTTGTTGAATAAATAATTTAAATGATAAAAATATCATTTTTATCATATTTGTGATATGCTAAGGATATGCGGACATTGAAGTAAATATTTGTGATAGAAATATTATTTTTAACATGCATAGGAACTAAATAAAATAGTCATGTGTTGAAATCTATTTAAGTTCGCCAAAATTATCATCTTTGAAATGTGAAGTGTTAAAAATAGCCACTTGTTCAAATAAACGTGCATGAGTTGAAATATGCATTAACTAGCTAATGATATGATTTTAGCCTATGCATGCAACATTAGAATGAATGGTGTTTTTAAACCAAAGCAAATCAAATATGAAATTGAATGGAAAATGATAAGTGTTAAAAATTGTATATATGTACATGCATATCTATTGAACAGGTTAAAGCAAACGGGCTAGAGAAGAGAAATAGAATTTTGCGCCCGACAAATAGGTACACATTTACCGCTTTGTTTGGGTGATGATTTTATGAGCCTATTGGCTAGCCGCTTGGTTTTTTCTTTTTCTTTTTGATATGAGACGCCCGTGTGGCTATTTGGGAATTTTCCCAGACCCTCCCGTACAAAGGAGGTTATGGCGAAATTTTCCAAAATTTAAAGGCGTTAGTGAAATAATTGAAGTGGAAACGATATAGGAATTTTTGAATGAACTATATTTATATATAAATATATAAATATAAATAGAATTAAAACGAAACGTGGTCGTGCGGTTCGTGTTTTGAAACCATGATTTCAAACGACTAGTGCGGGAAATCCGACCATTGGATTTTCCCGAAACCGCAACTGTTGGGTTCGCCTTGGAAATATCTTTCCAACGGCACCAACTTTGTGAAGATCCGACGGTTGGATTGTCTGGAATGTTTAATTCAAAACTGAAGAAAAACAGCGCCAGAAACGATTATATATATATATATATAATTAAATTAAATCGAATAACGACGCTGCAGTTCGTAAATTGAAATCGTAACTTCAAATGGTTAGTGTGGGAAATCCGACCGTCGGATTTTCCCAAAACTGAAACCATTGGATTCGTTTTGAAATGACCTTCCTAATGATGTAGAATTTGTGAAGATCCAACGGTTAGATTTTCAGATATGTGTAAAACAAAATTAGTGGAAAGCAACGCCAGTGCATCGACACGACCTGAAACGTCGTTTAATTAGATATGGCCGTTTCAAATCAAATAAAAATGGCGATATATCGTTATAAAATACTATAGACGATATAGAGTGAAAATAAACCAATCTTGTTGTGTTTGCTTGATATGTGATGGTTGAATGTATTTGACATGAAAATTAAAACTAAATAACTGAAATGTGAATGTTGAATAGTCCAACCATGTGATTAATTGATTTGAAAATCTAAATATACATGGGTTATTTGAAAAGGCCGAGTTTATCTCATTTCAAATAATTGATCGACGTTGAGAAGTCGAAGAGTCGAAGACGACTGAAGACCGACGATCTCCACATTGGATGGATGGGCACTACTGATACTCGTGACTGGAGTAGCTACCATGAAGGAATTGAAGTAGTAGCCGTCCAAACATACTGTTGATTGTACGGATATGCGAGGAATTGGTGCCTCCGGTTTCGTTCAAACCCAGAACGGACTTGTAAATGGACTGTGTGTCTGACATTGGATTTTGTTATGTGATGATTGATCTCTGTTAAATATATATCTGTTTGGCGGCGGAGAATTTATTCTCTTGTTTAACGCCCTTCTCTGAGACGTACGAGCTCAGAGGTTATGTATTGACAGAAATCAGTCGCATGGAGTGGATTTCCTGTGTGGCACGCCTAAGTGGCATAAGATCAAGGCTTCTGTTGCAAAGCAAAGTCTTGTGGTTGATGATCAAAGCATGGTCTGTGTGACGTAGCTTTGTGTATAACGTGAATTCGCGAGCCTCACACCCCAGTATGAGTCAAAAACGGGAGAAGGACCCAAGGAGTGCATGACGTTTCTTTCTAGCTATGGTGGTGTCAGTGACCTCCCAGCCCTGACATTTATATCTACTTTTCACCTGTGTGGTTGTTGGAATACGAGGCGCCTCGATTATAGGTCTGTAAGGACCGGGAAATGTGTGTTCAGGAATAACTAATCCTCAAAAGTAAGAGAGGACCGGCCTTGGAGGATCTAGGGGATTGCTGTGTGCGGTCCCGAGGCATTTGCTAGAGTGTCTCGAACGGAGAGGAGCTTGCCCCTTGCCTCAACTCATGAAGGAATCCAATTTCCAATACGAAATATGCGGACGTGATTGTATTACTAGTATGGCGACATAGTGGTAGGGGTCATTTATGCCGCCTAGGATTGATATTTATGATTGAAATCGCTTTTGAAACATATATACACTAGTAATAATACCAAACACTTTTGTTTTATTCGTATGAAGCATCTTTGGCCATTATAAGGTATAAACTCTATCTTCTGGCTTGCGTTGCATTGTGTGATGGGACCTGAGTCTTATAATGGCTTCATTTTATAAAAAGCATTGCGTTGATTTAATATTTTATTTTATTTCATGCACTAGCACTCATTGGAGTAAACCCGTTCCGAGAAAGTGGCGTGGTCCTTTGATTTGCCTTATTATTGTTGTTAATAAGTTGAGTAGATTTCTCATACCAGTCCCATGACTGACTTGTAGTTTGTTTCACCTTGCAAACTCGGGTGCCCTCATTTTCACACGGGCAGCCTAGTTACAGGTTTCTGACGCATCTTTTGGCTCATGGCGAGGCTTGACTACACTGTGCTAACTTGGATTTTCTCCGCCATTATTGTATCTATATTATGATTCCGCCATTGGCGATGTAGACTGATATTTATTTTGAGTACTCTTTATGTATGATTCCGCCTCTGGCGATGGTAGCTGATTATGTATCATTATGCACTAAGTTGTATCCTGTACTGTGCTTCTCTGATGTGATGATATCTATATGATTCCGCTGTCATATGTTTGTAAATTATTCTATTTTCTGTTTATGCTATTATCTGTGATCTTCTAATCATGATTAATGTGTTATATTCCAATGATTATCCTTAACACCGTGTCACGGGGTTTTGGGATCGTCACAGCTGGTATCAGAGCTTTGGTTAATCTTAGTTCTGGAGTGTAATACATTAAACACTTCGTCAAAATAGGATCAGTAGTATTCTAAGGCGAGTCGCTCATTAGAGATAGGACTAGTAAAGTCCTAGAATGAGCTGAGCAGAATAGCAAAAACAATTGATCAGTCCATCGTTATCTTTCCGTAGAATTTTCTGCTTAACTATGCAATAGACTATCATTTCTGTTAGCTGACTTTTTCGTTGCTTATACAGAATTTGACAAATGGCTACCAGAGCAGCCGCCGCTAGAGGAGGCCGTGCCGGCCGAGGCCGAGGAAGGGGAGAAATCCCAGCTCAAGAACGACCTTTGATACAACCTCCGGCAGCTCAATACTTCGAGCTTGACCGTGTAGCTAAGAGATATAAGAACTTAGGAGGCAAGACCTTCTCGGGAACTGGCACCGTAATAGAGGCCCTTGCATGGCTCAAAACATGCGAGAAAATTCTTGAAGGCCTAAGGCTAGGAGACGAAGACAAAGCTATTATGGGTGCCTGGCTTATGCAGGAACAAGCTGAATTATGGTGGGAATCTCTTACCGCCGGGAATAGAGAAGCTGGAAGAACATGGGATGGATTTAAAGAACTCTTCAAGGAGAAATATGTCCCTGAACAAGCTCTAGAAAGAATGCACGATGACTTCGCCAATCTCCAGCAAGGGGATCTTTCCGTGCAAGATTATCTGAACAAATTTACAATGTTGTCGCCCTATGCTCCAGAGCTCGTCGCCACCGCGAAATCCAAAAATAAGAGGTTTATCCTTGGACTAAGACGACAATATCATGATAGAGCCATGGCCCATGTCAAGGTGGAATTCAACGAGCTGGTGGAAATGACATGCAACTATGAAGACCTTGATCAAAGGCATCTGGATCAGGATCACGCTAGAAGCCAAGTCGGAAGCAAGCGCAAGCCTGCTGTAAATCAAGGCGAGTCAAGCCAAGCAGCATCTTCAAAACCTCAGACTGGCAAGCCGCCAAGAGGAAATTGCTTTAACTGTGGTAAGCCGGGGCACTACTCAAACGTCTGCACAGCTCCGAAGAGGCAGAAAACAAACTCTCAAGGCTCGAGCCAAGGCTCTCAGAACCCTCGCTCGTGCTTCAACTGTCGCAAGACCGATCATCTGGTCAAAGACTGTCCTTTGCTGAAGAAAGCTACAGTAGCTCATGTCTATGACGGGTCTAGCCCGCCAGCTGCTTCCGATGGAGCAGGTAAACCCGATGTTTTGGGAGGTACCCTTACAATTAAAAATATTCCTGTTTCTGTATTGTTTGACACAGGTGCATCGCGTAGTTTTATTGCTAGAAACACAGTGCACAAATTAAAGTTAAAACAGCGAATGCTCAAAGAATCGGTTGAAGTTCATACCCTTTTATTCAATTGAAATTGAATTTTGGATACAAATCGTGAGAATTTCTATTTTCCTCAAATATGCTAGATAGGGGGTCCTGTTACTCTCAATTCCTGTTGTAAAGTGCCAATCTCTTATTCTTTCTACAAGTTTCCTTTCAATCTAGTCGTTATGGATTTTCCCGAATTTGATATCATTTTAGGGCTAGATTGGTTAACGAAATACGAAGCTGAGGTAAATTGTGCGGAAAGAATCGTTAAAATCCGAACGGAGCTTGGACATATATATATACCCTGTCATGGTTCGAATCCGAATAGAGAAGAATTTTGGTCAGCATTGGAACTTATCCCCACTTCCATGGAAAAGATTCCGATTGTTAGAAACTTTGCGGATGTGTTTGAAGAAGTTGAAAACTTACCTCCGCAAAGAGAAATAGAATTCCGAATCGATCTAATTCCCAATGCCAGACCAGTGGTGCATCCAATTCGTAGAATGACTCCGAAAGAAAAAGAAGAATTAGGCGATCAAACTCGTCAACTATTGTGGAAGGGTCTAATCAGACCTAGTTTTTCTAACTGGGGTGCAGCTGTTGTGTTTGTCCCGAAGTCAGACGGTACTCTTAGATTATGCGTTGATTACCGAGACCTCAACAAACAGACGCTCAAAAATAAGTATCCATTACCTCGCATTGATGATTTGCTAGACCAATTGAATGGGGCGAAAGTATTTTCCCGAATGGACCTAGCTATAGGTTTTCATCAATTGAGAATAGCAGAAGAGTGTGTTCCTTTGACAGCTTTCAGAGGTCCAGACATATTCTATGAATGGTTAGTAATGCCGTTTGGCCTATGCAACGCTCCAGCATACTTTGTCGATCTAATGAATAGAGTGTTCAGGGGAGTTCTGAATAAATTTGTCCTCGTATTCATCGATGATATTTTAATTTACTCCAAATCAAAACCCGAGCACGAAAAACACTTAGAACAAGTATTGGAGATTCTAAGGAAGAATGTCTTCAAAGCCAAATTCTCTAAATGTGTCTTCTGGCAAGAAGAAGTTAAATTTCTTGGCCATGTCGTGTCAGAGAAAGGAATTTCTGTTGACCCAAGCAAAATAACAGCGATTCAAGACTAGAAACAACCCACTACTCCCACAGAAGTTAGAAGTTTTATGGGGTTGGCTAGTTATTATCGAAAGTTCATTAAGGATTTTTCGAAGAAATCCGGTCCGTTAACGAAGCTCAAAAAGAAAAACGAGAAGTTTAAGTGGACTTCCGACTGTGAAGAAGCTTTCCAGGAATTGAAATCGAAGCTGACCATCGCTCCAGTGTTAACAATTATTGATGGCAATCAAGATTTAATGGTTTGGACAGATGCTTCTATTAGAGGTCTTGGTGCAGTGTTAATGCAGAGAGGCCAAGTAGTCGCTTATGCAAGCCGCCAATTGAAACCGCATGAGAAGAATTATGTGACTCATGATCTTGAGTTGCTAGCCATCGTTTTTGCCTTGAAAATCTGGAGGCATTATTTATTGGGCGAGAAATTTATACTGTACACAGATCATCAATCGTTGAAATATTTATATACCCAGAAAGATCTAAATCTGAGACAGCAGCGTTGGCTAGAATTTCTTGCAGCGTATGATCTTGATATCCTGTATACGCCGGGGAAAGCTAACGTTGTAGCGGATGCACTTAGTAGAAAAACCGCAATCATTGCCAATCTTATAATTACACCTGGATTGATTGATAGGATATCTGTTCTACAGAAAAGTGACAATTTTGTGAAAGAAATGGTAAAAAGGATTCAAAGGGGCGAAGGCTCCAGTTTCCAAGTAGATAGTGAGGGAGTTCTGAGGCTGAATAGAAGAATATGTGTTCCCGACATTCTGGAGCTTAAAAGAGAAGTGCTGGACGAATGCCATAAATCCAAATTTTGCATCCATCCTGGGGTGAGTAAAATGTACAACGATATCAAACGCACTTTCTGGTGGAAGGCAATGAAAAGAGATATTTCTTTGTATGTTAGCAGATGCCCTACTTGTCAACTGGTCAAGAGTGACCAACAGAAGCTAGCTGGACTGTTGCAACCGTTGGAAGTCCCAGGTTGGAAATGGGAACAGATTTCCATGGATTTCATAGATGATTTGCCGCGAACCAAGAAAGGTAATGACAACATTTGGGTAATCGTAGATCGCTTCACGAAGACTCCCATTTTATACCTGTCAGGTCCAATAGAACTGCCCAAAGTCTAGCACAGATATATTTCAGGGAAATTGTTAAGCTGCATGGAATTCCCATCAGCATAGTCAGTGATAGAGATCCTCTATTCACTAGCAAATTCTGGGAGGCTTTCCAGACAGAATTGGGAACGAAACTGAATATGAGCACCGCTTATCACCCACAAACAGATGGCCAAACTGAGCGGGTGAATAGAATTCTAGAAGACTTATTGCGGGCTTGTATAATTGATTTTGGTGGGTCATGGGAAGATCATTTGCATTTGGTAGAATTCTTATATAACAATAGCTATTAAGCAAGCTTGAGATTGTCACCATTTGAAGCATTATATGGCAGACCCTGCAGATCTCCAGCATGTTGGGTAGAACCTGGCAACAGACTTGTACTAGGACCCGATATGATTAGAGAAGCATCTGATAAAGTGGACTTCATCAAGAAGCGATTGAAAACCGCCCAAAGCCGACAGAAAAGTTATGCAGAATCTAGAAGGAGAGATTTGACATTTGCTGTTGGTGATCATGTTTATTTAAAGGTTTCTCCGATGAGGGGAGTAATCAGATTTGGCAAGACTGGGAAGTTGGCACCGAGATTTATTGGTCCCTTTCCTATACTTGAGCGAATTGGAACTCTTGCTTATAGGGTTCAATTACCAGATTGGTTGCCTGGAGTGCACAATGTATTTCACGAATCTCAACTTAGGAGACATGTGCATGATCCAGATCTTGTTGTAGAAGAAGTAGCGCAACGGGATGTGGAGATAACTCCAGAATTAGCACTCAGAAGAGAGCCATTAAAGATTGTTGGCAAACAAACTAGAGAACTCAGAAGCAAAAAGGTTCATTTAGTTAAAGTGCAGTGGAGCAGTGATCCTAGAGACTGTACTTGGGAAACTGAGGAAAGCATTAAGCAAGCTTACCCCAAATGCAGAGTGGATATCTCTGACTAACTCCGGTGCAAGGTACCTTTACAATACTTTACATTTACATTTTATTTCCTACTTTACTGTTGTTTCCTTTTCGAGGACGAAAAGTTTTAAGTAGGGGAAATTGTAATAACCCGGAAAATATGAGCCAATTTAAAATTTTTAAATTGATTATTTCAAAGGAATTTGAACAATTGAAATATAATATTTCAATAAAATAGTGAATTAGGAATAGTGAGTCAGTTTGAAAATTGGAATTCAAACTTTGACTGACTGTGCAGGGTGGAAAATATAACGGATTTTAGCGAAACCAAAAATATTTTAATCTGTTAGTCAATACCTTTCTAACGAATCTGAAAAATCGAAGTTTCATAACGGGAATCAAAAGTTATGGCCGAATGAATTTTCAGAAGAGTCGGTATATAGAATATATAGGCCTGGAAAATTGATATTTTGAATACGATCTTGGAATTCGACGTAACCACTTTTGTTGGGTCCGGGATGTCAAACTATTGCTAGGTTTCAAATTTCATAATTTTTGAAGCTAGTATGTGAGCGTGGCAAAAGAAAATGTGTTTGGTCGATTTCTGTTAAATTGGATCGACCAGAAAATGGCCATTTTTTCAAACGACCTCAGAATTCGACGAAACTAGTTTTGTTGGGACCGTAGCGTCAAAACATAGCTAGATTTATTTTTCTGGAATTTTTCGAATCAGTTTGTGGCCCTGGCAAATTGAAATGTGCGTTCAGAGTTAAAAATTAAATGTTTTATACTTTAATTTGAAAAATAACTGACCGTAACAGTCGAATTGGCTTACGAAACATATCTCATTGTGTCCGGAATGGGGGTATTTAGCTAGGGGCGACAGTCGTTGGGTTTAAAAAGGAGTTCATTTGAGAAAACACTATTTAAATATTTAATATAGTCCTCGGCCAATCAAAAATTTCCATTCATAATTTTAAAAATAAAAAAAAAGAAAACCCCCCCGATCAACGGCGAAACCCGTTCACCACCTTCTCTCCTCCGCCGCCGCCGCTACCGCCACCTACAGCCTTTGCCGCCGCCACCATTCGACGCGCCTCAGCCTCCTCTTCAAATCCGACCCCACCACTGCCACCCTCGTCGCCTCCTCCGCCTGTATCGACGCTAGGAAGTCGAGCACTTCCCGCCGCCGCCCTGAACGCCACCGACCACCGAACGCCACCAAACCACCACCGATTTAAAGCCATCTCTTCCCTCTTCCACGTCAGCACCCCCGATCGTCCCCACGTGCCACGGATTTCGCGAAAACTGTAAACCTAGTTTTGAAGCTTCGTGAAAGTGAGTTTTCTTTGATCTTTACACTTTGAAAAATCATATCTTTTTGGTGTGTTGACGAAATTCGATGAAACAGGAAACATCGAGACCGCAAGGAAGCTCTCTACCCAATAGAAGAAGCCGCGGATTTTTCTGACATCGTTTCGATTTTTAGCGCTCAGAAAACCAAGGTGAGAAATCTAAATTAACGTGAAATTGAATGGAAAATGTCGTGTATAATTTATATAAGCGAAATATAAATTACATACGTGTTGTATACCTCATGTACATGCGTAGTGTAAGCTATATAAGCGAAGTATGAATTTTACATGCATAGAATAATTGGTATGTGTTGAAATGCAAGTGAGATATATATTATATTATATATATACTCCCCTCGTCCACAAACCATGGACGATATTTATTGTGGTGAATTGGTGTGAAATATTGGATGAAAAATACGAATGGTTGAATAATTGTTTGTGGTTGATATTGTTTGGTTGTGGTTGAAAAATACCCATTGGTGATTGAAATGAATTGGAAATATTTGTGGAAATAAAAATAAACATGCCGCCTGCGTGCGAATTAGATGCATGAATCCCCATTGTCAAAAACCGAGAGGTTTTAGGGTAGAGCGAGGAGCCGTACTAGGGACGGTGTCGGTTTTAACTACCCTGCCGTTATGCTGCCGAAATTTTGAATAATCATTGTGTGTTAGAATTATTTTCATAGGTTGAAATTATTTTCGTGCGTTGAAATAAAAGTCATATATTGAAACTATATCCATGTGTGGAAATATTCATGTGTTGAAAAGTGTGGTGTGAAAATTAGATTCATTTGTGAATGAATGAAGTGGTTAAACAATAAAAATCACATTTTTTATATATATGAAGTATGAAAAATATTCGCCTTATATAAATAATTTCAACCATAAAAATCCCATCTTTCTAATATGAACAACATAAATAAAATGTCCATGTGTGGAAATACTCATTTGCTGAGAAGTGTGTGTAGTGGAAATATTCATGTGTTGAATAAAAAGATCGAACGATAAAAATTACATTTTTATTTAAACTATGAAGTGCAAAAACATCTATTTGTTGAATAAATATTTTAAACGATAAAAATATCATTTTTATCATATTTGTGATATGCTAAGGATATGCGGACATTGAAGTAAATATTTGTGATAGAAATATTATTTTTAACATGCATAGGAACTAAATAAAATAGTCATGTGTTGAAATCTATTTTAGTTCGCCAAAATTATCATCTTTGAAATGTGAAGTGTTAAAAATAGCCACTTGTTCAAATAAACGTGCATGAGTTGAAATATGCATTAACTAGCTAATGATATGATTTTAGCCTATGCATGCAACATTAGAATGAATGGTGTTTTTAAACCAAAGCAAATCAAATATGAAATTGAATGGAAAATGATAAGTGTTAAAAATTGTATATATGTACATGCATATCTATTGAACATGTTAAAGCAAAGGGGCTAGAGAAGAGAAATAGAATTTTGCGCCCGACAAATAGGTACACATTTACCGCTTTGTTTGGGTGATGATTTTATGAGCCTGTTGGCTAGCCGCTTGGCTTTTTCTTTTTCTTTTTGATATGAGACGCCCGTGTGGCTATTTGGGAATTTTCCCAGACCCTCCCGTACAAAGGAGGTTATGGCGAAATTTTCCAAAATTTAAAGGCGTTAGTGAAATAATTGAAGTGGAAACGATATAGGAATTTTTGAATGAACTATATTTATATATAAATATATAAATATAAATAGAATTAAAACGAAACGTGGTCGTGCAGTTCGTGTTTTGAAACCGTGATTTCAAACGACTAGTGCGGGAAATCCGACCATTGGATTTTCCCGAAACCGCAACCGTTGGGTTCGCCTTGGAAATATCTTTCCAACGGCACCAACTTTGTGAAGATCCGACGGTTGGATTGTCTGGAATGTTTAATTCAAAACTGAAGAAAAACAGCGCCAGAAACGATTATATTTATATATATATATATATAAATAATTAAATTAAATTGAATAACGACGCTGCAGTTCGTAAATTGAAATCGTAACTTCAAATGGTTAGTGTGGGAAATCCGACCGTCGGATTTTCCCAAAACTGAAACCGTTGGATTCGTTTTGAAATGACCTTCCTAATGATGTAGAATTTGTGAAGATCCAATGGTTAGATTTTCAGATATGTGTAAAACAAAATTAGTGGAAAGCAGCGCCAGTGCATCGACACGACCTGAAACGTCGTTTAATTAGATATGGTCGTTTTAAATCAAATAAAAATGGCGATATATCGTTATAAAATACTATAGACGATATAGAGTGAAAATAAACCAATCTTGTTGTGTTTGCTTGATATGTGATGGTTGAATGTATTTGACATGAAAATTATAACTAAATAACTAAAATGTGAATGTTGAATAGTCCAACCATGTGATTAATTGATTTGAAAATCTAAATATACGTGGGTTATTTGAAAAGGAAGTGTTTATCTCATTTCAAATAATCGATCGACGTTGAGAAGTCGAAGACGACTGAAGACCGACGATCTCCACATTCGATGGATGGGCACTACTGATACTCGTGACTGGAGTAGCTACCATGAAGGAATTGAAGTAGTAGCCGTCCAAACATACTGTTGATTGTACGGATATGCGAGGAATTGGTGCCTCCGGTTTCGTTCAGACCCAGAACGGACTTGTAAATGGATTGTGTGTCTGACATTGGATTTTGTTCTATGATGATTGATCTCTGTTAAATATATATCTGTTTGGCGGCGGAGAATTTATTCTCTTGCTTAACGCCCTTCTCTGAGACGTACGAGCTCAGAGGTTATGTATTGACAGAAATCAGTCGCATGGAGTGGATTGCCTGTGTGGCACGCCTAACTGGCATAAGATCAAGGCTTCTGTTGCAAAGCAAAGTCTTGTGGTTGATGATCAAAGCATGGTCTGTGTGACGTAGCATTGTGTATAACGTGAATTCGCGAGCCTCACACCCCGGTATGAGTCAAAAACGGGAGAAGGACCCAAGGAGTGCATGACGTTTCTTTCTAGCTATGGTGGTGTTAGTGACCTCCCAGCCCTGACATTTATATCTACTTTTCACCTGTGTGGTTGTTGGAATACGAGGCGCCTCGATTATAGGTCTGTAAGGACCGGGAAACGTGTGTTCAGGAATAACTAATCCTCAAAAGTAAGAGAGGACCGGCCTTGGAGGATCCAGGGGATTGCTGTGTGCGGTCCCGAGGCATTTGCTAGAGTGTCTCGAACGGAGAGGAGCTTGCCCCTTGCCTCGACTCATGAAGGAATCCAATTTCCAATACGAAATATGCGGACGTGATTGTATTACTAGTATGGCGACATAGTGGTATGGGTCATTTATGCCGCCTAAGATTGATATTTATGATTGAAATCGCTTTTGAAACATATATACACTAGTAATAATACCAAACACTTTTGTTTTATTCGTATGAAGCTTCTTTGGCCATTATAAGGTAAAAACTCTATCCTCTGACTTGCGTTGCATTGTGTGATGGGACCTGAGTCTTATAATGGCTTCATTTTATAAAAAGCATTGCGTTGATTTAATCATTTATTTTATTTCATACACTAGCACTCATTGGAGTAAACCCGTTCCGCGAAAGTGGCGTGGTCCTTCGATTTGCCTTATTATTGTTGTTAATAAGTTGAGTAGATTTCTCATACCAGTCCCATGACTAACTCGTAGTTTGTTTCACCTTGCAAACTCGGGTGCCCTCATTTTCACACGGGCAGCCTAGTTACAGGTTTCTGACGCATCTTTTGGCTCATGGCGAGGCTTGATTACACTGTGCTGACTTGGATTTTCTCCGCCATTATTGTATCTATATTATGATTCCGCCATTGGCGATGTAGACTGATATTTATTTTGAGTACTCTTTATGTATGATTCCGCCTCTGGCGATGGTAGCTGATTATGTATCATTATGCACTAAGTTGTATCCTGTACTGTGCTTCTCTGATGTGATGATATCTATATGATTCCGCTGTCATATGTGTGTAAATTATTCTATTTTCTGTTTATGCTATTATCTGTGATCTGCTAATCATGATTAATGTGTTATATTCCAATGATTATCCTTAACACCGTGTCACGGGGTTTTGGGATCGTCACAATGATTGATCCTTTGATTTGGTATTTTAATACCATAAGTGATACTGGAATGTATAAAGGAAATTTTCAAAGTGTATATTGAAAAGGGAATATTTATAAAATTAATGGATTTTATAAAAGGAAATATCTATAAAATCAAGTAATTTTGTAAAAGAAATAATTATTTAGAAAATAAATTGAGTTATAAAAGGAATATCTATTTAGTAAATAAATAGAATCATAAAGGAATGTTTATTGGGAAAACAAGTAGAATTATACAAACGAATTTCAAAGTGGATATAGAAATATTTGAAAAACATTTATAAACAGAATTAAAAAGGAAATACTAATAAAAACATTTACAAATAGAATTAAAAGGGAAATATTTGTAAAACATTTACAAATAGAATTGAAAGGGAAAATATTTGTAAAACATTTACAATAGAATTGAAAAGGAATATTGGAAAATAAATAGGATAATTAGAAAAGTAAATATTTGGGAAATAATTAGTGTATTATAAAAGGAAGTATTTTATAAAATGAATAGAATTTTTGTAAAAGAAAATAAGTGGAAAAGATTTATTTAAAGTATAATTGAACGGAAATCTGTATTTAACAGATAAATTGCGAAGAATAATTTATAAACAATGTTTATAAATTGAGAAAAATATTTATCATTGGATAATTTGAATATGTAAATCTGAATTTATATAAAGAAGTAGAAATCGGTTTTAACACCCATAGGTTAATAGAATTTGAATTCAACATTTATAAAAGGGAATTTAAATGAGATTTTAACTGTTAGAAGTTAAAAGGGGGATTTGTAGGAATTATTATACAAATAAAAGTATAAATAGAATTTGGAAATGGAATATTATTTTTAAATATGAAATCAAACTGAATTGGCATATATATATAAGGAATATTTTCACATTCGATGTGAACAATGGATTAAAATAAATATTTTATAAATTAAAACATTTATAAAGGAATTGGGTTTGAAATAGGAATTCAAATGGGAATTTGAATGGGATAGGAAAGAAAGTTAATCAAATTAGAGTTAGTGGAATAGAATTAACCAAATATTAGTTATTAGAAAGAGAGATTATCGAATATAGTTTATTAGAAGAACGAGAGATTATCGAATATAGTTTATTTGAAAAAGGGGTGAGTTACTCGAATTTAATTAATTCGAAAGTGAATTAATCGAATATGAGTTATTCGAAGTGAATTAATCGAATCTAAGTTACTCGAAGTGCGTAAATCGAATGTAAGTCATTCGAAAGAGAATTTATTGAATATATTTATTCGATAGATAGTTAATCGAATATAAGTTATTCGAAAACAATTAATCGAATAGAGATTACTCGAAAGAGAGTTATATGTCAAATCGATTATATTAAATTCGGGAAAGTACTATCTACTTTACAGTTTTTAAATCAACATTTATTTATTTATTAATAAATTAGTTGTTTATTTATTTATTCAAATAAATAAAATAAAAGTTATATTTAAGTTATTATATTTCGAGAGCATGGTATTATAACACTATTGTTGTAATCTAAATGATTTCTGTAAAAGAAGTGGATTCGTAAATAGAATCCAAGAGTTACGTAAGAAAGTTGTTAAAGATTTAAAAGGTGAACCTTGTGCTTTTCGAGGTAAATAATGTTGTTCAGTTATGGTCTGAGAGGTAGTTATACCTCAACTTGATTGACTTCGTTTTTAACTAAGGAAGGGTTAAGGTTCGATAGTGAAGGTTGGTTAAGTGAATTTTGTTAATGAATGTAATGGTTTGAGTTGACATAGCGGTGTTTTATTTAAACATCTATTTAAATACAATGAAGGAGTTTTGGAAATGTTTTCTAAATAAAAATCAGAAATGTTTTCTAATATAGAAATAGAATGAGAGTAAATATGGAAATGTTTTCCAATGGTTAATAACGTATATTTTGTAAATTTAGAAAATAAGAATTCACGATTATATGGAAATGGGAATAAGGAAATGGATAAGGGAATGACAAATTAATTTAAAGGGATAAATGTTGATTTATAATTTATCGATAAAATTTCTATTTGAAAATACAACCGTTGTTTGCACACTTGTTTTCCTTTGATAGTTAAATCACCGACTATCAAAGATTTTTGACCATTTCCGTTGTCAATATGGAGAGAGCAGGATCAGATTTATTATCTAAAAACCACTCCGTATGGGCAGTAGCATTGCGAATCAAATATGATGAAGATAATTGAAGACGGAGTTTGTGCAAGGGCTGTTCTGTTTATAGAATAGTGCCTTCGGTTTGTCCAGACCCAGGACAACGTGTATGGATGAATATCTGACAGAGTATATCTAATAGATCACGTAAGTTGATCGCTTCAAACGTATCCATGTTTGGTGGCGGAGGAATTCGTTTCTCTTAGCTTTAACCCGTGATATTTTTTGGAGAAATCAATTTGTAATTTGGCGGGTATGACGATGTGGCATTCAAAGTAAATGGAGGTGTGATCTGTCAAAAGATACATTATGACCTCAAGCCTCATCAACTGGGAAATGACAATAATCGGGCAGGCAGCTTGGCTAAGTGGGTCGCCCCCATTAGGGTGTATTGTCACCATCTAGAGAATATTCATATTTGTTACTTCTTTTCGCTTCTGTATCTCCCGGGAACGGTTATGTTGCTAGCAACTGTAGGTGACAATATATTCGATACACTCAAGAGAAATGAGTGGTCGGTCATGTGTGGGCCGGGTTGCAAGACGTTCTTGTTGAATCCAGTGTATTCCTCTCTATAGATACACTGTCAGTAGGTGTTTCCATACCTTGCCATAGTCGGAATCCAATCTGCAATAAGCGCCTACGGTTTTGATTGTATACTATATATATGTGGAACGTGAGATGCAAGCGTTCTGCTAGATTGTAAATTATTTGTGATTAGACATTATTATAATATCATAAAAGTATTGATTTCGAAAAATGTTCTGGGTTATCGTATGGTAAAAACCATCCATGTTTATGTGTGGATCGGTCTTACGATTTTCATTTCCTTTGAAAATGATTTTATAAAGTTAAACCGAATTGTCGAAGTTTACTCACACCAGTCCCATGACTGACCCAAAGTTTATTTTGTTTTTGTTTTACCCTAAACTCTTGGGTGCCCAAATTTGTAAGGGCAGTCAAGTAGTTCGGGTATTTCCAGATATTCTTGGAGGAGCTGGAGCAGGAGGCTTTAGGATTTTATAGCTATTGTTTATTTCAACTGTGATGTAAGTGTTGTACTCTAATATACAAATATAGATTTGTGTTTCAATGTTACTTTGTATACTATATTTTAATCGTTCCGTTGTGAGATTCGTGTTACTCTGATATTGTTGTGTTCTTCCCCTTCTTCTATTATAATTTTCTATCTTATCTATTCTCACCCTCTAACTTCTTTCTATTAACTTTCTGGTAGTCTGAATAGTCGACATTGGTATTTGTGTCGATTTTCGGAGTCGAAAATCCTGGGTCGTTACAATGGTATCAAAGCTAAAGGTTATGTAATTACCTTAGCTCTGTGGCGTGACTCAGCAGAGATGGGGTTAATAATAGCCTAGATTGAGTTTGAGTGTATATATACGAGTGAACGTATTTGTAGATTTTGTAAAAATGGTTTTGTATTGTGGAGATTTATTGGTTGAGTTGTTTATGAGTTCTGGTCGATCAGTTTGATCCACTGTATCGATAAGGGTTTATAAACACTTGAATACGATGGACCGACACAGTATGTTTTGAAAAGTGGGTAAACGAGAAAATTTTACCCAAATTATATTTTGATATAAAAGAATGACTTATATTGGAATGATTATAATATATTGGATATATTGGTCGTTATTACAATCAAATAAGATTATAATCAAGAATGGTTATATAGATAACCAAGCAGAATTCATATACGTGTAATATGTGAAATCGAAATGAATTAAATCTGATTTTAAATCAGAATTGGAACTAAAACTCTGGAAATTTGAAAAAGTGTTTATAAATGGATTGAACTAAATATATGAGAATTTTAAAATCCTGCGAGATTTTAAACTGTTTAACTAGAATTGTGAACGATATTTTGAAATAATTTCAAAATAGAAATGATTAAGAAATGGTTTTGAAAAGTGATATAGTATTGAACTCACTTTGATAGCTGGGAAATAACTCGGATGATGCTGGCCACATCATCAATGTTCACTTTCGAGATCTATGTGACGGATTACTACCAAAGATACTGTTCTGGAAATATTTTGAGAAAATAAGTAGTTTTGATTCAGAGAGGGAATATTTGATTTTGATAGGGTAAACTGTTTAAAACTCCCAAGAAAAAACTATTTGAATTAAAGCCAAATTGAAAAGAAATTTGTGAAAGCAAATATGAATTAAATTGAAACCAATTAACTGGAAATTGAATTGCAATATAATGTATCGAGTAGAATCAGATTTTGAATTGTGAGATAGGAATCTGAAATGATATTGGATTGGTGAGTTAGGAGCTGGGAATCGAGAATGGAACTTGAGTTTGTAATGATATTTGGCTTGTTTGAGCAAATAGCTGTGTTGAGGATAAATTGATTGGAGTTGATTGGAATGACATTGGTATATGCAGAATTGATGACAAATGGAAATGATATAATGATATGTCCGACAAAAAGGTACATGTTTACTTTTATTTGAGTTTGGTGATTTATGAGCCTGTTTGGCAAGCCGCTTAGCTATTTCATTTGATTTTGGGTTGGCAAAGGCCTAGAGAGGCGAGTTGTAGTTGTCGATTGAGCCGTACAAGGAGGTGCTGGCAAAATTTTCCAAAAATTTAGGGTGTTAGAAAATTTTCAGAATTTTTGGAAATTTTCATTAGTAAGAATTAATTAATATTTTAATCGAAATTAATTGGTACTGTGAAACTGAAGTTAAGAATAAACAAATAATTTTTAACCTAGTTAATAGGGTTTGTTTTCTACCTTAGCAATTTCGAGGACAAAATTATTTTAAGTGGGAAAGAATGTAATGTCCCGTATTTTTACGGTATAATAATTTATTTATTTAATTATTTATATAGTGATTTAGAGCGTTAAATGGTCATTTAATTAAATAATATTGAATATTTAATTAATATAATAATTAAATAATATATATAATTTTGAAGTAATCAGAATTAGCTGAAATGGCAATATTATGTGAATTAAAATATTTAAAATATATAATTCAATTTAGAATTTAATTATATTAACGAATGTATTTAAATAACGACCGTTTGAACATATATTTAATTATAATCGAGCTCGAAATGGCGCGGCAGTTCGTAATTTGGCGATTCGAGCTTTAAATGAATACACCAAATCCGTTTTAAGTTGGATTTCTGTGAAACAAGAAACGTTCGGAGCTGGTGGAGTATATTTTTCTAATGGAAGAGAAAATTTGGGATTTCGTCAGGTAGATTTTGATTTATGACCAAGTCAAATTTTCGAAAAGTCGCTATGGAATTCCTTTATAATTTATAACGATTTATATATATTATAAATGGATTTTCAATATAAATTGAATACTGATTTAATCTGGATTTGAAATACCGAGTTATAAATTCAGATAGGAATATTCTGGAGCTGTATGATATTATATTGTGAATATATATGATAATAATAATTTATTTATATTTAATTTAATTATTTTTAAATATATTAATATTTAAATGGGTTTATTTAGAGCTTTAAAAATAGCTAGTTTAGCAAACGACCTCCATTTTCGATGAAACTAATTTTTTTGGATTTGGAATATTAAATTATTGCTATATTTCAATTTCCGTGATTTTTGAAGTCAGTGTGTAGCCGTACAGATTTTTAATGTGAAAAACAATCAGTATTTTGGCGGTTAAAAATACGTTGTGTGAGCAAACGGAGTCGGAATTCGACGAAACTAGTTTCGTTGGGTCTGTAATGTCAGACTGTAACTGCGTGTTCATTTTCATGATTTTTGGATGTCATGTGTGATCATAGGGATTTATAAAGACAAATAAAAATAGTGTAGAAGTAAAATCAAATAAAATAATCGAATAAAAAAATAATAAAACTATCTTATAAGTACACAGCTAACATGCTTAACCTTAGACTGTTTCCTTTGCTGGCCAAAAACACAGCGCTGTAACTTCTCTCAAGAAGAATGTGAAAACACTTATCTTTGAAAATAAAAATCAAATTCAAGAAATTTCTATAAATCATAATACATGTATGTTTGGAATCATGAAGCAGTGCTTTTCGTTCGGATAGGATTTTACCGAATTTGATGCTAATTTTCGTCGATGAAAAACAATAAGTGTGAGATTAGGGTTCAACTTTTCGAGAGATGAAATCATAATTTGGATTTTTGAAGTTTATATTGGTATTTGGGGTGGGATTTTGAGTTCGTGTGCAGATTTATGAGGGGATCGGTGAGAAAAAATCACACAAGTTTTCTGTAGCTCACATTCAACAGAGCTGCTGTCGTATTTTGAAACTGGCCTACGAGCTTGTTGAAATTGGTGCGAGTGATAGAGGGATCGAAGGGATGAAGGGATGAAGTTGTTTCAGGGAGAACGGTGATGAGTGGGAGGAGAAAAGGGCGTCGAAAGTTTGGCCATGATGAAATTAACGGGATGGTTTTCACGATCTGCAGGAGAAGAGAAATAGGAGTAGCAGGTATGGGTAGTGATGGGCCGGGAAGTTAGAACGGTGAGGCCCAATACAATTTAAGTTAATATAAATTCGGTTTAATTTAAATTAAATAGCGTATTAACTTGTTAATTGCATATCTTTGTCATACTTAATCGGAATTCAGCAAAACAAGATCCGTTAGGATTGTATGGACGACGGCTACATAATGGAACTGACTAGGAGTGAATTGGAACTCGTTACAATTTGTAGCAAAATAAATTGTCTGTCAGAATCAACTGACAATTATCGTTATTTAACGATGATCGTCCAATGTGAGTAAATCTCACTTAACTCTACTTAGTTTATATTTTCATAACGTATTTTTAGGACTGATAAATATTGGTTGATTGCTGTGTGTTGATTAGTTGGTTGAACTGATAATTGATTAGTTAAAAGTATCGATATAGTTGTATATATATCATTAATTAAATATTAATTCTGTTGAGTAGAATATTTCATGTTGAAATGAAATTGATGTTAATTATATTGTTTAACATCTATGGATGCATGGAAATAGGTTGGAGGGGTCCAACTGGATTCCTCAATACTTATAATAATGTTTTTTTCATATATTGTGATATATGATGTGGAATATAATCTTTTATTGATTTTGTGTGTTGGATGATGATTGATCCTTTGATTTGTTATTTTAATACCATAAGTGATACTGGAATGTAGAAACGAAATTTTCATAGTGTATATTGAAAAGGGATTTGAATGGGATAGGAATTCAAATGGGAATTTGAATGGGATAGGAAAGAGAGTTAATCAAATTAGAGTTAGTGGAATAGAATTACATAATATTAGTTATTAGGAAGAGAGATTATCGAATATAGTTTATTCGAAGAACGAGAGATTATCGAATATAGTTTATTTGGAAAAGGGGTGAGTTAATCGAATTTATTTTTTTCGAAAGTGAATTAATCGAATATGAGTTATTCGAAGTGAGTAAATCGAATGTAAGCCATTCAAAAGAGAATTTATTGAATATAGTTATTCGATAGATAGTTAATCGAAAATAAGTTATTCGAAAACAATTAATCGAATAGAGATTACTCGAAAGAGAGTTATACGTCAAATCGATTATATCGAATTCAGGAAAGTACTATCTACTTTCAGGTTTTTAAATCAAGATTTATTTATTTATTAATAAATTAGTTGTTTATTTATTTATTCAAATAAATAAAATAAAATTTATATTTAAGTTACTATATTTCGGAAGCATGGGATTATAACACTATTGTTATAATCAAAATGATTTCTGTATAAGAAGTGGATCCGTAAATAGAATCCCAAAGTTACGTAAGAAAGTTGTTAAAGATTTAAAAGGTGAACTTTGTGTTTTTCGAGGTTAATAATGTTGTTCAGTTAAGGTCTAAGAGGTAGTTATACCTCAACTTGATTGACTTCGTTTTTAACTATGGAAGCATTAAGGTTCGATAGTGAAGGTTGGTTAAGTGAATTTTGTTGAGTGCAATGGTTTGAGTTGACATAGTGGTGTTTTATTTAAAAATTTGTTTAAACACAATGAAGGAGTTTTGGAAATGTTTTCCAAATAAAAACCAAAAATGTTTTCTAATATAGAAAATAGAAATGAGAGTAAATATGGAAATTATTTCCAATGATTAATAACGAATATTTTCTAAATTTAGAAAATAAGAATTTACGAATATATGGAAATGGGAATAAGGAAATGGATAAGGGAATAACAAATTAATTTAAAGGGATAAATGTTGATTGATAATTTATCGATAAGATTTCCATTTGAAAATACAACCGTTATTTGCACACTTGTTTTCCTTTGATAGTTAAATCACCGACTATCAAAGATTTTAGACCAATTCCGTCGTCAATACGGAGAGACCGAGATCATATTTATTATCTGAAAACCACTCCATATGGGCATTAGCGTTGCAAATCAAATATGATGAAGATAATTGAAGATGGAGTTTGTGCAAGGGCTGTTCTGTATACAGAATATTGCCTTCGGTTTGTCGAGACCCAGGACAACGTGTATGGACGAATATCTGACAGAGTATATCTAATGGATCACGTAAGTGGATCGCTTCAAACGTTTCCATGTCTGGTGGCAGAGGAATTCGTTTCTCTTAGCTTTATACCCGTGATATTTTTTGGAGAAATCAATTTGTAATTTGGCGGGTATGATGATGTGGCATTCAAAGTAAATGGAGGTGTGATCTATCAAAAGATACGTTATGACCTCAAGCCTCATCAACCGGGAAATGACAAAAATCGGGCAGGTATCATAGCTAAGTGGGTCACCCCCATTAGGGTGTATTGTCACCATCTAGAGAATATTCATATTTGTTACTTATTTTCGCTTCTGTATCTCCCGGGAACAGTTATGTTGCTAGCAACCGTAGGTCACAATATATTCGATGCACTCAAGAGAAATGAGTGGTCGGTCATGTGTGGGCCGGGTTGCAAGACATTCTTGTTGAGTCCAGTGTATTCCTCTCTAGAGATACACTATCAGTAGGTGGTTTCATACCTTGTCATAGTCGGAATCCAATCTTCAATAAGCGCCTACGGTTTTTATTGTATACTATATATATGTGGAGCGTCAGATGCAAGCGTTCTGCTAGATTGTAAATTATTTGTGATTAGACATTATTATAATATCAGAAAAATATTGATTTTGAAAAATGTTTTGGGTTATCGTAAGGTAAAAACCATCCGTGTTTATGTGTGGATCGGTCTTACGATTATCATTTCCTTTGAAAATGATTTTGAAAAGTTAAACCGAATGGTTGGAGTTTACTCACACTGGTCCCATGATTGACCCAGAGTTTATTTTGTTTTTATTTTGCCCTAAACTCTTGGGTGCCCAAATTTGTATAGGCAGTCAAGTAGCTCAGGTATTTCCAGATATTCGTGGAGGAGCTGGAGCAGGAGGCTTCAGGATTTTATAGATATTGTTTATTTCCGCTGTGATGTAAGTGTTGTACTCTAATATATAAATATAGATTTGTGTTTCAATGTTACTTTGTATACTATATTTTAATCGTTCCGCTATGAGATTCGTGTTACTCTAAAATTGTTGTGTTCTTCTCCTTCTATTCTAATTTTCTATCTTATTTATTCTCACCCTCTAACTTCTTTCTATTAACTATCTAGTATTTTCGATGTCTGAATAGTCGACATTGGTATTTGTGTCGATTTTCGGAGTCAAAAATCCCGGGTCGTTACAGTGGTATCAGAGCTAAAGGTTATGTAATTACCTTGGCTCTGTGGCGTGACTCAATAGTGATGGGGTTAATAATACCCTAAATTGAGTTTGAGTGTACATATACGAGTGAACGTATTTGTAGATTTTATAAAAATGGTTTCGTATTGTGGAGATTTATTGGTTGAGTTGTTTAAGAGTTCTGGTCAATCAGTTTGATCCACTGTATAGGTAGGGGTTTATAAACACTTGAATACGATGGACCAACACCGTATGTTTTGAAAAGTGGGTAAATAAGAAAATTTTACCCAAATTATATTTTGATATAAAAGAATGATTTATATTGGAATGATTATAATATATTGGATATATTGGTTGTTATTACAATCAACTAAGATTATAATCGAAAGTGGTTATATAAATAACCAATCAGAATTCATATACGTGTAATATGTGAAATCGAAATGAATTAAATCTGATTTTACATCAGAATTGGAATTAAAACTCTGGAAATTTGAAAAAAGTGTTTATAAGTGGATTGAATTAAATATATGAGAATTTTAAAATCCTGGGAGGTTTTAAATTGTTTAACTAGAACTGTGAACAATATTTTTGAAATAATTTCAAAATAGAAATGATTAAGAAATGGTTTTGAAAACTGATATAGTATTGAACTCACTTTGATAGCTGGGAAATAATTCTGATGACGCTGGCCACATCATCAGTGTTCATTTTAGAGCTCTATGTGACGGATTACTACCAAAAATATGGTTTTGTAAATATTTTGAGAAAATAAGTTGTTTTGATTTCGAGAGGGAATATTTGATTTTGATAGGGTAAACTGTTTAAAACTCCCAAGAAAAAACTGTTTGAATCAAAACCAAATTGAAAATAAATTTGTGAAAGAAAATATGAATTGAATTGAAACCAATTAACTGGAAATTGAATTGGAATATAATGTATCGAGTAGAATCAGATTTTGAATTGTGAGATAGGAATCTGAAATGGTATTGGATTGGTGAGTTAGGAGTTGGGAATCGAGAATGTAATTCGAGTTTGAAATGATATTTGGCTTGTTTGGGCAAATAGTTGTGTTGAGGATAAATTGATCGGAGTTGATTGGAATGACATTGGTATATGCAGAATTGATGACAGTTGGGAACGATATAATGATATGTCCGACAAAAAGGTACATGTTTACTTTTATTTGAGTTTGGTGATTTATGAGTCTGTTTGACAAGCTTCTTGGCTATTTGATTTTCTTTTGGGTTGGTCAAGGCCTAGAATGGCGAGTTGTAGTTGTACCGATTGAGCCATACAAGGAGGTGGTGGCGAAATTTTCCAAAATTTTAGGGTGTTAGAAAATTTTCAGATTTTTGGAAATTTTCGTTAATAAGAATTAATTAATATTTTAATCGAAATTAATTGGTACAGTGAAACTGAAGTTAAGAATAAACAAATAATTTTTAACCTAGTTAATAGGATTTGTTCTTTACCTTAACAATTTCTAGGACGAAATTATTTTAAGGGGAAAAGAATGAAATGTCCCGTATTTTTACGGTATAATAGTTAATTTATTAAGTTATTTATATAGTGATTTAGAGAGTTAAATGGTCGTTTAATTAAATAATATTGAATATTTAATTAATATAATAATTAAATAATATATTTAATTCTGAAATAATCAAAATTAGCTGAAATGGCAATATTGTGTGAATTGAATTATTTAAAATATATAATTTAGTTTAGAATTTAATTATATTAATGAATATATTTGAATAATGACCACTTGAACGTATATTTATATTATAATTATAATCGATCTTGAAATGGCGCGGCAGTTCGTAATTTGGCAATTCGAACTTTAAATGAATATACAGAATCCGTTTTAAGTCGGATTTCTGTGAAACAAGAAACGTTCGGAGCTGGTGGAGTATATTTTTCTAATGGAAGAGAAAAATTAGGATTTCGTCAGGTAGATTTAGATTTATGTCCAAATCAAATTTTTGAAAAGTCGCTATGGAATTCATTTATAATTTATAACGATTTATACATATTATAAATGGATTTTCAATATAAATTGAATACTGATTTAATCTGGATTTGAAATGCTGATTTATAAATTCAGATAGGAATATTCTGGAGCTATATGATATTCTATTGTGAACATATACGATAATAATAATTTATTTATATTTAATTTAATTATTTTTAAATATACTAATATTTAAATGGGTTTATTTATGGCTTTAAAAATAACCAGTTTTGCAAATGACCTCCGTTTTCGACGAAACTAATTTTGTTGGATTCAGAATATTAAATTATTGCTAGATTTCAATTTCCATGATTTTTGAAGTTAGTGTGTGGCCGTACGGATTTTTAATGTGAAAAACAATCAGTATTTTGGCAATTAAAAATACGATATGTGACCAAACGGAGTCGGAATTCTACGAAACTAGTTTCGTTGTGTCTCTAATGTCGGACTTTAGCTGTATGTCCATTTTCGTGATTTTTGGATGTCATGCGTGATCATGGGGATTTTTAAAGACAAATACAAATAGAGTAGGAGTAAAAACAAATTAAATAATCAAATAAAAAAATAATAAAACTATCCTATAAATACACAGCTAACATGCTTAACCCTAGACTCTTTCCTTTGTTGGTCAAAAACACAGCGCCGTAACTTCTCTCAAGAAGAACGTGAAAACATTTATCTTTGAAAATCAAAATCAAATTCAAGAAATTTCTATAAATCATAATACATATATGTTTGGAATCATGAAGTAGTGCTCTTCGTTCTGATAGGATTTTGCTAAATTAAATGCTAATTTTCGTCGATGAAAAACAACAAGTGTGAGATTAGGGTTCAACTTTTTGAGAGATGAAAGGATAATTTGGATTTTTGAAGTTTATATTGGTATTTGTGATGGGATTTTGAGTTTGTGTGCAAATTTATAAGGGGATCCGTGAGAAAAACTCACGCAAGTTTTCTGTAGCATACGTTCGACAGAGCTGCTACCGCATTTTGATACTGGCCTACGAGCTTGTTGAAATTGGTGCGGGGTGATAGAGGGATCGAAGGGTTGAAGGGAGGAAGTTGTTTCAGGGAGAACGGTCGTGAGTGGGAGGAGAAAAGGGCGTCGAAAGTTTGTCCATGGTGAAATTAACGGGATGGTTTTCACGACCTGTAGGAGGAGAGAAATAGGAGTAGCGAGTAAGGGTAGTGATGGGACGGAAATTTAGAACGGTGAGGCCCAATACAATTTAAGTTAATATAAATTCGGTTTAGTTTAAATTAAATAGCGTATTAACTTGTTAATTGCATATCTTTGTCATACGTAATCGGAATTTAGCAAAACAAGATCCGTTAGGATCGTATGGACGACGGCTCCACAATGGAACTGACTGGGAGTGAATTGGAGCTCGTTACAATTTACAGAAAAATAAATTGTCTGTCAGAATCAACCGACAGTTATTGTTATTTAACGATGATCGTCCAATGTGAGTAAATCTCACTTCACTCTACTTAGTTTATATTTTCATAACGTATTTTTATAACTGATAAATATTGGTTGATTGCTGTGTGTTGATTGGTTGGTTGAACTGCTAATTGATTAGTTTAAAATATCGATATAGTTGTATATATATCATTAATTAAATATTAATTCTGCTGATCGGAATATTTCATGTCGAAATGAAATTGATGTTAATTATATTGTTTAACATCTGTGGATGCAGGGAAACAGGTTGGAGGGATCCAACTGGATTCCTCAATATTAGTAATACTGTTTTTTCATATATTGTGATATATGATGTGGAATATAATCTGTTATTGATTTTGTGTGTTAAATGATTATTGATCCATTGATTTGGTATTTTAATACCATAAGTGATACTGGAATGTAGAAAGGAAAATTTCGAAGTGTATATTGAAAAGCGAATATTTACAAAATCAAATGATTGTATAAAAGGAAATAATTATAAAATCAAGTAATTTTATAAAAGAAATATTTATTTAGAAAATAAATAGAGTTATAAAAGGAATATCTATTTAGTAAATAACTAGAATCATAAAGGAATATTTATTGGGAAAAAATTAGAATTATATAAAGGAATTTCAAAGTGGATATAGAAATATTTGTTAAATGTTTATAAATAGAATTGAAAGGGAAATACTTGTAAAAACATTTACAAATAGAATTAAAAGGGAAATATTTGTAAAACATTTACAAATAGAATTGAAAGGGAAAATATATGTAAAATATTTACAATAGTATTGAAAAGGAATATTGGAAAATAAATAGGATAATTAGAAAATTAAATATTTGGGAAATAATTAGTGTATTATAAAAGGAAGTATTTTATAAAATGAATAGAATTTTTATAAAAGAGAATAAGTAGAAAACATTTATTTAAAGTATAATTAAATGGAAATCTGTTTTTAACAGATAAAGTGAGAAGATTAATTTATAAGCGATGTTTATAAATTGAGAAAAATATTTATCATTGGATAATTTGAATATGTAAATCTGAATTTATATAAAGAGGTAGAAATCGGTTTTAACACCCATAGTTTAATAGAATTTGAATTCAACATTTATAAAAGGAAATTTAAATGACATTTTAACTATTAGAAGTTAAAAGGAGGATTTGTAGGAATAATTATACAAATAAAAGTATAAATAGAATTTGGAAATGGAATATTATTTTTAAATATGAAATCTAACTGAATTGGTATATACATATAAGGAATATTTTCACATTCGATGTGAACAATGGATTAAAATAAATATTTTATAAATTAAAACATTTATAAAGGAATTGGGTTCGAAATAGGAATTCAAATGGGAATTTGAATGGGATAGGAAAGAGAGTTAATCAAATTAGAGTTAGTGGAATAGAATTATACAAATATTAGTTATTAGAAAGAGAGATTATCGAATATAGTTTATTCGAAGAACGAGAGATTATCGAATATAGTTTATTTGAAGAAGGGGCGAATTAATCGAATTTAATTTATTCGAAAGTGAATTAGTCGAATATGAGTTATTCGAAGTGAATTAATCGAATCTAAGTTATTCGAAGTGAGTAAATCGCGTGTAAGTCATTCGAAAGAGAATTTATTGAATATAGTTATTCGATAGATAGTTAATCGAATATAAGTTATTCGAAAACAAGTAATGGAATAGAGATTACTCGAAAGAGAGTTATACGTCAAATTGATTATATCAAATTCAGGAAAGTACTATCTACTTTCCAGTTTTTAAATCAACATTTATTTATTTATTAATAAATTAGTTGTTTATTTATTTATTCAAATAAATAAAATAAAAGTTATATTTAAGTTATTATATTTCGAGAGCATGGTATTATAACACTATTGTTGTAATCAAAATGATTTCTGTAAAAGAAGTGGATTCGTAAATATAATCCAAGAGTTACGTAAGAAAGTTGTTAAAGATTTAAAAGGTGAACCTTTTGCTTTTCGAGGTAAATAATGTTGTTCAGTTATGGTCTGAGAGGTAGTTATACCTTAACTTGATTGACTTCGTTTTTAACTAAGGAAGGGTTAAGGTTCGATAGTGAAGGTTGGTTAAGTGAATTTTTTTAATGAATGTAATGGTTTGAGTTGACATAGCGGTGTTTTATTTAAACATCTATTTAAATACAATGAAGGAGTTTTGGAAATGTTTTCTAAATAAAAATCCTAAATGTTTTCTAATATAGAAAATAGAAATGAGGGTAAATATGGAAATGTTTTCCAATGATTAATAACATATATTTTCTAAATTTAGAAAATAAGAATTAACGAATATATGGAAACGGGAATAAGGAAATGCATAAGGGAATGACAAATTAATTTAAAGGGATAAATGTTGATTGATAATTTATCGATAAGATTTCCATTTGAAAATACAACCGTTGTTTGCACACTTGTTTTTCTTTGATAGTTAAATCATCGACCATCAAAGATTTTTTACCATTCCCGTTGTTAATACGGAGAGACCGGGATCAGATTTATTATCTGAAAACCACTCCGTATGGGCATTAGCGTTGCGAATCAAATATGATGAAGATAATTGAAGATGGAGTTTGTGCAAGGGATGTTCTATTTACAAAATATTTCCTTCGGTTTGTCCAGACCCAGGACAACGTGTATGGACGAATATCTAACAGAGTATATCTAATGGATCACGTAAGTGGATCGCTTCAAACGTGTCCACGTTTGGTGGCGGAGGAATTTGTTTCTCTTAGCTTTATACCCGTGATATTTTTTGGAGAAATCAATTTGTAATTTGGCGGGTATGACGATGTGGCATTCAAAGTAAATGGAGGTGTGATCTATCAAAAGATACGTTATGACCTCAAGCCTTATCAACTGGGAAATGACAAAAATCGGGCAGGCAGCATAGCTAAGTGGGTCGCCCCCATTAGGGTGTATTGTCACTATCTAGAGAATATTCATATTTGTTACTTCTTTTCGCTTCTGTATCTCCCGGGAACGGTTATGTTGCTAGAAACCGTAGTGACAATATATTCGATACACTCAAGAGAAATGAGTGGTCGGTCATGTGTGGGCCGGGTTGCAAGACGTTCTTGTTGACACAGTGTGTTCCTCTCTAGAGATACACTATCGGTAGGTGGTTCCATACCTTGTCATAGTCGGAATCCAATCTCCAATAAGCGTCTACGGTTTTGATTGTATACTATATATATGGAGCGTTAGATGCAAGCGTTCTGCTAGATTGTAAATTATTTGTGATTAGACATTATTGTAATATCAGAAAAGTATTGATTTCGAAAAATGTTTTGGGTTATCATAAGGTAAAAACCATCCGTGTTTATGTGTCGATCGGTCTTAAGATTATCATTTCCTTTGAAAATGATTTTGAAAAGTTAAACCGAATTGTTGGAGTTTACTCACACCAGTCCCATGACTGACCCAGAGTTTATTTTGTTTTTGTTTTACCCTAAACTCTTAGGTGACCAAATTTGTATGGGCAGTCAAGTAGTTAAGATATTTCCAGATATTCTTGGAGGAGCTGGAGCAGGAGGCTTAAGGATTTTATAGCTATTGTTTATTTCCACTATAATGTAAGTGTTGTACTCTAATATACAAATATAGATTTGTGTTTCTGTAATGACCCGGGGAAAAACTCGACGCTTGAGTTCTCGACAACAATACATAAACCCGTATTACTTGCCAAAAACTCAAGTATCGAACCCCCAGATTGTCATGAGAAAGAATTTAGAGGGTGAGAATAGGAAGAAAGAAGTATTAGAATAGAAGAAAGAAGAAGAACACATCAGAATCTCACAGCGGAACGAATAAAATATAATATAACAAATCTTTTTATACAAAGAACTTTGTATACATACCTATCATCAGAGTACATCATATATCAGACACAGCGGAATAATAACTTTATTACTAGCGGTGAAGCCATCTGCTTCTAGCTCCTGACACTCCAAGCGAAACCTAACCGGGAACATACTCGGTCTGACCCGAGCACATTTGATTTAAAACAAAATACACCGGGTCAGTCTGGAATACTATTAGTGATAAATTCACATAACACACAACTTGTTTAACTTTTAAAATCCTTTATGAAATCAAAGGATAATAGTAAGACCAGTCCACACATAAACTCGGACGGTTTTTACCTTACTATAACCCAAAACGTTTTTGAAATCAATATCTTTCACTGATATTATCATAATGTCTAAATACAAGTAAATATCGATCTATAGGAACGCTTGCATCTCACGCTCCCTATATATAGTATACAAACCAAAACCGCAGGCGCTTATTGGATATTGGGTTTCCAACCATGACAAGGTATGGGACCACCTTCCGCACGTGTATCTCTAGAGGCGAATACACTGGGTTCAACATGAACGTCTTGCAACCCAGCCCACACATGACCGACCACTCATTTCGCTTGAGTGTATCGAATGTATATCACCGACGGTTGGGATCAGCAATCGCCTGCCCGAAAAGGGACAACATCGAATATAGATTAAAGAAGCAAATGGAATTTCTCTAGATAGGTGATCATACACCCTAATGGGAGCGACCCATATAGCCATGCTGCCTGCCCGATTTTTGTCATTTCCCGGTTGATGAGGCTTGAGGCTAGAATTCATCTCTTCGAACATCTGGCCACCATTCACTTTGAATGCCACATCGTCAGATCCGCTAGTTATCACTAATTGACATCCACAAAAATACTCCAGTTGATAAACTAAGAGAATGTGCACTTCTCCGCCATCAAATTGGTACGTTTGAAAATATCAACGTACGTGACTCCTATGGAAATACTCTGTCAGACACTCGTCTATACAAGTCATCCAAGAACAGGATGAACCGAAGGCACCCTCCTACCGCATCCAATATAGGAATCACCTGTAACGACCCGGATTTTTGGTCGATTTATTTTAAATATTTATTATGGTTTTAAATATTAATTTTATAATATAAATGGTATTTTATTGGGTTATCGATTAAATAATCAAAATACGAGAAATGAAATAATTTAATACAAAGACAAAACTGAATCGAAACGGTTCAGATGATCAATATATATACTATTTAAATATGAACGATGATAATAGAAATTTATTGTTGAAGGAATTATTTGTTTTGAATTTAAATTGATTTAACATGGCTATTTTAAATATACGTTCAAATTTAATTGTATATTTTATTTCGTTGAATTCAAAATAGCGGTATAACATTATAACGACTGTCGGTACGCTAAAATTGCGGTTCACGTTTTAATTGTGAACCCCGATTTATCCGATTAGTGGATAGGATCAAAATCAAATTGATATCGTTTTATAAAAGAATGAAAATCTCTTTAATCAAATCGTATTAATTAATAATCAAATCAAAATCTATCTAAATATTTTCAAAATCCTACAGCAGACCTACTTGTACTCCCCTATTGCTTAAAGGCAAAGTATTCATCCCTATATAATTGCAACCCCTCCCTTTTACTTTCTCTTATGATATTCATTTTCAAAAATGGAAAACCACCGTGATTCAACATCTTCAAAAATTTGATTCCTTATTCGTTTCAAACTACAGATACCCTCATCTCTTTTGTATCAGCTAATCGAAATCAAAATTTCCCCTTTTTCTTCTTTTTCTTTTTCAAATCGATCTCGCCTTAAATAAAAAAAAGATAAATCGAGTTCGATTGTGAGTCTGAATCTCTGATTCTAGGCCTTCATTAGTGTGAGCAAGTGTTACTGAGGTTCTCGACTTCAAATGGCAGTATGGTAGTTGAGTGGCAATGGGGGTGCGACGCTCACCTTCGGTCTTCAGATTCGAACTGGATACTAGGGCCTTGGGCTTCCAGGGAGTCGCGATGGTGTGGTTTGACTCCTGGTACGAAGGCGAGGCGTGTATAAGTAAAAGGAGAGGAGGTCGCGATTCGAAGGAGAGGTTAGGAAGATGTCGCGATTTTCCCTTATCAACAAGGGAGGTCAATGGTGATTACGGTTAGGGTTTCTGGTCGAGATGGAGTTCGATCTTTCAGAGAACAAACTGGAGGTTGAACGATGAAGCCAGCAGGGTGATCTCGATAGGGAAATTCGAATTGTGTTGATGGGGGTGCCTGCACCAGATTTGAAAAATGGTAAGAAAAGGGGTATGTTAGTGTTGAATGGGAGATGTTAATGAATTGCCGAAGAGAAATGGTGTCGGGCTATGGGAAGTGAGGCTGGAGTTGCGAGCAGGTTATGATTTGGAAATCAAACAAATAAAAGGTGAATCCTTATTGAATTCGTTTTATTTTATTTAGTACATTAGTAAAATATAAAAAAACTAGAATTTTGTATAGGGTTTAAAGGAAATGTTATTAACTATTAATCTCGGATTTTGAAACCGATAAGAGAAATTTATTAGTAAAATACATAGGCTAATTTGCTTATTTATTTTCGTTGTTAATTTAAATAAATAAATATTTAATCGTTAGATGAAATTAATATTCGTAGGTGTGAGGTGGATTTAACTCGAATAGATTCGGTTGATGATGACTCAAGTAAATTCGTAAACAACGATACAGAATTAAACAGGATATTCAGCGCAGTTAAAAGCTGGTGAGTAAATCTCACTCACCTTTTTCTTTAGAATTATTTTTATTCATTAAAAATAATGGTTGTTGCTTGTTTGAATGCTCCCTGGTTGTTTTAAACACATTAGTTATTTGGGGTGACTATCATATATATATATATATATATATACATATATATATATATATTGGTTTGGTGGTTGGATTCCCGCAATACTATTAGCGGATGCTCGCAGTATCATTAGTGGATGACCCTACGCCCATGTATATAAGTGGATCCCCTTCATACCACGATATCCTGCCTCGAAGCAGGATGGGTATTATTTCTATTGACTAACGTCTGTGGATGCAGGAAAACAGGTTGGAGGGATCCAACTGGATTCCTCAAAAATATATTATCTGTTTGTTTATTTGTTTGCATATATACTGACATATATGATGTGTTAGAAAAATAAATAATTGGTTGTTTGGTGTTTAAATATCACTGGGCCCAAATATTGATACGAAAAAATATCATGAAAAGGAATTTCGTAGATTCAAAAGGAAATTCTATTTTACCTAAAATAGAATTTGAAATTTCAAATGAGGAATTCAAATAGAATTTTGAATACGAGAAATTTATTGGAATTTGAATATAGAAAATGCAAAGAGAAATTTCAAAAATAAGACTTTTGTTTTTAAATGGATTTCGAAATAGGCTTGTTTAAATAAAACAGGGAAATTTATAAAATAGTCTTATCAAGAGGTAAATTGAATATTTGAATTCAAAGGAATTTAAATACGGGATTTGAATTCAAAGGCATTGAAATAAATTTGAACTCAAAGAAATTGAAATAGTTTTGAATTCAAAGAAATTGAAATAGATTTGAATTCAAAAGCATTGAAATTGAATTTGAATTCAAAGGAATTCAAATAGATTTGAATAGAGAAAGTTCAAATGAAATTTAAATATAGAATTTGAAAATAGAAGTGAAATGGAGTCAAATATAGAAATTCAAATGTAATTTGAATATAGAATTCAAATAGAATTCAAATGGAATTTAAATAAAGGAAATCCAAATTTTGAATTTGAATGTAGAAAATTTAAAAACAGCGGAAAAAAACTATAACGGTTTATTTTAGTTTATAAAAGGATTTTAAGCGGAAAAAAATCCGAATTTCTATTTAGGAAATTTCAGATTTTGAGTTGTAAATTATATGTGAACTCAAGTGGAGTAGTGAATTGATTTTTGAAACAGAAGTCAGATTTTTGATTATTGAATAGAATTAACTAGTTTGAATGGAAATTAGGTAATGCGATTTTGAATTAATATTGGGCTTTGAATAAGTGAATTCGATTTGAATATTTATATTCGAAATCGAAAAGAAAACTAGAATTGAAAATTGAAATTTATTTGGTTATGAGCATGTTAAATATTTTGTTTGAACATGTTATGTTCAAACAAAGAAGTGGAATAGGCAAAATAGCTAATTAAAGTTAAATGGGCGAAACTGAATTCAAACGAATGAATTGAGATGAATTGAATTGAAAATAGGTGAACATGTGTTAGACAGGTATGGGATGAAGTATATGAAGATTTTTGTTTGTGTGCCCGACAAAAAGGTACACGTTTAAATTCATATATGAGGTTTTATGCGCCGTATCGGCAAGCCGCTTGGCTTTTTCTTTTTCTTTTGGATTGGAAAGGGCCATGGGAGGCTATTTGAAATATCACGAAACTCCCGGTACAAGGGAGGTTATGGCGAATTTTTCCGGGAATTTAAGGAGTTAGAATATTTTTAAGAAAATGTGATAGTTAGAAATAAACGTATCGATATATATTGAATTCCATAGGAAAAGAAATTGAAAATAGAAAATTGTAAACAAAAAGGGAAATCTATAAATTAGAAATAGAAAGCGAACTATATACATGTTTTAAAAATGAATAATTGGGTTTTATAGTGTGTTTATTCGAGGTTAGTGGTTTTGCCGTTTTGAAGTTAAGGATGTTTTCAGTCAAGGTCTGAGAGGTAATTTTACCCCAACTTGATTGATTTCTTTTTTAATTGATAAATAGCAGGATCCAGTCTCGAAGAGAAGTGTTTGAATAATATTTAGTTGAATAAATATTTTGGGTTGTTGTATCGATGTTTTATATAGCATTCGTTTTAACCCAAGTGATGGAAGTTTCGAAATATAAAAGTAAATATTTCCCGAGTATAACTAAAGTAGTCAGGAAAGAGATAAGTGATTGAAATTGTTTTCAATTTAAAATAGAGTATATTTTCTAACTATAGAAAATAATAGAAAGTGATATATGGAAATGTTTTCCAAATAGCGAAAAGGTCAAGATGATTATTGAAAATATTTGGTTAACAAATATTGACAAGGAAATGGAGAAGTAATTTAATTAATTTATGAAATATAAATTAAAAGGCCCAGTGATTGATTGATATTATGGATGAATGGATGTTTGTTTTTCTTCGATAGTTAAATAACCGACTATCGAAGTGTTTGCCAATATCATTGTCAATATGGAGAGACCGGTTGGATTTTTATCCCTGAACCACTCTGTATTGGCAGTAGCGTTGCGAATCCGATTATATAAAGATAATCGAAGACGGAGTAAAATGCAAGGGCTTTTTCTATTAATAGAAATTGTGCCTTCGATTTCGTTCAATCCCAGAACGAATGTAAATGGACAAATGTCTAACAAAGTATTTCCAATGATCTAATGGGTTGGTATGTATAAATATATATGGTTGCAACAGATTTATTCCCTTAGCATAACATCCAGAATATTTGTGCAAATCAACTAGTGATTAACGGATCTGACAATGTGGCATTCAAAGTGATTGTGCTATCAATGATTGGAAAGTAATCGTAGCCTCAGGCCTCAACAATCGGGAAATGACAAAAATCGGCCAAGCAGCATGGCTATGTGGGTCGCTCCCATTAGGATTTATAATCACCTATCTAGAGATTCATTCAATTCCTTATTCTATTCGATGTTGTCCCATTTGGGAAACGGTTGCTGATCCCAACCGTTGGTGATATACATTCGATACACTCAAGCGAAATGAGTGGTCGGTCATGTGTGGGCCGGGTTGCAAGATGTTCTTGTTGAACCCCAGTGTATTGCCTCTAGAGTACACTGATCGGAAGGTGGTTCCATACCTTGTCATGTTGGAAATCCAATCTCCAATAAGCGCCCTGCGGTTTTTGATTTTATATTATGTATGTGGAGCGTAAGATGCAAGCGTTCTGCTATTTGGTTATTTATCTTATTAGACATTATAATAATATCACTGGATTTTTGTATCAAAGTGTTTTGGGTTATAGTAAGGTAAAAACCATCCATGTTTATGTGTGGGCTGGTCTTACTATTATCTTTCTTTTGAAAGAATTTTAAATGTTAAACAATTGGTTGGAGTTTACTCACACCAGTCCAATGACTGACCCAGAGTTTGTTTTGTTTTGTTTTCCTAAACTCTTGGGTGCCCAAATTTGTACGAGCAGTCAAGTAGTCGGGATTTTACAGATCCACTTGGAAGAGCTGGAAGCAGGAGGCTTCACTAGTTAGATATAGACTATCATAATTCCGCTGTGTACTATGTGGTGTTTGGAAATCGGTGTTTATAACTGTTCCTGGAATAACTGTTATGCTCTGATGATGGAATGTATATAAAGTTACTGATCTGTATTTCAAAAAGTTATGTTATTTAATATATTTTATTTTTTTCCCTGTGAGTTTGTGATCTTCATTTTCTTCTATTCTAATATTTCTTTCTTTCTATTTCTCATCCTCTAACTTCTTTCTAATAATGATTCGTATTTCTATGCAATTTGGGTTGGACGTGTGGTGTTATTAGTCAACTCAGATAGTACGGATTTGCGGGCCATCACAGTTGGTATCAGAGCTTAGGTTGAGCGAATACATAGGCTTGTGTGGCATGTACTCGTTAGAGATAGGGTCAGTAGTACCCTAGAATGAGTTGAGTGTATATACGAGAGAGCGTATTTGTTATTTGATATAAAAGTTGTTTTATATTGTGTTGGCTAGTTTGTTGAGTGTATTATGAATTCTGATCGAATCGTGGAACGCCACGAAGTCGATAGAAATTTCTAAATACTTAATAGAGAAATTCGACACAGTATTGTTTTAAAGTGGGTGAATGAAATTATTTTACCCAAAATTCTATTTTGAAATAGAAGGAATAATTTTCTAAAATTATTGAAATAGATGGATGTGTTGGATGTTGTTTTTATAATAAAATAAGATTATAAAACTGTATTGGTTATATAGAACCAAATAGAACTTATATATGAATAAGATATACAATTGAGATAAATTAAAATTGAATTCAAACCAGAATTTGGAATTTTAAATCCTGGGAAGTTTGAAAATATTTTCGAAGTATATTAAAAGGATATAGCTTTGTTTTGAAAAGACCGTTTGAATAAAAATCATATTTGAATGGATTCTGAAAGCGATAAAGCACTGAACTCACTTCGGTGGCTGGGAAATAATTCTGATGATGGTCGCGACATCATCAGTGTTCATTTTCGAGTTCTAAGTGATGGACTGCTACCTTAGAAAAGTTCTTGGTCGAAATTTGTTTTGGAATAAAACAAGTGGTTTGAAAATTCAAATGTTTTGAATTTGAATGGAAATAAATATATATGTATATATTTATGTGATTTCAGAAGGATTTGAAAGGAAACCCAGGAATTTGAATTCTGAAGTTTAAATTTAACTTAAGCAAGTTAAATGGATCGAGGTAAATAAATTAATGAAATTTAAATTGAATAAGATTGAATGGAATTTGAATTGGGTGTAAATCATTTAGATTAAATGTGTGAAAACCCAAGATTTTGGTTGGAGCTAATTTGTTGAAATATGAAGAGGTGGGTTTCAACATAAAGGAGTTTTGAAAAGTTTATGAGTTTATAGTATTTTTCCTACCTTAGCAATTTTGAGGACGAAATTATTTTAAGGGGGGAAGAATGTAACGACCCGGATTTTTGGTCGATTTATTTTAAATATTTATTATAGTTTTAAATATTAATTTTATAATATAAATGGTATTTTATTGGGTTATCGATTAAATAATCAAAATACGAGAAATGAAATAATTTAATTCAAAGACAAAACTGAATCGAAACGGTTCAGATGATCAATATATATACTATTTAAATATGAACGATGATAATAGAAATTTATTGTTGAAGGAATTATTTGTTTTGAATTTAAATTGATTTAACATGGCTATTTTAAATATACGTTCAAATTTAATTGTATAATTTATTTCGTTGAATTCAAAATAGCGTTATAACATTATAACGACTGTCGGTACACTAAAATAGCGGTTCACATTTTAATTGTGAACCCCGATTTATCCGATTAGTGGATAGGATCAAAATCAAATCGATATCGTTTTAAAAAAGAATGAAAATCTCTTTAATCAAATCGTATTAATTAATAATCAAATCAAAATCTATCTAAATATTTTCAAAATCCTACAGCAGACCTACTTGTACTCCTCTATTGCTTAAAGGCAAAGTATTCGTCCCTATATAATCGCAACCTCTCCCTTTTACTTTCTCTTCTGACATTCATTCTCAAAAATGGAAAACCACCGTGATTCAACATCTTCAACAATTTGATTCCTTATTCGTTTAAAACTACCTATACCCTCATCTCTTTTGTATCAGCTAATCGAAATCAAAATTTCCCCTTTTGCTTCTTTTTCTTTTTCAAATCGATCTTGCCATAAATAAATAAAAAAAGAGAAATCGAGTTCGATTGTGAGTCTGAAGCTCCGATTCTAGGCCTTCATCAGTGTGAGCAAGTGTTACTGAGGTTCTCGACTTCAAATGGAAGTACGGTAGTTGAGTGGCGATGGGGGTGCGATGCTCACCTTCGGTCTTCAGATTTGAACTGGATACTAGGGCCTTGGGCTTCCAGGGAGTCGCGATGGTGTGGTTTGACTCCTGGTACGAAGGCGAGGCGTGCATAAGTAAAAGGAGAGGAGGTCGCGATTCGAAGGAGAGGTTTGGAATATGTCGCGATTTTCCCTTATCAACAAGGGAGGTCAGTGGTGATTAATGTTAGGGTTTATGGTCGAGATGGAGTTCGATCTTTCAGAGAACAGACTGGAAGCTGAACGATGAAGCCAGCAGGGTGATCTCGATAGGGAAAGTCGAATTGTGTTGATGGGGGTGCCTGCACCAAATTTGAAAAATGGTAAGAAAAGGGGTATGTTAGTGTTGAATGGGAGATGTTGATGAATTGCCGAAGAGAAATGGTGTCGGGCTATGGGAAGTGAGGCTGGAGTTGCGAGCAGGTTAGATTTGGAAATCAAACAAATAAAAGGTGAATCCTTATTGAATTCGTTTTATTTTATTTAGTACATTAGTAAAATAAAAAAACTAGAATTTTGTATACGGTTTAAAGGAAATGTTATTAACTATTATGAAACCGACAAGAGAAATTTATTAGTAAAACACATAGGCTAATTTGCTTATTTATATTAGTTGTTAATTTAAATAAATAAATATTTAATCGTTAGATGAAATTAATATCCGTAGGTGCGAGGTGGATTTAACTCGAATAGATTCGGTTGATGATGACTCAAGTAAATTCGTAAACAACGATACATAATTAAACAGGATATTCAGCGCAGTTAAAAGCTGGTGAGTAAATCTCACTCACGTTTTTCTTTAGAATTATTTTTATTCGTTAAAAATAATGGTTGTTGCTTGTTTGAATGCTCCCTGGTTGTTTTAAACACATTAGTTATTTGGGGTGACTATCATATATATATATATATATATATATATATATATATATATATATATATTGGTTTGGTGGTTGGATTCCTGCAATACTATTAGCGGATGCCCGCAGTATCATTAGCGGATGACCCTACGCCCACGTATATAAGTGGATCCCCTTCATACCGCGATATCCTGCCTCGAAGCAGGATGGGTATTATTTCTATTGACTAACGTCTGTGGATGCAGGAAAACAGGTTGGAGGGATCCAACTGGATTCCTCAAAAATATATTGTAATGACCCGCATTTCTGACCGTTGAATAATTAATTTATTTAATTATTTAAAATATCGTTTTGGCGATATCGATAACTGGAATTAAATAATATTGAATATTTAATTAATAATTATAATATAATAATATATTACAATGTCAAAATAGTCAAAAAAATAGCTGAATTCACAATACAGTGTGAATTTGGATTATATATAAGGTATAATTCAGTTTGGAATTGAATTTGAATAACGAATATATTGAATCGACGACAGTTGAACGTATAGTTTATAATATATTTATAAACGAGCTCGAAATGGCGCTGCAGTTCGCTATTTGGCGATTTGAACTTCAACTGAATGTACAGGATTCGTTTTAAGCCGGATTCCTGTGAAACATGAAACGCGTAGAGCTGGTGGAGTATATCTTTCTAGTGGAAGAGAAAAATATGGATTTCGTCGTGTAGATTTTGAGATATGTCCAAACATAATTTTAAAATAGTCGCTATAGAATCGTTTATCGACCATATCGGATTATTCGATATAACTAGAGATCGGGTGGGAATTTAGACAATGTCCTTTTGGGAAATAGCGATAATTTAATTTTTAGAATTTTACTGTAATTTTTAATTAATTTAATAAGCAACTTTTTATTTGGAGTATTTGGCACCCTGTATCGACATTTCGGGGTTTCACAATATGAGTCCATCTACCGGTATTATTACATTTTTGGGACCAGAGCACATCACTCATTTAAATAGTATTTTTGTTTCTGTCCATAACTGTCCCTGCGTGAAAAGAATATTTCATAGTGGGGTACGCTATGTTTTTAACTTAAAACAAACTAAACTGAATGGTTAACTGGTCAAACGAACTCGAAATTCAACGAAACAAGTTTCATACGAAACCTTAGGAAGAGGTCTAGTGAAATGTCAAGGCCTCATATTTTTAGGATTTTTTCTGGAATTGTTAGGAATTATTGCTCGGTGTTTTTCATCGATATTTTCTAAAGGATTTTCGCAAACGGTGTCGGATTTCGACGAAACCTGTCCCATTGGATCCGGAACGTGTTTTTATGCTAGGATTAGCTTTGTTTGTCAAAAATTGGAAATCATACGAATTTAAAATGGATCGAAATGAAATGGAAAGGGAATATTCCCTGTCCACAAAATCTCCTATAAAATGACTTCAAACGCAAAACTGTAAACCTAATTGTTTTCCAAATTTCATGCGCCGCCAGTCCATTCGGGGAGACCAAGAATCGATCAAGGAAAAATCAAACAATCCAAACAAAAATATATAAATCACTGAATAACTATATTTGTTATCAGTGTGTACTGCTCTTCAATTCGGTGTAAGATTTGGGATATTTCGAGAGTTTTCTGTTCGCTGTTTCTCATACAGCGATGGGCAATGGCAATTAGGGTTAACCCTTTTGTGCGATTGAAGAAGGAGTGGTTGGAGATGAGTTCATTTTCGGGTTTAGAACGGGGAACAACACCTAGCTGCAAAGTCCTGAGGCGTGCGATCCATTTTGAGGTCGACGGTTTTGTGGTGGTACGGCTTCAAGCCTGGAGGACGCAAAATGAAATTGGCGTTCGACTTTCATTCGATGGAGATGATGTGCGGAAGTGTACTGGAAGGGGAGAGGGCTGGTTAACGCACAGGGAAGGTGGGCCGGGATTGTGTAAATGGGCTGAGGGGATTTTAAAAGGTTAAGCCCATTTTATTTTATTTAAAAAGGATTGAATTTATTTTAAATCAAATATATATACAAACTTGTTAATGCAATATCTTCGTCATACGATATCAGATTGACGAACCGTAAGTTGCGTTAGGACCATATGGGCGAAAGCTTCACAATGAAGCTGACTGGACGTGGATTGGGGCTAGTCATGATTTATGGCGAAATAGACTGTTTGATTCAAATCAAACAACAGTTTATCGTTCTTTAACGATGAACTGCCAATGTGAGTAAAACTCACCAACTCTGAACAGTTATATTTTTATAATGTATTTTCAGAACTGTTAATCATCTGTTGATTGCTGTGTGTTGGTTGATTGAATGAACTGCTAGTCAGTTAGTTAAAATTATATATATATATATATAAATATATATAAACCGTTAAATATATATATATTGATTCTATTTATTAGAATAATTCGTACTGAACTGTAATGGATGTTGATTTTACTGTGTAACATCTGTGATGTAGGGAAACAGGTTGGAGGGGTCCAACTGGACTCCTCAATATTTATAATACTGTTCTATTCATATATTGTAATATATGATGTGGTATATATTCTGTTATCGATTGTGTGTGGTTGGACGATATTGAACATCGTGATTGATATGATTGAATACCATAACAAACCGAAATGTTGATAAGGAGATTTTCAAAGTGATGTTGAAAATAAAATATTTATAAATGGAATATTTATAAATAAGAGATGTTTATAAATAGAAATATTTATAAATAAGAAAATATTTATAAAATGGAATATTTATAAATAGGAGATATTCAAAAAGGAAATAATTTCAAAACATTTTCTTTTTGAATGGAAAGGCCTGTGTGGCGGTTTGGGGATTTTCCCGATGCTCCCTATACAAAGGAGGTTATGGCGAATTTTCCCGGGAATTTAAGGAGTTAGAATATTTTTAAGAATAAATTTGAAAAGGGAATATTTGCAAACCATTTACAAATAGAATAAAATAGAAAAAGAAATATTTGTAAACCATTTACAAATAGAATTGAAAAGGGAATATTTAGAAATAAATAAAGTTATAAGAAGGAAGTTTGTTTATAACTGAATAGGATGTTATAAAAAGGAACGTTATAAAAAGGGAAATCATTTATAAAGTGAAGAACCGTTACTAAAAGTAAATCTTTATAAATGAATAAATGTTGTTAAAAAGGAAATATTTTCAATTGGATAAACGTTTTCAAAAAGGAGAAATCGAATATGGTATTCGAAGTTAGTTAATCGAATATGGTATTCGAAGTTAGTTAATCGAATATGGTATTCGTAGTTAGTTAATCGAATATGGTATTCGAAGTTAGTTAATCGAATATGGTATTCAAAGTTAGTTAATCGAATATGGTATTCGAAGTTAGTTAATCGAATATGGTATTCGAAAGGGGTTAGTCGAGTCGAGTTAGTCAAATAGAGTTAATCGATTTGAGTTAACCAGTTAGAGTTAACCAGTTAGAGTTAATCAGTTAGAGTTAACCACCAGTTAGAGTTAATCACTTAGAGTTAACCACCAGTTAGAGTTAATCAGTTAGAGTTAACCACTAGTTAGAGTTAATCAGTTAGAGTTAACCACCAGTTAGGGTTAATCAGTTAGACTTAACCACCAGTTAGAGTTAATCAGTTAGAGTTAGCCACCAGTTAGAGTTAACCAGTTAGAGTTAACCAGTTAGAGTTAATCAGTTAGAGTTAACCACCAGTTACAGTTAATCAGTTAGAGTTAACCACCAGTTAGAGTTAATCAGTTAGAGTTAAACAGTTAAGGTTGAACAATTAGAGTTAATCCAAATGAGATGCCATTTCGTACGACTGCTAGCGTAATTCGCAGGGCTGCAGATAGCCTACGGCGGTCGGATGTTTCCTGAGGGAATCAGGCGTAACCATTGTGATCGTTGCGATCTAGAATCAAGCGAATGGAGTTAAAAAGAGTTATCAAACATTAGTTATTCGAATAGAGTAAAAAGAGTTATCTAACATTAGTTATTCGAATAGAGTTAAAAGAGTTATCGAATATAGTTTATTCGAATAGAGTTAAAGGAGTAGTCGAATATAGTTTATTCAAATAGAGTTAAAAGAGTTACCGAATATAGTTTATTCGAATGGAGTTAAAGGAGTTAGTTGAATATAGTTTATTCGAATGGAGTTAAAGGAGTTAGTCGAATATAGTTTATGCGAGTAGAGTTAAAGGAAAGGAATTATCGATTATAGTTTAATCGAAAGGAATTATCGATTATAGTTTAATCGAAAGGAGATTTTCGATTATAGCGTATTCGAAAGAGAGAGATCGAATATAGTTTATTCGAAAGAGAGAGATTTCGAATATCAGTTATTCGAAGAGAGAAAATCGAATATAGGTTATTCGAAGAAGAGTTAATCAAATAGAGATTACTCGAAAGAGAATTATACGTCGAATTCAATTATATCGAATTCGGGAAAGTAATATTTACTTTCCAGTTTTTAAATCAAGAGTATACACTAATAAATTAGGGTTATGTTTAATTATTCGAATTAAAGAATAAAGGTTATAATTGAAGTTAGATATTTCGAAAGTAAGGATTATAACGTTATCGTTATAATCAATGTTTTCAATAAAGAAGTGGATTCGTAAATTGAATCCGAGAGTTACGTAAAGAAGTTGTTAAAGGTTTAAAAGATAAACTGTTACTATTTCGAAGTTATAACGTTGTTCAGTTAAGGTCTAAGAGGTAATTATACCCCAACTTGATTGACTTCCTTCTTAACTAAGGAATGGTAAGGTTTGATAGTGAATGATGGTTAAGTGAATTCAGTAAATGGTTTGAGTTGGCATAGCGATGTTTTATTTAAACATCTGATTAAATCCAATGAAGGAACTTTGGAAATGTTTCCCAAATAAGAAATCAGAAATGTTTTCTAATATAGAAAACAGGAAATGGAAATGTTTTCCATTGTTATTAAAGTATATTTTCTAAAATTAGAAAATAAGAAATGTGCATATTTGGAAACAGGAGATAAGTAAATTAATGAACTAAAGAGATATATGTTAAATGATGATTGATTGATTGATAAAATTTCCATCTGGAAATAATATCGTTGTTTGCACATGAGTTTTCTTTGATAGTTAAATCACAGACTATCAATGTTTTGACCATTTTAACGTTTTTAATATGGAGAGACCGGTTGGATTATTATCCAAAGAACCACTCTGTATTGGCATAAGTGTTGCGAATCATATATGCTGAATATATTGAAGACGGAGTAAAGTGCAAGGGCTGTTGTATAAATCTTAGATAACAATGGACTAAGATGGATATACTGAATAGTGACTTCAGTTTCGTTCAGTCCCAGAACGAACGTAAATGGACGAATGTCTGACAAAGTATTTCCAATGATCGAATGGGTTGGTCTGTATAAATATATATGGTTGCAACGGATTTATCCCTTAGCATAACATCCAGGATATTTGTATAAACCAACTAATGATTTATGGATCTGATAATGTGGCATTCAAAGTGATCATGTTATAAATGAATGGAAAGTAAGCGTAGCTTCTAGCCTCACATCCGGTAAATGACAGAAATCGGGCAGGCAACATGGCTAAGTCGGTCGCACCGAAGTAGGGTGTATAATCACCTATCTAGAGAATATTCATTTACTTCTTTTAATTTATAAATGCTGTCCCATATATATATGGGAAACGGTTGCTGATCCCAACCGTTGGTGATGTACATTCGATACACTCAAGCGAAATGAGTGGTCGGTCATGTGTGGCTGAGTTACAAGATGTTCTTGTTGAACTCCAGTGTATCGTTCCTAGAGTACACTGATCGGAAGGTGGTTCCATACCTTGTCATAGTTGGAAATCCATTACCCAATACGTGCTTGCGGTTTTGATTGTATACTATATAGTAGAACGTGAGATGAAAGCGTTCCTGCTAGATTGATATCTATTTGTACTTAGACATTATTATAATATCACAATGATATTGCTTTACAAAGTTGTTTGGATTTTCATAAGGGAAAACCCGTTCCGTTTTCACGGCGTGGTCTTATGATATATCCTTTATTTAAACTAAGTGTTTGGAGTTTTATTCACACCAGTCCCATGACTGACCCGGAGTTTACTTTGTTGTTTTCCCTAAACTCTTGGGTGCCTAAATTTGTACGGGCAGTCAAGTAGTCGGGATTTTACAGATACACATGGAGAGCTTGGAGCAGGAGGCTTCAGGATTCTATAGCTATTATTATTTCCGCTGTTGTTTTAAGTGTTGTACTCTGATAAGTGCTATTGTATATATAACTGTTTGTATTTCAAAAGTTATGTTATATTTTATTCGTTCCGCTGTGAGATTCGTGTTTACTCTGATGATGATGTTCTTCTTCTTCTTCTATTCTATTAGTTCTACCTTATCTATCCTCAACCTCTATCTTCTTTCTATTAGTTTCTTGAATTTCCAGTGCAATTTGGGGTTGGACTTGTGTTATTTGGTCAGCTCAAATTGGACCGGATTTTCGGGTCACTACAGTTGGTATCAGAGCATTGGTTTAAGTATTACCTTGGCTCTGTGGCGTGATTCGGTAGAGATGGGATTAGTAATATCCTATACTGAATTTGAGTGTATATATAGGAGTGCGTATTTGTTAGTTAATATAAAATGGTTTTATATTGTGGAGACTCATTGGTTGAGTGGCTTATGAATTCTGGTCGATCTGTTTGATCCACTGTATCGGTAGGAGTTCTATAAACACCTGAATACGATGAACCGACATAGTATGTTTTGATATAGTATATTGGTTGTGTTGGTTGTTATTATAATTGAGTAAGATTATAAAAGTGAAATAGTTATAAATAACTAATCAGGATTCATATAAGTGAAGTATATGAAATAAGATGAAGAAAATCTGAATTTAAATCAGATTGGAATTAAAATAAGGAAATTTTAAGTTCCTCGGAGATATTGAAAACGTTTTTCCAACTGAAAGTGATATAGTATTGAACTCACTTCGATAGCTGGAAAATAGATTCTGATGATGAATCGCGACATCATCAGTGTTCATTCTCGAGTTTCTAAGTGAGGAATTACTACTAAAGGTTTTGTTTTTGAATTGTTTTGAGAAAACAAGTTGTTTAGAAATTCAAAGGTTTTGAATTGGCATTATGATTTCAAATTGATTTGAAATGAACTCAGGAATATAAAAGTATGGAATTTAAATTTAACTTATGAAGTTAAATAAAATGAGATGGTAAAAGTAAAGAATAAACCAGAATTTAACTTGAGATGATAGGTTAAGAAAAACTGGAAGTGATTAGAGAATAATCTGGATTGGAATTGAAATGATAAGTTAAGAGTTTGGAATTTGAAACTCGAATTTGAAATTGAATTCGGCTTTGATAAGCGAATGGTTGTGTTAAGAATAAATTAGTTGGAGATTGATTGGGATGGCATTTGTATATGCCGAGTTGATAACAGATGGAAGGGATATAAGGATATGCCCGGCAAAAAGGTACAAGTTTATATTTTATATGAGTTTGGGATTTATGAGCCGAATTGGCAAGCCGCTTGGCGTTTTGATTTTCTTTTGGGTTGAAGAAGGCCCAGAGAGGTGTGTTGGAGTTTGAGATATTGACCAGTACAAAGGAGGTGCTGGCGAAATTTTTCGAAAAGTTAAGGTGTTAGAAAATTTTCAGGATTTTTGAAAATTTAGTTAGTCGGAATAAATTAATATTTTAGTCGATATAAATTGGTTCAGTTGAAACTACAGATAAGAGGTAAATAGATAAATTTTTACCCAGTAGGTAGGTCGTCCCCTAACTTAGCAATTTCGAGGACGAAATTATTTTAAGGGGGAAAGATTGTAATGACCCGCATTTCTGACCGTTGAATAATTAATTTATTTAATTATTTAAAATATCGTTTTGGCGATATCGATAACTGGAATTAAATAATATTGAATATTTAATTAATAATTATAATATAATAATATATTACAATGTCAAAATAGTCAAAAAAATAGCTGAATTCACAATACAGTGTGAATTTGGATTATATATAAGGTATAATTCAGTTTGGAATTGAATTTGAATAACGAATATATTGAATCGACGATAGTTGAACGTATAGTTTATAATATATTTATAAACGAGCTCGAAATGGCGCTGTAGTTCGCTATTTGGCGATTTGAACTTCAACTGAATGTACAGGATTCGTTTTAAGCCGGATTCCTGTGAAACAAGAAACGCGTAGAGCTGGTGGAGTATATCTTTCTAGTGGAAGAGAAAAATATGGATTTCGTCGTGTAGATTTTGAGATATGTCCAAACCAAATTTTAAAATAGTCGCGATAGAATCGTTTATCGACCGTATCAGATTATTTGATATAACTAGAGATCGGGTGGGAATTTAGACAAGGTCCTTTTGGGAAATAGCGATAATTTAATTTTTAGAATTTTACTGTAATTTTTAATTAATTTAATAAGCAACTTTTTATTTGGAGTATTTGGCACCCTGTATCGACATTTCGGGGTTTCACAATATGAGTCCATCTACCGGTATTATTACATTTTTGGGACCAGAGCACATCACTCATTTAAATAGTATTTTTGTTTCTGTCCATAACTGTCCCTGCGTGAAAAGAATATTTCATAGTGGGGTACGCTATGTTTTTAACTTAAAACAAACTAAACTGAATGGTTAACTGGTCAAACGAACTCGAAATTCAACGAAACAAGTTTCATACGAAACCTTAGGAAGAGGTCTAGTGAAATGTCAAGGCCTCATATTTTTAGGATTTTTTCTGGAATTGTTAGGAATTATTGCTCGGTGTTTTTCATCTATATTTTCTAAAGGATTTTCGCAAACGGTGTCGGATTTCGACGAAACCTGTCCCATTGGATTCGGAACGTGTTTTTATGCTAGGATTAGCTTTGTTTGTCAAAAATTGGAAATCATACGAATTTAAAATGGATCGAAATGAAATGGAAAGGGAATATTCCAGGGAATATTCCCTGTCCACAAAATCTCCTATAAAATGACCTCAAACGCAAAACTGTAAACCTAATTGTTTTCCAAATTTCATGCGCCGCCAGTCCATTCAGGGAGACCAAGAATCGATCAAGGAAAAATCAAACAATCCAAACAAAAATATATAAATCACCGAATAACTATATTTGTTATCAGTGTGTACTGCTCTTCAATTCGGTGTAAGATTTGGGATATTTCGAGAGTTTTCTGTTCGCTGTTTCTCATACAGCGATGGGCAATGGCAATTAGGGTTAACCCTTTTGTGAGATTGAAGAAGGAGTGGTTGGAGATGAGTTCATTTTCGGGTTTAGAACGGGGAACAACACCTAGCTGCAAAGTCCTGAGGCGTGCGATCCATTTTGAGGTCGACGGTTTTGTGGTGGTACGGCTTCAAGCCTGGAGGACGCAAAATGAAATTGGCGTTCCACTTTCATTCGATGGAGATGATGTGCGGAAGTGTACTGGAAGGGGAGTGGGCTGGTTAACGCACAGGGAAGGTGGGCCGGGATTGGGTAAATGGGCTGAGGGGATTTTAAAAGGTTAAGCCCATTTTATTTTATTTAAAAAGGATTGAATTTATTTTAAATCAAATATATATACAAACTTGTTAATGCAATATCTTCGTCATACGATATCAGATTGACGAACCGTAAGTTGCGTTAGGACCATATGGACGAAAGCTTCACAATGAAGCTGACTGGACGTGGATTGGGGCTAGTCACGATTTATGGCGAAATAGACTGTTTGATTCAAATCAAACAACAGTTTATCGTTCTTTAACGATGAACTGCCAATGTGAGTAAAACTCACCAACTCTGAACAGTTATATTTTTATAATGTATTGTTAGAACTGTTAATCATCTGTTGATTGCTGTGTGTTGGTTGATTGACTGAACTGCTAGTCAGTTAGTTGAAATTATATATATATATATATATATACATATAAACCGTTAAATATATATATATATATATTGATTCTATTTATTAGAATAATTCGTACTGAACTGTAATGGATGTTGATTTTACTGTGTAACATCTGTGATGCAGGGAAACAGGTTGGAAGGGTCCAACTGGACTCCTCAATATTTATAATACTGTTCTATTCATATATTGTAATATATGATGTGGTATATATTCTGTTATCGATTGTGTGTGGTTGGACGATATTGAACATCGTGATTGATATGATTGAATACCATAACAAACCGAAATGTTGATAAGGAGATTTTCAAAGTGATGTTGAAAATAAAATATTTATAAATGGAATATTTATAAATAAGAGATGTTTATAAATAGAAATATTTATAAATAAGAAAATATTTATAAAATGGAATATTTATAAATAGGAGATATTCAAAAAGGAAATAATTTCAAAACATTTTCTTTTTGAATGGAAAGGCCTGTGGGGCGGTTTGGGGATTTTCCCGATGCTCCCTATACAAAGGAGGTTATGGCGAATTTTCCCGGGAATTTAAGGAGTTAGAATACTTTTAAGAATAAATTTGAAAAGGGAATATTTGCAAACCATTTGCAAATAGAATAAAATAGAAAAAGAAATATTTGTAAACCATTTACAAATAGAATTGAAAACGGAATATTTAGAAATAAATAAAGTTATAAGAAGGAAGTTTGTTTATAACTGAATAGGATGTTATAAAAAGGAACGTTATAAAAAGGGAAATCATTTATAAAGTGAAGAACCGTTACTAAAAGTAAATCTTTATAAATGAATAAATGTTGTTAAAAAGGAAATATTTTCAATTGGATAAACGTTTTCAAAAAGGAGAAATCGAATATGGTATTCGAAGTTAGTTAATCGAATATGGTATTCGAAGTTAGTTAATCGAATATGGTATTCGAAGTTAGTTAATCGAATATGGTATTCGAAGTTAGTTAATCGAATATGGTATTCGAAGTTAGTTAATCGAATATGGTATTCGAAGTAAGTTAATCGAATATGGTATTCGAAAGGGGTTAGTCGAGTCGAGTTAGTCAAATAGAGTTAATCGATTTGAGTTAACCAGTTAGAGTTAACCAGTTAGAGTTAATCAGTTAGAGTTAACCACCAGTTAGAGTTAATCAATTAGAGTTAACCACCAGTTAGAGTTAATCAGTTAGAGTTAACCACTAGTTAGAGTTAATCAGTTAGAGTTAACCACCAGTTAGAGTTAATCAGTTAGAGTTAACCACCAGTTAGAGTTAATCAGTTAGAGTTAGCCACCAGTTAGAGTTAACCAGTTAGAGTTAACCAGTTAGAGTTAATCAGTTAGAGTTAACCACCAGTTACAGTTAATCAGTTAGAGTTAACCACCAGTTAGAGTTAATCAATTAGAGTTAAACAGTTAAGGTTGAACAATTAGAGTTAATCCAAATGAGATGCCATTTCGTACGACTGCTAGCGTAATTCGCAGGGCTGCAGATAGCCTACGGCGGTCGGATGTTTCCTGAGGGAATCAGGCGTAACCATTGTGATCGCTGCGATCTAGAGTCAAGCGAATGGAGTTAAAAAGAGTTATCGAACATTAGTTATTCGAATAGAGTAAAAAGAGTTATCTAACATTAGTTATTTGAATAGAGTTAAAAGAGTTATCGAATATAGTTTATTCGAATAGAGTTAAAGGAGTAGTCGAATATAGTTTATTCGAATAGAGTTAAAAGAGTTATCGAATATAGTTTATTCGAATGGAGTTAAAGGAGTTAGTCGAATACAGTTTATTCGAATGGAGTTAAAGGAGTTAGTCGAATATAGTGTATTCGAGTAGAGTTAAAGGAAAGGAATTATCGATTATAGTTTAATCGAAAGGAATTATCGATTATAGTTTAATCGAAAGGAGATTTTCGATTATAGCGTATTCGAAAGAGAGAGATCGAATATAGTTTATTCGAAAGAGAGAGATTTCGAATATCAGTTATTCGAAGAGAGAAAATCGAATATAGGTTATTCGAAGAAGAGTTAATCAAATAGAGATTACTCGAAAGAGAATTATACGTCGAATTCAATTATATCGAATTCGGGAAAGTAATATTTACTTTCCGGTTTTTAAATCAAGAGTATACACTAATAAATTAGGGTTATGTTTAATTATTCGAATTAAAGAATAAAGGTTATAATTGAAGTTAGATATTTCGAAAGTAAGGATTATAACGTTATCGTTATAATCAATGTTTTCAATAAAGAAGTGGATTCGTAAATTGAATCCGAGAGTTACGTAAAGAAGTTGTTAAAGGTTTAAAAGATAAACTGTTACTATTTCGAAGTTATAACGTTGTTCAGTTAAGGTCTGAGAGGTAATTATACCCCAACTTGATTGACTTCCTTCTTAACTAAGGAATGGTAAGGTTTGATAGTGAATGATGGTTAAGTGAATTCAGTAAATGGTTTGAGTTGGCATAGCGATGTTTTATTTAAACATCTGATTAAATCCAATGAAGGAACTTTGGAAATGTTTTCCAAATAAGAAATCAGAAATGTTTTCTAATATAGAAAACAGGAAATGGAAATGTTTTCCATTGTTAATAAAGTATATTTTCTAAATTTAGAAAATAAGAAATGTGCATATATGGAAACAGGAGATAAGTAAATTAATGAACTAAAGAGATATATGTTAAATGATGATTGATTGATATAATTTCCATTTGGAAATAATATCGTTGTTTGCACACGAGTTTTCTTTGATAGTTAAATCACAGACTATCAATGTTTTGACCATTTTAACGTTGTTAATATGGAGAGACCGGTTGGATTATTATCCAAAGAACCACTCTGTATTGGCATAAGTGTTGCGAATCATATATGCTGAATATATTGAAGACGGAGTAAAGTGCAAGGGCTGTTGTATAAATCTTAGATAACAATGGACTAAGATGGATATACTGAATAGTGCCTTCGGTTTCGTTCAGTCCCAGAACGAACGTAAATGGACGAATGTCTGAAAAAGTATTTCCAATGATCGAATGGGTTGGTCTGTATAAATATATATGGTTGCAACGGATTTATCCCTTAGCATAACATCCAGGATATTTGTATAAACCAACTAATGATTTATGGATCTGATAATGTGGCATTCAAAGTGATCGTGTTATAAATGAATGGCAAGTAAGCGTAGCTTCTAGCCTCACATCTGGTAAATGACAGAAATCGGGCAGGCAAAATGGCTAAGTCGGTCGCACCGAAGTAGGGTGTATAATCACCTATCTAGAGAATATTCATTTGCTTCTTTTAATCTATCAATGCTGTCCCATATATATACGGGAAACGGTTGCTGATCCCAACCGTTGGTGATGTACATTCGATACACTCAAGCGAAATGAGTGGTCGGTCATGTGTTGCTGAGTTACAAGATGTTCTTGTTGAACTCCAGTGTATCGTTCCTAGAGTACACTGATCGGAAGGTGGTTCCATACCTTGTCATAGTTGGAAATCCATTACCCAATACGTGCTTGCGGTTTTGATTGTATACTATATAGTAGAACGTGAGATGAAAGCGTTCCTGCTAGATTGATATCTATTTGTACTTAGACATTATTATAATATCACAATGATATTGCTTTACAAAGTTGTTTGGATTTTCATAAGGGAAAACCCGTTCCGTTTTCACGGCGTGGTCTTATGATATATCCTTTATTTAAACTAAGTGTTTGGAGTTTTATTCACACCAGTCCCATGACTGACCCGGAGTTTACTTTGTTGTTTTCCCTAAACTCTTGGGTGCCTAAATTTGTACGGGCAGTCAAGTAGTCGGGATTTTACAGATACACATGGAGAGCTTGGAGCAGGAGGCTTCAGGGTTCTATAGCTATTATTATTCCCGCTGCTGTTGTAAGTGCTGCACTCTGATAAGTGCTATTGTATATATAACTGTTTGTATTTCAAAAGTTATGTTATATTTTATTCGTTCTGCTGTGAGATTCGTGTTTACTCTGATGATGATGTTCTTCTTATTCTTCTATTCTATTAGTTCTACCTTATCTATCCTCACCCTCTATCTTCTTTCTATTAGTTTCTTGAATTTCCAGTGCAATTTGGGGTTGGACTTGTGTTATTTGGTCAGCTCAAATTGGACTGGATTTTCGGGTCACTACATATATTATCTGTTTGTTTATTTGTTTGCATATATACTGACATATATGATGAGTTAGAAAAATAAATAATTGGTTGTTTGGTGTTTAAATATCACAGGGCCCAAATATTGATATGAAAAAATATCATGAAAAGGAATTTCGTAGATTCAAAAGGAAATTATATTTTACCTAAAATAGAATTTGAAATTTCAAATGAGGAATTCAAATAGAATTTGAAATTTCAACCGAGGAATTCAAATAGAATTTTGAATACTAGAAATTCAATGGAATTTGAATATAGAAAATGCAAAGAGAAATTTCAAAAATAAGATTTTTGTTTTTAAATGGATTTCGAAATAGGCTTGTTTAAATAAAACAGGGAAATTTATAAAATAGTGTTATCAAGAGGTAAATTGAATATTTGAATTCAAAGGAATTAAAATACGGGATTTGAATTCAAAGGCATTGAAATAGATTTGAATTCAAAGAAATTGAAATAGATTTGAATTTAAAGAAATTGAAATAGATTTGAATTCAAAAGCATTGAAATAGAATTTGAACTCAAAGGAATTCAAATAGATTTGAATAAAGAAAGTTCAAATGAAATTTAAATATAGAATTTGAAAATAGAAGTGAAATGGAGTCAAATATAGAAATTCAAATGTAATTTGAATATAGAATTCAAATAGAATTCAAACGGAATTTAAATAAAGGAAATTCAAATTTTGAATTTGAATGTACAAATTTAAATGAAATTTGTTTATAGAAATTGAATGGAGTTGGATATAGAAAATTCAAATATAAATTCAAATTTAGAATTTGAATATAGAAATTTAAATAGATGTTGAATATAGAAAATTTAAAGGAAATTCAAATATAGAATTTGAATATAGGAATGTAAATAGAATTTGAATAAGGGAATTTGAAATAGAATCTGAATAAGAGGATTTAAATAGAATTTGAATAATAGAATTAAAAAGGAGTTCGAATATTTGGAATTTCAAATAGAATTGAATCGGAGTTTGAATATTTATAGAATAAATATGGAATTTGAATTCAAAGAGAATTAAATAGGGAATTTGAATGTAGAATTGAAAAGGAATTCAAATGGAATTTAAATTATAGAATTTGAATATAGCATTCAAATGGAATTTTAAACGATGGGATTTAAAAATATAATTCAAATGGAATTTAAAATATGGAATTTGAATATAGGATTCAAATAGAAGTGAAATTTGAATTTGAATATGGAATTCAAATAAAAGTGGAAATGGAGTTTGAATCAAGAAAATTCAAATAGCGTTAAAATGGAGTTGAATTCATTTTAAACGAAGTGTGAAAATTATATATATATATATAATTAAAACGAACTAGCCGCAGAGCTGTAGTTCGTAAATTGGTGATTCGAACTTCAACTGAATATACAGAACTCAATTGAAGTCGGAATTCTTTGAAACAAGAAACGTCAGGACCGATTAGATAATAGTTTTCTAATGAAAGAGAAAAATATGAATTTCACTGTATATATTTGGAGTTATGTCTAAATCAAATTTTCAGAAAAACAGCGCCATAATCATTTAAAAACTGTAACAGTTTATTTTATTTTATAAAAGTATTTTAAGCGGAAAAAATCCGAATTTCTATTTAGGAAATTTCAGATTTTGAGTTGTAAATTATATGTGAACTCAAGTGGAGTAGTGAATTAATTTTTGAAATAGAAATCATATTTTTGATTATTGAATAGAATTAACTAGTTTGAATAGAAATTAGTTAATGAGATTTTGAATTAATATTGGGCTTTGAATAAGTGAATTCGATTTGAAAATTTATATTCGAAATCGAAAAGAAAACTAGAATTGAAAATTGAAATTTAATTTGGTTATGAGCAGGTTAAATATTTTGTTTGAACATGTTATGTTCAAACAAAGAAGTGGAATAGGCAAAATAGATAATTAAAGAATAAATGGGTGAAACTGAATTCAAACGAATGAATTGAGTTGAATTGAATTGAAAACAGGTGAACATGTATTAGACAGGTATGGGATGAAGTATATGAAGATTTTTTTTTGTGTGCCTGACAAAAAGGTACACGTTTAAATTCATATATGAGGTTTTATGCACCGTATCGGCAAGCCGCTTGGCTTTTTCTTTTTCTTTTGGATTGGAAAGGGCCATGGGAGGCTATTTGAAATATCCCCAAGCTCCCGGTACAAGGGAGGTTATGGCGTATTTTTCCGGGAATTTAAGGAGTTAGAATATTTTTAAGAAAATGTGATAGTTAGAAATAAACGTATCGATAAATATTGAATTCCATAGGAAACGAATTTGAAAATAGTAAATTGTAAACAAAAAGGGAAATCTATAAATTAGAAATAGAAAGGGAACTATATACATGTTTTAAAAATGAATAATTGGGTTTTATAGTGTGTTTATTCGAGGTTAGTGGTTTTGCCGTTTTGAAGTTAAGGATGTTTTCAGTCAAGGTCTGAGAGGTAATTTTACCCCAACTTGATTGATTTCATTTTTAATTGATAAATAGCAGGATCCAGTCTCGAAGAGAAGTGTTTGAATAATATTTAGTTGAATAAATATTTTGGGTTGTTGTATCGATGTTTTATACAACATTCGTTTTAACCCAAGTGATGGAAGTTTCGAAATATAAAAGTAAATATTTCCTGAGTATAATTAAATTAGTCAGGAAAGAGATAAGTGATTGAAATTGTTTTCAATTTCAAATAGAGTATATTTTCTAACTATAGAAAATAATAGAAAGTGATATATGGAAATGTTTTCCAAATAGCGAAAAGGTCAAGATGATTATTGAAAATATTTGGTTAACAAATATTGACAAGGAAATGGAGAAGTAATTTAATTAATTAATGAAATATAAATTAAAAGGCCCAGTAATCGATTGATGTTATGGATGAATGGATGTTTGTTTTTCTTCGATAGTTAAATAACCGACTATCGAAGTGTTTGCCAATATCGTTGTCAATTTGGAGAGACCGGTTGGATTTTTATCCGTGAACCACTCTGTATTGGCAGTAGCGTTGCGAATCAGATTATATGAAGATAATCGAACACGGAGTAAAATGCAAGGGCTTTTTCTATTAATAGAAATTGTGCCTTCGATTTCGTTCAATCCCAGAATGAACGTAAATGGACGAATGTTTAACAAAGTATTTCCAATGATCTAATGGGTTGGTATGTATAAATATATATGGTTGCAACGAATTTATTCCCTTAGCATAACATCCAAAATATTTGTGCAAATCAACTAGCGATTAATGGATCTAACAATGTGGCATTCAAAGCGATTGTGCTATCAATGATTGGAAAGTAATCGTAGCCTCAGGCCTCAACAACCGGGAAATGACAAAAATTGGGCAGGCAGCATGGCTATGTGGGTCGCTCCCATTAGGATGTATAATCACATATCTAGAGATTCACTCAATTCCTTATTCTATTTGATGCTGTCCCATTTGGGAAACGGTTGCTGATCCCAACCGTTGGTGATATACATTTGATACACTCAAGCGAAATGAGTGGTAGGTCATGTGTGGGCCGGGTTGCAAGATGTTCTTGTTGAACCCTAGTGTATTGCCTTTAGAGTACACTGATCGGAAGGTGGTTCCATACTTTGTCATGTTGGAAATCCAATCTCCAATAAGCGCCCTGCGGTTTTTGATTTTATATTATGTATGTGGAGCGTGAGATGCAAGCGTTTTGGTTTTTGGTTATTTATCTGATTAGACATTATAATAATATCATTGGATTTTTGTATCAAAGTGTTTTGGGTTATAGTAAGGTAAAAACCATCCATGTTTATGTGTGGGCTGGTCTTACTATTATCTTTCTTTTGAAAGAATTTTAAAAGTTAAACAATTGGTTGGAGTTTACTCACACCAGTCCCATGACTGGCCCAGAGTTTATTTTGTTTTGTTTCCCTAAACTCTTGGGTGCCCAAATTTGTACGGGCAGTCAAGTAGTCAGGATTTTACAGACCCACATGGAAGAGCTGGAAGCAGGAGGCTTCACTAGTTAGATATAGACTATCATAATTCCGCTGTGTACTATGTGGTGTCTGGAAACAGGTGTTTATAACTATTCCAGGAATAACTGTTATGCTCTGATGATGGTATGTATATAAAGTTACTGATTTGTATTTCAAAAAGTTATGTTATTTAATATATTTTATTTGTTCCGCTGTGAGTTTGTGATCTTCATTTTCTTTTATTCTAATATTTCTTTCTTTCTATTTCTCATCCTCTAACTTCTTTCTAATAATGATTCGTATTTCTGTGCAATTTGGGTTGGACGTGTGGTGTTATTAGTCAACTCAGATAGTACGGATTTGCGGGCCTTCACATCACCCCAAGGATCAGTAGCGAGTAGTCCTTTCAAATCCATGGATTTCAACCACGATAGAATCACAAGTCGAATAATTCTAGTTGCAAGCCAGAGAGATTCGACAAGTAGTCCTTCCGCTTATGAAGATCCATGGTCTTCACTTTCTCTGTCTTCACGTATTTGCTGGTCGGAATGGTTTTCGAATATAAATTCGATCCCGGTCTTTCCGTACCAACAATCGTATTGGTCTGGTTTTGATAGTCGGTGATTTAACTATCAAAGAACAAATGTGTCAATGAAATGATTTCACTGATTCAGTACTTGGAATGACTTGGCCTCTTTAAAATATATTTAACGAAATCGTTAATCAATGCTAATATTCGACTTAACTCTAACTTGACTAACTCGACTTGATTATTCCTATCGATTAACTAATACTCAAATTAACTTCATTCGCTTGACTCTAGATCGCAGTGATCACAATGGTTACGCCTGATTCCCTCAGGAAACATCCGACCGCCGTAGGCTATTTGCAGCCCTGCGAATTATGCTAGCAGTTGTACGCAATGGCAATTTTTCCTGAAAAACTATGTTTAACTCTACCTCAAATACTGTATTCGATCAGCTCTAATTGAATAAACAAATATTCAATATAATTTGAAAACAATATTCTTATTTTTTTTGAACCTAATATTGCAATATTATTAATTTCCCAAAATCTTGCATTAGAGCTCGATATCCCTTGTATAGGGTAAAACTAATCTTAACACCTCCACTCGTTCCAACTAATACTATTCCTTGATAATAGTGAAGCCAACCAAGTTGGGGTATTTTAGTTACCTCTCAGACCTTGATCAACCCATTCTTACCTTAGAATAATCAGTTCGCAACTTAACCATCGATATTCAAATCTTGTTTAACACCTTGTTTCAAATCTGGTTTTATAACCCTTTTCTTACATTTGAAATCTCTTCGATAAATCTCTTTATTTAATTTGACAATTTGGTAAAAATCTTATTTAGATCTCCCCATTCACTTACCAATTCTATTTGTACATCTCGTTTGGATAACTTAGATTACAAATCCCTTTATCAACTCTTATCGCGCCTTTTTAAATTAATTAAAACAACTTATTTAATTTAAAAACACTGTTTAATTGTTATAAAAACAATTATTCCATTTTAACAACTCGTAGTTAAATTCCTTACCTTTCTGCCTTTAAACTTGTATAAATCTTAAAATTTCTATTGACTAAACCTTTTTAAATAACTCGTTTTAAAAAACTCGATTTAAAATTTTAATAAACTTCTAATTTAATTATTGATAAAAATGACTGAAAAATCTCAATTCAGTTATAAAATATTTTATAACTTTAAGACTGCGTCGATTCACCGAACGGTAGAACGACGTCTAAAATAACACATTTTAGGCCATCCACTGTCAATTACCAAATCAACACTGTCGGTTGATTTTAGACACAACACGGGTGAATATTTTTTCAACCATCACACTCAAACAGGTTTTCTACCATATGGTGTTCAATCAGTTCAAATATCAACGATATAAACAAACAAACAACATATATAATATTTGACGAATCCGGTCGGATCCCTGCAACCTGTTCTTCCCTGCATCACAGCCGTTATAACACTTCATAATAATATATGAAATAAATTTCATATGATCGATTAAATCTAATTAACAACATCCAATCAACCATAACAGTCAACATCAATCAATCAACCAATTTATATTTTTAAAGGTAAAATATATTTTAATATGAATTTACCACATCACAGAATTCCAGAAGGTGTGAGAATTAACTCACCGGGTTATTCTATCGACGGTATATGCGTTTTTCACTTTAAATCTTGAACGAACATTCAAAATTAGCTGAATTTTCAACGGTGTCAGGTCAGTGCCTGGTCAGTGCCATCACCAAGGTCTCGTCCCTGCGATCCCAACGGATCCAGTTTCGCTGAAATCCGTTAACGTACGAGTAAGGTACGTTAAATTAAAGTTTTAAACCAAATTAGAGATTTAAATTAATTAATTTAGTAATTACCTTAATAACTTCTCCCTTATGCACGTTTAACCCCCTTAATCTCGCCACATCACCCATAAATAACGGTGCCTTACACGTCAGCATCAGAGAAAAGCAATACGCGTTTTCTCCTTTGGAAAAATCTGAAACCCGACCGTCTTCTTCCTCTTGGTTCCGAACAAAAGCTCCACCACTCCAATTGCCAACCACCGCCACTCTGGTGAAGATCACCTGACCCCTGACCTCCCAACTTCTCCGCGCCAGAGAGCACCCCCCTCGCCTGAACGCCTGGGCCCCAGTTCGTCGTTGACCCGCCTGAATCTTGCTCGAACGATTTTCCGTTCATCCCCCAAAATCGGCCGCCACACCACGATCTGGGCCACCATACCACCATCGAACTGACCCTCACGCTTCCCTGCTCCGACCGGCACCATCGCCTCCGCCCAGCTCCTCCCCCGTCGCCGTCAAAATGGACAAAACCACCGGCAACTATAAAAATCGACCCCAATACAACATCTCCGTTCAACCTGCTCTTCCTCTCACCTCCTACCACCGGAGAACCTCTGGTTGGTGCCAAAACGAAGCTTGATGTCCCCTCTTTCAATCCCCCCCAGGCCATGGCCTCTGAAATCAACCCAGTCGCATGCAAAATGAGGAAGAACGAAACTGGTTTTCGCTAGTTTTAGCCCGATTCTGGCCACCACCATGCTCCGATCACCCTGGAATTTTGTGTGCAGGTAGCTAACATCACGATCTACAACTTTCCTTCGGGTTCCCCTAGCAAAACCCTCACGGATTAGAAGATAAAATTGATTTTGTGATTAATTATTTATTTGCAAAATGTATGGGTGAATTTCTGGTTTGGCTGGAAATTTTGATGGGGATATATATATATATAGGTGAAGTTTATTATAATTTAACGTGATGTGATGTCTGACAACGACCGACGATTTTTATTTCGTGTCTATCGCGTTTTCGAACGTTGTTTATTCGCTGCTGCGCTCACATACAAACCCCGTTCGAGACGCAAATAGACGGCACAATATAATTTGTCGATACGGTCCTAATGAAACTTGTTTCGTCGAATTCCGAGTTCGTTTGCTCGTATGGCCCTCGTTCACGTTCAAATGGTCGTTTTTATTTGCGTTTTATTTTGCCACGCTCACAAATTAATCCCGATTGACGCGCCACTTGAAAACTAGCAATAATTTACCGTTGCGGTCTCAATAAAATTTATTTCATCGAAAACTGACGTCGTTTGAATAAAGGCCCTTTTATAACTGGCCAATTCGAATAAAATAAACCAATTTTAAAATACCTCAATATAATAATATTAAAATATTGAAATTGGCCATACACGACCAGAATATCGTATATTATCAGGATAAAATATCCCGGGTTGAGTTTGAAGCCAAATCGATATTATAAATATTTAAAAACCCCTTTATTTAATATAAATAACATTATAATATATAAAAGAAATCCACAGCGACCTTTTTAAAATTTGGTTTGGACATAAAATAAAATCTACAACAAGAAAACTCGAATTTTCTCTTTTATTAGAAAGATATTACCCAACAGATTCAGACGTTTCTTGTTTTCGAGAAAATCCGACTCATATTGGGCCCTGTACGGCCGTTTAAAGTTCAAAACGCCAAATCGCGAACTGTCGCACCGCTGCAGCTCGTTTTATAATTAAATTATAAATCAAACGTTATAACGTCGTTTTGTAAACGAAATTGCTACGAAAATTTCAATACAAACCATATTAAACCATTTAAAATCGCCCGATCACGTTATACAGCAAAATCGACATTTTTCTCAAATATGCCGAAAATAAAATATTATTATATTTTTAATAAAATTTAAATATTCCAATTAAATGGTTAAATCGATTATTTAAACTTAAATCAATATTTTAAATAAATAAAATATTTCAATAAAATGGCTAGAAAATACAGGACGTTACATTCCTTCCCCCTTAAAATAATTTCGTCCTCGAAATTGCTAAGGTAGAAAGAACATCACAACCTATTATCTTTATAATTATATTTAATTTTAAACTTGATTTTATTTTTAAAATAAATCCAGTTGGCTTTAAAACCAATTAAATTCAAATTAAAGAATTTCCCAAAAATCTTCAAAAAATTTCTAACACCTTAAATTACGAATTTTTTTGGCAGAGTCTCCCTGTACGGAGGACATCTGCAAAATAGCAGGTTCAAGAAATATATATACCTCGACTCTCATGGTCGGAAAAATCAAAATCCAAACTCAAAACCCAAATAAAAACCAAAAAATTTCATATGTGCGTAGGTGTACCTTTTTGCGAGCGTTATTAAGCTATAAGCGATAATTTATACTCGAGCTTACTCGATTAGCATGCCAAACTGGATTCAATTCACCCCAGAATTCTCTTAGATGAATTTTAAAGCTGAATTAGCTCGTTAGCAACTGTTCTCAACTCAAATGAACTCATTAGTTCCTAAACAAATGTCAGTTAGGTTCAAAACATTCATACCATCCATATCATCCATATCACACAATTCAATCCATACGAGGTTATAATTATTTATAATCACTTCATTTACCTCTTATAATTATCCATTATATTTATTTATCTGGATTAGCTCGTTTTATAATTAAATTATAAATCAAACGTTATAACGTTGTTTTATAAACGAAATTGCTACGAAAATTTCAATACAAACCATATTAAACCATTTAAAATCGCCCGATCACGTTATACAGCAAAATCGACATTTTTCTCAAATATGCCGAAAATAAAATATTATTATATTTTTAATAAAATTTAAATATTCCAATTAAATGGTTAAATCGATTATTTAAACTTAAATCAATATTTTAAATAAATAAAATATTTCAATAAAATGGCCAGAAAATACGGGACGTTACATTCCTTCCCCCTTAAAATAATTTCGTCCTCGAAATTGCTAAGGTAGAAAGAACATCACAACCCATTATCTTTATAATAATATTTAATTTTAAACTTGATTTTATTTTTAAAATAAATCCAGTTGGCTTTAAAACCAATTAAATTCAAATTAAAGAATTTCCCAAAAATTTTCTAACACCTTAAATTACGAATTTTTTTGGCAGAGTCTCCCTGTACGGAGGACATCTGCAAAATAGCAGGTTCAAGAAATATATATACCTCGACTCTCATGGTCGGAAAAATCAAAATCCAAACTCAAAACCCAAATAAAAACCAAAAAATTTAATATTTGCTTAGGTGTACCTTTTTGCGAGCGTTATTAAGCTATAAGCGATAATTTATACTCGAGCTTACTCGATTAGCATGCCAAACTGGATTCAATTCACCCTAGAATTCTCTTAGATGAATTTTAAAGCTGAATTAGCTCGTCAGCAACTGTTCTCAACTCAAATGAACTCATTAGTACCTAAACAAATGTCAGTTAGGTTCAAAACATTCATACCATCCATATCATCCATATCACACAATTCAATCCATACGAGGTTATAATTATTTATAATCACTTCATTTACCTCTTATAATTATCCATTATATTTATTTATCTGGATTGATTTTTCCAACTTATTTACTTCGTATTGGTTTTAACCAAATTGATTCATGTTCAAGTTTAGATTCAAGCAACCAACCAAACATATCATACAAACAAATCAATCGATTGCCCATATAATAATTCGTGAAAATTATTACTTTCATTATTTATAAAATATATTGGGCAAAAATTATTTCAAAAATAATTTTATATCAAATTTACAAATACGCGCTCTCATATATATACACAAACTCAATCTAGGGTATTACTAACCCCATCTTTATTGAGTCACGCCACAGAGCCAAGGTTATCTCTAAACCAATAGCTCTGATAACACTGTAATGACCCGGGGAAAAACTCGACGCTCGAGTTCTCGACAACAATACATAAACCCGTATTACATGCCAAAAACCCAAGTATCGAACCCCCAGATTGTCATGAGAAAGAATTTAGAGGGTGAGAACAGGAAGAAAGAAGTATTAGAATAGAAGAAAGAAGAAGAACACTTCAGAATCTCACAGTGGAACGAATAAAATATAATATAAAAAATCTTTTAATACAAAGAACTTTGTATACATACTAATCATCAGAGTACATCATATATCAGACACAGCGGAATAATAACTTTATAACTAGCAGTGAAGCCACCTGCTTCTAGCTCCTGACACTCCAAGCGAAACCTAACCTGGAACATACTCGGTCTGACCCAAGCACATTTGATTTAAAACAAAATACACCGGGTCAGTCTGGAATACTATCAGTGATAAATTCACATAACACACAACTTGTTTAACTTTTGAAATCCTTTATGAAATCAAAGGATAATAGTAAGACCAGTCCACACATAAACACGGACGGTTTTTACCTTACTATAACCCAAAACGTTTTTGAAATCAATATCTTTCTCTGATATTATCATAATGTCTAAATACAAGTAAATATCGATCTAGAAGAACGCTTGCATCTCACGCTCCCCATATATAGTATACAAACCAAAACCGCGGGTGCTTATTGGATATTGAGTTTCCAACCATGACAAGGTATGGGACCACCTTCCGCACGTGTATCTCTAGAGGCGAATACACTGGGTTCAACATGTACATCTTGCAACCTGACCCACACATGACCGACCACTCATTTCGCTTGAGTGTATCGAATGTATATCACTGACGGTTGGGATCAGCAACCGCCTGCCCGAAAAGGGACAGCATCGAATATAGATTAAAGAAGCAAATGGAATTTCTCTAGATAGGTGATCATACACCCTAATGGGAGCGACCCACATAGCCATGCTGCTTGCCCGATTTTTGTCATTTCCCAGTTGATGAGGCTTGAGGCTAGAATTCATCTCTTTGAACATCAGGCCACCATTCACTTTGAATGCCACATCGTCAGATCTGCCAGTTATCACTAATTGACATCCACAAAAATACTCCAGTTGATAAACTAAGAGAATGTGCACTTCTCCGCCATCAACTTGGTACGTTTGAAAATATCAACGTACGTGACTCCTTTGGAAATACTCTGTCAGACACTCGTCCATACAAGTCATCCAAGAATAGGATGAACCGAAGGCACCCTCCTACGACATCCAATATAGGAATCACCCCAAGGATCAGTAGCGAGTAGTCCTTGCAAATCCGTGGATTTCAACCACGATAGAATCACAATTCGAATAACTCTGGTTGCAACCCAGAGAGATTCGACAAGTAGTCCTTCCGCTTATGAAGATCCACGATCTTCATTTTCTCCATCTTCAATCGACGTCTTCAATCGACGTCTTCACGTATTTACTGGTCAGAATGGTTTTCAAATATAAATTTGATCCCGGTCTTTCCGTACCAACAATCGTATTGGTCTTGTTTTGATAGTCGGTGATTTAACTATCAAAGAACAAATGTGTCAATGAAATGATTTCACTGATTCAGTACTTGGCATGACTTGGCCTCTTTAAAATATATTTAACAAAATCGTTAATCAACGCTAATATTCGACTTAACTCTAACTTGACTAACTCGACTTGACTATTCCTATCGATTAACTAATACTCAACTTAACTCCATTCGCTTGACTCTAGATCATAGCGATCACAATGGTTACGCCTGATTCCCTCAGGAAACATCCGACCGCCGTAGGCTATCTGCAACCCTGCGAATTACGCTAGCAGTTGTATGCAATGGCAACTTTTCCTGAAAAACTATGTTTAACTCTACCTTAAATACTGTGTTCGATCAACTCTAATTGAATAAACAAATATTCAATATAGTTTGAAAACAATATTCTTATTTCTTTTGAAACTAATATTGCAATATTATTAATTTCCCAAAATCTTGCATTAGAGTTCGATATTCCTTGTATAGGGTAAAACTAATCTTAACACCTCCACTCGTTCCAACTAATACTATTCCTTGATAATAGTGAAGCCAACCAAGTTGGGGTATTTTAGTTACCTCTCAGACCTTGATCAACCCGTTCTTACCTTAGAATAATATCAGCTCACCACTTAACCATCGATATTCAAATCTTGTTTAACACCTTGTTTCAGATCTGGTTTTATAACCCTTTTCTTATATTTGAAATCTCTTCGATAAATCTCTTTATTTAATTTGACAATTTGGTAAAAATCTTATTTAGATCTCCCCATTCACTTACCAATTCTATTTGTCCATCTCGTTTGGATAATGTAACACCCCACTCCCGCTATGATCACTCACTAAGGGAATGCCATAGCATTGGTGGAGTATTTTAGTGAATATAGAACAGAAAAATTACAACAAGACAGATATAAATAGTACTTGAAATTTTAAAACATCATCTCATAACAGCGGAAGTAAAACATGTCTGGTTACATCATAAAACCACAATAAAGGTCAAGTACAATATCCATCAAAATAAAGAAGTACATAATCCCACTCTCATACAATAGCCAAACAAAAGAAAAGATAACTGGATAACTGGAGCTTTACATCTATCCAAGCTCCTAAAGACTGGAACAGCAATCCGATCAAGCTCCACTACTGCTAGGATCCACCGTAGGACCTGAGGGTTGGGAAAAAGATAAAAACAACAGGGTCAGACATAAGTCTGAGCGAGTCCTATAACTTTAACAATACAATCGTTAAAGTAACCAGAGAAGACATAAACTGATATACGGTAACATATAGGGATGAATGGCTACCCTAAGCAGTCAACTAAACGAAGATAAAGGATAAAGACGCATCTACCCTCCCTAAGGTAAATTACTAAACTGCACCACACCAGTCGTTCCTAACTTAAAGGTTGATCCCACCCAAGGACTTATAAAATTTACTAATTAGTACCTGCGTACCCCTAGGTGACCAAGTAGGCGCCACGGGGCCCTACAATCCACTAGGTGTACACACTACTTCCCATTCGATCGGCTCCCTAACGTAGATACCCGTGCTGGCCCCACCGTGGGATGTATCATTCCCCAATGTGGCAACCTGATGGAACTAAAGGTGCACGGCTTATATCTACTCGATGCAACAACGGCTTACCTACCAGCCCGGGCCCACTCACGCATATGAAGCCCGTTGGACTTGCGTTGCCACCGCTAACCCGTTTGCCTCTTACAGTCAAGCCCAGTATGCGTGTCCCGTCCTCGACATGGGTCGAGCCCACAAAGATACGTATGGGTTACTGGTTGAAATGGGCCTCCACAAGCTACCCACCTAAGCTTGTCCCTTTTTCTAGTATATCCCACTTAACCCTTTAATCATGTTTTAATTACATGTTCCATTTTGGTTAAGTATTCTAATCGTATTTTCTATTGCCACCCAAGGCAACCACTAGATTTTCTCATGCCACCCGAGGCACCCACTTAACCCCTCATGTCCCTCTACATGCTAATATGGTTAAGTGTTTCTTAATTAATTAATTAAGAACGTAACCTTTGTAAAGACCTCTCACATTAGACTGTCTTTTATGACCGCTGGTTAAGCCGGTTGGGTCCGGGCAGCCTTATGTCATAACAGAGTCTAACCTCGTGTCTTTACATTAATTACGTATTTAGTTTGTGCCTAAGACCTCTCACATTGGGCTAACATTTGTAGCAACTGGTTAAGCCGGTTGGGTCCGGGCAGTTTTACGCTACAACTGAGTCCAACCTCGTGTCTTAGTCAATTAATTACACCTAATTAATCACCCTCATAATTTTATATTAATTATCCCTAATTAATCAAGTTTTCTTAACATGGGTAGACCTAACTTAATAGGTAAATTCCCATGGGGTAGACCTAACTCAATAGGTAAATTCCCAACACATAGTATGGGTACACCTAACCAAATAGGCAAATTCCCATACTATGTTTATTTATTTTGTGTTATGCATAATTATATTAATTTCACACAATCTTATTAACTTATGCATTTAATTACCCCATCGTTCCCACGTAATTTCGTTCATGATATAACACATATAAAAGGTGTCAACTTGCATATGAATGAACATGTTTCAAAGGTGCCATCTTGCATATTAACAAACACATAACTTGCATATGAACTTGCATAACATGTCACATAACTTGCATATAATATGTCACATAACTTACATATTCATTTTGCATAACAAACTTGCATATTAGCTTATAGACTTGCATAATGTGTCATCATGAACTTGCATATTAATAAACATGTAACTTGCATATTTACATACATGTAACTCGCATATTAACAAACATGTAACTTGCATATAAAGAAACATGTAACTTGCATATTTACATACATGTAACTTGCATATTAACAAACATGTAACTTGCATATTAACAAACATGTAACTTGCATATTTACATACATGTAACTTGCATATTAACAAACATGTAACTTGCATATTTACATACATGTAACTTGCATAGCATATTACCATGAACTTGCATAACATGCATATGATTACATAGCCCACAACTTGCATATTTAGCATCATGCAAACATAACATACATCATATTAAACTTGCATAAGCTTACATACTCAACATGCATAAACATAAGATTAATGCTAACGTCATATCATATGATTCAAAGCTCATTAACCCACATACAAAACCATAAATCTCATCACATCTCATCTAATTAGTTTACCAAAAGATCATCAAAGTGATAGAAACTCACAACTAGCAACTTTGAACACCAAATGAAGAAGATTAAGATGCTAAGAAGGGATTAGAAGTTGATTAGAGAGTGATTAGTATGCAACCCTCTTCATAAAATTAGTGGAGGCCATGAGAGCTAGCATTTTGCCATAGTTTAGTCACTAGGTTTAATTATGAATGAATTAGGGTAGGTTAGGGTCTTATTTATAGATTAGGCAAGTGTTTTAGGCCATAGGATTAACCCTAGATTCAATCCAAGCCATCAAAGCATGTCTTGGGGAAGAAGTCAAGTGTAGGAACCATCTAGGGCCTTTAGATTAAAGATGGACCATGAGAACCATTCAAATGCAAAATCTGCACTTGAGCGAATCGGCCCACGGGTTGACAGCCAAACACCCTGGATTAACCCCTAGTCGACCCAGCGGGCTCGGGTCGACTTCAAAAATCGGCCGGTTCGGTTATTCCCCTCTCCCAATTCGCTGTTTTGAGCATTTTTGCATATTTATTTATTAAATTTTCAATTATATATATATATATATATATATCAATATATATATATATATATCTACACAACCCATTTCACTTAATTAAGTATACTTTAATTTGGGAATTTTCGTGAAACTTCGCGAGGCCATATCTTGGTCATACGGACTCCGATTTTCGAAAACTCGGACTCTATTTCGCGTATTTTTCCGAGACGAACGCAATGGCATAGCCCGTTTCCCTTGATTCCCATTTTAGAATTAAATTCTGCCTCGATTTATGTTATTACAGGTTATTGAAAATACGGGTTGTTACATTCTCCCCTCCTTAAAGGATTTCGTCCCCGAAATCTTCAAGTTAGGAAGAACGTATCCTACCATCCAATCATCCATCTACTCAAAGCATCATCCACGAGCAATCATTGTCCTTACAAGATTCTAAATGCTGGATGGATATATGCAAAAGTGTGTGTATATGTACTTACCTAATGCAAAAATCAGGCGGTTACTGATACAGTAAACCTCCTTAATGCAAACCATGATAGTGCCATGCATCCAATATGTATGCGAAACCCTATTGACACATACAAATTTCTACATGCGTGCACAACCATACACAAAAATGCATCATCCATATGATAACACAGCCATGATACATCCATCAATCTAACTACCACATCCATTTATGCAATATGCAACATGAAGTGACTGAGCCGATCTAGTGCCTAATGTGTGTGTATATGCATCCACGAGCAACCACTAGCAAACAATTGCATCCATATGCATCCATCAACCATAACATGTTTCAAACACATGTTTCAACCATAGGTTTTACCCTATCTAAAGGTCATAGGTATTAGCGAGAGGATATACTAAAGATAAGATAAGTACTAGACAAGCAATAAAGGAGAAGTTAAAAGACATACTCTCAAAAAGAAATGGATACAAAGAACGCATCTTTGCTTCCGTCTCCCAAGTAGCATTGCTTTCGTCATCTCCCCATTGCACTTTAACTAGCTGAACTTCTCTGTTCCTCAACTTCCTAGTTTCTGACCCAAGGATGCGAGTAGGAGCTCGTCGAATCGTCGCATCACGCTCTACCTCTACATCTCTAAGCAAGCTCGGCTCTACCACCTCCGCGGTCTCATGTAAGCACTTCCTCAAATGTGATACATGGAATACATCATGAACACCACTAAGTCTGTCGGGCAACTCCACCCTATATGCCATCCGTCCAATCCTTTCCTTAATAGGAAACGGCCCAACAAATCTCGGTGCTAACTTCCCTACGGACCCAAAGCGAACAACATTTCTCAATGGAGATACTTTGACAAAAACTATGTCCCCAACCTCAAACTCAAGATCCGTCCTTCTCCGATCCGCATAAGATTTCTGTCTATCTTGCGCTGCTTTCATCCTTTTTCGAATTAAATCAATCTTCTCTGAAGTCTCTCTAACCATATCCGGCCCAAGCAAGATCTTATCCGTAGATTCCCACCAACATGTAGGAGATCGACAAGGCCTTCCATAAAGAGCTTCGAAAGGAGCCATACCAATACTGGACTGAAAGCTGTTATTATATGCGAACTCCACCAAAGGAAGATGTTCTTCCCATGTACCTCCAAAATCCAAGATACAAAGCCTCAAAAGATCTTCTAAGATACGGTTCACCCTCTCAGTCTGACCGTCCGTCTGAGGATGATATGCGGTGCTCAAACACAACTGAGTCCCTACCGCCTCTTGCAAACTTCTCCAAAACTCACTAGTGAAAATAGGATCTCGATCACTCACAATGCTGGATGGTACGCCATGCAATCTAACAATCTCTCTAACATAGACTGAAGCAAGCCATGGAGCGGTCCTCTTACTCTTTACGGGTATAAAATGGGCACTCTTGGTAAGTCTGTCTACCACAACCCAAATTCCCGTATTGCCCTTCCTCGATCTCGGTAACCCGTCGATGAAATCCATCGAGACACTATCCCACTTCCACTGTGGAACTTCCAATGGGTGTAGCAACCCACCGGGTTTCCTTTGCTCCACTTTAACTTGTTGGCACACTAAGCATCTAGCCACATACTCGGCCACATCTTTCTTCATACCGGCCCAGAAGAAAACTCTCTTCATGTCTTGGTACATTTTGTCTCCACCGGGATGAATAGTCATTCTTGAACGATGTGCATCATCCAAAATAGCCTTCTTCAACCCCTCATCTTGCGGTACACAAAGTCTACCGTCTCTATGCAACCATCCCTTATCATCTATGGTGTATCTACCCAAATGGCTGGACGACTCCCCTCTTATAAGCTTCTCTACCAACACAACCAACTGTGGGTCGTCTCGCTGAGCCTCGCCAATCCGTCTCAAAAGAGTAGGTCTAACCTCCAAGGATGCCAACAAACCAGGTACAAAATCAACAGAAGGTCTGAAGTCAAACAAAGAAAGAAACTCCAAGCTTCGTCGTTCCACGAACAATGGACTCAAAGATAGCCTTTTTCTACTCAAGGCGTCTGCCACCACGTTACCCTTACCAGGGGTATACGCTATCTCGAAATCATAGGATGCTAAGAACTCCATCCACCTTTGCTGTCTTAAGTTTAAATCCTTCTGAGAGAATAAGTACTTCAATGATTTATGGTCGGTGAACAACTCGAATCTCTCACCAAGAAGATAATGGCGCCAAGACTTAAGTGCGAAAACAATCGCGGCCAACTCTAGATCATGGGTAGGGTAATTCTTCTCATGCACTCTCAATTGTCTCCCTCCATAGGCTATTACCCTTCCCTCCTGCATCAAGACTGCGCCTAATCCTGTTCCACAAGCATCGGTATAAACAACAAACGGCTTACTCCCATCCGGGAGCACTAAAACTGGAGCGGTGGTCAAAGCTCTCTTTAACTGTCGGAAAGCATCATCACAATCTACATCCCACGAGAAAACCAGATTCTTTTTCGTCAAGCGGGTTAATGGGGCTGATATCTTCGCGAAGTCTTTGATGAACTTCCTATAATATCCTGCCAACCCCAAGAAACTTCTTACCTCGGTAGCATTTCTAGGAACTTTCCAATCCTGGATAGATACTATCTTTGCGGGATCCACAGCTATCCCTTCCTTAGAGACCACATGCCCTAAGAATCGCACTTCTCTTCTCCAAAAATGGCATTTAGAGAATTTAGCTTTAAGACTATGCGCTCGAAGAGTCTCCAACACTTCCTTGAGATGTAAGGCATGCTCTTCTTCATTCTTGGAAAAGACCAAGATGTCATCCACAAAAACTACTACAAACTTATTCAGATACTCTCTAAACACTCTACTCATGAGATCAACAAAGTATGCGGGGGCGTTTGTCAACCCAAATGGCATCACTAGCCACTCATAAAAACCATCCGGAGTCCGGAAAGCAGTCTTCTCTATACTGTCCTCCGCCACTCTTAACTGATGAAACCCTGTAGCTAAGTCCATCTGCGAAAATACTGACGCGCCAACCAACTGATCAAAGAGATCATCTATCCTCGGTAATGGGTGTCTATTCTTCTTCGTGAGCTTATTAAGTTCTCTATAATCCACACAAAGTCTGAGGGACCCATCCGCCTTCGTGGCAAACACTACTGGAGCTCCCCACTCCGATATACTTCGCCTTATGAACCCCTTCTCAAGCAACTCCCCTACTTGCTTATGAAGTTCTCTTCTCTCACGAGGAGCCATGTGGCATACTGGCAAAGACACTGGTTTGGCATTATCCACCAAATAAATTCGGAAATCTATCTCCCGCTTCGGAGGCAAACCCTTTACTTCTTCAAACACATCCGGATATTCCCGGACTACTCCGACAGAACACAAACTCTCGACCGAAGCATCGAGCGATTCAAGATAACTTAGCAAAACAGATTCCATGGGATTGCAAGAGATCTCGAGAGTGTTACCCAAGCGGGTCATGAGCCTGACAACTCTCCTTTCGCAATCAAGAACGGCACCATTACTGGATAACCAGTCCATGCCCAAGATCAACCCATAGCCCGTGAAGCCCAATACAAAAGCATCACATCTAAACTCAACGCTAAGTATAGAAATCTTCAAACCCAAACATATCATAGACAGATATATGGAGCCCCCAATTGGGTTTGAGACAACCAAGGGATCATCAACTAGACTGGTGTCTAAGTGCAGTGACTCAACTAACGATGATGAGATAAAAGAATGCGATGCGCCAGAGTCAAACAAAGTACGAACTGGATGATCAAACAGAAAAACCAGACTTTCAACGGAAATAGTTCTACCTCTCTGCTGAATCGGTGGAACTGAGAGAACCTGAACTTGCCCCCCTGACTGAGGTGGTGCTATAAGAGCTTGCACCTGGCCTCCTGAGGTAGACCCCGTCTTCTGCCCCTTCTTTGGGCAGTTTTTCACAAGATGCCCTGCTTCACCACAATGAAAGCAACCAGTTTTCTTCTTTTTGCGACAATCCTTACTAAGGTGTCCTGGTGTTCCACAATTGAAGCACTTCTTCTTCGTCTTCTTTTTGTCACCATTGCCTTTTCCGCCCTTGCCTTGTTGTTGCTGTTGCGGTTTCTTCTGATCCCCCTTTTTCTCTGGTGCCTTAGAATTCTTATCATCCTCATGCATAAGTGCCATGTAGACAAGCTTCTCAAAAGTGGCCCCCATAGGAATGTGAGTCATAGCTATTCCTTGCAATGGTTCGTTCAAGCCTCTAACGAACCTCAAAGCCTTCTTCTCCGGTGTATTCACCAACTCTATGCCAAACCTTGCTAATTGATTGAATTTGTTGACATATTCTTTCACCGTGAGATTCCCTTGCTTCAAATTCAAGAACTTCTCCATAAACAGATTCTCTTCCGCCCTTGAGAGAAACTTAGCCCCAAACCTTTGCTTAAAATCTGCCCAAGAGTCAACAGGGCGTTCTCCATTAGTGACCTCCCACCAGAATGAGGCCTCTCCCTTCATTAACCAAGCCGCCAACTTGACTTTCTTTCCCTCTTCCACTTCAAAGATATCTAGCAACTCTTCCACTTCCTTAAGCCAATCTCTAGCCTCTACGAAAGTCTCTGAACCAAGAAAAGGTTTTCCTCCTATAGCCTTGAACTCCTTGCAAACCTTAGCAAAATTATCCACTCTAGGCTGAGGAGGAGGAGCGGTTGTCTCTGGTGTAGTAGCATTGGCCGGACCCGCAGCCGCGGCCCTAGCCTCTTGCAACCTCCTATACCATAGTGGTATAACTAAACCCTCCGGGATGTTAAGATCTTCAGCCATGCTGAAACGAAAGAGGAAAGATTCAAAAAGGAGATTCCGAAAGATAAAGATATGGCTATTGGGGATTATGCTTTTCTTTTTCAAAAACTTTTTCTCTTAGAAGACATGCTTTTAAAAATCCTTTCTTCGAAAATACTCTTAGAAAGTAGTTTTTCTCAAAAAATTTATCTGTTCTGGTAACCTTAAGCTCTGATACCACGTGTAACACCCCACTCCCGCTATGATCACTCACTAAGGGAATGCCATAGCATTGGTGGAGTATTTTAGTGAATATAGAACAGAAAAATTACAACAAGACAGATATAAATAGTACTTGAAATTTTAAAACATCATCTCATAACAGCGGAAGTAAAACATGTCTGGTTACATCATAAAACCACAATAAAGGTCAAGTACAATATCCATCAAAATAAAGAAGTACATAATCCCACTCTCATACAATAGCCAAACAAAAGAAAAGATAACTGGATAACTGGAGCTTTACATCTATCCAAGCTCCTAAAGACTGGAACAGCAATCCGATCAAGCTCCACTACTGCTAGGATCCACCGTAGGACCTGAGGGTTGGGAAAAAGATAAAAACAACAGGGTCAGACATAAGTCTGAGCGAGTCCTATAACTTTAACAATACAATCGTTAAAGTAACCAGAGAAGACATAAACTGATATACGGTAACATATAGGGATGAATGGCTACCCTAAGCAGTCAACTAAACGAAGATAAAGGATAAAGACGCATCTACCCTCCCTAAGGTAAATTACTAAACTGCACCACACCAGTCGTTCCTAACTTAAAGGTTGATCCCACCCAAGGACTTATAAAATTTACTAATTAGTACCTGCGTACCCCTAGGTGACCAAGTAGGCGCCACGGGGCCCTACAATCCACTAGGTGTACACACTACTTCCCATTCGATCGGCTCCCTAACGTAGATACCCGTGCTGGCCCCACCGTGGGATGTATCATTCCCCAATGTGGCAACCTGATGGAACTAAAGGTGCACGGCTTATATCTACTCGATGCAACAACGGCTTACCTACCAGCCCGGGCCCACTCACGCATATGAAGCCCGTTGGACTTGCGTTGCCACCGCTAACCCGTTTGCCTCTTACAGTCAAGCCCAGTATGTGTGTCCCGTCCTCGACATGGGTCGAGCCCACAAAGATACGTATGGGTTACTGGTTGAAATGGGCCTCCACAAGCTACCCACCTAAGCTTGTCCCTTTTTCTAGTATATCCCACTTAACCCTTTAATCATGTTTTAATTACATGTTCCATTTTGGTTAAGTATTCTAATCGTATTTTCTATTGCCACCCAAGGCAACCACTAGATTTTCTCATGCCACCCGAGGCACCCACTTAACCCCTCATGTCCCTCTACATGCTAATATGGTTAAGTGTTTCTTAATTAATTAATTAAGAACGTAACCTTTGTAAAGACCTCTCACATTAGACTGTCTTTTATGACCGCTGGTTAAGCCGGTTGGGTCCGGGCAGCCTTATGTCATAACAGAGTCTAACCTCGTGTCTTTACATTAATTACGTATTTAGTTTGTGCCTAAGACCTCTCACATTGGGCTAACATTTGTAGCAACTGGTTAAGCCGGTTGGGTCCGGGCAGTTTTACGCTACAACTGAGTCCAACCTCGTGTCTTAGTCAATTAATTACACCTAATTAATCACCCTCATAATTTTATATTAATTATCCCTAATTAATCAAGTTTTCTTAACATGGGTAGACCTAACTTAATAGGTAAATTCCCATGGGGTAGACCTAACTCAATAGGTAAATTCCCAACACATAGTATGGGTACACCTAACCAAATAGGCAAATTCCCATACTATGTTTATTTATTTTGTGTTATGCATAATTATATTAATTTCACACAATCTTATTAACTTATGCATTTAATTACCCCATCGTTCCCACGTAATTTCGTTCATGATATAACACATATAAAAGGTGTCAACTTGCATATGAATGAACATGTTTCAAAGGTGCCATCTTGCATATTAACAAACACATAACTTGCATATGAACTTGCATAACATGTCACATAACTTGCATATAATATGTCACATAACTTACATATTCATTTTGCATAACAAACTTGCATATTAGCTTATAGACTTGCATAATGTGTCATCATGAACTTGCATATTAATAAACATGTAACTTGCATATTTACATACATGTAACTCGCATATTAACAAACATGTAACTTGCATATAAAGAAACATGTAACTTGCATATTTACATACATGTAACTTGCATATTAACAAACATGTAACTTGCATATTAACAAACATGTAACTTGCATATTTACATACATGTAACTTGCATATTAACAAACATGTAACTTGCATATTTACATACATGTAACTTGCATAGCATATTACCATGAACTTGCATAACATGCATATGATTACATAGCCCACAACTTGCATATTTAGCATCATGCAAACATAACATACATCATATTAAACTTGCATAAGCTTACATACTCAACATGCATAAACATAAGATTAATGCTAACGTCATATCATATGATTCAAAGCTCATTAACCCACATACAAAACCATAAATCTCATCACATCTCATCTAATTAGTTTACCAAAAGATCATCAAAGTGATAGAAACTCACAACTAGCAACTTTGAACACCAAATGAAGAAGATTAAGATGCTAAGAAGGGATTAGAAGTTGATTAGAGAGTGATTAGTATGCAACCCTCTTCATAAAATTAGTGGAGGCCATGAGAGCTAGCATTTTGCCATAGTTTAGTCACTAGGTTTAATTATGAATGAATTAGGGTAGGTTAGGGTCTTATTTATAGATTAGGCAAGTGTTTTAGGCCATAGGATTAACCCTAGATTCAATCCAAGCCATCAAAGCATGTCTTGGGGAAGAAGTCAAGTGTAGGAACCATCTAGGGCCTTTAGATTAAAGATGGACCATGAGAACCATTCAAATGCAAAATCTGCACTTGAGCGAATCGGCCCACGGGTTGACAGCCAAACACCCTGGATTAACCCCTAGTCGACCCAGCGAGCTCGGGTCGACTTCAAAAATCGGCCGGTTCGGTTATTCCCCTCTCCCAATTCGCTGTTTTGAGCATTTTTGCATATTTATTTATTAAATTTTCAATTATATATATATATATATATATATCAATATATATATATATATATATATCTACACAACCCATTTCACTTAATTAAGTATACTTTAATTTGGGAATTTTCGTGAAACTTCGCGAGGCCATATCTTGGTCATACGGACTCCGATTTTCGAAAACTCGGACTCTATTTCGCGTATTTTTCCGAGACGAACGCAATGGCATAGCCCGTTTCCCTTGATTCCCATTTTAGAATTAAATTCTGCCTCGATTTATGTTATTACAGGTTATTGAAAATACGGGTTGTTACAGATAACTTAGATTACAAATCCCTTTATCAACTCTTATCGTGCCTTTTTAAATTAATTAAAACAACTTATTTAATTTAAAAACACAGTTTAATTGTTATAAAAACAATTATTCCATTTTAAGAACTCGTAGTTAAATTCCTTACCATTCTGCCTTTAAACTTGTACAAATCTCAAGATTTCTATTAACTAAACCTTTTTAAATAACTCGTTTTACAAAACTCGATTTAAAATTTTAGTAAACTTCTAATTTAATTATTGATAAAAATGACTGAAAAATCTCAATTCAGTTATAAAATATTTTATAACTTTAAGACTGCGTCGATTCACCGAACGGTAGAACGACGTCTAAAATAACACATTTTAGGCCATCCACTGCTAATTACCAAATCAACACTGTCGGTTGATTTTAGACACAACATGGGTGAATATTTGTTCAACCATCACACTCAAACGGGTTTTCTACCATATGGTGTTCAATCGGTTCAAATATCAACGATATAAACAAACAAACAGCATATATAATACTTGAGGAATCCGGTCGAATCCCTCCAACCTGTTCTTCCCTGCATCACAGCCATTATAACACTTCATAATAATATATGAAATAAATTTCATATGATCGATTAAATCTAATTAACAACATACAATCAACCATAACAGTCAACATCAATCAATCAACCAATTTATATTTTTAAAGGTAAATTACATTTTAATATGAATTTACCACATCATAGAATTCCAGAAGGTGTGAGAATTAACTCACTAGGTTATTCTGTCGTTGGTTTATGCATTTTTCGCTTTAAATCTTGAACGAACGTTCAAAATTAGCAGAATTTTCAACGGTCTCAGATTAGTGCCTAGTCAGTGCCATCACCTAGGTCTCGTCCCTGCGATCCCAACGGATCCATATTCGCTGAAATCCGTTAACGTAAGAGTAAGGTACGTTAAATTAAAGTTTTAAACCAAATCAGAGATTTAAATTAATTAATTTAGTAATTACCTTTATAACTTCTCCCTTATGCACGTTTAACCCCCTTAATCTCGCCACATCACCCATAAATAACGGTGCCTTCCACGTTAGCATCAGATAAAAGCAATACGCGCTTTTTCCTTTGGAAAAATATGAAACCCGACCGTCTTCTTCCTCTTGGTTCCGAACAAAAGCTCCACCATTCCAATTTCCAACTGCCGCCACTATGGTGAAGATCACCTGACCCCAGACCTCCCAACGTCTCCGCGCCAGAGAGCACCACCCTCGCCTGAACGCCTGGGCCCCAGTTCGTCGTTTACCCGCCTGAATCTTGCTCGAACGATTTTCCTTTCATCACCCAAAATTGGCCGCCACACCACGATCTGGACCACCATACCACCATCGAGCTGACCCTCGCGCTTCCCTGCTCCGACCAACACCATCGCCTCCGCCCAGCTCCTCCCCCATCGCCGTCAAAATGGACAAAACCACCGGCAACTTTAAAAATCGACCCCAAAACAACATCTCTGTTCAACTTGCTTTCCTCTCACCTCCGACCACCGGAGAACCTCTGGTTGGTGCCAAATCGAAGCTTGATGTCCCCTCTTTCAATCCCCTCAGGCCCCGTCCTCTGAAATCAACCCAGTCGCACGCAAAATGAGGAAGAACGAAACTGGTTTTCGCTGGTTTTAGCCTGATTCCAGCCACCACCATGCTCCGATCACCCTGGAATTTTGTGTGCAGGTAGCTAACGTCCCGATCTACAACTTTCCTTCAGGTTCCCCTAGCAAAGCCCTCACGGATTGGAAGATAAAATTGATTTTGTGATTAAGGACTTATTTGCAAAATGTATGGGTGAATTTCTGGTTTGGCTGGAAATTCTGATAGGGAAGGATATATATATAGGTGAAGTTTATTATAATTTAACGTGATGTGATGTCTGACAACGACCGACGATTTTTATTTTGTGTCTATCGCGTTTTCGAACGTTGTTTATTCGCTGCTGCGCTCACATACAAACCCCGTTCGAGACGCAAATGGACGGCACAGTATAATTTGTCGATACGGTCCTAATGAAACTTGTTTCGTCGAATTCCGAGTTCGTTTGCTCATATGGCCCTCGTTCACGTTCAAACGGTCGTTTTTATTTGCGTTTTATTTTGCCACGCTTACAAATTAACTCCGATTGACGCGCCACTTGAAAACTAGCAATAATTTATCGTTGCAGTCTCAATAAAATTTATTTCATCGAAAACTGACGTCGTTTGAATAAAGGCCTTTTTATAACTTTCCAATTCGAATAAAATAAACCAATTTTAAAATACCTCAATATATTAATATTAAAATATTGAAATTGGCCATACACGACCAAAATATCGTATATTACCAGGATAAAATATCCCAGGTTGAGTTTGAAGCCAAATCGATATTATAAATATTTAAAAACCCCTTTATTTAATGTAAATAACGTTATAATATATAAAAGAAATCCACAGCGACCTTTTTAAAATTTGATTTGGACATAAAATAAAATCTACAAAACAAAAACTCGATTTTTCTCTTTCATTAGAAAGATATTACCCAACAGATTCCGACGTTTCTTGTTTCGAGAAAATCGGACTCATATTGGGCCCTATACGGCCGTTTAAAGTTCAAAACGCCAAATCGCGAACTACCGCGCCGCTGCAGCTCGTTTTATAATTAAATTATAAATTAAACGTTATAACGTCGTTTTATAAACGAAATCGCCATGAAAATTTCAATACAAACCATATTAAACCATTTAAAATCGCCCGATCACGTTATACAGCAAAATCGACATTTTTCTCAAATATGCCGAAAATAAAATATTATTATATTTTTAGTAAAATTTAAATATTCCAATTAAATGGTTAAATCGATTATTTAAACTTAAATCAATATTTGAAATAAATAAAATATTTCAATAAAATGGCCAGAAAATACGGGACGTTACAGTTTCAATGTTACTTTGTATACTATATTTTATTCGTTCCGCTGTGAGATTCGTGTTACTATGATATTGTTGTGTTCTTCTCCTTCTTCTATTCTAATTTTTGATCTTATCTATTCTCACCCTCTAACTTCTTTCTATTAACTATCCGGTATTTTTGATGTCTACATAGTCGACATTGGTATTTGTGTCGATTTTCAGAGTTGAAAATCCCTGGTCGTTACATATTTTTTATTGAATGTATGAACTATTAAAAATAGCAAAGTGTTGAAATAAATATTTTAACGTTAAAAATATAATTTTTAACGTATAAATGAACGGCATGAAATTCTATTGAAAAGAATTGAAAATTCATTTACAAATTTGACGATTTGTTTTTGTACACACATTTATCTGACATTGATTGGAACGATAAAATTTTAAACATCGCCCAATGCACAAATAAAATCTGTGCTTAATTGATTGAAACCCCATATGGGTATTGGGATGATATTTGACATACATTAATCCCAATTGCTTAGTAGTATGTCGATCGATTAGTTGACAGATTGTTGTAAGCGTTAATTATTTATTTTAATGCTTATGTAATTGTGTGGTGCACATTGGATGATGGTTGATTGTGTATCATTATTATTGTATACATGTATTGTATGAAATCCATATAATCAACATTATATGGTGATTGATTGTGTCTGATTCCAATTCAGAAAGAATGAATATTTTAAAATAACGATTATTTTAAAATAACTAATATTTTAAAAATAAAATTCGGTAAAGGATCAAAATATGATTTTGATTTCCGATTTGGGATGGACACGAATATATATAAATACATAAAGCCGTGTTGATTAGATTAACTCCATTTTGACGTGAACGATATTTATATCGATTTTATTCATTTTTATAATGAATATCGAAAAGGAAGTGATTTCAAAATCTAATGTTTTGAAAATATTATCATTTATATGTTAATGATATGGAATATTCAATTTTGATTTAAAATTGAATATGAAGTTGAAACCGTGTTGAAAACAAATTTAAAACGATTTATAAAATATGTTTTGAAAGGAAATCAATGATATATAATATATATATATATATAATGGCCTGAATAGAACGCGCCGCGCTGTGGCAGTTCCCGAATTTCAACCATTGACTTCGAATGGACATTACGGGAGATCCGACCGTTGGATTCTCCTAAAACAGGAACTGTTGGGTTTGTATCGAAAAGAGCTTTCTAATGAACATTAGAGATTTGAAATCTAACAGTTGGATTTGGAATTATGTCCAAATCAAATTTGGAAAAGGTCGCTGTAAGTGCAGTTCGATGGCCGTTTATGGAAATCGATTGTACGGGCCTTAATAAAATTATTAAAAATATCAATAATTAGTGTAAAATCATAAGAAATGATTTGGAAAGAATTAGGATGAAAAATTCCATATTTGAAAATATAAAAAATATTTTTATCGAAACGAACTAGTTATGAACTAGAATTATAATCCAAAAATTTTAAATAAATAAATTGGATTTGAAATGGTTTTTAAAATAACCAGGATTTCCAATATATAAATTGGAATGGATTTGAATCGAAATTGTCTTCGGAATATTTCGATGTTGGATTTCGTGATTATACATATATTATTATGGAAATTTGAAAGATATATTTATATCATTATTTCCAATACGATATTTGTTAGTTGTTGTATTTGATATTGAATATAAGCCGATATATTTTCTATTCAGAGCCTTGTATTTAATATCAAATGAGATTTTGGGTTTGTCGTGAATGGTGTCTTCAGTAACACTGTTCTTGAACCCCATGTGAAGAGAATAAATCTTTTAATTAAGATTGTAAGAGTTTCCAATTATATTTAATAATTGGAATAAAATGGAATGTGAATTGGGTTTATCGTGAACTGTGTTTTTAATGACATTCGTTCTTTAACCCGATTTACAGTGAAATGTGATTTGGAATTTATAAATCTTTTGTTAAGATTTAAAGGAAATTTTCCAAAGTGAAGTTTTCCAATTTAATAAAATAAATTGGAATGGAATGGAATTCAATTTGGTAATAATCGAAGTGGACTTCTGTGGAGGAAAACTGTTAATATATATGGAATTTAAAAGGCTTGGCCGTTATTCCATTTATATTATCGGTTGGATATGGAAGTTTATATCGATTATATATATCGATCTATTTTACATGAAAATTCCATTGTTAATGGAATGAGATTTTGGGTTTATCGTGAGTTGTGTTTTAAATGACATTGGTTCTTTTACCCAGTTAAAGATAAGATTAATTTCTTAACTTTGAAGGAAATAATTAAGTAATGATTTTTGGAAATTAAAATAGAATCAGAGTTTTAATGAATCTTTAATTAGATTGGAACGTGGATGAGATAAATAAATTTATCGAATTGAAGAAATGATCGAGAATGGAGTATCACCTGTTTTGCTCCAAGCGTTAGTTGAATCTTTAATTAGATTTGAACGTGAAATGGTAATTAATTTTACTGATAACACCGTGGTGTTAGATATGAAGTATTACCAGTTTTACTTCATGGTATAAATAGGTTTGGATTGGGAAATTAAAACAAATGATTACTTCGGCAAGGTTCGCTAATCCCGACTAGTTTGGATAAAACATAATTTGGTATGGAATGATTTCCAAAGAAAGATTAAAGAATAAATTTAAAGAATTTATATTTGATAAAATTAATGGGAACCTTTCCCAAAGTATAAGAATATTTGAATAAAGGAATATTTTGGATTGGAATGAGGCGTATGTTGTGTTTTTATCACACTTGTTTATTATGTACGCGAGTTATTCAGAAAGACCGGGTTTATCCCATTCTGAATAACTGATTCGACGATATGTCGAGGATGAAGACGGTGGTGGAAGACCGGAGGTCTTCACATTGTTTGGATGATTACTGATGTCTTGATTGGGATGTACACCCAAGACAAGGTAATAAGTGGTAATCGTCCAGACGTACTTGGAGATCGACCGGATATGTGAGGGCCTCTCTCCTGTATTGGACATATGGGATAAGGAAAAAGGTGCCTCCAGTTTCGTTCAGACCCAGAACGGACTTGCAAATGGATGTGTGTCTGACATTGGAATTCATTCTGTGTGATTGATATACATCGGTTGCATAGCGTGAATTGCCTGTGTGGCATGCTGAGATGCAAATGATCAAGGCTTCTGTTGAAAATCAGAGTCTTGTGGTTGATTATCAAAGCACGGCCTGTGTGGCATAGCTTTGTGTATAACATTAATTCGCGAACCTCACACCCCGATGTGAACCAGAAACGGGAGAGAACCTCAGGGAGGGCATGCGTTTCCTTCTAGCTAGGAGTGGTGTCAGCACTTTGCAAGCCCTAACATTTTACTTATGTGGATGATGGACAGCAAGGTGCCTTGGTTATATCGGTCGTTTCGGGGCCGATGGTTTGGTCGGGATATGACCATTTTACGCCCCTAGGGCGGGGAAACACATTGTTTAGGCATTTTAATCAACTCCATATGGACCGGCCATGACGATCCAAGGCTTGTCTGCGCGCTTGCCTGAGGTTCGGGCTAGAGAGTCTCAAAGCGGTAATGATGATCCCTTGCCTTGGTTTACAGATGGAAATCCAACTTCCAATAAGTGACATTTGCGGTTTTGATTGTAGAGCCTAGTATTGGCGACATGATATATTGTACCCATGCCGTCTAGGATTGATACATTTATATTTGAAGTTGTTTTATACATAATGCACTTATAATAGTATCAAATGATTTGGTTTAAACGTACCAAGCATGTTTGGCTATTATGAGGGAAAACCCTATCCTCCGGCTTGTGTTGCATTATGTGATGGGACCTGGGTCTTATAATAGCTTCATTTTTCCAAAATGCATTGCGCTATTTTGTTAAATGCACTGGTATTCTTGGGAAGAAACCTGTTCCGTGTTATACGGCGTGGTCCCCTGATATATCTGATTTTAAAGTGAAGTTTTAAATAACTGTTATAGTTCTCACACCAGTCTGACTGACCTGGAGTTTATTATTTTAACCTAAACTCTAGGTGCCCCTATTTTCCACATGGGCAACTAATAGTTTATGTTTTGCAGATTTATATTCACAGGATCCTGGTTTATAGCTGGAATGATATTCGGAAAACTCTGTATCCATATATTCCTTTCAGTTGTGTTTTGTATTATTTTCCGCTGCATTGTAACTTGTAAATCTCTGATATTTAGTAAATGTGTAATATTTATTCATACTCCGTGTATTGTTGTATTCTGATGAAATTGTTGTAATAAGCAGTGAAATGTTCTTCTGTTTTTGTTCTGATTTGTCTTGTTCTCAAAGCAATCGAGGCTTTCCTTTAGGGGGAAGTTTGGGTCACCACATGGACCGTTGCTTTATCCTGTGCATTAGTACTTTATTTTTCTTTACTCTTTTAAAGACAAACTACTATATACGCGTAGAAGAGATACACTTGATGCAATATTAATAAGCAAACATAGACATTAGAATAATGCATTATTAATAAGCAATTTCTTTGAATATAATGTAGTTTATGTTAAAAAAATTATCAACCAAAATAATAAAGAAAAAGTATATTGTGGTGCATAGCAAGCTAGTAGTATACATAATCAGTCTAAAAGCACTAATCGTTCTTGCAATTGCGCAAACTTCGAATATGGACTTGACTATCCGTAGTGGAGCCATGATTCGCTAAGTAAGCTAACATAACGGTCATCAAAGAATGTTTAAGATTCTTGTCAAACATAACCACATTACATATGAAAAGCAATATACAATTTTCCTAAAGGCAATAAGCATCAAATCCAACAGTTATGGGCATATCAAGAAATTTGTAAACATACAATAGAATAAGCGACTTCATTACCAAATAGCATTTCATTAAAAAGCATGGACATTTAATAAAATAAGTGTTCTAAAAATCATGCACGTCCCTCCAAATATGAACTCTGCTAATAGTTAGGCTCCAAACGTGCCCACAAAACGGAAAAGCTTTATATTGATTTGATGCGGTAACGCTTGGTCTAGAAGGATCCCGTAAACTCTGAGCTGCTCCAAGAAAGAAAAAAACATTGAACTTCACCAAATGCAAGGAAAAACTCATAAGAAAATTGCAGTATAGTTAGCCCATGGAGACGGTGAGCAATCAAGACACGGTGAGACCAAAACTTGCCATAAAGTAAAATAATATGAAATATCTCGTTCAGACCTATAAATAAATTTACTATTTTGATAGGGAATATGATGTAATATAAAGCATTTTTTGGCTAGAATAATGAAAATCATTAGTGTAGTAGTAAAAACAATTTTGACTGCTTACATACTATAATTTAAGATTCTATCATCGTGTAATTTAGAAGAAAATCATATTTTTGCCGTCAAGATAGCATTAACGTTGGAAACTTAATTTCACAAATAGAAAGAAATGAGAAGCTATGTATATGTGGAACTGACTGACAATGATGCACTGAAGAAAGTTGGAATTAAAAAGGATGTATAGCGAAGCTGGAGTATAATCAAATTACAGCAAATAACGGAAAAGGGTGCACAAACATGAAAAGTACAAAATTCAAAAAGAAAAAGCATGCATAGTCTAAAATAAAGGAAAACATAGACATAGCATATGATGGTGAACACAAATGCCCAGTGATCAACCATTTGCACTCCTATTTCTTTTCTTTTGAGCGGATCGCTGATGGGTCTTCTGCTTTCCTCGACCATGTTTTGTCTTCACCTAAAAATTATTTAGCAATTAGTTTTGTTAAGGGAAGTAAACACAGTTTTTTTAGTGAAATAAATAGGGTAGAGAAGAGTACCCCATCCAGTATGATATGGTTAGATGTAGTTCCAGGTTCCATATCTTAGCCCATGTTATATTCACCATGTTCAGAGTTATCGGGTTCCTGCATGAATCAAATTTAAGAGTAATAATGTGAACACATATAAGTAGGACCACCAAAATTCCATGGTTCAAACATTTTCCCTGCACCAAAGGGTTTACAACCATTTTATGTAACGACCCGGATTTTCGGGGACTTTGGTTATCGACATAAGCTCGATGTCGATAACCAAAACATCGAAAAATCCTGGTAATTATTGAAAGAAATTAGAGGGTGAGGAAAGATAAGATAGAAACATAGAATAGAAGAAGAAGAAGAAGAACACAACATCAGAGTAACACGAACCTCACAGCGGAATGAATAACATATAATAGATAACATAACTTTGAAATATAACAGTTATGTATATAATAGCACTTATCAGAGTACAGCACTTACAACACAGCGGAACAAAACTCTATATAACTAACGCTGAAGCCTCCTGCTCCATGCTCTCCAAGAATATCTGTAAAACCCGACTACTTGACTGCCTGTACAAATTAGGCACCCAAGAGTTTAGGAAAACAACAAAGTAAACTCTGGGTCAGTCATGGGACTGGTACGAGTAAAACAGTTTAAACATGTATGAACAAGTAAACGATATCTCATAAGACCACGCCGCAGAACGGAACGGGTTTTTCCCTTATGAGAATCCAAAATATCTTTATATCAAAAACCTTTTGATATTATAATAATGTCTATCAACCACAATATATTAATCATCTAGCAGAAACGCTTTCATCTCACGTTCTACATATATGGTATACAAATCAAAACCGCAAGCACGTATTGGGTAATGGATTTCCAACTATGACAAGGTATGGAACCACCTTCCGATCAATGTACTCTAGGAACGATACACTGGAGTTCAACAAGAACATCTTGCAACTCAGCCACACATGACCGACCACTCATTTTGCTTGAGTGTATCGAATGTATATCACCAAAGGTTGGGATCAACAACCGTTCCCGTATATATATGGGATAGCATTGATAGATTAAAGAAGCAAATGAATATTCTCTAGATAGGTGATTATACACTCTACTTCGGTGCGACCGACTTAGCCATGTTGCCTGCCCGATTTCTGTCATTTACCGGATGATGAGGCTAGAAGTTATGCGTTATCATCACATCAGATTCACTCCAAATGTCACATCGTCAGATCCATCAGAATCACTAATTGACTTTCACAACAATACATTATGTGTTAGCTAAAAGAAGTTTCCTTCTCCGCTTCCACTCTTGGTACGGTTGAAGAAATCAATGTACGTGACCCTTCTGGAAATACTCTGTCAGACATTCATTCATACAAGTCATCCTCATTCACTTAGAATGTCTCATCGTCATACCCGCCAAATCACAAATTGACTTATCCAAAAATAACACGATTATACAACTAAGAGAAACGAATTCCTCCGCCACCAAACGTGAATACGTTTGAACAGATCAACTTACACGATCCATTGGATATACTCTGTCAGACCTTCGTCCATACAAGTTGTCATGGGACTGGACAAACCGAAGGTACTGTTCCGTATATCCATCTTAGTCACTGTTATCTAAGACTTATACAACAGCCCTTGCACTTTACTCCGTCTTCAATTATCTTTGGTATATATGATTCGCAACGCTTATGCCAATACAGAGTGGTTCTCTGGATAATAATCCAACCGGTCTCTCCATATTAACAACGTTAAAATGGTCAAAACTTCGATAGTCTGTGAGTTAACTATCAAAGAAAACAAGTGTGCAAACAACGATATTATTTCCAGATGGAAATTATATCGAACAAACATGGTTTAACATTAATCTCTTTAGTTCATTTATTTACTTATCTCCTGTTTCCCTATATTCTAAATTCTTATTTTCTTTTATCAGAAAACATTTCTGGTTCTCATTTGGAAAACATTTCCAAAACTCCTTTACGATCAAACCTTACCATTTCTTAGTTAAGAAGGAAGTCACTCAAGTTGGGGTATAATTACCTCTCAGACCTTAACTGAACAACGTTATAACTTCGAAATGGTCAAAGTTTATCTTTTAATCTTTAACAACTTCTTTACGCCTTTCTCGGATCCAATTTTACTAATCCACTTCTACATTTAAAACATTGGTTATAACGATAACGTTATAATCCCTCCTTTCGAATTATCTAACTTTAATTATAACTTCTATTCTTATTAGTGAATAATTAACCTAACACTTATTTATTTATAAATAAATAAATCTCTATTTAAACACTGGAAAGTATAAATACTTTCCCGAATTCGATATAATCGAATTCGCCGATTAGCTCTCCTCGAGAAATCTCTATTTGATTAACTCTTCTTCGAATAACCTATATTCGATTAACTCCTTCCTTTCGAATATACTATATTTGATTACTCCTTCTCGAATAAACGATATTCGATAATCTCTCTTCGAATAACTAATATTCGATAACTCTTTCTTTTCAAATATCTCATATTTGAAAATCTCACTTTCGAATAAACTATATTCGATAATCTCTTTTCAAATGACTCTTATTCGATAAATCTCACTTCGATCAAACTATAATCGATAACTCATTTTGATGAAACTAACATCGATAACTCCTTTCGATGAAACTAACATCGATAACTCCTTTCGATGAAACTAACATCGATTAATTTAACTCGACGAACTTAACTCGACTAACTTAACTCGACTTGATTAACTTGTCTCGACTAACTCGACTTACTTGGTTCGACCAATTTGATTCGATTGACTAGGCTCGACTAACTTGGTCGACCCACCCGATCAACTTAACTTTTTAACTTAACTTATTTCTCAACTTGATTAACTCCTATCGAATAACTAATATTCCATAAAACTCCATTCGCTTGACTCTAGATCGCAGCGATCACAATGGTTACGCCTGATTCCCTCAGGAAACATCCGATCGCCGTAAGCTATTTACAGCCCTGCGAATTTCGCTAGCAGTCGTACGAGATGGCAACTTACCCTGAACACTATGTTTGACTAACTCTGTCTCAAATAACTATATTTGATTAACTCTAGTTCGTTTTAACTCTAGTCGATTTACTCTAACTGATTTACCTACCTGATTAACTCTAACTGGTTAACTCTAACTGGTTAACTCTTACTGATTTACTTGACTGACTTAACCCAACTGGATAACTCGACTTACTTAACCCAACTTGTTAACTCTACTGAACTAGTTAACTCTACTGAACTGGTTAACTCTACTGAACTGGTTAACTCTACTAAACTGGTTAACTCTACTGAACTGGTTAACTCTATTCAACTAACTCAGCTCGACTAACCCCTTTCGAATAGCATATTCGTTTTACTAACTTTCGAATACCATATTCGATTTACTTTATTCACTTTATAAAGATTTCCTTTTAACAACGTTTTATTCATTTGAAAAGATTTACTTTTAAATAACGGTTCTACACTTAAAAATGATTTCCTTTTTATAACGTTTCCTTTTCAATTCTATTTGTAAATGGTTTACAAATATTTCCTTTTCAAATTTATTCTTGAAATATTCTAACTCCTTAAATTCCCGGAAAAATTCGCCATAACCTCCTTTGTACTGGGAGCATCGGGAAAATCCCCAAACCCGCCACACAGGCCTTTCCATTCAAAAAGAAAATGTTTTGAAATTATTTTCTTTTTCTATGTATCTCCTATTTATAAATATTCCAATTTATAAATATTTCTTATTTATAAATATTCCACTTTATAAATATCTCTTATTTATAAATATTCCAATTTATAAATATTCTATTTTTAATATCACTTTGAAAATTCCCTTATCAACATTCCGGTATGTCATGGTATTCAATCATATCAAATCACGATGTTCAATATCGTCCATACCCATATAATCAACCACAGATTATAAACTACATCATATATTACAATATATGAAAAATAATAAAATAACTGTTGAGGAATCCAGTCGGATTCCTCCAACCTGTTTCCATGCATCCACAGATGTTACACAACAAAATTAACATCACTTTCAGTTCCATATGATATATTCTGATAGCAGAATCATTTTCTAAATATTTAACGGTTTATATATATATATATATATATATATATATATATAATTTCCACTAACTGACTAGCAGTTCAATCAATCAACCAACACACAACAATCAACAGATGATTAACAGTTCTAAAAATACATTATAAAAATATAACTGTTCAGAGTTGGTGAGTTTTACTCACATTGTCCGTAATCGTTAACCAACAATTTACGGTTGTTGATTCTGATCACACAATTTATTTTGTAATAAATTTAGACGAGCTTCATATCCATTCCAAACCAGTTCCAAAATATTCCACTCGAAAATACGATTTCGTCGATGCCTTGTTTATCTGATTCTGATGATAGATATACAAGTTATTAACATTTTAAGATAATACAAATTAATTTAATAATTAACTAATTACCTTAACTTAATTAATTTCTCTCATCTAAAATTAATTAACCTTAAGTGTGCATGATTAACTTAAGTATATTTGACTAACCTAACATATGAATTAACTTCCTAAGTAAAATTTAATTAACTTACAGATAAATAGATTAACCTAAGTGTAAGTTATCTTAAGTATTAATTAATTAATTCTTTAACTAATTACTAATTAACAATATTAGTGACTAATTACATTTGGTTCCATAACAAGGCTGACCCAATTTATAACTTACAATGCTTTCGTTTGTTTCATAACACAGTAACTCGATCATCATTTTTCTTCTCCACTGTAATTTTCACAACCTTCTTCACTGAATATAAAATTCGTTAACTCCAGTTTCCACTTCTTCTATCCATTTCAGACTTTGATCCAACCATCACTAGCTACTCGAGCTCACTTCCTTTCCTTTTATCAGTACAAAACACTCAAACTCCCCTTAACTCCTAGTACACAAAACAAAATACATACCACGCCTGTACACCGTTTCATCCTCCTAACATCAGCTCCTCCATCTGCCAAACCACCAGACCATCAACCCGCTTGTCTCTCCGACCACTTCAACTTCAACCCCGGAAAAATCATCACTACAGTAATTCACGAACACAGGAACAATTCGAACCCAACAGTAAACTGAAAAGGAAAAAAACTAAACTTCATTCACCACTTCACTTATCCGCATTCCAGAAGACTGCACAAGCCATCAACGAGACCTCCCTGCGACGACCCTTTGAAGCTGCTCGACTCCGCAGGTCACAGGAAGAATCCACCGAACAGAACCTTCATAGAACACCTCCAAACTTGCGCGCAAACCCCCTTTCAACTCACGAAATCCAAAATCGGACTCGATTTCATGAATCAATACTTAAATAACCCAAAAAGGCATTAACCCTAACTCGCTGGGTATTTTCCATCGACGTAGACAAGTGTTCGAACTCAGAAACAAACACATGAAAACGAAGAGCAGATCACGACGAACTTATATATATATATATATTTGTTGATCTACGGAATTTTATTTCGATTGTTTTTGTTTTTTTTGTTTTTGGGCAAGATCAGTTTTCTCGTCTCAGAAGAAGGGTGGAGGCGGAAAATATTTGGAATGAGGGATATTAGGTTTAGGCAAGGATAAGGTTATTATATATGGTATGGTGTAGGAATATTCCTCAGCATATTCTCTTTCTATTTTTAAAGTTATGTATTCTTATCATAATTAATTTCTTATGACCACATACAATACCCAAAAATCACGAAACTGGACATACTGCTAGAGTTTGACATTACGGTCCCAACGAAACTGGTTTCGTCGAATTCCGACTACGTATGCTTACACAGTGTATTTTTAACCGTCAGAATATTGACTGTTTTTCACTCTAAAAATCCGTACGGTCACATACTGACTCTAAAAATCACGAAACTCGACATCTAGCAATAATTTAACATTGCGGATCCAACAAAATTAGTTTCGTCGAATTCCGACTTCGTTTGCAAAAGTGGCTATTTTTAAAGCTTTGGATGACCCTTTTAAATATATAAATATATTTAAATATTATTAAATTAAATATAAATAAATTTATATTATCGTATATCTTCACATATGATATCGTACAGCTTCAGAATATCATATCAGAATTTTCAGCTTGATATTTCAGATTCCAGATTATCTCGATATTCAATTTATATCGAAAATCCTTTTATAACGTAAATAAAGCGTTGCAAAATATAAAGGAATTCCACAGCGACTTTTCTGAAATTTGATTTGAACGTAAATCAAAATCTACACGACGAAATCCCGATTTTTCTCTTCCACTAGAAAGATATGCTCCACCAGCTCCACACGTTTCTTGTTTCACAGAAATCCGGCTTAAAACGAATCCTGTACATTCAGTTGAAGTTCGAATCGCCAATTTACGAACTGCAGCGCCATTTCAAGCTCGATTTTAATTATAATATAATTATACGTTCAAACTGTCGTTCAAATAATATATTCGTTATTTAAATTCAATTCTAAACTGAATTTAATCTAACAGATGATCCAGTTCACACCATATCGCCGTTTCCTCCAATTCTGATTATTTCAGAATTAAATATATTATTTAATTTATTATTTTAAATTAAATATTCACCATTATTTAATTCACGATCATTAAATCCTTTAATTCACCTTTTAAATAATTAAATAAATTAATTATTATACATCTGCAAATGCGGGTTATTACATTTTATGATAGAATTGTATGAGGCATTAAAAAAAAAGACGCACTGCTATCGTTGCTAGCCTGATTGTGACCATAGTTCAAACAATTATGTGCACCATTTGAATTATCATGAAGATCTGTAAATCCATCATATGGCAATTATATATATTATGATGTAACAAAACTTATGAATGAATTAATGAAGCCATCTTACCACCTGAGGTTGTTCTGTTAAATGTGCTAGTCATCTAGCCTTTACTTTTTTCCATACTGTCTTCCTCTTTGGTAATATTATGTCAAATTGATTATATTAGAAGGCGAAAACCTATTTTGTAAATAAACAATAACCCTCTTCATATTTGAACTACCATTTTTCAGCCTTGAATAAAATTCATGTTTGGCATAGATGTTGATGGTTTATAAATTTGATGCACACAACCAGTGCTCACCTGGAGTTTGTGCCCCATTACGAAAAGTCAATGATGATCTATTTCTTTTCCACTTATCAATTGATGATCTTCTTTTCTGCTCTAGTGATCCTTTGCATTTCAATATTATTCATATACGGTACGAAATAGTTCCTGTGTTATATGTAAATTGTATTATGTTGTACTATTGAGAAACAAAGACATGAATAATAAATTGCTAATAGACTAACTAACTTAGACTACGTATACATGTTGAGACTACCTCCCTTGCTCAACAGAATGTATAAACTTTAAAGAATGAATGAAATGTGGTTTATGAAAGCTTGTAGGTTGTAGTTACGGATGTTGATTTTTATGCACATGATTTAGGAATTTATAATAATACTACAAATGTCGTCGCGTGATAATCTTTAGCCGTGCTGTAAATAACAGGTACATTAACTGGCTATTGGTTGAAGCATGCATATTGTAACACCCCGTATTTCAGTTAATGCTAAAATTCACTAATTGCAGAATAAATAATCTCAAATGTGAGAATTGGGGGAAACGGGCTGCGTCATTGCGTTCGTCTCGGAAAAATACGCGAAATAGAGTCCGAAATTTTGTAAATCGGAGTCTGTATGGCCCAGTTATGGCCCAATGAAGTTTGCAGAAAATTCAAAGTTAAAAACAGATTTAAAAATTCAAATTCAGATTTTTAATTTTTACCAGCGGGGCCAGGCGGGAAAGTTCCCGCCCTAGCCATGTCGACAGGGCTGTCGACAGGCCTGTCGACTGGGGAGTCGACTGCCCTATCGACTTGCCTGTCGACACGGGGTGTCGAGCCACTTGGCCTGGGTGCACCAGGTCTGGTTTTCTGGCTAGGGCTGGGATGTGTTCTAGAGACTTCCTAAATCTGACGGACCTAATCTAACCTAGGGTTAATCCTATGGTCTAAAACACACCCTAATCCTATAAATACACCCTAATGCAAGCCTAATCCATACTAAAAATAGAAATGATGCCATCATGCCGCCAAAATCAAACCTAAGAGGAGCCTCCACTAGTTTATGAAGGAAGTTGCAAGCTAATCAACCTCTAATCATCATCTTCTTCATATTTAGCAACTAGTTCTACTTCATAAATTTTCTAATCTTGGTTTTGGTGAGTTCCTATGCCTTTAGCAAGTAATTGCTAAACTAATTAGGATAGGATATTAGGAGGCTATGGATGTAAATGTGGATTATGCAAGTTGTGGTTGTCATATGTTATAAGTTCATATGTAAACTTGCCTCTTTTTATGATATGATGTGTTATGTAAGATCATATGCAAGTTTTATGCAAGTTCTTATGCAAAATCATATGCAAGTTAGTCTCTTTTTATGATATGCATAACCTATGCAAGTTTGCCTTTGTGATATGACATGATATATGCAAGTTCATGTGCAAGTTAATCTCTTTTTTATGATATGCATAACATATGCAAGTTTGCCTTTGTGATATGACATGATATATGCAAGTTCATGTGCAAGTTAGTCTCTTTTTATGATATGCATAACATATGCAAGTTTGCCTTTGTGATATGACATGGTATGCAAGTTCATATGCAAGTTTTATGCAAGTTCATATGCAAGTTTTATGCAAGTTTATATGCAAGTTCATTTGCAAGTTTTATGCAAGTTCATATGCAAGTTTTATGCAAGTTTTATGCAAGTTTATATGCAAACTCATATGCAAGTTTGTCTCTTTTTATGATGTGCATAACATATGCAAGGTTGCCTCTATGTATGACATGTTATGTAAACGAATTACGTGGGAAACGATGGGGTTAATATGCATAATTATAAAAAAGGTGTAAAGTTGTTATGATTAAGCATAACATAAAATGAATGGACATAATTGGGAATTTACCTATTAAGTTAGGTCTACCCATATTATGGAGTTGGGAATTTACCTATTAAGTTAGGTCTACCCATACTATGGAATTGGGAATTTACCTATTGAGTTAGGTCTACCCATATTCTTAAAAATGTGTAATTAATTAGGGATAATTAATACAAATTATGGGGGTGATTAATTAGGTGTAATTAATCAACTGAGACACGAGGTTGGACCCTTTTGTAGCGGAAGTCTGCCCGGAACCGACCGGCCATCCAGCAGCTACAAATGATTGGCCCAATGTGAGAGGTCTTAGTCATAAGTTAAATACATGATTAAAGTAAAGACACGAGGTTAGATCCTTTTTATGATGGAAGTCTGCCCGGACCCAACCGGCATATCCAGCAGTCATAAAAGATGGTCTAATGTGAGAGGTCTTTATGAGGTCATGATCTTAATTAATTAATTAAGAAACACTTAACCATATTAGCATGTAGAGGGACATGAGGGGTTAAGTGGGTGCCTTGGGTGGCATGTGGAAATCTAGTGGTTGCCTTGGGTGGCAATAGAAAATACGATTAGAATACTTAACCAAAGTGGAACATGTAATTAAAACATGATTAAAGGGTTAAGTGGTATACACTAGAAATGACAAGCTTAGGTGGGTAGCTTGTGGGGGCCCATTTCAACCAATATCCCAAACGTATCTTTGTGGGCTCGACTCTAGTCGAGTGACGGGACACGCATATTGGGCTTGACTATAAGAGGCCAAAACAGGTTAGCGGTGGCAACGCAGGATCAACGGGTTTCATATGCGTGTGTGGACCCGGGCTGGTTGGTAAGTCGTTGTTGCATCGTGTAGATATAAAGCCGTGCACCGTTGATATTATCAGGTTGCCACTTTGGGGAATGATACACCCCATTGTGGGACCAGCACGAGTATCTACGGCAGGGAGCCGATCGCTTGGGAGTAGTGGGTACACCTAGTGGAGATAGGGGCAGGCGGCACCTATGTAGTCAGCTAGGGGTACACGAAACTACTGGGAAAATTTACTAAGTCCTTGGGAGGGATCAACCTTTAAGTAGGAATGACTGGTGTGGTGCAGTGTAGTAATTATCCTTGGGTGGGTAAATGCGTCTTTATCGTTATCTTAGTTCATTCTAGCTCTGATTGGCTACTGAGTGTAGTCATTTATCCCCAGTCACACCATACCAAGTTATATCATACCCTAATTACTTTAATGATTGCATTGTTAAAGTTATAGGACTCGCTCAGACTTATGTCTGACCCCGTTGTTTTTATCTTTTTCCCAACCCTCAGGTTCTCAGAGTGGGCCCAGCACGAGTGGGCTTTGATCAGGCTGGTTTTACTACTCTCTTGGAGCTTGGACCCTAGATGTAGAGCTCAGCTTACCCTTTTCTTTTATGGCTATCAGTTCATGTATTGGGATTATGTATTTTTATTTATCAGGATGGATATTTTGTACTTGACTCTTATTATGGTTTTGTGATGTAACCAAACATGTTTTACTTTCCGCTGCAATGAAATGATGTTTCAAATTTTCAAAGTATTACTTATATCTGTCTTGCTATGATTTCTCTGTTCTATATTCACTTAAAATACTCCACCGATGTTATGGCATTCCCTTAGAGAGTGATCATAGCAGGTGTGGGGTGTTACACGTGGTATCAGAGCAAAGGTTACCGGAACAGATAAAATTTTTTTTAGAAAACTATTTTTCTAAAAACATTTTTGGAAGAGATATTTTCAAAAACATGTCTTTAAAGAGAAAAGTTTTTGAAAGAAAAGCATAATCCCCAATAGCCATATCTTTATCCTTCGAATTCTCCGTTTTGAATCTTTCCTTTTCGTTTCAGCATGGCTGAGGATCTTAACTTTCCGGAGGGTGTGGCGATACCAGTATGGTATAGGAGATTGATGGAGGCCAGGGCCACCACTGCAGGTCCAGCAAATGTTCCACCACCAACCGTAGCACCCGATCTTCCTCCTCCCCCTCCTCCTCGCACGGACACTTTTGCTAAGACTTGTAAGGAATTCAAAGCTATGGGAGGAAAACCTTTTCAAGGATCTGAAACTTTTGTGGAGGCTAGAGATTGGCTTAAGGAGGTGGAAGAGTTGATAGATATCTTTGAGATGGAAGAAGGAAAGAAAGTCAAGTTAGCTGCTTGGTTAATGAAGGGAGAGGCCTCATTCTGGTGGGAGGTCACTAATGGAGAACGCCCCGTTGACTCTTGGGCGGATTTTAGGGAAAGATTTGTGGCAAAGTTTCTCTCAAGGGCGGAGGAAAACTTGTATATGGAAAGATTCTTGACTCTAAAGCAAGGAAATCTCTCAGTGAAGGAATATGTCAACAAGTTTAATCAATTGGCAAGGTTTGGCCTAGACATGGTGAATACACCGGAGAAGAAGGCTTTGAGGTTCGTGAAAGGCTTGAATGAACCGATGCATGGGTTGGCTATGACTCATATCCCTATGGGAGCCACCTTTGAGAAGCTAGTTGACATGGCACTCATGCATGAAGAAGAGAAGGGTCCCAATGCTAATAAGGCACCCGAGAAGAAGGGAGATCAAAAGAGACCTCAGCAACAACAGCAAAACAAAAGGGGGAAAGGCAACGGTGGCAAGGGGAAGAAGAAGTGCTTCAATTGTGGGATACCAGGCCACATAAGCAAAGATTGTAGAAAGAAGAAGAAGACTGGTTGCTTTCACTGTGGCGAAGCAGGGCATCTAGTGAAGGATTGCCCTAAGAAGGGGCAAAGGACGGGATCCACCTCAGGAGGACAGGTGCAAGCTCTTATGGCACCGGGTCAGGCTAGGGGGCAAGTACAGGCTCTCGCGGTTCCACCGATTCAGGAAAGAGGTAGAACTATTTCCGTTGAAAGTCTGGTTTTTCTATTTGATCATCATGTCCGTACATTGTTTGATTCTGGCGCATCGCATTCGTTTATCTCATCATCATTAGTTGAGTCACTGCACTTAGACACCAGTCTGGTAGATGATCCCTTGGTTGTTTCAAACCCAATTGGGGGCTCCACTTATTTGTCCATGATATGTTTGGGTTTGAAGATTTCTATACTTAGCATTGAGTTTAGATGTGATGCTTTTGTTTTGGGCTTCACGGGCTATGGATTGATTTTGGGCATGGACTGGTTATCCAGTAATGGTGTCGTTCTTGATTGCGAAAGGAGAGTTGTTAGGCTCATGACCCGCTTGGGTAATACTCTCGAGATCTCTTGTAATCCCATGGATTCTGTTATGCTAAGTTATCTTGAATCGCTTGACGCTTCGGTCGAGAGTTTGCAATCTGTTAGAGTGGTCCGGGAATACTCGGATGTGTTTGAGGAGGTGAAGGGCTTACCTCCGAAGCGGGAGATTGACTTCCGAATATATCTGGTGGATAATGCTAAACCTGTATCTTTACCAGTGCGCCACATGGCTCCTCGTGAGAGGAGGGAACTCCATAAGCAAGTAGGGGAGTTGCTTGAGAAGGGGTTCATAAGACGAAGTATATCGGAGTGGGGTGCTCCAGTAGTTTTTGGTACGAAGGCAGATGGGTCCCTCAGACTTTGTGTAGACTATAGAGAACTCAACAAGCTCACAAAGAAGAATAGACACCCATTGCCGAGGATTGATGATCTTTTCGATCAGTTGGTTGGCGCTTCAGTATTTTCTCAATTGGACTTAGCCACGGGGTTTCATCAGTTGAGGGTGGCTGAGGATAGCATAGACAAGACGGCCTTTAGGACTCCGGATGGTTTCTATGAGTGGCTGGTGATGCCATTTGGGTTGACGAACGCCCCTGCATACTTTGTTGATTTGATGAGTAGGGTGTTCAGGGAGTTCCTTAATAAGTTCGTGGTGGTCTTTGTGGATGATATCTTAGTATTTTCTAAGAGTGAAGAAGAGCATGCCCTACATCTTGGGGAGGTGTTGAAGACTCTTCGAGCACATAACCTTAAGGCTAAATTCTCTAAATGTCACTTCTGGAGGAAGGAAGTGCGATTCTTGGGGCACGTGGTCTCCAAGGAAGGGATAGCTGTGGATCCCGCGAAGGAAGTATCAATTCAAGATTGGAAGGTTCCGAAGAATGCTACCGAAGTAAGAAGTTTCTTGGGGTTGGCGGGTTACTATAGAAAGTTTATCAAAGATTTCACGAAGATATCAGCCCAATTAACCCGCTTAACGAAGAAGAATCTTGTTTTCACATGGGACATAGATTGTGATGATGCGTTCCGACGGTTAAAGAGAGCTTTAACCACTGCTCCAGTTTTAGTGTTGCCAGATGGGAGCAAGCCATTTGTTGTCTATACCGATGCTTGTGGGACAGGACTGGGCGCAGTCTTAATGCAAGAGGGAAGGGTAATAGCCTATGGTGGAAGGCAGTTGAGAGTGCATGAGAAAAATTACCCTACCCATGATTTAGAGTTGGCCGCTATTGTTTTTGCGCTTAAGATTTGGCGCCATTATCTTCTTGGTGAGAGATTCGAATTGTTCACTGACCACAAATCATTGAAGTACTTGTTTTCTCAGAAGGATTTGAATTTGAGACAGCAAAGGTGGATGGAGTTCTTAGCATCCTATGATTTCGAGATAGCGTATACCCCTGGCAAGGGTAACGTGGTGGCGGATGCCTTGAGCAGAAAAAGGTTGTCCTTGAGTCCATTGTTCGTGGAACAACGAAGCTTGGAATTTATCTCGATGTTTGATTTCAGACCTTACATTGATTATGTACCCGGTTTGCTAGCTTCCTTGGAGGTTAGACCTACTCTTTTGGGGTGGATTGGAGAAGCACAGAGGGACGACCCACAGTTGGTTGAGTTGGTAGAGAAGCTCATAAGGGGGGAGTCGTCCAGCCATTTGAGTAGGTACACCCTAGACGATAGGGGGTGCTTGCGTAGAGACGGTAGACTTTGTGTACCGCAAGACGAAGGTTTGAGGAAGGCTATTCTTGATGATGCACACCGTTCTAGGATGACCATTCATCCCGGTGGGGACAAGATGTACCAGGACATGAAGCATGTTTTCTTCTGGGCCGGTATGAAGAAAGATGTGGCCGAGTATGTCGCTCGATGCTTGGTGTGCCAACAAGTGAAGGCGGAGTAAAAGAAACCTGGTGGGTTGCTTCACCCATTGGAAGTTCCGCAATGGAAGTGGGATAGCGTCTCGATGGATTTTATTGACGGGTTACCCAAATCAAGAAAGGGTAATACGGGAATTTGGGTTGTAGTAGACAGACTTACTAAAAGCGCCCATTTCATACCTGTAAAGAGTAAGAGGACGGCTCCATGGCTAGCTTCAATATATCTTCGAGAGATAATTCGATTGCATGGGGTACCCTCTAGCATAGTGAGTGATCGAGACCCTATCTTCACTAGCGAGTTCTGGAAAAGTTTGCAAGAAGCAGTGGGGACTCAATTATGTCTGAGCAACGCATACCACCCTCAGACGGACGGCCAGACTGAGAGGGTGAATCGTGTTCTAGAAGACCTTTTGAGGCTTTGTATCTTAGATTTTGGAGGTACATGGGAAGAGCATCTTCCATTGGTGGAGTTCGCATATAATAACAGCTTTCAGTCCAGTATTGGTATGGCTCCTTTCGAAGCTCTCTATGGAAGGCCTTGTCGATCACCTACATGTTGGTGGGAATCTACGGATAAGATCTTGCTTGGGCCTGATATGGTTAGGGAGACTTCTGAGAAGATTGACTTGATTCGAAGAAGGATGAAAGCAGCGCAGGATAGGCAAAAATCTTATGCGGACAAGAGGAGGACGGATCTTGAGTTTGAAGTTGGGGACATGGTCTTTGTCAAAGTGTCTCCATTACGAAATGTGGTTCGCTTTGGATCTGTTGGGAAGCTAGCACCAAGGTTCGTGGGGTCGTTTCCTATTAAGGAAAGGATCGTACGGATGGCATATAGAGTGGAGTTGCCCGACAGACTTAGTGGTGTACATGATGTATTCCATGTGTCACATTTGAGGAAGTGCTTACATGAGACCGCAGAGGTGGTAGAGCCGAGCTTGCTTAAAGAAGTGGAAGTAGAGCGTGATGCGACTATTCGACGAGCTCCTACTCGCATCCTTGGGTCAGAGACTAGGAAATTGAGGAATCGAGAGGTTCAACTAGTCAAAGTACAATGGGGAGAAGACGAGGGCAACGCTACTTGGGAGACGGAAGCGAAGATGCGTTCATTGTACCCATTCCTTTTTGAGGGTATGTCTTTTAACTTCTCCTTTATCGTTTGTCTAGTACTTATCTTATCTTTAGTATGTCCTCTCATTAGTACCTTTGACCATTAGATAGGGTAAACCTATGGTTGAAACATGTGTTTGAGACATGTTATGTTTGATGGATGCATGTGGATGCAAGTGGTTGCTAGTGGTTGCTCGTGGATGCATATATACACACTCTAGGCACTAGATCGGCTCAATCACTTCATATTGCATATTGCATAAAATTGTGTGTAGGAAGCTATATTTATGGATGTGTAATGATTGTGTTATCATATGGATGATGCATTTTATTGAATGATTGTGCACTCATGTAGACATGTGTCGATAGGGTTCTCTCGCATACATAATGGATGCATGTCACTATCATAGTTTGCATATGTTCATACATTAGATAGGGAACATATACACACACTCTTTGCATATGCTCATACATCATTAGAAATTGTTTTAAGGACAATGGATGCCCGTGTTTGATGGATTGAGTAGATGGTTGTTTGGATGGTAGGATATGCATTCTCCTTAGCTTAAAGATTTCGGGGACGAAATCCTTTAAGGAGGGGAGAATGTAACACCCCGTATTTCAGTTAATGCTAAAATTCACTAATTGCAGAATAAATAATCTCAAATGTGAGAATTGGGGGAAACGGGCTGCGTCATTGCGTTCGTCTCGGAAAAATACGCGAAATAGAGTCCGAAATTTTGTAAATCGGAGTCCGTATGGCCCAGTTATGGCCCAATGAAGTTTGCAGAAAATTCAAAGTTAAAAACAGATTTAAAAATTCAAATTCAGATTTTTAATTTTTACCAGCGGGGCCAGGCGGGAAAGTTCCCGCCCTAGCCATGTCGACAGGGCTGTCGACAGGCCTGTTGACTGGGGAGTCGACTGCCCTGTCGACTTGCCTATCGACACGGGGTGTCGAGCCACTTGGCCTGGGTGCACCAGGTCTGGTTTTCTGGCTAGGGCTGGGCTGTGTTCTAGAGACTTCCTAAATCTGACGGACCTAATCTAACCTAGGGTTAATCCTATGGTCTAAAACACACCCTAATCCTATAAATACACCCTAATGCAAGCCTAATCCATACTAAAAATAGAAATGATGCCATCATGCCGCCAAAATCAAACCTAAGAGGAGCCTCCACTAGTTTATGAAGGAAGTTGCAAGCTAATCAACCTCTAATCATCATCTTCTTCATATTTAGCAACTAGTTCTACTTCATAAGTTTGCTAATCTTGGTTTTGGTGAGTTCCTATGCCTTTAGCAAGTAATTGCTAAACTAATTAGGATAGGATATTAGGAGGCTATGGATGTAAATGTGGATTATGCAAGTTGTGGTTGTCATATGTTATAAGTTCATATGTAAACTTGCCTCTTTTTATGATATGATGTGTTATGTAAGATCATATGCAAGTTTTATGCAAGTTCTTATGCAAAATCATATGCAAGTTAGTCTCTTTTTATGATATGCATAACCTATGCAAGTTTGCCTTTGTGATATGACATGATATATGCAAGTTCATGTGCAAGTTAGTCTCTTTTTTATGATATGCATAACATATGCAAGTTTGCCTTTGTGATATGACATGATATATGCAAGTTCATGTGCAAGTTAGTCTCTTTTTATGATATGCATAACATATGCAAGTTTGCCTTTGTGATATGACATGGTATGCAAGTTCATATGCAAGTTTTATGCAAGTTCATATGCAAGTTTTATGCAAGTTTATATGCAAGTTCATTTGCAAGTTTTATGCAAGTTCATATGCAAGTTTTATGCAAGTTTTATGCAAGTTTATATGCAAACTCATATGCAAGTTTGTCTCTTTTTATGATGTGCATAACATATGCAAGGTTGCCTCTATGTATGACATGTTATGTAAACGAATTACGTGGGAAACGATGGGGTTAATATGCATAATTATAAAAAGGTGTAAAGTTGTTATGATTAAGCATAACATAAAATGAATGGACATAATTGGGAATTTACCTATTAAGTTAGGTCTACCCATATTATGGAGTTGGGAATTTACCTATTAAGTTAGGTCTACCCATACTATGGAATTGGGAATTTACCTATTGAGTTAGGTCTACCCATATTCTTAAAAATGTGTAATTAATTAGGGATAATTAATACAAATTATGGGGGTGGTTAATTAGGTGTAATTAATCAACTGAGACACGAGGTTGGACCATTTTGTAGCGGAAGTCTGCCCGGAACCGACCGGCCATCCAGCAGCTACAAATGATTGGCCCAATGTGAGAGGTCTTAGTCATAAGTTAAATACATGATTAAAGTAAAGACACGAGGTTAGATCCTTTTTATGATGGAAGTCTGCCCGGACCCAACCGGCATATCCAGCAGTCATAAAAGATGGTCTAATGTGAGAGGTCTTTATGAGGTCATGATCTTAATTAATTAATTAAGAAACACTTAACCATATTAGCATGTAGAGGGACATGAGGGGTTAAGTGGGTGCCTTGGGTGGCATGTGGAAATCTAGTGGTTGCCTTGGGTGGCAATAGAAAATACGATTAGAATACTTAACCAAAGTGGAACATGTAATTAAAACATGATTAAAGGGTTAAGTGGTATACACTAGAAATGACAAGCTTAGGTGGGTAGCTTGTGGGGGCCCATTTCAACCAATATCCCAAACGTATCTTTGTGGGCTTGACTCTAGTCGAGTGACGGGACACGCATATTGGGCTTGACTATAAGAGGCCAAAACGGGTTAGCGGTGGCAACGCAGGATCAACGGGTTTCATATGCGTGTGTGGACCCGGGCTGGTTGATAAGTCGTTGTTGCATCGTGTAGATATAAAGCCGTGCACCGTTGATATTATCAGGTTGCCACTTTGGGGAATGATACACCCCATTGTGGGACCAGCACGGGTATCTATGGTAGGGAGCCGATCGCTTGGGAGTAGTGGGTACACCTAGTGGAGATAGGGGCAGGCGGCACCTATGTAGTCAGCTAGGGGTACACGAAACTACTGGGAAAATTTACTAAGTCCTTGGGAGGGATCAACCTTTAAGTAGGAATGACTGGTGTGGTGCAGTGTAGTAATTATCCTTGGGTGGGTAAATGCGTCTTTATCGTTATCTTAGTTCATTCTAGCTCTGATTGGCTACTGAGTGTAGTCATTTATCCCCAGTCACACCGTACCAAGTTATATCATACCCTAATTACTTTAATGATTGCATTGTTAAAGTTATAGGACTCGCTCAGACTTATGTCTGACCCCGTTGTTTTTATCTTTTTCCCAACCCTCAGGTTCTCAGAGTGGGCCCAGCACGAGTGGGCTTTGATCAGGCTGGTTTTATTACTCTCTTGGAGCTTGGACCCTAGATGTAGAGCTCAGCTTACCCTTTTCTTTTATGGCTATCAGTTCATGTATTGGGATTATGTATTTTTATTTATCAGGATGGATATTTTGTACTTGACTCTTATTATGGTTTTGTGATGTAACCAAACATGTTTTACTTTCCGCTGCAATGAAATGATGTTTCAAATTTTCAAAGTATTACTTATATCTGTCTTGCTGTGATTTCTCTGTTCTATATTCACTTAAAATACTCCACCGATGTTATGGCATTCCCTTAGAGAGTGATCATAGCGGGTGTGGGGTGTTACACATATAATATCCTTTCTTTTGCATTAACTGGAATTTGTTTAGATATCAGAGATGTAACGACCCATCTTTTTGCCCGGTTTTCGCCGGTAATTAAACCAACTTAAACCGGACATAAAGGCGGATTGTTATGGGTTCTAACATATACTGAACAAAATAAAAAAACTTTTCATTTCATAATACAAATGTTACATAAGAGTCACATAGAATATCAGAGTTACAACATAATACACAGCAGAAAAGCGATGTACTCTCAGTGGAAAAATCAAAATGATATGGCAGAAGATCCAACTTAAGCTCAAAGCTCCAACCACGTTCGCTCTACGACTAGCAAGAAGGGGTGCTCCAAATCTTGCTCCAAGGGTCTATAATTGTAAAACTAAACGACTAGCTGCCAGTGTGAAAATTAGTGGGCACCCAGAGTTTAGGAAGTAACAATAAACTCCAGGTCAGTCATGAGACAGGTGTGAGAACATAAAACTGTTATTTGCTTTAGGGTTTATTTTAAAGTTGGAAAATTCACCGGACTATGCCGGTAATGCGGAACGGATTTACTCCATGTGAATGCCTGTGCATATAGATTTACAATGACTTTTAGAAAATGGAGCTATCATAAGCTCGTCCCACATCACACAATGCAAGAGAATACCAAATGGGCGATTTTTGCCTTATGATAACCAAACATGCTTTCATATGTGAAAATTCTCTTTCATATTATTATTAGTTCATAGTGTGGAAAAAAATTCAAAAGTAAACGTATCAATCTTAGACGGCATAGTACCCCCATCATACTACGTCGCTGTAAGTATACAATTGAAATCGTAGGGGCACGTATTGGAGATTGGGTTTCCAACTTGATGATTACTAACATGAAAGATCAATCGAAGTACAAACGAAGTATAACACGGCTTTTTCATCCATACACGGACACCAACTACAAATCGCGAGGTAGATCAATAGTTTTCGTCCAGACACGGACCCCCGAACATACTCTTCTCCCAAAATTCAAAAGAGGTACCTCCGCCGCAGCTATCAATTACAAATTCATGTATATATGTCAACAACCTAACCGCCAGTTTCTCATCATCCGGGGTGTGAGGCTTGTCAATGTCGCAGTATACACAAAGCTTCGCTTGAAAAAGTCATGCTTTGATCATCATTAGCTCATTCCATAACTTGAGTATGCCACATTGTTAATCTTCCACATGTCACTAATTCAAATCAATACATAACCTCTAAGAACGTAACTTAGGGATGGGAATAATCAATGGCCACAAATCTGATATATATTCACAGGAATCAGTGCTATGTGGTCAATCACAATGTCAGACGCACAATCAATACAAGTCCATTCTAGGTCTGAACGGAACAAAATCTGAAAATCCTTAAATATATTCAGACCTCATGCAACTTATAACCTCGTACCAGGTGATCGACCCGATTCAAGACATCAGTGATCAGCCCGAATAATCCAAAGATCTCCGGTTTTCATTTCTATTTCCAAGTCTTCAAAACATCGTATTATTACTTGGAGTGGTTTTCAGACGTAAATCTGATCCCGGTCTTTCCAAATAATAAGCGTATTTTAAAACATGTTATGGACTATACTGGTTTCCATTCAAATCTCCTTCGAGTTGTTATCAAGTCGTTTATAATAAGACTTATTTCATTATAGATTCTTAAATCTCATTTCTGTAATAACCCGGAAATCTGGGCCAATTTAAAATTTTTATGTTGGCAATTTTAGTGAATTTTGATTATTTAAAATGAATTATTTTAAATACAAATGACGAGAAATTTATTTTGAATAGATTAGAACGTATATATTTATATAGATCGTTGTTAGAATATAAATATTTATTTTAAATTATAAAAGGAATTGAAAACGGCGCGGTAGTTCGATAATTCGATTTCAAAATTCAAATGAATGTACCGGGTGCAAAATAAACCGGATTTTAGTGAAACCAAAAATATTTGAATCTAATCAAGAACATCTTTCCAGCAAATCAGAAAAATCAAAATTTCATAGCGGGAATCAAAAAATATGTCCAGTTGAAAATTCTGAATAGTAGCTATGGAATTCAGGACCTTAGAAATTGAAATTTTGCAAACGACCTCGGATTTCGACGAAACCACTTTTGTTGGATCCGCAATGTCAAATTTTTGCTAGGTTTCAAATTTCATAATTTTTCGAATCAATATGTGAGCGTGGCAAAGGAAAACGCGTTTGACCAGTTTCAGTTGATTTTAATCGACTGGAAAATGGCCATTTTTCAAACGGTCTCATAATTTGACGAAACTAGTTTTGTTAAGACCATATCGTCAATACGAGGCTAGAAAATATTTTTCGGGAATTTTTAGAGTTCGTACATGGCCCCAGTAAAATGAAATGCGCGTTCAAATTCAATATATAGAGTTATATGTTGATTTTGACGAAAACTGATCGAAACGATCGAATCAACTTATGATACATATCCCATTGTGTTCGGAATGGGGGTAATTAGCTATGGACAACAGGTGGTGGGTCTCGTTTCGAGTTCAAAATAAAAAGCAACTTTTTGGTGACTAATTAATTAAATTAAATATATTATAAATCCATTCTTTCCCCCTTTTACTCTTTCCCCGGGTCAACCCTCCCTTTATATCGTTTAACCCACGATGGGAAAAAAACAAAAAGAAAAAGAAAATCGATCGTTCAACCGCCACCAGGACCCTGGCCTCGCCGCGCCGCCAAGTCCCTCCCCGCCCCACCTCGTCCTGCTGATGCCGCCCCTTTCTCCTCCGCTTCTCTCTCTTCCAATTGAAACCCGCGAGCTCTTCCCCATCGCAAGGATCGGAACATCCCACCCCCATAACCGCGTCGCACCACCAGTTCCCCCCCCCCTTTCATTTCAGACTGACGCAGCTTCCACCCTTTCTTGTGAGTTTTTATTCATTTTAATTTTCTCCTTTTTATGAATTTATTTCAAATAAGAAAAGCATTAACTTTTTAAATCAGTTTTCTTTTAGATAAAGCATAGTTAAAATCTTGATTTTTTAACGGGATAAAGTTTTGATTTTTAACGAGTTAAAGATTTGATTGTTAAAGGTATAGAGTTTAGATTTTGATTGAAGGAGTTTAGATTTTTGATTGAAGAAAGATGATATTTTTAAAGGAAGAAAGACGATATTTTTAAATGAAGAAAGGCATGATTTTTATATATGTAGTGGATTAAAAATATGATTTTTATATTATAGAAAGAATAAAATTATGGTTTTTATTATATTGCTAGCAAAATATAATTCTTATCATAGAAAGAAGCGTTGTAAAAATATATGAAGCAATAAAAATATAATTTTTATTATAAACAGCGGGACAAGGACTGCAGTGGAAATTCAAACAAATTCAGATGATTCAATAGTTCAAAAGTAAAGCACGGCGGAGTGGGACCCTCGGTGAGAACTCCTCACCTTTAGTTTAAATTTCTAGTTAAAATATATACTAGGATGAAGACGGTGTTTAGTAGCACCTGACACCCGTCGTCCACAGACCATGGACGGCTTGTATGCTTGTTTGTTTGATTTTGATGTGTAGTTGATTGTGTGATATGATGCGAAATGAAAATAAAATATTTATATAGATAAAATATTTTATAGTTGAAAATAGAATTTTTAACGTGTATTTAAAATGAAATAAATAGTTATAAACAAATCGAACGATTTGTTTATATACACACATTGGACTGATATTGATTGGGACGATAAATTTTACACATCGCCCAACTGCATAAATAAAATCTGTGTTTGATTGTTTGAAAACCCCACACGGGTATTGGGATGATATATGACGTACACTAATCCCAATAATTAGTTGTATGTCGATCGATTGATTGACAGGCTGTTATAAGCGTTAAATATTTATATTTGATGCTTATACAGTGTAGAATGCACTTTGGATGATGGTTGATGATTTATCGTTGCAGTTATATACGTGTGGTAGAAAATCCATATAATAAACATTATATGGTAATTGATTGGGCCTCATTCCAGTTTTGAAATAGAAATATTTGAAAAAGAAATATTTGAAATAGAATATTTGAAAATAGAAATATATGAAGCCGTGTTGATTAGATTGACGCCATTTTGACGTGAACGATATTTATATCGATTTTATTCATTTTATAATGAATATTGAAAGTGATTTCAAAATCTGATATTTTGAAAAGAATTGAAATTCGAACTGAAACTGAATAGAAATGAATTCGAATTGAAATCGAATAGAAATGAATTCGAATTGAAATTGAATTGAAAACGAACTGAAATTGAAATAGAAATCAATTTGAATTGAAATCGATTCGAAATGAATCTAAAACGAATTTATATTGGAAAAATTCAATTTTGATTTGAATTTGAAAATGAAGTTGAAATCGTTTCAAAAACGAATTTAAAATGATTCATAAAATACATTTTAAAAGGAAATCGATGAAGTATATATTATATATATTATATATATAATATAATGGCCTGAATAGAACGCGCCGCGCTGCGGCAGTTCGCGAATTTCGACCATTGACTTCGAACGGGTATTACGGGAGATCCGACCGTCGGATTCTCCTAAAACCGGAACCGTTGGGTTCATATCGAGAAAAGCTTTCTAATGGATATTAGAAATTAAAAATCTAACGATTGGATTTGGAATTATGTCCAAATCAAATTTGGAAAAGGTCGCTGTAAGTGCAGTTCGATGCCCGTTGATGGAAATCGACTGTTCGGGCCTTGATAAAATTATTAAAAATATCAATAATTTGTGTAAAATCATAAGAAATGATTTGTGAAGAATTGGGATGAAAAACTCCATATTTGAAAAGATAAAAATAGATTTTTATCGAAATGAACTAGTTTTGAACTAGAATAATAATTTATTTATTTTTAAAATAAATAAATTGGATTTGAAATGGTTTTGAAAATAACCAGAATTTCCAATAATTGCATTGGAGTGGATTTGAATCGAAATTGTCTTCGGAATATTTCGATGTTGGATTTCGTGATTATACAGATGTTGTTATGGAAATTTGAAAGATATATATTTATATCGTTATTTCCAATACGATATTTGTTGGTCGTAGAATTTGATATTGAATATAAGCCGATATATTTTCTATTCAGAGCCTTGTATTTAATATCAAATGTGATTTGGGTTTGTCGTGAATGGTGTCTTCATTAACACTGTTCTTAAGCCCAGTTGAGAAAATGATTAAATCTTTTTATTTAGATTTACTGAAGTGTACCAATTAAATAATATTTAATTGGAATTGAATTGGTATTGATTTTTAGGTTTATCGTGAACAGTGTTTTAAATAACACTTGTTCTTTAACCCGATAATTAATGGAATGTGATTTTGGGTTGTCGTGAATGGTATCTTCAATAATACTGTTCTTAGACCCAAAGGAGTTAAGAAAATCAGAAACTAACTGGAGATTAGTTTAGTTGAATGGTTTCTGGGGTATTGATCTGATGTTGGTTTCGGCCTTCAGGGTTAATACTTAGGGAATTGCTCACTTGCTAATTTACGATTAGGGACTGATTGAAATGTGATGTGATTTTGGGGTTTATCGTGAACCGTGTTTTAAATGACACCCATTCTTTAACCCAGTCACAGATTAAAACTATGTGGAGTTTTAATGAATCTTTTATTAGATTGAAAAGATCGAGAATGGAGCATCACCTGTTTTACTCCAGGCGATAGTTAAATCTTTAATTAGATTTGAATGTGAAATGGTAATTGAATTTACCGATAACACCGTGGTGTTAGATATGAAGTATTACCAGTTTTACTTCATGGGATGAATAGGTTGGGATTGGGAAATTAAAACAAATGATTACTTCGGTAAGGTTCGCTAATCCCGACTAGTTTGAATTGATATTCAAAAGAAGATTAAAGAATAAATTTAAAGGAATTTATCTTTGATAAAATTAATGGGAACCTTTTCCTAAGAATGTGAAATTTAGAAACTAACTGTCAGTTAGCTAAGCATAATGGTTTTCTGGATATTGATCTGATGTTGATTTCGGCCTTCGGGATTAATATTTGGGGGATTATTCTCTTGATTAATTTACGGTTAGTGACTGATGAATTGGAATGAGGCGTATGTTGTGTTTGTGTAACACTTGTTTATTATATACGCGAGTTATTCGGAAAGACCGGGTTCATCCCATTCTGAATAACTGATACGACGATAAGTCGAAGATGAAGACGGTGGTTGAAGACCGGAGGTCTTCACGTCGTTTGGGTGATTACTGATGATCTTGATTGGGTTGTACACCCAAGAAGATGGAAACAGTTGGTGATCGTCCAGACGTACTTGGAGATCGACGGATATGTAGGGTACTAGGTGCCTCCGGTTTCGTTCAGACCTAGAACGAACTTGTAAATGAACTGCGTGTCTGACATTGGATTTCAGTCTGTGTGATTGATTTCTATTAAATATATATCTGTTTGGCGGCGGAGAATTTATTCTTTTCTTAACGCCCTTCTCTGAGACGTACGAGCTCAGGGGTTATATACTGATGGATATCAAACGCATAGAGTGAATTGCTTGTTTGGCATGCCTAAGTGGCGAATGATCGAGGCTTCTGTTGAAAAGCAAAGTCTTGTGGTTGATGATCGAAGCACGGCCTGTGGCATAGCTTTGTGTAACGTTTACTTCGCGAGTTTCACACCCGGTGTGAACCAGAAACGGGAGAGGACATCAGGGAGGGCATGCGTTTTCTTCTAGTTAGAAGTGGCGTCAGTGGTTTTACATGCCCTGATGAGTTTGACTTATGTGGTTGTTGCTGTTGCGAGGCGCCTCGGATATATCGGTCGATCCGGGACCGTGGAGTAGTCATTCGTTGGCTTACTCACGTCCCAAAGGGCGGGGAAACGCAAGTTCAGGCATTTTAATCCACTCCGTGTGGACCGGCCCTGACGATCCAAAGGCTTGACTGAGTACTTGCCTGAGGGGCGGACTAGAGCGCCTCAAAATCGGTAGAGGACTATCTTTTGCCTCGGTTCACAAACGGAAATCCAATTTCCAAATACGTGACATTTGCGGTTTTGTTTGTAGAGCCTAGTATGGCGACATAGTGGGATGGGGCGCTTATGCCGTCTATGATTGATACTTATGATTTGAAGTTGTTTTATACACTATGCACTTATAACAGTATCAAATGATTGTTTTAAACGTATCAAGCATTCTTGGCTATTATAAGGTAAAAACCCTATCCTCCGGCTTGCGTTGCATTGTGTGATGGGACCTGGGTCTTATAATAGCTTCATTGTTCTTTATTTAGCATTGCGTTGTTTGTTATATGCACTGGTATTCTTGGGAGAAAACCCGTTCCATGTTATACGGCGTGGTCCCTTGATTTACCTAACTTTAAAAATAAAGATTAATAACTGTTTTAGTTCTCACACCAGTCCCAGGACTGGCCTGGAGTTTATTGTTTTAACCTAAACTCTGGGTGCCCTTATTTTGACATGGGCAGCTAGTAGTTTTGGTTTTGCAGATTTATATTCATAGAATCCTGGTTTGCAGCTGGAACGATATCCGGAAAGCTTTGTATCCGTATATCTCTTCTAGTCGTGTATTGTATTATTTTACGCTGCTATGTAATGTATTGTAATCTCTGATATTTGTCGAAAGTATATTATTTGCTTTTATACTCTGTATTTTCTTGTATTCTGATGAAATTGTTGTAATAAGCAATGAAATGTTCTTCCGTCTGCGATCTTTTGTGGCTTGCTCTCGACTCAATCCGGGATTTCCCGTAAGGGGGATTTCGGGTCGTTTTATCGTGGTATCAGAGCTTTGGTTTACAAAGCTCAGAGAACAGGACACACTAGAACCATACGAAAGAATTCATCAGATATTGAATTAGTAATATCCAATTAGAATGACTCGTTAGAGATGGGATCAGTAGTATCCTAGAACGAGTGTGAAGAGTATATTTTTAAAACGAAAACAAGTTTTGTTTTGAAATTTAAATCACTTATTCGTATTTGATTATTTATTATATTGAATTTGGACAATCCAATATATAAAGATTTTGCCTATACACCTTGCAAAAGTGTATTCGAAGTTTTAATGTATTGGATGGTCATACAATCGCACTCTAGTGCCCGGGGATAATTCTGGTAACGGGGCACCATCGCCAGTATTTATTTTCGAGTTTCGAAAGTGAGGTTTCTATATATTTCCAATTGACTGGTGTGAGAACCAAAACTAGATAGGGCTTATTGTTGTGATTTGTCATCAAAAATCTGATTTTTTGACTATGTATCAAAGTTATGAATTTGAAAAGCTAATCAACTAATTGATTGATGGTCGTGTTGTTGATTATTGGTTGATTAATTAAAATTTGTACCCTATAGCCAAATTGAATCAAACAGTGAATTGTATTGGAAATTTGGTCGCATTTGCTTGCATATACATGTACTTACATTGAACAGGTCATAGCAAAGAGGCTAGAGCAGTAGAATAAAATTGTTTGCCCGACAAATAGGTACGTGTTTACTATAATTTACTATTTTGTTTAGGTGATGATGATTTTATGAGCCGCTTGGCTTTTTCTTTTTCTTTTTGAGATCAGAAGGCCTATATGGAAATTTCGGGATTTTCCCGGTGCTCCCGGTGCAGGGGAGGTTATGGCGAATTTTGTCGAAAATTTAGGGTGTTAGCCAAATTTTTGAAAAATTTGAAAAGTTCTTAGAAACTGAAAAGTTGAAGAACTTAAGCCGTAATGAAAATAGTGAAAGTTGAGTTGATTAGTTAAACAACTTTCGGCTTCGTTCCTTTTCGGGGACGAAAAGTTTTAAGTGGGGGAGATTGTAATAACCCGGAAATCTAGGCCAATTTAAAATTTTTATTTTGGCAATTTTAGTGAATTTTGATTATTTAAAATGAATTATTTTAAATAAAAACGACGAGAAATTTATTTTGAATAGATTAGAACGTATATATTTATATAGATCGTCGTTAGAATATAAATATTTATTTTAAATTATAAAAGGAATTGAAAACGGCGCGGTAGTTCGATAATCCGATTTCAAAATTCAAATGAATGTACCGGGTGCAAAATAAACCGGATTTTAGTGAAACCAAAAATATTTGAATCTAATCGAGGATATCTTTCCAGTGAATCAGAAAAATCAAAATTTCATAGCGGGAATCAAAAAATATGTCCAGTTGAAAATTCTGAATAGTCGCTATGGAATTCAGGCCCTTAAAAATGGAAATTTTGCAAACGACCTCGGATTTCGACGAAACCACTTTTGTTGGATCCGCGATGTCAAATTTTTTCTAGGTTTCAAATTTCATAATTTTTCGAATCAATATGTGAGCGTGGCAAAGGAAAACGCGTTTGACCAGTTTCAGTTGATTTTAATCGACTGGAAAATGGCCATTTTTCAAACGGTCTCAGAATTTGACGAAACTAGTTTTGTTAGGACCATATCATCAATACGAGGCTAGAAAATATTTTTTGGGAATTTTTAGAGTTCGTATATGGCCCCAGTAAAATGAAATGCGCGTTCAAATTCAATATATAGAGTTATATGTTGATTTTGACGAAAACTGATCGAAACAATCGAATCAGCTTACGATACATATCCCATTGTGTTCGGAATGGGGGTAATTAGCTATGGACGACAGGTGGTGGGTCTCGTTTCGAGTTCAAAATAAAAAGCAACTTTTTGGTGAATAATTAATTAAATATATTATAAATCCATTCTTTCCCCCTTTTACTCTTTCCCCGGGTCAACCCTCCCTTTATATCGTTCAACCCACGATGGAAAAAAAAACAAAAAGAAAATCGATCGTTCAACCGCCGTGACACGACCCAAACTTCCCCGTGAAGGAAAGCACGGATGGCGTTGAGGAGAAGACAAAATAGAACGCAGACGGAAGAACATTTCATTGCTTATTACAACAATATCATCAGAATAAAAGAATATACAGAGTATAAATGAATAAATTACATTCGACAAATATTAGAGATTACAATACAGTATTGCATAGCAGCGGAAAATAATACAAAACACAACTGAAAGTAATACACGGATACAGAGCTTTCCGAGCATCGTTCCAGCTGTAAATCAGGATCCTGTGAATATAAATCTGCAAAACCAAAACTACTAGCTGCCCGTGCGGAAAATGAGGGCACCCAGAGTTTAGGTTAAAACATTAAACTCCAGGTCAGTCATGTGACTGGTGTGAGAACTAAAACAGTTATTTAAAACTTTACTTTAAAAGAGAGTAATTAAAGGGACCACGCCGTATAACACGGAATGGGTTTCCTCCCAAGAATACCAGTGCATAGAATAAACAACGCAATTCTTTTTCGAAAAATGAAGCTATTATAAGACCCAGGTCCTATCACATAATGCAACGCAAGCCGGAGGATAGGGTTTTCCCTTATAATAGCCAAACATGCTTGGTACGTTTAAAACAAATCATTTGATACTATAATAAGTGTATAGTGTCAAGACAATTTCAATCATAAATATAAATCATAGACGGCATGGGTACCATATATCATGTCGCCATACTAGTTCTACAATTAAAACCACAATATCACGTATTGGAAATTGGATTTCCGTCATGAGTCGAGGCAAGGGGCAAGCTCCTCTCCGCTTCGAGACACTCTAGCAAATGCCTCGGGACTACACACTCTGGGTAACCCCTGGATGCTTCAGGGCCGGTCCTCTCTTACGTTTGAGGATTAATTATGCCTGAACACACGTTTCCCGGTCCTTACAGACCTAAAATCGAGGTGCCTCATCCAACAACCACATAGGTGAAAAGTATATAAATGTCAGGGCTGGTAAGTCACTGACACCACCAAAGCTAGAAAGAAACGTCGTGCTCTCCCTGCAGTCCTTATCCCGTTTTTAACTCATACCGAGGTGTGAGGCTCGCGAATCCACGCTATACACAAAGCTGCCACGTAGGCCGTGCTTTGATCATCAACCACAAGACTTTGCTTTTCAACAGAAGCCTTGATCCATGCAACTCAGCGTGCCACACAGGCAATTCATGCCATGCGATTGATATTTATCGATATATAACCTCTAAGCTCGTACGTCTCAAAGAAGGGCGTTAAGCAAGAGAATAAATTCTCTGCCGCCAAACAGATATATATTTAATAGGAATCAATCAACACAGAATAAAATCCAATGTCAGACACACAATCCATTTACAAGTTCGTTCTGGGTCTGAACGAAACTGGAGGCACTTCCTCGCATATCCATCAATCTCCAACTACGTCTGGACGACCACCAACTATTTCCATCCTCTTGGGTGTACAGCCCAATCAGGATCATCAGTAATTATCCAAACGACGTGAAGATTTCTGGTCTTCGACCACCGTCATCATCTTCGACTTATCGTCGAATCGGTTGTTCAGAATGGGTATAAACCCAGCCTTTCCGAACAACCCGCGTATATTAAAAACAAATGTTACACAAACACAACATACACCTCATTCCAATTCATCAGTCACTAACCGTAAATCAGTAAGAGAGCAATTCCCCAAATATTAACCCCGAAGGCCGAAACCAACATCAGATCAATATCCAGGAGACCATTCCTCTTAACTAACCTACAGCTAGTTTCTAAATTTCATATTCTTAGGGAAAGGTTCCCATTTATTTTATCCAAGATAAATTCTTTAAAATTTATTCTTTAATCTTCCTTTGGATGTCATTTCAAACCAAATTATGGTTTTCCAAACTAGTCGAGATTAGCGAACCACACCGAAGTAATTATTTATTTTATTTCCCAATCCCAACCTATTCATCCCATGAAGAAAAACTAGTAATACTCCATATCTAACACCGTGGTGTTATTGGTAAAATTAATTACCATTTCACGTTCAAATCTGATTAAAGATTTAACTATCACTTTGGAGCAAAACTGGTGATACTCCATTCTCGCTCATTTTCAGAATTTGATAATTTAAATTATCAATTCGCATTTCAATTTAATTGCAGATTCATCAAAACTCCTTTTACTGGGTTAAAGAACTAATGTCATTTAAAACACAGTTCACGACAAACCCAAATCACATTCTATTTATTATCGGGTTAAAGAACAAGTGATATTTAAAACACCGTTCACGATGAACCCACAAATCAATTCTATTTAAAACCCGTTTCAAATCCAATTTATTTATTTAAAAATAAATGGGTTTTAATTTTAGTTCAAAACTAGTTCATTTCGATAAAAATATATTTTTATCTTTTCAAATATGGAGTTTTTCATCCCAATTTTTCCCAAATCATTTCTTATGATTTTACACAAATTATTACTATTTTTAATAATTTTATCAAGGCCTGTACAATCGATTTCCATTAATGGCCATCGAACTGCACTTACAACGACCTTTTCCAAATTTGATTTGGACGTATCTCCAAATCCAACCGTTATATTTCAAATTCCTAATATTCGTTAGAAAGCTCTTTTCGATACGAACCCAACAGTTCTGGTTTTAGGAGAATCCGACGGTCGGATCTCCCGTAATGTCCGTTCGAAGTTAATGGTCGAAATTTACGAACTACCGCGGCGCGGCGCGTTCTATTCAGGCCATTATAATATATATATAATATATAATATATATTTCGTCGATTTCTATTTAAAACGAATTTTATAAATAGTTTTAAATTCGTTTCAAAAACATTTCAACTTCTATTTCCAATTCAAATCAAAATTGAATTTTTCCCTATAGATTCGTTTTAAAATTCATTTAAATTCAATTCAAATTTCAATTCAATTTGAATTCATTTTCTATTCAATCCAATTCAAATTCATTTTCTATTCAATTCAATTCGAATTTGTTTTCTATTAAATTCAATTCAAATTCGTTTTCTATTCAAATTCGATTTCTATTCGATTATAAAAACGAATATAATCGATATAAATATCGTTCACGTCAAAATAGCGCATCTCTAATCAACACGGCTTTATATATTTCAATAATTACGTTATTCTATTCAACAAATGAATATTTATTCTGTTCAATACGTGAATCTATATTTTTGTCAACACATGACTAATCTCAACGAATGAGTACTGTCCACGTGTGACTATTTTTGTTATTTAATATATTTTATAAAAATTATGGTATCTATCGTTAAATTTCAAATTAGACTCCAACTGTAAATTAGTAAGAGAACGATTTCCTGAATATTAACCTCGAAGCCGAAACCAACATCAGATCAATATCCAAGAGACCACTCATCTCATCTATTTTCCAGTCAATTTCTAATTTCATATATGATAAAGATGTAAATTTTATTGTTAAAATATTTCGTTCAACACATGACTAATCTCAACGGATGAGTACAGTCAACACATGAACCTTTATTTTATAATATTAAAAGATGTAAATTTTATTGTTAAAATACTTCGTTCAACACATGACTAATCTCAACGGATGAGTACAGTCCACACATGAACCTTTATTTTATAATATTCTTTATCTTCTAAATTGGAATGAGGCCCAATCAATCACCATATAGCGTTAACTATATGGATTTCCATACAACACATGTATATAATAGCAACGATAAACAATCAACCATCATCCAAAGTGCACTACACTGTATAAGAATCAAATATAGATATCTAACGCTTATAACAGCCTGGCAATCAATCGATCAACATACAACTAATTATTGGGATTAGTGTATGTCGTATTTCGTCCCAATACCCATGTGGGGTTTCAAACAATCAAACACAGATTTTATTCGTGCAGTTGGGCGATGTGTAAAATTTATCGTCCCAATCATTGTCCTTCAAATAGGTGTACATAAACAAACCGTCCGGTTTGTAAATGAATATTTATTTATTCACATTCACGTTAAAAATTATATTTTTAATGATAAAACATTTTATTGAACCTATGAAAATATTCTATTTGGTTCATTTATTAAATAAAATGATATCTTTTTTTTTCTAACTTATTTTAGAAAATTTCGGCAGCATAACGGCACGATACTAGAAACGGGACAAGGCCTAGCCTTATCCCCGGTCTAGTGATGGCCCACGCCATACACATATCAATCAAATCCATTCCATTTCACCAAACAATTCAATTCAACCCAAATAATCTAACCAACTACACAGCCAAACAAACAAGTCCATGGTCTGTGGACGATTGTGTCGGGTGCTACTAAACACCGTCTGCATCCTAGTATATATATATAACTAGAAAAAGAAATTGAAGAGTGAAGTTCTCACCGATAGCTAATCCAATACCACGACTCTTCTTATGTAGAAATCTTCGTCGTGCTCGCCTTTTTGCCCATTTCACTACCCGTAGTCACAACATATATAAAAATCACATTTTTATATTGTTGCTATGTATATAAAAATCACATTTTTATACTACTACTATATAGATAAAATTTCTATTTTTATACCGTTGTTCATATAGTAAAGATCAAATCTTTACTATCTATATAATATAAAAATCATATTTTTATTATCTCTACTATATAAAAATCATATTTTTATTCTTCCTATAATATAAAAATCATATTTTTAATTCGCTGCTCCGTTAATGTAAAAATAGAATTTTTTTATTCGTCATTCAAATAAAGAAAAATCGTATTTTTACTTCAACTTCGTATATAGAAAAATCGTATTTTTACTTCAACTTCATATATAGAAAAAAATCGTATTTTTACTTCAACTTCATATATATAAGAAATCGTATTTTTACTCCACTATATGAATATATAAAAATCTGACCTTTCCTATCTTAAAAATCATATCTTTATTTAATTAAAAACCTAATCTTTATGTATAGATTTCTCTATAAAAATCTAATCTTTTCTATTTTAAAAATACGATCTTGCTACAACAAAAATCATATTTTTACCATGCTAGTATACACATAAAAATCGAATTTTTATTTGTTAAAAATCGTACCCTTTATATGTTAAAAACACCGCCTTTTTACTTAGTTAAAAATCAATTTTAAAATCAAATAAATATCAGTTTTCAAATCAAATAAAATCAGTTCTAAAATCAAATAGAACGATAACTGAAAATAGAAAAAAAAAACTTACAGCTCGAGGGGTTTGGTGGGAGTTTCTGCGATTTGGGGAAGGAGGAGGGAGGTGAGAGGTTGCGGAGGAGGAGGGGCTGGCCAACAGCGGTGGCGCCAGGCGAGGGGAGGTGCGGCGGTGGGTCGTAGCGTGGAGGGGCTCGCGAATTCAGTCAGGGAAGAAACGAAGAGGAGGAAGAAGAGAAGAGGGAGGCGACGATAGAGGGGGGGTTCGGAGATGAGGGCGGTGGATGGAGGGGGGGCGGCGGCTGCGGCTGTGCCTTCTCCTTTTTTTTTTTCTTTGATCGAAGAATGAACTGACGGGAGGGGCCAAAGGAAATAAAGGAGAGGAGAGAGAGAGGGGTTTTAATTTTAATTATTTAATTTAATTATCTCCCAAAAAGCAACTTTTATTTTCGACCTCTAAACGAGGCCCACTGCCTGTCGTCCATAGCTAATTACCCCCATTCCGAACACAATGGGATATGTATCGTAAGCTGATTCGATCGTTTCGATCAGTTTCCGCCAAAATCAACATATACTCTATATATTGAATTTGAACGCGCATTTCAATTTACTGGGGTCACATACTAACTCAAAAAATTCCAGAAAAATATTTTCTAGCTTCGTAATGACGATACGGTCCTAACAAAACTAGTTTCGCCGAATTCTGAGACCGTTGGAAAAATGGCCATTTTCCAGTCGATTAAAATCAACTAAAACAGGTCAAACGCGTTTTCCTTTGCCACGCTCACATATTGATTCGAAAAATTATGAAATTTGGAATCTAACAATAATTTGACCTCACGGATCCAACAAAAGTGGTTTTGTCGAAATCCGAGGTCGTTTGCAAAATGTCTATTTTTAAGGGCCTGAATTCCATAGCGACTATTCAGAATTTTCACTAGGACATATCTTTTGATCCCCGCTATGAAATCTCAATTTTTCGGATTCGTTGGAAAGATATTCCCAAATAGATCCTATTATTTTTGGTTTCACTAAAATCCGGTTTATTTTGCACCCGGTACATTCAATTGAAATTTGAAATCGAATTATCGAACTACCGCGCCATTTTCAATTCTATTTATAATTGTATATAATTATTATATTCTAACGACGACGTATATAAATATATACGTCGAATTCATATTCAAAATAAATTTCTCATCGATATTATTTAAAATAATCTATTTTAAATCTTCAAAATTCGCTAAAATTGCCAAAATAAAAAATTTAAACTGGCTCAGAATTTCCATGTTATTACACGCCGCCAGGGCCCTGGCCTCGCCGCGCCGCCATGTCCCTCTCCGCCCCACCTCGTCCTGCTGACGCCGCCCCTTTCTCCTCCGCTTCCCTCTCTTCCAATTGAAACCCGCGAGCTCTTCCCCATCGCAAGGATTGGAACATCCCACCCCCATAACCGCGTCGCCCCACCAGTTCCCCCCCCCCCCTTCCGATCGACGGCGGACCAGGCACCGCCCCCTTTCATTTCAGACTGACGCAGCTTCCCCCCTTTCTTGTGAGTTTTTATTCATTTTAATTTTCTCAATTTTATGAATTTATTTCAAATAAGAAAAGCATTAACTTTTTAAATCAGTTTTCTTTTAGATAAAGCATAGTTAAAATCTTGATTTTTTAACGGGATAAAGTTTTGATTTTTAACGAGTTAAAGATTTGATTGTTAATGGTATAGAGTTTAGATTTTTTATTGAAGGAGTTTAGATTTTTGATTGAAGGAAGACGATATTTTTAAAGAAAGAAAGACGATATTTTTAAATGAAGAAAGGCGTGTTTTTTATATATGTAGTGGATTAAAAATATGATTTTTATATTATAGAAAGAATAAAAATATGGTTTTTATTATATTGCTAGCAAAATATAATTCTTATCATAGAAAGAAGCGTTGTAAAAATATATGAAGCAATAAAAATATAATTTTTATTATAAACAGCGGGACAAGGACTGCAGTGGAAATTCAAACAGATTCAGATGATTCAACAGTTCAAAAGTAAAGCACGGCGGAGTGGGACCCTCGGTGAGAACTCCTCACCTTTAATTTAAATTTCTAGTTAAAATATATACTAGGATGAAGACGGTGTTTAGTAGCACCTGACACCCGTCGTCCACAGACCATGGACGGCTTGTATGCTTGTTTGTTTGATTTTGATGTGTAGTTGATTGTGTGATGTGATGCGAAATGAAAATAAAATATTTATATAGATAAAATATTTTATAGTTGAAAATAGAATTTTTAACGTGTATTTAAAATGAAATAAATAGTTATAAACAAATCGAACGATTTGTTTATATACACACATTGGACTGATATTGATTGGGACGATAAATTTTACACATCGCCCAACTGCACAAATAAAATCTGTGTTTGATTGTTTGAAAACCCCCACACGGGTATTGGGATGATATATGACATACACTAATCCCAATAATTAGTTGTATGTCGATCGATTGATTGACAGGCTGTTATAAGCATTAAATATTTATATTTGATGCTTATACAGTGTAGAATGCACTTTGGATGATGGTTGATGATTTATCGTTGCTATTATATACGTGTGGTAGAAAATCCAAATAATTAACATTTTATGGTAATTGATTGGGCCTCATTCCAGTTTTGAAATAGAAATATTTGAAATAGAATATTTGAAAATATAAATATATGAAGCCGTGTTGATTAGATTGACGCCATTTTGACGTGAACAATATTTATATCGATTTTATTCATTTTATAATGAATATTGAAAGTGATTTCAAAATCTGATATTTTGAAAAGAATTGAAATTCGAATTGAAACTGAATAGAAATGAATTCGAATTAAAATCGAATGGAAATGAATTCGAATTGAAATTGAATTGAAAACGAACTGAAATTGAATTAGAAATCAATTTGAATTGAAATCGATTCGAAATGAATTTAAAACGAATTTATATTGGAAAAATTCAATTTTGATTTGAATTTGAAAATGAAGTTAAAATCGTTTCGAAAACGAATTTAAAACGATTCATAAAATATGTTTTAAAAGGAAATCGATGAAGTATATATTATATATATAATATAATGGCCTGAATAGAACGCGTCGCGCCGCGGCAGTTCGCGAATTTCGACAATTGACTTCGAAAGGATATTACGGGAGATCCGACTGTCGGATTCTCCTAAAACCGGAACCGTTGGGTTCATATCGAAAAGGGCTTTCTAACGGATATTAGAAATTATAAATCTAACGGTTGGATTTGGAATTATGTCCAAATCAAATTTGGAAAAGGTCGCTGTAAGTGCAGTTCGATGGCCGTTAATGGAAATCGATTGTACGGGCCTTGATAAAATTATTAAAAATATCAATAATTTGTGTAAAATCATAAGAAATGATTTGTGAAGAATTGGGATGAAAAACTTCATATTTGAAAAGATAAAAATAGATTTTTATCGAAATGAACTAGTTTTGAACTAGAATAATAATTTATTTATTTTTAAAATAAATAAATTGGATTTGAAATGGTTTTGAAAATAACCAGAATTTCCAATAATTGCATTGGAATGGATTTGAATCGAAATTGTCTTCGGAATATTTTGATGTTGGATTTCGTGATTATACAGATGTTTTTATGGAAATTTGAAAGATATATATTTATATCGTTATTTCCAATACAATATTTGTTGGTCGTAGAATTTGATATTGAATATAAGCTGATATATTTTCTATTCAAAGCCTTGTATTTAATATCAAATGTGATTTGGGTTTGTCGTGAATGGTTTCTTCATTAACACTGTTCTTAAGCCCAGTTGAGAAAATGATTAAATCTTTTTATTTAGATTTAATGAAGTGTTCCAATTAAATAATATTTAATTGGAATTGAATTGGTATTGATTTTGGGTTTAACGTGAATAGTGTTTTAAATAACACTTGTTCTTTAACCCGATAATTAATGGAATGTGATTTCGGGTTGTCGTGAACGGTATCTTCAATAATACTGTTCTTAGACCCAAAGGAGTTAAGAAAATCAGAAACTAACTGGAGATTAGTTTAGTTGAACGGTTTTTAGGGTATTGATCTGATGTTGGTTTCGGCCTTCGGGCTTAATACTTAGGGAATTGCTCACTTGCTAGTTTACGATTAGGGACTGATTGAAATGTGATGTGATTTTGGGGTTTATCGTGAACCGTGTTTTAAATGACACTAATTCTTTAACCCAGTCACAGATTAAAACTATGTGGAGTTTTAATGAATCTTTTATTATATTGAAAAGATCGAGAATGGAGTATCACCAGTTTTACTCCAGGCGATAGTCAAATCTTTAATTAGATTTGAACGTGAAATGGTAATTAAATTTACTGATAACACCGTGGTGTTAGATATGAATTATTACCAGTTTTACTTCATGAGATGAATAGGTTGGAATTGGGAAATTAAAACAAATGATTACTTCGGTAAAGTTCGCTAATCCCGACTAGTTTGAATTGATATTCAAAAGAAGATTAAAGAATAAATTTAAAGGAATTTATCTTTGATAAAATTAATGGGAACCTTTCCCTAAGAATGTGAAATTTAGAAACTAACTGTCGGTTAGCTAAGCATAATGGTTTTCTGGATATTGATCTGATGTTGGTTTCGGCCTTCGGGGTTAATATTTGGGGGATTATTCTCTTGGTTAATTTACGGTTAGTGACTGATGAATTGGAATGAGGCGTATGTTGTGTTTGTGTAACACTTGTTTATTATATACGCGGGTTATTCAGAAAGACCGGGTTTATCCCATTCTGAATAACTGATACGACGATAAGTCGAAGATGAAGACGGTGGTTGAAGACCGGAGGTGTTCACGTCGTTTGGGTGATTACTGATGATCTTGATTGGGCTGTACACCCAAGAAGATGGAAACAGTTGGTGATCGTCCAGACGTACTTGGAGATCGATGGATATGCGGGGTACTAGGTGCCTCCGGTTTCGTTCAGACCCAGAACGAACTTGTAAATGGACTGTGTGTCTGACATTGGATTTTAGTCTGTGTGATTGATTTCTATTAAATATATATCTGTTTGGCGGTGGAGAATTTATTCTCTTGCTTAACGCTCTTCTCTGAGACGTACGAGCTCAGGGGTTCTATACTGATGGATATCAAACGCATAGAGTGAATTGCCTGTGTGGCATGCCTAAGTGGCGAATGATCAAGGCTTCTGTTGAAAAGCAAAGTCTTGTGGTTGATGATCGAAGCACGGCCTTTGTGGCGTAGCTTTGTGTAACGTTTACTTCGCGAGTTTCACACCCGGTGTGAACCAGAAACGGGAGAGGACATCAGGGAGGGCATGCGTTTCCATCTAGTTAGAAGTGGCGTCAGTGGTTTTACACGCCCTGACGAGTTTGACTTATGTGGTTGTTGCTGTTGTGAGGCGCCTCGGATATATCGGTCGATCCGGGACCGATGGAGTAGTCATTCGTTGGCTTACTCACGCCCAAAAGGGAGGGGAAACACATGTTCAGGCATTTTAATCCACTCCGTGTGGACCGACCCTGACGATCCAAAGGCTTGACTGAGTACTTGCCTGAGGGGCGGACTAGAGCGTCTCGAAATCGGTAGAGGACTATCTTTTGCCTCGGTTCACAGACGGAAATCCAATTTCCAAATACGTGACATTTGCGGTTTTATTTGTAGAGCCTAGTATGGCGACATAGTGGGATGGGGCGCTTATGCCGTCTATGATTGATACTTATGATTTGAAGTTGTTTTATACACTATGCACTTAAAATAGTATCAAATGATTGTTTTAAACGTATCAAGCATTCTTGGCTATTATAAGGTAAAAACCCTATCCTTCGGCTTGCGTTGCATTGTGTGATGGGACCTGGGTCTTATAATAGCTTCATTGTTCTTTATTTAGCATTGCGTTGTTTGTTATATGCACTCGTATTCTTGGGAGGAAACCCGTTCCGTGTTATACGGCGTGGTTCTGTGTTATACGCCGTGGTCCCTTGATTTACCTAACTTTAAAAATAAAGATTAATAACTGTTTTAGTTCTCACACCAGTCCCATGACTGACCTGGAGTTTATTGTTTTAACCTAAACTTTGGGTGCCCTTATTTTGACACGGGCAGCTAGTAGTTATGGTTTTGCAGATTTATATTCACAGGATCCTGGTTTGCAGCTGGAACGATATCCGGAATGCTTTGTATCCGTATATCTCTTCTAGTCGTGTATTGTATTATTTTCCGCTGCTATGTAATGTATTGTAATCTCTGATATTTGTCGAATGTATATTATTTGTTTTTATACTCTGTATATTCTTGTATTCTAATGGAATTGTTGTAATAAGCAATGAAATGTTCTTCCGTCTGCGATCTTTTGTGGCTTGCTCTCGACTCAATCCGGGATTTCCCGTAAGGGGGATTTCGGGTCGTTTCAATTTCACACCTCATTTCCATCTTTACAAATCCCATATTCAAAATTTTCATTTATTGTTATCATTTCCACCAAATCTTAATTTGGATTTTTGAAGTTTCATTCACAAATATTTATCATTTTGAGACCTCCCAAAATATTTAAGAAACCTTTTCGGAAAGATAGTCCTTGTTTCATACATTTTATCAATCCAAATTGTTTCAAGGAAATGTTACATCGTCACTTAAATGCTATAAATTAGTCACTTAACCAATTTGGTTCAAAACTATTCAAAATTCCAAAATAAACAACGCTTATTGAATTTTCAAAATAATTTAAATTCTAATAAGATTTAGATTCCAAATTCATTCTATGTTCAAAGGATTTTTGAATTAAACTTCAAATTAGAATTGAAATAACCATCCCGTCCGTCGGATCAGTTAGGGATAGCCAGAGAAAGCAGGAAACTATATTTTCCAAACCCAAGCCTTAGACACTATCCTCTTTATCACCCTAGAACGGTTTGGTTTATATATATATGCTATTTGAGGAATATTGTTAATATATACACATATATTTTTGAAAATGGTTCAAAACTTGAATTTGTCCAATCCTTTAAATTCATAATTAAAGTGTTATAATCTTAAGTAAAACCGAAACTCAAATTTGTATTGGAAAAATAAATATCGTATTGCCAAACTTGTCTAGCTGTTTTAAAACTTACAAAGGTCTTTAAAATGAACCAAGTGTATTTATTAAAACTAATGTTTGGTTAAATATTCAAATCAAATTTTCTTATATAAATATATTTCAATGTTAATGGGTGGTTATGAAGTTAAACCTTACATAAATAAATATACTCAAAATCAAAATATTTATTTGATTCCAAACTTGTTTGAATTTCTAAAAGTCCCAAACAAATTCTACAATATTTCCAAAATCCTTTTGTTGTTGTAAAATCGTGACTTATATTTCAAATTATTCAAATATCAAAATTCAAAATTTACTCTTACATTTTTATTTATTTAAACTAAATAATCGTCATTTATATGTGAAGTAGGTTTAAATCGATTACCCATATATCTCACAACCAAGATGTGTGGTACAACAAAATCAATCCATAAGAACACAACTTTGCAAAATTTAAAACGATCAACAAAGTTGTGTGCAAGCATCACGGTAAATAACGCTTAGTGTTTTGTGTTCCTAACTTACACAAACCATCCATTCAAATCATCACAAAAATAGCAACCATGCATAAGAAAACGGTGTTCATCGCTAGTTGAAATTTATGATTCCTACTCATTTTAAAAATAAATAAATTTAAATAAATGTTCTCACCGGTATTGTTTTCCAAATCTCTACCAACGACGTTCGGTAACCATGTTTCCTTCCTTCAAATGCTCAAGTTGCCCATGCATCTCCTATTTGCCAACAATTCTTCAATTTTTTTCCAAGCATAAATGAAATACATGTTCATGCCCGGTAAGCAAACGAGGCTCCATGCTCCACCGCAACCAATGGGGATGTTTGCTTATGTTCAAATCTATGTGCCATGTATATATACACACTTAACATCTACAATATAGCCAAAATCTCCAATGATTATCATCACCCTCCTTTAACCTTTAAGCCCTTCCTAAACACAAGCATGCATAGACATACAATAGACGTCTGTTTCCTTTCTTCTTTACTATCCCTCAATATTAAACTGCCGCTCCTCTACCCAATTTCTAAACATCAGCCAGCATGCATGCAAACCCAACCTTCCACGTGCACAACTCGAGGTACCAACACCAAAACCAAAACCAAATACGGTTCGTACTCACGTATATATGTAAATGCACATACACTCAACTGTACGTATGGAGCAAGGCTGGTATTCGTGTCACGACGAACGGAGGCGGGACATCAAAGTGGTGAGGTTTGAGGTAAAAAGCCAAACATGTTTCTCGGAGAAGACGGGAAATGTAAGGACCTTGGAGCGACACTATACACTGACCGAAGATGGCTTGGCGAGGGAAGGAAACCACTACAAGAAAAGGGCTTAAATTCGACGGCCCATATCGACGGTTTCCGACGGCTTTTTCCGACGGCTTTCGACGGCCCGTCGGCGGCCGTCGGAAACCGTCGATTATAATCGGGATTTCTTCCACCCGAGCCAATTTCTGCTTCATTCCATATCCTCCTAAACCCATTTAGCCGCGATTTCCAAACCCTACCTCCCCCAATTTTCGATTTCCCGCCTCTAAACACCAATTTTTTCGCGTTCGGATAGCTCCCGACTTCCTCTCAACCTTGTATCATCATCAATTTGAGGTATAATCTCGTTTTTACCTTAAAATTTTAATTTTTACCTAAACCTAAATTTGGTAAAATTAGAAAATTAGAGTTAATTGTTGATAGCAATTGGTTCCTATGGTGTTGTAGTATGTTATATCATCATATTATATGTGTGTTTCATTTGCTACACTGAAATTGAAAAAGTTAGGTTAAATATTTGCATATTTGTGTATTTGACATCAAAATTTAGGCATGTTTTGGATATATTGTTGATTGTAGTGGTCATAAAAAATTGTTTAAAAACCCAGATATTTACAAATTGGTTTAAGTGTGTGTATGTGTTTCAATTTAGATTGTTTATGTCGTTGTATAATTTAGGATATTTTTGTACATGTGTGCCGTTATGCGCTCGTCATTCTTGCACGTGTTATTTGACATACGAATAATTGAATGGATGAACTATGAAAAGTACATCGTGCAAATTTTGATTTATGCACAAAAACGCATGATTCTAAATTATAGTTGTGTGCCTATTGAATCGACGGTAATAATATTGTTTTAAGTTGATTGAAATGTTAGCAGATGTGATAAAATATAAAATATTTTTTTGTTGCAGTAAAACGTACTTTATATTAATATGCGCACATATAATTGAGTAATATCCCCTAGAGTGTTTTCGGCCCCGTCGGACGAGTGTTGTACATGATCGTTATATAAATAGTTGTTTTTTTTCAAATTAAAAAACGACCGTTTATATTCATCTGGTACAATATTTGTTGGATTTGTCCTTGTATTGGACAAGTTATAAACGCAATAAGCATCTACATTTTGTATACTACTTCGTTTCAAAAGATTCACAAAATTTTGGTTCCATTTTCCCTTTTGTTTCCTGCGTACATGTGTACAGTGCAGGAAACAAAAGGGAAATGCTGCCGAAATTTTGTTGAATCGTTTGAAACGAAGTAATATACAATTGTAAATATTTACTGTGTTTATAATGGGAAGTAGGATGCCTGACCATGTAAAAGAATTGCATTAAAAAAACTGTCAAATTTAACTGTGTTGGGTTATGGATATTTAAGATTATTTATTTTAAATAACAACGATTGATTTTTTGTTATTTAAGTTAGATTTTATAAATTAAAATAATTTATATTCCAAGACTAAAATGGCGCGGTAGTTTCAAAATTTAATTTTGAACTTTGAAAAATTATATAAAATTCATTTTAAATCGGATTTGGACGAAACAAGAAACGCTAGGACCGTATTGAAAATATTTTTCTAACGGATATAAGAATTTGAGATTTTAGTTCATAATTTGTAAGTTACGACAAAATCAAAATTTCAGAAAAACGCTATGGAATTAATATATAAAATACATATGGACCAAAACGCTATGGAATTAATATATTTTTAATATTAAATATATATGCCTTAAAAATGAAAATATTGCAATATACGTGCGTTTTATTACCATAAGTACAAGTTTTTTTGTAATTTGAATTCTTAAATAAATATTAATTTTTGGACTTATGACTGAATTTCTCAACTAGGAAAAATGATTGATTATTTTGTTGATCGGAGGAGTTGGATGTACCAAAGAAGAGGACAGAGAGGTTCAATAAAAGAAGATTTTTATAATGGTATGTCTTTGTTGACTTTGCTTTAAGTAATAATGGAAGCGATCCTGAAATTCGTTGTCCGTGTAGCAAGTGTAAACATTTGAAATATTTGTTACCCGATGTTGTGAAAGTCCATTTGTGCAAAAACGGATTCGTACCCGAGTATTATTTTTGGGATCGTCATGGAGAAGTTGTATCAAATACTCCTGTTGAGACTGAGGTAGACAATCCTATTGAAGAAAATGTTAGCACGACCCGTATTGAAAATATGGTGGAAGATGCAGCTCGATCTATGTTTCCTATGATTGCAGCCGACGACGACGATGGAAATGATGAAGAACCGAATATTGAAGCTAAGAAAATTTATGATTTGCTGGATAATGCTAAGAAACCTATTTGGGATGGTTGTACAAGCGGCACTCAGCTATCGGTAATCGCGGAATACATTGCGATGAAATCTAAATACAACATCACTGAAGCTGGGTTCACAGCAATTGTACAAGCTGCAAAAAGGCACATGCCGCCGGATAATTTAATGTGTGAAAATCACTACGAAGTTAAAAAACTTATGTCGGCATTTGGTTTACCTTATCAAAAAATAGATACATGTGTAAAAGGATGTATGTTGTTTTGGAAAGATGACGTAAACCTTAGAAATTGTAAAATTTGTAATGAAGAAAGATATAAACCACGAAAAAAGAAGGGAAAGGAAGTTCCATATAAACGTATGCATTACTTACCTCTTACTCCAAGGCTTCAAAGATTATATGCATCTTCTGCAACTGCATCTCATATGAGATGGCATAAGGTGAGATCGGAGCAAGAAGGTACGTTGACCCATCCAGCCGATGGGGAAGCATGGAAGCATTTCGATAAAACTTATCCCAATTTTGCAGCGGAGAGTCGTAATGTCAGACTAGGATTATGTACGGATGGGTTTTCACCATTTTCTCAGTTTGGTTCTAAATACTCATCATGGCCCATTATCATCACACCTTATAATTTACCTCCATGGATGTGTATGAAAACACAATATATGTTTCTTACTGTTATTGTTCCTGGGCCCGATGATCCAGCACAAGGAATTGATGTTTATTTACAACCGTTAATTGAAGAATTAAAAACATTGTGGAACGAAGGAGTAGAAACGTACGATGTTTCAAAGAAGAAAAATTTTCGCATGTTTGCTTCTTTGTTGTGGACTATAAGTGATTTTCCTGCATATGCAATGCTTTCAGGATGGAGTACTGCTGGTCGTCTATCATGTCCATATTGCATGGAAGAGACACGAGCGTTTTCCTTACCGCATGGTAGGAAAATTTCATGGTTTGACTGTCATCGATGTTTTCTCCATGTAAATCATGTTTTTAGAGCAGACAAGAAAAACTTTTTGGTTAATAGAGTAGAAACCAGATAACCTCCAACGTTATGGACTAGCGAAGAAATATATGAAATGGTTCGAAATCATCCAAAGATATATCAAACTGGAGTTCAAACAGAAATTGAAGGCAAATCGATTTATCATAATTGGTGCAAACAGTCTATTTTTTGGGAGTTGCCGTATTGGAAACATCTTCTGCTTCGTCATAACATTGATGTGATGCATAATGAGAAAAATGTATTTGATAATGTGTTTAACACGATTTTGAATGTTAAAGGGAAAACTAAAGATGATTTGAAATCAAGGCGTGATATAGAAGAATTATGCAAACGTCCCGAGCTTCATATGAAACCTAATGACAGTAAGAAACCCAAAGCATGTTATGAATTAGATAATAATCAGGTTAACGTTGTTTTAAAATGGGTTGAAGGGTTACGATTTCCTGATGGGATTTCCTCAAACCTTCGTAGGTGTGTTGACTTGAAAAATGGTAAATTGAGCGGAATGAAAAGCCACGATTGTCATATTATGATGGAGCATCTATTCCCAGTTATGTTCAAAGAACTACTGCCGTTAAAAGTTTGGAAGGTAATAACAGAGCTTAGTTTGTTTTACAAAGAACTTTGTTCAACTACTTTGAAAGTGGAACATTTACGTAAATTTGAGGTAGATATTCCAATATTGCTTTGCAAATTAGAGAAAATATTCCCACCAGGTTTTTTTAATGTAATGGAACATTTACCTATTCACCTTCCAACTGAAGCACGATATCGAGGTCCTGTCCAATATGGATGGATGTATCCATTCGAGAGGTAAACATAGACATATTAACGATTAATTTAATTGAATTTAAAACTATTAAATAATGTAAATTAATATTGCATAGGTATCTGAATCATTTGAAGAAAAAAGTGAGACAAAAAGCACGAGTTGAAGGTTCGATATGTAAATCTTACATCGAAGAAGAAGCTTCGTTCTTTTTCTCTCATTATTTCAGTGATCATGTGAATATATCATTTGAAAGTGTTCCAAGAAACGACGAAGGAGACGAACAAGAATCGTCTCAAACAGTTTTGTCTATTTTTAGACAACACGGTCGACCTTCTGGAAAATGTGTTGACGTCTGGCTAAATGATAAAGATGTTCATGTAGCTCACACTTATATTCTTCTAAATTGTGCTGAAGTTGCACCATTCGTTAGGTAATCTGAAATATCAATTACTGCATTTTTATTTCTACATCTTTACGTGTGTATAATCTAATGCAAAACACTATTTCTATTTACAGCGTTTATGAACGTGAACATCCAAATGGAGATATCAGTAAAGAATTTTCTGTTTGGTTTACAAATTATGTTTATGAACCCAAAAATTGTATTGTTGATGAAGGGTTGAAACATCTTGCAATGGGACCAAAAAGATTGGTTAAGACATATCCAATATATTTTGTTAATGGATATAAATTTAACACAAAAGAATACGGTGCTGAAAAATCAACGAACAATACTGGTGTATTCGTTAAAGGCAGTGACGATCCTGAGAATCACATCAAAGATTTTTATGGCGTTTTAACACAAATTTTGCAATTGACATATTTCTCACGACCCGCAGAGGAGGTGTTTCTATTTAAATGCGATTGGTTTAGCAATGTTCCGGGTCCTGGGATTAATGTACATAAGGATTATAATATGATTGAAATAAAGCATACATCGCGTTATTACAAGTATGATCCTTTTGTACTAGCCAAACAAGCATTACAGGTTTATTATGCTCCTTACCCGTCTCTAAAAAGAGATAAAGCAGATTGGTCGGCAGTTTTTAAAACAAAGGCCAGATTTACGTTTGATGGGAAGAATATTCCAGATGAAGGAGCCTATCAGGCAGAACTCGAACAGAACAATGAAATAATAATTGAAGATGATCATGCAGATTTCGGACCTCTAATCGATGAGGCAAATGCTTTGGTAGATGCGTTTGAGAGTGCGGAGGAAGATAGTATGCAATCTTAGGATGAATTTGAATCTGAAGAAGATGATGATTGATATAGATGATGATCGAGTACTATCTATCTATTGTAATGTAATTATGTAGTAAACCCAGCTTATTTTGCAATTCATGTAACTCTATTAAATTTTTAACTTTTATGATCGTTTTTTACATCTTTTGTGTCATATGCAGTTTTGCTTATTTATTTGTCTTAAATCTGCAATAATGTAAAAATGTTAATCTTTGGAATATGAGACCAAATCAAATACAGGTAAAAACAATTTCTCTTTTATGTCATTTTTTGCATCTTTTATGTCACTTATTTAGCAGCTTATATCGTTTGTTTAAGTTAGCTTAGATCTTTGAAATGATTTGTATGTGACAGGTATGTCATCTAGAGGAAATTCGTCAGGCGAGGGTTCTGGATTGCATCCCCACGTGCGTCCAGTCGTGTCCTTAGTTCCTATGAGTACTGGGTAAAAATTAAACTTTATTTAGCATGTTTATTATTTTATACAGCACACTTATATGTTTTTCACATTTAATGCAGGACTTTCGATCTTCAGCCTTCGAAGACTATTTTGACCGCTTCGACAGCAGCATATAAGGCAAGGATGTCGGGATGTTGGCCTAAGTAAGATTTGATACCACCTCACATGCAGGAGGTCATTTGGCAGGATGTGCTAGTAAGTATTTTCTTTTATATTTTTTGCAATATTATTTATGTTAATCGCTAAGATATATTGTACATATTTTACTACTAATGTTTGTTTAACGTGAAATACAGGCTGAGGTTGATATACAGACCGATGATTTGGCATTGGCTAGGACGTATTGGATGCAAAAGATGAGGAAAAACTATAAAGATGCCATATCAACAATGAAAAAAAATAGGAAAAAACCTACGTGGATGGGAGATAATGTTTGGAGTGGGTTTCTGAAGTATTGGGATAGTGATACAGCGAAGGTTAGTGTACTAATTTTTTTTTAAGAAATATTAAAATATTTAGACTGATAATTATAAAATTTTAAATGTGAAGGCGGAGTCACAAAGAAACAGCGCGAATAGGAATAAAAATCCAGTCACGCATAGAGGAGGATCCAAGTCATTCCAGCAGTATCGGCAGGAGTTGGTAATTTTTTTTAAATGCGACTTATTATGCTGTATATAGTTTTCAACATTTAATAATTGTGTTTAATAATCTAATTCAGGAGGCTGAGGGGCAGGGTCCAGTCTCCTATATGGATGTGTTCACACGTACGCATGCCATAGAGCATGTCGACTTAGACGGGAACATCACATACTCATGGCATGACGAGAAATCCAGGAAGAGTCACGTAAGATTTCATTTTATGTAGAAGTTTATGTAGTAATTGTTAAATTAATATAAAATACGATATCATGATATTAATTTTATATACATTCCTATTGGGCTTGCAGGAGAAGTTCATGGAGAAACGTCAGTTGCGTCTAGCTGAGACTGGAAATGAGCAGCTTACTACAGACGAGGAGGACATTATCTTCCAGTCAGTGATGGATCCACAGACGCGTAACAGACGATATGGATTTGGAAATCAAGTGGTAAAACATTTTTAGTTTAGTTTAATTTTTATGCGTTTTATTTTTATCTAGAAAGCTTAAGCCTCAAGTTCTTTAATTTTGTGATAAATATATCTTTCATGATACCAATGTTGTGTGCATTCAATGTTATCATTTGAGAGATCAATAATTATTGCTCTAAATTAACTCGATGAAGTGCATAGTTTACGGTATTAAATTATGCCATTTAAAGCATATCAAATTTCTTTAACATGTGATATCACACCTGTCATTGGTTGTTGTTATAATTTAAAGCATATCAAATTTCTTTAACATTTGATACCAACAAGTAAGCATTAACTATGTTATTGTAATTTATAAAACGTTTTATAATCAGTGTTATGCGTTGGCTTGGAATAGGTTCATTTATGGTCTTATTTACCATAATAGTTAAAAGAGGATATAGAATGTAATGATATAGTCGATAACCTTTTTATGTCAACGAAGATTATAATGTATTACTCCGAACTCTTTAATTACATATTTTTACGCCATGCAGATTATTAAAATAATTGTAAATGATTAAAAGAATTTTAAATAATTGTTACAGTCCACCAGTCAGCAGGCACGGGCCAGACATGCTAGAGAAGCTATGGACGCCGCAGAGATCGAGGACTTGAGAGCTAGGGTGGCACAGCTTGAGGAACAGAATCGCCGCCAAGCCATTGAGATGACTCAGATAGTGGATCGACGCATAGCAGAGTTCGAGCGGTAGTATGGACGCTTTCCTTCAACAGCTGGCTCTGCAGAGGAGGGCGACCAGTGATGTTGCTTGTTAGGTATGTTTTTTTAGTTTGACATATGTACATATATGACTAGAGATGCGCTATATATATATATGGGGGTGTATGACTGAACATTGGTTGACATTTCGTATGTATTTTGATGGTAGACAAGATGTGGTGGATTGATGTAGTAAATGTGATGTATTATATAGTGTGCAATCGTAGAAGTGTTATGTTTTATATGTTTTTTTATCGTTTTTATGAATTTTTGGTTGAATTGGTTTGATTTTGATGATTTTTTGGTTGAAATGGTGTGGTTTTGATGGTTTGTGAATGAAATGTTGTGATGGAGTTAAAGACCGACGGTCTGAATTAATGAATTGAGTGGAATGTGGGTTTGATGGTTAAATAGCAGCTATAATATAAAAAAAAAAGCAGCAGTATTTCCGACGGCTTCCGACGGCTTCCGACGGCTTAAAGGTTCAAATGTCTATAACGGTTTCCGACGGCTTGCGACGGCTTCCAGGTAAACGTCTCTAACGGTTTTCGACGGCCGTCGAAAGCCGTCGGAAATTGACGATAACCGTAGGAAACCGTAGGAAAAATATTCGACAACAGCCGTCGAAAACCGTCGGAAACACTGTGTGCCGACGCCTTTAATTGCGACGGGGATTTCCGACGGCTTCCGACCATTTCCGACGGCCGCCGACGGTTTTCAGCCATCGGAAATCCGTATTATTCTTGTAGTGAACTTGACGGGGCAAACCAACGAGGAGGTGCACGAACTGTGGTGAGGCGAAGGTTGTTAAAAGAAAAACAACTACTATTGTTCGGTCTGTCACTGAGCGAAGCTGGAACAAGATAGCGGCTGTGCTTGGGAAAGGAAAGGCAAAGTGTAACAAGGAAAGATGAACTGTTTGAAGTGCAGGGGGAAGCAAGTAGGTGGTCGGAAGCCTACCGGCGGTGGTGGAGTGGTAACACAACGGGTGGATAAAAGAAAGATGAAAGTTTAAATGAAGTGGCAAAGCGTGAAGGGGAAAAGCAGAGCTGGATTGACGAACCTGGGTATAGTAGCAAGAAAGGGGAGAGAGGGAATAGGAGGGGAAACCAAGGGCTGCGAGGTGGATTGCAAACAAAGGTGGCATGCAGGCAAAGAGGAGTCGTGCTTGCGGAGTGAGGCAGAGCAACTATCGAACGTCAGAGTGGTGGTGCATTCAGGTTTCGGTGGAAGAAAAGGAGCTAGATGCGGAAAAAAAGGTTCGACACTTTTTGAAGAGGTGGAGTTGAGTGTTGAGGTAGATTGATGGAGTGGAGGTGGAACTGAAAGTTGGTGAGAGGTGAATATAAGCGTGGTGTTAGACATGAAATGGAAGTGCCGAGAGCAACAAAGAGGAGTGGCTGCTATACTTAGCAAGGAGAGAAGCGATAGTGATTTTAACCCATCACGGTTTGTTGTTATTTTCTTTTTTTTCTGAGAACTGTAGAAACTGGGTATGAAAAGAGAATGGAATAGGAAGAAGAAAGAAAATGCGTGAAGGAAAATTTGGGTGAGAGTGAGAAGGAGAAAAGAAGTTCCGCTGTTTTTATAATATACACCATGGGAACAATAGCAAAAAAGGAAAGCCCACGTGGTACCCAGTTCCTGCTGTTCAAAATATTTAATTTGTATACAGTATTGCTTCTTCTATTCATGAACTGTTCTGAATCATTGGACACTGTTTCTAAAATCTTTGTATTGATATGGCATGATTTTGACCAGATTTGAATCAAATATTGTCCTGCCATATCTTTAGACTATATTTTTTCCCCAGATATTATTGCGTGCAATACCACTTAAAGAAAGTAACCGGTTTATTATCCATAAACGGTATGTGAAGGTAGAATGCGAAATGACAAATAGCAGTGTTAACGTAAATTAAATTCAATTGGTAATGAAAAATATACAAATTGATTGCCTATTTATTCCTTTTCTTTTATTACTCATTCCTTACATATATATGTGTTATATTTTTAGTTAACTACACCGTTTATACTTCAAAAAGCATTCCTTGTTCTTAATTACATTAATTGCATTATAAATAGCACTTTTTCAGCGGTTTGTTTGGAACAAAATAAATAACTAATTGAAATAAACTTATATTCGGAAACTAATCTAACATTTATTGCACCATTAATACTTATGTTTCGATGGTTTTGACGATATTTTACTACATAATAAATTCCTTGTTCAACTAATAAAAATTAAACTGCATGCTTTATTTCAAAGTTGACATTTATTTCCACCATTATATTTCAACACAACTTTTTTTGTAATAGTGTTATTCTGGTAAAGTTTAAATTGAGATTTTATTTGCAAATGTAATTTCATGTGAATAAAAGTTCATGTTCACATTTGAACATATATTTCCCTTCTTAACCGAATCACAAAATTAGTATTAAATCCATTCCTTAATTAAAATAAATTAACTACGATGATAATGCTCTTTTCACAAACAACAAAGGAATCCTAACGTTTTATATTTACTTAATGATTTGATTTGAAATGATTAAATCTTAAAGATGTTTTATGCTGTAACTACATTCTTCGTTCAGATCAATAATTTGTTTCTTAACGCAATTCCAAAATTTATTTGGAAGTTGATTTAGTTTCACCGTCATGTCACAACCCAAGTTTGGTCAAATTATAGTTCTAGCAAAATGTTCAGACTGAGATTGTATTTACAATGCACTTCCGTCTAAAATTGAATGCTACGCTCAACTAAAAAGTACAAGTTCTTCTTTGCATTTCAAATGTATATTTATCTTCCTTAATAATTCACAAATAAATTAATTAAGTTAAAATTCTTATTTCAAAATGTTCATATTACATTCAGCTAAGGAACTTTAACGTTAAAGGTTGAAATATGTTACAAATGTAAGTCTTGTTTTAAAAATGTTTATAGATTCTCAGCCAAAGTTTGCTTAAGTTTATCAAAAATAGATAAAATCCAGGTAGAATTATTTATTTTACGTTAGATCTCAATTTATTTATTTCAAAATTTTTAGATCGTTACAGCCTCCCCCACTTAAGGCTTTTCGTCCTCGATAAGGAGAGTTGTAAAATTTGCTTAAGTAAAATAAATCTCATTTATAAATATATTAGGGCCATCTTTATTAAATCAAAATACTTTACAACTTTCACTAAGCTTGAAATTTTATCAAAAGTTTCCAAATAAATTAATACCAAATTTATTATACACTTAAATCGGTTAAAACTTCTCATCTCAAATTATTATTTAAGCAAAACTTAAATTATTGCAAAAAATTTAAATAAGGAATTGGCTATAAATATATAAAATAATCTAAGTAAAAGCAGTTTAAATTATAAAGTTACTTTGTAATAAGTTGTTTTAGTTAAAATAGTTTTTATAAAAATTCAAAAGGTTTAACATATGGTAAATTGAAATAAAATGGTAAGATATAAGAAATTTAGTAACTTGGTTAAAAGTAAATAATACAATAGCTGGCTAATATGTAAATAGATAACTACAAGTACAATTACAAAATATAGTAGTTAGCGAGACGATTAGATAAGTTAAATCAAAGTGTTTTATAAATTACTTTGATTCCAGACATTATTTCAAAATAGTTCAAGACAAATCTGATTCTAAATTCTTTACCCAATCAATGTAGGATTTTATATTCATCCTTATTTCAAATATCAAATCTTGTTTTAAAAAAATTCTTCGTTATTCGATTGGTCGGAAAAGTTACTCAAAACAATTTTCAAAAATACCATAACGCTTCCACTGTGTTACTCTGATTCATCATATTCATATTTTAAACAATTTGCTCCAAAATGTTAATTAAAATTCCAGAGTCAAACCTTGAAGATTAACGTTTCAAAAAAAATCCAAATTTTCCTTACATAGGTTAAATTCTATATTCATACCATTTTCGGCGCAAAGCTTATTTGGTAAAGTTCTGTTAACATAAGTTTTTAGACAAATCAAGATTTCCAACTTCGAATCAGACCTCGGTTTCGTACAATGTATGGCACAAGGAGTTATATATACATAATGTAAGTCAAATACCATGTGTTCAAGTCTAGTAAGGATGAATACAAGTTCAATATCAAACGAGCATCAGAAGTATGATGGTCAAAATGGAAGGTTCGAATTCAAACGATGGAACTAACTAGGCCAAGATAGGAACGTCGAGTGCTCCTAAGGATATGATTATAGATAGTTCAATTAGGGTGCTTTATCTCTTACTTAAATATTTAGTATTCCTTTGCATTATAACGATTATTCGTTAAAAAATCCCATAAAATTTCAATAGGGAAGAGCAGTTTCTTCCCCCACTTAGATATTTGTTACGCTTTGATTAACTACATTTGTCAAAGATTCGAATTAGGGTGAAATTTTCTTATAAAATACATCCTTTCATTTATTGACAAATAGTTTGATTTACACTTAATAATTCCTGTTCAAATTATTTTATCAAGATGGTTTATTAAAAGTTATCCAAACACTTGTCTAAAGTATTCCTTGACATTTCAATCAGAATCATTTAGTCATCCCACCTTCAAAACTCGAAAATAAATGTCTGATGATGATCGATCAGTCAACAGAACTATCCTCAAGTGACTAAGGTGTGATTCTAAATCTATTTAGTATACATATAAGACTTTGTACATACACGGGCCCTATGTATATTCAAAATCTTCATATATACTAATAGTCTAATTGCGACGTCGAATAAAATACTCGAAAATTTCTTATTTTAAATTGTAATTAAAATTAATTTACTTAGTTTCAAAATAATTCGGAGTTTTCAAAATACGCTCTCTCAATTAAAATATTCCGAGATATCATTCTAGGGCATTTCTAACCCTATCTCTAATGAGATATTATAACTCTAATGAGTTCTATCTCTTATTCAAGATATGTCGTACCTGTAGCTTTGTATAACCAAAGCTCTGATACCAAATGTAACAACCCATCTTTTTTCCCGGTTTTTCACCGGTAATTAAACCAACTTAAACTGAAAATAAAGGAGGATTGTTATGGGTTCTAACATATATTGAACAAAATAACAGAACTTTTCATTTCATAATACAAATGTTATATTAGAGTTACACAGAATATCAGAGTTACAACATAATACATAGCAGAAAAGCGATATACTCTCAGCGGAAGAATCAAAATGATATGGCAGAAGATCCAACTTAAGCTCGAAGCTTCAACCACGTTCGCGCTACGACTAGCAAGCAGGGGTGCTCCAAATCTTGCTCCAAGGGTCTATAACTGTAAAACTAAATGACTAGCTGCTCGTGCGAAAATTAGTAGGCACCCAGAGTTTAGGAAGGAATAATAAACTCCGTGTCAGTCATGGAACTGATGTGAGAACATAAAACAGTTATTTGCTTTAGGGTTTATTTTAAAGTTGGGAAATTCACCGGACCATGCTGCTAATGTGGAACTGGTTTACTCCATGTGAATGCCCATGCATATAAATCCGCAATGACTTTTGCAAAATGAAGCTATCATAAGCTCGTCCTACATCACACAATGCAAGCGCACACCAGATGGGCAAGTTTGCCTTATGATAACCAAACATGCTTTCATACGTGAAAATTCTCTTTCATAGTATTATTAGTGCATAGTGTGTAAAACAATTACGAAAGTAAATGTATCAATCTTAGATGGCATAGTACCCACATCATACTATGTCCCCGTAAGTATACAGTTGAAATCATAGTGGCACTTTTTGGAGATTGGGTTTCCAACTTGACGATTCCTGACACGAAAGATCAATCGGAGTATAAACGAAGTGTAACACGGCTTTTTCATCTATACACGGACACCAACTACAAATCGCGAGATAGATCAACAGTTTTCGTCCAGACACGGACCCCCGAACATACCCTACTCCAAAAATTCAAAAGAGGTACCTCTGCCGCAGCTATCAATCACAAAATCATGTATATATGTCAACAACCTAGTCGCTAGTTTCTCATCATCCGGGGTGTGAGGCTTGTCGATATTGCGGTATACACAAAGCTTCGCTTGAATAAGCCGTGCTTTGATCATCATTAGCTCATTCCATAACTTGAGTATGCCACATTGTTAATCTTCCACATGTCACTAATTCAAATCAATACATAACCTCTAAGAACGTAACTTAGGGACGGGAATAATCAAAGGCCACAAATCTGATATATATTCACAGGAATTAGTGCTATGTGGTCAATCACAATGTCAGACACACAATCAATACAAGTCCATTCTGGGTCTGAACGGAACAAAGTCTGAAAATCTTTATATTCAGACCTCATGCAATTATAACCTCGTACCAGGTGATCGGCCCGATTCAAGACATCAGTGATCAACCCGAATAATCCAAAGATCTCCGGTTTTCATTTCCATTTCCAAGTCTTAAAAACATCGTATTATTACTTGGAATGGTTTTCGGACGTAAATCTGATCCCGGTCTTTCCAAATAATAAGCGTATTTTAAAACAAGTTATGGACTATACCGGTTTCCATTCAAATCTCCTTCGAGTTGTTATCAAGTCGTTTATAATAAGACTTAATTCATTATAGATCCCAAAATCTCATTTCCCACCTCATTTCCCTCTTTACAAACCCCATATTCAAAATTTTCATTTATTGTTAACATTTCCACCAAATCTAAATTTGGATTTTAAGAGTTTCATTCACAAATATTTATCATTTTGAGACCTCCCAAAATATTTAAGAAGCCTTTTCGAAAAGATAGCCCTTGTTTCATACATTTTTCCAATCCAAATTGTTTCAAGGAAATGTTACATTGTCACTTAAATGCTATAAATTAGTCACTTAACCAATTCGGTTCAAAACTATTCAAAATTCCAAAATAAACAACGCTTATTAAATTTTCAAGATAATTTAAATTCTAATAAGCTTTAGATTCCAAGTTCATTCTACGTTCAAAGGATTATTAAATTAAACTTCAAATTAGATTCGAAATAACCATCTTGTCTGTCGGATCAGTTAGGGATAGCCAGGGAGAGCAGGAAACTGTATTTTCCAAACCCAAGCCTTAGACACTATTCTCTCTGTCACCCTAGAACGGTTTGGTGTGTGTGTATATATATATATATATGTTATTAGAAGGAATATTGTTAATATATACATATATATTTTTGGAAACGGTTCAAAACTTGAATTTGTCCAATCCTTTAAATTCATAATTAAAGTGTTATAATCTTAAGTAAAATTGAAACTCAAATTTGTACTGGAAAAATAAAAATCATATTGCCAAACTTGTCTAGCTGTTTTAAAACTTACAAAGGTCTTTAAAATTGTAACACCCCACGTCCATTAATGTCACTCACAAAGGGAATGCATTAACTTCCATGGAGGTTTTAAGTGAATATAGAACAGAAAAATTACAACAAGACAGATAATAAGTAGTACTTGGAAATCTAAAACGTCATTTTATTGCAGCGGAATTTAAACATGTTTGTTACATCATAAACCATAAATCAGAGTCAAGTACAATATCCATCTTGATAAAACAAAATACATAATCCCATTACATAAATAGCCATTAAAGAAGATAACAAGCTGGACTTTACTTCAACGGTCCAAGCTTTCCAAAAGAGAGATAAAGCAATCCAATCAAACTCCGCTAGAGCTGGGTCCACCCTGAGGACCTGGAGGGGGAAAAAAGGATGGAAATAGAGGGGGTCAGACATAAAGTCTGACGAGTATGATAATTCTAACAATACTATTATCAAAGTAACTAGACTAAGGCATAAGCTGGAAAACAAGGAAATGTCTATGAACTATTGGGTATGGAAGAGAAGATAAAGATAACGTTAAAGATAACGTTCAAGGCACACCTAATTTCTAACGAATAATTACTACACTGCACCGCACCAGTCACCCTAAAGGTTGATCCCACTTGCTTCACTCAGAAATTATATAAATAGCTTCGTGTACCCCTAGCTGACTACATAGGTGCCGCCTGCCCCTATCTCCACTAAGTGTACCCCACTACCCACTTTCGATCGGCTCCCTACTCGTAGATACCCGTGCTGGCCCCACAGTGGGGTGTATCACTCCCCTAAAGTGGCAACCCGATACAACTTGAGAATGCATGGCTTATACCTACACGATGCAACAACGTCTTACCTACCAGCCCGGGTCCACACACGCATATGAAACCCGTTGGACTTGCGTTGCCACCGCTACCCCGTTTTGGCCTCTTATAGTCAAACCCAGTATGCGTGTCCCGTCCTCGACTTGGGTCGAGCCCACAAAGATACGTTTGGGATACTGGTTGAAATGGGCCCCCACAAGCTATCCACCTAAGCTTGTCCCCACTAGTATATCCCACTTAACCCTCTTAGTCATGTTAACTTACATGTGTGTTTGGTTAAGTCTTACTAATCGTATTTCAAATGCCACTAAGGGCACCCACTAGATTCCTCATGCCACCTTACATGTTTATCTGGTTAAGTATTTCTTAATTCATTCAGGCCATAACCTCATAAAGACCTCTCACATTAGACTGGCATTTATGGCAGCTGGATTTGCCGGGCGGGTCCGGGCAGTCTTACACCTTAAAAGAGTCTAACCTCGTGTCTTTACAACTGTTATGCTTTAATTTGGGCCAAGGACCTCTTACATTGGGCTGACATTTGTGACCACTGGATTTGCCGGGCGGGTCCGGGCAGGTTTACGTCACAAACGAGTCCAACCTCGTGTCCTAAGCATTGATTAACACTTACAATCTTTTACCCCAGTTTTAATAATTCCCTATTCAAATTATTAATTAACTCCAATTTTAATGATGTCCATAATTGACTCAATTATGGTCATCCACTCATGGCATGCAAAATCATATCAATTGCATCCCAACTTCTTAATATTGAATCCTTAATATTACCCCTACCACACGTTATACGTTCGCTTATTCAACGCAAAGTATACGTTAGACTCGAATAGTCTAACTCATAGCACAAAGATAAATTATCACAACATATAGACAAATAAAATAAATCTAATCATAATAGGGGTGAAACTTGCATAAAACTACACATGTTAAGGATCTAAAGGTGTCAACTTGTTAAATGTCACAATTTACATGATATGATCATAACCCAAATTCATGTATAAACTTGCATATGGGGTTTTATGCAACATAATGATGGTGTGAACTAGCATCTAACACATAGAACTCACCCATGTCATAGCATAATTCTAGATCTAAATAGATGTCATGGCATATGTTCATAATCTTTACTAATCAATCTAAACTTGCATACATGATTTGTCATCAACATAGCCCAAATAACATCAACATTATGACTTGATTAACATGAACTAATTAGCATGGATAATAACATCATGACTTTATAGCATGTATGATTTATCACAATTTAGCATAGAAAACTATAACCTATACAATATCATCATAGCATGATTTACAACATATAGGATATCATCATCACATAACATAGGATTTACAACATACATGATAGCATAAGGTTTACAACAACATATATGACAATCCACATCATTCACTTATAATCCATTCATAACTTAATCTAATTAGTTTAATAATAATCTTGTTAAGATCATCATACTCACAATTAGAGAAAAAAGAGAGTCTTGATTTGCTTTAGAGTTGAGTAGAATTAGGGTTTTGATTAGCTTTTCTTCCTTCTTAGTTGGCGGCGGCTAGACTGAGTTCCATGGCGGCGGTATGACGGTGGCTATTCTATTTTTCATGTGAATTAGAGTGAGAGACTACCTAGTTATTTATAGAGTTTAGGATTTATTTAGACCGTCAGATCAACTCAGAACTAAACTGAACCATTAAACTTGCCAACTCAGCCCTAAAGACACATCAGCAGCTCAAGATTGGGCTCAGTCAAACCCTAGCCGACTGGACCAGGTCGACACCCAGGTCGACTGCCCAGTCGACTCCCCAGTCGACCTGGGGGGGGGTGTCGACTGCCCAGTCGACTCTCCATTCGACCTGGGGTGCTGGGCGGGAATTTTCCTGCCTAGCCTGTTTGACTTCGAATTTTGAATTTTGAATTTTCTGAAATCTGTTTTGAATTTTCGGAAACTTCTGATGGCCATAACTTCTTCATACGAAGTCCAATTCACGCAAACTCAGACTCTATTTCAACCAGAATTCCGAGACGAACACAATGGCGCAACCCGTTTCCCACAATTCTCACGTCTGGGATTAGTTATTCTTTAATTTGTGAATATTAATATTAACAGAATTACGGGGTGTTACAAAAATGAACCAGGTGTATTTATTAAAACTAATGTTTGGTTAAATATTCAAATCAAATTTTCTTATATAAATAAATTTCAATGCTTATGGATGGTTATGAAGTTAAACCTTACATAAATAAATATACTCAAAATCAAAAAATTTATTCAATTCCAAACTTGTTTCAATTTCTAAAAGTCCAAAACAAATTCTACAATATTTCCAAAATCCTTTTGTTATAAAATCGTGACTTATATTTCAAATTATTCAAATATCAAAATTCATAATTTACTCTTACATTTTTATTTATTTAAACTAAATAATCGTCATTTATATGTGAAGGAGGTTTAAATCGATTACCCATATATCCCACAATCATGATGTATGATACAACAAAATCAGTCCATATGAACACAACATTGAAAAATTTAAAACAATCATCAAAGTTGTGTGCAAACGTCACGGTAAATAACGCTTAGTGTTTTGTGTTCCTAACTTACACAAACCATCCATTCAAATAATCAAAACAATGGCAACCATGCATAAGCAAACGGTGTTCATCGCTAGTTGAAATTTATTATTCCTACTCATTTTAAAAATAAATAAATTTAAGTGTTTTCACCGGTATTGCATTCCAAATCTCTACCAACGACGTTAGGTAACCACGTTTCCTTCCTTCAAATGCTCAAGCTGTCCATGCATCTCCTATTTGCCAACATTTCTTCAATTTTTTTTCAAGTATAAATGAAATACATGTTCGTGCCCGGTAAGCAAACGAGGCTTCATGCTCCACCGCAACCAAATGGGTTGTTTGCTTATGTTCAAATCTATGTGCCTTGTATATATACACGCTTAGCATCTCCAATATAGCCAAAATCTCCAATGATTATCATCACCCTTCTTTAACCTTTAAGCTCTTCCTCAACACAAGCATGCATAGATATACATTAGACGTCGATTTCCTTTATTCTTTACTATCCTTCAATATTAAACTGTCGCTCCTCTACCCAATTTCTAAACATCAACAAGAATGCATGCAAACCCAACCTTCCACGTGCACAACTCGAGGTACCAACAGCAAAACCGAAACCAAATACGGTTCGTACTCACATATATATATGTAAATACACATATACTCAACTATACGTATGGAGCAAGGCTGGTATTCGTGTCACGACGGACGGAAGGCGGGACATCGGAGCGGTGAGGTTTGAGGTAAAAAGCCAAACATGTTTCTCGGAGAAGACGGGAAGTGTAAGGACCTTGGAGTGACATTATACACTGACCGGAGCTGGCTTGGCGAGGGAAGGAAAGTCGACGGGGAAAACCAATGAGGAGGTGCTCAAACTATGGTAAGGCGAAGATTGTTAAAGGAAAAAAAACAACTATTGTGCGGTCTGTCACTGAGCGGAGCTGGAACAAGGTAGCTGTTGTGCTTGGGAAAGGAAAGGCAGAGTGTAACAAGGAAAGTTGGACTGTTTGAAGCGTAGGGGGAAGCAACTAGGTGGCCGGAAGCCTGCCGGTGGTGGTGGAGTGGTAACACGGCGGGGGCGGATAAAAGAAAGATGAAAGTTTAAATGAAGCGGCAAAGTGTGAAGGGAAAAAGCAAAGATGGATTGACCGACCTGGGTGTAGTAGCAAGAAAGGAGAGAGAAGGAATAGGAGGGGAAACCAAGGGTTGTGAGGTGGATTGCCAACAGAGGTGGCGTGCAAGCAAGGAGGACCCGTGCTTGCGGAGAGAGGCGGAGCAGCTATCGAACATCAGAGTGGTGGTGCATGCAGGATTCGATGGAAGAAAAGGAGCTAGACGCCGAAAAAAAGGGTGCGACACTTTTTGAAGAGGTGGAGCTGAGCGTTGAGGTAGCGTGATGGAGTGGCGGTGGAACTGAAAGTTGGTGAGAGGTGAATATGGGCGTGGTGTTAGAGACGAAGTGGAAGTGCCGAGAGCAACAAAGAGGAGTGGCTACTATACTTAGCAAGGAGAGAAGCGATGGTGATTTTAGCCCATCACGGTTTGTTGTTATTTCCTTTTTTTATTATTATTATTATTTTCTGAGAACTGTAGAAACTGGGTACGAAAAGAGAATGGAATAGGAAGAAGAAAGAGAGTGCGTGAAGGAAAATTTGGGTGTGAGTGAGAAGAAGAAAAGTTTCGTTGTTTTTATAATATACGCGATAGGGACAATAGAAGAAAAGGAAAGCACACGTGGTACCCAGTTCTTACTGTTCAAAATATTTAATTTGTATACAATATTGCTTCTTCTGTTCATGAACAATTCTCAATCTTTGAACACTATTTCTAAAATCTTTGTATTTATATGACATGATTTTGATCATATTTGTATCAAATACTATCTTGCCATATCTTTAGACTATTTTTTTTCAAGATATTGTTGTGGGCAATACGAATTAAAAAAAGTAACTGGTTTATTGTTCATAAACGGTATATGAACGTAAAATGCGAACTGACAAATAGCATTGTTAATGTAAATTAATTTCAATTGATAATGAAAAATATACAAATTGATTGCACATTTATTCCTTTTCTTTTATTACTCATTCCTTACATAAATATATATTATATTTTATTTAATTACACCGTTTATACTTCAAAAATCATTCCTTGTTCTTAATTACATTAATTGCGTTATAAATAGCACCGTTTTAGCAGTTTGTTTGGAACAAAATAAATCACTAATTGAAATAAACTTATATTCAGAAACTAATCTAACATTTATTGCACCATTAATACTTATGTTTTGATGGTTTTGACGATATTTTACTACACAATAAATTCCTTATTTAACTAATAAAAATCAAACTGCGCGCTTTATTTCAAAGTTGACATTTATTTCCATCATTATATTTCTACACAATTTTTTTTGTAATAATGTTATTCTGGTAAAGTTTAAATTGATATTTTATTTGCAAATGCAATTTCATGTGAATAAAAGTTCAAGTTCACATTTGAACATGTATTTACCTTCTTAACCGAATCACAAAATTAGTATTAAATCCATTCCTTAATTAAAATAAATTAACTATGGTGATAATGCTCGTTTCACAAACAACAAAGGAATCCTAACGTTTTATATTTACTTAATGATTTGATTTGAAATGATTAAATCTTAAAGATGTTTTATGCTGCAACTACATTCTTCGTTCAGATCAATAATTTGTTTCTTAACGCAATTCCAAATTTATTTCGAAGTTGATTCGGTTTCACCATCATGTCACTACCCAAATTTGGTCAAATGTTAGTTCTAGCAAAATGTTCAAACTGAGATTGTATTTACAATACACTTCCATCTAAAATTGAATGCTACGCTCAACTAAAAAGTACAAGTTCTCCTTTACATTTCAAATATATATTTATCTTCCTTAATAATTCACAAAAAAGTTAATTAAGTTAAAATTCTTGTTTCCGAAATGTTCATATTACATTGAGCTGAGGAGCTTTAACGTTAAAGGTCAAAATAGGTTAAAAATGTAAGTCTTGTTTTAAAAATGTTTATAAATTCTCGGCCAAAGTTTACTTAAGTTTGTTAAAAATAGATAAAATCCAAGTAGAATTAATTATTTTACATTATATTAGATCTCAATTTTATTTATTTCAAAATTTCTAGTTCGTTACAGCCTCCCCACTTAAGGCTTTTCATCTTCGAAAAGGAGAGTTGTAAAATTTGCTTAAGTAAAATAAATCTCATTTATAAATTTATTAGGGACAGCTTTATTAAATTAAAATACTTTACGACTTTTACTAAGCTTGAAATTTAATCAAAAGTTTCCAAATAAATTAATACCAAATTTATTATACAGTTAAATCGGCTAAAACTTCTCATCTCAAATTATTATTTAAGCAAAACTTAAATTATTGCAAAAAATTTAAATAAGGAATTATCTATAAATATATAAAATAATCTAAGAAAAAGCAGTTTAAATGATAAAGTTACTTTGTAATAAGTTGTTTTGGTTAAAATAGATTTTATAAAAATTCAAAAGGTTTAACATATGGTAAATTAAAATAAAATGGTAAGATATAAGAAAATTAGTAATTTGGTTAAAAGTAAATAATACAATAGCAGGCTAATATGTAAATAGATAACTACAAGTACAATTACAAAATATAGTAGTTTAGCGAGACGATTAGATAAGTTAAATTAAAGTGTCATATAAATTACTTTGATTCCAAACATTATTTCAAAATAGTTCGAGACAAATTTGATTCTAAATTCTTTACCCAATCAATGTAGGATTTTATATTCATCCTTATTTCAAATATCAAAGCTTGTTTAAAGAAAATTCTTCATTATTCGATTGGTCGGAAAAGTTACTCAAACCATTTTTCAAAAATATCATCATGCTTCCGCTGCGCTACTTTGATTCGTCATATTCATATTTTAAACAATTTGCTCCAAAATGTTAATTAAAATTCCGGAGTCAAACCTTCAAGATTAACATTTCAAAAAAATCCAAATTTTCCTTACAGAGGTTAAATTCTATATTCATACCATTTTCAACGCAAAGCTTATTTGTTAAAGTTCTATTAACATAAGGTTTTAGACAAATCAAGATTTCCAACTTCGAATCAGACCTCGGTTTTGTTTAATGTATGGCACAAGGAGTTATATATACATAAAGTAAGTCAAATCCCATGTGTTCAACTCAAGTAGGGATGAATACAATTTTAATATCAAACGAGCATCAAAAGTATGATGGTCAAAACAGAAGGTTAGAATTCAAACGATGGAACTAACTAGGCCAAGATAGGAACGTCGAGTGCTTCTAAGGATATGATTATAGATAGTTCAATTAGGGTGCTTTATCTCTTACTTTAATATTTCGTCTTCCTTTGCATTATAATGATTATTTGTTAAATAGTTCCATACAATTTCAATAGGGAAGAGCAGTTTCTGCCCCCACTTAGATATTTGTTACACTTTGATTAACTACCCTTGTCAAAAATTTGAACTAGGGTGAATTTTTCTTCTAAAATACATCCTTTCATTTATTGACAAATAGTTTGATTTACACTTAACAATTCCTGTTCAAATTAGTTTATCAAGATGGTTTATTAAAATTTATCCAAACACTTGTCTAAAGTATTCCTTGACGTTTCAATCAGAATCATTTAGTCATCCCACCTTCAAAACTTGAAAATAAATGTCTGATGATGATCGATCGATCAACAGAACTATCCTCAAGTGACTAAGGTGTGATTCTAAATCTATTTAGTATACATGTAAGACTTTGTACATACACGGGCCCTACGTATATTCAAAATCTTCATATGTACTAATAGTCCAATTGCAACTCAAATAAAATACTCGAAAATTTCTTGTTTCGAATTGTAATTCAAATTAATTTACTTAGTTTCAAAATAATTTGGAGTTTCAAAATATGCTCTCTCAATTAAAATATTCCGAGATTTCATTCTAGGGCGTTCCTAACCCTATCTCTAATGAGATATTATAACTCCGATGAGTTCTATCTCTTGTTCAAGATATGTCGTACCGTAGCTTTGTACTGTAACGATCCATCTTTTTGCTTGGTTTTTCGCCGTTAATTAAACCAACTTAAACCGGACATAAAGGCGGATTGTTATGGGTTTTAACATATACTTAAAAAAATAACAGAACTTTTCATTTCATAATACAAATGTTACATCGTAGTTACATAGAATATTAGAGTTACAACATAATACACAGCAGAAAAGCGATATACTCTCAGCATAAGATTCAAAATGATATGGCGGAAGATCCAACTTAAGCTCAAAGCTCAAACCATGTTCGCGCTACGACTAGCAAGCAGGGGTGCTCCAAATCTTGCTCCAAGGGTCTATAACTGTAAAACTAAACGACTAGCTGCCCGTGTGAAAATTAGTGGGCACCCAGAGTTTAGGAATGAACAATAAACTCCAGGTCAGTCATGGGACTGGTGTGAGAACATAAAACAGTTATTTGCTTTAGGGTTTATTTTAAAGTATGCAATGGGAAATTCAGCGGTTTGTTTGGAACAAAATAAATCACTAATTGAAATAAACTAATATTTGGAAACTAATCTAACATTTATTGCACCATTAATACTTATGTTTTGATGGTTTTGACGATATTTTACTACACAATAAATTCCTTGTTCAACTAATAAAATTTAATCTGCGCGCTTTATTTCAAAGTTGACATTTATTTCCATCGTTATATTTCAACACAATTTTTTTTTAATAATGTTATTCTGGTAAAGTTTAAATTGAGATTTTATTTGCAAATGCAATTTCATGTGAATAAAAGTTCAAGTTCACATTTGAACATATATTTCCCTTCTTAACCGAATCACAAAATTAGTATTAAATCCATTCCTTAATTAAAATAAATTAACTACGGTGATATTTCTCGTTTCACAAACAACAAAGGAATCCTAACGTTTTATGTTTACTTAATGATTTGATTTGAAATCATTAAGTCTTAAAGATGTTTTATGCTGCAGCTACATTCTTCGTTCAGATCAATAATTTGTTTCTTAACGCAATTCCAAAATTTATTTCGACATTGATTCTGTCTCACCGTCATGTCACAACCCAAATTTGATCAAATGTTAGTTCTAGCAAAATGTTCAGACTGAGATTGTAACTACAATGCACTTCTGTCTAAAATTGAATGCTACGCTCAACCAAAAAGTACAAGTTCTCCTTTGCATTTCAAATATATATTTACCTTCCTTAATAATTCACAAATAAATTAATTAAGTTAAAATTCTTGTTTCCAAAATGTTCATATTACATTCAGTTGAGGAACTTTAACGTTAAAGGTCGAAACAGGTTACAAATGTAAGTCTTGTTTTAAAAATGTTTATAAATTCTCGTCCAAAGTTTACTTAAGTTTGTCAAAAATAGATAAAATCCAAGTAGAATTATTTATTTTAGGTAAGATCTCAATTTTATTTATTTCAAAATTTCTAGGTCGTTACAAGAGAGAAATGTTGTTTATTCACAGTTGGAAGGAGTAATCTCCAATGAGTCGAAAGCTATAAACTCAATTATCAGGAGAGTTTGAAGGCTTCTGAAAAAGCTAATGATTAAGGCTTTGATTTCAGTCTGGAATACACTGGCCGTAACTGTCTGGTAAGAATTGCACCAGCTGAATTGTTTATCAGACCCACTGACAAATTGCCTCAAATGCATTGCCAGATGATTTGCTCATTGGACTTTTAAAACCGTAGCCTCTACTTTGGTTTTCATCTCTGATGCATGACCTATCAAAACAGATCATATCAAGATGTCTGTCCAATGGTACCGTCTTCATGATCTCATCCACAAATGTGTTTGTTAGTTCATCAATTTTCTGCTTTATTCATAATAAGCTCTAATGCCATCCCAACTTATAGTTGGCAAAACTTTTTTGTTGTTATCCTAAGATTGTATAGCTACAATTTGATGCAATTTAAACATCAGAAAGCATGATCATTCCCTACTCATTCATTTTTGGAAACCTTCATTTCCAAAGTTCTTTGAAAAGTAACTGTAATCTAATTAATGGGTTTAAAACCATAATCTAATGAAACGAATGCAAATAAAACCATAATGTGGTCAATTTCTCCAATATTCAAGAAGTGGTGAAAACAAATTAAACACATCACACTATAAAATTAAACAAATTTTCATGTAAAGTGAATGAAATTGAGCAACAATTTTTGACGATTATATCCAAACTAAAACCCATAAAAACATGGGAAAATACAGGCCAACCAAATGTAAGCACCTGAACAAAAAAAACATGAAATTTCAAATCAAATAGAAGAAATGTACAGAAATACACTTACCCAGACCCTCTGTTGCCATACTTTAACTCAATCTAGTAAACAAACATCAATTCAAGCTTTTTATTTCAATATACCTTTGAAATATAAGACAACATAAAGAAATAAAATTGTGAATCTTCAGACCGGCAATAACATGAAAGAAGAATCAACACATTTCAAATATCATTAGCGAAAGAAAGGAAATTATGTATTAAGTAGTAGAGCACAATTGGAAAAGGTTTTTTTTGGTGTATGTGTTTTGGCTTTTGAGTAGTACAATATGAGTTTAAACTACAGTAAAAGAAAAACAAATAACGTGTATTACCTTAAACACACGATGGAAGAGAAAAGAAACAAAAGTCAAGTTGACAATGAAGAAGAAGTTAAGATACGTTAGTTTGTAATAAATAACATCAACTCCCATTGGTCTTTCAGTTTAGTAATGTATTAAAGTCTACAGTATGTAGATGGTCTCAATGATACAATGATGTCAATTTTTTTGATACTAAACATACCAAAATTGATAATATTGCCATCGAATTAAAAATGGAAATGATCTTTAATTTTTGGAGTTACTTTAAACGACAACACTACCATGCCTAAGTTAATGAATTTAGTTACAAAAACGAATTAAACTAATATAATTAATACCATAATGTGGTTAATTTTCTCAATAGGTATGCAAAAATGAAAGCAAATTAAACACAGAAATGTACAATCTGCATATAAAGTGGGCGAAAATAAGTAATAGTCATTGATAATTAAATTCAAACAAAAACTCATGGAAACATAGGAGAATTGTGATAATGAAATCATGAAGGCCAACATGAAGTAAGGATTTGAACAAAAAAGAAATAAATATCAAATTAAATAGAAAATTAGACAGAATTTACAGTTACCTAAACTCTATATTCCCATACTTGTCTTTTAAACAAACATAAATCTGAGTTTTCTACCTCAAAATATCATCAAAATATAAACCGACAAAAAAGAATAGCAATGTGAATTTTTCGTTTAATGATAATTTTAGGGTGCTACTATTCACACCCCGCTTTACACCAGCCACCTTTCTAAATTTAATACAAATAATTATTTTTCATATTCTTCTGGCCACCATTTATAATTCTTTCACTCAGTTATTCACCACTGTACATCTCCTACGAAAAACATGTGCTTCTCTGCAATTTTAAACTCTAAACCTAACAAAATCATATATTCTTTTATGCTTAATAGAAATGGAAAATGAAGATAAAAAAGATGTTTGAATTGATTGACTTTTGTTGTTTTCTATTATGTTATAGAACATGTTGTTAGGGTTTTACTAGTGGTTAGGGTTTTCCTTTGCATTTTAGGATATTTTTCCGCTCTGTTGGAAATTTCAAGTTTGGTGGACATTAAATTTGACGACGTTGTAATAAAGAATGACAATATAAGTTTTGACTTGTAGGTTTTTATCCGTATAACTTATGTATCTTCTTTTGCAAATTAATACATTAACTTTTTTGTCGTTTGATAGATGGAGTATTTGAATGATGATAAATTGGACGACAAAATGATGGTTGTGATAATATGATGCAAGATGTTCGATTAAATGACTCAGAAGACATAAATGTGTGATGTAAGTGAGGAAGGAAGCGTTCGTGCAGAGGAAGATGCTGGTGGCCTCTCTATTTTTAGGTTATTAATTTTGATGTTGGCTAGCAGAGGAAATCAGAAATATTTGGGGTGTTTTGGTGGCCAGATGTGTAAATCGGTGTGTAAATAGTAGCACAATAATTTTAAAGGAAATCTGCTTATTTCAAATGCCATTGGAAAAAAGGAAAACTTACCTGAAATCAGAACAAAATGGAAAATTTTCATTGATGATTACACCGTGCTATAATTAATAGATTTTAATTCCAAAATATAATTAAATCAATGTAATTATACCATGTTGTGGTTAATTTTTCTCAATAGTCGGTCATGCTAACTTGAAAGCAAGTTAAACACGTAGAATTATACGATTTACATACAAATGGATGAAAATGGGTAACTGATGATTAAAGCTGATCAAAAAACTTATGGAAACGTAAAGAGTATATTTGTTAATGAAATCAAGAAGGGTGACATAAAGTAAGTGTTTAAAGTTTAAACTAAAAAACATAAATTCAAATAAATAGAAAACATATTGAATTAAATGTTCCCAAACTGTGTGTGGCCTTACTTGTCTTGTAAACAAATATAAATCTAAGCTTTCTACATCATATATCATTGAAGTATAGGACAGTATAAAGGAATAACATCGTGAATTTCCAGTTTAATGATAATGTTGAAGAATATTTGTATATTTCTTGCCATTGGGAAAAGAAAAACTTATCTGAAAGCAAACAAAGAAGGTAATTTTGATAGATTAATTTACCATGTTCTAATTAATGGATTTAATTCCAAAATCTAATTAATACCATGAAAAGGTTAGTTTTATCAATAGTCAAACAAACCTGAAAGCAAATTAAGCACAAAAATGTGCAATCTACATATAGTGGATGAAAATAGGTAATAATTTTCGTCAGTTAAATCCAAACAACGCCTTATAGAAACATAAGAGAATATATGTTAATGAAATCATAAAGGCCAACATAAAGTAGGCAGTTAAACAAAAAAAGATAGATTTCAAATTAAATTGAAAATTAGACAGAATTATACTTACCAAATTCTCCAATTCCATACTTTTCTTGTAAATAAACATAAGTCTTAATTTTTTACCTCAAAATATCATCAAAATATAAACCAATAAAAAAGTAATAGCACTGTGAATTTTCAGTTCAACGATAATTCTAAAGGAAATCAGCTTATTTCAATTGCCACTGGGAAAAGAAAAACTTACTTGAAATCAGAACATAAAGGAAAATTTTCAATGATAATTATACCATGCTATACTTAATGGATTTTAATTCAAAAATATGATTAAACCAATGTAATTAATATCATGAGGTGGCTAGTTTTTCTCAACAGTCAGCCATGAAAACTGAAAGCAAGTTAAACACATAGAATTGTACAATTTTCATATAAGTGGAAGAAAATGGGCAACTGATGATTAAATCTGATCAAAACTTATGGAAGCGTAAATGAAATCAAGAAGGATAAAATAAGTAAGCGCTTGAACTAAAAAAACATAATTTTAAATACAGTGGAAAAATATATAGTATTACACTTACCAAAACTCCATGTTGCCATATTTGTCATGTAATCAAATAGAAATTTAAGCTTTCTACATGATATATCATTGAAGCATAGGACATTATAGAGGAGTAAAAACGTGAATGTCCAGTTTAACAATAACTTTGAAGAATTATGTATATTTCTTGTCATTGAAAAAAAAACATATTTGAAAGTAAATAAAAAGGGGAAATTTTGATAGATAATTTTACCATGATCTAATTAATGGATTTAATTCCAAAATTTATTTAAAACAATGTAATTAATACCATGAAGTGGTTAGTTTTATCAAATAGTCAAACAAACCTGAAAGAATAAAGGCTAATATAAAGTAAGCATTTAAAGAGAAAAGACAAATTTCAAATTAAATTGAAACATCAAAGAACTATACTTACACGAACTTTCTGTTGCCATACCTGTCATATATATACAAACATAAATCTAAGTTTTCCATCTCATTCATCATTTAAATATAAGATAATACGAAGAAATAGCATTGTGAGTTATCTATTTAACTATGATTTTAAAGAAAATATGCATATTTTAGTTGCTGATGGAATTAGGCAAAATTTATTTGAAATTAAACAAAAAGATGAGAAGGCATACCAAATCTCTCTAATGCCAACATTAGCTTGATTTGCTGTAGAATCCTATACACAACCTACTTGTTGTTCTCTTTAATTTTGGACCTGATTCCATCTTTATTCACTCCAGCAGTTTAGAAAGAGAGAACACAAACTTTATATTGCCATACCTGTCATGTATACAAAGATAAATCTAGGCTATTATTGGATTTCTTGGTCTGATGGATTGGTGCAAATAATATTGACAGTTAATACCTAGAATTGGTCATATGATTATTCTTGGAATTATATGGATGATATGATTCCTTTAAAATCAAGGATTATCAAAAGCTAATCCAAAGATCTTACCATATTTATCACCGTAGTGAAAACTGCAAATATGATTCAAAATTGATTTCAGTCCAAAAAAAATAAATAATAACATAAATAATAAATATTACTATTTATTAACTGAGCATTTTCTTTTAAAGGACAAACATTGCAAAAAAAGTGGTCAAAAGGATGGAAAGTTTCAAAATTAGGCATAAGTTCACATTTGCATTAAACATGGAATTCAGGGGGCCTACGATCCTTTTTCCACTTGCACTAACATTTGTCCTTCTCACTAATTTATAAACTTTTCATTCTTTTTACCAAAAAAATACTTAAGTTTGGACTTCTCACTATTTTCCACTTATTAACCAACGTTACACTTACGCAGTGGACTAATTTGGAACTATTTTTGATACTTGAAAAATATACGACAATAATAGTAGTGCAGAATATAATTTTAATACTTAATGCACTTTGTCGTTCACAAAAGTTGTATACTAGGTGTCGTTATTTATCATAAAATTGCAACAATTGTTTGATCAAATTAGTTATAAAGTATATTACAATGTAACGTATAGATCCAGAAGCATAGAACAAACTTTAAATTCAATCTAATTTTTGAAACATCTGTAAATGCTTACACAACATTACTAAATTATACTTGAAAGTATAGACTAAATATCAAAGTTTATTCAAGATTCAGTCTAGTATGAAGAAACTATGTATCATATGTTAGTCTGAATTACATCTTTGTAAATTGCTAACTTTGTACAAAGGTATCCATGTATAACTTTATTTTTTCACTCGTATTTTTCTGAAGAAAGAACTCCAAAAGTATAATAATTAAACAATTCTTAATGTATAGCAAGTAGAAAACACTTACCATATTACTAGTATTACCGCACAACGGTGGGAAAACCGACCGTTTAATTATACAATTTTTAAAAAGTATTATATTTTAAAATTAAATCGACAATAACATATTTGATTTAAAAATTTGTTGCATCTTTAAATTAATCTGTATAATATATACCAAAGGATATGGATATTACAGTAGAAATATGATATTTACTATAGATAAATATGATATTTACTATAGATCCGAAATAAAACAAATATTTTGAAAAAATGTTAAACATTAGATTTTGAGTCATTGACCTGGTGAAAACAATTCGATGGAAGATAGAGCCTTGGTAAAACGACCTGAATTCTGTTCCTCTCAAAATAAATTGGAAACAAGAAGTAAAATATTTTTAGGGGAAATTTTCAAAATTGCCGAAGCATTAGAAGAAGGGTATGAGGGTTTCAGATTTGAAAAAAATTCGGCAAGAATGAAATGATGTATATCTGTAGCAACGGAGAGAGAAACGGTGATTGTCTTGCACTGATTTGGCGGAGGAAGAATCGAGAGTGAGTATCGGCATAGCGAAGAGGACGAAAGCTACCTGTTTCACGCAAATCAGATTTTTTTAGCCGATTATAATTGGCTTTAGAGAGTTTAATTTTGGCCCTCTTACGGTAGGGAACCTCTGGCCCTCTTACGGTAGGGAACCTCCCTAACGGTCGATTAGATGAAATATGTTAGAATATAAACAAAATTATTCATAACTACTACTACGAACCTATGTTAAGCAAACATATTGCACCCCACAAACCAAAGAATCCACTATTTAATAGTTATTTGAGATTGAAAGCCCCTGTTTGTAGCCTGGACATATAGTCTGCTCCTATATAATAAGTTATGATAGTTACACTAGTCGGTCCACTATAAAAATGGAACGTAGTAGGTAGGAAAACTATCTATCTCTTGTACGTAACTATATTTATTATTTGTTATAATAAAAAATGTTATGAATCACTACAAAAACCAGTCGGCTATGCAAAAAAAAAAAAAAAAAAAAAAAACCTACTTGTTGGATTGTAACTTTTCTACATGATTTTAAACGACTGTTTTACATTTTGGTTAAGCTGCTTAAGCAGTCCAACTACTCTCTTAGTGTCGTTGAAAGTACAAACAGAGTGGTTTAAGTGTAACTTCCAGCCACAAATGACTTTAGATCGACTTGGAACCACGTTGCAATTGCACATCAATGATAACTTTATACTGAGTAAAATACGTAAACAGTTAAGTTATGGAACATACGATATTTTAAGCTTCCACGTACCTGCATTTCTAATGGAAAGTATTATTTCAAATGTAAAATTTCAACAACAACAACAACAAAGCCATATATCCCAAACAATTTGGAGTTGGCTAGATATGGAACCCAAAATTAAAATAAAATAAAATTAATAATGATGATAATAATATATATAAAGGGTTTAAAATAACCAAACAGATAAAAAGTCGTCTGATAAAGGGTTTTTAAAATAATAATTATAATAATAATAAGTAAAAAGGTTCAATAAAAGTGAAATAAAATCTAAAATAGTAATAAAAAGTAAAAAGGTTCAATAAACGTGAAATAAAATCTAAAATAATTAAAAACAAAAAACAAAAACCTAAGGTTCTGGTACATGGATTGCCAACTTCCATGCACTCCTATCAACTACCACCTCTACAGATAAACTCCAATATCTCTCTTTATAATTTCCTCCATGTCATTTTAGGTCGACCTCTACCTCTCTTTAGGCCTTCGGCGCGACCTATAATTCCAACATGCACAGATGCATCGTATGATCTACGTTGGATATGTCCAAACCATCTCAAGCGGTATTGGACTAACTTCTCTTCAGTAAGTGCAACTCCAAGTTTTTCCTGACTATGCAATTTCTAAATAAGATTAAATATCATATTCTTCGCACATGGGTAAGACAAAAATATTTTAATTGCACTAAGAAAATTAAAACACTTTTAAAATTATAGGCGTATTTTATTTACAAATGTTGTGAAACTTTATTACAATATCAAATACAAATAGTATTTTCGTAAATTAAAACTAAAATGATCTGTAAATATAATCATAATGTTTTGTGTACAATTTATAAAATTAAAATTAGAAATATACTCTGTGATACTCACATGAGATACATGTAAGGAAGAATAGTTTATGAAAACAATATCCCCACAATAACATGGTCAAATTGCACTAAACATTTTCATGAAAAATGTTAGAGATTGATTTATAATATTACAAATAATAAAGGTATTTTAAAGCTTGTTTATAACAAAGTTCAATTATGCAATGTGATATCAAATTATGGAAAACAATTCTTTTTTTATGTAACATTGAAACTAAAGCATGGGAAAGGTTGCATGGTGCTGATTTAACCTCTGAAAGAAGGGAACCAATACAGCTAAGCAAAGCTTACAAATATAAATCATCACTCCACATGACTGATACATTTACTATAGTGGCGCGTAAAATAAGCAAGCCTGAGAGAATTTAAATATGTTAATGGTTCAAATAAAAATGAAATAAATTAATAGTTTGGTAATATTGGTGAGATAAGATTCAAGGTTACAAAAAAGTGCACAGTACTAAATAGAACAGCACATGCAGAACAGAAAACAGTAATGTACTACGGGTATAATACAGTAGAAAAACAAATGAAAATGAGAAGAGGACCTTCTGCTGGAAACACTTCAAAATTCGGACATTGTTGAACTTTTAAAGGATTGTAACGTTGTTAGGATATTCATTTTCCTTGCACTGCTTTAACCTGTAGCAGTAGTATACCTAAAATAGTGGCCAGAATTAGCAAGTGAAACTGAAAATGGTACAGTAAAAGAAATTATAAGGCAGAAGCTAAGTCAATGGAGACTCTCTTGTTGAAAGCAAATGTAGACCTCAAAGAGCTAAGTAACATTCAGCTAATTAATAAAGAAGAAAACATAAGCCCACGACACAATTAAGAATATGGAAAACATCATTATTGTCCACGTAAATGTTAGGTAACCAAAGAATAAAGAAGAGCATTTGTAAAACTTTGAACAGTGATAGAAAATCTAACTAAATAAATAAGCACCAAACAATGATACCATGAATTTATTTCCTTATTCAATTGTGGCAGGGGAAAAAATGACAGTATTACATATCATAGGTAAGGCTATGATTTGCAAAAAAAAAAAAAAGGAAAAAAATGATATGTTTTGTATTATGCTTATTCACTCACTCATTTGAGGAAAAATGAATTAAACAAAGACGTTTTCTAGAAGAATGATAATAATTTCAGTTAAAGGGGTATATAGAATCAAATATTAAGATTGTATTTCATTATATAACATAAAAAGCAGAAACCTTGATGGCAAATGACATTATGTGCGTATATTTGCAAAGAACAATATATGAAGCAAATCAAATAATAGAAGAACAAAAATTTAAACAATAAATCAAAATGTTATGACTTCTTGAATTTATCGCACATGGAATCTATTTAAGTCAATTCATGAGGTTGAACTAAGCTGCTACGCATGACTGTTTTATAAATGCCAAATTTTTGGAAAAATAATTAAGTAAAAATTTGGATATGTAACGATATTCTTACATATCTAAAAGATACGCAGTTACTTGTTAACACATGAAGATACCGCAAATAAATTTTGATTCTAAAAAGCTCGCCAAAGCAGACTGTCTTGGGTACTCATCAGTGTCAGGCTGAAGCAAATGAAGAGCCACCATAATCAACAGCAAGTGGAAGAAACAACAATTGAACATAGGAATAATTATAATTTCCAGCATAATCTAAAAAGCAGATGGAATCAATAGAAATAATTAATTCACCAAAATAAATCCATTATACAGTAATTTAATCTTTTAAGCCAAGTACAGTATGGTAAGAACTATCATACTGGTACTATATTTAGAAATATAGACATCACCAAGTAAACGAAATAGGCACGGCATAGCATCAGCTTGACATGAAATAAACAAACGGACCGAAAAAGGACAACTAATGCACATTAAATTGAATCCTGTATGTGGTGACAAATAAATAATAATTAAGAAAAGATGATAGTCTAACAACAATTTATGAAATATCTTTCCTCATCGGTTTTCATTCTAGCATTATTGAGTAACTAATTAGTCAATATATTATTGTCCATGCTAATATAAATTGATTCCTAAATATACAAATTAGAAAAATATGATAACCAACCATGAATCATGAAATTTATTTCCACTTTGGTCTTCATTTAATATGGTAACAACACCCAATTAATTAGTATATTATTGGTGTGCTATTAATTCAGTTCTTTCAAATTTTATACATGTCTACTTTCAAATGGGAAATACATGCACAACATGATTCTATGATTGGGAACTCATACTACGAATTAAAAGTATCATTTTTCTATGATTAGCTTTCTACAAAAAAGATTCCTTTTTTCCTTTTATATTATAAAAGATAACGTCATTATATTGAGAAATTGTTCAAGTTATTTTATTAGTAACCATTTCTCATAAGTGGAAAATAGGCATAAGGACAAACTTTGAAGAAAATTTAGCCTAAAGGACGCCAAATTTTAATTTTAGGCAGAAGGACAAACTTTGAAAAAAATTAGGCTGAAAGAAAATGCTAAATATAACTAGCATTTTGTGCAGTATAAAATCGAATAATGCTAGTTACAACTAGCATTTTCGTATAGTGTAAAAAACTGAATATAATGCTAATTATATTTAGCATTTTCCTTCAGCTTAATTTTGTTCAAAGTTTGTCCTTCAGATTAAAAATAAAACTTGGCGTCCTTTAGCCTATTTTTTTTTTAGCAAAGTTTGTCTTTCTCCCTAATTACCCCTTCTCATAATCTCACGTATACTTTTCTTTTTTCTTAACCTTATAAAAATGATACTTCACACTCATATATGAAAATTTTGGTTGTAAAATGAAATAAAAAGTGATAAGGACCCTTAATGCAATGATACATACTTGAATGGACGCACACACACACAAATATATATATATATATATATATATATATGTATGTATGTATGTATATGTATCTGTATATATATTCAAAAATATATAGACATAGTGGTAACGTAAATACATCCTTTAACAATAACCATAAAAGGTAACTATATGTAACTGTAAAGAAATGTGATGTCATATTGCAAGCAGAATAAATGAAATTAGAAATTAATATGCCAAAGCACTACGATTCTTGAGCTAACTGAGTAGAATGCATACTTTATAAATGTAATAAAGAACATAACAATGCGCTTATACAATGAAAATTCTAAAAAGGCCTACTTTAAGAGTTAATGATTTTTTCGGCAACTGATTGTAATAAGCATTAAGACAAAAGGTTATCATTGTAAATGGCATATAAAAACATAACTGTAAATAATCATTAGTTAATAAAACTGAAAATTGGAACTACATAATTTATCACCAAATTGGAACACAGAAGGAAAAAAAGTTTTAAGATTACGAGCATGAAGGTTTTTATTATGTTTATTTACAGAAATGGCGGTGAACGCATAGTTAAAGTCTCTTTAACATAGATGTCAAAACACTCCTTTAGGCATCTAAAATCATCTGTAAAAGTGTTTGTGCATCTTAAATTTATATCTGTGCTCATAATTCATTTAGTTAAAAATGTCTTGTGTCATCACTTTGTTGCATAAGTAAAAAACTAAGCGTGCTTTTTTTTTCTGGATAGAGTTCTAATGGAAATGATTTTCAAAATATCTCGAAGTAGTTACAATGCATTAAAATTTTGAAAAAAAAAAAAAACAGATAATTTCTCTTGCTGGTGCTCATAACTAAAACCATGTCTTATATTTTAAGCAGGGAGTCTGCAGGACATCTAACAGACTTAGACATCTCGATGAATCAGCAAATGCAAACGCGGATATGTTAGCTATATCATTTGTGTTCAAGATAACAGATATTGTACGTAGTCTACCCATATTATGAAGATGTATTTTCTGTGATAAATGTATTTGCATCGCATATGCCATTATGACAATGTTTGCATGCTTCTTTAATCATAATTGACCATATTATTTTAAATCCTCATATTACTTTTCGTAACCATTTCCCTTACTACACTAAATATGATTATCATTAAAATAAAAATACAACTTGGTAAAAAATGCATTTTTGATGGGGAAACCTTTTAACTACCCATAGTATAGTCCACTAACTAAGTAAAATAAAATTTAGATATTTAACGTGCATGTGTGTATGTCCCTTTTTTTATGCGGGGTTTAGAAGGGAGGGGGTCTGTGCATAAGTGAAATTTTGCATAATTAGATAAAAACATGTAAGATTCCGAGGACCGTACAAATAGTAGTGCAACACATCAAGCATAGAAAATGTAAATAAGTAGCCATTATGGAGAGAATTTCTAAGCAAAATACCTTAACAGTAGGACTGATTAAAAAATTAGAGAATTTGAGCAATAATGTATCAGCTAAAAATTAGAGAATTTGAGCAAATTGTGCATTGAACCGATTAAAAAAAATCGTTTCTATTCTAAATCTTTTCGCTTCTATTCTAAATCCATTGCCAACATAGGGTAAGCTATTGGCAAACGATGGATCTAACGCAACATAGATTAAATCTTCGAAATAAGAAGAAAAAAAAAACGATAATATAGAATATCTCCAGGATTCAAAGATCTAAATTAAGTGATTGAAATAGGAATATGAAAGATTAAAATGGTGTGATAAATCGAATGATACCTGAAATTCAAAAAAATAGTAGCTCTGATAATGTTGCAGTGAGATTTGGGATATTCTGATGATGAACTTCACAGCAAATATTGATTAAAGCAGATAAAAGGAAAATTTTGCGGCGAGATTTGGGAATAAGGTAAGTGGAAGACGCGAAGGATTTCAATTTTACACGGATGAGAAAACCCTACGCGAAACATGGAGAGGAGAGGAATTTCGTGATGAGAAAGAGTCGGAGATAAATAGATTCGAGGAAGAAAGGAAAAAAGGAAATGTCTACTATGCGGAAATGATGCCGAAATTTATTGGCACAGACAATTTTATTTTGGCCCTCTTACAGTAGAGAAACCTCCCTAACGGTCGGTTTGATAAAGATATAATGATAGTTCAACCAATCTCTACTATTCGCAAACGTCAAATAGTCTGTTTAACTTAAAGGGTCAATAATTAGCAAGCCTTTCATCATTAGCATGAAATATTATTGGAATTCATTTCCATACTTTACTTAATCAAAGAGCAGTGGCATATTATGAGTTTTCTATTTAGAGAAAGTATGGAAAGTTACTTAGTTTATATGCAAAATCCATTTATGACCTATCGAATATTAAGAACAATCTTCAAATAGGAGGAGAAGAAATAAAATATTCAAATGTTGCAGGGTAATGATGAAGAATTAAATCATGAAAATATCAAAGGTTAAATTTACCATATGTTCCCAAAGACATGTTTACATAACTGCTATTTGCAATCTACATGAAAACCAGTGGATTTAAAGATAGGCCTCTCCAATCTGGGACTATGCAATCAAAATTCACGTGTTAAAATCAGTTTTGAATGGCAAAAGCAAGAGAACAAAAATAGGTTGTATACGTACCTTTATACTAGGGGACATAAATTGAAATTTACAACTCAATTCGATCGGCTACTGATAGTTCGAATCCAACTTCAAACCCTAGATCTACTTTGTGACGATCCCAAAACCCCGTGACACGGTGTTAAGGATAATCATTGGAATATAACACATTAATCATCATTAGCAGATCACAGATAATAGCATAAACAGAAAATAGAATAATTTACACACATATGACAGCGGAATCATATAGATATCATCACATCAGAGAAGCACAGTACAGGGTACAACTTAGTGCATAATGATACATAGTCAGTCACCATCGCCTGAAGCGGAATCATACATAAAGAGTACTCAAAATAAATATCAGTCTACATCGCCAATGGCGGAATCATAATATAGATACAATAATGGCGGAGAAAATCCGAGTCAGCACGGTGTAGTCAAGCCTCGCCATGAGCCAAAAGGTGCGTCAGAAACCTGTAACTAGGCTGCCCGTGTGAAAATGAGGGCACCCGAGTTTGCAAGGTGAAACAAACTACGAGTCAGTCATGGGACTGGTATGAGAAATCTACTCAACTTATTAACAACAATAATAAGGCAAATCAAAGGACCACGCCACTTTCGCGGAACGGGTTTACTCCAATGAGTGCTAGTGCATGAAATAAAGTAAACGATTAAATCAACGCAATGCTTTCTATAAAATGAAGCCATTATAAGACTCAGGTCCCATCACACAATGCAACGCAAGCCGGAGGATAGAGTTTTACCTTATAATGGCCAAAAATGCTTCATACGTATAAAACAAAAGTGTTTGATATTATTACTAGTGCATATATGTTTCAAAAGAAAATTCAATCATAAATATCAATCCTAGACGGCATGGGTACCATATATCATGTCGCCATACTAGTAATACAATCACATTCGCATATTTCGTATTGGAAATTGGATTCCTTCATGAGTCGAGGCAAGGGGCAAGTTCCTCTCCGATTCGAGACACTCTAGCAAATGTCCCAGGACCCCACTGTGATCCTTGGATCTTCAGGGCCAGTCCTCTCTTACTTTTGAGGATTAATTATTCCTGAACACACGTTTCCCGGTCCTTACAGACCTATATCGAGGCGCCTCGCATTCCAACAACCACACAGGTGAAAAGTATATATAATGTCAGGGCTGGTAGGTCACTGACACCACCTTAGCTAGAAAGAAACGTCGCGCTCTCCCTACAGTCACTCTCCCGTTTTTGACTCATACCGAGGTGTGAGGCTCGCGAATTCATGTCATACACAAAGCTACATCACACAGACCATGCTTTGATCATCAACCACAAGACTTTGCTTTGCAACAGAAGCCTTGATCATATGCCACTTAGGCGTGCCACACAGGCAATCCACTCCATGCGACTGATTTCTGTCAATACATAACCTCTGAGCTTGTACGTCTCAGAGAAGGGCGTTAAGCAAGAGAATAAATTCTCCGCCGCCAAACAGATATATATTTAACAGAGATCAATCAACACATAACAAAATCCAATGTAAGACACACAGTCCATTTACAAGTCCGTTCTGGGTCTGAACGAAACCGGAGGCACCAATTCCTCGCATATCCGTACAATCAACAGTATGTTTGGACGGCTACTACTTCAATTCCTTCATGGTAGCTACTCCAATCACGAGCATCAGTAGCGCCCATCCATCCAATGTGGAGATCGTCGGTCTTCAGCCGTCTTCGACTCTTCGACTTCTCAACGTCGATCGATTATTTGAAATGAGATAAACTCGGCCTTTTCAAATAAACCACGTATATTTAGATTTTCAAATCAATTAATCACATGGTTGGACTATTCAACATTCACATTTCAGTTATTTAGTTATAATTTTCATGTCAAATACATTCAACCATCACATATCAAGCAAACACAACAAAATTGGTTTATTTCCACTCTACATCGTCTATAGAATTTTATAACGATATATCGCCATTTTTATTTAATTTAAAACGGCCATATTTAATTAAACGACGTTTCAGGTCGTGTCGATGCACTGGCGCTGCTTTTCACTAATTTTGTTTTACACATATCTGAAAATCTAACCGTTGGATCTTCACAAATTTTATATCATTAGGTAGGTCATTTCAAAACGAATCCAACGATTTCAGTTTTGGGAGAATCCGACGGTCGGATCTTCCACACTAGCCATTTGAAGTTACGATTTCAATTTACGAACTGCAGCGTCGTTATTCGATTTAATTTTAATTATATATATATATATATATATATAATCGTTTCTGGTGCTGTTTTTCTTCAGTTTTGAATTAAACATTCCAGACAATCCAACCGTCGGATCCTCACAAAGTTGGTGCCGTTGGAAAGATATTTCCAAGGCAAACCCAACGGTTGCGGTTTCAGGAAAATCCAATGGTCGGATTTCCCGCACTTGTCGTTTGAAATCACGGTTTCAAAACACGAATTGCACCGCCACGTTTCGTTTTAATTTTATTTATATTTATATATTTATATAAATATAGTTCATTCAAAAGTTCCTATACCGTTTTCACTTCAATTATTTCACTAACGCCTTTAAATTTCGGAAAATTTCACCATAACCTCCTTTGTACGGGAGGGTCTGGGAAAATTCCCAAATAGCCACACGGGCGTCTCATGTCAAAAAGAAAAAGAAAAAGCCAAGCGGCTAGCCAACAGGCTCATAAAATCATCACCCAAACAAAGCAGTAAATGTGTACCTATTTGTTGGGCGCAAAATTTTATTCCTCTTCTCTAGCCCCTTTGCTATAACCTGTTCAATAGATATGCATGTACATATATACAATTTCTATCACTTATCATTTTCCATTCAACTTCATATTTGATTTACTTTGGTTTAAAAACACCATTCATTCTAATGTTGCATGCATAGGCTAAAATCATATCATTAGCTAATTAATGTATATTCCAACTCATGCACATTTATTTGAACAAGTGGCTATTTTTAACACTTCACATTTCAAAGATGATAATTTTGGCGAACTAAAATAGATTTCAACACATGACTACTTTATTTAGTTCCTATGCATGTTAAAAATAATATTTCTTTCACAAATATTTATTTCAACGTCCGCATATCTCTAGCATATCACATATATGATAAAAATGATATTTTTACCATTTAAAATATTTATTCGACAAATGGATGTTTTCAACACTTCATAGTTTCAATAAAAATGTAATTTTTATTGTTCGATCTTTTTATTCAACACATGAACTTTTCTACTACACACACTTCTCAACACGTGAGCGTTTCCACACATGGGTATTTTATTTATGTTGTTCATATAAGAAAGATAGAATTTTTATTGTTGAAACTATTTATATATAAGGCGAATATTTTTCAAACTTCATATACATATAAAAATGTGATTTTTATTGTTTAGACACTTCATTCATTCACAAATGAATTTAACTTTCACACATCACTTTTCAACACACAAACATTTCCACACATGGATATAGTTTCAACATATGGTTTTAATTTCAACGCATGAAGATAATTTCAACATATGAAAATAATTATAACACACAAAGATTATTCAAAATTTCGGCAGCATAACGGCAGGGTAGTTAAAACCGGCACCGTCCCTAGTACGGCTCCTCGCTCTACCTTAAAACCTCGCGGTTTTTGACAGTGGAGATTCATGCATCTAATTCGCACGCAGGCGGCATGTTTATTTTTATTTCCACAAATATTTCCAATTCATTTCAATCACCAATGGGTATTTTTTAACCACAACCAAACAATATCAACCACAAACAATTATTCAACCATTCGTATTTTTCATCCAATGTTTCACACCAATTCACAACAATAAATATCGTCCATGGTTTGTGGACGAGGGGAGTACATATATATATATATATATATATATATATATATATATATATATAATTGCTATATTTCACTTGCATTTCAACACATATATCAGTTATTCTATGCATGTAAAATTCATACTTCGCTTATATAGCTTACACTACGCATGTACATGAGGTATACGACACGTATGTAATTTATATTTCGCTAATATAAATTATACACGACATTTTCCATTCAAATTCATGTTAATTTAGATTTCTCACATTGGTTTTCGGAGTGCTAAAAATCGATACGATGTCATAAAAATCCGCGGCTTCTTCTATTGGGTAGAGAGCTTCCTTACGGTCCCGATGTTTCCTATTTCATCGAATTTCATCAACACACAAAAAAGATATGATTTTTCAAAGTGTAAAGGTCAAAAAAAAAAACTCACCTTTCACGAAGGTTGAAAACTAGGTTTACGGTTTTTTCGAGAATCGGGGCACAAGGGGATGATCGGCGAGTTGGACGTGGAAGAGGGAAGAGAGGGCTATCTAGCGGTGGTGGTTTGGTGGCGTTCGGTGGTCAGAATCGGCGGCGGCGGCGCTGGGAAGGTCGAGGCTTTGGACGCTCGATTCAGGAGGAGGAGGGGTTGGTCGGCGTCGAACTGGGGTTGGATTTGAAGGGGAGGCGAAGGCGCTTCGAATGGTGGCGGTGGAGGAGGCTGGAAGCGACGGCAGCGACGGCGATCTGGGCTGGAAGGGGGGAAGCGGGTTTCGCCGTTGATTTTGGGGGTTTTCTTTTTTTTTTTAAAAAAAAAATTATGAATGGAGAATTCTGATTGGCCGAGGACTTTATTAACTTTTTAAATAGTGTTTTCTCAAACGAACTCCTTTTCAAACCCAACGATTGTCGCCCCTAGCTAAATACCCCCATTCCGGACACAATGGGATATGTTTCATAGGCCAATTCGACTGTTACAGTCAGTTATTTTTCAAATTAAAGTATAAAACATTTAATTTTTAACTCTGAACGTACATTTCAATTTGCCAGGGCCTCAAACTGATTCGAAAAATTCCACAAAAATAAATCTAGCTATGTTTTGACGCTATGGTCCCAACAAAACTAGTTTCGTCGAATTCTGAGATCGTTTGAAAAATGGCCATTTTCGGGTCGATCCAATTTAACAGAAATTGACCAAACACATTTTCATTTGCCACGCTCACATACTAGCTTCAAAAATTATGAAATTTGAAACCTAGCAATAGTTTGACATCCCGGACCCAACAAAAGTGGTTTCGTCGAATTCCGAGGTCGTATGCAAAATATCAATTTTCCAGGGCTATATATTCTATATGGCGACCATTCTGAAAATTCATTCGGCCATAACTTTTGATTCCCATTATGAAACTTCGATTTTTCAGATTCGTTAGAAAGGTATTGACTAACAGATTTAAATATTTTTGGTTTCACTAAAATTCGTTATATTTTCCACCCTGCATAGTCAGTCAAAGTTTGAATTCAAATTTTCACACTGACTCACTATTTCTAATTCCATATTTTATTGAAATATTCTATTTCAATTGTTCAAATTCCTTTGAAATCACCAATTTAAAAATTTTAAATTGGCTCCTATTTTCCGGGTTATTACATACTTTCACCGTGAAAGATTAGGGCTTTTCAAATTGAAGCAGTAAGGAAGGAGAGTTTAAGAAAGAAGTATGGTAGTTTCGAAGCAAATTGGACGTGAAAAGTAAAAATGGTGACAGGGAGGAGAATGCAGTAATAGTATGCGAAATTGACCGAGATAAATCAAAAGGGGACTGATGTCGCTACCCGAACGATTTGGTTTCTGTTTTCCAGTTTAAGTAATAGATTCCAAAAATTATGAAAATTCGAATAAAATAATAATTTGACATTTCGGATCCAACAAAAGTGGTTTCGTCGAAAACGGAGGTCATTTGCAAAATGGCTATTTTTAACGGCTATATATTATATGAAATATATACAAATTCCATAACGACTATTCTGAATTTTAAACTGGACATAACTTTTAATTTTTATTATAAAATCTGAATTTTTCAAATTCGTTACAAAGATATTATTAAACAGATTCAAATATTTCTGAATTTACTGAAATCCGGTTTATTTTGAATCATGCACATTCAATTTAAATTTAAAATCAAATTTTCAAACTACCACGCCATTTCAGGCTCGTTTTATAATTAAAATAAATTTATACGTTCTAGCTTCGATTTAAATGAATTTTTAGTCGTTATTATTTAAAGTAAATCATTTTAAATATTGAAAATCCATTAAAATAGCTAAAATAAAAATTTTAAATTGGTTCTGAAATGCCGAGTTGTTACAATCTGTAACAACCCGGAAAATACGAACCAATTAAAAATTTTTAAATTGGATATTTTAAAGAAATTTAGACAATTAAAATAGAATATTTCAATAAAATAATGAATTAGAAATAGTGCGGTAGTTTGAAAATTTGAATTCAAACTTTGACTGACTGTACCGGGTGCAAAATAAAACGGATTTTAGTGAAACCAAAAATATTTAAATCTGTTTATGAATATCTTAGTAACGAATCTGAAAAATCGAAGTTTCATAGCGGGAATCAAAAGTTATGGCCAAATGAATTTTCAGAAAGGTCGCTATAGAGAATATATAGCCCTTGAAAATAGACATTTTGCAAACGACCTCGGAATTCGACGAAACCACTTTTGTTGGATCCGGGATGTCAAATTATTGCTAGGTTTCAAATTTCATAATTTTTGAAGCTAGTATATGAGCGTGGCAAAAGAAAATGTGATTGGTCAATTTCTGTTAAATTGGATCGACCAGAAAATGGCCATTTTTCAAACGGTCTCAGAATTCGACGAAACTAATTTTGTTGGGACCGTAGCGTCAAACCATAGCTAGATTTATTTTTCTAGAAATTTTCGAATCAGTTTGTGGCCCTGGCAAATTGAAATGTACGTTCGAGTCGAATATTGAATGTTTTATATTTTAATTTGAAGAATAACTGGCTGTAACTGTCAATTGGGCCTACGAAACATATCCCATTGTGTTCGGGATGGGGGTATTTAGCTAGGGGCGACAGTCGTTGGGTTGGAATTGGTATCCGTATGGAAAAGCACTATTTTAAAAATTTAATAAACCATGGGCCAATCAGAATTCTCCATTCATATTTTAAAATAAAATAAAAATCAGAAAACCCCCATAGCCCTCGATCTCAACGGCGGAAACCACTTCGCTGCTTCCCAAGCAATTTCCAATCACCACGTTCATCTTCATCCCCACCCCAGTTGAACTTTTTGTAGCTCTCCTCCTCCTCTTCAAATCCATATAAAGAACTCCCCCTATCATCACTCCTGCGTCGAGATCTCCTCCTCCAAAGATCCGAACTTTCATGCGCCGCCACCCCTCAACCGCGCCATCGAGTTGAACGCCACCACCGACGATTGGAAGCCCCCTCCTCCCTCTTCGACGTGACGCAACCAGATCGTAACCCCATGCCGCGGATTTCGAGTAAAACCAAACCTAGTTTTGAAGCTTCGAAGAAAGGTGTGGCCTTTGTTATTTAAAACTGAAAATAACACTTTTAAGTGTTGCAAACTTTGAAAAATCGTATCTTTATCGTGTGTTAACTAAATTCGACGAAATAGGAAACATCGAGACCGTGTCGACGCTCTCTACAGTCTAGAAGTGTCTGGGGATTTTTCTGAGCTTGCTAGGATTTTTAGAAAAGAAACAACCAATGTAAGATTTCTAAACTGAAATGTGAATTGAAATGTCATGTATAAATTATATAAGCGAAATATAAATTATGTACGTGTTGTATACCTCATGTACATGCGTTGTATAAGTTATATGAGCGAAGTATGAATTATACATGCATTGTATAAATGATATGTGTGTTGGAATGGAAATAAAATATATTTATATACGTATATATATATATATACTCCCTTCGTCCACAAACCATGGACGATATTTATTGATTGTCAATTGGTGTGAAAAATTTGATGAATAATGCGAATGGTTGATAGGATTGTTTGTGGTTGATATTGTTTGGTTGTGGTTGAAAAATACCCATTTGTGATTGAAATAAATTGTGGAAAAGAAAAATCATACTCGCCTGCGTGCGAATTAGATGTATGAAATCCCCATTGTTAAAAACCGCGAGGTTTTAAGGTAGAGCGAGGAGCCGTACTCGGGACGGTGCCGGTTTTAACTACCCTGCCGTTATGCTGCCGAAATTTTGAATAATATTCATGTGTTAGAATTATTTTCATATGTTGAAATTATTTTCATGTGTTGAAACTGAAGTCATGTGTTGAAACTAAAGTCATGTGTTGAAAATATATCCATGTGTGGAAATGCTCATGTGTTGAGAAGTTCATGTGTTGAAGAATAAATTCATGTGTTGAATGAATAAAATGTTTAAACAATAAAAAGTCACATTTTTATTATATATATGAAGTATGTAAAATATTCGTGTTATAAATAAATTATTTCAACAATAAAAATTACATCTTTCTTATATATACAAACTATATAAAATATATCCATGTGTGGAAATGCTCATGTGTTGAGAAGTTCATGTGTTGAAGAATAAATTCATGTGTTGAATGAATAAAGTGTTTAAACAATAAAAATCACATTTTTATTATATATATGAAGTGTGTAAAATATTCGTGTTTTAAATAAATTATTTCAACAATAAAAATAACATCTTTCTTATATATACAAACTATATAAAATATATCCATGTGTGGAAATGCTCATGTGTTGAGAAGTTCATGTGTTAAAGAATAAGTTCATGTGTTGAACGAATAAAATGTTTAAACAATAAAAATCACATTTTTATTATATATATGAAGTATGTAAAATATTTGTGTTATAAATAAATTGTTTCAACAATAAAAATTACAGCTTTCTTATATGTATGAACTATATAAAATATCCATGTGTGGAAATGCTCATGTGTTGAGAAGTATGTGTGAAAAAGGTTCATGTGTTGAATAAAAAGATCAAACAATAAAAATTACATTTTTATTGAGAATATAAAGTGTTAAAAATATTCATGTGTTGAATAAATATTTTAGATGATAAAAATGCCATTTTTATCATGTATGTGATTGCTAAAAATATACAAGTGTTGAAGTAAATACTTGTTTGCTATGATTATTATTTTTAACATGTATAGGAACTAAATAAAATAGTCATGTGTTGAAATATATTTAGTTCGCTAAAAGTATCATTTTTAAGTGAATTATGAAGTATTAAAAATAACCACTTGTTCAAATAAATATGCATGAGTTGAAATATTCATTAATTAGCTAATGATATGATTTTTTTTTTTTGCTTATGTATGCAACATTGGAATGAGTGGTAACTTTAAACCGAATCAAACCAAATATGAAACTGAAATTGATAAGTGATTAGAATTGCATACATGTACATGCATATTTATTGAACAGGTTATAGCAAAGAGGCTAGAGAAGAGGAATAAAATTGTGTGCCCGACAAATAAGTACATGTTTACTGTTTTGCTTGGGTGATGATTTTATGAGCCGATTGGCTAGCCGCTTGGCTTTTTCGTTTTCTTTTTGAGATGAGACGCCCGTGTGGCTATTTGGGAATTTTCCCAGCCCCTCCTGTACAAAGGAGGTTATGGCGAAATTTTCCAAAATTTAAAGGCGTTAGTGAAATATTTGAAGTGAAAACGATATTGAAATCGCCGAATGAACTATATTTATATATATATATATATATATATATAAATATAAATAAAATTAAAACGAATCGAGGCCGTGCAGTTCGCGTTTTGAAATCGTAATTTTAAACGATTATACCGAAAGATCTGACCATTGGATTTTGACGAAACTGGAACCGTTGGGTTCGCTTTTGAGAGATCTTTCCAACGATATAAACTTTGTTAAGATCCAATGAATAGATTTTCAGATATGTGTAAAATAAATTTAGGGAAAAACAGCGCCCGCGCCTCGGCACGACCTGAAACGTCGTTTAATTAAATATGGCCGTTTTTGAATAAATAAAAATGGCGATATATCGTTATAAAATATTATAGGCAATATAGAATAGAAATAAACCGATTCTGCTTGGTTTGCTTGATATTTGATGATTAAATGTGTTTGACATGAAAATTATACTAAGTAACTGAAATGTGAATGTTGAATAATTTAACCATGTGAAGAATTGATTTGAAAAACTAAATATACGTGGATTATTTGAAAAGGCCGAGTTCATTCCCATTTCAAATAATCGATCGACGGTGAGAAGTCGAAGAGTTGAAGACGGTTCAAGACCGACGATCTTCACATTGGATGGATGGGCGTTACTGATGCTCAAGATTGGAGTAGCTACCTTGAAGGAGTTGAAGTGGTAGCCATCCGGACGTATTGTTGATTGTGCGGTTATGCGAGGAACACTACAACAAAAAACACTTTTCGCAACAGGCAATATCTGTTGCAATAGACCAATTGCAACAGACCCACGCCTGTTGGTATTGCCGAAGTTGCAAAAAGTCTGCAACATTTTCCGCCTGTTGCAATAAGATGTTGCGGTAGACTTTTTTGCAACAGGCTTTTGTTGTTGCAACAGGCTTTTGTTGTTGCAACAGGCTTTTGTTGTTGCAACAGATCCTTTTGCAACAGTATATGCCTATTGCAATAGATTCATAAATCTGTAAAAAAAAAAAAAATACAGCTTACAGATATTACATATTAAATGTATTCATTTTACTAATAGTGTATATCACATAATAAAATAAACAAATAAAAAACTTATTTTAACAGAGTTTTAATAGTACAAACAACTACGACAAAAATTTCTACAATTTTCATACACCATTCATGTATAACAATTTCTTCTCCACACAACACATTTTTTTCGAATAGAGTATTTGCTAATCATATTTCTACTCTATCATACATATACTATAACAAGAGAATAAATATCATTAGTTCAGTAGAACAAATATGCAGTTCATGCTCCAAGTTTGTTGTCGATCATGAACATGTACATGCCTATCCAGAAATATGTATGTCATTCAAGCGAACTCTACATCACATAAAAGCTTAGAACCAACAACACATTATGTACTTCCTTGCAACCCATTAATGTGCAACACTGCAAAATCCAACTTACCGCATGGTCATGTAAACAAAATATTCAGATAAAAACTTATTTCAATTGTTAGTAGGCATGGGATGAACATGCAGCAATCTTTATTCATGAATATGACACTTAGTTTACAAGTTAAATGTACAATGTCTTAACTTTATCTAATCAATGATTACTCTTTGTGCATTATTGAAAAGTAGTTCCCTCAGGTTTTGGTTAAGTCTATACAGGTTAACCCATAAGATTTGTACTTCAATTTACACGTTCTTGATAACTTATTTCTAGGAAAGACATATATAAAATTACCTTCTACCACCACAACCATTCTCTCCCTGACAATTAAAGAAACCAGCAGCAACAGGGTGTCCAAAGTTATAATATGCTGAAAAATCTCTATAGTTCAAATTCTGACGCCACCCTGGTGCATAGACAGTTTGCCTCACAGTTTGTTTGAACAACACGAATACAAAGCGATGTATCCCAGCCGTTGGTTGTGGGCTTTCATATGATACAATCTTATTTCCTGAAATTATTTGAGCACAATATACCCCATAATCATGGACAATTTTGGAAATCCAGCTACATGACTTACCAAAACTTGCATCTTTTGATCCTGGGATGTCTGTCACCATCCTGTGAGTACATATAAAATTGTTAGATAGCCAAGATATAAAATCCATGAAATCGACAACGTATATATAACTAGTCAAGAACTAAATATTCATAAATCAGTCATATAAACAACAATGCAACCCATAGATAGCCAAGACAACAATGCAACCTATAGATAGCCGAGACATAAATCAATCATATAAACAAAATATTCAGATAAAAACTAACCGCATCAAATCTCAATTTGATAAACATCTCTGATACGATGGAAATCTAAAGTGATGTTATCTGAAATTGACAACGTATATATAACTGGTCAAGAACGATCTGTATCGGCAACGTTAATCTAAAGCTGTAGACGATAAGATCTAAAATCGAGCTTTTTTTATTCTTGTTGAGTTGAAGGAATGGCTATTGGAGAAGCAATTTAGGGATTATTTTTTTGAAATGCCAAAAAACAAGCATGTACAGTTCTGATTTATAAATCTGAATTTGAATGCATAACTTGAAATAAAAGATAAACGTTATTACAATATAATTCAATAAAAAGAGCAAAAGGGTTAACGAGTATTATTACCAAATTTTTCTCAGCCATCACCGAGTCCAAAACACGTAAAAGATTCTCGTTGTCACCATTGATCTTATCATTCTCACTGGCCAAACTTTTTGAAGAAGCGAATTTGATAGAAATCGCCAAGCATGGTTTGCTGATTAAATTTCGAAGGATCAAAGTCGTTGAGATGAGAGGAGTAGTCGAGTAAAATTGAGATCTGGAAATAAATGAAAGACTGGGAATTGAGCGACGTACCAAGGAGGAAATTAAGCAAGAAGCCATCGTTTTTTTAAGAAAATCACAAAATTACCAATAGGTAAACAAGACAAAACAACTTTTACATGTATATCCCTACAAGTTAAGAAAGAGGAAAAGTTCAAAATGCATATATGCAAAATCTAGAGGACAAGAGACCCAACAGCTATAACCTAAGATCATAGTACCAAATCAACATCCCCTTTTAACACAAGCATTTCTTTCAAATTAACAGTATTCAAAAGAATGCCCAAGTTTTTTAAAATTTTAAAAGAAGAAGAAAACAAACCTCAACCATGGGTGTTCACCGCTTCCCACAACAAATTCTTCGGCTCTTTCGTCAAAACACGAACTTGCATAGCCGCATTCCTCAGCACACCGATAGTCCTTCTATTCGCTTCAATAAAACCTACACTCACATACTTCAGATTATGCTTCTTACAGAGCTCCTGAACAGTTGGTGATATCTTCCTCAACTAACATCTTGGCATTCTAGGAAACAAATGATGCTCAACTTGAAACTGAAGTCCCCCATGAATCCAGTCCATCCAGGAAGGGTATTCTATATCAACTGTCCCAGCCGTTTGCTTCTCAAACCAGTGGGCATCAGTGGCGTCTTCGTCGGCGAGGCTAAGAGTGGGAGATCGCCGCCGGGGTGGGTGGGAAGTCAGGAGGTGACGTCGTAGACCTTGCTTTGGATGGAAATCCATAAATCGGTGGATTTATTGTGCGATTTGAGTTCGGCAGCAGTAATGTGGATGGTCGGCTTGGATTTGGCTTTCGACCCGAAATGGATGTCGGATTCGGGTAGAGAACCCATGGAAAGTTACTCTGCCCTCTGATTTCGGTCGAGGAGAGAAACGTGAAAAGGAAAGAATGAAGGGGAGGGCGATAGATAAAAGAAGTATTGGCAGGAGAGGAGGTGAAGGTTATTTTGTAAGAACCATCGTTATGTTCTGTGGTTTTAAGGGAAAGCTTCGCAATTAGGGATTTACTTTGAATGTTTATTTGGGGATTTGGGCAGGTTAGTGGAGCGCGTAGGAAATATAATACTCGGTTTTAGGAGGGAGGGCGAAAATTTCAGACTGGAGCCAAAAGTTTTATTCCGAATCCGAAACCTGGAAATTTGATACTGCCAACACTACGTACCATACAAACTTATGTTTATTAATTACAGACTAAATATTAACCTTAATTAATAGTTATTTAATAATACTTATTATTTATTAAAAAAATTAAGTACTAAATATTAGTAGTAGTAATAATTTAATATTAAATATTAATAGTAATAATTATAAAATATAATAATTAGTAGTACAAATTAATAACAATAACAATTTAAATTTTGCTATTTAATTTAATCTCAAACTTCGAATTCCAACACAAACGCTATTTGTCATTCATTAGACAAGGCGCGGTGTTAGAGTACATATTTTAGATGTTTGAAAAAAAATTAAATATTGAAGTCAAAAATTTAAATGTTTGATCTAAAAGAATTGTTGAATTTATAATTTATACATTATTAATAACCAACCATGATAAGTTCTTATAGAATTTATTAATTATCAAAGTATTAATTCATACTAATTAATTATTATTACTTAATACTTATTATATTATAACTAAATATTACTTATTACTTCGTACTATTTAATAATTTAATAATAACTATTTAAAATTATTACTAGTAGTTAATCATTTAATAATAATTATTTAAAATTAATTATTAACAATTAATAATTAAATCATGGTACTTATTATTAATAGTATGTTTTTCGCAACTGGCTTTACCAGTTGTAAAAAAAATACAGTTATTGCAAGTGGCAAAAACTGTTCCTAAAGATATCTATTCGCAACTGGCTTGTTACTATAGTTGCTAAAAGTATGTTTTTGCAACGGGAAGTGAAGGACAGTTGCTAAAAATATGTTTTTCGCAACAGAAAATAAAGGCGTGTTGTTAAATCTCATCTATTGCAACTGCTATAATAGGTCTGTTGCTAAATATCATTTACTGCAACTGTCATGTGTCGCCTGTTGCAAATAGCTAGTTGCAATAGGGTATTTTTTTGTAGTGGAATATGGTGCCTCCGGCTTCGTTCAAACCCAGAACGAACTTGTAAATGGACTGTGTGTCTGACATTGGATTTTGTTCTTTGCTGATTGATATCTATTAAATATATATCTATTTGGCAGCGGAGAATTTATTCTTTTGCTTAACGCCTTTCTCTGAGACGTACGAGCTCAGAGATTATATATCGATAGAAATCAGTCGCATGGAGTGAATTGCCTGTGTGGCACGCCTAAGTGGCATATGATCAAGGCTTCTGTTGCAAAGCAAAATCTTGTGGTTGATGATAAAAGCATGGTCTGTGCGGCGTAGCTTTGTGTATAGCGTGGATTCGCGAGCCTCACACCTTGGTATGAGTCAAAAACGGGATACGGACCGCTGGGAGAACACGACGTTTCTTTCTAGCACAGTGGTGTCAGTGACTTACCAGCCCTGACATTTATATATAATTTTCACCTGTGTGGTTGTTGGAATGCGAGGCGCCTCGATTATAGGTCTGTAAGGACCGGGAAACGTGTGTTCAGGAATAACTAATCCTCAAAAGTAAGAGAGGATTGGCCTAGCCGATTCCAAGGACCACTGTGTGCGATCCTGGGACATTTGCTAGAGTGTCTCGAACAGAGACGAGCTTGCCCCTTGCCTCGACTCATGATGGAATCCAATTTCCAATACGAAATTGCGGATTTGATTGTATTACTAGTATAGCGACATAGTGGTATAGGTCATTTATGCCGTCTATGATTGATATTTATGATTGAATTCGTTTTTGAAAAATGTATGCACTAGTAATAATGTCAAACACTGTTGTTTTATACGTTTGAAGCATTTCTTGGCCATTATAAGGTAAAACTCTATCCTCCGGCTTGCGTTGCATTGTGTGATAGGACCTGAGTCTTATAATGGCTTCATTTTTACAAAAAGCATTGCGATGATTTAATAATTTACTTTATTTCATGCACTAGCACTCATTGGAGTAAACCCGTTCCGCGAAGGTGGTGTGGTCCTTTGATTTGCCTTATTATTGTTGTTAAATAGTTAAGTAGATTTCTCATACCAGTCCCATGATTGACTCGTAGTTTGTTTCACCTTGCAAACTCGGGTGCCCTTATTTTCACACGGGCAACCTAGTATCAGGTAGATGGCGTACTTTGGCTTGGCACCACAGCAGAGGTGCACTTTTTGGCTCATGGCGAGGCTTGACTACACAGTGATGACTATGATTTTTCCACCATTACTATATATGTATTATGATTCCGCCTCAGGCGATGTAGACTGGTGTTTCGTTTATGTACTTCCTATTTATATGATTCCGCCTCAGGTGATGTAGACTGATTATGTGCTATTTTGCACTAAGTTGTATCCTGCACTGCGCTATCTGATGTGGTGATATATACATGATTCCGCTGTCATATTTGTGTAAATTATTCTATTTCCTGTTTATGCTATTATCTGTACTCTGCTAATGATGATTAATGTGTTATATTCCAATGATTATCCTTAACACCGTCGTGCGGGGTTTTGGGATCGTCACACAATCTCCCCAACTTAAAATCTTTTCGTCCTCGAAAAGGAACAGAACTAAAAGTTGTTTAACCAACCAACTCAACTTTCCTTTTGGATTTCATTCTTCAACTTTTCAGTTTCTAAGAATTTTCAAATTTCTCAAAAATTTGGCTAATACCGTAAATTTTCGAAAAATTTCGCCATAACCTCCTTTGTACGAGGAGATCTTTAAAACCGCAACTAGCATCACATGGTCCTCATCATCCAAAAAGAATAAGAAAAAGCCAAGCGAATTGCCAATCAGCTCATAAAATCATCAAAACCCAAGAAAAAAGTAAACATGTACCTATTTGTCGGGCATACAATTTAATTCCTCTTCTTAGCTTCCATGCTATGACCTGTGCACCCATATATATGTAAATGTATGCAATTTCAATCAAATTTCAATTCAGTTCAATATTAATTCAATTTTGCTAAATTTACCATTCATTCATATATTGATTAAATTAATTATTATTCCAATATTTTTATTAGTTAAACTAATAATAAAACTTCACAACCAGCAATCAATTAGTTGATTAGCTTTTCAAACACATAACTTTAATACATAATCAAAAATCATATTTTTAGTGCTAAATTGCAATAATAAATTCTAACTATGTTTTGGTTCTCACACCAGTCAATTGGAAATATATAGATATCCCACTTTCGAAACTTGAAAATAAATCCTGATGATGCTACATAAATCATCAGAATCATCTCTGGACGACTAGAGTGTGATTCTATATCCATCCACTATATTTGAGACTTCGTATATACGTTCATGACGCGTATATGCAAAATCTTCATATACTTGATAGTCCAAGATAAAATAAAACACTCAAATACATATGATAAGATAAAATTTCAAGACTAAATTTGTTTTTAATAAATAACACTCTTCAAACTCATTCTAGGACGCTACTGATCCCATCTCTAATGAGTTATTCTTAAAGGATATTACTAATCCTATCTATGACGAATTCTTTTGTTTGGTTCTAACGTGTCTTGTCAGCTATGTAAACCAAAGCTCTGATACCAAAAATGTTACAACCTGAATTCGCTAGCCTCCGAGGAGACCGGAAAACACGGATTGTAATGAGAACACGACAAATTCGAGCGAAAACGACAGAACATTTCATTGCTATTACAACAATTTACATTAGAGAACAAGAATATAACAAAGTATGAATAAATATTACACATTGGAAAATATTGGAGATTTAAAATAACAATGCAGCGGAAAATAATACATAACACAACTGAAAGAAATACATGGATACAGAGCTTTCCGAATATAGCTCCAGTTGTAAATCTAGGATCCTGTGAATATAATATCTGCAAATCCAAAACTACTAGTTGCCCGTATGGAAAATATGGGCCCCCAGAGTTTAGGTTAAAACAATAAACTCCACGTTAGTCATTAGAATGGTGTGAGAACTAAAATAGTTATTTAAAACTTTATTTTAAAATTTGGTAAATCAAGGGACCACGCCGTATAACATGGAATGGGTTTAGCCCCTTGAATACCTGTGCATAAAACAGTTTATAGATAATGCAATGTTTTTTGAAAAACGAAGCTATTATAAGACTTAGGTCCCATCACACAATGCAATGCAAGCTGGAGGATAGAATTTTCCCTTGTAATAGCCAAACATGCTTGGTACTTTTTTAAACAAATCATTTGATATTACTATAAGTGTATAGTGTAAAAACAACTTCATATATAAATATATCAATCATAGGCGGCATAGTACCCCATCCTACTATGTCGCCATACTAGTTCTGCAATTAACACCGAAATGTCACGTATTGGAAATTGGATTCCATCTATGAGTCGAGGCAAGGGATGACTCCTCACCATTTCGAGACACTCTAGCAAATGTCTCAGGATCCCCCGCAGTGAACCCTAAAATCTTCATGGTCGGTCCTCCTTTACGTTTGAGGATTAATTATTCCTAAACACACGTTTTCTGGTCCTATCGGACCTATCCGTCGGTCCTGTAGTGACCAATATATCCGGGGCGCCTCACTATGCATCATCTACTAAGGTAAAAATATAAATGTCTGGGCTGCATACCATGACACCATCCATAGCTAGAAAGAAACGTCGTGCACTCCATGCCGTCACGATCCCGTTTTTTAATCATACTGAGGTGTGAGGCTCACGAATTAATGCTATACACAAAGCTATGCTATTTAAGTCGTGCTTTGATCATCAACCACAAGACTCTGCTTTTTAACAGAAGCCAGCATACCACACAGGCAATTCATGTCATGCGACCGATATCTATCAATATATAACCTCTAATGTAACAACCTGCACCTCCGCTCACGTAGGATATTGTCCCCAACTTAGTCATCGTATGGGTGTGGGGTTTTGTTCCTCAAAAGGCCTTGGCGTTAGTAAGAGATGGGCTCTGCTATATAAGTACCCACTTCACACAAGCTTCCACGATGTGGGACTTAGGGGTGTTACATTCTCCCCTCCTACAGAGCCCAACGTCCCCGTTGTCTCACAAATACCTCACCCTGGCGCTGTGGTCCACACAAGAGCCACAATTCCGGCTGGGTATTGGCTCTGATGCCACTACAATAACCCGCACCTCCGTTCACTTAAGATATTATCCGCAACTTAGCCATCATATAGGTGTGGGGTTTTGTTCCTGAAAAGGCCTCGACGTTAGTAAGAGATGGGCTTTACTATATAAGTGCCCACTTCACACAAGCTTCCACGATGTGGAACTTAGGGGTGTTACATCTAAGCTCATACGTCTCAGAGAAGGGCGTTAAAGTAAGAGAATAAATTCTCCGCCGCCAAATATATATATATATATATATATATATATATATACTAGAAATCAATCAACATAGAATGAAATCCAATGTCAGACACACATCCATTTAACAGTCCGTTCTGGGTCTAAACGAAACCAGAGGCACCTTATTCCTCGTCCCATATGTCCAATACAAGAGAGAGGTCCTCACATATCCGGTCGATCTCCAAGTACGTCTGGACAATCACCACTTATTACCTTATCTTGAGTGTACAGCCCAATTAAGACATCAGTAATCATCCAAATGATGTGAAGAACTCCGATCTTCAACTACCTTCTTCATTATCGACCTATCGTCGAATCAATTATTTAGAATGGTTATAAACCCGGCCTTTCCGAATAATTCACGTATCTTATAATCAATTGCTACACAAATACAACATACGCCTCAATCCAATTCAGAATATTCTTTTATCCAAATATTCTTTTCACAATTTAAACCAAATTAAGTTTTTCCAAACTAGTCAGGATTAGCGCACCTTACCAAAGTAATCATTTGTTATATTTCCCAATCCCAACCTGTTTATCCCACGGAGCAAAACTGGTAATAATCCATATCTATGTCCACGGTGTTATCGGTAAAATTAATTAGCATTTCACCTTCAAATCTAGTTAAAGATTTAATTATTGCCTAGAGTAAAACTGGTGGTACTCCATTCTCGACCATATCATAAGTTTGATAATTTAAATTATCACATTCACATTTCAATCTAATTAAAGATTCATTAAAACTCCATTTAGTTTTAATCTTCCAACAATCATAATTTAATGATTATTTAACTTTGGAAACACAAACATATGCCACATCGACAATCTACACCGTACCACTGATTTATGCCGATATATAACCTCTAAGCTCGTACGTCTCAGAGAAGGGTGTTAAGCAAGTGAATAATCTCTCCGCCACCAAACAGATATATATTTAGCAGAGATCAACAATACAGTTCAAAATACAATGTTAGACATTTAATCCTGTCTTTAACTGGTTAAAGAACCAATGTCACTTAAAACACAGTTCACAATAAACCCAAAATCATCACCACTGCAAAAGTGGGCATATTCGACACTAATTTGTGTGCGTTGCATGAAAAGTGTGGAGAAAACTATGCTTTCTTTGATCTTCTGCAACAATATTCATATGTTGTTGCATTATACGTGAATGCACTGTTGCGGTGGGAATTCTAGTGTTTTGACGTGCAACACCAGTTAAAAGCGTAGCATTGTGTATATACAATCCAGCTCAGTGATCCACATTATCAACATATAAAACCCCCAACCATAGATGCAAGATTAACCCAACGGTTCAAACCATCTATGGTTATGATGATTCTAAACGTTAGACATCGTCCAATCAATGACAGCCACATCATTGCATTCTTTTGACGAAATTTTGGCGCGATCTTCTCCCTTCATGAAATAATGTAAAAATAATCTAGTCACAAATCCTTCTTCTTCTCTATCATCTAATCGTTCTTTCTCCCTTTTTACCATTGACAAAAATTTAAACATAAATTCACGTCAGTATCGCTCCTCTCCTCGACAACAAATTTTATTCTGAAAAGGTTGAAGCTTTGAAACGCTTTCTAGCTTTGATTGCTCAGGGCGTTGACATCTCCAGTTTTTTCCCTCAGGTTCAGTTTGTATAACACTGTGAATTAGTTGCACTTATTATAGATTGGATTATAAGTAATCAGTTCATTTTTAACATTTTGGAAAACCCATTCGCTTATGAGTAATTAGTTTCTTGGACATCCTAAACTTACGAAAACCCGTTCGCTTTTGAGTGATTAGTTGGCGAAAGATTAGATTATGAGTAATTAGTTGCGCTTTGACCATTGATTTGGGATTTGGGATTATGCTGAGATTTATTCGAAATTTATACCCAACAATAAACCAAAAAAAAGGAGATGTTGCCGGTGGGTTTGCCACCATGATTTAGGTTTCACCCAACTGAGTGGTACCTTTTCGGGCCATGAAAGTATCATACACGTATCGTAAAGCAGTCATATAAAAAAAGTATCATAAGACAACATCAATTCATACCATACACATCCAAAAAATGACATACAATTGTATGCTTGAAGTTTTGTGATACAGATACATGTGTAGCACTGCAGTGTGTTTGTGTAGAGGCTTTGAAAACTACCAATTTCTCGATCCGGACGAGTTGTTCACCTGTATCTAATTTGCTACACGCATAGGTATTTTCCATTTGATTTTGGAATTACTAATTTCAATGTTTTGATTTTGGAAACGTATGCTCAGTTTTGCATCCATATTATGCCTTACTATGTGTCATAAAGCAGTCGTACCAAAAAGTATCATAAGGCTGCATCAGTTCATACCATACACATCCAAAAAATGACATACACATCCACATCCAAAAGTATCATAAAGTTAACTTAATACATATACATCCCAAAATTGGCAGTATAGTAGCATCAGTTCATACCAGATTAGGGCTTTGCGGGGTTGTGGAACTTCCAATAGATTCATTAGGGCTTTGCGGCTGTGGGAGAGCCTGTCTGAAGTGAGCAGTCGCATGTGATGGACCCGCAGCATCAGGACAGGGGGTGAGGTAGTTTGGCCAATCATTTCCTGATCAAGTTACAATTCTACCAACTAATCATTCCTCTGGTTCATTGGGGCTTGGTTATCAACATGTATGTCATGGGTGGCTTCAGGAAATAAGCTTGGCAAGGGGGTAGCACAGCAGCTTCTTGTATCATTGCGTCAAATATTTCATCTGAATCCATTTCCCATTCCCAATCGTATTGACGCAAACTTGGAACCCCCTGTTCCTCCCTATTGCTCACAAAAAAGAAGTTCAGGTCTTGTTCCAGAATGAGCATGGGTACATCGCTGAACCTTAATGAGGTAAACCTTGTTATTGAATTGAGCAGCAAGAGTATTGATATTGCCAATGCCTTTATAAAATTGCATTTTCATGTAGAATGATGTATGGTCATACTGAGACCATTTACAGTCGTCAACTGCAAGAACACGTCCCATTGGCTTCAGTATTTTTTCAACAGTAGGAGCATTACTCTTTAGGAACTCGGGAAAGACATCAACTTTAGCCCATGATTCCACTTCTAATGCTGATTCAGGCTCAAATTCTTCATCAGACCATGCTTACAGGCAAATAACACCACCAAGTTTTGTAAAAACCTTCAACATTAGCGCAAGATCATGCTTACTGTAAGATGGGCATGATACTAGGAAAGAGTTATTGGGTATTACCCGTATAGGCCACGAATTATGATTGAGAGTCACTTTAAGAACGTCATGCACAACTTCAAAATTCCAATGTCCCTTAAGAACAGTGGCAGTGATGTATAGAGACGAGTCCTCCATTGATTTTTTTTTGAACTTTCGAAGATTGGGGTTAAAGGGATATGGAGATGATGATGTTCTGAACCTTGAAAGGATGTGCAAGGGACCCAATGGATGGTGTTAGGTAAATATATGAACTGTAAATGCTTGCACAAAAGACGAAGTATACTCAATTCTGAGGTGGCAAGTGTAACAACCCAAAAATTCTGAGCTAATTTAAATTTTTTATTTTGGCAATTTTAGTGAATTTTGAATATTTTAAATGAATTATTTTAAATAATAACGACGATAAATTTATTTTTGAATAGAATTAGAACATATATATTTATTCGAATCGTCGTTAGAATATAAATATTTATTTTTAATTATAAAAGGAATTGAAAATGGCGCGGTAGTTTGAAAATTCGATTTCAAATTTCAAATGATTGTACAGGATTCAAAATAAACCGAATTTTGGCGAAACCAAAAATATTGGAATCTATTTGAGAATATCTCTCCAACAAATCCGAAAAATCGAAATTTCATAGCGGGAATAAAAAGTTATGCCCAGTTGAAATTTCAGAATAGTCACTATGGAATTTTGAGCCCTTAAAAATGAAAATTTTGCAAATGACCTCGGTTTTCGATGAAACCACTTTTGTTGGACCCGAGATGTAGAATTATTGCTAGATTCCAAAATTCATAATTTTTCGAATTAATATGTGAGCGTGGCGAAGTAAAACGTGTTTTAACAGTTTCAGTCAATTTCGATCGACCACAAAATGGCCATTTTTCAAACGGTCTCAGAATTTGGCAAAATTAGTTTTGTTAGAACCGTATCGTCGATACGAAGCTAGAAAATATTTTTCGGGAATTTTAAAGTCCGTATGGGGCCCCGATAAATTGAAATGTGCGTTCAAATTCAATATATAGATTTATATTTTGATTTTGAGGGAAACCGATCGTAACAACCAAACTGGCTTACGATACATATCCCATTGTGTTCGGAAAGGGGGTAATTAGCTTGAGACGACAGTCGGTGGGTTTGATTTCAAGTTCGAAATAAAAAGGTACTTTTTGAAATTAAATTAAATAAAAAATATCTCTCTCCCTCTCTATACTCTCTCAGCCCCCCTCCCTCGGTTTATTTTTTCAATCGAGAAACAAAAAAAAGGGAGATCGACCGGGGGGTAAAAAGCCGCCGCCCGCCACCGCAGTGCCCTGGCGCCGCACCCTCCCTCCCTCCTCCTCCACCGTTCCCTCTCCTCCTCCGGTATCGCGATCCCCCCTTCCTCAAATCGAACGCAGCCCCTCGCCCTAAACCACCGCACCCTCCCTCTCTCCTCCTCCACCGCCCCCTCATTCTCCTCCTCCCTCCTCGCGCAATCTCTCTCCTCTTTCTCCAACGTGAAAACCCTCCTCCATCAAAGGACAGTATGTTTTCTTTATTTAATTAATTTATTTTGTATATAATTAGTGTTAAAAATCAGATCCTTTGTATGTAATGAAATAAAGGTCAGATTTTTATATAGAAAATGGTAATGAAAGAACTCGATTTTTATGAAGAAAATAGCAATGTAAATATATGATCTTAAAGTTATAAATATAGGATTTTTCGTTTTAGAAAGCTTTGATTTTTAATGCATGAAAATTTAGATTTTTACTATGAAAAAGATTTTATATTTAAATAAAGAAATTTTTTATTTTTAAATAAATAAAGGTTTAGATTTTTATATATAGACAGACGAGATTTTTACATATATGAAGTAGCGATAAAGATATGATTATTATATACTAGAGAATATAAAAATGTGATTTTTATATATGTAGCGAATTGAAAATATGATTTTTATATACTAGAGAATATAAAAATGTGATTTTTATATATGTAGTGGATGCGGACAACGAAAGTGATAAAAGGCGAGTGGCGAAGATTTCTTACATATGAAGAGTCGTGGCGTTTGGTTCAGCTTCTAGGTGAGAACTCCTCACTACAATTTTCTGTGTTCAGTTATTTATTTTATAACTTCATATATGAACTGTTTCCCCATCGTCCACAGACCATGGACGACTTGTTTGTTTGATTGTGTTTGGATTGATTTGTTTGTGTGAAAATTGATTGTGAGGTGGAATGGAAAGTAAAAATTCATGTGTTGAATAGAATAAAATTCATGTGTTGAATAGAATAAAATTCATGTGTTGAAGTAAAATAAATATTCATTTACAAATCGAACGATTTGTTTATGTACACCGATTTGACTGATATTGATTGGAACGATAAATTTTGCACATCGCCCAACTGCACAAATAAAATATGTGTTTGATTGATTGAAACCCACACGGGTGTTGGGATGATATTGACGTACACTAATCCCAGTTGTTTAGTTGTATGTTGATCGATTGATTGACAGACTATTGTAAGCGTTGATTATTTATATTCAATGCTTATGCAGTTGAGTAGTGCACTTTGGATGATGGATGATTGTTTATCACTATTGATATATACATGTGTTGTATGGAAATCCGTAGAAATAAAATCTATGGTAATTGATTGGCCCTCATTCCATATTTGAAAAGAAATATTTGAAAAAGAAATATTTGAAGAAGAAATTTTTGAAAAGAAATATTTGAAATAGAAATATATAAAGCCGTGTTGATTGGATATGCGCCATTTTGACGTGAACGATATTTATATCGATTTTATTCATTTTTATAATGAATATTGAAAAGGAAGTGATTTCAAAATATAACGTTTTGAAAATATTATCATTTGTATATCGATGATACGGAATATTCAATTTTTATTTGAAATTGAATAGGAAGTTGAAATCATTTTAAAAATGAATTTAAAATGATTTATGAAATACGTTTTAAAAGGAAATCGATGAAATATATATAATATATAATATATATATATATATTAAATAATGGACTGAATAAAATGCGTCGCGCTGTGGTAATTCGCGAATTTCGACCATTGACTTCGAATGGATATTTTGGGAGATCCGACCGTCAGATTCTCCTAAAACCGGAACCATTGTGTTTGTATCGAAAAGAGCTTTCTAACGAATATTAGAGATTTGAAATCTTACGGTTGGATTTGGAATTATGTCCAAATCAAATTTGGAAAAGGTCGCTATAAGTGTAGTTCGATGGCCGTTGATGGAAATCGACTATACGGGCCTTGATAAAATTATTAAAAATAGTAATAATTTGTGTAAAATCATAAGAAATGATTTGTGAAGAATTGGGATGAAAAATTCCAAATTTGAAAAGAAAAAAATTGATTTTTATCGAAATGAACTAGTTTTGAACTAGAATTATAATCCCATTTATTTTTAAAATAAATAAAGTGGATTTGAAATGGTTTTGAAAATAACCAGAATTTCCAATATGTATATAAAGTGGAAATGGATTTGAATCGAAATTGTCTTTGGAATATTTCGATGTTGGATTTCATGATTATATAGATATTGTTGTAGAAATTTGAAAGATAGATTTATATCGTTATTTCCAATACGATATTTGTTGGTCATAGAATTTGATATTGAATACAAGCCGATATATTTTCTATTCAGAGCCTTATATTTAATATCAAATGGGAATTGGGTTTATCGTGAACTGTGTTTTAATGACATTCGTTCTTTAACCCGATTTACGGTGAAATGTGATTTGGAATTTATGAATCTTTTGTTAAGATTTAAAGGAGATTTTCCAAAGTAAGGTTTTCCAATTTAATGAAATAAATTGGAATGGAGTGGAATTCGATTTGGTAATAATCGAACTGAATTTATGTGGATGAGGACTGCTAATATATATGGAATTTAAAAGGCTTTGCCGTTATTCCATTTATATTATTAGTCGGATATGGAAGTTTATATCGATTATATATATCGATTTGTTTTCCATGAAGATTCCATTGTTAATGGAATGTGATTTTGGGTTGTCGTGAATGGTATCTTTAATAATACTGTTCTTAGACCCAACGGAGTTAAGAAAATCAGAAACTAACTGAAGATTAGTTAAGTTGAATGGTTTCCTAGGTATTGATCTGATGTTGGTTTCGGCCTTCGGGGTTATTACTTAGGGAATTGTTCACTTGCTAATTTACGGTTAAAGGCTGATGGAATAGAATGTGATTTTGGGTTTATCGTGAAATGTGTTTTAAATGACATTGGTTGTTTAATCCAGTTAAAGGAAGGATTTTTTTTCCCAAGTTAAATAATCATTAAAATTGATTTTTGGGAAGATTAAAACCAAGTGGAGTTTTAACTAATCTTTAATTAGATTGAAATGATCGAGAATGGAGTATCACCAGCTTTGCTCCAGGCGATAGTTAAATCTTTAATTAGATTTGAACGTGAAATGGTAATTGAATTTACCGATAACACCGTGGTGTTCGATATGAAGTATTACCAGTTTTACTTCATGGGATGAATAGGTTGGGATTGGGAAATTAAAACAAATGATTACTTCGGTAAGGTTCGTTAATCCCGACTAGTTTGGATAAACCATAATTTGGTTTGAACTGATTTTCAAAGAAAGATTAAAGAATAAATTTGAGGAATTTATCTTTGATAAAATTAATGGGAACATCTCCCTAAGAATGTGAAATTTAGCAATTAACTGAAGATTAGTTAAGATGATTGGATTCCTTGGTATTGATCCGATTTAGGTTTCGGCCTTCGGGGTTAATATTTGGGAAATTGTTCTCTTACTAATTTACGGTTAGTGACTGATGAATTGGAATGAGGCGTATGTTCTGTTTGTGTAACACTTGTTTTATTATATACGCGAGTTATTCAGAAAGACCGGGTTTATCCCATTCTGAATAACTGATTCGATGATGTGTCGAGGATGAAGACGGTGGTCGAAGACCGGAGGTCTTCAACATCGTTTGGATAATTACTGATGATCTTGATTGTGCTATACACCCAAGAGGAGGGAATCAGTTGGTGATCGTCCAGATGTACTTGGAGATCGATGGATATGTGAGGTACAAGGTGCCTCCGGTTTCGTTCAGACCCAGAACAGACTTGTAAATGGACTGTGTGTCTGACATTGGATATCATTCTGTGTGATTGATGGATATCGGTTGCATGGAGTGGTCTGCCTGTGTGGCATGCTAAGATGCAAATGATCAAGACTTCTGTTTAAAACCAAAGTCTTGTGGTTGATGATCAAAGCACAGCCTGTGTGGCACAGCTTTGTGTAGCGTTGATTCGCGAGCCTCACACCCCAGTTGTGAACCAGAAACGGGAGGGGACATCAGGGAGGACATGCGTTTCTTTCTAGTTAGAAGTGGCGTCAGTGGTTTGACACGCCCTGACGAGTTTAACTTATGTGTTTGTTGGGTTGCGAGGCGCCTCAGATATACCGGTGACTGTGTGGAGCCGATGGAGTCATTTGGCTCATTTATTCCCCAAAGGGCGGGGAAACACAGTGTTCAGGCATTTTAATCCACATCGGTGGACCGACCCTGATGATCCAAGGGACGATGCGTTCTGTTCCTGAGGGGCGGACTAGAGGCTCTCGAATCGCTGAGGACCATCTTTTGCCTTGGTTCACAGATCGAAGTCCAACTTCCAATACGTGACATTTGCGATTTTGATTGTAGAACCTAGTATTGGCGACATGATATATGGTACCCATCCCATCTAGGATTGATACATTTATATTCGAAGTTATTTTATACACTAGTCACTTATAATAGTATCTAATGATTTGTTTTAACGTATCAAGCATTCTTTGGCTATTATAAGGTAAAACCCTATCCTTCGGCTTGTGTTGCATTGTGTGATGGGACCCGGGTCTTATAATAGCTTCATTGTTCTTTATTTAGCATTGCGCTGTAGTTTTATGCACTAGTGTTCTTGGGTGGAAACCCGTTCCATGTTATACGGTGTGGTGCATTGATTTACCTAACTTTAAAATAAAGATTAATAACTGTTTTCGTTCTCACACTAGTCACATGACTGATTTGGAGTTTATTGTTTTAACCTAGACTTTGGGTGCCCTTATTTTGACACGGGCAGCTAGTAGTTTTGGTTTTGCAGATTTATATTCACAGGATGCTGATTTACAGCTGGAACGATATCCGGAAAGCTCTATATCCGTATATCTCTTTCAGTTGTGTATTGTATTATTTTTCTGCTCTAGTAATGTATTTAAATCTCTGATATTTCTCTGATGTATAGTATTTATTCATACTCTGTATATTCTTGTATTCTGATGGAATTGTTGTAATTAACAACGAAATGTTCTTCTGTTTGCGTTCTGATTCATCTTGTCCTCAAAGTATCCGCTCTTTCCTTCACGGGAAAGTTACGGGTCTTTACAGTTGGTATCAAAGATTTGGTTTACAGGGCTCGGAGAACAAGACACGTTAGAACCAAACGGAAGATTTCATAAGAGATTGGATTAGTAATATCCAATGAGAATGATTCGTTAGACATAGGATCAGTAGTATCCTAGAACGAGTGTGACGAGTGTTGTTTTTAAGAGTAAAAACGAAATCAAATTTTGTTTTGAAAAATTAAATTAAATTATTTGTATTTGAATACTTACTTGTATTGAATTTGGATAGTCCAGTATATAGAGATTTTCTTATACGTCTGATCCACGTGTATTGAAGTCTCAAATATACTGGATAAATATAGAATCACGCTCTAGTCGCCCGGACATGATTCTGGTGATGCCCGGGCATCATCAGTAATTGTGTTCGAGTGACGAAAGTGGGATTTCTGTAACGAAAAGGAATTCCGCTCGATCTGAATCGATCGCTAAACCGACCAAGACCGTTCAAAACCCATGATTGTTTTGAGAACACGACAAACCAGAACGCAAACAGAAGAACATTTTGTTGTTAATTATAACAATTCCATCAGAATACAAGAATATACAGAGTATAAATCAATATTACACATTCACTAAATATCAGAGATTGCTATACATTGCTGCAGCGTAAAAATAATATAATGCACAACTGAAAGAGATATACGAATACAGAGCTTTCCGAATATCATTCCAGCTGCAAACCAGGTTCCTATGAATATAAATCTGCAAAACCAAAACTACCAGCTACCCGTGCGGAAAATAGGGGCACCCAGAGTTTAGGTTAAAACAATAAACTCCAGGTCAGCCATGTGATTGGTATGAGAACTAAAACAGTTATTAATCTATATTTTAAAGTTAGGTAAATCAAGGGACCACGCCGTATAACACGGAACGGGTTTCCTCCCAAGAATACCAGTGCATAAAACAACAGCACAATGCTAAATAAAGAACAATGAAGCTATTATAAGACCCAGGTCCCATCACACAATGCAACACAAGCCAGAGGACAAGGTTTTACCTTATAATAGCCAAAGAATGCTTGGTATGCTAAATTTCATCTTTTATTACTATAAGTGTATAGTGTCAAAACAATTTCAATCATAAATATCAATTATAGACGACATGGGTACCATATATCATGTCGCCAACACTAGGCTCTACAATCAAAACCAAAAATGTCATGTATTAGAAGTTGGATTTCCATCTGTGAACCAAGGCAAGGGATCGTCCTCTACCGAATTTGAGACACTCTAGCCTGCCACTCAGGCAAGCACGCAGGCAAGCCTTGGATCGTCATGGCCGGTCCTCCGATGTGGATTAAAATGCCTGAAAACTGCGTTTCCCCACCCTATGGGGGTGTCAATGAGTCCAATGACTCCATCGGCTCCACACAGTCACCGATATATCCGAGGCGCCTCGCAAAAGCAACAACCACATAAGTCAAACTCATCAGGGCGTGTAAAACCACTGACGCCACTTCTAGCTAGAAGGAAACGCATGCCCTCTCTGATGTCCTCTCCCGTTTCTGGTTCACAACCGGGGTGTGAGGCTCGCGAATCAACGCTACACAAAGCTATGCCACACAGGCCGTGCTTTGATCATCAACCACAAGATCCTGCTTTTCACCAGAAGCCTTGATCATATTGCCACTTAGGCATGCCACACAGGCAATTCACTCCATGCGTTTGATATCCATCAATATATAACCTTTGAGCTCGTACGTCTCAGAGAAAGGCGTTAAGCAAGAGAATAAATTCTACGCCGCCAAAAAGTTGTATATTTAATAGAAATCAATCACACAAAATAAAATCCAATGTCAGACACATAGTCCATTTACAAGTTCGTTCTGGGTCTGAACGAAACCGGAGGCACCTTGTATCTCGCATATCCATCAATCTCCAAGTACGTCTGGACGATAACCAACTGATTCCCTCCTCTTGGGTGTACAGCCCAATCAAGATCATCAGTAATCACCCAAATTTGGAATGAGGTTGTAAGGGCCTTGATAAAATTATTAAAAATAGCAACAATTTGTGTAAAATCATAAGAAATGATTTGTGAAGAATTGGGATGAAAGTTTCCAAATTTGAAAATATAAAAATAGATTTTTATCGAAATGAACTAGTTTTGAACTAGAATTATAATCCCATTTATTTTTAAAATAAATAAAGTGGATTTGAAATGGTTTTGAAAATAACCAGAATTTCCAATATATATATGAAGTGGAAATGGATTTGAATCGAAATTGCCTTTGGAATATTTTGAAGTTGGATTTCGTGATTATATAGATATTGTTGTGGAAATTTGAAAGAAAGATTTATATCATTATTTTCCAATACGATATTTGTTGGTCGTAGAAATTGATACTGAATATAAGCTGATATATTTTCTATTCAGAGCCTTGTATTTAATATCAAATGGGAATTGGGTTTATCGTGAACTGTGTTTTAATGACATTCGTTCTTTAACCCGATTTACGGTGAAATGTGATTTGGAATTTATAAATCTTTTGTTAAGATTTAAAGAAGATTTTCCAAAGTAAAGTTTTCCAATTTAGTGAAATAAATTGGAATGGAGTGGAATTCGATTTGGTAATAATCAAAGTGAATTTTTGTGGATGAGGACTACTAATATATATGGAATTTAAAAGGCTTTGTCGTTATTCCATTTATATTATTAGTCGGATATGGAAGTTTATATCAATTATATATATCGATTTATTTTCCATGAAGATTCCATTGTTAATGGAATGTGATTTTGGGTTGTCGTGAACGATATCTTTAATACTACTGTTCTTAGACCCAACGGAGTTAAGAAAATCAGAAACTAACTGAAGATTAGTTAAGTTGAATGGTTTCCTGGGTATTGATCTGATGTTGGTTTCGGCCTTCGGGGTTATTACTTAGGGAATTGTTCACTTGCTAATTTATGGTTAAAGGATGAGGGAATAGAATGTGATTTTAGGTTTATCGTGAACCGTGTTTTAAATGACATTGGTTCTTTAACCCAGTTAAAGGCAGGATATGTTTTCCCAAGTTAAATAATCATTAAAATTGATTTTTAGGAAGATTAAAACCAAGTGGAGTTTTAATGAATCTTTAATTAGATTGAAATGATCGAGAATGGAGTATCACCAGTTTTGCTCCAGGCGATAGTTAAATCTTTAATTAGATTTGTACGTGAAATGGTAATTGAATTTACCGATAACACCGTGGTGTTAGATATGAAGTATTACCAGTTGTACTTCATGGGATGAATAGGTTGGGATTGGGAAATTAAAATAAATGATTACTTCGGTAAGGTTCGTTAATCCCGACTAGTTTGGATAAACCATAATTTGGTTTGAATTGATTTTCAAAAGAAGATTAAAGAATAAATTTAAGGAATTTATCTTTGATAAAATTAATGGGAACCTCTCCCTAAGAATGTGAAATTTAGCAATTAACTGAAGACTAGTTAAGATGAATGGTTTCTGGGTATTGATCTGATGTTGGTTTCGACCTTCGGGGTTAATATTTGGGGAATTGTTCTCTTACTAATTTACGGTTAGTGACTGATGAATTGGAATGAGGCATATGTTGTGTTTGTGTAACACTTGTTTTATTATATACGCGAGTTATTCAGAAAGAACAGGTTTATCCCATTCTGAATAACTGATTCGACGATGTGTCGAGGATGAAGACGGTGGTCGAAGACCGAGGTCTTCAACATCGTTTGGATAATTACTGATGATCTTGATTGGGTTGTACACCCAAGAGGAGGAAATCAGTTGGTGATCATCCAGACGTACTTGGAGATCGATGGATATGCGATGTAAAAGTGCCTCCGGTTTCGTTCAGACCCAGAACGGACTTGTAAATGTACTGTGTGTCTGACATTGGATATCATTTTGTGTGATTGATGAATATCAGTTGCATGGAGTGGTCCGCCAGTGTGGCATGCTAAGATGCAAATGATCAAAACTTCTGTTGAAAAGCAAAGTCTTATGGTTGATGATCAAAGCACAGCCTGTGTGGCACAGCTTTGTGTAGCGTTGATTCATGAGCCTCACACCCCGGTTGTGAACCAGAAACGGGAGAGGACATCAGGGAGGACATGCGTTTCTTTCTAGTTAGAAGTGGTGTCAGTGGTTTGACACGCCCTGACGAGTTTGACTTATGTGGTTGTTGGGTTGCTAGGCGCCTCGGATATATCGGTGACTATGTGGAGCCGATGGAGTCATTTGCCTCATTTACGCCCCAAAGGGCAGGGAAATTGTAACACCCCGTAATTCTGTTAATATTAATGCCACAAATTTAAGAATAACTAATTACAGATGTGAGAATTAAGGGAAACGGGTTTCGCGGTTGCGTTCGTCTCGGAAAAATACGCGAAATAGAGTCCGAAATTTCGAAAATCGGAGTCAGTATGACCGAGATTTGGCCTTCAGAAGTTTCATAAAAAATCAGAAAAACGAAACAGATTTCAAAAATGCAGAAAACGAGCCAGGCGGGAAAATTCCCGCCCAGACCTGGTCGACCTGGAGGTCGACCTAGAGGGGACCAGGTCGACTTGGTAGTCGACCCTAGGGTCGACCTGGGTGTCGACCTCCCTGGTCGAGCCAGGTCGTCCTGGGTGCATCTGGATGGGTTTTTGGGCTGTTTTGGTGAGCCTGTGACGAATTCTGACGGTTCTGATCTGTTTTAGGGTTTACCTAAAGGCCTAAAACAACTAAACACACCTATAAATACATCCTAAGACCTAGCCTCCTCTACACACAATTCTATTCTGCTTCTTCTCTGCCTCAGTTCTAGTAAAAATAAAAATGGAGTCGCTTCTCTGCTGGAATCAAAACTAGAAGCTAATCAACATCAACCTAAGCAATTCAATTCAAATTTGAGATAAAAGCTTCTGCAACAATTCTGTAACAACTAAAGTTCTTTCTTTAATCCAATCAAGGCAAGTACAGTTATTTTCTGCTATAAACATTAATTATAATTCTGATATGCTTTTAAATCTGAATCTGAGATTGTATATCTGTCAGATCTGTTTTTCTGTGACTGTTCTGTATCCCTTTCTGCTTCCTTTCTGTTTCTATAGCCAGGCTACCACGAGCCTGTGCCTAGTCTCATAAGAGATTAACATATGAACGCAAATTTTGGGACAAATAATGAATGATGCGAAATTTGGCAAGACTGAATTGAACGTATGACTTCAGATCTAAGGCATAAAATATATTGACATATGACTTGGGATTGGATGCATGAATTTGACTGTAAACATATAATTTATATATGTTGTATGCATAATGTATGTTGTAATCTAGATCTGTAACTAATTAGAGAAATGAACATATGTTATTTAGATCTGTAATTAATTAGAAAAATAAGCATATGTTGTAAACTAGTTTTAGACCTTTGCATATTCTGTGATAAAAGAAGAAGAGGAACCATTGTAAGATTACATATGACTTTGGAAAAAATGCATATAAAAGTCAAGATCTAATTTTTAGAAGATATGATTTAAAGATTGAGATTGTTGGGTATAGTTTGCATAATGATTCATGACTTAAAAATAAGAAGATATGGAAACTTAGGTGTAAAGATTTACATTAATTAGGATATCTATTATTGTGATTACACCTAAATAGGGATTTTTGGATATATGGCATGCATTAAAATTAATGGTTATATTTGGATCTGCTGTAAAATGCTAGTTTAACAAAAATTGGAACATATGTTATATGGCAAATTATGTCCATATTCTGCGCTTATGCAAACATGGAGTATATTTTCATATTGTGAATCATGACAATTATGTAGGCATATGAATTTAGGCCAATTTATGATTAGGCAAGGCATGTAAATAGAACCTTTAGAAATATTAAATTTGCTAAATCTGCTAATTTGCCAAGTTGCCTAAACTGCTAGTTTTGTTATATTGCCTAGACTTCTAATTAGATTGAAGTGCCTAATCTGTTAAATTTGTCGGTTGAAATGCCTAACCTGTTATATGCCAAAATCTGCTAAGTTGCTAAATCTGTTAAATCCGTTAAGTCATATAATCTGGAAAATCTGTTATCTGCTAAAATCTGTTATCTGCTGTGTTGATATAATCATCCTGTTATTGATATAATCTGAATTGGCATATATATTGGGCGTGCGCATAAACGGTAAATTATTAATTAATTGGCCGCAAAGATAAACGTGACTAACTCGAGGTTAGAATGAGTTTGCGGCGTAATTCTGCCCGGAACCGCCCGGCACATCCAGTGGTCGCAAACAATAGGTTCTAATGTGAGAAGTTAGTCATAACCTGCTTAAGACACGAGGTTAGGTCTGGCTTGTGGCAGAAGTCTGCCCGGAACCGCCCGACCCATCCAGCGGCCACAAGCTAGCGACCTAATGTGAGAGGTCTGGGCATTAATAATTAATTAATGCAAATCTTAGATAAGAATGACGTCTAAAACGTATTGGGGGAAAATAGGGTTAAACCAACTGGATTAATAGGTGTAGTAAACCCGTCCATGAATCTGTAGGCCCAATACAAAGTTAGACAAATCTGTAAAATCTGTACATCTGATCTGTTAGTCTGAAAACTTGTTAACTTAATCTTTGAACTAGTAAATCTGAATTCTGTATGTCTGAACTTGTAAACAAGTTAATCTGAGATCTGTTAGTCTGGGGACACAAGGTTAGGAGGGGGATTACTTGTGTCATCTGTTGTTTGGGACCCATATTAGTCAGTAACCCATTCTGGTATCAAAACTTTGACCCAACAGTAGGTAGGGTCCGGGCACGCTTACTGAACTAATTATAAGTGGTTCATTCTGATAATGGCGAGGGGTGTTGATGGTGCGTTCCAACCGGGTCATGTGCGTGCATGGATCCCGGTCTGCCTCTGAGGATGTAAGACGCCGTGACATCTGTAAATAGGTCTATGCCAATTGGTTGTCACTTTAGGGAGTGATACACCCTACTGTGGGGCCGACACAGGATATTTATGTATTAGGGAGCCGATCGCTTGGGGTAGGGTTTTAGGGTACACTTAGTTCTGTCTGTTTCTGTTGGTACCGTCTGTTTCTGTTGGGTGGTAACACCTGTCTGTTTCTGCGTGGTACCGTCTGTTCGGTTGGTAAAGGCCCATTACTAGTGTACACCTAATTCTACATTCTATTTCCGTAGGGATTAATCTGTTTCTGCTTCTGATCGGGTAGTAAAGGCCCATTATTAGCATTCTGTTTCTGTTAAAGTATTTTGTACCCATTCCTACTTCAATTTAGACATTAGGGTGACACCTAATTCTGCTATACTAGTATTAGTGCAGAGAAGTGTAAAACAATAGTTTATGTCATTCTGTTTTTCTGTTATATCTGCTACACCTGTTATAGTTATCTCACATCCAGTTTTATGTTCATATCATATTATTATTATCTGTTCATATGCTGAAAGTCACTGGACTTGCCAGACTTTTTGTTTGACCCTTGTTGTTTCGCCTCCTTTCTTCCGTTTTCCCCCCCAGGTTATCCAAGGAGGGAATACTTTAGCTTGATCCGGATTTCTCTTTGATTGAAGTGCTTAAAGTATGGCTCGACTCTGCATAGCTTCCGTTCCATGGGGATTATGATTTTAAACCATACATTTTGAAGGCTTTTGTACAAGACTGATATTTTGTACTTGAATTCTGAGATTTGAAAGGATGTAACCATATTAATTTCTGTTTCCGCAGTAATAAAGTTAAAATTTTTCAAGTACTGTTTTATCTGTCTTGTAAGTTTCTGTTCTGTTTACTAAAATGCTCCACCAAAGTTAAGGCATTCCCTTTGTGAGTGACCTTAACGGAGGTGGGGTGTTACACTTGGTATCAGAGCTGAAGGTTACCAGATTGGGTAAAGTTTTTGAAAACTATTTTCAAAAAGGTTTTGAAAGGAAGTATTTTCAAAAATAAAGCTTATTTTGAAAAACATGATCCCCAAGAGCCATATATCTTTCTTTCAGTCCTTTTTGTATTGAACCTTTCCTTTTTCGTTTCAGCATGTCTGAAGCATCTGAGATACCAGAGGGTGTTCATGTACCCGGTTGGTTTCGTCAATATCTTGAGGCTAGGACCGCCACTGCAGGTCCAGCAAATGATCCCCCTCCCCCACGCCCTCCTCGTGCAATTGCTTTCTCAAAGATCTGTAGAGATTTTAGGGCCATGGGTGGGAAGGATTTCAAAGGAACTGAATCATTCGTAGAAGCGAGGAATTGGCTCAAAGAAACTGAGGATCTATTCGTTATCTTCGAGGTGGACGATCGGCAGAAGGTACAGTTGGCGGTATGGCTGCTCAAAGACGAAGCTTCCTACTGGTGGGAAGTCACTAACGCCGAGAGGCCGGTCGAGACATGGATGGATTTCAGAACAAGGTTTGAGACAAAATTCCTCTCGCAAGCTGAACGAAGTTTACAACTGGAAAAGTTCTTATCTCTTAAGCAAGGAAGTATGACGGTCAAGGAATACGTCAACCAGTTCAACCAACTGGCTAGGTTCGGATTGGATTTAGTCAACACTCAGCATAAAAAGGCTCTCCGCTTTGTTAAAGGATTGAACGAGCCACTGCACAACCTAGCCATGACCCACGTACCCATGGGAGCGACTTACGAGAAATTGGTGGACATGGCACTACTGCACGAGGAAGATAAGGGCCCGAAAGAGACAAAGAAGGAAGAACCGCAGAATAAGAAAGCAGGTCCCAAAAAGGAAACACAAAAGAAGGATGAGAAGACTGTAGATAAGAAGGGGAAAAAGTGCTTTACTTGTGGAAGCTCGACTCATCTGAACAAGGATTGCAGAAAAAGGAAGGGCGCTTGCTTCAACTGTGGGGAGATGGGACACTTCACTTGGGACTACCCGAAGAGACGAGGACAAATAGGGCAGGCGAATAATCTTGAGGCTAGTGGCTAGGATAGAAATAGGATAATTTCTATAGTAGGTTTAATTTCTTTATCTGATTATGGAGTTAAGACTTTTTCTGATTCTGGTATTTTGATTTTGTAATCGATACTCTGCACTTTAATGCTAGTATTATTTCTGAATTACGCTGTGGACTCAGACCCATCAGGGTTATGGCTCATCTGTTTGGGACTGGGGTTTGAGGGATATCTGTGTTAAGCGTCAAGTATGACACATAATTCTAAGTTTTCGTGGGGTATGATTTTATCCTGCTTAGCTTCCTAAGAATCATTAGGGAACCTGATCTGTATTAGTAGTCTGTAAATATCTGAATAATTCTGAATTCCAGTTTTGACATTGTCTAAAGAGGGTGATCCTCTGAGTGTCAATTTGATATTGATTTCGGTCTTTGGGGTTGATACTTAGGGGAATTGTTTTCTTAACCAATGTCTAATGGGAACCAAGTCTTCACTCGCTTCCATCATTCGATTGTATCCTATCGATCGAATCTTCGAACTTTAGGTAGAAACTAATGGGTGTAAACATGTGTTTGAGACATGTTATGTTTGATGGTTGCAAGTGGATGCAAGTGGTTGCTAGTGGTTGCCCGTGGATGCATATACACACACTAGGCACTAGATCGGCTCAAAAACACTCTCATACTGCATATGGATGTGTGAGCATTTTAAATTTTTGTGGATGCAAAATGATTGGCTCAGCACATGGATGTCGCATATGACTGAATGGTTGTGCACTCATATAGAAATGATATGTATCGAGTAGGAAAATTGCATACATTTTGGACTCATGGCAATGGCATAATTCGCATTAAGGAGGTCAACTGAATCAGTGGACCGCCTGATCTTTGCATTAGACAAGGAACATATACACACACTTCTTGCATATGTTCATACAGTATTAGAAATCTCTTAAGGACAATGAGTGCCTGTGATTGGTGATTGAGTAGATGGATGATTGGATGGTATGACACATTCTTCTTAACTTGAAGATTTCGGGGACGAAATCCTTTAAGGAGGGGAGAATGTAACACCCCGAAATTCTGTTAATATTAATGCCACAAATTTAAGAATAACTAATTACAGATGTGAGAATTAAGGGAAACGGGTTTCGCGGTTGCGTTCGTCTCGGAAAAATACGCGAAATAGAGTCCGAAATTTCGAAAATCTGAGTCAGTATGACCGAGATATGGCCTTCAGAAGTTTCACGAAAATTCAGAAAAACGAAACAGATTTCAAAAATGCAGAAAACGAGCCAGGCGGGAAAATTCCCGCCCAGACCAGGTCGACCTGGGGGTCGACCTGGAGGGGACCAGGTCGACTTGGGAGTCGACCCTAGGGTCGACCTCCCTGGTCGAGCCAGGTCGGCCTGGGTGCATCTGGATGGGTTTTTGGGCTGCTTTGGTGAGCCTGTGACGAATTCTGACGGTTCTGATCTGTTTTAGGGTTTATCTAAAGGCCTAAAACAACTAAACACACCTATAAATACATCCTAAGACCTAGCCTCCTCTACACACAATTCTATTCTGCTTCTTCTCTGCCTCTGTTCTAGTAAAAATAAAAATGGCGTCGCTTCTATGCTGGAATCAAAACTAGAAGCTAATCAACATCAACCTAAGCAATTCAATTCAAATTTGAGATAAAAGCTTCTGCAACAATTCTGTAACAACTAAAGTTCTTTCTTTAATCCAATCAAGGCAAGTACAGTTATTTTCTGCTATAAACATTTATTATAATTCTGATATGCTTTTAAATCTGAATCTGAGATTGTATATCTGTCAGATCTGTTTTTCTGTGACTGTTCTGTATCCCTTTCTGCTTCCTTTCTGTTTCTATAGCCAGGCTACCACGAGCCTGTGCCTAGTCTCATAAGAGATTAACGTATGAACGCAAATTTTGGGACAAATAATGAATGATGCGAAATTTGGCAAGACTGAATTGAACGTATGACTTCAGATCTGAGGCATAAAATATATTGACATATGACTTGGGATTGGATGCATGAATTTGACTGTAAACATATAATTTATATATGTTGTATGCATAATGTACGTTGTAATCTAGATCTGTAACTAATTAGAGAAATGAACATATGTTATTTAGATCTGTAATTAATTAGAAAAATAAGCATATGTTGTAAACTAGTTTTAGACCTTTGCATATTCTGTGATAAAAGAAGAAGAGGAACCATTGTAAGATTACATATGACTTTGGAAAAAATGCATATAAAAGTCAAGATCTAATTTTTAGAAGATATGATTTAAAGATTGAGATTATTGGGTATAGTTTGCATAATGATTCATGACTTAAAAAGAAGAAGATATGGAAACTTAGGTGTAAAGATTTACATTAATTAGGATATCTATTATTGTGATTACACCTAAATAGGGATTTTTGGATATATGGCATGCATTAAAATTAATGATTATATTTGGATCTGCTGTAAAATGCTAGTTTAACAAAAATTGGAACATATGTTATATGGCAAATTATGTCCATATTTTGCGCTTATGCAAACATGGAGTATATGTTCATATTGTGAATCATGACAATTATGTAGGCATATGAATTTAGGCCAATTTATGATTAGGCAAGGCATGTGAATAGAACCTTTAGAAATATTAAATTTGCTAAATCTGCTAATTTGCCAAGTTGCCTAAACTGCTAGTTTTGTTATATTGCCTAGACTGCTAATTAGATTGAAGTGCCTAATCTGTTAAATTTGACGGTTGAAATGCCTAACATGTTATATGCCAAAATCTGCTAAGTTGCTAAATCTGTTAAATCCGTTAAGTCATATAATCTGGAAAATCTGTTATCTGCTAAAATCTGTTATCTGCTGTGTTGATATAATCATCCTGTTATTGATATAATCTGAATTGGCATATATATTGGGCGTGCGCATAAACGGTAAATTATTAATTAATTGGCCGCAAAGATAAACGTGACTAACTCGAGGTTAGAATGAGTTTGTGGCGTAATTCTGCCCGGAACCGCCCGGCACATCCAGTGGTCGCAAACAATAGGTTGTAATGTGAGAAGTTAGTCATAACCTGCTTAAGACACGAGGTTAGGTCTGGCTTGTGGCAGAAATCTGCCCGGAACCGCCCGGCCCATCCAGCGGCCACAAGCTAGCGACCTAATGTGAGAGGTCTGGGCATTAATAATTAATTAATGCAAATCTAAGATAAGAATGACGTTTAAAACGTATTGGGGGAAAATAGGGTTAAACCAACTGGATTAATAGGTGTAGTAAACCCGTTCATGAATCTGTAGGCCCAATACAAAGTTAGATAAATCTGTAATATCTGTACATCTGATTTGTTAGTCTGAAAACTTGTTAACTTAATCTGTGAACTAGTAAATCTGAATTCTGTATGTCTTAACTTGTAAACAAGTTAATCTGAGATCTGTTAGTCTGGGGACACAAGGTTAGGAGGGGGATTACTTGTGTCATCTGTTGTTTGGGACCCATATTAGTCAATAACCCTTTCTGGTATCAAAACTTTGACCCAACAGTAGGTAGGGTTCGGGCACGCTTACTGAACTAATTATAAGTGGTTCATTCTGATAATGGCGAGGGGTGTTGATGGTGCGTTCCAACCGGGTCATGTGCGTGCATGGATCCCGGTCTGCCTCTGAGGATGTAAGACGCCGTGACATCTGTGCCAATTGGTTGTCACTTTAGGGAGTGATACACCCTACTGTGGGGCCGACACAGGATATTTATGTATTAGGGAGCCGATCGCTTGGGGTAGGGTTTTAGGGTACACTTAGTTCTGTCTGTTTCTGTTGGTACCGTCTGTTTCTGTTGGGTGGTAACACCTGTCTGTTTCTGCGTGGTACCGTCTGTTCGGGTGGTAAAGGCCCATTACTAGTGTACACCTAATTCTACATTCTGTTTCCGTAGGGATTAATCTGTTTCTGCTTCTGTCTGTTTCTGATCGGGTAGTAAAGGCCCATTATTAGCATTCTGTTTCTGTTAAAGTATTCTGTACCCGTTCCTGCTTCAATTTAGACATTAGGGTGACACCTAATTCTGCTATACTAGTATTAGTGCAGAGAAGTGTAAAACAATAGTTTATGTCATTCTGTTTTTCTGTTATATCTGCTACACCTATTACAGTTATCTCACATCCAGTTTTATGTTCATATCATATTATTATTATCTGTTCATATGATGAAAGTCACTGGACTTGCCAGACTTTTTGTCTGACCCTTGTTGTTTCACCTCCTTTCTTCCGTTTTCCCCCCAGGTTATCCAAGGAGGGAATACTTTAGCTTGATCCGGATTTCTCTTTGCTTGAAGTGCTTAAAGTATGGCTCGGCTCTGTATAGCTTCCGTTCCATGGGGATTATGATTTTAAACCATGCATTTTGAAGGCTTTTGTACAAGACTGATATTTTGTACTTGAATTCTGAGATTTGAAAGGATGTAACCATATTAATTTCTGTTTCCGCTGTAATAAAGTTAAAATTTTTCAAGTACTGTTTTATCTGTCTTGTAAGTTTCTGTTCTGTTTACTAAAATGCTCCACCAAAGTTAAGGCATTCCCTTTGTGAGTGACCTTAACGGAGGTGGGGTGTTACAGAAATGCAGTGTTCAAGCATTTAAATCCACATCGATGGGCCGGCCCTGACGATCCAAGGGACGATGCGTTCTGTTCCTGAGGGGTGGGCTAGAGGCTCTCGAATCGGTGAGGACTATCTTTTGCCTTGGTTTGCAGATGGAAGTCCAACTTCCAATACGTGACAATTGCGGTTTTGATTGTAGAACCTAGTACTGGCGACATGATATATGGTACCCATGCCATTTAGGATTGATACATTTATATTCGAAGTTGTTTTATACATTAGGAACTTATAATAGTATCAAATGATTTGTTTTAACGTATCAAGCATTCTTTGGCTATTATAAGGTAAAACCCTATCCTCCGGCTTGTGTTCCATTGTGTGATGGGACCTGGGTCTTATAATAGCTTCATTGTTCTTTATTTAGCATTGCGCTGTAGTTTTATGCACTGGTGTTCTTGGGTGGAAACCTGTTCCGTGTTATACTCTGTGGTCCCTTGATTTACCTAACTTTAAAATAAAGATTAATAACTGTTTTAGTTCTCACACCAGTCACATGACTGACCTGGTGTTTATTGTTTTAACCTAAACTCTGGGTGCCCTTATTTTGACAGGCAGCTAGTAGTTTTGGTTTTGCATATTTATATTCACAGGATCCTGATTTACAGCGGGAACGATATCCGGAAAGCTCTATATCCGTATATCTCTTTCAGTTGTGTATTGTATTATTTTTCTGCTCTAGTAATGTATTTAAATCTCTTATATTTCTCTGATGTATAATATTTATTCATACTCTGTATATTCTTATATTCTGATGGAATTGTTGTAATTAACAATGAAATGTTCTTCTGTTTGCGTTCTGATTCGTCTTGTCCTCAAAGTATCCGCTCTTTCCTTCATGGGGAAGTTATGGGTCTTTACAGTTGGTATCAGAGCTTTGGTTTACAGGGCTCGTAGAACAAGACACGTTAGAACCAAACTGAAGAATTCATCAGAGATTGGATTAGTAATATACAATGAGAATGATTCGTTAGAGATAGGATCAGTAGTATCCTAGAACGAGTGTGAAGAGTGTTGTTTTTAATAGTAAAAATGAAAATAAATTTTGTTTTGAAAAATTAAATTCAATTATTCGCATTTGAATACTTACTTGCATTGAATTTGTGTTAGACCCAAAAGTGGTTCTAACACCCAAATTGATTTGAAACAAGATAAAATGAGATAAAAATAAAAATGAACACGCAAGATTTATAGTGGTTCGGCGAACAAGTGCCTACGTCCACTTATTTTTCACTATATTCAATAATTCAGTTGCAAATACAATGAAAGATTCACTCACAACTCACTTTTGTTCACTCAATTGACTAAAACAAGAAATAAAAGATGATTTGGATTCTCTGGGAGTAATGGAGTTCGGATGATGGAGGTGATTGAATTCTTTAAGTGCTGAAAAAAGATCCTTTTCTTTGTCTCCAGATGGGGTATTTATAGGTGTGAATTTGCTTGAGACTTGATCCGGGTCGGGCCACGTGTCATCCATCGCATTCTCTTTGGGTTCGGATGAACTATCAGGTTGACAACACATCAAAAGGGAGGACGTTAGGGGTAGGAATTAGTCATAGCCGGTCCGGTTCTCCAGGCGATTTTACAGGAGATTAACATGGATCATGGGTGCGGGTCGGAGACGTGCAGGTAAGGGGTTCGGATCGGGATACCCGACCCGAACCGGACTGGTTTGGGCGCCTCTCCTTCTCTAACCTATTCCGCTCCGCTCCAGTGTTGTGGCAAGCAGATGGCCTTCCGATCCATTCGAGATTTAGTTGCCTTCCGATCCGATTGGATATGCCTTACCAATCTATCCAGTAAGAGATCACCGATCCGATCAGAGAATTCTATCCGATCCGAACAGGATTCTATCCGATCCGAACAGCTGCAGCTCTCAATCTGAATTGTAGTGTTTTCCTTCAATCCGAACCGAAGCCTTATAATTAAAAATACCCTTCAATGTTTGGTTTCTCGACTTTGTGTTGCCTAGTTCACAAAGTAGGCTAACATTCTGCCCCCTCAAAGGATGCTTCTGTTGTATACGAAGCGTGCTTTGATGTCGTTCGAAATGCTAGTCCTTGAATCGGAACGGTCAGGAGGAATGCACAGATTTCTATTCGGTTCGGTGTCTGACTCGAGCACATTTTCTTCATTTCTGAACAAGTTTGGGAATTTTTCTCGACACATAGTGCTTCTCTCGGGTATGCCCTTCTTTTATCTCTCGTTTGAACTCAATTCGAGTTGGGTGCTAAATTAATATGTGAAGTTTATTCGGTTCGGATTCCGATCCGATGCGTTTTCGTGGATTTGGTTCTTGGACGTTGGGCCTTCAGGCAGAGTTGTGCTACTGGGCCTTCACTCCGGTCCGAGCGGGTGAGAAAGAATAGGAATACGAGGAGTCAACATCACCCCTTATATAAATCCGCCACTGTCTTCCTTCTTTCCTTCTTCTTTTCTGCTGCCGCTCCCAACCCTAGTATTGATAACGTCAGAAACTCCAATATTCTGAAACTATTCCTTGTAGATTTCTCAAATCGAACATATAGGTAGCTTTTTTAATCTCGAATAACTTCGTTGTAACTGTTCTTGATTTCAATTCGTGGTTGATTGGGATGGTTTAGCCACGGGGCTTCGGTCGAGCTCCACGTCGTTACTGGTGGATCCGCCATCATTTCGAGGCATTGCGAGGCTGGAGAGGGCAAATATTTGTCCTTAACGATAGTTTTGGTGATAGAACGGATTTGTTTGTGAGTAGGGGGGAAAGAGGAAAAAGATGAAGAAAAGAGTGTGATGACAAATTGGTTCGGGTAGAAGACGAAGGAGCAAAAAGGAAGGAGAAGGAAAGGGGATCGGTTCAGGTTGCATACTTTAGAAAGACGGGAAGGGAGGAAAAGGTCGGTTCGGGTCGGAGAAGAGAATGGGATAAGAGGTTGAAATAAATGGACCGGTTAAGTGGTGCTGGTTCGGTTCGGATCAGGTCACCCGATCCGATCAGATCAGTCCTGCTTCCGAACCCATTGTTTCCCTTGTCTTGAACTGACCTTGCTTTAATGAAGCACCCGAACCGACTGTTATCTGTATTTGTATTGAGCCAGTTATCATATACATATCCGAACCGAACCGAACGTATCAAACTTGGCACATAAAGACTACCCAACTAACTCAACTAACGCTTACTCTAGACGATAACTTCGCGGACAGTTAGGATAGTGCCCTGTGAACATAAACGAGAATTAAGAACAACTCTGACTATCACCTTCTCTTTAAAGCTTCGTCTTACATTGCTGTACTTTTATTTTGCATTTCCCACATTTGCTGCACACACTTTAGTTCACACACATACACAAAAAGGGGGACATGGGATAATTTACTCTAATCCGTGCTATTGCTTCTTCAATAGTTCCATGACAATGAGGCCCAGACGCTCTTCCCGTCTAGCTGAGAGGAAAGAAGCTCCGGAAACTTCTAGCAAAATCACTCTTGAGGATATATCTTCTTCGTCCGATCCGGAATGGGACAGTGAGGGTCCGGATTACGGAGTTGGTCATCGGGAAAGCGACGAAATGTCTTCAGAAAATGAAGTTTCCCTGGGCTTTGAGGAGGAAGGAGGGATTGGTGACAATCGAGCACCCGATGAATTTGACTCAGCCATTATATTGGAGTCACCTCCAGATTCCGTAGAATCGACAATCGACAACGACCGACTTGTTCGAATTTGCTTGAAGTATGGAATAATGAAAAGGGACACCCTAGTGCCCTCACGCTCTGACCGTCCCCACAACCCTCCAGAAGGATATATGACGGTCACTCGACTGATGTGCATGGTCGGCGCCATTCCTCCATTCTCGCCTTTCATCGTTGATTTCTTAAGACAAATGCGGATTGCCCCCATGCAGTTGCATCCCAATTCATATGCCTATTTGCATACCTTATTCATAGCATATCGTGAAATTCTAGGCTTAGAGCTCACGTTTGATGATGTTCATTTCTTCTATAATTTCAAACATCGGACTAGAGAAACTCCATCTTTCTGTTACTTTGAATCAGTCCCAAAAAGGAAGATAATCTCTACACCGTTTAGCAGTAAAGCTGGAGATTCCAGACTAGAGTGGTTCTATATAAAGCAACAGTCTGGATGCGCCAGGAGATGGACAAAATCAAGTAAAGCATTGATTTTCTGAACCCGGACTCTACTTGAATCATCACCCTGACCTGTTTTCCTTTTTATTTGCAGTTGACAATCCCAAACAGATATCAGATCAGGTGTTCTTTGATCGAATGCACCGACTTCTTAATGGTGATCAAAAATTCCTGACTATCGACGAGGTCCTTAAAGATGAATACCTTCATTTTCACGGGCTGCTATCCGTTTTCCGTAGCATCGGTCATGGGACGGTCCCTTATGCATACATTCCTCCAGTGGAAACAGTTCCAGAAATAGGAGAGGGCTCGGGAATTCCTACAGCTCCTCTTCAAACTTCTCCTTCTCCTTCTTCCACACAAGATGATGAACTGGCTAATCTGGTCGCAAAACATCGCGAAGGGTATATTGCCCCCGAGGAAACTACTTCTCCAGACAAGTCAAAATCTTCCCAAGAGTCGCCACTTCACGCTTCCGAAGGGAATGTTCCTAGCACTGACGAACACATATTTCAGGGTTTGGGGGATCTCCCCTTACCTGAGACTATATATACTTCAGAGGATTTCAGGAAGGACCCTTTAGTCTTCACTTCTTCTGAAGAAACTACTCCTGCTAAGGCCAAAGAGCCTTCCCGCACCAGTCTAGCTTCAGACTCGGGTTGGTTGGGGGGACACACACCACTTAGGATGCACTTTACACCACAGCATTAGCATTCATTGCACTTCTTTCTCCATGAACCCATTGATTCTAAACTTTGTTTATTTTATCGTGCAGGTACAATGTCTCGATCCTATTATGATATAAGAAAGCTTCGTCGCAGCATGTCCAATCCTCCTCAGGATGTCGAGTATGATCGCCGGGATGACCGTGGTAGGGAAGAAAGAAGACCCTATGATCCCTATCGATCTCGGCCCTCACGCTCCCGCTCACCAGTTCGACCGGAACAAGAGAAATACAAGAGCTATCAAGGTCGTAGGGAGGAGGATAGACCACCATCTAGGGATTCCGCATCCTCCCATGAAAAGCGGAGTAGAGAGAAAACTCCTCCAAAGGAAACTGGGTCTCGAAGTAAGCAAAAAGTCCCTGCTACTAAACGACCTAGAACAGACAAGGGTTCTACAGAATCTTCTTCAGGAAGGGACACCGAACTAACAATCCTCGCTCCTCCTCCACCAGATGCGGGAACCGCAGTAAAGCTGGCATATTTAAAGGAGCAATTTCCCGAGCACTACTTCGAGACCCTGACCTTTCTACCTACCCTTGAACCTATTTCTTCTAATTGGGCAGATGAGGCCAAGGCGAAAATTGATTTGGTAGAAAAACAATATTCCGAGATGTTCAAGTATTCTCGCAATCTTTCTAGAATCATCCGCACTCTAATGACAAATGCTAACTCAATGCAAAACACCGCGGAGGAGGATGCTAAGGCCTTAAAAACCTTAGGAAAGGACCTAGAAGACACTCAAGCCCAACTAGCTGTCGCTCAAAAGAACGCTTCTAATTTCAAACAACAGTTTGAGGACATGCAAAAGCGTTATCATGACTTACTTGAGTCCCATACTCAGGAGCGCTCTGAACTAAAAAAGCAAGCTGACGAGGCCAAATCAGAAGCCGCTAAAACACACCTTGCTTATGCTGAGCTTGAACGGAAAAACGCCGAGTTAGCAAAAAGGAATGCTGAATTAGAAAAGAAGAATGCTGACTTGGCTTCGAAGCTGTTGGAGGCAGAAAACAGGGCTGCTCTGGCCGAGGGCAATGTGGAATGTGCCATTAAATCTGCGGAGGAAGCCCGCAAGCAATTATCTGAGGCAGAGGTTGAGATTCAAAGTTTCGGCGAATTAATGATTGAATTCTTCGCACATATTATTCGTCGTCGAAACATTTCTTGGATCGAGGACTACCCATCCACTCTGGTTCAAGTATGGAATCAAATCGTTGAGTGGGAAAAAGAAGAACTTAAGGTCGATTCCCTTGATGAAGATAAGCTGATGGAGAAATACTTGAGAGACGATGAACCGGAGCGCCTAGCTGAAGGGCGCTGCCTAATTGCTGAGGCCATGGAAGAAGAGAGGCGGAAGTCTAAACAGAAGACCATTCCCAAAGCTGGCTCCTCGTCTTCTGCTTCTACAACTCCCGAAGTGGAAGGGTATGATCCCGAAAACCCGGGAATTTCCCGGACAACTTTGCTATCTCCCATTCCTGAAATAACTCCAGAGGTAGTAGTCACCCCCGCTGAAAAGTCTTCAGAAGGTATTCCTATCTTTTCTCCTCAGTTTGCCAAGGCTACTACTACCTTTGGCTACGTGATTGAACGTTCGTTGAGAAACCCTTTGCTTTCGCCCGAGTTTATAACCGATGTTTCTCATTCTGTAGGTGTTGAATCATCCGCAAAGACAGATGTAGCTCAAGGAACTACCGCTGGGACAAAGCCCGTAGATGGGGCCAAACAAGGGGAAGACAAGACTGCTTCTATAGACTTGGGAGAAGGAAATGAACCAACTAAGGTCACCACTCCTCATGATGAAGAAATGATCGCAGCTTTAAAAGACGACGGAGGAGACGAGGGGCATGATGAGGAACCGGAGGTTGCAATAACTGGGGAGTCGAAAAGCGCCGATGACGTTACCTTGGCGGCCATGAAGGCCGATCAAGACAAGCGCTTGCAATTAAAGGCCGAAGAACTAGACCCTGAGGTCCTCAAGCCCCTCGCAGTTGTGGATGCAGGTTCAAGGTTAGTTGTTAAGCTCTCAACTAGATCTATTACCGAAGAACTTGCTAAAAAATCTTCTCTTGATTCCAGTGCCCCGCCCTCCGGGAAGAAGTCTGCTGGCTCCAGTACTACATCTTCAGGGAAAAAGAAATCAAAACGAATCTTGACTGAAGCCGAGAAGGAAGCAAAGGATGCGGAAAAAGCTGCCAAGAAATCGAAGGCTCATCCCAAACCCAAATAGTGGGTTTCCCTGTGTCTTTTTAGCATCTTTGTAAACCAATAAGTGCTGCTACAACAGCAGCTTCCGCACTTTCTTTTTTAGCTATTTCCTTGTACAAATTCATTCATTTGTAAATAAAAATAATTCACTTTTTGCAATGTTTATTTGTCAGCAATTCTGCACTTATGTAAAAATACATGTCTATAGTTATTAAACAAAGTTGTGCAGAGGGGAGATATGTGTATGTATATGTGTCCCCAGTCAATTTCCATAAGTTATTCAATGCTTAACCATGCAATCTGAATGCCCCCGATTCTCTAACGGGATAGCATTTCCTGTGTCATCAATACCTGTTGTTTTTTCTGGCATTTCTCTTATACTCTCTCTCATTCTCTTGAGAGTTAGAGTTCGAGCTTAGTCATCTATCCATTCCCCGGTCTCTCAACGGGAAAAGATTTCTTTCTCGGCGCTCGGTCGGAGACGCCTTTATACTCTCTTTCTCTCTGGAAAGTTAGAGTTCAGAGTTGAGTCTCTTTCTCAGCGCTCAGTCGGAGACGCTTTTATACTCTCTCTCTTTCTCTGGAGAGTTAGAGTTAAGAATAGAATTTCTTTTTCAGCGCTCAGTCTGAGACGCTTTTATACTCTCTCTCTTTCTCTGGAGAGTTAGAGTTAAGAATGTCGTTTTCTCATTCTTTTACGTCTTATTGCACACATAATCATTGTGCTTCTAGACTGTTTTCAACCTTTTTTAGGCTCTGAGTTATCCTGTATTTTATAATCACAACAGAACAACTAATGAATGTAAGTGCATAAAAATAAATAACACACAATATTTTTATAGTGGTTCAGCTAAGTCGTAGCCTACGTCCACTTTATAGTCCTTTATTCATATCATCAGATTTTCCCAAAGCAAGGCATGTCTTGTTACAGAATCCACAGTAAAAATAACAAAAAATATAGCATTTCTAATCCAAATATCGCATTAAGTGTTGGGCATTCCATGCTCGAGGAACTTCTTCGCCATCTATGGTCGTTAACTTGAAGGTTCCTTTTTCAAGTTTCCGTTGGATGACAAAGGGTCCTTCCCATTTTGGGCCGAGGTGAGGAAGGGATGGAAAAACTCTCTTTAGCACCAAATCCCCTGGTTCAAAAGTTCTAAGGCGAACTTTTTTTTCATAATAGCGTGCCATCTGACGCCGATGTCTTGCTGCACGCAAGTCTGCTTCGTCCCTTTTTTCTTCGACTTCATCAAGAGACTCAAGTAAAAGTGCCCGATTCGTCATCAGGTCATAATACGTCACCCTGTGGGAAGGAACTTCCAGTTCAACTGGAATTACTGCTTCTGAACCAAAGGAGAGAGAGAAAGGGGTATGACCGGTAGCCGTTTTAAATGTTGTTCGATATGCCCACAAAGCTAGGGGCAATTCGTCAACCCGTCTTGCCTTTGCACGCTCCAACCGTTTCTTGAGGATGGATTTTATAACTTTGTTTACTGCCTCTACTTGCCCATTCGATTGTGGATAGGCAACTGCAGTATATCGTTTGTCTATCTTATATTTCTGGCAAAAATTTCTGAATTCAGAGCTATCAAATTGGGTCCCGTTGTCAGTAACAATCGTCCTTGGGATCCCGAATCGACATATAATATTTTCTGACCACAAAACTTATCACCTTTCTCGTGGTGATCTTAGTCAAGGGCTCAGCTTCCACCCACTTTGTGAAATAGTCCACAGCTACTATTGCATACTTAGCTCCTCCTTTAGCAATCGGTAAAACTCCAATGATATCAATTCCCCATGTGGCAAATGGCCAAGGACTCACCATCGATTTAAGCTGGGTTGACGGTGCCTTGGGGATTTTGGCGAATCTCTGGCACTTATCGCAGCGTCGTGAATAATCAGCTGCATCTTTGTTGATCGTAGGCCAGAAGTATCCGTACCGTAATATTTTCTTTGCTCAAGTTTGACCTCCTGTATGATCTCCACACTCACCTTCGTGCACTTCTCTTAGTACACGCTTGATGTCGTCGTGTGCGATACATCGTAACAGGGGCATAGAAAATCCTTGTCTATAGAGAGTATCGCCTTGTATAACATATCTGGTAGCTTTGCGAACTACAGCTCTTTTCTCACTCTTCTTCGATGGGAGTGTCCCATTCTTAAGAAAATTCTTAATTGGAGTCATCCATGACTCCTTTTCTGGTTCCGCTTCAAGAGCGAATTCAATTTCCATTGACTCAAAGCTTGGCGATTCCAACGTTTCAATTGGAATTACCTCCGTCCCTTCCGGATTGTCAGAACTAGCCAGTTTTGCCAGTCTATCCGCTTTTTGGTTTTCAACTCTGGGAATATGCGTTATGTTGTACCGTTTTAATCTATTCAATAGCTCTTTCACTTTCTTGAGGTAGGCGATAAGTCGAGGTCCTCGGGCCGCGAATTCCTCTCGCACTTGACAAACAACAATCTTAGAGTCACAAAATATGTCCATCATTTTTACTCCGAGGTCTTTAGCAAGTTTCAGCCCGGCAATCAGGGCTTCATACTCAGAGTCATTGTTAGTTGCCGAAAATTCTAATCGCAGGGCGTAATATAACGACCGTCCCTCGGGAGTAACTAAGACAATTCCAGCTCCGGACCTTCGGTCATTTTTAGCTCCATCGGTATATAATTTCCACGGATTCATCTCTAGTTCTTCCTCAGATTTAACCACTCGGTCATTGATTATTTCCTCTTCTGGAATGGTGAACTCCGCAATAAAGTCTGCTAGAGCTTGCCCCCTGATTGACTTTCGTGGTTGAAAATTCAAATCAAACTGGCTTAATTCTAGGTTCCATTTGATCAACCTTCCCGATGCTTCGGGTCTCTGCAACACCTGTCTTAAGGGTTGGTCGGTGTATATGGTTATCGGATGGGCTTGGAAATAGTGACGAAGTTTTCGGGACGCAATCAGGAGGCTGTAAGCGAGCTTCTCAATTTTTGGATAATTGCGCTCTGCCGCTGCTAATTTCTTACTCACATAGTACACTGGCCTGTGTACTTTGTCTTCTTCTCGAACCAGGGCTGTGCTGACAGCGTGAGCCGAGACTGCTAGATAAACAAATAATTCTTCGTGATCTACGGGCTTTGATAAAATTGGCGGTTTCTCTAACAGCTCTAACAGATTTTGAAAGGCCTCGACACAATCGGGAGTCCACTGGAAGTTCTTCTTTCCCCTTTTTATCAAATCAAAAAACGGAACACACTTATCTGTGGCTTTGGAGATGAATCTACTCAACGCCGCTACCTTCCCTGCCAGACTTTGGACGTCTTTAATTCTTCTCGGTTCTTCGATGTTTCTAATCGCCGCTATCTGGCTAGGGTTGATTTCAATTCCTCGGGAACTCACAATAAAGCCAAGAAACTTTCCCGACGCCACTCCAAATGAACATTTTAAAGGATTCAATTTCATACGGTATTTTCGCAAGATACCAAACATTTCCGCTAAGTCTTACGTATGGCTGGAAGACTGCTTTGATTTAACAAGCATATCATCCACATAAACTTCCATAGTTTTTCCTATTTGATTATAAAACATTCTATTTACCAAGCGCTGATAAGTAGCTCCAGCGTTTTTTAACCCGAATGGCATTACAACATAACAATATAGCCCCAAATTCGTAATGAAACTCGTATGCTCTTGGTCTGGTACATGCATAGGAATTTGGTTGTATCCAGAGTATGCATCCATGAAAGAAAGAAGTTCATGACCTGCTGTCGAGTCTACAAGCTGGTCAATCCTGGGAAGTGGGAAGCTATCTTTTGGGCAAGCTTTATTTAAATCTGAAAAGTCAATACAAGTCCGCCACTTTCCGTTTGGCTTCTTTACCAAGACGGGATTCGATATCCAGTCGGGATAAGTCGAATCTCGAATAAATCCATTTTGCTTCAATTTCTCTACTCAGCCGACCTCTCTGGGCCCAGCATGCGTCTCTTTTGCTTCACAGGCGGATGCTTCGGATTTACATTCAATTTGTGACTGATAATGGAAGGTGATATCCCACACATGTCAGCATGGGTCCAGGCGAACACATCTAAGTTTGCCTTCAAGAAGTCCGTCAGTTCTTTAGCGCGACGTGGATCCAATTGAGAACCAATCTTCAAAACTTTCGTCGGATCAGCTTTATCAATGGGAATTTCCACTGTCGCTTCGTTAGGAGTTGCATTCCTAGCCTCTGATTCCTTGTCTTTTCTAGGATCCAGGTCTTCAGGTGTTCCTTTGGGCAACTCCTTTGGGGTCAATTTCTCTAATTGCTATGCCGAGTCCCCCTTTGAGGGAGACGAGGCATCCTTACTCTCAGCATTAACTCCTTTCATCAACATCTTCAGTTCGGCCACATAGCAGGCCCGTCCAGAAATCTGATCCCCTCTTATTACTCCAGTCCCGGCTTCGGTTGGGAACTTTAGTAACAAGCACCAAGGGGCGATACAAACTCTAAATTCAACGAGGGCAGGTCTCCCTAAAAATGCGTTATATGGCGAATCTACGTCCAATACTACGAACTGAAGCATTCGCACTCTTCTACGTTCTCCTTGCCCTAGGGTCACGGGCAACTCTATATATCCCATGGGAGCTGTCGTCGCTCCGTTGAAGCCTCTAATCCATCCTTCACAAGGTTTCAGATCTTCGGGCTCAAGCTTCATCTGATCAAATGACTTCTTGAACAAAATATTAACGGAACTTCCGTTGTCTATTAATACCTTATGGACCAAGGCCGGCCCAATGGCGGTAGTAATAACCAACGGATCATTGGTGGGAGATTGTATCCCTGTGTTGTCTCGGCTGCGAAATACCACGTCGTCGAACATGGTTTTTTGTTGTTTTATGGGGGTGACATCTTCCAAATCGTCACCTTCATTCACATCTAGATGCTTGGCAGCATTCACATATTGGTCCATTGACCTGAAACTTCGGATCGCCGGGTGAGGTCCGCCTACTATGGAGTTGATGACGATCCCTTTACCTTTTTGCTGCGCGGTAGGCTTAGGAGCAGGTAGGATCTGTTTTGGAGCCTGCTCTCCTTGCCCCCTGTCCCTCGGGGCAACCTTGTACTCATCCAACTTTCCTTCACGCAGCAGCTTTTCAATTACATCCCTCAAATGCCGACATTCATTGGTCGAATGTCCATGTGTTCCGTGAAACAAGCAAAATTTCCCTGTCGCCATTTCTTTCTCGGTAGAATCACGAGGTGGCGGTCTTTTGTACTGCAACACATTGTACGTATCCAGGTAAATATTTTCCAGGGTGTCATTCAATGGTGTATAGTTCTCGTAGTTCTGGAATCGGGGCCTTTTGTTAGGGTCGCTTCCCCTATTTCTGTTTCTCCTGTTACCGTTCGAATTACGGTTGTTGTTGTTTCCCCCATTTCCAGTATTGCTGTTTCCACCCTTGTTTCCTACATTTACTTCAACCTTGCCAGAACTTTCCCCAGACTGCTTCACGGCAATATTACTCTGCACATTCTCCTTTGAAGCTGTCTCAGACTTTCTCTTTCGGTTTGCCCTGGCCTCCTCTCGTCTTAAATAAATATCGGCTTTTTCGTAGAATATCGCCCTTGTGGGGGGTGTCTTCCCAGAAAGGTAGTCTCCAAACTCAGATTCAGGATCAACTCCTTCCTTCAATGCCATCAGAATAGTGGGCTCATGCGGGTCACTGACCTCAGTTACAGCTTGGTTAAAACGATCTAGATATGCCCTTAAAGACTCTCCCGGTGCCTGTTTGATTCTCGACAATTCAATAACACTCTTGGACTTTCGGGCATGTAGTCGGAACTGGTTCATGAAACGCTCGCTTAGTTCTTTGTAATTAGAAATTGAACGAGGAGGAAGTCGAGTAAACCAGAATAATGCCACATCTTCTAGGTAGATTGGGAATGCTTTGCACTTCACTTCATCAGGGGCAGCAGCGGCATTCATGAGCCACGAATACCGCATCAAATGCTGTCCTGGATCAGTCCTTCCGTTATATTTGTCCATCTGTGGCAAGTTAAAGCGTCGGGGAAACTGGAAGTCGAGGATATCGTCAGTGAACGGAGTATGGCTTCGCTCAATGCCATAGTCTTCATTTGTATAATTCCGGCTCTTGGACATAATTCGGTGAACCATTGCTTGTACATCAGCACTGGTTAGGGGCTGCTCAGGTTCCCTGGCCCTAGTATCCGAGTTCCTTCTGGGCTCTTGCTCAGGAGATGCCCTTCTTCTTCGAGCTGCTTCTGCTCGATTCCGTTCCCTGCGTTCCCGGTCGATCTCGGGAAGAGGGGACTGGAGTCTTTGCCCCCGAGTGGGGTCATCGTTTCCTAATGCTCGTACGATATCCTCGCGAGATCCCAAAGATCCAAATGTTAGCTGCTCCACATTCTGAGGTCGTTCGAGTGGCCTCCGTTCACGGGGCCTCTCTTCCTCGGAAGATGAAGATTGATCTACTGGTGTGTGACGAACCGGTGATGGAGTCCGTTGCCGACGGAGTTCGCTAATCTCCCGACTCATGAGCCTCATATTTTCCTGCATCATGAGATTAGTGCGCTCATGAACTCTCATAGCTTCCCTCGTGCTCTCAAGCATATCAAGCAAGCGCGAGAAATCTCCTTGAGTGATGGGCGCAGATGGATTGACCTGATCACCAACCCTGGCAGCTGGAATTGGAGCATTCGTAGGGACTCGAGTAGAGGCTCCAGCTTCACCAAGCATCGGGTCGGATCGGAGGTAGGAAGTCGGATCGGATCGGAGCTGGGGTGCCTGGTCGGATCGGAGCGCAGCAGGCAGTTCGGGTCGGTTCAGATTGGGGGAATGCACTGCTTCAGAGTCTCCTACCCGGATCGGATCGGAGCTCTCCCCCTGCTGGCGGCTCGGATTTCCTGCATTGATTCTTCCTGCTGCTGAACTCTGCCCCCGAGACCTTGTTACAACAGCATTTTGCTGATCTTCGCCAGCTCCATTTCCTCGAAAAGACTGAACTTCCTTGCCTTTTCCTTTGGCCATGAGTCTTTGACAATTACTTCAACGAATGTAAGAAAGCGGAGAAACTTAAGGATTCACTTCTTTGAACTCAACGGTCCAAAAAGTAGAAAGAGATCCCGGAAAATAAAGAATTTAGATGAGAATTCTCAGTGAAAGCACCAAAATGTTAGACCCAAAAGTGGTTCTAACACCCAAATTGATTTGAAACAAGATAAAAATAAAAATGAACACGCAAGATTTATAGTGGTTCGGCGAACAAGTGCCTACGTCCACTTATTTTTCACTATATTCAATAATTCAGTTGCAAATACAATGAAAGATTCACTTACAACTCACTTTTGTTCACTCAATTGACTAAAACAAGAAATAAAAGATGATTTGGATTCTCTGGGAGTAATGGAGTTCGGATGATGGAGGTGATTGAATTCTTTAAGTGCTGAAAAAAGATCCTTCTCTTTGTCTCCAGATGGGGTATTTATAGGTGTGAATTTGCTTGAGACTTGATCCGGGTCGGGCCACGTGTCATCCATCGCATTCTCTTCGGGTTCGGATGAACTATCAGGTTGACAACACATCAAAAGGGAGGACGTTAGGGGTAGGAATTAGTCATAGCCAGTCCGGTTCTCCAGGCGATTTTACAGGAGATTAACATGGATCATGGGTGCGGGTCGGAGACGTGCAGGTAAGGGGTCCGGATCGGGATACCCGACCCGAACCGGACTGGTTTGGGCGCCTCTCCTTCTCTAACCTATTCCGCTCCGCTCCAGTGTTGTGGCAAGCAGATGGCCTTCCGATCCATTCGAGATTTAGTTGCCTTCCGATCCGATTGGATATGCCTTACCAATCTATCCAGTAAGAGATCACCGATCCGATCAGAGAATTCTATCCGATCCGAACAGGATTCTATCTGATCCGAACAGCTGCAGCTCTCAATCTGAATTGTAGTGTTTTCCTTCAATCTGAACCGAAGCCTTATAATTAAAAATACCCTTCAATGTTTGGTTTCTCGACTTTGTGTTGCCTAGTTCACAAAGTAGGCTAACAATTTGGATAATCCAGTATATAGAGATTTTCATATACATCTGATCCACGTGTATTGAAGTCTCAAATATACTGGATAGATATAGAATCACGCTCTAGTCGCCCGGACATGATTCTGGTGATACCCGGGCATCATCAGTAATTGTGTTCGAGTGACGAAAGTGGGATTTCTGTAATGAAAAGGAATTCCGCTCGATCCGAATCGATCGCTAAACCGACCAAGACCGTTCAAAACCCCTGATTGTGTTGAGAACACGACAAACCAGAACGCTAACAGAAGAACATTTCATTGTTAACTATAACAGTTCCATCAGAATACAAGAATATACAAAGTATAAATCAATATTACACATTCACTAAATATCAGAGATTACAATACATTGCTGCAGCGGAAAAATAATATAATACACAACTGAAAGAGATATACGGATATAGAGCTTTCCGGATATCATTCTAGCTGTAAACCAGGTTCCTGTGAATATAAATCTGCAAAACCAAAACTACTAGCTGCCCGTGCGGAAAATAGCGGCACCTAGAGTTTAGGTTAAAACAATAAACTCTAGTTCAGTCATGTGACTGTTGTGAGAACTAAAATAGTTATTAATCTTTATTTTAAAGTTAGGTAAATCAAGGGACCACGCCGTATAACACGGAACGGGTTTCCTCCCAAGAATACCAGTGCATAAAACAACAGCGCAATGATAAATAAAGAACAATGAAGCTATTATAAGACCAGGTCCCATCACACAATGCAACACAAGCCGGAGGATAGGGTTTTACCTTATAATAGCCAAAGAATGCTTGGTACGCTAAATTTCATCTTTTATTACTATAAGTGTATAGTGTCAAAACAATTTCAATCATAAATATCAATCATAGACGACATGTGTACCATATATCATGTCGCCAATACTAGGCTCTACAATCAAAACCGCAAATGTCACGTATTGGAAGTTGGATTTCCATCTATGAACTAAGGCAATGGATCGTCCTCTACCGAATTCGAGACGCTCTTGCCCGCCGCTCAGGCAAGCGCGCAGGCAAGCCTTGGATCATCAGGGCCGGTCCACCGATGTGGATTAAAATGCCTGAACACTGCGTTTCCCCACCCTATGGGGTGTCAATTAGTCCAATGACTCCAACGGCTCCACACAGTCACCGATATATCTGAGGCGCCTCGCAACAACAACAACCACATAAGTCAAACTTGTCAGGGCGTGCAAAACCACTGCCGCCACTTCTAGCATGAAGGAAATGCATGCCCTCCCTGATGTCCTCTCCCATTTCTGGTTCACAACCGGGGTGTGAGGTTCGCGAATCAACGCTACACAAAGCTATGCCACATAGGCCGTGCTTTGATCATCAACCACAAGACCCTGCTTTTCAACAGAAGCCTTGATGATATTGCCACTTAGGCATGCCACACAGGAAATTCAATCCATGCGTTTGATATCCATCAATATATAACCTCTGTGCTCGTACGTCTCAGAGAAAGGCGTTGAGCAAGAGGATAAATTCTCCGTCGCCAAACAGATGTATATTTAATAGAAATCAATCACATAGAATAAAATCCAATGTCAGACACACAGTCCATTTACAAGTTCGTTCCGGGTCTGAACGAAACCGGAGGCACCTTGTACCTCGCATATCCATCGATCTCCAAGTACGTCTGGACGATCACCAATTGATTCCCTCCTCTTGGGTGTACAACCCAATCAAGATCATCAGTAGTCACCCAAACTATGTGAAGACCTCCAGTCTTCGACCACCGTCTTCATCCTCGACACCACATCGAATCAGTTATTCAGAATGGGATAAACCTGGTCTTTCTGAATAACTCGCGTATATAATAAACAAGCGTTACACAAACACAACATACGCCTCATTCCAATTCAGAATATTCTTTTATTCAAATATTCTTAAACTTTGGGAAAGGTTCCCATTAATTTTATCAAAGTTAAATTCTTTAAATTTATTCTTTAATCTTCCTTTGAATATCAATTCAAATTAGTCGGGATTAGTGAACCACACCGAAGTAATCATTTATTTTATTTCCCAATCCCAACCTCTTCATCCCATGAAGTAAAACTGGTAATACTTCATATCTAACACCACGGTGTTATCGGTAAATTCAATTACCATTTCACGTTCAAATCTAATTAAAGATTTAACTATCGCCTGGAGCAAGACTGGTGATACTCCATTCTCGATTATTTCAATCTAATTAAAGATTCATTAAAACTCCACTTGGTTTTAATCTTCCCAATAACCACTATGAATGATTATTTAACTTGGGAAATCATATCCTGTCTTTAACTGGGTTAAAGAACCAATGTCATTTAAAACACGGTTCACTATAAACCCAAAATCACATTCCATTAATCTTCGGATTAAAGAACAAGTGTTATTTAAAACACCGTTCACGATAAACCCAAAAATCAATTCAATTCCAATTAAATACCATCTAATTGGTACACTTCTTTAAATCTAAATAAAAAGATTTAATATTTTTCTCAACTGGGTTTAAGAATAGTGTTAATGAAGACACCATTCACGACAAACCCCAAATCCCATATGATATTAAATACAAGGCTCTGAATAGAAAATATATTGGCTTATATTCAATATCAACTTCTACGACCACCAAATATCGTATTGGAAATAATGGTATAAATCTATCTTTCAAATTTCCATAACAATATCTGTATAATCACGAAATCTAACATCGAAATATTCCAAAGACAATTTCGATTCAAATCCATTCCAATTCAATTATTGGAAATTCTGGTTACTTTTAAAACCATTTCAAATCCAATGTATTTACTTTAAAAATAAATGGATTTATAATTCTAGTTCAAATCTAGTTTATTTCGATAAAAATCTATTTTTATCTTTTCAAATTTGGAATTTTTCATCCCAATTCTTCACAAATCATTTCTTATGATTTTACACAAATTGTTACTATTTTTAATAATTTTATCAAGGCCTGTACAGTCGATTTCCATCAACGGCTATCGAACTGCACTTACAACGACCTTTTCCAAATTTTATTTGGATATAATTCCAAATCCAACCATTAGATTTCAAATCTCTAATATTCGTCAGAAAGCTCTTTTCGATACGAACCCAACCGTTCCGGTTTTAGGAGAATCCGACGGTCGGATCTCCCGCAACGTCAATTCGAAGTCAACGGTTGAAATTCGCGAACTACCGCAGCGCGGCGCATTCTATTCAGGCCATTATATATATATAATATATATACATTATATACAATTTTTCGATTTCCTTTTAAATCGTATTTTATAAATCGTTTTAAATTCGTTTTCAAAACGATTTCAACTTCCATCCCAAATTCAAATAAAAATTGAATTTTCCAATATAAATTCGTTTAAAATTCATTTCAAATCGATTTCAATTCAAATCAATTTCAATTTAATTCAAATTTTAAATCATTTCAATATAATTCGAATTTCAAAATATCAGATTTTGAAATCAGTTTCAATAGTCATTGTAAAATGAATAAAATCAAAAAAAATCCCGTTCGTGTTAAAATGGCGTTTAACTACATAACACGACTTCACGTTTCAATATTCACTGAATATTATTTTAAAATATTCGATAATTCTGAACTGGAATCAGACACAGTCAATTACCATATAATGTTGATTATATGGATTTCACACAACAAATGTGTCACAACAATGAAAACACCAATCCATCATCCAGAGTGCATTCTACACTGTATAAGCATTGAATATAAATATTCAACACTTACACAGCCTGTCAATCGATCGATCGACATACAACTAATTATTGGGATTAGTGTATGTCATATTTTTCTAAACAAAACATATTTTCTATAAAGCTTTTGATAAATTAAAACTGATTTTTTTTTCTTTCAATCTATGTTTATTTATTTTTAAAACTGTTTTTAATCCATGTTTTTACCTTAAAGTAGTTAAACAAAAATAAATAAATAAAATAAAAGAAAGAAAAAAAACTCACGGTATTCGTCTCCTTGGTTCTAATGTGTCTTGTTCTCCATCGTTATTATTTAAAATAATTCATTTTAAATATTCAAAATTCATTAAAATCGCCAAAATAAAAATTTTAAATTAGCTCAGAATTTCCGGGTTGTTACAATTTTTATATGATTCCAATTGACTGGTGTGAGAACCAAAATTGGATAGGGCTTATTGTTGTGATCTAGCATCAAAAACATGATTTTCTGTATATGTATCAAAATTATGAATTTGAAAAGCTAATCAACTAACTGATTGATGATTGTGTTGGCTGATTATTGGTTGATTAATTAAATGTTGAACCTTTAGCCAAATTGTATCAAATAGTGAATTGTATTGAAAATTAGTCGCATTTGCATGCATATACATGTACTTACATTGAACAGGTCATAGCAAGGAGGCTAGAGAAGAGGAATAAAATTGTTTATCCGACAAATAGGTACATGTTTATTGTATTTCTTGGGTTTTTGATGATTTTATGAGCCGATTGGCTAGCCGCTTGGCTGTTTCTTTTTCTTTTTGGATTGGAGAGGGCCATGGGGGGCTATTTGAAATATCCCGAAGCTCCCGGTGCAAGAGAGGTGATGGCGAAATTTTTCAAAAATTTAGGGTGTTAGCCAAATTTTTGTAAAATTTGAAAAGTTCTTAGAAACTGAAAAGTTGAAGAACTTAAGCCGTAATGAAAATAATGAAAGTTGAGTTGATTATTAAAACAACTTTTAGCTTCGTTCCTTTTCGGGGATGAAAAGATTTAAGTGGGGGAGAATGTGACAACCCGGAAATTCTGAGCCAATTTAAAATTTTTATTTTGGTAATTTTAGTGAATTTTGGATATTTAAAATGAATTATTTTAAATAATGATGATGAGAACTTTATTTTTGAATAGAATTAGAACGTATATATTTATTCGAATCATCATTAGAATATAAATATATATTTTTACTTATAAAAGGAATTGAAAATGGTGCGGTAGTTCGAAAATTCAATTTCAAATTTCAAATTTCAAATGATTGTACAGGATTCAAAATAAACCGAATTTTAGCGAAACCAAAAATATTGGAATCTATTTGAGAATATCTTTCCAACGAATCCGAAAAATCGAAATTTCATAGCGGGAATAAAAAGTTATGCCCAGTTGAAATTTCAGAATAGTCGCTATGGGATTTTGAGCCCTTAAAAAGGAAAATTTTGCAAACGACCTCGGTTTTCGACGAAACCACTTTTTTTGGACCCGGGATGAAGAATTATTGCTAGATTAAAAAATTCATAATTTTTTGAATCAATATGTGAGCGTGGCGAAGTAATACATGTTTTAACAGTTTTGGTCAATTTCGATTGACCAGAAAATGGCCATTTTTCAAACGGTCTCGGAATTTGGCGAAATTCATTTTGTTAGAACTGTATCGTTGATACGAAGCTAGAAAATATTTTTCGGGAATTTTTAAATTCCGTATGGGGCCCCGATAAATAGAAATGTGCGTTCAAATTCAATATATAGATTTATATTTTGATTTTGATGGAAACCAATCGGAACAAACAAACTGGCTTATGATACATATCCCATTGTGTTCGGAAAGGGGGTAATTAGCTAGGGACGACAGTTGGTGGGTTTGATTTTGAGTTCGAAATTAAAAGGTACTTTTTGAAATTAAATTAAATAAATAAATAAAATATCTCTCTCCCTCTCTATACTCTCTCGCCCCCCCCCCCTCGGTTTACTTTTTCAATCGAGAAACAAAAAAAAGAAAAAGGGGGATCGATGGGGGGGGGAACCGCCGCCCGCCACCGCCGTGCCCTAGCACCGCACCCTCCCTCCCTCTTCCTCCACCGTTCCCTCTCCTCCTCCCATATCGCGAGCCCACCTTCCTCAAATCAAACGCAGCCCCGAGCCCTAAACCGCCGCACCCTCCCTCTCCCCTCCTCCACCGCCCCCTCAGTCTCCTCCTCCCTCCTCGCGCAATCTTTCTCCTCTTTCTCCAACGTTAAAACCCTCCTCCATCAAAGGATAGTAAGTTTTCTTTATTTATTTAATTTATTTTCTATATAATTAGTATTAAAAATCAGATCCTTTGTATGTAATGAAATAAAGGTCAGATTTTTATTTATAAAATGGTAATGAAAGGATTCGATTTTTATGAAGAAAATAGCAATGTAAATATATGATCTTCAAGTTATAAAATATAGGATTTTTCTTTTTAGAAAGCTTTGATTTTTAATGCATGAAAATTTAGATTTTTACTATGAAAAAGATTTTATTTTTAAATAAAGAATGATTTTATTTTTAAATAAAGAAAGGTTTAGATTTTTATATATAGACAGACGAGATTTTTACATATATGAAGTAGCGATAAAGATATGATTTTTATATACTAGAGAATATAAAAATGTGATTTTTATATAGGTAGCGAATTAAAAATGTGATTTTTATATATGTGTGGATGCGGACAACGAAAGTGATTAAAGGCGAGTGGCGAAGATTTCTTACATATGAAGAGTCATGGCGTTTGGTTTAGCTTCTAGGTGAGAACTCCTCACTACAAATTTCTGTGTTCAGTTATTTATTTTATAACTGCATATATGAACTGTTTCCCTGTCGTCCACAGACCATGGACGACTTGTTTGTTTGATTGCGTTTGGATTGATTTGTTTGTGTGAAAATTGATTGTGAGGTGGAATGGAAAGTAAAAATTCATGTGTTGAATAGAATAAAATTCATGTGTTGAAGTAAAATAAATATTCATTTACAAATCGAACGATTTATTTATGTACACCGATTTGACTGATATTGATTGGGACAATAAATTTTACACATCGCCCAACTGCACAAATAAAATATGTATTTGATTGATTGAAACCCCACACGGGTGTTGGGATGATATTGACATACACCAATCCCAATTGTTTAGTTGTATGTCGATCAATTGATTGACAGACTGTTGTAAGCGTTGATTATTTATATTCAATGCTTATGCAGTTGAGTAGTGCACTTTGGATGATGGATGATTGTTTATCACTATTGATATATACATGTGTTGTATGGAAATCCATAGAAATAAAATCTATGGTAATTGATTGGGCCTCATTCCATATTTGAAAAGAAATATTTGAAAAAGAAATATTTGAAGAAGAAATATTTTAAAAGAAATATTTGAAATAGAAATATATAAAGCCGTGTTGATTGGATATGCGCCATTTTGACGTGAACGATATTTATATCAATTTTATTCATTTTTATAAGGAATATAGAAAAGGAAGTGATTTCAAAATATAACGTTTTGAAAATATTATCATTTGTATATCGACGATATGTAATATTCAATTTTGATTTGAAATTGAATAGGAAGTTGAAATCGTTTTGAAAACGAATTTAAAACGATTTATAAAATACGTTTTAAAAGGAAATCGACGAAATATATATTATATATATTAAATATATTATATAATGGCCTGAATAGAACGCGCGGCGCTGCGGCAGTTCGCGAATTTCGACCATTGACTTCGAATGGATATTACGGGAGATCCGACTGTCGGGTTCTCCTAAAACTGGAATCATTGGGTTTGGATCGAAAAGAGCTTTCTAATGAATATTAGAGATTGGAAATCTAACGGTTGGATTTGGAATTATGTCCAAATCAAATTTGGAAAAGGTCGCTGTAATGTAGTTCGATGGCCGTTGATGGAAATCGACTGTACGGGCCTTGATAAAATTATTAAAAATAGCAATAATTAGTGTAAAATCATAAGAAATGATTTGTGAAGAATTGGGATGAAAAATTCCAAATTTGAAAGGATAAAAATAGATTATTATCGAAATGAACTAGTTTTGAACTAGAATTATAATCCCATTTATTTTTAAAATAAATAAAGTGGATTTGAAATGGTTTTGAAAATAACCAGAATTTCCAATATATATATAAAGTGGAAATGGATTTGAATCGAAATTGTCTTTGGAATATTTCGATGTTGGATTTCGTGATTATACAGATTTTGCTGTGGAAATTTGAAAGATAGATTTATATCGTTATTTCCAATACGATATTTATTGTTCGTAGAATTTGATATTGAATATAAGCCGATATATTTTCTATTCATAGCCTTGTATTTAATATCAAATGGGAATTGGGTTTATCGTGAACTGTGTTTTAATGACATTCGTTCTTTAACCCGATTTACGGTGAAATGTGATTTGGAATTTATAAATCTTTGTTAAGATTTAAAGGAGATTTTCCAAAGTAAAGTTTTCCAATTTAATGAAACAAATTGGAATGGAGTGGAATTCGATTTGGTAATAATCGAAGTGAATTTCTGTGGATGAGGACTACTAATATATATGGAATTTAAATGGGTTTGCCATTATTCCATTTATATTATTAGTCGGATATGGAAGTTTATATCGATTATATATATCGATTTGTTTTCCATGAAGTTTCCATTGTTAATGGAATGTGATTTTGGGTTGTCGTGAACGCTATCTTTAATAATACTGTTCTTAGACCCAACGGAGTTAAGAAAATCAGAAACTAACTGAAGATTAGTTAAGTTGAATGGTTTCCTGGGTATTGATCTGATGTTGGTTTCGGCCTTCGGGGTTATTACCTAGGGAATTGTTCACTTGCTAATTTACGATTAAAGGCTGATGGAATAGAATGTGATTTTGGGTTTATCGTGAACCGTGTTTTAAATGACATTAGTTCTTTAGCCCAGTTAAAGGCAGGATATGTTTTCCCAAGTTAAATAATCATTAAAATTGATTTTTGGTAAGATTAAAAACAAGTGGAGTTTTAATGAATCTTTAATTAGATTGAAATGATCGAGAATGGAGTATCACCAGTTTTGCTCCAGGCGATAGTTAAATCTTTAATTGGATTTGAACATATAATGGTAATTGAATTTACCGATAACACCGTGGTGTTAGATATGAAGTATTACTAGTTTTACTTCATGGGACGAATAAGTTGGGATTGGGAAATTAAAACAAATGGTTACTTCGGTAAGGTTCGTTAATCCCGACTAGTTTCGATAAACCATAATTTGGTTTGAATTGATTTTCAAAAGAAGATTAAAGAATAAATTTGAGGAATTTATCTTTGATAAAATTAATGGGAAACTCTCCCTAAGAATGTTAAATTTAGCAATTAACTGAAGATTAGTTAAGATGAATGGTTTCCTAGGTATTGATCTGTTGTTGGTTTCGGCCTTCGGGGTTAATATTTGGGGAATTGTTCTCTTACTAATTTACGGTTAGTGACTGATGAATTGGAATGAGGCGTATGTTGTGTTTGTGTAACACTTGTTTTATTATATACGCGAGTTATTCAGAAAGACTGGGTTTATCCCATTCTGAATAACTGATTCGACGATGTGTCGAGGATGAAGATGGTGGTCGAAGACCGGAGGTCTTCAACATCGTTTGGATAATTAATGATGATCTTGATTGGGCTGCACACCCAAGAGGAGGGAATTAGTTGGTGATCGTCCAGTCATACTTGGAGATCGATGGATATGCTAGGTACAAGGTGCCTCTGATTTCGTTCAGACCCAGAATGGACTTGTAAATGGACTGTGTGTCTGACATTGGATATCATTCTGTGTGATTGATGGATATCGGTTGCATGGGTTGGTTTGCCTGTGTGGCATGCTAAGATGCAAATGATCAAGACTTCTGTTGAAAAGCAAAGTCTTGTGGTTGATGATCAAAGCACAACCTATGTGGCACAGCTTTGTGTAGCGTTGATTCGCGAGCCTCACACCTCGGTTGTGAACCGGAAACGGGAGAGGACATCAGGGAGGACATGCGTTTCTTTCTAGTTAGAAGTGGCGTCAGTGGTTTGACACGCCCTGATGAGTTCGACTTATGTGGTTGTTGGGTTGCAAGGCGCCTCAGATATATCGGTGACTGTGTGAAGCCGATGGAGTCATTTGGCTCATTTACGCCCCAAAGGGCGGGGAAACGCACTGTTCAGGCATTTTAATCCACATCGGTGGACCGGACCTGACGATCCAAGGGACGATGCGTTCTGTTCCTGAGGGGCGAACTAGAGGCTCTCGAATCGGCGAGGACTATATTTTGGCTTGGTTCACAGATGGAAATCCAACTTCCAATATGTGACAATTGTGGTTTTGATTGTAGAACCTAATATTGGCGACATGATATATGGTACCCATGCCATCTAGGATTGATACATTTATATTCGAAGTTGTTTTATACACTAGGCACTTATAATAGTATCAAATAATTTGTTTTAATGTATCAAGCTTTCTTTAGCTATTATAAGGTAAAACTCTATCCTCTGGCTTGTGTTGCATTGTGTGATGGGACCTGGGTCTTATAATAGCTTCATTGTTCTTTATTTAGCATTGCACTGTTGTTTTATGCAATGGTGTTCTTGGGAGGAAACCCGTTCCATGTTATACGGCGTGGTCCCTTGATTTACCTAACTTTAAAATAAAGATTAATAACTGTTTTAGTTCTCACACCGGTCACATGACTGACCTGGAGTTTATTGTTTTAACCTAAACTCTAGGTGCCCTTATTTTGACACCGGCAGCCAGTATTTTGGTTTTGCAGATTTATATTCACAGGATCCTGATTTACAGTTGGCACGATATCCGGAAAGCTCTATATCCGTATATCTCTTTCAGTTGTGTATTGTATTATTTTTCTGCTACAGTAATGTATTTAAATCTCTGATATTTCTCTGATGTATAATATTTATTCATACTCTGTATATTCTTATATTCTGATGGAATTGTTGTAATTAATAATGAAATGTTCTTCTGTTTGCGTTCTGATTCGTCTTGTCCTCAAAGTATCCACTCTTTCCTTCATAGGGAAGTTACGGTTCTTTACAGCAAGTGTGACCAATGGTGAATGGTCACTTGTTATAATTGTATGCGTAAGATTTATAAGTTAATTAAATGGCCAAATGCACAGATACACACATCACATATGCACTTATCAAATAACTTGTAAATTCAAATTGCAGGATCTGAAATTACAAGGAGGTATACAGCTGGCAAGTGGAGGACCTAAAATGACATGGAGAGATACAGTTTCTGGTTCATTGCATTGCTACTTTGTAGAATGCACACTGATCGTATTTGCGGCACTTGTATTGAAGGTGGTATGTGTTGGCACTTGTGCTACTTTTAAATTTTGTATTTGATTGTATGTGTTATACTTGAATAATTGGTATGGTATGTGATGATGAATGTTTTGGAAGGATTGAATGCGATGATGAATGTAACAATTGTGTTTCTTCTATGTACAAAACTGATATTGCAAAATTTATAATTAAAGCGTTGTATTTGCCTTCTTTTACTATTGCATTTGTTTTTTTCCTGATGTTGTAATTCAAGATAATGGTGTTGCATTCCATAATACAGTGGTGTTGCATTACATAAAATAGTAGTAATCCCACATGGCATGTAGACGCCACAGCTGATGTGGCATGTGACACGTGTGCAACTGACGTGAAGAGCTAACATGTCGTGTGACACGTAGGCAACTGACATGGAAAGCTGACGTGGCCCCGCTATTGTGACTTGGTAGCCAGGGTCTAACTAATTTTCAAGAAATGCTAAATATTGTTGCATTACGTCTATAATGCAACACTTTCTTTCCGTAGCAGAAGATGTGCTAAAGCATTGCCTTAGAGGGCTAAGGCAACGGCTGCGGATGCCACGCCCTTCCGGTGTTGTCTATTTGAAAAAAGGGGGAAATGCAACACTTTTTCGATCTAAGGCCACATAAAACTTGTGTCGAATATTCCCACATTTGTAGTAGTGCATATTCCATAAACTATGGAATCTTCACGGAAAACAAATCAATATATAATCAATATCAATTTCCGTATCCGACTAATAATATAAATGGAATAACGACCAGGCCTTTTAAATTCCATATATAGTAACATTCTTCCTCCACACAAGCTCACTTTGATTACATCTAAATCGAACTCCATTCAATTCCAATTTAATTATTAAATTGTAAAACTTTACTTTGGAAAAATTTCCGTTAAATCTTAATAAAAGATTTATATATTCCAAGTCACACCTCACTGTTAATCGGGTTAAAGGACGAATGTCGTTAAAAACACAATTCACAATAAACCCAAATCACATTCCATTTTATTCCAATTATTTAATATAACGGGAAACTCCAGTAATCTTAATTAAAAGATTTATTCTTTTCATACGGGGTTTAAGAACAGTGTTACTGAAGACATCATTCACGACAAACCCAAAATCCAATTTGATATTAAATGTAAGGCTCTGAACAGAAATTATATCGGCTTATATTCCATATCAAATTCTGAAACCAACACATATCGTATGGGGAATAGCGATATATATCTATCTTCCAAATTCCTCTACAATATCGGTATAGTCATGGAATCTAATATCGAAATATTTCAGAGATGATTTCTATTCAATTCCATTCCAATTCATATATTTGAAAATTCTAGTTAGATTAAAACCATTCTCAAACCCAATTTATTTATTTAAAAACGTTGGATTATTTTTCTAGTTAATAATTAGTTCATTTTGATAAAAATATATTTTTATCCTTACAAAAGTGGAATTTTTCACCTAAATTCTTTCCAAATCATTTATTATGATTTTACACAAATTATTAATATTTTTAATAATTTTATCAAGGCCCGTACAGTTGGTTTCCAATAACGGCCACCGAACTGCATTCATGACGACCTTTTCCAAATTTGATTTGAACATAGTTCCAAATCCAACCATTAGATTTCGAATCCCTTATATTCATTGTAAAGCTCTTTTTGATACGAACCCAACGGCTTCTATTTTAGGAAAATCCGACGGTTAGATCTCCCGTAATGTCAATTCGAAGTCAATGATCGAAATTCGCGAACGGTCGCAGCGCGACGTATTCTATTCAAGCCATTAATATATATACATATAATATATATAATATATTTCATTCAAAACGAATTTTATAAATTCGTTTTAAAAACGATTCCCACTTTCACTTCAATTTTAAATCAAAATTGAATACTCCTTATCATTATAATATTTAAATGATAATATTTTCAAAATATCAGATTTTGAAATAATTTCCTTTTCGATATTCATTATAAAAATGAATAAAATCGATATAAAAATCATTTGCGTTAAAATGGCGCATAATTAATCAACACGGCTTCATACATTTTAATATTTTCGTGTCCATCCAAAATTGGACTTCAAATTCACATTTTAATCCTTTACTGAATATTATTTTTTAAAATATTCCTTATTTTAAACTATTCATTCTTTTAAAATATCCATTCTTTCTGAATTAGAATTAGAATCAGACCCAATCAATTACCATATAATGTTATTTATATCGATTTCACACAACACATGTACACAACAATAATGATACACAATCAATCATCATCCAGAGTGCAGTACACAACTGCATAAGCATTAAATATAAATAATTAACGTTTTCAATTGTTTTCCAAACAAACGATTGACATAAAACTAAACCATTGGGATTAGTGTATGCTAAATATCATCCCAGTACCCGTATGGGGTTTCAACCAACAAATACTGAATATTATTTGTGCAGTTGGGCGATATATAAAATTTATCGTCCCAATCCATGTTAGTTAAAAGGGTGTACATAAACAAATCATCTGATTTGTAAATGAATATTTATTTTCATTTCAGGAGAATTTATGCCATTCATATATACGTTAAAAATTATATTTTTAACGATAAAATATTTATTTCAAGACATGAATATTTTATATAGTTAATTTATTCAATAAAAATGATATTTTTATTGTTCAAACATTTTATTCAACACATAAATATTTTATACAGTTCATATACACATCAAAAATTATATTTTTAATGAACTTTATTTATTTCATAAAATTTTGGCATTATAACAGTGCGATATTAGAACCGGAGTAATGTCTAGCATTACCCCTCTCCTGATACTGGTTTGCGCCATACACAACCAATCCAATCAATCACAAAACCACAATACAATTCATAACCACAATACAGTCAATGTTCCCTGTAACAACCCAGAAAATACAAGCCAATTTAAAATTTTTAAATTGGATATTTTAAAGAAATTTAGACAAGTGAAAGAGAATATTACAATAAAATAATGAATTAGAAATAGTGCGGCAGTTTGAAAATTTGAATTCAAACTTTAACTGATTGTACCAGTGCAAAATAAAATGGATTTTAGTGAAACCAAAAATATTTAAATCTGTTTATGAATATCTTTCTTACGAATCTGAAAAATCGAATTTTCATAGCGGGAATCAAAAGTTATGGCCAAATGAATTTTCAGAAAGGTCGCTATAGAGAATATATAGCCCTTGAAAATAGGTATTTTGCAAACGACCTCGGAATCCGACAAAACCACTTTTGTTGGATCCAGGATGTCAAATTATTGCTAGGTTTCAAATTTCATAATTTTTGAAGCTAGTATGTGAGCGTGGCAAAAGAAAACGGGTTTGGTTAATTTCTGTTAAATTGGATCGACCAGAAAATGGCCATTTTTCAAACTATCCCAGAATTCGACGAAACAAGTTATGTTGGGACCGTAGCGTCAAAACATAGCTAGATTTATTTTTTTGGAATTTTTCGAATCATTTTGTGGCCCTGGCAAATTGAAATGTACGTTCAAATCGAATATTGAATGTTTTATATTTTAATCTGAAGAATAACTGACTGTAACAGTCGAATTGGCCTACGAAACATATCCCATTGTGTTCGGGATGTGGGTATTTAGCTAGGGGTGACAGTCGTTGGGTTTGGATTGGTGTTCGGTTGGAGAAAGGCTATTTTAAAATTTTAATAAAGCATGGGCCAATCATAATTCTCCATTCATAATTAAAAAAAAACATCAGAAACCCCCGTAACCCTCGATCTCGATGGCGGAAACCACTTTGCTGCTTCCCAGGCAATTTCCGATCGCCACGTTCATCTTCAGCCCCACCCCCAGTTGAACTTTTTGAAGAGCATCCTCCACTCTACAAATCCATACCAGAAGCTCCCCCCATCGTTGCTCCTACCTCGAGATCTCCTCCTCCAAAGCCCCGTACTTCGAGTAGCCGCCACGCCCAACCCCCCCCCTCCCCGGTCGAGTTGAACCCTACCTATATGCGCCAGAGCGAGATTCGACCCTCTTTCACGTGGTGTAGTCGGATTTTGTTATCATTGCACGGATCGAAGGTTATTTGCAAACCTAATTTTGAAGCTTCAAAGAAAGGTGTGGCCTTTGTTATTTAAAACTGAAAATAACACTTTAAAGTGTAGCAAACTGTGACGACCCCAAAACCCCGTGTACGACGGTGTCAAGGATAATCTTTGGAATATAACACATAAACAGATAATAGCAGAACATAAATAAATAAATACACCAGATAATGAACAAATAATACACTAGATAAACGTAATCATCAGAGTTACATAGTATACAGGATCATACTTAGTACAAATACAGTTCTACTATACATAAATGTCTACAGCGGAAAACAAACATAATACGTACAATAGGAGCTGAACATCATAAAAAGAGATAAATGATAGAATCCATCTTCAGCTCCAGCTATCCAGAAAAGCCTGCTGAAACATGAATACAAGGTTGCCCGTGTAGAAAAAGGGGCACCCGAGTTTGCTAGTGAAACAAACTACGAGTCAGTCATGGGACTGGTATGAGAAATCTACTTATCACATTTATAATATGGCCAATCACAGGACCATGCCACTTTTGTGGAACAGGTTTACTCCATTGGATTGCCAATGCTTTAAAACAAGTAAATATTTTAAACATCGCAATGCTTTTTATAAAAATGAAGCCATTATAAGACTCAGTTCCCATCACACAATGCAACGCAAACTGGAGGATAGAGTTTTACCTTATAATGGCCAAAATATGCTTGATACGAATAAAACAGAAGAATTCTTAATCAGACTCCAACTGTAAATTAGCAAAAGGAAGACCCCCTAAGTATTAACCCCGAAGGCCGAAACCAACATCAGACCAATACCCAGGAAACCACCCATCTTAGCTCGTTTCCAGTTAGTTTCTAATTTTATAATCAATCATAAATATCAATCATAGACGGCATGGGTACCATATATCATGTCGCCATATATATATATATATATACAATCAAAACCGCAAGGTGTCGTATTTGGAAATTGGATTTCCGTCATGAACTAAGGCAAAAGATAGTCCTTACCGAATTCGAGACGCTCTATCCCGCCCCTCAGGCAAGTACTCAGTCAAACCTTTGGATCGTCAGGGCCGGCCCACCGATGTGGATTAAAATTCCTGAACACTGCGTTTCCCCGCCCTTCGGGGCGTGAGTAAGCCAACGAATGACTACTCCATCGGTCCCGGATCGACCGATATATCTGAGGCGCCTCGCAACAGCAACAACCACATAGATGAAAAATAGTATAAATGTAAGCCAATTTAAGCACCTACACCACCTCTAGCTAGAAGGAAACGCATGCGCTCCCTGAGGTCCTTCTCCCGTTTCTGGTTCATACCGGGGTGTGAGGCTCGCGAATTCATGTTATACACAAAGCTACGCCACACAGGCGGTGCTTTGATCATCAACCACAAGACTTTGCTTTTCAACAGAAGCCCTGATCACTGTATCTTAGCATGCCACATAGGCAATTCACGCCATGCAACTGATGACTATCAATCACACAGAATGAATTCCAATGTCAGACACACGGTCCATTTGCAAGTCCGTTCTAGGTCTAAACGAAACTTGGAGGCACTACATACCTCGCATACCCATCGATCTCCACGTACATCTGGATGATCACCACTCATTATCCATATTTCGGGATGCCTCCCAATTAGGACATCAGTTACCATCCAATCGAGGTGAAGATCTCCGGTCTTCAACCACTGTCTTCATCTTCGATTTCTTATCGTCGATCCGACTATTCAGAATGGGGTAAACCTGGTCTTTCTGAGAAACTCGCGTATATAATAAACAAGTGCTACACAAACACAACATACGCATCATTCCAATTCATTAGTCACAAACCGTAAATCAGTAAGAGTACGATTTCCCAAATATTAACCCCGAAGGCCGAAACCAATATCAGATCAAAACCCAGGAAACCATTCGACTTAGCCAACCTTCAGTTAGTTTCTAAATTTCATATTCCATATCATTTATAATATTTTATAACGATTTATCACTATTTTTATTTATTTAAAAATAGCCAATTTATTTAAACGGTGCTTCAGGCCATAATGCGGACGTGGCGCTATTTTTCTTCAGATTTGATTTACACATATCTGAAAATCTAACCGTTGGATCATTACAAAATTTATACCATTAGAAAGATCTTTTCAAAACAAATCCAACGGTTCCAGTTTCGGGAAAATCCGACGGTCGGATCTCCCGGTACAATCGTTTGAAGTTTCGATTTCAAAATACGAACTGCAGCGTCGTTATTCGATTTAATTTAATTATATATATATATATATATATATATAACTGATTCTGGCGCTGTTTTTCTTCAGATTTGAATTAAACATTCCAGACAATCCAACCATTGGATCTTTACAAAGTTGGTTTCGTTGGAAAGATATTTCCAAAGCGAACCCAACGGTTTCGGTTTCGGGAAAATCCGATGGTCGGATCTCCCACATTAATCTTTTGAAATCACGGTTTCAAAACACAAATTGCAGCATCGTTATTCGATTTATTTTAATTATATATATATAATCTATTCTTCGATTTCAAAACCATTTCCTTTTCATACATTTGATAAAAATGATATTTTTATCCAACTGACATTTATTTTGACACTTCACTATTTTTGACAATTCATGTATATAATAAAAATGTGATTTTCATTGTAAAACTATTTATTTCAAAACATGACTATTTTATATAGTTCATATAGATGGTAAAAATATGATTTTTATTATAAAACAATTTCTTTCAAAACACGACTATTTTATATAGTTCATATAGATGATAAAAATATGATTTTTATTATAAAACTATTTATTTCAAAACACGAATGTCGTTCAACACATGAATTTCTATTCAACACACGAATATAGTTTCAAAACATGAAAATAATTCTAACACATGAATATTATTCAAAATTTCGACAGCATAACGGCAGGGTAGTTAAAACCAGGGCCGTCCCTAGTACGGCTCCTCGCTCTACCTTAAAGCCTCGCAGCTTTTGACAATGGGGATTTCATGCATCTAGTTCGCACGCAGGCGGCATGTATTTTTTTTTTCATTTCCACAAACTAATCCTATGCGGTTTCAACCAAATAATTCTCCACCATAAACGGATATTTTTTAACCACAATCAATCAATTTCAACCACAAACAATTCTAATCAACCATTCGTTATCAACCAATTTTCACACCAATCTCAACCAATAAATATCGTCCATGGTTTGTGGACGAAGGGCGTATATATATATATATATATAAGCATTTCACTTCTATTTCAACATATATATAATTTTTACAACGCATATATAACTTAAATATCGAACGTACAACTTATACAACGCTTATACAAGAGGTGTACAACACTTATATAGCTCATAGATCGACAATATAATTTATACATTATCGTTTTCCATATCGTTTATAATTTAGAAATCTCACATTGGGTTCCACTCCACCAAAAATAGCAGAAGGCTCAGAAAAAAATACGGTCTCTTCTAGAATGTAGAAGACGTCCACACGAGTCCACTGTCTCTTGTTTCACTGAATTTCGTCTATGTAGCAAAAAGATACGAATTTTAAACGAAGATCGAAATTAACAACACATAAAAGTGTTATTATTCAATTTAAATAATCAAAGACGCACCTTTCACGAAGGGTTCAAACCTAGGGTTCGAGATTACTGCAAATTCGAAGCACGATGTTGTAAACGGGTTATACCACGTCGAAGAGGCCAGAGAGGCGCTCAGAACAGTGGCGGAGATGGAGAACTCGGTGGCGTCTATCAGAGGTGGCGGCGGCGAAAAGCTCGGGTGTTTGAGGGCGTGGTTCTCGAAGCACAGACGACGAGGGGGAACGAATCGGGTATGGATTTAACAAGGGGAGGGAGACGAACAAAAAACCCAACTGGAGGCGGGGCTGAAGATCGACGTGGTGGCGGCAAAAAGCTCGGGAAGTTTCGAGCGACTTCCGTCGTTCGTCGAGGGCAATCGGGGGGGGGGGGGGGGGGGGGGTTCTGATATTTTTTTTTATATATTTTGAATGGAGAACTCTAATTGGCCGATGGTTTTATTAGATTTTAAAATAGTGTTTCTCCACACGGACACGAATTCAAGCCCAACGACTGTCGTTCCTAGCGTTTTACCCCCATTCCGAACACAATGGGATATGTTTTGTAGGCCCATTCGACTGTTTCAGTCAGTTTTCCTCCAAATTAAAATATAAAACATTCAATATTTAATTTGAACGTACATTTCAATTTGCCAGGGCCACATATTGATTCTAAAAATTCCCGAAAAATAAATCTAGCTATGTTTTGATGATACGGTCCTAACAAAACTAGTTTTGTCGAATTCTGAGACGTTTGAAAAATGGCCCATTTCTGGTCGATCCAATTTAACTGTAATTGACCAAAACACGTTTTCTTTTGCCACTCTCACATATTAACTTCAAAAATTATGAAATTTGAAACCTAGCAATAATTTGACATCCCAGATCCAACAAAAGTGGTTTCATCGAATTCCGAGGTCATTTGCAAAATGGCCATTTTCTGGTTGATCCAATTTAATAGAAATCGACCAAACACATTTTCCTTTTCCACGCTCACATACTAGCATCAAAAATTATGAAATTTGAAACCTAGCAATAGTTTAACATCCCGGATCCAACAAAAGTGGTTTCGTTGAATTCCGAGGTCGTTGGCAAAATGGCCATTTTCACGGGCTATATAAACTCTATAGCGACCTTTCTGAAATTTATTTGGCCATAACTTTTGCTTCCCGCTATGAAACTTCAATTTTCCAGATTCGTTAGAAAGATATTCACTAACAGATTTAAATATTTTTGGTTTCACTAAAATCCATTTTGTTTTGCACCCGGTACAGTCAGTCAAAGTTTGAATTCAAATTTTGAAACTACCGCACCATTTCAGGCCTTGTTTATAATTAGAATTCATTATGTTTGTTTTCAAACGTCGATTCAAACTCGCTTTTCATCGTTTTTATTTAAAATATTTAAAATCCACTAAAATAGCCAATTTAATTTTTTTTAAATTGGTTCAGATTTTCTGGGTCGTTACACAAACTTTGAAAAATCATATCTTTATCGAGTATTGACGAAAGTCTAAAACAGTAAACATCGAGACCATGTCGACGCTCTCTACAGTCTAGAAGTGTCCGGGGATTTTTCTGAGGCATTTGCTAGAGTGTCTCAAACGGAGAGGAGCTTGCCCCATGCCTCGACTCATGATGGAATCCAATTTCCAATACGAAATTGCGGATTTGATTATATTACTAGTATGGCGACATAGAGGTATGGGTCATTTATGCCGTCTATGATTGATATTTATGATTGAATTCGTTTTTGAAACATATATGCACTAGTAGTAATATCAAAAACTTTTGTTTTTTATACGTATCAAGCATTTCTTTGCCATTATAAGGTAAAACTCTATCCTCCGGCTTGCATTGCATTGTGTGATGGGACCTGAGTCTTATAATAGCTTCATTTTTATAAAAAGCATTGCGGTGATTTAATAACTTACTTTATTTCATGCACTAGCATCATTGGAGTAAACCCATTCCACGAAAGTGGCGTGGTCCTTTGATTTGCCTTATTATTGTTGTTAATTAGTTAAGTAGATTTATCATACCAGTCCCATGACTGACTCGTAGTTTGTTTCACCTTGCAAACTCGGATGCCCTTATTTTCACACGGGCAGCCTAGTATTAGGTAGATGGCGTACTTTGGCCTGGCACCGCAGCAGAGGTGCACTTTTTGGCTCATGGCGAGGCTTGACTACATAGTGATGACTATGATTTTTCTGCCATTACTATATATGTATTATGATTCCGCCTCAGGCGATGTGGACTGACGTTTCGTTTATGTACTTCCTATGTATATGATTCCGCCTAAGGCGATGTAGACTGATTATGTATTATTGTGCACTAAGTTGTATCCTGCACTGTGCTCTGTGATGTGGTGATATATATATATATATGATTCCGCTGTCATATTTGTGTAAATTATTCTATTTCCTGTTTATGCTATTATCTGTACTATGCTAATGATGATTAATATGTTATATTCCAATGATTATCCTCAACACCGTCGTACGGGGTTTTGGGATCGTCACATTCCCAATACAATCCAAACAAACAACCATGGTTTTTACTAATAAATGTGTCAGAGGCTACTAAACCTCGTCTGCAACCTGCGATATATTTAGCTATAAAATAATTTGAGTGAGAAGGTGTTCTCACATTGGGATGCACTCCGCCATTATTTTCTGATGCTCTGAATTGCTGTTCTAGTCCCAGGATTTGTAAACGAGCTCCAATCTTCACACGGTTTTTTTCTAGCTTAAACGCGCCATTTTAGACAACTTTTGCCTAGTGGCCTTTCTTCTGGAATTGCTCCATTTCTCTAGAAATCGCGAAAAGACATAAATCAGATAGCAGACTTTGGACGCGTTTTATGAACAACTCTGCAATCCAAAATATGACTTCCATGTACCCAAATTGAAGAGAAAAGCGAGATCTTCGATTTCAGTGTCATGGAGTTTTGGCCAGAACGGCACAGTTGGGGAGATATGCGCTGTGGAAGCTTAGGGTGTTATTTCCAAAACTGAAAATATATAAGAATTGAATTTTTGGCCAAAGGGGGACCCAAGGTCGGAATTGGACTGAGGGGGTAACGGCGCCGGGGTCCGGTGGTCACGAGGGGCCGGGGTGGGGGGGAGGGGTGCGGCGAGGGTCTGGAGGTGGGCCAGGGGGTGGCGGTGCGGTTATGGATGGGTTTGTGGGTTTTTTGGATCGGAGAAAGGGAGGATGAGGAAGGGGGTTCAGATCATCGGCGGCGGGCTGGGGGGGTACGATGGCGCGGTGGACGGGGCAGTGGAGTGGGCAGCGCTAGGTTGGAAGGTGCGGCGGTTTTCTCGATTAACCATGGGTTTAAAAAGTGAGCGAGAGAATTAGGTTTTAAGGATATATATATATATATATATATTATTTTATACTATTTTTTTTCTTTCAAAAAGTGTGTTTTCATTAGAACTCCAAATCGAATCCAACGACTGTCGTCCCTAGCCAAATACCCCCATTCTGGACATAATGGAATATGTCCAGTAAGCCAATTCGACTGTTTCAATCAGTGTTTATGAAAATTACAATATAAATTAATATAACATTCAAAATTGATTTCAACGTATATTTTAATTTACCGAGGCCACATACTGAATCCAAAAATTCCAAAAAAATAAATCTAGCTTTGTTTTGGCGATACCATCCTAACAAAACTAATTTAATCAAATTTGGCGACCGCTTGAAAAAGGAACATTTTCCAGTCAATTAAATTTAAACTGAATTGACAAAACACGTTTAAATTCACCACGCTCACATATTAATTACAAAAACTATGAAAATTGGAATATAACAATAAATTGATATTTTGGATCCAACAAAAGGTTTCGACGAAAACGGAGGTCGTTTGCAAAATGACTATTTTTAAGGGCTATATATTATATAAAATATATATAAATTCCATAGCGACTATTCTGAATTTTAAACTGGACAAAACTTTTAATTTTTATTATGAAATATGAATTTTTCACATTTGTTAGAAAGATATTATTAAACAGATTCAAATATTTCTGGTTTTACTAAAATCCGGTTTATTTTGAATCCTGTACATTCAATTTAAATTTAAAATCGAATTTTCAAACTACCGCTCCATTTCAGGCTTGTTTTATAATTAAAATAAATTTATACATTCTAACTTCGATTTAAATAAATTTTTATTTGTTACTATTTAAAATAAATCATTTTAAATATTCAAAATCTATTAAAATAGCTAAAATAAAAATTTAAATTGGTTCCAAAATTCCGAGTTGTTACATCATGGCAACAAGGGTCACAACGATTCCGCTCTCCTTGATTTCACGGCTACAAGGGTTACACCGATTCCAAACACTTCTCAAATTATTACAATAGCCCTTATAACTCTTCAATAGCACTTCGACTCTGAGAGTAATAAGTAGAGAGCGAGAAGAGAAGAAGTTTTATATAAAAAGAATTGAATTCGACAGAGCATAAATGTAGAAATCATAAAAATAAGAAAATATAATGGTGTAAAGAAAGGAGATGAAGATGGAGAAGATGAGTGATGAAAAAAAATTCATAATCAGCCCCTATTTATAAGTTTTGAAAGGTTGCAACGCTTCTGGAAAGATACAAATAGTGAAAAGACACTTCCTCTCAATCTTGAAAAAATAAAAGTTATATGTCGACATATACAATAATGTATGTCAACCTATGCTAGCTAAAAGTTATTTTTTGTGCACTTTTCAAGTGTTTTGATAAATATATATATATATATATATATATATATATTTCTGGAAATTCTTGAATTAAAACATAGTGTTCATAAATGAATATTATAAAGTAGAAAATCATATGAAAACATAAATATAAGATATATGAATATATTAATAAATTTATAAAGTTTAAAACTATAAAATATAAAGTGAAACGACCCAAACTTCCCAGATCCCTGAAGAGACGACGGAGCCCAGATTACGTTGAGAACACGACGCTTCATCACACAAACAATAGAACATTACATTGCTATTACAACAATTTACATCAAAGTACAAGAATATCAGAGAATAAGTAATTTACAGCGGAAAATAATATTAGAGATTTAAAATATATAGCAGTGGAAAATATAATAAATGTATAAAATGTGCAGTTAAAGACATCAACTACAACAACTGAAAGAAATATATAGATAGAAAGCTTTCCGAATATAGCTCCAGCTGTAAATAAAGGATCATGTGTAAAGAAATATCTGCAAAAAACAAAACTATTAGCTGCCCGTGCGGAAAATATGGACACCCAGAGTTTAGGTTAAAATAATAAACTCCGAGTTGACTGGTGTGAGAACTAAAACAGGCATTAACTTCTTATTTTAAAGTTAGGAAAATCACAGGACCACCCCGTATAACACAGAATGGGTTTATCCCCCATGAATACCAGTGCATAAAACAAACAGTGCAATGCTAAACAGAAAAATGAAGCTATTATAAGACTCATGTCCCATCACACAATGAACGCAATCGAGGATAGAGTTTTAACTTATAAAGCCAAACATGCTTGATACGCGAAATTTCATATTCTATTATTACTATAAGTGAAGAAGTCAACTTAAAATATAAATGTATCAATCATAGGCGGCATAGGTACCATTAAATTATGTCGCCATATAGGTTTACAACTAAAATCGTAAATTCGTGTATTGGAAATTGGGTTTCCATCTATGAACCAAGGAAAGGGATTGTCCTTACCAATTCGAGACACACTAGTAGTGCCTCAGGATCACACCTACGGGCAACCCTTGGATACTGCAGAGCTGGTCATCCGTCGATGATTAGTTATACCATAAACTATATGTTAGCTGGTTCTATCGAACCTCCAAAATAGTTAGTCCAGTCAACCAATAAAGAGCCACTAGGGACTCAAATCATATCCGAGGTACCTCCTTTCCATCAATAAATTTTTCCAACATCCATATAAGTAAACAGTCTGGGCTCCATACCATGATGTCACTCATAGCTAGAAACTAACATATGTCCATTTCCCTGCGTCCCTAATCCCGTTTTAGTTTCATACCGGGGAGTGAAGCTCGCGAATTAACGCTACAAAATGCTATGCTATTTAAAGCTATGCTTTGATCATCAACCACAAGACTCTGCTTTTCAACAAAAGCCTTGATCCATGCATCTGAGCCTACCACACTGTCAGTCCATACTGCACCACTGATTTCCACCAATATATAAGCTCTAAGCTTGTACGTCTCAGAGAAGGGTGTTAAGTAAGAGAATAAATTATACGCCACCAAACAGATATATATATATATTTAGCGGAGATCAATAAATGCAGTATAAAGGAATACAATGTCGGACATACCATCCATTTGCTAGTCCGTTCTGGGTCTGAACAAAACCGGAGGCACCTTATTCCTTGTCCCATATGTCCAATACAAGAGAGAGGCCTTCGCATATCCAGTCGATCTCCAAGTACGTCTGGACGATCACCACTTATTACCTTGTCTTGGGTGTACATCCCAATCAAGACATCAGTAATCATCGAAACGATGTGATGAACTCCGTTCTTCAACCACCGTCTTCATATCATCGACATTTAGTTACTGCATCAGTTATTCAGAATAACCCAGTCTTTCCGAATAACTTGCGTACTTTATAATCAAGTGCTATAAAAACACATCATACGCCTCATTCCAATTCAGAATATTCTTTTATTCAAATATTCACATCTTTAGGGAAAGGTTCCCATTAATTTCATCAAAGATAATTTCTTTTAAATTTTCTCTTTAATCTTCCTTTTGATATCGTTTTCAAAAGATTTTATTAACTAGTCGAGATTAGCGAACCTTACCGAAGTAACCATTTTATTTTATCAACCCAATCCCAACCTATTCATCCCATGGAGCAAAACTGGTAGTACTCCATATCTAACGCCCACTGTGTTATCGGTAAAATTAGTTACAATTTCACATTCAAATCTAATTAAAGATTTAACTATCGCTTGGAGTAAAACTGGTGATACTCCATTCTCGATCATTCCATGAATTCGATAAATTTAATTATCCTATTCCCATTCCAATCTAATTAAAGATTCATTAAAACTCCAACTTGATTTTAATGTCATAAATCATTACTTTATGTTCAACTTTAAGAAATTAATCTTGTCTTTAACTGGGTTAAAGAACCAATGTTATTAAAAACGCAATTCATAATAAACCTCAAATCAACTTCCATTAAATATGGAATCTTCATGGAAAACACATATGTTATGGCGCGACTTTCAATGACCTTGGGAGTCGTGTCATTATTAAAGAAATAGAAATAGATAGAGAATAGAACTAAACAAGAACATTAGAATCTCAAAGCAGAATTTAACAAAATATAATATCACATAATATATTACATATCAGAGTCTATTTCATCATAGTACATTATTAGAATACACATCATATGTGATACTAACCAATTCATCATACAAATGGAAACTTAGATATAGATATAACTAATAAGCTGACTCCAGAACTTCCAGTCCAAAATACTCTAAAAAATATCCATTGATTACCTGGATCACTTGTCTACTCATAACAATTGTTATGAGTACCCAAGAGTTTATGAAAAAAACAGAAAAATAAACTCTGGGCCAGTCAGGGGACTGGTGTGAGTAAACAATATAAAACCGTTTCAAAACATGGAAATAATGGAATGAGGTTTTTCTGTTATGAGAACAGATTGATTTAACTTTAGAAAACCTTTCAAAAGAAAAGATAATAGTAAGACCAACCCACAGATAAGCATGGACAGTTTTTACCTTACTATAACCCAAAACATTTTTGACATCAAATTCATTTGATATTATAATTTTTTTTATCAAATAAATAACCATCTAGCAGAATGCTTTCATCTCACGCTCCACATACATAATATAAAATCAAAAACCGCAGGGCTCTTATTGGAGATTGGTTTTCAACTATGACAAGGTAAAGGACCACCTATCGATCAGTGTACTCTAGAGGGGATACACTGGGGTTCAACAAGAACGTCTTGCAACCCAGCCATACATGACCGCCTACTCATTTAGCTTGAGTGTAGCGAATATATTATCACCCCACGGTTATGATCAACAACCATTACCAAGAGCTGCAGCTGCGAAATATAGATTAAGAAGGTAAAAGGGATTTCTCTAGATGATGATAATACACTCTACTTGGGAATGACCCACCTAGCCATGCTGCCTGCCCGATTTCTGTCATTTCCCGGTTGTGAGGCTTGAGGATACGTCATCTTCTAGAACACCTGTCCACCATTCACTTTGAATGCCACATCATCAAATCCGTAAATCACATATTGATTATACAAATACACACTGGGTGTAAAATAAAGAGAAGTTACCTTCTCCCCACCCACTTGGTATATTCGTAAAAATCAACGGGCGTGGCCGTTGGAAATACTCTGTCAGACATTCGTCCATACAAGTTGTCCTGGGACTGGACAAACCGAAGGCACTGTTATATAAACAAATTAGCCCTTGCATATCTCCATATTCAGTTATCATTAATAATTTTTGACATGCAACGTATAGATCGAATCAAAGTGGAGTATAAATTCCGGTCTCTTTGAGACGATCTGCGTACATCTTTTGAGGTCAGATGATGCTTAAGGGAATTCGATTTAAATAAAATCCTTATTCTATTTTGAAAAAAAACATTTCTTGTTTCAAAGGAAACAATTATCAACTTAAAACGATTGAATCAAATACAATTCAATACTTTAAATCATTTTGGCTTGACACAAATGACTTACTAAGATAGTCAATCATTGTCAATAATCTCAATTATAATTCAATATGTTTGAATTATTATTTCACTTAAACTAACATATATTCTTTAAATTATAATCTTCGACCAAACATAATCGAATTTTTCTGTAGTGTTTATAATCAAGGTATCTGACAATGACTTCTTTAAACAAACTATACACACATCATTTAATTATCCATTTAACCATTTGTTAAAATTCAACAAACTGAGTTGTTCTTTCTATATTGGTCTATAGTCGAGTTATCGACCATTTATCTTATTTATACATATATTTATATTATATATGTACTTATTTATTTTAAATTATTTTGTAAATTCCAAATCTCTTCCTTACTTCCTTATTATATTTCTCCTACATTTCATTTGTTACTTTTCTATTTATTTCTATCTCTCTTTAGTTTCCTTTTTAACTTTCCTTCCCTTGTTTCTTTTTTACTTCTTCTTTTCTTATTAAGCCCATTCAAAACCCAATAATCGGCCTACTATTCTTATTAACTTCCAGCGCTATCCCTTTCCGTTCTTTCTATTTCTTGATTGTTGCAACCATTCTTATTACTATTACATTGTTTCATTTTTTTTCTTTTAATTATTTCAGACCAAAATGCTCGGCCCATTTCCTCTTTATATATATATTATTCTTTGCATTTCTTGGCCTAGTTACTTCCAGCCAAATTGCTCCTAACTCACACCCCTCTTCTCCTTAATTCCGGTGTGCCTTTTTCCCACTGATACCCTCTTCTCCTCCTTTTTCTTTCAATTACTACCATATTTAGTTGCACATATCATGTTGTATATTATTCTTAGTTACTTGGCCAAATCATACTTCAGTAAAGACTCACGCGTGTCTCTCTTCTCTTCTCGTTATTACCGCTGTCAATTCTTCTTCCTTAATCCAACATTCTGCGCCCCCCTTCTTACTTTATTTTAACATTTTTTTGTCTTCCTTTCTTGTTTAAACATTTGTTGAATGTCCTTACTCACTCAAAAAGGTCGAATCATTGTTGCTGAAGCTCCTTCTTCTTCTTCTTCTTCTTCTTCCATGCATGCTGTATATTCATGGTGAACACACACACGATGCACGTGCATACGTACTCCCCTGGCCTCTCTCCTCTCCTGATCGCACTCGCAAACCCTAATTCACACACCGTTGCCAATTCCATACCCAGTTTTCCTCACCACCCCTTCTACCGTGATTTCACCGTTCACCTTTACCATACCCAAAATGATGCGAACCAAAAAATTGCCTATTGCCATCACCTCCGACAATCGGACCCCATCCAACTTGATCCACACCTTGGTGACCAACTCCGGCATTGTTCCCTCCCTTTGCACACCCTTCCCTTGCCAACGTGGCGGTGCAGTTCCCACAAAACTTCACGGTTACAAAAAGGTACCATGAAACCCTATTCCTTCATTATTCTCACAAACTACATAGTAGAAATATTATTTAGGATTTTTCCTACACTCACCTACCCGGCACGCTTTCCTAGTCTTCTCGCCGTTGAATCCGGTGGCATAAATCACCAGAATAGCCTCAAGAACGGTTTCCGTTCATCCCTTAATATCTAAAAAACCCTAATCTTAAAAATCAAGAAATGGACATTAAAAATCACCATTTCGTATGATGATCATATTCATATAATCAGAACTCGGATTCACGATACTTGAAAACTCTGTATTTTGATGTTGATATAGGAAAACATATATATCTTTGACCATATAACTTCATAAATCCTACAACTATTTTTGCCGTATACTAGGAACCTAGATGAACATCTTTTCTGAATAAATCAAATCCTGAAACTCATTTGAATCCAAGTTATAAGTTTTATATTATCCTAATGGTGATTGGCTTTTATTTTTGGAAGACATACAGAGGCAATTTAATTGTCTACAGGGTTTTTCTGTGCCTTGTATTCATCAGATCTATGGTTATATAAGTAGTATACAATCTATACTAACATAAAATCAACTACCTACTTATGAACAAACAATATAGTCTCAGAAAAAGTTTAAACCAAAGTAGAAATGATTTTACTCACCAGTCCTGTTTTCCTCTGTTCTTAAAGTTTTCCTCTGGTATATTTTTTCTCTTGGATTCAATGGTTTGCATGAGAGAATATAGAAACTTAGGTGATATTTATAGACAAGTTTTAACATTAAAATATTTGGCTCATTAAATGTTTGCACTAACTTTTACCCTATAGATTAAACACATGATATTACAACTCATTTAAGCCGCAACTTTCAGTTTTGTTTCAGAAGTCACATGCTAAGCTTTAATGCAAATACACTCTTTATTATACAATCATGTACCTATATCTATCTTCTAGAAGTGTTATATCTTTTCTGTGTCCATATCAAATTAATCTATGCAGCAAAATGGTTCCTCGCATGAAATGTTTGATTTGAAAATATAGTATAGGTTAGTGTTATTTATATCTTTAGTTGTAGCATTTTGGTTAGACTGGGTTGGCAGTATGGTCTTTACAGGAGATTATATCATTGCTTCTGAAACGACCCGAATCCCATGAAGGAAAGCACGGATTGAGTTGAGGACAAGACAAATCAGAACACAAATAGAAGAACATTTCATTGTTAGTTACAACAATTCCATCAGATACAAGAATATACAGAGTATAAATGAATATTATACATCAGGGAAATATCATAGATTACAATAAATTACATAGCAGCGGAAAAACAATACAAAACACAACTGATAGTAATACATGGATACAGAGCTTTCCGATCATCGTTCCAGCTGTAAATCAGGATCCTGTGAATATAAATCTGCAAAACCAAAACTACTAGCTGCCCATGTCAAAAATAGGGGCACCCAGAGTTTAGGTTAAAACAATAAAGTCCAGGTCAGTCATGTGACTGGTGTGAGAACTAAAACAGTTATTTAAACTTTACTTTTAAAAGAGAGTAATTCAAGGGACCACGTCGTATAACATGGAATGGGTTTCCTCCCAAGAATACCAGTGCATAGAATAAACAATGCAATGTTTTTTCGAAAAATGAAGCTATTATAAGACCCATGCCCCATCACACAATGCAACGCAAGCCGGAGGATAGGGTTTTACCTTATTATAGCCAAACATGCTGGGTACGTTCAAAACAAATCATTTGATACTATTATAAGTGTATAGTGTCAAAACAATTTCAATCAGAATTATCAATCCTAGGCGGCATAAATGACCCATACCACTATGTCGCCATACTAGGCTGTACAATCAAAATCGAAATATCACGTATTGGAAATTGGATTTCCATCATGAGTCGAGGCAAGGGGCAAACTCCTCTTCGATTCGAGACACTCCAGCAAATGCCTCAGTACCACAGACAGCGATCCTTGCATCTTCAGGGCCGATCCACTCAAAGTGCAAAAGTGGATTAATTATACTTGAACACACATTTCCCGGTCCTATCTGACCTATCAAATGGTCTGTACGTTGGCTCACATAGTGCCAGTTATCGACCATATATTCGAGGAGCCTCGCATTCCAACAACCACACAGGTAAAAAGTATATAAATGTCAGGGCTGGTAGGTCACTGACATCACCCATAGCTAGAAAGAAATGTCGTGCTCTCCCTGCATTCACTATCCCGTTTTTAACTCATACCGAGGTGTGAGGCTCGCGAGTTAACGCTATACACAAAGCTATGCCACACAGGCCGTGCGTTGATCATCCACCATAAGACTTTGCTTTTCAACAGAAGCCTTGATCATTTGCCACTTAGGCATGCCACACAGGCAATTTATGCCATGCGATTGATATCCATCAATATATAACCCCTGAGCTCGTACGTCTCAAAGAAGGGCGTTAAGCAAGAGAATAAATTCTTTGCTGCCAAACAGATATATATTTAATAGAAATCAATCACACAGAATAAAATTCTATGTCAGACACACAGTCCATTTACAAGTTCATTCTGGGTCTGAACGAAATAGGAGGAACCATATTCCTCGCATATCCATCGATCTCTAAGTATGTCTAGACGATCACCAACTGATTCCCTCCTCTTGGGTGTACAACCCAATCAAGATCATCAGTAATCACCCAAACGATGTGAAGACCTCCGGTCTTCAACCACCGTCTTCATCTTCGACTTATCGTCGGATCGGTTATTCAGAATGGGTATAAACCCGGCCTTTCCGAACAACCCGCGTATATAATAAACAAATGTTACACAAACACAACATACGCCTCATTCCAATTCATAATATTCTTTTATTTAAATATTCACATCTTTTAGGAAAGGTTCCCATTAATTTTATCAAAGATAAATTCTTTAAAATTTATTCTTTAATCTTCCTTTGGATGTCATTTCAAACCAAATTATGGTTTTCCAAACTAGTCGAGATTAGCGAACCACACCGAAGTAAGAATTTATTTTATTTCCCAATCCCAACCTATTCTTCCCATGGAGCAAAACTGTTACTACCCCATAACTAACACCACGGTGTTATTGGTAAATTTAATTACCATTTCACATTTAAATCTAATTAAAGATTTAACTATCGCTAGGAGCAAAACTGGCTATATTCCATTCTCGATCACTTTCCAAATTTGATAATTTAAATTATCGATTCACATTTCAATCTAATTAAAGATTCATCAAAACGCCACTTAGTTTTAATCTTCCCCAAAATCCAATAGTAATGATTATTTAACTTTGGTAAATCAAACATGTCGCATCGACAATCTACGCCGCACTATTGATTTCTGCCGATATATAACCTCTGGGCTCGTACGTCTCCGAGAAGGGCGTTAAGCAAGAGAATAAATTCTCCGCCGCCAAACAGATATATATTAAGCAGAGATCAACCACATACCGTTCGATATACAATGACAAACACGAAATCCTACCTTTTACTGGGTTAAAGAACTAATGTCATTTAAAACACAGTTCACGATAAACCCAAAAATTAATTCTAATTCAATTCCAATTAAATATATTAATTAATTGGTATACTTCATTAAATCTAAATAAAAAGATTTAATCTTTTCTCAACTGGTTTCAAGAACAGTGTTTATGAAGACACCATTCACGACAAACCCAAATCTCATTTGATATTAAATACAAGGCTCTGAATAGAAAATATATCGGCTTACAATCAATATCAAATTCTGAAATCAACAAGTATCGCTTTGGAAATAATGATATAAAATATATCTTCCAAATTTCCATAACAATATTCGTATAATCCTGAATCCAACACCAAAATATCCCAATGATAATTTTGGTTCAATTCCATTCCAATTCATATATTGGAAATTCTGGTTATTTCAAAAAAAAAAACCATTTCAAATCCAATTTATTTATTTTAAAAATATGAATTATAATTCTAGTTCAAAACTAGTTCATTTCGATAAAAATATATTTTTATCTTTTCAAATATGGGATTTTTCATCCCAGTTCTTTGCAAATCATTTATTATGATTTTACACAAATTATAGATATTTTTGATAATTTTACCAAGGCCCGTACAGTCGATTTCCAATAACGGTCGTCGAAATGCACTTACAACGACCTTTTCCAAATTTGATTTGGACATAATTCCAAATCCAGAAATCTCTTTTCGATATGAACCCAACGGTTCCAGTTTCAGGAGAATCCGACAGTCAGATCTCCCGTAACGTCAATTCGAAGTCAATGGTCGAAATTCACGAACTGTCGCAGCGCGGCGCGTTCTATTTAGGCCATTTAATAATATATATAATATATATTATATATATATACCGTAGATTTCAATTCAAAAACTATTTTATAATTCGTTTTCGAAATAATTTGAACTTCATATTCAATTTCAAATCAAAATTGAATATTCCATATCATTCATATATAAATGATAATATTGTCAAAACGTTATATTTTTAAATACCTTCCTTTTCTACATTCATTGATAAAACGAATATAATCGATATAAATATCGTTCGCATAAAAATGGCGCTGATCTAATCAACACGGCTTTATATATTTCAATAACTTCGTTATTTTATTCAACAAATGAATATTTTCTTCAACACATGAATATATATTTTATTCAACACATGAATATATATTAATTCTTACTTACAATAAAAATGTAAATTTTATTGTATAAAATATTTCGTTCAACTCATGAATAGTTTCAACACATGAATATTCTCAACACATGAGTATTGTCAACACATGACTATTGTCAACATATGACTATTTATTCTGTTCAACACATGAGTCTTTATTTTATAATATTCTTTATTTCCCAATTGGAATGAGGCCCTATCAATTACCATATAATGTTAATTATATGGATTTCATACAACACATGTATATAATAGCAACGATAAATAATCAACCATCATCCAAGGTGCACTATATAACTGTCTGTCAACCTATCGATTAACACACAACTAAACAATCGGGATTAATGTACGCAAAATATCACCTCAACACCCGTGTGGGGTTTCAAATCAACAAACACAGATTTTTATTTGTGCAGTTGGGCGATGTGTAAAATTTATCGTCCCAATCAATATCAGTCAAATCAGTGTACTTAAACAAATCGTCTGATTTGTAAATGAATATTTATTTATTCACATTCACGTTAAAAATTATATTTTTAACGACCAAAATATTCTATTCAACCTATGAATATTCTATTCAGTTCATTTATTCAATAAAATGATATTTTTATTTTTCTAACATATTTTAGAAAATTTCGGCGGAATAACGACATGATACTAGAAACGGGACAAGGCCTAGCCTTATCCCCGGTCTAATAATGGCCTACACCATACACATTCCAATCCATTCAATTCCATTTCACACACCAAACCAAATTCAAACCAATAATCCTATCAACTACACAACCAAACAAACAAGTCTTCCATGGTCTATGGACGACGGGTATTAGGTGCTGCTAAGCACCGTCTGCATCCTAGTATATATATTTTTAACTAGAAAAAAATATTTAAAGTGAGAAGTTCTCACCGAGGGTTCCACTCCTCCATTCTTTTCTGAATTTCTGATCGATTTGATTTTCCCGAAATTCCTATGCCATCCTTTTCGCGCTGTTCATATTAAAAATCACATTTTTATTTCAATGCTAGATATATAATAAAAATCAGATTTTTATTTCGCTACATGTATAAAAATCATATTTTTATATTCTCCATTATATAAAAATTCTATTTTTAATCCACTACTCATATAAAAATCGAATCTTTATTCTCACTACTTTATAATAAAAATAAAGTTCATATTTTTATTTCACTTCATATACTGTAAAGATTATATTTTTATTTCTTTTCTCACATAATATAAAAATCACTTCTTTATCATGTTAAAAATCACTTCTTTATAAAAATACAGTTCTTCTATTTGAAAATCAAATCTTTCTTGTATAAACTAATTTTAATCATGCTAAAAAAACCGATTTTTGAATTTATAAAATCTATTACATAATAAATAAATAAATAAAACAAATAAAAATAAAACATAAAAGCTTACATGGGGTTAGGGGGAAGGTTTGCTGCGTTGATGTGGTAGGGCCTCAGGGGAGGCGCGAATCGAGAAGGAGGTGGAGGTAAGAGGTGGTGTGTGGGGGGGGGGGGGGAGGAGGAATACGACAGTGCATTTGGGGAGGTGAGCGGCTTCCGCGCGAGGTGAAGATGAGGGGAGGAGGGAGGCGGTGAATGAGGCTTCAGGTGGAGGGTCCGGCGGCGTCGCGAGATCGAGAGGTGTGAGGGTTTTTTCTTTTTATAAAATGAACCGGGTTTTGAAAAGGGAGGGGTGACCGTGGTATCAGGAGAGAAAAAGGGGGGAGGGGCCTTTATGATTAAAAATATATTTATTTAATTAATTCCCATAAAGGTACTTTTTCGTTCGATCCCAGAATCGAACCCAACGACTGTCGTCCCTAGCGTAATACCCCCATTCCGAACACAATGGGATATGTTTTGCAAGCCAATTCGGCTGTTACGATCAGTTTTCACTGAAATTAAAATATAAACCATTAAATTGAATTTTAAACGCACATTTCAATTTACTGGGGTCACATACGGATTCTAAAAATTACCGAAAAATATTTTCTAGCTTCGTATTGACGATACGGTCCTAACAAAACTAATTTCGTCAAATTCTGAGACCGTTTGAAAAATGGCCATTTTCCAGTCGATTAAAATCAACTGAAACTGGTCAAACGCATTTTCCTTTGCCACGCTCACATACTGATTCAGAAAATTACGAATGTTGAAACCTAGGAATAAATTGACATCACGGATCCAACAAAAGTGGTTTCGTCGAAAACCGAGGTCGCTTATAAAATTTCCATTTCTAAGGGCCAGAATTCCATAGCGACCATTCTGAATTTTCAACTGGGCATATCTTTTGGTTCCCGCTATGAAATTTCAATTTTTCGAATTCGTTGGAAAGATATTCTCAAATAGATTCTAATATTTTTGGTTTTGCTAAAATCCGGTTTATTTTGAATCCTATACATTCATTTGAATTTTGAAATCGAATTTTCAAACTACCATGCCATTTTCAATTCCTTTTATAATTAAAAATAAATATTTAAATTCTAACGACGATTCAAATAAATATATCCGTTGTAATTCTATTCAAAATAAATTTCTCGTCGTTATTATTTGAAATAATTCATTTCAAATATTCAAAATTTATCAAAATTGCCAAAATAAAATTTTTAAATTGGCTCAGAATTTCCGGGTTGTTACAGCTTCATTAAAATATTTGTACTATTGTGCTTACAAAATGGTTTACACATTTCGGCTAATTTTTTTTTCTTTTATTTGCTGTAAATTTCAAATGTGTTATCACATTTAATGTTGTACTACTATGTTTAGAAAATAGCTTACACAATTTGCACCTATACCTCCTTATTAGACTTGCAACCCCTTTCTTAGTTAAATCATACAAATGCTCAAATCTCTTTTTGTTTGTTGTTTATGAGCAGTACATGTTGTTTTCATTGTGGCATTTCATCGTACATGTTATGTTCATTCAGAACACCATTTAATTTTAAACCATTCATGGATATTTATGCTCTAGTGATGAGTTCATACATAAGTTTCCACTTCATAGTATGCATAGGTTTCTAAATTAAAGATAATCTAAATTTCTTAAGTAATAAAAGATCATATTATATACATTAATATATGCATTATGTTATAAACTTATGGGTATATATTTTAGTGCATAGAATTTAGCTAAAGGACTGTATTAAGAATCTAATGTAGAGACATAAGCCAAAATATATGTATATTTCCATAAACATACATTTGTAACCCGTTATGTATATTAATATGACATATGTATACCTTTTCACATATACATGTACATAGGTCGTAACAACCCGGAAAATCCGAACCAATTTAAGATTTTTATTTTGGCTATTTTAATGAATTTGAAATACTTAAAATGATTTATTTTAAATGATAATGACTGAAAATTTATTTAAATCGAAGTTAGAACGAATAAATTTATTTCAATTATATAACGAGCCTAAAATGGCGCGATAGTTTGAAAATTGACTTTGAACTTAGACTAAATGTACAGGATTCAAAATAAACCGGATTTTAGTGAAACCAAAAATATTTAAATTTGTTTGAAAATATCTTTCTAATGAATCCGAAAAATCAAAATTTCATAGCGGGAATCAAAAGTTATGGCAGTTGAATATTCAAAGTAGTCGCAATGAAATTTAAAATAAATATAGCCCGTAAAAGTGGAGATTTTGCAAACAGCCTCCATTTTCGATGAAACCACTTTGGTTGGATCCGGAATGTCAAATTATTGCTAGGTTTCAAATTCCATAATTTTTTTGGAATTAATATGTGAGCGCGGCAAAGGAAAATGCATTTGGTAATTTCAGTTCGAATTGGATCGACCAGAAAAAGTCCATTTTTCAAACGTTCTCCAAATTTTAAGAAATTATTTTTGTTGGGACCGTATCATCCCAATATAGCTAGATTTATTTTTTGAGAATTTTTGGAATCAGTATGTGGACCTGGCAAATTAAAATGTACGTTCAAACCCATATTTTAATATTTTATATTTCAAATTGAAGAATAACTGACTGTAACAGTCGAATGGACTTACGAAACGTATTCCATTATGTCTGGAATGGGGGTACTTAGATGGGAGCGACTCTCGTTGGGTTTAATTTGGAGCTCATTTAAGAAAACCCTAATTTTTGAATTAATATAAAATTTGGCAAATCATATAATTTCTTTCATAATTTAATTTTATAAAAAAAAAATCAAAAAACCAATAAAACCTCTCATCGATGGCGGCTGTGTGTTCCATCCTTCCCGCCAAATTCTGGCGAATCCGTTCATCGTTACCCCTTGCCCCAGTTGAACATTTTGAGGACCTCCCTCTCCTCTTCAAATCCATATCAGTAGCATCCCCCATCGTTATGTCTACGTCGAGATCCACCTCGTCAAAGTCCCGAACTTCAGAGCACTGCCACGCCCTCCAGCCACTATTGAGTTGGGCCATACCCCCACGCGCCTGCGCGCGATTCCATCCTCTTAGGCGTGGCACCACCCGATCTTCGTCTCGTGCAGCCGTTTGAGCGCTAGATCGAAACCCTAGTTTAAACCCTTTTGTGAAACTAATGACAGATGATTATTTAATAGGTTATAACACTTTTAAGTGTTGCAAATCATGATTTTAGTATAAAAATCATATCTTTAACATATGTTGTCGAAATCCAGTGAAACCGGAGACATCGAACTCGTAGCGACTTCATCTACATTCTAGAAGAAGCCAGAACGCATTCGCAACTTGCTACAATTTAAGAAGGATTAAAAACCAAAGTGAGACTTCTAAATTTAAATTGGAATGGAAATGCGTTGTATAAATTATATAAGCGAAGTGTAAATTATATACGCGTTATATACTTAATGTATGGGCGCTGTATAAGTTATACGAGCGATGTAAAAGTTATACATGCGTTGTATAAATCATATATGCATTGAAAAGGAGTTGGAATGGAAATGAAATATATTTATATACGTATATGTATATACTCCCCTCATCCACAAACCATGGACGATATGAAATGATTATGATTGGTGTGAAAATTTGTTGATGTTGCGAATGGTTGATTATGGTTGTTTGTGTTTAAAACGAAATTGGAATTGTTTGTGGAAAAATTCGATGCGATATGAAAATGATTGAAATGTTTAGATCATTAGGATAAGCCCCATACGGAATGCCGCAAGGCCTAAGGTAGTGCGAGGAGCCGTACTCGGGACGGTGCCGGTTTTAAACCCCCTGCCGTTATGCTGCCGAAATATTCTTGTGTTAGAATTATATTCATATGTTGAAATATATTCATGCATTGAAAATTTATTCATGATTGAAGTAAATTGCTTAGTTAATAAAATTCACATTTTTATTATGCATATAAAGTTCATAAAAAATTTATGTCTGAAATGAATTGGTTAAACAATAAAAGACACATTTTATTGCTTGGTCGACTCACTAAAAATACCCATGTGTTGAATAAATGGATTGAACAATAAAATTAACATTATTATTGTGTGTATGGAGTTCTAAAAATATTCATGAGTGGAATAAAAGAATTGAACAATAAAATTAACATTTTTATTGTGAATATGAAGTGCTAAAAACATTCATGTGTTGAATAAATATTTTAAACGATAAAAATATCATTTTTATCAAGATACGACTCACTAAAAATACACATGTGTTGAAACAAATGTTTTTTTGTTATAAATATTATTTTTAACATGTTTATGAACTAAATAAAATAGTCATGAGTTGAAACATATTTTTGTTTGCCAAAAATATCATTGTTGTACGATGTATGAAGTGTTAAAAATAACCACGTGTTGAAATAAATATTAGTTCGTGGATAATATTATTTTTAACATGTATATGAAGTGCTAAAAATAACCTTGTGATGAAATAAACATTGGTAAGCTAGAAGTATTATTTTTAGCTTAGTTATGCATATATATACATGGGCTGAACAGGACAACGGATTAGTTGTTGAGTAAAGAATTTATTTGCATGCTTGACAAAGAGGTAAGCCTTAATGAGTTTGCTGCGAAATTTTATTATTATATAAACTCATGTGAATGCCATTGGATGCGGAGTGCCGGTTGTTCCATGTGAGATTATAAACGTCGCTATAGGATAGGAATAATTAATTTTAAACTAAACTATATGGCATACTGTGTGAAAATAGCATACTCTATCATATACCACATAAGCATTTGGAGCTTATGTGACAAGGTTAAAGATTTACCATACAAGCGAGAGGCTTGTATGGCGATAACTATATTTCAGGTTGAACCAAAGACTGATATGGACTATATAAAATGTAACGATAAATTATCAGATTAATAAAAACCCCACATGGGTCTGGAGTTGACAATAATCACGTCTCTCTAGTCATTAAGGCACAAGAACTATTTATAGGGTGAAGAGAATTTATTCTCTGGAGTCATGATCTATACACACTCCCCTATGGACATAAAGTTATATCACTAAAAATATGTGTATGCTTTTTAGGATTTATTGGGTGGCTAATACGGCCCAATAAATTTCCAAACCCCTTCCCATAAAAAGGAGGTTACGGCGAAATTTTCGGAAATTTCAAGGCGTTAGCCATATTTTTGAACCAGAAACGATTTAAAAATTGTCGAATGAATTATATTTATGTACATATAAATATAAATTAAATAAAATGAATCGAGCCTCTGTAGTTCGCGTTTTGAAATCGTAACTTCAAACGATTATACCGTGAGATCCGACCATCGGATTTTCCCAAAACCAGAACCGTTGGGTTCGCTTTGGAAAGATCTTTCCAACGATATAAATACTGTTAAGATCCAACAGTTAGATTTTCAGATATGTGTAAAACAAATCTAAAGGAAAACAGCTCCAGTGCCACGGCACGACCTGAAACGTCGTTTGATTAAATGGAGCTATTTTTAAATAAATAAAAATAGTGATATATCGTTATAAAATATTATAAGCAATATGGAATGGAAATAATTCGATTTTACTTGGTTTGCTTGATATTTGATGGTTGAATGTGTTTACATGAAAATTATATTAAAGAACTGAAATGTGGATGTCGAATAATTTAACCATGGAAAGAATTGATTGAAATTGAAGTATACGTGAATTATTTGAAAGGGCCGAGTAAATTCTCATTTCAAATAATTGATCGACGAATAAATGTCAAAGATATGAAGATGGTGCAAGACCGGTGATCTTCACATCTTCTGGATTACTACTGATGCCTTTGAGATGGCTAGCTCCCTTGATGAGGTTACAGTTGTAGTGGTTTGGACGTACTTGTTGATCGCCCGGATGTGCAAGGGCCTCTCTTTCGTGTTAGACATATGGAATGAGGAACAATGTGCCTTCAGTTTCGTTCAGACCCATAATGGATGTGTGCTTGACGTGTATTTTGTGCTGTATTCGTTGATCTCTACTAAATATACATCTGTTTGGCGGTGGAGAATTTATTCTCTTGCTTAATGCCCTTCTCTAAGATGTACGAGCTCAAAGGTTGTATATCGGTAGCATCAATGGTATGGTGTGGATTGACAGCGTGACATACAAAGATGCAAACGATCAAGGCTTTCATTGAAAAGCAAAGTCTTGTGGTTGATGATCAAATAATAGCTTTAATATAGCATAGCTTTGTGTATAGCGCTAATTCGCGAGCCTTACACCTCGGTATGAGTCAAAAACAGGATTGTGACTACAGGGATTGCACGACGTTTCTTTCTAACTATGGGTGGTGTTAGCGTTTACAAGCCCTGACATTTATATTATTGCATCTTTATGGTTGTTGGAATGCGAGGCGCCTCAGATATATCGGTCTCTACGGAGCCGATGGATAGGTCCGATAGGACCGGGAAACGTATGTTCAGGAATATTGGTCCTCAAACGTAAGAGAGGACTGGCCCTGAAGATCCAAGGATTCACTGCAGGGGATCCTACGATATGTGATAAAGTGTCTCGAATCGGTGAGGAGCCATCCCTGGCCTTGACTCATGATGGAATCCAAATTTCCAATACGAAATTACATATTTTATTGTAACTTATATATGGCTACATAATAGATGGTAGCTATGCCGTCTAGGATTGATATTTATGATTGAATTTGCTTTTGAAACATATATGCACTAGTAATAATATCAAATACTTTTGTTTTATTCATGCCAAGCATATTTTGGCCATTATAAGGTAAAAACTCTATCCTCCGGTTTGCGTTGCATTGTGTGATGGGACTTGAGTCTTATAATGGCTTCATTTTTATAAAAAAGCATTGCGTTGTTCAAAAGATTTACTTTATTTCATGCACTGGCCATCACTGGAGGAAACCCGTTCCGCGTTAGCGGCATGGTCCTATGATTTGCCTTATTATTGTTGTTTAACCATTTAAGTAGATTTCTCATACTAGTCCCATGATTGACTCATAGTTTTTTTCACTTTGCAAACTCAGGTGCCTTTATTTTTACATGGGCAGCCCAGTGACAGGTGGCAGGTGATATTTTGGCTTGTTACTTTAGCATGGAGTGCGTTTTTGGATGATGGAGAGGGGTTGCTTTATTTGTATTTTGGCTATTGACATTACCGCCAGTATTATCATACGTATATGTACCACTGATCGCGATGGAGACTGATTTATCTTTATTATGTATTATCTGATGTATATGTCCCAGTGATCTTGATGTAGACTGATCCTTTCCTTTATGCTTTAAGTTGTATCCTATGACTGTGCTACTCTGATGTTTATTACATTTTATGACTCCACTGTAATATTGATGTAAATTATTCTATTTTCATGCTTATGTTATGCTAATGATGATTAATGTGCTATATTCCAATGATTATCCTTAATTCTGTAACACGAGGTTTCGGGTCATCACAGCTAGTATCAGAGCTTTGGTTAATCTTAGTTCTGGATTAAACACAATAAACACCTCGTCAAAAATGATTATCCTTAATTCCGTGACACGAGGTTTCGGGTCATCACAGCTAGTATCAGAGCTTTGGTTAATCTTAGTTCTGGAATTAAACACGTTAAACAACCCGTCAAAAATATATTCAGTAGTGTTCTAAGGCGAGCAGCTCATTAGAGATAGGATTAGCAAGGTCCTAGAATGAGCACGGCAGAATAGCATAATAATTTGATCAGTGCATCATTATCTTTCCATATATTCTTCTACTTTTACCATATCTTAAAATTATCATTTCTGTCGGCTTGACTCTTTTCTTGCTTGTACAGAACTGACTTAGATGGCTACCAGAGCTAAAGCAGCTAGAGGTCGAGGAGCCCGAGGCCAAGGACGGGGGAATATCCCCATTGTTGAGGAGCCATTGATTCAGTAACCGCCGGCTCCGCATCCATTTGATCTAGACCAAGTGGCAAAGAAATACAATACTCTAGGAGGCAAGACATTCTCTGGCACTGGTACGGTAACTGAGGCCCTAGCTTGGTTAAAGACATGCGAGAAAATCTTCGCTCGCTTGGGACTCGAGGATCATCGTAAAAGTTTTATGGGTGCTTGGTTAGTGCAAGACGAGGCACAACTATGGTGGGAAGCCATCAACTTGGATGAGCTAGAGGTGGAGATGTCTTGGGATGAATTCAAAGTGTAGTTCAAGGAGAAGTTCATTCCTGAGCAAGAGATGGACCGCTTGCACGACGAATTTGCCAATCTCCAACAAATAGATCGCACCATTCAAGAAAACCTCAACAAGTTCACTCAGCTATCCCGTTATGCGCCCGAGGTTGTTCAGAATATGAAGGCGAAGTATAAGAGGTTCATCCATGGACTTTAGTGTAAGTACCAGAATAGAACAATGAGCCACATTAAGCTTCCATTCGCCGATATGGTAGAAATGGCATGCAATTATGAGAGCTTGGATAAGAGAAACTTGGATGAATACCGTGCAAAGAATCAAGCAAGCAACAAGCGCAAGGCTTCTGGAAAGCAACCCGAAGCAAGCAACTCAGCACCTACCATGCTGCAAGCAAATTGGCAACCAAAGGGTGCTTGTCGCAATTGTGGCCAAAATGGTATTGGGCCAAAGAATGAAATGCTTCCAAGAGGCAAAGGATAGACCAGATAGGCTCAAGTCAGAACCGCCCGGATAATAGGGAATGCTTCAACTTTCATCAAAAGGGGCATATCAAGCCAAATTGTCTGCTACTGAAGAATTCCCAGGTTGCTCATGTATATGGCGGGGCGAATCCGCCAGCTATTACAGATGGAGCAGGTAACCCAATGTTTTGGGAGGTACCCTTACTATTAAAAATATTCCTGTTTCCGTATTGTTTGACACTGGTGCATCACAACGTTTCATTGCAAGTAACACAGTCAAAAAGTTAAATTTAAAACCAAGAAATCTTAAAGAGTCGATAAGAGTTCATAATCCAATAGGAGGTTCTCCAATTCTCGGTTCATATTGTAATGTGCCCGTCTCCTATTCTTGTTATCGGTTTCCTTTTAAATTGATCGTGATGAATTTTCCTGAGTTTGATATTATTCTAGGACTGGATTGGTTACGAAATAAGAGGCCGAAGTAAATTGCGCCGAAAGAATAGTTAAAATTAAAACAAAGCTGGGACATATTACTGTACCATGTCACGGCTCAGATCCAGATAGAAAAGGTTTTGGTCCGCGCTAGAAGTAACTCCCACTTTATTAGAAAAGACCCCTGTTGTTAAAAATTATGCGGATGTATTCGAAGAATCGATAGCTTACCGCCGCAAAGAGAAAGTGACTTCAAAATCGAGCTAATTCTGAATGCAAGACGAGTAGTACATTCAATTCGAAGAATGACATTGAAGGAAAAAGAAGAATTAGGCGATCAAACTCGAAAATTGCTATGGAAAGGTCTAATCAGACCCAATTTCTCTAATTGGGGTGCAGCCGTAGTGTTTGTTCCAAAGTCAGACGGTACTCTTCGACTATGTGTTGATTACCGAGACCTCAATAAACAGACACTCAAGAATAAATATCCATTACCTCGCATCGATGATTTGTTGGATCAATTAAATGGAGCGCAAGTATTTTCCAGAATGGACCTAGCTATAGGTTTCCATCAACTGCGTATTGCCGAAGAATGTGTTCCTTTGACAGCTTTCAGAGGTCTAGACATATTTTATGAGCGGTTAGTAATTCCATTCGGCATATGTAATGCTCCAGCATACTACGTCGATTTAATGAATAGAGTATTTAGAGAGGTCTTGAATAAATTCATGTAGGTTTTCATAGATGATGTTTTAATCTACTCCAAGTCAGAGAGCGAGCATGAAAAACATTTAGAACAAGTGTTGGGGAATCTGTGAAAGAACATCCTTAAAGCTAAATTTTCTAAATGTATCTTCTGCCAAGATGAAGTGAAGTTCCTTGGTCACATCGCATCAAAGGAAGGAATTTCTGTAGATCCAAACAAAAATACAGCAATTCAAGATTGGAAGCAGCCTGCTACCCCCACAGAAGTTTGAAGTTTTCTGGGATTGGATAGTTATTATCGAAAATTCATTAAGGATTTTTCGACGATATACGGTTCATTAACAAAGCTTACAAAGAAGCACACAAGATTTAATTGGACTCCGGAATGTGAGACGGCTTTCCAAGAGATGAAAGTAAAATTGACTACTGCTCCCGTATTAACAATTATCGTTGGCAATCAAGATTTGAAGGTATGTACAGATGCTTTTATTGAAGGTCTTGGTGTGGTATTAATGCAAGGAGACTAAGTAGTTGCTTATGCTAGCTGTCTGTAAAAACACATGAGAAGAAGTATGCAACTCATGATCTTGAGTTGTTAGCCCTCGTGTTTGCTTTGAAATTATGGAGGCACTATCTTTTTGGTGAGAAATTCGAATTATATACAGATCACCAGTCGTTAAAGTATTTGTTCACCCAGAAAGACTTGAATTTGAGACAGTAGCGTTTGCTAGAATTTCTTGCAGCGTGTGATCTAGATATTCTGTATATGCCGGGAAAAGCCAATGTGGTAGCGGATGCGCTTAGCAGAAAAACCGCAATCATTGCCAATCTTATAATCACACCTTCATTGATTGATAAAATCTCTGCTCTTTAGAAAGAAGATGAATTTATTCAGAGGATTAGCAAGAGGAACAAGGAAGGTGAACCCTCGAGTTTCCAGATTGATAATAAGGGAGTTCTGAGGTTGAAAGGCCGAATTTGCATCCCCAATATTTCTGAGCTCCGAAGAGAAGTGATGGATGAATGTCACAAGTCCAAACTTAGTATCCATCCTGGTGTGAATAAGATGTACAATGACCTCAAACACACATTCTAGTGGAGGGCAATAAGAAGGGACATTTCTATATATGTTAGCCGGTGTTCTACTTGTCAATAAGTCAAAAACGATCAATAGAAACTCGCACGATTGTTACAACCATTGGAAATTCCAAATTGGAAGTGGGAACAAATTTCCATGGATTTCATAGATGGTTTTCCCCGAACCAGGAAAGAAAATGTCCGTATTTTGGTGATCGTAGTTTCATGAAGACCGCCCATTTCATACTTGTCAGATCCAATAGAACCACTCAAAGTCTAGCACATATTTATTTCAAAGAAATTGTTAAACTGCATGGAGTCCCCATCAGCATAGTCAGTGATAGAGACCCAATTTTTGCTAGTAAATTCTAGGAAGCATTCCAAGAAGAACTGGGGACAAAGTTAAATCTAAGCACTGCATATCATCCTCAAACAGATGGCCAAACTAAGAGGGTGAACCGTATACTAGAAGATTTACTGCAGGCTTATATAATTGATTTTGGCGGATCATGGGAAGATCACTTGCATTTGGCTGAGTTCTCATATAATAACAGCTATCAAGCAAGCTTGGAAATGTCCCCATTCGAAGCATTGTATGGTAGACCATGCAGATCTTCCACATGTTGGGTAGAACCTGGCAACCGACTAGTATTAGGCCCCGATATGATTCGTGAAGCTTCAGACAAAGTCAGTTTCATCAAGAAATGATTACAAACAGCTCAAAGCCAACAGAAGAGTTATGCAGACTTTAGAAGAAGAGATTTAGCATTTGCTGTTGGTGATTATGTTTATTTGAGAGTTTCTCCGATGAGAGGAGTAGTCCGATTCGGAAAAACAGGGAAGTTGGCGCCTAGATTTATTGGTCCATTTCCTATACTTGAAAGGATTGGAACTCTTGCTTATAGGGTTCAATTACCTGACTGGTTGCCTGGGGTGCATAATGTATTTCACGTGTCTCTACTTCGAAAGCATGTGCATGATCCAAATTCACTTGTAGAAGAAGAAGCGCAGCAGGATTTGGATATTACTCCAGAATTAGTAGTTAGAAGAGAGCCGATAAAGATTATTGTCAAAGAAACTAAAGAGCTAAGGAACAAGAAAGTTCATTTAGTTAAAGTGTAGTGGAGTGGAGATCCTAGAGACTATACTTAGGAAATCGAAGAGACCATTAAGCAAGCTTATCCCAATATCAGAGTGGACATCTCCGATTAGCTCTGGTGCAAGGTACATTTACAATACTTTGCGTTTCCATTTTGTTTCCTACTTTACTATTGTTTCCTTTTCAGGGATGAAAAGTTTAAAGTGGGGGAGATTGTAACAAACCAGAAAATCCGAACCAATTTAAATTTTTTAATTTGGCTATTTTAATGAATTTGGACTATTTAAAATAATTTATTTTAAATGATAACGACTGAAAATTTATTTCAACTGAAGTTAGAACGAATAAATTTATTTTAATTATATAACGAGCCTGAAATGGTGCAACAGTTTGAAAATTGACTTTGAACTTAGACTGAATGTACAAGATTCAAAATAAACCAGATTTTAGTGAAACCAAAAATATTTAAATCTCTTTGAAAATATCTTTCTAACGAATCCGAAAAATCAAAATTTCATAGCGGGAATCAAAAGTTATGACCAGTTGAATATCCAGAGAAGCCGCTATGAATTTTAAAATAAATATAGCCCGTAAAAGTAGACATTTTGCAAATGACCTTCATTTTTAACGAAACCACTTTAGTTGGATCCGGAATGTCAAATTATTGCTAGGTTTCAAATTCCATAATTTTTTGGAATTAATATATGAGCGCGGCAAAGGAAAACGCGTTTGGTAATTTCAGTTTGAATTGGATCGATCAGAAAAAGTCCATTTTTCAATCTGTCTCCAAATTCGATGAAATTAATTTTGTTGGGACCATATCATCCCAACATAGCAAGATTTATCTTTCGGGAATTTTTGGAATAAGTATGTTGCCCCGGCAAATTAAAATGTACGTTCAAACCCATAATTGAATGTTTTATATTTTAATTTGAAGACTATCTAACAGTAACAGTCGAATGGACTTACGAAACATATACCATTGTGTCTGGAATGGGGGTATTTAGCTAAAGGCGTCACTCATTGGGTTTAATTTGGAGCTCGTCTAAGAAAACCCTAATTTTTGAATTAATATAAATATCGGCGAATCATATAATTTCTTTCATAATTTAATTTTATAAAAAAAAATCAAAAAACCCGATAAAACCCTCTCGTCGATGGCGGCTATGTGTTCCATCCTTTCCGGCCAGATTCTGGCGAATCCGTTCATCGTTACCCCTTGACCCAGTTGAACTTTTTGTGGACCTCCCTCTCCTTTTCAAATCCATATCAGTAGCACCCCCATCATTATGTCTTCGTCAAGAACCATCTCCTAAAAGTCCCAAACTTCAGAGCGCTGCCACGCCCTCCCGCCACCATCGAGTTGGGCCCCACCCCCATGCGCCTACGCTCGATTCCAGCCTCTTCGACTTGGCACCGCCCAATCTTCGTCTCGTGCAACCGTTTGAGCGCTAGATCGAAACCCTAGTTTGAACCCTTTTCTGAAACTAACGGCAGGTGATTATTTAAAAGGTTATAACACTTTTAAGTGTCGCAAATCGTGATTTTAGTATAAAAATCATATCTTTAACATATGTTGTCGAAATCCAATGAAACCAGAGACATCGGACTCGTAGCGACGTCATCTACATTCTAGAAGAATCTAGAATGCATTTGGAACATGCTACAATTTAAGAAGGATTAAAAACAAAAGTGAGACTTATAAATTCAAATTGGAATGGAAATGCGTTGTATAAATTATATAAGCGAAGTATAAATTATACACGCATTGTATACCTCATTTATAGGCGTTGTATAAGTTATATGAGCGATGTATAAGTTATACATGCATTGTATAAATCATATATGCATTGAAAAGGAGTTGGAATGGAAATGAAATATATTTATATATGTATATATATACTCCCCTCGTCCACAAACCATGGACGGTATGAATTGATTGTGATTGGCATGAAAATTTGTTGATGTTGCGAATGGTTGATTATGATTGTTTGTGGTTGAAATGAAATTGGAATTGTTAGTGGAAAAGTTCAATGTGATTTGAAAATGATTGAAATGTTTAGATCATTAGGATAAGCCCCTTACGGAACGCCGCGATGCCTAAGGTAGTACAAGGTGCCATACTCGGGACGGTGCCGGTTTTAAACCCCTGCCGTTATGCTGCCGAAATTTTCTGAAATATTCTTGTGTTAGAATTATATTCATATGTTGAAATATATTCATGCGTTGATAATTTATTCATGATTGAAGTAAATTTCTTAGATAATAAAATTCACATTTTTATTATGCATACGAAGTTCATAAAAAATTCATGTTTGAAATGAATTGGTTAAACAATAAAAATCATATTTTTATTGTATGGTCGACTCACTAAAAATACCCATGTGTTGAATAAATAAATCAAACAATAAATTAACATTTTTATGGTGTATATGGATTTCTAAAAATATTCATGAGTGGAATAAAAGAATTGAACAATAAAATTAACATTTTTATTGTGAATATGAAGTGCTAAAAGCATTCATGTATTGAATAAATATTTTGAACAATAAAAATATCATTTTTATCAAGTTATGACTCACTAAAAATACACATGCATTGAAACAAATATTTGTTTGTTATAAATATTATTTTTAACATGTTTATGAACTAAATAAAATAGTCATGAGTTGAAAAATATTTTTGTTCGCCAAAAATATTTTTTTTATACAATGTATGAAGTGTTAAAACTAACCACGTGCTGAAATAAATATTAGTTCATGGATAATATTATTTTTAACATGTATATGAAGTGTTAAAAACAACCATGTGATGAAATAAACATTAGTGAGCTAGAAGTATTATTTTTAGCTTAGTTTTGCATATATATACATAGGCTGAATAGGAAAATGGATTAGCTGTTGAGTAAAGAATTTATTTGCGTGCCCAACAAAGAGGTAAGCCTTAATGAGTTGGCTGCGCAATTTTATTATTATATAAACTCCTATGAATGCCATTGGATGCGGAGTGCTGGTTGTTCTATGTGGGATTATAAACGTCGCCATAGGATAGTAACAATTAATTTTGAACTACACTACATGGCATACTGTGTGAAGTTAACATACTCTATCATATACCACATAATCATTTGGTGCTTATGTGACGAGGTTGAAGATTTACCATACAAGCGAGAGGCTTGTATAGCAATGAATATATTTCATGTTGAACCGAAGATTGATATGGACTTATTAACGGGCTTCAAAGAAAATACCAAAATAAAGTAATGGGGCATGTGAAGCTTCCTTTTTCTGAAATGATATACATGGCTTATCTGTATGAAGATCTAAATAATCGAGGTCTTTTAGTCGATGAAGAGGAAGTCAGTTCGAGCAAAAAAAGGAAAACTGAAACTGATAGCCCAGAGACAAGTACACAGCCTGAGGCCAGTACGAAGTCTGAGTTCAGAAAGAAGCCTAGATTCAATCGGGAAAAGGTTAAGTCTGAGAAAGAACCAGTAACGACTGCCATATGCAATAACTGCAATAAGCAAGGGCATTTGACCAGGAATTGTAAACCCTTGAAAATGCAGAAGAAGAAAGGGTCAAAATCCAATCGTAGGCAGAAGAAGAAGGGGTTTAAACCCGATAACCAGTTTCAAGAGGGTAGAGAATGCAGTCAATGCCATCGGACTGGTCATCTCGAAAAAGATTGTCGGTTCTTAAAGAAATCTGAAAAGGGTCAAGTAAATGAAGTGGTAGAAACTCCAGCACCCTCAACTAGTCAGGAAAGGACAGATGTTTTAGAAGGCACGCTTACTGTCAAGAATATTCCGATTAAATATTGTTTGATACAGGCGCGTCGCGAAGCTTTATTGCAAAGAATGCAGTGAAGAAATTGGATTTGAAATTGAGGAAGCCCAAAGAACCCATCACTGTCCATAATCTGGTTGGGGGTTCCCTCGATCTTAGTGGGTTTGTGGGGGTACCTGTTTCCTTTTCACATTATCGGTTCCCTTGTATCTCGATCGTGATGAATTTTACCGAATTCAATCTTATTTTAGGATTGGATTGGTTAACCAAATACGAAGCAGAGGTTAAATGTGCAGAAAGGGTTGTCAAGGTTAAAACGAAGCTTGCCAATATTGTAATTCCCTGTGAAGGCCCGAATTCTGATAGAAAAGACTTCTGGGCAGCTTTGGAGATTTCTCCTACTCAAATAGAACCAGTTCCTGTTGTTACAGAGAATATTCAGGTCGACATTGCAAATATTCCAGTTGTCAAGAACTATGCGGATGTGTTCGAAGAAGTTGTTAGCTTACCTCCGTAGAGAGAAATTGATTTTAAAATCTCTTTAGTTCCGAATGCAAGGCCAGTAGTTCACGCTATACGAAGAATGACCTTAAAGGAAAAAGAAGAGTTAGATAATTAAACTCGACAGCTTGTATGGAAAGGTCTGATCAGGCCTAGTTTCTCTGATTGGGGAGCAGCAGTGGTATTTGTCCCGAAGTCAGACGACACTCTCAGACTGTGTGTGGATTATCATGACTTGAATAAGAAGACGCTGAAGAACAAATACCCATTGCCATGGATGGATGATTTGTTGGACTGATTGAATGGAGCACAAGTGTTTTCCCGAATGGACCTAGCTACAGGTTTCCATCAGCTTCGTATTGCCGAAGAGTGTATTCCTTTGACAGCATTCAGAGGCCTAGATTTATTCTACGAGTGGTTAGTAATGCCATTCGGCTTATGTAACGCTCCAGAGTATTTTGTCAATCTAATGAATCGAGTATTCAGAGGAGTATTGAATAAATTCGTTCTGGTTTTCATTGATGACATATTGATCTTCCCTAAATCAGAAAGTGAGCATGAAAAACATTTGGAACAAGTGTTAGAAATTCTAAGAAAGAATGTGTTAAAAGCAAAGTTTTCCAAATGTATATTCTGGCAAGAAGAAGTCAAATTTATTGGCCACGTTGTATCAAAGCAAGGAATTTCAGTGGATCCCAGTAAAATCACTGCTATTCAAAATTGGAAACAGCCTCATACGCCCACAGAAGTTAGAAGTTTACGGGTTGGCCAGTTATTATTGGAAGTTCGTTAAGAATTTTTCGAAGATCTCTAGTCACTTAACAAAGCTTACTAAGAAACATTCGAGATTCAACTGGACTCTCGAATGTGAGGCAGCTTTCCAGGAGCTGAAGTTAAAATTGACTACTGCTCCAGTGCTCACAATTATTGATGGCAACCAGGAATTAAAAGTCTGGACCGATGCTTCTAAAGAAGGCCTTGGCGAAGTGTTAATGCAATGAGGTCATGTGCTCGCTTATGCCAGCCATCAATTGAAACCCCATGAAAAGAATTATGTAACTCACGATCTTGAATTGCTAGCTATCGTGTTTGCTATGAAAATCTGGAGGCATTATCTATTAGGTGAAAAGTTTGAATTATACGTTGATCATCAATCATTGAAATATTTATTCACCCAGAAGGATCTGAATATGAGGCAGCAGCGTTGGTTAGAATTTCTCGCAGCTTATGATCTAGAAATTTTATATACTCCGGGAAAAGCCAATGTTGTAGCTAATGCGATCAGCAGGAAGAATGTGATCATCGCCAGTATTATCATTACACCATCGTTGATTGATAAAATAGCTATTCTTCAAAAAGACGATTGTTTTATTAAGGATATGATCAGAAGAATTCAAAAGGGAGAAGCCTCCAGTTTCCAAGTGGATGGCGCAGGGGTTCTGAGATTGAAAGGTAGAATTTGTGTTCCCGACAACATTGAGCTCAAAAGAAAAGTATTGGACGAGTGTCACAAGTCCAAGTTGTGTATCCACCCAGGGGTTAGTAAAATATATAATGACCTCAAGCGAACTTTCTGGTGGAAGGCAATGAAAAGAGATATCTCTATATATGTTAGCCGGTGTTACACCTTTCAACAAGTCAAAAGCGATCAGTAGAAGCTCGCTGGATTGTTGCAAACTTTGGAAGTTCCAGGTGGAAAGTGGGAACAAATTTCTATGGATTTCATAGATGGTTTGCCCAAGACCAGGAAAGGAAATGACAGTATTTAGGTGATCTTAGATCGTTTCACGAATACCGCCAATTTCATACCTATCAAATCGAATAGAGCTGCTCAGAGTCTGGCGCAGCTTTATTTCAAAGAAATTATTAGACTGCACGGAGTTCCCATGAGCATCATTAGTGATCATGACCCGATTTTTGCTAGTAAATTCTGGGAAGCATTCCAAGTAGAACTGGGAATGAAACTGAACTTGAGCACCGCATATCATCCTCAAACAGATGGTCAAACTGAGAGGGTGAATCGTATTCTAGAAGATTTATTGCGGGCTTGTGTTATTGATTTTGGCGGATCATGGGAAGACCATTTGTATTTGGCCGAGTTCTCATACAACAACAGCTACCAAGTGAACCTGACAATGTCACCATTCGAAGCATTGTATGGTAGACCGTGCCGATCTCCTGCTTGTTGGGTAGAACCTGGTGATAGACTTGTATTGGGACCAGATATGATTCGCGATGCTGCAGATAAAGTCAATTTCGTTAAGAAATGATTACTCGCCGCTCAAAGCCGACAAAAGAGCTATGCAGATAAAAGAAGAAGAGATATATCATTTGCTGTTGGCGACTATGTGTATTTGAAAGTATCTTCGATGAGAGGAGTTATCCGGTTCGGTAAAACAGGGAAATTGGCACACAAATTTATTGGTCCGTTTCCTATTCTGGAACGGGTAGGAACTCTCGGTTATAGGGTTCAATTACCTAATGGTTTGCCTAGAGTACATAATGTGTTTCACGTATCTCAACTTCGAAAGCATGTTCATGATCCAGACTTGGTCGTGGAAGAAGCAGCGCAACAGGATATATAAATTACTCCAGAATTGGCTACGAGAAGAGAGCCGCTAAAGATTATTGGCAAAAAAACCAAAGAACTGAGGAGCAAGAAGGTTCACTTAGTCAAAGTGCAATGGAGTGGAGATCCGCAAGATTGTACTTGAGAAACAGAGGAAAGAATTAAGAAAGCCTATCCTAAGTTTAGAGTGGATATCTATGATTGACTCTGGTGCAAGGTACCTTTACCATACCTTGTAATACCATTTTGTTCTCTACTTTACTGTTGTTTTCTTTTCATGCATGTTAACTTTTTAATTATATAGTCTGAATAATTTTAAAAGAGTAAATGAATTATTTAGTATATTTTTGGAAAGTTAAAAACAAATTGGTTGATGTTTGCATTGTGTGATTGAGGATTTGATTAATTGAATTATTAGAATGATAGTTAATTTAATCAATAAGAGAATGAAGTTAAATGGATGCAATTGATCAAGTATTGAACTGATTTAGGAATTTATAGAAATATATACATGTGCATTATATATGTTTGTACAGGTTATGGATAAACAGCTAAGCAGAGGAATAAAATTGTTTGCCCGACAAATAGGTACATGTTTATTGTATTTCTTGGGATATGATGATTTTATGAGCCGATTGGCTAGCCGCTTGGCTTTTCCTTTTGGATTGGTGAGGGCCATGGGAGGCTATTAGAAATATCCCGAAGTCCTCCGTACAAAGGAGGTTATGGCGAAAAATTTTCAAAAATTTAGGGTGTTAGCAAAATTTTTGAAGAATTTGAAAATTCTTAGAAACTGGAAAGTTAAAGAATGGAAGCCAGATTGAAAGTAGAGTTGATTAATTAATCCACTTTCAACTTTGTTCCTTTTCGAGGACGAAAAGTTTTAAGTGGGGGAGATTGTAACAACCCGGAAAATCTGAGCCAGTTTAAAATTTTTAATTTGGCTATTTTAGTGGATTTTAAATATTTAAAATAAATTATTTTAAATAATAATGACAAAAGTTATATTTGAATCGATGTTTGAAAATAAATATAATTATTTTAAATTATAAACAAGGCCTGAAATGACGCAGCAGTTTCAAAATTTCAATTCGAACTTTGACTGACTATACTGGGTGCAAAATAAAACGGATTTTAGTGAAACCAAAAATATTTAAATCTGTTAGTAAATATCTTTCTAACGAATCTGAATAATCAAAGTTTCATAGCGGGAGTAAAAAGTTATGGCCAAATGAATTTTCAGAAAGGTCGCTATAGAAATTATATCGCCCTTGAAAATAGACATTTTTCAAACGACCTCAGAATTCGACAAAACCACTTTTGTTGGATTCAGGATGTCAAATTATTGCTAGGTTTCAAATTTCATAATTTTTGAAGTTAATATGTGAGCGTGGCAAAAGAAAATGTGTTTGATGAATTTCTGTTAAATTGGATCGACCAGAAAATGGCCATTTTTCAAACGGTCTCAGAATTCGACGAAACTAGTTTTGTTGGGACCGTATCGTCAAAACATAGCTAGATTTATTTTTCTAGAATTTTTAGAATCAGTATGTGGCCCCGACAAATTGAAATGTACGTTCAAATTAAATATTGAATGTTTTTTATTTTTTTATTTGAAGAGAAATAGACTGAAACAGTTGAATGGGCCTATGAAACATATCCCATTGTTTTCGGAATGGGGGTATTTAGCTGGGGACGACAGTTGTTGGGTTTGGATTGGAGTTCGTAGGAGATAAGTGGTATTTTAGAGTTTTAAAAATATATAAATAAATTAAAAAAATCCTATTGGCCCGTTCATTCCTTCTCTCTCCCCGACCCTCTCTAAAACCGACGACGATAAGGGGCTCCTCCCATCTCTCCTAATTTCTGGCCAATCCACTCACCGATATCGAAAGATGTAGTTGAGGAATTTGAAGAGTCTCCTTCCCTCTTCAAATCAGTACCAACCACTCCTCTCGTCGCGTGTACAAGGGGAATCGACGCTCTAAAGTCCGAACCTTCAGCTCGCCGCCGTGCACCGCCTGCTGCATCGATCTGGGTCCCACCTGGTGGCGCGGGAAGCCTGCTCCGTCCTCTACAACGCTGTGCCCTCCGATCGTCCAACCGCTTCACGCTTTGGTCGCAAATCGAAAACCTAGTTTTGAACAACTTCAGAGAGTGAAACAAGAGACAATGGACTCGTGTGCACGTCTTCTACATTCTAGAAGAGACCGCATATTTTTCTGAGCCTTCTGCAATTTTTGGGGGAGTGGAACCCAATGTGAGATTTCTAATTTATAAACGATATGGAAAACAACGATGTATAAATTAAATAGTCGATGTATGAGTTATATAAGCGTTGTACACCTCATGTATAAGCGTTGTATAAGTTGTATGTTCGATGTATAAGTTATATATGCGTTGTAAAAATTATATATGCGTTGAAATGACATTGAAATGAATTGAAGTGAATTGAAATATATTTATATACGAATATATATGTGTATATATATATATATATATATGTGTATATATATATATATACTCCCCTCGTCCACAGACCATGGATGATATATATTGGTTGTTATGTTGTTTGGATTATTGGTTGATGTGAAATTTGGTGAATATCATGAATGGTTGAATTGAAATGATGGGTTGTGATTGAAATCCCAATAGGATTAGTATATGGGAAAATTCGCCTGCGTGCGAACTAGATATTGAAAATCCCCATTGTCAAAAACTGCGAGGTTTTAAGGTAGAGCGAGGAGCCGTACTAGGGACGGTGCCGGTTATAACTACCCTGCCGTTATGCTGTCGAAATTTTCAATAATATTCATGTGCTAGAATTATTATCATGTGTTGAAACTATATTCATGTGTTGAATGGAAATTCATGTGTTGAATGAAGTTCATGTATTGAATAAGTTATTTGAAAGATAAAACTCACATTTTTATTATATATATAGGCTATATAAAATATTAGTATTTTAAATAAACTGTTTTAACACCAAAAATAATATTTTTACATTATATATAGACTATATAAAATAATCGTGTTTTGAAATAAATTGTTTTGCAATAAAAATCACATTTTTATTATATATATAAAACTATAGAAAATATTCATGTGTTGAATAAAGGACTAGAACGATAAAAATCATATTTTTATCGTATGTGTGAAGTTGAAAATGGTCATGTGTTGAATAAATAGATTGAACAATAAAATCTACGTTTTTATTGTGAATATGAAGTGTTAAAAATAGCGATGAGTTGGAATAAATATCTGTTGGATAAAAATATTATTTTTATCAAATATAAGAAGTGAATATAGTTTTGAAATTGAAGAAAGAATTAAATATATATATATATATATATATATAAATAAAATAAATCAAATAACGAAGCTGTAGTTCGTGTTTTGAAACCGTGATTTCAAACAACTATTGCGGGAGATCCGACCATCGGATTTTCCCGAAACCGCAACCGTTGGGTTCGCCTTGGAAATATCTTTCCAACGGCACCAACTTTGTAAAGATCCAATGGTTGTATTTTCTGGAATGTTTAATTCAAATCTGAAGAAAAACAGCGCCAAAATCGATTATATTTATACCAATACAAAGGCACGTCCGTTGGACATGTGCATAGACAGCCGGATATAAAGCTCGATGAGTACCGAAATGGGTTGAAATTTGTAAGTATGCAGTAAATACGGTGGTAAAAAAGTAGAAAGCAGTATTCGTTTTTTCCAGAATGAGTGGCAAGCATTGTTCGATGAAGTAAAAATGTGGAGTTGTTGTACAACACGGAAGCTGAGGTAGTAAAAATAGGAGTTGTAGACAAATACAATCATAGAGTGTGAAAAAAGCAGTACAAATAGTGTGAATATTGGGACGCAGTTTGGTAATGGAAAAAAATTGTAGATTTATTATTTCAGAAGTACAGAGGAAAAAAAAGATACAGCATCAGTATGATTTAGGAAGACAAAAGAAAGTTAAAACAGTTGAAAGAACGCAAATGCAGGTACACTTTGGAAGCTGCATGACTACTTGTTAGATTGGCTGGCCATGTACTCTCTCTCAATCCTCTCAACATCTGCATTTTATGTAAGCGACATTGCATTTTATGAATGTGATGCTGTTCACATTGGCAAAAAAATAAATAATAATTTGAAATTGAAACAAACAGGTTACCTTTGGTTTATTAAATTTTTATCAAAATGGCATGACATGTTGTAATTCCATTCTTTAACTGGAGCAGGAGAGAAAAATGAAGGGAAGACCCTCTTCTCCATCAAACGTAGCTTTGTTCTGACAAAAAGATCAGTGGAGAAAATGTATATCATTTATGGTTACTTGCTGAAGTCCATGAAATGATTCAAACACTTGAAATAAAACGCAAATTGTGCAATAAGAAATAGCAAAAGTAATAGGAGAACCGGAGAAAGAACTGACAATGAAAGAGCATATGCGAATAGATTACATGAACTGTTAGTATACATAACCGTATAACTGTATAAATTTGGATCATTGGCACAACACAAATCAGTTGCCAAAATGAAAACAGTCTAATTATATGAAAATACACATATAATTAATTAAATGAATAAAGGCTGTGTTATGTTAAATATAGGCAACAGAATTCGTTATGGAGGAAATCATGATAATTAGTAAGCTATAGTCAATAATGAACAAAATATGGATGTTAAAAAATAATGATACTATAATTATAGTGGAAGACAAAGTAGAACTGGTGTTGTCCAAGATATTCGTACATATATTTCTCTTCAATAATAAATTCTTATGTTTTAAAAATCAAATCAGTGCAAATCAAAATCAGATGGTTGATTAATTACTATTCAGGCAACATTTAGATTATCTGATCAGCATCATAATCCCGATCATGAAGGTTTAATTGATAATAATAATGAATGGATATTAAGGTATGACGTTTACGTGAAAGTTTTGTAGTAGTGTGAATGAAACTGAATGCGAATGTGAGTAAGATCATATGAGTAATTGGCCCTAAAGACATGCTTAATTATTTTTTGGGAACTTGTTGTTATCGTATAAAAATATGTATATGATTTATAACATTAAAAAAATGGAGTAGAATATTTGCTAACTATGATTATAATTGATTGATTTGAACACTCAGTTGAATATCAATGGTACCATAAAAAGAATAATGGGACTAAAATATAGAATAATATACGGAGTGCGCGCGCACACAGGCTCCCTCTCTCTCTCTCCATATGATTATACTGAAGCGAAGGTAACAATGATAATAATCATAATGACAGTAAATTATTTATTTTTAACTTTTTCGTAATTGAAACATCATATACAACATGTTTCAATTTATGTTGTTCGGTGAAGGTTCCTTAGTTGAAATGATCAATGCAGTATGGCAACATGATGGTTCAAATTCAGTTACAAAGCATTTCAGTAATAACTTGATGAGAATGCCGGAAAATAGTACTAATGCTTCCCATTAATTATGCTAGCAAAAATAATCAAGTAGCAGAATGTAATCTTCATCAACATACAAACTATTTAAATTTAAATTATTGAAACCTATACGCTATTCTTATCAGTAGATGAAGTTAGTCTAAAAAACAAAAAAACAGCTAAAATTATTGGATCAAAATTTGAAATAATGCTAAATAAGACGTTGGAACTGGAAGCGCTCTCGTTGAATTATCCTAAAGAAGATAAGGTATAATCTCCCCAAAATTTGATATAATTAATTATACCAAGATGACTAAGTATAAAAAAATATCAAACCATGACCATGCTATAAGAATTCTATTAGCATAAGGAACAAATTCCATTATGAAAGAAACTTGATGATCACCATGGATTAGTATTCTATGAACATGTAGACTTCCTATTTACTTACAAAAAACATCAAGTTGCTAATCTATTTGTCTGTTCTAACATTTGTAAACACAAAAAAACAACAAATTTAATTCAGCAACAGAAAAAAAAAAGAATTTTGGAGTTTTACTTACAGCTTAAGCAACTGGAATCTCCTTTTCTTTTCTTTTCTTTCTTTTGCAAAAGACTTGATATTCTGCAAACATAAATAGAATTAAATCATCGTAATCAATTATTCTAAATGAAAAGAATTTTAGATTTCTACATAATAACAGACCATGTATCACAGTATTCGGTTGATCTCCCAAATTCTTGGTTTTATCAATTCATTTCAGCATAAAAAATGAATAAAACAACAATTTCGAATATGTAGCACTATGGTTATTGATAGACATAAAAGGAGAGAGATTATTTACCTGGATAGGAAAGTGATTTGGGTGTAAAACGTATGCAAAGTTCGAACTGAAAAGGGGACAGTTGGGAAAGGCATCGAGATAACTTCTTGCAAACTAATTTACCTGTTAGAGAAAAAAAATAAAATGAAAATTTGGTTGGTAAAGACTCAAAATGAGTTGTGAAGCGTAGTAGGAGATTTAATATATATAAGAACATAAAGTGTGAACAATGTAAAGGTAAAATTGTGGACAGTAGACAGGAATTTAATTATGTTTTGTATCAATGTGTAAGGTAATATAACGGAAGTAAATGAACATGTATAATTGAAGCATATCGTTAATGAATGTCTAATTATTTACAGTAGACTGTAAATGTATTTAGGTGCATTGTCAGTTTTAACATTGTATCCTAAAATATTTGTTGTGTTTTTTTCGTAATCGTAATAGTTGTGAATTGTTCGTTAAGCACATAACTTAAGATTCATAAAATTCAGATTCATAAAAATATGTCAAATGAGATGCTACGCTGAGACCACCGCACATGGTTCACTGAGTCATGGTAAATGGTATCATTTTGCTGAATTTACGGCACGTCACTGGCTGGAAACGTATTATTTATAACATAAGTATAAAAGTAACACACATTTTTGGGTGAGATATAATAATTTTTTTGGTATACATAGATAGTGGACCAATTATATAGAATCAAATTGGGTAAAAATAAGTTTTCTTTTGCTAATCATAGTAAAGTTGCAGGAAAAAAATGAAGCGAAATAAAAAAACATTTGTAGAATTACTGTAGACATAAAATTTATTGGTGAAAATCTGATATGGTATGAATATATAAACATGAAATAGTGAGAATTGTAGAGCAGTAATAAATCGTAAAACAGATTTGGGTAATATGCAAAATAATTGGATAATGAACTCCAATTACATGAATGGGTACGCGCCATATTTTCAGTACAATAATATGCAAAGAAGACGAACCCAGATGAGGTCAGAGTACTACAGGGGAAAAAATGGGAGAGTAAAGATATGACGTGGACATTGGTATAGTAGGCTGTAGTAATATATGCAAACTCAATTCAAAACATACCATTTACGCGTTTCACCTCTGGATTCCGGAAGCGATGAATCTTTCCCGGACACATCGCCATGAAGGTGTGTTGTACGCTCAATCTCAAAGGTCTGTTGTGTCAAACAGAAAGCTTTTGTTTAACAGGAAAATAAAATAAAGTTTTCTTGGACCACATCAGCAAAAAAATGCAATAGTTGAAAGAACGCATGTAGTACAATGAAATAGGTATCATAGAAATTTGTCAGTTGATAGTCGAAACGTATATGAATAAAAAAAACATAATGTACTAAGCTACTATTTTTTCGTATAACTTGTAACAGGTCAGTATAAAGTGATAAAATAGACAATTAATAAAGCTATGCAACTTTAGTATAGTGCAATACATTTAGTGAAACAAATGGTAAACAGTATGACTAAAACATATATATAATATGTTGCTGAAAAATTATAACTGAAAACATGAGTAGAAACAACACCTATATTAGCATCAGTTAGTTTTTGAGTCTAATCCACAGAACATGAAAATCAATATTTTAGTGATAAAAAAAACAATCAGAATAATTTTTCATGGCATTTTTGAACGGATAATGTATTACTAAATAGAAAATATGGATTTTAAACTACAAATATATACAGAAAGCATACCTGTATATGTACTTTTAATCCTTCAGCAAAGCAAGCACTGGATCAAGTAGAATATTGAGATTGTTCAACAAAATTACGTCGACCTATCTCGTTCGTTAGACAAACACCCCAAAGTCAGTGCAGAACCCAAATCTGAAAACCAAAAGGAAAAATAAACATTGTAGTTTAATAGCTGATTTTTGCAGCTATATCGGATGAAAATTTTGTGTTTGAAAGGAAATTTAAGTGAAGTTCATTTAACACAGAAGATAGCTGAGTAACATAATACGAACATGAGAGAAGCAAGCGGTGAACTCCTACTGTAATGTAAAAAGTTGAAATGATTATAATGATTCAGACTGAAGTACAAAGGATCATCAAGCGAAGCATACAAATATATGAAATACATCATGGTTGTAACACCCCGTAATTCTGTTAATATTAATGCCACAAATTTAAGAATAACTAATTACAGATGTGAGAATTAAGGGAAACGGGTTTCGCGGTTGCGTTCGTCTCGGAAAAATACGCGAAATAGAGTCCGAAATTTCGAAAATCGGAGTCAGTATGACCGAGATATGGCCTTCAGAAGTTTCACGAAAAGTCAGAAAAATGAAACAGATTTCAAAATTGCAGAAAACGAGCCAGGCGGGAAAATTCCCGCCCAGACCAGGTCGACCTGGGGGTCGACCTGGAGGGGACCAGGTCGACTTGGGTGTCGACCCTAGGGTCGACCTGGGAGCCGACCCCCCCTGGTCGAGCCAGGTCGGCCTGGGTGCACCTGGATGGGTTTTTGGGCTGTTTTGGTGAGCCTGTGACGAATTCTGACGGTTCTGATCTGTTTTAGGGTTTATCTAAAGGCCTAAAACAACTTAACACACCTATAAATACATCCTAAGACCTAGTCTCCTCTACACACAATTCTATTCTGCTTCTTCTCTGCCTCTGTTCTAAATAAAAATAAAAATGGCGCCGCTACTCTGCTAGAATCAAAACTAGAAGCCAATCAACATCATCCTAAATTCAAATTTGAGATAAAAGCTTCAGCAACAATTCTGTAACAACTAAAGTTCTTTCTTTAATCCAATCAAGGCAAGTACAGTTATTTTCTGCTATAAACATTAATTATAATTCTGATATGCTTTTAAATCTGAATCTGAGATTGTATATCTGTCAGATCTGTTTTTCTGTGACTATTCTGTATCCCTTTCTGCTTCCTTTCTGTTTCTATAGCCAGGCTACCACGAGCCTGTGCCTAATCTCATAAGAGATTAACGTATGAACGCAAATTTTCGGACAAATAATGAATGATGCGAAATTTGACAAGACTGAATTGAACGTATGACTTTGGATCTGAGGCATAAAATATATTGACATATGACTTGGGATTGGATGCATGAATTTGACTATAAACATACAATTTATATATGTTGTATGCATAGTGTACGTTGTAATCTAGATCTGTAACCAATTAGAGAAATGAACATATGTTATTTAGATCTGTAATTAATTAGAAAAATAAGCATATGCTGTAAACTAATTGTAGACCTATGCATATTCTGTGATAAAAGAAGAAGAGGAACCATTGTAAGATTTCATATGATTTGAGACTTTGGACAAAATGCATATAAAAGTCAAGATCTAATTTTTAGAAGATATGATTTAAGATTTAGATTGTTGGGTATAGTTTGCATAATGATTCATGACTTAAAAAGAAGAAGATATGGAAACTTAGGTGTGAAGATTTACATTAATTAGGATATCTATTATTGTGATTACACCTAAATAGGGATTTTTGGATATATGGCATGCATTGAAATTAATGGTTATATTTGGTATAATTTATATGTGAAACTGCTGTAAAATGCTAGTTTAACAAAAGTTGGAACATATGTTATATGGCAAATTATGTCCATATTCTGCGCTTATGCAAACATGGAGTATATGTTCATATTGTGAATCATGACAATTATGTAGGCATATGAATTTAGGCCAATTTATGATTAGGCAAGGCATGTAAGTAGGACCTTTAGAAATATTAAATTTGCTAAATCTGCTAATTTGCCAAGTTGCCTAAACTGCTAGTTTTGTTATATTGCCTAGGCTGCTAATTAGATTGAAGTGCCTAATCTGTTAAATTTGTCGGTTGAAATGGCTAACCTGTTATATGCCAAAATCTGCTAAGTTACTAAATCTATTAAATCCGTTAAGTCATATAATATGGAAAATCTGTTATCTGCTAAAATCTGTTATCTGCTGTGTTGATATAATCATCCTGTTATTGATATTGGGCGTGCGCATAAACGGTAAATTATTAATTAATTGGCCGCAAAGATAAACGTGACTAACTCGAGGTTAGAATGAGTTTGCGGCGTAATTCTGCCCGGAACCGCCCGGCACATCCAGTGGTCGCAAACAATAGGTTCTAATGTGAGAAGTTAGTCATAACCTGCTTAAGACACGAGGTTAGGTCTGGCTTGTGGCAGAAGTCTGCCCGGAACCGCCCGGCCCATCCAGCGGCCACAAGCTAGCGACCTGTAACGGCTGGAAATTTCCGACTCCTCGAGAGTCGGAAATTCCGCGACGTTAGTGAAAGAAAGTAGAGGGTGAGGAAGAAAAGATAGAACTAATAGAATAGAAGAAGAAGAAGAACTTACATCATCAGAGTAACACGAATCTCACAGCGGAACGAATAACATATAATATATAACATAACTTTGAAGTAAACAGTTATACATATACAATAGCACTTATTAGAGTACAACACTTACAACACGGCGGAAATAACTATAGCTATAAAATCTTGAAGTCTCCTGCTCCAAGCTCTCCAAGTATATCTGTAAATCCCGACTACTTGACTGCCCGTACAAATTTAGGCACCCAAGAGTTTAGGGAAAACAACAAAGTAAACTCCGGGTCAGTCATGGGACTGGTGTGAGTAAAATAGTTTAAAACAGGTATATGACATCTCATAAGACCACGCCGTGAATACGGAACGGGTTTTTCCTTATGAGTATCTGAACAACTTTGACAAGCAATATCATTGTGATATTATAATAATGTCTAAGTACAAATAGGTATCAATCTAGTAGAAACGCTTGCATCTAACGTTCTACATACATAGTAAAAATCATAAACCGCAGGGTGCTTAACGGAGAATGGATTCCAACAGACAAGGTATGGGAGCACCTTCTGATCAGTGTACTCTAGAGGTGATACACTGCAGGTTCAACAAGAACATCTTGCAACCCGGCCACACATGACCGCTCACTCATTTAGCTTGAGTGTCGCGAATATATTGCCACCACGGTTATAGGCCATCTAACCGTCATCCGAAGATACAGAATCAAAAAGAAGTATAAATATGAATATTCCCTAGATCGGTGACAATACACCCTGCTTGGGAATGACCCAACTAGCCATGCTGCCTAGCCCAACTTTTGTTACTTCCTGGTGTGAGGCTAGAAGCTACTTCTATCTTCAGAACATCTGATCACCATTCACTTTGAATGTCACATCGTCATACCCGCCAAATCACAAATTGACTTATCCAAAAATAACACGGGTATACAGCTAAGAGAAACGAATTCCTCCGCCACCAAACGTGAATACGTTTGAACAGATCAACTTACGCGATCCATTGGATATACTCTGTCAGACCTTCTTCCATATACGTTGTCCTGGGACTGGACAAACCGAAGGCACTATTCAGTATATCCATCTTAGTCACTGTTATCTAAGACTTATACAACAGCCCTTGCACTTTACTCCGTCTTCAATTTATCTTTGGCATATATCGCTCGCAACGCTTATGCCAATACAGAGTGGTTCTTTGGATAATAATCCAACCGGTCTCTCCATATTAACAACGTTAAAATGGTCAAAACTTCGATAGTCTGTGAGTTAACTATCAAAGAAAAACAAGTGTGCAAACAACGACATTATTTCCAGATGGAAATTATATCGAACAAACATCTTTTAACATATATCTCTTTGGTTCATTTCACATCTCCTATTTCCCTATATTCGACATTTGCTATTTTCTAATGTTTAGAAAATATATTTATTAATACTGGAAAACATTTCCATTCCTTGTTTTCTATATTAGAAAACAATTTTTGTTCTTCTTTGGAAAACATTTCCAAAACTTATTTTCACATCACTATTATTTCGCAACTATCAGTCCCTAACTGTAACTAGTATGAGAACAATTCTCTAAGTATCAATCCGGAAGGTCGAAACCAACATCAGATCGTCACTTAGAAAACCGTTCAACTTACCCTCTCCAGTCAGTTTCTAAATTTGCTTAACTCTATTGATTAACCCTATTCACTTAACTTCTGTCGAATAAACTATATTCGATATCTCCTCCAACACTATTCGAATAAACTATATTCGATTAACTTCTCTAACTCTATTCGAATAAATTATATTCGATTAACTCTTTTAACTTTACTCGAATAAACTATATTCGATTAACACTTTCTTTCGAATAACTATATTCGATTAACTCTTCGACTAACTCCTTTGGATTAACTAACTTCGAATAACTCCTTTGGATTAACTCTTCGACTAACTCCTTCGGATTAACTAACTTCGAATAACTCCTTTGGATTAACTAACTCCGAATAACTCCTTTGGATTAACTCTTCGACTAACTCCTTCGGATTAACTCTTCGATTAACTCCTTTGGATTAACTAACTTCGAATAACTCCTTTGGATTAACTCTTCGACTAACTCCTTCGGATTAACTCTTCGATTAACTCCTTTGGATTAACTAACTTCGAATAACTCCTTTGGATTAACTCTTCGACTAACTCCTTCGGATTAACTCTTCGACTAACTCCTTTGGATTAACTAACTTCGAATAACTCCTTTGGATTAACTCTTCGACTAACTCCTTCGGATTAACTAACTTCGAATAACTCCTTTGGATTAACTAACTCCGAATAACTCCTTTGGATTAACTCTTCGACTAACTCCTTCGGATTAACTCTTCGACTAACTCCTTTGGATTAACTAACTTCGAATAACTCCTTCGGATTAACTCTTCGACTAACTCCTTCAGATTAACTAACTTCGAATAACTCCTTTGGATTAACTAACTCCGAATAACTCCTTTGGATTAACTCTTCGACTAACTCCTTCGGATTAACTCTTCGATTAACTCCTTTGGATTAACTAACTTCGAATAACCCCTTTGGATTAACTTTTCGACTAACTCCTTCGGATTAACTCTTCGAATAACTCCTTTGGATTAACTAACTTCGAATAACCAATATTCGATAACTCCTCTTCGAATAAACTATATTCGATAACTCTTCTCAAAAGAATAGCATTTGATTTCTCCACTCGAATAAACTATATTCGATAACTCTTGTCAAATGAATAGCATTTGATTTCTCCACTCGAATAAACTATATTCGATTACTCTTCTCTCGAATACACTATATTCGATACTCTACTTTGAATAAGTGATATTCGACAACTCTACTCGATTAACTCCGCTTGGATAACTCTAACTGGTCAACTTTAAATGGTCAACTTTAACTGGTCAACTCTAACTGGTCAACTCTAATTGATCACTCAAACTGGTTAACTCAAATGGTTAACTCTAACTGGTTAACTCAAATGGTTTACCCTAACTTGATTTACTTGTCTCGATTAACTGAACTAATCCACTTAGTTTAACTTAGCTAATTCACGTTGATTAACTCTAGCCGATTTACTTAGTTTAACTCAACTAATTTACTTCGATTAACCACTTAGTTAACTTAACTAATTCACTTTGATTAACCACTTAGTTTAACTTAACTAATTCACTTCGATTAACTCTAACCGATTCACTTAGTTTAACTCAACTAATTCACTTCGGTTAACCACTTAGTGAACTTAACTAATTCACTTTGATTTACTCTAACCGATTCACTTAGTTTATCTTAGCAAATTCACTTCGACTAACTCGACCAATTCACTTGGTTAACTCGACCAATTTACTTGGTTAACTCCTATTTATTTAACAAATAAATATCTCCTTTAGTTTAATTCTATTTATTTAATCTCTAAATAAATATCCTTTATATTTCTTTTGACGAATATAATTCCTTTATATTTTGATTAACAAATATATCCCCTTATATTCGATTAACATATATATTCCCTTGTATTTGATTTACAAATATAATTCTTTTATATTTGTTTTTACCAACTATATTCCTTTATATTCAAAATCCTTTTTCTTATATATATATATATATATATATATATATATATATATATATAATCCCTTGATTATATATAAATAAATTATTTTCAAAATATACTTTGAAAACCCCTCTCCTCCATTCTGGTATTTCTCATGGTATTTAACACGCCATATAACAACGATAAGTATCGTCCCACCACACAAAATCACACAGATTATATACATCACATTATATATCACAATATAAAAATCACAGTAAAATAACTGTTGAGGAATCCTGTTGGATTCCTCCAACCTGTTTCCCTGCACCACAGATGTTAGGCAAAACCAGTATAATATTCTGTTAGAACAGAATCAACATATAACTATTTGACGGTTTATATATATATATATATATACATATATATATAATCTCTACTAACTGACTAGCAGTTCAATCCCAGTCAACGCACAGCCAAACAAACAATTTTAACAGTTCTAACAATACAACATGAAATTATAAACTGTTCAGAGTTAGTGAGTTTTACTCACTTTTGCACGTTAACCGTTAAATAATCGGTTTGCGTTCTTTGACTCAGTCGGACAATTTATTTTGCCATAAATTGTAACTAGCTCGGATTCACTCTCGGTCAGTCTCATTGTGTTGCTCTCGTCCATACGATCCTGACGGATCTTGTTTCGCTGATTTTTGATCACGTACGAAGAAGTTATGAATTCACGAAGTTCATATACATTAAATTGAATAATTAAAATTTGAATTTCACTTCATCGGGCTCACCACTATTTTCCCGGCCTACTTAACCATTTGAAAGCCCATACCCGCACAATCCCGATCCTTCTTCCCCGATGTTAAACCCGTAAACTTCAGCAGCTCATCCTCCCCCATTTACCATCGTTCGCACCCTCCTACCGACCTCATTCCTCCATTGATTCAGAAAATGAAATCACCAAAACCCATTCCCTCCAACTCTCTTCCTCTTTACGCCAAAAACATGTAACTCGCACCCAACATCGAACTTGCGTTCAAAGCCTCTACTCGATGTACAACAGAATTTCACGCGACGGAAATGGGTTCGGATCCCCATAAAAAATAATCAACGAGGTGCTGAACAACATCCTAAACCCAAAACAATTAATGAAAACTTAAATCGAAGCTTCAATCCATCGATTCCTCAAGCCCTAGAACGCTGCTGGTAAAATCACCATCGAACAAAAGTGGTTCGAACCCATCAAGGGCTACACCGAATTGAAGAGGAGATCACCAGCATTTCAAAAACATATGTATAGCGATTTATTTTATTTGATTTCCATTTCTTTTGATTTTACTTCCTCTCAACATCTTTGCTGTGTTTTGATTCCAAAAGAAAGTGCCGGCTTAGAAATGGTTCTCGTGTTATATAGATGAGGGTTGTTGAGATTAGTGGCTGAACAAGGTATTGGGTGGCCAATTTTAGTCCTTAGCAAAAATGTTGAGATATTTTATTTTTGTTTTATATTCGTTTAAGCATTCTAAAAATCCGTGTGACCACACACGATGCCCTAAAATCACGAAACCGGACATGCACCTTCAGTTCGACATTACGGTCCCAACGAAACTGGTTTCGTCAAATTCCGACTCCGTATGCTCACCCAGCGTATTTTTAACTGTTAAAATACTGACTGTTTTTCACTCTAAAAATCCGTACGGCCACACAGTGACTCTAAAAATCACGAAACTGGAAATCTAACAACTATTTGATATTGCGGATCCAACAAATCTGGTTTCGTCGAATTCCGACTTCGTTTGCAAAAGTGGCTATTTTTAACGCTTTCAATAGCCCATTTAAATATATAAATATATTTAAATAAATTTAAATATCAATAATTTAATATTATCATATATCTTCACATATGATATCATACAGCTTCAGAATATCATATCAGAATTTTCAGCTTGATATTTCAGATTTCAGATTATCTCGATATTCAGTTTATATTGAAAATCCATTTATAACGTATATAAAGCGTCGCAAATTATAAAGGAACTCTACAGCGACTTTTCTGAAATTTGATTTGGACATACATCAAAATCTGCACGATGAAATCTCGATTTTTCTCTTCCACTAGAAAGATATACTCCACCAGCTCCACACATTTCTTGTTTCACAGAAATCCGCCTTAAAACGAATCACGTACATTCAGTTGAAGTTCAAATCGCCAATTTACGAACTGCAGCGCCATTTCGAGCTCGATTATAATTATATTATAAACTATACGTTCAACTGTCGACGATTGAATATATTCGTTGTTCAAACTCAATTCCAAGCTGAATTAAATATCACAGATGATCCGGTTCATACCATATCGCCATTTCAGCCAATTCTGATTATTTCAGAATTAAATAAAATCTTTAATTTATTATTTTAAATTAAATATTCACCATTTAAAAGTTCGAATGTTGTGCTTTACGTTATCGATATCGCCAAATCGATATATAAATAATTAAATTAATTAATTATTCGACAGCTAACAAAACACGCCATTACAGACTTCCCCCCTTAAAATAATTTCGTCCTCGAAATTGCTAAGCTAGGAAAATGCTACCAACTTTACTAACTAGATTCAAATATCCTTTAGTTTACTTCTCAACTCTAGTTTCAACTGAACCATTAAATTTTCAATTAAATTATTAATTCATTCTGGCTAACTGAATTTCCATAAATCATGAGAATGTTCTAACGCTTGGAATTTTCGAAAAATTTCGTCATAACCTCCTTTGTACAGCCCTATCGGTAAAACCACAACTCGCCTCTCTAGGCCATCTCCAACCCAAAAGAAAATCAAACAGCCAAACGGCTTGCCAATTCGGTTCATAAATCTCATGCTTATACAAAATATAAACTTGTACCTTTTTGTCGGGCATATCAACTCTTATCACTTCCACCTGTTATCAACCCAACATATACCAATGTCATCTCAATCCAACCTTCAACTCAAACACTTGGTTCTATCCAAGTCAAGTTCTATTCAAACTCCAATATCAGATTTCAAACTCTTAACCCATCAACTTAATTCCAATCCAGATTATTCTCTAACCAAATCCCGATTTATTTAACTTGGTTCAAGTTAAATTTTAATCTACTTATTTGTTTTTACCATCTTGATTCATTCAACTTAACAAGTTAAATTTTAAATTTCAAGATTTAAATTCCTGGGTTTTATTTCAAATTCCACTTTGAAATCATATTAACAATTCAAAACCTTTGAATTTCTAAACAACTTATTTTCTCAAAACAATTTGAAAACAAAATCCTTGGTAGTAATCCGCCACTTAGAAACTCGAAAATCACACTGACGATGTATCGATCCATCCTCGGAATTATTTTCCAGTCATCCAGGTGAGTTCAATACTATATTTATTTTGAATTGAAAAACATTTTCAAAATCTCCCAAGAACTAAAAATTTCCTTATTTTAATTCCAAATTTTGATTTAAATTTAGATTTACTCATCTGATTTTATATACTTTACTTATATGGATCTGATTGGTTATTTATAACCATTTAACTTTATAATCTTACTTGGTTATAATAACAACCCATATATCTAATATATTAGAATTTTGATATATATATATATATCTCTATATCAAAATATACTTTGGGTAAAGTTAAATTCACTTACCCTCTTTCAAAACATATCGTGACGACCCATCGTATTTGAGTGTTTATTTACTCCTACCGATACAGTGGATCAAACTGATCGACCAGAACTCATAAACAACTCAGCCAATGAATCTCCATAATATAAAACCATTTTTATATCAAATACAAATACGCACTCGTATATATATACACTCAATCTCAGTCTAGGGTATTACCAACCCTATCTCTACCGAGTTATGCCACAGAGCCAAGTAATTCTTAACTTAAGCTCTGATACCAACTGTAACGGCTGGAAATTTCCGACTCCTCGAGAGTCGGAAATTCCGCGACGTTAGTGAAAGAAAGTAGAGGGTGAGGAAGAAAAGATAGAACTAATAGAATAGAAGAAGAAGAAGAACTTACATCATCAGAGTAACACGAATCTCACAGCGGAACGAATAACATATAATATATAACATAACTTTGAAGTAAACAGTTATACATATACAATAGCACTTACTAGAGTACAACACTTACAACACGGCGGAAATAACTATAGCTATAAAATCTTGAAGTCTCCTGCTCCAAGCTCTCCAAGTATATCTGTAAATCCCGACTACTTGACTGCCCGTACAAATTTAGGCACCCAAGAGTTTAGGGAAAACAACAAAGTAAACTCCGGGTCAGTCATGGGACTGGTGTGAGTAAAATAGTTTAAAACAGGTATATGATATCTCATAAGACCACGCCGTGAATACGGAACGGGTTTTTCCTTATGAATATCTGAACAACTTTGACAAGCAATATCATTGTGATATTATAATAATGTCTAAGTACAAATAGGTATCAATCTAGTAGAAACGCTTGCATCTAACGTTCTACATACATAGTAAAAATCATAAACCGCAGGGTGCTTAACGGAGAATGGATTCCAACAGACAAGGTATGGGAGCACCTTCTGATCAGTGTACTCTAGAGGTGATACACTGCAGGTTCAACAAGAACATCTTGCAACCCGGCCACACATGACCGCTCACACATTTAGCTTGAGTGTCGCGAATATATTTCCACCACGGTTATAGGCCATCAAACCGTCATCCGAAGATACAGAATCAAAAAGAAGTATAAATATGAATATTCCCTAGATCGGTGACAATACACCCTGCTTGGGAATGACCCAACTAGCCATGCTGCCTAGCCCAACTTTTGTTACTTCCTGGTGTGAGGCTAGAAGCTACGTCTATCTTCAGAACATCTGATCACCATTCACTTTGAATGTCACATCGTCATACCCGCCAAATCACAAATTGACTTATCCAAAAATAACACGGGTATACAGCTAAGAGAAACGAATTCCTCCGCCACCAAACGTGAATACGTTTGAACAGATCAACTTACGCGATCCATTGGATATACTCTGTCAGACCTTCTTCCATATACGTTGTCCTGGGACTGGACAAACCGAAGGCACTATTCAGTATATCCATCTTAGTCACTGTTATCTAAGACTTATACAACAGCCCTTGCACTTTACTCCGTCTTCAATTTATCTTTGGCATATATCGCTCGCAACGCTTATGCCAATACAGAGTGGTTCTTTGGATAATAATCCAACCGGTCCCTCCATATTAACAACGTTAAAATGGTCAAAACTTCGATAGTCTGTGAGTTAACTATCAAAGAAAAACAAGTGTGCAAACAACGATATTATTTCCAGATGGAAATTATATCGAACAAACATCTTTTAACATATATCTCTTTGGTTCATTTCACATCTCCTATTTCCCTATATTCGACATTTGCTATTTTCTAATGTTTAGAAAATATATTTATTAATACTGGAAAACATTTCCATTCCTTGATTTCTATATTAGAAAACAATTTTTGTTCTTCTTTGGAAAACATTTCCATAACTTATTTTCACATCACTATTATTTCGCAACTATCAGTCCCTAACTGTAACTAGTATGAGAACAATTCTCTAAGTATCAATCCGGAAGGTCGAAACCAACATCAGATCGTCACTTAGAAAACCGTTCAACTTACCCTCTCCAGTCAGTTTCTAAATTTGCTTAACTCTATTGATTAACCCTATTCACTTAACTTCTGTCGAATAAACTATATTCGATATCTCCTCCAACACTATTCGAATAAACTATATTCGATTAACTTCTCTAACTCTATTCGAATAAATTATATTCGATTAACTCTTTTAACTTTACTCGAATAAACTATATTCGATTAACACTTTCTTTCGAATAACTATATTCGATTAACTCTTCGACTAACTCCTTTGGATTAACTAACTTCGAATAACTCCTTTGGATTAACTCTTCGACTAACTCCTTCGGATTAACTAACTTCGAATAACTCCTTTGGATTAACTAACTCCGAATAACTCCTTTGGATTAACTCTTCGACTAACTCCTTCGGATTAACTCTTCGATTAACTCCTTTGGATTAACTAACTTCGAATAACTCCTTTGGATTAACTCTTCGACTAACTCCTTCGGATTAACTCTTCGATTAACTCCTTTGGATTAACTAACTTCGAATAACTCCTTTGGATTAACTCTTCGACTAACTCCTTCGGATTAACTCTTCGACTAACTCCTTTGGATTAACTAACTTCGAATAACTCCTTTGGATTAACTCTTCGACTAACTCCTTCGGATTAACTAACTTCGAATAACTCCTTTGGATTAACTAACTCCGAATAACTCCTTTGGATTAACTCTTCGACTAACTCCTTCGGATTAACTCTTCGACTAACTCCTTCGGATTAACTAACTTCGAATAACTCCTTCGGATTAACTCTTCGACTAACTCCTTCAGATTAACTAACTTCGAATAACTCCTTTGGATTAACTAACTCCGAATAACTCCTTTGGATTAACTCTTCGACTAACTCCTTCGGATTAACTCTTCGATTAACTCCTTTGGATTAACTAGCTTCGAATAACCCCTTTGGATTAACTTTTCGACTAACTCCTTCGGATTAACTCTTCGAATAACTCCTTTGGATTAACTAACTTCGAATAACCAATATTCGATAACTCCTCTTCGAATAAACTATATTCGATAACTCTTCTCAAATGAATAGCATTTGATTTCTCCACTCGAATAAACTATATTCGATAACTCTTGTCAAATGAATAGCATTTGATTTCTCCACTCGAATAAACTATATTCGATTACTCTTCTCTCGAATACACTATATTCGATACTCTACTTTGAATAAGTGATATTCGACAACTCTACTCGATTAACTCCGCTTGGATAACTCTAACTGGTCAACTTTAACTGGTCAACTTTAACTGGTCAACTCTAACTGGTCAACTCTAACTGATCACTCAAACTGGTTAACTCAAATGGTTAACTCTACCTGGTTAACTCAAATGGTTTACCCTAACTTGATTTACTTGTCTCGATTAACTGAACTAATCCACTTAGTTTAACTTAGCTAATTCACGTTGATTAATTCTAGCCGATTTACTTAGTTTAACTCAACTAATTTACTTCGATTAACCACTTAGTTAACTTAACTAATTCACTTTGATTAACCACTTAGTTTAACTTAACTAATTCACTTCGATTAACTCTAACCGATTCACTTAGTTTAACTCAACTAATTCACTTCGGTTAACCACTTAGTGAACTTAACTAATTCACTTTGATTTACTCTAACCGATTCACTTAGTTTATCTTAGAAAATTCACTTCGACTAACTCGACCAATTCACTTGGTTAACTCGACCAATTTACTTGGTTAACTCCTATTTATTTAACAAATAAATATCTCCTTTAGTTTAATTCTATTTATTTAATCTCTAAATAAATATCCTTTATATTTCTTTTGATGAATATAATTCCTTTATATTTTGATTAACAAATATATCCCCTTATATTCGATTAACATATATATTCCCTTGTATTTGATTTACAAATATAATTCTTTTATATTTGTTTTTACCAACTATATTCCTTTATATTCAAAATCCTTTTTCTTATATATATATATATCTATATATATATATATATAAAATCCCTTGATTATATATAAATAAATTATTTTCAAAATGTACTTTGAAAACCCCTCTCCTCCATTCTGGTATTTCTCATGGTATTTAACACGCCATATAACAACGATAAGTATCGTCCCACCACACAAAATCACACAGATTATATACATCACATTATATATCACAATATAAAAATCACAGTAAAATAACTGTTGAGGAATCCAGTTGGATTCCTCCAACCTGTTTCCCTGCACCACAGATGTTAGGCAACACCAGTATAATATTCTGTTAGAACAGAATCAACATATAACTATTTGACGGTTTATATATATGTATACATATATATATAATCTCTACTAACTGACTAGCAGTTCAATCCCAGTCAACGCACAGTCAAACAAACAATTTTAACAGTTCTAACAATACAACATGAAATTATAAACTGTTCAGAGTTAGTGAGTTTTACTCACTTTTGCACGTTAACCGTTAAATAATCGGTTTGCGTTCTTTGACTCAGTCGGACAATTTATTTTGCCATAAATTGTAACTAGCTCGGATTCACTCCCGGTCAGTCTCATTGTGTTGCTCTCGTCCATACGATCCCGACGGATCTTGTTTCGCTGATTTTTGATCACGTACGAAGAAGTTATGAATTCACGAAGTTCATATACATTAAATTGAATAATTAAAACTTGAATTTCACTTAATCGGGCTCACCACTATTTTCCCGGCCCACTTAACCATTTGAAAGCCCATACCCGCACAATCCCGATCCTTCTTCCCCGATGTTAAACCCGTAAACTTCAGCAGCTCATCCTCCCCCATTTACCATCGTTCGCACCCTCCTACCGACCTCATTCCTCCATTGATTCACAAACCGAAATCACCAAAACCCATTCCCTCCAACTCTCTTCCTCTTTACGCCAAAAACATGTAACTCGCACCCAACATCGAACTTGCGTTCAAAGCCTCTGCTCGATGTACAGCATAATTTCACGCAACGGAAATGGGTTCGGATCCCCATAAAAATCATCAATGAGGTGCTGAACAACATCCTAAACCCAAAACAATTAATGAAAACTTAAATAGAAGCTTCAATCCATCGATTCCTCAAGCCGTAGAATGCTGCTGGTAAAATCACCATCGAACAAAAGTGGTTCGAACCCATCAAGGGCTACACCGAATTGAAGAGGAGATCACTAGCATTTCAAAAACATATGTATAGCGATTTATTTTATTTGATTTCCATTTCTTTTGATTTTACTTCCTCTCAACATCTTTGCTGTGTTTTGATTCCAGAAGAAAGTGCCGGCTTAGAAATGGTTCTCATGTTATATAGATGAGGGTTGTTGAGATTAGTGGCTGAACAAGGTATTGGGTGGCCAATTTTAGTCCTTAGCAAAAATGTTGAGATATTTTATTTTTGTTTTATATTCGTTTAAGCATTCTAAAAATCCGTGTGACCACACACGATGCCCTAAAATCACGAAACCGGACATGCACCTTCAGTTCGACATTACGGTCCCAACGAAACTGGTTTCGTCAAATTCCGACTCCGTATGCTCACCCAGCGTATTTTTAACTGTTAAAATACTAACTGTTTTTCACTCTAAAAATCCGTACGGCCACACAGTGACTCTAAAAATCACGAAACTGGAAATCTAACAACTATTTGATATTGCGGATCCAACAAATCTGGTTTCGTCGAATTCCGACTTCGTTTGCAAAAGTGGCTATTTTTAACGCTTTCAATAGCCCATTTAAATATATAAATATATTTAAATAAATTTAAATATTAATAATTTAATATTATCGTATATCTTCACATATGATATCATACAGCTTCAGAATATCATATCAGAATTTTCAGCTTGATATTTCAGATTTCAGATTATCTCGATATTCAGTTTATACTGAAAATCCATTTATAACGTATATAAAGCGTCACAAATTATAAAGGAACTCTACAGCGACTTTTCTGAAATTTGATTTGGACATACATCAAAATCTACACGATGAAATCTCGATTTTTCTCTTCCACTAGAAAGATGTACTCCACCAGCTCCACACATTTCTTGTTTCACAGAAATCCGCCTTAAAACGAATCACGTACTTTCAGTTGAAGTTCAAATCGCCAATTTACGAACTGCAGCGCCATTTCGAGCTCGATTATAATTATATTATAAACTATACGTTCAACTGTCGACGATTGAATATATTCGTTGTTCAAACTCAATTCCAAGCTGAATTAAATATCACAGATGATCTGGCTCATACCATATCGCCATTTCAGCCAATTCTGATTATTTCAGAATTAAATAAAATCTTTAATTTATTATTTTAAATTAAATATTCACCATTTAAAAGTTCGAATGTTGTGCTTTACGTTATCGATATCGCCAAATCGATATATAAATAATTAAATTAATTAATTATTCGACAGCTAACAAAACGCGCCATTACACGACCTAATGTGAGAGGTCTAGGCATTAATAATTAATTAATGCAAATCTAAGATAAGAATGACGTCTAATACGTATTGGGGGAAAATAGGGTTAAACCAACTGGATTAATAGGTGTAGTAAACCCGTCCATGAATCTGTAGGCCCAATACAAAGATAGACAAATCTGAAAAATCTGTACATATGATCTGTTAGTCTGAAAACTTGTTAACTTAATCTGTGAACTAGTAAATCTGAATTCTGTATGTCTGAACTAGTAAACAAGTTAATCTGAGATCTGTTAGTCTGGGGACACAAGGTTAGGAAGGGAATTACTTGTGTCATCTGTTGTTTGGGACCCATATTAGTCAGTAACCCTTTCTGGTATCAAAACTTTGACCCAACAGTAGGTAGGGTCCGGGCACGCTTACTGAACTAATTATAAGTGGTTCATTCTGATAATGGCAAGGGGAGTTGATGGTGCGTTCCAACCGGGTCATGTGCGTGCATGGATCACGGTCTGCCTCTGAGGATGTAAGACGCCGTGACATCTGTAAATAGGTCTGTGCCAGTTGGTTGTCACTTTAGGGAGTGATACACCCTACTGTGGGGCCGACACAGGATATTTATGTATTAGGGAGCTGATCGCTTGGGGTGGGGTTTTAGGGTACACTTAGTTCTGTCTGTTTCTGTTGGTACCGTCTGTTTCTGTTGGGTGGTAACACCTGTCTGTTTCTGTGTGGTACCGTCTGTTCGGGTGGTAAAGGCCCATTACTAGTGTACACCTAATTCTACATTCTGTTTCTGTAGGGATTAATCTATTTCTGCTTCTGTCTATTTCTGATCGGGTAGTAAAGGCCCATTATTAGCATTCTATTTCTGTTAAAGTATTCTGTACCCGTTCCTGCTTCAATTTAGACTTTAGGGTGACACCTAATTCTACTATACTAGTATTAGTGCAGAGAAGTGTAAAACAATAGTTTATGTCATTCTGTTTTTCTGTTATATCTGCTACACCTGTTACAGTTATCTCACATCCAGTTTTATGTTCATATCATATTATTATTATCTGTTCATATGCTGAAAGTCACTGGACTTGCCAGACTTTTTGTCTGACCCTTGTTGTTTCGCCTCCTTTCTTCCGTTTCCTCCCCCCAGGTTATCCAAGGAGGGAATACTTTAGCTTGATCCAGATTTCTCTTTGCTTGAAGTGCTTAAAGTATGGCTCGGCTCTGTATAGCTTCCGTTCCATGGGGATTATGATTTTAAACCATGCATTTTGAAGGCTTTTGTACAAGACTGATATTTTGTACTTAAATTCTGAGATTTGAAAGGATGTAACCATATTAATTTCTGTTTCCGCTGTAATCAAGTTAAAATTTTTCAAGTACTGTTTTATTTGTCTTGTAAGTTTCTGTTCTGTTTACTAAAATGCTCCACCAAAGTTAAGGCATTCCCTTTGTGAGTGACCTTAACGGAGGTGGGGTGTTACACTTGGTATCAGAGCTGAAGGTTACCAGATTGGGTAAAGTTTTTGAAAACTATTTTCAAAAAGGTTTTGAAAGGAAGTATTTTCAAAAATAAAGCTTATTTTGAAAAACATGATCCCCAAGAGCCATATATCTTTCTTTAATTCCTTTTTGTATTGAACCTTTCCTTTTTTTTCGTTTCAGCATGTCTGAAGCATCTGAGATACCAGAGGGTGTTCATGTACCCGGTTGGTTTCGTCAATATCTTGAGGCTAGGACCGCCGCTGTAGGTCCAGCAAATGATCCCCCTCCCCCACCCCCTCCTCGTGCAATTGCTTTCTCAAAGATCTGTAGAGATTTTAGGGCCATGGGTGGGAAGGATTTCAAAGGAACCGAATCATTCGTAGAAGCGAGGAATTGGCTCAAAGAAACTGAGGATCTATTCGTTATCTTCGAGGTGGACGATAGGCAGAAGGTACAGTTGGCGGTATGGCTGCTCAAAGACGAAGCTTCCTACTGGTGAGAAGTCACTAACGCCGAGAGGCCAATCGAGACATGGATGGATTTCAGAACAAGGTTTGAAACAAAATTCCTCTCGCAAGCTGAACGAAGTTAACAACTGGAAAAGTTCTTATCTCTTAAGCAAGGAAGTATGACGGTCAAGGAATACGTCAACCAGTTCAACCAACTGGTTAGGTTCGGATTGGATTTAGTCAACACTCAGCATAAAAAGGCTCTCCGCTTTGTTAAAGGATTGAACGAGCCACTGCACAGCCTAGCCATGACCCACGTACCCATGGGAGCGACTTACGAGAAATTGGTGGACATGGCACTACTGCACGAGGAAGATAAGGGCCCGAAAGAGACAAAGAAGGAAGAACCGCAGAATAAGAAAGCGGGGCCCAAAAAGGAAACACAAAAGAAGGATGAGAAGACTGAAGATAAGAAGGGGAAAAAGTGTTTTACTTGTGGAAGCTCGACTCATCTGAACAAGGATTGCAGAAAAAGGAAGGGCGCTTGCTTCAACTGTGGGGAGATGGGACACTTCACTAGGGACTGCCCGAAGAGACGAGGACAAGGAGGGCAGGCGAACACTCTTGAGGCTAGTGGCTAGGATAGGAGTAGGAAAATTTCTATAGTAGGTTTAATTTCTTTATCTGATTATGGAGTTAAGATTATTTTTTTGATTCTGGTATTTTGATTTTGTAATCGATACTTTGCACTTTAATGCTAGTATTATTTCTGAATTCCGCTGTAGACTCAGACCCATCAGGGTTATGGCTCATCTGTTTGGGATTGGGGTTTGAGGGATATCTGTGTTAAGCGTCAAGTATGATGCATAATTCTGAGTTTTCGTGGGGTATGATTTTATCCTGCTTAGCTTCCTAAGAATCGTTAAGGAACCTGATATGTATTAGTAGTCTGTAAATATCTGAATAATTCTGATTTCCAGTTTTGACATTGTCTAAAGAGGGTAATCCTCTGAGTGTCAATCTGATATTGATTTCGGTCTTTGGGGTTGATACTTAGGGGAATTGTTTTCTCAACCAATGTCTAATGGGAACCAAGTCTTCGTTCTATCTGTACTCGCTTCCATCATTCGACTGTATCCTATCGATCGAATCTTCAAACTTTAGGTAGAAACTAATGGGTGTAAACATGTGTTTGAGACATGTTATATTTGATGGTTGCAAGTGGATGCAAGTGGTTGCTAGTGGTTGCCCGTGGATGCATATACACACACTAGGCACTAGATCGGCTCAAAAACACTCTCATACTGCATATGGATGTGTGAGCATTTTAAATTTTTGTGGATGCAAAATGATTGACTCAGCACATGGATGTTGCATATGACTGAATGGTTGTGCACTCGTATAGAAATGATATGTATCGAGTAGGAAAATTGCATACATTTTGGACTCATGGCACTGGCATAATTCGCATTAAGGAGGTCAACTGAATCAGTGGACCGCCTGATCTTTGCATTAGACAAGGAACATATACACACACTTCTTGCATATGTTCATACAGTATTAGAAATCTCTTAAGGACAATGAATGCCTGTGATTGGTGATTGAGTAGATGGATGATCGGATGGTAGGACACATTCTTCCTAACTTGAAGATTTCGGGGACGAAATCCTTTAAGGAGGGGAGAATGTAACACCCCGTAATTCTGTTAATATTAATGCCACAAATTTAAGAATAACTGATTACAGATATAAGAATTAAGGGAAACGGGTTTCGCGGTTGCGTTCGTCTCGGAAAAATACGCGAAATAGAGTCCGAAATTTTGAAAATCGGAGTCAGTATGACCGAGATAAGGCCTTCAGAAGTTTCACGAAAAGTCAGAAAAACGAAACAGATTTCAAAAATGCAAAAAACGAGCCAGGCGGGAAAATTCCCGCCCAGACCAGGTCGACCTGGGGGTCGACCTGGAGGGGACCAGGTCGACTTGGGTGTCGACCCTAGGGTCGACCTGGGAGTCGACCCCCCCCTGGTCGAGCTAGGTCGGCCTGGGTGCACCTGGATGGGTTTTTGGGCTGTTTTGGTGAGCCTGTGACAAATTCTGACGGTTCTGATCTGTTTTAGGGTTTATCTAAAGGCCTAAAACAACAAAACACACCTATAAATACATCCTAAGACCTAGCCTCCTCTACACACAATTTTATTCTGCTTCTTCACTGCCTCTGTTCTAAATAAAAATAAAAATGGCGCCGCTACTCTGCTAGAATCAAAACTAGATGCCAATCAACATCATCCTAAATTCAAATTTGAGATAAAAGCTTCTGCAACAATTCTGTAACAACTAAAGTTCTTTCTTTAATCCAATCACGGCAAGTACAGTTATTTTCTGCTATAAACATTAATTATAATTCTGATATGCTTTTAAATCTGAATCTGAGATTGTATATCTGTCAGATCTGTTTTCTGTGACTGTTCTGTATCCCTTTCTGCTTCCTTTGTTTCTATAGCCAGGCTACCACGAGCCTGTGCCTAATCTCATAAGAGATTAACGTATGAACGCAAATTTTGGGACAAATAATGAATGATGCGAAATTTGACAAGACTGAATTGAACGTATGACTTTAGATCTGAGGCATAAAATATATTGACATATGACTTGGGATTGGATGCATGAATTTGACTGTAAACATACAATTTATATATGTTGTATGCATAGTGTACGTTGTAATCTAGATCTGTAACCAATTAGAGAAATGAACATATGTTATTTAGATCTGTAATTAATTAGAAAAATAAGCATATGCTGTAAACTAATTTTAGACCTATGCATATTCTGTGATAAAAGAAGAAGAGGAACCATTGTAAGATTTCATATGATTTGAGACTTTGGACAAAATGCATATAAAAGTCAAGATCTAATTTTTAGAAGATATGATTTAAAGATTTAGATTGTTGGGTATAGTTTGCATAATGATTCATGACTTAAAAAGAAGAAGATATGGAAACTTAGGTGTAAAGATATACATTAATTAGGATATCTATTATTGTGATTACACCTAAATAGGGATTTTTGGATATATGGCATGCATTGAAATTAATGGTTATATTTGGTATAATTTATATGTGAATCTGCTGTAAAATGCTAGTTTAACAAAAGTTGGAACATATGTTATATGGCAAATTATGTCCATATTCTGCGCTTATGCAAACATGGAGTATATGTTCATATTGTGAATCATGACAATTCTGTAGGCATATGAATTTAGGCCAATTTATGATTAGGCAAGGCATGTAAATAGAACCTTTAGAAATATTAAATTTGCTAAATCTGCTAATTTGCCAAGTTGCCTAAACTGCTAGTTTTGTTATATTGCCTAGACTGCTAATTAGATTGAAGTGCCTAATCTGTTAAATTTGTCGGTTGAAATGCCTAACCTGTTATATGCCAAAATCTGCTAAGTTGCTAAATCTGTTAAATCCGTTAAGTCTTATAATCTGGAAAATCTGTTATCTGCTAAAATCTGTTATCTGCTGTGTTGATATAATCATCCTGTTATTGATATTGGGCGTGCGCATAAACGGTAAATTATTAATTAATTGACCGCAAAGATAAACGTGACTAACTCGAGGTTAGAATGAGTTTGCGGCGTAATTCTGCCCGGAACCGCCCGGCACATCCAGTGGTCGCAAACAATAGGTTCTAATGTGAGAAGTTAGTCATAACCTGCTTAAGACACGAGGTTAGGTCTGGCTTGTGGCAGAAGTCTGCCCGGAACCGCCCAGCCCATCCAGCGGCCACAAGCTAGCGACCTAATGTGAGAGGTCTGGGCATTAATAATTAATTAATGCAAATCTAAGATAAGAATGACGTCTAAAACGTATTGGGGGAAAATAGGGTTAAACCAACTGGATTAATAGGTGTAGTAAACCCGTCCATGAATCTGTAGGCCCAATACAAAGATAGACAAATCTGAAAAATCTGTACATCTGATCTGTTAGTCTGAAAACTTGTTAACTCAATCTGTGAACTAGTAAATTTGAATTCTGTATGTCTGAACTTGTAAACAAGTTAATCTGAGATCTGTTAGTCTGGGTACACAAGGTTAGGAAGGGAATTACTTGTGTCATCTGTTGTTTGGGACCCATATTAGTCAGTAACCCTTTCTGGTATCAAAACTTTGACCCAACAGTAGGTAGGGTCCGGGCACGCTTACTGAACTAATTATAAGTGGTTCATTCTGATAATGGCGAGGGGTGTTGATGGTGCGTTCCAACCGGGTCATGTGCGTGCATGGATCTCGGTCTGCCTCTGAGGATGTAAGACGCCGTGACATCTGTAAATAGGTCTGTGCCAATTGGTTGTCACTTTAGGGAGTGATACACCCTACTGTGGGGCCGACACAGGATATTTATGTATTAGGGAGCCGATCGCTTGGGGTAGGGTATTAGGGTACACTTAGTTCTATCTGTTTCTGTTGGTACCGTCTGTTTCTGTTGGGTGGTAACACTTGTCTGTTTCTGTGTGGTACCGTCTGTTCGGGTGGTAAAGGCCCATTACTAGTGTACACCTAATTCTACGTTCTGTTTCCGTAGGGATTAATCTGTTTCTGCTTCTGTCTGTTTCTGATCGGGTAGTAAAGGCCCATTATTAGCATTCTGTTTCTGTTAAAGTATTCTGTACCCATTCCTGCTTCAATTTAGACATTAGGGTGACACCTAATTATGCTATACTAGTATTAGTGCAGAGAAGTGTAAAACAATAGTTTATGTCATTCTGTTTTTCTGTTATATCTGCTACACCTGTTACAGTTATCTCACATCCAGTTTTATGTTCATATCATATTATTATTATCTGTTCATATGCTGAAAGTCACTGGACTTGCCAGACTTTTTGTCTGACCCTTGTTGTTTCGCCTCCTTTCTTTCGTTCCCCCCCAGGTTATCCAAGGAGGGAATACTTTAGCTTGATCCGGATTTCTCTTTGCTTGAAGTGCTTAAAGTATGGCTCGGCTCTATATAGCTTCCGTTCCATGGGGATTATGATTTTAAACCATGCATTTTGAAGGCTTTTGTACAAGATTGATATTTTGTACTTAAATTCTGAGATTTGAAAGGATGTAACCATATTAATTTCTGTTTCTGCTGTAATCAAGTTAAAAATTTTCAAGTACTGTTTTATCTGTCTTGTAAGTTTCTGTTCTGTTTACTAAAATGCTCCACCAAAGTTAAGGCATTCCCTTTGTGAGTGACCTTAACGGAGGTGGGGTGTTACAATGGTATAATATAATTTGCAGTTGCAAGATGGGTAGTTGATGCATAATGATATTATACTGTAGGTAGAAACTGAAAAATCTTTTTATCGGAAATAAAGATCTATAAGATAGTTATACAGCAACAGAAGTCACCTCATACGTCGTCGTGAACGCGGAGCAAAGGTTGATCCGGTGGCAGAAATGTGGAGGAATGGTAGATCTGAAAAAACGTGAGAAAGAAAAAAAAATTAAAGACAATAGTAGGAAGAAAGGAACGGTTAAATTATCTCACCTGAGATGTTGAGGCCGTGGAAGATTAACGGTTAATCCACATGTAGAAGTGAAGAGGGGATGTAGATCTGGCGGAAGGTGAAAAGAAGAAGTTGGTTTTGAGGATGGATCGGCCGGATAGAGGGTGAACACAGAGATCGACATGGCAGGTGTGACGAAAGGAAGGAAGACGGAAGAGTTGGAAGGAAGTAAGCGATGAATAATAGGGGAAATCTTGAGAAATTCGAGGGTTTGACAGGAAGTTGACAATTGAGGAAAGGTGGAAGAAAGTGGATGACGGAGAGAAGAAAGGCGACGAGGAAAAAAGAAAAAAATTGTGAACGTGTCGACGAAACGGAACTGAGTCGTGGGTAGTGACGACAAATGACATGTCTGCCATGAAATTTAATCGGTTGTTCCATTTGGGGTTTTGATGGGTGAAGGGCTATTCTGGAAATCCAAAAAAGCTTCACCACCCCTAAGTATTTCTATTATTATAAAGATATATATATATATATAATTAAATTAAATCGAATAACGATGCTGCAGTTTGTATTTTGAAATCGTGACTTCAAACGATTAGTGCGGGAGAGCCGACCGTCGGATTTTCCGAAACTGAAACCGTTGGATTCGTTTTGAAAAGATCTTTCTAATGATATAAAATTTGTGAAGATCCAACGGTTAGATTTTCAGATATGTGTAAATCAAATCTGAAGAAAAACAATGCCACGGCCACGTTATGGCCTGAAGCGTCGTTTGAATGAATTGTCTATTTTTAAATAAATAAAAATAGCGATAAATCGTGATAAAATATTATAAACGATATGGAGTGGAAATAAACTGAATTTGCTCGGTTTATGTGATATTTGATGGTTGAATGTGTTTGACGTGAAAATTACACTAAAGAACAAAATTAGTGATATCGAATAATTTAACCATTGAAATGAATTGATTTGAAATTCTAAATATACGTGAATTATTTGAAAAGGCTGAGTTAATTCTCATTCCAAATAACTGATCGACGAATGAAAGTCGAAGATATAAAGACGGCGCAAGACCGATGATCTTCACGTCGGATGGAGGGGTGTTGCTGATGCTCATGATGGGAGTAGCTACCTTGAAGGGGCTAAAGAAGTAGCCGTCCGGACGTACTTGTTGATTGTACGGATATGCGAGGTATTGAGTGCCTCCGGTTTCGTTCAGACCCAGAACAAACGTGTAAATGGATTGTGTGTCTAACATTGGATTTTGTTCTGTGCTGATTGATCTCTATTAAATATATATCTGTTTGGCGGTGGAGAATTTATTCTCTTGCTTAACGCCCTTCTCTGAGTCGTACGAGCTCAGAGGTTATATATCGATAGAAATCAGTCGCATGGAGTGAGTTGCCTGTGTGGCACGCCTAAGTGGCAGATGATCAAGGCTTCTGTTGAAAAGAAAAGTGTTGTGGTTGATGATCAAAGCACGGCCTGTGTGGCATAGCTTTGTGTACAACGTGAATTCGCGAGCCCCACACCCCGGTATGGACCAGAAACGGGAGAAGGATCCAAGGAGGACATGCGTTTCTTTCTAGCTAGGGTGGTGTCAGTGACTTACCAGCCTTGACATTTATATTATTTTCACCTGTGTGGTTGTTGCTGTTACGAGGCGCCTCGGATATATCGGTCGATCCGGGACCGATGGAGTCATTTGGCTCATTTACGCCCCAAAGGGCGGGGTAACGCAGTGTTCAGGCATTTTAATCCACATTGGTGGACCGGCCCTGTGGCTCCAAAGGGTCGATTCGTTCTGGTCCTAAGACTCGGGCTAGACAGTCTCGAATCGGTAAGGACTATCTTTTGCCTTGGTTCATGATGGAAACCCAATTTCCAAATACGATACCGTGCGGTTTTGATTGTATACCTATATATGGCGACATAGTGGTATGGGCCATTAATGTCGTCTATGATTGATAGTTATGATTGAAATTGTTTTTGAAACATATAAACACTTGCAATAATATCAAATGACTTGTTTTGCTCGTATCAAGCATATTTTGGCCATTATAAGGTAAAACTCTATCCTCCGGTTTGTGTTGCATTGTGTGATGGGAACTGAGTCTTATAATGGATTCATTTTTATAAAAAGCACTGCGATGTTTAAAAGATTTATTTGTTTTAAAGCACTGGCAATCCAATGGAGTAAACCCGTTCCGCGAAAGTGGCGTGGTCCTGTGATTAGCCATATTGTAAAATGTGTTAAGTAGATTTCTCATACCAGTCCCATGACTGACTCATAGTTTGTTTCACTTGCAAACTTTGGTGCCCCTTTTTCTACACGGGAAGCCTTGTATTCAGGTTTTAGCAGGCTCTTTCTGGATAGATGGAGCTAAAGATGGATTCTATCATTATCTCTTTTTATGTTGTTCAGCTCCTATTGTACATATTATGTTTTGTTTTCCGCTGTAGACATTTATGTATAGCTGAACTGTATTTGTACTAAGTATGATCCTGTATACTGTGTAACTTTGATGATTATGTTTATCCAGTGTATTGTATTGCACATTCTCTGGTGTATTTATCTATTTCTGATCTGTTATTTCTGTTTATGTGTTATATTCCAAAGATTACCCTTACACCATCTTATCGGGGTTTGGGGTCATCACAGTTTGTTAAGTATATATTCATTTGTCGATAGAACCGATGAAATTAAACCGTTGTTTAATTTCAGCGAAAGACCAAATCGTTATTTTAACGAGTGGACCCAATGAAGGTAACTTACCTTGTTGGTCACGTTTACATTATATACGTGTCTGATTTAATGAATTGTTTGAATAATTATTGTGTTAAATAAATAGGTTGATGTTAAATAATCGTTATTTATTGAAATTATCAGTTAAATTGGATTGAATGCTATTATTTGAAATAATCTATGTGAATACACGGAAGAATAGGTTGGGGAATCCAACTGGATTCCTCAAATATGTTAGGTGTTATTTATTTTCATATTTTCATTATATGAACTATTTAAACTAATTTGGTTGGAGGGTTGATTTGAATGTTGACCTAAAATTCAACATTCATTTTGTTTAAACTAATGAGTGATATTGGTTGAGTAATTGGCAGTATATGGCCTATAAATAAATCGTTTTCCAAATATTGATTTACCGTCAGCTGAATCGATAGAACTGAAGTTATAAAATATAGTTTTATGACTGAAGATAGATTTTGAAATCTATTATTTGGAATAAAAGTTATTAAAAGGAAATAAATATTTATTATTTAAGTTTATAAGTGATTATTAAATGAATTTATAAAATAAATTCTGAAATTGAATCAAATTTATAAGTCGGAGAGTAGAAAATTAACCTAATAGTTAAGAGTTGAATAATTGTTTTTGAGAAAAATAATTAAATGGAATTATTTAAATTAATTATATTATTAATTAATTTAAAGTAAGAATTAATTGGAATGGGTTCACGAGATAATCGTATTTTGAGTTGACTAAGTCAACCATGCTATTATTTGAAGTAAGTTATTATTTTAATTAGTAAAAATTTAGGAGATTACTTTTTATTTGAAATTCATTTAAAAAGTGATCGAAGTTGAAATGAATCTAATTGAATTGTGAAAGGAGTGTATGAACGGTTTTATATTCAAACCCGAGTTTTACAACAAAGTTATAAAAGGAATTTTAAGCGAATACGATAGCTTAAAATAAATGTTTACTTAATATTTGAATTAAGTGAAGGAAATAAAGGTAAAAGGGGTTTTATATTAAACATGAGTTTGTAAACAAGGTTTATAAAAAGAGATGTGAAGTTGACGTGTTAATTTTAAATTAATGTTATGGAATCAAGAGAAATGGATGGAATCAAAATGGGATTGTCAAAAAGGAAAGATCAAAAAGAGATTTGTAATTAAAATTGGTAAAAGATTAGAAATGAGATTTGGTAATAATAATTCAAGTTAAAATGAATTTTTGGAAAGATTAAGAAGTGATTTTATTAAGAAATTACTTAATCAAAATATTAAGTAATAATAAGTTATATTTAAAAAGAGATATTTTCAAATCTAAGAAGGTTTTATAAACCATATTTTAAATGAAGCAGTTTAATGAGATTTGTTTGATATTAGGATAAAGATTGGTTTTTGAATTACAACTCATATCTATCTTAAGATAAGAATGTTGTTGATCAAGGTCTGAGAGGTAAATAAATACCCTAACTTGAATGATTTTGGGATTATCTAAGGATGATATTAGTTTGTAATTGGAATGAGGTTAATAATAATTTATTATTTCTACATGTGAAATAATAATGCAATGTTAATCGCAGGATTTGAGAATAAGAAATGAGATTTCCAAAGTAACGGAAATGGCAAGATTTGAGAATATATAAATACTTATAATGATATTTCCAAAAGTAAAAGGAAATAAGAAATTGAGTTTTTGGAATGAGTTTATTCGAAAGAATTAATGTTAGTTATTGTTTTCAAATAATAAAACAAAAGAGATTTCGTAACGTTATTTTACGAATAATAAGTTGAATTGATTTTCACAATTAGGTAATGAGAAATGATATAATAAAATAGTTTTGATAATAACTTTGTGTTAAATAAAAAGTGAAATGTTATGTGGATATGTTGAAAAGGCTTTTAAGTTTTAAATTAACAATTCGTTAATTATTTTTAAAGAGGCCAAGTACTGCTGAGTAATGAACTAGTGAACTCATTTTATTTTCATCATTGTTTATTTGATAGTTAAATAACCGACTATTAAATCTGACTAATACGATTGTTGGCACGGAAAGATCGGGATCGAATCTATATTCAAAAACTATTCCGAATCAGCAAATATGTGAAGATGTTGATTGAAGACAGAGTATTGAAGACCATGGATCTGCATAAGCGGAAGGATTTGTCAAAATCTCTGGTTAGCTTCCGAAGATAAACTGTGATTCTGTCATGGTTGGAATCTACGGATTGCAAGGACTTCTCGCTACTGATCCATGGGGTGACTCCAATATTGGATGTGGTAGGAGAGTACCTTTGGTTCATCCTGTTCCGGGATGACTTGTATGGACGAATGTCTGGCAGAGTATTTCCTAAAACCCACTACGTTGATTTCTACAAATATACCGAGTCGGTGGCAAAGAGGGGCACGTCTTTTACACCCAGAGTATATTTGTGGACGTCAATTAGTTTTTTGACGGAGCTGAAGATGTGGCATTCAAAGTGAATGGTGGCCAGATGTTTTGGAAAGGTAATTATGACCTCTAGCCTCATCAACCGGGAAATGCTTAAAATCGGGTAGGTCACATGGCTATGTGCGTCGCACCCATCAAAAAGGTATATCATTACCTGATCTGGAGAATTCAAATGCTTTCGGTTGTCCCTTTTTATTTTTGTTTGTATGCTATCGATTTGGTTGGCTAGCCCCCAACCGTGGTAATGATATATTCGGTACTCTCAAGAGAAAGTGAGGGGCCGGTCATGTTTAACCTGGGTTGCAAGATGTTCTTATTGAACCCCAATGTATTCATCTATAGAGGTACGTTGTCGGAAAGGTGGTTGCCCATACATTGCCATGGAAATCCATTCTCCAATAAGCACCCGCGGTTTTGATTGTATACTATATATGTGGAGCTTGAGAGGCAAGCGTTCCGCTAGATTGATATTTATTTGTATTTAGACATTATAATAATATCAGAGTGATTTTGTTTTCAAAAATGTTTTTGGTTATCGTAAGGTAAAAATCGTCCGTATTTATGTGTGTATTCGGTCTTATGATTATCCCTTTCTTTCGAGAAGATTTTGACGTTCAAGTTGTGTGATACCTTCAAACTTAGTGTGTTTTCTCACTCTGGTTCACCAGACTGATCCAGCATTTGTAATGCTCGGGTTAGACCAGGTAGTTCAGGTCCACGTTGTCGGATGCTGTGAATTCCTAAGACGAGCTGGAGGTGTTCATATGTATGATATTTAGTATTTATTTCGCCATGTGATTGGATATGAGGACAGATTATTATAACTGTCCAGATGTATGATGTACTCTGATCATTGTATGTTTTATTTCAAGCTCTTAGTAAAAGATTTATTTCTGTATTATATTTTGTTCCACTGCGATGTGAGAATCCGTGTTGTGATAGTTCTTCTTCTTCTTATTCTTCTATTTTGATATTTCTTTCTATCTTTCTTATCTCACCTTCTGATTTCTTTCTAATAGCTATCTGCTTTTCTGTATAATTTGAGTTGACATGGTTTGATGAATGTCAGCTTAAACTGTACTAAAAAAGTAGGTCGTTACACTTTCTAGCATGGATATATTCTTGTATTTCTTCACACTACTGTTCTATTTCAAGGAGCGGTGGTCTGCATGTTTTTTTTAAGGGAACTCAGGATGTAACGCAAGGTGATCCAGTCTCAGCATATTTTTTCATCAGAGTCATGGAACTTTTGAATACACCACTAGTTGATCAGGTTATAAAGAAGAATATGGAATTGCATCCTAGATGTAAGCCACCCTTGATAACTCGTCTACTTTTCGTCGATGACCTACTAATTTTCATAAACCCTTCTCTTTCAAATATTCAATGTATTTTATCAAGTCTTCATCAGTTCCATAACAATACTAGGCTTTAGATTAATGTTAATAAACCATCTGTTGTGACTGTTGGTTTACAAGATGATAAGAAGGAAGAGATTATTAAGTTCTTTGGAGTTTTGGAATTACGTAGGAATGCTACTTTTTTGTTGTTGCCTCTTATATGTTCTAGAATAACTAAGAAGAAGTGTGTTCCCCTTTTTGAAAAAAATTATTGGTAAATTGCAGCAATGCCTAGTTGTAAGTTCTCACAGACAGGTAGATTAACTATGATTCAATCAGTTGTACTTGCTATGACAACTTATTAGCCAAGACATTATATCTTGCCAATTAAGCTAATTAAGATGATTAGTAGTGCTCTCAATAAATTTCTATGGCATAGGGATCCTTTTTCTAAGAAATTGATACCAATTTCTTTTCATAAGCTTTATGATGATAAGAGGTATGGAGGTTTAGGTATAACAAATCTCTTTCTTTGAAATAAAGCTTCCATATAAGTTTGTTTTAATAAACTTCTCATTAATTATAATGGCTTATGATCACAATGGGTATATCATAATTTAATTAGTAGGAAGAGTTTTTGGATAATGCAGATATCTCAAAATGCAAGTTGGAGTTGGATATGCATCTTAAAACTCAGAGATACATTTTTTCCTTTTATTCAGTATAATTTCAGGAGTACTAAGAATGTATCTTTCTGGCATTCTCCTTGGTCTAAGCAAGGATTGATATTAAGTACGGTTGTTGATTATAATGTGATGATGAACTCTGGTATTCTGGATTCAACAGTGATTGATGATTATGTTCACGATGGTGAGTTTGTTTTGCCTTATTCTAGTTCTACTTCCTTGATACAATTATGGGGTGAGGTTTCAGAAAGCAGTAGTGAACTCTTATGATACTACATTATTTTGGAAAGAAAAGAATTACATTGTTAAGCATGTATATAAACTTCTATATTAGGAAAGACAGATCTTACTTGGTCTTCTAGGATTTTGAATTTGGGTAGTTCAGTTATGAAAATATTTTTGATTTGGAAAGTAATGGCAAATGCTTTGAATAATAAGGACAAGCTTCATTCTATTGGCTTGATCTTTGATAATAAGTGTACATCTGTAATGTTGAAGCTAAACCAAATGTACATTTATTTTTTGAATGGGCTTTTTTTTCAAACTTGGATGAGAATTCTAGCTAAACGGTAATTTTTCACAAGCCATCTAATTCAAGTGTTGTTGAATGGTTCAATATCTTCAAGGCAACTTATTGGAAAAGTTCAAAAACAAAGATACTTTTGAAGATTCTGAAGAGATTTATTCATATCAATTGGACTGAAAGTATAGGAGGGCGTTTTCTCTTGGAGTGATGAATGCAACTGAGCTGTATGCATTGATTCACAAGAGAATTTTCAAGGATCTTCAAGGATTGTGCTAACGAGATGTGATCTATGTTATTAGTGTCTTTTTTCTATTTAGTTTATATTGTGTTTGTTGCAGTGGGCTTTTTGTAGCTAATGGCTTTTGTTTTATGTTTTGTTGTGTTTGTAGTTAGGTGATTTTTTGTTCTACCTTATTTTGATTTGTTGTTTTAAATTTTGTAAATACATTCTGAGTGAGTTATAAAATTTTTAGCTTTGCCTTTCAAAAAATAGTAATAACCAGATATGGTTTTTCAAATGCAAGAAATGGTTTATATAATCTTACTTAAATTGAATAGTAAAGGAACTAGTTGTGACATATATTTGACACTAGGTTTATAGTTATGAACTTCTATTTATCTTGAAGATAAGGATGTTGTTGAGTCAAGGTCTAAGAAAAAATTAAAATACCCCAACTAGAATGACTTCGTGGTTATCAAAGGGTTGGTATTAGTTTGAAAATGAATGTTGATGTTGGAAATAAATTATTATTCCCACAAATTATATTATCAACTTAATTTGCAAAATCTAAAGGTTAAACAAAAACATTTAGGTTCTATAATAAACAAAGTATCACATGACATTGTTTGCCCCATATATGATTTGCAACTATACTTAAGTAATTTAACACTATTACCTAAATAGTGATAGTAATAAGGTTTTGAAAATACTCTTGTCCCGAAGAGATAAGTGTATAACTATGGTTGTCGAAGTAATGGAAAGAAGAGATTTGTTAGTATGATTACCCGGTTGAGATAAGTATATGGAATCAATTTTTAGGAATCAAAGTAATGATTTAATGTATGATTTAATTGAAAAGGGCTTATGTTGCTGACATATTTAACTGTACAACTAAATATTAATAGTAAAAGAACCAACTATCAATAAATTCCTTTAAACTTATATTGTGTTGTTCTAAGAACCAAAATTGGAACTATATCCAAAACAACTTCAAACTGGCTATGTGCTCGAAATTAAAATTGTAGATATACATGTGCTTATGTCTATGATTTGATGACATAGAACTTTAGAACTGAAAGGACCACTTGTTGATGCCTCTCCTTAGGTACCTGGATCATATTTGTAGCAGTAGTCCCTATGTTTTGGTATCTGCATGATGTGAGGACTTCTTAATACTAATCCAAGGGATTATTCTAGGCAGGATATCTAAATGAATACCCCTGGTTTGTCCTATTCTTGGATAATTTGTATGGCTAGATGTCGTACAACACATTTCTTAGGTTACGTACATTACTTTTCACAAGCGTACATCTACTGGTGGCGGGGAACGAAACTTCTCTTACCTTAATACAATTCTCTAAGACGTATGAGATGTATATTTTTGTGGATGCCAATTAGTGATCAACATAATGACAACATGGCATCCAAAGATGGGCATGTGCCATGTATGAAAGGTAAAAATGTAGCCTCTAGCCTTATCAACCAGTAATGACTAAAATAGGGAATATGCAACAGGACTATGTGGGTCACACTCATTAGGTTACGTATATCACCAATCTAAATGGTTCACCCTTTGATAATTTATGCTTCGATGTGATTGTCAATCATCACCATAGTGGTGACATATTTGGGACTATCAAGTTAAGTGGTTAGCCAGATCTGTTGGCAGGTTTGTAAGAAGCTCTTTAAATCTTGGTATGCTTATCCAGAGAGTTTCTATGATGGGCGGTACACCAATGGCCAGTAATTATATGGAATCAAAACTTTAATAGGACCCATTTATGGTTCTACCTATATATCTAGTATGATGGAATTTAATTAATGTAACAATTTTGGCTAGATAGATAATTATTTGTATTTAGACACTATTATAATATCATGAGATTTTCTATGAAGAGTTTTGGTTATCGTAAGGGGAAAACACGTGCCATGACTTATGAGAGTTCCATTCTTCTAAAAGATCTTCTAAAATTAAGAAAGTTGCTTATATGTAACTTTTCACACTTTGGTATTCTAGATTGGCCTAAACGTTGTTCTCCTCAATGCTTTGGTTAGACCGAGTATCATTTCCAGGTATGCTTTGGATTTTCTTAGAGCTACAAGAGAGGAGCTCGAGATAAGATTTATTCTCGGATTTCTTGTATTATTTTATTTCTGTTGTGTCATGATATTTTGTTGTATTACACTGTGCTATGTTTTTGTATTAGTCAACAGTTGTACAGGTAAACTATTATTGTCCAAACAGATTTTTTAGTGTACTACAATGATTTATTTATGTATGCAACATTTTTCTTTTATTTAAAGAGTATTGAAATATTGTATTTTATTCATTCTTCTATGAGATTCCATCTTTTCTGATCTAATACGTTTAAGTTCGTCATTATCTTCTTCTATTCTAACTTTTTTCCTTTAATTTCTTTCTTCTAACTTCTGGGTTTTCAATATTTGAGTTTAAGTACGAGAATATAGATGATGTACTAGAGTTGAAATTCAATATTTGAATCTCCCGAGTCATTACATAACTTGTGGGAAAACAAATCAAAGTAGTTCATGTCATTCCAACTACACTTGAGATATATACATATATACATATATACACATATGTACACAAACTCACATGCACACACATATATATATATGTGTGTGTGTGTGTATGCGTGCGTGCACATGTGCTTTTGTGTGTGAAAGAGTGTTTGTTTGTTTTGTTTAACGTGTATGAATCAAGTTTTTTTTAAAAAAATTGAATATAAGAAATCGACATGATATTTCCTTAGACATCAATATATTAAAAATGAAAAAAAAATTCATATTTAGCCAACTAATTCCACTAATTAGGCTGACTAAACCATATAAAATATATAAATTTATCCTCAGACTTAGTTGGCCGGACATAACCTCATAGTCGACTAAAAAAGCCTATTTTTATAATATTCCTTTCTAACTCGAAAATAGCTAATTCAACTGACTGAATCAATCCAGTAAACTGAATATTTACAATAAGCCCCTTTTTTTGGTTTACGTAACAACCCAGGTTTTAAGGTACCTAGGTGTAACGACCCACGATTTATTAAGAATTATTTAATGGAGATTAAATATTGAAAACGATTAATTTTGAGATTAACTACTTAGAATTTATTTAAAATGAAGTTTGAACGTGTATGTTTATATTAGTTATAAAACGAACTCATAACATCGTGGTAGTTCGAAATATTTAGTTTTGAATTTCTATTGAATATACAAAATTCAATATATGTCGGATTTCTGTAAAATAAGAAGTGTTAGGATATATTAAACGATAGTTTTCTAATGGAAATAAAAAACCAAAATTTCGTTTTATAAATTGTAAGTTATGTTCAAGTTCAATTTCCAAATAGTCGCTATGGAATCATTTATAAATTATAACAATTTATTTAAATGAAATAAAAGGATTTATTATAAAAATTGGATATTCATTTAGCTTGGTTTTGAAAATATCGAGTTATAAACCTAAATAGGTTTATTTTGGGACAATATGATATTCTATTTGGATATGAATGATTATATTAATGTATTTAAATTGGGTTGTTTTTGAATTTATCTATATTTTATTGGTTTTATTTAAGACTTTAAAATTGCCATTTTTCAAACAACCTTCGTTTTCCATGAAACCAAATTATTGGATCCAAAATAATAAATTATTACTGGATTTGAAATTTCGCGCCAATTGGTGTTCGTATGTGACCATACGGAATTTAAACGTGAACCGATAATAATTTGACTTAAAAAATACGCTGCTAGAGCAAATGGACTTGGAATTCGATGAAACAAGTTTCATAGGGTTTGCAATTTCAAACCATAGCTCCATGTCCATTTTAATTAAAAATGGTTATCAGATGTGATCATACGTATTTTTAATTGACGAAAACAAATAGTGATACTATATAAATTAATATAATAATTGAATTAAAATTATTTTTCCCTTCCTTGTATATTATCTCAACGTTCCTAACCCTAACTTCATTTCTTCTACCGTCAAAATTCTTCACGCCGCCATGTTTCCTTTCTCCGGTAAATCAAAAGTGACTTCAAATTTTTTTAACAATTTAAACAAAAATTCTAAAATATTATGTACTTGAGTTCCCGAGGTTGAGAGCTTCCACCTCATACCCGTTTTTCTTGGTGCGGTCACAGTTCTTGGAACTCGATAGTTCACAACATACGTATTTCGAGCTAGGGTTCATGATTTTTTGAAACTAAGGCATGGGTATATGAATTTTAAGACATAGATGGATTTGTGAGGTGAAATAGAGTGGTGTGTGAATTTTTAGGTGAAAATGGTAATAGGAAGTTGTGTAAATTTCCTGTAGTAGGCGGTTTAGAGCTAACAAACGCATTTTGGACGAGGTGTGCGTGTCGTGGATGATGTGGATGGCCAGGAGGAGATTTCTAGGAGAAGAATAACGGTGTTTACTGTTTGAGAATTCATGGAGTATTAAAGGAGTAAGAGATGTATGAAGTAGCAGCAATGGCATGTTGAAAACTCCAGGGTGCAGTATATATTAAACGAGGAAGTAGGCATATGTTGGGTAATTAGTGATTAGTAGGTAATTAAGATTAATTATAATTTATTTATATTAGTATTTTTTAGAATACATTCAACTTATAAAATTGATAACTTATTCATACGTTATCAAAATCTAACGAAGCAGGATCTTGGATTGAAGCTAGAGTTGTGTCCAGAACATTTGATAGTTTTCCGCTGAATGTAATTATATTTCCACTGTGTATTACTTTTAATTTATGTACTCCGCTGTGTATTGTTTTTAATTTATGTACTCTAATATCTTGTACTTTGATGTAAAATTGTTGTAATAACAATGAAATTTTCTTTTATGTTTTGTTCTGATGGGTTGTATCCCATAATGGTTCAAGGATTTTTGCATTTTGGATCGGAGCTATGTGGCTTACGGTCAATTATAAAGGCAGGTTTTTCGGGTCAACATAGTTGGTATTAAAGCTTTTGTTTTTTCAAAGCTTTGGGGTACGACTCATTTGAACGGAAGAAAATAACTCATTAGAGATTGGATTAGTAACATCATATAAAAGAAAACTCATTAGAGATAGGATCTGTAGTATCCTAGAATGATGACTCGTTAGAGATAGAGTTAGTAATGCCCTATAATGAGTTTGAAGAGTATTATATATAGAAATGAACAGATTTGTGTATTCATTAAAATGAATTTGATTAGAAAAATTATATCTTAAAACAATAGTTTGAGTATTTTATTTGATGTCGAGGTTGGACTATCGAGTAGAAGAAGATTTTTGATATATATGCATGGCCAATTATATACGTAGTCTCAAATATACTAGATTGACATAGAGTTACATTCTAGTCGCTTGAGGATGATTTTTTTGTTGATCATGACATCATCAATGTTTATTTTCAAGTTTCAAAAATGGGGTGACTATATCAATCCAATTGCAACGTTGAAATATACTTAAACTAATTTAAGTAAGTTTTTCGAAATGATATGGGTAAAGTTAAATATTTTGGAAAGTAAAAAAAGTTAATCAAACGAATCAAAATTTAACTTAAGTGGAGTTAAATAGCATTGGAATAATAAAACCAATGTAAGAATGAAAGATTGAATTGAGTAAATTAAATTTAACATCAGTGTTGAATTGGTTTGAAAGTTATTTGGGACTGGATATATTTATATTTGACAGGTTATCGAATTGAAGTACGGAAGAGGAATAAAATCGAATGCTGACAAAAAGGTACATATTTATTATATTGATAGGGATTGATGATTTTATGAGCTAATTGGCAAGCCGCTTGGCTTTTGGATTTTCTTTTTGATTGATGAGGGCCCATAGAAGCAAGTTGTAGTTGTATCGATCAACCTGTACAAAGGAGATTATGGCGAAAATTTTCAAAAATTAAGGCGTTAGATAAATTTCGAGAACTTGGGAAGTTCTTAGAAACTGAAGTGTTGAAGAACTTAAGTTAGAACAAGGTTGAGTTAGTTAAGTAAACGACCTTCCATTTCATCTTCAATTTTGAGGACGAAATCCTTTTTTAAGTAGGGGATAATGTAACAACCCAAAATTCATTAAGAAATATTTAATGGAAATTAAATATTAAAAACGATTTATTTTGAGGATTAATAACTTAGAAGTTATTTAAAAGGAAGTTTGAATGTATAAGTTTATATTAATTATAAAATGAACTCGTAACATCATGGTAGTTCAAAATATTTAGTTTTGAATTTCAATTGAATATACAGATTTTATTATAAGTCAGATTTCTATAAAACAAGAAATGTTAGGATATATTGAACGATAGTTTTATAGCGAAAATAAAAATTCCAGATTCCGTGTCATAGATTGTAAGTTATGAACAAATTAAGTTTCACAATAGTCTCTATGGAATCGTTTATAAATTATAATGATTTATTTAGATGAAATAAGCGGATTTATTATAAAATGGGATATTGAATTAGCTTGGATTTTGAAAATATCAAGTTATAAACCCAAGTATGTTTATTTTAGGACTATATGATATTCTATTGGGATATGTATGATAATATTAATTTATTATATTTAAATTGGGATATTTTTGAATTTATTTATGTTTTACCGGTTCTATTTAAGCCTTAAAAATAGCCATTTTTGAAATGACCACCGTTTTCGGTGAAACAAGCAATATTTTGGTAGATTTCAAATTTCATGCCAATTTGAGTTAGTACGTGACTGTATGGAAGTTAAATGTGAAATGGGTTGTAATTTGACATTAAAAATATGTTGCTGGAGCAAACGAAAGTGGAATTCGAACAAAAAAGTTTCTTTGGGTCCGTAATGTCAAACCATTGCTGCATGTCCATTTTCGTTGAAATTGGATATTATATGTAGTCGTACACATTTTTAATCGATGAAAACAAAAATCGATACCATATAAATTAATAAAATAATTGAATAAATTTATTTTCCTCCTCTATATATTATCTCAACATTTCTAACCCTAACTTCAGTTCTTCTACGGTCAAAATTCTTCACGCCGCCATGTTTTCTTTCTCTATTAAATCAAAAGTGACTTCAAAAATTTATAACAATTCAAACAAAAAACCTAAAATCTCAAAAATTATATAATTGAGTTCCTAAGGTCGAGACCATCCACTTCATACCCATTTTGCTTGGTGCGACCATGGTTCTTAGAACTCAACAATTCACAGCATACATATTTGTGAGCTAGGGCTCACGATTTTGTGAAATTGAGGCATCGATACATGAATTTGAAGTTGTAAATGGGTTCATGAGGTGAAATAGACTGTTCTATGAATTATTAGGAGAAAATGGTAATAGAAAGTTGATCACATTTCCTGTAGTGGGTGGTTTAGAGCTAAAGAACTCATTTTGGAGGAGGCATGCGTGTCGTGGATGATGGGGGTGGCAGGAGGAGATTTCGATGAGAAGAATAATAGTCTTTACGGTCTGTGAATTCGTGGACTATTGAAGGAGTAAGAGATGTATGAAGTAGCGGCAATGGCATGTTAAAAGCTCAAGGGTGCAGTATATATTGAACGAGGAAGAAGGCTTATGTTGGGTAATTAGTGCTTAATATGTAATTAAGGTTAATTATGTAATGTCCGAGATTTTTAATCATATAATTTTAAGTAATTAAATTAGCTCAAAAGTTGAATTGGAAATATAAATGAAGTTTTATATGGAATTTATAGATTTAATAGTCGACATGCGATTTATTTTTAAAGATATTGAATTATCGTAATACAAAACGATAATAATTGAATTCACAGTTAAAACTGATTTGAAACGATTCTAGTGACTAATATAAATTTACTATCGAATTAGAACGATAATAATAATTTATTATCAATGAATTTGATTGGTTTGAATTTAAATTATATTTTATCGATTTAAAAACGATACATCAAAATAGCTATCTTTCAAATAGTCTTAGATTTTACTGAAACCAGTTCCATTAGATCCAAAATAATGTATCATTATTGGGTGTCAAATTTCATAGATTTTGGATGTGTCATTTGATCGTACGGTTATAACACGCCTTGTTATATTAAATTGAAATTAATTTAAGACATCGATTTGATATTGATATTCCATATATATAATCAAATTAAATTTCGGAACTTGTTCTACTGTGTTCAGAATAACGTATAACCCTAGAAACGCCAGTTGTTACATTCAAATAGGAGTTTGGTAACATGGGATATTTTAATTAAATAAATCATATTGGTTGTAATCAAATAAAATAAAGATCAAAATAATAATAAAAAAAGGAATGAAGCTTAAGATAACCTATTGATTTTACATCGTAGATCTATTAACTAAATTACGCTGTCTCTTTCTTTCATCTCTCGTCCGTTCTATCCCCAAACTTTAGTGCAAAGTAAAACACTCGATTAATGGTGCACTATACATAGGAGGCCAAGCTTTAAATATATTGTCCTTCGTTTACATAAACATCGTGACTGTAAAGACCCGTATTTTTATGGTATTATAAATAATTTCTTTAATTATTTAAATAATGGTTTGGTTATTTAAAATGACCAGAATTAAATAATATTGAATATTTAATTAATATAAATAATAGAATAATATATTTAATTTCTGAAATAGTCGGAAATAGTGGAATTCACAATATTGTGTGAATTGGATCATTTATAATATATAACTCAGTATAGAGTTGAATTATATAAACGAATATATTATATAAATGACGGTTGAACGTATAATTATATTATAATTATAATCGAGCTCGAAATGGCGCGACAGTTCGTGATTTGGCGATTCGAACTTTAAACGAATATACAGATCCATTTTAAGCCAGATTTCTGTGAAATAAGAAACGTTCGGAGCTGGTGAAGTATAATTTTCTAATGGAAGAGAAAAACCGAGATTTCGTCGTATAGATTGTGAGTTATGTCCAAATCAAATTTTAAAATAGTCGCTATGGAACTCATTTATAATTTATAAGGATTTAATTATATGATAAAAGGATTTAAATATAAATCGAATATCGATTTTATTCGGATTTTTGAAATATCAAGCTATATATCAACATATAATTATTGTAGAGCTAGATGATATTCTATTGTTAATACATATGATAATATTTATTTATAAATATTTAATTAAATTATTTTTATATATATTTATATTTAAAGGGGTTTATTTAGAGCTATAAAAATAGTCATTTTTGCAAACGACCTCCGTTTTCGATGAAACTAATTTTGTTGGATCCGGAATATTAAATTATGGTTAGATTTCAATTTTCGTGATTTCTGGAGTTAGCATGTGGTCGTACGAGATATTAGTGTGAAAAATAATCGATAATCTAACTTTAAAAATACGCTGTGTGAGCAAGCGGAATTTGACGAAACAAGCTTTGTTGGGTTCGTAATGTCGAACTGTAGCTGTATGTCCATTTTCGTCGAATTTGGATATGTTATGTGATTATAGGAATTTTTAAACAATAAACGGAGATAACGATTGGTTATAAATGAATATAATAATCAATTAAAATAATATTTTCCTATCTCTACAAGTATACCTATCTCTAATCCTAGTTTACATTTCTCCCTGGTCAATGAAAAAAAAACCGCCGCTTTGTTTCTGCCAATGTCACAGTGTTCGATCCTTTGGAAAATCGAAATAAAATCCAATAAAATTCCTTAATTCTCAAAACATCTTTCTTTGGATTTGTATTGAGATGGGGTTCAATTCTATACCCAATTTATAGGGTGCGATGACCATTTTACTGTTCGAAAAAATATATTGTGGTCCTAGGCGTTGTATTAGGTGGAGTTGGTTGGAAAGATGGTCCTGCGCAGTGTTCAGAGGGGAGAGAAGTTTCTGTTGGCAGGATTTTGGAGGATCCGGTGCCGAAGTATGTCGCGACCTCCCTGTTTTGGCCACTCAAAGCTGAGCGACGCGATGGTCTGAGTAGATGTGAGTTGAACATTTTTTGTATGAGGATGGAGTGTTTTGGATGAGGAGGATTATGGAATAGTTTGTTTGTTTCTTTGTCGAGTATTGGGTGCGGTAAATGAGGAGAGCGTGGCCATGGTTACTGGAGTAGGGTTCTTCGAACACAGGGGGAAGGGGGGATCGAGTGACTATGTGTTGTTATGGAAGTGAAGTATTTTTGATGGGGATTATCATAGTGATTTTTGTTTAATTTTCAATGAAGTGGAGACAAAAATATTTAGGTGAAGAAGTTCACTAGAGATCGGAGTGGTGGTAGGAGGAAATGTATTCGGTGGTAGTGGAAATATATGGCAGCGGCAAGAAGGAGAGGACAGAGTGTATTATCGGGAAGGAGGAGAAGCTGTGTACGGGTGAAATAGAATTCTGGAGGGAGAAGAGTCAAACGTGAGGATTTAGAATTGTTGGGGTAATTAATTATAAAATGGTGTTTAATATTTATATGTATAACGCATTGGTGAGGGAAATTTTCAAAACTGTGTGAAGAGTGGATGTGAAGGAAGAAGATCGGTTGTTTGAAATAGTGTGGATGGCATGCAAGAAAGAAATACGTATATAAATGGGTGAAGTCGAAGTCGGGTGTTCGAAATCATCTGGAAGAATAAAATCTTGGGTATCACAATTTACATGGAGGAGGGATCGGCCTGACTTATTTTGCCGAGAAGAATTGTGTTTATCAAGTGGTCAACCTTATATACGGGTATGTTAAGATAGGCCGGAGAGAAAAAGGGGTTAAGCCCAATTAAATAAATTAAGTTTATTTTAAATTTTAAATAGTATATTAACTTATAAAAATGCATAACTTTGTCATATGTTATACGAATCTGACGAAACAAGAGGCGTTGAACTGTCTCAATGAATACGACATCATGTAATTGATTCGGAGTGAACTGGAGCTCGTTACAATTTGTAGCAAAATAAATTGTCTGCCTGAATCAACCGACAATTACTGTTATTTAACGATGATCGTCTAACGTTAGTAAATCTCACTAACTCTGTATAGTTTATATTTTATAAATATAATCTAGTATTGTTAAGTGATGATTGATTGCTGTGTGTTGATTGTTGGTTGAACTATTAATTAATTGGTTGAAATTATAGATAGAGTTATATATATATAATCGTTAATTTTATATTGATTCTGTTTATCAGAATATTTCATATAGAAATGAAATTGATGTTAATTATATTGTTTAACATCTATAAATGCAGGGAGACAGGTCGGAGGGATCCAATTGGATTCCTCAATATTATAATACTGTTTGTTTTCGTATATAGTGATATATGATGTGATATAAAATCTGCGATTGATTATGATGACAATGGTCATGTTATTTGGTATTTTAAATACCATATGAAATACTGGAATGTAAAAAGGAAATTTTCAAAGTGAATATTGAAAATGAAATATTTATATATAAAATGAATAGGATTATATAAAATAATTTATATAAAATGAATAGGATTATATAAAAGGATTTATATAAAACAAATAGAATTATATAAAAGGATTTATATAAAATGAACAGGATTATATGAAAGGATTTATATAACATGAACAAAATTATATGAAAGGATTTATATAAAATGTACATGATTATATGAAAGGATTTATATAAAATGAATAGGATTATATAAAAGGATTTATATAAAATGAATAGGAATATATAAAAGGATTTATATAAAATGAATAGAATTATATAAAAGGATTTATATAGAATGAACAGAATTATAAAAAAGGATTTATATAAAATAAATAGAATTATATAAAAGGATCTATATAGAATAAATAGAATTATATAAAGGGAATTATAAATGAGATTTAAGTGGTAGAAATAAAAAGGAGATTTTTATGAATAATTCTACAAATAAAAATATAAATAGAATTTGGGTTCGAGATATTGTTTTTAAAATACGAAGTCAAACTGTTTTGATTATATAAAGAAATATTATTCGCGTTCTATGTAAAAAATAGATTAAAGTAAATATTTTGCAATAAAATATTATAAAGGAATTTGGGGTTTGAATTAGGAATTTAAATTGAATTACTGAAATTAGAAACTAACTAGAAATTAGTTGAGTTGAATGGCTTTCTGGGTATCGATCTGATGTTGGTTTCGGCCTTCGGGATTTATACTTGGGAAGTTGTTATCTTACTATTTTATAGTTAGAGACTAATAGAGGTAGGAAGATATTGATGCATGAACCAGAAATGGAAACGTTTTCCAAAGTTGATAACGTATATTTTCTAATTTTAGAAAATAAGGAATTTATGAATATATGGAAACGATAAATGGGAAATTGGGAAATGAAATGATGATTGATCGGCAAGGTTTCCATTTGGAAATACGACCGTTGTTTGTACATATGTTTTCCTTTGATAGTTAAATCACTGACTATCAAAGAGTTAGGCCATTTCCGTTGTAAATACGAGGAGACCGGGATCAGATATATTATCTGAAAACCATTCTGTATGGCATTAGCATTGCGAATCAAATTTATGAATATAATTGAAGAAGGAGTTATGCAAGGGCTGTTCAGTAAATCCTAGGTAGAAATTGCCTAAGATGGATTTACAGAATAGTGCCTTCTGGTTGTCCAGTCCTAGGACAACTTGAATGGATGAATGTCTGAAGAGTATATCTGGTAGATCGCGTAAGTTTATCGTTTCAAAATGTATTTACGTTAGTGGCGGAGGAATTCGTTTCTGTTAGCTTATACCCATGGTATTTTTTGGGAAATCAATTTGTGATTTGACGGTTATGGCGATGTTGCATTCAAAGTAAATGAAGGAGTGATCTGTTAAAAGATACGTTATGACCTCAAGCCTCATCAACTAGGAAATGACAGAAATCGGGCAGGCAGCATGGCTAAGTGAGTCACACCCAATTAGGGTATATTGTCACCATCTAGAGAATATTCATATTTCTTACTTCTTTCAATTCTGTATCTCCCGGGAATGGTTATGTTGGTATACCAACCGTAAGGTGAAAATATGTTCAGAAAATTCAAGCGAAATGAATGGCCGGTCATGTGTGGCCGAGTTACAAGATGTTCTTGTTGAACTCCAGTGTATCGCTTCTATGGTACACTGATCGGAAGGTGGTTCCACACCTTGTCATAGTTGGAAATTCATTACCCAATAAGAGTATGTGGTTTTTATTGTATATTATATATGTAGAACATGAGATGAAAGCGCTTTACTAGATTGTTATTTACTTGATTTAGACATTATTATAATATCAGAAGAGTTGTGATATAAAGAATATTTGGAGTAGTCGTAAGGTAAAAACCATCCGTGTTTATGTGTGGATCGGTCTTACAATTTTTCTTTTTTTAAAAGGATTTTAAAAGTTAAACAAATGGTTGGAGTTTACTCACACCAGTCACATGACCGACCCAGAGTTTATTTTGTTTTTTCCTTAAACTCTTGGGTGCCTAATTTTGTACGGGAAATCAAGTAGTAGGGATTTTACACATACTTGAAGAGCTTGGAGTAGAGACTTTAGGGTTTTATAGCTATTGTTATTTCCGTTTTGATGTAAGTGTTCTACTCTAATGATGATATGTATATACAAATGACAGATTTGTATTTAAAACTTATGCCGTATACTTTATTTTATTCGTTCTGCTGTGAGATTCATGTTACTCTGATGTTGTATTGGTGTTCTTCTTATTCTATTCTAAATTTCTATCTTATCTATTCTCACCCTCTAACTTCTTTCATTAACAATCCGGTATTTCAGATGCTTGGATAGTTGACATTGAGTTTATGTCGATTACTAAGGTCGCAAATTCTCTGGGTCATTACAGTGGTATCAGAGCTGAAGGTTAAGTAATTTCCTTGGCTCTATGGCGTAACTCAGTAGAGATAAGGTTAGTAATGCCCTAAATTGAGTTGAGTGTATATATACGAGGGAGTGTATGTGTAGATTTTATAAATATTGTTTTATATTGTGGTGATTTATTGGTTGAGTTGTTTATGAGTTCTGATCGATCAGTTTGATCGACTGTATTGGTAGGAGTTTATAAACACTTGAATATGACGGACTGACACAGTATGGTTTGAAAAAAGGGTAAATGAAATAATTTTATCCAAATTATATTTTGATATAAAAGGATGATTAGTATTTGAAGTATTATCGTAAATTATATGTGTTGGTTGTGATTATAATCAGATAAGATTATAATTGAAATGGTTATGTAAATAACCAATCAAAAGTCGAATAAGTGTTACAAAATGAGTTAAATCAGAATTTAAATCAGAATTGAAATTAAAACCATGGAGATTTGGAAAGGTGTTTGTAAATGGATTTGGATTAAGTATATGAGAATTTTAAAATCCTGGGAGATTTTAAATTGTTTTACAAGCACTGTGAATGGTATTTTGAATTGTATTTCAATGTAGAAGTGTTTAGAAATGGTTTTGAAAGTGATATAGTATTGAACTCACTTCGTTCGCTGGAAAATAATTCCAATGATGATCCGGACATCATCGATGTTCATTTTCGAGTGTGTAAGTGACGGATTACTACCAAAGAGATAATTTTTGAATTGTTTTGAGAAAATCAAGTTGTTTGAATTCCGAAAAGGGATATTTGATTTTAGAAAAGCTAAGTTATTTAAAATTTCCAGGGAAAGATTGTTTGATTTAAAACCAAATTGAATTGAAATTTGGGAAGCAATTTGGAATTAAAATAAAGTCAATTAAGTGGAAATTGAATTGAATTAGAATAATGATATCGAGTTAGTTGGATTGAATTTGGAATGGATATTGGACTTTGAGTCTAGAATGGAAATTGGCTTAGTTATAAGACAACGGTTGGATTTGAAGATAAATTGATTGGAGTTTGATTGGGATGACATCGGTATATGCTGAATTGGTAGCAGATGGAAATGATATAATGATATGCCCGACAAAAAGGTACAAGTTTATTTTATATGAGTTTGGTGATTTATGAGCCTGTTTGGCGAGCCGCTTGGCTATTTGATTTTCTTTTGGGTTGGAGAAGGCCTAGAGAGGCGAGTTGTAGTTGTACCGATTAAGCCGTACAAAGGAGGTGCTGGCAAAAAAATTCAGAAATTTTGGGTGTTAGAAAATTTTCAGCATTTTTGAAAATTTTCGTTAGTTGAAAGGAATTAAAATTTTAATTGAAATAAATTGTTTCAGTTAAAACTGAAGTTAAAGAATTAAACAACTTAATTTTTTACCTAGTTAATAGGGTTTGTTTTCTACCTTAGCAATTTCGAGGACGAAATTATTTTAAGGGGGGAAGAATGTAATGACCCGTATTTTTACATTATTATAAATAATTTCTTTAATTATTTAAATAATGGTTTGGTTATTTAAAATGATCATAATTAAATAATATTGAATATTTAATTGATATAAATAATAGAAAAATACAATTAATTTCCGAAATAGTCGGAAATAGTGGAATCCACAATATTGTGTGAATTGGATCATTTATAATATATAATTCAGTATAGAGTTGAATTATTTTAACGAATATATTATATAAACAATAGTTGAATGTAATAACCCGGAAATCCGAGCCAATTTAAAATTTTTATTTTGGCGAATTTAATGAATTTTGAATATTTAAAATGAATTATTTTAAATAATAATGGCGAATTTTTTTTTTAATAGAATTCGAATGTATATATTTATATAGCTCGACGATGGAATATAAATAGTTATTTATATTTATAAAAGGAATTGAAAATGGCGCGGTAGTTCGATAATTCGATTTCAGAATTCAAATGAACATACCGGGTGCAAAATAAACCGGATTTTAGTGAAACTAAAAATATTCGAATCTATTCAAGAATATCTTTCCAATGAATCCGAAAATTTAAAATTTCATAGCGGGGATCAAAAGATATGTCTAGTTGAAAATTCTGAATAGTCGTTATGGAATTCAGGCCCTTAAAAATGGAAATTTTGCAAATGACCTCGGTTTTCGACGAAACCACTTTTGTTGGATCCGCGATGTCAAATTATTTCAAGGTTTCAAATTTCATAATTTTTCGAATCAATATGTGAGCGTGGCAAAGGAAAACGCGTTTGACCAGTTTCAATTGATTTTAATCGACTGGAAAATGGCCATTTTTCAAACGTTCTCAGAATTTGATGAAATTATTTTTGTTAGGACTGTATCGTCAATACGAAGCTAGAAAATATTTTTCGGGAATTTTTAGAGTTAGTATGTGGCCCCGGTAATTTGAAATGTACGTTTAAGATTGAATATATAGATTTATATTTTAAATTAAATGAAAACTGATCGTAACGATCGAATTGGCCTTCGTGACATATCCCATTGTGTTCGGACTGGGGGTAATTAGCTAGCGGCGTCAATCATTGGGTCTCGATTGGAGATCGAATTTAAAAGTTGCTTTTTAGAATTAATTAAATAATTAAATGTATATTATTATATATCCCTCCTCCCTCTCTCTACAAAATCAGTCAACGGATGAAATAAAAATAAAAGAATCGAACCCGATCCCCAAATAGAAACCGTCGCTACCTCGATTCCAGCCTCCACCGCTGGCGACGATCGCCTACTGCCCCCTCCTCCCCGTTCTCTCTCCTCTTCCCCCAGTCAGCGATCCGCGCGAGCACCACGACCACACCCCAATCGAGAACCGCAAAGAAGACCCCCCTTTCCAGGCACAACCACCGCGACGACCACCCCCTGGAGCCCTCCACCTGCACGCTCCCCTGTCCACCCCTGTGCCCTCCTCAGCCCAACTCCGACCCCCCTCCTCAGTTGACGAACGCTGTGAGTTTTTTTTTATTTTTATTATTTCATTTGTTTGTTTTATCCTTTTTTTTATTTATATATTAAAATCTGATTTTAATTTAACAGAAAAGCTAGGATTCTTGAAAGGTATAAAAGTTTGATTTTTCTTTATTTGAATGGCAAATAAAAATTCGATTTTTATTTATTTGAATAGCGTAGAAAAATTCAATTTTTATACATATGAATTCGCTATAAAGGTTCGATTTTTATATATATGAATTCGCTATGAAAATATGATTTGTAATGATTTTAATGTAGAAGAAGACATGAATTTTAGTGGTATAAACATGTGATTCTTTTACAAAGAAAAGATATGATCTTTTACGAAGAAAAGATATCATTTTTGACAAAGAAAAGAAATGATTTTTAACCATATAAAGTTTAGAAATTTTACATAAAGAAAGATTTGACTTTGTTCATTAAAAAGGTTTCATTTTTAATAGAAGAAAATTAGATTTTTTTCATTGTAGAAAAATATAATCTACATATATGAAGTAGCGATAAAAATACGACTTTTACATACATAAAGAAGCGAAATATAAATATAATATTTACAATATATGAAGTGAAATAAAATATGAACTTTATTTTTATCATGAGGTAGAGAAAATATAAAAATATGATTTTTATATATGTAGTGAATACGAGCGACGAAAGTGACGAAGGGCAAGCAAGATGAAGATTTCCTGCATATGAAGAGTCGTGGAGTTTGGTTTAGCTTTGGGTGAGAACTCCTCACCTTTTATTTAATTTTCTAGTTAAAATATATACTAGGATGCATATGGTGTTTAGTAGCACCCGACACCCGTCGTCCACAGACCATGGACGACTTGTATGCTTGTTTGTTAGATTTTGATGTGTAGTTGATTGTGTGATGTGATGTGAAATAAAATAAAATATTTATATAGTTAAAATATTTTATAGTTGAAAATAGAATTTTTAACATGTAATTGAAATGAAATAGATATAAACAAATCGGACGATTTGTTTATATATACATATTTGACTGATATTGACTCGGACGATAAATTTTACACATCACCCAACTGCACAAATAAAATCTGTGTTTGATTGTTTGAAAACCCCACATGGGTATTGGGGTGATATATGACATACACTAATCCCAATAGTTAGTTGTATGTCGATCGATTGATTGACAGACTGTTATAAGTGTTAAATATTTATATTTGATGCTTATGCAGTGTAGAACGCACTTTGGATGATGGGTGATGATTTATCATTGCTGTTATATATGTGTGGTAGAAAATCCATATAATTAACATTATATGGTAATTGATTGGGCCTCATTCCATATTTGAAATAGAAATATTTGAAATAGAAATATTTGAAAAAGAAATATTTGAAAAAGAAACATTTGAAAAAGAAATATTTGAAAATAGAAATATATGAAGCCGTGTTGATTAGATTGACGCCATTTTGACGTGAACGATATTTATATCGATTTTATTCATTTTACAATGAATATCGAAAGTGATTTCAAAATCTGATATTTTGAAAAGAATTGAAATTCGAACTGAAATTGAATAGAAAGGAATTTAAATTGAAATTGAATTGAATTGAAAACGAACTGAAATTGAAATAAAAATCGATTTGAATTGAAATCAATTTGAAATGAATTTAAATCGAATTTATAAGGAAAAATTCAATTTTGATTTGAATTTGAAAAGAAGTTGAAATCGTTTTGAAACGAATTTAAAACGATTTATAAAATATGTTTTAAAAGGAAATCGACGAAGTATATATTATATATATAATATAATGGCCTGAATATAACGCGCCGCGCTGCGGTAGTTCATGAATTTCGACCATTGACTTCCAATGGATATTGCGGGAGATCCGACTTTCGGATTCTCCTAAAACCGGAACCGTTGGGTTCATATCGAAAAGAGCTTTCTAATGAATATTAGAAATTAGAAATCTAACGGTTGGATTTGGAATTATGTCCAAATCAAATTTGGAAAAAGGTCGCTGTAAGTGTAGTTCGATGGTCGTTGATGGAAATCGACTGTACGGGCCTTGATAAAATTATTTACAATAGTAAAAAATTGTGTAAAATCATAAGAAATGGTTTGGGAAGAATTGGGATGAAAAACTCCATATTTGAAAAGATAAAAATAGATTTTTATCGAAATGAACTAGTTTTGAACTAGAATTATAGTTCTATTTATTTTTAAATAAATAAATTGAATTTGAAAAGGGTTTTAAAAGTAACCAGAATTTCCAATAATTGAATTGGAATGGATTTGAATCGAAATTGTCTTCGGAATATTTCGATGTTGGATTTCGTGATGATACAGATATTGTTATGGAAATTTGAAAGATATATAGATATCGTTATTTCCAATACGATATTTGTTAGTCGTAGAATTTGATATTGAATATAAGCCGATATATTTTCTATTCAGAGCCTTGTATTTAATATCAAATGTGATTTGGGTTTGTCGTGAATGGTATCTTCATTAACACTGTTCTTAAACCCAGTTGAGATTATGATTAAATCTTTTATTTAGATTTAATGAAGTGTACCGATTAAATAATATTTAATTGGAATTTAATTGGTATTGATTTTTGGGTTTATCGTGAACAGTGTTTTAAATATCACTTGTTCTTTAACCCGATAATTAATGGAATGTGATTTTGGGTTGTCGTGAACGGTATCTTCAATAATACTGTTCTTAGACCCAAAGGAGTTAAGAAAATCAGAAACTAACTGGAGATTAGTTAAGTTGAATGATTTCTGGGGTATTGATCTAATGTTGGTTTTAGCCTTCGGGGTTAATACTTAGGGAATTGCTCACTTGCTAATTTACAATTAGGGACTGATTGAAATATGATGTGATTTTGGGTTTATCGTGAATCGTGTTTTAAAGGACACGGATTCTTTAACCCAATCAAAGATTAAAACTAAGTGGAGTTTTAATGAATCTTTAATTAGATTGAAATGATCGAAAATGGAGTATCACCAGTTTTGCTCCAGGTGATAGTTAAATCTTTAATTAGATTTGAACGTCAAAGGGTAATTGAATTTACCGAAAACACCGTGGTGTTAGATATGAAGTATGACCAGTTTTACTTCATGGTATGAATAGGTTTGGGTAGGGAAATTAAAACAAATGATTACTTCGGTATGGTTCGCTAATCCCGACTAGTTTGAATTGATATTCAAAAGAAGATTAAAGAATAAATTAAAAAAAATTATCTTTGATAAAATTAATGGGAACCTTTCCCTAAGAATGTGAAATTTAGAAACTAACTGTAGGTGAGCTAAGCAGAACGGTTTCCTGGGTATTGATCTGATGTTGGTTTCGGCCTTCGGGGTTAATATTTGGGGAATTATTCTCTTGTTAATTTTTGGTTACCGACTGATGAATTGTAATGAGGCGTATGTTGTGTTTGTGTAACACTAGTTTATTATATATGCGAGTTATTTGGAAAGACCGGGTTTATCCCATTCTGAATAACTGATTCGACGTGGTGTCGAAGATGAAGACGGTGGTTGAAGACCGGAGGTTTTCATGTCGTTTGGATAATTACTGATGATCTTGATTGGGTCGTACACCCAAGAGGAGGGAATCAGTTAGTGGTCGTCCAGACGTACTTGGAAATCGATGGATATGCAGGGTACTAGGTGCCTCCGGTTTCGTTCAGACCCAGAATGGACTTGTAAATGGACTGTGTGTCTGACATCGGATTTCATTTTGTGTGACTGATATCGGTTGCATAGAGTGGTTTGCATGTGTGGCATGCTAAGATGCAAATGATCAAGGCTTTTGTTGAAAAGCAAAGTCTTGTGGTTGATGATCAAAGCACGGCCTTTGTGGCGTAGCTTTGTGTAGCGTTGATTCGCGAGCCTCAACCCCCCCGGTTGTGAACCAGAAACGGGAGTGGACATCAGGGAGGGCATGCGTTTCCTTCTAACTAGAAGTGACGTCAGTGGTTTTACACGCCCTGACGAGTTTGACTTATATTGTTGTTCCTGTTGCGAGGCGCCTCAGTTATATTGGTTTCGGCCGATGCATTCTGGTCGGCAGACGGACCAGACTTACGTCCCAAAGGGCGGGGAAATGCAGTGTTCAGGAATTTTAATCCACATCGGTGGACCGGCCCTGACGATCCAAGGGTCACTCGAGCATTGATCCTGAGACATGGGCTAGATTGTCTCGAATTGGTAGAGGACTATCTTTTGCCTCGGTTCACAGACGGAAATCCAATTTCCAAATACGTGACTTTGCAGTTTTGATTGTAGAACCTAGTATGGCGACATAGTGGGATGGGGCGCTTATGCCGTCTATGATCAATACTTATGATGTTAAGTTGTTTTATACACTATGCACTTATAATAGTATCAAATGATTTGTTTTAAACGTATCAAGCATTCTTGGCTATTATAAGGTAAAAACCCTATCCTGCGGCTTGCGTTGCATTGTGTGATGGGAACTGGGTCTTATAATAGCTTCATTGTTCTTTATTTAGCATTGCGCTATTGTTTTATGCACTGGTATTCTTAGGAGGAAACCCGTTCCATGTTATACGGCGTGGTCCCTTGATTTACCTAACTTTAAAAATAAAGATTAATAACTGTTTTAGTTCTAACACCAGTCCCATGACTGACCTGGAGTTTATTGTTTTAACCTAAACTCTGGGTGCCCTAATTTTGTCACGGGCAGCTAGTAGTTTTGGTTTTGCAGATTTATATTCACAGGATCCTGGTTTACAGCTGGAACGATATCCGGAAAGCTTTGTATCCGTATATCTCCTTCAGTTGCATTTTGTATTATTTTCCGCTGCTATATAATGTATTGTAATCTCTGATATTTATCGAATGTGTTTTATTCATTTATACTCTGTATATTCTTGTATCTGATGGAATTGTTGTAATCGACAATGAAATGTTCTTCCGTCTGCGTTCTGATTTGTCTTGTCCTCGACTCGATCCGCGATTTCCCGTAAGGGGTATTTCGTGTCGTTTCATCATGGTATCAGAGCTTTGGTTTACAAAGCTCAGAGAACAAGACACGTTAGAACCATACGAAAGAATTCATCAGAAATTGGATTAGTAATATCCAATGAGAATTACTCGTTAGAGATGGGATCAGTAGTTTCCTAGAACGAGCGTGAAGAGTATATTTTTGAAAGTAAAAACAAGTTTTGATTTGAAATTTAAATCACTTATTCGTATTTGATTATTTATTTTAAATTGATTTGGACCATCCGATATATAGAAATTTTGCATATATGTCTTGCAAACGTGTATTCGAAGTTTTAATGTATTGGATAGTTATAGAATCACTCTCTAGTGCCCGGGGATAATTCTAGTGACGGGGCACCATCGCTAGTATTTATTTTCGAGTTTCGAAAGTGAGATTTCTATATATTTCCAATTGACTGGTGTGAGAACCGAAACTAGATGGGGCTTATTGTTATGATTTGGCATCAAAAATCTGATTTTTGACTATGTATCAAAGTTATGAATTTCAAAAGCTAATCAACTAATTGATTGATGGTTGTGTTGTTGATTATTGGTTGATTTATTAAAATTTGTACCATATAGCCCAATTGAACCAAATAGTGAATTGTATTGAAATTTCATCGCATTTGCATGCATGTACATGTACTTTCATTGAACAGGTCATAGCAAGGAGGCTAGAGCAGAGAATAAAATTTGTTTGCTCGACAAATAGGTACATGTTTACCATAATTTACGGTTTTGTTTGGGTGATGATGATTTTATGAGCCGATTGGCTAGCCGCTTGGCTTTTTCTTTTTCTTTTTGAGATCAGAGGGCCTGCATGGCAATTTCGGGATTTTCCCGGTGCTCCCGGTGCAAGGGAGGTTATGGCGAAATTTTTCGAAAATTTAGGGTGTTAGCCAAATTTTTGAAAAATTTGAAAAGTTCTTAGAAACTGAAAAGTTGAAGAACTTATGCCGTAATTAAAATACTGGAAGTTGAGTTGATTTGTGAAACAACTTTCAGCTTCGTTCCTTTTCGGGGACGAAAAGTTTTAAGTGGGGGAGATTGTAATAACCCGGAAATCCGAGCCAATTTAAAATTTTTATTTTGGCGAATTTAACGAATTTTGCATATTTAAAATGAATTATTTTAAATAATAATGACGATTTTTTTTTGAATAGATTTCGAACGTATATATTTATATAGCTCGACGTTGGAATATAAATATTTATTTATATTTATAAAAGGAATTGAAAATGGCGCGGTAGTTCGATAATTCGATTTCAGAATTCAAATGAACATACCGGGTGCAAAATAAATCGGATTTTAGTGAAACCAAAAATATTCGAATCTATTCGAGAATATCTTTCCAACGAATCCGAAAATTTGAAATTTCATAGCGGGGATCAAAAGATATGTCCAGTTGAAAATTCTGAATAGTCGCTATGGAATTCAGGCCCTTAAAAATGGAAATTTTGCAAACGACCTCGGTTTTCGACGAAACCACTTTTGTTGGATCCGCAATGTCAAATTATGGCTAGGTTTCAAATTTCATAATTTTCGAATCGATATGTGAGCGTGGCAAAGGAAAACGCGTTTGACCAATTTTAGTTGATTTTAATCGACTGGAAAATGGCCATTTTTCAAACGGTCTCAGAATTTGATGAAATTAGTTTTGTTAGGACCGTATCGTCAATACGAAGCTAGAAAATATTTTTTTTGGGAATTTTTAGAGTTAGTATGTGGCCCCGGTAATTTGAAATGTACGTTTAAGATTGAATATACATATTTATATTTTAAATTAAACGAAAACTGATCGTAACGATCGAATTGGCCTTCGTGACATATCCCATTGTGTTCGGACTGGGAGTAATTAGCTCGGGGCGTCAGTCGTTGGGTCTCGATTGGAGATCGAATTTAAAAGTTGCTTTTTAGAATTAATTAAATATATATTATTATATATCCCTCCTCCCTCTCTCTAAAAGATCAGTCAACGGATGAAATAAAAATAAAAGAATCGAACCCGATCCCCAAATGGAAACCGTCGCTGCCTCGATTCCAGCCTCCACCGCTGGCGACGATCGCCCACCGCCCCCTCCTCCCCGTTCTCTCTCCTCTTCCCCCAATCAGCGATCCGCGCGAGCCCCACGACCACACACCAATCGAGAACCACAAAGAAAACCCCCTTTTCCAGGCGCAACCACCGCGACGACACCCCCTGGTGCCCTCCATCTGCACGCTCCCCTGTACACCCCTGCGCCGCTCCTTAGCCCAACTCCGACCCCCCTCCTCAGTCGGCGAACGCTGTGAGTTTTTTATTTATTTTATTATTTCATTTTTTTGTTTTATCCGTTTTTTTATTTATATATTAAAATCTGATTTTAATTTAATAGAAAAGCTAGGATTCTTGAAAGGTACAAAAGTTGGATTTTTCTTTATTTGAATGGCGAATAAAAATTCAATTTTTATTTATTTGAATAGCGTAGAAAAATTCAATTTTTATACATATTAATTCGCTATAAAGGTTCGATTTTTTATATATATGAATTCGCTATGAAAATATGATTTGTAATTATTTTAATGTAGAAGATGACATGAATTTTATTGGTATAAACATGTGAATCTTTTACAAAGAAAAGATATGATCTTTTACTAAGAAAAGATATGATTTTTGACAAAGAAAAGAAATGATTTTTAACCATATAAAGTTTAGAAATTTTACATAAAGAAAGATTTGACTTTGTTCATTAAAAAGGTTTGATTTTTAACAGAAGAAAATTAGATTTTTTTCATTGTAGAAAAATATAATCTACATATATGAAGTAGCGATAAAAATACGATTTTTACATACATAAAGAAGCGATACATAAATATAATATTTACAATATATGAAGTGAAATAAAATATGAACTTATTTTTATCGTGAGGTAGAGAAAATATAAAAATATGATTTTTATATATGTACTGAATACGGGCAACGAAAGTGACGAGGGGCAAGCAAGATGAAGATTTCCTACATATAAAGAGTCGTGGAGTTTGGTTTAGCTTTGGGTGAGAACTCCTCACCTTTTATTTAATTTTCTAGTTAAAATATATAATAGGATGCAGACGGTGTTTAGTAGCACCTGACACCCGTCGTCCACAGACCATGGACGGCTTGTATGCTTGTTTGTTTGATTTTGATGTGTAGTTGATTGTGTGATGTGATGTGAAATGAAATAAAATATTTATATAGTAAAAATATTTTATAGTTTAAAATAGAATTTTTAACGTGTAATTGAAATGAAATAAATATAAACAAATCGGACGATTTGTTTATATACACATATTTGACTGATATTGACTGGGACGATAAATTTTACACATCGCCCAACTGCACAAATAAAATCTGTGTTTGATTGTTTGAAAACCCCATACGGGTATTGGGGTGATATATGACATACACTAATCCCAATAGTTAGTTGTATGTCGATCGATTGATTGACAGACTGTTATAAGAGTTATATATTTATATTTGATGCTTATGCAGTGTAGAACGCACTTTGGATGATGGGTGATGATTTATCGTTGCTGTTATATACGTGTGGTAGAAAATCCATATAATTAATATTATACGGTAATTGATTGGGCCTCATTCCATATTTGAAATAGAAATATTTGAAATAGAAATATTTGAAAAAGAAACATTTGAAAAAGAAATATTTGAAAATAGAAATATACGAAGCCGTGTTGATTAGATTGACGTCATTTTGACGTGAACGATATTTATATCGATTTTATTCATTTTACAATGAATATCGAAAGTGATTTCAAAATCTGATATTTTGAAAAGAATTGAAATTCGAACTGAAATTGAATAGAAAGGAATTCGAATTGAAATTGAATTGAATTGAAAACGAACTGAAATTGAAATAAAAATCATTTGAATTGAAATCAATTTGAAATGAATTTAAATCGAATTTATAAGGAAAATTTCAATTTTGATTTGAATTTGAAAAGAAGTTGAAATCGTTTGGAAACGAATTTAAAACGATTTATAAAATACTTTTTAAAAGGAAATCGACGAAGTATATATTATATATATTATATATATATAATATAATGGCTTGAATAGAACGCGCCGCGCTGCGGTAGTTCGTGAATTTCGACCATTGACTTCCAATGGATATTGCGGGAGATCCGACCGTCGGATTCTCCTAAAACTGGAACCGTTGGGTTCGTATCGAAATGAGCTTTCTAATGAATATTAGAAATTAGAAATCTAACAGTTGGATTTGGAATTATGTCCAAATCAAATTTGGAAAAAGGTCGATGTAAGTGCAGTTCGATGGCCGTTGATGGAAATCAACTGTAAGGGCCTTGATAAAATTATTAAAAATAGTAAAAATTTGTGTAATATCATAAGAAATGGTTTGGGAAGAATTGGGATGAAAAACTCCATATTTGAAAAGATAAAAATAGATTTCTATCGAAATGAACTAGTTTTGAACTAGAATTATAGTTCTATTTATTTTTAAATAAATAAATTGAATTGGAAAAGGGTTTTAAAAGTAACCAGAATTTCCAATAATTGAATTGGAATGGATTTGAATCGAAATTGTCTTCGGAAAATTTCGATGTTGGATTTCGTGATGATACAGATATTGTTATGGAAATTTGAAAGATATATAGATATCGTTATTTCGAATACGATATTTGTTAGTCGTAGAATTTGATATTGAATATAAGCCGATATATTTTCTATTCAGAGCCTTGTATTTAATATCAAATGTGATTTGGGATTGTCGTGAATGGTGTCTTCATTAACAATGTTCTTAAACCCAGTTGAGAAAATGATTAAATCTTTTATTGGATTTAATGAAGTGTACCGATTAAATAATATTTAATTGGAATTGAATTGGTATTGATTTTTGGGTTTATCGTGAATAGTGTTTTAAATAACACTTGTTCTTTAACCCGATAATTAATGGAATGTGATTTTGGGTTGTCGTGAACGGTATCTTCAATAATACTGTTCTTAGACCCAAAGGAGTTAACAAAATCAGAAACTAACTGGAGATTAGTTAAGTTGAATGGTTTCTGGGGTATTGATCTGATGTTGGTTTCGGCCTTCGGGGTTAATACTTAGGGAATTGCTCACTTGCTAATTTACAATTAGGGACTGATTGAAATATGATGTGATTTTGGGTTTATCGTGAACCGTGTTTTAAAGGACACAGATTCTTTAACCCAGTCAAAGATTAAAACTAAGTGGAGTTTTAATGAATCTTTAATTAGATTGAAATGATCGAGAATGGAGTATCACCAGTTTTGCTCCAGGCGATAGTTAAATCTTTAATTAGATTTGAACGTGAAAGGGTAATTGAATTTACTGAAAACACCGTGGTGTTAGATATGAAGTATGACCAGTTTTACTTCATGGTATGAATAGGTTTGGGTTGGGAAATTAAAACAAATGATTACTTCAGTATGGTTCACTAATCCCGACTAGTTTGAATTGATATTCAAAAGAAGATTAAAGAATAAATTTAAAAGAATTTATCTTTGATAAAATTAATGGGAACCTTTCCCTAAGAATGTGAAATTTATAAACTAACTACAGGTTAGCTAAGTAGAACGGTTTCCTGGGTATTGATCTGATGTTGGTTTCGGCCTTCGGGGTTAATATTTGGGGAATTATTCTCTTGTTAATTTACGGTTATGGACTGATGAATTGGAATGAGGCGTATGTTGTGTTTGTGTAACACTTGTTTATTATATACGCGAGTTATTCGGAAAGACCGGGTTTATCCCATTCTGAATTACTGATTCGACGTGGTGTCGAAGATGAAGACGGTGGTTGAAGACCGGAGGTTTTCATGTCGTTTGGATAATTACTGATGAACTTGATTGGGCCGTACACCCAAGAGGAGGGAATCAGTTAGTGGTCGTCCAGACGTACTTGGAGATCGATGGATATGCGGGGTACTAGGTGCCACCGGTTTCGTTCAGACCCAGAATGGACTTGTAAATGGACTGTGTGTCTGACATCGGATTTCATTCTGTGTGACTGATATCGGTTGCATAGAGTGGTTTGCCTGTGTGGCATGCTAAGATGCAAATGATCAAGGCTTTTGTTGAAAAGCAAAGTCTTGTGGTTGATGATCAAAGCACGGCCTTTGTGGTGTAGATTTGTGTAGCGTTGATTCGCGAGCCTCACCCCCCGGTTGTGAACCAGAAATGGGAGAGGACATCAGGGAGGGCATGCGTTTCCTTCTAGCTAGAAGTGGCGTCAGTGGTTTTACATGCCCTGACGAGTTTGACTTATGTGGTTGTTGCTGTTACGAGGCGCCTCGGTTATATCGGTTTCGGCCGATGCATTCTTGTCGGCAGACGGACCAGACTTACGCCCCAAAGTGCGCGGAAATGCTGTGTTCAGAAATTTTAATCCACATCGGTGGACCGGCCCTGACGATCCAAGGGTCACTCGAGCTCTGATCTTGAGACATGGGCTAGATTGTCTCGAATCAGTAGAGGACTATCTTTTGCCTCGGTTCATAGACGGAAATCCAATTTCCAAATACGTGACTTTGCGGTTTTGATTGTAGAACCTAGTAGGCGACATAGTGTGATGGGGGCGCTTATGTCATCTATGATCGATACTTATGATGTGAAGTTGTTCTATACACTATGCACTTATAATAGTATCAAATGATTTGTTTTAAACGTATCAAGCATTCTTGGCTATTATAAGATAAAAACCCTTTCCTCCGGCTTGCGTTGCATTGTGTGATGGGAACTGGGTCTTATAATAGCTTCATTGTTCTTTATTTAGCATTGTGCTTTTGTTTTATGCACTGGTATTATTGGAAGGAAACCCGTTCCGTGTTATACGGCGTGGTCCCTTGATTTACCTAACTTTAAAAATAATGATTAATAACTGTTTTAGTTCTCACACCAGTCCCATGACTGACCTGGAGTTTATTGTTTTAACCTAAACTCTGGGTGCCCTTATTTTGTCACGGGCAGCTAGTTGTTTTGGTTTTGCAGATTTATATTCACAGGATCCTGGTTTACAGCTGGAACGATATCCGGAAAGATTTGTATACGTATATCTCCTTCAGTTGTATTTTGTATTATTTTCCGCTGCTATGTAATGTATTGTAATCTCTGATATTTATCGAATGTATTTTATTCATTTATACTCTGTATATTCTTGTATCTGATGGAATTGTTGTAATTAACAATGAAATGTTCTTCCGTCTGCGTTCTGATTTGTCTTGTCCTCGACTCAATCCGCGATTTCCCGTAAGGGGGATTTCAGGTCGTTTCATCGTGGTATCAGAGCTTTGGTTTGCAAAGCTCAGAGAACAAGACACATTAGAACCATACGAAAGAATTCATCAGAAATTGGATTAGTAATATCCAATGAGAATTGCTCGTTAGAGATGGGATCAGTAGTATCCTAGAACGAGTGTGAAGAGTATATTTTTGAAAGTAAAAACAAGTTTTGTTTTGAAATTTAAATCACTTATTCGTATTTGATTATTTATTTTAAATTGATTTGGACCATCCGATATATAAAGATTTTGCATATATGACTTGCAAACGTGTATTCGAAGTTTTAATGTATTGGATAGTTATAGAATAACACTCTAGTGCCCGGGGATAATTCTGGTGACGGGGCACCATCGCCAGTATTTATTTTCGAGTTTCGAAAGTGAGATTTCTATATATTTCCAATTGACTGGTGTGAGAACCGAAACTAGATAGGGCTTATTGTTATGATTTGGCATCAAAAATCCGAGTTTTGACTATGTATCAAAGTTATGAATTTCAAAGCTAATCAACTAATTGATTGATGGTTGTGTTGTTGATTATTGGTTGATTTATTAAAATTTGTACCATATAGCCCAATTGAACAAATAGTGAATTGTATTGAAATTTGGTCGCATTTGCATGCATGTACATGTACTTTCATTGAACAGGTCATAGCAAGGAGGCTAGAGCAGAGAATAAAATTTGTTTGCCCGACAAATAGGTACACGTTTACCATAATTTACTGTTTTGTTTGGGTGAGGATGATTTTATGAGCCGATTGGCTAGCCGCTTGGCCTTTTCTTTTTCTTTTTGAGATCAGAGGGCCTGTATGGCAATTTTGGGATTTTCCCGGTGCTCCCGGTGCAGGGGAGGTTATGGCGAAATTTTTCGAAAATTTAGGGTGTTAGCCAAATTTTTGAAAAATTTGAAAAGTTCTTAGAAACTGAAAATTTGAAGAACTTAAGCCGTAATGAAAATACTGGAAGTTAAGTTGATTTGTGAAACAACTTTCGGCTTCGTTCCTTTTCGGGGACGAAAAGTTTTAAGTGGGTGAGATTGTAATAACCCGGAAATCCGAGCTAATTTAAAATATTTATTCTGCCGAATTTAATGAATTTTGAATATTTAAAATGAATTATATTAAATAATAATGACGAAATTTTTTTTTGAATAGAATTTGAACGTATATATTTGTATAGCACGACGTTGGAATATAAATATTTATTTATATTTATAAAAGGAATTGAAAATGGCGCGGTAGTTCGATAATTCGATTTCAGAATTCAAATGAACATACCGGGTGCAAAATAAACCGGATTTTAGTGAAACAAAAAATATTCGAATCTATTTTAGAATATCTTTCCAACGAATCCGAAAATTTGAAATTTCATAGCGGGGATCAAAAGATATGTCCAGTTGAAAATTCTGAATAGTCGCTATGGAATTCAGGCCCTTAAAAATGGAAATTTTGCAAACGACCTCGGTTTTCGATGAAACCACTTTTGTTGGATCCGCGATGTTAAATTATTGCTAGGTTTCAAATTTCATAATTTTTCGAATCGATATGTGAGCGTGGCAAAGGAAAACGCGTTAGACCAGTTTTAGTTGATTTTAATCAACTGGAAAATGGCCATTTTTCAAACGATCTCAGAATTTGATGAAATAGTTTTGTTAGGACCGTATCGTCAATACGAAGCTAGAAAATATTTTTCGGGAATTTTTATAGTTAGTATGTGGCCCCGGTAATTTGAAATGTACATTTAAGATTGAATATACATATTTATATTTTAAATTAAACGAAAAATGATCGTAACAATCGAATTGGCCTTCGTGACATAACCCATTGTGTTCGGACTGGGAGTAATTAGCTAGGGGCGTCAGTCGTTGGGTCTCGATTGGAGATCAATTTAAAAGTTGCTTTTTAGAATTAATTAAATAATTAAATATATATTATTATATATCCCTCCTCCCTCTCTCTACAAAATCAGTCAACGGATGAAATAAAAATAAAAGAATCGAACCCGATCCCCAAATGGAAACCGTCGCTGCCTCGATTCCAGCCTCCACCGCTGGCGACGATTGTCCACCGCCCCTTCCTCCCCGTTCTCTCTCCTCTTCCCCCAATCAGCGATCCGCGCGAGCCCCACGACCACACCCCAATCCAGAACCGCAAAGAAAACCCCCCCTTTCCAGGTGCAACCACCGCGACGACACCCCCTGGTGCCCTCCACCTGCACGCTCCCCTGTCCACCCCTACGCCCCTCCTCAGCCCAACTCCGACCCCCTCCTCAATCGACGAACGCTGTAAGTTTTTTATTTTATTTTATTATTTCATTTGTTTGTTTTATCCTTTTTTTTATTTATATATTAAAATCTGATTTTAATTTAATAGAAAAGTGTAACGACCCAGAAAATATGAACCAATTTAAAATTTTTAAATTGGCTAAAATAATGGATTTTAAATATTTAAAATAAATATTTTAAATAATGGCGATGAAAACTAAGTTTGAATCGACGATTGAAAACGAATATAATTAATTATAATTATAAATAAGGCCTGAAAGGGCGCTGTAGTTTCGAAAATTGAATTCAAACTTTGTCGAACTGTACCGGGTGCAAAACAATCCGGATTTTAGTGAAACCAAAAACATTAGGATCTAATTGATGATATCTTTCCAACGAATCTGACCAATCAAAATTTGATAGAAGGAATCAAAAGATATGTCCAGTTGAAAATTCTGAATAATCGCTATGGAATTCAGGCCCTTAAAAATGGACATTTTGCAAATGACCTCGGATTTCGACGAAACCACTTTTGTTGGATCCGCAGTGTCAAGTTATTGTTAGGTTTCAAATTTCATAATTTTTCGAATCAATATGTGAGCGTGGCAAAAGAAATCACGTTTGACCAGTTTCCGTTGATTTTAATCGACTGGAAATTGGCCATTTTGCAAACGGTCTCAGAATTCGACGAAACTAGTTTTGTTAGGACCGTATCGTTAATACGAAGCTAGAAAATATTTTTCTGGAATTTTTCTAGTTAGTATGTGACCCCGGTAATTTGAAACGTGCATTTAAAATTCGATATAGTGATTTAAATGAAAATTCAAAAGGAAACTGATTGTAACGATCAAATTAGCTTGCGATACATATCCCATTGTGTTCGGAATGGGGGTAAAACGCTATGGACGACAAGCGGTGGGCCTCGTTTCGAGGTTGTATGTAAAAGTCAACCTTTTTGTAAAAATTTAATAATTAAATAATAAAAAAAAAATATAATTTCCCTCCCCCCTTTATCTTCGTTCTGCCCCCCCCCCCCCGATTCATTTACCAGAAGAGAAAAAAAAAAGAAAACCTAAATTAGATCGAGCGCCTCCCTCCAGACATCGCCGCCCCCCTCCTCGAGACATCGCCGACGAAGATATCATCGCCGACGCCCCCCCCCCTCGAAACCGACGAAGACCCCGAAGCAACCCCGCCCTCACCTCGAAGTCGCGACGCAATCGAAGCAGCACCCCGCCTCGTCTCGAAGTCGCCGACGAAGACCATCGAGCAGCCCTCGAACCCAGCCGCCGACGCTCCTTCTTCTTCCCTCCCTTTTCGAAATCTGCGGTGAGTGATTAGATTTCATTTTTATTTTTATTTTTGTTTTGCTGATTTCTGAATGTTAAAGAAATTATAAACTGATTTAAAAGAAATTACAAACTGATTTTTAGGATTTTAAAAACTGAATTTTTAAGAATTTTAAACTGATTTTTTTTTTTTTTGGGATTTTAAAAACTGAAACTGTTTTAAAAATAAAAACTGAAACTGTTTTAAAAATAAAGAAATTATAAACTGATTTAAAAGAAATTGCAAACTGATTTTTAGGATTTTAAAAACTGAATTTTTAAGAATTTTAAACTGATTTTTTTTTTTGGGATTTTAAAAACTGAAACTGTTTTAAAAATAAAAACTGAAACTGTTTTAAAAATAAAAACTGAAACTGTTTTAAAAATAAAGAAATAAAACTGATTTGTAAATAAAGAAATAAAACTGATTTGTTTTTAAAGAAAAAAAACTGATTTGTTTTAAAGAAATAAACTGATTTTTTTTTTAAAAAATGGTTTAAATATTAAATAGGAAAGGTTTAAACTTTAAAGAGAAAAAGGATTTGAACTTTAAGAAGTAAAAATCAGATTTTTAGATATTGAAAGTCGAAGTCAAAATTCGATTTTTATATATTGAATAACATCGTAAAAATTCGATTTTTACATATGTAGAGGATACGGGCGAAAGCGACAAAAGGCGAAGATTTCTATAAGTGAAGTGTCGTGCAGTTGGATAGCTATTGGTGAGATTTCTGATTAAAAAAATATATTATATATGTGTGTTGAAAATGAAAGTGAATTGCTATATATAAATATCTATATATATATATATATACGCCCCTCGTCCACAAACCATGGACGATATTTATTGGTTGAAATTGTTGTGAAAATTGATTGATAACGAATGATGGTTTGGGATTGTTTGTGATTGATATTGGTTGTTTGTGGTTAAAAAAATACCCATTTGTGGTTGTGAAATATTTGGTTGAAACCACATAGGATTAGTTTGTGGAAATGAAATAAATATATACATGCCGCCTGCGTGCGAACTAGATGCATGATCCCCATTGTCAAAAACCGCGAGGTTTTAAGGTAGAGCGAGGAGCCGTACTAGGGACGGTGCCGGTGTAACTACCCTGTCGTTATGCTGCCGAAATTTTGAATAATATTCGTGTGTTTGAATTATTTTCATTTGCTTAAACTATATTTATTCATTGAATAGGAAACATTCATGTGTTGAATTGATATTCATTCGTTGTTTAGAAATTCATGTGTTGAATGGTATTCATATTTTGAAATAAATTGTTCGATAATAAAAATCACATTTTTATCTATATATAGAAACTATAGAAAACATTCATGTGTTGAATTGATATTCATTCGTTGTTTAGAAATTCATGTATTGAATGGTATTCATATTTTGAAATAAATTGTTCGATAATAAAAATCACATTTTTATCTATATATAGAAACTATAGAAAACATTCATGTGTTGAATTGATATTCATTCGTTGTTTAGAAATTCATGTGTTGAATGGTATTCATATTTTGAAATAAATTGTTTGATAATAAAAATCACCTTTTATCGACTATATGAACTATATAGAAAAGTAGTGTTTTGAAATGAATCGTTTTACAATAAAAATCACATTTTTATTGTATGCATAAATCGTTAAAATGTGAAGTGTTAAAAATAGCCACTTGTTCAAAATAAACATATATGAGTTGAAATATTCATTAATTAGCTAATGAAATGATTTGCACCTATTTATGTAACATTAGAATGAATGGAGTTTTTAAACCAAATAGAAATCAAATATGAAGTCGAATAGAAATTGATAAATGATAAGAACTGTATATATATGTACATGCAATATTCATTGAACAGGTTATAGCAAAGGGGCTAGAGAAGAGGAATAAAATTTTGTGCCCGACAAATAGGTACACATTTACTGATTTGTTTGGGTGATGATTTTGAGCCTGTTGGCTAGCCGCTTGGCTTTTTCTTTTTCTTTTTGAGATTAGAAGGACCGGGACGCTATTTGCGATTTCCCGATGCTCCCGGTGCAGGGGAGGTTATGGCGAAATTTTTCCAAAATTTAAGGTGTTAGAAAATTTTTTTGAAGTGAAAACGATATGGAAATCATTGAATGAACTATATTTATATAAATATATAAATATAAATAAAAATTAAAACGAAACGAAGCCGTGTAGTTCGTATTTTGAAATCGTGATTTCAAACGACTAGTGCGGGAAATCCGACCATTGGATTTTCCCGAAATCTCAACCGTCGGGTTCGCCTTGGAAATATCTTTCCAACGGCACCAACCTTGTAAAAATCCAACGGTTGGATTGTCTGGAATGTTTAATTCAAATCTGAAGAAAAACAGCGCCAGAAACGATTATATTTATTTATATATATAAATATAATTATATTTAATCGAATAACGACGCTGCAGTTCGTATTTTGAAATCGAAATTTCAAACGATTGTACCGGGAGATCCGACCGTCGGATTTTCCCGAAACTAGAACCGTTGGGTTCATTTTGAAAAGACCTTTCTAATGATGTAAATTTTGTGAAGATCCAACGGTTAGATTTTCAGATATGTGTAAATCAAATCTGAAGAAAAACAGCGCCACGGCCGCCTTATGGCCCGAAGCGTCGTTTTGAATAAAATGGCTATTTTAAAATAAATAAAAATAGCGATAAATCGTTATAAAATATTGGAAACGATATGGAATGGAAATAAACTGAATTTGCTTGATTTGTGTGGCTTTTGATGGTTGAATGTGTTTGGTGTGAAAATTACATTAAAGAACACAATTGGTGTTGTCGAATAATTTAACCATTGAAATAAATCGATTTGAAATTCTAAATATACGTGAATTATTTGGAAAGGCCGAGTTAATTCTCATTTCGAATAATCGACCGACGATTGAAAGTCGAAGATGAAGACGGTGGTCGAAGACCGGAGATCTTCACCTCGTTTGGATGGTAAACGAGGTCCTGATTGGGAGGCATCCTGAAATATGGATAATGAGTGGTGATCGTCCAGACGTACGTGGTGATCGATGGGTTTGCGAGGTATTTAGTACCTCCGGTTTCGTTCAGACCCAGAACGGACTTGAAAATGGACTGTGTGTCTGACATTGGTTTTTATTCTGTGTTGATTGATTTCTGTTAAATATACATCTGTTTGGCGGCGGAGAATTTATTCTTTTGCTTAACGCCCTTCTCTGAGACGCACGAGCTCAGAGGTTGTATATCGATGGACATCAGTCGCATGGCATGAATGGCCTGTGTGGCATGCTAAGATGCAGTGATCAGGGCTTCTGTTGAAAAGCAAAGTCTTGTGGTGATGATCAAAGCACCGCCTGTGTGGCGTAGCTTTGTGTATAACGTGAATTCGCGAGCCTCACACCCCGGTATGAACCTAAAACGGGAGAAGGACCTCAGGGAGGGCCTGCGTTTCTTTCTAGCTAGGGTGGTGTCAGTGACCTACCAGCCCTGACATTTATATACTTTTCACCTATGTGGTTGTTGCTGTTGCGAGGCGCCTCGGTTTGATCGGACGATCCGGGTCCGATGGAGTCATTCTTTGGCTCGTTTACGCCCCAAAGGGCGGAGAAACGTAGTGTTCAGGCATAATAATCCACATCGGTGGACCGGCCCTGACGATCTAAAGGGTTGATGCGTTCTGATCCTGAGACATGGGCTAGATTGTCTCGAATTCGGTAAGGACTATCTTTTGCCTTGGTTCATGACGGAAATCCAATTTCCAAATACGACATCGTGCGGTTTTGATTGTATACCTATATATGGCGACATAGTGGTATGGGGCATTAATGCCGTCTATGATTGATAGTTATGATTTGAAATTGTTTTTCAAAACATATAAACACTAGCAATAATATCAAATTCCTTTGTTTTGTTCGTATCAAGCATATTTTGGCTGTTATAAGGTAAAAACTCTATCCTCTGGTTTGTGTTGCATTGTGTGATGGGAACTGAGTCTTATAACGGCTTCATTTTTATAAAAAGCATAGCGATGTTTAAAAGAAAGATTTGTCGTAAAGCACTGGCAATCCAATGGAGTAAACCCGTTCCACGAAAGTGGCGTGGTCCTGTGATTAGCCAATTATATATGTGTTGAGTAGATTTCTCATACCAGTCCCATGACTGACTCGTAGTTTGTTTCACTCTCAAACTCGGGTGCCCCTTTTTCTACACGGGCAGCCTTGTATTCAGGTTTAGCTGGTTCTTTCTGGATAGCTGGAGCTGAAGATGGATTCTATCATTTATTTCTTTTTATGCTGTTCAGCTCCTATTGTACATATTTTGTTTATTTCCGCTGTAGACATTTATGTATAGCTGAACTGTATTTGTACTAAGTAAGATCCTGTATACTGTGTAACTCTGATGATTACTTTTATCCAGTATATTTTGTTGTTCATTCTGGTGTATTTATTTAATTCTGTTCTGCTATTATATGTTTCTGTGTTATATTCCAAAAGATAACCTTGTTTCCGTGAGAACGGGAAATCGGGTCGTCTCAAAAAGCTAGGATTCTAGAAAGGTATAAAAGTTGGATTTTTCTTTATTTGAATGGCGAATAAAAATTCGATTTTTATTTATTTGAATAGCGTAGAAAAATTTGATTTTTATACATATGAATTCGCTATAAAGGTTCGATTTTTATATATATGAATTCGCTATGAAAATATGATTTGTAATGATTTCAATGTAGAAGAAGACATGAATTTTAGTGGTATAAACATGTGAATCTTTTACAAAGAAAAGATATGATCTTTTACGAAGAAAAGATATGATTTTTGACAAAGAAAAGAAATGATTTTTAACCATATAAAGTTTAGAAATTTTACATAAAGAAAGATTTGACTTTGTTCATTAAAAAGGTTTGATTTTTAACAGAAGAAAATTAGATTTTTTTTCATTGTAGAAAAATATAATCTACATATATGAAGTAGCGATAAAAATACGATTTTTACATACATAAAGAAGCGATATATAAATATAATATTTAAAATATATGAAGTGAAATAAAATATGAACGTTATTTTTATCGTGAGGTAGAGAAAAAATAAAAATATAATTTTTATATATGTAGTGAATACGGGCGACGAAAGTGACGAAGGGCAAGCAAGATGAAGATTTCCTACATATGAAGAGTCGTGGAGTTTGGTTTAGCTTTGGGTGAGAACTCCTCACCTTTTATTTAATTTTCTAGTTAAAATATATACTAGGATGCAGACGGTGTTTAGTAGCACCCGACACCCGTCGTCCACAGACCATGGACGGCTTGTATGCTTGTTTGTTTGATTTTGATGTGTAGTTGATTGTGTGATGTGATGTGAAATGAAATAAAATATTTATATAGTTAAAATATTATATAGTTGAAAATAGAATTTTTAACGTGTAATTGAAATGAAATAAATATAAACAAATCGGACGATTTGTTTATATACACATATTTGACTGATACTGACTAAGACGATAAATTTTACACATCGCCCAACTGCACAAATAAAATCTGTGTTTGATTGTTTGAAAACCCCACACAGGTATTAGGGTGATATATGACATACACTAATCCCAATAGTTTGTTGTATGTCGATCGATTGATTGACAGACTGTTATAAGCGTTAAATATTTATATTTGATGCTTATGTAGTGTAGAACGCACTTTGGATGATGGGTGATGATTTATCGTTGCTGTTATATACGTGTGGTAGAAAATCCATATAATTAACATTATATGGTAATTGATTGGGCCTCATTCCATATTTGAAATAGAAATATTTGAAAAAGAAACATTTGAAAAAGAAATATTTGAAAATAGAAATATATGAAGCCGTGTTGATTAGATTGACGACATTTTGACGTGAATGATATTTATATCGATTTTATTCATTTTACAATGAATATCGAAAGTGATTTCAAAATCTGATATTTTGAAAAGAATTGAAATTCGAACTGAAATTGAATAGAAAGGAATTCGATTTGAAATTGAATTGAATTGAAAACGAACTGAAATTGAAATAAAAATCGATTTGAATTGTAATCAATTTGAAATGAATTTAAATCGAATTTATAAGGAAAAATTCAATTTTGATTTGAATTTGAAAAGAAGTTGAAATCGTTTTGAAACGAATTTAAAAGGATTTATAAAATACGTTTTAAAAGGAAATCGACGAAGTATATATTATATATATTATATATATAATATAATGGCCTGAATAGAACGCGCCGCACTGCGGTAGTTCGTGAATTTCGACCATTGACTTCGAATGGATATTGCGGGAGATCCGACCGTCGGATTCTCCTAAAACCGGAACCGTTGGGTTCGTATCGAAAAGAGCTTTCTAATGAATATTAGAAATTAGAAATCTAACGTCTGGATTTGGAATTATGTCCAAATCAAATTTGGAAAAAGGTCGCTGTAAGTGCAATTCGATGGCCGTTGATGGAAATCGACTGTACGGGCCTTGATAAAATTATTAAAAATAGTAAAAATTTGTGTAAAATCATATGAAATGGTTTGGGAAGAATTGGGATGAAAAACTCCATATTTGAAAAGATAAAAATAGATTTTTATCGAAATGAACTAGTTTTGAACTAGAATTATAGTTCTATTTATTTTTAAATAAATAAATTGAATTTGAAAAGGGTTTTAAAAGTAACCAGAATTTCCAATAATTGAATTGGAATGGATTTGAATCGAAATTGTCTTCCGAATATTTCGATGTTGGATTTTGTGATGATGCAGATATTGTTATGGAAATTTGAAAGATATATAGATATCGTTATTTCCAATACGATATTTGTTAGTCGTAGAATTTGATATTGAATATAAGCCGATATATTTTCTATTCAGAGCCTTGTATTTAATATCAAATGTATTTGGGTTTGTCGTGAATGGTGTCTTCATTAACACTGTTCTTAAACCCAGTTGAGAAAATGATTAAATCTTTTATTTAGATTTAATGAAGTGTACCGATTAAATAATATTTAATTGGAATTGAATTGGTATTGATTTTTGGGTTTATCGTGAGCAGTGTTTTAAATAACACTTGTTCTTTAACCCGATAATTAATGGAATGTGATTTTGGGTTGTCGTGAACGGTATCTTCAATAATACTGTTCTTAGTCCCAAAGGATTTAAGAAAATCAGAAACTAACTGGAGATTAGTTAAGTTGAATGGTTTCTGGGGTATTGATCTTATGTTGGTTTCGGCCTTCGGGGTTAATACTTAGGGAATTGCTCACTTGCTAATTTACAATTAGGGACTGATTGAAATATGATGTGATTTTGGGTTTATCGTGAACCGTGTTTTAAAGGGAACAGATTATTTAACCCAGTCAAAGATTAAAACTAAGTGGAGTTTTAATGAATCTTTAATTAGATTGAAATGATCGAGAATGGAGTATCACCAGTTTTGCTCTAGGCGATAGTTAAATCTTTAATTAGATTTGAATGTGAAAGGGTAATTGAATTTACCGAAAACACCGTGGTGTTAGATATGAAGTATGACCAGTTTTACTTCATGGTATTAATAGGTTTGGGTTGGGAAATTAAAACAAATGATTACTCCGGTATGGTTCGCTAATCCTGACTAGTTTGAATTGATATTCAAAAGAAGATTAAAGAATAAATTTAAAAGAATTTATCTTTGATAAAATTACTGGGAGCCTTTCCCTAAGAATGTGAAATTTAGAAACTAACTATAGGTTAGCTAAGCAGAACGGTTTCCTGGGTATTGATCTGATGTTGGTTTCGGCCTTCGGGGTTAATATTTAGGGAATTATTCTCTTGTTAATTTACAGTTAGCGACTGATGAATTGGAATGAGGCGTATGTTGTGTTTGTGTAACACTTGTTTATTATATACGCGAGTTATTCGGAAAGACCGGGTTTATCCCATTCTGAATAACTGATTCGACGTGGTGTCGAAGATGAAGACGGTGGTTGAAGACCGGAGGTTTTCATGTCGTTTGGATAATTACTGATGATCTTGATTGGGCCGTACACCCAAGAGGAGGGAATCAGTTAGTGGTCGTCCAGTCGTACTTGGAGATCGATGGATATGCGGGGTACTAGGTGCCTCCGGTTTCGTTCAGATCCAGAACGGACTTGTAAATGGACTGTGTGTCTGACATCTGATTTCATTCTATGTGACTGATATCGGTTGCATAGAGTGGTTTGCCTGTGTGGCATGCTAAGATGCAAATGATCAAGGCTTTTGTTGAAAAGCAAAGTCTTGTGGTTGATGATCAAAGCACGATCTTTCTGGCGTAGCTTTATGTAGCGTTTATTCGCGAGCCTTACCCCCCGGTTGTGAACCAGAAACGGGAGAGGACATCAGGGAGGGCATGCGTTTCCTTCTAGCTAGAAGTGGCGTCAGTGGTTTTACACGCCCTGACGAGTTTGACTTATGTGGTTGTTGCTGTTGCGAGGCGCCTCGGTTATATCGGTTTCGGTCGATGCATTCTGGTCGGCAGACGGACCAGACTTACGCCCCAAAGGGCGGGGAAATGCAGTGTTCAGGAATTTTAATCCACATCGGTGGACCGGCCCTGACGATCCGAGGGTCACTCGAGCTCTGATCCTGAGACATGGGTTAGATTGTCTCGAATCGGTAGAGGACTATCTTTTGCCTCGGTTCACAGACGGAAATCCAATTTCCAAATATATGAATTTGCAGTTTTGATTGTAGAACCTAGAATGGTGACATAGTGGGATAGGGCGCTTATGCCGTCTATGATCGATACTTATGATGTGAAATTGTTTTATACACTATGCACTTATAATAGTATCAAATGATTTGTTTTAAACGTATCAAGCATTCTTCGCTATTATAAGGTTAAAACCCTATCCTCCGGCTTGCGTTGCATTGTGTGATGGGAATTGGGTCTTATAATAGCTTCATTGTTCTTTATTTAGCATTGCACTGGTATTCTTGGGAGGAAACCCGTTCCGTGTTATACGGCGTGGTCCCTTGATTTACCTAACTTTAAAAATAAAGATTAATAACTGTTTTAGTTCTCACACCAGTCCCATGACTGACCTGGAGTTTATTGTTTTAACCTAAACTCTGGGTGCCCTTATTTTGTCACGGGCAGCTAGTTGTTTTGGTTTTGCAGATTTATATTCACAGGATCTTGGTTTACAGCTGGAACGATATCCGGAAAGCTTTGTATCCGTATATCTCCTTCAGTTGTATTTTGTATTATTTTCCGCTGCTATGTATTGTATTGTAATCTCTGATATTTACCGAATGTATTTTATTCATTTATACTCTATATATTCTTGTATCTGATGGAATTGTTGTAATTAACAATGAAATGTTCTTCCGTCTGCGTTCTGATTTGTCTTGTCCTCGACTCAATCCGCGATTTCCCGTAAAGGGGATTTCGGGTCGTTTCATTGAACGTATAATTATATTATAATTATTATCGAGCTCAAAATGGCGCAGCAGTTCGTAATTTGGCGATTCGAACTTTAAACGAATATACAAAATCTTTTTTAAGTCGAATTTCTGTGAAACAAGAAACGTTCGGAGCCGGTGAAGTATATTTTTCTAATGGAAGAGAAAAACCGAGATTTCATCGTATAGATTGTGAGCTATGTCCAAATCAAATTTTAAAATAGCTGCTATGGAATTCATTTATAATTTATAAGGATTTAATTATATAATAAAAGGATTTAAATATAAATTGAATATCGATTTTATTCGAATTTCTGAAATATCAATTTATATATCCACATATAATTATTGTAGAGCCAAATGATATTCTATTGTGAATATATACAATAATATTTATTTATAAATATTTAATTAAATTATTTTTAAATATATTTATATTTAAAGGGGTTTATTTAGAGCTTTAAAAATAGCCATTTTTGCAAACGACCTCCGTTTTCGACAAAACTAATTTTGTTGGATCCGGAATATTAAATTATGGTTAGATTTCAATTTTCGTGATTTTTGGAGTTAGTATGTGGTCGTACGGGATTTTAATATGAAAAACAATAGATAATTTGACTTTAAAAATACGCTGTGTGATCAAACAGACTCGGAATTTGACGAAACAAGTTTCGTTGGGTCCGTAATGTCGAACTATAGTTGGATGTCCATTTTCGTCGAATTTGGATATATTATGTGATTATAGGAATTTTTAAACAATAAACGGAGATAACGATTGGTTATAAATGAATATAAAAATCGATTAAAATAATATTTTCCTATATCTATATGTATACCTATCTCTAACCCTGGTTTACAATTCTCCTTGGCCAATGAAAAAAAACCTCCGCTTTGTTTCAGCCAATGTCAAAGTGTTCGATCCTTTGGAAAATCGAAATAAAATCCAATAAAATCCCTTAATTCTCAAAACATCTTTCTTTGGATTTGTATTGAGATGGGCTTCAATTCTATACCCAATTTATAGGGTGCGATGACCATTCTACAGTTCGGAAAAATATATTGTGGTACTAGGGTTTCGAATCAGCGTTGTATTAGGTGGAGTTGGTTGGAGAGATGGTCTGCGCAGTGCTTAAAGGGGCGAGAAGTTTCTATTGGAAGGATTTGGGAGGATCCGGTGCCGAAGTATGTCACGACCTCCCTGTTTTGGCCATTCGAAGCTGGGCGACGTGATGGTCTGAGTAGATGCGAGTTGAACGTTTTTGGTATAAGGATGGAGTGTTTTGGATGAGGAGGATTTTGGAATAGTTTGTTTGATTCTTTGTTGAGTATTGGGGGTGGTGAATTTGGAGAGCGTGGCCATGGTTGCTGGAGTAGTGTTCTTTGAGCGCAGGGGGAAGGGGGGATCGAGTGACTGTGTGTTATTATGGAAGTAAGTATTTTTGATGGGGACTATCATAGTGATTTTTGTTTAATTTTCAATGAAGTAGAGACAGAAATATTTAAGTGAAGAAGTTCACTGGAAATCGAAGTGGTGGTTGGCAGAAATGTATTCAATGGTAGTGGAAATGTATGGCAGCGGCAAGAAGGAGAGGACGGAATGTATTACCAGGAAGGAGGAGGAGCTGTGTACGGGTGAAATAGAATTCTGGAGGAGGAAGAATCGAACGCGAGGATTTAGAAATATTTGGGTAATTAATTTGGTGATTAATTATAAAATGTTGTTTAACACTTATATATATATATATAGTGCATTAGTGAGGGAAATTTTCAAAACTGTGTGAAGAGTGGACGTGAAGGAAGAAGATTGGTTGTTTGAAATAGTGTGGATGGCATGCAAGAAAGAAATACGTATATAAATGGGTGAAGTCGAAGTCGGGTGTTCGAAATTATCTGGAAGAATAAAATCTTGGGTATCACAATTTACATGGCAGAGGAATCGACCTGACTCATTTTGCCAAGAAGAATTGTGTTTATCAAGTGGCCAACCTTATATACGGGTATGTTAAGATAGGCCGAAGAGAAAAAGGGGTTAAGCCCAATTAAATAAATTAAGTTTATTTTAAATTTTTAATAGTACATTAACTCATATCTTTGTCATATGTTATCCGAATCTGACGAAACAAGAGGCGTTGGAACTGTCTCAACAAATATTACATCCTGGAACTGATTCGGAGTGAACTAGAGCTCGTTACAATTTATAGTGAAATAAATTGTCTGTCTGAATCAACCGACAATTATCGTTATTTAACGATGATCGTCCAATGTGAGTAAATCTCACTAAATCAATACAGTTTATATTTTATAAATATAATCTAGTATTGATAAATGATGATTGATTGCTGTGTGTTGATTGTTTGTTGAACTGTTAATTAATTGGCTGAAATTATAGATAGATATATATATATATGTAATAGTTAATTTTATATTGATTTTGTTTATCAGAATATTTCATATAGAAATGAAATTGATGTTAATTATATTGTTAAACATCTGTGAATGCAGGAAGACAGGTTGGAGGGATCCAATTGGACTCCTCAATATTATAGTATTGTTTGTTTTCATATATTGTGATATATGATGTGATATAAAATATGTGATTGATTATGAGGACACCGGTCATGTTATTTGGTATTTTAAATACCATATGAAATACTGGAATGTAAAAAGGAAAATTTCAAAATGAATATTGAAAATGAAATATTTATATATAAAATGAATAGGATTATATAAAAGGATTTACATAAAATGAATAGGATTATATAAAAGGATTTATATAAAATGAATAGGATTATATAAAAGGATTTATATAAAATAAATAAAATTATATAAAAGGATTTATACAAAATGAATAGAATTATATAAAAGGATTTATATAGAATGAATAGAATTATATAAAGGGATTTATATAAAGTAAATAGAACTATATGAAAGGATTTATATAGAATAAATAGAATTATAAATGATATTTAAGTGTTAGAAATAAAAAGGAGATTTGTATGAAATAAAAAGGAGAATTGTATGAATAATTCTACAAATAAAAATATAAATAGAATTTGAGTTTGAGATATTATTTTTAAAATATGGAATCAGACTGTTTTGATTATATAAAGAAATATTATTCGCATTCTATGTGAAAAATTGTAACTACCCGGAAAATCAGAACCAATTTTAAATTTTTATTTTGGAAATTTTAATGAATTTTGAATATTGAAAATGATTTATTTTAAATAATAACGACTAGAAATTTATTTTGAATAGAATTAGAATGTATAAATTTATTTAAATCGAAGTTCGAATATAAATATTTATTTTAATTATAAAAGGAAATGGAAATGGAGCGGTAGTTTGAAAATTCAATTTCAAATTTCAAATGAATATACAGGATTCAAAATAAATTGGATTTTAGTAAAATCAGAAATATTTGAATATATTTGAAAATATCTTTCCAACGAATCTGAAAAATCCAGATTTCATAGCGGGAATAAAAAGTTATGCCCAGTTGAAAATTCAGAATAGTTTCTATGGAAATATAGCCCTTAAAAATGAAAATTTTGCAAATGACTCCGTTTCCGACGAGACCACTTTTGTTGGATCCGGAATGTCAAATTATTGCTGGATTCCAATTTTCAAATGTGACCGTGGCGGATTTAAATGCGTTTGGTCATTTCAGTTAGAATTTAATCGACTGGGAATTGACCGTTTTTAAAACGGCCTCCAAATTCGATGAAATTAGTTTTGTTAGGACCGTATCATCAAAACATAGCCAGATTTATTTTTCTAGGAATTTTTGAGTCCGTATGTGGCCCCGGTAAATTAAAATGTGCATCAAATAAAATGTATATTGATTTATATTTCAATTTTGACGAAAACTGATTGTAACAACCGAATTGGGTTACGAAACATATCCCATTATGTTCGGAATGAGGGCAATTAGCTGGGGCGACAGTCGTTGGGTTCGATTCGGAGTTCAAAAGAAAAAGTTACTTTCTGGATTTAAAATAAGTTAAATAAATATATTATTATAATTAGTCAAAGCCTATTTCTCTCCCCCTTCTCAGTCAAAGCCGCTACTTCAAAATTAAAAAAAGAAAAGAAAAAACGACGATCTCTCGTCAACCCTACCTCGTTTGACGCCGCCGCCTAGGTTCCCCCATCGCGGTCGTTGCCGCGCCCACCCCCCGCCTCCTTCCACGTCCCCTCCTCCAGCTGTCCGCGAACCCCCTACAGTAGCAAACCCAAAAAAATTGCTCCACCCAAATCGAATCACCACGACTCCGTCGCTCCACCCAGGATGACCACCGCCACCGATGATCCAGACGCCGCCATTCCCATTCCCCCCTTTCCACCTATAAGTTCTATTATGATTTTAATTTAAAGTAATTAGGTTTAGCAACTTAAAAATCAGTTTTTTTATATGTAGGAGCATGATAAAAATTGGATGTTGATAAATATTATAGCAAAATTTAAAACACGATTTTCATGAATATATAGACACGATTTTTGTATAGAGAAAAGATGTGATTTTTATAGCGCAAAGATGAGATTTTTATAGCGCAGTGATGAGATTTTTTATAGCGAAAAGTTTAGATTTTTAAACCAGAAAAGTTTAGATTTTTAAGCAAGAAAGATTTGATTTTTAATTTGAAAATGATTAGGTTTTTGAAAATAAAAAGATTAGATTTTTGAATATAAAAAGAAACGATTTTTGAAAATATATAGAAGCAATTTTTAAAAATATAAAGATGTGATTTTTATCTACCTAGCGTTGACAAAAGAATGAGATATTTTTTATAAAAACGATATAAAAATATGATTTTTATATTAAAGTGAACAAATAAAAATGTGATTTTTAAAATATAAATACTTTGATTAAAAATATAATATTAATGTACAAACATCATATTAAAAATGTAATTTTTACTATGAATAGCATGGAAATGTTTGAGTTGGAATTTCGGGCAAATCCGAATGGTTCAGAAATAAGGTGTGGAGGAGAGGATCACAAAGGTGAGAACTCCTCACTATAATTTCTTTATATGGTTATTTATTTTATAACTGCATATATGAACTGCTCCCCGTCGTCCACAGACCATGGACGACTTGTTTGATTGTATTGTGTTGTGATATTGATTGTGATTGTGAGGTGGAATGAAAAATAAAATATTCATGTGTTGAAATAAATATTTTATCGTTAAAAATATAATTTTTAACATGTATATGAATAAAATTAATACTCATTTACAAATCGGACGATTTGTTTATGTACACCCATTTGATTGACATTGATTGTGACGATATATTTTACACATTGCCCAACTGCACAAATAATATTCAGTATTTGTTGGTTGGAAAACCACACGGGCATTGGGATGATATTTAAATACACTAATCCCAATCGTTTAGTTGTATGTCAATCGATTGGTTGACACACTATTGTAAGCGTTGATTATTCATATTTAACGCTTATGCAGTTGTGTAATGCACTCTGGATGGTGGTTGATTGTTTATCATTGTTGTTCCATACATGTGTTGTATAAAATCCATATAAAAAACATTATATGGTAATTGATTTTGTCTGATTCCAAATCAGAGAGAATGAATATTTTAAAATACCGAATATTTTAAAATAATATTCAGTAATGGATCAAAATATGATTTTGATGTCCGATTTGGGATGAACACGAAAATGTTTAAATATATGAAGTCGTGTTCATCAGATTAACGCTATTTTGACGTCAACGATATTTATATCGATTTTATTCATTTTTTAATGAATATTGAAAAGGAAGTGATTTCAAAATCTAATGTTTTGATAATACTATCATTTATATATCGATGGTATGGAATATTCAATATTGATTTGAAATTGAATAAGAAGTTGAAATATTTTTGAAAATGAATTTAAAATGATTTGTAAAATACGTTTCAAAAGGAAATCGATGAAATATATATAATATATATATATTATATATTTAATGGCCTGAATAGAATGCGCCGCGCCGTGGCAGTTCACGAATTTCGACCGTTGACTTTGAATTGACATTACGGGAGATCCAACCATCGGATTCTCCTAAAACCTAAACTGTTAGGTTCGTATCGAAAAGAGCTTTCAAACGAATACGAGAGATTTGAAATCTAATGGTTGGATTTGGAATTATGTCCAAATCAAATTTGGAAAAGGTCGTTGTAAGTGCAGTTCGATGACCATTTATGGAAATCGACTGTACGGGTCTTGATAAAATTATTAAAAATATCAATAATTTTTGTAAAATCATGATAAATGATTTGGAAAGAATTGGGATGAAAAATTCCATATTTGAAAAGATAAATATATATATTTTAATCCAATATTTTTAAATAAATAAATTGGATTTGAAATGGTTTTAAAAATAATCAGAATTTCCAATATATGAATTGGAATGGATTTGAATCGAAATTATCTTCGGAATATTTCAATATTGGATTCCGTGATTATACGGATATTGATATGGGAATTTGGAAGATAAATATATATACATATATATATATATATATCGTTATTCCCAATACAATATTTGTTGATTTCAGGATTTGATATTGAATATAAGTCGATATAATTTCTATTCAGAGCCTTGTATTTAATATTGAATTGGATTTTGGGTTTGTCGTGAATGTGTTTTAAATGACACTGTTCTTAAACCTAGTATGAAAGGAATAAATCTTTTAATTAAGATTTAAAGAAGAATTACCAATTAGTTAACATTTAATTGGAATTGAAAATGAAATGTGAATTGGGTTTATTGTTAACTGTGTTTTTAACGACATTCGTCCTTTAACCCAATCTATAGTGAAATGCAATTTAGAATATATAAATCTTTTATTTAGATTTAATAAAATTTTTCTAAAGTAAAGATTCCAATTAATTAATATTTAATTGGAATGGGATGCAATTCGATTTGATAATAATCGAAATGATCTTCTATGGAGGAAGACCTATTATATATATGGAATTTAAAAGGCTTTGTCGGTATTATATTTATATTACTAATCGGATACAGAAATTGATATCGATTATATATTGATCTGTTTTCCGTGAAGATTCCATAATTAATGGAATGTGATTTGGGTTTATCATGAACTGTGTTTTAAATGACATTAGTTCTTTAACCCATTTAAAGATATGATTACATGTCTGTCATTGTATTTCGAACTGTATGGTTGATATCTACTAAATATATATCTGTTTGGTGGTGGGGAATCTATTCTCTTGCTTAACACCCTTCTCTAAGACATACGAGCTTAGAGGTAATATATCGGCAGAAATCAATAGTGCGGCGTAGATTGTCGATGCAACATATTTGTGTTTCCAAAGTTAAATAGTCATTAATATTGAATTTTGGAAAGATTAAAACCAAGTGGTGTTTTAATGAATCTTTAATTCGATTGAAATGTGAATTGATAATTTAAATTATCAAATTTGGGAAATGATCGAGAATGGAGTATCACCAGTTTTGATCCTAGCGATAGTTAAATCTTTAATTAGATTTCAATGGAAAATGGTAATTAAATTTACCGATAACACTATGGTGTTAGTATGGAGTAATACCAGTTTTGCTCCATGGGATGAATAGGTTGGGATTGGGAAATTAAATAATTGATTACTTCGGTTAGGTAGGTTAATCCCGGCTAGTTTGGAAAACCTTAATATGGTCTGAATGATATCCAAAGGAAGATTAAAGAATAAATTTAAAGAATTTATCTTCAATAAAATTAATGGGAACCTTTCCCAAAGGATATGAATATTTCAATAAAAGAATATTTCAGAATTGGAATGAGGCGTATGTTGTGTTTTTATAACACTTGTTTATTATTATATGCGAGTTATTCGGAAAGGCTGGGTTTATACCCGTTCTGAATAACTGATTCGACGATAAGTCAACGAAGAAGATAATGGTTGAAGACCAGAGGTCTTCACATCGTTTGGATGATTACTAATATCTTGATGGGGCTGTACACCCAAGATGAGGTAATAAGTGGTGATCATCTAAACGTACTTGGAGATCGACCGGATATGCGAGGACCTCTCTCCTGTATTGGACATATGAGGCGAGGAATAAGGTGCCTCCGGTTTCGTTCAGACCCAGAACAAACTTGTAAATGGATGTGTGTCTGACATTGGATTTTATTCTGTGTTGATTGATTTCTATTAAATATATATATGTTTGGCGGCAGAGAATTTATTCTCTTGCTTAACGCCATTCTCTAAGACGTACGAGCTCAGAGGTTATGTATCAATAGACATCATTCGCAAGGCGTGAATTTCCTGTGTGGCTTGCTGAGATGCAGATGATCAAGGCTTCTGTTGAAAAGCAGAGTCTTGTGGTTGATGATCAAATCACGGCTTTAAGCATAGCTTTATGTATAGCGTTAATTCGCGAGCTTCAAACCTCGGTATGAGTTAAAAAGGGATAAGGGACCCAAGGAGGACATGACGTTTCTTTCTAGCTATGGGAGGTGTCAGGGTTTTGCAAGCCTAGACATTTTTATATTTTTACCTATGTGGTTGTTGGATTGCGAGGCTCCTCGGATATATCAGCTACTGCGGGAGCCGAATACTAATCCTCAAACGTAAGGGAGGACCGACCTTGGAGGATCCAAGGGTCTACTGCATGAGATCCTAAGGCATTTGCTAGAGTGTCTCAAAGCCGGCGTGGAGTACATCCCTTGCCTCGAATCATGACGAAAATCCAATTTCCAATAAGTGACATTCAATTTTATTTGTAGAGCCTAGTATGGCGACATAGTGGGATGGGGCACTATGCCGTCTATGATTGATACATTTATATATGAAGTTGTTTTCATACACTTTACACTGTAACAGTATCAAAATGATTTGTTTTAAACGTACCAAGCATGTTTGGCTATTATAAGGTAAAACTCTATCCTTTGCCTTGCATTTCATTATGTGATGGGACCTGAGCCTTATAATAGCTTCATTTTTTATCCAAAACACATTGCGTTGTTTATTTTATGCACTAATATTATTGGGGGGGAACCCGTTCCATGTTATATGGCGTGGTCCCTTGATTTACTTTATTTTTACAGTAAAGATTTAATAACTGTTTTAGTTCTCACACCAGTCACATGACTGACCTGCAATTTATTGTTTTAACCTAAACTCTGGGTGCCCCTATTTTCCACTCGGGCAGCTAGTAGTTTTGGTTTTGCAGATTTATATTCATAGGATCCTGGTTTATAGCTGGAATGATATTCAGAAAGCTCTGTATCCGTGTATCTCTTTCAGTTGTGTTTTGTATTATTTTCCGCTGCATTGTAACTAGTAAATCTCTGATATTTTACAATGTATATTATTTGTTCATACTCTGTATATTCTTGTACTTTGATGTAAATTGTTGTAATAAGCAATGAAATGTTCTTCTGTTTGTGTTCTGATTTGTCGTGTTCTCAACTCAATCCAGCCTTTCCTTCACGGGGAAGTTTGGGTCGTTTCAGCTGGTATCAGAGCTTTGGTATATAGAGCTCGAGAACAAGACATTTTAGAATCAAACGAAAGAATTCATCAGAGATTGGATTAGTAATATCCAATAAGAATGTCTCGTTAGAGATGGGATTAGTAGTATCCTAGAATAAGCCAAAAGAGTGTTATTTTCAAAATAAAAGTAAAAACAGATTTTGTTTTGAAAATTTAAATCTTATAATACGTATTTGATTATTTATTTTATATTGAATTTGGACAATCAAGTATATAAAGATTTTGCATATATGCCTTGCAAACGTATATTCGAAGTTTTAATATATTGGATAAATATAGAAGCATACTCTAGTCGCCCGGGGGTAATTCTGATGATGATGCATCGTCATCAGTATTTGTGTTCGAGTTTCGAAAGTGGGATTTCTATATATTTCCAATTGACTGGTGTGAGAACCAAAACAAGATAGGGTCTATTGTTGTGACTTGGCATCAAAAATGGATTTTTATATATAAAAAATTATGGATTTGAAACGATAATCAACTAATTGATTGGTGGTTCTGTTGTTTGATTAATTAAAATTTTGAACCATTAAGCCAAATTGAATCAAATATTGAACTGAGTTGGAAAGTGTTTAGAAGTGCATACATGTATATATACACATTATTGACCAGGTTATGGATAAACTGCTAAGAAGAGAAATAAAATTTTATACCCGACTAATAGGTACGTGTTTACTAATTTTCTTTTTCTTTTGAAGAATTTATGAGCTTAAGGCTGGCCGCTTGGCAATTTTCTTTTTCTTTTAAAGGTTTATGAGCCTAAGGCTGGATTGGCAATTTTTTTTCTTTTAAAGGTTTATGAGGCTAAGGCTGGCCACTTGGCAATTTTCTTTTTCTTTTAAAGAGCTCATGAGGCTAAGGCTGGCCGCTTGGCAATTTTCTTTTACTTTTAAAGAGTTTATGAGCCTAAGGTTGGCTGCATGGCATTCTCCTTTTTTTATTGATGAGGGCCCTGTGAGGCGAGTTGCGGTATTATATGTCTCCTCGTATAAAGGAGGTTATAGTGAAATTTTTCAAAAATTTAAGGTGTTAATCAAATTTTTGAAGAATTGGAAAATTCTTAAAAATTGAAGAGTTGAAGAATGAACGCCAGAGTGAAAGTTGAGTTGATTAGAAAAACAACTTTCAGCTCTGTTCCTTTTCGAGGACGGAAAGATTTTAAGTGGGGGATATTGTAACAACCCGGAAAATCAGAACCAATTTTAAATTTTTATTTTGGCAATTTTAATGAATTTTGAATATTTAAATGATTTATTTTAAATAATAACGACTAGAAATTTATATTGAATAGAATTAGAACGTATAAATTTATTTAAATCGAAGTTAGAATATAAATATTTATTTTAATTATAAAAGGAATTGGAAATGGCGTTGTAGTTTGAAAATTCGATTTCAAATTTCAAATGAATATACAGGATTCAAAATAAACCGGATTTTAGTAAAACTAGAAATATTTGAATCTATTTGAAAATATCTTTCCAACGAATATGAACAATCCAGATTTCATAGTGGGAATAAAAAGTTATGCCCAGTTGAAAATTCAAAATAGTCGCTATAGAAATATAGCCCTTAAAAGTGAAGATTTTGCAAACGACCTCCGTATTCGACGAGACAAATTCGTTGGATCCGGAATGTTAAATTATTGCTGGATTCCAATTTTCATAATTTTTGGAATCAATATGTGAGGGTGGCGGATTTAAATGCGTTTGGTTAATTCAATTTGAATTTAATCGACTGGAAAATGACCGTTTTTCAAAAGGCCTCCAAATTCGATGAAATTAGTTTTGTTAGGACTGTATCGTCAAAACATAGCCAGATTTATTTTTCTGGAATTTTTAGAGTTCATATGTGGCCCCGGTAAATTAAAATGTGCGTTCAGATTAAATATATATATATATATATTGATTCATATTTCAATTTTGACGGAAACTAGTTGTAACAGCTGAATTGGGTTACGAAACATATCCCATTGTGTTCGGAATGGGGGCACTTAGCTAGGGCAACAGTCGTTGGGTTCGATTCGGAGGTCGAAAGAAAAAGTTTCCTTTCGGATTTAAAATAAATTAAATAAATATATTATTATAATTAGTCAAAATCTTTTTCTCTCCCCCCTTACTTCTCAGTCAAACCCGTTACTTCGAAATTAAAAAAAAGGGAAAGAAAAAACGACGATCTCTCGTTAACCCTACCTCGTTCAACGCCGCCACCTAGGTTCCCCCTTCCCCCGGCCGCCGCGGTCGTTGCCGCGCCCACCCCCCCTCCTCCATCCACGTCCCCTCCTCCATCCGTCCGCGAACCCCCTACAGTCGCGAACCCAAAAAAATTGCTCCACCCAAATGGAAGCACCACGACTCCGTCGCTCCGCCCAGGCTGACCACCACCACCGATGATCTGGAGGCCGCCATTCCTATTCCCCCCTTTCCACCTGTAGGTTTTATTTTGATTTTAATTTAAAGTAATTAGGTTTAGGAATTCAAAAATTAGTTTTTTTTTATATGTAGGAGCACGATAAAAATTGGATGTTGATATATATTATAGCAAAATTTAAAACACGATTTTTATGAATATAAAGACACAATTTTTATGTAGAGAAAATATGAGATTTTTATAGCGCAAATATGAGATTTTTATAGAGCAAAGATGAGATTTTTTTATAGCAAAAAGTTTAGATTTTTAAGCAAGAAAGATTTGATTTTTAATTTGAAAAAGAATAGATTTTTGAAAATAAAAAGATTTGATTTTTGAATATATAAAGAAGCGATTTCTGAAAATATATAGAAGCGATTTTAAAAAATATAAAGATTTGATTTTCATCTACCTAGCATTGACAAAAGAATGAGATTTTTTTATATAATAACGATATAAAAATATGATATTTATATTGAAAGTGAACAAATAAAAATGTGATTTTTAAAATATAAATATCTTTGATTAAAAATATGATTTTTAATGTATAAACGTCATATTAAAAATGTGATTTTTAATATGAACAGCGTGGAAATGTCTCAGTTGGAATTTCGGGCAAATCCGAACCGTTCAGAAATAAGGAGTGGAGGAGTGGGTCCCAAAGGTGAGAACTCCTCACTATAATTTCTTTGTACAGTTATTTATTTTATAACTGCATATATGAACTATTCCCCGTCGTCCACAGACCATGGATGACTTGTTTGATTGTATTGTGTTGTGATATTGATTGTGATGTGGAATGAAAAATAAAATATTCATGTGTTGAAATAAATATTTTATCGTTAAAAATATAATTTTTAACGTGTATATGAATAAAATAAATACTCATTTACAAATCGAGCGATTTGTTTGTATACACCCATTTGATTGACATTGATTGGGACGATATATTTTACACATCGCCCAACTACACAAAAAATATTCAGTATTTGTTGGTTGGAACACCATATGGGCATTGGGATGATAGTTGACATACATTAATCCCAATCGTTTAGTTGTATGTCAATTGATTGGTTGACAGACTGCTATAAGCGTTGATTATTCATATTTAACGCTTATGCAGTTGTGTAATGCACTCCAGATGATGTTTGATTGTTTATCATTGTTGTTCTATACATGTGTTGTATGAAATCCATATAAATAACATTATATGAAAATTGACTGTGTCTGGTTGTAGTTCAGAAAGAATGAATATTTAAAAATAAGGAATATTTTAAAATAAGGAATATTTTAAAATAATATTCAATAATGGATCAAAATATGATTTTGATGTCCGATTTGGGATGGGCACCAAAATATTTAAATATATGAAGCCGTGTTGATTAGATTAACACAATTTTTCCGTAAACGATATTTATATCAATTTTATTCATTTTTATAATGAATATCGAAAAGGAAGTGATTTCAAAATCTAATGTTTTGAAAATACTATCATTTATATATCGATGATATGGAATATTCAATTTTGATTTGAAATTGAATACGAAGTTGAATCGTTTTGAAAACAAATTTAAAACGATTTATAAAATACGTTTTAAAAGGAAATCGATGAAATATATATATAATATATATATAATGGCCTGAATAGAACGCGCCGCGTTGCAGCAGTTCGCGAATTTCGACCATTGGCTTCGAATTGACATTACGGGAGATCCGACCATCGGATTCTCCATAAATTGGAACCATTGGGTTCGTATCGAAAAGAGATTTCCAACGAATATGCGAGATTTGAAATCTAACGGTTGGATTCGGAATTATATCCAAATCAAATTTGGAAAAGGTCGTTGTAAGTGCAGTTCGATGACCGTTTATGAAATCGACTGTATGGGCCTTGATAAAATTATAAAAAATATCAATAATTTGTGTAAAATCCTGGTAAATGTTTTGGAATGAATTAGGATTCCATATTTGAAAAGATAAAAATATATTTTTATCGAAATGAATTAGTTATGAACTAGAATTATTATCCAATATTTTTAAATAAATAAATTGGAATTGAAACGGTTTTAAAAATAACCAGAATTTACAATATATGAATTGGATTGGATTTGAATCGAAACTATCTATGGAATATTTCGATATTGGATTCCATGATTATACGAATATTGATATGGGATTTGGAAGATATATATATATCGTTATTCGCAATACGATATTTGTTGATTTCAGGATTTGATATTGAATATAAGCCGATATAATTTCTATTCAGAGTCTTGTATTTAATATTGAATTGAATTTTAGGTTTGTCGTGAACTGTGTTTTAGATGACACTGTTCTTAAACCTAGTATGAAAGGAATAAATCTTTTAATTAATATTTAAAGAAGAATTAACAATTAATTAACATTTAATTGGAAATGAAAATGGAATGTGAATTAGGTTTATTATGAACTATGTTTTTAACGACATTCTTTCCTTAACCTGATTTACAGTGAAATGTGATTTAGAATATATAAATATTTTATTAAGATTTAATGGATTTTTTCTAAAGTAATGTTTCCAATTAAATAATATTTAATTGGAATGGGATGGAATTCGATTTGATAATAATCGAAATGAGCTTCTATGAAGGAAGACCGATAATATATATGGAATTTTAAAGGCTTTGTCGGTATTCGATTTATATTATTAGTCGGATACGCAAATTGATATTGATTATATATTGATCTGTTTTCCATGAAGATTTCATAATTAATGGAATGTGATTTGGGTTTATCGTGAACTGTGTTTTAAATGACATTAGTTCTTTGACCCAGTTAAAGATAGGATTACATGTCTGTCATTGTATTTCGAACTGTATGGTTGATCTTTGCTAAATATATATCTGTTTGGTGGTGGAGAATTTATTCTCTTGCTTAAAACTCTTCTTTAAGACGTACGAGCTTAGAGACTATATATCGATAGAAAACAATATTACCTTGTAGATTGTTGATGCGACATGTTTGTGTTTCCAAAGTTAAATAATCATTAATATTGATTTTTAGGAAGATTAAAACCAATTGGTGTTTTAATGAATCTTTAATCAGATTGAATGTGAACTGATAATTTAAATTATCAAATTTGGGAAGTGATCGAGAATGAAGTATCACCAGTTTTGCTCCTAGCGATAGTTAAATCTTTAATTAGATTTCAACGGAAAATGGTAATTAATTTTACCGATAACACCGTGGTGTAAGTATGGAGTATTACCAGTTTTGCTCCATAGGATGAATAGGTTGGGATTGGGAAATTAAATGAATGATAACTTGGGTAAGGTGCGTTAATCCCGACAAGTTTGGAAAACCTCAATATGGTTTGAATGATATCCAAAGGAAGATTAAAGAATAAATTTAAAGAATTTATCTTTGATAAAATTAATGGGAACCTTTCCCAAAGGATATGAATATTTCAATAAAAGAATATTCATAATCGGAATGAGGCGTATGTTGTGTTTTTATAACAATTGTTTATTATATACGCGAGTTATTCGGAAAGGTCAGCTTTATACCCATTCTGAATAACTGATTCGACGATAAGTCGACTATGAAGACGGTGGTTGAAGACCGGAGGTCTTCACATCGTTTGGATGATTAATAATGTCTTGATTGGGCTATACACCCAAGACGAGGTAATAAGTGGTGATTGTCTAGACGTACTTGGAGATCGACCGGATATGCGAGGACCTCTCTCCTGTATTGGACATATGAGACGAGGAATAAGGTACCTATGGTTTCATTCAGACACAGAACGAACTTGTAAATGGATGTGTGTCTGACATTGGATTTTATTCTGTGTTGATTGATTTCTATTAAATATATATCTGTTTGGCGGCAGAGAATTTATTCTCTTGCTTAACGCCATTCTCTGAGACGTACGAGCCCGGAGGTTATATATCGATAGACATTTTTCGCATGGCGTGAATTTCCTGTGTGGCATGCTGAGATGCAGATGATCAAGGCTTCTGTTGAAAAGTAGAGTCTTGTGGTTCGTGATTAAAGCACGGCTTTAATATAGCATAGCTTTGTGTATAGCGTTAATTCGTGAGCCTCGCACCATGGTATGAGTTCAAAACGGTATAAGGGACCCAAGGAGGACATGACATTTCTTTCTAGCTATGGGTGGTGTCAGGGTTTTGCAAGCCCATACATTTATATATTCTTGGAGGGAAACCCATTCCATGTTATACGGCGTGGTCCCCTAATTTACTTTTCTTTTGCAGTAAAGATTTAATAACTGCTTTAGTTCTCACACAAATCACATGACTTCCTATTTGTGGTGCACAATATCGTGGAATGTAGGTAGTGGTTATGATCAATTCGATAGAAATGAGGGAATAATGTGTATTTTTCGTTGGGGATTCCCCGGAATAAATCGTCGCATTTTCCTTCGCTTCTTTATGAAAGATATCCAATCAATCAGAATGGAGGTTAAAGAGGGTCTTACCTGGAGTTTATTTTTGTAATCTAAACTCTTGGTGCCCTAATTTTCCACATGGGCAGCTAGTAGTTTTAGTTTTGCAGATTTATATTCACAGGATCCTGGTTTACAGATGGAATGATATTCGGAAAGCTCTGTATCTGTGTATCTCTTTCAGTTGTGCTTTGTATTATTTTCCGTTGCGTTGTAACTTGTAAATCTCTGATATTTTACTATGTATATTATTTGTTCATACTCTGTATATTCTTGTACTCTGATGTAAATTGTTGTAATAAGCAATGAAATGTTCTTCTGTTTGTTTTCTGATTTTTCGTGTTTTCAACTCAATCCGGTCTTTCCTTCATGGGGAGGTTTGGGTCATTTCAGCTGGTATCAGAGCTTTGGTATACAGAGCTCGAGAAAAAGACACTTTAGAACCAAACGAAAGAATTCATCAGAGATTGGATTAGTAATATTCAACAAGAATGGCTTTTTAGAGATTGGATCAGTAGTATCCTAGAATGAGTTGAAAGAGTGTTATTTTCAAAATAAAAGTAAAAACAGAATTTGTTTTGAAAATTTAAATCTTATAATACGTATTTGATTATTTATTTTATATTAAATTTGGACAATCAAGTATGTAAAGATATTGCATATACGCCTTGCAAATGTATATTCGAAGTTTTAATATACTGTATAGATATAGAAGCATACTCTAATCGCTTGGGGATAATTCTGATCATGATGCATCATCACCAGTATTTGTGTTCGAGTTTTGAAAGTGGGATTTCTATATATCTCCAATTGACTGGTGTTAGAACCAAAACTTGATAGGGTCTATTGTTGTGACTTGGCATCAACAATAGATTTATATATATATATATAATTATGAATTTGAAACGATAACCAACTAATTGATTGCTGGTTCTGTTGTTTGATTATTGGTTTGATTAATTAAAATTTTGAACCATTAAGCCAAATTGAATCAAAAGTTGTACTGAGTTGGAAATTGTTCAGAAATGCATACACGTATATTTACACATTGTTGAACAGGTTATGGATAAACTACTAAGAAGAGAAATAAAATTTTATGCCCGACTAATAGGTACATGTTTACTAATTTTCTTTTTCTTTAAAAGAGTTTATGAGCATATGAGCTTAAGGCTGGCCGCTTGGCAGTTTTCTTTTTCTTTTAAAGGTATATGAGCCTAAGGCTGGTCGCTTGGCAATTTTCTTTTTCTTTTAAAGAGTTTATGATCCTAAGGCGGGCCGCTTGGCAATTTTCTTTTGCTTTTAAAGAGTTTATGAGCCTAAGGCTGGCCTCTTAGCATTCTCTTTTTTTTTGGATTGATGACGGCCCTGCGAGGCGAGTTGCGGTTTTAAATGTCTTCCCGTACAAAGGAGGTTATGGCAAAAAAAATCAAAAATTTAGGGTGTTAGCCAATTTTTTGAAAAATTGGAAAATTCTTAAAAACTGAAAAGTTAAAGAATGAATGCCAGAGTGAAAGTTTAGTTGATTAGAAAAACAATTTTCAGCTCCGTTCCTTTTCGAGGACGAAAAGATTTTAAGTGGGGGAGATTGTAACAACCTAGAAAATAAGAACCAATTTTAAATTTTTATTTTGGCAATTTTAATGAATTTTGAATATTTTAAATGATTTATTTTAAATAATAATGAATAGAAATTTATTTTGAATAGAATTAGAACGTATAAATTTATTTAAATCGAAGTTAGAATATAAATATTTATTTTAATTATAAAAGGAATTGGAAATGGCGTGGTAGTTTGAAAATTCGATTTCAAATTTCAAATGAATATACAGGATTCAAAATATACCGGATTTTAGTCAAACCAGAAATATTTGAATCTATTTGAAAATATCATTCCAACGAATCCGAAAAATCCTGATTTCATAGCGGGAATAAAAAGTTATGCCCAGTTGAAAATTCAGAATAGTCGCTATGGAAATATAGCCATTAAAAGTGATAATTTTGCAAACGACCTCCATATTCGAAGAGACAACTTTTGTTGGATCCAGAGTGTCAAATTATTGCTGGATTCCAATTTTCATAATTTTTGGAATCAATATGTGAGCGTGGCAGATTTAAACGCGTTTGGTCAATTCATTTTGAATTTAATCGACTGGAAAATGACTATTTTTCAAAAGGCCTCCAAATTCGATGAAATTTGTTTTATTAGGACCGTATCGTCAAAACATAGCCAGATTTATTTTTCTAAAATTTTTAGAGTCTATATGTGGCCTCGGTAAATTAAAACGTACGTTCGAATTAAATATATATTGATTTATATTTCAATTTTGATGAAAACTGATTGTAACAGCCGAATTGGGTTACAAAACATATCCCATTGTGTTCGGAATGGGGGCAATTAGCTAGGGGCGACAGCCATTGGATTCGATTCACAGTTCGAAAGAAAAATTACTTTTTGAATTCAAAATAAATTAAATAAATATCTTATTATAATTAGTCAAAGCCTTTTTCTCTCCTCCCACCCCTTTACTTCTCAGTCAAACCCGCTACTTTAAAATTAAAAAAAGAAAAAGATGACGATCTCTCGTCCTACCTCGTTTGACGTCGCCGCCTAGGTTCCCCCACCGTCGACGCAGTCGTTTCCGCCCCCACCCCCCTCCTCCATCCACGTCCCCTCCTCCAGCCGTCCGCGAACCCCTATAGTCGCGAACCCAAAAAAATTGCTCCACCCTAATTGAAGCACCATGACTCTGTCGCTCCTCCCAGGATGACCACCGCCACCCATGATTCAGACGCCGCCATTCCCATTCCCCCCTTTCCACCTGTAAGTTTTATTTTGATTTTAATTTAAAGTAATTAGGTTTAGCAATTTAAAAATCAGATTTTTTTGTATATAAGAGCACGATAAAATTGGATGTTGATATATATTATAGCAAAATTTAAAACACGTTTTTATGAATATAAAGACACTATTTTTATGTAGAGAAAGATGAGATTTTTATAGCGCAAAGATGAGATTTTTACAGTGCAAAGATGAGATTTTTATTTCGCAAATATGAGATTTTTTATAGCGAAAAGTTTAGATTTTTAAACGAGAAAAGTTTAGATTTTTAAGCAAGAAAGATTTGATTTTTAATTTCAAAAAGATTAGATTTTTGAAAATAAAAAGATAAGATTTTTTAAAATATAAAGACACGATTTTTGAAAATATATAGAAGCGGTCTTTAAAAATATAAAGATGTGATTTTTATCTACTTAGCGTTGACAAAAGAATGAGATTTTTTATAAAAACAATATAAAAATATGATTTTTATATTGAAAATGAACAAATAAAAATGTGATTTTTAAAATATAAATATCGCTGATTAAAAATATGATTTTTAATGTGTAAACATCATATTAAAAATGTGACTTTTACTATGAACAGCGTGGAAAAGTCTCAGTTGGAATTTCGGGCAAATCCGAACCGTTCAGAAATAAGGAGTGGAGGAGTGGATCCCAAAGGTGAGAACTCCTCACTATAATTTTTCTTTGTATAGTTATCTATTTTATAACTGCATATATGAACTGCTCTCCGTCGTCCACAGACCATGGACGACTTGTTTGATTGTATTGTGTTGTGATATTGATTGTGATTGTGATTGTGATTGTGATGTGGAATGAAAAATAAAATATTCATGTGTTGAAATAAATATTTTATCGTTAAAAATATAATGTTTAACGTGTATATGAATAAAATAAATATTCATTTACAAATCGGACGATTTGTTTATGTACACCCATTTGATTGACATTGATTGTGACGATATATTTTACACATCGCCCAACTGCACAAATAATATTCAGTATTTGTTGGTTGAAACCCCACACGAGTATTGGGATGATATTTGACATACACTAATCCCAGTTGTTTAGTTGTATGTTAATTGATTGGTTGACAGACTGTTGTAAGCGTTGATTATTCATATTTAACGCTTATGCAGTTGTGTAATGCACTTTGGATGATGGTTGATTGTTTATCATTGTTGTTCTATACATGTGTTATATGAAATCCATAAAAATAACATTATTTGGTAATTGACTATGTCTGATTCCAGTTCAGAAAGAATGAATATTTTAAAATAACGAATATTTTAAAATAAGGAATATATGAAGCCGTGTTGATTAGATCAACGCCATTTTGACGTGAACGATATTTATATCGGTTTTATTCATTTTTATAATGAATATCGAAAAGGAAGTGATTTCAAAATCGAATGTTTTGAAAATACTATCATTTATATATCGATGATATGGAATATTCAATTTTGATTTGAAATTCAATATATAGTTGAAATCGTTTTGGAAACTAATTTAAAACGATTTATAAAATATGTTTTAAAAGGGAATCGAAGAAATATATACATTATATATATTTAATGGCCTGAACAGAACGCGCCACACAGTGGTAGTTCGCGAATTTCGACCATTGACTCCGAATTGATATTAAGCGAGATCCGACCATCGGATTTTCCTAAAACCGGAAACATTGTGTTCATATCGAAAAGAGCTTTCCAACGAATACAAGGGATCTAAAATATAACGGTTGAATTTGGAATTATGTCCAAATCAAACTTGGAAAAGGTCGGTGTAAGTGCAGTTCGACGACTGTTTATGGAAATCGACTGTACGGGCCTTGATAAAATTATTAAAAATATCAATAATTTGTGTAAAATCATGATAAATGATTTAGAAAGAATTGGGATGAAAAATTCCATATTTGAAAAGATAAAAATATATTTTTATCGAAATGTACTGGTTATGAACTAGAATTATAATCCAATATTTTTTAATAAATAAATTGGAATTGAAATGGTTTTAAAAATAACTAGAATTTCCAATATATGAATTGGATTGGATTTGAATCGAAATTATCTTCGAAATATTTCGATATTGGATTCTGTGATTATACAAATATTGATATTGGAATTTAAAGATATATATATCGTTATTCCCAATACGATATTTGTTGATTTCAGGATTTGATATTGAATATAAGACGATATAATTTCTATTCAGAGCCTTGTATTTAATATTGAATTGGATTTTGGGTTTGTCGTGAACTGTGTTTTAAATAACTGTGTTTTAAATGACACTACTCTTAAACCAAGTATGAAAATAATAAATCTTTTAATTAAGATTTAAAGAAGAATTGCCAATTAATTAACATTTAATTGGAAATGAAAATGGAATGTGAATTGGGTTTATTGTGAATTATGTTTTTAACGACATCATTTCCTTAACCCGATTTACAGTGAAATGTGATTTAGAATATATAAATCTTTTATTAAGATTTAATGGAATTTTTCTAAAGTAAAGTTTCCAATTAATTAATATTTAATTTGAATGGGATAGAATTCAATTTGATAATAATCGAAATGAGCTTCTGTGGAGGAAGACCGATATATATATATATATATATATATATATGTAATGACCCGGATATTTATGGGTTAATTTTAATATATTTAATATGGATTTAAATATTTAGTTAAGTAAATAAATCAATTTTTATAGGGAGTTATCGATTTAAAAATCAATTTCAATTTAATATTGAAAATATTAAATTATCAGAATAAGAAAATGGATTTAGTTGAATTCAATTTTTAATTTGAATTGAAAACAGTTCAAATAATTAATATGAAATTTTAAACGGTAATAATATTTATTTATTATCGAGGAGAATAAATAGTTTAAAATTTGATTTATATCAATTTAAATTAATATCTTATTCAGCCAATCGAATTGGACTTCATGACCTATCCCAGTGTGTCCCGAATAGGGGTATTACCCTGAAATTGACATTTGTTGGGTTCAGAAAGGAGTTCGGCATCATAAGTATTTTAATTAAAGGATATCGGTTAAATTTAAAATTAAATAACATAGTGGTGGACCAAACCATAACACCGATGCCTCCTTTCTACCACAAATCAAACCAAAGCCGTGCCATTTCTTTCCACCACAACTCAAAAACACCCGTGGCCTTTTATTTCTCCATTCCTCTTCTATATAAAATCGCACATACCCCCCTTATTTCTAATTAATTCTTCTGTAATTCAATTCGCAAGGATCAGTCGCTCGAGTACTTCAATCAAGCGAATTCATTTTGGGTGCGTTCGATTTAGGGATTGTGAAGATAATCTCGAGATTTCAGAAGCGAACCGAGCTCGACATCGTGACTGGAGCACTCACGACTATGGTCGACGATGCGATCAAACGGATCCGGTTGGAAGTGTTGGGGAGGTATGCAGATGGGTGAGGGTCACTGCGATGTTGAAAGGGGTCAGAGCTGTATAAGTGACGACTGTTGGAGTGATGATCGAATTGGTCCTCTCCGGTGAAATTGCGGATGTTTTAGGGTTGCAGGGGGTGTTCGATTGCTGACTGGTGATGTTCGTGGGGAGGTTTTTGCGAAGTAGAATGTGGGTAAGGGTCACCGCAGGATGCAGCAGCTCCAATAAGGGTCTGAGATGATTTGGTGAGAAAAACTATCGTTGTTGATTCACTGTAGGGTTTGCGTGTTTTACTGTAGCAGTTGGAAGCTACGTATCGCGATTTCCGGGTTGCATGCAAACTCGAGATAGAGGAGATGGTAGTGAAGTTGGGTAGATGGTATCGACAGTGGAAACATCATGTGGGTTTAGGGAAGTCAGTGCTAGTCCGAAGTTAACAGTATAGGGTGATGGAGTATTTGGGTTGTGGGTTTTGGGTTCAAATGACAAAGGAAAATTTGATGCAGGGATTTGTAGATGCCACTGTGATTATTTTATGATGTAGTATTGAGGGCCAGAAGCATGGAAAAGTTGTTTTAGGAAGGAACTACAGTAGTGAGTTCTGACATGGATTTAAAAAGGTAATTTAGTTTAAATAAGTATTTATTGAAATACATCACCCTAATATTTTTATCGATACCATTAACCGTATCATGGAAAATATTAAGCTCAATAAGACAATATTAGGTCAATAGAAATATTATTATATTATTTAAATGAAAATATAATAATTTTATGTTGATTGGATCAATTGAATAGGCATTGTCATGATTGGGATGCGTAATTTACGAGCTGGGATTCAATAGGGATTTTTCTGAGTCAGCTAAGGATTTAGATAATTAAAAAAGCTGGAATTTTTATTTGGATGTTCAGCAAATAAAATCATCGGTGAGTAAATCTCACTCGCCATTTAATTAGAATTATTTTTAGTTGTTAAATTAATTGTTTGTTGCTTTTTGAATGCTTTCTGATTTGTTTGAATATATATTAGTTATTTAGGATATATATATATATATATATATATTGGGTTGATGATTGGTTGGATTCCCGCAGTATCATTAGCGGATGCCCGCGGTACCATTAGCGGATGATTACCCTATACGTCCCACGCTATGATTAGTGGATGACCTTTATACCGCGATATTCTGCCACGAAGCAGAATGGGTATTATTTATGTGCTAACGTCTGTGGATGCAGGAAAACAGGTTGGAGGAATCCAACTGGATTCCTCAAAAATATATTATTTGTTTGTAGTTTGTTTGATTTCATATATGATGTGTTAAAAATCAAATGATTGAAAATTGGTTGATTTGATTGTTTAAAATATCCCTGGGGCTTGAATATTGCTTCATAAAAATATCGAAAAGGTATTTGAGATTTTAAAAAGGGAATTCTATTTTAATAAATAGAATTTGAATTTTTAATAAACTATAGATAATATTAACTTGTTTTGAAGATATATAAAACAAGTAATGGAATTTATAAACTTTGTTTATAAAAGAAAAGGTGGGATTTGAATCGAATTTATAAACTTTGTTTATAAATGAAAAGGTGGGATTTGAATTGAATTTATAAACTTTGTTTATAAAGGAAAATATGGGATTTGAACTGAATTTATAAACTTGTTTATAAATATATAAATGTGGGATTTTAAGTGAAGTTATAAACGTTGTTTATAAATAATGCAGAGATATTCAAATGGACTTTAAACTATAGAATTTGAATATAGAATTCAAATGGACTTTAAACTATAGAATTTGAATATAGAATTCAAATGGACTTTAAACTATAGAATTTGAAAATAGAATTCAAATGAAGTTTAAATAAAGAGAATTCAAATAGAATTGAATTGGAAATCGAATATAGAAGTCGATAAGGAAACGAGAGTATAAGTATAATTAGAATTTGTTAATATGCAAGTTAAAATATATTTGAACATGTCATGTTCAAATATGAAGGTGAAATAGACTGAAGAGTTAAGTAACAAATTTATTTAACAAATTTAGTTAAAATGATTGGTATAGTTAAAATAGATTGGACATGTATAAATATACAGGAGACAGGTATGGAAAAAAGTGTTAGAAGGTATATAAATAGAATGCCTGACAAAGAGGTACGTATTTAATTCATTTATGAGATTTTATGCGCCGTATCGGCAAGCCGCTTGGCTTTTCCTTTTTCTTTTTGATCAGAGAGGCCTGTGTGGCAGTTTGGGTATTTTCCCGATGCTCCCGGTACAAAGGAGGTTATGGCGAATTTTTCCGGGAATTTAAGGAGTTAGAATATTTTTAAGATAATTTGATAATTAGAAATATATATATCAATATATATAGAAGTCGATAAGGAAGCGAACTTAAAAATAGAATAGTATGATCAAAAAGGAAGACTAGAAATAAAATCTTGAAAGAATAGAAAGAGAAAGTATATATGTGTTTAAAAGTGAAGAAGTAGTTGTATGGTATTGATTTTTCGAGTAAGTAGTCATATCTGTTTTGACGTTATAAATGTTATTCAGTCAAGGTCTGAGAGGTAGTTATACCCCAACTTGATTGATTTCATTATTAACAAATAAACAGTAAGATTTCAGGCTCGAAGATCAATGTTGAATAAGAGTTAGTTGAATATAGTATTTGGGTTGTCGTAACGATGTTTTACGCAACATCCGTTTTAACCCAAATAAATGTAAGCTTGGAAATAGAATAATAAATATTTCTAAAGCTAGAAAATAAAGGAAGGTGATATTCAGAAATGTTTTCCAAATAACATAAAAGGCCAATATGGTTATTGAAAATATTTGGTTAACAAATATTGATAAAGAAATAGAGAAGTGATTTAATTAATGAAATATTAATTAAAGGCTCACTGATTGTTGGATGTTTGGATGAACACTTGTTTTATTCGATAGTTAAATCATCGACTATCGAAACACTTGTTTTTATTCGATAGTTAAATCATAGACTATCGGAGTTTTGACCATCGTTGTCAATATGGAGAGACCGGTTGGATTATTATCCGAAGAACCACTCCGTATTGGCAGTAGCGTGCGAATCAGATTATATAAAGATAATCGAAGACGGAGTAGTGTGCAAGGACTTTTTCTATTAATAGAAATTGTGCCTTCGGTTCATCCTGTTCCTGGGTGACTTGTATGGATGAATGTCTGACAGAGTATTTCCAGAAAGGGTCACATACATTGATTTCTTCAACCGTACCAAGAGTGGAAGCGGAGAATGAAACTTCTTTTAGCTAACACGTAATGTACTGTTGAGGACGTAAATCGGTGATTTGATGGATTTAACGATGTGGCATTCGAAGTGAATCTGGTGTGATGATAAAGCGTAGCTTCTAGCCTCATCAACCGGTAAATGACAGAAATCGGGCAAGCAGCATGGCTATGTAGGTCGCACCTATTAGGGTGTATAATCACCTGATCTAGAGTTTCATTTATTTCTAAAAATTTATTGTCGATGTTGTCCCATTCGGGAAACGGTTGCTGATCCCAATCGTTGGTGATATACATTCGATACACTCAAGCAAAATGAGTGGTCGGTCATGTGTGGCTGAGTTGCAAGATGTTCTTGTTGAACTCGGTGTATTCTCCTCTAGAGATATACCAGCGGAAGGTGGTTCCATACCTTGTCATAGTTGGAAATCCATTACCCAATACGTGCTTGCGATTTTGATTGTATATATATGTGGAACGTGAGATGCAAAACGTTCCATTAGATTGTTATCTACTTGATTTAGACATTATTATAATATCAAAAGAGTTTTGATATAAAGATAAGTCAAGTGTTTGGATTTTCATAAGGGAAAAACCCGTTCCGTGTTATACGGCGTGGTCTTATGAGATATCATTTAGTTTTCTGAAACTGTTTTAAACTGTTTACTCGTACCAGTCTCATGACTGACCCGGAGTTTATTTGTTTTGTTCTACCTAAACTCTTGGGTGCCTAAATTTGTACGGGCAGTCAAGTAGTTCAGGATTTTTCAGATATATCTAAAGGAGCTTGGAGCAGGAGGCTTCAGCGTTATCTAGTTATAGTGTTGTTCCGTTGTGTTGTAAGTGTTGTACTCTTGTAAGTGTATGTTATACAGTTGAGATTTTGTATTTCAAAAGTTATAATACATTATATTTTGTTCCGCTGCGATGTGAGATTCTGTGTTGTTATTTCTGTTCTTCTTCTATTCTAAGTTTCTATTTTATCTATCCTCACCCTCTAACTTCTTTCTATTAATGGTTCGAATTTCTGTGTTATTTGGGGTTGGACTTGTGTTTTTGGTCAGCTCAAATTCTACCGGATTTTTGGGTCATTACAGTTGGTATCGGAGCTTAGGTTGAGCGAATACCTAGGCTTGTTGGAATGTGCTCATTAGAGATAGGATCAGCAGTATCCTAGAATGAGTTGAGTGTATATATATACGAGAGAGCGTATTTGTTATTTGATATAAAAACCGTTTTATATTGTGTTGACTAGTCTGTTGAGTGGATTATAAATTTTGGTCGAATCGTGGGATGCCACAATGTCGATAGGAGTTTATAAACACTTGAACAGGAGATTGGACACGATATTGTTTTTAAATAGTTGAGTTGATTGTTAGGATTATAATTGAATTAGATTATAAAAACAGAAATAGTTATATATAACCAATAGGATTTGTATATGAAATCAAATATACAAATGTGATAAATTGAAATTGAATTCCAACCAGAATTCAGAATTTAAAATCCTGGGAGTTTGGGAAAATATTTTTTTCAAAATGAATGTCAAGTGATATAGCACTGGACTCACTTCAGTGGCTGGGAAATAATTCTGATGATGGTCGCAACATCACCAGTGTTCATTTTCGAGTTTCTAAGTGACGAATTGCTGCCTTAGAAAAGTTTTGATGGAAATTTGTTTGAAAGAAACAAGTTTTTTGAAAATTCAAATGGTTTGAATTTGAGATAGATATAAATATATGTATATATTTATATAACTTCAAAGGAATTTTGAAATGGGAATTGGAATATAGATTTCAAATAGAAGTAAAATATAAGGGAATTTAAATATAGAATTTGAACATAGAAATTGAAATAGGATTTGAATAAAGACAAATTCAAATAGAAATTGTATAAGAAAAATTGAAATGGAATTTGAATTCAAAGGAATTCAAATGGATTTGAATAAAGAAAAGTCAAATAGAGATTTGAATATTAGAATTCAAATGGAATTTGGTTAAATAGAATTTCAAAGAGAATATAAAGTGGAGGTTGAATATTAGAATTCAAGAAAATATAGAGTTTGAAATAGAATTTAAATTCAAAGGATTTCAAATAGAAATTGAACAAAGGAATTTAAATAGAAATCGAATAAAGGATTTCAAATGAAATTTGAATAAGGGATTTGAAACGGGTTTTTGAATGAAGGATTTCAAATAGAAATTGAAGATAAGAAATTTAAATAGAATTTGAAGATAAGGAATTGAAATAGAATTTGAATAGAAGAAATTCAAATAGAAATTGAACAGAAGGAAATAATATAGAATTTGAATAAAGAAATTCAAATGGAATTTGAATATTGTAAATATATAGGATTTGAATATTAGAAGTGAAATAGATCAAGAATATTATGTTGAAATGGAAAAATGGATTTGATACATATTAAAAATATATCAGAATGGAGTTGAATTTATTATAAACGAAGTTAAAACGTTTATATTTATAAATATAATTAAAACGAGCTCGCCGTAGCACGGCAGTTCGCGAATTGGCGAATCGAAATTCAATTTAGTATACAGAACTCAATTGAAGTCGGAATTCTTTGAAACAAGAATCGTCGGGACCGGTTGAACGATAGTTTTCTAATGAAAGAGAAAAATCTGGATTTCGTCGTATAGATTTTGAGTTATGTCGAAATCAAAATTTTAGAAAAGCAGCGCCATAACCATTATAAAACCATAACGGTTTAATTAAATAAACAGAAGGATTTTTAGGAAATAAAATCCGAATTGGCACTAGAAAAATCCAGACTGGAGATATAAAATAAATATGAACTCCAGTGAAGTGAGTGAAATGATTTTAAGACAAAAATCATATTTTAAATGGTTAAATAGAATTAACTAAATTGGAGAATAATTAGTTAAAGGAAATTTGAATCGAAATTGGGTTTTTGGATAAGTGAAAGAGATTGAGAATTTATATTCGAAATCGAATATATAACTCGAGTTGAAAATATAATTATATTAGTTTATAATTAAGTTGACATATATTTGAACAAGATATATTCAAATAAAAAGGGTGAATTAAGCAAAACGGTTAATTAGCAACTAGTTAATGGAAATTTGAATGATTGAAATTAAATTTAACTTAAATAAGTTAAATGGATCGAAATGAATAAATTGAGTAAAATCAATGTGAATGAAATATGAATTGGGTGTGAATTAAGGAAAAAACCCAAAAGAGAAAAAAAAAGAGAAAGAAAAAGAAAATATATTTGTAACACAAATACAAAGGAAGTTATGTGCAACCAAATAAAAGGAGAAATATTTGTAAAAACATTTACAAATAGAATTTAGAAGGGAATATTTGTAAAACATTTACAAATAGATTCAATGGAAATATTTATTTGTAGTAAATAAATAGAATGTTATAGATGAGATATTTATTTGTTAAATAAATAGAATTTAATCAAAGGAATATTCAGAAGATGAATAGAAAATGGAAATCTGTTTTTAACAGATAAATAGAAAAGATTAATTTATAAATAATAGTTTATAAATTAAATTAAATATTTATCATTCGATAAATGGAATATATAAGTCTGAACTTATATAGAGAAGAGATATTGGTTTTTAACACCGATAGTTTTAAATAGAAGGGGTACACAACACTTGTATAAGTGAAGTAAAGTTATTAAAGAGAACATTTATAAAGTGAAGAACCGTTACTAAAAGTAAATCTTTATAAATGAATAAACGTTATCCAATAGGAGTTATTCGAATAGGAGAAGTCGATTAGTGTTAGAATAAATCGATTAGAGTAAGAATTAATCAGTTAGAGTTAATCAGTTAGGGTTAATCCGTAGAGTTAGTTGAATATTAGTTATTCAATTAGAATTTATCGAATATTTGTTATTCAAATAAAGAGTTAACCAGATAAAGTTAGTTGAACATAGTAAATCGAATTAGGATTTAATTGAATGTTAGTTATTCAATTAAAGTTGATCGAATTTAGTTATTGAGATAGAGTTAGTCAAACATAGTTACTCAGGATAAGTTGCCATTTCGTACGACTGCTAGCGTAATTCGCAGGGCTGCAGATATCATAGGGCGGTCGGATGTTTCCTGGGGGGGGGGGGGGGGGAATCAGGCATAACCATTGTGATCGCTGCGATCTAGAGTCAAGCGAAAGGAGTTAATCGAATATAGGTTATTCGAATAGAGTTAAAAGAGTTATCGAATATAGCTTATTCGGAAGGAGTTAACTGAAAAGAGCTAATCAAATAGGGTTAGTTGATAAGAGTAAAATTGAATAGAGTAAATCGAATATAGTTTATTCGAGGAAGGGTTTTCGAGTCTAGTTATTCGAAAGAGTGATTATCGAATATAGTTATTCGAAGGGAGGAGTTATCGAATAGGGATTGATTCGAAAGAGAGTTACGTAAGGAAGTTTGAAATGTTGAATATCAACATAAATAAGTCCTGAAAAGTTAATGGGTTTGTAACACTTTTTCTACCTTAGCAATTTCGAGGACGAAATTATTTTAAGTGGGGAAGATTGTAATGACCCGGATATTTATGGGTTAATTTTAATATATTTAATATGGATTTAAATATTTAGTTAAGTAAATAAATCAATTTTTATAGGGAGTTATCGATTTAAAAATCAATTTCAATTTAATATTGAAAATATTAAATTATCAGAATAAGAAAATGGATTTAGTTGAATTCAATTTTTAATTTGAATTGAAAACAGTTCAAATAATTAATATGAAATTTTAAACGGTAATAATATTTATTTATTATCGAGGAGAATAAATAGTTTAAAACTTGATTTATATCAATTTAAATTAATATCTTATTCAGACAATCGAATTGGACTTCGTGACCTATCCCAGTGTGTCCCGAATAGGGGTATTACCCTAAAATTTACATTTGTTGGGTTCAGAAAGGAGTTCGGCATCATAAGTATTTTAATTAAAGGATATCGGTTTAATTTAAAATTAAATAACATAGTGGTGGACCAAACCATAACACCGATGCCTCCTTTCTACCACAAATCAAACCAAAGCCGTGCCATTTCTTTCCACCACAACTCAAAAACACCCGTGGCCTTTTATTTCTCCATTCCTCTTCTATATAAAATCGCACATACCCCCCTTCTTTCTAATTGATTCTTCTGTAATTCAATTCGCAAGGATTAGTCGTTCGAGTACTTCAATCAAGCGAATTCATTTTGGGTCCGTTCGATTTAGGGATTGCGAAGATAATCTCGAGATTTCAGAAGCGAACCGAGCTCGACATCGTGACTGGAGCACCCACGACTATGGGCGACGATGCGATCAAATGGATCCGGTTGGAAGTGTTGGGGAGGTATGCAGATGGGTGAGGGTCACTGTGATGTTGAAAGGGGTCAGAGCTGTATAAGTGGCGACTGTTGGAGTGATGATCGAATTGGTCCTCTCCGGTGAAACTGCGGATGTTCTAGGGTTGCAGGGGGTGTTCGATTGCTGACTGGTGATGTTCGTGGGGAGGTTTTTGCGAAGTAGAAGGTGGGTAAGGGTCACCGCAGGATGCAGCAGCTCCAATAAGGGTCTGAGATGATTTGGTGAGAAAAATTGTCGTTGTTGATTCACTGTAGGGTTTGCGTGTTTTACTGTAGCAGTTGGAAGCTACGTATCGCGATTTCCGGGTTGCGTGCAAACTCGAGATAGAGGAGATGGTAGTGAAGTTGGGTAGATGGTATCGACAGTGGCAACATCATGTGAGTTTAGGGAAGTCAGTGCTAATATGTGGTGCTAGTCCGAAGTTAACAGCTTAGGGTGATGGAGTATTTGGGTTGTGGGTTTTGGGTTCAAATGACAAAGGAGAATTTGATGCAGGGATTTGTAGATGCCACTGTGATTATTTTATGATGTACTATTGAGGGCCAGAAGCAGGGAAAAGTTGTTTTAGGAAGGAACTACAATAGTGAGTTCTGACATGGATTTAAAAAGGTAATTTAGTTTAAATAAGTATTTATTGAAATACATCACCCTAATATTTTTATCGATACCATTAACCGTATCATGGAAAATATTAAGCTCAATAAGAAAATATTAGGTCAATAGAAATATTATTATATTATTTAAATGAAAATATAATAATTTTATGTTGATTGGATCAATTGAATAGGCATTGTCATGATTGGGATGCGTAATTTACGAGCTGGGATTTCGTAGGGATTTTTCTGAGTCAGCTAAGGATCTAGATAATTCAAAGGCTGGAATTTTTATTTGGATATTCAGCAAATAAAATCATCGGTGAGTAAATCTCACTCACCATTTAATTAGAATTATTTTTAGTTGTTAAAATAATTGTTTGTTGCTTTTTGAATGCTTTCTGATTTGTTTGAATATATATTAGTTATTTAGGATATATATATTGGGTTGATGATTGGTTGGATTCCCGCAGTATCATTAGCGGATGCCCGTGGTACCATTAGCGGATGATTACCCTATACGTCCCATGCTATGATTAGTGGATGACCTTTATACCGCGATATTCTGCCACGAAGCAGAATGGGTATTATTTATGTGCTAACGTCTGTGGATGCAGGAAAACAGCTTGGAGGAATCCAACTGGATTCCTCAAAAATATATTATCTGTTTGTTGTTTGTTTGATTTCATATAAATTCATATATGATGTGTTAAAAATCAAATGATTGAAAATTGGTTGATTTGATTGTTTAAAATATCCCTGGGGCTTGAATATTGCTTCATAAAAATATCGAAAGGTATTTGAGATTTTAAAAAGGGAATTCTATTTTTATAAATAGAATTTGAATTTTTAATAAACTATAGATAATATTAACTTGTTTTGAAGATATATAAAACAAGTAATGGAATTTATAAACTTGGTTTATTAAAGAAAAGGTGGGATTTGAATCGAATTTATAAACTTTGTTTATAAATGAAAAGGTGGGATTTGAATTGAATTTATAAACTTTGTTTATAAAGGAAAATATGGGATTTGAACTGAATTTATAAACTTGTTTATAAATATATAAATGTGGAATTTTAAGTGAAGTTATAAACGTTGTTTATAAATAATGCAGAGATATTCAAATGGACTTTAAACTATAGAATTTGAATATAGAATTCAAATGGACTTTAAACTATAGAATTTGAATATAGAATTCAAATGGACTTTAAACTATAGAATTTGAAAATAGAATTCAAATCAAATTTAAATAAAGAGAATTCAAATAGAGTTGAATTGGAAATCGAATATAGAAGTCGATAAGGAAACGAGAGTATAAGTATAATTAGAATTTGTTAATATGCAAGTTAAAATATATTTGAACATGTCATGTTCAAATATGAAGGTGAAATAGACTGAAGAGTTAAGTAACAAACTTATTTAACATATTTAGTTAAAATGATTGGTATAGTTAAAATAGATTGGACAGGTATAAATATACAGGAGACAGGTATGGAAAAAAGTGTTAGAAGGTATATAAATAGAATGCCCGACAAAAAGGTACGTATTTAATTCATTTATGAGATTTTATGCGCCGTATCGGCAAGCCGCTTGGCTTTTCCTTTTTCTTTTTGATCAGAGAGGCCTGTGTGGCAGTTTGGGGATTTTCCCGATGCTCCCGGTACAAAGGAGGTTATGGCGAATTTTTCCGGGAATTTAAGGAGTTAGAATATTTTTAAGATAATTTGATAATTAGAAATATATATATCAATATATATAGAAGTCGATAAGGAAGCGAACTTAAAAATAGAATAGTATAATCAAAAAGGAAGACTAGAAATAAAATCTTGAAAGAATAGAAAGAGAAAGTATATATGTGTTTAAAAGTGAAGAAGTAGTTGTATGGTATTGATTTTTCGAGTAAGTAGTCATATCTGTTTTGACGTTATAAATGTTATTCAGTCAAGGTCTGAGAGGTGGTTATACCCCAACTTGATTGATTTCATTATTAACAAATAAACAGTAAGATTTCAGGCTCGAAGATCAATGTTGAATAAGAGTTAGTTGAATATAGTATTTGGGTTGTCGTAACGATGTTTTACACAACATCCGTTTTAACCCAAATAAATGTAAGCTTGGAAATAGAATAATAAAAATTTCTAAAGCTAGAAAATAAAGGAAGGCGATATTCGGAAATGTTTTCCAAATAACGTAAAAGGCCAATATGGTTATTGAAAAGATTTGGTTAACAAATATTGATAAAGAAATAGAGAAGTGATTTAATTAATGAAATATTAATTAAAGGCTCACTGATTGTTGGTTGTTTGGATGAACACTTGTTTTATTCGATAGTTAAATCATCGACTATCGAAACACTTGTTTTTATTCGATAGTTAAATCACAAACTATCGGAGTTTTGACCATCGTTGTCAATATGGAGAGACCGGTTGGATTATTATCCGAAGAACCACTCCGTATTGGCAGTAGCGTGCGAATCAGATTATATAAAGATAATCGAAGACGGAGTAGAGTGCAAGGACTTTTTCTATTAATAGAAATTTTGCCTTCAGTTCATCCTGTTCCTGGGTGACTTGTATGGATGAATGTCTGACAGAGTATTTCCAGAAAGGGTCACATACATTGATTTCTTCAACCGTACCAAGAGTGGAAGCGGAGAAGGAAACTTTTTTTAGCTAACACGTAATGTACTGTTGAGGACGTCAATCGGTGATTTGATGGATTTGACGATGTGGCATTCGAAGTGAATCTGGTGTGATGATAAAGCGTAGCTTCTAGCCTCATCAACCGGTAAATGACAGAAATCGGGAAAGCAGCATGGCTAAGTAGGTCGCACCTATTAGGGTGTATAATCACCTGATCTAGAGTTTCATTTATTTCTAAAAATCTATTGTCGATTCTGTCCCATTCGGGAAACGGTTGCTGATCCCAATCGTTGGTGATATACATTCGATACACTCAAGCGAAATGAGTGGTCGGTCATGTGTAGCTGAGTTGCAAGATGTTCTTGTTGAACTCGGTGTATTCTCCTCTTGAGATATACCAGCGGAAGGTGGTTCTATACTTTGTCATAGTTGGAAATCCATTACCCAATACGTGCTTGTGATTTTGATTGTATATATATGTGGAACGTGAGATGCAAACGTTCCATTAGATTCTTATCTACTTGATTTAGACATTATTATAATATCAAAAGAGTTTTGATATAAAGATAAGTCAAGTGTTTGGATTTTCATAAGGGAAAAACCCGTTCCGTGTTATACGGCGTGGTCTTATGAGATATCATTTAGTTTTCTGAAACTGTTTTAAACTATTTACTCATACCAGTCCCATGACTGACCCGGAGTTTATTTGTTTTGTTCTACCTAAACTCTTGGGTGCCTAAATTTGTACGGGCAGTCAAGTAGTTCAGGATTTTTCAGATATATCTAAAGGAGCTTGGAGCAGGAGGCTTCAGCGTTATCTAGTTATAGTGTTGTTCCGTTGTGTTGTAAGTGTTGTACTCTGGTAAGTGTATGTTATACAGTTGAGATTTTGTATTTCAAAAGTTATAATACATTATATTTTGTTCCGCTGCGATGTGATATTCTGTGTTCTTATTTCTGTTCTTCTTCTATTCTAAGTTTCTATCTTATCTATCCTCACCCTCTAACTTCTTTCTATTAATGGTTCGAATTTCTGTGTTATTTGGGGTTGGACTTGTGTTTTTGTCAGCTCAAATTCTACCGGATTTTTGGGTCATTACAATATATATATTTATTTTTATATATGGAATTTAAAAGGCTTTGTTGGTATTCTACTTATATTATTAGTTGGATACGGAAATTGATATGTATTATATATTGATCCATTTTCCGTGAAGATTCCCTAATTAATAGAATGTGATTTGGATTTATCGTGAACTGTGTTTTAAATGACATTAGTTCTTTAACCCAGTTAAAGAAAGGATTACATGTCTGTCATTGTATTTTGAACTGTATGGTTGATCTCTGCTAAATATATATCTGTTTGGTGGTGGAGAATTTATTCTCTTCCTTATCACCCTTCTCTAAGATGTACGAGATTAGAGGTTATATATCGGCAGAAATCAATAGCACGGTGTAGACTGTCAATGCGACGTGTTTGTGTTTCCAAAGTTAAATAATCATTAATATTGATTTTTGGGAAGATTAAAACCAAGTGGTGTTTTAATGAATCTTTAATTAGATTGATATGTGAATTGATAAAATTTAAATTATCAAATTTGGGAAATGATCGAGAGTGGAGTATCACCAGTTTTGCTCCTAGCAATAGTTAAATCATTCACTAGATTTGAACAGAAAATGGTAATTAATTTTACCAACAATACCGTGGTGTTAGTGCTGAGTAACACCAGTTTTGCTCCATGGGATGAATAGGTTGGGATTGGTAAATTAAATAAATGATTACTTCGGTAAGGTGCATTAATCCCGGCTAGTTTGGAAAAACTTAATATGGTTTGAATGATATCCAAAGGAAGATTAAAGAATAAATTTAAAGAATTTATCTTTAATAAAATTTACGGGAACCTTTCCCAATGGATATGAATATTTCAATAAAAGAATATTCATAATTGGAGTGAGGCATATGTTGTGCTTTTGTAACACTTTTTTATTATATACGCGAGTTATTCGAAAAGGCTGGCTTTATACCCATTCTGAATAATTGATTCGACGATAAGTCGACGATGAAGACGGTGGTTGAAGACCAGATGTCTTCACATCGTTTGGATGATTACCGATGTCTTAATTGGGTTGTACACCCAAGACAAGGTAATAAGTGGTGATCGTCCAGACGTACTTGGAGATCGACCGGATATACGAAGACCTCTGTCCTGTATTGGACATATGGGACGAGGAACAAGGTGCCTCCGGTTTCGTTCAGACCCAGAATGAACTTGTAAATGGATGTGTGTCTGACATTGGATTTTATCCTGTGTTGATTGATTTCCATTAAATATATATCTGTTTGGCGGAGGGGAATTTATTCTCTTGCTTATTGCCCTTCTCTGAGACATGCGAGCTCAGAGGTTATATATCGATAGACATCAGTCGCATGACATGAATTGTCTATGTGGCATGCTGAGATGCAGATGATCAAGACTTCTATTGAAAAGCAGAGTCTTGTGGTTGAAGATCAAAGCACGGCTTTAATATAGCATAGCTTTGTGTATAGCATTAATTCATGAGCCTCACACCTCAGTATGAGTTAAAAACGGGATAAGGGACCCAAGGAGGACATGACATTTCTTTCTAGCTATGGGTGGTTTCAGGGTTTTGCAAGCCCAGACATTTTTATATTTTTACCTATGTGGTTGTTGGAATGCGAGGCGCCTCGGATATATCAGCCACTGGGGGAGCCGATGGATAGGACCGGTAAACATGTGTTCAGGAATACTAATCTTCAAACGTAAGGGAGGACCGGCCTTAGAGGATCCAAGGGTCTACTGTGGGAGATCATGAGGCATTTGCTAGAGTGTTTCGAAGCCGGCGAGGAGTACATCCCTTGCCTCGACTCATGATGGAAATCCAATTTCCAATACATGACATTCAATTTTATTTGTAGAGCCTAGTATGGCGACATAGTGGGATGGAGCAATATGTCGTCTATGATTGATACATTTATATATGAAGTTGTTTTCATGCACTTAACACTGTAACAGTATCAAAATGATTTGTTTTAAACGTACCAAGCATGTTTGGCTATTATATGGTAAAACTCTATCCTTCGTCTTGCATTGCATTATGTGATGGGACCTGAGCCTTATAATAGCTTCATTTTTTTATCCAAAAAACATTGCGCTGTTTATTTTATGCACTAATATTCTTGGGGGGGAACCCGTTCCATGTTATATGGTGTGGTCCCTTGATTTACTTTATTTTTACAGTAAAGATTTAATAACTGTTTTAGTTCTCACACCAGTCACATGACTAACCTGCAGTTTATTGTTTTAACCTAAACTCTGGGTGCCCCTATTTTCCACTCGGGCAGCTAGTAGTTTTGGTTTTGCAGATTTATATTCATAGGATCCTGGTTTACAGCTGGAATGATATTCGAAAAGCTATGTATCCGTGTACCTTTTTTAATTGTGTTTTGTATTATTTTCCGCTGCATTGTAACTTGTAAATCTCTGATATTTTACAATGTATATTATTTGTTCATACTCTGTATATTCTTATACTCTGATGTAAATTGTTGTAATAAGCAATGAAATGTTCTTCTGTTTGTGTTCTGATTTGTCATGTTCTCAACTCAATCCAGCCTTTCCTTCACGGGGAAGTTTGGGTCATTTCAAAAATAGATTAAAGTAAATATTTTGCAATAAAATATTATAAAGGAATTTGGGATTTGAATTAGGAATTTAAATTGAATTAATGAAATTAGAAACTGACTGGAAATTAGTTGAGTTAAATGGCTTTCTGGGTATCTATCAGATGTTGGTTTCGGCCTTCGGGGTTAATATTTGGGAAGTTGTTCTCTTGCTAGTTTACATTTAGAGACTGATAGAGGTGGGAAGATATTGATGCGTTAATCAAAAATGGAAACGTTTTCCAAAGTTAATAACGTATATTTTCTAATTTTAAAAAATAAGGAATTTATGAATATATGGAAACGATAAATGAGAAATTGGGAAATGAAATGATGATTGATCGGTAAGGTTTCCATTTGGAAATACAACTGTTGTTTGTACACATGTTTTCCTTTGATAGTTTAATCACCGACTATCAAAGAGTTTGACCATTTCCGTTGTCAATACGGAGAGATCGGGATCAGATATATTATCTGAAGACCACTCCATATGGCATTAGCGTTGCGAATCAAATATAATGAAGATAATTGAAGATGCAGTTATGCAAGGTATGTTTAGTAAATCTTATGTAGAAATTTCCTAAGATGGATTTACAAAATAGTGCCTTCGGGTTGTCCAGTCCCAGGACAACTTGAATGGACGAATGTCTGATAGAGTATATCTGGTAGATCGCATAAGTTGATCGTTTCAAAACGTATTTACATTGGTGGCGGAGGAATTCGTTTCTTTTAGTTTATACCCATGATATTTTTGGGGAAATCAATTTGTGATTTGATAGGTATGGCGATGTGGCACTCAAAGTAAATGAAGGAGTGATATATTAAAGGATACGTTATGACCTTAAGCCTCATCAACTAGGAAATTACAGAAATTAGGCAGGTAGCATGGCTAAGTGGGTCGCACGCAATTAGGGTATATTGTCACCATATAGAGAATATTCATATTTATTACTTCTTTCAATTCTGTATCTCCCGGGAACGGTTATGTTGGTATACCAACCGTAAGGTGGTAATATATTCGGAACATTCAAGCGAAATGAATGGCCGATCATGTGTGGTCGAGTTACAAAATATTCTTGTTGAACTCCAGTGTATCGCTTCTAGAGTACACTGATCGGAAGGTGGTTCCATACCTTGTCATAATTGGAAATCCATTACCCAATAAGAGTCAACGGTTTTTTATTGTACATTATATATGTAGAACATGAGATGAAAGCATTCTACTAGATTGTTATTTACTTGATTTAGACATTATTATAATATCAGAAGAGTTTTGATCTAAAGAATATTTTGAGTAGTCATAAGGTAAAAACCATCCGTGTTTATGTGTGGATCGGTCTTACTATTTTCCTTTCTTTTAAAAGGATTTTAAAAGTTAAACAAACGATTGGAGTATGCTCACACCAGTCACATGACTAACCTAGAGTTTGTTTTGTTTAGTTTTTCCTGAACTCTTGGGTGGCCAGTTTTGTACGGCCAATCAAATAGTCAAGATTTTACAGATACTTGAAGAGCTTGGAGTAGGAGGCTTCAGAATATTATAGCTATTGTTATTTCCGCCGTGATGTAAGTGTTATACTCTAGTGATGATATGTATATGCAAATGACATATTTGTATTTAAAATTTATGTCGTATACTTTATTTTATTCGTTCCGTTGTGAGATTCGTGTTACTCTGATGTTATATTTGTGTTCTTCTTCTTCTTCTATTATAAATTTCTATCTTATCTATTCTCACCCTCTAATTTCCTTCATTAACTGTCTGGTAATTCCGATGCTTGGATAGTCGACATTGAGCTTATGTCGATTACAAAGGTCGTAAATTCCCCGGGTCGTTAGAGTGACTCATTCTTCACCAAATAGAAAATCCAAATCGAAGCTCCAGGCAAAAACTTAAAAATGGCCACTTCACATTTCAAAATCAAATTCGAAACCTCCAAAGTCGAACCCTTCTCCATAACCTTTTTCTTCCAGTAAACAAATCAAATGGCATTTTCCCCAAATGCCTTGTTCCCTTTCATAATCCGAACCAACTCCTCTTCGATATATATATCAGGGTAAATCGTGAGTTCGAAAACATGTCTGAGGCACTCGCAAATCATTCCATGTCCTTTCTCCAATGCAATGGGGGTTGCCAAGCTTGCGAGCTAAGATTAAAGGTCGCGATGGGTTTTAGGTTAGAATATGCTAAGGGAAGGAGGTGCGATCAGTAATGGTGATATTGGAGGATGAGTCGGTGCTGGAAGGAATGTGATGTGATTGTAACACCCCACGTCCGCTATGGTCACTCACTAAGGGAATGCCATAACATCGGTGGAGTATTTTAAGTGAATATAGAACAGAAAAATTACAACAAGACAGATATAAGTAGTACTTGAAAATCTTGAAACATCATTTCATTGCAGCGGAAAGTAAAACATGTTTGGTTACATCACAAAACCATAATAAGAGTCAAGTACAAAATATCCATCCTGATAAATAAAAGTACATAATCCCAATACATGAACTGATAGCCATAAAAGAAAGGGTAAGCTGAGCTCTCTACATCTATGGTCCAAGCTCCAAAAGAGAATAAAGCAGCCTGATCTAAGCCCACTCGTACCGGGCCCACTCTGATAACCTGAGGGTTGGGAAAAAGATAAAAACAACGGGGTCAGACATAAGTCTGAGTGAGTCCTATAACCCTAACAATACAACCATTAAAGTAATTAGGGTATGACATAAATAAGGTACGGTACCTCTGGGGATAATGACTACACTAAGTAGCCAACTAAACACAGGATGTATTAAGATAACCGAAAAGACGCATTTATCCACCCAAGGATAATTACTAGGTTGCACCACCCCAGATCTACCCACCCAAGGGTAATTCCTACTTAAAGGTTGATCCCACTAAGTGTACTTAGTAATTTTACCCAGTAGTTTCGTGTACCCCTAGCTGACTACATAGGTGCCGTCTGCCCCTATCTCCACTAGGTGTACCTACTACCCCCAAGCGATCGGCTCCCTACCGTAGATACCCGTGCTGGTCCCACAAAGGGGGTGTATCATTCCCCAAAGTGGCTACCTGATAATATCAACGGTGCACGGCTTTATATCTACACGATGCAACAACGACTTACCAACCAGCCCGGGTCCACACACACATATGAAACCCGTTGATCCTGCGTTGCCACCGCTAACCCATTTTGGCCACTTATAGTCAAGCCCAATATGCGTGTCCCGTCACTCGACTAGAGTCGAGCCCACAAAGATACGTTTGGGATATTGGTTGAAATGGGCCCCCACAAGCTACTACTTAAGCTTGCTACTTTTATCTAGTGCATCCCACTTAACCCCTTTTTATAATCATGCCCCCTTACATGTTAAGGTTTGGTTAAGTCATCTAATTATATTTCAATTGCCACTTAAGGCACCCACTAGATTTCCGCATGCCACCCAAGGCACTTACTTAATTCCCACATGCCACCCAAGGCACTTACTTAACCCTTTAACCATGTTTAATTACATGTTCCACTTTGGTTAAGTATTCTAATCGTATTTTCTATTGCCACCCAAGGCAACCCACTAGTTTCCTCATGCCACCCAAGGCACCGCCACTAGTTACTACATGCCACCCAAGGCACCCACTTAACCCCTCATGCCCCTTTACATGCTAATATGGTTAAGTGTTTCTTAATTCATTAATTAAGATCATGACCTCATAAAGACCTCTCACATTAGACCGTCTTTTATGACTGCTGGATTTGCCGGTTGGTTCCGGGCAGACTTCTGTCATCAAAAAGGTCTAACCTCGTGTCTTTACTTTAATCATGTATTTAATTTATGACTAAGACCTCTCACATTGGGCCAATCATTTGTAGCCGCTGGATGGCCGGTCGGTTCCGGGCAGACTTCCGCTACAAAAGGGTCCAACCTCGTGTCTTAGTTGATTAATTACACCTAATTAATCACCCCCACAATTAATTATCCCTAATTAATTACACATTTTTCATAACATGGGTAGACCTAACTCAATAGGTAAATTCCCATGGGGTAGACCTAACTCAATAGGTAAATTCCCACTTATGTTAATTTATTTTTATGGTATGCTTAATCATACCCAATCATACTTTTATTAACATATTTATTACCCCATCGTTCCCCACGTAAATCGTTCTCATTTCACGACATAATAAAGGGAAAGATCCATCACAAATATCATGGGTTTAGCATATAACTTTGTCATGGGTTAAGAGGATGTCAACTTGCATATATGAGCATATATTAACCCAACTACATTTAACCCAAACTTGCACATTATCATACGATTGATTTGCATAACATGTTGCATATGAGCTTGCATATTATCATACACATATCTTGCATAACATGTTGAACTTGCATATAAGCATTCTCATAACTTGCATAACATGTTAAACATGCATTTAAGCATACACATAACTTGCATAAGCATTCATATACTTGCATAAGCATTCACATACTTGCATAAGCATTCACATACTTGCATAAGCATTCACATACTTGCATAAGCATGCATAACTTGCATATCACATTAAACTTGCATTTAAGCATATACATAACTTGCATAACATCATGCACATAACTTGCATAATCTCATAAACATAACTTGCATAACATCATGCACATAACTTGCATAATCTCATAAACATAACTTGCATAACATCATGCACATAACTTGCATACCCTCATACACATAACTTGCATATGAACTTGCATAACAACATGCACATAACTTACATAACATCATGCACATAACTTGCATAACATATTGAGCTTGCATATAAGCATACACATAACTTGCATAACATGTTGAACTTGCATATATGACTTGCATCTTAAAGGAGGGTAAACATGCATAGCATATAAAGGTGTCGTCTTGCATATGTATGCATCACATTTTAAAAGGGTAAACTTGCATGTCATGATTTATGCATAATACCAACCACTTAGCATGCATAAAACCCAATACTTAGCATGCATACAATCAAATACTTAGCATGCATAAAATCAAATACTTAGCATGCATAACACCAAATACTTAGCATGCATAAAATCACATGCATAACTTGCATATCATGTTACATATAACTTGCATATACTCTCACATATAGTTTGCATAACATGTTACATATGCATAAATGTTCAACATAATGTTTTGCATCATAAAACATGGCATTAAACTTGCATGTAGCATAAAACTTGCCAAACACATAACATACAATATACTAAACTTGCATAAACATATTTATCCACAAACATAGCCATGTCTTATCATATCCTACCATAATCAATTTAACAATTGATTATTAAAGCTATAGGAACTCACCAAAACCAAGATTAGCAAACTTATGAAGTAAAACTAGTTGCCAAATATGAAGAAGAAGATGATTAGAGGTTGATTAGCTTGCAACTCTCTTCATTGATTTGTGGAGGCCATGATCAAGTTTCATTTTGCCATAGTTTAGTTACAAGATCTAATTATGAATGAATTAGGGTAGGGTTAGGGTCTTATTTATAGGATTAGGTAGTGTTTTAGGCCCTTAGATTAACCCTAGATTAGTTTAGGTCCGTCAGATTTAGGAAATCTCTAGAACCCAGCCCTCCAAGCCAGCCTAAAACCCAACCTGGTGCACCCAGGTTCTCTGGACGCCGCGCCCCTGTCGACAGGCAAGTCGACAGGCAAGTCGACACCCCTGTCGACAGGCCTGTCGACAGCCCTGTCGACATGGTTAGGGCGGGAACTTTCCCGCCTGACCCCGCTGGTTCTATTTTCAAATCTAAATTTGAATTTTTAAATATGTTTTTAGCTTAAATTTTCCTGCAAACTTCTTTGGGCCATAACCGGGCCATACAGACTCCGATTCTCGAAAACTCGGACTCTATTTCGCGTATTTTTCCGAGACGAACGCAATGACGCAGCCCGTTACCCCCAATTCCCACATCTGAGATTATTTATCCTGTAATTTGTGAATTTTAGTATTAACTAAAATTCGGGGTGTTACATTCTCCCCTCCTTAAAGGATTTCGTCCCCGAAATCTCCAAGCTAAGGAGAATGCATATCCTACCATCCAAACAACCATCTACTCAATCCATCAAACACGGGCATCCATTGTCCTTAAATAGTTTCTAACGATGTATGAGCATATGCAAAAAGTGTGTGTATATGTTCCCTATCTATTGTATGAACATATGCAAACCATGATAGTGCCATGCATCCATTATGTATGCGAGGGAACCCTATCGACACATACAATATCTACATGAGTGCACAATCATTCACCAAAATGCATCATCCATATGATAACACAATCATTATACATCCATAGATATAGCTTCCTACACACAATTTTATGCAATATGCAATATGAAGTGACTGAGCCGATCTAGTGCCTAGAGTGTGTGTATATGCATCCACGAGCAACCACTAGCAAACACTTGCATCCACTTGCATCCATCATACATAACATGTCTCAAACACATGTTTCAACCATAGGGCTATCCTATCTGAAGGTCAAAGGTACTAACGAGAGGACATACTAAGGATAAGATAAGCACAAGATTTACGATGAAGGAGAAGCAAAAGGACATACCCTCCGAAAGAAAAGGGTACCTCGAACGCATCTTCGCTTCCGTCTCCCAGGTAGCGTCGCTCTCTTCATCTCCCCTTTGTACTTTGACTAGTTGAACCTCTCTGTTTCTCATCTGCCAAATCTCTGACCCAAGGATGCAAGTAGGAGCTCGTCGAATCGTCGCATCACGCTCTACTTCCACTTCTCTAAGCAAACTCGGCCCTACCACCTCTGCGGTCTCATGTAGGCACTTCCTCCCATGGAATACATCATGTACACCACTAAGTCTGTCGGGCAACTCCACCAATGGAAGATGCTCCTCCCATGTACCTCCAAAATCCAAGATACATAGCCTCAAAAAGGTCTTCTAAAACATGATTCACCCTCTCGGTCTGGCCGTCCGTCTGAGGATGATATGCGGTACTCAAACACAACTGAGTCCCTACCGCCTCTTGCAAACTCTTCCAAAACTCTCTAGTGAAGATAGGATCTCGATCACTCACTATGCTAGAGGGTACCCCATGCAATCGAACTATCTCTCGAAGATATACAGAAGCTAGCCATGGAGCGGTCCCCTTGCTCTTCACGGGTATGAAATGGGCGCTCTTAGTAAGTCTGTCTACCACCACCCAAATTCCCGTATTACCCTTTCTTGATCTGGGTAACCCGTCAATAAAATCCATCGAGACGCTATCCCACTTCCATTGCGGAACTTCCAATGGGTGAAGCAACCCACCTGGTTTCTTTTGCTCCGCCTTCACTTGTTGGCACACCAAGCATCGAGCGACATACTCGGCCACATCTTTCTTCATACCGGCCCAGAAGAAAACCCTCTTCATGCCTTGGTACATCTTGTCCCCACCGGGATGAATGGTCATCCTAGAACGGTGTGCATCATCAAGAATAACCTTCCTCAAACCCTCGTCTTGCGGTACACAAAGTCTACTGTCTCTACGCAAGCACCCCCTATCGTCTAGGGTGTACCTACTCAAATGGCTGGACGACTTCCCCCTTATGAGCTTCTCTACCAACTCAACCAACTGTGGGTCGTCCCTCTGTGCTTCTCCAATCTGCCCCAAAAGAGTAGGCCTAACCTACAAGGAGGCTAGCAAACCGGGTACAAAGTCAACGGAAGGTCTAAAGTCAAACATAGAAATAAACTCTAAGCTCCGTCGTTCAACGAACCACAAACTCGAGGACAACCTTTTTCTACTTAAGGCGTCCGCTACCATGTTACCCTTACCGTGGGTGTACGCTATCTCAAACTCATAGGATGCTAAGAATCCCATCCACTTTTGCTGTCCTAAGACTATGCGCTCGAAGAGTCTCCAACACTTCCCTAAGATGTAGGGCATGCTCTTCCCCACCAGGATATCATCCAAAATCATCACAACTGTTCATCTCTCACGCAGACCACCCTAGTCGAACTCGGCATCCCCCAAATGCAAGCCCCAAAGGCCTAAACCAATATCAGACAAACACCCAAGGGATACCTCCTTCGAATTCAGATGACGTACGTGAGATGATACTAGTAAAAACGGCTAAATAATTAAGCCCCTTGTCCAACCCTGGATGTCCTCGCCAGTCTTGCTCAAAAACCACCGTTTTTCCGATAACTGGCTTTGCTCACCCTATTGAGCACATACGAAAATTTATTTCGCTCTTAGAAAAGATCCAGATGTCATCCACAAAGACCATCACAAACTTATTTAGGTACTCCTTGAACACCCTTCTCATCAAATCAACAAAGTATGCGGGGGCGTTCGTCAAACCAAATGGCATCACCAGCCACTCATAAAAAAAATCATCCGGAGTCCTAAAGGCAGTCTTCTCTATACTATTCTCAGCCACTCTCAACTGATGAAATCCCGTGGCTAAGTCCTACTACAAAAATACTGAGGCGCCAGCCAACTGATCAAAGAGATCATTAATCCTCGGCAATGGGTGTCTATTCTTCTTTGTGAGTTTATTTAGTTCTCTTTAGTCTACACAAAGTCTGAGGGACCCATCCGCCTTTGTGGCAAAAACTACTGGAGCACCTCACACCAATATACTCCGTCTTATGAACCCCTTCTCAAGCAACTCCCCTACTTACTTATGGAGTTCCCTCCTCTCATGAGGATCCATGTGGCACACTGGCCAAGATACTGGTTTAGCATTATCCACCAGATATATTCGGAAGTCAATCTCCCGCTTCGGAGGTAAGCCCTTCACCTCCTCACACACATCCGAGTATTCCCGGACCGCTCTAACAGATCGCAAACTCTAGACCGACATGTCAAGCGATTCTAGATAACTTAGCATAACAGATTATATGGGATTAGAAGAGATCTCGAGAGTGTTGCCCAAGCGGGTCATAAGCCTAACAACTCTCCTTCCACAATAAGAACGGCACCATTACTGGATAACCAGTCCATGCCCAAAACTAACCCATAGCCCGTGAAGCCCAACAAGCATCACACCTAAACTCAATGCTAAGTATAGAAACTTTCAAACCCAAACACATCATGGAGCCCAATTGGGTTTGAAACAACTAAGGGATCATCTACCAAACTGGTGTCTAAGTGCAGTGACTCAACTAACAATGATGAGATAAACGAATTCGATGCGTCAGAATCAAACAAGTTCGAATCGGATAATAAAGAAATCCAAGTTCCGACCTAGACGGTCCTATCCCCATCTGGTACCTTAGTCGTGAGGGAATACAACCACCCTCCAGGAGATTCCATACCTTGCCCTTGCTTCTTTGGACAATCCTAATAAGGTGTCCTATTCCTCCCAAAAGGATAACAACTAACCCCCTTCTTCCCATTCTCCATTCATAACCTCCCATCAAAATGAGGTTTCGTCCTTCATTAAACATCAACTATTTGAGCCTTCCTCCCATCGTCTATCTAATAGGTACCTACCAGTCCTCCTCCTTCTTGAACCAACTTCTAATCCGACTAACGTCTAAGTCCCTTGAAGTGGTTTTCCATTCTTATCTATCTTAGAAAGATCATCTACACACGGAGGGGAATCTCAAAACGAGAGAGGAAGTAATTCAAACGGAGAATTCGAAAGATAAAGATATGGCTATCGGGGATTATGCTTTTCTTTCTAAAACTTTTCTCTTAAAAGACATGTTTTTGAAAATACTCCTTTCAAAAATATTCTTAGAAAATAGTTTTTCTAAAAATTTTATCTGTTCTGGTAACCTTTGCTCTGATACCACGTGTAACACCCCACGCCCGCTATGGTCACTCACTAAGGGAATGCCATAACATCGGTGGAGTATTTTAAGTGAATATAGAACAGAAAAATTACAACAAGACAGATATAAGTAGTACTTGAAAATCTTGAAACATCATTTCATCGCAGCGGAAAGTAAAACATGTTTGGTTACATCACAAAACCATAATAAGAGTCAAGTACAAAATATCCATCCTGATAAATAAAAGTACATAATCCCAATACATGAACTGATAGACATAAAAGAAAGGGTAAGCTGAGCTCTCTACATCTATGGTCCAAGCTCCAAAAGAGAATAAAGCAGCCTGATCTAAGCCCACTCGTACCGGGCCCACTCTGATAACCTGAGGGTTGGGAAAAAGATAAAAACAACGGGGTCAGACATAAGTCTGAGTGAGTCCTATAACCCTAACAATACAACCATTAAAGTAATTAGGGTATGACATAAATAAGGTACGGTACCTCTGGGGATAATGACTACACTAAGTAGCCAACTAAACACAGGATGTATTAAGATAACCGAAAAGACGCATTTATCCACCCAAGGATAATTACTAGGTTGCACCACCCCAGATCTACCCACCCAAGGGTAATTCCTACTTAAAGGTTGATCCCACTAAGTGTACTTAGTAATTTTACCCAGTAGTTTCGTGTACCCCTAGCTGACTACATAGGTGCCGTCTGCCCCTATCTCCACTAGGTGTACCTACTACTCCCAAGCGATCGGCTCCCTACCGTAGATACCCGTGCTGGTCCCACAAAGGGGGTGTATCATTCCCCAAAGTGGCTACCTGATAATATCAACGGTGCACGGCTTTATATCTACACGATGCAACAACGACTTACCAACCAGCCCGGGTCCACACACGCATATGAAACCCGTTGATCCTGCGTTGCCACCGCTAACCCATTTTGGCCACTTATAGTCAAGCCCAATATGCGTGTCCCGTCACTCGACTAGAGTCGAGCCCACAAAGATACGTTTGGGATATTGGTTGAAATGGGCCCCCACAAGCTACTACTTAAGCTTGCTACTTTTATATAGTGCATCCCACTTAACCCCTTTTTATAATCATGCCCCCTTACATGTTAAGGTTTGGTTAAGTTATCTAATTATATTTCAATTGCCACTTAAGGCACCCACTAGATTTCCGCATGCCACCCAAGGCACTTACTTGATTCCCACATGCCACCCAAGGCACTTACTTAACCCTTTAATCATGTTTAATTACATGTTCCACTTTGGTTAAGTATTCTAATCGTATTTTCTATTGCCACCCAAGGCAACCCACTAGTTTCCTCATGCCACCCAAGGCACCCCCACTAGTTACTACATGCCACCCAAGGCACCCACTTAACCCCTCATGCCCCTTTACATGCTAATATGGTTAAGTGTTTCTTAATTCATTAATTAAGATCATGACCTCATAAAGACCTCTCACATTAGACCGTCTTTTATGACTGCTGGATTTGCCGGTTGGTTCCGGGCAGACTTCTGTCATCAAAAGGATCTAACCTCGTGTCTTTACTTTAATCATGTATTTAATTTATGACTAAGACCTCTCACATTGGGCCAATCATTTGTAGCCGCTGGATGGCCGGTCGGTTCCGGGCAGACTTCCGCTACAAAAGGGTCCAACCTCGTGTCTTAGTTGATTAATTACACCTAATTAATCACCCCCACAATTAATTATCCCTAATTAATTACACATTTTTCATAACATGGGTAGACCTAACTCAATAGGTAAATTCCCATGGGGTAGACCTAACTCAATAGGTAAATTCCCACTTATGTTAATTTATTTTTATGGTATGCTTAATCATACCCAATCATACTTTTATTAACATATTTATTACCCCATCGTTCCCCACGTAAATCATTCTCATTTCATGACATAATAAAGGGAAAGATCCATCACAAATATCATGGGTTTAGCATATAACTTTGTCATGGGTTAAGAGGTTGTCAACTTGCATATATGAGCATATATTAACCCAACTACATTTAACCCAAACTTGCACATTATCATACACATGATTCGCATAACATGTTGCATATGAGCTTGCATATTATCATACACATATCTTGCATAACATGTTGAACTCGCATATAAGCATTCTCATAACTTGCATAACATGTTAAACATGCATTTAAGCATACACATAACTTGCATAAGCATTCACATACTTGCATAAGCATTCACATACTTGCATAAGCATTCACATACTTGCATAAGCATTCACATACTTCATACTTGCATAAGCATTCACATACTTGCATAAGCATGCATAACTTGCATATCACATTAAACTTGCATTTAAGCATATACATAACTTGCATAACATCATGCACATAACTTGCATAATCTCATAAACATAACTTGCATAACATCATGCACATAACTTGCATAATCTCATAAACATAACTTGCATAACATCATGCACATAACTTGCATACCCTCATACACATAACTTGCATATGAACTTGCATAACAACATGCACATAACTTACATAACATCATGCACATAACTTGCATAACATATTGAGCTTGCATATAAGCATACACATAACTTGCATAACATGTTGAACTTGCATATATGACTTGCATCTTAAAGGAGGGTAAACATGCATAGCATATAAAGGTGTCGTCTTGCATATGTATGCATCACATTTTAAAAGGGTAAACTTGCATGTCATGATTTATGCATAATACCAACCACTTAGCATGCATAAAACCCAATACTTAGCATGCATACAATCAAATACTTAGCATGCATAAAATCAAATACTTAGCATGCATAACACCAAATACTTAGCATGCATAAAATCACATGCATAACTTGCATATCATGTTACATATAACTTGCATATACTCTCACATATAGTTTGCATAACATGTTACATATGCATAAATGTTCAACATAATGTTTTGCATCATAAAACATGGCATTAAACTTGCATGTAGCATAAAACTTGCCAAACACATAACATACAATATACTAAACTTGCATAAACATATTTATCCACAAACATAGCCATGTCTTATCATATCCTACCATAATCAATTTAACAATTGATTATTAAAGCTATAGGAACTCACCAAAACCAAGATTAGCAAACTTATGAAGTAAAACTAGTTTCCAAATATGAAGAAGAAGATGATTAGAGGTTGATTAGCTTGCAACTCTCTTCATTGATTTGTGGAGGCCATGATCAAGTTTCATTTTGCCATAGTTTAGTTACAAGATCTAATTATGAATGAATTAGGGTAGGGTTAGGGTCTTATTTATAGGATTAGGTAGTGTTTTAGGCCCTTAGATTAACCCTAGATTAGTTTAGGTCCGTCAGATTTAGGAAATCTCTAGAACCCAGCCCTCCAAGCCAGCCTAAAACCCAACCTGGTGCACCCAGGTTCTCTGGACGCCGCGCCCCTGTCGACAGGCAAGTCGACAGGCAAGTCGACACCCCTGTCGACAGGCTTGTCGACAGCCCTGTCGACATGGTTAGGGCGGGAACTTTCCCGCCTGACCCCGCTGGTTCTATTTTCAAATCTGAATTTGAATTTTTAACTATGTTTTTAGCTTAAATTTTCCTGCAAACTTCTTTGGGCCATAACCGGACCATACGGACTCCGATTCTCGAAAACTCGGACTCTATTTCGCGTATTTTTCCGAGACGAACGCAATGACGCAGCCCGTTACCCCCAATTCCCACATTTGAGATTATTTATCCTGTAATTAGTGAATTTTAGTATTAACTAAAATTCGGGGTGTTACAGTGATGGATGTGGCCACCGAGTTTTCAAAGGAGGGAGGAGTTGGATTTATAGGTTATAGGAGTGAGTTCGACGCAATGGTGGTTAGATGGTGATGAACTGTGTGGCTGAGATAAATGGAGTTTGGTCTGTTTGTCTTTGATGGTGCGATGTCTGATGTGTTAAAGCAAGGCGATGGATTGGAATGGAATTAGATGGACTGAAGTGATCTGGAGGGGACCGATAGTTGTATGAATGGGGAGGATTAGGATTTGATAGTGAGGTATAAGGAGGTTAGATTTTATTTTTGGGGTATGGGAGCATTGTAGTGAGGTTCGAATAATTGAACTGTGTTATTTGGTTTAACAGTGGGAATTAGGAGTTAGGTCTTTCATTTTAAGAGTTAGTGTAGAAGTTGGAAAGGAGATGGTAGTGTTGACGGTGTAGTGTTTGCTAAAATGCCGGAGTGGGTGATTGAAGTGTTTGGGGATTATTTTCAATGGAAATGGAACAGTGATTTCTTAACACATATTCAAGGGAGTGATCGAGTGGTTTGTTGTAACCCAAGGTATACGTTTTTATAAAATTTAAAATACATAGGATAATTAATTAATTTATGTGACAAGCTAATTTAAATTAATAATCGTTAAATAAAATAAATGATCATAGGTGCTAGGTTGATTCATTCAAGACGATTCGCAGCCGAGACAATTTGGAATTTAAATGGAGATTCAACAAATGAAATCAAGGTAAGTAAACTCACTCTCTGGATTCATTTATAATTTTAACTATAAACAATTTTTATTTTAAATAATTTTTATATGTTTCTTGCTGACTGTTTGGATGCAATGAACAATTGTGGCTTAAATATATATTAGTTATATTTAGGCTTGGTGGTTATGGCTATTTTATATATATATATATATATATATATAGGATATTTCCCGCAGTACCATTAGCGTATATGCCCTCACCATATATATAGTGGATTGCCTTCTATACTGCGATATCCTGCCTTGAAGCAGAATTGGTATTATTTATTTTGACTAACATCTATGGATATAGGGAAACAAGTTAGAGGGATCCAATTTGATTCCTCAAAATTTATTTATTGTTGTTTACATATTTATATATGTGTGATGTGTTGAATTGAGTTGATGATTTGTGTATTTGGAAGTTTGAATATCATTGGCCCTAAAATGGATATTTAAAAATATCATAAAAATGGATTTTCTGGTTTAAAAAGGGAAAAAAATTTTGAAATAGAAATTAAATTTCAGATGAGTTAAAAAATATTAACTTGTTTTCAGTTGTTAACGCCAAAACGTGGTCATCAACGACCAAAAGTCAGATATGAGCATGATATACAAAGAAATACCAGAAAAAGCGAGAAAAAGCAAGATAGAAGAATTTTTACAGTGATACGACGTTAACGAGCCTACTTCCACTTTATAATCTCATAATAATATCATAAAATCGGAGATACCATGGATGAGATTGTCAGGATCTCTATTACATAATCGTTTTTGAGGAATATAGCATGTTTTTCGTGATGAAAGTAGTTGGCAGCCATGATTGAGTCATGAATGAACCAAAGAGTTAGGCTCTAATCTGAGCCGAAGAAGATTCCCTCTTTGTTGTATGCTTGGTGTATTTACCAAGAAATTAGAAACACAATGAAAGGAGAGAAATTAAACCAAAAATTGCAATTTTTTCTTCTAACTAAAGGAAAACAAAAGGAAATAAATAAAAATAAAACTAACAAGAATATTTTTGTGTTTTTTTTAACGATAGAAAACAAAAGGAGAAATAAAAAAATGTAACCCGAAGAATTTAGTAATAAAAAATTATTTTGGTCCCCGAGTTCGACACCCTCTACAACAATCCTTGTTGTTTAGGAAAGCCGAACAGTTTTTACAGTTGTTTACAACTGCATAATTTGTTCGCAAACATGTATTTATAGGCAATAGGCTTCAATAATTCGAGGTGCCATGAGTTAGTTGATCGACGTGAATAGCAGATAATGGAGTTGAGTCTTGATTACGTGGAGTAGTTCCCTCTAATATGTGGCAGCATAAACGTAGCTAGATCCGAGTTTATCAGCTTTAGAATAGGTAGTTGGACCAAGTAAGTAGGCTATTAAATAGATCTCATTACCATATCATTGTTGTAGTGTAAGCTGATCTCAAGACCATCTAGCCTGAGTATTTTGAGCTGAAATATTTTGATCCAAAAGACCTTGAGCCAAGGAGCTTCGAGCCATGAATGTCCGAGCGTGTCCAAGCGCATGCTCGAGCCCTGAGCGATCCTGTGATGGGTCCGTGGGTTGACGGCCTTGCCAAAAGGCGGTTCAACACTTTGCCCCCCAAAGTACATCATGTTGCAGACATGATGTACTTTGAGTAAGTCGAACTGCATCTCTTTAGAATGCCATTCATCTTCGAAAAAGCAACGTTGAATTGTCATGTCTTTGGGAGTAGTCCTGAAGCTTGGATTCTTTTTCCTTTTCTCTGTGGAAACAGCATGTCATGTACTACACCGCCATTTGTGGTACCTATCGAGCAAAAGTTCGAGATTGGAGAAGCTGTGATGAATAATTAATCACTTATGCCTCATCGAGTCAAGAGGTCGAAGAAAATCATCATAAATCAAGCTGGGCTGCTGGCTTCTGCACGTGATCGTTCATAAACAGGTCATCGCCAAATAGTGTCATCTCCTTATGGAAGTCGAGAGCATTGTCAAGTGTAAGGTCAAGTCAGACCATTAGTCATACACAAGTCAGTGCATGGTTTGGTTATCCAAATCGTGAGATAGTGTAGAAAAACAGAAATGGCATGTGAACTTGACATTGCATATGGATTTTTACTTCCCGAGTCATTGGAATAGTAGGCTAGGAATCCATGATCGTGCCATATCTTACCAATATAAAGCCAGAAAACCACGATCACTCCAGATCGTTTTTATGGTCCAATGATCACGTAAGAGTCAGGGCAAGACGTTGTTGAAATCATATGAGCCGATGTCTAGTATGATTGTCAAAATCATAAGACAGTAGAAAAGTGATTCTCACTCTCTATTTAATGTACTTGCGATTTGAGTCTTCCAAGTCATGTTCAGCTCATAAGTTGTCTCGCTTGAATGAGTAAGACATGTCATGTTGAACTCATAAGCTGTCTCGCTTGAATGAGTAACCCAAGCCTTGTCATAGTCGGAAGGTATGGTATATATCCTTTGAATCACGTGTCAAGTCAAGGACGTGTTTAAAGTTAGTAAGCTGACGCTCATGCCCGTATCGTTGATGGGTGAAAAACGAAGCTAGTGCTCATGCCCCCAGCATCAGTGGGGGTTGAGCTGAGTCAGTCAGACGTCCAATGCTTAAGCCTTTATACTCTCCGTCCTTGTTTCGGGTTAGAGTTGCAGGTTTAGCTGTCTTAACCAACCCAATTCATTTTATACTCTCTCTCTCTCGAGTTAGCGAGAGCTAGAGTTGAATATACGAGCAGTCGAATCACACTTGTCTAGGCATTGTTCTTCTACTTTAGTCGGAAAGTGAGGAACATTTCATCGAGCGTCAACGAACTTAGTTACTCTTATCTGATTAGTCGTAGACTCGAGTAAGCTCATAAAAAATACAAGCGAATGAACGTCATTATGGAGTTAATCGACCTCCCTTTGTACATGTTTTAGCATAATCCAAAATAGTCATCATACTCTTGTTGAGTTTGTTCTTCATGCTTGGTTCCATTGAGGTCATCATTTTTTGTTGTAGTTTGGGATTCTGTGAAACTTTAATAAGTTGAAAATGTGCATAGAGTAGTCGAGTAGTAGATTCATGCCTTTCATGGCTTGCACTCTTCGTCCCTAATCATTGGGGGATTGATTGAGTAGTGGACTTCAAATCCATGTCTTCTCAGGATTCATACTTCCTCATCATGTCGTGAGTTAGAGTTGGATGCAAAATGATTTGTATTCAACCCATACTGGTTTCTGCTCTCCCATGCGAGCTCTGGGGATCGAAGTTGGGCTGCAAGAGGCCAGGCTGTAGTCACTTTGAATGCTCTAATTCTTCCCCTTCCAATTGGGAAGTAGGTTGGGACCGGTCAATGAATGGTCACTCTACACCTCTTTCGTGGTCCACATGCGGCAATGTGAAACTCACCATTATACTTGGGCTATAGTCCATCACATATAGGTATGTGTGTTGATTTCAGATATCACTCTTAAGGCCCTCTTTTGGTCGTTGCCTTAGGTCGTGTGATGTGTTGATGAACCCCCCACACTCAATGCCTCCTTTCAGTCGTCGCATTTTGTCGTGTGGGAAGTTTAGCATTAAAAGTCGATGTCGGTCTTTCGAACACGACCTGTTTGTTGTATGCAAGTGTATCCCTCGTGTCTTTGCTTTGTATCCATACATAATCCTGCAATTCGAAAAAGAATAGTTAGATTAGTCTTACAAGCTACTAAGTCGATCTTTAAGTCACAAACAATTGTAGCTCGAAAAGAAAACATGTTGAGTGCTAATCTATCTAGCATAGAATTATTAAATGTCAAAGGGTCAAGTGTCATAGTTTGGAGGTATAGTGTCTGTAGCCTCCATTTAACTTTGAAACACGGGTCGCGTTCGAAGCGTGTTTGAAGTTAACTCGAAAATCTATGCCCATGTCCCCAGCGTTGGTGGGAACCGGGTTAAGTCGCTTGGACGTTCGGTCTGTAAGCCTTTTATAATCCTATCCTCAGTCTGAGGGCGATGGAGATTGCATGCACGTCGCAGCATTGTCCTTTATACTCTCTCCTAAGTCGTGAGAGTTAGAGTTCTGGGTTTAGTGGTCTTAAGTCATGGTGCACCATTCACACTAACCCAATAGGTTTATCCTCTCTCTCAAGTCGTGAGAGTTAGAGTTATGGACGTCGTGGCTCATCCTTTATACTCTCCCAAAGTCAGATTGGGTTAGAGTTGTGGATCGAGTGGTCTTAAATCTTGGCGCGCCTGTCACACTCATCCTAAGTTTATACTTATATCCAAGCTCTGAGGATTAGAGTCAGTCGGGCAAACAGTCGGGTCACATTTGCCTTCGCATCGTCCCTTTTCTCCCACGTCAAGGGCAAAGGTCACCATCAGGGATGGTCGGTTCACACCACTATTGAGTTTATACTCCTCCCTTTGGAAGCATGGGAAAGATTTAGATACGTCATTGGGGAGCGGTCGAGTCATATTCATCCTCGTCTTAACATTTCTCTTTTGCCCCCACATCGAAGGAAAAGTTATGTCGTTCATGGGATTGTACTGTCACTGTTGCACTCTTACCGTTAGATCAAGGGATAGAGTCGTCGATCTACTGAGTGGTTATGTCACACCCGAATACATTTCTATGTCTTGCATGGAGAATCAATGGCTAAATGCTGAGGAGGCCTCATTAGTATGTCCATATATAGATAACACATGTCGAACTCATATGCGTTTATTCTCTTCCCCCGCGTCAAGGGAAAAAATTCGGTTAATGAATGGTCGAACATCATTTACTTCAGATTGTTGGCGCCAATCCAAGAGTAAGCAGGTGAATAGACGAATCACGTTCGCCAAAGCTTTACATTCCTCCGATCAAACAATCTAAGGAGTGGTCGGTACCAAACCTCGGGTACCTACAACATTCATATATGAATTTGCATGAGTTAATCATGTCAATAACTCAAGAAGCATGTAAAGGCAAAATGCATGATTGGAAAATAAGTATGTTGATTGGATCCACGAATTCCGATGGTGTCAAATATAGGATCTGGCCATATGGATTGTCGAACCACGTCCATTCTGAGTCAGATTTGGACTTTGAAAGGCAAAAGTCGATGCATAATTGTCTTGAGTCATGCCACACATGAGCCGGGTAGTGGGTGGTCATGTCAGATCCATCTTTAGCTGTGTAACTTTTCTTGGACGGATGACATGGTTCTACAAACAAGCTCTTTAGTCAGGCTCGTTATGGCAATGCTTTGTAGTTTTGCATGCAGGTATTGGATGTTTGATCAGTACCAGACTTTGAGTACCTATATCATTCACACATAAATTCATAAGAGTTATTAGTCACATAAATTACTCATAAAGCATGTAAAGATAAAAGATATGGTTAAAAAATAGTCTTGTTAAGGGAATGAGTATTATTCATAATGAGAATTGTATCGCATATCCTTTGCCAGCCCATTCTGACTTGTCCCATCTCAGACAGGTGATGACCTTTGAAGCTTTAATTGATGAAGTCTTTTCAAATCCTTATGGGGCGGCAACGCCATGAATGATCAGACCATGATCGCGGTACTGGGATAAAAAAGGCAATTAGGCGGCCTTTGTGGGTGGATGACGAGGGTGTGTTTCCTTTGAATCGCCTTCTTGACCCCACGTCGAGGGCAAGGAATAAAGGTCAGGTAGTCAGATCAGAACCGCTAATGGTGGCATCTCATCTTGTTGGTGCTAAGGTGGTGATCGACAGGAAAACAATGGATCCATGCTTATAGAAGCTTTGCCTTTTCCATGCAGGAAGTGGGATACAGAGGCTAGGAATGTAGACATGTCTCGTCTATTCACCGCTATGTCTTTGATCCCACTTCGGGGAATGAGAGCTGATGTATAAATGATTAATCAGCCTCATGGCTCAAGTGTTTCAATCTTTTAACTTGCCGATCTTCGGGCAAGACTGAAGTAGTCGATCAAGATTGAATAACCTCAGTAAATAGGAGTGATGGCTCTTGGAAAAATCCCAGTTGCTGCCATCTTGCTGTTGATATTCTCAGACAATCTGTCGAATCTTGGATGATAAGTCTTTACGATTATTGTTGGCCAAAATATATGTCGAGCCGAAGGCGAGCAGTCATGTGGGTCCGGGCGCAGCGCGAGTGGGGTTCCGGGGCCCCATAGTCCCGAAAGCGATCGACCTAGCCGGTTAGGTCGAACAGTTGAGCACCGCTCGATTCATTCATTTTCGGAAGATGAAGCTTTTTCTGAAACGATCAGAAAAATGCATTTTTTTTCTAAAAATGACCTTTCTCGGGTCGATGTGCAAGACTTCAGAAATGACTAGTAATTCGGGCCGGTTTTTTTGTAAAAGTTAGTCCGAAGCAGGTCGACCTAGAGATCTTTAGAGGAGTCGGTCGACCTGGAGAGCTTCAGACGAGTCGGTCCATCCGAAGTCGGTCGACACGGACTTGAACATCGTTACGATGATGGCTGTTCGAACTGATCTCACCTCGACCCATGACCTCCTCTGGGGCCGGCTACATACTGGGAGCTTTCCAAAGTGCAATTTCTACTGGCTGGTTCTCTGGTTGGGTCGATGTCGACCCAAGAAGGGTCAACCCGACTGGGGTCGAACCCAGAACTAAAAAAACAGTTTTTTTATGCAGATCTTGATGCTTCTGCTTTCCAAAGCATGTGCAGATGTATTGGAAACCATGGCTGCTGAAGATGACTGAAAATAGGATTTTGTCCTTGACTTGGTGAGCAAAAGTTGAGCAAAACCCTTAAGATGTTGAAAATTCATTTCTCAGTGAAAGCACCTAACTATTGACGCCAAAACGTGGTCATCAACGGCCAAAAGTTAGATATGAGCATGATATACGAAGAAATATCAGAAAAGGCGAGAAAAAGCAAGACAACAACATTTTTATAGTGGTTCGACGTTAACGAGTCTACGTCCACTTTATAATCTCATAATAATATCATAAAATTGGAGATACAATGAATGAGATCGTCAGGATCTCTATTACATAATCGTTTTTGAGGAATATAGCAAGTTTTTCGGGATGAAAGTAGTTGGCAGCCATGATTGAGTCATGCATGAGCCAAAGAGTTAGGCTCTAATCTGAGCCGAAGAAGATTCCCTCTTTGTTGTATTGCTTGGTGTATTTATAGGCAGTAGGCTTCAATAATTGGAGGTGCCATGAGTTAGTTGATCCATGTGAATAGCAGATAATGGAGCTGAGTCTTGATTTTGTGGAGTAGTTCCCTCTAATATGTGGCAGCATAAACGTAGCTAGATCCGAGTTTATCGGCTTTAGAATAGGTTGTTGGACCAACTAAGTAGGCTATTAAATAGATCTCATGACCAAGTCATTGTTGTAATGTAAGCTGGTCTCAAGACCATCTAGCCTGGGTATTTTGAGCTGAAATATTTCGATCCAAAAGCCCTTGAGCCAAGGAGCTTCGAGCCATGAATGTCCGGGCATGTCCAAGCCCATGCTCGAGCCCTGAGCGATCCCGTAATGGGTCCATGGGTTTACGGCCTTGCCAAAAGGCGGGTCAACATCAGTAATAAAAATAAGTATTTGAATTTATAAACGATGTTTATAAATGGAAAGAAAAAAAAATATGATTTGATAATATTAATAAATTCAAGTATGAATTTAAAAGGTAAAATTTACTTTTCGAAGAGGAAATTGTATTTCGAATGGAATTTGGAATAGAAACTTGTTTTAATATTTAAACCAAGAAATGTAATTTATAAATGACATTTATAAATGGAAGTGAATAATTATCATAGGATAATTTGATTATTTAAATTCCATTATAAAATTTAAAAGGGGACTAGAAATCGTTTAAAATGGGGAGCAATGAAATTTATTCTGATGTTCAGAATATAAATTGGGTTGCGATAAATCTGTATGGATTTAAAATTGTAATTTGATTTTTTCGAATTTCATCAAATAATTTATTACAAAGAAAAATGGGAATTTAATATAGTAAAGTGAGTTCTAAAAATAAATGCATAATCGAGTTATGAGTTTTGACAAAAAATATACTATTATAGAAAATCGGAGTTTTAAGTTAGCTTTGAAAATTTGGGTTAATTATATTAAGTTAATGAAGAAGTAAAGTTGAAATTTATTTAATAACGAGTTTTAAACATCTAAAATTTAATTTAATTAAAAACGAACTTGCCATGATGCATTAATTCGTAATTTGACGATTCGAACTTCAATTAAATATATAGAACTCAATATAAGTTGAAATTTGATGAAACAAGAAACGTTCAGACCAATTGCATGATAGTTTTCTAATGGAAGAGAAAAATCGAGAATTCTTCTTATATATTTTGAGTTATGTCAAAAATCAAATTTCTAGAAAAACAGCGCTATAATAGTTTATAAAATTTATAATGATTTATCTAATAAAATCGAAGGATTTTAAGTAAATGAAATTTGAAGCTTTCATTATAAAAATCCGGATTTGAGTTATAAAAAGAATATGAACTCAAGTGGAGCAAATAGATTGATTTTCGGAACAAAAATCAGATTTTTAATTATCGAATGGGGTTTATTTAAGTTTGTTAATTGAAATTGCAAATTCGAATATGAAACTTGGATTAGAATTTGGAAGCGAGCAAGGAGTTTGAATTTGATTTGTGTACAAACATATTTGAACGTGATATGTTCATATTAAAAGTAGATTAAGCCAGGAAGCTAATTAGAAAATTAATTACCAAATGGAAAATGATTAAAGTAAGAAGTGTTGCATTGATATGAAACAAATTTGGAACAGGTGTATATATGCTAATTAGATATGGAATGAAGAGACTGAAGATTATAATTTTAGTGCCCAACAAAAAGTGGAGTTTTAAATTCCATATGAGATTTTATGAGCCTATTGGGCAAGCAGCTTGGCTTTTTGGTTTTCTTTTTGAATAGAAAGGGCCTACAGAGGCGATTAGTAGTTGTACCGATGGAGGTGCACAAAGGAGATGCTACTGAAATTTTCTGAAAATTTCAGGAATTAGAATATTTTAAGAAAAATTGATAACTAGAAATCAATATACTGATATATATATATATATATAATCCGATAAGGAAACGAACTTAAAATAGAATATTATAAACAAAGAGGAAATCGATAAATTTAAATCTGGTAAGGACAAAAAGAGAAACGTATACTCGCTTTAAAAAATTGATAATTGGTTTTATATGATGTTGACTATTCGAGATGAGTTGTCTTGTGTGTTTTGAAGTTATGAATGTTATTCGGTCAAGGTCTGAGAGGTAGTTATACACTAGCTTGATTTATTTCATTATTAACCGATAAGTAGAAAGATACAATCTAAAATCAATCTAATTGAATGCAATATTTTGGGTTATTGTAATGATGTTTTACACAACATCCGTTTTAACCCAAGTAAGTAAAATTTTGGAAATATAACAATAAACATTTCCTAAGTATAGAAATGAATGGTTGTAAAAGGGAGAAGTAATTGGAAATGAATTCCAATCATAAATAGAAGATATTTTTTGAGTATAGGAAATAAAAGAAGATAGGATATGGAATGTTTTCCAAATATCACAAGAAGCTAAAGCGCTTTGAAAATATTGGAAAAAAGATGTTGGATGGAATCTGGGAAATGGTTTAATTAATGAAATATCAAAAGGGCCTGTGATTGTTTGACGCTTAGTTAATAATATTTCCAGTTGGAAATTTGGATGGATGTTTATTTTTCTTCGATAGTTAAATAACCGACTATCTAAATTTTTGACCATAGTTGTCAATACGGAGAGACTATTTGGATTTGTTATCCGAAAACAACTACGTATAGGTATAGGCATTGTTAATTAGATTATTCAAAGACAATTGAAGATGGAGTAAAAGTGCAACAACTGTTTTATTTATGGGATATTGCCTTTGATTCATGCATTTTCAGGGCAACTTGTATGGATGAATGTCTGACACAGTATGCCTAACAGATCATATAAGACAATCTTTTCAAAGTATTACGTCTAGTGGCGGAGTAATTCGTTTCTCTTAGGTTTTTATACCCGTAATATTTTTGGAAAGATCAACTGGTTATTTGATGGGTTTGACGATGTGGCATTCAAAGTGAATGGTGGCCAAATGTTCTAAAAAGTTAAACGTAGCAACAAGCCTCATCAACTGGGAAATGACAAAAATCGATCAAGTAGCATGGTTAGTTGGGTTGTACCCAAGCAGGGTGTATTATCAGTATCTAGAGAAAATTCATTTGTTCTTCTTTCATTCTATATCTTACGGATTACGGCTGGACGACCGACAACCATGAGTGATAATTACATCCAGTACACTCAAGCTAAATTAGTGGTCGGGTTGCAAGATGTTCTTGTTGAATCCCAGTATATCCCTTATGCAGTACACTACTCGGAAGGTGGCCCCATATATTGTTATAGTAGGAATCCAATCTCCAATAAGCGCCCTGTAGTTTTTGATTTTATACTATGTATGTTGAGCGTGAGATGCAAGCGTTCTGCTAGATGATTATTTATTTGATTAGACATTATTATAATATCACCGGATTTTGAAATAAAAAATGTTTTGGGTTATCATAAGGTAAAAACCATATGTATTTATGTGTGGATCGATCTTACGATTATCCATTCTTTCAAAAGGTTTTTCAAAGTTAAACAAAATGGTTGGAGTTTACTCGCACTAGTCCTGTGACGACCCGCAAATCCTGACTGGCCTAAACCGAACGAGAAGGCAGATTTCTTTGTGAACACTACGTATCAGAACACAACATGAGAACATTTCATTGCTATTACAACAATTTACATTAGAGTACAAGATATCAGAGTTCAAATAAATAATATACAACAGGAAAATAATATCAGAGATTTAAATTACAAAACAGCGGAAAATCTAATACATGAATACAATGTGCGGCGGAAAATATCAACTACGACAACTCAAAGAAATACATGGGTACAAAACATTCTAAATATAGCTCCAGCCGTAATCCAAGATCCCGTGAAAAGAAATATCTGGGAAAACCAAAATTACTAGTTTACCGTGTGGAAAATATGGGCACCCAGAGTTTAAGTGGAAACAATAAACTCTGAGTCAGTCATAGGACAGGTGTGAGAACTAAAATAGTTATTAACTTTATTTTAAAGTTGGGTAAATCAGGGGACCACGCCGTATCACACGGAACGAGTTTTCTCCCAAAAATACCATAAAACAAACATCGCAATGCTAAAAGGAAAAATGAAGTCATTATAAGACTCAGGTCCCATCACACAATGCAAACACAAACCAGAGGATAGAGTTTTACCTTATAAAGGCCAAACATGCTTGATATGCGAAATTTATCTTTTATTATTACTCTGATTGAAGAAATCAACTTCAAATATAAATCTATCAACAATAAACGACATAGGTACCATATATTATGTCGCCATATAGGTTTACAACTAAAACCGCAAAGTCACATATTGGAAATTGCATTTCCATCTATGAACCGAGGCAAGGGGTCATCCTCAACCGAATTCGATCCAATCAATCCCATGACTCAGGACCCAAACACAGGTGAACCCTTAGGAGCATGCAGGGCCAATCCACTCTTACGTTTGTGGATTGGCAATTCCTGAACAATACATTTCCCGGTCCTATGGGACCTAAAATCTAGTGAGTATGTTAACTGTCAAAGGCTTTTTAGACGGCCATATATGAGTTTCCTCGCTATACAACAACCATACAAGTAAAATGTCTGGGCTCCATACCATGACATCACTCCTAACTAGAAAGAAATGCATGTCCTCCCTGCTGTCCTCTCCCATTTCTGGTTCACACCGGGGTGTGAGGTTCGCGAATTAATGCTATACACAAAGTTGCGCTACTTAAAGCTATGCTTTTATCATTAACTACAAAGCCCTGCTTTTCAACAAAAAATTTGATCCGTGCAACTCAACATGCCGCATTGTCAATCCATACCATACCATTGATTTCCACCAATATATAACCTCTAAGCTCGTACGACTCAGAGAAGGGTGTTAAGCAAGAGAATAAATTCTACACCACTAAACATATATATATATATATATATATGTATATATATATATATATGTATATATATATAGCAGAGATTAACGAAACCGCGCGGAATACAATGTTAGATATACAATCCATTTGCAAGTCCATTATGCGTTTGAACGAAACCGAAGGCATATTATTCCTCATCCCATATGTCCAATATAGGAGAGAAGCCCTCGCATATCCGGTCGATCTCCAAGTACGTCTGGACGATCACCACTTATAACCATATCTTGGGCGTATAACCCAATCAAGACATCAGTAATCATCCAAACGATGTGAAGATCTCCGGTCCTCAACCACCGTTTTCTTCGACTTTTAATCATCGTATCAGTTATTCAAAATGGGTTAATCCTGTTCTTTCCAAATAACTTGCGTATCTTATAATGAAATGCTAAAATAACACATCATATGCCTGATTTCTATACAGAATATTTGTTTATCCAGATATTCATTACATTGGGAATCATTCCCATAAATCTTATCAAAGATTTAATTCATTTAACCCTCTTGTTTAAATATTTCTTTGAAAACCATTGCAAAAGATTTTGTATTAACAGTCTTAAACCAAATTAAGGTTTACAAATTAGTCGGGATTATCGTGCCTTACCGAAGTAATCATTTACTTTAATTTTACAGTCCCAACATATTCTTCCCATGGAGAAAAACTGGTAGTACTCCATATCTAACACCCATGGTGTTATCGGTGAAATTAATTACCATTTCACGTTACAAATATAGTTAAAGATTTAACTATCGCATGGAGTAAAACTGGTGATACTCCATTCTCGATAATTTCTTGAATTCAGTAAATTAAATTACCACATTAACATTTCAATCTAATTAAAGATTTATTAAAACTCCATTTTAGTTTTAATTTCAAAAATCATTATTTAATGATTATTCAACCTAGGAAATAAATCATGTCTTTAACTGGGTTAAAGAACTAATGTTATTTAAAACACAGTCCACAATAACCCAAATCAACTTCCATTAACTATAGAATCTTCATGGAAATCATAACAGTATGTAGTTGATATAAATTTCTGCATAAAACTAATACTATAAGTGGAACAATGACAAAGCCTTTTAAATTCCATAAATAGTAACAGTCTTCCTTTCTAGAAGTTCATCTCGATTATTAAATCGAATTCCATTCAATTCCAATTTAATATATTAAATTGGAAAACTTTACTTTGGAAAATTCCATTAATCTTAATTAAAATATTATAAATTCCAAATCATAAGTTCATTGTTAATTGGTTAAAGAACAAACATTATTTAAAACATTATTCATGATAAACCGAAAATCAACTTTCATTCTGATTCCAATTAAATTAAGTAATTGGTAAACTTCTCTATATCTTAATTAAAAGACTTATTCTATTCTCAACTGGGTTTAGGAACAGTGTTATTGAAGACACCATTCATGAAAAACCCAAAATCTAACTTGATATTAAATACAAGGTTCTGAATATAAACCATATCAGCTTATATTCAATATCAAATTCTGAAACTGACAGATATCGTCTTGGGAATAACGATATCAATATCTTCCAAATTCCTCAACAATATCTGTATAATCACAGCATCCAATATTGAAATATTCTGAAGAGTATTTCCATTCAAATCCATTCCAATTCATACGTTGGAAAATTCTGGTTATATTAAAAACATTTCAGTTCCTTTCAGTTCTTTGTTCAAGTTGTTAACTAGTTCATTTAGATAAATATTTTTTTTCTTTCCAAAATTTGGAATATTTAACCCAAATCTTTTTAAATCATTTATTATGATGTAACACAATTTATCCATATTTTTATTAATTTTAATATGGCCATTTCAGTCAATTTCCATGTATGGTCATCGAACTGCATTTATCGCGACCTTTTCCAAAACTGATTTGAACATATTTAAAAATCTATTCTTTAAATTTCTAATCTCTTATTATCATTCAGAAGCACTTTTAGACACGAACCCAATGGTTCCAGTTTTAGGAGAATCTGACGGTCGTATCTCCCGTTACGTCCATTCAAAGTCAATGTTCGAAATTCAGAATCGATCGGTGCGTGATACGTTCTATTCAGGCCATTTAAATATATATAATATATTTCATCAATTTCCATTCAAAACGTATTTTATAAAACATTTATACATTCGTTTTAAAAACGATTCCAACTTCCATTTCAATTTTAAATCAAAATTGAATATTCCATGTCATTATAATATTAAAATGATAATATTTTCAAAATATCAGATTTTGAAATCAAATCTTTTTTATATTCATTGTAAAACGAATAAAATCGATAGAAAATTCCGTTCAAGTTAAAATGGCATATAACTACTTAACTCGACTTCATATTCATTTCAGTTATGAATATTTCAATATTTTCGTGCCCATCCGAAATTGGGAATAAATTTTATATTTTAATTCTCACCGAATATTATTTAAAATATTCGTTATTTCTAAATTGGAACCAGACTCAATCAATTACCATATAATTTTATTTATATGGATTCCATATATCGCATGTATTCAAAAATAGTGATAAACAACTATTAAACATTCCATTCACATCCAGAGTGCAATTTATAACTGTATAAGCATTAAATAGTTAAATAACGATTATAAGAGTCTGTAAGTCAATCGGCTGACATGCAATTAAATCCAAGGGAGATGTGAATTAATTATCATCCCTAGACCCGTGTAGGGTTTTCAACCATCACACAGATATATATATATATATATAGTTTAATAATAATAACATTAAAAACTGTAAACCCATCAATCCCTAAACAAATATTGCAATCACAGGCAATAAATATATATTAAGTTGTAATAATAAATAATTGTACAAATAAATTGAGCAAGAGAGTTCTCACTTTTGGTTTCCACTCATTCTGTATTTATTTGAGGATAATGTTTTCAAACTAAATTAAATGACCATTTAATTTAGCTTAAAATTCAACTTGTTCTATCTATGTTCTGGTCAGTTCCATGTTGTAGTGCTCGTTGTCACGATCGCAACGCAACTCGTTTCACAGATTTTTGATTTCGTATGACAAAGATATAAGCTTACAAACTTTTAGTTACATAAGTAATATAATGATTAAATCCTTAATTACATTTCCCGTTCTTCCTTCAGTAAAACTATCGCACCCCTGTAACCCATCGTCGACCTTCCTTCTTCCCTTGCGCGCGGCGAACGGAGCCACCAGAACTTGATTGGAGGGTGCCAGCAGGGGCGGCGTTGCGTCGCCTGCCACCATCGGCAGTCCGTCCAGACTCGGTTCCCCCTAGCGCGCTGAGGCGTGGCTCCAACGTGAGCCCTTTGGGCCGAGAATTTGTGAAAACCTTGCAACCAAAATTCATCAAACCCATATAGATTTGAAGACCAGAAGAAGTACAACTAATTTCGTTCAGGAGTTGAATTAAAATTCAAAGTGGATTCCAAGAATTTAAGGCTTAAAATCCGAAGCACAATGGCCATTAAATTAGAGCAGCGACGCAGACATTATAATTAGGTTTAAGGTTTTAAACTAGGGCATTTACACTACTACAAAAGTGGGCATATTTGACACTATTTTTATGTGGCCGTAGTTCATAAAAGCGTTGCCGTAGGCCATTTTTTCAAATAGGCAACACCAAGGGTCGTGGCATCCGCATCCTTTGCATTAGCCCTCAAAGGCAACGCTTTTGACCATCTACGGCCACGGAAAGAAAGTGTTGCATTATAACCCTATTGCAACAGTTTATGCATGTAATGCAACAACATACAGCGTTGCCTTAAGCATAAGTTAGAGACCGACTTCCAGGTCATGATAGTGAATGACACGTCAGCATCCACGTAAGATGCCCACGTGTCACACACCACGTCAGTTCTCCACGTCAGCTGCCACGTGTCACACACCATGTCAGCTGTAGGGCCCACGTTCCATGTGGAATTAATAATATTTTATTTAATGCAACACCACTGTATTATGTAACGCAACACCAATATTTTGAAATGCAACATCAGGAAAAATAAATAAATGCAATAGCAGAAGACGGCAAATGCTACATTAGAAGAAAGAAAATACAACGTTTTAATTAAAAATTCTACAATATCAGTTTTGTACATAGAATAAACTCATCCAAAACATTCATCATCACATTCAAATCATCCCAAACATTCATCATCACATTCAAATCATTTAAACATTTCTGTTAAGTGATCCCATACTAAAGATTTAGATTGCCACGAAGAACTTTGATGATGCAATTCATTTTGACTTTGGGTAGACAATGTGTGCCTTGCATCATTTTCGGCGCTTGAATCGATCGACTCCATGGAAAACCTGTCGATGGTCATTGCAAAAAATCAAAAGTTGCAGAAAAATAATTGTCATTGCAAAAAAAATTCAAATTCATTTCACTTCTAAAAACAAAAAACAAAAAATCAAATAAACAGAGATGTACATAAGGGCATTGAGCAAATTAAGAAATGAACCAAGTGGAAAATCTCTGTAACACCCCACGTCCGTTAGTGTCACTCACAAAGGGAATGCACTAAGTTCTGTGGAGCATTTTGGGTAAAAGATGCAGATAAATTACAAGACAGACAAATATTAAACAGCGGAAAATAGAACTTTGTTTTATTGATAAAATTGTCTGTACAAGATTCTTTTACAATATCAGAGTATCATCTGTCTTTACAAAATAAAGAAGCATAAAACAACATTTTATATTCCCCAATGTAGCAAGAGCCAGCCATAGCATCTAAAAGAGAATCCAAGGACGACTTCGTCAAATCTTTAAGCTGGGGAAAGAGCAACGGTCCAATCTAATCCTGAGTTATACTATTCCCTCCTCAACTACCTGGGGGGGAAACGGAAGAAAAGAAGCGAAAGAAAAACAGAGTCAGACATAAAGCCTGAGTAAGTCAGTAACTTCTAGCATGTGAACAGGGAAAAATGAAACGACATGAATTAACTGAATACAAGACAATACCATGATGATAGGGTCAACAGGATAAGATAAGATTACCACAAGATATACTAAGGCAAGATAAACTGGATATACTTTAATACTTTCTCTGCTTCGCTATTACCTTATTATTCTGGTTTCTATATCTCTGCACCGCCTAACTAGTGTCCCTACTAGTAACGATAACGTGATCCCAATCCCTGTAGTTTCCGTCGCCCTCAGGCATCCATTTATTATTTAATTACCTAGATCTAATCTAGGGTTTTCTATCAAGTGCCTTCTAGATTCAACTAGAACTTACGCTATTTTTCTGAATGCTTCTTGGATTCAGGGTTTATGCCACCTAGTTCCAAACTAGGGATTATGCTACCTGTCGAACGATGCCCTTTAGTCTAGGACACACCACCTAGGGTGGTACATGTTACTAGACTTTTCCCACGCATGTATCGCGAATCGTTATCGCTTGTCTAGATGCACATGTCCAGTAATGTGCGGTCCGAGTTTCGCTGTCAGGGATACTCTAGAAATATGGAACTCGGTCGGGAGCTTTCAATATCTGCCGATGCAGATGCTAAGGTCTGTTTTTCCAGTGGCTATGGTCCCACTCGACCCCTCCCTCAACTAATGGAAGGCCACCCTTGTAAAATGAGAACTGTACGAAGGCCCCTATCTGCCCCACTAATTTCTATGGCCAACAACACCCCGCAACACAACTAGATAGCAAGTATGTGGTCCGTATGAGTCCTCCAGCCTTCCCGCTTCACGTGTCTTGCTTGACTGAAGATGGTAGGTAGACGACGAGTTGCTATCACAGGGCTTCCGTCTTCTCGCCGAATCACGCTGGTCCATCCTAGTCTTTTGGTTGCCATATATTGCAACCAAGGCATACCCTTGGCTCTTCTACCGCAGACCTTAACCTCTGTGCGCCCAGGAGGATCATCTGCAGCCTCACAGAGGGATACCAAGAGTACCCTCACGTCCCCTCGAAGCCTCGGGCTTAGTATCCCAATTCGTTGGAGTCTTCTTTAAAATCAGATGGGCGTCCGCTACTTCGTGTTATACTAAGAATTACTACTTAGTTCTACTAACTAAGGTTTACCACTTAGTTTCCAAATTCCTTGTTTTCTTAGCTAAGTTTTACTACTTAGTCCCCTTTTCAACTGAGGTTTACTACTTAGTTTTCTTTCTCGCCAGGTTGGATTGGTTAAGTGTCTTTAGTCGATTCAAGCTATCTTAACCCTCTTCCCTTATCCTGTTAAACTGGTTAAGTGTTATCCCTTTATGCTTTTTACTTAACCCTATTCATTTATGATATTCTGACGGTTAAGCGTTCAAGTTTACTTAACCCTATGGTCTAGTCCAGCTAACATATTAAATTGGCTAAGTGTATTACTTAACCCCAACCTCTAGTCTAATTAACATGTTAAATTGGCTAAGTGTATTAACTTTACTTAACCCCACCTTCTAGTCTAGTCAACATGTTAATTTGGCTAAGTATTCCCATGGACTTAACCCTCCAATTCTAGCTTTAACTGTGCTAAGTTCGTTAAGTGTTCCTTAACCTTCCCATTCTAGCTTAACTGTGTTAAGTTGGTTAAGTGTTCCTATGGACTTAACCTTCCCATTCTAGCTTAACTGTGTTAAATTGGTTAAGTGTTTCTATGGACTTAACTCTCCCATTCTTGTTCTAGCTTTAATTAATAAATTAAAGCCACAACCTCTCACATTAGACAGATATTGCTGCGGTTACTGGATGTGCCAGTCGGTTCCGGGCAGGTTTACACCGCAACTCAGTCTAACCTCGGGTTAGGCATATTCATGTTTTCTAAGTTCAAAGCGTTTTTGATTAATTTCCAAATCTGGTTTTGAAAACAACCATCCCGTCCTTCGGATCAGTTAGGGATAGCCATGGAGGGCAGGAAACTTGTATTTTCCAAACCCAAGCCTATACACTATCCTCTCTGTCACCCTAGAACTTTCAGGTGTATGTGTTATTCAAAGAGAAAACCTTTCTTTTGTCCATATATAAATTGTCAACAATTTATCTTCAAAGTCCATTTTCCCTTTTTAAACAAACTTGGCCTATACCATTTTCATTTTGTCCTGCCCACTAGTATACTTATATTCTAGGCCCAAGTCTTAACCCAACTTGCAGTTCAGGCCATTTCCTATTTCATTGCCAAAACTAGATTAAATATCCTAGTTTATAATTTATGGCCAAAACTTTACCTACATGCATGTTACATATTTTGTGGTAAATGAACAATTTATCACTTATGACAAATTCTATAAGTAACTTTACTCCTAATTTACTTATTTCATTATTACACTTTTAATGTACATTGTCACATTTATTATTATGGCCCGTTCCCTCTTATTTATCATATTTATACTTTTTGGTATGTAATTTATACCAAATTAAGTGTCACTAACCATAATTTATTCTAAACATGACAATTTCTCACAATTATGGCTAAATTCAAAATTGTGCTAATATACTTATTCCAAATCTTTAATTAACATAATTTTGATTTAACATCCCTAATTCACAGTTTATGGTAAGACTAGAATTATTATTCTAGTTTACATTTCATGCCTAAAATTTAGCTTACTTGCTAATACTAAATTTAATATGTAAAACTTATCCAATTTGCATTCCTATGAACATGCCATAATACATATTCCCAATTTATGCCAATTTCCAAGCTTATAACTACATTTATGTTCATTTTCATATTTTCCCCAAATTGCATTCCCACCGTTCGTATAATCGTGATTTAACCTAGATTGTAAATAAATCTAGATTCGTAGAAAATAGGGAATGAACCAAAGATGCTATGAAAAGGGATAATAACTGGCATAAAAGGTTTGGATAACGACATAGGTTCAAGAATATGGGTAGACCTAACTTAATAGGTAAATTCCCACGGTCTAAAACCAATAGATAGAATAGGTTCAAGAACATGGGTAGACCTAACTGAATAGGTAAATTCCCACAGTCTAAAACCAAAGAAAAACAAGGAACAGATAAAATAGATAATCGGGTTTAGACCCAATTTCATAGCCACAAAACTTAAGCAACAATTTTCCTAATTATGAATCATAGGCAAAGTTCATAGTTATAGGCAATGTTCATAGTCCAAAAGGGAAAATAATTCCCATAGTCATAAGTCATTGTCATAGGCAATGTCATAGTCATATGTTGTATGTCCCAAATCAAGGTTCATGTTCGTAATTCAAAGGCAATAGGTTCATGGTCATAGTTCTCATAATCATGATCATAGGCATAGGCATATCCTCTTTGTTCAATAGTCATAGGCCGTCAATCAAAGTCATAGTATGTTCTGGGCCATAGTCAAGAATTATATCCAAAAACTTAAATAAACACAGATCCAAGTGAAGAGATTAGGCATTTTTCTTATATCCTTTTAATTTCATGTCACAAGTAAAAATAAAACGTTCAAGTCTAGAAATAACCAACTTACAGAAATTAGATCTAGAATAGAAGAACGGCGATGCTAAGATTCGTATGTCGTTGCTCGAGGTTTGTTGATTTAGCCTTTGAATTCTTCACTTTGATTTGAATCTTCTCTAGAACAGATTTGAGCAGCATCTCCATGTCTTGAATTTATATTTTATTTTAATTATTTAAGAAAATTTAGAGGAGGGGAAGAAGCCATGAATCTTAGCAGCATAAGGATAGAAGAGAATTGGTGCAAGGAGAATGAAGACTAGGGCTGTTTATATAGCTGCTCAAGACCTTATCGTACACGCAGCGTTGAGTCAGCATTGAACCCAGTTAAGAAAATAGTCCAGGTACGTAGATGAATCTAGCCAAACCTTATCATACACGCAGTGCTGAGTCAGCATTGGGTCCCACAAGCTGTTTTGGCGTAGAAATTTGAATTTTGGATGAATTGTTTTGGCGTAGAAGTTTGATTTTCGAACTTTTGAATATCTAGAATTTATTTAACTGTTTTATTCACATAAAATATTCTTATATGTATACAATTCCTCTAACGACCATTTTACGTGTATATATATACGCACAACTTTCATTTTATTTTCAAAATTCAAATGATGTTGCCATATTTCATTGACTGTAGCCTTATCATGAATTTTATCTTTCGTATACATATATTTTTGCATATATATATATATATATTTATATTCTCATATGTATATATATTTTCTTTATTTCCTTATATGTACGTTCTTATCCTTTCAAATTTTGAATTTGTATACGTACATATATTTGCATGTTCAGTTGGCCCTCTCTAAAACAAAGATAAAAAATTATGCCGCCGCCGGGGTTCGAACCCCCGACCTCCATGCTACAAATCCAATGCCTTAACCAACTGAGCTACAGAGGCTTTTGTTAATAAGTCTTAGAACAATAATAATTATTGTTCTCTCCTTACTTCTCTTTTTCATGTTAGTTACAATACTTAAATTAAACAACTGCATGGATCTTTTTCTTTTAATTTTTCTTTTAAAAATTAATTATACTTTAATTTGAGAATCTTAATGTCACAGAATTACATGTTGTTACATTCTCCCCCACTTAAAAGGATTTCGTCCCCGAAATCTTCAAGTCAGGAAGAATGTGTCCTACCATCCAATCACCCATCTACTCAACCATTCAATCACAGGCATTCATTGTCCTTAAAAGATTTCTAATGTTTTCATGTTCATATGCATAGTGTGTGTATATGTCTCTATCTAATGCAAAATCAGGCGGCCTACTGATTCAGTTGACCTCCTTAATGCAAATCATGTTAGTGCCATGCGTCCAATCATGCATGCAAACATCCCTAGTCATGTAAATACTACATGCGTGCACAGCCATTCATCCATATGCAGCGTCCATATGATATAATATCAAGTTCAACTTATAAACAAATGCATATATGTAAATTCAATATGAGAGCGTCCGAACTTGATCTAGTGCCTAATACGTATGCATATGCATCCACGAGCAACCATTTGCAACCACTTGCAACCATTCAACCATAACATGTTTCAAATACATGTTTACATCCATTGGCTTCTACCTAAGGATCGCAGATACGACCTAGGGGATATACTTTGGAAAGAGGGAAACAACTACGCGTAAAGCTCCTAAACAGAGAAATCAAGGATGCACCCTTAAGGAAAAATGGCATGTTGCTAGTATCTAGCCTTCTTGAGGTTTACTCCACTGTATCTTAACCAATTTAACTTCACGATTGTGAAGTTTCCGACCTCCAATTCCAAAATAAACAGATGTCAATCACGGTACCAAGTATACGTACTAAGATGATTAGAGGTTTCCCTCTTATCCGTCATGCCTTAACTATAAGAGTCGAAAGGTCACTACGTGCTCTTTGGATTGCCTACCACAACTATTCATCTCTCCCGCAAACCATCCAAACCGAAATCGACATTCCTCAAGTACACGCCCCAAAGGCCTAAAGCAATATCAGACAAGCACCCAAGTAATATCTCCCCCGAATTTAGAAGATCTACGTGAGATGATATAAGCAAACTCGATAGCTATTCTCAAATCCCTACTAACCAAAAAATAAACTGATCGGACCACCAATTGGATTTGAGACTCTAGTGGGATCTTTCTACTATACAAGTACTATGGTGCAGAGACCCAACTATGGAAGTGGATATGAACAAATGAGAAGCGCTAGAACCTAAGGAAATAGCACGAACAGAAAACTAGACTCTTCCAACCGGACTACCTTTCTCCTAGGTACGCTTGGTGGCGAAAGCATGTACTTGTCCTTCTGAAAATCTCATCCTCATTCTTGCCCTTGTCCTTAAGTATATGCCCGATCATACCCTAGTAAAGATACTTCCTCTTGTCTTAGGTTTTATAATTTCTTCCTCCTTCGTGTGCTAAGTCTACATCCATGAATTCCTCATCCTAGGGTTATGCTCCTTAGCCAAACTCCTCATCCCCTCCGTGTGTAGTCATGTTGATAAATCTCTCGAAAACTGCCTCCATCGTCCGGAAAACCTTATAAGTTTTGAAAGAAAACTGCCCGTAGATGAAACAACTACGGCTATGGATGGAAGTCGGGCACTACTTTGCCCTTCGATGAGGTTACCTACCAGAAAGCCAGGAGCCCCAGAGACTCAAGAAAGAAGGAGACAAGAATTTAGACAGAGGAAGAGAAGATAGTGCATCTGGCTTTGGGGAATATGCCTTTAAAACAAATCTCTTCTTTTGAAAATGCTTCTTTTAAAACCGTTTGAAAATAATTTTTCAAATCCTTTATCTGATCTAGTAACCTGCAACTCTGGTACCACGTGTAACACCCCACGTCTGTTAGTGTCACTCACAAAGGGAATGCACAAAGTTCAGTGGAGCATTTTGGGTAAAAGATGCAGATAAATTACAAGACAGACAAATATTAAACAGCGGAAAATAGAACTTTGCTTTATTGATAAAATAGTCTGTACAAGATTCTTTTACAATATCAGAGTATCATCTGTCTTTACAAAATAAAGAAGCATAAAACAACATTTTATATTCCCCAATGTAGCAAGAGCCAGCCATAGCATCTAAAAGAGAATCCAAGGGCGACTTCGTCAAATCTTCAAGCTGGGGAAAGAGCAACGGTCCAATCTAATCCTGAGTTATACTATTCCCTCCTCAACTACCTGGGGGGGAAACGGAAGAAAAGAAGCGAAAGAAAAACAGAGTCAGACATAAAGCCTGAGTAAGTCAGTAACTTCTAGCATGTGAACAGGGAAAAATGAAACGACATGAATTAACTGAATACAAGACAATACCATGATGATAGGGTCAACAGGATAAGATAAGATTACCACAAGATATACTAAGGCAAGATAAACTGGATATACTTTAATACTTTCTCTACTTCGCTATTACCTTATTATTCTGGTTTCTATATCTCTGCACCGCCTAACTAGTGTCCCTACTAGTAACGATAACGTGATCCCAATCCCTGTAGTTTCCGTCGCCTTCAGGCATCCATTTATTATTTAATTACCTAGATCTAATCTAGGGTTTTCTATCAAGTGCCTTCTAGATTCAACTAGAACTTACGCTATTTTTCTGAATGCTTCTTGGATTCAGGGTTTATGCCACCTAGTTCCAAACTAGGGATTATGCTACCTGTCGAACGATGCCCTCTAGTCTAGGACACACCACCTAGGGTGGTACATGTTCCTAGTCTTTTCCCACGCATGTATCGCGAATCGTTATCGCTTGTCTAGATGCACATGTCCAGTAATGTGCGGTCCGAGTTTCGTTGTCAGGGCTACTCTAGAAATACGGAACTCGGTCGGGAGCTTTCAATATCTGCCGATGCAGATGCTAAGGTCTGTTTTTCCAGTGGCTATGGTCCCACTCGACCCCTCCCTCAACTAATGGAAGGCCACCCTTGTAAAATGAGAACTGTACGAAGGCCCCTATCTGCCCCACTAATTTCTATCGCCAACAACACCCCGCAACACAACTAGATAGCAAGTATGCGGTCCGTATGAGTCCTCCAGCCTTCCCGCTTCACGTGTCTCGCTTGACTGAAGATGGTAGGTAGACGACGAGTTGCTATCACAGGGCTTCCGTCTTCTCGCCGAATCACGCTGGTCCATCCTAGTCTTTTGGTTGCCATATATTGCAACCAAGGCATACCCTTGGCTCTTCTACCACAGACCTTAACCTCTGTGCGCCCAGGCGGATCATCTGCAGCCTCAAAGAGGGATACCAAGAGTACCCTCACGTCCCCTCGAAGCCTCGGGCTTAGTATCCCAATTCGTTGGAGTCTTCTTTAAAATCAGATGGAGGTCCGCAACTTCGTGTTATACTAAGAATTACTACTTAGTTCTACTAACTAAGGTTTACCACTTAGTTTCCAAATTCCTTGTTTTCTTAACTAAGTTTTACTACTTAGTCCCATTTTCAACTGAGGTTTACTACTTAGTTTTCTTTCTCGCCAGGTTGGATTGGTTAAGTGTCTTTAGTCGATTCAAGCTATCTTAACCCTCTTCCCTTATCCGGTTAAACTGGTTAAGTGTTATCCCTTTATGCTTTTTACTTAACCCTATTCATTTATCATATTCTGACGGTTAAGCGTTCAAGTTTACTTAACCCTATGGTCTAGTCCAGCTAACATATTAAATTGGCTAAGTGTATTACTTAACCCCAACCTCTAGTCTAATTAACATGTTAAATTGGCTAAGTGTATTAACTTTACTTAACCCCACCTTCTAGTTTAGTCAACATGTTAATTTGGCTAAGTATTCCCATGGACTTAACCCTCCAATTCTAGCTTTAACTGTGCTAAGTTCGTTAAGTGTTCCTTAACCTTCCCATTCTAGCTTAACTGTGTTAAGTTGGTTAAGTGTTCCTATGGACTTAACCTTCCCATTCTAGCTTAACTGTGTTAAATTGGTTAAGTGTTTCTATGGACTTAACTCTCCCATTCTTGTTCTAGCTTTAATTAATAAATTAAAGCCGCAACCTCTCACATTAGACAGATATTGCTGCGGTTACTGGATGTGCCGGTCGGTTCCGGGCAGGTTTACACCGCAACTCAGTCTAACCTCGGGTTAGGCATATTCATGTTTTCTAAGTTCAAAGGGTTTTCGATTAATTTCCAAATCTGGTTTTGAAAACAACCATCCCGTCCTTCGGATCAGTTAGGGATAGCCAGGGAGGGTAGGAAACTTGTATTTTCCAAACCCAAGCCTAGACACTATCCTCTCTGTCACCCTAGAACTTTCAGGTGTATGTGTTATTCAAAGAGAAAACCTTTCTTTTGTCCATATATAAATTGTCAACAATTTATCTTCAAAGTCCATTTTCCCTTTTTAAATAAACTTGGCCTATACCATTTTCATTTTGTCCTGCCCACTAGTATACTTATATTCTAGGCCCAAGTCCTAACCCAACTTGCAGTTCAGGCCATTTCCTATTTCATTGCCAAAACTAGATTAAATATCCTAGTTTATAATTTATGGCCAAAACTTTACCTACATGCATGTTACATATTTTGTGGTAAATGAACAATTTATCATTTATTACAAATTCTATAAGTAAATTTACTCCTAATTTACTTATTTCATTATTACACTTTTAATGTACATTGTCACATTTATTATTATGGCCCGTTCCCTCTTATTTATCATATTTATACTTTTTGGTATGTAAATTATACCAAATTAAGTGTCACTAACCATAATTTATTCTAAACATGACAATTTCTCACAATTATGGCTAAATTCAAAATTGTGCTAATATACTTATTCCAAATCTTTAATTAACATAATTTTGATTTAACATCCCTAATTCACAGTTTATGGTAAGACTAGAATTATTATTCTAGTTTACATTTCATGCCTAAAATTTAGCTTACTTGCTAATGCTAAATTTAATATGTCAAACTTATCCAATTTGCATTCCTATGAACATGCCATAATACATATTCCCAATTTATGCCAATTTCCAAGCTTATAACTACATTTATGTTCATTTTCATATTTTCCCCAAATTGCATTCCCACCGTTCGTATAATCGTGATTTAACCTAGATTGTAAATAAATCTAGATTCGTAGAAAATAGGGAATGAACCAAAGATGCTATGAAAAGGGATAATAACTGGCATAAAAGGTTTGGATAACGACGTAGGTTCAAGAATATGGGTAGACCTAACTTAATAGGTAAATTCCCACGGTCTAAAACCGATAGATAGAATAGGTTCAAGAACATGGGTAGACCAAACTGAATAGGTAAATTCCCACAGTGTAAAACCAAAGAAAAACAAGGAACAGATAAAATAGATAATCGGGTTTAGACCCAATTTCATAGCCACAAAACTTATGCAACAATTTTCCTAATTATGAATCATAGGAAAAGTTCATAGTTATAGGCAATATTCATAGTCCAAAAGGGAAAATAATTCCCATAGTCATAAGTCATTGTCATAGGCAATGTCATAGTCATATGTTATATGTCCCAAATCAAGGTTCATGTTCGTAATTCAAAGGCAATAGGTTCATGGTCATAGTTCTCATAATCATGATCATAGGCATAGGCATATCCTCTTTGTTCAATAGTCATAGGCCGTCAATCAAAGTCATAGTATGTTCTGGGCCATAGTCAAGAATTAGAACCAAAAACTTAAATAAACACAGATCCAAGTGAAGAGATTAGGCATTTTTCTTATATCCTTTTAATTTCATGTCACAAGTAAAAATAAAACGTTCAAGTCTAGAAATAACCAACTTACAGAAATTAGATCTAGAATAGAAGAACGGCGATGCTAAGTTTCGTATGTCGTTGCTCGAGGTTTGTTGATTTAGCCTTTGAATTCTTCACTTTGATTTGAATCTTCTCTTGAACAGATTTGAGCAGCATCTCCATGTCTTGAATTTATATTTTATTTTAATTATTTAAGAAAATTTAGAGGAGGGGAAGAAGCCATGAATCTTAGCAGCATAAGGATAGAAGAGAATTGGTGCAAAGAGAATGAAGACTAGGGCTGTTTATATAGCTGCTCAAGACCATATCGTACACGCAGCGCTGAGTCAGCATTGAACCCAGTTAAGAAAATAGTCCAGGTACGTAGATGAATCTAGCCATACCTTATCATTCACGCAGTTCTGAGTCAGCATTGGGTCCCACAAGCTATTTTGGCGTAGAAATTTGAATTTCGAATGGATTGTTTTGGCGTAGAAGTTTGATTTTCGAACTTTTGAATTTCTGGAATTTATTTAACTGTTTTATTCACATGAAATATTCTTATATGTATATATATATTTTCTTTATTTGCTTATATGTACGTTCTTATCCTTTCAAATTTTGAATTTGTATACGTACATATATTTGCATGTTCAGTTGGCCCTCTCTAAAACAAAGATAAAAAATTATGTCGCCGCCGGGGTTCGAACCCCCGACCTCCATGCTACAAATCCAATGCCTTAACCAACTGAGCTACAGAGGCTTTTGTTAATAAGTCTTAGAGCAATAATAATTATTGTTCTCTCCTTACTTTTCTTTTTCATGTTAGTTACGATACTTAAATTAAACAACTACATGGATCTTTTTTTTCTTTTAAAAATTAATTGTACTTTAATTTGTGAATCTTAATGTCACAGAATTACGGGGTGTTACATTCTCCCTCACTTAAAAGTATTTCGTCCCCGAAATCTTCAAGTTAGGAAGAATGTGTCCTACCATCCAATCACCCATCTACTCAACCATTCAATCACAGGCATTCATTGTCCTTAAAATATTTCTAATCCTTTCATGTTCATATGCATAGTGTGTGTATATGTCTCTATCTAATGCAAAATCAGGCGGTCTACTGATTCAGTTGACCTCCTTAATGCAAATCATGTTAGTGCCATGCGTCCAATCATGTATGCAAGCATCCCTGGTCATGTAAATACTACATGCGTGCACAACCATACATCCATATGCAACGTCCATATGATATCATATCAAGTTCAACTTACAAACAAATGCATGTATGTAAATGCTATATGAAAGCGTTCGAACTTGATCTAGTGTCTAATACGTATGCATATGCATCCACGAGCGACCATTTGCAACCACTTGCAACCATTCAACCATAACATGTTTCAAATACATGTTTACATCCATTGGCTTCTACGTAAAGATCGCAGATTCGATCTAGAGGATATACTTGGAAAGAGAGAAACAACTATGCGTAAAGCTCCTAAACAAATAAATCAAGGATGCACCCTTAAGAAAAAGGGTATGTTGCTAGTATCTAGCCTTCTTGAGCTTTACTCCACTGTATCTTAACCAATTTTTACTCCACGATTGTGAAGTTTCTAAGCTCCATCTCCAAAATGAACAAATGTCAACCAAGTGTATATACTAGGATGATCAGAGGTCTCTCCTCCTATCTTATCCATCATGCCATAATTATAAGGGTCAAAAGGTCACTACGCGCTTTTTAGAGCGCCTGCCACAACTATCCATTTCTCACGCAAACCATCCTAGTCGAACTCGACATTCCTCAAGTACAAGCCCCAAAGGCCTAAACCAATATTAGACAAGCACCCAAGGAATATCTCCTTTAGATTATCTACGTGATATGATATAAGCAAACTCGATAGCTATTCAAACCCCTACTAACCAAAAATAAACGGGTCGAACCACCCACTGGGTTTGAGACTGATTGGGATCTTCTTACTATACAAGTACTAAGGTGCAGAGACTCAAATATGGAAGCAAATATGAACAAATGCGAAGCGCTAAATCCAAACAGAAAAACTAGATTCTTCCAACAGAAACTTTTACCACCTATCTCCTAGGTACGCTCAGCATGTACTTGCCCTTCTAAAAATCTTTTCCTTTGTCCTTAATTATATGCCCTATTATACCATAGTAAAGATACTTCCTCTTGTCTTAGGTTTTATAATCCCTTCCTCCTTCGTGAGCAAAGTCTACATCCATAATTTCCTCATCCTTGGGTCGTGCTCCTTTGCCAAACTTCCGCGTGTAACCATGTTGGCAAATCTCTCGAAAGTTTCCTCTATCGCACGGAAAAACCCTATAAACTTGAAAGAAGACTGGCCGTAAGTAAAGCAACTACGGCTATAGATGGAAGTCAGGCACTACTTCGCCCTTCGATGAGGTTACCTCCCAGAAAGCCAGGAGCCCCAAAGAGTCAAGAAAGAAGGAGACAAGAATTCAAATAGAGGAAGAGAAGATAGTGCATATGGCTTTGGGGAATATGCCTTTAAAACAAAACTTTTCTTTTGAAAATGCTTCTTTAAAGACCGTTTTGAAAAATATTTTTTTAAATCTTTTATCTGATCCGGTAACCTTCAGCTCTGATACCACGTGTAACACCCCACGTCCGTTAGTGTCACTCGAAAAGGGAATGCACTAAGTTCTGTGGAGCATTATGGGTAAAAGATGCAGATAAATTACAAGACAGACAAACAATTAACAGCGGAAAATAAAACTTTGCTTTATTGATAAAATAGATTGTACAAGATTGCTTTATAATATTAGAGTATCATCTTTCTTTACTAGATAAAGAAGCATAAAAATACATTTATATTCCCCAATGTAGCATAAGCCAGCCATAGCATCTGAAAGAGAATCCAAGGACAACTTCGTCAAATCTTCAAGCTGGGAAAGAGCAACGGTCCAATTTAATCTTGAGTTATACTATTCCCTCCTCAACTACCTGGGGGGGGGGGGAGAACGGAAGAAAAGAAGCGAAAGAAAAACAGAGTCAGACATAAAGCCTGAGTAAGTCAGTAACTTCTAGCATGTGAACAGGGAAAACATAACGACATGAATTAACTGAATACAAGATAATACCATGATGATAAGGCTAACAAGATAAGATTCACACAAGACATGCTAAGACAAGATAAACTGGATATACTACAACACTTTCTCCGCTTCGCTTTAACCGCGATATACTCGTTTCTATATCTCTGCACCACCTAACTAGTGTTCCAACTAGTAACGATAACGTGATCCCAATCCCTATAGTTTCCGTCGCCTTCAGGCGTACCTTGGTTATTTATTACCTAGATCTAGTCTAGGTTTTATATCAAGTGCTTTCTAGATTCAATTATAGTTTACGCTATCTGTTGAACGCTTCTTGTATTCAGGATTTATGCCACCTAGTTCCAAACTAGGGATTATGCTACCTGTCGAACGATGCCCTTTAGTCTAGGATACACTACCTAGAGTGGTATATGTTCCTAGACTTTCCCCATGCATGTATCGCGAATCGTTATCGCTTGTCTAGATGCACATGTCCTGTAATGTGCTACCCGAGTCCCGTGTCAGGGCTACTCTAGAAATACGGAACTCGGTCGGGAGCTTTCAATATCTGCCGATGCAGATGTTAAGGTCTTTTTTTCCAGTGGCTATGGCCACACTCGACCCCTCCCTGAACTAATGGAAGGCCACCCTTGTAAAATGAGAACTGTACGAAGGCCCCTATCTGCCCCACTAATTCTATGGCCAACAACACCCCGCGACCACAACTAGATAGCAAGTATGTGGTCCGTATGAGTCCTCCAGCCTTCCCGCTTCACGTGTCTCGCTTGACTGAAGATGGTAGGTAGACGACGAGTTGCTATCACAGGGCTTCCGTCTTCTCGCCGAATCACGCTGGTCCATCCTAGTCTTTTGTTTGCCATATATTGCAACCAAGGCATACCCTTGGCTCTTCTACCGCAGACCTTAACCTCTGTGCGCCCAGGCGGATCATCTGCAGCCTCACAGAGGGATACCAAGAGTACCCTTACGTCCGCTCGAAGCCTCGGGCTTCGTATCCCAATTCATTGGAGTCTTCTTTAAAATCAGATGGACTTACGCTCCTTCGTGTTATACTAAGAATTACTACTTAGTTCTACTAACTAAGTTTTACCACTTAGTTTCCAGGATCATTGTCTTCTTAACTAAGTTTAACTACTTAGTTCTCTTTCCCGTTAAGTTGGATTGGTTAAGTGTCTTTAGTCGATTCAAGCTAACTTAACCCTCTTCCCTTATCCTGTTAAACTGGTTAAGTGTTGTCAGTATTCATGTTGACTTAACCCCACCACAAACCAAGTCATATTGGTTAAGTATTTCTTAACCCTACCCATTCATCCTGTATTGGTTAAATGTTCCCTTTTTAACTTAACATTTCCCACCGATTTTAACTAAACCTATTATTAATGGTTAAGTATCATCTCTTCGTGTCTTAGACTTAACCCTATTCATTTATCATATTCTGATGGTTAAGTGTTCAAGTTTACTTAACCCTATGGTCCAACCCAGCTAACATATTAAATTGGCTAAGTGTATTACTTAACCCCAACCTCTAGTCTAATTAACATGTTAAATTGGCTAAGTGTATTAACTTTACTTAACCCCGCCTTCTAGTCTAGTCAACATGTTAATTTGTCTAAGTATTCCTATGGACTTAACCCTCCCATTCTAGCTTTAAATGTGTTAAGTTGGTTAAGTGTTTCTATGGACTTAATCCTACCATTCTAGCTTAACAGTGTTAAGTTGGTTAAGTGCTCCTATGGACTTAACCTTCCCATTCTAGCTTTAACCGTGTTGGTTAAGTGTTCCTATGGACTTAACCCTCCCCTGCTTGTTCTAGCTTTAATTAATAAATTAAAGCCGCAACCTCTCACATTAGACAGATATTGCTGCGGTTACTGGATGTGCCGGTCGGTTCCGGGCAGGTTTACACCGCAACTCAGTCTAACCTCGGGTTAGGCATATTCATGTTTTCTAAGTTCAAAGGGTTTTCTGATTAATTTCCAAACCTGGTTTTGAAAGCAACCATCCCGTTCATCGGATCAGTTAGGGATAGCCAGGGAGGGCAGGAAACTTATATTTTCCAAACCCAAGCCTAGACACTATCCTCTCTGTCACCCTAGAACTTTCTGGTACGAGTTATAAAAAGGGGTGTTATCAAAATATCTTTCTTTTGTTTATAAATTGTTAACAATTTATCTTACAGCCCATTTCCCCCTTTTTAAAACAAATTTGGCCTATATTCATTTGTCGCTAACAGACTTATATTCTAGGCCCAAATCTTGATTTGCCTAACCTACAGTTCATAGCAATTTAGATCTATCATCTTTATTTTCAGTTTATGCTAAACTAGATTTTATATGCCAAACTAGATTTTCTATTCTAGTTCACCGTTTATGCCCAAAAACTAGATTTATTCTTCTAGTTTACAGTCTAAATACAAACTAGATTTATTATTCTAGTTTTTCAGTTTACAGGCCAATACTAGATCTAAATTTCATAACCTATAATCCATGTCAAATCTACCCAATTCACATGTCTTAACACATGTTCTAAAATTGTATAAATCAGAATCATGTTCGCTTCCAAACTATGCCAATTTCAAGCTTACAACTATATTTATGTTTATTTTTGTGTTTTTCCCAAATCGCATTCCCACCGTTCGTATAATCATGATTCAACCTAGATTGTAAATAAATCTAGATTCGTAGAAAATAGGGAATGAACCAAAGATGCTATGAAAAAGGGTGGACATAATAATTGGCATAAAAAGATTTTGAATAACGACGCAGGTTCAAGAATATGGGTAGACCTAACTTAATAGGTAAATTCCCACGGTCTAAAACCAAGAATAGACAGAATAGATTCGAGAACATGGGTAGACCTAACTTAATAGGTAAATTCCCATAGTCTAAAACCAAAGAAAATCAAGAACAGACAGAATAGATAAATCGGGTTTTAGACCCAATTTCATAGTCACAAAACCTAAGCAACAATTTTCCTAGTCATGAATCATAGGTGTTTAAATCACCGTTGTTATGTCATAGGTAATACTTTATGTCCAAATAAAAGGCTTGTGTTCATAGTCATAGGCAAATGTCCATAGTCATAGGCAATATTCATAGTCAAAAGGGGAAATAATTCCCACAGTCATAAGTCACCGTCATAGACAATTTTTTATGTCCCAAAATCAAAGGCTTATGTTCATAGTCCAAAGGCACATGATCTTAGAATCCATAGTCATAGGCAACGGTCTTAGGCAAAGTCTTAATTGTCCTTGAATCATAACAGTTCTTAACTTAGCCCAAGAGTATAAACACAGATTCGAATAGAGAGAGAGAGAGAGATTTGGCATATTCTTTTATTCCTTTAATTTCATGTCACAAAATAAAGCAAAAACGTTCAGATCTAGAAACAACTGACATACATAAATTATATCTAGAATAGAAGAATGGCGATGCTAAGATTCGTATGTCGTTGCTCGAGGTTTGTTGATTTAGCCTTTGAATTCTTCACTTTGATTTGAATCTTCTCTTGAACAGATTTGAGCAGCATCTCCATGTCTTGAATTTATATTTTATTTTAATTATTTAAGAAAATTTAGAGGAGGGGAAGAAGCCATGAATCTTAGCAGCATAAGGATAGAAGAGAATTGGTACAAAGAGAATGAAGACTAGGGTTGTTTATATAGCTGCTCAAGACCTTATCGTACACGCAGCGCTGAGTCAGCATTGAACCTAGTTAAGAAAATAGTCCAGGTACGTAGATGAATCTAGCCAAACCTTATCATACACGCAGTGCTGAGTCAGCATTGGGTCCCACTATTTTGGCGTAGAAATTTGAATTTCAAATGAATTGTTTTTGGCGTAGAAATTTGATTTTCGAACTTTTGAATTTCTGGAATTTATTTAACTGTTTTATTCACATGAAATATTCTTATATGTATATAATTCCTCTAACGACCATTTTACGCGTATATATATACGCACAACTTTCATTTTATTTTCAAAATTCAAATGATGTTGCCATATTTCATTGACTGTAGCCTTATCTTGAATTTTATCTTTCGTATACATATATTTTTGCATATATATATATATATGTATATTCTCATATGTATATATATATTTTCTTTATTTCCTTATATGTACGTTCTTATCCTTTCAAATTTTGAATTTGTATACGTACATATATTTGCATGTTCAGTTGGCCCTCTCTAAAACAAAGATAAAAAATTATGCCGCCGCCGGGGTTCGAACCCCCGACCTCTATGCTACGAATCCAATGCCTTAACCAACTGAGCTACAGAGGCTTTTGTTAATAAGTCTTAGAGCAATAATAATTATTGTTCTCTCCTTACTTCTCTTTTTCATGTTAGTTACGATACTTAAATTAAACAACTGCATGGATCTTTTTTTTTTCTTTTAAAAATTAATTGTACTTTAATTTGTGAATCTTAATGTCACAGAATTACGGGGTGTTACAATTACTACTTACTTCTACTAACTAAGTTTTACCACTTAGTTTCCAGGATCGTTGTCTTCTTAACTAAGTTTTACTACTTAGTTCTCTTTCCCGTTAAGTTGGATTGGTTAAGTGTCTTTAGTCGATTCAAGCTAACTTAACCCTCTTCCCTTATCCTGTTAAACTGGTTAAGTGTTGTCAGTATTCATGTTGACTTAACCTCACCACAAACCAAGTCATATTGGTCAAGTATATCTTAACCCTACCCATTCATCCTGTATTGGTTAAGTGTTCCCTTTTTAACTTAACCTTTCCCACCGGTTTTAACTAAACCTGTTATTAATGGTTAAGTATAATATCTTCGTGTCTTAGACTTAACCCTATTCATTTATCATATTCTGATGGTTAAGTGTTCAAGTTTACTTAACCCTACGGTCCAACCCAGCTAACATATTAAATTGGCTAAGTGTATTACTTAACCCCAACCTCTAGTCTAATTAACATGTTAAATTGGCTGAGTGTATTAACTTTACTTAACCCCACCTTCTAGTCTAGTCAACATGTTAATTTGGCTAAGTATTCCCATGGACTTAACCCTCCCATTCTTGCTTTAACTGTGTTAAGTTGGTTAAGTGTTTCTATGGACTTAATCCTACCATTCTAGCTTAACAGTGTTAAGTTGGTTAAGTGCTCCTATGGACTTAACCTTCCCATTCTAGCTTTAACTGTGTTTTCTTTTTAACTGAGGTAAACCTTAGTTAGTAGATCTAAGTGGTAAACCTTAGATCTAATTTACATATTAAATTGTCACCCTACGTGGTTTTAACTTAGTGCATCGAATATATCCTTGTTTTCTTAACTAAGTTTTACTACTTAGTCCCCTTTTCAACTGAGGTTTACTACTTAGTTTTCTTTCTCGCCAGGTTGGATTGGTTAAGTGTCTTTAGTCGATTCAAGCTATCTTAACCCTCTTCCCTTATCCTGTTAAACTGGTTAAGTGTTATCCTTTTATGCTTTTTATTTAACCCTATTCATTTATCATATTCTGATGGTTAAGCGTTCAAGTTTACTTAACCCTATGGTCTAGTCCAGCTAACATATTAAATTGGCTAAGTGTATTACTTAACCCCAACCTCTAGTCTAATTAACATGTTAAATTGGCTAAGTGTATTAACCCTATTCATTTTTAGAAGGGCAAGTACATGCTGAGCGTCCCTAGGAGATAGGTGGTAAAAGTTTCTGTTGGAAGAATCTAGTTTTTCTGTTCGGATTTAGCGCTTCGCATTTGTTCATATTTGCTTCCATAGTTGAGTCTCTGCACCTTAGTACTTGTATAGTAAGAAGAACCCAATCAGTCTCAAACCCAGTGGGTGGTTCGACCCGTTTATTTTTGGTTAGTAGGGGATTGAATAGCTATCGAGTTTGCTTATATCATATCACATAGATTGTCTAAAGGAGATATTCCTTGGGTGCTTGTCTGATATTTGTTTAGGCCTTTGGGCCTTGTACTTGAGGAATGTCGAGTTCGGTTTGGATGGTTTGCGGGAGTGATGAATAGTTGTGGTAGGCACTCCAAAGAGCACGTAGTGACCTTTCGACTTTTATAGTTATGGCATGACGAATAAGAGGGAAACCTCTAATCATCTTAGTACGTATACTTGGTACCGTGATTGACATCTGTTTATTTTGGAATTGGAGGTTGGAAACTTCACAATCGTGAAGTTAAATTGGTTAAGATACAGTGGAGTAAAGCTCAAGAAGGCTAGATACTAGCAACATGCCCTTTTTCCTTAAGGGTGCATACTTGATTTCTCTGTTTAGGAGCTTTAAGCGTAGTTGTTTCTCTCTTTCCAAAGTATATCCTCTAGGTCGTATCTGCGATCCTTAGGTAGAAGCCAATGGATGTAAACATGTATTTGAAACATGTCATGGTTGAATGGTTACAAGTGGTTGTAAATGGTTGCTCGTGGATGCATATGCATACGTATTAGGCACTAGATCAAGTTCGGACGCTCTCATATTGCATTTACATATATGCATTTGTTTATAAGTTGAACTTGATATGATATCATATGGACATTGCATATGGATGAATGGCTGTGCACGCATGTAGTATTTACATGACTAGGGATGTTTGCATGCATGATTGGACGCATGGCACTAACATGATTTGCATTAAGGAGGTCAACTGAATCGGTAGACCGCCTGATTTTGCATTAGATAAAGACATATACACACATTATGCATATGAACATGAAAGCATTAGAAATCTTTTAAGGACAATGAATGCCTGTGATTGAATGGTTGAGTAGATGGGTGATTGGATGGTAGGACACATTCTTCCTAACTTGAAGATTTCGGGGATGAAATCCTTTTAAGTGGGGGAGAATGTAACACCCTGTAATTCTGTGACATTAAGATTCTCAAATTAAAATATAATTAATTTTTAAAAGAAAAATTAAAAGAAAAAGATCCATGCAGTTGTTTAATTTAAGTATTGTAACTAACATGAAAAAGAGAAGTAAGGAGAGAACAATAATTATTATTGTTCTAAGACTTATTAACAAAAGCCTCTGTAGCTCAGTTGGTTAAGGCATTGGATTTGTAGCATGGAGGTCGGGGGTTCGAACCTCGGCGGCGGCATAATTTTTTATCATTGTTTTAGAGAGGGCCAACCGAACATGTAAATGTATGTACGTATACAAATTCAAGATTTGAAAGGATAAGAACGTACATATAAGGAAATAAAGAAAATATATATATATATACATATGAGAATATAAATATATATATATATGCAAAAATATATGTATACGAAAGATAATATTCAAGATAAGGCTACAGTCTATGAAATATGGCAACATCATTTGAATTTTGAAAATAAAATGAAAGTTGTGCGTATATATATACGCGTATAATGGTCGTTAGAGGAATTGTATACATATAAGAATATTTCATGTGAATAAAACAGTTAAATAAATTCCAGAAATTCAAAAGTTCGAAAATCAAACTTCTACGCCAAAACAATTCATTCGAAATTCAAATTTCTACGCCAAAATAGCTTGTGGGACCCAATGCTAACTCAGCACTGCGTGTATGATAAGGTTTGGCTAGATTCATCTACGTGCCTGGACTATTTTCTTAACTGGGTTCAATGCTGACTCAGCGCTACGTGTACGATAAGGTCTTGAGCAGCTATATAAACAGCCCTTGTCTTCATTCTCTTTGCACCAATTCTCTTCTACCCTTATGCTGCTAAGATTCATGGCTTCTTCCCCTCCTCTAAATTTTCTTAAATAATTAAAATAAAATATAAATTCAAGACATGGAGATGCTGCTCAAATCTGTTCAAGAGAAGATTCAAATCAAAGTGAAGAATTCAAAGGCTAAATCAACAAACCTCGAGCAACGACATACGAATCTTAGCATCGCCGTTCTTCTATTCTAGATCTAATTTCTGTAAGTTGGTTATTTCTAGACTTGAACGTTTTATTTTTTTATTTGTGACATGAAATTAAAAGGATATAAGAAAAATGCCTAATCTCTTCACTTGGATCTGTGTTTATTTAAGTTTTTGGATCTAATTCTTGACTATGGCCCAGAACATACTATGACTTTGATTGATGGCCTATGACTATTGAACAAAGAGGATATGCCTATGCCTATGATCATGATTATGTGAACTATGACCATGAACCTATTGCCTTTGAATTACGAACATGAACCTTGATTTGGGACATACAACATATGACTATGACATTGCCTATGACAATGACTTATGACTATGGGAATTATTTTCCCTTTTGGACTATGAACATTGCCTATAAGTATGAACTTTTCCTATGATTCATAATTAGGAAAATTGTTGCTTAAGTTTTGTGGCTATGAAATTGGGTCTAAACCCGATTATCTATTTTATCTGTTCCTTGTTTTTCTTTGGTTTTAGACTGTGAGAATTTACCTATTCAGTTAGGTCTACCCATGTTCTTGAACCTATTCTATATATTGGTTTTAGACCGTGGGAATTTACCTATTAAGTTAGGTCTACCCATATTCTTGAACCTACGTCGTTATCCAAACCTTTTATGCCAGTTATTATCCCTTTTCATAGCATCTTTGGTTCATTCCCTATTTTCTACGAATCTAGATTTATTTACAATATAGGTTAAATCACGATTATACGAACCGTGGGAATGCAATTTGGGGAAAATATGAAAATGAACATAAATGTAGTTATAAGCTTGGAAATTGGCATAAATTGGGAATATGTATTATGACATGTTCATAGGAATGCAAATTGGATAAGTTTGACTTATTAAATTTAGTATTAGCAAGTAAGCTAAATTTTAGGCATGAAATGTAAACTAGAATAATAATTCTAGTCTTACCATAAACTATGAATTAGGAATGTTAAATCAAAATTGTGTTAATTAAAGATTTGGAATAAGTATATTAGCACAATTTTGAATTTAGCCATAATTGTGAGAAATTGTCATGTTTATAATAAATTATGGTTAGTGACACTTAATTTGGTATAATTTACATACCAAAAAGTATAAATATGATAAATAAGAGGGAACGGGCCATAATAATAAATGTGACAATGTACATTAAAAGTGTAATAATGAAATAAGTAAATTAGGAGTAAATTTACTTATAGAATTTGTCATAAATGATAAATTGTTCATTTACCACAAAATATGTAACATGCATGTAGGTAAAGTTTTGGCCATAAATTATAAACTAGGATATTTAATCTAGTTTTGGCAATGAAATAGGAAATGGCCTGAACTGCAAGTTGGGTTAGGACTTGGGCCTAGAATATAAGTATACTAGTGGGCAGGACAAAATGAAAATGGTATAGGCCAAGTTTATTTAAAAAGGGAAAATGGACTTTAAAGATAAATTGTTGACAATTTATATATGGACAAAAGAAAGGTTTTCTCTTTGAATAACACATACACCTAAAAGTTCTAGGGTGACAGAGAGGATAGTGTCTAGGCTTGGGTTTGGAAAATACAAGTTTCCTGCCCTCCCTGGCTATCCCTAACTGATCCGAAGGACGGGATGGTTGTTTTCAAAACCAGATTTGGAAATTAATCAAAAACGCTTTGAACTTAGAAAACATGAATATGCCTAACCCGAGGTTAGACCGAGTTGCGGTGTAAACCTGCCCGGAACCGACCGGCACATCCAGTAACCGCAGCAATATCTGTCTAATGTGAGAGGTTGCGACTTTAATTTATTAATTAAAGATCGAACAAGAATGGGATAGTTAAGTCCATAGGAACACTTAACCAACTTAACACAGTTAAGCTAGAATGGGAAGGTTAAGGAACACTTAACGAACTTAACACAGTTAAAGCTAGAATGGGAGGGTTAAGTCCATGAGAATACTTAGCCAAATTAACATGTTGACTAGACTAGAAGGTGGGGTGTTACACGTACATATAAGGAAATAAAGAAAATATATATATATACATATGAGAATATAAATATATATATATATATGCAAAAATATATGTATACGAAAGATAAAATTCAAGATAAGGCTACAGTCAATGAAATATGGCAACATCATTTGAATTTTGAAAATAAAATGAAAGTTGTGCGTATATATATACGCGTAAAATGGTCGTTAGAGGAATTGTATACATATAAGAATATTTCAGGTGAATAAAACAGTTAAATAAATTCCAGAAATTCAAAAGTTCGAAAATCAAACTTCTACGCCAAAACAATTCATTCGAAATTCAAATTTCTACGCCAAAATAGCTTATGGGACCCAATGCTGACTCAGCACTGCGTGTATGATAAGGTTTGGCTAGATTCATCTACGTACCTGGACTATTTTCTTAACTGGGTTCAATGCTGACTCAGCGCTGCGTGTACGATAAGGTCTTGAGCAGCTATATAAACAGCCCTCATCTTCATTCTCTTTGCACCAATTCTCTTCTATCCTTATGCTGCTAAGATTCATGGCTTCTTCCCCTCCTCTAAATTTTCTTAAATAATTAAAATAAAACCTAAATTCAAGACATGGAGATGCTGCTCAAATCTGTTCAAGAGAAGATTCAAATCAAAGTGAAGAATTCAAAGGCTAAATGAACAAACCTCGAGCAACGACATACGAATCTTAGCATCGCTGTTCTTCTACTGTAGATCTAATTTCTGTAAGTTGGTTATTTCTAGACTTGAACGTTTTATTTTTACTTGTGACATGAAATTAAAAGGATATAAGAAAAATGCCTAATCTCTTCACTTGGATCTGTGTTTATTTAAGTTTTTGGATCTAATTCTTGACTATGGCCTAGAACATACTATGACTTTGATTGACGGCCTATGACTATTGAACAAAGAGGATATGCCTATGCCTATGATCATGATTATGAGAACTATGACCATGAACCTATTGCCTTTGAATTACGAACATGAACCTTGATTTGGGACATACAACATATGACTATGACATTGCCTATGACAATGACTTATGATTATGGGAATTATTTTCTCTTTTGGACTATGAACATTACCTATAACTATGAACTTTGCCTATGATTCATAATTAGGAAAATTGTTGCTTAAGTTTTGTGGCTATGAAATTGGGTCTAAACCCGATTATCTATTTTATCTGTTCCTTGTTTTTCTTTGGTTTTAGACTGTGGGAATTTACCTATTCAGTTAGGTCTACCCAAGTTTTTGAACCTATTCTATCTATTGGTTTTAGACCGTGGGAATTTACCTATTAAGTTAGGTCTACCGATATTCTTGAACCTACGTCGTTATCCAAACCTTTTATGCCAGTTATTATCCCTTTTCATAGCATCTTTGGTTCATTCCCTATTTTCTATGAATCTAGATTTATTTACAATCTAGGTTAAATCACGATTATACGAACGGTGGGAATGCAATTTGGGGAAAATATGATAATGAACATAAATGTAGTTATAAGCTTGGAAATTGGCATAAATTGGGAATATGTATTATGGCATGTTCATAGGAATGCAAATTGGATAAGTTTGACATATTAAATTTAGTATTAGCAAGTAAGCTAAATTTTAGGCATGAAATGTAAACTAGAATAATAATTCTAGTCTTACCATAAACTATGAATTAGGAATGTTAAATCAAAATTATGTTAATTAAAGATTGGGAATAAGTATATTAGCACAATTTTGAATTTAGCCATAATTGTGAGAAATTGTCATGTTTAGAATAAATTATGGTTAGTGACACTTAATTTGGTATAATTTACATACCAAAAAGTATAAATATGATAAATAAGAGGGAACGGGCCATAATAATAAATGTGACAATGTACATTAAAAGTGTAATAATGAAATAAGTAAATTAGGAGTAAATTTACTTATAGAATTTGTCATAAATGATAAATTGTTCATTTACCACAAAATATGTAACATGTATGTAGGTAAAGTTTTGGCCATAAATTATAAACTAGGATATTTAATCTAGTTTTGGCAATGAAATAGGAAATGGCCTGAACTGCAAGGTGGGTTAGGACTTGGGCCTAGAATATAAGTATACTAGTGGGCAGGACAAAATGAAAATGGTATAGGCCAAGTTTATTTAAAAAGGGAAAATGGACTTTGAAGATAAATTGTTGACAATTTATATATGGACAAAAGAAAGGTTTTCTCTTTGAGTAACACATACACCTGAAAGTTCTAGGGTGACAGAGAGGATAGTGTCTAGGCTTGGGTTTGGAAAATACAAGTTTCCTGCCCTCCCTGGCTATCCCTAACTGATCCGAAGGATAGGATGGTTGTTTTCAAAACCAGATTTAGAAATTAATCAAAAACCCTTTGAACTTAGAAAACATGAATATGCCTAACCCGAGGTTAGACTGAGTTGCGGTGTAAACCTACCCGGAACCGACCGGCACATCCAGTAACCACAGCAATATCTGTCTAATGTGAGAGGTTGCAGCTTTAATTTATTAATTAAAGCTAGAACAAGAATGGGAGAGTTAAGTCCATAGAAACACTTAACCAACTTAACACAGTTAAGCTAGAATGGGAAGGTTAAATCCATAGGAACACTTAACCAACTTAACACGTGGTTAACTTAGTCCCCTTTTCAAGACATGGAGATAAATTGGATTAAGTCCATGGGAATACTTAGCCAAATTAACATGTTGACTACTAACACAGTTAAGTCCATGGGAATACTTATTCCCCTTTTCAGTTGTTAACTTAGATTTACTAACTAAGGTTTACCACTTAGTTTCCAAATTCCATGTTTTCTTAACTAAGTTTTACTACTTAGTCCCCTTTTCAACTGAGGTTTACTACTTAGTTTTCTTTTTCGCCAGGTTGGATTGGTTAAGTGTCTTTAGTCGATTCAAGCTATCTTTACCCTCTTCCCTTATCCTGTTAAACTGGTTAAGTGTTATCCCTTTATGCTTTTTACTTAACCCTATTCATTTATCATATTCTGATGGTTAAGCGTTCAAGTTTACTTAACCCTATGGTCTAGTCCAGCTAACATATTAAATTGGCTAAGTGTATTACTTAACCCCAACCTCTAGTCTAATTAACATGTTAAATTGGCTAAGTGTATTAACTTTACTTAACCCAACCTTCTAGTCTGGTCAACATGTTAATTTGGCTAAGTATTCCCATGGACTTAACCCTCCCATTCTAGCTTTAACTGGGCTAAGTTGGTTAAGTGTTCCTTAACCTTCCCATTCTAGCTAAACTGTGTTAAGTTGGTTAAGTGTTCCTAAGGACTTAACCTTCCCATTCTAGCTTAACTGTGTTAAGTTGGTTAAGTGTTTCTATGGACTTAACCCACCCATTCTTGCTTAACTGTGTTAAATTGGTTAAGTGTTTCTATGGACTTAACTCTCGCATTCTTGTTCTAGCTTTAATTAATAAATTCAAGCCGCAACCTCTCACATTAGACAGATATTGCTGCGGTTACTGGATGTGCCGGTCGGTTCCGGGCAGGTTTACACCGCAACTCAGTCTAACCTCGGGTTAGGCATATTCATGTTTTCTAAGTTCAAAGGGTTTTTGATTAATTTCCAAATCTGGTTTTAAAAACAACCATCCCGTCCTTCGGATCAGTTAGGGATAGCAAGGGAGGGCAGGAAACTTGTATTTTCCAAATCCAAGCCTAGACACTATCCTCTCTGTCACCCTAGAACTTTCAGGTGTATGTGTTATTCAAAGAGAAAACCTTTCTTTTGTCCATATATAAATTGTCAACAATTTATCTTCAAAGTCCATTTTCCCTTTTTAAATAAACTTGGCCTATACCATTTTCATTATGTCCTGCCCACTAGTATACTTATATTCTAGGCCCAAGTCCTAACCCAACTTGCAGTTCAGGCCATTTCCTATTTCATTGCCAAAACTAGATTAAATATCCTAGTTTATAATTTATGGCCAAAACTTTACCTACATGCAAGTTACATATTTTGTGGTTAATGAACAATTTATCATTTATGACAAATTCTATAAGTAAATTTACTCCTAATTTACTTATTTCATTATTACACTTTTAATGTACATTGTCACATTTATTATTATGGCCCGTTCCCTCTTATTTATCATATTTATACTTTTTGGTATGTAAATTATACCAAATTAAGTGTCACTAAGCATAATTTTATTATAAATATGACAATTTCTCACAATTATGGCTACATTCCAAATTTTGCTAATATACTTATTCCAAATCTTTAATTAACACAAATTTTGATTTAACATTCCTAATTCATAGTTTATGGTAAGACTAGAATTATTATTCTAGTTTACATTTCATGCCTAAAATTTAGCTTACTTGCTAATACTAAATTTAATATGTCAAACTTATCCAATTTGCATTCCTATGAACATGCCATAATACATATTCCCAATTTATCCCAATTTTCCAGCTTATAACTATGTTTATGTTCATTTTCATATTTTCCCCAAATTGCATTCCCACCGTTCGTATAATCGCGATTTAACCTAGATTGTAAATAAATCTAGATTCGTAGAAAATAGGGAATGAACCAAAGATGCTATGAAAAGGGATAATAACTGGCATAAAAGGTTTGGATAACGACATAGGTTCAAGAATATGGGTAGACCTAACTTAATAGGTAAATTCCCACGGTCTAAAACCAATAGATAGAATAGGTTCAAGAACATGGGTAGACCTAACTGAATAGGTAAATTCCCACAGTATAAAACCAAAGAAAAACAAGGAACAGATAAAATAGATAATCGGGTTTAGACCCAATTTCATAGCCACAAAACTTATGCAACAATTTTCCTAATTATGAATCATAGGGAAATTTCATATTTATAGGCAATGTTCATAGTCCAAAAGGGAAAAATAACTCCCATAGTCATAAGTCATTGTCATAGGCAATGTCATAGTCATATGTTGTATGTCCCAAATCAAGGTTCACGTTCGTAATTCAAAGGCAATATGTTCATGGTCATAGTTCTCATAATCATGATCATAGGCATAGACATATCCTCTTTGTTCAATAGTCATAGGCCGTCAATCAAAGTCATAGTATGTTCTAGGCCATAGTCAAGAATTAGATCCAAAAACTTAAATAAACACAGATCCAAGTAAGAGATTAGGCATTTTTCTTATATCCTTTTAATTTCATGTCACAAATAAAAATAAAACGTTCAAGTCTAGAAATAACCAACTTACAGAAATTAGATCTAGAATAGAAGAACGGCAATGCTAAGATTCGTATGTCGTTGCTCGAGGTTTGTTGATTTAGCCTTTGAATTCTTCACTTTGATTTGAATCTTCTCTTGAACAGATTTGAGCAGCATCTCCATGTCTTGAATTTATATTTTGTTTTAATTATTTAAGAAAATTTAGAGGAGGGAAAGAAGCCATGAATCTTAGCAGCATAAGGATAGAAGAGTATTGGTGCAAAGAGAATGAAGACTAGGGCTGTTTATATAGCTGCTCAAGACCTTATCGTACACGCAGCGCTGAGTCAGCATTGAACCCAGTTAAGAAAATAGTCCAGGTACGTAGATGAATCTAGCCAAACCTTATCATACACGTAGTGCTGAGTCAGCATTGGGTCCCACAAGCTATTTTGGCGTAGAAATTTGAATTTCGAATGAATTGTTTTGGCGTAGAAGTTTGATTTTCGAACTTTTGAATTTCTGGAATTTATTTAACTGTTTTATTCACATGAAATATTCTTATACGTATACAATTCCTCTAACGACCATTTTACGCGTATATATATATACGCATAACTTTCATTTTATTTTCAAAATTCAAATGATGTTGCCATATTTCATTGACTGTAGCCTTATCTTGAATTTTATCTTTCGTATACATATATTTTTGCATATATATATATATATATATATATTTATATTCTCATATGTATATATATTTTTCTTTATTTCCTTATATGTACGTTCTTATCCTTTCAAATTTTGAATTTGTATACGTACATATATTTGCATGTTCAGTTGGCCCTCTCTAAAACAAAGATAAAAAATTATGTCGCCGCCGGGGTTCGAACCCCCGACCTCCATGCTACAAATCCAATGCCTTAACCAACTGAGCTACAGAGGCTTTTGTTAATAAGTCTTAGAACAATAATAATTATTGTTCTCTCCTTACTTCTCTTTTTCATGTTAGTTACAATACTTAAATTAAACAACTGCATGGATCTTTTTCTTTTAATTTTTCTTTTAAAAATTAATTATATTTTAATTTGAGAATCTTAATGTCACAGAATTATGGGGTGTTACATTCTCCCCCACTTAAAAGGATTTCGTCCCCGAAATCTTCAAGTTAGGAAGAATATGTCCTACCATCCAATCACCCATCTACTCAACCATTCAATCACAGGCATTCATTGTCCTTAAAAGATTTCTAATGCTTTCATGTTCATATGCATAGTGTGTGTATATGTCTCTATCTAATGCAAAATCAGGCGGTCTACTGATTCAGTTGACCTCCTTAATGCAAATCATGTTAGTGCCATGCGTCCAATCATGCATGCAAACATCCCTAGTCATGTAAATACTACATGCGTGCACAGCCATTCATCCATATGCAACGCCCATATGATATCACATCAAGTTCAACTTATAAACAAATGCATATATGTAAATGCAATATGAGAGCGTCCGAACTTGATCTAGTGCCTAATACGTATGCATATGCATCTACGAGCAACCATTTGCAACCACTTGCAACCATTCAACCATAACATGTTTCAAATACATGTTTACATCCATTTGATTCTACCTAAGGATCGCAGATGCGACCTAGAGGATATACTTTGGAAAGAGAGAGAAACAACTATGCGTAAAGCTCCTAAACAGAGAAATCAAGGATGCACCCTTAAGAAAAAGGGTATGTTGCTAGTATCTAGCCTTCTTGAGCTTTACTCCACTGTATCTTAACCAATTTTTTTTTTACTCCACGATTGTGAAGTTTCTAAGCTCCATCTCCAAAATGAACAGATGTCAATCAAGTGTATTAACTAGGATGATCAGAGATCTCTCCAACTATCTTATCCATCATGCCATAATTATAAGGGTCAAAAGGTCACTACGTGCTTTTTAGAGCACCTGCCACAACTATCCATCTCTCACACAAACCATCCTAGTCGAACTCGACATTCCTCAAGTACAAGCCCCAAAGGCCTAAACCAATATCAGACAAGCACCCAAGGAATATCTCCTTTAGACAATCTACGTGATATGATATAAGCAAATTCGATAGCTATTCAAACCCCTACTAACCAAAAATAAACGGGTCGAACCACCTATTGGGTTTGAGACTGATTGGGATCTTCTTACTATACAAGTACTAAGGTGCAGAGACTCAACTATGGAAGCAAATATGAACAAATGCGAAGTGCTAAATCCGAACAGAAAAACTAGATTCTTCCAATAGAAACTTTTACCACCTATCTTCTAGGTACGCTCAGCATGTACTTTCCCTTCTGAAAGTCTTGTCCTTTGTCCTTAATTATATGCCCTATCATACCATAGTAAAGATACTTCCTCTTTTATAATTTTCTTCCTCCTTCGTGAGCTAAACCTACATCCATGATTTCGTCATCCTGGGGTTGTGCTCCCTTTTGCCAAACTCCTCACCTTTTTCTGTGTATAACCATGTTGGCAAATCCCTCGAAAGCTGCTTCCATCATACCGAAGACCCTACTAAGCTTGAAAGAAGACTGGCCGTAAGTGAAACAACTACGGCTATAGATGGAAATCGGGCACTACTTCGCCCTTCGATGAGGTTATCTCCCAAAAAGCCAGGAGCCCCAGAGAGTCAAGAAAGAAGGAGACAAGAATTCAAACAGAGGAAGAAGAGACAATGCATATGGCTTTGGGTAATATGCCTTTAAAACAAATCCTTTCTTTTAAAAATGCTTCTTTAAAAACCGTTTGAAAATAATTTTTCAAATCTTTTATCTGATCCGGTAACCTTCAGCTCTGATACCACGTGTAACACCCCACGTTCGTTAGTGTCACTCACAAAGGGAATGCACTAAGTTCTGTGGAGCATTTTGGGTAAAAGATGCAGATAAATTACAAGACAGACAAATATTAAACAGCGGAAAATAGAACTTTGCTTTATTGATAAAATAGTCTGTACAAGATTCTTTTACAATACCAGAGTATCATCTGTCTTTACAAAATAAAGAAACATAAAACAACATTTTATATTCCCCAATGTAGCAAGAGCCAGCCATAGCATCTGAAAGAGAATCCAAGGACAACCTCGTCAAATCTTCAAGTTGGGGAAAGAGCAACGGTCCAATCTAATCCTGAGTTATACTATTCCCTCCTCAACTACCTGGGGGGGGGGGGGAACGGAAGGAAAGAAGCGAAAGAAAAACAGAGTCAGACATAAAGCCTGAGTAAGTCAGTAACTTCAAGCATGTGAACAGGGAAAAATGAAACGACATGAATTAACTGAATACAAGACAATACCATGATGATAGGGTCAACAGGATAAGATAAGATTACCATAAGATATACTAAGGCAAGATAAACTGGATATACTTTAATACTTTCTCTGCTTCGCTATTACCTTATTATTCTGGTTTCTATATCTCTGCACCGCCTAACTAGTGTCCCTACTAGTAACGATAACGTGATCCCAATCCCTGTAGTTTCCGTCGCCTTCAGGCATCCATTTATTATTTAATTACCTAGATCTAATCTAGGGTTTTCTATCAAATGCCTTCTAGATTCAACTAGAACTTACGCTATTTTTCTGAATGCTTCTTGGATTCAGGGTTTATGCCACCTAGTTCCAAACTAGGGATTATGCTACCTGTCGAACGATGCCCTTTAGTCTAGGACACACCACCTAGGGTGGTACATGTTCCTAGACTTTTCCCACGCATGTATCGCGAATCGTTATCGCTTGTCTACATGCACATGTCCAGTAATGTGCGGTCCGAGTTCCGCTGTCAAGGCTACTCTAGAAATACGGAACTCGGTCGGGAGCTTTCAATATCTGTCGATGCAGATGCTAAGGTCTGTTTTTCCGGTGGCTATGGTCCCACTCGACCCCTCCCTCAACTAATGAAAGGCACACCTTGAAAAATGAGAACTATACGCAGGCCCCCTATGCCCCACAAAACTATGGCCATCCTCACCCATAACTAGATAGCAAGTATATGGTCTTTTGGAGTTCTCCGCCTTTCCGCTTTACTTATCTCGATTGACTCAATATGTAGGTAGACGACGAGTTGCTATCACAGGGCTTCCGTCTTCTCGCCGAATCACGCTGGTCCATCCTAGTCTTTTGGTTGCCACATATTGCAACCAATGCATACCCTTGGCTCTTCTACCGCAGACCTTAACCTCTGTGCGCCTAGGCGGATCATCTGCAGCCTCACAGAGGGATACCAAGAGTACCCTCACGTCCCCTCGAAGCCTCGGGCTTCGTATCCCAATTCGTTGGAGTCTTCTTTAAAATCAGATGGACGTCCGCTCCTTCGTGTTATACTAAGAATTATTACTTAGTTCTACCGTGATTGACATCTGTTTATTTTGGAACCTCTAATCATCTTAGTATTAGATTGGTACATATACACACACTATGCATAATAGAAACATGTTAATTTATATTTTAACAGATTTGAGCAGCATCTCCATGTCTTGAATTTATATTTTATTTTAATTATTTAAGAAAATTTAGAGGAGGGGAAGAAGCCATGAATCTTAGCAGCATAAGGATAGAAGAGAATTGGTGCAAAGAGAATGAAGACTAGGGTTGTTTATATAGCTGCTCAAGACCTTATCCTACACGCAGCGTTGAGTCAGCATTGAATCCAGTTAAAAAAATAGTCCAGGTACGTAGATGAATCTAGCCAAACCTTATCATACACGCAGTGTTGAGTCAGCATTGGGTCCCACAAGCTATTTTGGCGTAGAAATTTGAATTTCGAATGAATTGTTTTGGCGTAGAAGTTTGATTTTCGAACTTTTGAATTTCTCGAATTTATTTAACTGTTTTATTCACATGAAATATTCTTATATGTATACAATTCCTCTAACGACCATTTTACGCGTATATATATACGCACAACTTTCATTTTATTTTCAAAATTCAAATGATGTTGCCATATTTCATTGACTGTAGCCTTATCTTGAATTTTATCTTTCGTATACATATATTTTTGCATATATATATATATATATTTATATTCTCATATGTATATATATATATTTTCTTTATTTCCTTATATGTACGTTCTTATCCTTTCAAATTTTGAATTTGTATACGTACATATATTTGCATGTTCAGTTGGCCCTCTCTAAAACAAAGATAAAAAATTATGCTGCCACCGGGGTTCGAACCCCCGACCTCCATGCTACAAATCCAATACCTTAACCAACTGAGCTACAGAGGCTTTTGTTAATAAGTCTTAGAACAATAATAATTATTGTTCTCTCCTTACTTCTCTTTTTCATGTTAGTTACAATACTTAAATTAAACAACTGCATGGATCTTTTTCTTTTAATTTTTCTTTTAATTTTTCTTTTAAAAATTAATTATACTTTAATTTGAGAATCTTAATGTCACGGAATTACAGGGCGTTACAATCTCAGTGATAATAAAAAAGTAATCACAGTAGAACCACTCCAAAACCCCAAAAAACTTATATGCATGCCACAAACACTAAACAACTCAACTCAATAAAATTATATGTATAAACAGACCTTGTGAGTGTCGGTGGGCATCAAAGATACTTGATCCAGCCAGTATTTACCTATTCTATTGGTTGTGATTTGAAGCCTTGCAGATGCATCACTTGTAGTTGGCGCGAAAGTGTACTGCACCCTTGTCCAGTTTTTCGTTTGTGCAACACTCATACTACATCAAATTAGATTGAATTTATAAGTACATGTAAATGTGGAATGCAATTAGGTTCATATTGATGCGCTTACGAGATATTAACAGATGCCAGCGTTTGCAACCCATCTTGACTTGTAATAGAAGCTATCATTTCCAAGTCATGAGACAGGTTGTCTGCCCTAACAAGAAAGATTAGTTTGTACGTCTTCTTTATCTCTATATTCTGTAAGAACAAAACAAAATAACATCATCAAATGATTATTATTGTTATTACTTTAGAAAAATAAATAAGAAAAAGACGTCAATATAAAAGAAGAAGTGGCATACCATTCCCTAAAATCCAGGATTATAGACTCCAACTCCACCGTGAGGACAAGTAGTATCACATTCAACTTTCATATACAATGCCACTTTATTGCCATCAAAAAGAGAACTATTATCAGTTGATACATATATTGAACTAATAATCAGTATTACATAAGTGGCACATAGGAAAATGACCTGATATGCAAAAAGTGTTATATATGATGGATTGGCCAGTTGCTACTACAACAATATGGGTTTGCTCCATTGAATCCGAACAATAATCAGTTACTATGTGCAATAGATGAGGTTCTTCCATACTGAACTACTAAAATCTGGGATAATGATTTGAAACTAATCATCCAAATAAGGTCAATCAAAATTAACAATAAAACAGGCATCAAGAAAGAACCTGAACTAGTGAACTTCCTTCTTAAAGTCCACATATAAATTAGATTTACCCATTTTTCCAGTATGATATACTATATATATATATATATATATAGTTGCATTTTTTATATAAATATTGGCATCGGTACTTTAATCTCCCTAAAAAATGCTTTGCCAAGCAAAAATATTTTCTTAATATATTTATATCGATGCAGATTTTTATAAAAAACAATATCTATTTAGATATTTTATTTTTAACATATAAAGATGGCAAGAGGTTAATACGGAAAACATTAGATCATAAAAGAATAATAAACTCAATTTATCTATCAAAGGCAAAAAAAGTTTGATTTTCAATAATGTAAAAAAGGTTCTAGAAAAAATGTTTTTTCCTCCAAGAATGAAACAGAATACTTACAGCTCTTTCCTATGCACCTAGAGGACCATCAAGAATCTTAATTCATGCTCTGGATTCTTCATACATTTTTTTAATAAATTCTCCCTTGCATCCAAACATGCATAGTTTCCAGTTGGCTGTTCTTTTGTTGCGCCATGCACAGTTTACAGTTGGCTGTAGTGCTGCTAGTATCCATTTTCTTCAAGTATTTCTGGATTTGCAAAGTTTAGAGCCCTTTTTAATTTCCACTCATTGAAGATTTCAGCTTCTATGAAAAATATCAAGCTCACTGGCTTATGGTCCGAGAGGTCGGTCTCTGATCTCTGATATGAAAGTTGTTTTATTCCTTTACCGAACCAAAGTATATGGTCACACCTGAATAAACATCAAGGAATTTCACAGAATGAATATTCCAAAATAAACTTAACAACATGCTCAAGAAAACCAGATAAAATTACAGCTACAATAACATAACATGCCTGTGTAGGTTGAATTCTGAAAGATAGATACCGATAGGTAAGGTGTTTTATGTCCATGTTTAGCATGGAGTTGGATCTGTTTAACTAATTCAAGAGAGCAGAGTAATGACTAGCTTATCTGATAAATAACATTAGAAAAAAATGAAATTGTTTAAATACGTACACATTAGATCTTATCTCTTCCACAAAATCCAGTGAAATGTTGATCCCCTGCGACAGTCTGGATGTTGTCAACACAGCAACATGATAAGCACCAAAGCTTATTCACTGGCCGATCAGAGCAAGCCAGGCTCAAACCTCTTCGAGGACGGATCAATGCTTCCATTACGCCTGATAGAAACATGGAACGCAATGTAAGGTTTATATGCATCTGGCCAAGGCCGTGCCATTGGTGTCAGCAACTTCTCAACAAAGAAACTTCAGGATTTGTTAAAATATGCCAAAGTGCCTCCAGCGGTCACTAGCTTACCCACTTTTTCCTATTCTCTTTTGCATTGAGTTTTAAAAATTGAGAACTGTGAGTGAATCTCAATAATGAAATTGGTTAATGATTGGATTATTGGATCAAGTATAATAACTGATCATGAGTATTATTTACTAATGGTTGAAGCCTGTATATAAACATTCACCAAGTTAGGTAGGTTTATATCCACTGAATTCACCTATATAGTATATCCTGTGTTGTTTATAATTGAACAAGTATCAATCCTGTATTTTACTCGAGCAATCCCGTATTTTACTGAACAAGTATGATATGTACACTGAATTCATAAATGGCATTTTATTGAACAAATATGATATATCCTGTGTATTACAATCTGAATCCATTTTTTTAGCTTAATCTATTTTCTTCCCCAAATTCATAATGATAAAAAAATAGATTATATCATTCATTAACAAATTTGTTTCAAACTGAAGTATTACAAAACCTGTTAATCTCGATCTATCTAGTGTCATCAAAAATATGATCTTCAGTGCAGATGATACAGATTATGATAGAGTTCGAAATAACGACTAAAATCATTTTCACTATAAACAAAATCTAGCAACCCCTCAGATATACCCAGTCTATATGATAATCAACAAGTATTTCATAATTAATTTGTTAAATTGAACACCATGAAGACAAAAAATATGTTGCAATGAGAATCTGTAGAATTAAAATCTTTAAAAAAGAAAAATCATACATGCAAACCTACAAATCTGTAAGCTCGAAATCTATGAGCTTATGAATCCATATATACCAAGCTACAAATAAAGAAAGGAACGGATGCTGCACTGAAATCCATACATAGTAAGCTACAAATTTGTAACCGCGAAGATTCCTCGTTGTTGTTGGCCAATCTATCAGTCTACATCACTTTGCCCTCGACAAAACCACAAAGAGGAAAAAAGGGGAAAACAAAAATTGAAAATAAATTAGATGCGATTCGTGATGGCTGGAGCGAATCGATGTACTGATAGTTGCTTGAAGGAATAGATGCGATGAGGTGATGGAAATCAAAGCCGACGTGAATTTAGGTTTAAAATTTGTTCAATAGTAAAAAGGGGAAGTTAAAATAATACGATTAGCGGGTTTTTTTACATGGGATTTCGTGAAGGGAAAACAACGCGCCAGAATTTCACTTAGTGGAAGATTAAAATGAGGTGGCTGTCATTGATTGGAAGATGGAGTTAGTGTTCAGATAGGAAGCATAGATTGATTTGAATCGTTGGATTAATCATGCATTTATGGTTGCGGTTTTGTTTATACTGATAACGTGGATTACTGAGCTGGATTCTATATATGTAAAGCTACACTTTTAACTGGTGTTGCACGTCAATACACTAGAATTCTCATCGCAACAGTGCATTCACGTCTAATGCAACAACATATGAATATTTTTGCAGAAGATCAAAGAAAGCATAGCTTTCGCCACACTTTTCATGCAACGCACACAAATTAGTGTCGAATATGCCAACTTTTGTAGTAGTGTTATACTATTTTAGTTATTATTTAATTCCAATAATATTTGTTTATCGATCCGAACTCCAAATTAAACACAACGATTGCCGTTCTTAACCAAATACCCCCATTTCGAACACATTAATATATGTTACATAAGCTAATTCGATCGTTTCGATCAGTTTCTATCAAAATTAAAATATAAATTATATAATATTCAATATTAAATATGAACGTACATTTTAATTTACTAAGGTCTCATACCGACTCCAAAAATTACGAAAATTGAAATCTAACTATGTTTTGACGATATGGTCCTAATAAAATTAATTTCATTGAATTTGGAGGCCATTTAAAAAATAGCCTTTTAACTAGCTTATTAAATTTAAACTAAAATTGAAATCGCATTTAAATTTGCTACGCTCACATAATAATTCCAAATGACTTGAAATTTTAATCCAAACAATACTTTGATGTTCCGGATCCAACAAAATATGTTTCATCGAAAACGGAGGTCGTTTGTACAATGGCTATTTTTAAGGGCTATATATATATATATATTTAAAATAGTGAAAACTTGGCACACATCTTTAAAAATAAACTTAATTAGGCTCACATCCCTCCCTAGGTTTTCATTCAAACCCGCCCCCTATTTTTGAATTTCCGCCTTTTTCGTTTTTTTGCCAAAAAAAAGGCGTCGACATATAAAAAAAATCTAAATTCAGGAATTATTCTCAGAAGTCCACAAAATTTAAAAAAACAGTTGCATACATGTATGCAACTATTACCAATAGTTGCATACATGTGTGCAACCATTGCATAAGCTGTTTTAACTTGAGAATCTGGACCAAAACTTGCATACATGTGTGCAACTATTTGAAATACTTGCACACATGTATGCATGTATTGCACGAAGAAAACAAACGTGAAATTTAACCTATGACTTTATTGCATACTTTTACGCAATAATTATGCAATACTTGCATGGTTGTCTGCAACAAAAACAAACAACGACGCATGAATGGAGTACTTGCACAGATGTATGAAGAAAATTCAAATATATGCATACTATTATGCATTTAGCTGCAGTTTCGTTGTTTTGTTGTTTTTCTCGTTTTTGATGCCTTGTTTGATGGTTTTTTAATCTGATTTTTTTGTCGAGTGCATGTTTAATTTAAATATGAATTTATGCATTTATTTATTTATTTATTTAGTGAATTTTTGAAAAGTAGGGTCTAAATTTACAAGAAGTTTATGACCGGACCTGAGCCTAATTTAAAACCTTAACAGGGGCATGTAAAAAACGCACCCTTTAAAATATATAGATTCTATAGCGACTATTTTAAAATGGACATAACTTACAATTTATAAAGTGAAATCTCAGTTTCTTACATTCGTTAGAAATATATAATTAAACAGATTCTAATGCTTCTGGTTCTACTGAAATCTGATTAATATTCGATTTTGTATAATCATTTAAACTTTCAAACCAAATTTTCAAACTACCGCGCCACTTCAAGTTCGTTTTAATTAAATTTTAAATTTATACATCTAAACTTCGATTTACATAAAATTTAAATGTTAATTCTCAAAATAAATCATTAAATATATTTACTTTCTATTAAAATAAATTAAAAATGAATTTTAAATTGGTTCCAAAATTCTGAATTGTTACAAGTCCGATGAATGAACAAAGTTTACTTTTTTTGTTTTACCCTAAACTCTTAGATGCCCAAATTTGTATAGGCAGTCAAGTATTTCAGGCTTTTATAAATACACTTGGAGGAGACTGAAGTAGGAGACTTCACCATTAGTTATTTAGAATTATATTCCGTTTTATGTATATGGGTTGTACTCTAATATGGTACGTATGTACAATACAGATTTGTACTTCAAAGTTATGATATATGTTATTATATTTTGTTCAGTTCCACTATGATATTCTGATGTTTCCTTTAGTTCTTCTATCTTTTCTTTCTTAACCCATAATGATTTGTAATTCTGTGTTATTTAGGTTGGACATGTGTGGTATTTAGTCAACTCAAATAGTAAGGATTTGCGGGCCATCACAAATTATAATTTAATTAACTATATCAGTATTATTTAAAATATATTTAACTTATAAAATTGATAACTTATTCATACGTTATCAGAATCTGTTGGAGCAGGATCCTGTACTGAAGCTAAAGCTTTGTCCAAAACATTTGATAATTTTCCGTTGAATGTAATTATTTGTGTATTATTTTTTATTTATGTACTCTGATATCTTGTACTCTGATGTTAAATTATTGTAATAACAACGAAATGTTCTTTTTTGTTCTGGTGTTTTGTATCCAATGATGGTTCGAGGATTTCTGCATTTTGGATCGAATCTGTGTGGCTTACGGCCGACTTCAAATACGGAGATTTTTGGGTCATCACATTATACTTGTCAATAAATGAGATTTTATTTAATAATTTCATGTATTTCTTACTTACATGATAAATTGAGTTAAGTACAGGTGCCAGAAGGATTTGAGGATTGATTTTGGTTCGCATATAAGTTGAGCAAGTATGCTAGATATCACTCGTATATGGTCCACTTATGCAAAAATATAAAATTTGGTATTTGAATTAGATTTTCACACCGTGTGGGTTGATGTATATATGTTTATTGTTCGTGCGATATCACAGAAGTCCCTCTTTACAGGGGTGACTCTATCGAATTTTTCCAAGAATTTAAGGTGTTAGAAATATTTTTGATTTTTCTGAAAATGTTTTTAATAGAAAAAAGGTAATTTAATTGAAAAAAATTGAATTTATGGAATTATACATTCGGAAAGTTAACAAAAGATTTTAACTTAATAGATTTTTGAAAAGTAAAAAGGTTTGTTACATTTTTCTCCACTTAGTAATTTGAGGGATGAAATTCTTTAAAAGGGGAATGAATGTAACATCCCGTATTTTTGGTAGCCAAATATTCAATTTGTTTTATTATTTTAGACATTGAATTAGAATTTTAAATGGATTTTAATTAGAAATTTGTTTATTAAAAATGAAGCTTAAACATATAATTTATATTTGGTATAAATCGAGCTCGTAACGTCGATGTAATTCATAATATTATGTTTTGAACTTTAATTAAATATATTGAATATACATAACTTAATATAAGTCAGAACTCTCTGAAACAAGAATCGTCTGAATCTATTTAATTAAAAAAAATATGGAGGAGAAAATGGAGAATTCATATTATAGATTTTATGTTATGTGCAAATCAAATTTTCAGAAAGTCGCTATGGAATCGTTTATAAACCATAGTGATTAATTAAATTAATTTAAATTGATTTGAAAACAATTTGCATGTAATTTGAGCTAATGATCGAATTAAACCGCGAAACTAATTCCATTGATTCGTATTGACGTTTAGAGTCAGGAAAGGTATATAGTTTGTTATTTTTGGAGACGAGGTAATTGGTGTGCAAAATAACATCATTTTATGCATAAAATATCATTCTAGAAAAACAACCTCGTAATGTAACGAAATTTGTGCCAGTAGACCCATATTAGTAAGTTATTATGGAATTTTGATTTTCGTATCGATCGAACTTATCGTTTGATCATGCAAACGGTAAACGCATAGATTTTTATTTAATTATTTTATCGATTTAATTTCAAATTAAAGAATAACTAGTTTTCTAACTTCAGATTTCAACAGAACTAACTTTATTACATCCGTAGTGATTAATTATTGTATATTTTCAATTTTCAAGTCAACTGGATTTATTTTGTGATCGTTCACAATTTAAACATGTGTCGATTCATGTTGTGAATTATAAAGGAAATTTTACAACTGATCTAAGAATTCGACGACACAAATTCCATCATATCCAAAATGTTATTTAATTTTAGGATTACAATTTTTATCGCGATCAAAGATCGTATGTTAGTGTTTTAATCCATTACTTCATGGTAAGTTTCGTTTATTATTATAACATTCATACACTTCCTTATAAATACATAACATACCCTAAACCTAACAATTCTCTGGTCAATGTTCCGACATGTGGTCAATGTGGACAAGATGTCATAGCCAAAGTCACGAATGGAAGAAAAGTTGCCAATCATCTCCTCCAAATTCTAGCAAATCCCCTTATCTAATTCAAAAATGTCCAACTGTAATTGTGTTTAGCTCACTAAAAGCTTCTTACTGGACGGTGGTGATCAACTATCACTGGCAGAGTGACCAAAAGTCGAGGCTAAAGGCGTGACATATAAAGGGAAACTGTTGGTAGACGATAGAGACTGGAGAAGCGGCGTTTGGGGCGATGGATGAGCAGGCCGAGGCGCATTTTTGGTGGTCTCGGATGGTGTCCCGGAGATAAGGGTTCGACGCATTTATGGGTTGAAGAAGACAAGGTTGGTTGGTATCAGCGAGAAGAAGGATACTACGTGAACGAGGGAGTAGGCAAAATAGTCGGGCCTCATTTTTTTCTAGCCGAAGAAATATTCAAAGTAACTAGATTATAATTATATAATTAAGGATTAAAGTATATTAATTAAATCGTGAATGTTAAAAATTGTATAAATCTCACGTACGTAGACAGAATGGAACGAAACAAAAGATGCTAGGATCGTCTGGACGAGATTTACATTTCGGGACAAATTTAGACAGAGCTTAAAGCAACTGAAATTTATAGTTAAATTAAGCACATGTTTAATTTAACTATACTGAACCACTACAACGATAACTGAAACCAAAGCGAATATAACTCACTCAATTAATCCCTATATTTAATATTATTCGGGTTTAATACTTGTGTGCTGTAGTTGTTTACTGTTGGATGATTACTGAATATATATTTATATATGTTGACTAAACTGATTAAATTAAATGTTTGTTTAATTTAATTTAAATCAATCGCTATTTTTAACCATTCTAACCAATTGAGGTAACTTACTTTATTGGTGATGTTTATAGTAATATAAATGTATAAATTTAATAGGTTGACGCTTAAATTGCTGTAGTTGATTTAATGTCAAATTTTATCTATATATTAAATTGGGTGATATTGCTTTGGGGTAACCTATTTAGATGTAGGGAAAAACAGGTTGGAGGGATCCAACTGGATTCCTCAAATTTATTTTTTATTTTCGTATTACAATTATATGAATTGTTTAACCAATTTGATTAGATGATTGATTTGGTTGTTGACTATTGAATTGAAATTGAACGTTTGTTTTGTTATTAGCCATTGAATAGTATTGGTTGAGTAAATAAGCAACAAATAGCCTAAAAAATCGTCGTTTTATAAATGTTGATTTACCGTCAGTTAACTAATAGAAATAAAGTTATAAAATTTACTTTTATCACTAAGGATAGGTTTTTAATCTATTTTATATAAATTATTTTTAATTAAAGTTTTATCAAAAAAGGAATTAATACTTATTTTTATTATAGAATTATGATTTTATATAGTAAAATCTTATGCTAATAAGATTTATAACCAAGTGAGCAGAAATTAACCTAAGAGTTAAGTGTTGGATTAATTATTTCCAAAAGGCAATTAAATGTGATTATTTGAGTTAATTATATTATTAATTAATTTAAAGCAAGGATTAATTGGAATGGGTTAAAGATTTAATACAGTTTCTCAAAAGATTTAATAATCTTTTAATTAATTAGTTTTAAAGAAAATTATTAAATAATGTTAATTGTTATTTGATAATCTTTTAAATAAATTGATTATCCTATTTTTTGTTAATAAAGAAGTTAACTACGCCTACGGTAGTTAATGATGAGGTAAATTATTATTCCAATCAATAATAATTTAGGAGATTACTTTTAAATGAAATTCATTTATGTAAGTAATCGAAGTCAGTAATGGAATCAAGTTTAATTTTGAAAGGAGTTTGTGAATGGATTTTATAGTAAAACCCAAATTTTATAAATGAAGTTATTTTAGAAATTAAACTGAATATGATAGTTTAAAATAAATTTTTGCTTAATATTTAAATTAAGTAAAAACGAAATCTAGATAAAATGGGTTGGATATTAAACCTGAGCTTTACAAACAAGATTTATAAAAGGGGTTTGAAGCTGAGTTGTTGATTTTAAATTAGCGTTACTTAATAATGGAACTAAGTAAATGATTTAAATTAAAATGGGATTTTTAAAAAGAAAAATGGTTAAAAGGATTGGTAAAGGGGATTTTTGTAAAGGTTTTAGTAATAAGATTTTGTAATAAAAATATGAGTTGTAAAACGATATGTTTTAAAGATGTTAAAGTTAAATGGTGATGTTTATTAAGCAATTACTTAATCAACTAATTAGGTGATAATAGTTATATCTGAGAAGGTGTAACGACCCGCATTCTACGCATCACAGGATCGTAGAATATTTATTTCTGTCACATACGAAGTCGTATGGTCATGTAACTTTGGGGGACGACGATTGGGGTCATTTCCCATGTTCAGGATTTTTCCCGATTTTTAAATGACCATTTTACCCCTAGTTATCACTGTTTTGGCCATAACTTTTGACTGGAAAGGAATTTTGACCTGAAACCACTTCCATTAGCTCCGGATGATGGTTTCTCTTTCCGTAGAGTGGTCACATTAGCCAAACGGACTCACCGTTTGGGAGGTATAGCTGAAACAAGTTTCAGATGGTGAAAAACAGCTTAATTGGGCTTAAACGGGTGATTAGCAGCTAGGCCCAGGGGGAATTTCGGGTTTAAGGGGATATAGGTGCTGATTAGGGTTAGAAAACATTTCTTTAGACATTTTCCAGCCGCCACTTTCATTCCTCTTAACCTAGTCATGGCCTCCACTCTCTAAATCTCTCTAAAACACCCAAAAATCACCTTCTAATTGAAGATTAGGCTTAACAAACATTAAATTAAGAAGAAAAAGCACTAAAGCAAGGTTGGAGCTGCTGTATAAGATTGGGAATAGCGCCAAATCAGAGAATATTTCAGTTTTGGGGTTCTAGTTGTGGCAAAGGTGAGTGATAGCATCATTTTGACACTAATCACAGTTAATTAAGGGTAATTAGTGAAGATTAGCGAATTTATACACTAATAAATTCTGGAAAAATGTTTAGAAATTCTTAAATAATATTTCATGTCTCTGTTATAAGATTTAGACGATTTGGTTAAGTTTTACTAAGTATGTGCTTAAACATGATTAAGAGGGATTATAAGAAGATGTGAGGTTTTAACCACTTTTGATCCATTTTGGTTCATTTAAATTGTTGTTTGTTGCTTGTGGTTGCTGTTATATGTTGCTATGACTCTTTGGTATGCTTTGTGATTGATTCCAATAGTTAGATTGGTCGAAAACGCCGTCGAGAGGCGTATAAACAGTTGCTGGAAAGTTGCAGAAAGCTGCAGGGTATCTAACCGGATCGGATCGGGTAGGAGATCGGATCGGGTAGGGGATCGGATCGGACATATCCGAACCGGACCGGGGCGTGGTACTTTCTGGAGCATGACGTGAAGAGGCAACAAGGAAGGCCTGGTCGGATCGGAGGGGCGTAGCGTGGGATCGGAAGGAACAAGGAGGACTGAAGTGGAAGAAAGAGGAGCATGGATACCATATTCCGAACCGAATCGAGAGCAATACACGAACCGAACTGATGCTGACGAGACGGAGACGGAGACACTCAAGCCATGGGGTATCCGAACCGAACCGCTTCAGAGCTCCGAATCGAACCGCATGAGGGAAAACTCCGAACCGAACCGCATGAGGGAGAAGGACCCGAACCCAGAGGATGGTGGCACTCCGAGCCGAACCGGGGAACGTATCCGAACCGAACCGAGCATGGGGAACCAGACGTGTACTTTTACTACTTCGTGATGACTCTTCTGAAGACCAACTCCCATTCGACCAAACCCGAGATGCAAAGGAAGTCCAAATGAGAAGTTAGAGCTCAAGATTCAGATGGGAATCAACGAGTTCGCTTCATGGTTGGGCTTTGCTGCGGGACGCGTGTTAAGGAGTTATCGACGTCTATAGCTTTGGACCACTATGGTAGGAGGTACGAAGGCGGATTCAGGGCCACTATGGCATCGGTAGAACCAAGGGCTACGACCAATGAAGTGGGTCATTGAAATGTTTGGTCATGACTCCAAGTGTTTGGCTTGGTCACAGCGGGGTTTCTACAAGTCGGGATTCGTCGTTACCTCAGTTTGTCTAGTGTTCCAAAGTGGTAGATGTCATATGCTTTACGCACTGAATGAGAGATGTGAGGATAGTTGCTATGGATGGTTTGCTTGCTATCATTGTGACATGCACACCCCACCCCCGTATTCTTACACTATTTATTATGGCACCTTGGAGTATTGTACGGTATGTGGTACTAACTCTTTGGTTGCAGGTCCAGGTTCAGGTATGGTTTAGTATACCTGTTATTATTCTGTTTAGATGCTTATCGCTCATACCAGGTTTTATGTCTGACCCAGAGTTTTATGTCTCCTCTTATTACTCTGGGTGCTCACACGAGCAGACTAGAGACAGGTTAGCTGGTGATGCACGGGTAGATGATCCGGAGACGAGCAGGAGGCTTCCACGTAATATATAATAGTATTCTCCCTGTATTGTTGAAGATCATTGCTTGGGCATTGGTGGTGCATCTTCTACTTTAGTTTTCTTTTGTTAGAGACAGTAAATTTGGAAAGTTGTAATAAGCTGTATTTGGATTTCCGCTGCTCTGATGTTGACATTGATTATTAGTTATCAGCTTATGCACTGTCTCGCCTGTTTTATGTCAAGTATGTTATTATTATATTTTATTCCATGCGCTGTGAGACATTCTACAGGTTCTTTGATTAGTTCATTCCCTTCTTTCCTTTCTTATGACGACCGTCTTGTGCTAGTCGGGCATGCGTACAACGCACTTTTGGAGGAAATGCAGGCTGGTGCGGGGCGGGCCGTCATACTTGGTATCAGAGCTCTAGGTTGCGTAGTTAACCTAGGGAAGTTATCAGGGAGAGATAATATACGTATACGAGAGAGCGTATTTGTGATTACTTTGGTTTTCAAAAGCTATATATATATATACTATTAGTAGTATAAGGATGAAGTTGTACTGCACTAGCACCACTATGGAGTCGTTAATCATTTCCTTTTTCAGATTGACGATGAGCCGATATGTTAGAGGTACCGGTAGGGGAGCCAATAATGGGAATGCTGCTGACATGAGGACGATGTTTACTGACCTCATGAGATAGATGCTTAGAGATGTACAGAGGGCAGCTCCCAATGGTGGAAATGGTGGTGGTCCAATGGTGCAGGCTCCAAGAGTCGACTTCGCCAAGCTGAATAAGGATTATACTAGCCTTGGTGGGAAGCCGTTCCACGGAACGGAGTCGGCTACGGACGTTCAGGATTGGTTGGATAGTTGCGAACGTATCTTCGAGGATTTGGGAATCGAGGATGCAATGAAGAGAAAGCTAGCGTCCCGTCAGCTGCAAGGGCGGGCAATGAATTGGTGGAATGCTATAAAGGCAGCTACTCCCGAAGATCAGATTACTTGGGAACAGTTTAAGGCTCGTTTTAGTGAGAAGTTCATTCCGGCTGCTCAGAAGTCAATGCTGTTTAAGAAATTCTTGGAGCTCAAGCAGAATGGCAGAGCTGTCTCGGAGTATATTGCTGAATTTGACACTTTGTCAAAATATGGATTATCTCTTATTGATACTGCTGAGAAAAAGAATGAGAAATTCATAACTGGTTTGGATCAGTACTTGGGGGAAAAACTTATTAACCACATCGATGAGACATTTGAATCGATTGTGGGGAAAGCGTTAAGATCAGAAAGCCTCTACCCTAAGTCGAAGACTGAGGCTGCATCTGCAGAAGAGCCAAAACCACAAGCAAGTGGTGGAGGCAAGGGTGGTTCCCAGAATAAGAGAAAGCAGAACCAAGCTAAGGATGGCCAGAAGAAAAGGAATAAGCAAGATGTGGAGTGCTTCAGCTGTGGTAAGAAGGGCCATTATGCTAGTAATTGTCGGGCCAAGCCAGCGGATAGGAAGTGCTTCAACTGTGGCCAAATGGGACATCACAAGGACAAGTGTCCACAGCCTCCTAAGGAAAAGCAAATGGTGAAAGCATATGCCCTTAATGCTATTCCTTCTTCGTCGAATGCCCCAACTGCGGCGGAGAAGGGAAAGAATGTCGTCATTCAAGGTATGCTTTCTGTTTATGATGTTCCTGTTAGAGTTTTGTTTGATACCGGAGCTTCCAGTTCTTTCATATCTAGTGACCTGGTAGATAGGTTGGGATTGGAGCCCGAGATTGTCGATAGACCTTTAGTAGTGACGAACCCGATTGGTGGTTCAACTAGCCTTAGCATGATTTGTCGTAATGTTGTCTTATCGAGTCATGGATGCATGTTTGTTTGTGATTGCTTTGTTTTGGGCTTTACTGGGTTTGGCATTATTTTGGGAGTAGATTGGCTCCAAAGATACGGGGTGGTGGTAGACTGTGAGGGCTTGTTGGTGACAGCTAGAGCGGATGATGGGCGGAGGATAGTGTTTGGTGGTCTACCCAGTAAGGGGGTATTGGCTAGTTTTCTAAACTCCCTCGACATTCCGCATAGTGAGTTGTCAGGTTTGCCCGTGGTTGGCCAGTATCCGGATGTTTTCGAAGAAGTGACCGGGCTTCCACCACACCGAGAGATTGAGTTTCGTATTGATTTGGTAAAAGATGCCAGGCCTATAGTGATGCCACTTCGTCGTATGGCACCAAGAGAGCAGCGAGAGCTCGAGGTGCAAGTCAGCGATCTTTTGAAGAAGGGATTTATCAGAAGGAGTGTTTCTGAATGGGGAGCACCAGTTGTGTTTGCTACCAAGGCGGATGGTTCCCTTCGTTTGTGTGTAGATTACCGCGAGTTGAATAAAGTGACGAGGAAGAACAAGTATCCTCTACCGCGGATAGATGATTTGTTTGATCAGTTGAGTGGCGCGAGAGTATTTTCTCAGTTGGATCTCGCGACAGGTTTTCATCAGCTTAGAGTGGAAGCTGAGAGTATAGCTAAAACGGCATTTCGGACGCCGTCTGGGTTTTATGAGTGGTTGGTCATGCCATTCGGGCTGACCAATGCCCCAGCATATTTTGTGGATCTCATGAATAGGGTATTCAGAGATCAGTTGAATAAGTTTGTCCTTGTGTTCGTTGATGATATTTTGGTCTACTCGAGGACAGAGGAAGAACACAAGGGACATTTAAGAATAGTGATGGAGGTGTTGAGAAAACACCAATTGAAAGCAAAGTTTTCTAAGTGTCACTTCTGGAAGAGGGAAGTGAGATTCTTGGGCCATGTTGTATCAGAGAGTGGTATTGCCGTGGACCCAGCAAAGGTGGCTATGGTACAAGATTGGCCTACGCCCAAGAATGCAACAGATGTAAGAAGTTTCTTGGGATTAGCGGGATATTATCGTAAGTTTATCCAAGGTTTCTCCAAAATAGCAGCACCATTGACCCAGTTGACCAAGAAGAATCAAGCTTTTGTCTGGGATGAAAGGTGCGAGAATGCATTCAAGAGTCTAAAGGACAAGTTGACAAGCGCACCAGTGTTAGTCATTCCTAAGGGGGATGAAGAGATGACGGTATACACAGATGCCTGTGGTACCGGACTGGGTGCTGTATTGATGCAAGGCGGTAGGGTTGTAGCTTACGCAAGTCGGCAATTGAAACCGCACGAGAGAAGATACCCTACCCATGATTTAGAATTGGCAGCAATCGTGTTCGCGTTAAAGATGTGGAGACACTATCTCTTGGGAGAAAGATTTGAGCTGTTTACAGATCATAAGTCGTTAAAGTATCTCTTCTCTCAGAAAGATCTGAATCTCCGTCAACAGAGATGGTTAGAGTTCTTAGCTTCCTATGATTTTGACATCGCATACACACCAGGAAAGGGCAATGCGGTGGCTGATGCATTGAGTAGAAGACATGCCAGCTTAGGGGCTATGTTCCTTGAATGGAAGCAACTGGAGTTTATCGCGGGGTTTGATTTCAGACCAAAGTGCGAATTGGATCCAGAAATGTTAGCAAGTTTGACGATCAGACCCACTTTGATTGAGCGGATCGGCTCTAGTCAGAGGGACGATCCTAACCTATTGGAAATCATCACCAAGTTAGAGATGGGTATCGATGAGGAGATGGACAAGTATGGGCTTGATCGAGATGGATGGCTTAGAAAGGATGGAAGACTAGTCGTACCCAATGTCAATGGATTGAGGGATGAAGTGCTTAGAGGATGTCATCACTCAAAGCTGACTATACACCCCGGCGGTAACAAGATGTATCGAGATATGAAGCAGACTTACTACTGGGAAGGGATGAAAAGAGACGTTGGGAAGTTTATATCCAAGTGCATGAATTGCCAGCTAGTTAAAGCCGAGCAAAAGAAGCCTAGTGGGTTGTTACAGCCCTTAGAAATTCCCGAATGGAAATGGGAGCAAGTCTCGATGGATTTCATCGATGGTTTACCAAGGACTAGATCGGGATATGACAACATTTGGGTAATTGTAGATCGACTGACTAAAAGTGCAAGGTTTATACCAGTCAAATCGACCAGAACGGCAGCTAAGTTAGCAGAATTATATATGAAGTGGGTAGTGAGATTTCATGGAGTACCTAAAAGCATTGTGAGCGACCGAGACCCGTTGTTCACTAGTGGGTTTTGGAAGAGCTTACAAGAGGCTCTAGGGTCAGAGTTACATCTCAGTACTGCATATCATCCTCAGACCGACGGTCAGACGGAGAGGGTGAACCGTATTTTGGAAGATCTCTTGAGGGCATGTATATTGGATTTTGGTGGATCATGGGATGACCATTTGCATCTAGTAGAGTTTGCATATAATAATAGCTACCAATCCAGTATCGGTATGGCTCCGTTTGAGGCTTTGTACGGAAGACCATGCAACTCACCATCATGTTGGATAGAGACTGGCGAGAAGTTTATGCTTGGACCAGATGTGGTGAGGGAAACTTCAGATAAAATCAAGACCATTCAACGACGAATGAAGGCTGCCCAAGATAGGCAGAAGAGTTATGCTGATAAGAGGAGAAGAGACTTAAAATTCTCCGTTGGCGACTTGGTGTTTGTCAAGATTTCTCCGTTGAAGAGCGTAATACGATTTGGCAGGAGAGGCAAGTTGGCACCAAGGTTTGTTGGCCCATTCCCTGTTCTTAAACTAGTTGGGAATTTGGCATATAGAATTGACTTACCGGAGAAGATGGCGGGAGTTCATAACGTATTTCATGTTTCCCAACTAAGGAAGTTCGTTCACGACTCAGATATGACTATTTCACCTGATCAGTTAGAGGACTACGAAGTAGAACCCGAGGCGGTTGGGAACCGTAAGCCGGCCCGTATTGTCGAGCACGACATGAAGCAACTTCGAAGGAAGGCGATGAAGCTAGTCAAGGTGCAGTGGAGCGAGGACGAGAGTGATTGTACTTGGGAAACAGAGGAGGACATAAGGAAGAAGTATCCAGAACTCTTTGTCTGGTAAGATTTTGACTTCGATTTAGTTTTTCCGCATGCTAGGATAGGCTTGTTTGCTTGTTTTGCATATTTGATTGTTGTATATGGTTATTAGGCATGCGGGATCCCTTGTATGTTTTGGGTTAAGGAATTTCGGGGGCGAAATTTCTTAAGGGGGGGAGAGTGTAACGACCCGTATTCTACGCATCACAGGATCGTAGAATATTTATTTCTGTCACATACGAAGTCGTATGGTCATGTAACTTTGGGGGACGACGATTGGGGTCATTTCCTATGTTCATGATTTTTCCCGATTTTTAAATGACCATTTTACCCCTAGTTATCACTGTTTTGGCCATAACTTTTGACTGGAAAGGAATTTTGACCTGGAACCACTTCCATTGGCTCCGGATGATGGTTTCTCTTTCCGTAGAGTGGTCACATTAGCCAAACGGACTCACCGTTTGGGAGGTATAGCTGAAACAAGTTTCAGATGGTGAAAAACAGCTTAATTTGGCTTAAACGGGTGATTAGCAGCTAGGCCCAAGGGGAATTTCGGGTTTAAGGGGATATAGGTGCTGATTAGGGTTAGAAAACATTTCTTTAGACATTTTCCAGCCGCCACTTTCATTCCTCTTAACCTAGTCATGGCCTCCACTCTCTAAATCTCTCTAAAACACCCAAAAATCACCTTCTAATTGAAGATTAGGCTTAACAAACATTAAATTAAGAAGAAAAAGCACCAAAGCAAGGTTGGAGCTGCTGTATAAGATTGGGAACAACGCCAAATCAGAGAATATTTCAGTTTTGGGGTTCTAGTTGTGGCAAAGGTGAGTGATAGCATCATTTTGACACTAATCACAGTTAATTAAGGGTAATTAGTGAAGATTAGCGAATTTATACACTAATAAATTCTGGAAAAATGTTTAGAAATTCTTAAATAATATTTCATGTCTCTGTTATAAGATTTAGACGATTTGGTTAAGTTTTACTAAGTATGTGCTTAAACATGATTAAGAGGGATTATAAGAAGATGTGAGGTTTTAACCACTTTTGATCCATTTTGGTTCATTTAAATTGTTGTTTGTTGCTTGTGGTTGCTGTTATATGTTGCTATGACTCTTTGGTATGCTTTGTGATTGATTCCAATAGTTAGATTGGTCGAAAACGCCGTCGAGAGGCGTATAAACAGTTGCTGGAAAGTTGCAGAAAGCTGCAGGGTATCTAACCGGATCGGATCGGGTAGGAGATCGGATCGGGTAGGGGATCGGATCGGACATATCCGAACCGGACCGGGGCGTGGTACTTTCTGGAGCATGACGTGAAGAGGCAACAAGGAAGGCCTGGTCGGATCGGAGGGGCGTAGCGTGGGATCGGAAGGAACAAGGAGGACTGAAGTGGAAGAAAGAGGAGCATGGATACCATATTCCGAACCGAATCGAGAGCAATACACGAACCGAACTGATGCTGACGAGACGGAGACGGAGACACTCAAGCCATGGGGTATCCGAACCGAACCGCTTCAGAGCTCCGAATCGAACCGCATGAGGGAGAACTCCGAACCGAACCGCATGAGGGAGAAGGACCCGAACCCAGAGGATGGTGGCACTCCGAGCCGAACCGGGGAACGTATCCGAACCGAACCGAGCATGGGGAACCAGACGTGTACTTTTACTACTTCGTGATGACTCTTCTGAAGACCAACTCCCATTCGACCAAACCCGAGATGCAAAGGAAGTCCAAATGAGAAGTTAGAGCTCAAGATTCAGATGGGAATCAACGAGTTCGCTTCATGGTTGGGCTTTGCTGCGGGACGCGTGTTAAGGAGTTATCGACGTCTATAGCTTTGGACCACTATGGTAGGAGGTACGAAGGCGGATTCAGGGCCAATATGGCATCGGTAGAACCAAGGGCTACGACCAATGAAGTGGGTCATTGAAATGTTTGGTCATGACTCCAAGTGTTTGGCTTGGTCACAGCGGGGTTTCTACAAGTCGGGATTCGTCGTTACCTCAGTTTGTCTAGTGTTCCAAAGTGGTAGATGTCGTATGCTTTACGCACTGAATGAGAGATGTGAGGATAGTTGCTATGGATGGTTTGCTTGCTATCATTGTGACATGCACACCCCACCCCCGTATTCTTACACTATTTATTATGGCACCTTGGAGTATTGTACGGTATGTGGTACTAACTCTTTGGTTGCAGGTCCAGGTTCAGGTATGGTTTAGTATACCTGTTATTATTCTGTTTAGATGCTTATCGCTCATACCAGGCTTTATGTCTGACCCAGAGTTTTATGTCTCCTCTTATTACTCTGGGTGCTCACACGAGCAGACTAGAGACAGGTTAGCTGGTGATGCACGGGTAGATGATCCGGAGACGAGCAGGAGGCTTCCACGTAATATATAATAGTATTCTCCCTGTATTGTTGAAGATCACTGCTTGGGAATTGGTGGTGCATCTTCTACTTTAGTTTTCTTTTGTTAGAGACAGTAAATTTGGAAAGTTGTAATAAGCTGTATTTGGATTTCCGCTGCTCTGATGTCGACATTGATTATTAGTTATCAGCTTATGCACTGTCTCGCCTGTTTTATGTCAAGTATGTTATTATTATATTTTATTCCATGCGCTGTGAGACATTCTACAGGTTCTTTGATTAGTTCATTCCCTTCTTTCCTTTCTTATGACGACCGTCTTGTGCTAGTCGGGCATGCGTACAGCGCACTTTTGGAGGAAATGCAGGCTGGTGCGGGGCGGGCCGTCATAGAAGGATATTTTCAAAAGATGAGAAGGGTTCATAAAAAAATATTTTAAATAAAATAGTTAAATGGGATATATTCGGTACTAGAATGAATATTGGTTTTTGAATTACAACTCATATCTATCATAAAACAAGAAGGTTGTCGACCAAGGTTTGGGAGGTAATTAAAATACCCCAACTTGAAGGACTTCAGGATTATCTGAGTATGATATTAGTTTGTAATGATAAAGATGTTAGGAAATAATTTATTATTTCCATAAGAGAAATAATAATGCAATGTTAATTGGAAGGATTTGAGAATATAAAATGACATTTTCAAAGTAACGAAAATAAAAGGATTTGAGAATATAGAATGATATCTCCAAAATAATGGAAATAAAAAGAGGTTTTGTGAAAATATAACGATATTTTCGAGGTAAAAGGAAGTAAAAAGATGAGTTTGGAATAGGTTAATTCTAAGAAGATAAGTGTTAGTTATTGTTTTCAAGTAATGAAACAAAAGAGATATCTTAACATTGTTTTATGAATGATCAGTTAAATTGATTTTTGAGTTATAGTTAATGAATAATATTGTAGCAAATATTTTGAAAATGATAGTTAAATGGAAAATTGGATATGGTTATAAGATATTTTCTAAGTATTAAAGTAAAAATGGTTTTGTGAATACTCTTACAATAAAATAAGAGGTATATTGCTACGTTTCATGCATTGAAAGATTTAGAAGTTCTAATTAGCTTTAATTAAGGAAGCCAAGTGATGTTGAGTACTGAACAAATGAACTCATTTTATTTTCATGGTTGAATTATTGTTTATTTGGTGGCTAAATAACCTACTATCAAATCTGGCCTATTATCGATTAGTGGTATGGAAAGGCCGGGATCGAATTTATTTTCTAAAACTATTATGACTAACAAATACGTAAATGTGGAAGATATCAAATGCTGATCAAGATGGAGAAATTGAAGAACGTGGATCTTCATAAAGCGGAAGAATTACTTAAAATCTCTTACTTAAGACCAAAGATATACCGTGATTTTATCGTGGTTGAAATATACAGATTGCCAGAACCACTCGCTACTGATCCATACGGTGATTCCTAGGACGTGATAGGAGGATGCTTTCAATTCATCCTATTCCTGGATGACTTGTATAGATGAGTGCTTGACAGAGTATTTCTTAAAAGTCATATACATTGATTTTTACAAGTATAACAAGTTGGTGACCAAGAAGGAAGCTTCTTAGCTTAACACTCAGAGTATATCTATGGGCATCATTAGCAATTTGATGGATCTGATGATATGAAATTCGAAGTTGTTGCGCTATCCTAAAAGGTAATTGTAATCTCAAGCCTCATCAATCGGGAAATGGTATAAAATTGGGTAGGTTGCATGGCTATGTAGGTTGCTCCCATTAGTGTGTATTGTCACTTGATCTAGAGAAAACCCATTTTCTTCTTTATTATATCAATGTTGCATGCTTTTGATAACGGATGTTGTTCCCAACCATTGATGACGTACATTCGGAGCACTCAAGCGAACTGAGTGGCTGGTCATGTTTAGTCGGATTGCAAGATGTTCTTGTGAACCCAGTGTATTCCTCTTTAGAGATAAACTATTGGAAGGTGTCCTCATAGCTTGCTATAGTTGGAAATCCATTCTCTGATAAGAGATCATGGCTTGTGATTATATATCATGTATGTGGAGAGCGAGAAGTAAGCATTTTGCTAGATTGTTATGTTTTTATTAGACATTATTATAATATCACTCAAGTTGATATCAAAATTATTCTGGGTTATCGTAAGATAAAAACCCTTAGTGTTTATGGGTGGGTTGGTCTTACAATTATCATTTTCCTTCAAAAAAAGATGTTTTTACGTTCAAATCAGTTGTATGATACCTATAAACATAGTGAGCTTTCTATGGTTCACCAGGCTGATCTATGGCGTTTGTAATGCTCGGGTCAGAACAAGTTTTATAGGTTCAAGATAAGATTGTACGAACTTCAAAAGAGATGTTAGAGGAGTTCAGACATAAGATATATATTCAGTATTTTATCCGCTATGTCTTATATATGAGGATAGGTTGTTATAACTATCCAGACATATCGATTGACTATTGTACTCTGATGATTGTAAGTACTATTTCAAGCTCTCAATAAAGAGTTATTTCTATATTGTGTTTATTTCCGCTACGATATAAGACTCTATGTATTGTTAGTTAAATTAGCTCTTTTTATTTATCATCTATTTTAATATTTTTTTCTTTCTTTTCTTACCCTCTAATTTCTTTCTATTAACTATCTGGTGTCTTCGATACTTAGGTTTTGGAAAGTAATAATAAATTAAGTATTATTGTCAAAATTCGAGCGATAAGATCCGTCGAGTCATTACATTCAACATGATAATACCATAGATGTACTACTGTCGGCTCTGAGGGTTGAAAATTGGATTGTTACCCAATACATTGTTATTGGTATGATAATAGTAAATTTTCCGTTACCATAATAGCTCTGGACATAATGTTATTTTTAGGTTATAATGCAATACTAATAGCTTTCCAAGCTTTTTTACTTCTATATATTTTTGCCAATCTTAACTGACTAAAAATTGTAACCATTTTATATCTTGATTCAACCATAATTCTTTGTTATTTTTTAATTCAGTATAACGTCCATATTTTTCTATTTCGAACATTGACATTATATCTGTGGCATTCACGTGCTGAGCACTCAAATGCCGAAAAAATGGAAAGTAAAGGAAAATAAAAATTAAAGCAAAAGTAAATAAAACTTTGAAGAAGAAACACAATATTGGGGTCTCACAACAGAGTGATACATACAATATCAGGAATTATCTTAATGTAACACCCCGGAAAATCAGAACCAATTTAAAATTTTTATTTTGGCAATTTTAATGAATATTGAATACTTAAAATGATTTATTTTAAATAATAACGACTAGAAATATATTTTGAATAGAATTAGAAGGCATAAATTTATTTACATCAAAATTATAATATGAATATATATAATTTAATTATAAAAGGAATTGGAAATGGCGCGTTAGTTTGAAATTTTGATTTCTAATTTCAAATGATTGTACAGGATTCGAAATAAACCGGATTTTGGTGAAACCAAAAATATTTGAATCTGTTTGAAAATATATTTCCAACGAATCTGAAAAATAGGAATTTCATAGCGGGAATAAAAGGTTATGCCAAATTGAAAATTCAGGATAGTAGCTATGGAAATATAGCCCTTAAAATAGCGATTTTGCAAACGACCTCCGTTTTCGATGAGACCACTTTTGCTGGATCCGGAATGTCAAATTATTGCTTGATTCCAATTTTCATAATTTTTGGAGTCAATATGTGAGCGTGGTGAATTTAAACATGTTTGGCACTATTAGTTTGAATTTAATCGACTGGGAATGATTGTTTTTCAAACAGCCTCCAAATTTGATGAAATTAGTTTTGTTAGGACTGTATTGGCAAAACATAGCAAGATTTATTTTTCTGGAATTTATGGAGTCAGTATGTGGCTCCAGTAAATTAAAATGTATGTTCAAATCCAATATATATGGAATTATATTTTAATTTAAAGCAAAACTATTCGTAACCGCCGAATTGGCTTACGGGACATATCCCATTGTGTTTGGAATGGGGGTAATTAGCTAGGGACGACAGTCGTTGGGTCTCATTTGGAGTTTAGAGTGTTAAACAGTTAAGGTCTGAATTAAATAATATTTAAAATATAATATATATATCCATTTTCTAACTAACCCTAGGTCAAAACTAAAATCCACGGTCAAAGGCCGCCCCCCTTTTTTCAAAATCAAAAACCCGATGTTTTTCCCTCGTCGCCCTTCCTGAGACCACCGCCCACCACCTCTCGTCAGCCATCGCCCCTCCGGCGCCACCCCTCCTAGACCGACCTTCCCCAAACCAACCTCCACCTCGATGACGGCTCCACCCTGCGCCCCTTCGCACCCAAATCGATATGGCGGAAACCCACAGCACCGCCGTTGTGGGCCTTTGGCCCGCTATCAGACCACCGCGTCAGTCACCGGTCGTGCATGAAGTTCCGGTGCCGTAAATCGTGCGCGAGGTGAAAACCCTAAATGGGAACTAAGGTTGCAGAACCCTGAAGGCATCAGGGAAAGTTATACAGGAAGAAAAGGGGTGATTTTTTTTTTGGAAAATCATTGAATATTAAAATATCATTTTTATATATGTAAAGCAGTTTAAATATATAATTTTTATATAAATAACATGGATAAAAATCTTGTTTTTAAATATGTATAACGTCATAAAAAAGATTTGATTTTTATATATGTTGTAGCGAAATAAAAATACAATTTTTTATCATCTTGAAAGCGAAGTAAAAATGGGATTTTTATATATGATATTGAAATAAAAATTTGATTTTTAATTATAAATTTCGTTGTTTAAAAATATGATTTCTAATATATATATACCGCATGAAAAGACTGCGATGGAACGAACTGTGAGCTGAGCGGAATCCAAATCGTCCGCTAAAGAATGACGGAGTGGACCCCAAAGGTGATAACTCCTCATTGAAATTTCTTGAACAGTTATTTATTTTATGACTGCATATATGAACTGCTCCCCATCGTCCATCGATAATGGACGACTTGTTTGATTATGATATGTTGTGAAAATTGATTGTGATTGTGATGTGGAATGGAATGGAATATAAAAATATTCATGTGTTGAAATAAAATATTTTATCGTTAAAACTATAATTTTTAACATGTATATGAATAAAATAAATATCCATTTACAAATCGGACGGTTTGTAAATGTACACCCATTTGACTGATATTGATTGGGACGATAAATTTTACACATCGCCCAACTGCACAAATAAAATTTGTGTTTGTTGATTGAAACCCCACACGGGTGTTGGGATGATATTTAACGTACACTAATCCCAATTGTTTAGTGGTATGTTGATCGATTGGTTGACAGACTGTGTAAGCGTTAAATATTTATATTAAATGCTTATGCAGTGTAGATTGCACTCTGGATGATGGTCGATTGTTTATCATTGCTGTTATGTACATTTGTTATATGAAATCCATACAAATCACATTAAATAGTAATTGATTGGGTCTGATTCCAATTTAGGAATAAAAGATATTTTAAAATAACGAATATTTAAAATAATATTCAGAAAAGAATAAAAATATGATTTTGATGTCCGATCTAGGATGGACACGAAGATATTAAAATGTATTAAGCCGTGTTGATTAGATTTGCGCCATTCTGACGTGAACAATATTTATATCAATTTTATTCATTTTTAAAATGAGTATCGAAAAGGAATTGATTTCAAAATCTAATGCTTTGAAAATATTATCATTTATATATTCATGATATGGTATATTCAATTTTGATTTAAAATTGAAAATGAAGTTGGAATCGTTTTTAAAACGAATTTAAAATGATTGCAAAATAACTTTTGAATTAAAATAGATTAAATATATGTAATATATGTATATTACATATATTTAATGGCCTGAATAGAACGCGCCGCGCAGTGACCATTCGCGAATTTCAACCATTGACTTCAAATTGATGTTACGGGAGATCTGACAGTCGGATTCTCCTAAAACCGGAATCGTTGGGTTTGTATCGAAAAGAGCTTTCCAAAGATTATAAGAGATTTGAAATCTAACTTTTGGATTTGGAATTATGTCCAAATCAAATTTGGAAAAGGTCGTTGTAAGTGCAGTTCGATGACCGTTTATGAAAATCGATTGTACGGGCCTTGATAAAATTATTAAAAATATTATTAATTTGTGTAAAATTATAATAAATGATTTGGAAAAAATTGGGATGAAAAATTCCATATTTGAAAAGATAAAAATATTTTTTTATCGAAACGAACTAGTTATGAACTAGAATTATAGTCCAATATTTTTAAATAAATAAACTGGATTTGAAATGGTTTTAAAAATAACCAGATTTTCTAATATATGAATTGGAATGGATTTGAATCGAAATTATCTTCGGAATATTTTGAGATTGGATTCCGTGATTATACGAATATTGGGGAGGAATTTGGAAGATATATATCGTTATTCCAATGCGATATTTGTTGATTTCAGAATTCGATACTAAACATAAGCCAATATATTTTCTATTCAAAGCCTTATGTTTAATATCAAATGGGATTTTGGGTTTGTCGTTAACGGTGTCTTCATTAACACTGTTCTTAAACCCAGCTGAGAAAAGATTAAATCTTTTAATCAAGATTATTAGAGTTTCCAGTTAATTAACATTTAATTGGAATTAAAATGGAATGTGAATTGGGTTTATCATGAACTGTGTTTTTAACGACATTCGTTCTTTAACCCGATTTACAGTGAAATGTGATTTGGGATTTATAAATCTTTTTACTAAGATTCAATGGAATTTTCCAAAGTAAAGTTTTCCAATTTAACAAAATAAATTGGAATGGAATGGAATTTTATTTGGTAATAATCAAAGTGTACTTCTGTGGAGGAAGACTGCCACTATATATGGAATTTAAGAGGCTTTACTGTTATTCCATTTATATTATCGGTTGGATATGGAAGTTTATATCGATTATATATATTGATCTATTTTCCGTGAAGATTCCGTTGTTAATGGAAGGTAATTTTGGGTTTATCTTGAGCTATATTTTAAATGAAATTAGTTCTTTAACCCAGTTAAAGATAAGAGTAATTTCTTAACTTTAAATAGTCATTAAGTAAAGATTTTCGGAGATTAAAACTGAATTAGAGTTTTAATGAATCTTTAATTAGATTGGAATGTGAATGAGATAATTAAATTCATCGAACTCATGAAATGATCGAGGATGGAGTAGCACCAGTTTTACTCCAAGCGATAGTTAAATCTTTAATAAGATTTGAACGTGAAATGGTAATTAATTTTACCAATGACATCGTGGTGTTGGATATGGAGTATTACCAGTTTTGCTCCATGGGATGAATAGGTTGAGATTGGGAAATTAAACAAATGATTACTTCGGTAAGGTGCGCTAATCCCAACTAGTTTGGATAAACCTTAATTTGGTTTGGATTGATATCCAAAGGAAGATTAAAGAATACATTTAAAAAATTATCTTTGATAAAATTAATGGGAACCTTTCCCAAAGGGTATGAATATTTAAATAAAAGAATATTCAAAATTAGAATGAGGCGTATGTTGTGTTTTTATAGCACTTATTTATTATATACGCGAGTTATTCGGAAAGACTGGGTTTATCCCACTCTGAATAATTGATATGACGATTAGTCGACAATGAAGATGGTGGTTGAAGACTGGAGGTCTTCACATCGTTTGGATGATTACTGATGTCTTGATTGGGTTGTACACCTAAGATGAGGTAATAAGTGGTGATCGTCCATACGTACTTGGAGATCGATGGATATCCGAGGACCTTTCTCCTGTATTGGACATGTGGGACGAGGAATAAGTGTAACAACCCAGAAAATCTGAACCAATTAAAAATTTTTAAATTGGCGAAAATAGTGGATTTTTGAATATTTAAAATAAATATTTTAAATAATAACGACGAAATGTATGGTTGAATCGATGTTGAAATTGAATAGAATTAATTTGAATTATAAACAAGGCCTGAAATGGCGCGGTAGTTTCAAAAATTGAATTCGAACTTTGACTGACTGTACCGGGTGCAAAATAAAACGGATTTTAGTGAAACCAAAAATATTTAAATCTGTTAGTGAATATCTTTCTAACGAATCTGAAAAATCGAAGTTTTGTAGCGGGGGTCAGAAGTTATGGCCAAATGAATTTTCTGAAAGGTCGCTATAGAGAATATATCGACTTTGAAAATAGACATTTTGCAAACGACCTCAGAATTCGACGAAACCACTTTTGTTGGATCCGGGATGTCAAATTATTGCTAGATTTCAAATTTCATAATTTTTGAAGTTAATATGTGAGTGTGGCAAAGGAAAATGTGTTTTGGTCAATTACAGTTAAATTGGATCGACCAGAAAATGGCCATTTTTCAAACGGTCTCAGAATTCGACGAAACCAGTTCTGTTTCGACCGTATCGTCAAAACATAGCCGGATTTATTTTTCGGGAATTTTTAGAATTAGTTTGTGGCCCTAGCAAATTGAAATGTACATTCGAATTGAATATAAAATGTTTATACTTTAATTTGAAAAATAACCGACTGAAGCATTCGAATTGGCCTATGAAACATATCCCATTGTGTTCGGAATGGGGTTATTTAGCTAGGGGCGACAGTCGTTGGGTTTGAATTGGTGTTCGTTTGGTCAAGAGGATATTTTTGAATTTAAATAAATTACCCCCGACCAATCAAATTCTTTTTCTTTAACCCTAATTGTCGCCGCCCAATACCATTCCACGGCCGATTTTGTTCTAGAGAAGAACCCAAAAATTCCCTCATATCATTTCGAATTAAACTATGGTCCTTCAGCAAACTTTGTAGAGCTTTGAATCAGCTCCGAATCTGTACGAGTTTGATGAGCTCTCGTTCCGTGTAGTGCTCGAATCGCTGACCCAAAGAGCCGCCGCTCATCATCATTTTCAGCGCCAGAAGGACCTCCGAGTTCGCCGTCGTTGAGGCCAGTGGTAGCTGTCGCGGTGGAGCACGCCGTGGAAGCCTTCGATCATCAGCAGGCGTCGTGTTTTACTCGCAAAATCAAGCCCTAGTTTTGAAGGGGGTAGTCGACATCGGCTGTTGATTTTTAACAGGGAAAAGGTAGCTTTTTTAGCGCTATAAATTTAATTAATTATGTTTTTAAATAGTTTGATGTTCAAATTTACATATCCTTTTCATTTGTTGACGAAATCCAGTGAAACAAGAGATAGTGGACTCGTGTGGACGTCTTCTACATTCTAGAGGAGACCGCATATTTTTCTGAGCCTTCTACTATTTTTGGTGGAGTGGAACCCAATGTGAGATTTCTAAATTATAAACGATATGGAAAAACAATGATGTATAAATTATATAGTCGATGTATGAGTTATATAAGCGTTGTACACCTCATGTATAAGCGTTGTATAAGTTGTATGTTCGATGTATAAGTTATATATGCATTGTAAAAATTATATGTGTGTTGAAATGAATTGAAGTGAATTGAAATATATTTATATATGAATATATATATATATACTCCCCTCGTCCACAAACCATGGACGATATTTATTGGTTGTGATATTGTTTGGATTATTTGGTTGATGTGAAATTTGGTGAATAATGCGAATGGTTGATGTAAATTGTTTGTGGTTGAGAATGGTTGATTGTGGTTGAAAAATACCCATTTGTGGTTGAAACAAATTAGAATAGGATTGTGGAATAAAAATAAAACATGCCGCCTGCGTGCGAACTAGATGCATGAATCCCCATTGTCAAAAACCGCAAGGTTTTAAGGTAGAGCGAGGAGCTGTACTTCGATACGGTCCCGGTTTTAACTACCCTGCCGAAATTACCTGAAATCTTTCTGTGTTTGATTTATTTTCATTGGTTGAGACTATATTCATTTGTTGAATAGAAATCCATGTATTGAAAAATTATCGTGTTTTGAAATAAATTGTTTTATAATAAAAATCACATTTTTATCACCTTTTTGAACTATATAAAATAATCGTGTTTTGAAATAAATTGTTTTACAATAAAAATCACATTTTTATTATATATACAAACTATAGAGAACATTCATGTGTTGAATAGGAATTCATTCGTTGAATAGAAATTCATGTGTTGAATGGTACTCGTATTTTAAATAAATTGTTTTACAATAAAAATCACATTTTTATTATATATATAAACTATAGAGAACATTCATGTGTTGAATAGAAATTCATTCGTTCAATAGAAATTCATGGGTTGAATGGTACTCGTATTTTAAATAAATTGTTTTATAATAAAAATCATATTTTTCTCACCTGTTTGAACTATATAAAGTAGTCGTGTTTTTGAAATAAATCGTTTTACAATAAAATTACGTTTCTAGGATATGCCTGAATGGTTAAAAATAGAGAAGTGTTGAAATAGAAGTCAGTTTGACAAAAATATCATTTTTACCAGAGATATGAAAATAGTGTGGTTTTCGAAGAATTGATTATATTTATATATAAATATAAATATAATTAAAATAAATCGAATAACGACGCTGCAGTTCATATTTTGAAACCGTGATTTCAAACAATTAGTGCGGGAGATCCGACCATCGGATTTTCCCGAAACCACAACCGTTGGGTTCGCCTCGGAAATATCTTTCCAACGACACCAACTTTGTAAAGATCCAACAGTTGGATTGTCTGGAATGTTTAATTCAAATCTGAAGAAAAACAGCGCCAGAATTGATTATATTTATATATATATATATAATTAAACTAAATCGAATAACGACGCTGCAGTTCGTATTTTGAAATCCTAACTTCAAACGATTAGTGCGGGAGATCCGACCGTCGGATTTCCCCAAAACTGAAACCGTTGGATTCGTTTTGAAAATATCTTTCTAATGATATAAAATTTGTGAAGATCCAACGGTTAGATTTTCAGATATGTGTAAATCAAATCTAGAGAAAAACAGCGCCACAGCCGCGTTATGGCCTGAAGCGTTGTTTTGAATATATTAGCTATTTTAAAATGAATAAAAATAGCGATAAATCGTGATAAAATATTATAAACGATATGGAATGGAAATAAACTGAATTTGCTCGGTTTATGTGATATTTGATGGTTGAATGTGTTTGGCGTGAAATTTACACTAAAGAACAAAATTAGTGATATCGAATAATTTAACCATTGAAATGAATTAATTTGAAATTCTAAATATACGTGAATTATTTGAAAAGGCCGAGTTAATTCTCATTTCAAATAAATCGACGTTCGAAAGTCGAAGATATGAAGACGATGCAAGACCGATGATCTTCACGTCGAATGGAGGGGTGCTACTGATGCTCATGATAGGAGTAGCTACCTAGAAGGGGTTGAAGTAGTAGCCGTCCGGACGTACAGGTTGATTATACGGATATGCGAGGAATAAAGATCCTCCGGTTTCGTTCTGACCCAGAACGAACGAGTAAATGGACTGTGTGTCTGACATTGGATTTTGTTCTGTGCTGATTGATCTCTATTAAATATATATCTGTTTGGCGGCAGAGAATTTATTCTTTTGCTTAACGCCCTTCTCTGAGACGTACGAGCTCAGAGGTTATATATCGATAGGAATCAGTCGCATGGAGTGAATTGCCTGTGTGGCATGCCTAAGTGGCAATATGATCAAGGCTTCTATTGAAAAGTAGAGTCTTGTGGTTGATGATCAAAGCACGGCCTGTGTGGCATAGCTTTTTGTAGCGTAGATTCGCGAGCCTCACACCCCAGTTGTGAACCAGAAACGGAGAAGGATCCAAGGAGGACATGCGTCTCTTTCTAGCTAGAAGTGGCGTCAGTGGTTTTACACGCCCTGACGAGTTTGACTTATGTGGTTGTTGCTGTTGCGAGGCGCCTCGGATATATCGGTCGTTCTCGAACTGATAGAGTCATTCGTTGGCTCATTTACGCCCCAAAGGGTGGGGAGACGTAGTGTTCAGGATTTCTTTTAATCCACATCGGTGGACCGGCCCTTTGGCTCCAAGGGTCGATGCGTTCTGATCCTGAGGGGTGGGCTAGAGCGTCTCAAATTCGGTAAGGACTATCCTTTTCCTTGGTTCATGGCGGAAATCCAATTTCCAAATACGACTTCGTGCGGTTTTGATTGTATACCTATATATGACGCCATAGTGGTATGGGGCATTAATCCCGCCTATGATTGATATTTATGATTGTATCTAAAGTTAGAAACTAACTGGAAATGAGCTAGGATGGATGGTTTCCTAGGTATTGGTCTGATGTTCGTTTCGGCCTTCGGGGTTAATACTTAGGGCATCGTTATCTTACTAGTTTACGGTTGGAGTCTGATTAAGAATTAAACGATAAATTTTGCATTTCAAATGATTTGTTTTCCTCGTATCAAGCATATTTGGCCATTATAAGGTAAAACTCTATCCTCCGGTTTGTGTTGCATTGTGTGATGGAAACTGAGTCTTATAATGGCTTCATTTTATAAAAAGCATTGCGATGTTTAAAAGATTTATTTGTTTTGAAGCACTGGCAATCCAATGGAGTAAACCCGTTCCGCGAAAATGGCGTGGTCCTGTGATTAGCCATATTTGAAAATGTGTTAAGTAGATTTCTCATACCAGTCCCATGACTGACTCGTAGTTTGTTTCACTTGCAAACTCGGGTGCCCCTTTTTCTACACGGGCAGCCTTATATTCAGGTTTTAGCAGGCTCTTTCTGGATAGCTGGAGCTGAAGATGGATTCTATCATTTATCTCTTTTTATGCTGTTCAGCTCCTGTTGTACATATTGTGTTTTCTTTTCCGTAGTAGACATTTATGTATAGCTGAACTGTATTTTGTACTAAGTATGATCCTATATACTGTGTAACTCTGATAATTATATTTATCCAGTGTATTCTATTGTACATTATCTGGTGTATTTATCTATTTCTGTTCTGGTGTTATCTGTTTATGTGTTATATTCCAAAGATTACCCTTGCCACTGTCTTATCGGGAATGGGGTCGTCACAATAATGTGCGTTCGGTTTCATTCAGACCTAGAATGAACTTGTAAATGGACTGTGTCTGACATTGGATTTTGCTCTGTGTTGATTGATCTCTATCTAATACTCATATGTTTGGTGGCAGAGAATTTATTCTCTTGCTTAACACCCTTCTTTGAGACGTACGAGCTTAGAGGTTGTATATCGATAGACATCAGTCGCATGGCGTGAATTTCCTGTATGGCATGCTTGAGTGAAAAATGATCAAGGCTTTCGTTGAAAAGCAGAGTCTTGTGGTTGATGATCAAAGCATGGCTTTAACATAGTGCCACTTTGTGTATAGCGTTAATTCGCGAGCCTCACACCTCGGTATAAACCAGAAACGGGAGACGGTCCACGGAGCACATTCGTTTCCTTCTAGCTTGAGGTGGTGTCAGGGTTTTGCATGCCCTGACATTTTTATATTTTTACCTATGTGGTTGTTGGAATGCGAGGCGCCTCGGATATATCGGTTACTACGGAACCGATGGATTTTGAGTCATTTGGCTCATTTTACGCCCCATAGGGTGGGGAAACGTGTGTTCAGGAATACTAATCCACAAACGTATGTGTGGACCGACCATGTGGCTCCTAACGGCTCACCTGTGTCTGGGTCCTGAGGCTCGGGCTAGAGATTCTCGAAGTGGAAAGGCCGATCCCTTGACTTGGTTCGTGATGGAAATCCAACTTCCAATACGACATCATGCGGTTTTAATTGTAGTACTAGTATGGCGACATAGTAGCATAGGATGCTATGCCGTTTATGATTGATACATTTATATTTGAAGTTGTTTTCTTCACTTATAATAATAATAAAAAGTTAAATTTCGTGTATCAAGCATTATTTGTCTAGTATAAGGTAAAATCCTATCCTCCGGCTTGCGTTGCATTGTGTGATGGGGCCTGGGTGTTATAATAGCTTCATTGTTCTTTATTTAGCATTGCACTATTTGTTTTATGCACTGGTATTCTTAGGAGGAAACCCGTTCCGTGTTATACGACATGGTCCCTTGATTCACCTAATTTTAAAATAAGGATTAATAATTGTTTTAGTTCTTACACCAATCACATGATTGACCAGGAGTTTATTGTTTTAACCTAAACTCTGGGTGCCCCTATTTTCCACATGGGTAGGTAGTAGTTTTGGTTTTACAGATTTATATTCACAGGATCCTGGCTTACAGCTGGAATGATATTCGGAAACCTCTGTTTCCGTATATTTCTTTTAGTTGTGTTTTGTATTGTTTTTCGCTGCATTGTAATTTGTAAACCTTTGATATTTACCGAATGTATATTAATTATTCATACTCTGTATATTATTGTATTCTGATGTACATTGTTGTAATAAGCAATGAAATGTTCTTCTGCTTGTGTTCTCAATTCAATTCGGGCTTTCTTTTACCGGGGAAGCTCGGGTCGTTACACGTGGTATCAGAGCTTTGTTTTACAGAGCTCGAGAACAAGGCACACTAGAACCAAATGAAAGAATTCATTAGTGATTGGATTAGTAATATCCAATGAGAATGGCTCGTTAGAGATAGGATCTGCAGTGTCCTAGAATGAGTGTAAAGAGCGTTGTTTTCAAAAATAAAATCAAATTTAGTTTTGAAAATTTAATCTACTTATACGTATTTGAGTATATTATTTTAGATTGATTTGGACAATCGAGTATATGAAGATTTTGAATATACGCGTAATTAACGTGTATTCAAGCCTCAAATATACTGGATAGATATAGAATCACACTCTAGTCGCTTGGATATGATTCTGATGATTGATATATCATCATCAGAGTTTATGTTCGAGTCTCGAAAGTGGGATTTCTATATATTTCCAATTGGTTGGTGTGAGAACCAAAACTAAGTAGGATTTATTGTTGTGATTTGACACACAAAATATGGTTTTCATGTATATATAGAAAATTATATGTTTGAAACGATTATCAACTAATTGACTGCTGGTTGTGTTGTTTGATTAATTAAAATTTTGAACCATTAAGCCAAATTGAATCAAGTATTGTACTGAGTTGGAAATTATTTAGAATTGCATACATGTATATACAGGTTATGGATAAACTGCTAAGAAGAGAAATAAAATTTTATGCCCGACAAGTAGGTACGTGTTTACCAATTTTATTTTTCTTTTAAAAGGTTTATGAGCCTAAGGCTGGCCGCTTGGCAATTTTCTTTTCTTTTAATGAGTCTATGAGCCTATGGCTGGCCGTTGGCAATTTTCTTTTCTTTTAAAGAGTTTATGAGCCTAAAGCTGGCTGCTTGGCATTTTCTTTTTCTTTGGGATAGGTGAGGGCCCTGTGAGGCAAGTTGTAGTTTTAAATGTCTCCCCGTACAAAGGAGGTTATGGCGAAATTTTTCAAAAATTTAGGGTGTTAGCCAAATTTTTGAAGAATTGGAAAATTCTTAGAAACTGAAAAGTTGGAGAATGAAAGTTGAGTTGATTAGTTAAACAATTTTTAGCTCCATTCCTTTTCGAGGATGAAAAGATTTTAAGTGGGGGAGATTATAACAACCCAGAAAATCAGAAACAATTTAAAATTTTTATTTTGGCAATTTTAATGAGTTTTGAATATTTAAAATGATTTATTTTAAATAATAACGACTAGAAATATATTTTGAATAGAATTAGAAGGTATAAATTTATTTAAATCAAAATTAGAATATAAATATTTATTTTAATTATAAAAGGAATTAGAAATGGTGCGGTAATTTGAAATTTTGATTTCAAATTTCAAATGAATGTACAAGATTCAAAATAAACCGGATTTTGGTGAAAACAAAGATATTTGAATCTATTTAAAAATATCTTTCCAATGAAACTGCAAAATTGGAATTTCATAGCGGGAATAAAAAGTTATGCCCAATTGAAAATTCAGAATAATCGTTATGGAAATATAGCCCTTAAAAATAGCGATTTTGCAAACGACCTCCATTTTCAACGAGATAATTTTGTTGGATCCGAAATGTCAGATTATTGCTTGATTCCAATTTTCATAATTTATGGAATCAATATGTGAGCGTGGTGAATTTAAACACGTTTGGCACTTTCAGTTTGAATTTAATCGACTGAAAAATGACTGTTTTTCAAATAGCCTCCAAATTTGACGAAATTAGTTTTGTTAGGACCGTTTCCTCAAAATATAGCCAGATTTATTTTTCTGGAATTTATGGAGTCATTGTGTGGCTCTGGTAAATTAAGATGTATGTTCAAATCTAATATATATGGAACTATATTTTAATTTAAAGCAAAACTGGTCATAACAGCCATATTGGCTTACGGGACCTATCCCATTTTGTTCGGAATGGGGGTAATTAGCTAGGGACGACAGTCGTTGGGTCTCATTTGGAGTTCAGAGTGTTGAACAGTTAAGGTTTGAATTAAATAATATTTAATATATATATATCCATGTTCTAACTAACCCTTGGTCAAAACTAAAATCCACGGCCAAAGGCCGCCCCCATTTTTTCAAAATCAAAAACCCGATGTTTTTCTCCCGTCGCCCTTCCTTAGACCGCCGCCGACACCCTCTCATCGGCCATCGCCCCTCTGGTGCCACCCCCCCCCCCAGACCGAACTCCGCCAAACCACCCTTCACCTTGATGACGGTTCTACCCTCCGCCCCTTCGCACCCAAATCAAGATGGCGGAAACCCATAACACCACTGTCGTGGGCCTCTGGCCCACCACCAGACCACCGCGTCAGCCACCGGTCGTGGATGAAGTTCCGGCGCCGTAAATCGTGCGCGAGGTGAAAACCCTAAATGGGAACTACGGTTGCGGAACCCTGAAGGCATCAGGGAAAGTTTTACAGGAAGAAAAGAGGTGATTTTTTTTTCAATGAATTAGCATCTTTTTTTTTTCCTTTTTCGTATTCTTATATGGAAAAGTATGGATTGATAAAAAAATGATTTCTATTTTGGAAAATCTTTGAATATGAAAATATCATTTTTATATATGTGAAGCAGTTTAAAAATATAATTTTTATATAAATAACATGGATAAAAATCTTGTTTTTAAATATGTATTACATCATAATAAAGATTCGATTTTTATATATGTTGTAGCGAAGTAAAAATACAATTTTTATCATCTTGAAAGCGAAGTAAAAATGGGACTTTTATATATGACATTGAAATAAAAATGTGATTTTTAATTATAAATTTTGTTGATTAAAAATATGATTTTTAATATATATATATATATATATACACCGCGTGAAACAGACTGCGATGGAATGAACTTGGAGCTGAGCGGAAACCAAATCGTCCGCTAAAGAATGGCTGAGTGGATACCAAAGGTAAGAACTCCTCATTGAAATTTCTTGTACAGTTATTTATTTTATAACTGCATACATGAACTGCTCCCTATCATCCACAGACCATGGACGACTTGTTTGATTATGATATGTTGTGAAAATTGATTGTGATTGTGATGTGGAATGGAATGGAATATAAAAATATTCAAGTGTTGAAATAAAATATTTTATCGTTAAAACTATAATTTTTAACGTGTATATGAATAAAATAAATATCCATTTACAAATCGAACGATTTGTAAATGTACACCCATTTGACTGATATTGAATGGGACGATAAATTTTACACATCGCCTAACTGCACAAATAAAATCTGTGTTTGTTGATTGAAACCCCACACGGGGGTTGAGATGATATTTGACGTACACTAATCCCAATTGTTTAGTAGTATGTTGATCGATTGGTTGACAGACTGTGTAAGCGTTAAATATTTATATTTAATGCTTATGCAGTGTAGAGTGCACTCTAGATGATGGTCGATTGTTTATCATTGCTGTTATGTACATTTGTTGTATAAAATCCATATAAATCACATTATATGGTACTTGACTGGGTCTGATTCCAATTCAAGAATAAAAGATATTTTGAAATAATGAATATTTTAAAATAACGAATATTTTAAAATAATATTCAGAAAATAATAAAAATATGATTTTGATGTCCGATTTGGGATGGACACGAAGATATTAAAATGTATTAAGCCCTATTGATTAGATTATCGCCATTCTAACGTGAACGATATTTATATCGATTTTATTCATTTTTAGAATGAATATCGAAAAATAAGTGATTTCAAAATCTAATCTTTTGAAAATATTATCATTTAAGTATTCATGATATGGTATATTCAATTTTGATTTAAAATTGAAAATGAAGTTGGAATCGTTTTTAAAACGAATTTAAAACAATTATAAAATACGTTTTGAATTGAAATCGATGAAATATATAATATATATATAATTTATATTTAATGGCCTGAATAGAACGCGCCGCACAGCGACCGTTCGTGAATTTCGACCATTTACTTCGAATTGAAGTTACGGGAGAACCGACCATCGGATTCTCCTAAAACTAGAACCGTTGGGTTTGTATCGAAAAGAGCTTTCCAACGATTATAATAGATTTGAAATCTAATGGTTGTATTTGGAATTATGTCCAAATCAAATTTGGAAAAGGTCGTTGTAAGTGTAATTCGATGACCGTTTATGGAAATCGACTATACGGGCCTTGATAAAATTATTAGAAATAGTAATAATTTGTGTAAAATTATAATAAATTATTTGGAAAGAATTAGGATGAAAAATACCATATTTGGAAAGATAAAAATATATTTTTATCGAAATGACTAGTTATGAACTAGAATTATAATCCAATATTTTTAAATAAATAAATTGGATTTGAAATAATTTTAAAAATAACCAGAATTTCCAATATATGAATTGGAGTGGATTTAAATTGAAATTATCTTTGGAATATTTTGATATTGGACTCCGTGATTATACGGATATTGGGGTGGAATTTGGAAGATATATATGTCGTTATTCCAATACGATATTTGTTGATTTCAGAATTTGATATTTAATATCAAATGAGATTTTAGGTTTGTCGTGAATAGTGTCTTCATTAGCACTGTTCTTAAAAACAGCCGAGAAAAGATTAAATCGTTTAATTAAGATTATTAGAGTTTCCAGTTAATTAACATTTAATTGGAATTAAAATGGAATGTGAATCAGGTTTATCGTGAACTGTGTTTTTAATGACATTCGTTCTTTAACCCGATTTACAGTGAAATGTGATTTGGGATTTATGAATCTTTTTACTAAGATTCAATGGAAATTTCCAAAGTAAAGTTTTCCAATTTAACAAAATAAATTGGAATGGAATTCGATTTGGTAATAATCAAAGTGAACTTCTGTGGAGGAAGACTGCTACTATATATGGAACTTAAGAGGCTTTGCCGTTATTCCATTTATATTATCGGTTGGATATGGAAGTTTATATCGATTATATATATTGATCTGTTTTCCATGAAGATTCCATTGTTAATGGAATGTGATTTTGGATTTATCATGAGCTGTGTTTTAAATGACATTAGTTCTTTATCCCAGTTAAAGATAAGTGTAATTTCTTAACTTTGAATAACCATTAAGTAATGATTTTTGGAGATTAAAATTGAATTAGAGTTTTAATGAATCTTTAATTAGATTGGAATGTGAATGAGATAATTAAATTCTTCGAATTCATGAAATGATCAAGAATGGAGTAGCACCAGTTTTCCTACAAGCGATAGTTAAATATTTAATTAGATTTGAACGTGAAATGGTATTTAATTTTACCGATGACACCGTGGTGTTAGATATGCAGTATTACCAGTTTTGCTCCATGGGTGAATATGTAAGGACTGGGAAATTAAACAAATGATTACTTCGGTAAGGTGCGCTAATCCCGACTAGTTTGGATAAACCTTAATTTGGTTTGGATTGATATCCAAAGGAAGATTAAAGAATAAATTTAAAGGATTTATCTTTGATAAAATTAATGGGAACCTTTCCCAAAGGATATGAATATTTAAATAAAAGAATATTCAGAATTGGAATGTGGCCTGTGTTGTGTTTTTATAGCACTTGTTTATTATATACGCGAGTTATTCGGAAAGACCGGGTTTATCCCATTCTGAATAACTGATACGACAATTAGTCGATGATGAAGACGGTGGTTGAAGACCAGAGGTCATAACATCGTTTGGATGATTACCGATGTCTTGATTGGGCTGTATACCCAAGAAGAGGTAATAAGTGGTGATCCTCCAGACGTGCTTGGAGATCAACTGATATGCGAGGACCTCTCTCCTGTATTGGAATTATGGGATGAGGAATAAGGTGCCTCCAGTTTCGTTCAGACCTAGAACGAACTTATAAATGAACCGTGAGTCTGACATTGGATTTTGCTCTGTGTTGATTGATCTCTCTCTAATATTCATCTATTTGGTGGCAGAGAATTTATTCTCTTGCTTTACACCCTTCTCTGAGATGTATGAGCTTAGAGGTTGCATATCGATAGACATCAGGCGCATGGCGTGAATTGTTTGTGTGGCATGCCTGAGTGGCAAATGATCAAGGCTTCTGTTGAAAAGCAGAGTCTTGTGGTTGATGATCAAAGCATAGCTTTAATATAGCACCGCTTTGTGTATAGCGTTAATTCGCAGGCCTCACACCCCGGTATGAACTAGAAACGTGAGCGGATCGAGGGAGAACAAGCGTTTCTTTCTAGCTAGAGGTGGTGTCAGGGTTTTGCACGCCCTGACATTTTTATATTTTTACCTATGCGGTTGTTGGAATGCGAGGCGCCTCGGATATATCGGTTACTATGAAACCGATGGATATTGATTCATCTGGATCATTTTACGCCCCATTGGGCGGGGAAACGTCTGTTCAGGAATACTAATCCACTAACATAAGTGTAGACCGGCCCTGTGGCTCCTATGGGCTTACCTGTACCTGAGTCTTGTGGCTCGGGCTAGAGAGTCTCGAAGCAATAAGGACAATACGTTGCTATGGTTCATGATGGAAATCTAACTTCCAATACGACATCTGTGGTTTTAATTGTAGAACTAGTATAGCGACATAGTAGCATGGGATGCTATGTCGTTTATGATTGATACATTTATATTTGAAGTTGTTTTCTTCACTTATAATAATAATATAAGATTAAATTTCGTGTATCAAGTATTATTTGGCTATTACAAGGTAAAACCCTATCCTCCGGCTTGCGTTGCGTTGTATGATTGGACCTAGGTGTTATAATAGCTTCATTGTTTTTTATTTAGCATTGCACAGTTTTTTTTATGCGCTGGTATTCTTGGTAGGAAACCTGTTCCGTGTTATAAGGCGTGGTCCCTTGATTTACCTAACTTTAAAATAAAGATTAATAACTGTTTTAGTTCTCACACCAGTCACATGACTGACCTGGAGTTTATTGTTTTAACCTAAACTCTAGGTCCCCCTATTTTTCACACGGGCATCTAGTAGTTTTTCTTTTGCATATTTATATTCATAGGATCCCAGTTTACAGCTGGAACGATATTTGAAAAGCTCTCTATCCGTATATTTCTTTCAGTTGTGTTTTGTATTATTTTTTGCTGCATTGTAATTTGTAAACCTCTGATATTTATCGAATGTATATTATTCATTCATATTTTGTATATTCTTGTATTCTGATGTATATTGTTATAATAAGTAATGAAATGTTCTTCTGTTTGTGTACTGATTTGTCTTGTTCTCAATTCAATCCGAGCTTTCCTTTACCGGGGAAGGTCGGGTCGTTACACTTACAAAATAAAATTATATTGATACTACAATCATAATGAACTAACCTATAATTAACCTAAAAAGTTATAATCACCTGTCATCATAAATGCTAATATATGACATAGAAATGCATCAAAAATAAAAGTAAGGAAAGTAAAGCTCCAACTTTTCTCTAAAAGCTTTAAGCGACCATGGCTAAGTCTAGAAACATGCATGGGTCAGACCTGAGCATTGTAAGTAAATAACACCTGAGCCTAATTAGTAGACTACCATAAGAAACTCAAGATATGTGTGACAGGCTGCAATATCTTTTGAAACCTTATGAATTCCGTAATAGTTTTCCTCTCAAAAGCAATGAACCATTCAATAGGTATAATATACTAATATAATGGATAATGTATCGGGTGTAGAATATAAATTACATAAAATAACTAGAATGGTTACGAAGTCACATTTGACAACATATAAAGGTACATTCAAAAATGGTTAAGATTTGTTCGCATACTGGATTTTTCGGTCAAGATCTCTCCAGTCAAGCCGAACCCAAACTTCTTGTATAAGGGTCAAAATATACCTCTATATGTCGTGTATATATCTAGATAAACTATACGATAAGGTAAATCCAACCGAACTATGCATGAAACAACTGTATGGACCATATGGATACCAAGTATCATCAAATCTCATATGCAATGTCAATAAGCGTGCTCTAGATAATGGAGCTGATATACCTTATTGGGGTTAGCTAAACCCCAAATTGAGTTCCCTGTCATTTCCAATGTTGATGCAATGTTCTACATCTTTCACATGAGTCTTCATTATTAAAACAAAACATGAATCCCTAAATGGATTTCGTCATCTCAAATAAAGCACGAATCACTATATGCATTCAGATCTTTCAATTGATCTCAAAATCACATGTGGATTCCTTAATAGACCTCTGAACCATACATGGATTTGCATATTCTTAAATGGATCATGAACAACTACATGTGCTGACGCCAAAAAGTGGCAGAAACACCAAAATAGATAATATGTAAAGAATAAAGTGAAGAAAAATAAACTAAAACGAGGAAAATAGTGAGAACGCATGAATTTATAGTGGTTCGGCGTTATCGAGCCTATGTCCACTTTATAATCTCATTATATTATTCAAGAAATTGATTACAATGCAAAGATATTTAATAATCTCAAATTCAATGGTGATACTCAAAGTAAAATGAAGTAAAAGAGACCCAAAGTCCTCTGTATGATGCTTTTGGAGGTCTTTTATAGAGGTGAGTCATGGACGGTTTGATCGGGTCATAAGGAGGACAATCAGACTCTTTCAAAACTCGTGGAAGTGGCCAAGTCTTGGTTGGAGCGGGTCTTCTGGAAGATATTTTGTTGGCTCAATCAGGTCTGAGTCGATATAGTTGAACCGGTTGTAGCTTATTCTGGAATTTCCTTCTGATACTTGTTCGAACCGAGCTCCTCATCGAATCGAGGTCCGACCATGTGTCTTTACTGACTCGGTACATCATCGATCCAGCGATTAGCTTGGTCTGTGTTGATCAAACCAGCATTTATGTTGAACCGAGTATGGTATCACCCTGAGCCTATCTTATCTCATGATAGGTTGGAACATGTTTCACTCGAGTTTCAAGTACCATGATTGTGAATGTTTGAGAGCTTTGACGGCCTTGCTAAAAGACAAGTCAACAGCATGTGTTTGAGCATCTTAAACAAATCTCGAATCTCCTTATATATGGCATCATGCTGAAAAAATCACAAGCCTCCTCCAAAGCATAGAACATGTATATGGTTTTATTGGGGTTACGATTTTAAGTAATCTCATATGAGCACACTTTTCTGCATACCAATCATTCTAAAGACAAATCGGTCTTTTATTTCAAGAAAATTCGACTTAGATCCTTTTGGAAATAATCAGACAATACATAAGGCTACAGATTCACCCCTAACCATTAAAACGAATAGATCTCCTTATCATTTGTGCTAGAATAGAAAATTAAGTTCATACATAAAATATAGAATCATAAAGATAGTCGTGTCATCTAATTCTTGTATTTCACCAAAATAATTTCCGAGGTTGATCATTTGAGTTAAATACAAAAAAATGGTATATACCACTTGATTAAGAGGGTACCTCTTTGAAACTAGGATCTGACGGTTAGTTATTTGACTGCCACATAAATAATCAGATCAGGTAAGGCTTGAATAAGAGGAACAACGTTCCATATAATTTCCATACATAAGTACAATTAGCACAAGGAGCAAGATCAAGTCATATAAACATCTTAGAGATGTATTCTTGTATTCCATATTGGAGAATGGAGTTTTGATGACAACAACCTTATTTCAATATTGATTGATTATAAAATATATACTTAACACCTTTATGTAATTAATATATATACATACATATGCAGCATTTATATACATGAATTATTACTAAAGACTGTACAGTCTTAAGATTTAAGAGATGCAGAATCCAGAGATGATTCAAGACTCGTGAGCAATCAAGATTTCAAGAATTCAAGATGTAAGACTCTAATAGCACTCCAGGTTCTAATTCAAATTCAAATTCTGCTTTTCAAATCCTCATTTCAAGTTCTATTTTCAAATTCTATCTTCAATCTCTATCTTCTCTATTTTACTTTCTTTACTCCACTTTTAATTTCAAACACAAGTTTTATAAGTTTTATATATTTATACTTTTATACTTTATATTTATATAGGTTTAAACTTTATAATTTTATAAATATATTCATATATCTTATATTTATGTTTACATAAGATTTCCTACTTTATAATATTCATTTATAACACTATGTTTTAATACAAGAATTTCCAGAATTGTGTATATATATAAAAAAAAATGCTCAAAAAATAATTTTCAACTAGCATATGTCGACATACATTATTGTATTTGTCGACGTATAACTGTCATTTTTTTCAAAATTGAAAGGAAGTGTCTTTTCACTATTTGAAACATTCCAAAAGCGTTGCAACCTTTCAAATCTTATAAATAGGGGTTGATTACAATTTTTTTCATCATTCTTCATCTATATCTTCATCTCCTTTCTTTACACCATTATATTTTCTAATTTTTATGATTTCTACACTTATACTCTGTTGAATTCAATTCTTTTTATATAAAATTTCTTCTTTTCTCACTCTGTACTCATTACTCTCTGAATCGAAGTGCTATTGAAGAGTTATAGGGCTATTGTAATTATTTGTAAAGTGTTTGGAATCGGTGTGACCCTTGTAGCCATGAAGTCAAGGAGAGAGGAATCCGTGTGACCCTTGTAGCCGTGAAATCATGGAGAGTATGGTTGATCAAGTGTGTGGCATCGGTGTTACCCTTGTAGGCGTGAAATCAAGGTGGTTTTACATGGACATTGATATGGTAATAAAATTCTGTACAATCCAACATTTTGCAGGATTGGACGTAGGAGCAATTCTGAACCAGTATAAAATCCGGTGTGTTCTTTCCTTTTCTGCATTTATTTTTGTTTATCTTTGTGTTTGCGTTTGATTACGTGTCTGTGATTGTTTCTATGGTGTGTGATTCATTAAATAGTTCATGTAAGTTTTAGATTTTGTTTAAATTCTCAAAAACACTATTCACTCCCCTTCTAGTGTTAGTTTTGCCTTAACGATCCATTCCGCAATCCCTAACAATTGGTATCAGAGCAAGGTCTTCCAAGAAGTTCATAATCTAATTTTTGATTTTTTTAAATGGCAAATTTTGAAATATTTGATAACACTAGTGTCAATTCATGCATTGTACCAATATTGAAAGAGTCTGCAAATAATCGTGTTGAAAAATCATGTGATCTACTAAAATATTGTTCAATACAGGAAAAGATGTGTTTTATGGCTTTTGAAATTTCAAAAGTTGAAAAGATGGGTAAAGTGGTTGTTGGTGATTCAAATTCAGAAATTATGGCTATTGACAACTCAAATTCCGAAATGATGAATATTGAAAATTCAAACTCTGAAAAGATGGATGATGGAAATTCAAATTCCAAACTGATGTGTTACATGTCGGTTGAAAATTCATATTCTGGAAAGCAATTGGTGGAAATCAAAAAAGGAAAATGGATACTAGATAGTGGTTGTTCAAGACATGTGACGAGAAATCATGAATTACTCAATAATCTGACATATAAAGATGTTGGATTAGTGAACTTCGGAGATAACTCTAAAGGATACATTATTGGGATCGGCAATGCCGGTAACTCTGAAACTCCTACTATTTTCTGATGTTTTATTAGTTACGAATCTAAAATACAACTTGCTAAGTATTGGTCAACTTTGTGATAAGGGTTATAAAATAAAATTTGAAAAAGATAAATGTTTTTTTAGAAGATAGGAATTCAAAAGTAATATTCGAAGGAGATAGAAAGAAAAATATTTATATATTGAGTATGAAAATCCCCAGTGATAATCTATGTCTTATGGCCAAAACAAGTGACCCTTGGACTTGGAAAAAGAGATTTGGTCATATAAATTTAAAATACATCTCTAGGATTTCTAAATTATATTCAATTAGAGGATTACCCAAAATGAAATTTAAAGTTAAGAACTTATGCGATGCTTGTCAATTCGAAAAATTAAAGAGAAGTTCATTTAAACTAAAAGAGGAAATTATTACCTCAAAACCATTAGAGTTAAATTCACATGGATTTATTTAATCCATCTCAAACCCAATCAATAAATCATAATAGATATGTTTACGTAATATTCGATGATTTTTCTATATTTAGTTGGACTTTGTTTCTTAAAAATAAAAGTGATTCTTTTGATCAATTTAAAACTTTTTCTACTAGAATTTGAAACTTATTATCACCAAAAATCAAAACAATATGTAATGATCATGGCGGAGAATTCGAAAACAAATTTTTTGACAAATATTGTAAAGAAAGGGAATAACCCATAAATTTTCTATTCCTAGAACCCCTCAACAAAAGGGAGTAGTTGAACGTAAAAATAGGACAATACAAGAGTGTACGAGAACTATGTTATCTGGTAGTAATTTACAAAGAAATTTTTGGGCTGAGGCGGTTTCAATAACTAGTTATATTTTTAATAGAATTTCAATTAGACCATTAACTCATAAAAATCCTTATGAACTTTTGTACAATAAGAAATCAAAAGTTTTTTATTTTAAAATATTTAAAAGTAAATGTTTTATTCTTAATACTAAAGACAATTTTGACAAATTTGACTCAAAATTCGATAAAGGAATACTTACTGGATATTCAGAAAGGAGTAAAGAATATAGAGTTTTCAATACTCGAACTAATACTATAGAAGAAACCTTAAACGTATCGTTTGACGAAAATTATAAAAATATAACACAAAACAATGAAGATTAATGTGAAAATGAAATTAATGAAACAAATCATGAATATAGTCAACCAAATAAATGAATTAGGTAACTTAGGGATCATCCTGTAGAAAATATCTTAGGAGATATTGAATCCGTTGTTAGAAGCTGTAATCAATTTAATAATATGAGTAATATTGCATTTATTTCAAATATTGAACCTAATAATCCAAAAGAAGCATCTTTTGATGATTTATGGATATTTGCTATGTAAGAAGAACTGAATCATTTTACTAGGAATGATGTGTGGGAACTTGTTCCTAGACAAGAGGATAAGACAATAATGGGAACCAAATGGGTTTATAAAGATAAAATGAATGAACACGGTGAGGTCGTAAGACATAAGGCATAACTAGTAGCACAAGGTTATACTCAAGAAAAAGGAATAGATTACAATGAAATTTTTGCGCCCGCAACAAGATTAAAATCCATTAGGATTTTACTAGCCTTTGCAAACCATAATAATTTAAAATTATATCAAATTGATGTCAAAAGTGCTTTTCTAAATGGATACGTTAAAGAAGAGGTATATGTAGAGCAACCACCTCTATTTGAAGATGAAAAATCACGTATATATGTTAAAGAAAGCATTGATTAAAATAGGCTCCTAGCGCTTGGTATGATAGATTAAGAAATTATTTGTTACAATCCAACTTTAAATTAGGAAAATTAGATAATACCTTGTTTATTAAGAAAAATAATAAGCATATACAATCAGTACAAATATATGTTGATGATGTAATTTTTGGATCAACAAATGATAAGATGAGTAAAGAATTTTCAGATATTATGACCCAAGAATTTGTAATGAGTCCTATGGGAGAACTAATATTCATTTTAGGCTTACAAATTCGTCAATTAAAGAATGTAATATTTATTAATCAAGAAAAATATGCAAGAGATCTAATTAATAAATATAATTTAACGACAGCTAGTGGGAGAGCAACACCAATGGCTACTAATATAGCATTAAGTAAAGATGATACATCTAAAGACATTGATCAAAAATTATATAGAGGAATGATAGGATCGTTACTATATATAACCGCTAGTAGACCAGATATAATGCATAGTGTACGTCTCTATGAAAAATATCAATCTCAACCTAAGGAAACACATTTAAAAGCCGTAAAACGTATTCTAAGGTATGTAAAGCATACATCAGACTTTGGATTATTTTATCCTAAGGATGATTAATTCGATTTAATTTCTTATTGTGACACTAATTATGCAGGATGTAAATCCGATCATAAAAGTACTAGTGGAACATGTCACTTCTTAGGACATTCACTAGTCTCGTGGTTTAGTAAAAAGCAAAATATTGTATCCTTGTCAACAACTGAAGAAGTATATATTTTTACTGCTTTGGCTTATTCAGAGGTAATATATAGCAACAAACTCTAAATGATTTTGGATTAAATTTTAATAAATCACTGATATACTGCGATAATAAGAGTGCTATAAATGTTTCTAAAAATTCAACTCATTGTTCAATAAGTAAACATATCGATATACGACCTCATTTTCTAAGAGATAACGTAAGTAAAGAGAAAATTTCACTTGAATTCATAGAAAAAGATAAACAAATAGCAGATATATTAACAAAACCATTAAACGAAGCAATATTTACTAAATTTTGAAGAGAATTAAGATTTTGTCCACTAAGTGAGTTAGATAATTAGATATATTAATATATAACATTAAAAATCATAAAAATAAAATTAAAAAGACAAGTTTGTCGACATACATTTATCACTATGTCGACATATAACTGCCAGAAATTTTAAAATTAATTCCCACCAAAAGTTAGTTAGAATATTTGTTTAAACTCTCCACTTTGAATTTTCTTCTTCATTCTTATTTCTCACTTCTGTAAAAAATCTAAACTAAAATAAACAATAGCCTCCACTAATTTTAACACTCAAATCAATCCTGAATCATCTGTTGGACCATCTAAAGGTCCTTTTCAACGTTCTACGCTATCATGTGTAATCAAAATTGAAGAAAAGACGGAATACACTCTGCAAATGCTCGTTGAAATAGAAGTACTTCAAATTAGGATGAGCCAAGAGAAATAGGCAAGGAAAAGTGATAAGGAGTCTTCTTAAGCTTATAACGGATAATCAGGCTAATCCGATTATCATCGAAGAAGATAACCAAGACATGGAAGATGAGGAGGAACCAGAGGAAGAACCAGAAGAAGAAGAGGAAGAAATGATGGAGGAAGAAGAACCTGAAGAGACTCAACAAACAGTTACGGAAGAAGAAGATAAAGTTGTATGTTTGGGAGAGGTCTTGTTTGACCAAAATGGAAATGTGATTGAACAAAATGGGGATTTTTGTCTCCATTATCCAAATTGTCCAATCCATAAGTCTCACATTGTCAAAAATAATAAGAATTTAGGATTTTCTTTGGTTTTCATTTCTTTGCGTTCTTACGATGTATCATGCTTGTAAAAATCAGTGTACCATCGCCTGTACAAATTCAAGTTTAATATAATATTTGTTTATGTTTATCAAAAGTATACATTAATTGTTATAATAAGTTATACATTTATAAATCTTAGCATAGAGTAATATATTTAAATGAATATCGAATTTAAAAGGAGTACTTTAATATAGGAATTATTTAGATAATTATAGGATTTAAGGGGAGTAGTTTTAAATTTTCTTTTTCATATTGCCAAAGGGGGAGAAATTATAAAATATACAATCAGTTTAAAAAATTCATATAGACAGGGGGAGTAATAGAAGGATCATCATCAACACGTATCAACAGGTATGAATAGTTATAATATTATATAAACTAAGGTTGTCATCATCAAAAAGGGGGAGATTATTGAAGAATGGAGTTTTGATGACAACAAACTTATTTCAATATTAATTGATTATAAAATATATACTAACACCTTTATCCAGAATATATTATATATATATTTATTCAGGATTTATATAAAGGAATTATTACTGAAGACTGTACAGTTTAAAGATTTAAGAGATTTAGAATTCAAAGATGATTTAAGACTCATGAGTAATAAAGATTTCAAAAATTCAAGAGTTAAAGACAAATATAGTAATAGAGTCTAGTTTATGTAAGACTCTGAATAGCACTCCAGGTTCAAATTCTAATTCTAATTCTGTTTTTCAAATCCTGATTTCAAATTCTATTTTCAAATTCTATCTTCAATCTCTATATTCTCTGTTTTACTTTCTTTACTCCACTTTTATTTTCAAACTCAAGTTTTATAAGTTTGATATATTTTTACTTTTATGCTTTATGTAACAATCCGAAATTTCTGATCCAATTTAAAAATTTTAGTTTGACTATTTTAATGGGTTTTGAATATTTAAAATGATTTATTTAAATAATAACAACTAAAATTTATTTAAATCGAAGATAGAACGTATAAATTTATTTCAATTATAAAACGAACTCGAAATGGCTCGGTAGTTTGAAAATTCGATTCATAATTTCAATTGAGTATACATAATTCAATATAAGTCAGAATTGGACGAAACAAGAAACCTTAGAATCTGTTTGACTATATCTTTCTAACGAATGTAAGAAATTGAGATTTCACTTTATAAATTTCTAAGTTATGTTCAATTTAAAATTTAAAATAGTCGATATGGAATTTATATATTTATTAAATAATATATAGCCCTTAAAAATAGACATTTTGCAAACGACCACCATTTTCGATGAAACCACTTTTGTTGGATCCAGAATGTCAAATTATAGTCAGGTTTAAAATTTAATAATTTTTGGAATTAATATGTGAGCATAGTAAATTTAAACTTGTTTTGAATTTCAATTTAAATTTAATCGATTAGAAAAAGGCCATTTTTCAAATGATCTCCAAATTCAACGAAATTAATGTTGTCAGGACCGTATCGTTAAAACATATCTAGATTTCAATAATCGTAATTTTTAGAGTCAGTATGTGGCCCCGGTAAATTAAAATTTACGTTGGAATTTAATATTGAACGTTATATTAATATATATTTTAATTTTAACAAAAACTGATTGAAACAATAGAATTGGCTTATGAAAAATAATCCATTGTGTCCGAAATAGGGGTATCTGCTTGGGAACGTCAGTCGTTGGGTTTGATTTGGAGTTCGGATGTAAAATCTAACCTTTTGGAAATTAAATAATATATATACACACAAACACCCTAGAAAACTAAATCCTAATTGCTAACTTCAGATAAATTTGCCGCCGGTTCGTTTTAAGGGTTTAGAATGCTCCATTCTTTTTCAATTTTTTTTCTCTTAATCCATTTAATTATATTCGAAACTCCAAAAGCAAAAATCTAAGAGAATTTCCAAATCTTCCAAATTATATGGATTTGATGAACTATTGTGACATGTGCTGCTCGAATTGGGCATCCAAAGTCCCACCGTTCTCAGTGGCTTTCAGGAACCTATGGGCGATCGAGTTCTTCCCTGTCTCAGGCTATGGTGGAGTTTGTGAACGCTGACGACGTGAACATCTCTGATCTACTTTCGAAGATCTCTAGCGGTGGCGCATGGAGGAATGGGGTTACGAGCTTCAAAATTGATGAGGGACTGGAGTGTTTAATTGAGGAAGATGATTAACAATTGGTTAAGTTAATTAATTAACTAATTATTTTAGTTAATAACGTATTAATTTATTCAATGTTCGAATCGTCGTAACTTGTTCATTTCAAATCAGAATCGAGTGAAACTGAAAGCATTGGAATCGTGGCGACAAACTCTACAACATGGAACTGACTAGAACGAAAATGGAGCAAATTAGAATTTGAGGCAAATTTGAACTCGAACGGTATTAAAACCTTGAATAAAAACTGACGGATTGGAAACCAAAGTGTGAATTCTCTCACTACAATAGTTGCACAGTTATTTAATTTATAACTGAAAGTATCTAAATTGTCATTGTTGATTTTTATCTGTTGTATGTGACATTGCTTGATTTCAATACGTGAACTACTCACGACTCATTTGCACAAGAAGCGTTGTTTGAATATACAACACTCATATTTCAAACAATATGGATAGAAACTTTGTGGTTGTTGAAATGAGGTATAAATATCCATTTATAATTTAAAACAATGAAAATTGGTTAATTAAAAAAATAACTTGAATCAACTGTTGTTGTTTGAAAACCCCACATGGGTATTGGGATGATATTTAACATACACTAATCCAAATATTTAGACGTATGTCAATCGATTGGTTGACAGACTGTGTGAGCATTATTTGATTATTTAATGCTTATACAGTTGTAGAATGCACTCTGGATGATGTTCGAATGTTTAATGATTATTTGTCATTGTTGTTAAATACATACGGTGTATGAAATCCATATAACTGAAATTATATGGTAATTGATTGAGTCGCATTCTGATTCAGAATATGAACAAATATTTTAAATTAATATTCAGTGGAGAATTAAATTATAACATTGATGTTTGATTTTGGATGGACATGGAAATATTGAAAAATACGAAGTCGAGTTAGGTAGCTAAACGCCATTTAAACTCTAATGGGTTTATCGATCGATTTTATTTATTTTATAATGAAACAAAAAGGAAATGGATTTCAAAATTAGATATTTTGAATATATTATCATTTTAATATTATAATGATCTGGAATATTCAGTTTTGATTTCAAATTGAAATGGAAGTTGGAATTGTTTTAAAATGAATTTATAAACGATTTATAAAATATGTTTGAAATGGAAATCAACGATATTATATATATATATATATATATGTGTGTGTGGGTGTGTGTGTGTGTGTGTGTGTGTAATGGCTTGAATAGAACGCACCGCACAACGACCATTCGCGAATTTCAACCATTAACCTCAAGTTGGCATAACAGGAGAACTGACCGTCGAATTCTCCTAAAACTAGAACCATTGGGTTCGTATCGAAAATATCTTTCAATGAGTATAAGGGATTTAAATTTGAACAGTTAGATTTTAAAGTATGTCCAAATCAATTTCAGAAAAGGTCGCTATAGATGCAGTTCAGTGGCTGTTATTGGAAACCGACTGTACGGGACTTATAAAATTATTAAAAATATAGAATTTTTTTGTAAAATCATAATTACTGATTTGGAAAGATTTTGGATGAAAAAATCCAAGTTGTGAAATGATAAAAGATATTTTTATCCGAATGAACTAATTATTAACTAGAATAATATTTCAATGATTTTTTGAATAAATAAATTTGATTTGAAAATGGTTTTATTATAACTAGAATTTTTCCAACGTATGAATTAGATAGGAATTGAATAGAAATAATCTTCGGAATATTTTGATATTAGATTCCATGACTATACGGATATTGTTGAGGAATTTGGAAGATATAGAAATCGTTATTCCCAATACGATATCTGTTAGTTTCAGAATTTGGTATTGAATAAAATTCGATATAATTTCTATTCAGAGCCCTGTATTTAATATCAAATTGGATTTCGGGTTGGTCATGAACTGTGTTTTAAATAACGTTTATTCCGTAACCCAATTAACAATGAAGTTATGATTAGGAATTTATAAAACTTTTTATTAAGATTTAATGGAAATTTTTTCAAAGTAAAGTTTTCCAATTTAATACAATAAATTGGAATCGATTGGAATTCGATTTGGTAATAATCGAGATGTGCTTCCGTAATAGAAGACTGTTACTATATATGGAATTTAAAAGGCTTTGCAGTTATTCCATTCATATTATTATCCTGATACGGAAATTTATATTGATTATATATTGATGTGTTTTCTATGAAGATTCCATATTTAATGGTAGTTGAGTTGGGGTTTATTCTGAAATGTGTTTTTAATAACATTGGTTCTTTAACCCAATTAAAGACAAGATTAATTTCTTAAAGTTGAATAATCATAAAGTAATGATTTATGATATTAAAATCAAGTTGGAGTTTTAATGAATCTTTAATTAGATTGTAATGAGAATAGGATAATTAAATTTATTGAATTCATGAAATGATCGAGAATGGAGTGTCACCTGTTTTACTCCAGGAAATAGTTAAATCTTTAATTAGATTTGATTGTGAAATGGTAATTAATTTTACCAATAACACAGTGGGTGTTAGATATGGAGTACTACCAGTTTTGCTCCATGGGATAAATAGGTTGGGATTGGGTTAATAAAATAAAATGGGTACTTTGGTAAGGTTCGCTAATCCCGACTAATTAATAAAATCTTTTGAAAATGATATCAAAAGGAATATTAAAGAGAAAATTTAAAAGAATTAATCTTTGATAAAATCAACGGGAACCTTTCACTAAAGATGTGAAGATTTGAATAAAAGAATATTCTGAATTGGAATGAGGCGCATGATGTGTTTTTATAGCACTTGATTATAAAGTACGCAAGTTATTTGGAAAGACCGGGTTTAACCCATTCTGAATACGATGACTAAATGTTGATGATATGAAGACAGTGGTTGAATAACTGAGTTCTTCACATTGTTTGGATGATTACTGATGTCTTGATTGGGATGTACACCCAAGACAAGGCAATAAGTGGTGATCGTCCAGACGTACTTGGAGATCGACCAGATATGCGAGGGCCTCTCTCCTGTATTGGACATATGGGACAAGGAATAAGGTGCTACCGGTTTCATTCAGACCCAGAACGGACTAGAAAATGGATGGTATGTCTGACATTGTATTCCTTTATAATGTATTCGTTGATCCATATTAAATACATATCTGTTTGGTGGCGGATAATTTATTCTCTTGCTTAACACATTTCTCTGAGACGTACGAGCTTAGAGATTATATATTGGTGGAAATCAGTGGTACGGTATGGATTGACAATGTGGCATGCTGAGATGCATGGATCAAGGCTTTTGTTGAAAAGCAATGTCTTGTGGTTGATGATCAAAGCATGGATTTAAATAGCATAGCTTTGTCTAGCGTTAATTTGCAAGCTTCACTCCTCGATATGAACCTAAAACGGGATTAGGGACATAGGGAAATGGACATATGTTAGTTTCTAGCTACGAGTAACATCATGGTATGGAACCCAACTGTTTACTTATGTGGATGTTGGAAAATTTTGTTGATGGAAAGCGAGGTATCTCGGATATGATTTGAGTCAGACTGACAATTTTGGAGGTTCGATAGAACTGGCTAACATATAGTTTATAGTATAACTAATCATCGGTAGATGATCGGCTCTTCAGGATCCAAGGGTTGCCCGTAGGTGTGATCCAGAGGCACTGCTAGTGTGTCTCGAATTGGTAAGGACGATCCTTTGTCTTGGTTCATAGATGGAAACCCAATTTCCAATACGCGATTTTACAATTTTAGTTGTAAACCTATATGGTGATGTAATATAATGGTACCTGCATCGCCTATGACTGATACATTTATATTTAAAGTTGATTTCTTCACTTATAGTAATAAAAATAGATGAAATTTCGTGTATCAAGCATGTTTGGCTACCATAAGGTAAAACTCTATCCTTGACTGCGTTCATTGTGTGATGGGTCCTGAGTCTTATAGTAGCTTCATTTTTCTGTTTAGTATTGCGTTGTTTGTTTTATGCACTGGTAATCATGGGGAGTAAACCCGTTCTATGTTATACGGCGTGGTGCCGTGATTTTCCTAACTTTAAAATAAAAAGTTAATAACTGTTTTAGTTCTCACGCCAGTCCAATGATAGACTCGGAGTTTAATTTTTTAACCTAAATTCTGGGTGCCCATATTTTCTACGTGGGCAGCTAGTAGTTTTGGTTTTTACTGATATTTATTTACACATTATCGTAGATTTACAGTTGGAACTATATTCGGAAAGCTTTATATCCGTGTATTTCTTTCAGTTGTTGTAGTTGATGTCTTTCACAGAACATTTTATACATTTATTATATTTTCCGCTGCTATGTATTTTAAATCTCTGATATTATTTTCCACTGTATATTATTTATTCTATGATATTCTTGTAATCTAGTGTAAATTGTTGTAATAGCAATGTTATTTCCTATTGTTTGTGTGCTAATGCATTATGTTCTCAACGCAATCCGGGCTCCTCCGTCTCTTCGGGGATCGGGAAAATCTGGTTCGTCTCATTTTGGCATCATAGCTTTGGTTTACAAAGCCAGATAACAAGGCACATTAGAACCAAACGAGAGAATTCATCAGAGATAGGATTAGTAACATCCTATAAGATTGACTCGTTAGAGATAGGGTTAGTAATATCCTAGAATGAGTTAGAGGAGTGTTATTCTTAAGAAAACGAATTTAGTTTTGAAAATTATACCTTATTATACGTATTTTATTTTATATTGATTCTGGACTATCAGGTATAAGAAGATTTTGAATATACGTTTGATCCACGTGTACTTGAAGTCTCAAATATGCTGGAAAGATATAGAATCACACTCTAGTCAATCAGAGATGATTCTATGATAGCTCGAGCATCATCAGCATTTATGTACGAGTTTCGAAAGTGGGGTATCTATATATTTCCAATTGTATGGTGTGAGAACCAAAGCTTAGTTAGAATTTATTGTTGTGATTTGGCATTAAAAATATGATTTTTAAGTATATAAGAGATATATATATTTGAAAAGCTAATTAACAAACTTGTTGCTGGTTGTGTTTTGTGATAATTAATTTAACTAATAAAAATACTGGAATGATAAAAACCAATAAATGAATGAATGATAAGTAAAGCCTAGTCAAGTATAAGGTAGAACTGAATTGAAAATTTGATTGGAATTGCACATATAGGCTTGTACATATATATATGTTGGGCAGGTTAACGGCTTCGCGTTGAGTAGAGAAATAAATTGTGTTCCGACAAACAGGTGCACCTTCATGTGTTGGTTGCACAATTTTATTATTATATCAACTCCTATGAATGAATTTGGATATGTTGTGATGGTTGTTCTATGTGAGATTATAAACCCACACCATAGGATAGCAACAAATAAATTATGAACTACACCGCATGGCATATTACATGAAGACATCATATCATATCATAATCCATATAAGCATTTGGCGCTTATATGACGAGGTTTGGATTTCCATATGGGTGAGATGCTTGTATGGAAAGGACTGAATTACAGGTTGAACAAAAGGCTGATTATGGACTTAATTAAGTACATGTAGCGGTGCTCAGGGCAGTATTTAATAAAAACCCTACACAGGTCTGGAGATGATAAAAACTCACGTCTCTCTAGTTGTTAATTAAGGCACATGGATTATTTTATTTCTAACACTGGTGCTAGGTATGAGATTTCGACTTTTTACACTTCTCCCTTGGGCATAGATAGGTCACAAAAAATAATGTATGCTTTTTATTAATTTATTGGGTGCCTAATACGGCCCAATAAAATTTTCAAACCCTCCCCGTACAAAGGAGGTTATGGCAAAAAAATTCAAAAATTTAGGGTGTTAGCCAATTTTTTGAGAAATTACAAAGTTCTTATAAACTGATAAGTTAATGAACTTAAGCCAGAATGAAATTTTAGTTGGTTAGATAAACAACTTTTACCTCTATTTCTTTTCAAGGACGAAAAGATTTTAAGTGGGGGAGATTGTAACAACCCGAAATTTCTGAACTAATTTAAAAAAATTATTTTGGTTATTTTAATTTAAAATGATTTATTTTAAATATTAACGACTAAAAGTTTATTTAAATCGAAGTTAGAACGTATAAATTTATTTTAACTATAAAAAGAACTCGAAATGGAGAGGTAATCTGAAAATTCAATTTCTATTTTCAATTGAGTATACATAATTCAATATAAGTCAGAATTGGACGAAACAACAAACTTTAGAATCTGTTTAACTATATCTTTATAACGAATGTAAGAAATTGAGATTTCACTTTATAAATTATAAGTTATGTCCATTTTAAAATTTAAAATAGTCGCTATGGAATTTATATATTAAATAATATATAACGCTTAAAAATAGCCATTTTGCAAACGACCTCCATTTTCGATGAAACCACTTTTGTTTTTAAAATTTCATAATTTTTAGAATTAATATGTGAGCGTATTAAATTTAAACATGTTTTGAAATTCAATTTAAATTTAATCGACTAGAAAAGGGCCATTTTTCAAACTGTCTCCAAATTCTATGAAATTAATTTTGTTAGGACCGTATTGTCAAAATATAGCTAGATTTCAATATTCGTAATTTTTGGAATTAGTATGTGGCCTCGGTAAATTAAAATGTACGTTGGAATTTAATATTGAATGTTATATTAATATATATTTTAATTTTAACAAAAACTGATTGAAACGATAGAATTGGCTTACGAAACATATTCCATTGTGTCCAGAATAGGGGTATTTGGTTAGGAACGTCGCTCGTTGTTTTGATTTAGAGTTTGGATGTAAAATCTAACTTTTTGGAAATTAAATAATATAAAAATATATATAAATACCCTAGAAAACTAAACCCTAATTGCTTACTTCAGATAAATCCGCCGCCAGTGCTTTTTAAGGGTTTAGAATGCTCGATTCTTTTTCAATTCTTTTTCTTTTAATCAACATAATTATATTCGAAACTCCAAAAGCGAAAATCGAAGAGAATTTCTAGATCTTCCAAATGATATGGATTTGATGAACTATTGTGACATGTGCTGTTTGAATTGAGCATCCAAAGCCCCACCGTCCTCAGCGGCTTTCAAGCACCTATGGGCAACCGAGTTCGCCCCTATTGCAGGCGGTGGTGGAGTTTGTGAACGTTGAGGACGTGAGCATCTCTGATCTACTTCCGATGATCTCAGGCGGCGGCGCGTGGAGGAATGGGGTTGCGAGCTTCAAAATAATCGAATGAGGGCCTGGAGTGTTTACTTGAGGAAGATGATTAACAATTGGTTAAGTTAATTAATTAACTAATTATTTTAGTTAATAACGTATTAATTTATTCAATGTTCGAATCGTCGTAACTTGTTCATTTCAAATCAGAATCGAGTAAAACTGAAAGCGTTGGAATCGTGGCGACGAACACTACAATTGGAACTGACCAGAATGGAAATGGAGCAAATTATAATTTGAGCCCAATTTGAACTCGAACAGTATTAAAACCTTGAATAAAGACCGACAGAGTGGAAACCAAAGTGAGAATTCTCTCACTAGAATATTTGTACAGTTATTTAATTTATAACTGAAAGTATCTAAATTATCATTGTTGATTTTTATCTGTTGTATGTGACATTTCTTGATTTCAACACGTGAACTATTCACGATTCATTTGCACAAGAAGCGTTATTTGAATATATCACACTCGTATTTCAAACAATGTGGATAGACACTTTGTGGTTGTTGAAATGAGGTATAAATATCCATTTATAATTTAAAACAGTGAAAATTGGTTAATTAGAAAAATAATTTGAATCGACTGTTGTTGTTTGGAAACCCCACATGGGTATTGGGATGATATTTGTCATACACTAATCCCAATATTTAGGTGTATGTCAATCGATTGGCTGACAGACTATGTGAGCGTTATTTGATTGTTTAATGCTTATACAGTTGTCGAATGCACTCTGGATGATGTTTGAATGTTTAATGATTATTTATCATTATTGTTGAATACATGCAGTGTATGAAATCCATATAATTGAAATTATATGGTAATTGATTGAGTCGCATTCTAACTCAAAATCTGAATGAATATTTTAAAATTATATTCAATAAATAATTAAATGTACGATTTTGGATGGACACGAAAATATTGGAAAATATGGAGCTGAGTTAGGTCGCTAAACGCCATTTTAACTCAAACGGGTTTATCGATCGATTTTATTCATTTTATAATGAATACGAAAAGGAAATGGATTTCAAAATCAGTTATTTTGAAAATATTATCATTTTAATGTTATTATGATATGGAATATTCAATTTTGATTTCAAATTGAAATGGAAGTTGGAATTGTTTTAAAATGATATTATAAACGATTTATAAAATATGTTTGAAATGGAAATCGATGATATATATATATATATATATAATGGCTTGAATAGAACATGCCGCGCAGCGACCGTTCGTGAATTTCAACCATTAACTTCAAATTGGCATAATGGGAGATCCGACCGTCAAATTCTCCTAAAACCAGAACCGTTGGGTTCGTATCAAAAAGATCTTTCCAATGAATATAAGAGATTTAAATTTGACAGCTAGATTTTAAAATATGTCCAAATCAATTTCAGAAAAGGTCGCTATAGATGCAGCTCATTGGCCATTATTGAAAATCGACTATACAGGTCTTAATAAAATTGTTAAAAATATGGAAAAAAATATTTAAAATCATGGTTACTGATTTGGAAAGATTTTGGATGAGAAAATCATAGTTTTGAATAGATAAAAGACATTTTTATCCAAATGAACTAATTATTAACTAGAATAATAATCCAATGATTTTTAAATAAATAAATTGGATTTGAAAATGGTTTTATTATAACCAGAATTTTTCCAACGTATGAATTGGAAAGGAATCAAATAAAAATAATCTTCGGAGTAGTTCGATATTGGATTCCGTGATTATACAGATATTGTTGAGGAATTTGGAAGATATAGATATCGTTATTCCCAATACGTTATCTATTAGTTTCAGAATTTGGTATTGAATATAAGTTGATATAATTTCTATTCAGAGCCCTTTATTTAATATCAAATTGGATTTTGGGTTGGTCGTGAACTGTGTTTTAAATAACATTTGTTCTTTAACCCAATTAACTGTGAAGTGATGATTTGGAATTTATAGATCTTTTTATTAAGATTTAATGGAAAATTTTCCAAAGTAAAGTTTTCCAATTTAATACATTAAATTGGAATTGAATGGAATTCGATTTGATAATAATCGAGATGAGCTTCCATAAAGGAAGACCTGTTACTATATATGGAATTCAAAAGGCTTTGCCATTATTCCATTTATATTATCAGTCTGATACGGAAATTTATATCGATTATATATTGATGTTGTAATGTCCCGTTTTCTTACTGACTTTGTTTAATAATAAAAATTTGATTATAAATAAGTTAATTAAAATAAATTCGAATTAATAAACAAACTTGAGTAACTTTTTATCTAAGAACCTATGTGGTGACCTGAAACCCCGTGTCATGGAATTAAGCATAATCATTGGAATATGACACATTAATCATCATTAGCAGAGTACAGATAATAGCATAAGCATGAAAATGGAATAATTTACATCGATATGACAGCGGAATCATAAAATGTAATAAATATCAGAGTAGCACAGTCATAGGATACAACTTAGTGCATAAAGGAAAGGATCAGTCTACATCAAGATCACTGGGACATATACATCAGATAATACATAATAAAGATAAATCAGCCTACATCGTGATCAGCAGTACATATACATATGATAATACTAGAGGTAATGTCAATAGCCAAAATACAGATAAAGCAAGTCCTCGCCATCATCCAAAAACGCACTCCATGCTAAAGTGCCAAGCCAAAATATCACCTGTCACCTATCACTGGGCTGCCCATGTGAAAATAAGGGCACCCAAGTTTGCAAAGTGAAACAAACTACGAGTCAGTCATGGGACTTGTATGAGAAATCTATTTAACTGGTTAAACAACAATAATAAGGCAAATCATAGGACCACGCCGCTAACGTGGAACGGGTTTCCTCCAGTGATTGCCAGTGCATGAAATAAAGTAAATATTTTGAATAACGCAATGTTTTTTATAAAAATGAAGCCATTATAAGACTCAAATCCCATCACACAATGCAACGAAAACCGGAGGATAGAGTTTTTACCTTATAATGGCCAAAATATGCTTGGTATGAATAAAACAAAAGTATTTGACATTATTACTAGTGTATATATGTTTCAAAAGCAAATTCAATCATATATATCAATCCTAGACGACATAGATACCATCTACTATGTCGCCATATATAAGATACAATCAAATCCGTAATTTCGTGTTGGAAATTTGGATTCCATCATGAGTCGAGGCCAGGGATGGCTCCTCACCGATTCGGGACACTCTAGAACATATCTTAGGATTCCCTGCAGTGAACCCTTAGATCTTCAGGGCCGGTACACCCTTACGTTTGAGGATTAGTATTCCTGAACACATGATTCCCGGTCCTATCGGACCTATCCATCGGCTCCATAGAGACCGATATATCTGAGGCACCTTGCATTCTAACAACCACACAGGTACAATAATATAAATGTCAGGGCTTGTAAACGCTTACACCAACCTAGCTAGAAAGAAACGTCGTGCACTCCCTGCAGTCACAATCTCATTTTTGACTCATACCGAGGTGTGAAGCTCGCGAATTAACGCTATACACAAAGCTATGCTAGATTAAAGCTGTGTTTTGATCACCAACCACAAGACTTTGCTTTTCAACAAAAGCCTTGATCATTTTCATCTTTCTATGACACACTGTTAATCCATACCATACTATTGATGTCTACCGATATACAACTTCTGAGCTCGTACGTCTTAGAGAAGGGCATTAAGTAAGAGAATAAATTCTCCACCACCAAATAGATATCAATGAATACTGCACAGAATGCACGTCAGACACACATCCATTTACAAGTCCTTTCTGGGTCTGAACAAAAAAGGAAGCACCTTATTCCTTGTTCTATATGTCCAATACGGAAGAGAGGCCCTCGCACATCCGGACGATCAACAAGTACATCCAGACCACTACCACTGTAACCTCGTCAAGGGAGCTACTCATCTCAAAGGCATCAGTAGTAATCCACACAATGTGAAGATCATCGGTCTTGGACCGTCTTCATATCTTTGACATTTATTCGTTGATCAATTATTTGAAATGAGAATTAACTCGGCCCTTTCAAATAATTTACATATACTTCAATTTAAATCAATTCTTTCAATGGTTAAATTATTCGAATCCACGTTTCAGTTCTTTAATATAATTTTCATGTCAAACACATTCAACCATCAAATATCAAGTAAACCAAGTAAAATCGGTTTATTTCCATTCCATATCGCTTATAATATTTTATAATGATATATCACTATTTTTTTTTATTTAAAAATAGCTCCATTTAATTAAACGATGTTTCAGGTCGTGCCGTGGCACTGGCGTTGTTTTCCTTCAGATTTGTTTTACACATATCTGAAAACCTAAACGTTGGATCTTAACAAAATTTATATCGTTGGAAAGATCTTTCCAAAGCGAACCCAATGGTTCCGGTTTCGGGAAAATCCGATGGTCGGATCTCTTGGTATAATCGTTTGAAGTTACGATTTCAAAACGCGAACTGTAGGGGCTCGATTCATTTTATTTAATATATATATATATATAATTCATTCAATGATTTTTAAATCGTTTCTACTTCAATAATATGGCTAACGCCTAGAAATTTCTGAAAATTTCATCATAACCTCCTTTGTATGGGAAGGGGTTTGAAAATTTATTGGGCTACATTAGGCACCCAATAAATCCTAAAAAGTATACACATATTTTTAGTGTTATAACTTTGTGTCCACAGGGGAGTGTGTATAGATCATGACTCCAGAGAATAAATTCTCTTCACCCTATAAATAGTTCTTGTGCCTTAATGACTAGAGAGACGTGATTATTGTCAACTCCAGACCCGTGTGGGGTTTTTTATTAATCTGACAATTTACCGTTACATTTTATATAACCTCAGATTCTTCCTCTTTGGATCTTGAATCAGATGCGGGGCGAAACGAGAAAGCTCATTGAATCTCTTATGATATTCTGGGTATTCATATCTCCTTGTATCAAATAGTAGAATTCATCACTTAACCGCTCAGTTGCTTCTAGAGGAGTAAATCTTTCACTGAAAATCTCATTGAATTTACCCTAGGTGATATCACTTTCTGGATTATCCTTAACGATTCCCCCACCATAACAAAGCTTCATCTTTGAGTGCCCAAGATGCCACTAATCTTTTCTGATCATCCCCCAACTGGAGACGTTCAAGAATTCTTTGAGCAGACCGCACCCAATCTTGGGTTTGACTAATGGATTCATTTCCCGAGAATGATACTCCACCCAGATTTCGATATTTCTTTAACAGAGCTTCTAGATCTGGTTCTGTATTCCTTCTGTTTCTGACACTCATTTTTCAATGTCTGCAAATAGCAGACAAAGTGTTAGGCCAATAGAAAAGGTAATTTTAAAACATAGAGACATATACTTGAATGTAAGTGTGTCTATTGAGGTGTATCTCATTCTGCTATACTCATACTAGGATATTACTGATCCTATCTGTAATGAGTTATTCGTCCTAGAACACTACTAGTTCTATTTCTGACGAATTCGTTGTATGTTATATCCCAGAACTAAGCTTAACCAAAGCTCCGATACCACGTTTGTGACGACCCCAAACCCTGATAAGACGGTGCAAGGGTAATCTTTGGAATATAACACATAAACAGAAATAACAGATCAGAAATAAATAAATACACCAGAGAATGTACAAGAGAATACACCAGATAAACATAATCATCAGAGTTACACAGTATACAGGATCATACTTAGTACAACTACAGTTCAGCTATACATAAATGTCTACAGCGGAAAACAAAACATAATATGTACAATAAGAGCTGAACAGCATAAAAAGAGATAATGATAGAATCCATCTTCAGCTCTAGCTATCCAGAAAGAGCCTGCTAAAACCTGAATACAAGGCTGCCCGTGTAGAAAAAGGGGCACCCGAGTTTGCAAGTGAAACAAACTAAGAGTCAGTCACGGGACTGGTATGAGAAATCTATTTAACACATTTTACAATATGGTTATTCACAGGACCACGCCACTTTCGCGGAACGGGTTAACTCCATTGGATTGCCAGTTCTTTAAAACAAAAAAATCTTTTAAAAATCGCAATGCTTTTTATAAAAATGAAGCCATTATAAGACTCAGTTCCCATCACACAATGCAACACAAACCGGAGGATAGAGTTTTACCTTATAATGGCCAAAATATGCTTGATACGAGCAAAACAAGTCATTTGATATTATTGTTAGCGTTTATATGTTTCAAAAACAATTTCAATCATAGACGGTATTAATGCCCCATACCACTATGTTGCCATATATAGGTATACAATCAAAACCGCATGGTATCGTATTTGGAAATTGGATTTCCATCATGAACCAAGGCAAAAGATAGTCCTTACCGATTCGAGATTGTCTAGCCCGAGTCTCAGGATCAGAACGCATCGACCCTTTGGAGCCACAGGGCCGTTCCACCGATGTGGGTTAAAATGCATGAACACTGTGTTTCCCCGCCCTTTGGGGCGTAAATGAGCCCAATGACTCCATCGGTCCCGGATCGACTGATATATCTGAGGCGCCTCGCAACAGCAACAACCACACAGGTGAAAATAATATAAATGTCAGGGCTGGTAGGTCACTGACACCACCCTAGCTAGAAAGAAACGCATGTCCTCCCTAGATCCTTCTCCCATTCGGGGTGTGAGGCTCGCGAATTCACATTATACACAAAGCATGCCACACAGGCCGTGCTTTGATCATCAACCACAAGACTTTTCTTTTCAACAGAAGCCTTGATCATCTGCCACTTAGGCGTGTCACACAGGCAATTCACTCCATGCGACTGATTTCTATCGATATATAACCTCTGAGCTCGTACATCTCAGAGAAGGGCGTTAAGAAAGAGAATAAATTCTCCGCTGCCAAACAAATATATATTTAATAGAGATCAATCAGCATAGAACAAAATCCAATGTCAGACACACAGTCCATTTACACGTTCGTTCTGTGTCTGAACGAAACCGGAGGCAATCAATACCTCGCATATTCGTACAATCAACAAGTACGTCCGGACGGCTACTACTTCACCCCCTTTAAGGTAGCTACTCCCATCATGAGCATCAGTAGCACCCCTCCATCCGACGTGAAGATCATCGGTCTTGTGCCGTCTTCATATCTTCGACTTTCACTCGTCGATCAAATATTTGGAATGAGAATTAACTCGGCCTTTTCAAATAATTCACGTATATTTAGAATTTCAAATCAATTCATTTCAATGGTTAAATTATTCGATATCACTAATTTTGTTCTTTAGTGTAATTTTCACGCCAAACACATTCAACCATCAAATATCACATAAACCGAGAAAATTCAGTTTATTTCCACTCCATATCGTTTATAATATTTCATCACGATTTATCGCTATTTTTATTTATTTAAAAATAGCCAATTCATTCAAACGACGCTTCAGGCCATAACGCGGCCGTGGCGCTTTTTTTCTTCAGATTTGATTTACACATATCTGAAAATCTAACCGTTGGATCTGCACAAATTTTACATCATTAGAAAGATCTTTTCAAAACAAATCCAATGGTTTCAGTTTCGGGAAAATCCGACGGTCGGATCTCCCGCATTAATCGTTTGAAGTCATGATTTCAAAATACGAACTGCAGCGTCGTTATTCGATTTAATTTAATTATATTTATACATATATATAAATATAATCGATTCTGGCGCTGTTTTTCTTCAGATTTGAATTAAACTTCCATACAATCCAACTGTTGGATCTTTACAAAGTTGGTGCCGTTGGAAAGATATCTCCAAGGCGAACCCAACGGTTGCGGTTTCGGGAAAATCCGATGGTCGGATCTCCCGCACTAGTCATTTGAAATCACGGTTTCAAAACACGAACTGCAGCTTCGTGTTTCGATTTATCTTATATATATATATAATTCTTTCTTCGATTTCAAAACTATATTCACTTCTTATATTTGATAAAAATAATATTTTTATCCAACATATATTTATTCCAACTCATCACTATTTTTAACACTTCATATTCACAATAGAAATGTAGATTTTATTGTTCAATCTATTTATTCAACACATGAACATTTTCGACTTCACACATACTATAAAAATATGAGTTTTATCGTTCTACTACTTTATTCAACTCATGAATATTTTCTATAGTTTATATATATAATAAAAATGTGACTTTATTGTAAAACAATTTATTTCAAAACACGATTATTTTATATAGTCTATACATAAGGTAAAAATGTTATTTTTGGTGTTAAAACGGTTTATTTAAAATACTAATATTTTATATAGCTTATATATATATATAATAAAAATGTGATTTTTATCTTTCAAATAATTTATTCAACACATGAACTTCATTCAACACATGAATTTCTATTCAACACATGAATATAGTTTCAACACATGAAAATAATTCTAACATATGAATATTATTGAAAATTTCGGCAGTATAACGACAGGGTAGTTAAAACCGGCACCGTCCCTAGTATGGCCCCTCGCTCTGCCTTAAAACCTCGCGGTTTTTGAGAATGGGGATTTTCAATATCTAGTTTGCACGCAGGCGAATTTTCCCATATACTAATCCTACTGGGATTTCAATCACAACCCATCATTTCAATTCAACCATTCATGATATTCACCAAATTTCACATCAACCAATAATCCAAACAATATCACAACCAATATATATCGTCCATGGTCTATGGACGAGGGGAGTGTGTGTGTATATATATATATATATATATATATATATATATATATTCGTATATAAATATATTTCAATTCACTTCAATTCATTTCAATGTCATTTCAACGCATATACAATTTTTGCAATGCATATATAACTTGTACATCGAACATACAACTTATACAACGCTTATACATGAGGTGTACAACGCTTATATAACTCATACATCGACTATATAATTTATACATCGTTGTTTTCCATATCGTTTATAAATTAGAAATCTCATATTGGAATCCACTCCACCAAAAATTGCAGAAGGCTCAAAAAAATATGCGGTCTCTTCTAGAATGTAGAAGACGTCCACACGAGTCCACTGTCTCTTGTTTCACTCCCTGAAGTTGTTCAAAACTAGGTTTTCGATTTGCGACCAAACCGTGAAGTGGTTTGACGATCGGAGGGCACAGCGTTGTAGAGGACGGAGCAGGCTTCCCGCGCCACCTGGTGGGACCAAGATCGATGCATCAGGCGGGGCTCGGCGGCAAGCTGAAGGTTCGGACTTTAGAGCGTTGATTCCCCTTGTACACGCGACGAGAGGAGGAGTGGTTGGTACTGATTTGAAGAGGGAAGGAGACTCTTCAAAATCTTCAACTACAGCTTTCAATATTGTGAGTGAATTGGCTAGAAATTAGGAGATATGGGAGGAGCCCTTTATCGTCGTCGGTTTCAGAGAGGGTCGGGGAGAGAGAAGGAATGAACGAGCCAATAGGATTTTTTAATTTATTTATATATTTTTAAAACTCTAAAATACCCCTTATCTCCAACGAACTCCAATCCAAACCCAACGACTGTCATCCCTAGCTAAATACCCCCATTCCGAACACAATGGGATATGTTTCATAGGCCCATCGGACTGTTTTAGTCTATTTCTCTTCAAATTAAAATATAAAACATTCAATATTTAATTTGAACGTACATTTCAATTTGCCGGGGCCACATACTGATTCTAAAAATTCTAGAAAAATAAATCTAGCTATGTTTTGACGATATGGTCCCAACAAAACTAGTTTCGTCGAATTCTGAGACTGTTTGAAAAATGGTCATTTTCTGGTCAATCCAATTTAACAGAAATTCACCAAACACATTTTCTTTTGTCACGCTCACATATTAACTTCAAAAATTATGAAATTTGAAACCTAGCAATAATTTGACATTCCGGATCCAACAAAAATGGTTTTGTCGAATTTTGAGGTCGTTTGCAAACTGTCCATTTTCAAGGGCGATATAATTTCTATAGCGACCTTACTGAAAATTCATTTGGCCATAACTTTTTACTCCCACTATGAAACTTCGATTTTTCAGATTCGTTAGAAAGATATTTACTAACAGATTTAATTTTTTTGGGTTTCACTAAAATCCGTTTTATTTTGCACCCGGTACAGTCCGTCAAAGTTCGAATTGAAATTTTGAAACTACCGCCCCATTTCTGGCCTTGTTTATAATTTAAAATAATTATATTTATTTTCAAACATCGATTCAAACATACCTTTTGTCGTTATTATTTAAAATAATTTATTTTAAATATTTAAAATCCACTAAAATAGCCAAATTAAAAAATTTAAACTGGCTCAGATTTTCCGGGTTGTTACACCAACAATCAACCATTAGCAATCATAGCACATAAAGTAAAAAAAACTGACTTATATAAAATATAAGTGGGGAGAACTGAGTGAGTTTAACTCACTTTGATCTGATTTGCTTTTTAAATGGCTTATTTCAGTTTAATTAAACAAGTGTTTAAATTAACTGAAAATCCAGTTTACTCCAATTACGTCCAGATTTGTTACATAATGTAGTGTTAGTCGAGACGATCCCAGCGCAGCTTGGTTTGTTCGATTCTGATAAAATATGAGCAAGTTATTGATAGATCAAGTTAATATAGTTTAATTAAATTATTAAACCCTTAATTACTACTTAACTTGACTTAACCATTTTCATAAGATAACCGACCACATCATTTTCCTTCTTCCCATATACGCCAGCTACTTCAAATTCTCATATCCCTCCTTCGTTCAGCAACCCCAAGTCACAACCCTTCTCCAGAAATCGCGTTGCCACCATGTTGATCAAAACCTGACCTGACCCTGTCAACTTCTGCGCCTATTCGCCGTCTATCGCCACGTCAACTCCCAGGCAACATGAATTCACCAATCCTCTACAGAACGATCCCGACGCTGAACCCATTCTGGCTCCCTTACGATACCTCAAATCAGATCACTACCGCTCAAAATGTACATCACATCACGCTGAAAATATTTGGTGTTGGAGGTTCTTCGCTTTGCTGCGGGAATCTAGGGAAATTTGAGGTAGAAATTGGGCTAATATCGGTCATCCATTTTGAAGGGGTGGCGGCTCACATATGTTGACCGCGGAAATAGATTTTGATCCAGATATTACGGTTGCGTTTGGATTGTATGGGCATTTATAGATGGGTATAAATATTATTTTAACTTAACGAACCTTCAACGTGAAGTAACACTTCAAAACAAACCCATATGATCTCCGTTTTTGACAAAATAAGGTAATCCTAGCATAAAAAAATATTCCGGACCCGATGGGATAGGTTTCGTCGAATTCTGAGGTCATTTGTGAAAAGTCCTTTCTAATTATCAATGAAAAATCAAGCATTTAAATTTCCCACGGTCACAAAATAAATCCAATCAACTTAAAACTTTGACATTCTACTAGACCTTTTCCTTGCGGATCCAATGAAATTTGTTTCGTTAAAATCGGAGTATGTTTTGCCAGCCGTTTATTTCTCCAAAGTTACCCCTGCCTAAATTGACCAAAATAATATAATTGATTAAGGCGTTTATCGTTGCCACGATCAAACGGTAAGTCCGATTGACACGAAAATTGAAATCTTATAGTAATTGATTAATACGAATCCTATAGCACAAGTTTCGTCACAGTCCTAGAATGTTTCCCAGTACGCTATTTTCATAACTCAAATAACGCTATTTTGGACACCAAAATTTCTAATGTCCAAAAATGACAAACTACCTTCCTATTCTAACTCTAAACGTCAATATGAACTCAACAGAATTGGTTTCGTGGCTGAATTCGATCCTGTGTCCAAGTTATACAAAAATATCCTTTTATTAAATTAAAACAATTTAATTACGCGCTATATGAAATGTTTGGGCGTTTACGACTGTCGTTGTCACATACGATATCGGTTTGCCATGAAATTTGACAATGTACAACAATTTAACGTTATAGTTCCAATGAAATTAATTTCATTGAAAACCGAGCCCGTTTGTATTATTTTTAATGCTTATAATATCGATTAAAATATTATTTGAATTCCAAAATAATTCAAATAAAAATAATAATAAATTATTATCATCATATTTATCCAAATAAAATTATCATATAGTTATATAGCTGGCTATCAACAATCCGGGTTAAAACGGTATCCAAATTACATTAAAAACCTTATTAAATTAATTAATAAATGTTACCGTTTATTAACGATTTCCATAGCGACTATTTTAAAATTTGATTTGGACATAACTAACAATATATAACACAAAATCCGGACTTTTCTCTTTCATTACAAAATTATAATCAACTAGATTCAAATGTTTGCTGGTTCACAGAAATCCAACTTATATCGGATCCTGTATATTCAACTAAAGTTCAAAACTCAATATTACGAACTGCTGCGCGATTTCGAGCTCGTTTTATATTAGATATAAATTTAATGTTTATGTTTCGTTTTAATAAATGAAATAAATATTAAAAATCCACTAATATTCCAAATATAATATCTAAAATAATAAATTAAATTAAATATTTGACTACCAAAATACGGGACATTACAGAAAAGGCTTCGGAAAGTTCATTCTTGACATAACAACTATTATAGAACTCCATGAAACAGAATCAAAGGCCTTTCTAATATCCTACTTAACCATACATCTTAGAGATATATTCTTCCTATTATATCCATACAGCAGTTCTTGAGTGATCAAAATATTATCACAAATTGATCTACCACTAATATATATTGCTTGATTTTCTGAAATAATAAATGGCAAAACCTCATGTAAACTATTTGCTAAAATCATAGGGATCACCTAATAAACAATATTACAACAAGAAATGGGCCTAAACTCAGAAACTGAAGTAGGATTTTTAACTTTTGAAGTCAAGGCAATAACTGTGGCTAATAGACTAGATGGTAGAATATTATGCATGAAGAAGAATTGAACGACATCTATAATATCTTCACCAATGATAGACCAAAATTGTTGCAGAAAGTATGCATTATACCCATCTGGGCCTCCAAAACTTAAAGCATCCAAGCTGAAAATAGCATTCTTAATCTCTTCTCTGGAAATAAGAATAATAAGGTTATAGATTGTTGATTAAACAGAGATGGAAGATTAATGTAAAAAAGAGGAAGTACATCAACTTTAAAAGCATTTGAAGAAAATAAATTTAACGAAAGATATATTTAACAAAAGTGTAACACACCACGTCCATTAATGTCACTCACAAAGGGAATGCATTAACTTCTATGGAGCGTTTTAAGTAAGTATAGAACAGAAACTTAACAACAAGACAGATATATACAGTACTCAAAGATTTAAAACTTTATTCCATTGCAGGGGAAAACACATATGTTTGATTACATCATCAAAAACCAGAGTCAAAGTACATAATATCCATCTTGACTACAAAAAGTACATAAATTGAAAGACATGATCCCCAATACAAAATAGCCATAAATAAAAGAGAAGCTGAACTTTACTTTAGCGATCCAAGCAATCTTCTAAAAGCAGTCCAAAATCAAGCTCCACTGGTGCTAGTTCCAACCTGAGCACCTGGAGGGGGGGGGGAAGGAAGAAAAAGGAGGAAACAAAGGGGGTCAGATATAAAGTCTGGCGAGTGCGATAACTTTAACAATATAATTGACAAAGTAACTAGGCTAAGGCATAAGTTGGAAAATAAGGAAATGACCATGAACCATTGAGTATGGCAGAGTAAACAAGGAAACAAGATGAACAATGATATCGTTAAAGCGCGCCTAAACCACTATAAGATACTATACCAACACTATAGGATAATTGCTATATTGCACCACCACTAGTCACCCTAAGGTTGATCCCGCCTATAGACTTAATAATGATATTGGTAGTTTCGTGCACCCCTAGCTGCCTTCATAGGTGCCGCCTTCCCCTATCTCCACTAGGTGTACCCACTACCCCCAAGCGATCGGCTCCCTAACTCGTAGATACTCGTGCTGGATCCACAGTGGGGTGTATCACTCCCCAAAGTGGCAACCCGATACAATCAACAATGCACGGCTTATACCTACACGATGCAACAACGTCTTACCTACCAGCCCGGGCCCACACACGCATATGAACCTGTTGGACTTGCATTGTCACCGCTAACCCAGTTTGGCCTCTTACAGTCAAGCCCAGTATGTGTGTCCCGTCCTCAACTTGGGTCGAGCCCACAAAGATACGTATGGGTTACTAGTTGAAATGAGTCCCCATTACTTGACACAAGCTGTCCACCTAAGCTTGGTTCCCTCTAGTACATCCCACTTAACCCACTTCTTATTCATGTTTCAATTACATGTTTCAATTTTGGTTAAGTGTTTCTAATCGTATTTCCAAATGCCACCCAAGACACCCACTAGATTCCACATGCCACCCAAGGCACCCACTTAACCCCCTCATGTCCCACTACATATTTATCTGGTTAAGTGTTTCTTAATTCATTAAGACTGTAACCTCATAAAGACCTCTCACATTAGACTGGAATTTGTGGTAGCTAGATTTGTCGGGTGGGTCCGGGCAGTCTTACACCACAAAAGAGCCAAACCTCGTGTCTTTACAATTGTTACGTATTTAGTTTATGCCTAAGACCTCTCACATTAGACTGGCATTTGTGGAAGCTGGATTTGCCGGACGAGTGTGGGCAGTCTTACACCACAAAAGAGCCTAACCTCGTGCCTTAGACAATTAATCACTCCTAATTAATCGTTCCCCAATTTGAATTACTTTCCCTATTCAAATTATCAATCAATTCCAAATTTAACGATGTCCATAATTGACTCAATTATGTCCATCCATTTATGGTATGTAAAATCATACCAATTTTCACCACAATTATATTTTATGCCTTTTAAGGCATTTATGCCAATTAAATCTTTTTAATATTATCCCCTTTACCCCATGTTGTACGTTTGTTCGTTAACGTAAAAATATACGTTAGACTCAAATAGTCTAACTCATGGAATAAAGAGAAAACATCACAATATACACATAATTAAAACATAGATCTAAACATATGGGTGAACTTGTATGTGTGAATGATGTTCTACATCTAAAACTTGCATAGGCCAAAGTTACAACTTGCATAAACAACATATGTCATGGATCCAAATCTAAAGTTGTGAACTTGCATAGGTAATAACCCTAAACTTGCATAACATGATTCATATCCCAAACTCATATATTTATATAAACTTGCATATGTGATTTATGCATCATAACAATGGTGTAAACTTGCATCTAACATGTAAACTATCATGTAGAATTTATCATATAACTCATACATGTCATATCCTAACTTTAGATCTAAAATTGATGTCACGAAACATGTAAGGTTATACTAACTTGCCTATGATTCTTGTCTAAATCAATATCTAAACTTGCATACAAACTTGTGAGCTATCATATGAATCAACATAACCAAACTAGCATATGAACAACATGATGATTCAACTAGACATAAGCCAATCATAAAATTACAACATGGGTGATAACATCATAACTTTACATCGTAAATGATAGCATCATAACATAACATCATAGAAATTACAATACAATTCTACAACATAATTCAACATGCAGTCAATAATTCATATCATATCCAAATTATCCGCATCATAACTCAATCCAATTAATTTACTAATTATTTTATTAAAACCATCGAACTCACAACTCAAAAGCGGTCTTGAGTTCTGAATTCTGATTTCTGAAGTTGTATTAGCTCTCCTTTGAAGAAGATTCATTGTTAGGGTTGAATAGAACTGATTTGATTTGTTGTTCTTCCTCTCTAATTGGTGGCGGCTACTCTAGGGTTCAAGATGGCAGCATGACGGCCATAGTTTCAGTTTTAATTCTGATTTAGGGTTTGAGTCTATGGGTCTTTTTATAGAGTTTTGAATTAATTTAAGCCATCGGATGATCTTAGGGTTAATCAAAACCATTCAGTCGGGATAGGGTGACACCTCAGCCCTAATGACTCAGAAAAGACTCAGCAACACAGACCAGACTGAACCAAAAAACTATGCAGGCCTGCTGCCTCGGCCTGGGCGCAATTGGCAGGTATGCCAGTGCAAATTTGTACTGGCGCACTTCCCAAGTGCGCCAATGCAAATATTTTTTTCTTGTTTTGCCACCAAACTTCGTTCGTCCATAACTCCTTCATCCGGTACCCATTTCCCGTAAACTCAGACTCTATTTCAACCAGAATTCCGTGACGAACACAATGGCGCAACCCATTCCCTTAATTCTCACGTGTGAGATTAATTATTCTTTATTTTAGTTAATTCGATTATTCAAAAATCCGGGGTGTTACATTCTCCCCTCCTTAAAGGATTTCGCCCCCGAAATTTCCAAGTTAAGGAGAATGCATATCCTAACATCCAAACAACCATCTACTCAACCATCAAACACAGGCATCCATTGTCCTTATAAATTCCTAATGCTGTATGAACATATGCAATAAGTGTGTGTATATGTTCCTTATCTAATGCAAAATCAGGCAGTCTACTGATTCAGTTGACCTCCTTAATGCAAACCATGATAGTGCCATGCGTCCATTATGTATGTGAAAGAACCTTATCGATACATATTATTTCTACATGTGTGCACAACCATTCACCAAAATGCAACATCCATATGATGGTACAACCATTATACATCCATTACTTAAATATGTACACACATTTATATGCAATATGAAGTGACTGAGCTGATCTAGTGCCTAAAGTGTGTGTATATGCATCCACGAGCAACCACTAGCAAACACTTTCATCCACATGCATCCATCATACATAACATGTCTCAAACACATGTTTCAACCATAGGACTACCCTATCTAAAGGCCAAAGATACTAGCGAGGGGACATACTAGAGATAAGACAAGTACAAGGTAAGCGACAAAGGAGAAATTTAAAAGACATACCCTCGAAAAGAAAAGGGTATGATGAACGCATCTTCGCTTCCGTCTCCCAAGTAGTGTTGCTCTCATCATCGCCCCATTGCACTTTGACTAGTTTGACCTCTCGATTCCTTAACTTCTTAATCTCCGACCCAAGAATGCATGTAGGAGCTCGTCGAATCGTCGCATCGTGCAAGATCTCCACCTCTCTAAGCAAGCTCGGCTCTACCACTTTCGCAGTCTCGTGCAAGCACTTCCTCAAATGTGATACACGGAATACGTCGTGTACACCACTAAGTCTCTCGGGCAACTCCACTTTATACGCCATCTGTCCAATCCTTTCCTTAGTAGGAAACGGCCCTACAAACCTTGGTGCTAACTTTCCAACGGACCCAAAGTGAACGACGTTCCGTAATGGAGACACTTTGACAAAGACCATGTCCCCAACATCAAACTCAAGATCTGACCTTCTCTTGTCCGCATAAGATTTCTGTCTATCTTGCGCCGTCTTCATCCTCCTTCGAATCAAATCGATCTTTTCCGAAATCTCTATAATCATATCGGGTCCAAGCATGATCTTGTCTGTAGACTCCCACCAACATGTAGGCGAATGACACGGCCGTCCATAAAGAGACTCGAACGGTGCCATGCCAATGCTAGACTGAAAGCTATTATTATATGCGAACTCTACCAACGGAAGATGTTCCTCCCATGTACCTCCGAAGTCTAAGACAAATAACCACAATAGGTCCTCTAGAATACGATTCACCCTCTCGGTCTGGCCATCCGTCTGAGGATGATATGCGGTGCTCAAGCATAATTGAGTCCCTACCGCCTCTTGTAAGCTCTTCCAAAATTCGCTAGTAAAAATAGGATTGTGGTCGCTCACTATGCTAGATGGAATACCATGCAAACGAACTATCTCTCGAATGTATACGGAGGCTAACCATGGAGCAATCCTCTTACTCTTCACGGGAATGAAATGGGCGCTCTTAGTAAGTCTGTCCACCATGACCCAAATCCCCGTATTACCCTTTCTCGACCTTGGTAATCCGTCAACAAAGTCCATCGAGACTCTTTCCCACTTCCATTGTGGGACCTCCAATGGGTGAAGCAATCCACCGGGCTTCTTTTGCTCTGCCTTTACTTGTTGGCTCACCAAGCATCTAGCGACAAACTCGACCACATCCTTCTTCATGCCGGCCAAAAAGTAAACTCGTCTCATGTACATCTTGTCCCCCCGGGATGGATGGTCATCTTCGAACGATGTGCATCATCAAGAATGGTCTTCCTCAAATTCTCGTCCCGTGGTACACAAAGTGTACCGTCCCTACACAACCAACCCTTATCATCTAGGGTATACCTACGGAGATGGCTCGATAACCCCCCTCTTTTGAGCTTCTCTACTAACTCAACCAACTGTGGGTCATCTCGTTGTGCCTCACCAATCCGTCCCAAAAGCGTAGGTCTGACCTCTAAGGATGTTAGCAAACCAGGTACGAAGTCTACGGATGGTCTAAAGTCAAACGTAGAGATGAACTCTAAGCTTTGCCGCTCAACAAACAACGGACTCAAGGACAACCTTTTTCTACTTAAGGCGTCTGCCACCACGTTACCCTTGCCAGGGGTATATGGTATCTCGAAATCGTAGGACGCTAAGAATTCCATCCACCTTTGTTGCCTTAAGTTCAAGTCCTACTAAGAGAACAAGTATTTTAGCGACTTATGGTCAGTGAACAATGCGAATTTCTCGCCAAGAAGATAATGACGCCAAGACTTAAGCGCGAAAACAAAAGAGGCCAACTCTAGGTCATGTGTTGTAACACTCCATGTCCGTTAGTGTCACTCACAAAGGGAATGCACTAAGTTCTGTGGAGCATTTAGGGTAAAAGATGCAGATAAATTACAAGACAGACAGAAATTAAACAGCGGAAAATAAAACTTTGCTTTATTGATAAAATAGTTTGTACAATGATTTCTTTTTACAATATCAGAGTATCATCTGTCTTACAAAATAAAGAAGCATAAAAATACATTTATATTCCCCAATGTAGCAAGAACCAGCCATAGCATCTGAAAAGAGAATCCAAGCAAAACTTCGAAAAATCTTCAAGCTGGGAAAGAGTGACAGTCCAACTTAACCTGAGCTATACTACTCCCTCCTTTACTACCTGGGGGGGGGGACGGAAGAAAAGAAGACGAAAGGAAAACAGAGTCAGACATAAAGCCTGAGTAAGTTCAGTAACTTCTAGCATGTGAACATGGAAAAACAAAACGACATGAATTAACTGAATACAAGATAACACCAAGATGATAGGGTCAGCAAGATTAAACAAGGTTAACATAAGATATACTAAGATAAGATAAACTGGATACGCTCTCTAATACTTTCGCCGCTTCGCTATTCCCTTGTTATACTGGTTTCTATATCTCTGCACCGCCTAACTAGTGTCCCAACTAGTAACGATAACGTGATCCCAATCCCTGTATTTTACCATCGCCTTCAGGCATCCATTTATTTATTTGTTACCTAGATTTAATCTAGGGTTTTCTACCAAGTGCCTTCTAGATTCAACTAGATTTTACGCTGTCTACTGAACGCTTCTCAGATCCAGGATTTATGCCACATAGTTCAACTAGGAATTATGCTTCCTGTCGAACGATGCCCCCAAGTCTTGGACACACTACCTAGAGTGGTATATGTTCCTATACTTCCCCACGCATGTATCGCAAATCATTATCGCTTGTCTAGATGCACATGTCATGTAGTGTGCGGTCCGAGTCCTGTGACAGGGCAAATCAAGGAATACAGAACTCGGTCGAGAGCTTTCAGATATCTGCCGATGCAGATGCTAAGGTCTGTTTTTATTCTAGTGTCTATGGTCCCACTTGACCCCTCCCTCAACTAATGAAAGGCACACCTTGAAAAATGAGAACTATACGTCGGCCCTGGTGCCCCACTATCCTATGGCCATCCTCACCCATAACTAGATAGCAAGTATATGGTCTTTTGGAGTTCTCCGCCTTTCCGCTTCACGTATCTCGATTGACTCAAGATGGATGGTAGACGACGAGTTGCTATCACCGGGCCACCGTTTTCTCGCCGAATCACGCCGGTCCATCCTAGTCTTTAGGTTGCCATGTATTGCAACCAAGGCATACCCCTGGTTCTTCTACGCCGACCTTAACCTCTATGGGCCCAGGCGGATCATCTGCAGCCTCACAGAGGGATACCAAGAGTACCCTCACGTCCCCTCGAAGCCTCGGGCTTCGTAACCCAATTCGTTGGAGCCTCCTTTTTACTCAGACGGACGTTCGCTCCTCCTTGTGCTATACTAAGAATTACTAATTAGTTTTACTAACTAAGATTTACCACTTAGTTTCCAAAATCGTTGTTTTCTTAACTATGGTTTACCACTTAGTTCTCTTTCCCGTCAATTTGGATTGGTTAAGTGTCATTAGTCAATTCAAGCTAACTTAACCCTCTTCCTTTATCCTGTTAAACTGGTTAAGTGTTATCAGTAATTAATGTTGACTTAACCCGACCACAAACCAAGTTATATTGGTTAAGTATTACTTAACCCTACCCGTTCATCCTGTATTGGTTAAGTGTTCCTTTTTAACTTAACCTTGCCTGTCTGTTTTAACTAACATGTTATTATTAATGGTTAAGTATTATCCCTTCATGTTTTGACTTAACCCTATTCTTTTATCACAATCTGATGGTTAAGTGTTCAAGTTTACTTAACACTATGGTCTAGCCTAGATAACATATCAAATTGGCTAAGTGTATTTACTTAACCCCAACCTCTAGTCTAGTTAACATGTTAATTTGGCTAAGTGTATCAACTTTACTTAACCCCTCCTTCTAGTCTAGTTAACATGTTAATTTGGCTAAGTGTATTAACTTTACTTAACCCCTACAAATCTTGTCTTGTTACCATGTGAAGTTGGTTAAGTGTCCCTATGGACTTAGCCCTCCCATCCTAGCTTAACTGTGTTAAATTGGTTAAGTGTTCCTATGGACTTAACCCTCCCATTCTAGCTTAACTGTATGGCCCTAACCCCACCCACCAGTCTGGTTATCATGTTGAATTGGTTAAATGTCTTAGTGAACTTAACCCTACCACATTCTTGTTCTAACTTTAATAAAATAGATTAAAGCCACAACCACTCACATTAGACAGATATTGTTGCGATTACTGGATGTGCCGGTTGGTTCCGAGCAGATTTACATCGCAACTCAGTCTAACCTCGGGTTAGGCCTATTCGTGTTTTCTAGTTCAAAGGGTTTTGAAAGTAACCATCCCGTCCGTTGGATCGGTTAGGGATAGCCAAGGAGAGCAAGAAACTTGTATTTTCCAAACCCAAGCCTAGACACTATCCTCTCTGTCACCCTAGAACTTTCTGGTGTACCATTAATAGAGTTATCGTTAAAAAACCTTTAATTTGTCTAAATTTACATTTCCTCATTTAGGCCAAATTCTATAAGTAAATTATTCCTAATTTACTTATTTCCTAATTACCCTTTTAATGTAAACTGTCAACATTTATTCTTATGGTCCATTTTCCCCTCTATATCATATTTATGCCTTTTGGTATGTAAACTATACCAATTAAGTGTCACTAACCATGATTTTGCTAAACCTGACGGATATTCCCAATTATGGCCAATTTCAAATTTATACCAATATACTTATTATGCCAAATTAACTAATCCAATCCTGTTTTAACATTCTAATTACAGCTCACGTCAAACTAGACTTATCACTCTAGTTCACTATTCATGTAAATGCTAGATTTACACGTCAACATTAGATTCAAATTACATCTTATAATTCATGTCAAATTTATCCAATTTGCATTTCTATGAACATGCCATAATACATGTTCCCAATTTATGCCAATTTCCTAGTTAAACTATGTTTTTAGTAAATTTCATATTTTGCCCAAACCGCATTCCCACCGTTCGCATAATCGTGATTCAGCCTAGATTACAGATAAAGCTAGGTTCGTAGAAAATAGGGAATGAACCAAAGATGCTATGCAAAAGATAGACATACTAACTGGCATAAAAAGGGTTGAATAACGACGTCGGTTCAAGAACATGGGTAGACCTAACTTAATAGGTAAATTCCCAAGGTCTAAAACCAAAGATAGACAGAATAGAGACGCAGGTTCAAGAACATGGGTAGACCTAACTTAATAGGTAAATTCCCAAGGTCTAAAACCAAAGATAACCAAGAATAGACAGAATAGATGATCGGGTTTAGACCCAATTTCATAGTCACAAAACTTAAGCAATGCTTTCCTAGTCATGAATCACAGATGTCCTTGTTATGTCATAGGCAATAGTTTATATTTCCTAATCAAAGGCATAGGCTTAGTCAAGGAAATAATCCTCATAGTCACAGTCACAGTCATAGGCAATGTTCATAGTCATAGGCAATGTTCATAGTCATAGGCAAATATTCATGGTCATAGGCAATGTCCAAAGTCATAGGCATATGGTTTTAAGGTCCATAGTTTCATAGTCACGGTCTTATTTGTCCTCGAATTCATAACAACTCTTAATTAGGTCCAAAGAAATAGGCACTGATTCGGAATAGAGGGAGAGAGATTTGGCATATTCTTTTATTCCTTTAATTTCATGTCACGAACAGAGAAAAACATTCAAATCTAGAAATAACTGACTTACAGAGATTTAGATTAGAAAAGAAAGATGGCGTTGCTATGATTCGTAGAAAATCAGTCGTTGAAGTCGTTTGAACCTCCTCTTGAATCCAAACTTGAATCTCTTCTTCTTGAAAGTCTTTGAGCAGCATCTCCTCATCTTGATTTATTTTATATATATTATTCTATTTATTATTTAATTAAGAGGAGGAGAAGAAGCCATGTTCACTAAGAATCTTTGCAGCATAATGGTAGAGGATAATTGTGAATAGAGAAGAAGACTAGGGCTGTTTATATAGTGTTAGGTGGACGAACCTGGTCAGAAAACGCGACCAAATACATCAGAACGAACCAGGTGCAGAAAGCTGGAATAACAGGGGGGTCGACCCCCAGGTCGACTATGTAGTCGACCTAGGTGCCCCAGGTTGACTACCCAGTCGACCTGGGTAGCCCAAATCGACTACCCAGTCGACCTGGGTGTCTTGGGTGGGAAAATTCCCGCACTAACCAATCCGGCCCGATTTTTGAAATTTGAACTTTGCTGAATCTTCCGGAGGCCATATCTTCCTCATACGGACTCCGATTTACGCAAACTCGGACTTGTTTTCATGCAGAATTCCGAGACGAACACAATGGCGCAGCCCGTTTCCCTTGATTTTGATTTTAAATTATAATTCTGCCTTGATTTGTGAATCTTAGTGTTACAGAATTACGGGGTGTTACATTCTCCCCCACTTAAAAGGATTTCGTCCTCGAAATCTTCAAGTTAGGAAGAATGTGTCCTACCATCCAATCACCCATCTACTCAACCATCCAATCACAGGCATTCACTGTCCTTAAAAGATTTCTAATGCTTTCATGTTTATAAGCATAGTTTGTGTATATGTCTTTATCTAATGCAAAATCAGGCGGTCTACTGATTCAGTTAACCTCCTTAATGAAAATCATGTCAGTGCCATGTGTAACACCCCACGCCCGCTATGGTCACTCACTAAGGGAATGCCATAGCATTGGTGGAGTATTTTAGTGAATATAGAACAGAAAAATTACAACAAGACAGATATAAATAGTACTTGAAATTTAAAACATCATCTCATAACAGCGGAAATAAACATGTCTGGTTACATCATAAAACCATGATAAAAGTCAAGTACAATATCCATCAAAATAAAGAAGTACATAATCCCACTCTCTCATACAATAGCCAGAACAAAAGAAAAGATAACTGGATAACTGGAGCTTTACATCTATCCAAGCTCCTGAAGACTGGAACAGCAATCCGATCAAGCTCCACTACTGCTAGGATCCACCGCAGGACCTGAGGGTTGGGAAAAAGATAAAAACAACGGGGTCAGACATAAGTCTGAGCGAGTCCTATAACTTTAACAATACAATCATTAAAGTAACCAGAGAAGATATAAACTTGACCCACGGTAATGTCTGGGTATGAATGGCTACACTAAGCAGCTTGATAAACTTAGGATAAACTAAGATAACCGTAAAGACGCATCTACCCACCCAAGGATAATTACTAACTGCACCACACCAGTCATTTCTTCTTAAAGGTTGATCCCTCCCAAGGACTTAGAAAATTTCCCCAGTAGTTTCTTGTACTCCTAGCCACTACATAGGTGCCGTCTGCCCCTATCTCCACTAGGTGTACTTAGTAATTTTACCCAGTAGTTTCGTGTACCCCTACATAGGTGCCGTCTGCCCCTATCTTTACTAGGTGTACCCACTACTCCCCAGCGATCGGCTCCCTACCGTAGATACCCGTGCTGGTCCCACAGTGGGGTGTATCACTCCCCTAAAGTGGCTACCTGATAATATCAACGGTGCACGGCTTTATATCTACACGATGCAACAATGGCTTATCTACCAGCCCGGGCCCACACACGCATATGAAACCCGTTGGACTTGCGTTGCCACCGCTAACCCGTTTTGGCCTCTTATAATCAAGCCCAATATGCGTGTCCCGTCACTCGACATGGGTCGAGCCCACAAAGATGCGTTTGGGATATTGGTTGAAATGGGCCCCCACAAGCTACCCACCTAAGCTTGTCACTTATCTAGTGTATCCCACTTAACCCTTTAATCATGTTTAATTACATGTTTCACTTGGTTAAGTATTCTAATCGTATTTTCTATTGCCACCCAAGGCAACCCACTAGATTCCACATGCCACCCAAGGCAACCATTAAATTTCCACATGCCACCCAAGGCACCCACTTAACCCCTCATGTCCCACTACATGCTAATATGGTTAAGTGTTTCTTAATTAATTAAGACTGTGATCCCCCATAAAGACCTCCCACATTAGACTGGCTGTTATGACCGCCTGGTTAAGCCGGTAGGGTCCGGGCAGTCTTACGTCATAACAGAGTCTAACCTCGTGTCTTTACTTTAATCACGTATTTAATTTATGGCTAAGACCTCTCACATTGGGCTGACATTTGTAGCAACTGGTTAAGCCGGTTGGGTCCGGGCAGTTTTACACTACAAATGAGTCCAACCTCGTGTCTTAGTCGATTAATTACACCTAATTAATCACCCCCATATTAATTATCCCTAATTAATATCAAGTTTTCCATAACATGGGTAGACCTAACTCAATAGGTAAATTCCCATGGGGTAGACCTAACTCAATAGGTAAATTCCCACTTATGGTAATTTATTTTTATGGTATGCTTAATCATACCCAATCATACTTTTATTAACATATTTACCAACCCCATCGTTCCCCACGTAAATCGTTCTCATGACATAGAAAAGGGGAAGATCCATTACAAATATCATGGGTTTAGCATATAACTTTGTCATGGGTTAAGAGGATGTCAACTTGCATATATGAGCACATATTAACCCAACTACATTTAACCCAAACTTGCATATTATCATACACATGATTTGCATAACATGTTGCATATGAGCTTGCATATTATCATACACATATCTTGCATAACATGTTGAACTTGCATATAAGCTTTCTCATAACTTGCATAACATGTTAAACATGCATTTAAGCATACATATAACTTGCATAAGCATTCACATACTTGCATAAGCATTCACATACTTGCATAAGCATGCATAACTTGCATATCATGTTAAACTTGCATTTAAGCATATACACAACTTGCATATGAACTTGCATATCAACCTACACATAACTTACATAACATCATACATATGACTTGCATGTGAACTTGCATAACTCACTTTGTTAAACATGCATAAATCCACTTGTTAAATATGCATAAACCCACATATTAAACATGCATAAATCCACTTATTAAACATGCATAAACCAACTTGTTAAGCATGCATAAACCAACTTATCAAACATGCATAAACCAACTTATTAATTATGCATAAACATAGAAAAACATAGAGTAGCATATCATTACAAATGATTCAAACTCACTAATCCGCATCTAAGACCATAAGTCTCATTACACCCAATCTACTTACTTTAACAATTGATGTTAAAGTGATAGAAACTCACCAAAACCAAGATTAGCAAACTTATAAAGTGGAATTAGTTGCTAAATATGAAGATGGTGATGATTAGAGATTGATTAGAGAGTGATTAGCTTGCAACTTCCTTCATAAACAAGTGGAGGCTCCTTCTAAGATTTAATTTGGCGGCATGAGGCCATCATTTCTATTTTTAGTATGGATTAGGGTAGGTTTAGGGTGTATTTATAGATTAGGAGAGTGTTTTAGGCCCTTAAATTAACCCTAAATTAGATTAGGTCCGTTAGATTTAGGAAATCTCTAGAACCCAGCCCAGCCCTAGCCAGAAAACCAGATCTGGTGCACCCAAGCACCCTGGTTCGACACGCCGTGTCGACAGGCAAGTCGACATGCAAGTCGACTCCCCCTGTCGACAGCCCTGTCGACATGGTCAAGGCGGGAATTCTCCCGCCTGGCCCCGCTGGTTCTAATTTGAAATCTGAATTTAAATTTCTAAATCTGTTTTTAAGCTTTAATTTTTCTGCCAACTTCATTGGGCCATAACCGGGTCATACGGACTCCGATTCTCGAAAACTCGGACTCTATTTCGCGTGTTTTTCCAAGACGAACGCAATGACGCAGCCCGTTACCCCCAATTCCCACGTCTGAGATTATTTATCCTATAATTAGAGAATTTTAGTATTAGCTAAAATTCGGGGTGTTACACCATGCGTCCAATCATATATACAAGCCTCCCTAGTTATGTAAATACTACATGCGTGCACAGCCATTCATCCATATGATAGCATGCCAATTTCAATTTACAAACAAATACATAATTGTAAATGCAATATGCAAGCGTCCGAACTTGATCTAGTGCCTAATACGTATGCATATGCATCCACGAGCAACTATTAGCAACCACTTGCAACCATCAACCATAACATGTTTCAAATACATGTTTACATCCATTGGCTTCTACCTAAGGATCGAAGATACGACCTAGGTGATATACTTTGGAAAGAGAGAAACAATTATGCGTAAAGCTCCTAAAACAAAGAAATCAAGGATGCACCCTCAAGGAAAAGGGTATGATGCTAGTATCTAGCCTTCTTGAGCTTTACTCCACTGTATCTTAACTAATTTAACTTCACGATTGTGAAATACTGGATCTCCATTTCCAAAATAAACAAATGTCAATCACGGTACCAAGTATACATACTAAGATGATTACAGGTTTCCCTCTTATCCGCCATGCCATAACTATAAGAGTCGAAAGGTCACTACATGCTCTTTGGAGTGCCTGCCACAACTATTCATCTCTCCCGCAAACCATCCAAACCGAACTCGACATTCCTCAAGTACAAGCCCCAAAGGCCTAAACCAATATCAGACAAGCACCCAAGGAACATCTCCCTCGAATTTAGACGATCTACGTGAGATGATATAAGCAAACTCGATAGCTATTCTCAAATCCCTACTAACCCAAAAATAAACTGGTCGGACCACCAATTGGATTTGAGACTCTAGTGGGATCTTTCTACTATACAAGTACTATGGTGCAGAGACTCAACTATGGAAGTGGATATAAACAAATGAGAAGCGCTAGAACCTAAGGAAATAGTACGAACAGAAAACTAGACTCATCCAACCGGACTACCTTTCTCCTGGGTACGCTTGGTGGTGAAAGTATGTACTTGCCCTTCTGAAAATCTTGTTCCTCGTTCTTGCCCTTGTCCTTAATTATATGCCCTATCCTACCCTTGTAAAGATACTTCCTCTTGTCTTAGGTTTTATAATTTCTTCCTCCTTCGTGTGCTAAGTCTACATCCATGAATTCCTCATCCTAGGGTTATGCTCCTTAGCCAAACCCCTCATCCCCTTCCGTGTGTAGTCATGTTGACAAATCTCTCGAAAACTGCCTCCATCGTCCGGAAAACCCTATAAGCTTCGAAAGAAAACTGCCTGTAGATGAAACAACTACGGCTATGGATGGAAGCTGGGCACTACTCTGCCCTTCGATGAGGTTACCTCCCAGAAAGCCAGGAGCCCCAGAGACTCAAGAAAGAAGGAGACAAGAATTTAAACAGAGGAAGAGAAGATAGTGCGTATGGCTTTGGGGAATATGCCTTTAAAACAAATCTTTCCTTTTGAAAATGCTTCTTTTAAAAACCGTTTTGAAAATAATTTTTCAAATCCTAAATCTGATCCGGTAACCTTCAGCTCTGATACCACGTGTAACACTCCACGTCCGTTACTGTCACTCACAAAGGGAATGCACTAAGTTCTGTGGAGCATTTAGGGTAAAAGATGCAGATAAATTACAAGACAGACAGAAATTAAACAGCGGAAAATAAAACTTTGCTTTATTGATAAAATAGTTTGTACAATGATTTCTTCTTACAATATCAGAGTATCATCTGTCTTACAAAATAAAAAAGCATAAAAATACAGTTATATTCCCCAATGTAGCAAGAACCAGCCATAGCATCTGAAAAGAGAATCCAAGCAAAACTTCGACAAATCTTCAAGCTGGGAAAGAGTGACAGTCCAACTTAACCTGAGCTATACTACTCCCTCCTTTACTACCTGGGGGGGAACGGAAGAAAAGAAGACGAAAGGAAAACAGAGTCAGACATAAAGCCTGAGTAAGTTCAGTAACTTCTAGCATGTGAACATGGAAAAACAAAACGACATGAATTAACTGAATACAAGATAACACCAAGATGATAGGGTCAGCAAGATTAAACAAGGTTAACACAAGATATACTAAGATAAGATAAACTGGATACGCTCTCTAATACTTTCGCTGCTTCGCTATTCCCTTGTTATACTAGTTTCTATATCTCTGCACCGCCTAACTAGTGTCCCAACTAGTAACGATAACGTGATCCCAATCCCTGTATTTTTCCATCGCCTTCAGGCATCCATTTATTTATTTGTTACCTAGATTTAATCTAGGGTTTTCTACCAAGTGCCTTCTAGATTCAACTAGAGTTTACGCTGTCTGCTGAACGCTTCTCGGATCCAGGATTTATGCCACCTAGTTCAACTAGGAATTATGCTTCTTGTCGAACGATGCCCCCAAGTCTAGGACACACTACCTAGAGTGGTATATGTTCCTATACTTCCCCAAGCATGTATCGCGAATCGTTATCGCTTGTCTAGATGCACATGTCCTGTAATGTGCGGTCTGAGTCCTGTGGCAGGGCAAATCAAGGAATACAGAACTCGGTCGGGAGCTTTCAGATATCTGCCGATGCAGATGCTAAGGTCTGTTTTTATTCTAGCAGCTATGGTCCCACTTGACCCCTCCCTCAACTAATGAAATGCACACCTTGAAAAATGAGAACTATACGCCGGCCCTGGCGCCCCACTATCCTATGGCCATCCTCACCCATAACTAGATAGCAAGTATATGGTCTTTTGGAGTTTTCCGCCTTTCCGCTTCACGTATCTCGATTGACTCAAGATGGATGGTAGACGACGAGTTGCTATCACCGGGCTACCGTTTTCTCGCCGAATCACGCCGGTCCATCCTAGTCTTTAGGTTGCCATGTATTGCAACCAAGGCATACCCCTGGTTCTTCTACGCAGACCTTAACCTCTGTGGGCCCAGGCGGATCATCTGCAGCCTCACAGAGGGATACCAAGAGTACCCTCACGTCCCCTCGAAGCCTCGGGCTTCGTAACCCAATTCGTTGGAGCCTCCTTTTTACTCAGACGGACGTTCGCTCATCCTCGTGCTAAACTAAGAATTACTAATTAGTTTTACTAACTAAGATTTACTACTTAGTTTACAGAATCGTTGTTTTCTTAACTATGGTTTACCACTTAGTTCTCTTTCCCGTTAATTTGGATTGGTTAAGTGTCATTAGTCAATTCAAGCTAACTTAACCCTCTTCCTTTATCCTGTTAAACTGGTTAAGTATTATCAGTAATTAATGTTGACTTAACCCGACCACAAACCAAGTTATATTGGTTAAGTATTACTTAACCCTACCCGTTCATCCTGTATTGGTTAAGTGTTCCTTTTTAACTTAACCTTGCCCGTCTGTTTTAACTAACATGTTATTATTAATGGTTAAGTATTATCCCTTCATGTTTTGACTTAACCCTATTCTTTTATCACAATCTGATGGTTAAGTGTTCAAGTTTACTTAACCCTACGGTCTAGCCCAGATAACATATCAAATTGGCTAAGTGTATTTACTTAACCCCAACCTCTAGTCTAGTTAACATGTTAATTTGGCTAAGTGTATCAACTTTACTTAACCCCACCTTCTAGTCTAGTTAACATGTTAATTTGGCTAAGTGTATTAACTTTACTTAACCCCTACAAATCTTGTCTTGTTACCATGTGAAATTGGTTAAGTGTCCCTATGGACTTAGCCCTCCCATCCTAGCTTAACTGTGTTAAATTGGTTAAGTGTTCCTATGGACTTAACCCTCCCATTCTAGCTTAACTGTATGGCCCTAACCCCACCCACCAGTCTGGTTATCATGTTGAATTGGTTAAATGTCTTAGTGAACTTAACCCTAACACATTCTTATTCTAACTTTAATAAAATAGATTAAAGCCACAACCACTCACATTAGACAGATATTGTTGCGATTACTGGATGTGCCGGTTGGTTCCGAGCAGATTTACATCGCAACTCAGTCTAACCTCAGGTTAGGCCTATTCGTGTTTTCTAGTTCAAAGGGTTTTAAAAGTAACCATCCCGTCCGTTGGATCGGTTAGGGATAGCCAGGGAGAGCAGGAAACTTGTATTTTCGAAACCCAAGCCTAGACACTATCCTCTCTGTCACCCTAGAACTTTCTGGTGTACCATTAAAAGAGATATCGTTAATAAACCTTTAATTTGTCTAAATTTACATTTCCTCATTTAGGCCAAATTCTATAAGTAAATTATTCCTAATTTACTTATTTCCTAATTACCCTTTTAATGTAAACTGTCAACATTTATTCTTATGGTCCATTTTCCCCTGTATATCATATTTATGCCTTTTGGTATGTAAACTATACCAATTAAGTGTCACTAACCATGATTTTGCTAAACCTGACGGATATTCCCAATTACGGCCAATTTCAAATTTATACCAATATAGTTATTATGCCAAATTAACTAATCCAATCTTGTTTTAACATTCTAATTACAGTTCACATCAAACTAGACTTATCACTCTAGTTCACTATTCATGTAAATGCTAGATTTACACGTCAACATTAGATTCAAATTACATCTTATAATTCATGTCAAATTTATCCAATTTGCATTTCTATGAACATGCCATAATACATGTTCCCAATTTATGCCAATTTCCTAGTTAAACTATGTTTTTAGTAAATTTCATATTTTGCCCAAACCGCATTCCCACCGTTCGCATAATCATGATTCAGCCTAGATTACAAATAAAGCAAGGTTCGTAGAAAATAGGGAATGAACCAAAGATGCTATGCAAAAGATAGACATACTAACTGGCATAAAAAGGGTTGAATAACGACGTCGGTTCAAGAACATGGGTAGACCTAACTTAATAGGTAAATTCCCAAGGTCTAAAACCAAAGATAGACAGAATAGAGACGCAGGTTCAAGAACATGGGTAGACCTAACTTAATAGGTAAATTCCCAAGGTCTAAAACCAAAGATAACCAAGAATAGACAGAATAGATGATCGGGTTTAGACCCAATTTCATAGTCACAAAACTTAAGCAATGCTTTCCTAGTCATGAATCACAGATGTCCTTGTTATGTCATAGGCAATAGTTTATATTTCCTAATCAAAGGCATAGGCTTAGTCAAGGAAATAATCCTCATAGTCACAGTCACAGTCATAGGCAATGTTCATAGTCATAGGCAATGTTCATAGTCATAGGCAAATATTCATGGTCATAGGCAATGTCCAAAGTCATAGGCATATGGTTTTAAGGTCCATAGTTTCATAGTCACGGTCTTATTTGTCCTCGAATTCATAACAACTCTTAATTAGGTCCAAAGAAATAGGCACTGATTCGGAATAGAGGGAGAGAGATTTGGCATATTCTTTTATTCCTTTAATTTCATGTCACGAACAGAGAAAAACATTCAAATCTAGAAATAACTGACTTACAGAGATTTAGATTAGAAAAGAAAGATGGCGTTGCTATGATTCGTAGAAAATCAGTCGTTGAAGTCGTTTGAACCTCCTCTTGAATCCAAACTTGAATCTCTTCTTCTTGAAAGTCTTTGAGCAGCATCTCCTCATCTTGATTTATTTTATATATATTATTCTATTTATTATTTAATTAAGAGGAGGAGAAGAAGCCATGTTCACTAAGAATCTTTGCAGCATAAGGGTAGAGGAGAATTGTGAATATAGAAGAAGACTAGGGCTGTTTATATAGTGTTAGGTGGATGAACCTGGTCAGAAAACGCGACCAAATACATCAGAACGAACCAGGTGCAGAAAGCTGGAAAAACAGGGGGGTCGACCCCCAGGTCGACTACCCAGTCGACCTGGGTGTCTTGGGCGGGAAAATTCCCGCCCTGGCCAATCCTGCCCGATTTTTGAAATTTGAACTTCGCTGAATCTTCCGGAGGCCATATCTTCCTCATACGGACTCCGATTTACGCAAACTCGGACTAGTTTTCATGCAGAACTCCGAGACGAACACAATGGCGCAGCCCGTTTCCCTTGAAATTGATTTTAAATTATAATTCTGCTTTGATTTGTGAATCTTAGTGTTAAAGAATTACGGGGTGTTACATGTGTAGGGTAATTTCTTTCATGCACTCTCAATTGCCTTCCACCATAAGCTATTACCCTTCCCTCTTGCAATAAGACTGCGCCTAGTCCTATCCCACAAGCGTCGGTATAAACGGTAAATGGCTTACTCCCATCTGGCAACAATAAGACTGGGGTTGTGATCAAAGCTTTCTTCAAACATTGGAATGCATCATCACAATCTACGTCCCACGTAAAAAGTAGATTCTTCTTCGTCAAACGTGTTAACGGGGCTGATATTTTTGCAAAGTCTTTGATAAACTTCCTATAGTAGCCAGCCAACCCTAAGAAACTCCACACCTCGGTAGCATTTTTAGGGACCTTCCAATCTTGGATGGCCACTACCTTCGCGGGATCCACAGCTATCCCTTCTTTGGAAACTATGTGCCCTAAGAATCGCACTTCCTTCCTCCAATGTGACATTTAGAAAATTTAGCTTTAAGGCTATGCGCTCGAAGAGTTTCCAACACTTCCCTAAGATGTAGGGCATGTTCTTCCTCGCTTTTAGAAAAGATCAAGATGTCGTCCACAAAGACTACCACAAATTTATTAAGGTACTCCCTAAACACCCTACTCATCAAGTCAACAAAATATGCGGGGGCGTTTGTCAAACAGAAGGGCATCACAAGCCACTCGAAGAAACCGTCTGGAGTCCTAAAGGCAGTCTTGTCTATGCTATCCTCAGCCACTCTCAACTGATGGAAACCCGTGGCCAAGTCCAACTGCAAAAACACTGAGGCGCCAACTAACTGATCGAAGAGATCGTTAATCCTCGGCAGTGGGTGTCTATTCTTCTTAGTAAGCTTATTAAGTTCTCTATAGTCCACACAAAGTCTAAAGGACCCATCAGCCTTCGTGGCAAACACTACTGGAGCACCCCACTCCGATATACTACTTCTGATGAACCCCTTTTCAAGCAATTCTTTCACTTGCTTACTGAGTTCTCTTCTTTCTCTAGGAGCCATGTGGCGCACTAGTAATGCAACTGGCTTTGCATTATCTACTAGATATATTCGAAAGTCTATTTCATGTTTTGGGGGTAAACCCCTCACCTCATCGAAGACATCAGCATATTCACGGAGTATGGGAACAGAATGTAAATCATCATCGGATGCGTCAATGGATTCTAGGTAGCTAAGCATTACTGGACCTCTAGGGTCATAAGAAATATCAAGGGTCTTTCCAAAACGAATCAACAATATAACTACCCTTCTTTCACAATCTAGGATAGCCCCATATCTAGTTAGCCAATCCATACCTAGGATTAAACCGTAGCCCATGAAGCCAAGAACAAAAGCGTTGCACTAAAACTCAATGCCCAAGATAAACACTCTCAAATACTGACAAATCATAGAAAGATGAGCCGAACCACCGATAGGATTTGAGACTACTAAGGGATCAGTAACTAGACTAGTATCAAGGTGCAGTGTTTCAACTAATGATGTATAAATAAACGAATGTGATGCGCCAGAATCGAATAAAAGTATGGACAGGATGATCAAACAGAAAAACTAAACTTTCGACGGAAATTGCTCTACCTCGTTCTTGCAGCGATGGGACCACGAGAGCCTGAACTTGTCCCCTTGCCTGCCGTGGTGCCATAAGAGCCTGCACCTGTCCTCCCGAGGTAGACCCTGCCCTATGCCCTTTCTTTGGGCAGTCCTTAATAAGATGTCCCGTTTCGCCATAGTGGAAACAACCAGTCCTCTTTTTCTTCCTACAATCTTTGCTTAGATGGCCGGGTGTCCTACAGTTAAAATATCTTTTCTCTTGTCACGGGGTTTATTATTCCTTGCACCCTTCTTAGGTTCTACTTTCTTACCCTGTGCCCTATCCATGCCTCCACTACACGTTCTCCATTCATGGCCTCCGACCTACAAGAAACTTCGTCCTTCATCAACCAAAAATCTAGTTGAACCTTCCTCCCTTTTTCTATCTCAAAGATACTGACAAGTCCTCCACTTTCTTGAACCAACTTCTAGCCCTGACAAACGTCTAAGTCCCATGAAGCGATTTTCCGCCCATTGTACGGAAGCATCTATACGCGGAGGAAGAGATTCAAAAAGGGAAAGAGGAAGAGATTCAAAACGGAGAATCGAAGGAAAGATATATGGCTCTTGGGGTTATGCTTTCTAAAATATACTTTTCTCTTGAAACTACTTTCCTTAAAACATACTTTTGAAAGTACTTCTTTATAAAAATTGTTTTGAAAAAAATAGTTTTTCAAAATTCATATCTGTTCTGGTAACCTTCAGCTTTGATACCACATGTAACACCCCACGTCCATTAATGTCACTCACAAAGGGAATGCATTAACTTCTATGGAGCGTTTTAAGTAAGTATAGAACAGAAACTTAACAACAAGACATGCATATATAGTACTCAAAGATTTAAAACTTTATTCCATTGCAGCAGAAAACACATACGTTTGATTACATCATCAAAAACCAGAGTCAAAGTACATAATATCCATCTTGACTACCAAAAGTACATAAATTGAAAGACATAATCCCCAATAAAAAATAGCCATAAATAAAAGAGAAGCCGAACATTACTTCAGCGATCCAAGCAATCTTCTAAAAGCAGTCCAAAATCAAGCTCCACTGGTGCTAGCTCCAACCTGAGCACCTGGGGGGAAAGGAAGAAAAGAGGAGGAAACAAAGGGGGTCAGACATAAAGTCCGGCGAGTGCGATAACTTTAACAATATAATTAACAAAGTAACTAGGCTAAGGCATAAGTTGGAAAATAAGGAAATGACCATGAACCATTGAGTATGGCAGAGGAAATAAGGAAACAAGATGAATAACGATATCGTTAAAGTACCCCTAAACCACTATAAGATAATTACTAAACTATACAAACACTATAGGATAATTGCTATACTGCACCACCACTAGTCAACCTAAGGTTGAACCCGCCTACACACTTAATAATGATATTGGTAGTTTCGTGCACCCCTAGCTGCCTTCAAAGGTGCCGCCTGCCCCTATCTCCACTAGGTGTACCCACTACCCCCAAGCGATCGGCTCCCTAACTCGTAGATACCCGTGCTGGCCCCACAGTGGGGTGTATCACTCCCCAAAGTGGCAACCCGATACAACCAACAATGCACGGCTTATACCTACACGATGCAACAACGTCTTACCTACCAGCTCGGGTCCACACACGCATATGAACCCGTTGGACTTGCGTTGCCACCGCTAACCCGGTTTGGCCCCTTACAGTCAAGCCCAGTATGCGTGTCCCGTCCTCGACTTGGGTCGAGCCCAAAAAGATACGTATGGGTTGCTGGTTGAAATGGGCCCCCATTACTTGACACAAGTTGTCCACCTAAGCTTGGTCCCCTCTAGTACATCCCACTTAACCCACTTCTTATTCATGTTTCAATTTTGGTTAAGTGTTTCTAATCGTATTTCCAAATGCCACCCAGGGCACCCACTAGATTCCATATGCCACCCAAGGCACCCACTTAACACCCTCATGTCCCACTACATGTTTATCTGCTTAAGTGTTTCTTATTTCATAAAGACCGTAACCTCATAAAGACCTCTCACATTAGACTGGCATTTGTGGCAACTGGATTTGCAGGGCGGGTCCGGGCAGTCTTACACCACAAAAGAGCCTAATCTCGTGTCTTTACACTTGTTACGTATTTAGTTTATGCCTAAGACCACTCACATTAGACTGGCATTTGTGGCAGCTGGATTTTCCGGGCGGGTCCGGGCAGTCTTACACCACAAAAGAGCCTAACCTCATTTCTTAGACGATTAATCACTCCTAATTAATCATTCCCAAATTTGAATTACTTTCCCTATTCAAATTATTAATCAATTCCAAATTTAACGATGTCCATAATTGACTCAATTATGTCCATCCATTTATGATATGTAAAATCATACCAATTTTCACCACAATTATATTTTATGCCTTTTAAGGCATTTATGCCAATTAAATCTTTTTAATATTATCCCTTTTACCCCACGTTGTACGTTTGTTTGTTAACGTAAAAATATACGTTAGACTCGAATAGTCTAACTCATGGAATAAAGAGAAAACATCACAATATACACATAATTAAAACATAGATCTAAACATAGGGGTGAACTTGCATGTGTGAATGATGTTCTACATCTAAAACTTGCATAGGCCAAAGTTACAACTTGCATAAACAACATATGTCATGGATCTAAATCTAAAGGTGTGAACTTGCATAGGCAATAACCCTAAACTTGCATAACATGATTCATATCCCAAACTCATTTATTTATATAAACTTGCATATGTGATTTATGCATCATAACAATGGTGTAAACTTGCATCTAACATGTAAATTATCATGTAGAATTTATAATATAACTCACACATGTCATATCCTAACTTTAGATCTAAAATTGATGTCACGAAACATGTAAGGTTATACTAACTTGCCTATGATTCTTGCCTAAATCAATATCTAAACTTGCATACAAACTTGTGATCTATCATATGAATCAACATAACCAAACTAGCATATGAACAACATGATGATTCAACTAGACATAAGCCAATCATAAAATTACAACATGGGTGATAGCATCATAACTTTACATCGTAAATGATAGCATCATAACATAACATCATAGAAATTACAACACAATTCTACAACATAATTCAACATGCAGTCAATAATACATATCATATCCAAATTATCCGCATCATAACTCAATCCAATTAATTTACTAATTATTTTATTAAAACTATCGAACTCACAACTCAAAAGTGGTCTTGAGTTCTGAATTCTGATTTCTGAAGTTTTATTAGCTCTCCTTTGAAGAAGATTCGTTGTTAATGTTGAATAGAACTGATTTGATTTGCTGTTCTTCCTCTCTAATTGGTGGCGGTTACTCTAGGGTTCAAGGTGACAGCATGACGGCCATAGTTTCAGTTTTAATTCTGATTTAGGGTTTGAGTCTATGGGTCTTTTTATAGAGTTTTGAATTAATTTAAGCCATCGGATGATCTTAGGGTTAATCAAAACCATTCAGTCGGGATAGGGTGACACCTCAGCCCTAATGGCTCAGCAAGGAGTCAGAAAGGACTCAGCAACACAGACCAGACTGAACCAGAAAGCTATGCAGGCCTGCTGCCTCGGCCTGGGCGCACTTGGCAGGTGCGCCAGTGCAAATTTGTACTGGCGCACTTCCCAGGTGCGCCAGTGCAAATATTTTTTTCTTGTTTTGCCACCAAACTTCGTTCGTCCATAACTCCTTCATTCGGTACCCGTTTCCCGCAAACTCGGACTATATTTCAACCAGAATTCCGAGACGAACACAATGGCGCAACCCCATTCCCTTCATTCTCACGTCTGAGATTAATTATTCTTTATTTTAGTTAATTCGATTATTCAAAGATCCTGGGTGTTACAAAAAGCTTTATTAATACCAACTTCATTTGACTGTATATCACCATTCATATCCCTGATCATGGATATTGTATATCTGGCCCTCTTGATCTTTGGAGAATTATGAAAATATTTTGTATTCCTGCCTGCTTCAACTTTCCTCCTAAAATAAGCCTAGTGCCTAATAGCTTGTAGTTCTAAATCCAGTGTATAATACATTTTTTTCCTCAACTCAAGCTCAACCTTATTCAGGTTAATATTACAAGGATCCCTATTTATAGCCTCTTGAACTTTTGCAGGCTCATCCCTAACTATAGAAGGCTGCGAGTTAGACTGAATTGACCATACCTACATCAAAATGTTTGAAAAATCTGCATGCTTAACCCAGAAATTAAAAAATTAAAACGAGGACTTACCCTTACTAATAACATCAGCAACTCCCCTAGTGAAAAAGCGAAGGACAATGGTCAGATAAAGATAAAGGGAGAATTTGAAAAAAAAAAGCTTTAAGCCAAAGATAAAAGAAATGAATATTGGAAAAAACATGATCAAGTTTACAAAGAGTAGTATTGCCAGATCAACTTCTGTTGGTCTACGTAAAGTTAAAACCAAAACAACTAACATGAATTAGATTGGCCTTAATCAAAGCCTGATTCAATGGAGCGACATCATTAATAGATAAAGAGCAGCCTCCAAATTTCTGATGAGAAGAAAATATACAACTGAAATCTCCACCAACAATCCAAGGATCAGCTAATGAACGAATATGATTAATATCATTAAGAAAAACATGTCTCAAAGAGACGGCATTATGAACATAAATAGAAGTAAAAAAATATGTAGAATTAGAAGGCAAGTGTACACACTTTTAGTGGACAAATTGATTAAAAGACGCAATCTTAATAATCTTGGAAAAAGAAGGATTCCACATAGTCAACAATATACAAAAACTCGCATTAGCAAGACTATGATCAAAGTGCCAACTAAAGGAAATAAAAGAAGCAGCCTTCACAGTTATACATAAATTTAGCTTGGTTTCAATAAGCAAATCAACTGAATATCCTTATCTCTAATCAGATCTTTAATTGCACCTTGCTTAGAGGTCAAATTCATACCTCTTGCATTCCAAAAAGCTATATAGTGCATCATTTAATGGGGAGAGAACCAAAGAGAGGAGAAGGATTTTTCCTAGTATGTCTTTTGGAAGAATTTCTTTGACCGACAAAAGGCAAAATATCACTAGGTCTAAACTCAATGCCATTATTCAAGTCATCATAATCCACAGGTACATAATTCTTCCTTTTTTCCCATTGCCCTACAAAAGTTTGGCAAAAGCCTTTGTAGGAGAGGATGATTTTGGGGCAGAAGAGGACAATGGAGGAGAATAATATGTGAAGAAGGAGATAAATGTGAATAAGGTGAAGATGAAAGAGGAGGAGAAGAGCTTACCAAGTTACTAAATGATGAGGAAGACGGTACTTAAAAACTGAAAGATGAAGCACATGATATAGTATTTATTGAAGAAATTGTGGATAAAGAAAAGGTACAATCAGAAGAGGTAAAAGAAGTATCACAATTTGAATCTTCTATAACTAGAAGATCAGCTAAAACAGAAAAAGATTTATGAACATGAAGCTCATCATCAACAACATCACTTGTTATTGCAACTTGCTCACCATTACCTACATAAGTTTGAATAACATTTTTCACCACTTTGGCATACTTAATATTATCATTATCCTCAGTAAGATGAGCATTATTTTCCTTATCACCAACAACATCATCATTCCTGTCTTCAGAAACATCAAATTCCTTATCACCAGAATTACTATCTTTACCACCTGCTTTATCTCAAAAACCCTCACTGTTGTCCTCCATTTCATTAGCATCACTCTGTCTTCAATAACAATATTTTCCTTCATATTACTTTCTCCTTTTCTTCTCCATAACCTCTTTTTTTCTTGAAACAACTTCATTCTAACCCCCTTGATTTTCATTTAGTTGATCCATTTTCCGATACTGCCTAACATTCACCTTTTAACTAACATGCTTCTCCTTATAATAGTCATCACTGTGCACATCATCATACATATCGACCTTAGCTCTTAGTTCACACTTAACTGTTTCACGCCCAAAAATCTCGCAATGAGTGCAAATTCTTAGCCTCCAGTCATAAGAAAGATTAACTGAAGGACAACTATCACTCAAATCGACTACCTCAATTGATTCTAGCAGTTCAACTCAGGAGAAACTTCCACAAGTACCTTGGCAAATTTAATCATTGCACCTTTTCAGTACTTTCATCAAAACATGTTAATTTACCTACATGACATGCCAACCAATTTATTCCAACAAATGTCCAAAGAATTATAGGAATTCTATCAAAATGAACCCAAACAGGGACCCTCCTAATTTGTGCTTGAGAACTACCAATTGAAGAATCATAACGTATAATTATGAACATTCCGCCCTTAATAAAAATGGGGAAGATTGCAAGATTCTTTCTCTATCTTGATCACTAGAAAAATTGGAGTAAAAATCAACATCATCAGATTTAGTAATCACTTCACCACTCGACCTCCAATATCTATTCAAGAAATTTGCAACTATAATATATAATAACGTACCATCCAAGAAGAAACCAACTGAATGGTTATTCCAATGTTTCATACCCACATTTTTAACCAGATTTGGAAGTTCTTTAGGCACACCATCCCTTGCAATATCAAAATGAATCAGCTTAAAGACACCAGCATTGCAAGGAAGATTTTCAAAAAGCAACAAGAAAACAGATTTTACACTTGAAGAATTGAAATTATAAGGATTCTAATTGGAGGAATTCACATTGGGAGGATTGCCGAAGGAAGGATTGACATTAAAGGGATTAGCATCAGAAGGAATGACAGGAGGTGGATCTAAAGTTTGTTTCTTCGATTATAACTATTTTTTTTAGAACACTATTAAGTTAGTCCATATTAAAAACATCACATTATCATAAAAATTTCTATTATAAAACTTGTTTACAACTTGGATTTGTTATAAAATCCTTTCATAAATTCCTTTATAAAAAATTCATTTGAAAACCATATTATAAAATTTCATTTAATTTCTTTATGAAACTTCTAATCTTACCAAATCTTATTTGATTATATATCAAAACCTTTTATGACTTTGCTTGATATTAAATTAAATTGTTTATATGTCCTTTTATGAACATCTAACCTTCATAAATTTCCATTCAAAAACCAAAATCATTTATACATCATTTTATAAGTTAAATAAAGCTATTTATTAAATTATTTAAAAATAGTTTGTAAGATCTGCTTTTATAACTTCATTAAACTTATTTATAAAACTTGTTTAAGTTTTAATACTCAAAATCTCATATTATACATTTATAAAAAAGGAATCTTGTAAAATAAATCATTTTATAATTTATTTATTAAATCAAATTATAATTATTGGTTTATGTGTAAAAAAAATATTTTATATAACTCATACAAAAATCGATTTAAAATCTTACTTTTGTTGTAAAAATAATTTTTTCACTTCAAACTTGGTCAACTCACCTTACGGTGAATCAATGTCTTCAAAGTATTAAATTTAGGTCATTTACTACCAACCATTTAACCAATAATGTTTATTGATTAAATACATATCATGGTTGAATTTAGTTCAGTAATCATCATCCAAATCAAATTCAAATGTTACTTATGTTAAATAGTTCATATATGTATAACATGAAAACGCATAACATCAAAAACAATAAAGAATGCTATTGTATCCCTCCAACCTACCCCCCTGCATCACAGTTCATATATCACCACATATACGCATGTAAATTAGATAATTTAATATGATTCATTTAAGATGAATCTTTTGATTAAAAACAAATAGTATCAACGGTTTTTTTACCATAAACAAGAATATATAACCACAACCAACTAAACAAACCTCAACTAAATAGCAAATCACATAATAAAATATAAAAACAATAGTTAATATTATTATATGGTGCCGTAATATTTTAGAAAGTGTAACTATGAACTAACCATCCGTTCCAATAAACATTTTTAATTGCTTCACCAAATTTCAAACAGGATTCAGAAATTAGATAAATTCCAAATAGCTTAAAACCTAATTTAAACTCATATATGTAGATATCTCAGATACGAGTCCAATACAATTGATTTCATCCCAATCCGACCTTGTATGACACAAATACATGTGTTACAAGTCTATTCACAAATTGAAATAATTTAAATAATATCAATGCCATTAGCACTATAAATTTTTCCTTAACGACATTGCTACATATGCATAGCCATGCATTAACACATGTGACTTCTGGTTTTCGAATCGAACAAAACCCACTCAACTTCGCTACCTTCAGTCGGCTACCAATGCCATCTCAGGCCATTGGAACTTGCAAAATCCCAGCTCTCCTAGCCCCTACTCCCTACTTGCCAGTTCCACTAGTCTTGTCATCCCTAATGGCATGTAGCTCACGAATTTCCCCTGAAACTCCATCAACTTGCATCTAAAATTTCTTCCACAACCCACCATTGATCATTAATCCGATAGTGGCGACGTCCCCTAGTGGTCGAGGTGCCTATCTTTCCTTTTGGACCAAGTGCCTAAAAAGTCACGAATCATCCCGAATGATAATGGTGGTTGATTTGGAACAAGGGATAGATGGTAGTTGTACTCTTTAGTTTAGGGTTTATGCATTATTTTGGAGAAAATTGCATGTGTAAATATTCTTTTATATATAATTTTTAAAACACTATTCATCAAAAAAATTAATGATTACCAAATTAAGCATGTTCATAGTTGTCCATAGCTAAATACATGTATTTCAGACGCAATGAAACCAGCTTTGGGAGTCAATTCAGACATATTTAATAGTTATTCTTAAAATTGAGTTATATATTATTATAATTTCAAATCATTTATCAATACGCATTTATATTACGTGCAACCACTCAAAAAACTTCGATTTGTACGAAGCTTGAAATCCTATAGTTATTAATTATTTCTGATCCAATGAAACTTGTTTCGTTGAATTTCAAGATTGTTTGCAAAAATAGCTATTTTTACGTGCTAATTAAATATCGCAAAACACTCAAATTCATTAATAATAAATTAATATTATTGTTTATATTCAAATAGATTAATACTATTGTTTATATTCAAATAGATTTTTACATATGTTCAAAATCAGTTTAATTGGATTTCAAACTGAATATTATGAATTTCAAGTTAATTAAACGTCCAAACTATCTTTTAAATTTAGTTCAAGTTATTAAATTCAAAAATTATTCATTTTAATATTTAATTTAATTAAATACTCATATACAAAAATTTTGGGTTGTTACAAGTTAGGTATATATTAATGGGTCAATTCTTCTAGCAGTTTAAGTGGTGAATAATGATTGTAGAAGGGAGCCTTTTTCCGATCTTGGTCATATGGACTAGTTGTCCATATTTGTTTTTTAATCAAAATTTCAGTAAAGCAGGGAGAACGACATTGAATTTTATCACCGGTTGATGATATTCCAAATATGGCTCATATATATCTTCCAATAAAGCTAAGTTGTGTTCCTTACGTTACTGCTCCTGATACATCTGTTTCTACAACCCAATCATATCGTACTAATAATGTTGTAATTTTTGTATACATATGCTATAGGTGAAGTCGTATATTATTAAATGATTTAATTTAACATTTGAAATAGTGATTATTCAAACGATCTCAGAATTCGATGAAACCAATTCTATCAGGTCCGTAATAGTGCATTATTACTAGATTTCAAATTTCGTAACATTTGGATTTATCTTTTGACTGTACGGTCAGAAAACGCTTTGAAATAATTAAATCAAATTTAATTTAAAATGTATATTTAAATTGTTATCTTTTCCATCTGATCGAAATAGGCTTCGGAACCTGTTTCAGTGTGTTCGGAATAGTGGTACAACCCTAGGAACGTCAGTTGTTGCGTCTCGATTGGAGTTCGGAACCGCAAAATATATTATTATAAAAATTAAATGATAGGTACTAAATCAAATCGAACTCTAATCAAAATAAATATAAATCACTCCAGCTGTCCTAAAATTTGTACGAGGCTGACCTATTTCTTTAAATCGTGCTAACCTACTTTTCCCTTTCCACTATCTATTTAAATCGTGACTTCTCATGTTTCAATTCTGAAAAATTAAAGAATGCTTCAATGTTAAAACAATACAACAAAAAAATGGCCGCTCTCTTCATATAAATCGTTTGCCTCTTACATTCATTCTTACGGAATTTTTATAAAAACAAAGCTACCATTCAAAAGCAAATTAAAGCCACCCCTTTCCCAAATTCATTTCTCACGTTCCCAGTTCAAATCGATGCTTCACTGAAGGTATATATATATATATATATATATATATATATATATATATATATATATATATATAGCGATTTCGTGAATCGAGCAGCTCAGGAAGCGCTCGCGTTTTGAAGACGACGGAAATGGGAAATCGTGGATCGCGCATACATTAGAAATCGAGCACAAAGGAAATTAAAAGGGGGCATCAGGGTCGATTGGCGTGAAGATTGAACGGTGCAATGCCATTATGTGGAGCTCGATGGTCACGACAGTGGAGTAGCGCGAAGTTCAGGGAAGGGGGAGCATCTCTGATAGGTTTGTGGGTAAAGCTTCATGTTAATTTTGTCAATCGATTACAAATGATGTGCAAGTGTTCATGGAAAAGGGGCATTACTGTTAATAAAGTTTGGGAGGATGCGGTCTCGGATTGGGCTGTGCGAAGATACCAAATCGCAATTAAAGGAGGTGCGACATTGGCTTTTGGGGTGGTTGCATATTTGCTTTTTGTTTATGTAAGTGGCAACATTAGGTTGAATAGAATCACAGTTCCAGGAGGAAGATGATATGATGGGGTTGTCGAATGTGAAGTGGTGAGTATCTATTCTGTTGTGCAATTGACTTCGTTGAAGGACTATAGAGTTGTAGGCTGAGGTAACGGGGTCAGAACGATGTTGTTTTTATTATAGTGGTGGCGAGGGGATGCATATTTAAGCAGTAGTTTTGAACTTGGGGTTTGTATTATAGGGCAGTATGAGAATAAGAGGAAGGTTGGCACCATAGTTGTGAAGACCGAGCCATACATCAAACCGTGGCAGTGAAAGGTCCAAGGTTTTCATGGTTCAACTGGTTAGACCGTGAGAACCGCGCTGATAGTTTATGTCTACTTTTTGATTTAAACATAAAGTTATTTTCAATATAGGTAAAATTTAACCAATTATGACAAACAACCGTGTCCGAACTACCTAATTGAAATAATTATATAACAATTATCCTAACAAAGTTGTAAATTTACTAATTTTTTATAGTGAAAAAGGATTAGTTCGATAATAGATCATAAAATGTACATAAAAATGAGTTATATCATTCAAAGTTTAATGATAATGGCTATGAAATCATTCGTTAAATATATTATAGTAAAAAATAAAACATGATGCAATTACTTTTTCGTAAATTTGAAGAACTATGAGGTTTAAAGAGGTCGAACCAGAGGTTTTTATAGGGTTTTGAGGTTAAACTGCAGTTCTGTGCACATGCAAAGTTATTTCATTTTCAGAGTCGTGACGTTTCAAGGTCGAAGGTTAACCGTGGTCGAACCGAGGTTGGGTTGGGTCTTTAAAACACTGGTTGGCATACAGGCTTTAATTTTAGTTTAGAGTAGGAAGTATGTTTATGGTGGTTTGGTTCAGGATTTGCAATAAGTAATATTTTGATTCCAAAATTTCAAATTTATATTGAAACCAGTTTATATAATTAATGATAGTATAGTCGATTAATAAAATTTAATAAATCGTAAGCAAAATAAATTCATTCAAGTTGATTCATATATGCGACATTATGGAATTAAATGGGATATTCGACAAATGAAAATCAAGGTGAGTAAACTCACTCGCTGAAATTCATTTATAATTTTATTATAAATGAATTTTAATTTAAAATTATTTTTATATGTTGTTTGTTGATTGGTTGGATGCATTGAATAATTGATTATGGCTATTATATAATATATATTAGTTATATTTAGCTTGGAGGTTGTGGATATTATATATATATATGTGTGTGTGTGTGTGTGTGTGTGTGTGTGTGTGATATTCCCGCAGTACCATTAGTGGATGACCCTATGCGCCCCACGATATATAGAGTGGATGGCCTTCATAACGCGATATCTTGCCGTGAAGCAGGATTGTTATTATTTATGTTAACTAACATCTGTGGATGTAGGGAAATAGGTTGGAGGGATCCAATTGGATTCCTCAAATTAATTCATTGTTGTTTACATATTTATAAATGTGTGATGTGTTGAATTGAATTGATGCTTTTTATATTTGGATGTTTGAATATCAAGCCCTAGATATTGATATTTAAAATATCATAAAAAGGGATTTTTAGATTTAAAAGGGAAAATTTGTTTTTCAAAATAGAAATCAAATTTCGAATGGGTTAGAAAGTATTAACTTGTTTTCAATAATAAAAACAAGTAATTGGATTTTTAAATGATGTTAATAAGTGAAAAGAAAAAATTAACATTTGATAACATTAAATTTCAAGTTCAAATATGAAGTTAAAAAGGAATTTATTTTCCAAAGTAGAAAATGGACTTCAAATGGAATTTGAAATAGAAAATTGTTTTTAATATTTAAACAAGAAGTGAAATTTATAAACAACTTTTGAATGAATGTAATAAATTATCATTAGATAATTTATAAATTTAAATGCAAGTATGTAACGAACTGGGATTTTCGACTCCGAAAATCAACACAAAATTACCATGTTGACTATTCAGACATCGGAAATACCTGATCATTAATAGAAAGAAGTTGGAGGGTGAGAATAGATAATATAGAAAGTTATAATAGAAGAAGAAGAAGATCACCACAGAACAGAATCAGAGTAATACGAATCTCACAGCGGAACGAATAAAATATAATATATAACATAACTTTGAAATAACACAGTATATATATACAATAACATTATCATAGTACAACACTTACACATAGCGGAAATAACAATAGCTATATATAATCCTGAAGCCTCCTGCTTCAAGCTCCTCCAAGTATATCTGTAAAGACCTGAACTGCTTGATTGCCCATACAAATTTGGGCACCCAAGAGTTTAGGGAAAACAAAACAAAATAAACTATAGGTCAGCCATGGGACTGGTGTGAGTAAACTCAAATCATTTCGTTTAACTTTTCAAAATCCTTTTCAAAAGAAAAGATAATCGTAAGACCGATCCACACATAAACAAGGACGGTTTTTACCTTACGATAACCCAAAACACTTTTGGAAATCAATACTTCTCTGATATTATAATAATGTCTAATCACAAGTAATTATCAATCTAGCATAACGCTTGCATCTCATGTTCCACATATATAGTATAAAAACAAAACTGCGGGTGCTTATTGGAGATTGGATTCCGACTATGACAAGGTATGGGACCACCTGTCGATAGTGTATCTCTAGAGGTGAATACACTGGGTTCAACAAGAACGTCTTGCAACCCGGCCCATACATACCGACCACTCATTTCGCTTGAGTGTATCGAATGTATACCACTAACGGTTGGGAGCTACCCACCGTTTCCCGAAAAGGGACAACATCGATAATAGATAAAAGAATGAAATGGATTTTCTCTAGATATGTGATATACACCCTAATGGGAGCGACCCACTTAGCCATGCTACCTGCCCGATTTCTTTCATTTCCCAGTTGATGAGGCTTGAGGTCATAACGTATCTTTTGACAGATCATACATTCATTTTCTTTGAATGCTACATCGTCATACCCGCCAAATCACAAATTGATTTCCTCAAAAATACCACGGGTATAATGCTAAGAGAAACGAATTCCTCTGCCACCAAACGTAAGTATGTTTAAAGAGATCAACTTACACGATCCGTTAGATATACTCTGTCAGACATTCGTCCATTCACGTTTGTCCTGGGATTGGACAAACCGAAGGCACTATTCCATAAACAGGATAGTCCTTGCATAACTCCGTCTTCAATATTTGATCGCAACTCTAACGTCCATACAGAGTGGTTTTCAGATAATGAACCTGATTCCGGTCTCTCCGTATTGACGACGGAAAAATGGTCAAAAACTTCGATAGTCGGTGATTTAACTATCAAAGAAAACTAGGTGTACAACCAACGATCTTATTTCTAGATAGAAATTCGATCGATCAATCATCAATCAACACTTATCTCTTTTAATTTAATGTATCATTAATTTATTCATTTCCCATTTCTATATACTCAATATTTCTTATTTTCTAAATTCAGGAAATATACGTCATCAATCATTGGAAAACATTTCCATCTCTGTTTCACGTATCACTGTCATTCCAGTATTCTTTCTCATCAACATTTCATTTTCTATGATTAGAAAATATCTCTGATTTTATTTGGAAAATTTTTCCAAAATTTATTCATTTGATTTAAATAGAAGTTTAAAAAAACATCACTAAGCCATTTTGAACCATTAACTCATTAACTAAATTCACGTAACCAACCTCCACTATCGAACCTTACCCTTCCCTTAGTTAAAAACGAAGTCAATCAAGTTGGGGTATAATTACCTCTCAGACCTTAACTGAACAACATTTCTAAACTCGAAATAGACAAAGTTCACCCTTTTAAATCTTTATTAAACTTCCTTACATAACTTGGATTCTATTTACGAATCCACTTCTTTTACCAAAATCATTTTATTATAACAATAGTGTTCAAATCCCTATTTCTGAGATATCTAACTTCAAATTATAACTTTTATTCCTTAATTTAACTAAATAACTAAATAGACAATTTATAAAGAAATCATTAAATCTTGACTAAAAACGGAAAATGTACTTTTCCGAATTCAATATAATGAATTCCAACGTATAACTCTTTTTCAAAAGATCTCTATTCGATAACTCCTTTTCGAATAAACTATATTCGATAACCCTTTCTTCGAATAACTATATTCGATAACTCCTTCTTTGAACAACTATATTCGATAATCTCTCTTCGAATGATTTACATTCGATTGACTCTCTTCGAATGATTTACATTCGATTTACCTCCTTTAATTCTATTCGAATAAACTGTTTCGAATAACTCCTTTGGATTAACTCATTTGGATTAACTCAGTTTGATTAAATCATCTTGACTAACTCACTTGATTAACTCAACTTATTTAACTCAACTTAATTAACTCAACTTATTTAACTCAACTTATTTAACTCAACTTATTTAACTCAACTTATTTAACTCCTATCGAATAACTAATATTCGATTAACTTATTTTCGAATAACTATGTTTGTTTAACTTTATTTCGAATGGCTAATATTCGATTTAACTCCATTCGCTTGACTCTAGATCGCAGCGATCACAATGGCTACGCCTGATTCCCTCAGGAAACATCTGATCGTCGTAGGCTATATGCAGCCCTACGGATTTCGCTAGCAGTCGTATGAAATGGTAAATCATCCTAAATAACTATGCTTGACTAACTCTATCTCAAATAACTTCATTCGATCAACTCTAATTGAATAACTAATATTCAGTTGATTCGAATTCGATTAACTATGTTCAGTTAACTCTAATTCGATTAATTCTAACTCTAATCGATTTACTCTAACTGATTAACTCTAGTTGATTAACTCTCAATCAGCTAACTCTTCGTCCATATCCAGTTCCAAATATCGATGTTGAAATCGACTTTTACTTCTCTATATAAGTCCTGACTTATATATTCTATTTATCCAATGATAAACATTTCATTTCATTTATAAAATATTATTTTTATAAATTTATCTTCTCAATCTATTAGTCAGAATAGATTCTATTTAAAATCTTTGTTTTAAATCCATATCATGTTATACCAGTGTGCGAAGCACGGGTCTAAACCTTTCAAATGTAAAAATTCTCCTTTTATATAATTCTATTCACATTTCAAGTATTTCCTTTTATAATCTACTTATTTACAAAATAAATACCTTTTTTGATAATTCTATTTATTTTATAAAATATTTTCTATTTATATAAAATCCATTGATTTTATAAGTAATTCCTTTGATAATCTAACTATTCCCTTTTCTATTTGTTTTACACATATTTCCTTTTTCTATTCTATTTATTATAAATAAATATCCCTTTTCAATTCTATTTGTAAATAGTTTACAAATATTTCCCTTCAATTCTATCTATTTGATTAACAAATAAATATTCCTTTTTAATCTATTTATTTTCTAAATAAATAGTTTTCTTTTTATAAAATCATTTGATTATATAAATATTTTTTTATATATATAACATTGAAAATATCCTTTTTAACATTCCAGTATTCCTTATGGTATTTAACGTACCATATAACAATGATCGTCATCATTCAACCATACAAATCAACAACAGGTTTCATATCACATCATATAACATAATATATGAAAAAACAGTAGAATAAATGTTGAAAAACTATAACGACCCAGAAAATCTGAACCAATTTAAAAATTTTAAATTGGCTAAAATAGTGGATTTTAAATATTTTAAATAATAACGATGAAAAGTAAGTTTGAATCGACATTTGAAAACGAATATAATTAATTCTAATTATAAACAAGGCCTGAAATGGCGCGGTAGTTTCAAATTTTCATTTCAAATTTGACTGACCGTACCGGGTGCAAAACAAAACGGATTTGAGTGAAACCAAAAATATTTAAATTTGTTAGTGAATACCTTTCTAACGAATCTAAAAAATCAATGTTTCATAGCGGAAAGCAAAAGTTATGGCCAAATGAATTTTCAGAAAGGTCGCTATGGAATTTATATAGCCCGTGAAAATGGCCATTTTGCAAACGACCTCGGAATTTGACGAAACAACTTTTGTTGGATCCAGGATGTTAAACTATTGCTAAGTTTCAAATTTCATAATTTTTGAAGTTAGTATGTGAGCGTGGCAAAGGAAAATGTGTTTGGTCGATTTCTATTAAATTAGATCGACCAGAAATGGGCCATTTTTCAGACGGTCTCAGAATTCGATGAAACTAGTTTTGTTGGGACCGTATCGTCAAAACATAGCTAGATTTATTTTTCTGGAATTTTTCGAATCAGGTTGTGGCCCTGGCAAATTGAAATGTACGTTAAAATTTAATATTGAATGTTTTATATTTTAATTTGATGAAAAACTGACTGAAACATTCGAATGGGCCTTCGAAACATATCCCATTGTGTTCGGAATGGGGGTAAAACGCTAGGGACGACAGTCGTTGGGTTTGGATTGGAGTTCGTATGAGCTAAGGGGTATTTTTGGATTTTAAAAAATTATAAATATAAAAAAAATCTGATTGGGCCATCGTTTCTCTCTCTCTCTCTCTCCTTTCTCTCTCCACGTAACACGATCGAAGGCGGAAAACCCTCCAAATCTTCCCGTCCATTTTCTGATCGATCCACATACCAAAATCAAACACTCCAGTTGGGAAATTTGTAGAGCTCGAGAAGATCTTCAAATCCATATATAGTTTGGATTTTTCATTGAGTGGTTTGGGAGAATCGAGCTCGGGAAGTTCAGATGTTTTCGCCGCCGCCCCGCCTGCCTCAGGCGATCGAACGCCTCCCCCCTTCAGGCGCAGGCGCGCCTCTCCTCCCCCTTCGACGCTGCGAAGGCTGATCGACGAATAGCTACACGGATTCGAAGAAAAATCCAAACCTAGTTTTGAACGAAACAGCTGAGGCACGGTTTAAACTATTTTAAACTATATTATAGCAGTTTAAAGCGCTACGGTTTTTGATTTCATTGTAAAAATCATATCTTTTACGTTTCTTGTCGAAATCCAGTGAAACAAGAGACAGTGGACTCGTGTGGACGTCCTCTACATTCTAGAAGAGACCACAAATTTTTCTGAGCCTCCTGCTATTTTTGGTGGAGTGGAACCCAAGAAGAGATTTCTAATTTATAAACGGTATGGAAAACGACATTGTATAAATTATATAATCGATGTATGAGTTATATAAACGTTGTACACCTCTTGTATAAGCGTTGTATAAGTTGTACGTTCGATGTATAAGTTGTATATGCGTTGTAAAAATTATATATGTGTTGAAATAGAAGTGAAATGCTATATATAAATAAATATATATAAATATATATATATATATGCCTCTCGTCCACAAACCATGGACGATATTTATTGGTTGTGATTGGTGTGAAAATTGATTGATAGAGAATGGTTGATTGGAATTGTTTGTGGTTGATATTGATTGATTGTGGTTGAAAAATACCCGTTTGTGGTTGAGAAATATTTGGTTGAAACCACATAGGATTAGTTTGTGGAAATGAAAAAAATATACATGCCGCCTACGTGCGAACTAGATGCATGATTCCCCATTGTCAAAAGCTGCGAGGCTTTAAGGTAGAGCGAGGAGCCGTACTAGGGACGGTCCCGGTTTTAACTACCCTCCCGTTATGCTGCCGAAATTTTGAATAATATTCATGTGTTAGAATTATTTTCATTTGTTGAAACTATATTTATTCGTTGAATAGAAAACCTTCATGTGTTGAATTGAAATTCATTCGTTGAATAGAAATTCATGTGTTGAATGGTATTCGTGTTTTAAATATAAAAATCACATTTTTATCTATATATATAAACTATAGAAAACCTTCATGTGTTGAATCGAAATTCATTCGTTGAATTGAAATTCATGTGTTGAATGATATTCATAGATTGAAAGAAATTGTTTGATAATAAAAATCCTATTTTATCATCAATATGAACTATATAAAATAATCTTGTTTTGAAATAAATTGTTTTATAATAAAAACCCTATTTTTACCACCTATAATAACTATATAAAATAGTTGAGTTTTGAAATAAATTGTTTTACATTATAAATCGCATTTTTATTATATACATGAATTGATAAAAATAGTGAAGTGTTGAAATAGAAGATAGTTAGATAAAAATATAATTTTTATCAAATGTATGGAAAGAATATAGCTTTGAAATCGAAGAATCGATATATATATAAATAGAATTGAAATATATTGAATAACGAAGCTGCAGTTCGTATTTTGAAACCGTGATTTCAAACGATTAGTGAGGGAGATCCGACCATCGGATTTTCCCAAAACCGCAACCGTTGGGTTCGCTTTGGAAATATCTTTCCAATGGCACCAACTTTGTAAAAATCCAACAGTTGGATTGTACGGAATGTTTAATTCAAATTTGAAGAAAAACAGCGCCAGAATCGATTATATATATATATATATAATTATATTTAATCGAATAACGACGCTGCAGTTCGTATTTTGAAACCGAAACTTCAAACGATTATACAGGGAGATCCGATCGTCGGATTTTCCCGAAACTGGAACTGTTGGATTCGTTTTGAAAAGATCTTTCTAATGATGTAAACTTTGTGAAGATCCAACGGTGAGATTTTCAGATATGTATAAATCAAATTTGAAGAAAAACAGCGCCATGGCCGCGTTATTTGAATAAAAATAGCGATAAATCGTTATAAAATATTATAAACGATATGGATGTGAAATTTAGAAATTAACTGAAGGTTAGCTAAGTCGAATGGTTTCCTGGATTTTGATCTGATGTTGGTTTCGGCCTTCGGGGTTAATATTTGGGAAATCGTTCTCTTACTGATCGACGGTTAATGACTAATGAATTGAAATGATGCGTAGAAGTGTTTGTGTAGCACTTGTTTATTATATACGCGAGTTGCTCAGAAAGACCGGGTTTATCCCATTCTGAATAACTGAATCGACGATAAGAAATCGAAGATGAAGACGGTGGTCGAAGACCGGAGATCTTCACCTCGTTTGGATGGTAACCGAGGTCCTGATTGGGAGGCATCCCGAAATATGGATAATGAGTGGTGATCGTCTAGACGTACGTGGTGATCGATGGGTTTGCGAGGTATATAGTGCCTCCGGTTTCGTTTAGACCCAGAACGAACTTGCAAATGGACAGTGTGTCTGACATTGGAATTTATTCTGTGTGATTGATAGCCATCAGTTGCACTGTGTGAATTGCCTGTGTGGCATGCTAAGATGCAGTGATTAGGGCTTCTGTTGAAAAGCAAAGTCTTGTGGTGATGATCAAAGCACCGCCTGTGTGGCATAGCTTTGTGTATAACGCGAAATCGCGAGCCTCACACCCCGGTATGAACCAAAAACGGGAGAAAGGACCTCAGAGAGGGCCTGCGTTTCCTCCTAGCTAGAAGTGGCGTCAGTGGTTTTACACGCCCTGACGAGTTTGACTTATGTGGTTGTTGCTGTTGCGAGGCTCCTCGGTTATAACGGTCGATCCGGGACCGATGGAGTCATTTGTTGGCTCACTTACGCCCCAAAGGGCGGGGAAACGTAGTGTTCAGGCATTTTAATCCACTCCGTGTGGACCGGTCTTGGCGATCCAAGGGTCGATGCGTTCTGATCCTGAGACTCGGGCTAGGCAGTCTCGAATTCGGTAAGGACTATCTTTTGCCTTGGCTCATGACGGAAATCCAATTTCCAAATACGACATCGTGCGGTTTTGATTGTATATATATATGGCGACATGATATATGGTACCCATGCCGTCTATGATTGATAGTTATGATTGAAATTGTTTTTGAAACTTATAAACACTAGTAATAATATCAAATGCTTTTTTTTATTCGTATCAAGCATATTTTGGCCATTATAAGGTAAAACTCTATCCTCCGGTTTGCGTTGCATTGTGTGATGGGAACTGAGTCTTATAATGGCTTCATTTTTATAAAAAGCATTGCGATGTTTAAAAGAATGATTTGTTTTTAAAGCACTGGCGATCCAATGGAGTAAACCCGTTCCACGAAAGTGGCATGGTCCTGTGATTAGCTATATTATAAATGTGTTGAGTAGATTTCTCATACCAGTCCCATGACTGACTCGTAGTTTGTTTCACTTTCAAACTCGGGTGCCCCTTTTTCTACACGGGAAGCCTTGTATTCAGGTTTTAGCTGGCTTTATCCGGATAGTTGGAGCTGAAGATGGATTCTATCATTTATCTATTTTATGCTGTTCAGCTCCTATTGTACATATTTTATTTGTTTTCCGCTGTAGACATTTATGTATAGCTGAACTGTATTTGTACTAAGTATGATCCTGTATACTGTGTAACTCTGATGATTACGTTTATCCAGTATATTCTATTGTGCATTATCTGGTGTATTTATTTATTTCTGTTCTGCTGTTATCTGTTTATGTGTTATATTCCAAGGATTACCCTTGCCACTGTCAGTACGGGGTTTGGGGTCGTCTCAAAAACCCAGTTGGATCCCTCCAACCTGTTTCCCTGCATCCAAAGATGTTAAACAATCAAATTAACATCAATTTCATTTCACTATGAAATATTCTGCTAAACAGAATCAATATTTGATTAACGATTTATATCTATATCGTTATCTATATGTTCAATCAACTGACTAGCAGTTCAACCAAACAGCCAACACACAGCAAACAACCATTATTTATCAAATCTAAAATATTCTATAAAAATATAAATTGAGCAGAGTTAGTGAGATTACTCACATTGGCCGGTGATCGTTAAATAACGATATATCGGTCATTGATTTGATCCAGGCGTTAGATTTCACCATAAATCCAAACGAGCTCCAATACACTCTTGGTCAGTTCCATTGGGTAGTGTCCGTCCATACGATCCCAACGGATCTTTTTTTGCCCAATTCTGATCACTATGACGAAGTTATGATTATTTCTAGTTCATACATTATTTAAACAAAACTAAAACAAATTTATTTTATTGCGTTGGGCCTTAACCCAATAACCCAGCCCATTTACCATGCTTTAAGACCCATACCCGTGTTCTTCTTCCTCATTCACTATCACAGCAACCTGAAGCTTTCAAACACCATTATCGATTACTTTAATCCATCCATACCTCCTCCACTCTCCACGATTTCACAAACCGAGAAACCCACCGGAATCCCCTTCGAAGACTCTTCCATTCCCTCACCGAAATTCTCAACTCGCACCCTCGCTCAAACTCGCGGCTTCAGGCTCTTCGCATGCACCAGAAAAGACAACTTTTATTTCGATAAAACCCCCAAAAATCACAAATGATGCGATTCGATCTCCTGATTCTCAAAATGATATTCAAACTTTGAATCGATCCATAAACTACCCCAAAATCACAGCCCTAGGTTTGCTGCAAACTCGACATTGGACTGAAACAGGCTCGAATTAAACGAAACTAATAGGAAAATGAAGCGAATCACTTAGGGAGTTCGAAGATAATCATTTCGAGATTTATAGAATTTTATTTTAAATTGTTTGAGAATTTAGAAAGAGGATTTTCCTGTTTGGGTGGTGACGGGGCATTTTTGACAGAAGAGGAAATTGTGAGAAGGATTTGGTGAGGTAACGATAATATATAGGATAGGTTTAATATTTTTTTTATTCGATTTTTATATTTATTTTTAAGCAATCGCTGCTTACATTTGTCCTCTAAAATTCCTCTAATCACATACGATACCCAAAAATCACGAAACTGGACATGCAACTACAGTTCGACATTGCGGACCCAACGAAATTGGTTTCGTCGAATTCCGACTCCGTTTGCTCACACAGCATATTTTTAACCGTCAAAATACTAACTGTTTTTCGCATTAAAAATCCATATGTCCACACACTGACTTCGAAAATCACAGAAATTGAAATCTAACAATAATTTAATATTGCGGATCCAACAAAATTAGTTTCGTCGAATTTTGACTCCGTTTGAAAACAGGCTATTTTTAAAGCTCTAATTAACTCTTTTAAATATACAAATACATTTAAAAACAATTAAATTGAATGAAAATAATTTAATATTATCGTATATATTCACACTAGAATATCATACAGCTCCACTGGGATTTACAACTCGATATTTCAAGATTCCCAGTTGAATCGATATTCGATTTATATATAAATTCTTTTTATGATATAAATGTATATATATTTATAAATTTCAAAGGAATTCCATAACGACTTTTTTAAAATTTGATTTGGGCATAACTCAAAATCTACACAATGAAATCCCAAATTTTCTCTTCCATTAGAAAGATATACTTCACCAGCTCTGAACGTTCCTTGTTTCACAGAAATCCGGTTTATAATGGACCCTGTACATTCAGTTGAAGTTCAAATCGCCAAATAGCAAACTACCGCGCCATTTCGAGCTCGATTTTAATTATATTATAATTATATGTTCAGATGTTGTTTATATAATATATTCGTTATTCTAATTCAATTCTAAACTGAATTAAATATCACAAATGATCGAATTCACACCATATTGTGAATTCCACTATTTCTGCCTATTTCAGAAATTAAATATATTATTATACTATTTATATTAATTAAATATTCACTATTATTTAATTCAACGACCACTTCAATCCCTAAATCATTATTTATATAGTTAAATAAATTAATTACAATACCGTAAAAATACGGATCGTTACAAAGTATAAATTTAAAAAGGGCATTGGGAATCATTTTTTAGGGAAACGATGAATTTGTTACGGCCTTCGGAATATATATTGAATAGTCTAAAAGATTTATAAGTTGAATTCGATTATACCAATGTTATAAAATAAAATGGGAATCAAGTTTATAAAGGAGTTTAAATCGGAAGTTTGTTTTAAGAGTTGAAATAAGGGAGTTAATTTATAAACGACGTTTATAGATGTGATAAAGTAATTTTCATCAAATAATTTGGAAATAGATTTTTCCAAAGTAAATATGGCTTATAAAACCATATTAATAATGGATTCGAAGGTGATATTTTAATCGAGTTATTATATTATAGGCTTTTATCTGTCTCAAGATAAGAATGTTATCGATCAAGGTCTGAGAGGTAATAAAAATACCCCAACTTGAATGATTTCACTATTATCAAGGGATGATATTAATTTTCAATGGTAAAGGATGTTTTATTTCCAAATGAATTGGAATTTAATGAAGGAATTGAGTTGTGAATAATTTTATAACTGAGTCATGAAATTGGAATGAAGTAATTAATGATTTTGGACAATCGAAATGTTTAAGTTAGATTTGGGAAACCATATTAATTTAAAATATCAAGAAATGAGATTAGAATTTAATTTATAAACAAAATTAACATTTATATTTAAATTTATAATTAAAAAACTCATCGAGATGTGGTAGTTCGTATTTTGATGTTTCGAACTTCAATTGAGTTTATAGAACTCAATTTAAGTTGGAATTCTACGAAACAAGAAATGTTCAAACCTATTAAAAAAAAATTATTCTAATGGAAGAGAAAATTTTGGATTTTTTCTTATTGGTTTTAAGTTACATCAAAATCGAATTTTAGAAAAGTCGCTGTAAAATCATTTATAAACCATAACGGTTTATTAAATAAAATTAGAAAGTTTTGAGTGGGAAAAAATTCCGAATTTCAAGTAGACAAATCCTGATTTAAGTTATAAAATAAATACGAAGTCAAGTAGAGTGAATGAAGGGATTTTTTATTTTTTAAAAAAAAATAGATTTTTCATTATGAAAGAAAGTTGACTAACGCGAAAGGCAGTTGCTTAAAGGAAGATTGGATCGAATTCAACTTTGGTTAAGGAAATTGAATTTATAAACGATATTGTAAATTTGAATATAAAACTTGAAATCAAACATATAATTTGATTTTGACTTGTGTATAGCGAATTAAATATATTAGATTATGATATGTTCAAATCAAAAGTGTGTTAGGCAAAAGAGCTAATTAAAGAAGTGGTTAGTGAATTTTGTTAAAAATGATTGGATTGATTGAAATAAATTGGGACTGAGCGTATATATGTTAAAAAGGTATGAAATGAAGAGAATAAAGATTTGATTTGAATGCCCAACAAAAATGTACATGTTTAAATTTGATATGAGATTATATGAGCCGATTGGTCAGGCCTCTTGGCTTTTTGATTTTCTTTTCGAATGGAAAAGGCCTAGAGAAGCGAGTTGTAGTTGTACCGATTGAGCCGTACAAAGAAGACGCTGGCGAAATTTTCCGGAAATTTAAGGTCCGAATAGCTCCAAAACTGATCCACTTCCATTTCGACATTTCATCAAACAACTCACAGTCATCTCCATTCTTTTTTATCACTTATATTCAACTGCATCCCTTTTCTACCATCTATGCCACTTTCTTTTTGCCTGCTGAACCACCAAATCGATCCAGCACTATTGTAAACCTTTTCCAAATTACTAAGGCCTATGCCTAACCATTCCCACCATCAGACAATCATCCTGAAATAAGAACACTATTGCATTACTGCTGCACTACTTTACTCCATCAAGCCCCACTGATCCAAACAACTACTCAAATGACAGTCCCCATTCACGCCTTCATTCATCATCCAAATCACAGACCGCACTCCCCAGTTGCCACTGCAAATCCATCACTGCAATGCCTGCACTCATTAGCCCTCTATATTGTCCAGGCAACCTCTTCATTTCCATCACGTCTGCATCCACATATCACCAGAAAAAACATAGATGGAACAGCCTACTCCTCAACAACGTCGAACTCCCCATAGTCCCCTTCGATAACAGCTCCGGTATCTGCATCGCCCCCCTTGAAATTGAAGCACCCCATTCCTAAACTAAGTTAGAATTCCCTCAGCAAAACTCAAAAAAACCACGCCGGTACCCCATCCTTCCCATTCAACCTATTCGGGTTCCCATTCAAATCTCTACGTTCAAATTCACATGCAGTTTCAGCAACCGCCAACGCAGCAGTAGCTTGAACTATTAGACAACGTGCCTCATCATAGTTTGAAAGGACAAAGTTTCTAGAACTTAACCACCATTAGCTAGAACAAACACAATACAACACTGCGATAACATCATATATGTTGTTACTACATGTAGTGCAGCAATTAAGTGGTACAGAGAAATACAAATTATTTAGAGCAAGATAATACCTGTTTCTCAAAAAATTCTTTTGGATGATCACTTTCAGAGCCATGTATTGCATCCCATTCCTCCCAGGCACGTATCAAAGGAGAATCATATACACCTTGACATATACGAAAATTGGGGAAATGGTATAAATTCAATTCTGAAGCTTAAAGACAAAATTTTCTTTGTGAGACTAGAGACATGGATAAACATGTTGAGTTCGATGATATATAGCCCAATAATAGTAATACGGTAATTTAATAGAAAACTTAATGTTGTATGTGATGTATGTACACAAGAATATGAGGTAACGTCAAATTTGTCATACTATGCAGCGTATGATAATACATAAAATAGTAAGAAAGATATATTGTAATTGCATACTCTTTTGTTTTAATGAAACCGATGCGTCTATTATATACGTCAGCCTCTCCTTCCTATTCCCGCAGATTATTTAGAGTTACGGACAACAATACTTCCTGAAGGATTTCTTCAGATCTTTGTATTCGTAAACAACATGGATTCTGGTAAGAGAGTTTCATTACTAACAAGTTAGAATATAACATAAACATACTTTTAGCATTTCCCATTTACTAATGAATCTCCATCGATAGGGACCACTTTGCAAAAAGTTTGGCTAGCTCTAAAGGCTTCTCCATAAGTTCCTTCACCAATTTTTCTGATGCCGCTTGGATCACCGTTGAGATGTAAATTGCACTAACTTTAACGTTATCAACACATGAAGTAAAATTGACCAAAAAATAAGTGGTAAAATTTTCAGCCATAAGAAAAACTATAATTACCTCATCATCTTGATCCAATGAAACATGTGAATGTATACATAGATTCGCAAATAATGTTTGTCACACTGTTTCGATTGCGCTTCCAGTGATGTCGAACTTCAGGAATTCATATGGTTTTGACTGCGATTCCTTTTCCATAATTTTTTTTAATCAACCAAATTGATTTGGTTTTTAAATCAGTGGTATGATATTTGCGTGATTCGAAAAAGAGGAATGAAGAACGGCTTGAATTGAATCATACATTCATCGCTGATATATTCCATGATTCGAGACAACTACCAATTGTTTCGCTAATATATTCCGTGATCTGGAAATTGGATGTGAAAGAAAAAATTCATGATTTAGGGTTTGAACGAATAATTTTGGAAATTTGGGGAGAAGAAAATGAAAAGAAATGCAGGAGAAAGAAAATTTGGAGGTGAGAAGGACAATAACAAGTGGGAGAACGAAATGGGCTCCAATGTTTCAGAATTTGTTTTAAATGAGGTGTGGATCGCCGAGGTGTAACTTTTTTAATTTGAATATATTTATAGCTACTGCAACATATTACCGATATCTGTGCCACCTCGAAGCGAATATTGCAAAAGGACCAAAATTTTGTAGCAGTCGCAACATTTTAGCTGGCAACACCTTGAAGATTTGTTGTAGAAGGCCAACTATTGCACAGTGGTAAGAGACGTCAAATACGTCATAAGCACAGTACTGTTAGAGAGCTACTCTCTTCAGGTACTGTTAAATTGGATCATATATGCAGTGATGAAAATTTGGCAGATCCTTTGACAAAAGAAATTTCCAGAGAGAAAGTTCTTAATACTTCTAAAATAATGAGACTATTTCCCTTAGATTGCTGAGTCACGCAGAATGGTAACTCGACCTAATGACTGATGATCCCAACAACTAGGTTCAATGGATAAAAACAAGTTGTGTTGTGATAATGGTTGAACATGCTATTATTATATACTAAGATACATGTATTCTTGAAGTGATTAGAGTATGAGTCAATAGAAACACTAAATGAGATCTATACTTTATTTGGAGTGGTCGAGTGCCTACCTTCAGTGGTACTCTTGATCGACTCACCAATGTGAATGTGGAAATGTGGTGGTTTCCTATAGGGGTTTTGGGCAAAACTTATAGAGCATTCACTAAACTAGAATAGATGTGCATGACAATAAATGCAAAGGCTTATTTGATTGCATTATAGAAATGTTGTGTGTGATCTGATGGTAGGATAGAGGTCAAGACAACGTGTCACTCTAATAAAACTAAATCTTATCCACTTTGCAAATGTTCAAGTTGTAAGATACCTTTGTTTATACAAAATCTTATGCTTTATTGAGACTACTCGATTTTTTTTAAAAAAATCAAGTGGGGGATTGTTGGAAAGTATTTTTAAAAAGGATGAATTATTACAAAAATTGACTAATTGCAAGAATAACTCGTATATGTGAATAGTCTCACATCATGGAGTTATATGAAAGAATCAAGTATATATAATTGATTCCTAGTAGCTAGTTGGGGCACTGGGGATCTTACATGTGTGCTTTGTTGTGAGGAAAGAAATCATTCTTGACCACCACACGCATGCACGAGACCGACAGACCAACTCCGCTAAACCCGGCCCGGGATCGGACTTGAGCTTGAGCTTGGCCTGGCTATGTTAGGCGGTGCGGTTTACACACTTATATTTTTGGACGAAAATAGATTATCATTTCTAAACTTTATTTTTGTCTTTACATGGTAAAACTAAGACCGAATCTTTCGGATCCGATCCGACTTTCCTCCTACTGACACGGTAATGTGTTCAGTTTTGTATTTCGTTTATTCTTCATAGTGTTTAGACGAAACAAAAAAGAACGACATTTTTCTTTTTCTTTTTTCTCTTCTACAAACAAAAACGAAAAACATAAATACAATAGTATTATTTTCTAGTACAAATCTGAATCAATTCGTTTGTGCAAGCAAATTGATATTGAAGAAGATAATATTTTATTCTAGAGGCGACGACGATACGTATGACCTGCTTTGCACTCCGAGCAGATCGTCGAAACGTTTTCAAGAGAGTGAACTTGTCTAGACTCAGCCATCGTTTTCTAGCAGTTAATATTTAGATCGATGTTTCCTTCCGAGATTAGAGGATAACCCAACTGATCATAACACAAGTTTTTGCTAACTATGCTCTTTTTTTGAGTGATACTTTTGATCACTCCCTAGCGCAAATAAACACTAATTAGTAAAATAAATATTTTTTGTATGCGAAATTATTTGGCAAATATTCACAAGTAAATATCATAACAAATACTTTTCACTCATTTACTATTGATAATAGTAAATGTTTGCCAAAATTGTATTTCATTTCATTGTTTATGAATCGATAGTTCCAATCAATCAAATACAAAAATAACGCATCTGAAATATTTGTCCTAAGTATTTTTTTTTACAGTTAAAATATAGCAATTTGAGTTACCTCTTATGTGATTTTGTAAATATTTAGTTTGAACGAATGTGTGCTTCGTGCACCAGTTTTTTAATTGAGCGAGAGATGAAACAGTTTGAGTTATAGTGTTTTTTTAGTTATTCAAAAATAGGATGTGAATTATAATGTATAAAGTGGAGAGAGTTTGACATAATTCTTGATAAAAGGAGGTATATGGACCAAGATTTTTCTAAAGGTAATATGTGTGTGTGTCTATATATATATATGTATATATATATATATGTATATATATATATATATATATATAATTCCTTTTACGGTAGTGTTTTTTTTCAATATGGACATTTCATGTTGGCGTCTGCTTTGGATTCATCAGGCTTAGAACCTAGTGAACTGTCCATTCAAACAGAACGGTAGAATTTTATCCGTTTGCGCTGCGTCTGAAGCGTCGGTTGACGCGTTCGAAGCGGTTGACGCGAAGGAATAAAATTCCAATCAACTTATCAACTTCTTTACCTTTCGCGTTACCCTTTTCATAAAATGAATTGATCTTTTCTCTTCCTCAGCACTTTCAATTTGCACATTCCATTTGCTCTTTGGATCAAAAAAAAAAAAAAAAAAAAAAAAAAAAAAAAAAAAAAAAAACAAAAAAAAAACACACACTCATTCTAAGACACTTAATTGCATTAGGCAGATGCGGTAATGAGACATATTATTAAAAGCATATCATGCAATAGAAAGAAAATCAATAAACAAAATAAAAGTTCTGCCCGTTCACTGCAGAAATCATTTTACAGGACCATCAAAAATTATATTTGTGTGTAATTATCACACCATAACAAAGTGCGGACAGACCACAGTAAAGTCAATACTTAATGAAAATCACATAATTTGCATACAATAATGTGCAAGTTTAAGCAATCTATTCCTACTATAAATTTCATCCAGGTAATCCAATGTCTTATCATGCCACTAACTATTCTTAGATACTCAGAGTCAAGTAAAAGGGCAACGGGGAAAGAAAAAGGAATATAAATACAATGTCCAGCCTATTAAAATGAAACAGAAGAGAACTTAAAGGTAGTTAAACTAATTTATAATTCTTCAATTTAAAATTTAGCATTCAATGCAATTAAAGTCGGTCTATACTATCCATCTTTATAGTGGATCATCTCATTTTTAAGGTTGGAAAATCTTCTGTTTTACATGTAATCATTTTTTATTTTATTTTTTCTAAAGCCTTAAAAAAATTAAAAAATGAGTAGGACTAATTTGTCACTTGGACTAACAAAGTAAATATCTTTAAAATATGATCTTCAGCTCCAACTTAACTGTGATTAATACAGAGGTGTTAATTGCAAGATAGGAGCTTATTTCATGAAGGACTGCACTCATCTTTATATGTTCCTCCAATGCACCAAAATACAAATTTATCAATTGCCATCATTAAATCATAATGTACATACGTTTACAACATATAAACAAAGCAAAAACTTCAAACTGATTCAAGCCCCCCTAGTCCCTAGTTAATAAGGGATATGGTTTTATGCTTGACCACACCACACCATCGATTCATTTAACAAAACCTCCCAGAATCGTATCCTTTAGAAGGTATCACATTTGATATGTGTATTGAGATAGACATATGAATGTTTTTCTGAACATCAAATTAGGAATAACGAATAAATAAACAAATAGTACAAAGCCAAACTGTGAAAGCATTAAAGAGTTGCTAAAATCTTAAATGAACTAACAATAAGATAAAAGGAAATATAAACATGTTTGAAGTTGACAAATTAAGCTTACAATCCACATATAGCTTCTACTCCAATCTAATAAGTAAAGCAAAAGACCATCACAAGTTTACTGAGGTGAGAAGAGTTTCAGAGTGGATAACAGTCGTGTTATTATAAGGATAATGAGCCACCCCTTCAACATCTTGGCTGACAGGAAATATTTCCAAGCTCTTGTTGTGGATGTTGTAGCAGTACAAATCTGCCAAGCCTTCACATATAATTCTACCATTGCCATCAATGTATAATGGATACAGTGACCAATAACACAGTGGAGACAGTGCAGAATTATGGATCTCTAACTTGTACCAATGAATCCAATCAACATCTCCGACATTAAGCAGTTTCCATATGTTCATAGTTGAAGGCACATCAAAGGTAGGAGGAGTCGTCTGGATGAAACAAAGCTTACCCTGTAACGATGTCAAATGCTTTCCCGTTTTCTCAGTATAGATGTCCGATGTAAACTTGGCTGGAGAATGTATAACATCCATTTTCTCAGTGCTTAGATCAAATACAAAAATTTGCAAGATTTCATCCTCAATTGGAGTGTCCATTTCACAGTATAGTACCCCGTCAGCGTAAATTGGCTGCCACCAAAACTGGACATTAGATTTATTGGAGACCTCAATCCTTCTCCAGGAAGAATCAAAGTTCACCGTCAATACAAAACATTCTGAAATAGCTTGAATATATGGATCGATTATGAATTGAACAACTTTGTACTTTTGGTTTTTTAGGTCAAATCCAAAACCCAAATAGTTATAGCCTGCTGGTGCACCTTGATTGTTTTCGGTTTCCAGCGCATAAAGGCTTGGCAGATCCGGAAGTGCCAGGATATTTTCAGATGATGGGTTAAATAAAGCGACGCTTTTGCTATTCCATCCATGCAGGCAAACCAAACCGTAGGAAGATGGCTGTGACAATCTGTATTTATGTGTTTCAATACTTCTTACATGGCTGTACCTGTCGTTGCTTAAACTGTAAACGTGCAACTTCGTTTGGTCAATCGGATCCCAAATCAGATAATGCGACGGCTTCATGTTTCGTTCTCGATGTTCCTTGATGAATTGAGGATCCCGTGTGAAGGAGCGGAAGAGTTTGCAGACGGATTTGAATCGCAGCAGAGATTTGCAAGGAAGACGCAAGAGGATTTCTCTTATTAAATCTGGATGAACGTACCTTTTCCGTTCAATCTTCCTTTTCTTCTCCGATTTGGCAGTAGCCATTGTCGATAGCCTCTTTTGATGCCTCCTTGATGTCCAAGTAATTGGAAATTTATACACTGTTGAAAAGACTAGCTTGCGCTGGAAGCCTGAAAGACAACGGTCCATATTTTTTTTTTTTTTTTTTTTTTTTTTCAAATTTAATACCTTAATACAAGTGAGAACATGTAAGATCGTCAATTTCCTAAAGTATACTTCAAATTATCCAAGTCTAATTAATATACAAAAGCACTTAAATTAACCCATGTTCACATGTAAAACGAGACAACATTTCAAACTTTTAAATGAAAGGTAAAACCGAAATAATACGTTCTTTCACATTGCTATAATGGCAAATTATAATCCTAATAATGCAAGTGAGAACACTAATGCGTTGGACTCAACAATTTCCTAAAATATTTTCCAATTATCCGAGACTGATTAATATACAAAAACACTTAAATTTACACATGCCTACATATAAAATAAAACATAATTCCAAATTTTAAAATGAAAGGTAAAAGTGGAATAACAAGTCGAATAAAGGCAAATTAAAAATCTAGCAAAATTATTCTTTTTGAATTACAAGGTTCACATAGGAAACATACAAGCAGTGAAGTGTCTAAAATCCTTTAATTTATTTATTCTCCTTCATTATTGTTTGATTAAACTCAATCAAGTAACATTTGTTCATTAACATTTGTTCATGAACATATCACCGCATATCGTTGAAATACATTAAATAAAAATGATTTTTTTTCATTTATCTATTACAATTCACTAAAACAACCAATAAAAAAGATTCAAAAATATAGTAGGTTACATTAATACTTTTAATTATCATTAACATTTTTATTCGGTAACTATAGGGTATTTTGTGGTTTTAATAACAACACGCTTTCTTGGATTTTGCACTTTATTCTAGGGATTTGTTTCCATGTAAATCTGATGTTAAAATTTTGGTGCAAGCTTACTCTATGAATTCTTGTGCTCATTTGTGAATCGTAAATTTTATAAGGTAGTGATAATAGAAATTATATTTATATTTTAAAATCATCGAGAAAAATTGAATTCTACATAGATTTCACTTTGTTGCACAATAGTTACGTTTATGATCAAAAATTGCAAAATATTGTTCCATGGTATTTAGTTGAGTGAGGAAATCCAGAAAAAACACAAAAGGGAACAAATTTTTGTTCGTACTGTAAAATATGAACTTTATCCACTACGCAAAGTCTAAAGTTGAAAGACGCTTTTGTTTATGTACAATCTTAGTTTTTTGTAATTGCTCGCGAAATATTTTTAAAGATTCAAGTGTGGTGTTGTTGGAAATATTTGACTAGTTGAGTGAATTATTAAAAATGAAATAAGTGCATATTGCTCCTTTTTCGTGAACAGTCCTACATTGTAGGAGAATCAAGTATTTATACTTGGTTCTTATATACTAAGTTTAGCACTTTCGATACTAATGGAGCTCTTTTGTGAGAAGGGAGATAGGGCTCAATACCAACTACATCTACACCTATAAATTTCAATCTGGATTCGATCGATACAATCGCTTAGATCCATTAGCTTGAAACCTTGACAATCTATAATTTTTCATATGTTCTTTTGTGCTCAAGAGTTTGTTTTTTAGCAAATGGATTACAAATTGATGAAAGGAAACGAAATTGCATCTCCTAAAGCATGTGAAGTGAAAGGAGGCTACATATTTTGATAGGTAACAACTTGATATCAAGTGAAATAATTTAGTGTCGAACACGTTTATGACGTGCCAAGTCAGTATTCCTGAAAAAGTTAAATATTAGTAAACTAATTATAGAAAACAAGACAACGCATGTAATTGAACTCGCCTTAGGGTATCTCAATCATTTTCCCAACTTCCAGAGGTTTGGGTCATCCCTTTCAATGCCAAAATATTAAACCAAAATTTGATCTAACACCAAAGAGATATGTATAAGAGGGTATGCTTGAGAAAATACCCAAAATACTTCTTGGTTTTGTAAGTGTTCACAAAATAGATTAAATATAAGTCATGAGTTTAATAGGAGAAATTGACAAGTCATCAATGCATCGTACGCCGTAATGGAGATTGGCTCATAAAATGGCATTGTTAGCCATAAAAATGGTTAACAGCCTGAAAATCGCTTTTCATTGGCAAACAATAAAAGCATAAGCCTTTTGTCCTAAACCTGCTAATGCATAACTACTCCGAGAGATTGGCAACATCCGATTTCCAATAAAGACCGAAAAGGTAATTAAGGTTGAGAAGAAGCTCTTCAGATTGAAGTTTCGGTTTTGATATCGAAACTTTAACTAGAGCTAAAATGCTAATCCCTTCAGAAAATTATAATTAGTTGGGAATACTGATAGACAATTAATAATGTAAACAAGGAATCGAATATTGCAAAGCTTCGTAAAGGGAATTGGATTAATCTTTGTCATCGAAAGGAAATAAATGCCACCGATGGTAATATGAGTTACACCTTTCGGTTGGCTTATTACAACCTAAGTTATTCACTACATAATTTCCCCAATTTGCTTTGCAATATAGCTTTGGGCAAAAATAATAATGCAAAAGATAAATCATCTGTTATTGGTTATTAAGAGAGTTAATAGCATGATTGATCATGCTCCATTCTCTCAAAACTAAACTCTATTGATTAGTCTTCTCAATTCTTCTTTTAATTGCAAATTATGAAATAGGATTACAATAAAATAGGAAAATCCCTAATTCAATTTGGAAATCTGGGATTTCACTCTGCAATTTATTACAACAAATTTGGAAACGAATGGAATGTCCCAATCTTGGAAAACTGTCGGTCCAATTTTAGGTGTAGATGGCTTCCTTTCACTTTTGAGGGCTTCGTACAAGCATCCCTTTGGGTAATCTATAGAGTATATTTTCCTGGAAGTGGGTATGGGCATTGCGGAAGGCATAATCCTATGATAGCTTCTAGCTTGTAACGATTGTTAATTCCGGAAAGATGCTTCTTTTGATACGGCGGGTCTTCCCATTGGGTGCAGGAGCTTTTCCTATGCTCATCCCTTTTAGTGGATCTTCTTTTGTATTCTTCGTCATATTTTTTTATCATATACTCTTTTGCATGCAAACCCTTTGGCATTTCACGAAAAGTAGTTTCTTTTGCCTTTTCCTTTATCCATCAAGGAAGGGCCATTCAGAGGATAACCGATAAACATCGTCTTTATAAGGAATCTATGCCTTTCAGTAGAGTGCTACGATGCCTAGCTTTCTTTTCTTCTTCCAGAGTCCTTTTTCTTTCATTCCAGCCTTCTTTCACTTTATTTATTAGAAGAAAAATTTTTAGGTTTTACTATAGCAACCCACCTTTTCGAGACAGTTCAAGCTGACAATAAACCGCACATGTCCAACTTAAACCATTCCAAAAGGGCAGATTATTATTGGGGTTTAATATAAGAAGAGAAAATAAGATGAGAAGGAACTAAACAATACACAGAACCTCACAGTAGAACGATAAAATATAATAATACCATATATAGTTCATAAAACTGTCAAATAATATTCACTTGATTTCAGTTTACAATACCATAGTTTAACAATACCAACTGTGACGAGCAAGGAATTTCGCTCGATCCGAACCAGTCGCTAAACCGATCCAGGCCATTCGAAACGCCCTATCGTTTGAGAACACGACAAATCAGAACGCATACAGAAGAACATTTCATTGTATATTACAACAATGCATCAGATTACAAGAATATACAGAGTATAAATGAATATTACACAGAAATATCAGAGATTCAAATTACATTTAAATACATAGCAGCGGAAAATAATACAATGCACAACTAGAAGAGATATACGGATACAAAGCTTTCCGGATATCGTTCCAGCTGTAAACCAGGATCCTGTGAATATAAATCTGCAAAACCAAAACTACTAGCTGCCCGTGTCAAAATAGGGGCACCCAGAGTTTAGGTTAAAACAATAAACTCCAGGTCAGTCATGTGACTGGTGTGAGAACTAAAACAGTTAATCTTTATTTTAAAGTTAGGTAAATCAAGGGACCACGCCGTATAACACGGAACGGGTTTCCTCCCAAGAGTACCAGTGCATAAAGCAAACAGCGCAATGCTAAATAAAGAAAAATGAAGCTGTTATAAGACCCAGGTCCCATCACACAATGCAACGCAGTCGAGGATAGGGTTTTCCCTTATAACAGCCAAAGTATGCTTGATACGTTTAAAACAAATCATTTGATACTAATAAGTGCATAGTGTATAAAACAACTTCAAATCATAAGTATAAATCATAGGCGGCATGAGCGTCCCATGCCACTATGTCGCCACATATAGGTTTACAATCAAAACCGCAATGTCGTATTGGAAGTTGGGTTATCATTTATGGTATGAACCGAGGCTAGGGGCAAGATCCTCTACCGATTTGTGACTCTCTAGCCCGAGCCACCGGAACAGCCGCAACTGCCCCTTAGATCGTCAGGGCCGGTCCACCGATGTGGATTATTATGCCTGAACACTGCGTTTCCCCGCCCTTTGGGGCGTAAGCCTGGCCCGTCAGCCGACCAGAAGCATCGGCCGAAACCGATATCACGAGGCGCCTCGCTTTTCAGCAAGTAATAATAAGTAACATCCACATGAGTCAAACTCGTCAGCCAGTTCAAGCACTGACGCCACTCATAACTAGAAAGAAACGCATGCCCTCCCTGAGGTCCGTCTCCCGTTTTTGATTCATACCGGGTGTGATACTCGCGAATCAACGTTACACAAAGCTACGCCACACAAGGCCGTGCTTCGATCATCAACCACAAGACTTTGCTTTTCAACAGAAGCCTTGATCATTTGCATCTTAGCATGCCACACAGGCAATTCACTCCATGCGATTGATATCCATCAATATATAACCCCTGAGCTCGTACGTCTCAGAGAAGGGCGTTAAGCAAGAGAATAAATTCTCCGCCGCCAAACAGATATATATTTAATAGAGATCAATCACATGGACTAAAATCCAATGTCAGACACACAGTCCATTTACAAGTCCGTTCTGGGTCTGAACGAAACCGGAGGCACCTAGTACCCCGCAAATCCATCGATCTCCAAGTACGTCTGGACGATCACTAACTGTTTCCATCTTCTTGGGTGTACAGCCCAATCAAGATCATCAGTAATTACCCAAACGACGTGAAGACCTCCGGTCTTCGACCATCGTCTTCATCTTCGACTTATCGTCGTATCAGTTATTCAGAATGGGTTAAACCCGGTCTTTCCGAATAACTCGCGTATATTTTAAATAAGTGTTACACAAACACAACATACGTCTCATTCCAATTCATCAGTCATTAACCGTAAATTAATCAAGAGAATAATTCCCCAAATATTAACCCCGAAGGCCGAAACCAACATCAGATCAATATCCAGAAAACCATTCTGCTTGGCTAACCGACAGTTAATTTCTAATCTCACATTCATAGGGAGAGGTTCCCATTAATTTTATCAAAGATAAATTCTTTAATTTATTCTTTAATCTATTTTTGAATATCAATTTAAACTAGTCGGGATTAACGAAACTTACCGAAGTAATCATTTGTTTTAATTTCCCAATCCCAACCTATTTATCCCATGAAGTAAAACTGGTAATACTTCATATCTAACACCACAGTGTTATCGGTAAATTCAATTACCATTTCACGTTCAAATCTAATTAAAGATTTAACTATCGCCTGGAGCAAAACTGGTGATACTCCATTTTCGATCATTTCAATCTAATTAAAGATTCATTAAAACTCCACTTAGTTTTAATCTTCGACTGGGTTAAAGAATCAGTGTCATTTAAAACACGGTTCACGATAAACCCAAAATCACATTCCATTAATTATCGGGTTAAAGAACGAGTGTTGTTTAAAACACTGTTCACGATAAACCCAAAAATCAATATCCATTCAATTCCAATTAAATATTATTTAATTGGTACACTTCATTAAATCTAAATAAAAAGATTTAATCATTTCTCAACTGGGTTCAAGAACAGTGTTAATGAAGACACCATTCACGACAAACCCAAATCACATTTGATATTAAATACAAGGCTCTGAATAGAAAATATACCGGCTTATATTCAATATCAAATTCTATGACTAACAAATATCGCATTGGAAATAACGATATATATATATCTTTCAAATTTCCATAACAACATCTGTATAATCACGAATTCCAACATCGAAATATTCCGAAGACAATTTCGATTCAAATCCACTCCAATGCAATCATTGGAAATTCGGGTTATTTTTAAAACCCTTTTCAAATTCAATTTATTTAATTAAAAATAAATAGAATTATATTTCTAGTTCAAAACTAGTACATTTCGATAAAAATCTATTTTTATCTTTTCAAATATGGAGTTTTTCATTCCAATTCTTTCTAAATCATTTCTTATGATTTTACACAAATTATTAGTATTTTTAATAATTTTATCAAGGCCCGTACAGTCGATTTCCATCAACGGCTATCGAACTGCACTTATAGCGACCTTTTTCGAATTTGATTTGGACGTATCTCCCAATCCAACCGTTAGATTTCAAATTTCTAATATTCATTAGAAAGCTCTTTTCGATACGAACCCAACGGTTCTGGTTTTAGGAGAATCCGACGGTCGGATCTCCCGCAATGTCCGTTTGAAATAAATGGTCGAAATTCGCGAACTGCCGCGGCGCGTTCTATTCAGGCCATTATATTATATATATAATATATATAATATATATATCGTCGATTTCCATTTAAAACGAATTATATAAATAGTTTTAAATTCGTTTCAAAAGCAATTTCAACTTCCATTTCAATTCAAATCGAAATTGAATTCTTCTTTATAAATTCGTTTCAAAATTCATTTCTATTCAATTCAAATTTCAATTCAATTTGAATTCATTTCAATTCACTTTCAATTCAATTCGAATTCGTTTTCAATTCAATTCATTTCGAAATCGTTTTCAATTCAATTCATTTCGAAATCGTTTTCAATTCAATTCATTTCGAAATCGTTTTCAATTCAATTCATTTCGAAATCGTTTTCAATTCAATTCATTTCGAAATCGTTTTCAATTCAATTCATTTCGAAATCGTTTTCAATTCAATTCATTTCGAAATCGTTTTCAATTCAATTCATTTCGAAATCGTTTTCAATTCAATTCATTTCGAAATCGTTATATATTCAATTCATTTCGAAATCGTTATATATTCAATTCATTTCGAAATCGTTATATATTCAATTCATTTCGAAATCGTTATATATTCAATTCATTTCGAAATCGTTATATATTCAATTCATTTCGAAATCGTTTTCAATTCAATTTAAATATCGTTCACGTCAAAATGGCGTCAATCTAATCAACACGGCTTCATAAATTTCTATTTTCAAATCTTCTATTTCAAATATTTCTTTTTCAAAATAGTTGTTATTATCAAAATATTTCGTTCAACACATGACCAATCTCAATGGATGAGTACTGTCAACACATGAACTTTTATTTTATATCGATAAAGATGTAAATTTTATTACTAAAATATTTCGTTCAACACATGACCAATCTCAATGGATGAGTACTGTCAACACATGAACTTTTATTTTATAATATTCTTTATTTTTCAAATTGGAATGAGGCCCAATCAATTACCATATAAAGTTAATTATATGGATTTTCATGCATTGCACACATATAATAGCATTGAAAAATAATCAACCATCAACCAAAGTGCACTACACTGTATAAGCATCAAATATAGATATCTAACGCTTATAACAGCCTGTCAATCGATCGATCGACATATTTAATCAATCAGGATGAGTGAACTTCAAATTTCATCCTAACACCCGTGTGGGGTTTCAAACAATCAAACGCATATTTTATCTGTGCAGTTGGGCGATGTGTAAAATTTATCGACCCAATCAATGTCCTTCAAATAGGTGTACATAAACAAACCGTCTGGTTTGTAAATGAATATTTATTTATTCACATTCACGTTAAAAATTATATTTTTAACGATAAAAACAATTTATTCCAACATATGAATTTCTATTCAGTTCATTCTTTAAATAAAATGATATTTTTATTTTTCTAACATATTTTAGAAAATTTCGGCGGCATAACGGCACGATACTAGAAACGGGACGAGGCCTAGCCTTATCCCCGGTCTAGTGAAGGCCCACGCCATTCACACATCAATCAAAATCACCAAACAACCAAATTCAAATCAAATCATATAACTAAGCTATGCAACCAAACAAACAAGTCCATGGTCTGTGGACGATTGTGTCGGGTGCTACTAAGCACCGTCTGCATCCTAGTATATATATATAAATAGAAATGAAATTGAAAGGTGAGAAATTCTCACATATAGCTATCCTAGCTCCACGGCACTTCATTGATAGAAATCTTCATCGCTATCGCTTCTTCGTCATCTTCGTTGCCCGTAGCCACTACATATGTAAAAATCGAATTTTTACTTCGCTATTCAATATATAAAAATCGAATTTTTACTTCGCTATTCAATGTATAAAAATCATATTTTTTTTCGAAGTTCAATATATAAAAATCGAATTTTCACAACGCTACTATATAGATAAAAATTATATTTTTATCACGCTATTTTCTATATAAAGATTTCGCCTTTTTAAATTTAAAGATTTCACCTTTTTAAATTCAAAGATTTCACCTTTTTAAATTTTCAATGATTTCACCTTTTTAAATTTTCAATGATTTCACCTTTTTAAATATTCAATTGAAATCAAAGAAAACCTATATTCTAAATCAAAGAAAATCTATATTTTTACTATGCTATGTTATATTCCTAAAATGTAAAAATTATATTTTTAACTCTCTACTTAACCAAAAATCATATTTTTACATCCTCTATATAGTAAAGACTATATTTTTAATACTTTAAAAATATCAAAATCATATTTTTAATTCTTTAAAAATATAAAAATCATATTTTTATTTCGAAGTTCAATATATAAAAATCGAATTTTTATTTCGACAATATAAAAGATTATATTTTCCTTGTTTAAAAATTATGACCTCATATACACTTCAAGCCTTTCAACAATGCTTTTCCAAATCTAAACTTTACGTTGTTAAAAATCTAACTTCATATAGTTAAAGATCCTAACTTTATAAAGTATAAAGATCTAGTTTTTACTAATAAGAAGCTCACATTGATTTGTTAAGGAGGAGGGGGTCCATGACTGCTCTGAGGTGACGGGAAGAGGCACTGGTCGTCAACACTGGCGGGGCTGACTGGCGGTGGACCCTGGCGATTCACGGTGGTGGCACACGGGGAGCTGAGGCGCGGTTGTTCTTCACATGGGGGGGGGGGGGTTTGCTGAAGGTCCTTGCGCAAATCGAGAAGGGGGGTTTCGACGAGGGTGGATGGGGTGCGAGGTGGCATTTGGGGTCGGCTAACGGCGGCTAGGGCGTGGGCGTTGGGAAGGAGAGGGGTGCGGACTAGAGATGAACGGAGGAGAAGGAGAAGAAGAGGAGGGCGGCGTACGAGGTGGAAGAAGAAGCAGCACAGGCGGCAGCAGCAGGAGGAGGCGCGGGGGTGATAAAGGAGGGCGGCGATACTTTTTTAATTTTTTTTTTTTTTAAAACTGAATTGGGGAGAAAGAAGACGGGGGAGGGGGTTTTAAATAAAGAAATATAATTTTTTATTTCCTTTTTAATTCCCAAAAAGTTGACTTTCACAAACGACCTCGAAACGAGGCCCACCGCCTGTCGTCCATAGCATTTTACCCCCATTCCGAACACAATGGGATATGTATCGTAAGCTGATTCGGCTGTTACAATCAGTTTTCGTTAAATTTACATTTAAATCACTATATTGAATTTTAAACGTACATTTCAATTTACCGGGGTCACATACTAACTTGAAAAATTCCAGAAAAATATTTTCTAGCTTCGTATTGACGATACGGTCCTAACAAAACTAGTTTCGTCGAATTCTGAGACCGTTAGAAAAATGGCCAATTTTCAGTCGATTAAAATCAACTGAAACTGGTCAAACGCGTTTCCCTTTGCCACACTCACATATTGATTCGAAAAATTATGAAATTTGAAACCTAGCAATAACTTTACATCACGGACCCAACAAAACTGGTTTCGTCGAAATCCGATGTCGTTTGCAAAATTTCCATTTTTAAGGGCCTGAATTCCATAGCGACTATTCAGAATTTTCAACTGGACATATCTTTTGATTCCTGCTACGGACTTTTGATTTTTCGGATTCGTTGGAAAGATATCATCAATTAGATCCTATGATTTTTGGTTTCACTAAAATCCGGATTGTTTTGCACCTGGTACATTCAATTGAAGTTTGAAATCGAATTATCGAACTACCGCGCCATTTTCAATTCTATTTATAATTATATATAAATATTTATTTTCTAACGACGACGCGTTTAAATATATATGTTCGAATTATATTCAAAATAAATTTCTCGTCGATATTATTTAAAATAATTCATTTTAAATAATCAAAATTCGCTAAAATAGCAAAAATAAAAATTTCAAACTGGCTCGCATTTTACGGGTTGTTACAGGAAATACAATAGTAGTATATATGATCTTGAACTACATCTTTGCCTGCTAAAACCAATGTCTTTGCCAAACTGAAATACTCGATCTAACCTGAGCGTTTATGCAAAACACAAAAACACTCGAGTTAGGATTAAATTTATATAGGTAAATCAACGTCAATGACAGTAAAATATTGTTACAAGATTTACATTTATTCTCTTTATAAAATTACCCTTAACTTTAAAAGTGAACATATATAATTTATTTTTCTCAAAATATTATTTTAATTTCATTAAAGCGCTAATTTGATTTAATGAAGAGTGAAAGCTGCTTCTAACTTGCTCTCTTTCATTAACTGTTACAATCAGTAAAGTTTCAACTTATTAAAATTGTTATGTATCAACTACATTAAGAAAGTAAAAATATTTTTTCCTCAAAATTTAATATAAATTAATATTTAAATAATCAAAATTTATGGGATGTCATAATCTCCCCTACTAAGAACTTTTCGTCCTCGAAATGGAATTAAATAAGAAACTAATAATTAAACGATACACCATTCATACGCATATCAACTTCGATTTCTTGTTCGAACAAATTTTTTGCTTCCAATTAGTATTTGTTGACGTCAAAAGTTGGTCACTTGTGATAGTCAACCCCCAATCATATGTAGAACACAAGAACGATGATCACAAAGTATAGAAAAGTAAATAAAATAGGGAACACATTGGATTTTTATAGTGTTTCGGCAAAGATGGTGCCTACGTCTACTTTATATATATTGATTTTCTTTTTATTACAAGTACGATATAATTTCTTTTTGAAGAAAGCGGGAGAGGAACACAAAGTTGTTGTGTTGCTGAGAAGAGTTGGATATTTTTGGAGTTAGCTATGGAGTTTTCACTTGAAAGAGCAAGTCTTCCAAAAGAACTTCCAGTTGTCGAAGTCCCTTTTCCATTCCGAGTATGGATGTATTTATAAGCAAGAAAGTGGGCTGAGCGAGATGCAACGTGGCCTGCCTCTTTTGCGGAGCCTGGATATGTGGAGCTCGACCCTTGGGTATAATTGCACACTCCACTGCTGAAAAATAGTATCCTCGAGAATTGAGGCTTGGATGACACTCGATATTTAGTGTAACAAAAGTAGCGCTTTGGCTGGAAGCGTTTGACCGTCTTCAATGCCTTGAGAACTGGGCTATGTAATTAATGGGTCATCTGTATATGTCTAGGTGGATCTAATCGATCTGATCGATCCGATCTTTAAGGAGACACACTACTCAGTCAGTTCGAGAGAGCAATTATGCCGGAGAGTATTATGTCGTTGCTTTGAGTGAAGCCGACTTGGGCCAATTCTTGCTAGGGCTTTCTGGAATAAAGGTCGTCCGTTGGTGCCGGTTAGCGCTGAAATGTGGACCCTTTGACATTGGGCTTCGATCCGTTGAGTAATGATAGCTTTTGAGAAAAAGTTGGTCAACACTTTGCCCCCCAGGATACATTTTTCTTGGTGAAGAAAGGTGTGTTCTGGATGTTTGAGCGTCCGTGTCCAATATGTAAAGAGCTATGGTTTTGCCAAACCATATTAAGGCCAGAAGGCCGATGATCCTGATAGTTGCATTAATGCCAGGAAACAAACGATCGGTGTAGATCGTATTAAGGCCAGAAAACCAACAACCCCCAAGGATCGTATTAAGGCTAGAGATGTCATTTGAGTGATCGACCACATATACTATGGTACCTGCATAGCTAAGAGATCGTGAGCGCACTTTGGGCTCGACTCGTAAGGTTGCGAGCATTGGTCATGCGAGGATTGCAGCGAGCTCGGCTTATGAAGGGGCGAGCGTTGACCATGCGAGGATAGCTGCGAGCTCGGCTTATGAGGGGGCGTGCATTAGCCATCCGAGGATGGCGGCGAGCTTGGCTTATGAGTGGCGAGTATTAACCATACTCGGCTTATTAGCATCAAACATAATCGATGTTTGAAAACAAAGTTTTATTGTCGCTAAATAACTATTACAAAAATTGAAGTAAATCTAAGTTGGTTGATTGTTGAATCCAGAACACGCCTAGAGGTTACATCCTAACCTCGTACATGTATACTTCAACATAACCATAAAAAGAAAAAAAATTCTTAAATCTGAAGAAAAGAAAAGTGCATTTGTAGTGATCTGAGCTAGTTCAGTTGACGATGAACCCGCGGTGGCTTGGATTGAGGTCTTTGCCATTTCGAGAGGCTCAGGGGACGGTTCGAGGAGTTTGAGGCGGTTGATGTGGAGGTGCATCTGGTGTAGGATGTTTGACGTATTTCGGTAGTTCTCCACGCCTGACTCGCTCCTCAATAAGGTCGCACAAGTGCCTGCATTGATTGGTGTTATGACTGGACGAGTTATGATATATGCAGAGCTTTCCTAATTCTCGCTCTTTCTGGGTTGGCTCTCGTTTAGGAGGCCTTGGTGAGGGGAAAGATCCACATATATCAAGGTAGATGTCTAGCAGAGAGGAGTTGAGCTCGGTGTACCGATTGTAGTTATCCTCTCTACGGAGGCATACATTTCGATCGTTCCTTTTGAGGCTTTCTCATTTCCTTTGCTTGGGCGAGATGTGTTGGATGGACCTGTTTCCCTGGCAGCAAGTACCTCGAGATTATCCATCTTGATGTTAGCATCCTCCTGTCGAAGGTATCTTTTGGCTTCGGAGTAGAAATCCTCGATCTCTCGAGGAGTATCCCTGATGACAGATATATTGAAGTCAGAGCTGATGTGAACACCGGCCACGTAACAACCCAAGGATTTTCGGCCCGAAAATCACATAAATACCTTTAGCGTACTCATGCCGATCCTTCAAGCACCAAAAACACTGGATAGTCATTAGAAAGAAATTAGAGGGTGGGATAAGAAAGAAAGGAATTTAGAATAGAAGAAGAAAAGGAATCAACACAGAGTCTCACATCGTAGCGGAACAAAATATAATACAGAAAAAAAATCTCTATTGAGAGCTTTTGAAAATACTTACAATATCAGAGTATATCAATATCTCTGGACTGTTTTAATAACCTGTCTCATATACAACACACAGCAGAATAGTAATCATATCTGAACACCTTCAGCTATTCATTGGACTTCACGGTACTATTAACCTGAACCTGTACACCCCGGGCTAACCCGAGCATTTACAAAACACTGGGTCAGTCTGGTGAACCAGAGTGAGAAAAAAAAACTTGCACAGCATTAAAGGTATCAGACAACTTGATTTTAAAGTTAAAATCCTTTCAAAAGACAAGAATAACCGTAAGACCAAATCCACACATAAACACGGACGGTTTTTACCTTACGATAACCCAAACCAGCTTTGAAATCAATATCCTTTCAGATATTATAAAAATGTCTAGATACAAGTAAATAACAATCTAGTGGAACGCTTGCATCTCACGCTCCACGTATATATATATACAAAAAAAAAAACCGTAGGCACTTATTGGAAATTGGATTCCAACTATGATAAGGTATGGGACCACCTGCCGATCGTGTATCTTTAGGGGCGAATACACTGGGTTCAACAAGAACGTCTTGCAACCCGGCCCTCACATGACCGACCACTCATTTCGCTTCAGTGTACCGAATGTATATCACCAACGGTTGGACTCAAACCACAGTTTCCCGAAAAGGGACAGCATCGAAATAGATTCAAGAATGAAATGGATTTTCTCTAGATAGGTGATTATACACCCTAATGGGAGCGACCCACATAGCCATGCTGCCTGCCCGATTTTTTTGTCATCTCCTGGTTGATGAGGCTTGAGGCCAGACACATCTGGTTATCATCTACTTTGAATGCCATATCGTCAGATCCGCCAAATCACTAATTGACGTCCATAAAAATATTCTGGTCGTTAAGCTAAAGAGGTGCCCCTCTCCGCCACTAACAGAGATACGTTTGTAAAAATCAACGTACGTGACCCTTAAGAAATACTCTGTCAGACATCCGTCCATACAAGTCATCAAGGAACAGGATGAACCGAAGGTACTCTCCTACTGCATCCAATATAGGAATCACCCCATGGATCAGTAACGATAGTCCTTGTAATCCACAGTTTCAACCACGACAGAACCCCAGTGTATCTCCGGGTTGAATCAGAGATTTTAAGTGGTTCTTCCGCTTTATGAAGATCTATGGCCTTCACATGCTCCATCTCGATCATCGTCAGATATCTTCTATATATTTCGTATTTGTTGGTTGGAATGGTTTTCGAATACCCATTCGATCCCGGTCTTTCCATACCAACAATCATAAAGGTCAGACTTGATAGTTGGTTATTTAACTATCAAGTAAACATCCATGAAATCATTAAAATAGATCTACTGGTCTGGTACTCAACATCACTTGGCTTTTAAACTTTATCACCCAATTCCCTTTTAATTTCGTTACTAGGGAAAATATCATCTTATCTCATTTCTGTTACTTTGGAAAACATATCACACACTTTTGCCATTACCAACTAGTATCATCCTTGGATAGTCCCGAAGTTGTTCAAGTTGGGGTATTTTAATTAAATCTCAGACCTTGATCAACAACGTTCCTATCTTTAGATAAATACAAGTTGTAATTCAAAAACCGATATTATTATTTCAATTCCTATTTCCACTCTCGTTTACCAAGCTCACATTTAAATCCCTTCCTCGGAAAATCTCCTTTCAATTCTTTTGGTTTAACTTAATTCCATTATTAAGTATTTCAAATTCAAAAACGACACTTAAACTCATATCCCATTTATTAACCTTGTTTAAAAATTCTAGGTTTAATACAAGCCCTTTACATCTTCACCTTCCTTTACTTAATTCCATTAAGCAAAACCTTTCATTTAGGCTATTGTATTCATTAAGAACTCTTTATTACCTGATTTAAAATTCGAGTTCGAAATATAAAGCTCATCCATAGCTTCTTACCAACACTCGACCATTTTCTTTTCAACTTGGTTACTTAAATGTGTTACATTTAAGAAGTGATTATTTACTTCAACATAAATCATTTCAAATTAATTAACCCCTTTATTTGTTAGAATAAATAACAAATCCTCTTTTTAAAACCTTGCTAAGCTTAACCAATTAATTTATTTTACTAATTTAAAATCTAACTTAGCTTAAATGGTCGATTTAATCAACACAACATGATTACTCTTCTAACCAATCCTATTAAATTCCTCCTTTAAATTAATTAAAATATAATTAATTTAAATAACTTTATTTAATCGCTCATGATTAACCAAATACTTAACTGCTAGGTTATTTCCGGCTTTTTGCTTAAAATTCTTATCAACGTAAGAAATCTATTTTATAAAAACCATTTCATAATTTCTATATAAACTTTAAATAAATAAATAATTAAATATTTATTCCCCTTTCAAATAACCTTTCAATGTAAAGACTTTCAAAATCAATTTTCGTTATGAAATATATTTATAACTCAAATATTATAGATTCACTATCGATAAAACCCATATTATATAAATCGATTGATTTATAAACCAGGTGATGCCAAATACCCAACCCATACCATCCATCAGCACAAATGTTGAAATATATTTCAACAGTCAACCATAACCAATCATTTCTTTTTATTTGATTGATAGTTTCTATAACGATCATCAATCAATCAACAACCAATTCAAACAATTTCAAACACGTTTATAAACATGACCAATCAGGGGGATTTACTTTATTCAGGTCAAATCATAACGATTGGTGTTTTGCTGAAATTGAACGGCCGTTTAATTTCAGAATTTGAATCAACAGTAAATATATTTAACTAGCAAACAGTCAACCACTAACAATCAGAACTCGCAAAATAAAAACCCAATTTATATAAAATATAAATGGGGAGAGCTGAGTGAGTTTGAGTCACCTGGGTTTTGATCTGTCGATAACAGTCTGTTTTAGTCAAATTAAACTTACGTTTAATTCGAATAAAAATTCCAGTCACTTCAGATCCGGACTAGAACTGCTCCATCTCGATGTACTCGTCTCCACGGTCCCAACGCAACTGACCGTGCGTAAATCTAACATCGTATGAGTGAGAAATCGCGTAAATAAACTAATAAAATAAATTAAAATTTTGAAACATGGTTTACTTTAAAATTTAAAGGTTGGGCTTTATCTTTAATCTGTCGGCCCCAACCCATTACCCCTTTTAAAAACCTAATCCACCGTAACCCTCTTCATTTTATTCAAGCCGCCTCCCAAAAATTGATCCAAAACCGAAAACCCTAATCCCCAATTTGATTTCAGCCACATGGCATCGCACCCCCTTCGTGCTCCTCCAACGATCCGCCACCATACTGTCGAGCAACTGAGAACCACGACGAGCGAACCAAATCGAGTCTCCCTCGAATTTAAGCTAAGTTTTCTTTTAACTTGACTGAAATATTTTTTTGATTTGATTTTCTGGTTCTTTTCGAATGGGTTTGAATTGGATGAAACATACTGTGTGAATATGTGTATTTATTTATAGTTGCAATTTTGTTTGGATTGGATCAACATCCATCAAAGTCTAGCTTAGATCGATTCAGCTACTAGGTTTAGGCCATTGCTTTTCTTCAGTCTTGCGTCTAATGGTTGATGGAAATTGACGGTTGCGTGATGGTTTGTAGTGAATTTTAAGTGAATCTTGTATTATGTTTCAGTGTTGATAGACGGTTTGAACCTGGTAGGAGTACAGCTTAGTGATACAGGCAATGAATTGTCTATTCGAGCTCAGAGATTTTGAACTAAAACATAGATTTTTTTTCTCATTTTAAATACGTGTAAACAGTAATTTTTTTATTTTGTATATTGACTGTTTGAATTCGTACAGATTTGATCCCTCATACCTACTGTTCTTCTTTTTATGCAATGCCTATGTTTTAGCTTTTACTTTAGCTGTACCTAGTACTGTTTTTGAGCTGTTCACACCATGTTCCTTAGCTGTCTATTACCATTTCTTTAGCTGTTTAAATCGTATGTAGATTTTGATAATATCCTTATTATTTATTTATTCGGCTGTCTAGTTTTGATGTATGTATATTTTAGTAGTAGTTGCTTGCTATTTTATTTAGCTGGTTCGATTAGCTGTTGACCTATTCCTTTTGGCTAAACCCATAGCTGTTTAGGCTTATTGAGTGAACCCATAGCTGTTCTGGCTGAACCCAGTCTTTACAGTTTGCAAATACAATGATCTCTTATCATTTTCAGTGCTGTTTACCCTTGGCTGTTATGTATGCTACATTACTTAAATGTCGTATGATTTGCATAGTTCATTTTCATTTCTTGTTCATGATTTTTTTCTTTCAGTTTGGAATATCACTTTCTGTTGAATACATGATCCTAGTTCAAGATTTGGCATGAACATGATTTTGTGGAAAAACATTCACATGCTAACCATGGCATATGTTATATATTGGGGTTGGATCTTTGGAACTTATTGTCTTCAAATATGTACATTGTTACTTGGCACCAGTATTTACACTGTTATATGTTCATGCACTTGCCGCAGTTATCACTTATTCATGCTCACTTTGCTCTAGGTATATCTAATTGTTCGCATAATATTATTTTTATGTTGGGAAAAGTTTTTCAGAAATATAATGGTGAACCTATTTTGGTACTTGTTACTAAAGACTGGCACCTGCATTATTCTTTGCTAGAATGTACATGCCCAGCGTCGTTTTAGTCGTTTACGTTCTCAAATGTATGGGTTAAATTACACATCACTAGTCTACCTTATTTATGAAACTGGAATGTTTTTACTTTCTTTGCTTGGGATTGAAAAGCATACCTGAAGCGGATATTTCTTGTATACACCTGAATATAATAGTTTCTTTGGGCTGCATGTGATTAAAACACAACTGAAATAACGTTTTAACTTGTCACTTTTAAACCTGGGAACATTAGTCTTTGGTATAACTTAGAGCACCTGTATTTTGGTCAGTGTATTTATACTGCTTATGCTATGACCATGTCGCTGTGTTGATCATTTCTTTATCTTACCGTTACACTTTCATGAACAATCAAGTGTTAACTGATGTACATACATTTTTTTATACAGTTCATAGCTGTCATGAAATCATGCTTTTAATGGGTTTTTTCCCTCTTTGCTCGCAGATCAAAACAGATGGAAAGAATTCAAATTCACTAATCCTGGGAAAACGAGGCGTGCAACTATTTATTTTACATGAATTGTTCTATTCATTTTGTTTGCATTGTATGGACAAAATATGTATGTATTTTTTTTCTCTATGTTGTGTATTGTACAGATGAGAACATGTATATTTTTTTTCCTTTTTTTTCTTTTTTTTTCCAGCTAGTCTCTGTACAAAAGAAATATATATATCTATCTATATATTCTTTGTATTTCCTAAGTATATAAATAATGCATGGATATGTGTGTTAATTTGGTGTACTAACACTTCAAGTTTGAATGTTGTAAGCATTTCAGTTTTGTTAAGGTTTAAGTGGTATCTTTGTTTGTTTAACAAGTGTGGTGAGAATATGAGTTCATGTTTTATTGTTTTGCTGTATCAAGTGAAATGCTGACGGTATGTGTGTGTGTGTGTATATATATATATATCCAGGAATTGTATTGACAATGTAACACATGAGCTTTAAGTTGGGTTATTATTTTGAACGACTAACTTTAACGATAAATCAACGTATTTATTTAAACCAACGTCTTCAACTTCTAATGGTAGAATTCAAACTCGACACTAACATTCTGGTTTTAAATAATATATAAATATATATATACATTCGAACTCTATTTTAATTAAATAAATTCGATTAAATATCCACTATATTTCAAATATAAACTGATTTAAATATTCGAATTTAAATGGTCGAAAAATCTGGGACGTTACATTCTTTCCCCCTTAAAATAATTTCGTCCTCGAAATTGCAAAGTAGGAAGAATATCCCGAACCATATTATTTTAAAATTATTACTTTCGCATTAAATTCAAAATAAATTCGAACTCTAAAAATTTTCTAAAATTTTGCCAGCACTTTTTCTGCATGGCTCGATCGGGACGACAATAACTGCCACTCTGGGCCTCAACTTCTTCGAAAAGAAAATTCAAAATCCAAATGGCAATCCACTTTATTTGAATCCCAATTTTATTTATCCATTAAATTTTAAAATCCCAATTTATTTGAATTCATTCAATTTGAATTCATTCCTAAATTGATTTTTCTTAACTAGATTTAGTTTCATTTCTCATATCCGATTCAATTAACTAATTGGTTTTCTAACCAATTAAATTTAATTTCATAATTCAATTTGATTTCAAATCAAATCAATCCGAACAAACAAACAACCCACATTACTATAATATAGAAAATAAACTCCTTTTTCTATACAAAATATATCTTGGGTAAAATTATTTCATTTACCCTCTTATATAACAATATCGTATCCATTCGCTAGCTCAATGCTTCTCAACACTTGAACCAGTCAATTAACACAATACAAAACATTTTTATATAAAATCTACAAATACGCTCTCATAATATATACACTCAACTCAATCTAGGGTGTTACTAACCCCATCTCCATTGAGTTACACCATAGAGCCAAGGTTACTACTCAACCAATAGCTCTGATACCGCTGTAACAACCCAAGGATTTTCGGCTCGAAAATCGACATAAATACCTTTACCGTACTCAAGCCGATCCTTTAAGCACCGAAAACACTGGATAGTCATTAGAAAGAAATTAGAGGGTGGGATAAGAAAGAAAGAAAGTTAGAATAGAAGAAGAAGAGGAATCAACACAGAGTCTCACATCGCAGCGGAACAAAATATAATATAGAAATAAATCTTTATTGAGAGCTTTTGAATATACTTACAATATCAAAGTACAACAATATCTCTGGACAGTTTTAATAACCTGTCTCATATACAACACAGCGGAATAGTAATCATATCTGAACACCTTCAGCTTGTCAGTGGACTTCACGGTACCTGATAACCTGAACCTATACACCCCGGGCCCAACCCGAGCATTTACAAAACACCGGGTCAGTCTTGTGAACCAGAGTGAGAAAAAAAAACTCGCACAGCATTAAAGGTATCAGACAACTTGATTTTAAAGTTAAAATCCTTTCAAAAGACAAGAATAATCGTAAGACCAAATCCACACATAAACACGGACGGTTTTGTAATAACCCGGAAATTCTGAACCAGTTTAAAAATTTTATTTTGGCAATTTTAGCGAATTTTGAACATTTAAAATAGATTATTTTAAATAATATCGACGAGAAATTTATTTTGAATATAATTCGAACGTATATATAATATACGCGTCGTCGTTAGAATATAAATATTTATATATAATTATAAATAGAATTGAAAATGGCGCGGTAGTTCGATAATTCGATTTCAAACTTCAATTGAATGTACCGGGTGCAAAACAAACCGGATTTTAGTGAAACCAAAAACATTAGGATCTATTTGATAATATCTTTCCAATGAATCCAAAAAATCAAAATTTCATAGCGGGAATCAAAAGATATGTCCAGTTGAAAATTCTGAATAGTCGCTATGGAATTCAGGCCCTTAAAAATGGAAATTTTGCAAACAAACTCGGATTTCGACGAAACCACTTTTGTTGGATCCGCAGTGTCAAGTTATTGCTAGATTCCACATTTCATAATTTTCTGAATCAATATGTGAGTGTGGCATAGGAAAACGCGTTTGACCAGCTTTAGTTGATTTTAATCGACTGGAAATTGGCCATTTTTCAAACGGTCTCAGAATTCAACGAAACTAGTTTTGTTAGGACCGTATCGTCAATACGAAGCTAGAAAATATTTTTATGGAATTTTTCGAGTTGGTATGTGACCTCGGTAATTTGGAATGTGCATTTAAATTGAATATATAAAGAATTATACTTTAAATTCAACAGAAACTGATTCAAACAGTCGAATTGGCCTGCAATACATATCCCATTGTGTTCGGAACGGGGTAAAACATTAGGGGCCACAGTCGTTGGGCTCGATTTGAGATTCGTATGAAAAGTCAACTTTCAAAGGAATTAAAAATAAATCAAATAAAATATATAGCCCTCTCTCCTTTCTCTCTCCCCTCACTTTTCAAAATCAGAAGAAAACGAAAAAAAAGAAGAAGACCGTAGCAGCCACCGCCGCCAGAGCCAGTCGCTCCCCTCGCCACGACCGTCGGAGGCTTGCGCTCCGCCCCCTCTTCTCCTTCCCTCCTCCAATCGCAGACCATACCCCTCCTCCCTCTGCGAACTGGAAACCCTAAAAACCGCCATTCCCCCTCGAATTGCGCGCCTGGGATTCCACCGAGCTGTGCGTGGGGGGTCGCATCTGGAAGCCCTTGCGAAGGCTGTCGAGGTGGGTGCGCCTGATCGTCAGGAAAGGGGCTCTGGTGGTCGCGAAAATCCATCCCTAGGTTTGGGGATCTGAAAATGGACGTCGGCCTTTAACTGTGAAGGAGGAAGAGGTTCATTTTATTCACTGATTACTCTGTTAATTATTTTCTTACTTGATATTGTTTAAGAAAAAAATTTTACAGTAAAAATCATTGATAATAAAATCAGTTTTTATAAAATATATATAGTATGATTTCTATTATTCTATGAAAAATATTGTTTTAAAAGTAGAATTGTTTTAAAATATGACAAGGATTCGACCTTTATAGTAAAGAAATCGTTTATAAAAATATATTCTTTATATATTAGATGAATAAAAATATGTTTTTTTATAAATTATAGCAAATGAAAAATAGGATTTTCTTTGAATGGAAAATGTAGTTTTCTTTGATTCGAAAAATTCATTTTCTTTGATTCGAGAAATACGTTTTCCGTGATAAGAAAAATATGTTTTCTTTGATTTGAAATGTATGATTTCATCTTATATAAAAATATGATACTTATCGTAGAAAGATATTATTTTTAATGTGATAAAGATTTGATTTTTATGAATATAAAAATATGATTTTTATAATGATATTTTTATAAAGGAGAAATCTATATTTTCATAAAGGCGAAATCAATATTTTCATAAAGGCGAAATCTATATTTTTGAAAAGGCGAAATCTATATTTTTGAAATGGAATTTTTATCTATATGACACAGCATAATAAAAATTCGATTTTTATATATTGAATAGCGAAGTAAAAATTCGATTTTTATATATTTAATAGTGAAGTAAAAATTCGATTTTTATATATTGAATAACGAAGTAAAAATTCGATTTTTATACATTGAATAGCGAAATAAAAATGTGATTTTTATATATATAGTGGCTACGGGCAACGAAAGCGACAAAGGGCGAGAATGGCGAAGTTTTCTATCAATGAAGAGTCAAGATGATTGGATAGCTATCGGTGAGAATTTCTCACCTTTCAATTTCTTTTTTTAGTTATGTATATATATACTAAGATGCACACGGTGCTTAGTAGCAACCGACACAATCGTCCACAGACCATGGACTTGTTTGTTTGGTTGCATAGATTAGTTAGATGATTTGATTTGAATTGAATGGTTTGGTGAAATGAAATTGATTTGATTGATGTGTGAATGGCGTGGGCCTTCACTAGACCGGGGATAAGGCTAGGCCTTGTCCTGTTTCTAGTATCGTGCCGTTATGCCGCCGAAATTTTCTAAAATATGTTAGAAAATTAAAAATATCATTTTATTTAAAGAATGAACTGAATAGAAATTCATAAGTTAAAATAAAATGTTTTATAGTTAAAAATATAATTTTTAACGTGAATATGAATATAGTGAATGCGAATAAATAAATATTCATTTACAAACCAGACGGTTTGTTTATGTACACCTATTTGAAGGACATTGATTGGGTCGATAAATTTTACACATCGCCCAACTGCACAAATAAAAATCTGTGTTTGTTGATTTGAAACCGCACACGGTTGTTGCGATGAAATATAAAGTTCACTCATCCTGATTGATTAAATATATCGATCGATTGATTGACAGGCTGTTATAAGCATTAAATATCTATATTTGATGCTTATACAGTGTAGTGCACTTTGGTTGATGGTTGATTATTTTTCAATGCTATTATATGCGTGTGATGTATGAAAATCCATATAATTAACATTGTATGGTGATTGATTGGGCCTCATTCCAATTTGAAAAATAAAGAATATTTTAAAATAAAGGTTCATGTGTTGACTGTACTCATCCGTTGAGATTAGTGATGTATTGAACGAAATATTTTAATAATAAATTTTACATCTTTATCAATATAAAATAAAGGTTCATGTGTTGACGGTACTCATTCGTTGAGATTTGTCATGTGTTGAACGAAATATTTTAACAAAAATAGTCACACGTGGACGGTACTCATTCGTTGAGATTAGTCGTGTGTTGACAAAAATAAATATTCATTTGTTGAATAGAATAAAGGAATATATGAAGCCGTGTTGATTAGAGATGCGCCATTTTGACGTGAACGATATTTATATCGATTTTATTCATTTTAAAATGAATATTGAAAAGTAATTTTGAAATCGAATATAATGAAATGAATTGAAAACGATTTCGAAATGAAATGAATTGAAAACGATTTCGAAATGAAATGAATTGAAAACGATTTCGAAATGAAATGAATTGAAAACGATTTCGAAAGGAATTGAATTGAAAACGATTTCGAAATGAAATGAATTGAAAACGATTTCGAAATGAATTGAATTGAAAACGATTCCGAAATGAAATGAATTGAAAATGATTCCGAAATGAAATGAATTGAAAACGATTTCGAAATGAAATGAATTGAAAACGATTTCGAAATGAATTGAATTGAAAACGATTTCGAAATGAATTGAATATAAAACGATTCCGAAATGAATTGAATTGAAAACGATTTCGAAATGAAATGAATTGAAAACGATTTCGAAATGAAATGAATTGAAAACGATTTCGAAATGAAATGAATTGAAAACGATTTCGAAATGAATTGAATATAAAACGATTCCGAAATGAATCGAATTGAAAACGATTTCGAAATGAAATGAATTGAAAATGATTTCGAAATGAAATGAATTGAAAACGATTTCGAAATGAAATGAAATGAATAGAAAACCAATTTGAATTGAATCGAATAGAAAACCAATTTGAATTGAATCGAATAGAAAACCAATTTGAATTGAATCGAATAGAAAACCAATTTGAATTGAATCGAATAGAAAAGCAATTTGAATTGAATCGAAAAGAAAACCAATTTGAATTGAATCGAACAGAAAACCAATTTGAATTGAATCGAATAGAAAACCAATTTGAATTGAATCGAATAGAAAACGACTTTCGAAATGAATTGAATATATAACGAATTTGATTTCAATTGAATAAATAACCAATTTGAATTGAATGGAATATAAAACCAATTCGAATTGAATTGAAAACGAATTCGAATTGAATTGGAAACAAATTGAAATGAATTCAAATTGAATTGAAACTTGAATTGAATAGAAATGAATTTTGAAACGAATTTATAAGGAAAGATTCAATTTTGATTTGAATTGAAATGGGAGTTGAAATTGTTTTTGAAACGAATTTAAAATTATTTATATAATTCGTTTTGAATAGAAATCGACGAAATATATATATTATATATATAATATAATGGCCTGAATAGAACGCGCCGTGCCGCGGCAGTTCGTGAATTTCGACCATTTATTTCAAACGGACATTACGGGAGATCCGACCGTCGGATTCTCCTAAAACTGGAACCGTTGGGTTCGTATCGAAAAGAGCTTTCTAACGAATATTAGAAATTTGAAATCTAACGGTTGGATTTAGAGATACGTCCAAATCAAATTTGAAAAAGGTCGCTGTAAGTGCAGTTCGATGGCCGTTATTGGAAATCGACTGTACGGGCCTTGATAAAATTATTAAAAATATCAATAATTTGTGTAAAATCATAAGAAATGATTTGGGAAAATTTGGGATGGAAAACTCCATATTTGAAAAGATAAAAATAGATTTTATCAAAATGAACTATTTTGAACTAAATTTAGAACCCGATTTGTTTTTAAATAAATAAATTAGATTTAAAAAGGGGTTTTAAATAATCGGAATTTCTAATATATTTGATTGAATTTGAAATGAGTTTATCGTGAACGGTGTTTTAAATAACACTAGTTCTTTAACCCGATAACAAATAGAATGTGATTTGGGTTGTCGTGAACTGTGTTTTAAATAACACCTAGTTCTTTAACCCAGTAAAAGGAGTTTTAAACGAATCTGCAATTAGATTGAAATGTGAATCTATAATCTAAATTATCAAATTTAGAAATGAGCGGGAATGGAGTATCAGTTTATTGTTTTAACCTAAACTCTGGGTGCCCCTATTTTCCGCACGGGCAGCTAGTAGTTCTGGTTTTGCAGATTTATATTCACAGGATCCTGGTTTACAGCTGGAATGATATCCGGAAAGCTCTGTACCCGTATATCACCTTCAGTTGTGCTTTGTATTATTTTCCGCTGCTATGTAATTTATTGTAATCTCTGATATTTGTCGAATGTAATTTATTCATTTATACTCTGTATATTCTTGTATCTGATGGAATTGTTGTAATAGCAATGAAATGTTCTTCCGTCTGCGTTCTAATTTGTCCTGTTCTCAAACGATCAGGGGTTTCGAACGGTCTAGATCGGATTATCGACTGATTAAGATCGAGCGAAATTCCATGTCGTCACATTTGGTATCAGAGCTTTGGTTTACAGAGCTCGAGAACAAGACACATTAAAACCATACGAAAGAATTCATCAGATATTGGATTAGTAATATCCAATTAGAATGACTCGTTAGAGATAGGATCAGTAGTATCCTAGAACGAGTGTGAAGAGTATATTTTTCAAATGAAAACAATTTTGTTTTGAAAGTTAAATTCAAGTATACGTATTTGATTATTTATTTATATTGAATATGGACAACCCAATATATAAAGGTTTTGTATATACGCGTCATGAACGTATATTCGAAGTTTTAATATATTAGATAGATATAGAGTCACATTCTAGTCGCCCGGAGATGGTACTGATGATTGTCATGACATCATTAGTATTTATGTTCGAGTTTCGAAGGTGTGATTTTCTATATATTTCCATTAGATTGGTGTGAGAACCAAAACTTATATAGTTAGAACACATTGTTGTGAATTGGCATCAAAAACATGATTCTCTGTATATATATCAAATTGATGAATTTGAAACGTTAATTCACTAATTGATTGGTGTTTGTGTTGTTTGTCTATTTGTTTGATAATTTTGAACCATTATGCCTAATTGAATCAAATATTGAACTGTATTGAAAATTGGTCGCATTTGCTTGCATACATGTATATCTTTTGAACAGGTCATAGCAAGGAGGCTAGAGCCGAAGAATAAAATTTGTTTGCCCGACAAATAGGTACATGTTTACTACATAATTTACTGTTTTGTTTGGGTGATGATGATTTTATGAGCCTATTGGCTAGCCGCTTGGCTTTTTCTTTTTCTTTTTGAGATCTGAAGGACCGAGGAAGCTATTTGAAATTCCCCGATGCTCACGGTGCAGGGGAGGTTATGGCGAAATTTTTCGAAAATTTAGGGTGTTTGCCAAATTTTTGAAAATTTGAAAATTCTCAGAAACTGAAAAGTTAGAGAATGGAAGCCAGATCGAACGTAGAGTTGATTAATCAAACCACTTTCGACTTTGTTCCTTTTCGGGGACGAAAAGTTTTAAGTGGGGGAGATTGTAATAACCCGGAAATTCTGAACCAGATTAAAATTTTTATTTTGGCAATTTTAGCGAATTTTGAACATTTAAAATAGATTATTTTAAATAATATCGACGAGAAATTTATTTTGAATATAATTCGAACGTATATATAATATACGCGTCGTCGTTAGAAAATAAATATTTATATATAATTATAAATAGAATTGAAAATGGCGCGGTAGTTCGATAATTCGATTTCAAACTTCAATTGAATGTACCGGGTGCAAAACAAACCGTATTTTAGTGAAACCAAAAACATTAGGATCTATTTGATAATATCTTTCCAATGAATCCGAAAAATCAAAATTTCATAGCGGGAATCAAAAGATATGTCCAGTTGAAAATTCTGAATAGTCGCTATGGAATTCAGGCCCTTAAAAATGGAAATTTTGTAAACAAACTCGGATTTTGACGAAACCACTTTTGTTGGATCCGCAGTGTCAAGTTATTGCTAGATTCCAAATTTCATAATTTTCTGAATCAATATGTGAGTGTGGCAAAGGAAAACGCGTTTGACCAGCTTTAGTTGATTTTAATCGACTGGAAATTGGCCATTTTTCAAACGGTCTCAGAATTCAACGAAACTAGTTTTGTTAGGACCGTATCGTCAATACGAAGCTAGAAAATATTTTTATGGAATTATTCGAGTTAGTATGTGACCCCAGTAATTTGGAATGTGCGTTTAAATTGAATATATAAAGAATTATACTTTAAATTCAACGGAAACTGATTCAAACAGTCGAATTGGCCTGCAATACATATCCCATTGTGTTCGGAACGGGGGTAAAACATTAGGGGCGACAGTCGTTGGGCTCGATTTGAGATTCGTATGAAAAGTCAACTTTCAAAGGAATTAAAAATAAATAAAATAAAATATATAGCCCTCTCTCCTTTCTCTCTCCCCTCACTTTTCAAAATCAGAAGAAAACGAAAAAAAAGAGCGTAGCAGCCACCGCTGCCAGAGCCAGTCGCTCCCCTCGCCACGACCGCCGGAGGCTTGCGCTCCGCCCCCTCTTCTCCTTCCCTCCTCCAATCGCAGACCATACCCCTCCTCCCTCTGCGAACTGGAAACCCTAAAAACTGCCGTTCCCCCTTGAATTGCGCGCCTGGGATTCCACCGAGCTGAGCGTGGGGGGTAGCATCTGGAAGCCCTTGCGAAGGATGTCGAGGTGGGTGCGCCTAATCGTCAGGAAAGGGGCTCTGGTGGTCGCGAAAATCCATCCCTAGGTTTGGGGATCTGAAAATGGACGTTGGCCTTTAACTGTGAAGGAGGAAGAGGTTCATTTTATTCACTGATTACTCTGTTAATTATTTTCTTACTTGATATTGTTTAAGAAAAAATTTTTACAGTAAAAATCATTGATAATAAAATCAGTTTTTATAAAATATATATAGTATGATTTCTATTATTCTATGAAAAATATTGTTTTAAAAGTAGAATTGTTTTAAAATATGACAAGGATTCGACCTTTATAGTAAAGAAATCGTTTATAAAAATATATTCTTTATATATTAGATGAATAAAAATATGTTTTTTTATAAATTATAGCGAATGAAAAATAGGATTTTCTTTGAATGGAAAATGTAGTTTTCTTTGATTCGAAAAGTTCATTTTCTTTGATTCGAGAAATACGTTTTCCGTGATAAGAAAAATATGTTTTCTTTGATTTGAAATGTATGATTTCATCTTATATAAAAATATGATACTTATCGTAGAAAGATATTATTTTTAATGTGATAAAGATTTGATTTTTATGAATATAAAAATATGATTTTTATAATGATATTTTTATAAAGGCGAAATCTATATTTTCATAAAGGCGAAATCTATATTTTTGAAAAGGCGAAATCTATATTTTTGAAATGGAATTTTTATCTATATGACACAGCATAATAAAAATTCGATTTTTATATATTGAATAGCGAAGTAAAAATTCGATTTTTATATATTGAATAGCGAAGTAAAAATTCGATTTTTATATATTGAATAACGAAGTAAAAATTCGATTTTTATACATTGAATAGCGAAATAAAAATGTGATTTTTATATATATAGTGGCTACGGGCAACGAAAGCGACAAAGGGCGAGAATGGCGAAGTTTTCTATCAATGAAGAGTCAAGATGATTGGATAGCTATCGGTGAGAATTTCTCACCGTTCAATTTCTTTTTCTAGTTATGTATATATATACTAGGATGCAGACGGTGCTTAGTAGCACCCGACACAATCGTCCACAGACCATGGACTTGTTTGTTTGGTTGCATAGATTAGTTAGATGATTTGATTTGAATTGAATGGTTTGGTGAAATGAAATTGATTTGATTGATGTGTGAATGGCGTGGGCCTTCACTAGACCGGGGATAAGGCTAGGCCTTGTCCCGTTTCTAGTATCGTGCTGTTATGCCGCCGAAATTTTCTAAAATATGTTAGAAAAATAAAAATATCATTTTATTTAAAGAATGAACTGAATAGAAATTCATAAGTTAAAATAAAATGTTTTATAGTTAAAAATATATTTTTTAACGTGAATATGAATATAGTGAATGCGAATAAATAAATATTCATTTACAAACCGGACGGTTTGTTTATGTACACCTATTTGAAGGACATTGATTGGGTCGATAAATTTTACACATCGCCCAACTGCACAAATAAAAATCTGTGTTTGTTGATTTGAAACCCCACACGGGTGTTGGGATGAAATATAAAGTTCACTCATCCTGATTGATTAAATATGTCGATCGATTGATTGACAGGCTGTTATAAGCGTTAGATATCTATATTTGATGCTTATACAGTGTAGTGCACCTTGGTTGATGGTTGATTATTTTTCAATGCTATTATATGCGTGTGATGTATGAAAATCCATATAATTAACATTGTATGGTGATTGATTGGGCCTCATTCCAATTTGAAAAATAAAGAATATTATAAAATAAAGGTTCATGTGTTGACTGTACTCATCCGTTGAGATTAGTCATGTGTTGAACGAAATATTTTAATAATAAATTTTACATCTTTATCAATATAAAATAAAGGTTCATGTGTTGACGGTACTAATTCGTTGAGATTTGTCATGTGTTGAATGAAATATTTTAACAAAAATAGTCACACGTGCACGGTACTCATTCGTTGAGATTAGTCGTGTGTTGACAAAAATAAATATTCATTTGTTGAATAGAATAAAGGAATATATGAAGCCGTGTTGATTAGAGATGCGCCATTTTGACGTGAACGATATTTATATCGATTTTATTCATTTTAAAATGAATATTGAAAAGTAATTTTGAAATCGAATATAATGAAATGAATTGAAAACGATTTCGAAATGAAATGAATTGAAAACGATTTCGAAATGAAATGAATTGAAAACGATTTCGAAATGAAATGAATTGAAAACGATTTCGAAATGAATTGAATTGAAAACGATTTCGAAATGAAATGAATTGAAAACGATTTCGAAATGAATTGAATTGAAAACGATTTCGAAATGAAATGAATTGAAAATGATTCCGAAATGAATTGAATTGAAAACTATTTCGAAATGAAATGAATTGAAAACGATTTCGAAATGAAATGAATTGAAAACGATTTTGAAATGAATTGAATTGAAAACGATTTCGAAATGAATTGAATATAAAACGATTCCGAAATGAATTGAATTGAAAACGATTTCGAAATGAATTGAAAACGATTTCGAAATGAAATGAATTGAAAACGATTTCGAAATGAAATGAAATGAATAGAAAACCAATTTGAATTGAATCGAATAGAAAACCAATTTGAATTGAATCGAATAGAAAACCAATTTGAATTGAATCGAATAGAAAACCAATTTGAATTGAATCGAATAGAAAACCAATTTGAATTGAATCGAATAGAAAACCAATTTGAATTGAATCGAATAGAAAACCAATTTGAATTGAATCGAATAGAAAACCAATTTGAATTGAATCGAATAGAAAACCAATTTCGAAATGAATTGAATATATAACGAATTTGATTTCAATTGAATAAATAACCAATTTGAATTGAATGGAATATAAAACCAATTCGAATTGAATTGAAAACGAATTCGAATTGAATTGGAAACAAATTGAAATGAATTCAAATTGAATTGAAACTTGAATTGAATAGAAATGAATTTTGAAACGAATTTATAAGGAAAGATTCAATTTTGATTTGAATTGAAATGGGAGTTGAAATTGTTTTTGAAACGAATTTAAAACTATTTATATAATTCGTTTTGAATAGAAATCGACGAAATATATATATTATATATATAATATAATGGCCTGAATAGAACGCGCCGCGCCGCGGCAGTTCGTGAATTTCGACCATTTATTTCAAACAGACATTACGGGAGATCCGACCGTCGGATTCTCCTAAAACCGGAACCGTTGGGTTCGTATCGAAAAGAGCTTTCTAACGAATATTAGAAATTTGAAATCTAACGGTTGGATTTAGAGATACGTCCAAATCAAATTTGAAAAAGGTCGCTGTAAGTGCAGTTCGATGGCCGTTATTGGAAATCGACTTTACGGGCCTTGATAAAATTATTAAAAATATCAATAATTTATGTAGAATCATAAGAAATGATTTGGGAAAATTTGGGATGAAAAACTCCATATTTGAAAAGATAAAAATAGATTTTATCAAAATGAACTAGTTTGAACTAAATTTAAAACCCGATTTGTTTTTAAATAAATAAATTAGATTTAAAAAGGGGTTTTAAATAATCGGAATTTCTAATATATTTGATTTAATTTGAAATGGGTTTATCGTGAACGGTGTTTTAAATAACACTAGTTCTTTAACCCGATAACAAATAGAATGTGATTTGGGTTGTCGTGAACTGTGTTTTAAATAACACCTAGTTCTTTAACCCAGTAAAAGGAGTTTTAAACGAATCTGCAATTAGATTGAAATGTGAATCTATAATCTAAATTATCAAATTTAGAAATGAGCGGGAATGGAGTATTACCAATTTTGCTCCAAAGCGATAGTTAAATCTTTAATTAGATTTGAACGTGAATTGGTAATTAATTTTACCGATAACACCACGGTGTTAGATATGGAGTATTACCAGTTTTGCTTCATGGGATAAATTGGTTGGGATTGGGAAATAAAATAAATAATTACTTCGGTGTGGTTCGCTAATCTCGACTAGTTGGAAAAACCATAATTTGGTTTTAAATGACATCCAAAGGAAGATTACAGGATAAATTTTAAAGAATTTATCTTGGATAAAATTAATGGGAACCTTTCTCTAAGAATTTGGAATTTAGAAACTAGTTGTAGGTTGGCTAAGAAGAATGGTTTCCTGGGTATTGATCTGATGTTGGTTTCGGCCTTCGGGGTTAATGTTTGGGAAATTGTTCTCTTGCAAATTTGCGGTTAGTGACTAATGAATTGGAATGAGGCGTACGTTGTGTTTGTGTAACATTTGTTTTTAATATACGCGGGTTGTTCGGAAAGTCTGGGTTTATACCCATTCTGAATAACCGATTCGACGATAAGTCGAAGATGAAGACGGTGGTTGAAGACCGGAAGTCTTCACATCGTTTGGATAACTACTGACGATCCTGATTGGGCAGTACACCCAAGAGGATGGAAATAGTTGGTGGTCGTCCAGACGTACTTGGAGATGGATGGATATGCGAGGAAAGTGCCTCCGGTTTCGTTCAGACCCAGAACGAACTTGTAAATGGATTGTGTGTCTGACATTGGATTTTATTCTGTGTTGATTGATTTCTGTTAAATATATATCTGTTTGGCGGCGGAGAATTTATTCTCTTGCTTAACGCCCTTCTCTGAGACGTACGAGCTTAGAGGTTATATATCGATAGATATCAAACGCATGGCATGAATTGCCTGTGTGGCATACTGAGTTGCATAGATCAAGGCTTCTGTTGAAAAGCAAAGTCTTGTGGTTGATGATCAAAGCACGGCCTTTGTGGCGTAGCTTTGTGTATAGCGTGAATTCGCGAGCCTCACACCTCGGTATGAGTCAAAAACAGGATAAGGACCCAAGGAGTGCATGACGTTTCTTCTAGCTATGGTGGTGTCATTGACTTACCAGCCCTGACATTTATATACTTTTCACCTATGTGGTTGTTGGAATGCGAGGCGCCTCGATTATAGGTCTGTAAGTACCGGGAAACGTGTGTTCAGGAATAACTAATCCTCTAACGTAAGTGAGGACCGGCCTTGGAGGATCCAGGGTTGCCCAGAGTGCGTAACCCAGAGGCATTTGTTAGAGTGTCTTGAACGCGGAGAGGAGCTTGCCCCTTGCCTCGACTCATGACGGAAATCCAATTTCCAGTACGTGTATTGCGGCTTTATTTGTAGAGCCTAGTATGGTGACATAGTAGCATGGGATGCTATGCCGTCTATGATTTATATTTATGATTGAAACTGTTTTGACACTATACACTTATTATAGTACCAAATGATTTGTTTTAAACGTACCAAGCATGTTTGGCTATTATAAAGGAAAACACTATCCTCCGGCTTGCGTTGCATTGTGTGATGGGACCTGGGTCTTATAATAGCTTCATTTTTCGAAAAAGCATTGCGCTGTTTATTATATGCACTGGTATTCTTGGGAGGAAACCCGTTCCGTGTTATACGGCGTGGTCCCTTGAATTACTCTCTTTTAAAGTAAAGCTTTAAATAACTGTTTTAGTTCTCACACCAGTCACATGACTGACCTGGAGTTTATTGTTTTAACCTAAACTCTGGGTACCCCTATTTTCCGCACGGGCAGCTAGTAGTTTTGGTTTTGCAGATTTATATTCACAGGATCCTGGTTTACAGCTGGAATGATATCCGGAAATCTCTGTACCCGTATATCACCTTCAGTTGTGCTTTGTATTATTTTCCGCTGCTATGTAATTTATTGTAATCTCTGATATTTGTCGAATGTAATTTATTCATTTATACTCTGTATATTCTTGTATCTGATGGAATTGTTGTAATAGCAATGAAATGTTCTTCCGTCTGCGTTCTGATTTGTCCTGTTCTCAAACGATCAGGGGTTTCGAACCGTCTAGATCGGTTTATCGACTGATTAAGATCGAGCGAAATTCCATGTCGTCACATGGTTTTTACCTTACGATAACCCAAACCAGCTTTGAAATCAATATCCTTTCTGATATTATAAAAATGTCTAGATACAAATAAATAACAATCTAGTGGAATGCTTGCATCTCACGCTCCATGTATATATATATATATATATATATATATATATACAAACAAAACCGTAGGCACTTATTGGAAATTGGATTCAACTATGACAAGGTATGGGACCACATACCGATCGTGTATCTCTAGAGGCGAATACACTGGGTTCAACAAGAACATCTTGCAACCCGACCCTCACATGACCGACCACTCATTTCGCTTGAGTGTATCGAATGTATATCACCAACGGTTGGACTCAAACCACCGTTTCCCGAAAAGGGACAGCATCGAAATAGATTCAAGAATGAAATGGATTTTCTCTAGATAGGTGATTATACACCCTAATGGGAGCGAACCACATAGCCATGCTGCCTGCCCGATTTTTTTGTCATCTCCTGGTTGATGAGGCTTGAGGCCAGACACATATGGTTATCATCTACTTTGAATGCCACATCGCCAGATCCGCCAAATCACTAATTGACGTGCACAAAAATATTCTGGCCGTTAAGCTAAAGAGGTGCCCCTCTCCGCCACTAACTGAGATACCTTTGTAAAAATCAACGTACGTGACCCTTAAGAAATACCCTGTAAGACATCCGTCCATACAAGTCATCCAGGAACAGGATGAACCGAAGGTACTCTCCTACTGCATCCAATATTGGAATCACCCCACGGATCAGTAGAGATAGTCCTTGTAATCCACAGTTTCAACCACGACAGAACCCCAGTGTATCTCCGGGTCGAATCAGAGATTTTATGTGGTTCTTCCGCTTTATGATGATCTATGGCCTTCACATGCTCCATCTCGATCGTCGTCTGATATCTTCTATATATTACGTATTTGTTGGTTGGAATGGTTTTCGAATACCCATTCGATCCCGGTCTTTCCATACCAACGATCATAAAGGTCAGACTTGATAGTTGGTTATTTGACTATCAAGTAAACATCCATGAAATCATAAAAATAGATCTACTGGTATGGTACTCATCATCACTTGGATTTTAAACTTTGTCACCCAATTCCCTTTTAATTTCGTTACTAGGGGAAATATCATCTTATCTCATTTCTGTTACTTTGGAAAACTTATCACACACTTTCGCCATTACCAACAGTATCATCCTTAGATAGTCCCGAAGTTGTTCAAGTTGGGGTATTTTAATTACCTCTCAGACCTTGATCAACAACGTTCCTATCTTCAGATAAATACGAGTTGTAATTCAAAAACCGATATTATTATTTCAATTCCTACTTCCACTCTCGTTTACCAAGCTCACATTTAAATCCCTTGCTCGGAAAATCTCCTTTCAATTCTTTTTGTTTAACTTAATTCCATTATTAAGTATTTCAAATTCAAAAACGACACTTAAACTCATATCCCATTTATAAACCTTGTTTAAAAATTCTAGGTTTAATACAAGCCCTTTACATCTTCACCTTCCTTTACTTAATTCAAAACATTAAGCAAAACCTTTCATTTAGGCTATTGTATTCATTAAGAACTCTTTATTACCTGATTTAAAATTCGAGTTCAAAATATAAAGCTCATCCATAGCTTCTTACCAACACTCGACCATTTTCTTTTCAACTTGGTTACTTAAATGTGTTACATTTAAGAAGTGATTATTTACTTCAACATAAATCATTTCAAATTAATTAATCCCTTTATTTGTTAGAATAAATAACAAATCCTCTTTTTAAAACCTGGCTAATCTTAACCAATTAATTTATTTTACTAATTTAAAATCTAACTTAGCTTAAATGGTCGATTTAATCAACACAACATGATTACTCTTCTAACCAATCCTATTAAATTCCTCCTTTAAATTAATTAAAATATAATTAATTTAAATAACTTTATTTAATCGCTCATGATTAACCAAATACTTAACTGCTAGGTTATTTCCTGCTTTTTGCTTAAAATTCTTATCAACGTAAGAAATCTATTTTATAAAAACCATTTCATAATTTCTATATAAACTTTAAATAAATAAATAATTAAATATTTATTCCCCTTTCAAATAACATTTCAATGTAAAGACTTTCAAAATCAATTTTCGTTATAAAATATATTTATAACTCAAATATTATCGATTCACTTATCGATAAAACCCATATTATATAAATCGATTGATTTATAAACCAAGTGATGCCAATTACCCAACCCATACCATCCATCAGCATAAATGTTGAAATATATTTCAACAGTCAACAATAACCAATCATTTCTTTTTATTTGATTGATAGTTTCTATAACGATCATCAATCAATCAACAACCATTTCAAACAATTCAAACAAGTTCAAACAATTTCAAACACGTTTATAAACGTGACCAATCAGGGGGGATTTACTTTATTCAGGTCAAATCATAACGAATGGTGTTTTGCTGAAATTAAACGACCGTTTAATTTCAGAATTTGAATCAACAGTAAATATATTTAACTAGCAAATAGTCAACCACTAACAGTCAGAACAAGCAAAAATAAAAACCCAATTTATATAAAATATAAATGGGGTGAGCTAAGTGAGTTTAACTCATCTGGGTTTTGATCTATCGATAACAGTCTGTTTTAGTCAAATTAAACTGACGTTTAATTCGAATAAAAATTCCAGTCACTTCAGATCCAAACTAGACCTGCTCTATCTCAAAGTACTCGTCTCCACGGTCCCAACGCAACTGACCGTGCGTAAATCTGACATCGTATGAGTGACAAATCGCGTAAATAAACTTATAAAATAAATTAAAATTTTGAAACATGGTTTACTTTAAAATTTAAAGGTTGGGATTTATCTTTAATCCGTCGGCCCAAACCCATTACCCCTTTTAAAAACCTAATCCACCGTAACCCTCTTCATTTCATTCAAGCCGCCTCCCAAAAATTGATCCAAAACGAAAACCCTAATCCCCAATTTGATTTCAGCAACATGGCGTCGCACCCCCTTCGAGCTCCTCCAACGATCCGCCACCATACTGTCGAGCAACTCAGAACCACGACGAGCGAACCAAATCGAGTCTCTCTCGAATTTAAGCTAAGTTTTCTTTTAACTTGACTGAAATATTTTTTTGATTTGATTTTCTGGTTCTTTTCGAATGGGTTTGAATTGGATGAAACATACTGTGTGAATATGTGTATTTATAGTTGCGATTTTGTTTGGATTGGATCAACGCCATCAAAGTCTAGTTTAGATCGATTCAGCTACTAGGTTTAGGCATTGCTTTTCTTCAGTCTTGCGTCTAATGGTTGATGGAAATTGACGGTTGCGTGATGGTTTGTAGTGAATTTTAAGTGAATCCTGTATTATATTTCAGTGCTGATAGACGGTTTGAACCTGGTAGGAGTACAGCTTAGTGATACAGGCAATGAATTTTCTATTCGAGCCCAGAGATTTTGAACTAAAACATAGATTTTTTTTCTCATTTTAAATACGTGTAAACAGTATTTTTTTTCTTCTGTATATTAGCTATTTGATTTCGTACAGATTTGATCACTCATACCTATTGTTCTTCTTTTTATGCAATGCCTATGTTTTAGCTTTTACTTTAGCTGTACCTAGTACTGTTTTTGAGCTGTTCACACAATGTTCCTTAGCTGTCTATTACCATTTCTTTAGCTGTTTCAATCGTATGTAGATTTTGATACTATCCTTATTATTTATTTATTCGACTGTCTAGTCTTGATGTATGTATATTTTAGTAGTAATTGTTTGCTATTTTATTTAGCTTGTTCGATTTGTGTTGACCTATTCCTTTTGGCTAAACCCATAGCTGTTCAGGCTTATTGAGTGAACCCATAGTTGTTTAGGCTGAACCCAGTCTTTACAGTTTGTAAATACAATGATCTCTTATCATTTTCAGTGCTGTTTACCCTTGGCTGTTATGTATGCTACATTACTTGAATGTCGTATGATTTGCATAGCTCATTTTCTTTTCTTGTTCATGATTTTTTTCTTTCTGTTTGGATTTGATGATATCACTTTCCGTTGAATACATGATCCTAGTTCAAGATTTGGCATGAATATGATTCTGTGGAAAAACATTCACATGCTAACCATGGAATATGTTATATATTGGGGTTGGATCTTTGGAACTTATTGTCTTCAAATATATACATTGTTACGTGGCACCAGTATTTACACTGTTATATGTTCATGCACTTGCCGCAGTTATCACTTATTCATGCTCACTTTGCTCTAGGTATATCTAATTGTTTGCATAATATTAATTTTATGTTGGGAAAAGTTTTTCTGAAATATAATGGTGAAGCTATTTTGGTACTTGTTACTAAAGTCCGGCACCTACATTATTCTTTGCTAGAATGTACATGCCCAGCGTCGTTTTAGTCGTTTACGTTCTCAAATGTATGGGTTAAATTACACATCACTAGTCTACCTTATTTATGAAATTGGAATGTTTTTACTTGCTTTGCTTGGCATTGAAAAGCATACCTGAAACGGATATTTCTTGTATACACCTGAATATACTAGTTTCTTTGGGTTGCATGTGATTAAAACACAACTGAAATAACGTATTAACTTGTCACTTATAAACCTGGGAACATTAGTCTTTGGTATAACTTAGAGCACCTGGATTTTGGTAAGTGTATTTATACTGCTTATGCTATGACCATGTCGTTGTGTTGATCATTTCTTTATCTTACCGTTACACTTTCATGAACAATCAAGTGGTAACTGATGTATATACATTTTTTAATACAGTTCATAGCTTTCATGAAATCATCCTTTTAATGGGTTTTTCCCTCTTTGCTCGCAGATCAAAACTGATGGAAAGAATTCGAATTCACTGATCCTGGGAAAACGAGGCGTGCAACTATTTATTTTACATGAATTGTTCTATTCATTTTCTTTGCATTGTATGGACAAAATATGTATGTATTTTTTTATTGTTTTTCTCTATGTTCTGTATTGTACAGATGAGAACATGTATATTTTCTTTTTCTTTTTTATCTTTTTTTTTTCCAGCTAGTCTCTGTACAAAAGAAATATATATATATATATATTCTTTGTATTTCCTATGTATACAAATAATGCATGGATATGTGTGTTGATTTGGTGTATTAACACTTCAAGTTTGAATGTTGTAAGCATTTCAGTTTTGTTTAGGTTTAAGTGGTCTCTTTGTTTGTTGAACAAGTGTGGTGAGAATATGAATTATCGTTTTGCCGTATCAAGTGAAATGCTGACGGTGTGTGTGTATGTATATATATATATATATATATCCAGGAATTGTATTGAAAATGCACACACGAGATTTAAGTTGGATTATTATTTTGAACGACTAACTTTAACGAAAATCAACGTATTTATTTAAACCAACATCTTCAACTTCTAATGGTAGAATTCAAACTCGACACTAACATTCTGGTTTTAAATAATATATAAATATATATATATATATATATTCGAACTCTATTTTAATTAAATAAATTCGATTAAATATCCATTATATTTCAAATATAAACTGATTTAAAAATTCGAATTTAAATGGTTGAAAAATCTGGGACGTTACATTCTTTCCCCCTTAAAATAATTTCGTCCTCGAAATTGCAAAGTAGGAAGAATATCCCAAATCATATTACTTTAAAATTATTACTTTCGCATTAAATTCAAATTAAATTCTAACTCTAAAAATTTTCTAAAATTTTGCCAGCACCTTTTCTGCGTGGCTCGATCGGGACGACTATAACTGCCACTCTGGGCCTCAACTTCTTCGAAAAGAAAATTCAAAATCCAAATGGCAATCCACTTTATTTGAATCCCAATTTTATTTATCCATTAAATTTTTAAATCCCAATTTATTTTAATTCATTCAATTTGAATTCATTCTTAAATTGATTTTTCTTAACTAGATTTAGTTTCATTTCTCATATCCGATTCAATTAACTGATTGGTTTTCTAACCAATTTAATTTAATTTCATAATTCAATTTGAATTCAAATCAAATCAATCCGAACAAACAAACAACCCACATTACTATAATATAGAAAATAAACTCCTTTTTCTATATAAAAATATATCTTGGGTAAAATTATTTCATTTACCCTCTTATAAAACAATATCGTATCCATTCACTAGCTCAATGTTTCTCAACACTTGAACCAGTCAAATAACACAATACAAAACATTTTTATATAAAATCTACAAATACGCTCTCATAATATATACACTCAACTCAATCTAGGGTGTTACTAACCCCATCTCTATTGAGTTACGCCACAGAGCCAAGGTTACTACTCAACCAATAGCTCTGATACCACTATATCATCCCACGGATTTTCGGCCCGAAAATCGACATAAATACCTTTACTATACTCATGTCGATCCTCCAAGCACCAAAAACAATGGATAGTCATTAGAAAGAAATTAGAGGGTGGGATAAGAAAGAAAGAAAGTTAGAATAGAAGAAGAAGTGGAATCAACACAGAGTCTCACATCGCAACGGAACAAAATATAATACAAAAATAAATTAATTGACATAGAAATGTGTTTATTTTATGCTCTTATATCTTATCTTTTGTATATAAATAAATATTACTTGGGTATTGTTTTGTCACTTTTACAGATATTCCAACCCAGCCCGCATGCAACTAGAAAAGTAGAGAAATAGAGATGAAATTGATATATATTTACATTTTGAAGAATTGTAGATGAAGATCTCACATCTAGTTGTTGTTGGACAAGAAAAGGATGGATAAAAAGGCTTTTCACATCACAAATCAATGAAGAAGTGTCAAGGAAGCAAGAGGAAAAGAGAAAAGGCCCAAATTTGCTTTATTTATCTAAGGCCCATTTATGTTTCTTATTGTAAACTCTCTTGTGATTCCCTAAGGCCCATTTGTGATTGTATTAGGATTAGGGTTAGGGTTGGCTATCTAACCTATAAATACCCTGGTAATAGCATTGTAGCCACCATCCTACATCTTATTCTATTCTCTTCTCCATTAATAAAACTCATTTTTCTTTTTCTGCATTTTTCTATTTCTTAGCAATTGGTGTTGTCTTCACAATTAGTTTTGGAAGAACACCAATTGTATTTTACATTTGTTTCATTAGTGATTAGTCGTTTGATTAGTTTCAACGACAATCCTAATTTTATGTTTTTTGTTGTTCTTCTTATTCTGCAATTTTAATTTCTGCATTTTATTTCTGTTTTGCATTTTAATTTCCAATTGATAATTGTGATTTGATCGTCGGTTCAAATAGATTTGTTCTGAATCGGATCGCAGTTTCAATTTTTATTGTTTTCAAAACCAACCTTCAAACTTCGTCTAACTCGCCCAAGAGATTAGATAAATAATTTGATTTTAATCTACCTCCCTGTGTTCAACCTGTTTGCTACACACCTGTGCGCTTGCAGAATTTTATTACAAATATCGCGCTTTTCTAGCGTCGATCAAGTTTTTGGCGCCGTTGCCACATCCACATCAAAACGGTTTTGAATCGCAACGTACCTTTGATCAACATCAATATGGGGTTGGAAACCAATTCGAAAATAATTTTGAAAATTATTTTCAAATCGATCAAAATTTTCAAAACTACAACCCATATCCACATCTTGAGAATGACCAAAATTGGAATTTTCCCACCAATTTTAGCAATTTTGGTTACGAACCTAATTTTTCAAAATCAAAATGATTTCCAACCTCAATTTCAATTTTCTGAAAATTCAAACTATTTTGAAAATCAAGAAATCCAAAGCGAGAGCTCTCAAATCAACGACTCTGAAGAATGTAATTTTGATGAGGGGGCGGAAAGGCTAAATAAAAAGATGGATGAACTTCTTTGTTTAATGGCGTCTTATAAAGAACAACAAGAGCAAGAAAATCAAATTCAAACGAGCCTTGAATCAGAAAATAATCCAATTTCTACTGACATTGAAAATTTTCAAATAACGACTTTGGAAATTGAGAATAATCATCTTGATGAAGTTGTTCAAAATTCGATAAATGATTTGGATTTCAACTCTTTTCAGGAAAAAGATTTAAACTCAGATTTTGATCTTCCTCTTTCAGGCTGCGAGAAACTTGAAATTCTAGAAATTGAGCAGAATAAAGATTTTGAATTTTTCAATTCAAATTTGGAAATGGATTTTAATAAGCAGGAATTTTTTGGATTGTACGAGGATGAATTGCCAAACGAGGAAGAAGTGGATTCACGTCACGAGTTCGAAAATTTCAACTTTGAGAAAATTTCAAATGAGCTTGAAATTGTCAGTGTCTTGAACAACTTTGAGAAATGTGATCATATAGTCTTGAACAACACTCAGAATTCAAATTTCACTGAATTTATATACGATCACAAATTCTTGAAAAATTACACTGATAAATTTGTTGAACACATGAATTATTTTTGGAATGTTAGTTTGATTGAAAAACTTCATGTCAGGACGACCCTGGATATTTATCTCCTAAACTATAAATCTAGGTTTAAAGATGAGATGGTTTTCAAAAACTCTTGCTTGTTAGAAAACATGCCTAGACATAGTGGGAATGGGACTCATAGGGCAAGAACCAAGTGTGGGGGAAAAAGTTGGTGGCAATCCTTGCGTCGTAAACACATTTATCATTGTACATATGATCCTTTCTGTAACAACCCGAAAATCTGGGCCAGTTTAAAATTTTTATTTTGGCGATTTTAGCGAATTTTGATTATTTAAAATGAATTATTTTGAATAAAATCAACGAGAAATTTATTTTGAATATAATTCGAACGTATATATTTTATACGCGTCGTCATCAGAATATAAATAATTATATAATTATAAAAGGAATTGAAAATGGCGCGGTAGTTCGATAATTCGATTTCAAACTTCAATTGAATGTACCGGGTGCAAAACAATTCGGATTTTAGTGAAACCAAAAATGATAGGATCTAATTGATAATATCTTCCCAACGAATCCGAAAAATCGAAATTTCATAGCGGGAATCAAAAGATATGTCCAGTTGAAAATTCTGAATAGTCGCTATGGAATTCAGGCCCTTAAAAATGGCCATTTTGCAAACGACCCCGGATTTCGACGAAACCACTTTTGTTGAATCCGTGATGTCAAGTTATTGCTAGGTTTCAAATTTCATAATTATCTGAATCAGAATGTGAGCGTGGCTAAGGAAAACGCGTTTGACCAGTTTCAGTTAATTTTAATCGACTGGAAATTGGCCATTTTTCCAACGGTCTCAGAATTCGACGAAACTAGTTTTGTTAGGACCGTATCGTCAATATGAAACTAGAAAATATTTTTCTGGAATTTTTCGAGTCAGTATGTGACCCCGGTAAATTCAAATAAGTGTTCAAATTCAATATATAGATTTATATGTTGATTTTGACGAAAACTGACCGTAACAGACGAATTGGCTAATGAAACATATCACATTGTATCCGGAATAAGGGTATTTAGCTAGGGACGACAGTCGTTGGGATTCGTTTAGAGTTAGTATGTGAAGATTTGTTTTTAAAGAAATAATTAGAATTGAATATAATAAAATTTTATATATATCTCTGGTCAAACCCCTGAGAAGGAAATCCGTGGTCAAACCTTCATAAATTGCGCCTCACTTTTCAACTACGAACGGCGAAAAAGGGCTCAATCTTTCCCTTCAACTTTCCTCTTGATTCTCTTAATGAAATCACGAAATTCCAAAGGCAAAATCAATCTATTTTCTTTGCTCTTCCAATCCATAGTAGTTAGAGGATTTATTGTTGAGTGTGGAGTTCGATTTCTCGCTGCAAAGCAGCCGCCGTCGCGCCCGTTTTCATCCATCATCAGGGCGTCGAGTTCACCGCCGTGGCAGCGGTTGGGGCGCCTCTCAGAGCTCTTCGTCATGAGCTGCTCCGTTCATCTGCTCGGGTCTCGTACGGCGTGAAATCTGCAACCCTAGGTTGCGGCAAAGAAGGTTCAACGTGTCTGAGAGGAACAGTACATGAAAAGGTAATTTATTTACTTAACTATTTAGTTATTAATTTAGTTTGGTTAAAATCTGAAATTTGGTTTAGAAAAGAAAATAAATAAATCAAAATAAAACTGAATTTTCATAAATAGATAACATGAATTTCTAAACTAAATTTGCATTATTTTTAAAAGAAGCGATGATTTAAAAATGTGATATTTATAGAAAATAACTTGTTGTTAAAAGTGTTAGTTTTCAATTACGAATTTTCATATAAGTAAGCATTATTGTGAAATGAAATTTATATATATATATATATATATATATAGTTTAAAATAAAAAGGTGAGATCTTTATATTAAAAAAGATTCGATTTTAAAACAATAAAGATGTGAGTTTTATTTATATAAAAATATGGTTTTATCATATGAATGACTTCGAAAAACTTCGATTTTTATATATTGAATAGCGAAGTAAAAATTCGATTTTTATATATTGAATAGCGAAGTAAAAATATGATTTTTATATATTAAACATCGAAGTAAAAATATGATTTTTATATATTGAACATCGAAGTAAAAATATGATTTTTATATATTGAATAGCGAAGTGAAAAAGTGATTTTTATATATATAGTGGCTACGGGCAACGAAGGTGATAAAAAGGCGAGGACGATGAAGAATTCTATAAAAGAAAGAGTCAAGATGATTGGATAGCTATCTGTGAGAATTTCTCACCTTTCAATTTAATTTTTCTAGTTATATATATATACTAGGATGCAGACGGTGTTTAGTAGCACCCGACACCCGTCATCCACAGACCATGGATGGCTTGTTTGTTAAATGGTTTGGTTGTGTAGTTGATTAGATGATTTGATTTGAAATTGAATTGTTTGGTGAAATAAATTGACTTGATTGATGTGTGAATGGCGTGGGCCTTCACTAGACCGGGGATAAGGCTAGGCCTTGTCCCGTTTCTAGTATCGTGCCGTTATGCCGCCGAAATTTTCTAAAATAAGTTAGAAAAATAAAATACCATTTTATTTGAAGAATGAACTGAATAGAAATTCCTATGTTAAAAATAAAATGTTTTATCGTTAAAAATATAGTTTTTAACGTGAAGTGAATAAAATAAAATATTCATTTACAAACCAGACGGTTTGTTTATGTACACTGATTTGACTGACAAGGATTGGGATGATAAATTTTACACATCGCCCAACTGCACAACTAAAATCTGTGTTTGATTGTTTGAAAACCCCACACGGGTGTTGGGATGAAATATGAAGTTCACTCGTCCTGATTGATTAAATATGTCGATCGATTGATTGACAGGCTGTTATAAGCGTTAGATATCTATATTTGATGCTTATACAGTGTAGTGCACTTTGGTTGATGGTTGATTATCTATCGTTGCTATTATATACATTTGTTGTATGGAATCCATATAATTAACTTTATATGGTAATTGATTGGGCCTCATTCCAATTTAGAAAATAAAGAATATTATAAAATAAAGGTTCATGTGTTGACAGTACTCATCCATTGAGATTGGTCATGTGTTGAACGAAATATTTTGAAAATAACAACTATTTTGAAAAAGAAATATTTGAAATAGAATATTTGAAAATAGAAATTTATGAAGCCGTGTTGATTAGATTGACGCCATTTTGACGTAAACGATATTTATATCGATTTTATTCATTTCGAAATGAATTGAATTGAAAACGATTTCGAAATGAATTGAATTGAAAACGATTTCGAAATGAATTGAATTGAAAACGAATTCGAATTGAATTGAAAGCGAATTGAAAACGAATTCAAATTGAGTTGAAATTTGAATTGAATAGAAATGAATTTTAAAACGAATTTATAAAGAAGAATTCAATTTTGATTTGAATTGAAATGGAAGTTGAAATTGCTTTTGAAACGAATTTAAAACTATTTATAAAATTCGTTTTAAATAGAAATCGATGATATATATATTATATATATTATATATATAATATAATGGCCTGAATAGAACGCGCCGCGCCGTGGCAGTTCGTGAATTTCGACCATTTATTTCAAACGGACATTACGGGAGATCCGACCGTCGGATTCTCCTAAAACCGTAACCGTTGGGTTCGTATCGAAAAGAGCTTTCTAACGAATATTAGAAATTTGAAATCTAACAGTTGGATTTGGAGTTACGTCCAAATCAAATTTGAAAAAGGTCGCTGTAAGTGCAGTTCGATGGCCATTGATGGAAATCGACTGTACGGGCCTTGATAAAATTATTAAAAATAGTAATAATTTGTGTAAAATCATAGGAAATGATTTAGAAAGGATTGGGATGAAAAACTCCATATTTGAAAAGATAAAAATAGGTTTTTATCGAAATGAACTAGTTTTGAACTAGAATTATAATTCTATTTATTTTTAAATAAATGAATTGAATTTAAAAAGGGTTTTGAAAATAACCAGAATATCCAATGATTTCATTGGAGGGGATTTGAATCGAAATTGTCTCCGGAATATTTCGATGTTGGAATTCGTGATTATACAGGTGTTGTTATGGAAATTTGAAAGATATATATTTATATCGTTATTTCCAATACGGCATTTGTTAGTCGTAGAATTCGATATTGAATATAAGCCGATATATTTTCTATTCAGAGCCTTGTATTGAATATCGAATGTGATTTGGGTTTGTCGTGAATGGTGTCTTCACTAACACTGTTCTTGAACCCAGTTGAGAAAAGATTAAATCTTTTTATTTAGATTTAATGAAGTGTACCAATTCAATAATATTTGATTGGAATTGAATTGATATTGATTTTTGGGTTTATCGTGGACAGTGTTTTTAAAATAACACTCGTTCTTTAACCCGATAATTAATGGAATGTGATTTTGGGTTTATCGTGAACTGTGTTTTAAATGACACTGATTCTTTAACCCAGTTAAAGATTAAAACTAAGTGGAGTTTTAGTGAATCTTTAAATAGATTGAAAAGATCGAGAATGGAGTATCACCAGTTTTACTCCAAGCGATAGTTAAATCTTTAATTAGATTGGAACGTGAAATGGTAATTGAATTACCGATAACACTGTGGTGTTAGATATGAAGTACTACCAGTTTTACTTCATGGGATGAATAGGTTGGGATTGGGAAATTAAAACAAATGATTGCTTCGGCAAGGTTCGCTAATCCCGACTAGTTTGAATTGATATTCAAAAATGGATTAAAGAATAAATTCAAGAAATTTATCTTGGATAAAATTAATGGGAACCTTTCCCTATGAATGTGAAATTTAGAAACTAACTGTCGGTTAGCTAAGCAGAATGGTTTCCTGGATATTGATCTGATGTTGGTTTCGGCCTTCGGGGTTAATATTTGGGGAATTATTCTCTTGATTAATTTACGGTTAGTGACTGATGAATTGGAATGAGGCGTATGTTGTGTTTGTGTAACACTTATTTAAAATATACGCGAGTTATTCGGAAAGACCGGGTTTATCCCATTCTGAATAACTGATACGACGATAAGTCGAAGATGAAGACGGTGGTCGAAGACCAGAAGTCTTCACGTCGTTTGGGTGATTACTGATGATCTTGATTGGGCTGTACACCCAAGAAGATGGAAACAGTTGGTGATCGTCCAGACGTACTTGGAGATCGATGGATATGCAGGGTACTTGGTGCCTCCGGTTTCGTTCAGCCCCAGAACGGACTTGTAAATGGACTGTGTGTCTGACATTGGATTTTAGTCCGTGTGATTGATCTCTATTAAATATATATCTGTTTGGCGGCGGATAATTTATTCTCTTGCTTAACGCCCTTCTCTGAGACGTACGAGCTCAGGGGTTATATATTGATGGATATCAAACGCACGGAGTGAATTGCCTGTGTGGCATGCCTAAGTGGCAATTGATCGAGGCTTCTGTTGAAAAGCAAAGTCTTGTGGTGATGATCAAAGCAAGGCCTTTGTGGCGTAGCTTTGTGTAACGTTTGCTTCGCGAGTTTCACACCCGGTATGAACCAAAAACGGGAGAGGACATCAGGGAGGACATGCGTTTCTTTCTAGCTAGAAGTGGCGTCAGTGGTTTTACACGCCCTGACGAGTTTGACTTATGTGGTTGTTGCTGTTGCGAGGCGCCTCGGTTATATCGGTTTCGGCCGATGCATTCTGGTCGGCAGACGGACCAGACTTACACCACATAGGGTGGGGAAACGTAGTGTTCAGGCATAATAATCCACATCGGTGGACCGGCCCTGACGATCTAAAGGCTTGCCTGCACGCTTGCCTGAGGGGCGGGCTAAAGCGTCTCGAATCGGTTGAGGACTATCTTTTGCCTCGGTTCATAGACGGAAATCCAATTTCCAAATACGTGACATTTGCGGTTTTATTTGTAGAGCCTAGTATGGCGACATGATATATGGTACCCATGCCGCCTATGATTGATACTTATGATTTGAAGTTGTTTTATACACTATGCACTTATAATAGTATCAAACGATTTGTTTTAAACGTATCAAGCATTCTTTGGTTGTTATAAGGGAAAACCCTATCCTCGGCTGCGTTGCATTGTGTGATGGGACCTGGGTCTTATAACAGCTTCATTTTTCTTTATTTAGCATTACGCTGTTTGTTTTATGCACTGGTATTCTTGGGAGGAAACCCGTTCCGTGTTATACGGCGTGGTCCCTTGATTTACCTAACATTAAAAATAAAGATTAACTGTTTTAGTTCTCACACCAGTCACATGACTGACCTGGAGTTTATTGTTTTAACCTAAACTCTGGGTGCCCCTATTTTCGACACGGGCAACTAGTAGTTTTGGTTTTGCAGATTTATATTCACAGGATCCTGGTTTACAGCTGGAACGATATCCGGAAAGCTTTGTATCCGTATATCTTCTTCTAGTTGTGTATTGTATTATTTTCCGCCGCTATGTATTTAAATGTAATTTAAATCTCTGATATTTCTGTGTAATATTCATTTATACTCTGTATATTCTTGTAATCTGATGCATTGTTGTAATATACAATGAAATGTTCTTCTGTTTGTGTTCTGATTTGTCTTGTTCTCAAACGATAGGGCGTTTCGAACGGCCTGGGTCGGTTTAGCGACCGGTTCGGATCGAGCGAAATTCCTTGCCGTCACAGTTGGTATCAGAGCTTTGGTTTACAGAGCTCGAGAACAAGACACATTAGAACCATATGAAAGGATTCATCAGATATTGGATTAGCAATGTCCAATTAGAATGACTCGTTAGAGATAGGATCAGTAGTATCCTAGAACGAGTGTGAAGAGTATATTTTTAAAATGAAAACAAATTTTGTTTTGAAATTTTAAATCAATTATTCGTATTTGGTTATTTATTTATATTGAATATGGACAATCCAATATATAAAGGTTTTGTATATACGCGTCATGAACGTATATTCGAAGATTTAATATACTGGATAGATATAGAATTACACTGTAGTCGCCCGGAGATGGTATTGATGATAGCGATCGCATCATCAACATTTATGTTCGAGTTTCGAAGGTGTGATTTTCTATATATTTCCATTAGACTGGTGTGAGAACCAAAACTAATATAGCTAGAATACATTGTTGTGATTTGGCATCAAAACATGATTTTCTTTATATATATCAAAATTATGAATTTGAAACATTAAATTCACTAATTGATTGATGTTTGTGTTGTTTGTTCATTTGTTTGCTAATTTTGAACCATTATGCCTAACTGGATCAAATATTGAATTATATGGAAAATTGGTCCCATTTGCTTGCATATGCATGTATATCCATTGAACAGGTCATAGCAAGGAGGCTGGAGCAGAGAATAAAATTTGTTTGCCCGACAAATAGGTACATGTTTACTACATAATTTACTGTTTTGTTTGGGTGATGATGATTTTATGAGCCTATTGGCAAGCCGCTTGGCTTTTTTCTTTTTCTTTTTGAGATCTGAAGGACCGGGGAAGCTATTTGAAATTCCCCGATGCTCCCGGTGCAGGGGAGGTTATGGCGAAATTTTTCGAAAATTTAGGGTGTTAGCCAAATTTTTGAAGAATTTGAAAATTCTCAGAAACTGAAAAGTTAGAGAATGAAAGCCAGATCGAGCGTAGAGTTGATTAATCAAACCACTTTCGACTTTGTTCCTTTTCGGGGACGAAAAGTTTTAAGTGGGGGAGATTGTAACAACCCGAAAATCTGGGCCAGTTTAAAATTTTTATTTTGGCGATTTTAGCGAATTTTGATTATTTAAAATGAATTATTTTAAATAAAATCAACGAGAAATTTATTTTGAATATAATTCGAACGTATATATTTTATACGCGTCGTCATCAGAATATAAATAATTATATAATTATAAAAGGAATTGAAAATGGCGCGGTAGTTCGATAATTCGATTTCAAACTTCAATTGAATGTACCGGGTGCAAAACAATCCGGATTTTAGTGAAACCAAAAATGATAGGATCTAATTGATAATATCTTCCCAACGAATCCGAAAAATCGAAATTTCATAGCGGGAATCAAAAGATATGTCCAGTTGAAAATTCTGAATAGTCGCTATGGAATTCAGGCCCTTAAAAATGGCCATTTTGCAAACGACCTCGGATTTCGACGAAACCACTTTTGTTGAATCCGTGATGTCAAGTTATTACTAGGTTTCAAATTTCATAATTTTCTGAATCAGAATGTGAGCGTGGCTAAGGAAAACGCGTTTGACCAGTTTCAGTTAATTTTAATCGACTGGAAATTGGCCATTTTTCCAACAGTCTCAGAATTCGACGAAACTAGTTTTGTTAGGACCGTATCGTCAATATGAAGCTAGAAAATATTTTTCTGGAATTTTTCGAGTCAGTATGTGACCCCGGTAAATTGAAATAAGCGTTCAAATTCAATATATAGATTTATATGTTGATTTTGACGAAAACTGACCGTAACAGACGAATTGGCTAATGAAACATATCACATTGTATCCGGAATAAGGGTATTTAGCTAGGGACGACAGTCGTTGGGATTCGTTTAGAGTTAGTATGTGAAGATTTGTTTTTAAAGAAATAATTAGAATTGAATATAATAAAATTTTATATATATCTCTGGTCAAACCCCTGAGAAGGAAATCCGTGGTCAAACCTTCATAAATTGTGCCTCACTTTTCAACTACGAACGGCGAAAAAGGGCTCGATCTTTACCTTCAACTTTCCTCTTGATTCTCTTAATGAAATCACGAAATTCCAAAGGCAAAATCAATCTATTTTCTTTGCTCTTCCAATCCATAGTAGTTAGAGGATTTATTGTTGAGTGTGGAGTTCGATTTCTCGCTGCAAAGCAGCCTCCGTCGCGCCCGTTTTCATCCATCATCAGGGTGTCGAGTTCACCGCCGTGGCAGCGGTTGGGGCGCCTCTCAGAGCTCTTCGTCATGAGCTGCTCCGTTCATCTGCTCGGGTCTCGTACGGCGTGAAATCTGCAACCCTAGGTTGCGGCAAAGAAGGTTCAACGTGTCTGAGAGGAACAGTACATGAAAAGGTAATTTATTTACTTAACTATTTAGTTATTAATTTAGTTTGGTTAAAATCTGAAATTTGGTTTAGAAAAGAAAATAAATAAATCAAAATAAAACTGAATTTTCATAAATAGATAACATGAATTTCTAAACTAAATTTGCATTATTTTTTAAAAAAAGCGATGATTTAAAAATGTGATATTTATAGAAAATAACTTGTTGTTAAAAGTGTTAGTTTTCAATTACGAATTTTCATATAAGTAAGCATTATTGTGAAATGAAATTTATTTACATATATATATATATATATAGTTTAAAATAAAAAGGTGAGATCTTTATATTAAAAAAGATTCGATTTTAAAACAATAAAGAAGTGAGTTTTATTTATATAAAAATATGGTTTTATCATATGAATGACTTCGAAAAACTTCGATTTTTATATATTGAATAGCGAAGTAAAAATTCGATTTTTATATATTGAATAGCGAAGTAAAAATATGATTTTTATATATTAAACATCGAAGTAAAAATATGATTTTTATATATTGAACATCGAAGTAAAAATATGATTTTTATATATTGAATAGCGAAGTGAAAAAGTGATTTTTATATATATAGTGGCTACGGGCAACGAAGGTGATAAAAAGGCGAGGACGATGAAGAATTCTATAAAAGAAAGAGTCAAGATGATTGGATAGCTATCTGTGAGAATTTCTCACCTTTCAATTTAATTTTTCTAGTTATATATATATACTAGGATGCAGACGGTGTTTAGTAGCACCCGACACCCGTCATCCACAGACCATGGATGGCTTGTTTGTTAAATGGTTTGGTTGTGTAGTTGATTAGATGATTTGATTTGAAATTGAATTGTTTGGTGAAATAAATTGACTTGATTGATGTGTGAATGGCGTGGGCCTTCACTAGACCGGGGATAAGGCTAGGCCTTGTCCCGTTTCTAGTATCGTGCCGTTATGCCGCCGAAATTTTCTAAAATAAGTTAGAAAAATAAAATACCATTTTATTTGAAGAATGAACTGAATAGAAATTCCTATGTTAAAAATAAAATGTTTTATCGTTAAAAATATAGTTTTTAACGTGAAGTGAATAAAATAAAATATTCATTAACAAACCAGACGGTTTGTTTATGTACACTGATTTGACTGACAAGGATTGGGATGATAAATTTTACACATCGCCCAACTGCACAACTAAAATCTGTGTTTGATTGTTTGAAAACCCCACACGGGTGTTGGGATGAAATATGAAGTTCACTCGTCCTGATTGATTAAATATGTCGATCGATTGATTGACAGGCTGTTATAAGCGTTAGATATCTATATTTGATGCTTATACAGTGTAGTGCACTTTGGTTGATGGTTGATTATCTATCGTTGCTATTATATACATTTGTTGTATGGAATCCATATAATTAACTTTATATGGTAATTGATTGGGCCTCATTCCAATTTAGAAAATAAAGAATATTATAAAATAAAGGTTCATGTGTTGACAGTACTCATCCATTGAGATTGGTCATGTGTTGAACGAAATATTTTGATAATAACAACTATTTTGAAAAAGAAATATTTGAAATAGAATATTTGAAAATAGAAATTTATGAAGCCGGGTTGATTAGATTGACGCCATTTTGACGTAAACGATATTTATATCGATTTTATTCATTTCGAAATGAATTGAATTGAAAACGATTTCGAAATGAATTGAATTGAAAACGATTTCGAAATGAATTGAATTGAAAACGAATTCGAATTGAAAGCGAATTGAAAACGAATTCAAATTGAGTTGAAATTTGAATTGAATAGAAATGAATTTTAAAACGAATTTATAAAGAAGAATTCAATTTTGATTTGAATTGAAATGGAAGTTGAAATTGCTTTTGAAACGAATTTAAAACTATTTATAAAATTCGTTTTAAATAGAAATCGACGATATATATATTATATATATATAATATAATGGCCTGAATAGAACGCGCCGCGCCGCGGCAGTTCGTGAATTTCGACCATTTATTTCAAACGGACATTACGGGAGATCCCACCGTCGGATTCTCCTAAAACCGGAACCGTTGGGTTCGTATCGAAAAGAGCTTTCTAACGAATATTAGAAATTTGAAATCTAACGGTTGGATTTGGAGTTACGTCCAAATCAAATTTGAAAAAGGTCGCTGTAAGTGCAGTTCGATGGCCATTGATGGAAATCGACTGTACGGGCCTTGATAAAATTATTAAAAATAGTAATAATTTGTGTAAAATCATAAGAAATGATTTAGAAAGGATTGGGATGAAAAACTCCATATTTGAAAAGATGAAAATAGGTTTTTATCGAAATGAACTAGTTTTGAACTAGAATTATAATTCTATTTATTTTTAAATAAATGAATTGAATTTAAAAAGGGTTTTGAAAATAACCAGAATATCCAATGATTGCATTGGAGGGGATTTGAATCGAAATTGTCTTCGGAATATTTCGATGTTGGAATTCGTGATTATACAGGTGTTGTTATGGAAATTTGAAAGATATATATTTATATCGTTATTTCCAATACGGCATTTGTTAGTCGTAGAATTCGATATTGAATATAAGCCGATATATTTTCTATTCAGAGCCTTGTATTGAATATCGAATGTGATTTGGGTTTGTCGTGAATGGTGTCTTCACTAACACTGTTCTTGAACCCAGTTGAGAAAAGATTAAATCTTTTTATTTAGATTTAATGAAGTGTACCAATTCAATAATATTTGATTGGAATTGAATTGATATTGATTTTTGGGTTTATCGTGGACAGTGTTTTTAAAATAACACTCGTTCTTTAACCCGATAATTAATGGAATGTGATTTTGGGTTTATCGTGAACTGTGTTTTAAATGACACTGATTCTTTAACCCAGTTAAAGATTAAAACTAAGTGGAGTTTTAATGAATCTTTAAATAGATTGAAAAGATCGAGAATGGAGTATCACCAGTTTTACTCCAAGCGATAGTTAAATCTTTAATTAGATTGGAACGTGAAATGGTAATTGAATTACCGATAACACTGTGGTGTTAGATATGAAGTACTACCAGTTTTACTTCATGGGATGAATAGGTTGGGATTGGGAAATTAAAACAAATGATTGCTTCGGTAAGGTTCGCTAATCCCGACTAGTTTGAATTGATATTCAAAAATGGATTAAAGAATAAATTCAAGAAATTTATCTTGGATAAAATTAATGGGAACCTTTCCCTATGAATGTGAAATTTAGAAACTAACTGTCGGTTAGCTAAGCAGAATGGTTTCCTGGATATTGATCTGATGTTGGTTTCGGCCATCGGGGTTAATATTTGGGGAATTATTCTCTTGATTAATTTACGGTTAGTGACTGATGAATTGGAATGAGGCGTATGTTGTGTTTGTGTAACACTTATTTAAAATATACGCGAGTTATTCGGAAAGACCGGGTTTATCCCATTCTGAATAACTGATACGACGATAAGTCGAAGATGAAGACGGTGGTCGAAGACCAGAAGTCTTCACGTCGTTTGGGTGATTACTGATGATCTTGATTGGGCTGTACACCCAAGAAGATGGAAACAGTTGGTGATCGTCCAGACGTACTTGGAGATCGATGGATATGCGGGGTACTAGGTGCCTCCTGTTTCGTTCAGCCCCAGAACGGACTTGTAAATGGACTGTGTGTCTGACATTGGATTTTAGTCCGTGTGATTGATCTCTATTAAATATATATCTGTTTGGCGGCGGAGAATTTATTCTCTTGCTTAACGCCCTTCTCTGAGACGTACGAGCTCAGGGGTTATATATTGATGGATATCAAACGCATGGAGTGAATTGCCTGTGTGGCATGCCTAAGTGGCAATTGATCGAGGCTTCTGTTGAAAAGCAAAGTCTTGTGGTGATGATCAAAGCAAGGCCTTTGTGGCGTAGCTTTGTGTAACGTTTGCTTCGCGAGTTTCACACCCGGTATGAACCAAAAACGGGAGAGGACATCAGGGAGGACATGCGTTTCTTTCTAGCTAGAAGTGGCGTCAGTGGTTTTACACGCCCTGACGAGTTTGACTTATGTGGTTGTTGCTGTTGCGAGGCGCCTCGGTTATATTGGTTTCGGCCGATGCATTCTGGTCGGCAGACGGACCAGACTTACACCCCATAGGGTGGGGAAACGTAGTGTTCAGGCATAATAATCCACATTGGTGGACCGGCCCTGACGATCTAAAGGCTTGCCTGCGCGCTTGCCTGAGGGGCGGGCTAGAGCGTCTCGAATCGGTTGAGGACTATCTTTTGCCTCGGTTCATAGATGGAAATCCAATTTCCAAATACGTGACATTTGCGGTTTTATTTGTAGAGCCTAGTATGGCGACATGATATATGGTACCCATGCCGCCTATGATTGATACTTATGATTTGAAGTTGTTTTATACACTATGCACTTATAATAGTATCAAACGATTTGTTTTAAACGTATCAAGCATTCTTTGGCTGTTATAAGGGAAAACCCTATCCTCGGCTGCGTTGCATTGTGTGATGGGACCTGGGTCTTATAACAGCTTCATTTTTCTTTATTTAGCATTGCGCTGTTTGTTTTATGCACTGGTATTCTTGGGAGGAAACCCGTTCCGTGTTATACGGCGTGGTCCCTTGATTTACCTAACATTAAAAATAAAGATTAACTATTTTAGTTCTCACACCAGTCACATGACTGACCTGGAGTTTATTGTTTTAACCTAAACTCTGGGTGCCCCTATTTTCGACACGGGCAGCTAGTAGTTTTGGTTTTGCAGATTTATATTCACAGGATCCTGGTTTACAGCTGGAACGATATCCAGAAAGCTTTGTATCCGTATATCTTCTTCTAGTTGTGTATTGTATTATTTTCCGCTGCTATGTATTTAAATGTAATTTAAATCTCTGATATTTCTGTGTAATATTCATTTATACTCTGTATATTCTTGTAATCTGATGCATTGTTGTAATATACAATGAAATGTTCTTCTGTTTGTGTTCTGATTTGTCTTGTTCTCAAACGATAGGGCGTTTCGAACGGCCTGGGTCGGTTTAGAGACCGGTTCGGATCGAGCGAAATTCCTTGCCGTCACACTTTCTTACATATAGTTAAATTGCATTTCGTTTTACAAATCATTTTACATTTAATCCATCTTTGGGTTCTATCTTTCACATTTAGGAAACGTGTTTACAGTGTGGACACTGTTTAGTTCTAGTGGGGGGGGGGGGAGTCTGCATTTCACTCATTTTCGTTTTTTCTTTATTTTTCTTTCTTTTTCAAATTTAGCCATTTAAATAGGACCATCATGCATTTTAGACTGTAGTAACATGCCATTTTTTTTCAAACATGACTAATTTTAGATTGACACAACAAAATAAGTTAAGGATTATTAATCAGTTGATAGTATTTTTTTCTCTCAACTTAGATCGAATAAGAAATATAATGAAAAGTTTAATTCTGAGGGATAATAGTGTAACCGGAACATAGGGAGACTCTTAGGTGATGGCCATGAAATCTATTCTATATTGTAGACTTTGTTTGAATAAGTGGAGGACTTAAAATACTTATAATGGCTTGTCAAACCTTTAAAACTAAGTTGTGTTAAGTTGAATTCGCGTAACTCTCTTTTTGTGCTTATAAATTCAATAATAATAATAATTCAAGGGTATCCAACATTGCTTGTATGTCGAGCGTTGGTGTGCAAACCCGCCAAGCACTATCCGACACGTTGTTGACAAAGTCAACGTTGGAATATCTTGGTCTCATTTTATGAGATTGGACACCTAAGGATTACCGACACGTTGTTGACAAAGTCAAAGTCGGCCTGCACAATCCGCCAAGCTCTTTACCCACTCTCCGTTAGTCCGCGAGGCAGTGCATGGGTGGTAAACCTTGGTCTTCTAAGTTAGGTGTATGTACTTAATCATAAATTTTAAAATTTTATAGAATAAAGAATAAGTGATGATGCCCAAACACTTCTTGACCTTATTGAGTTGACTAGCCATACATGAGAAAATTAGAATACCACTTTGCAAACTGTGCCAAGCAAACTAAGAATTTATTTCATGGCTGCACTATGTTATCGACCGAACTAACTGGCCAAACTGGAATTTAACATTTGAAAACTTGATTTATATTGAAAATTTGTGACAAGTTGAGGTATCTAAAATAAAATCAACTGATTAGAAATTGTTAACTTAATTTGTTGTACCACTTTCCTGAAATAAGTCGTGTTTTCATTTTTTGCTTTTATTTTGCATATGTCCATTGCATTCATGTAGTTTCATTAGAATCATAGCATACTGCATTTGGATTATGTGGGTAGTATCCACTGAAAACCCTCACGAGACACCACTCGTCCTACTAGGGACACCTAGAGGTTTAACGGCTTGTTGCATACGCTCAATGCAATCGTGTGACCTATCTAGTTTAGTTTTTCATTTCTTGTTTTACTCGAGGACGAGTAAAAGATAAGTGTGGGGGTATTTGATTGACATAGAAATGTGTTTATTTTATGCTCTTATATCTTATCTTTTGTATACAAATAAATATTACTTGGGTATTGTTTTGTCACTTTTACAGATATTCCAACCCAGCCCGCATGCAACTAGAAAAGTAGAGAAATAGAGATGAAATTGATATATATTTACATTTTGAAGAATTGTAGATAAAGATCTCACATCTAGTTGCTGTTGGACAAGAAAAGGATGGATAAAAAGGCTTTGCACATCACAAATCAATGAAGAAGTGTCAAGGAAGCAAGAGGAAAAGAGAAAAGGCCCAAATTTGCTTTATTTATCTAAGGCCCATTTATGTTTCTTATTGTAAACTCTCTTGTGATTCCCTAAGGCCCATTTGTGATTGTATTAGGATTAGGGTTAGGGTTGGCTATCTAACCTATAAATACCCTGGTAATAGCATTGTAGCCACCATCCTACATCTTATTCTATTCTCTTCTCCATTAATAAAACTCATTTTTCTTTTTCTGCATTTTTCTATTTCTTAGCAATCGGTGTTGTCTTCACAATTAGTTTTGGAAGAGCACCAATTGTATTTTACATTTGTTTCATTAGTGATTAGTCGTTTGATTAGTTTCAATGACAATCCTAATTTTATGTTTTTTGTTGTTCTTCTTATTCTGCAATTTTAATTTCTGCATTTTATTTCTGTTTTGCATTTTAATTTCCAATTGATAATTGTGATTTGATCGTCGGTTCAAATAGATTTGTTCTGAATCGGATCTCAGTTTCAATTTTTATTGTTTTCAAAATCAAACTTCAAACTTCGTCTAACTCGCCCAAGAGATTAGATAAATAATTTGATTTTAATCTACCTCCCTATGTTCGACTTGTTTGCTACACACCTGTGCGCTTGCAGAATTTTATTACAAATATCGCGCTTTTCTAGCGTCGATCATAAATCTTCATTGAGAGCTTTTGAAAATACTTACAATATCAGAGTACATCAATATCTCTGGACAGTTTTAATAACCTGTCTTGTATACAAGACACAGCGGAATAGTAATCATATCTGAACACCTTCAGCTTGTCACTGGACTTCACGGTACCTGATAACCTGAACCTATACACCCCGGGCTAACCCGAGCATTTACAAAACACCGGGTCAGTCTGGTGAACCAGAGTGAGAAAAAAAACTCGCACAGCATTAAAGGTATCAGACAACTTGATTTTAAAGTTGAAATCCTTTCAAAAGACAAGAATAACCGTAAGACCAAATCCACACATAAGCACGGACGGTTTTTACCTTACGATAACCCAAACCAGCTTTGAAATCAATATCCTTTCTGATATTATAAAAATGTCTAGATACAAGTAAATAATAATTTTGTGGAACGCTTGCATCTCACGCTCCACGTATATATATATATATACACACACACAAACAAAACCGTAGGCACTTATTGGAAATTGGATTCCAACTATGACAAGGTATGGGACCACCTGCCGATTGTGTATCTTTAGAGGCGAATACACTGGGTTCAATAAGAACGTCTTGCAACCCGTCCTCACATGACTGACCACTCATTTCGCTTCAGTGTATCGAATGTATATCACCAACGGTTGGACTCAAACCACCGTTTCCCGAAAAGGGACAGCATCGAAATAGATTCAAGAATGAAATGGATTTTCTCTAGATAGGTGATTATACACCCTAATGGGAGCGACCCACATAGCCATGCTGCCTGCCCGATTTTTTTGTCATCTCCTGATTGACGAGGCTTGAGGCCAGACACATCTGGTTATCATCTACTTTGAATGCCACATCGTCATATCCGCCAAATCACTAATTGACGTCCACAAAAATATTCTGGTCGTTAAGCTAAAGAAGTGCCCCTCTCTGCCACTAACAGAGATACGTTTGTAAAAATCAACGTACGTGACCCTTAAGAAATACTCTGTCAGACATCCGTCCATACAAGTCATCCAGGAACAGGGTGAACCGAAGGTACTCTCCTACTGCATCCAATATAGGAATCACCCCATGGATTAGTAGCGATAGTCCTTGTAATCCACAATTTCAACCACGACTGAACCCCAGTGTATCTCCAGGTCGAATCAGATATTTTAAGTGGTTCTTCTGCTTTACAAAGATCTATGGCCTTCACATGCTCCATCTCGATCGCCGTCTGATATCTTCTATATATTTCGTATTTGTTGGTTGGAATGGTTTTCGAATACCCATTCGATCCCGGTCTTTCCATACCAACAATCGTAAAGGTTAGACTTGATAGTTGGTTATTTAACTATCAAGTAAACATCCACGAAATCATAAAAATAGATCTACTGGTCTATTACTCATCATCACTTGGCTTTTAAACTTTATCACCCAATTCCCTTTTAATTTCGTTACTAAGGGAAATATCATCTTATCTCATTTTCGTTACTTTGGAAAACTTATCACACACTTTTGTCATTACCAACTAGTATCATCCTTGGATAGTCCAGAAGTTGTTCAAGTTGGGATATTTTAATTATCTCTCAGACCTTGATCAATAACGTTCTTATCTTCATATAAATACGAGTTGTAATTCAAAAACCGATATTATTATTTCAATTCCTATTTCCACTCTCGTTTACCAAGCTCACATTTAAATCCCTTCGTCGGAAAATCTCCTTTCAATTCTTTTGGTTTAACTTAATTCCATTATTAAGTATTTCAAATTCAAAAACGACACTTAAACTCATATCCCATTTATAAACCTTGTTTAAAAATTCTAGGTTTAATACAAGCCCTTTACATCTTCACCTTCCTTTAGTTAATTCAAAACATTAAGAAAAACCTTTCATTTAGGCTATTGTATTCATTAAGAACTCTTTATTACCTGATTTAAAATTCGAGTTCAAAATATAAAGCTCATCCTTAGCTTCTTACCAACACTCGACCATTTTCATTTCAACTTGGTTACTTAAATGTGTTACATTTAAGAAGTGATTATTTACTTCAACATAAATCATTTCAAATTAATTAACCCCTTTATTTGTTAGAATAAATAACAAATCCTCTTTTTAAAACCTTGCTAAGCTTAACCAATTAAGTTATTTTACTAATTTAAAATCTAACTTAGCTTAAATGGTCGATTTAATCAACACAACATGATTACTCTTCTAACCAATCCTATTAAATTCCTCCTTTAAACTAATTAAAATATAATTAATTTAAATAACGTTATTTAATTAATCATGATTAATCAAATTCTTAACTGCTAGGTTATTTCCTGCTTTTTGCTTAAAATTCTTATCAACGTAAGAAATCTGTTTTATAAAAACCATTTCATAATTTCTATATAAACTTTAAATAAATAAATAATTAAATATTTATTCCCCTTTCAAATAACCTTTCAATGTAAAGACTTCCAAAATCAATTTTCGTTATGAAATATATTTATAACTCAAATATTATCGATTCACTATCTATATAACCCATATTATATAAATCGATTGATTTATAAACCAGGTGATGCCAATCACCCCACCCATACCATCCATCAGCATAAATGTTGAAATATATTTCAACAGTCAACAATAACCAATCATTTCTTTTTATTTGATTGATAGTTTCTATAACGATCATCAATCAATCAACAACAAATTCAAACAATTCAAACAATTTCAAACACGTTTATAAACGTGGCCAATCAGGGGGATTCACTTTATTTGGGTCAAACCATAACGATTGGTGTTTTGCTGAAATTAAACGAACGTTTAATTTCAAAATTTGAATCAATAGTAAATATAATTAATTAGCAAATAGTCAACCACTAATAATAAGAACACGCAAAATAAAAACCCAATTTATATAAAATATAAATGGGGAGAGCTGAGTGAGTTTAACTCACCTGGGTTTTGATCTGTCGATAACAGTCTGTTTTAGTCAAATTAAACTGACGTTTAATTCGAATAAAAATTCCATTCACTTCAGATCCGGACTAGACCTGCTCCATCTCGAAGTACTCGTCTCCACGGTCCCAACGCAACTGACCGTGCGTAAATCTGACATTGTATGAGTGAGAAATCGCGTAAATAAACTTAAAAAATAAATTAAAATTTTGAAACATGGTTTACTTTAAAATTTAAAGGTTGGGCTTTATCTTTAATCCGCCGGCCCAAACCAATTACCCCTTTTAAAAACCTAATCCACCGTAACCCTCTTCATTTCATTCAAGCCGCCTCCCAAAAATTGATCCAAAACCGAATACCCTAATCCCCAATTTGATTTCAGCAACATGGCGTCGCACCCCCTTTGAGCTCCTACAACGATCCGCCACCATGCTGTCGAGCAACTTAGAACCACGACGAGCGAACCAAATAAAGTCCCCCTCGAATTTAAGCAAAGTTTTCTTTTAACTTGACTAAAATATTTTTTTGATTTGATTTTCAGGTTCTTTTCGAATGGATTTGAATTGGATGAAACATACTGTCTTTTAGTAGTTCAACGTCCATCGAAGTCCATCGAAGTTTCGATTTTGTTTGGATTGGATCAACGTCCATCGAAGTCTAGTTTAGATCGATTCAGCTATAGGTTTAGGCCATTGCTTTTCTTCAGTCTTTCATCTGATGGTTGATGGAAATTGACGGTTGCGTGATGGTTTGTAGTGAATTTTAAGTGAATCTTGTATTATATTTCAGTGCTGATAGACGGTTTGAACCTGGTAGGAGTACAGCTTAGTGATACAGGCAATGAATTGTCTATTCGAGCTCAGAGATTTTGAACTAAAACATAGATTTTTTTCTCATTTTAAATACATGTAAACAGTAATTTTTTTCTGTATATTAGCTGTTTGATTTCGTACATATTTGATCCCTCATACCTACTGTTCTTCTTTTTATGCAATGCATATGTTTTAGCTTTTACTTTAGCTGTACCTAGTACTGTTTTTGAGTTGTTCACACCATGTTCCTTAGCTGTCTATTACCATTTCTTTAGTTGTTTCAATCATATGTAGATTTTGATAGTATCCTTATTATTTATTTATTCGGCTGTCTAGTCTTGATGTATGTATATTTTAGTAGTAGTTGTTTGCTATTTTATTTAGCTGGTTCGATTAGCTGTTGACCTATTCCTTTTGGCTAAACCCATAGTTGTTCAGGCTTATTGAGTGAACCCATAGCTGTTTTGGCTGAACCCAGTCTTTACAGTTTGCAAATACAATGATCTCTTATCATTTTCAGTGTTGTTTACCCTTGGCTGTTATGTATGCTACATAACTTGAATATCGTATGATTTGCATAGTTCATTTTCTTTTCTTGTTCATGATTTTTTTCTTTCTATTTGGATTTGATAATATCACTTTCTGTTGAATACATGATCCTAGTTCAAGATTTGGCATGAATATGATTCTGTGGAAAAACATTCACATGCTAACCATGGCATATGTTATATATTGGGGTTGGATCTTTGGCACTTATTGTCTTCAAATATATACATTGTTACTTGGCACCAGTATTTACACTGTTATATGTTCATGCACTTGCCGTAGTTATCACTTATTCATGCTCACTTTGCTCTAGGTATATCTAATTGTTCGCATAATTTTATTTTTATGCTTGGAAAAGTTTTTCTGAAATATAATGGTGAAGCTATTTTGGTACTTGTTACTAAAGTCTGGCACCTGCATTATTCTTTGCTGGAATGTACATGCCCAGCGTCGTTTTAGTCGTTTACGTTCTCAAATGTATGGGTTAAATTACACATCACTAGTCTACCTTATTTATGAAACTGGAATGTTTTTACTTGCTTTGCTTGGCATTGAAAAGCATACCTGAAACGGATATTTCTTGTATACACCTGAATATACTAGTTTCTTTGGACTGCATGTGATTAAAACACAACTGAAACAACGTTTTAACTTGTTACTTATAAACCTGGGAACATTAGTCTTTGGTATAACTTAGAGCACCTGGATTTTGGTCAGTGTATTTATACTGCTTATGCTATGACCATGTCGTTGTGTTGATCATTTCTTTATCTTACCGTTACACTTTCATGAACAATCAAGTGGTAACTGATGTATATACATTTTTTAATACAGTTCATAGCTTTCATGAAATCATCCTTTTAATGGGTTTTTCCCTCTTTGCTCGCAGATCAAAACTGATGGAAAGAATTCGAATTCACTGATCCTGGGAAAACGAGGCGTGCAACTATTTATTTTACATGAATTGTTCTATTCATTTTCTTTGCATTGTATGGACAAAATATGTATGTATTTTTTTATTGTTTTTCTCTATGTTCTGTATTGTACAGATGAGAACATGTATATTTTCTTTTTCTTTTTTATCTTTTTTTTTTCCAGCTAGTCTCTGTACAAAAGAAATATATATATATATATATTCTTTGTATTTCCTATGTATACAAATAATGCATGGATATGTGTGTTGATTTGGTGTATTAACACTTCAAGTTTGAATGTTGTAAGCATTTCAGTTTTGTTTAGGTTTAAGTGGTCTCTTTGTTTGTTGAACAAGTGTGGTGAGAATATGAATTCATGTTTTATCGTTTTGCCGTATCAAGTGAAATGCTGACGGTGTGTGTGTGTGTATATATATATCCAGGAATTGTATTGAAAATGTCACACACGAGCTTTAAGTCAGATTATTATTTTGAACGACTAAATTTAACGATAAATCAACGTATTTATTTAAACCAACATCTTCAACTTCTAATGGTAGAATTCAAACTCGACACTAACATTCTGGTTTTAAATAATATATATATATATATATATATATTCGAACTTTATTTTAATTAAATAAATTCGATTAAATATCCATTATATTTCAAATATAAACTAATTTAAATATTCGAATTTAAATGGTCGAAAAATCTGGGACGTTACAGGCTATGGCAGCCATGAGCACCATTGATGGATCAGGTCGATCGACAGATGCTACGGCCGCATTGAACCTTTCTAGCAAAGAGCGAAAGGTCTCTCCGAACCGATGCTTGATGGAGGTGAGAAACATGACGTTCTTTGGTTGAGAGATGTGAACTCTGAATTGCTCAATTAATCGGGTGACAACCATGTTCCAGCTGTTGATTGACTCTGTTGTTAGATGTCGAAACCACATGATGGCTATGTCTGTGAGAAAGAGTGGGAAGCACTTGGCCATGACATTGGTCGATGCATATGGTGCTTCCATGTGATGCATGTATCTCATAAGATGAATGGTCAGATCGGTCCGGCCGTTGTAGGGCCCCAGGACCGGGAGTTTGAAGTCAGGTGGGTTTCAGGAGTTTTTGATGTACCGAGTGAATGGGTTGCGATGGATGTCATCCACATCCTGTTGAGAAGAGGTACCCCAAGTGAAGCATTTGATGATGTTAGCAAGCTGGCTTCCATCCCCAAGAAGCTGATGCCAAGGGTTTACTTCTGCGCCGCTACTAGGACATGGTAGAAAAATGTCTTAAGCTCGAGGGGTCGGTTCGGTGCGACCTGTGAGAGTTGAGTGAAGGTGATGATATGTCCTAGATGTTGGTTCTGAGAAGACTGGTGTCGCTTAAGCAGAATGAGGACTGGACCGAGCCATGCCCTTGATGAAGGGTTCTGGTCAATCCAGCATAGCAATGGATGTTTGAGGATCTGCATTGCCCCCGGCTAGGATGAAATTACAATGGTCTGTGATATTGTTTTCCTCTACTATGTTGGGAACCGGTATGGTAGAATGGTCTTCCTAGTTCGAAGGGAAGGCTCCACTAGCTCTTCGTCGAAGGGAAGGTAGTGTAAGACGGGTTTGTTGTGCAATGCCGTGTTGTAATGGAAATGTTATTGATCCAGGTTGGCCTAGCTCTTGTTTGGTCGGTCCAGGTAATTGAGTTGTTCCCTGAAGTGGAGGAAAAATGGTCGAACAACCTAGATCTTGAACGCGGACCTCCTGAGAATCTGCAATTGTGGCCTGTTGGTTGCTAGAAGTGATGCTCCTGGTAGTAGCTGTTAGGGCAATGAAGTTGAGCCAGGAGGAAGCAAAGGTGTGTACCGATCTGGGGCTTGAATTTATGTAGACCAAATATCAATTACTGCCTCAGCCTCGCCCGGTGGAGAAACTGATGTTGAAGCGTTAAATCCCCTCTCTACCAAGCCAAGGAGGTTATTCATCAACTGTTGTTGATGTTCGAGGAGTTTACCTTGAGATGCCATCTGGTCTCTGAATTCGACCAGGATCTTATCCTTGTCATCCTTGGTAAGATACCGGGACGTGTCTTCATGAGTGGATGCTTCCTGACTTGCCTCGGCAGCGTTTGTTTCGGCTGCATCAGTGTTCGTCGGATGGGAAGATGTTGCATCTTTTTTTTGCTTGTTTGTCATGGTTGGCTTAGAAATTGTTGAAGGCGGTCGAAGGTCATAGAGTATGTCTGGGCGCGTGGCCCCTTACCCGACGCGTCAAAGCGTTGACATCAAAAGTTGGTCACTTGTGACAGTCAACCCCCAATGGTGTGTAGAATACACGAAGGATGATCAAAAAGTACAGAAAAGTAAATAAAATAGGGAACATGTAGGATATTTATAGTGGTCGGCAAAGATGGTGCCTACGTCCACTTTATATATATTGATTTTCTTTTGATTACAAGTACAATATATTTTCATTTTGAAGAAAGTGGGAGAGGAACACAAAGTTGTGGTGTTGCTGAGAAGAGTTGGCTATTTCTGGAGTTAGCTGTGGAGTTTTCACTTGAAAGAGCAAGTCTTCCAAAAGAAGTTCCAGTTGTCAATGTCTCTTTTCCATTCCGAGTATGGATTTATTTATAGGCAAGGAAGTGGGCTGAGCGAGATGCAACATGACCTGCCTCTTTTGCGGAGTTTGGTCATGTGGACCTCGACCCTTGGGTATAATTACGGCTCGGAGACCCACTCCACTGCTAAACAAAAGTATCCTTGAGAATTGAGGCTTGCGTGGCACTTGAGATTCAGTGTATCAAAAGTAGCGCTTTGGCTGGATGGGTTTGACCGTCTTTATTGCCATAAGAATTGGGCTAAGTAATGAATGACTCATCTGGATATGTCTAGATAGATCTGGGAGTATCTGATCGATCCGGTCTTTAAGGAGACGCACGACTCGTTCAGTTCGAGAGAGCGATTATGCCGGAGAGTAATATGCCGATGCTTTGAGTGAAGCTGGCTTGGGCCAATTCTTGCTCGGGCTTTCTAGAATAAAGGTCATCCGTTGGTGCCGGTTAGTGCTGAAATGTGGACCCTTTGACATTGGGCTTCGATCCGTTGAGTCGTGATAGCTTTTGCCAAAAAGTTGGTCAACAATATTATTAACATGATCACTTCAGTATGAAGTTCTAATTTGACTTCATGATTAGAACTTATATTCTCCTTGCATAGCAATAATTATGATAGATAACTTTAGATCCTTATCAGGAACTCTTATTAGTGTTCATTGTCATGAATCGAATAAACAATTCTATTTTGAATCAAAATCGTAAATCGTATATTCAAACTAAATAAAAATTGTTATGCAAATAGAATGGTTTTCGCACACTCTCGCTTTATGTTTCATTTGTTTTTTATTATACCAATACGATAAATTAGGTGTTTAGCTTGAAAAAAAATCTTTTATATCAATAATAGTTTTTGATAACTCAGTATTTCCACTATTTTACCCTCGCTCTTCAAGAATCTGGTAATACGTTAATCAGGTGCAAAACTTGAAATCTCGTAGTACTAAGTAAACTTGTTTCAACGTCCAATAAAAATACTTGGAAAGCATTAAAAAGATAAAAGAAGTGTCATCCAATAAACTGACCAATTAAACTAATTATGAATTGCAGATACACAATGGTTACACTTGGGTCCCTCAAGAAATATGTAAACCCATAGGAAATGACTTCGCTATGAATTTCATTATGAACAAATCAACGGAATTCATTAAATAACCTGAGATCATCATGGAGCGCAGTCCTTATGATCGCTTTATCACTAGGTTGAGAGGAAAATTGTCACAATCGTAGGTGGCTAAGTAATCTGTAACGATCCAGAATTTCTAATATTTTGAATTTTTGAGAATTTGAAATAACCGCGCACGATTCTGGATATATACATTCATTTTAGAATACGATTCTAGCAAATATAACGATCAAAAAGGTTATTTAGATCAGTTATCAACTTATCAGTTCAAACATTTCATGTATGTAGTCAAAAAAGAAAATTTGATACTATTCACTACTATTGTAAATTTTGAGATTTTCTGTTACTATACGACTTATTAAATAGTTAAAATAATGTTATTGGATTTTTCAAATGATAATTGAAAAGAATATTCTAAAAACTGATAATTCAGTACTATTTTAAAAAGTGTACAAATTGGACATTTTGCAAATGATCTCAGAATTCGATGAATCCAATTTGTTGGATCCTTAATGTTAATTAGTGGTAAGGTTCCAAATTTCAAATCAATCGGAGTTAGTGTGTGAGCGTGCGTTAAATGCATGTCTAAAAGCCTAGTTAAAATTAAATAATAACATGTAGAGAGGCCATTTCGCAAACGATATCTGAATTCGACGATACCTAGACCATTGGAACCGTATCGGTGAAACATAGTGGAGTTTCAAATTTTGTTGCCATCGGGATTAGTATGTGATCATACAAGTACGAAACGCATAGGTAGATTTTAATGAAAATTGATTTAAAATGATTAAATTAATTATTTTTAGATCAATATTTAATATTTAAAAATATAATAAAAATAAATTATAGTTGTTAAATTTGGGTAAATGTTTTTAGAACACTAGTTTACTTTGATGAACATTTATATGCCATGATACAACATTTAGAAGTGTAAAGAGTAGTTAATTAGCCTAAAACAACACAGTAGCTAACAAGTGTGCTTTCTTTGAGGTGTCACCCCCTCTTATACCCACTTGTGCTTCTTTTGAGGTGTCAAGCCCCTAGGATGCCGACTCCTCACCAATCCAAGGCACTCTTCATTTTCTATAAAAGAGAGCATACCTTCTCATTACCACCTATTTTCTCCACTTTCTTTTTTCCTTCCTCCACTTCTTCTACTCCCTCCCCTACACGTCGTCCACCACCTCCCCCACCATAACCGCAGTCGCCACCAGCCCACCACCCCCTTGCCATGCTCCCCTAGTCCCTACCAGCTTAAAGAACCCATCTTTCCCTCCTAAAACTACTTTGAGCTCTTCTTGATTTTTTAAACACCACTATACCTAGCTAACACCACCTCCTACCACCACCATCACCAGCCCCCACGCCAGTCCCCTACACCTGCAGCGTCACCAAACCCATGGGCCACCTTTGGCCGTGAGCCCTTAACCCTCCAAAGACTCCTCCTTTCCTTTTTTAACCAAAGATCCAATTTTTCTTCACTAAACGAAAGTTATAACCTATATATATATATATAAGCTAATTACATAGAAGTTTTATGTTTAAATTTTGTTTGTTTGGTTGCTAGCAAGGTTGCAAAGAGAAAAAAAATCTTTGCTTCAAAAGTTAGACGGACTAGAAAACAATGATGAGCAATTATAGCTTACGTTTGAATCAGATGTTGCACATATGTTTATTAATGTTATATGTGGTTATATGCATGTAAATTATTTGCTATGTGGTTAATGTTTCTTATGGTTGAAGTATACAATTGAATTGTGAAATTGGATTAGTTATTTACATGTTAATATAAGTGATTGGGAAGTTGAAACCGTAAAAAAATGGTTGTTTGAATTGGTTGATAACTCGGTTGCAATGTTGCATGTACGTTGGGTAAAAATAAATATTTGCAAGTTAATGTTGGGTTGATGAGTGATTAAATAATTAATGGCGGGGTTTGGATAATTTACCATATCAAAACGACATATATATGTTGTGAAAATGGTAATTGAAAACAATTACTTGAATCACAAGTATATGGAATAAATAATAAACATCCGTTTATATTGGCACAAATTTTATCAAAATAAACAGGACATAGGTATACAATTTAAATGTTGTATGGTGGTGTGATTTGATATGGATTAGCTAAAAATAATAGCTAATCATTTATTAACGACAATTAATAATTTGGTTGAAAAATTGTTTGGAATGGTGTTTAAGTGTTGATAATATTGACACTTAGTCCGATAATGCCATATTTTGGTGTTTGATATTTGATAAATGTTAGTTAGACATTATTGTCATGTTGAATTCATATAAGTTGAATTATATGGTCATTAATTGAGTTTTATTCCAAATTCTGATTGAATTTAATATTTTAATAATAAAATATTAAGTGGAAATTAAAAGTTTGAATTTTGAATCCGAAACAATTTGAAAAGCTAGTTTAAATAATTACTAGGAGTTTTCGTAAAGGTCGGAAACTGATTTGAAATCGTTTTCAAATAACTAAGGCATGTTTTAAGATGTTATTTTAAAATGAATAGTAATTGGGAAAAGTGAAGTTCGGTTAGAGCATCTCCAACAAGGTTACGGGTCATATTGTTATGACCCGTAACATATTGGGAGATATCTTTGATATCTCCCAACAGGCGCGAGCCGATTTTATCGGCTTGCAACTGGCGAGCCGATTTTATCAGCTCGCGATGCTCCCGTGCCTATATATGGCGCGCGGGGGGTGGGGGGGGTGGGGGGGTGGGGGGAGGGTGTTTATATTTTCCTTTTCCCCCATTTTTAATTTTTTTTATTTGTTACGACGCCGGAATGCTGTCACGTGTAACGAAGATGGGGAGACGGACAGTTCCAGTTATGCCGTACGACGCATCTGGTCCAACTCACCTTCCTCCACCAGCGGGGACGATGATTGAGGACTTACGTATCCTCCATGAGCTGCGACAACCATTTACTCATCGATCTTTTACCGCGTTGGCCACCGTTCCGGTATTTTTTTTAATATTTGTATTTACTGAACTGTTAAAAAGTACGCCATGTTGGTTTTACGTTATAGTTTAGTGCATGTACGTTATACGTTTTAATTGCATGAACTGTTGGTTTTATAGTCATTTAATTGGTATAATTTTAATAGACTGAGTACGTCTACCTTCGCGGGAGTTGGGCGAAGTTTGTTACACATGCCCTTGACATATTACCATTGCATATTCGGGAGAGGCTACTTGCTAGTCCATTCGGACTCTTTTTATGTATTATACCTCCCCAGTCCTTCGATCGACCTTTGGTAGACGCCTTAGTAGAGAGATGGTGGCCTACGACACACACTTTTCACTTTCCGGATTTTGAGCTAGGTATCACCCCAGCCGATTTTTACATGCTTACGGGGATTGAGATAGGCCTTCCAGATAGAGTGACTTGTCCATTTGATGCCACTTTAGAGTCACCCGCCTCCTACCTAGAGTATTTGCCAGATTTGTTAGCGGCTCATATAGCTAATTGTCATTTCAGTCACATATTTACTTCAGTATATTACAGCGCATCTCGATGCCGCAGATTTCCACGACATAGTATACAGGGCTACCATTTTATACCTCCTTGGTTCAACATTCTTTTCGAACCAACGGAGTACGATTAGGCTGGGCTACCTAGCAGCACTAGTCGAGTTAGAGCAGCTGCATATGATTGATTGGGGCTATGCTATATTGGGTTATCTATATGCCGCTCTTGACTCCTATGCTTTTGGAGAGGTTCGCTAGATGTTCGGTTTTTGGTACATGTTGCCGTGTTGGTACTACGAGTACAAGGCCAACATGCATCCACACATACATCCCACCACAGTCATGCTGCTGAGACCTTTTTCCCACGCATGCGTAGATGGGAGAGTACTCACGAAGTTCGGCGTGCTCCTGTTGGTGTGAGACATGACTTGATGGAGGCTCGTACTCAGTTAGATATGAGGGATAGGGGAAACATATTACGAGCACCTTGTACTTCTTATTGGTTGTTACTTGCAGCGGATGGCCCACTACCTGATGCCCATCCATTAGCCATTGCATGTCGCTTATCTACTCGATGTGTCCTCTTGTTCCCACCGGCCCACCTTCCGATTTGGTACTTGGGAGATCAATGTTATTACCAGGGTCCCGGTCAGTTGCGAGTACCTGGAGATCCACCTCTGCTGCTTGATATGTTCGGGCCGTAGCGCTCTATTGGGAGACATTATGTGGATGGTCTGAGATAGGCAGGATGGGTTGATACGGCCGATTTTCACTTACCTGACGCAGTGTTTGGTCCTTATTGGGTTCGGGTAGCTCCCAGATGGTACTTGCTATCGGATTATATGCGGGGTGTGAATTCCGATTACATTGGTCCCCGATTGGTTAGTGGTAGAGTTCATCCTCCACCGTTTACTTTTGACCCGACCCCATTACAGATCTCCGACCCTTCTACAGATTTCGCTCTGACCGATACATTTCAGACATTTGATCTTAGCGGTGCACAAATATTCCTGCCTATTGTTTACCTACCTGCACACATGGTGCACGGTGTCCCTACTGCTGGATTATATCCGCCACATGAGGTAAAATTTGCTCTTGTGAATTTACGTTGTATGTTATACGCTATAAAAACTGATTTTATATGTTCTGTATATGTAGCATGCACCCCGGTTAGACCGGCATAGGCTACATATTGCGGCTATTCAGGAGATGGCCCTGCTACATTCTCAGTCCTTATATCAGGAGCACCAAGCGATTGTTCAGGGATTGCAGGAGTAGATCGATGACTTACAAGCCAGATTAGCGGCAATAGGGGGTCGTGATATAGTAGCATTAGGTACCGCTGTAGGGTCATGTACTGGTGGAGGTTCAAGAGGCGGACTAGGAGGGGTTCACAAATTCAGGTGGTCATAGCGGGCTAGGAGGGGGTGACGGATCAGGTGGTGATGTGGACTAGGAGGGTGTGGTGGCAGATTAGGAGGGGTGACAGACTAGGAGGGGATTGGGTTGGTCGGGAATGTTAGGAAGTCTACGGGGAAGAATACTTACGATCTCCGAACGAAGCAGATGTAGTGCGAATCAGAGAGATGCACGAAAGAAGGGGTTGGCCAGGAATGTTAGGAAGTCTGGACTATATGCATTGGGAATGGAAGAACTGTCCTAAGGGATTACAAGGTGCGTACAACGGCAAGGAAAGGAGACCAACCATCATTTTGGAAGTTGTGGCATCGTATGATCTGTGGATATGGAATGCTTTCTTTAGATTCCCTGGTTCGAATAAAGACTTAAATGTTGTAGAAAGATCCCATCTGTTTAATGATCTTGCTCAAGGCCAGGTACCTCCTTTAACATTTACCCTCGATCAAAATACTTACGAGCATTGCAATTACCTAGGTGGCGGCACTTATCCGAAATGGAGCACCATTGTTAAAACATGTCCAAATCCATTGACTCCTAAACAAGTCAGATTCGCGACGATGCAGGAGGCACAAAGGAAATATGTAGAAAGTTCTTTCGGTGTTTTACAATCTAGATTTGCAATGATAAGTAATCCATGTCGGTTGTGGTCTAGGAAAAAGATGTCTACAACCATGTTTGCTTGCATCGTTCTTCACAACAAGATTATAGAAGATGAAAGAGATATGGATGAAGGGTAACGTCACTACGAATATGAGGTTGCTTCACAACCACCGCAACTATTCCGACCAAACATCCACTAACAGAGGAGGACTTTAACGTTCATTTGACCCGTCAGGTTATGTATAGAGATGCAGAACTCCATAACCGGCTGCAGAAGGATCTTATGAATCATTTATGGAACCACTACGGCGATACCTAGTTATGAAGCACCCTTATCTTAACTCGTGTTTTATTTTATGCTTGTCCGAACTTATCGATCATGTATGCAGTTACGATGTTGTTCTTTTCTATTGTACCATCGCGTTCTCTTGTATTCGTAAGGGTTATTAATTATCTACTATTATGTTTCAAATTTGTTTATTCTACGAAAGTACTAATGGTTTTTTTTGTCATATTAAAAAATAAGGTAGGATAGGGGAAACAAAAATTTTTCCTAAACTAGTCACGAGCCGATAAAATCGGCTCGTGAAGTCGCGAGCCGATTAAATCGACATGCGCTGAAATAATCGGCTCGCGACTTCATGAGCCGATAAAATCGGACCGCGCGCCTTGTTCAGGAATCTGAATTGCCCCCGTAACTTCTTGTTGAATATTACTACGTTGAATATCTGTTGGGTGCAAAAACAACCCAAATTCATCTCGTTAACGTGAATAGGCTCCGTTGTTGAAGATGCTCTTAGGGTATCTGAGAATTTTTTTAACAAGGTTTCATTTTCAAAACTATGTTATTTATTTTTATAATGGGCTTCAAGAAAATTTAGGCTCACATAGACAAGTTTTGAAAAATAATATTATTATAATAATAAAATAATATTATAATATCCAATTAATGGAGAAATTGAATTTTGAACTGAAATATGGAAAATATAGTTTTCGAAAATTATTATATAGTTATTATATAATTAATAAACTAATTTAAAAGAAAATAGATTCTATTTTTAATAATGATCGAAGTTTGGTTTGAATAGAACTCATCGCGCAGTGCTATTTCGCGAATTTTGACCATTGACTTCAAATTGACATACTGGGAGATCGGACCATCGGATTTTCCCAAAACGAAAAACGTTTGGTTTGAAATGAAAATAGCTTTCCAATGATATGTAAAGTTTTGAAATCCAATAGTTATATTTTGAGAAAATTTCAAATCATTGAATAAGCATTAGTGCCGTTAGTGACCCGAAAAGGGATTTTAAAGAAATGGGCCATTTTGAAATTACTAAAAATATGAAAAAACTGTAATAAACCTTATTAAATGATTTTAAAGTGATTTGGAAATGAAATATGAAGTTTCGAACTATATTTTGGATATTCATGTTTTCATCCTAATCAACTGAATATGGTAAAACAACGTTTAGTGAATTTAAGTTAAATAAACTTAAATTATTTGGTTCATAAAATATAACCATGCTTTGAAATTTTTTTATGGATAAATCTTTTGATTTAGAAAAGACTTCCAATTTGAATAAATTTGGATTTGGATGGAAATAATCTTCGGATTTTTGGTATTAATTACCATTGTGTAGACGTTTACTATTTGAGGAATTTTGAAGATATTTATATCTTTATTCCATTTATAGTATTCGTTTATTATGAGAATTATTATTGAATATAAGTTGATATAATTCTGTTTGAATTCATATATTTAATATCAATTGGTTTGGGGTTTGTCGTGAATGGTGTCTTTCAATAACACTATTCTTTAACCTAGTGAAAGATGTAGTTTATGAAATTGATCTTTTAATTAAGATTAAAGGAGTTTTACAAAGTTAAGTTTTCCAATGAACAAATTAAATTGGAATTGAATGGAGATCAATTTAGTAATAATGGAGACGGGTCTCCGTGGATGGAGACTATTACTATTTAAGTAATTTAAAAGGCTTTGTCGTTATTCCGTTTATAGTATTAGTTGGATATGGGAATTTATATCGATTATAAACTAATGTGATTTCCATGAAGGTTCCACTTGAAATGGAAGTATGGTTTTAGGTTTATCGTGAACAATATTTTAAATAATAGTGTTCTTTAACCTAATAAAAGGAGAAGATGATTTCACTAGATTAGTTAAAAAAGAAATCTTTATTTAATTATAAAGATTTGGATGAAAGAGTTTTCCCTAACTAATGATAAAGGGAACGAGTTTATGAAATCACTTTAAAGAAGATAAGCATGTTTTTCGCATAACCGATAAAATTAAGAAATCATAAATACGATTTGGTGAGAGATACGATGAGTGAAAGATTTAAACAGAATTTTAAATTATGTAAATCTACGATAAGATCTTAGGAAGTAACTTGCAAATATAAAGGATGATTTGAGTAAATGAATATTCCTAAAATGGAATAAAACTCGTGGTATCTTGTAGATCTGAAAGATGCGATAGTTATTCGAAATGGTCGGGTTTTGAACCATTGTAAATAACTAAAATGGCGTTGACTGTGACTGAAGACCGAAGACCTTCACATCAGAAGGATTGCCCGTTGATGCCTAGGGCTGATCCCCCATTATGAGGTTATATTGTAACTAAGATCTAACTGTTCTTTGAGTGATTGGGTTGCAATGTCTTTCACACCCAGGCGAAGTCGTGGAATAAAGCGCCTTCGGTTTCGTTCAAAACCAAGAACGGACATGTAAATGGATGTCTGTCTGGCGTTGTAATTTACGACATAACCAAGTTGTTTCTATTTATGTTATATCAGTTGCTGATGGAGAATTTATTCTTTTATCTTAACACTCTCCTTTGAGACTTGTGTTCTCGGAGGGTTATATATTAATAGACACTTACTATATGTTGTGAATTGATAATGTGGCATGTTAAGTGCTGAGCTGATCAAAGCTTTTGTTGAAAAGAAGAGCTTTGTGGATGATGATCAAAATATGGTTGATATAGCATAGCTTTTTTTTTGAAACATGGCTTTTGGGTCTCACAACCTGTGAATGGCCGAAACTTTGACTGAGTGTACAGGATGCAAAATAAGTCAGATTTTAGTGAAACCAAAAATATTTAAATCTGTTTAAAAATATATTTCCAACAAATCTAAAAAATTGAAATTTCATAGCGGGAATCAAAAGTTATGGCCAGTTGAATATTCAGAATAGTCGCTATGGAATTCAATATAATATATAACCCGTATAAATAGCCATTTGGCAAACGAACTCCGTTTTCGACGAAACCACCCTGGTTGGATCCGGAATGTCAAATTATTGCTAGATTCCAATTTTTATAATTTTTGGAATCAATATTTGAGCGTGGCAAAAGAAAATGTGTTTTGACAATTTCAGTCAATTTGGATTGACCAGAAAATGGCCATTTTTCAAATGGTATCTAAATTCGATGAAATTAATTTTGTTGGGACTATATCATCAAAACATAGCTAGATTTATTTTTCGGGAATTTTTGGAGTTAGTCTGTGGCTACGGTAGATTAAAATCTACACTCAAATTAAATAATTAAATGTTTTATATTTAAATTTAAAGAAAAAATTATCCAAATAGTCGAACGGGCCTACGAAACATATCCCATTATTTCCGGAATGGGGGTATTTAGCTAGGGGCGACACTCGTTGGATTTGATTTGGAGTTCAGAATGATATAGGAGTTATATTGAAATTTAATGGAATAAAATAAAAATAAAATACGTATAAATACTCGTACACATATAAACCTTATTTCTTCCTATACAGTAAGCCGCCTCCATTATCGTTAACGCTAGAAAACGATTTGAAACTTCCTCCACTAAAAACTCTTGATCCACGCAATGAAATTGAAGGGTCCTTAAGGCAATTTTGAAGAGAAGTCTATACCTTTCCAATCCATACCCGCCCCGCCTCCTGCCGTGTAGTGTGCCTCGAAAATCGCGCTCCCAAACTCCGCCCGCATCACGCCAAAATTCGCCATCCACATTTGACCGAGCTCGACACCTCCTCCAGCGGTGGTGCGCTGATGTGCACATAAAAATGCACATTCATATTCACATATTTATTCTTGTTTAGTTGAATAAATTAACATTTTCAGGTACTTTATATAATCAAACCATGTTTTAAATATTTTCAAAATCATCACTTATTTTGGGAAAAAGTGGTCACTTGTGCATGTTTTAATTTGTGAAATCTTTTACTTGTTCCCTGTGTTTTTCTCTTATAGGAATTTTAGAGCTAAAAGGATATATACACATGAAGAGATGAGGGATATCATGCATTTTCACAAAAGGAGGCGAAGAATTAATTCATTTTATGGATAGTGGAGGCCCACACCTCTTAATTAGCCAATTTTCTCTTAAGCTTCATTTTAAAGACTGAGACAAAAAGGCCTCATGCATTCTACATGACTCAGTTGTGGCTAATGGTAATTATACGCTGCATGAATGGGCATTTTGGGGATTTCCCAAGGAAAGTGATTAGGGTTTTAGGTTTTTTTGATCATGTATATATACCCATTTGTTTCATGTATTCGTGAACCTTTTTTTTAGAAAATAAAAGTTTAATTGATGAAATAAACAAAAATGGCTTCCAAGCCTATTTCTTCTATGTCTCTCTCTTGTTTCTTTTAATTTCTATGCTCTACTTTATTTTAGTAGTTTAGATTTTCTTTTCTGCAAGTAGTGTAATTTTATTTTATGCAATTAGTTAGTAGTTAATTTCTTTTCTTCATTTTTTACTCTTTGTTTTTGTTGTTCTTCAATGTTGAAATCTAATTTTTTTGAATTAATCACACAAATGAGGAGCTAAACCCCTACAATTTAGAGGTGATGAAGCGTTTCCTCTCAATTAATGTAGATTCATCATGAATTTGTATGAGTGATCTCTTTGGGTTTAATGGCTATGGATGTTTTTGGTGTATTTGTGTTTCAAATTGAATTTAATAGCCTCTTTTGTTCATTTCATAACATTGAGGCTATGTTTATGGCATATACAACAAATTGCCTCTTCATCTGAAATTGTGATTATGGCAATGAAATGATTTTTGAGTTGAAATTTGATGATCTATATTATAACCAATAGTAAATAGATCATACTTAAATTAGATTTTAGTTTCATTTCGATGGCATGTTTCATAATAGTTCAAAAGTTAGATTAATTGTGTATTATTGTTTCATGGCGTATTTTCTGTTAATTATTAACGCAAATAAGTTATGCTTATGATAATTACATAATTAATCTTACTTAAGTTATTTGAGAGATCTTTGTGCTATTTTATGTTGAACAATGTTGATAGAGAGAAAAGTGAAGTTTCCTCTAAATTAGTTTTTAATCTCATAGTTTTAATCTACATTTTAGTTTACTTTTTTTTCTAGTACTTAATCACAATCCAAATTTTGGTTTAATTTGACTGAATAAGATTGAAATTACTTCTTTTCCTATGGATCGACTCGTATTCACCACGTACTAACAATTGTACGCCGTGCGTTTGCGGTTTATTATTAAAATATTTTGTTGTCGAATTTTGTGGGTAGTATTTGCTGAAAACCCTCACGAGACAACACTCGTCCTACTGGGGATACCCAGAGGTTTAACGGCTTGTTGCATACGCTCAATGCAATCGTGCTCCCTACGAAAACAGATTTATCTTAGTTTTTCTTCTTCTTTATTCGAGGACGAATAAAAAGATATGTGTGGGGGTATTTGATGTGCACGTAAATGTGCACATTAATATTCAAACATTTATTCTTATTTTAATTAAATAAATAACATAACTGGCTATTTTTACATGTTTTGAACCAAAATCCTAAAATTCTCAAATTGTCATGTATTCATCCTCATTTAAGGTGTAAAATTGTCACTTGTGCATGTTTTAATTTGTGATTGCATTTACTTGTTCTTTGTATTTGTCTCATATAGGAATTCTGGAGCACAATTAATGCATACACATGTAGATTTGGAGCATAAATGCATGCATACAAAGGAATGTGAGGAAATAATTCTCATACATGATCATGGAGGACCCCACCTCTCAAATTACCCTCTTTCTCTTAAGCTTCTCATTAAAGATTAATTGAATAAGACAAAAAGTCACATGCATCCTAAATGACTCATTAGTGGCTAAGAGAGGATTAGAAGCTTTATGAAGGGGCATTTTGGGGAGTTCCCAACAAATATGATTAGGGTTTTAGGTTAGAAACATGTATATATACCCCTTTGTGTGATGTAAATATTCATCTCTTCTCTTTTTATCCCCTTCTATAGTTTAATTGAGAGGAGGATAAGCTCTATTGTATTCCCATGGCTGCTTAGCCATTTTATGTACCTTCTTTGTTTTAGTGCAATTTAATTTCTATGCTCTTTACTTTCATCATTGTAATAACCCGGAAATCTGGGCCAATTTAAAATTTTTAAATTGGCAATTTTAGTGAATTTTGATTATATAAAACGAATTATTTTAAATAATAACGATGAGAAATTTATTTTGAATATAATTCGAATGTATATATTTATATAGCTCGACGTTGGAATATAAATATTTATTTATATTTATAAAAGGAATTGAAAATGGCCCGGTAGTTCGATAATTCGATTTCAAACTTCAAATGAATGTACCAGATTCAAAATAAACCGGATTTTAGCGAAACCAAAAATATTAGAATCTATTTGAGAATATCTTTCCAACGAATCCGAAAAATCAAAATTTCATAGCGGGAATCAAAAGATATGTCCAGATGAAAATTCAGAATAGTCGCTATGGAATTCTGGCCCTTAAAAATGGAAATTTTGCAAACGACCTCGGTTTTTGACGAAACCACTTTTGTTGGATCCGTGATGTCAAGTTATTGCTAGGTTTCAAAATTCATAATTTTTCGATTCAATATGAGAGCGTGGCAAAGGAAAACGCGTTTGACCAGTTTCAGTTGATTTAAATCGACTGGAAAATGGCCATTTTTCAAACAGTCTCAGAATTCGATGAAATTAGTTTTGTTAGGACCGTATCGTCAATACGAAGCTAGAAATAATTTTTTTGGAATTTTTAGAGTTCGTATGTGACCCCAATAAATTGAAATGTGCGTTTAAATTGAATATATAAAGATTTATATTTTAAATTCAACGGAAACTAATTGTAATGGTCGAATGGACTTGCGATACATATCCCATTGTGTTCGAAATGGGGGTAATTAGTTAGGGACGACAGTCGTTGGGTCTCGTTTGGCATTCGTATACAAAATCACAATTATGGAGAAAATAAAATAATAAATTAATTAAATAAACTATCCCTTCTCTCTCCTCTAAGTCAACTACCCCCCCCCCCCCCTCTTCGTTATTCAGAAATCGATATATAAAAAAAACCGCTCTCTTCAAATCGACACCATCGCTTCCGCCCACCGTCCCTGACGTCGCCGCCCCTTCCCCTCCGACCGCAGCTCTGCCTCGATCCCCCCCTTTTCCCCAGTCGCGAACTCCGGCACCCACGAGCCCCCCCCCCCCCCCCCGAAGCCCTAATTTAGGTCGAATCGCCGCCTCCATCCCAATGGTCCAACGCCGATGCCAACTGGACCCTCCGCCTCAGATCGGACTCCCGCCGTGCGCCCCAACCTCCAACAACTCTCCTCCCTCCTTGAACGTACACTGTAAGTTTTTAGTTATATTTTATTTAGTTGTTTATTTTAATTTATTCAATGTAATTAATTTAAAATTAAAGGTCAGTTTTTATATGGAGTAGCATGAGAAAATTTGGACCTTTTATTACGAGTATAGGAATAAGAATACGGTTTTTATGTGTTAAGTTCTGAAATAAAATGCGGGTTTTTATATGGAAAATCTCATGATGAAGATTTGATTTTTAGAGTAATAAAAATATAATTTTTATATCATAGGAAAGTTAAAAATATAATTTTTATATCATAGGAAAGATAAAAATATGATTTTTATATTATATAGATAATAAAAATTTGATCTTTATTTATGTAGCGAAATAAAAATTGGATTTTTATTATATAAGTTGAAACAAAAATGTGATTTGTATAGCGATAAAATTTTTGATTTTTATATATATATAGAATAACAATAAAAATTCGATCTTTACATAAGAAGTAGAAATATAAAAATATAATTTTTATATAGAAAGAAGCATAGAGAAAATATATGAAGTAGAAATAAAAATGCGATTTTTATTTAATTGAATGAAGCGATAAAATGTTATTTTTATAGATGAACAGCGGGAAAAGGTCGCATTGGAATTCGGGGCATATCCGAACCATTCAGAATTAGATGACGGCGGAGTAGAACCCAAAGGTGAGAACTTCTCACTTTTAATTTAATTTTCTAGTTAAAATATATAATAGGATGTAGACGGTGTTTAGTAACACCCGACACCCGTCGTCCACAGACCATGGACGGCTTGTATGTTTGTTTGATTTTGATGTGTAGTTGATTGTGTGATGTGATGTGAAATGAAATAAAATATTTATATAGTTAAAAATATTTTATAGTTAAAAATAGAATTTTTAACGTGTATATAAAATAAATATTTATAAACGAATCGTACGATTTGTTTATATACACACATTTGACTGATATTGATTGGGACGATAAATTTTACACATCGCCCAATTGCACAAATAAAATCTGTGTTTGATTGATTGAAACCCCACACGGGTATTGGGATGATATATGACATACACTAATCCCAATAATTAGTTGTATGTCGATCGATTGATTGACAGACTGTTATAAGCGTTGAATATTTATATTCGATGCTTATACAGTGTAGAATGCACTTTGGATGATGGTTGATTATTTGTCGTTGTTGATATATACATGTGTTATATGGACGTCCATAGAAATAAAATCTATGGTAATTGATTGGGCCTCATTCCAGTTTAAAAATAGAATATTTGAAGAGAACTATTTGAATAAAATATTTAAATAGAAATATTTGAAATAGAATATTTGAAAATAGAAATATATGAAGGCGTGTTGATTAGATTGACGTCATTTTGATGTGAACGATATTTATATCGATTTTATTCATTTTATAATGAATATCGAAAGTGAATTTGAATTGAAATTGAATAGAAATGAATTCGAATTGAAATTGAATTGAAATGAATTCGAATTGGAATTGAATAGAAATGAATTCGAATTGAAATTGAATTGAAGTGAATTCGAATTGAAATTGAATAGAAATGAATTCGAATTGAAATGAATTCGAATCGAAATTGAATAGAAATGAATTCGAATTGAAATTGAATTGAAAACGAACTGAAATTGAATTAGAAATCAATTTGAATCGAAAATAATTTTGAAATGAATTTAAAACGAATTTATATTGAAAAATTCAATCTTGATTTGAATTTGAAAATGAAGTTGAAATCGTTTCGAAAACGAGTTTAAACCGATTTATAAAATACGTTTTAAAAGAAAATCGACGAAGTATATATTATATATATTATATATGTAACATAATGGCCTGAATAGAACGCGCCGCGCCGTGGCAGTTCCCGAATTTCGACCATTGACTTCGAACAGATATTACGGGAGATCCGACTGTCGGATTCTCCTAAAACCGGAACCGTTGGGTTCATATCGAAAAGAGCTTTCTAACAAATATTATAAATTTGAAATCTAACGGTTGGATTTGGAATTATGTCCAAATCAAATTTGGAAAAGGTCGTTGTAAGTGTAGTTCGATGGCCGTTGATGGAAATCGATTGTACGGGCCTTGATAAAATTATTAAAAATAGTAATAATTTGTGTAAAATCATAAGAAATGATTTGTGAAGAATTGGGATGAAAAACTCCATATGTGAAAAGATAAAAATAGATTTTTATCGAAATGAACTAGTTTTGAACTAAAATTATAATTCTACTTATTTTTAAAATAAAGAAAGTGGATTTGAAAAGGGTTTTAAAAGTAACTAGAATTTCCAATAATTGTATTGGAATGGATTTGAATTGAAATTGTCTTTGGAATATTTTGATGTTGGATTTCGTGATTATACAGATAACGTTATGGAAATTTGAAAGATATATAGATATCGTTATTTCCAATATGATATTTGTTGGTCGTAGAATTTGATATTGAATATAAGCCGATATATTTTCTATTCAGAGCCTTGTATTTAATATCAAATGTGATTTGGGTTTGTCGTGAACGATGTCTTCATTAACACCGTTCTTGAACCCAGTTGAGAAAAAGATTAAATCTTTTTATTTAGATTCAATGAAGTGTACCAATTAAATAATATTTAATTGGAATTGAATTGGTATTGATTTTTGGGTTTATCGTGAACAGTGTTTTAGATAACACTTGTTCTTTAACCCGATAATTAATGGAATGTGATTTTGGGTTGTCGTGAACGGTATCTTCAATAATACTGTTCTTAGACACAAAGGAGTTAAGAAAATCAGAAACTAACTGGAGATTAGTTAAGTTGAATGGTTTCTGGGGTATTGATCTGATGTTGGTTTCGGCCTTCGGGGTTAATACTTGGGAAATTGCTCACTTGCTAATTTACGGTTAGGGACTGATTGAAATGTGATGTGATTTTGGGGTTTATCGTGAACCGTGTTTTAAATGACACCGATTCTTTAACCCAGTCACAGATTTAAACTAAGTGGAGTTTTAATGAATCTTTAATTAGATTGAAAAGATCGAGAATGGAGTATCACCAGTTTTGCTTCAGGCGATAGTTAAATCTTTAATTAGATTTGAACGTGAAATGGTAATTGAATTTACTAATAACACCGTGGTGTTAGATATGAAGTATGACCAGTTTTACTTCATGGGATAAATAGGTTGGGATTAGGAAATAAAATAAATGATCACTTCGGTGTGGTTCGCTAATCTCGACTAGTTTGAATTGATATTCAAAAGTAGATTAAAGAATAAATTTAAAGGATTTATCTTTGATTAAATTAATGGGAACCTTTCCCTAAGAATGTGAAATTTAGAAACTAACTGTCGGTTAGCTAAGCAGAATGGTTTTCTGGATATTGATCTGATGTTGGTTTCGGCCTTCGGGGTTAATATTTGTGGGATTATTCTCTTGATTAATTTACGGTTAGTGACTGATGAATTGGAATGAGGCGTATGTTGTGTTTGTGTAACACTTGTTTATTATATACGCGAGTTATTCGGAAAGACCGGGTTAATCCTATTCTGAATAACTAATACGACGATAAGTCGAAGATGAAGACGGTGGTTGAAGACCGGAGGTCTTCACGTCGTTTGGATAATTACTGATGATCTTGATTAGGTCGTACACCCAAGAGGAGGGAATCAATTGGTGATCGTCCAGACGTACTTGGAGATCGATGGATATGTGGGGTACTAGGTGCCTCCGGTTTCGTTCAGACCCAGAACGGACTTGTATATGGACTGTGTGTCTGACATTGGATTTTAGTCTGTGTGATTGATTTCTATTAAATATATATCTGTTTGGCGGCGGAGAATTTATTCTCTTGCTTAACGCCCTTCTCTGAGACGTACGAGCTCAGGGGTTATATATCGATGGATATCAAACGCATGGAGTGAATTGCCTAAGTGGCATGCCTAAGTGGCAATTGATCAAGGCTTCTATTGAAAAGCAAAGTCTTGTGGTTGATGATCAAAGCACAGCCTGTGTGGCATAGCTTTGTGTAGCGTTGATTCGCGAGCCCCACACCCTAGTTGTGAACCAAAAACAGGAGAAGGACTTCAGGGAGGGCATGTGTTTCCTTCTAGCTAGAAGCGGCGTCAGTGGTTTTACATGCCCTGACGAGTTTGAGTTATGTGGTTGTTGCTGTTGCGAGGCGCCTCGGATATATCGGTCGTTCTCGAACCTATGAAGTCATTCGTTGGCTCATTGACAACCCATAGGGTGGGGAAAGGTAGTGTTCAGGATTTCGTCTAATCCACATCGGTGGACCGGCCCTGACGATCCAAGGGACGATGCGTTCTGTTCCTGAGACACGGGCTAGAGCGTCTCGAATCGGTAGAGGACTATCTATTGCCTCGGTTCACAGATGGAATCCAATTTCCAAATACGTGACTTTGTGGTTTTGATTGTAGATCCTAGTATGGCTACATGATATATGGTACCCATGCCGTCTATGATTGATACTTATGATTTGAAATTGTTTTGAAACTATACACTTATAATAGTATCAAATGATTTGTTTTAAAACGTATCAAGCATTCTTTGGCTGTTATAAGGTAAAACCCTATCCTCCGGCTTGCGTTGCATAGTGTGATGGAACCTGGGTCTTATAACAGCTTCATTTTTCTTTACTTAGCATTGCGCTGTTTGTTTTATGCACTGGTATTCTTGGGAGGAAACTCGTTCTGTGTTATACGGCGTGGTCCCTTGATTTACCGAGCTTTAAAAATAAAGATTAATAACTGTTTTAGTTCTCACATCAGTCACATGACTGACTTGGAGTTTATTGTTTTAACCTAAACTCTGGGTGCCCTTATTTTGACACGGGCAGCTAGTAGTTTTGGTTTTGCAAATTTATATTCACAAGATCCTGGTTTACAGCTGGAATGATATCCGGAAAGCTTTGTATCCGTATATCTCTTCTAGTTGTGTATTGTATTATTTTTCGCTCCTATGTAATGTATTGTAATCTCTGATATTTATCGAATGTGTAATATTGATTTATACTCTCTATATTCTTGTAATCTGATGAATTGTTGTAATATACAATGAAATGTTCTTCCGTCTGTGTTCCTTTGTGGCTTGTTCTCAACTCTATCCGGGCTTTCCTTACCGGGGAAGTTCGGGTCGTCTCAATCTTCATAGCTTAGATTTACATTCATGTTCATAGCTTAGATTTACTTTATGTTCTTAGTTTAGTTCTCTACTTGTTCTACTTAGTTTTTCTTTCATTTTGCTTTATTTTCTAATGTTGAAACTTACATGTGTTGATATGATAACACATATGAATGGTTAATCCCTTGATTTAAGGGTAATGATGCTCTCTAACTTTATGTAAGTTCAACATTTGTATGATTTGTGATCTCTAATATGTGCTTCATGTTAGTGAATGTTGATGTAAGTTTATACAAATGGTTTTGATAGTCTATGTTTGTTGACAACAAAATAGGTTATGCTTAGTCAATGTAAACACAAATTACATCAATATTTGCTAAGTGGTTATTGACTTTGAAATGAAAGTAAGAACAAAATTTGATTGTCTATAATTTTAGTTAATAATTCATAGGTCATACTTAAAATAGTTTTGCTTTAGTTCAATTTTCATGAGAATCATAAGTGGTTTAAATATTGCATTTATGTCACTTAATGGAGATTATAAATTGTATTTTTGATAACTTACACAAATGTGAGAACTGATTTGCCTCTAAATTGCTTTTATTTCATATTTAGCTCTCAACTCATTTTATAGTTTTTATTAGCTTTTATTAGTTAAATCTTCACTCGAATTTGGTTTAGTTTGATTGAATAAAATAAGAATTGCTTCTTTCTCCATGGATCGACTCGTATTCGCTTACGTACTATAAGTGTACACCATGCGCTTGCGGTTTATTACAGTTCTCGACGGTATTCTAATTCAATAGAATATTCGTTGTCGAACAAGTTTTTGGCGTCGTTACTGGGGAAAGTTTTAATTTTGATTTTATTCTTTGAATTATTTTTCTTGTTCTTCTAAAAGAAAAAAGGTTGTGTTTTTTTTTTTTTTTGTTCACTTTTGATTTTGTGTGTGTTTGTGTTTCTGTGTTTTCATTTTTAGTGTTATTAAATAAAAAAGTTTGCTTGTTTAATCTTGCTTCTTATGCATTTGTGTGTGTTTTGTCAAATTTAATTGTCCCTTTTTGTTTGTTTGTTGTTTCTTAAAAAATAAAATAAAAACTTGCCTTTTTATTTATAATTTCTTTCCTGTTTTTCCTTCCTTCCATTTATTTCTTTTCCTAATTATTTCTACAATCTCTCTTTCCTTCCTTGTGTCTACAATTTATTTCCAATAAAAAAGAAAAATCTTGCCAAATTCTCCTGATTTTATTTCCCTTTTCTTAACTATTTCTTTCAATTCTTTATTCCCCTAAATTCAATACATTTAATTCCTTTCTTACTTGTACAAAAAAAAAAGAATCCTTTTCCTCCTTGTTTTCAGTACATATTTATCCCTTTCCTTTGTACAATTCTTACAAATAACTAAAAAAAATTATTGCTTTCCTTTTCCTCCCTTTTTAACGTTCTTTCCCTTTTTTGCCTTACATTCCTTGACTGCCTTCATTTCTTTCTTTCCAGTAATTAAGTAAAATTATTGTTTTCTAACTCTTCATTTCTTTCCTTCTTCTTTCATTTATTTCTTTCCGATTTTCTATAAATTTCATCCCATTTTACATTTTTTATAAAAAAAACACAAAAACAAAACATTATTGCTTTCCTTTTTCTTGTCTTCCTTCTATAATTTTCTTTCCTTCTCTGCCTTATTCTTCATAATTCACAACAATCATTTAAAACCAATCCCACTTTACACGATTAAATCATTCCCTGCTTTTCTCATCCTCTCACCTTCTAATCTCCATTGCTCAAACCAATACACCATCTCCTCCACTAGTCTTCATTGCTCCACAATTCCTAGCAACATAAGCCTCTGTTTGAAGCCAATCCATCATCTACATCCTCCATCCAAAGCCCTCTAACATCAATCTCCAGTCACCAAACAACATCTCCCTAAAGCCTTCGCTACTTACAGACCAAAATCAATGCAATTCCTTCCATCTACCGTTTTGCAAATCACCACTTTCTCATGTTCTAAAACCCAAATCCATCTTCATGATCAGATTCACAAACTTCCATCGTCACTCCACAATCAGACCGAAATCACGCAAACACACCCTAAAACCTAGCGAATTCAAAGTTGAGAAGAAAAATAAAAATTAAAGTCGCGACTTGAAACTAGCTTTTGAACTTGAATTCGAAAATTTTATTCCTGACTTTGATTTCTGGTCGCCATTTTTGTAGAAACCAGAAGAATTTGGAAAGCGTTTTGATTTTTGCAAGTCACTGGGTGTATTTTTGGGGTTTCAGAGATATTAGGCTTCGTTGTGGGCCGGTGGGCTGGTCAAGTTTTCTAGTGTAATCTTTGTTTGGGCTGAGTTAAAATTTTCTGGTGTGCTTTGTGTGTTTGTTTAAAAAAAAGTTTGAATTACTTTTCTTTGTTTTTTTAGTTTATTTGTTTTGTTGTTAGAATTTAGTATGTGTTTATTTCTTTTTGTTTCATCTTAAGTTAGGATTTAGTTTGTTTATTTTCTATTCAAAAAAAAATCGCTTGCTTTTCATTGTATATATATTGTCATCACCTTTCCGGTTGCACGAGAAGGAGAATTGCTTTGCTCACTTGGAACCGCGCTCTGCTTTGCTTACTAAAAATTTTGCCGCTTAAAAAAATATTGCTAATAAATTCAGACTCTTTGGTATTGTGCTCTTCTCCCTAGTTTTTATTTCATTGCATTGTTGTTTGTTTGCATTTGCATAAAATAATCCAAAAATAAAATAAAAATTCATTCGTAACTACATTGTTAATTCACGTTTAATTTATGTTTTGCATTCATCTTATTTTGCTTTTTATTTTTCTAAGGACACTGTTATATTTTGATAACTTGATTTATTTCTAACGATTTATTTCTCGATGTCTAGACTATGGCGGAGTAATAACCGTTTATAAATATTTTTTTGATTCGTAAATATTATATCGGTTGTTCCTCTGAAGGTACTTAAACCTTCGGCTGCATTGCTAGGGTGATTCCTGGTGCACCGATAACTCTTGTCCGTTAACTGGCTGAAAAACTTTTGGTTGAAATTAATCGAACTATCATTATGTAATTTTAGAAATCTGTAAATAAGTAATTTGCATTCATATAGTTGCATTAGGTTCATGCATATATAAGAAAAAAAATACAAAAATCCAAAATCTAAAAAAATCTTTTTTGAATAATTTTTTTTCCTCTTAAAAAAATTCAAAAAAAAAAACTTTCTTGAAAATGTCTCAATTCCCTTATTCCTATGGATTTTATGATAAGTGTGAAAATCAATATAATCCATATAATTTTACACCAAATTCATATGGATATTTTAATAACAACCATTGTACAAGCAATTTGGACTGTACGCCACCAACTTTTCAAAATTTTAAAAATAGTCTTGATTTTGCACCACAAAATTTTCAAATTAATGATCAACCCTCAAGTCTTCAAATAAGTATTTAATCTCTACTTGAAGAAAGTCAAAGATTTAATGAATCAAGTCAAAGATTAATTGAATTAATGTGCAACAATTCAAGTCAAAGTTTTCAGAATATTCAAAATTTCAATTCACTTCCAAATTCAAATGATTTTGATTATAACCTTAGCCAATTAAATTTCATGCTCCAAAATGAATTTCAAATTCAAAATGGGAATGTGAATAACTTTTCAAACGGTTTTGGCAATGTTAATAATTTCAATGATGGTGCGATTAATGATTCTGATTCTCAATAATTTCAAATTGAAACTTCTCAAGTTAATAATTATAAATTTGATTTTGTTGAGTAAATGAATGAAATTTGCGATAATCACACGAATTTGTTGTTACAAGATTACTTGAATTTTAGTGAAAAACAAAACCAAATTTCAGCATTTGATGAATCAAATGATAATCCACCTTTTATCACAATCAACGATCTTCAACTAACAACTTTTGAAATTGATGAAAATCTTAATGAAGTTGTTGAAAGCACCGTGATTGATTTGAATTTAAATTCTCTTGAAAATAAAGACGTCAATCCTTAATTTGATCTTCTTCTCTCAGATTCTGAAAATTTTGAAAATTTAGCAACTTTAGATTGTCAACATGACAAAAATGATGAAGTTGTTAACAACTGTTTAGGTGAGGACGACTTTAATGAGCGAAAACTTCTTAAACTAATTGACGATGATGTTGGTGGGTCTGAAACTGAAAATGAAAAATTTGAAAACTTTGAAATTCTTGACGTTAAAAACAACGAAACTACTGAATGTGATCTTAAACTTAATGATGATTTTTCTAAAATTGTTGAAACTCCTTACGACTTGATCGTTTCAACTGAATCTCACTGTGATCACTTGTTTTTCAATGATAAATTTCTACAATATATGAACTCCTTTTGGAATAACACGGTTTTTGAGAGAACACAAGTTCAAAATTTACTGAAAATTCATTTGTTTGGTTTTGACTTTAGGTTTACGAATGAACCCTTAGTTGACAAAATTTCAAATATAAAAGAAAAATTGAACAATATTTCTCAAAATAAGTGTGGGCGTGAGAATGATGCACACATCTCTCAATTTATACATCATCTGAACAAATCAAACTTTGTTTTTAAAACTTTTACTGAACCCCAGCTCGATGACCTCTCTTTAGTTGCTACAGACATTCAATTCGATTTTAGGATCAATTGTAAGCTAAAAATTCTAAAATTAGCAACTCAAAATACAAAATTTGTTTTTTCAAATCTGAAATGCAACATACCATCCTTTATGATTTGGTTTTCTGTGCTTAAGTTGTGTCTCTCATACTTGAAGAGACAAATGAATCGGTCTTTAGAAGACAGTTTCATTTACTTCTTGTCAATACATTTTCTGATGGACTATAAATATTTTTTCCTTTTCTCTTGTAAATATAAGTCATATTTTCAACAATTTCATTTTCTTTCCATTTGGGTTGACTGTGGGGGCACAGTCAAAATCAAGTGTGGAAGGATTGGTTTTGCATAGTTTCTTTTCTTTTCTTTTTCAAAAAAAATTCATAGTTTCTTTTCTTTTTTTCAAAAAAAAGCATTTTAATTTACTTTTAAAAGGGCACGATGAATTAAATATGCGATTTTGGGTCGTTTGATTAAAATGTTTGGAAATTTATTTCTCTTAGCGGATAACGAAAGGAAAGTTCGAACTGTGAGCAAATTTGGTGTAATTAGTATATTGGGAAATTCATAGGTGATGAGTATGAAATATTTTCTGAATTGTAATCTGATTAAATGAATGGTTGATTTTGATTACTTGCGATAACATTTTAGATTTTTTAAGTGAAGTTGTGCTAAGATATCCTCGCTTAACTCTCTCTTATGTAAAAAGGAAAAAGAAAAATAAGAAAAAGAAAAAAAAGAATGTATGTATATATTAATAATCCAAGGATATCCAACAATGCTAGTACATCTCGCGTTGGTGTGCAAACCCGCCAAGCTCTTTTTGACGCCTTGTTGACAATGTCAGCGTCGGTATATCTTGGTCTCATTTTATGAGTTGGACACCTAAGGATTACCGACATCTTGTTGACAAAGTCAGTGTGGGTCTACACAATCCGCCAAGCTCTGTCCCAAACTCTCACGGGTGGTATACCTTGGTCTTTTCGGTTAGGTGATTGTAAATAGTAATTGTTTAAATATTTTTTAATAAAGAGAGAGTAAGGACTTGAAATCCAAGCACACTCTTGACTTATTCGACCTAACTTGTTAACAAAAAGGAAGTTGAGATGTCGTTTTACGATTGTTGATATCGATTAAAGAATTCATTTCATATTTGCACTATGTTTCTACCAAAACAACTGGCCAAGCTGGAGGAGTTTGTGATGATAAAATGACTTTTGTTTGAAGTTTTGATTAGTAACAGACTCAAATTTCGTAGTGACGACCCAATTGTGTTAACTTATTCGTGTAATATTTAAAAGTGAATTATCCATTTTGTAAATATTCCTTCAAAAGCTTGCATTCATCTTATAGATATTTTCTAATCTTGCATTTTGTAAATATTTTTTGCCTTCAACTTTTGGATTTTGTGGGTAGTATTCGTTGAAAATCCTCACGAGACAACACTCGTCCTCCTGGGGACACCCAGAGGTTTAAAGGCTTGTTGCATACGCTCAATGCAATCGTGCTTCCTACGAAAATGGATTTAGCTTTGTTTTTCAGTTTATTCGAGGACGAATAAAAAGATAAGTGTGGGGGTATTTGATGTGCGCATAAAAATGCACATTTATATATTCACATATTTATTCTTGTTTAGTTGAATAAATTAACATTTTCAAGTACTTTGTATAAGCAAACCATGTTTTAAATATTTTCAAAATCATTACTTATTTTTGGGAAAAAGTGGTCACTTGTGCATGTTTTAATTTGTGAAATCTTTTACTTGTTCCCTGTGTTTATCTCTTGTAGGAATTTTGGAGCTAAAAGGATATATACACATGAAGAGATGAGGGAAAGCATGCATTTTCACAAAAGGAGGCAAAGAATTATTTCATTTTATGGATAGTGGAGGCCCACACCTCTCAATTAGCTCATTTGCTCTTAAGCTTCATATTAAAGACTGAGACAAAAAGGTCTCATGCATTCTACATGACTCAGTTGTGGCTAATGGCAATTATAAGCTACATGAATGGGCATTTTGGGGGATTTCCCAAGTGATTAGGGTTTTCGGTTTTTTTGATCATGTATATATACCCATTTGTTTCATGTATTGGTGAACCTTTTTTTTAGAAAATGAAAGTGTGATTGATGAAATAAAAAAATGGCTTCCAAGCCTATTTCTTCTATGTCTCTCTCATGTTTCTTTTAATTTCTATGCTCTACTTTATTTTAGTAGTTTAGATTTTCTTTTCTGCAAGTAGTGTAATTTTATTTTATGCAATTAGTTAGTAGTTAATTTCTTTTCTTCATTTTTTACTCTTTATTTTTGTTGTTCTTCAATGTTGAAATCTAATTGTGTTGAATTAATCACACAAATGAGGAACTAAACCCCTACAATTTAGGGGTGATGAAGCTTTTCCTCTCAATTAATGTAGATTCAACATGAATTTGTATGAGTGATCTCTTTGGGTTTAATGGCAATGGATGTTTTTGGTGTAATTGTGTTTCAAATTGAATTTAATAGCCTCTTTTGTTCATTTCATAACATTGAGGCTGTGTTTATGGCATATACAACAAATTGCCTCTTCATCTAAAATTATGATTATGGCAATGAAATGATTTTTGAGTTGAAATTTGATGATCTATATTACTAACCAATAGTAAATAGATCATACTTAAATTAGATTATAGTTTCATTTCGATGGCATGTTTCATAATAGTTAAAAAGAAAAATTAATTGTGTATTATAGTTTGATGGCGTATTTTGTGTTAATTATTAATGCAAATAAGTTATGCTTATGATAATTACATAATTAATCTTACTTAAATTATTTGAGAGATCTTTGTGCTATTTTATGTTGAACAATGTTGAAAGAGAGAAAAGTGAAGTTGCCCCTAAATTGGTTTTAACCACATAGCATTAATCTACATTTTAGTTTACTTTTTATTTCTAGTACTTAATCACAATCCAAATTTTGGTTTAATTTGACTGAATAAGATTGAAATTACTTCTTTCCCTGCGGATCGACTCGTATTCACCACGTACTAACAATTGTACGCCGTGCGCTTGCGGTTTATTATTAAAATATTTTGTTGCTGGTTTTCTAATTCGATAGAAAATCCGTTTGCAAACATGCGCCTCTCTGAGGCCTTCGAGGTGGCATATTCCGATCCTTAGCAGGTGCGTCAGTTTGGGTGGAAAATTGAAACCTAGTTTGGAGCAATAGGGGTTCGACGTGGCTGTTAATTTAGAAAGAGGAAAGGTATATATATACAGTTTAATTAATTATAACAATTAAAAGCGTTGCTGATTTGAATTATCGAATAAAAATCGTATCTTTTTCGTACAATAATGAAATTCGATGAAACAGGAGACGTTGGACTCATGACGGTGTCTATTACATTCTAGAAGAGACCGCAGAATTTTTGGAGGATTCTACAACTTTAAAAGAAATAAATATCAAAGTGAGATTTCTGAATCCAAATTAATTAAATAAAATTATATTAGGATGCAGGCGGAGTTTAGAAACTCCCAACACACGTCGTCCACAGACCATGGACGACTTGATTGTTTTGTGGTGTGTAATTGGTTGATTTTTGGGTGATTGATTGTGGTTGAAATGAAAATGATTGATATTGTGGCATTAGATTACCTAGAAAAATGTATTAGGAAATTAAATCCCTTGTAAACGCTGCGAGGCCTAAGGTAGTGCGAGGAGCCGTACATCGGGACGGTGCCGGTTTTAATTACCCTACCGTTATGCTGTCAAAATTTTCTAAAATATTACTGTGTTATAAATATTCATGTTATTATATATGAATTGTTTGAATAATATGAAAATTATATTTTTAATATATATATATATGAATATGAAAATGATCGTTATATGTCAACATAAAATTCATATTTTGTTGTAAATCAAAATTAGTCAATTGTTAAATAAAAATGTATTTACATTTTAAATTCACATTTTTAATGTAAATAAAATATTAAAAATTCAACATTTTAATATGAAATGTATTTACATTAGATTTACATTTCAATATATATGAAACATTAAAATCAACATTTTGATATAGAAATGTATTACATTGGAAATCTTCTTTTTAGTGTAAATTAAACAATTAAATAAAACATTGTTATATAAAATGTTTACATTGAAAACATCATTTCTAATGTAAATGAAACATAAAGATTACATTATTTTAATGTAATAAAAGAAATGTATTGATATGGAATTTATATTTTTAATGTATGTCAACATTAAAAATAAACATTGATAAATAAAAATGTTTTACATGTAAATGCAACAGTTAAAAATAAACATTTTGAAAATAGAATGTATTGCCATTGAAATTTGCATTTTAATGTAAACAAAACATTAAAAATGATCATTGTTATATTAAAATGTCTTTACTTCAAAATATATATTTTTAATGTAACCCAACATTAAAAATAGTCATTTGTAAATAGAAATGCATTTATATTAAAATATACATTTTTAATGTGATGCAACATTAGAAATAGTCATGTCTAAATAGAAATGCATTTACATTAAAAAATACATTTTTAATGTGAAGCAACATTAAAAATAGTCATTTGTTATATAGAAATGTATTGATAATGAATTATACATTTTTAATGTAAATGCTACATTTAAAATAAACAGTTTGAAATAAAAATGTATTGATGTTGAAATTTACATTTTTAATGTAAATGAAACATTAAAAATGTCCATTATTATATAAAATGTCTTCTCATTTGGAATTTACATTTTTATCTATTATCTATTATATTATATGAAAGCACAATCTTTCTTTGAAGACCTTTCAGATCTAGATTCTCCAAAAAATTCACAAGCTGACACGTGTACAATGTTTCAATCTTTGCCGTCAGTAAAATAACATCCTTTTAACTCTTCGGTGATCGCTTATATAGCCCTATAAAAGAATTTCTCAAATCCCTGGTACCCACATACCTTCCGCCGCCCTCTTCGCATATCTCATTTTCGTCATCATCTCGAAATCGCAGGTACCCACATACCTTCATGCTTGCTCAGTTCATGTCGGCCTGATCCGACTACACCTAACATTCTTCAGCCGGAATTGATTCCACACAGCTTTCCCTTCTACCGTTGATCCACCAGATTCAATTGGCATCGGCTTCAACCCGGGTGAGCATCTCAATACATTCTACCTTTGTCGGGTTTAAAACCTTTGATCCGTCCTTTTTACTTCTTCCTTCTAGGCGGCGTCAAAAATTCCAAAGCTGCAGGTCAGATTGCCGCAGTGCGTTAATTTAATCAGGTAACGATTTATTTTTTGCCGCCTTCGTCTACAAGTGCTTCTACTTTGCAGCTGACTGTCTTTAATGTTGTTAGATTCTGATAACCAACGTTTGACCTTACACTTCCTCATCTTTGGTTCTGACTTATGATTCAACTGAAGACTACAAAAATTGTTTAACTAATAATTTATCTGCCATTGTGGATTTGTGATTGGTAGCTTCTACCCATTAGTAATTCTAGAATTGGTCCAACTAGTGGTTTAACTTGAAAATTAACAAATCTGATTTAACTTTTAATTACAACAATTTTAATGTATCAACATTTCTTTTTGTATGTAACTGCACTGCTTATAATCTATGTTTGATTACTTTAGCAATGCAAACTGAACTGAAGCTGTTCACATTCCCGATCTCATACAGAGCGTTCTTTGTCTTTGAGGCATCGAGTTAGATGAAAACATAGTTATAGAAAAAATATTGTACTTAAATAGATTTTAATCAACTCCACCCCAGTAAATATATTATATTACTGGCTCATGATGCAAACTGAAATATATTATGTATCCTCGTCATGGTTCCCTATTTAGATTTCAAATTAGAAACCCTATTAAATCAACTTAAGCCTTCGCCGACGTTGATGATCCCGCCTCCTGGCCTGTCCCTATTTATGTGAAACATAGAGAGGAAAATTGTATGCTATATGACTTTTTACTGAATGTGTAGCATGGGAAAAAGGCCTATAGGTTCATTTCTTTTAGTTGAACCTTGCTGTTAATTTCTGTGTTGCATCACCTCATTTTTCCTTATTATATAGATGTTGTTTCACTCATTTGTGAATTTAGTTGACTTTTGTGGTTTTTGTTCAGGTTTGTATGCACTGATTATTGCTTGCAAATCATTTGTTCACGGACATGAAGAATGTTACTATTTATGTTTCAGATTTTATATATTTCATGCAAGGGGAGTCCCATAGTTTGATAGATGCTTAGGTATGTTAGAAAACTTTGTTTTTTGAAATATGCAATATTTCTTTATTCATGATTTCAGTGTTTGTGAGGTTAAAGGAGTAAGTAATCAAATCAAATTAGTAGCAAACTTTATCTACCAATTTTTGGACTGGTTTGCTTTTAAAAACTTTATTAGTCTGTATATTACAATAATTTTGCAAAGGTTGCATATTGTTGCTTTGCTATGTACCCTTTTTATTTTGACAATGTTTTGAAATAATGTGTTTTAATGACTAATTGACCTTTCTACAATAGAATCAATATATAAATATGTGTGTGCATGTGTGTGTGTGTGTGTGTGTATAAGACGTTGATGATCCCGCCTCCTGGCCTGTCCCTATTTATGTGAAACATAGAGAGGAAAATTGTATGCCATATGACTTTTTACTAAATGTGTAGCATGGGAAAAAGGCTTATAGGTTCATTTCTTTTAGTTGAACCTTGCTGTTAATTTCTGTGTTGCATCACCTCATTTTTCCTTACTATATAGACATTGTTTCACTCATTTGTGAATTTAGTTGACTTTTGTGGTTTTTGTTCAGGTTTGTATGCACTGATTATTACTTGCAAATCGTTTGTTCATGGACATGAAGAATGTTACTATTTATGTTTCAGATTTTATATATTTCATGCAAGGGGAGTCCCATAGTTTGATGGATGCTTAGGTATGTTACAAAACTTTGTTTTTTGAAATATGCAGTATTTCTTTATTCATGATTTCAGTGTTTGTGAGGTTAAAGGAGTAAGTAATCAAATTAAATTAGTAGCAAACTTTATCTACCAATTTTTAGACTGGGTTGCTTTTAAAAACTTTATTAATCTGTATATTACAATAATTTTGCAAATGTTGCATATTGTTGCTTTGCTATGTAACCTTCTATTTTGACAATGATTTGATCTAATGTGTTTTAATGACTAATTGACCTTTCTACAGCAGAATCAATAATTTACACATGCTTTTAATAATTCTTCAAAAATGAAATCAGAGTTAATATCAAAAAAAATATTAGCTCCAAATACTACAATCACCTATGATTTATTTTGGTAATTTAAAAATATAAATAATCCAAATTTCTTGCTTGGTATTTGTAATCTATCCACAATAAAAATGTAGATTGTTCAACGTGGGATTTTAGTATGGTTTTTCACATTGGAAAAAGGAATTTGTACTATTTACTTAAGAAATGCCTTTACCCTTTCATGTTTATTTGGCATATACCTCATTGGTTTGAAAACATAATACTATATTTCTTTTCAATGGTGCAATTTTTAGTACTTTGTATATGTTGGACGGACTTATGTTTGCTCGCAATTTCTAACTTCAAATTTGTATATCTCAAGTTTTCCTATTTTTGGGTATCCTCCGATCTTTTAAATAAACAGTGTGAGCCAATTACTATTTTATCATTATCGTTGTCCAACCTTTTGCACCAATTTTAGCTCAAGTTTAAGAACTAATTTATTTTTCTTTTAAGGATGCATTCAAATTATATTGTTTACATTGATCTCCTTTTTACTTCGCTATATTAATTTTAGCATTTTACTAACCTTATGAAAAATGTACAGGTTAATTTGTAGCTTTCATTATCTGTTACAATAAGATTGTAAGAAGAAACATATACGCCTTATTAATCCAATATCAGTTATGATCTAATATAATTGAAAACTTTGCCAAATTGTTCAATTTTAATGGTAAAAAACGTTTTTCCTCTTTTGAGAATTAAACCTGCTAACATCTTATCTTCCAAAAATGGCAGCTTCAAATGTTAGAATTCTATGATGGTCTTTTACAAATTTAGCTGCTTTTGCGGTCACAGTTGCATGTCATTGCAATGTTTTTGTTCTTATTTCTTTAGGAAAGTACACTGCACAATTATTTCCATAGTTTTACCTTCTCTCAACATTTTGTATTATTCAATATTTATTAATTTTTGAATTAAATTATTTCATTGAATTTTTTTGTTAATAGATTGAAAAATGTTCCGTTAATCTATTTAATTTATGCCAATGCAATAATTGATTTCATATGTGTTTTTTTACCATTTTGTATGCTCTGAAATTGTGGATTATATATGCTGTAACATTAAAATTGATTGTGGCTTCTGTGGCTCTAAGGCATTCTATAACTCAACCGTGAATTGTTGCTTCCTCCCATTCATTACAACTCACTTTCTAGGTTTTTTCCCCTTCCTCTCTTCCCTTCTTACCCATAGTCATTTGTATATACGCTTTGAATTTTGTCACCTCAATTGTCAAATAAACTAACAGCTGGAGTTGACCGCTCCTACCAACAAGGAGGAAACTATGTACGCTGATCATTGTTGGTGTGGTTTACCAATGCTTACGCTTTGAGGCAAAATTGTTGCTTCTTTGTCCCCCCTCCCCCTCTCCAGCTGCTTCACTGACCTTTCTTAAACTGGTTTATTCCAAAGAGTCTGGTTTTCCTGGTCGGCTCAGTATCGCTGTGCTATGTTCACCTAATTCTCTATGCTTTTTGAGGTAAGCTTCTTTCATTATGTTCATTCAACCATTTTTTCAGGCTGCTTTACTGTCTAAGCTTGGGTGCATTTTCTTTCCATTTTTTCCAACAAAAAAAAAAACCTGATCGTGATTCAATAAATAATTAAATTCCTTAGAGTGTAGCAAAATAAAGAGAGTACTGCTGCACTTGGCTATTTTTTCCTATTAATTTTTTTATTACTGCCTTTTGTTCCTAAGTTTACCACGATTATTGATGTGGTATTTTTAACTGAATTTGTTTTTAAATATAAAAAAGGATAGACTTTTTATTGCTCTACATTATTCTCAAGAGTTAATTCTCACAATGTGTTTACAACATTTAATTGTTACTTCTATTTGAGAGCATGAACTCACTACAAAAACATACAATTTCATTTGATGTTATTTGAATATGTGTACTCTTTGTTTGTAGACAATACACTGGTTATAGGCTATATCCCTTTCTTGATGTTTTGCTCTATTGTATCTTTGACTGCATTCGCTACTTTGTTTTGTACTATATATTTCTCAGTTTGAAGCATGGCTAACCTGATATGCATGTTTTTGATGGGGATAAAATGAGAGCTTCTTGCACTTCATGACAAGTTTTAGATTTCAGTCAGATATTGCATATATGGAAGTTCTAACTTTGGACTACGAGTCGTTTTGACATTTGTAAATATGTATCATTTGTTTTCACTGTAAATTTGTATGTCTCCTTTATTAATAACCTCCAAATAGATGACCATTCTTCGAGGCAAACCAAACGTTATAATCCTACATCTTTCCCAACGTAGAATATAGTGCATGTAAATAATTTTCTAAATTTAAGGGAAAAAGATATGTAGTAGGTGTAAGCTACATCCATGAAGTAAAGCATAGATGAAGCTTGCCTTTTTTACATTTACTACTAGAAAGTTTTGACACTGGATTTTCTGACATCAACCTTCCTTATTACTAGAAATGTCACATTCTATTATCTTGCTTCCTTCTCCCTTGTGTGTTTATATATAACTACTACTAGAAAGTTCAAAAATGAACTTAATGAAACTACTACATATCGGTATTATTTGGTTTGTGAGGCTTGATTATATATTGTTGATTTTTTGGATTTGCATAATCATTTGTTCTAATTTAATTTGTTTTATAAATGTACAATATTTAAGAAGTAATGATGATATGGCTGATTGTTATTTGGACTTTAATGTTCCAAAAATAATTGTCCTTAAAATATATAGATTAATATTGTAACCGGCTAACTTATTATAGAAACATACAAGGTGCAAGTCATCTCAGTTATGACAAATAAATTAACCAATAAATATTCATATCTACCATTATAAAAATGCTAATTGTTATCTGGTATTTTGAGATCTCCCTAAGGAAACAAAAAACATTCTATATGTGAGTGTTATTTGGACTTTATTTACTAGAAATGACGGCTTAACAAATTACATATTGCTTTGTTTATTGTTATAGGTTTACTTCCTCCTTAAAATTTGCAAATGACAATAAAGAAAATTTCTTAGATTAAGCAAAACAAATGATATTTTGTTTACATATCTTTATTGAAATTAATCGAAATTTACCATAATATTATACTTAAAAGGAATATGTTACCTTATGTGTGGTTTGTAGACACTTCACCATGGCAACTAAGTTATTCATTATACTGGTGTTATTTTGACTTTTATTTATATTTCATTCTTTCCAAAAAAACGTTTAGCAATTTATAATTTTTTGTATTTTATAAATTCTCACATTCACTGTACTTTTACTAATTTGCAACTAACAATTAAAAAAAATTGCAGAAAATAAAATAAAATTTTACAGCTAAAATAATATTTTTTTCTTTTTAATTTGATATATGTTAGGTCTATAATAATAAAACCTAAGAGGTTTAGCTATCAACCTATACTAAACATCGCACAAGTAGAGCAACTGGTCATGTAAAATAATAAATATTTGGAAAAAGTCACTACAACGTACTTCATCTTCACCCATACTAAATTTCTAATGAATCTTTGATTTAGTAATTATAAACTGAGTAATTTAGCAGGTTTACCTATTTGGCTATAGAATGAATGATGATGCATGACAGAGTCTCGAGGGTACTAATTTCTACGTTCGTATCATTGATACATGACAGTCTCAAGGTTTACCTATTTACGTATGGATACGAAAATAAATACACGGTTTACCTATTCAGTTATGTATAAAAAAATATGTATCAAAAGTTTGCTTCGCTTACCTATTGCAAAGATGAATGCAGTAGCTGCAATTGGCCTCTTTCCATATTTTGGCTACCATCTATTCATATGGTACACTCTTCAGGTGCTTGCTACATAGTTTTTATGTTGCATTAACTATTAATATTTATTTTGATAGCGTAGTTCAATGTCCAACTATATAATATGTTGTATTTTTAATTTATTTGGTTGTTATATGTAACAACCCGAAAATCTGGGCCAGTTTAAAATTTTTATTTTGGCAATTTTAGCGAATTTTGATTATTTAAAATGAATTATTTTAAATAATATCGACGAGAAATTTATTTTGAATATAAATCGAACGTATATATTATATAGATCGTCGATAGAATATAAATAATTATATATAATTATAAAAGGAATTGAAAATGGCGCGGTAGTTTGATAATTCGATTTCAAACTTCAAATGAATGTACCGGGTGCAAAATAAACCGGATTTTAGTAAAACCAAAAATAATAGAATTTAATAGAGAATATCTTTCCAACGAATCCGAAAAATCAAAATTTCATAGCAGGAATCAAAAGATATGTCCAGTTGAAATTTCTGAATAGTCGCTATGGAATTCAGGACATTAAAAATGGAAATTTTGCAAACGACCTCGGATTTCGACGAAACCACTTTTGTTGGGTCCGTGATGTCAAGTTATTGCTAGGTTTCAAATTTCATAATTTTTCAAATCAATATGTGAGCGTGGCAAAGGAAAACGCGTTTGACCAGTTTCAGTTGATTTTAATCGACTGGAAAATGGCCATTTTTCAAACGGTCTCAAAATTCGACGAAACTAGTTTTGTTAGGACCGTATCGTCAATACGAAGCCAAAAAATATTTTTCGAGAATTTTTCGAGTTAGTATGTGACCCCAGTAAATTGAAATACGCGTTCAAATTCAATATATAGAGTTATATGTTGATTTTGACGAAAACTAATCGAAACAGTCGAATCAGCCTGCAATACATATCCCATTGTGTTCGGAATGGGGGTAGAACGCTAGGGACGACTGTCGGTGGGTTCGATTTCGAGGTCAAAATAAAAAGTTACTTTATGGGAGAATTAAATTATAAAATATTATATATACCTCACCCTCTCTCCCTCATACTTCAGCCGTCAGTTTAAAAAAAAAAAAGGGAGAAAAACCCTGTAGCCCTAATTGTCGATCGCGCCTCCGCCGGAGATGGCTCCGCCCCACCGTTCGAGATACCCTCCGCCTCCCGATCCTCCTTCTTCCCACCGCCTCTCCTCCTCTCTCGAGCGCCCATGCCTCCTGACCACTCGCCAGCAACCGACGCCACACCCAGCTCCGCTCGCCTCCATCCATCACCGCGACGACCGACGCTAGATTCCATGCCATCACCTGACGCAACCGCAACCCCCTCCGATCCCGCCTCCGTCGAACTAGCAGACTCCGATTCCCCCCTTCGAAAGACACTGTGAGTGTATTCTATTTTTAATTCAGAATTTGGTCTATATAAAATCAGTTTATTTCCAGTTCAAAAAAACTCAGTTTTTATTTAATTTATTACATTGAAAAAAATCAGTTTTTATTTAATTTATTACATTGAAAAAAATCAGTTTTTATTTAATTTAATACATTGTAAAAAAATCAGTTTGACAAGAAACAAAAAAAATGAATTTGCTTTAGAAACAAAAAATGAATTTGCTTTAGAAACAAAAAATGAATTTGCTTTAGAAACAAAAAATGAATTTGCTTTGAAAACAAAATTTGAATTTGCTTTGAATACAAAATCTGAATTAGCGTTGAAAACAAAGTTTGCATTCTTTTTGAAAATGAATTTTGCATTGATTTTGAAAATAAAATTAACATTGTTTTTAAAATAGAAATTGCAGATTAAAAAGATGATTTTTATATATTGAATAGCAAAGTAAAAAATTCGATTTTTATATATTGAATAGCGAAGTAAAAATTCGATTTTTATATATTGAATAACGAAGTAAAAATTCGATTTTTACATATGTAGTGGCTACGGGCGACGAAAGTGATAATAGACGAGAACGACGAAGATTTCTACTTAAGAAGAGTCGTGGAATTGGGATAGCTATTGGTGAGAACTTCTCACTCTTCAATTTCTTTTTCTAGTTATATATATATACTAGGATGCAGACAGTGTTTAGTAGCACCCGACACAATCGTCCACAGACCATGGACTTGTTTGTTTGGTTGTGTAGTTAGTTGGATTATTTAGGTTGAATTGAATTGTTTGGTGAAATGAAATTGATTTAATTGATGTGTGAATGGCGTGGGCCATCACTAGACCGGGGATAAGGCTATGCATTGTCCCGTTTCTAGTATCGTGCCGTTATGCCACCGAAATTTTCTAAAACAAGTTAGAAAAATAAAGATATCATTTTATTTGATAAATGAACTGAATAAAAATCCATATGTTGAAATAAAATGTTTTATCGTTAAAAATATAATTTTTAACGTGAATGTGAATAAATAAATATTCATTTACAAACCAGACGGTTTGTTTATGTACACCTATTTGAAGGACATTGATTGGGTCGATAAATTTTACACATCGCCCAACAGCACAAATAAATTCTGCGTTTGATTGTTTGAAACCCCACATGGGTATTGGGATGATATTTGATGTACACCAATCCCGATTGTTTAGTTGTATGTCGATCGATTGATTGACAGACTGTTATAAGCGTTGAATATTTATATTTGATGCTTATACAGTGTAGAATGCACGTTGGATGATGGTTGATTATTCATCGTTGTTGATATATACATGTGTGGTAGAAAATCCATATAATTAACATTATATGGTAATTGATTGGGCCTCATTCCAGTTTTGAAAAAGAAATATTTGAATAGAAATATTTGAATAGAAATATTTGCAAAAGAAATATTTGAAAAAAGAAAAAAAATATTTGAATAGAAATATTTGAAAAGGAAATATTTGAAATAGAATATTTGATAATAGAAATATATGAAGCCGTGTTGATTAGATTTACGATATTTATATTGATTTCATTCATTTTATAACGAATATCGAAAGTGATTTCAAAATCTGAAGTTTTGAAAAGAATTGAAATTCAAACTGAAACTGAATATAAATAAATTCAAATTGAAATTGAATAGAAGTGAATTCAAATTGAAATTGAATAGAAGTGAATTCAAATTGAAATTGAATAGAAGTGAATTCAAATTGAAATTGGAAAGAATTGAAATTCGAACTGAAACTGAATATATATAAATTCGAATTGAAATTGAATTGAATTGAAAACGAACTGAAATTGAATTAGAAATCAATTTGAATTGAAATCGATTTGAAATGAATTCAAAATGATTTATAAAGCACGTTTTAAAAGGAAATCGACGAAGTATATATTATATATATTATATATATATATATAATATAATGGCCTGAATAGAACGCGCCGCGCCGCGGCAGTTCGCGAATTTCGACCATTGACTTCGAACGGATATTACGGGAGATCCGACCGTCGGATTCTCCTGAAACCAGAACCGTTGGGTTCGTATCGAAAAGAGTTTTCTAACGAATATTAGAAATTTGAAATCTAACGGTTGGATTTGGAATTATGTCCAAATCAAATTTGAAAAAGGTCGCTGTAAGTGCAGTTCGATGGCCATTGATGGAAATCGACTGTACGGGCCTTGATAAAATTAATAAAAATAGTAATAATTTGTGTAAAATCATAAGAAATGATTTAAAAAGAATTGGGATGAAAAACTCCATATTTGAAAAGATAAAAATAGATCTTTATCGAAATGAACTAGTTTTGAACTAGAATTATAACTCTATTTATTTTTAAATAAATAAATTGAATTTGAAATGGTTTTGAAAATAACCAGAATTTCCAATAATTGCATTGGAATGTATTTGAATCGAAATTGTCTTCGGAATATTTCGATGTTGGATTTCGTGATTATACAGATGTTGTTATGGAAATTTGAAAGATATTTATATACCGTTATTTCCAATACGATATCTGTTGGTCGTAGAATTTGATATTGAATATAAACCGATATATTTTCTATTCAGAGCCTTGTGTTTAATATCAAATTTGATTTGGGTTTGTCGTGAATGGTGTCTTCATTAACACTGTTCTTGAACCCAGTTGAGAAAAGATTAAATCTTTTTATTTAGATTTAATGAAGGGTACCAATTAAATAATATTTAATTGGAATTGAATTGATATTGATTTTGGGTTTATCGTGAACAGTGTCTTAAAAACACTTGTTCTTTAACCCGATAATTAATGTGATGTGATTTTGGGTTTATCGTGAACCGTGTTTTAAATGACACCGATTCTTTAACCCAGTCACAGATTAAAACTAAGTGGAGTTTTAATGAATCTTTAATTAGATTAAAATAATCGAGAATGGAGTATCACCAGTTTTGCTCCAAGCATTAGTTAAATCTTTAATTAGATTTGAACGTGAAATGGTAATTGAATTTACCGATAACACCGTGGTGTTAGATATGAAGTAAGACCCGTTTTACTTCATGGGATGAATAGGTTGGGATTGGGAAATTAAAACCAATGATTACTTCGGTAAGGTTCGTTAATCTCGACTAGTTGAATCGAAATTCAAAAGGAGATTAGAGAATAAATTCAAGGAATTTATCTTGGATAAAATTAATGGGAACCTTTCCCTATGAATGTGAAATTTAGAAACTAACTGTCGGTTAGCCAAGCAGAATGGTTTTCTGGATGTTGATCTGATGTTGGTTTCGGCCTTCGGGGTTAATATTTGGGGAATTGTTCTCTTGATTAATTTACGGTTAGTGACTGATGAATTGGAATGAAGCGTATGTTGTGTTTGTGTAACGCTTATTTAAAATATACGCGAGTTATTCGGAAAGTCCGGGTTTATCCCATTCTGAATAACTGATACGACGATAAGTCGAAGATGAAGACGATGGTCGAAGACCGGAGGTCTTCACGTCGTTTGGGTGATTACTGATGATCTTGATTGGGCTGTACATCCAAGAAGATGGAAACAGTTTGTGATCGTCCATATGTGCTTGGAGATCGAAGGATATGCGAGGAAAGTGCCTCCGGTCTCGTTCAGACCCAGAACGGACTTGTAAATGGACTGTGTGTCTGACATCGGATTTCATTCTCTGTGACTGATATCGGTTGCATAGAATGGTTTGCCTGTGTGGCATGCTAACATGCAAATGATCAAGGCTTCTGTTGAAAAGCAAAGTCTTGTGGTTGATGATCAAAGCACAGCCTGTGTGGCACAACTTTGTGTAACGTAAATTCGCGAGCCTCACACCCCGGTATGAACCAAAAACTGGAGACGGACATCAGGGATATGGACATATGCTGGTTTCTAGTTAGGAGTGGCGTCAGTGCTTGAAATGGCTGACGAGTTTGACTCATGTGGTTGTTGGAATTGGAGGCACCTCGGTTATATCGGTCGTTCTCGAACCGATGGAGTCATTGGACTCATTTATGCCCCATAGGGCAGACTAGCATATAGTTCAGGCATTTTAATCCACTCCGTGTGGACCGGCCCTGACGATCCAAGGGTCACTCGAGCTCTGATCCTTAGGCTCGGGCTAGAGAGTCTCGAATCGGTTGAGGACTGTCTTTTGCCTCGGTTCATAGATGGAAACCCAATTTCCAAATAAGTGACTTTGCGATTTTGATTGTATAACCTATTTATGGCGACATAGTGGGATGGGGCGCTTATGCCGCCTACGATTGATACTTATGATTTGAAGTTGTTTATACACTATACACTTATAATAGTATCAAATGATTTCTTTTAAACGTATCAAGCATTCTTGGCTATTATAAGGTAAAAACCCTATCCTCCGGCTTGCGTTGCATTGTGTGATGGGAACTGGGTCTTATAATAGCTCCATTTTTCCTTATTTAGCATTGCGATGTTTGTTTTATGCACTGGTGTTCTTGGGAGGAAACCCGTTCCGTGTTATACGGCGTGGTCCCTTGATTTACCTAACTTTAAAATAAAGATTTACAACTGTTTTAGTTCTCACACCAGTCACATGACTGACCTCGAGTTTATTGTTTTAACCTAAACTCTGGGTGCCCCTATTTTCGACATGGGCAGCTAGTAGTTTTGGTTTTGCAGATTTATATTCATAGGATCCTGGTTTACAGCTGGAATGATATCCGGAAAGCTTTGTATCCGTATATCTACTTCTAGTTGTGTATTGTATTATTTTCCGCTGCTATGTATTTAAATGTAATCTAAATCTCTGATATTTCTGTGTAATATTGACTTATACTCTGTATATTCATGTAATCTGATGCATTGTTGTAATATACAATGAAATGTTCTCCCGTCTGCGTTCTTTTGTGGCTTGTTCTCGAACTATCCGCGCTTTCCTTTACGGGGAAGTTACGGGTCTTTACATTATACTTCCTTTCTTTCATCTGGTATTTATTTTGTTAGGTATCTGTATTTTACAGCAATAAAAATATGTTTCGTTTGTGATTTGTTCAAATATCTCAAGTTCCAGATGTTTATATTGGATCAACAAGGCTTTCATGTATTTATATTTATACTAATTATCAAGTACAATCAAATATGACTAAGCTCATGCATTCAATCAGTGAATTTACTTTGATCAATTATGCATTACTTAAATCACTGAGCATGCTCAAGGTTACTTAATAGGATTAATTATTAAACATTTTCCATTAATAGATAGATCAATCAAAATAAACTAAATGTTCAAATATACATTTTCATTTCATAGGACTGAAATTTAAAAACATATTTGTAGGTATTTTTTGGGTGAAGCCCGTGTGCATAACAAGGGTTCGCACTAGTATTATATGAAAGCACAATCTTCCTCCGAAGACCTTTCAGATCCAGATTCTCCAAAAAATTCATAGGTCGACACGTGTATTAAGTTTCAATCCTTGCCGTACGTTAGAGTAACCGCTTTATCTCTTCGCTGACCGCTTATGCCCTTTAAAATAAGTAATTTGTCGGTCCTTTCCCCTCCCCACCGTAAAAATAAATCATTTTCACCCAAAATCCATCTGCTTTCCTTTCTACCATAACCCTAAAAATTTGACAACATTGTCCTCTACCTCAACTTGATTCCTTAGCCATAGCCTGCATCGCCTGGTGTTAGTCGTCCCCTTTTCCCTCTGCAACAACGTCAGTAGGTCCACAATCTTCTGTTGTTGCTCTATTATGCTACTGTCGCGCTCTACTACCGTTTGAATCTTTCTAGGCAGGATTGCACCGTTAATTAACTTCCTCTTTGCCTATGCTAATCTACTTTTGTAGCATGATAGAGGTAAAAATTCTTATTCCTATTCAGATTACATGATAATGTTTTTGTTGGATCATCGAGCTTTGTGGTTACTTGATTTTCTATATTGGTTACATACATACGTAGATGTTCATCGACGTCCGTTCTGAAATCGATCTATTTTCAACCAAAAGGTTTATTATTGTTCTTAGCATTAGATCAGAAATTTTTAATGCTTGCTATCTAAAGAATGTTCAAATACGTTTCATTTTAAACTCTAATTCTGACCTATCTTTTAGGTATTAATTGATCACCCTAACCAAAACAAACATAGAAGATGTGAAGATTTTACGTAGCAGTTGTGATCAAGTTGAAATCCTACTTCTATCCTAATTATGTGCATAAATCCCTAAGTCTAACGCAGTTGTCCTACCATAGAAGCGGTAAAAACTTTACTTGGTAAAGTAGCATATATTGGATTATTAAATCTGACACGGTATATTTATTTATAGCTTTCTACGGATAAAAATCACATGGTAATACACAAAGTTTATAAATTAAGTTGTAATTTTTGTGAAGAAACTTCAATAGTCAATTATAGCAACATAATATATGTCATTTTAAATCCTAATTCTGACTTAGGTTCATGTGATGATTGATCACTCGAGCCGAATCAAACATAGAAGCTGTAAAAAATATACATAGCAGTGATGAAAAATTTTAAATCCTACTTTTGTCCTATTTACATGCATAAAATCCCCATGTCTGCCACAATAGTCTAGCATAGAAGCTGTGAAATTTTGTGGTGGTAATACACTAGATATTGCATTATTAAGTCTGACAAAATATATTCATTTGTTGTTTCCTACACATAAAGATTACATGATGATAGACAGAGTTTACAAATTTATTTGTGGTTTAAGTGACGATTCTTTGATAGTCAGTCATAGCAACATAATAGATATTGAATTGTTTACACTGTTACTAAATGAACCATTCATTTTCTCAAATAGAGATTCTTCTTCTGAAGAATGTTAAAATACATGCCCTTTTAACTCATGTATTGATTGATCACCCGAGCTGAATCAAACAATCAAACGATAGAGATGGTCATTTTTCTCAAATATAGTTGACATTTTTTCTTTATCGCATAAAATATGTTGGACAATAGAAGACTTGAAATCATGGTTACCCTTATTCTTATCTGCACGTACAACCCTACGTCTGACACTATAGTTCTAACACAACAATTGTGAAAAATGTACATGGTAATACATGAGAAATTTGTTCACTCATTTTAAGATCCTATTTTCAAGCAGGGGTTCCACATACTTTAGCGCAAATTTGACGTTTACAGTTTTGGGTGGGAAGGAGTTCCAAAATTTTCGCGAATAATTGACATTTAAGATGAATTAAACACATTAGCGCATAATCGACATTTGTTGTGGCTTTCTTGTTTTTGTTTAACCTATGATATAAGTGTACTTTATTGAAATCTTATTCACCTGACTTCTATTGTCCCACCTGATGCTTTTAGTATATTTTGTACACAAATTTTGTCCACCTACTTTTATTTCATGTCTAACCGACTTCTCGATCAATTTATAAATTTTGAAGTTTATGGGTTGCTTCATCTTTTTCATTTACATTTTTTAGTACAATTTGACTCTCCTATACATTGCTCACTTTTTGCTATTATAATTATTTTACTATTGCTACTCCAATTTAGATTTTTTTCCTTTGATTTTACAGCTTTAGTGCACTTTGTTTTAATTACACACTTTAGCACATATTCAACATATGTCGTGGCCTTTTTTTTTTAACCTTTGATATAACTGTAGTTTATTGAAATCTTAATTACCTTACTACTTTTCCTCATGTGGTACTTCCTGTATAATTTGTAAAAAAGTTAAACCCACCCACTTTTATTTCGTGTCTAACGGACTTCTCCATCAAATTGTAAAATTTGAAATTCCACTATGTGTTGCTACACCGTTTGGTATTACAATTATTTCACTATTGCTAATCTAATTTAGGTCTATTTCCTTTCAATTTACATCTTTAGTATACTTTGTTTGAATTAAACTCTTTAGCACTTAACTGACATTTGCCGCGACTTCTCTTTTTTTTGTATAACCTACGATATAAGTGTCCTTTATTTGAATCTTAATCACCTAGCTGCTTTTGCCTCAAATGATGCTGTCAAATTTTTTTAAAAAAAAATTAGCCCACCCATTTTTATTTTATGTCTAACCAACTTCTCCATCAATTTTTAAAATTTTAATTTCCACTATGCGTTGCTTCTACTTTTGCGCTGCTTCACCTTCTGCTTTTACTATTTTTAGTATAATTTTACTCTCTTATGCATTGCTTCACCTTTTGCTATTACATCAAATTGGTTTGTCCAAAATTTGCACGTATTGTATGTGGTAAATTTAATTTGGCACTGAGTATCTAAGTCAACAAAGTAGTATTCACCTTTATTTAGGTAAATCACCTCACTATGGCTAGGAACAGTATACACATTTTTGCAAAATGGCATGTAGTTAATTTGTTGCACTATATGCATAGCAACATTAATTCAATAATATGCACAGTAGGAGGAATGTTACTCAGCTAGCATGTATCTATAAATAAATAGTATCATCTGAATATGCGGTAAGGCTACGCATTTTGGCCAGAATATGCATAAGTACTACATTGTGCATATTTTTTTTACTATATAAATTTACAACAAAAGTTGGGTGCTTGCCTTTATGTTTATGAATTCACCAACAAAAAGAAAGTTAGAAATTAATTGATTTATTCTCCATTTTTAAGTTATTATCTTTGAAGATATTGCAATGTTAGTTGGAATGAATTGGCTTTTTTTTTTACTAATTCATAGAGCAAAAGACAGGACTCGCTATTTTGGAAAGCCAAAGTAAAAAAATACAGGTCTATATATTAATGCAACATTCTCCAAAATTGTTATCCCAATGTTTGGTGGTTTGCAGGTAAATGAGGGCTATTAAAAGCAAGAATCATCATGTCATATTGCAAACCGTGGATTAATTTACCCAAAGTTTTTATTAATTTATTTTTTGAGTAGAGAAACAAATCACATACTTCATGGATCATAATTATATACTGACTCTCGGACAAAGAGTATTTTGAATAACATTGAAAGCATACATGTTATAGCACTTCAATGAATAAGGTATTTCCGATGTTTTGTTTAATAGTCTATAATGTAATTGCTTATCATAGAGGATAATGGGCTAGTTAAATGAGCAAATTTGCCAATGAATTCAACAGGGTGGTCAAAGTTTATGGTTTATAATTCATCAGTACTTGATTTTAGTTGTTTATAGTTAATAGTCACTTAGGTCTTTAGTCAAATTTTAGATCATGGGTAAACAAGGATTTTCATTCGTGAGAAGCGTTTGGTTTCTCTCTAGGCTGGGAATACTGTAGCACCACGGCGGCTTATTACAAACTAAAGATTTTTTTGACATCATCAATATGATCAAACTTAGACGAAAACATTTCTGAAGGAGACGAATCGCTCCCTGTCTTGGCTCAATGATGAACACTAGATGAATAAAGGTAAATTTTCCCTAAAATTTTCTTTTTCCACTTATTTTTGCAGTAGCCTTTAATTTATGCATGTAAAGATTTGTTGTATTGCTTAGGGTGCAGTATTGCTCTTTCTGTGCTTGATACTTATACTGTGTTCTTATGGTCTTGGTTCACATTTTGTATGTAGTTTAGAGGATGTAGTATTTCAGCAGATCAAACAAGGATGAACAAGTTATTATTATATGGTATTGTCCTATGCAATTACATCTGCTCAGGTAATTTTTTTTTCACTTTGAGAGAGCAATCTCTAAAAAAGAGATAGTTCAAAATTTTGTAACTTTATCATTCCATAGGTTTGAGTCTCTTTTGGGAAGAGCATGATTTTTTTAGTACCTATTTAACTTTGAATATATAATTTATTTGATATATATGATATTAGCAACAAATGATAGATAAAAAATGAAATTTACTTGATATATACAAATTGATTTATCGTTATACCTTTTAAGCATCCTTCTTATTGCCTAATTGATTATTATTATATAAGAGGTTAATGCACTAATTTATTTCTTCAACTACTTCGTTGATATTTATAGTTCACCGCATACATTTTGATCATTTCATTAGACTAATTAAGGTTACGACTTTTGTGTTGTGATTGATTATTTTTCCTAATTAGCAAGAATAAAAATAAGTGAAAATGTACAATTAATAATATTTATGATGATAATAGTGCCAAAAAGTGATATTAGCAACAAATTACTGTTTCTCTTCCGTAGATACACGATAAAATATTTTATCTCAAAGAAAAATTAATATAAAAGGCAGTTGAACATTGATATTTTTAAAAAGTATTTAACTTCGCAAAGAAATCTTATATAATATGCATTAATATAATTTAGGTTTATTCATCATTCTACTTATTTCATATCCCGTCTTCTCTTCGTTTTGACGAGCTTCTTTTTAAAACATCTTATATCTTCTCATTTCACAATGGGTTCATTTCCCACTTTAAGCCATAAAGGAATTTTAGTCAATTAAATAAAACATCGTGCATTTCTTATCTCACATTTTTCTTGCTATCATCAATAACTTTTTGCAAATTGCTGTAACCATGATATGAAAAAGGAAAGATTTCGTATTTTGGAACATCACATATAACTTTAATTTAATTAGAAACTGACAAATACATAATTTGATAACTCGGGAACAGAATCAAACTCTTGATGGGTAAGAAATATGTTAACTTCATTAGAATTTAGCAATATTATCAATACCATAATTTTAGGCTAATAATATGCAACTTTGTTAGCTTTTAAATATATGATCACGAATATTTTTGCATCTTTGTTCATTTGTTAATTTACCAAAAGTTCTGTCTCATAACTGCCAAAACACACATTACTGAGGTATTTAGTTTTGTACCTATCAACACCATAATTTTAGGCTAATTATATGTTAGTTTTATTAGTCGTAAAAGGTATATATGGAATTTTGACATGCTTGACGTGTTCTTTTGGCTTTAGTTTTTGGTTTAAGCCTTCTCCTTAATCTTAGGTATGCTAGCCTTAAAAAATCAATCAACGTCGTGTGATATTTAAACAAGCTATTAATTCTAGAAAGCATGATTTAAGGGTTTTTATTAGGTAAATATTATCGACTGTCATATGATGAAATATGAATAAAAAACTCTTTAGGATAAATAAAGATTGTTTTGATAATTTAAACCAAATATAAAATGGAGCAATTGTTTTGCACACAGCCCGAATTTTTTTTTTTTTTTTTTGGCAAGGCCGACCGGTTTTTATAGTGATCCGTAACACTCTTTATTTATTACAAAATAAAAGTACAAAGAAGTTCAGGTGATATGGCATCTACATATCAGCTACTAGATCTTCCACACACGGAAACATCCACACCCACGCACAACTCATAGCATTTATGACATTACATCTTCCATACTTGACATTACAGATTCCTTACATGCCAATAAGACAATAAAAAGAAAAAAAGAAAGAAAAATTCCCCTTTCATCATCCCATATCATCATCAAAACCTTTGAGTAGCTCTATTTTCTTGCTTCTCGTTATAGGCGCACTGCCCAAAGATCGACCAGAAGTAGAGACAGCTATTGGCGTGTTGATGATAGGATCCGGTGGCGCTTTGTAACCTGGTGGAGGTTTAATATGGTCATACGGTCCAGGTTTTCTCTTGGTTATTTCTTTTTCTTTGCTACTAGTAATGGGTGTTGTTGGGATTACATTGCATTTCAGATTTGAAATACCAACTTCCTGCGTGCTTTCTTGGGTACTGGAAACCTTATTCTTACAAACATTGAGGAAGCCTGGCTTGAGCGCTGACGGTGAAGTCTTGGAGTTGCTCTTAACAGTCTGAATTAATCCAAATTTCTTTCTCTCTGTAGCATACATTTCCATGTTGTTATAATTGTTTATCATTGTATCCATAAGTTTTTTCTTTTCAAAGCTCACACTCGGATCGAACAAGCCACTATCAATTTCAGTTCGCAGGCTTTGAATCGTCTCGCGCACTCCTTTCTCATAGTCCCTGAATCTTTCTTTAACATTTGTATTAGTCTGGTTCTTGTTCTTGACCTGATTGTCACTTACTTCAACACAATCAAAATGAGATTGCAAGAAACTGTCCAGATTAGACGTATCAGAATTAATGGACTCAACAACACCATACTTGTTTACTTCATTGTGTCCTATCTCATTTGTTGTTTCATCGTATTCATTATCCAGTCCAAAATTATTCTCATCCACATTGGGCCGACTAAAAACAGTTTCTGTTATACCATTTAGATTATCGAAATTACCTTTACCACTTTTCAGCTCCACAACTAGTCTTAAGCCACTCTGATCACCAATATGGGCCATACTACTGGAGCACGCTTGTTGAAGAGAAGCAGCACCGATAGCTGAGCTCACAAAAGGCGGAAAAGCACGAGAGAGCAATTCACTTACTTGTCTAATTTCTCCTTCCTCACATTCATCTTCATCAACATTATCTATTTCTTCTTCATGTAAAGAAGAAAGAACTGTAAACTTATTGCCTCTTGTGTCACCTTCATCTGCCTTTTCTTTCCCTTTTGCCAAGGTCGATTTCGTGTTATTCCTTGTACCGTTGATACCTTTCCTTGTTACTATCCTCCAAGAAGATCCAGTATGTGCCAAGCTAACGCCATTAGTTACATTATTGTTGGACTGCTCACTCACCCCAATTTTATTAGCAGGAGCCCTTATTTTAACAGACTTGGTGCTTTCTTTCGGAAGCTCTTCCTTTTGCTTAGCACAGTTGAACGAAGTGTGCCCGAAACTATCACATTTAACACATATTGCAGGTCGCCATAAGTAAGAGACATGCACAATTTGCTCACTACCATCAGGAAGTAACACAGGGAATTCATATGGTAATTCATCATGGGGTGTTATCTCCACCATACATTTCGCATATTCGAGTCTTTCCATTTTCTCTGTAGAGAGATCCATGCAGAGAAATTTACCAATACGCCTTGCCAACCAACAAATTCCCACTTTAGACAAACAATATAAAGGCAAATTTGAGAGCTTGATCCAAACGGGTACTGAGGCAATTGATTTATTCAAATCTCCCAAACTAGTTGCCCAAGGACGCACAATAAATAACTTATTATGAATTAGCACAGGATCAGACTGCAGAATCTTCTCACGATCCTCTATTCTATCAAAATAGAAGAAAAAAACCGTACCTGTTGATTTTATTTTAACTCCACCTGAAGGGTTCCTAAGCTTCTTCAATCGAGAAGACACAACTGAATAGGGAAGTGGTCGATCCAGAAAGTGGCCAATCAGGTAGCCACTCCACTGTTCCTCAGCAGCAGCGAAGATTTGGTCGGTTGGCTGCATGGCTTTTCCTTTGAATATGAGTTTCATAGGCGGAGGTGAGAAAGATCCAGCATTTCTAGGCTTAGATTCGAAAAGAGATGACCATTTCTTGGTAGGAGGACCGTGGGCTGAACTAGGGTTACAGGGCGGAGGAATTGGAGACAGTATAGGTACCGGTGGTGGATCCGGTGGTGGAGGTCTGGTTTGGGGCGGTGGAGCAAGATGGCGATTGATTTGGGAGGGAGAGAGTCTAGAAGAGAGGTTTAGACGAGCTGTGAAGATCGGCGGAGGAAAGGACACCATTATCCACTGGTTGGAAAGGGTGCCAAAATTTGAGCCCGAAATTTGATTACTTCCTAAAAATCATTTAAACTAACTTTTATGGCTTCAGCATTTAAGTTGCTTTCAATTGCTAAACTTAATTTTGCATTAAATAATAAAGTATATCTAAGAATCCTGTAATTTAAATGATTTCGGTCTTCCTGATTTAATTGATTGTTATAATTTGTGGTAGATCAATAACCCAGTGTTATCTCCAATGGTTGATCTTATCAAGTTCAGCTAGAAGCTTTCAGTTTAAGTCAAGTAGGCTATAATTCTCTAATCTCAAAGTTGGTCTTATCAACTTCAGCCAAGAGCTTTCAGTTTTTATCACATAGACTATATTTCTCTAATTTCAATAGGACAGAATCAGCCATGGTGGGAACCTTGTAATTTTTGACAATTAGGAAGTCTTTGTTTTAGTTTTAGTTGTTTGATCTCTTAAATAGATACAATTTGAAATTGTTGGATTAAATGGATTAATATATCATAACATTTGAGAGGACTGAATTTTAGGAATGAATGGTAACTTATTGGCAGTTAAGTTCAGATAATACTATTTGTTAACTTTTTTCATCATAACTTCCATACATATCATTTGAACATTTTATTGAAAGTTTATATGAAAATAAATCTTCTATAGATGAAATAAACAAAGATCCTATAATCACTTTATATTTTTTTAGCTAAATCTAAATAAAATTTATGTCATTAACTAAGATTCTATATATGCACAAAATGATGCTACAAAGTTGAATACCTCAACCTAGGAATAAATCTTCACACTCTTCAACATAACACATCTTCACTTTTCACAAATTCTACGGAGCAGGTGGCGGCAAAATAAAAGATTGCTTTTGTTCCTCTTTACTTTGAAGTCCTCAAGCCCTTGTAAGTATCATGTTGGACTTTAGAACTTAGACGAACATATTTGTTGAACTACTTCCCCTTTAAGAAAGAATAATAAAATGGTAAAAAGAGAACTTTGTAGTAAGAGATAATGTAACTTTGCAGCATAAATGTTCCTATACCTCTTCCCAAATAATTAGTCTATCCAAATAGTAACGAAATACTTAGGAGAGATAGGTTAGTTGTGCTTTATATCAATGAAGGAATCAACAAATTCTTCTATACTGCAATAAATTCGGTAGAAAATAAACATAAAACGTGCCTTGGTATATTCCTCTTACCAGCTGGTAAGGAATGAAGGTTGTGACAACGAAAGGGCGATTTATGAGCTAAATGGGAAGCTTAATAAAATCTAAAAGTGCGAGAGTGTTTGGAAAGAGCGTTTTCACAATGTCTCGGGAGTGAGGTTATTTTTCTGCTCTTTCAATTGTGCATAGTGATTAACAACTCTAATTTGGCATGGAATTCAAAATTTTCTACTCATGGAAAATAAGTTATATTTTGTTGCAAAATATGGCTTTATTGTCATATATGCCAGAGGTTTTTTTACTCTTAGCAGAAAAAAAGAAACAAAAAACAAGTGAAATAATTTTATGTTCCAATTATTATGACTTAAGATCTAGAAAGCAAGGATACGGGTGCGGGGGTGCGGTGCGTGATATGGGGATACGTGAATTCAGCAAAACAAAAAATATGAGGATTCAGGTGCGGAGGGATACGGAAAAAATTAAAATATTAGAAATATATTATATATATAAATATAACCCACAGATGCATTTTAATTAAACAAAATAGTCAAATAAACAAGGATATGCAGTTAGTTTGTGCATAGCAGCATATGCAAGGACTTTGTAAGTGCATATGCAGTTAGTTTGTGCATATGCAGTTTGTGCCTTAAATATGTTAGTATTTCAGCAATGTAAAATGAGCTTTTGTAAGTGCATATGCAATTAGTTTGTGCCGGCTAGGATTAAGGGGTCATCTGGACTCAGTAAAAAAAATTGCCTTAGCAACGCAAAATTCGTTTCGTGCCTCAACATAAAAGAAAAACAGTTCGTGCCCTCAACAAAAAACAAAACCAGTTCGTTCCCTAGCAAATAATCGATTAACATAGAGGAAATAAAAATTAATTCTCCAGAAAAAAGAAAAAAAAATCGATTTCAAAAAAATCGAAACCCTAGAAATTTGATTTGGTTTTACCTGACATCGACGAGTGCGAGGGTTGAGGAGCCGACGACGAAGAGGATGGGGTTAGAGCTGAGGAGCCGAAAACGATGGAGTTAGGGCTTCAATCAAGCCTTCAACCACATCGAGTTTTTTGATTTACTGGATTACGAAAAAGCGATTACGTGTTTCTCTAATTTGTTCCACACTAGTAAGTATTTACCAAGCGTCTTTTTTTTTTTTTTTACATTTTTCTCCTCATCCGCACCCCCAAATCCCGCACTCAACTGCAACCCCCATTAAATACGAGGATACTCCACGTGGCGAACCCAGTACGTATTTAGCCGCACCCCCGCACCCCATACGTATCGGTGCGTAGTTCTCCATACTTCTGAAGTACCCCTGCTTTGTAGCTTAAGATTATGGTAAATGAAATATACAAGTCTTGGTTATTTTACCATGAATACATAAGTGTACAAACTACAAGGTTGCGAGTGATATGATGTGCATATGGAAGACTGTAAATAATTGTTATTTATAATGAAGCAAACCAATTTTTTTATTAATGACTTCTTATCTTAGATCTCTCATCTATTTATTTGCCTTCCTTTTGATAAGCAAAAGGGTAAAGATCTTTATTGTTATATTTATGCTCAACAAAATCACTGGTGATAGAGATAAATTACGTTTAAACATATTAAGGGAAAAAAGTGTTGTGGTATGTGTTTACAGTATGTTTCAAAAGAGAGGATGATACTAAAAGTATATGATGCTTTTCCATTATTGGACACCTATTCTCCATCTCCTTTATTTATATTTGACAATTTTTTGAATAAATATCTTATCATAATACGCAATATTATAACCACCCTATGTACTTCAAACCTTGTTTATTATAGATGTTGCTTCAATTATTCGACCCATTGTCTTTCAATTGTTTGGAGATTCATCTGCAGACCAATGTGATGTTTTAAGGGTGTTATGCCTGTCAAATACATGTTTTTCTATTAGCAGGCTGGGTGTGTTTGACGCATTGTTCGAAGGGCAAAAGTTGATAAATCTTCACGGTGTTGAAGAAATTTTTAGTGCTCTGGTGAACAGGCAGGTGATGCATAATGCTAACCTATGAGTAAAGATATTTTGTTTAAACAAACACTAATGGTCGCCTCTAAGATCTATTTTATAAGGGAAGTTCTCTTCAACTTTTTACCAGCTGGGTTATGTGTATTTTTTAGTGTGCTTGATATAGTTTTTGCGTTTTAGTCTCTTTTGTGATATTAAGTAGTGATTCATGACTTATATTTGGATCTGAATTTTGCTTATCTATTTGTACTTTTTAACAAATTTTGGTCTACTCGCTGCATCTGATTGCACTATCTTGCGGTAGTTTTTTCCAGTTTTTCCCTTTACCTTCATCTCCTTTTTTTTGGAAAAGAATGCAGAACGTCTCTAGCCTATTTCCTTTATTGAATGTAGTTTAGTGCACTCTGTCATGGGTTAACACATATGAGATATTAAATTTAACAATGATTATCTTTTGTATATATGCACATGTCATCCTTGCTGTTCATATTTTTTCTATTTCATGCATAAATCTCTGGCCACAGCCACGTGCAAAACAATTCTATAAGCTGAAATTGACAATTGGGTGATTGGTTTATTATAGAACAAAGTAATGCAACAGTGAATGTCATGTTCGGTCATATTACTACATATTTCAATGGTATTCTGATCCTTAGTTTCTTTTGCTATCGCTAGATATATTAATAGCTAATCATAATTTAATTTCTGCCTCAGGTAAATGAATCATTAGTTAGCCTTCACTTCGCAACTATTATGCTTCAGAAGCACTAGCATTTCACTAAACCTATCCAAATTTGTTGTGTTCATACAATCTATTTCCATTATTAAAAGAATATTGGTTTGAGTTAAATAATATTACTATGGGAGAACAAAATTGAAATTTTAACTATATCTACAAAAAAGACATATAACAACATCCCGTGTGCATAGCACGGGTTCACATTAATTGTAAATGTAAACATTAAAAATGACCATTGCTATATAAAATGTGTTTATATAAGAAATTTACATTTTTCAATGTAATAAAAAGATTACATAGAAATTTTACATTTATATTATAAGAAAAATTTACGTAGAAATTTTACATTTTTATTATAAGAAAGGATTACATGGATTTTTCATTTTTTCAATGTAATGATATATTAAAATTAAAAGTTACATTTTTCAATGTAAATAAAGAATGAAATGAAAATTTACACTTTTCAAATGTAAATAAAGGAATGAAAGAAATTTACATTTTTCAAACGTAAATAAAAGAATGAAAGAAATTTACATTTTTCAAATGTAAATAAAGGTTGAAAGAGAAATTTACTTTTTTCGAATGTAAATAAAGAATGAAAGAAAACGTTACATTTTTCAAATGTAAATAAAGAATGAAATAATAAAGTACATTTTTAATGTAATAATAAGAATGAGAAAGGAGATTAAATTTTTAATGTAATAGGTGAATGATTAAAAAGATTTTATTTTCTTTTTAAACATAAGATAAAATCATTAAATTATTCAAGTTTTGAATAAAATGTATTGACATTAAAAATTACATTTTTAAATGTTAATATGATCTCATATATAAAAGAAATCAATGTTAACTTGAAAATGTTGTTGAAATCGTTGAACGATTTATATTTATATATTTATATATAAATATTAATTAATTAAAACGAATCGCGCTACTGCAGTTCGCGTTTTGAAACCATAACTTCAATCGATTATACCGTAAGATCTGACCATCAGATTTTCTCAAAACTGGGACCGTTAGGTTCGTTTTGGAAAGATCTTTTCAACGATATAAAATTTGTTAAGATCCAACGGTTAGATTTTGAGAAATGTGTAAATCAAATTTTGATGAAAACAGTGTCAGGGCCAGATAATGACCCGAAGCGTCGTTTAATTGAAAATAGGTATTTTTAAATAAATAAAAATAGCGATAAATCGTTATAAATTATTATATAACATATGGAATGAAAAGGAATGATCTAAATTATATATATTCAAGAATTATTTAAAAAGTCTAAGTTAACTCTCATTTCAAATAATTATACGGCTATTGGAAATCGAAGATTTGAAGATGGTGATTGAAGACGGTGATTTTCACATCGAATGGATGAGTACTGATGCCCTGGACTGATTTGCTCCCAGGAAAGGGTTACAGTAGTAGTTGTCCAGACGTACTTGTTGACTGTCCGGATTAGCGAGCACCTCTCTTCCGTATTGGACATATGGGACGAGGAATAAGGTGTTTCCGATTTCGTTCAGACCCGAGACGGGCTTGTAAATGGATGTATGTTTGACATTGGATTTTATTCTATGCTAATTGGTTTCTATTTAATATATATATGTTTGGCGGTGGAGAATTTATTCTCTTGCTTAACACCCTTCTCTGAGATGTATGAGCTCAGAGGTTATATATTGATAGTTATCGATCGCATGGCTTGAATTGTCAGTGTGGCATGCCAAGATGCAAATGATCAAGGCTTATTGTTGAAAAGTAGAGCCTTGTGGTTGATGATCAAAGCACAGCTTTATTGTAACATAGCTTTGTGTATAATGTTACTTCACGAGCCTCACACCCCGGTATGAGCCAGAAACGGAAGGACCCCAGGGAGAACATGAGTTTCTTTCTAGCTAGAAGTGGTGTCTGGGTTTTACAAGCCTAGATATTTTTATTTATGTGGATGATTGAAAGCGAGGTACCTCGGATTTGAGTCCCTAGTGGCTCTATTTTACACCCCCATAGGGCGGGGAGACGTATTGTTCAGGCATAACTAATCCACTAACATATTTGTGGGCCGGCCCTGGTGCTCCTAAGGGCTCACCTGAGTCTGAGTCTTGAGACATGGGCTAGATTGTCTCGAATGCAGTAAGGACGATCCCTTGCCTTAGTTCATGATGGAAATCCAACTTCCAATACGACTCCATACGGTTCTGATTGTAAACCTATATATAGTGACATAGTAAATGGCAGTTATGCCGTCTATGATTGATACATTATGATTGAAATGTTTTTGAAACATACATACACTAATAATAATATTAAATCCATTTTATCGTATCAAGCATTTTTGATCGTTATAAGGTAAAACTCTATCCTTCGGTTTGCGTTGCATTGTGTGATGGGACTTGAGTCTTTTAATGGTTTCATTTTTCTAAAAAGCATTGTGTTGTTTAACGATTTACTTTATTTATGCACTAGCAATCTAATTGAGTAATCCCGTTCCACGTTAGCAGCATAGTCCTGTGATTAGCCTTATTATTAAATATGTTAAGTAGATTTCTCATACCAGTCCCATGACTGGCTTGTAGTTTGTTTCACTTTGCAAACTAGGGTGCCCTCTTTTCCACACGGGCAGCCTTGTATACAGGTTTTAGTAGATTCATTCTGGATAGCTATGGAGTTGAAGATGGATCCTGTCATTTATATTATGCTGTTCAGACTTCATTTAGTATATTGTGTTTGATTCCAATACAGACATTTTATATTAGGTTGAAAACCGTATTATGTACTAAGTATGATCCTATTATGTTGTGTAACTCTGATGATATATTATTCCTAGTGTATTTTGATGTACATTTTCTGCTGTAATTCTATATTTCTGTTCTGCTGTTATTGTTTTGTGTTATATTCCAATGATTATCCTTGCTTTCGTACTACGGGAGTTTGGGGTTATCACAGTTGGTATCAGAGCTTTGGTTAAACTTAGCTCGGAATATAACATATAAATAAACCAGATAGAAGTGGAATCAGCAGCATTCTAAAATGAATAACTCATCATAGATAGGACTAGTAATGTCCTAGAATGAGTATGGTTGAATAAAATACACCCCATAGATTCATTTACATTTAAATATATGTCTCTATGTTTTACAATATCTATTTTGTTGGCCTGACTCTTTGTCTGCTATTTGTAGACATAGTAGAAAATGAGTGGCAGAAACAAAAGAAGTAATTCTATGGTTCAACAATCTAATGAGCCAATCGTGCTCCCACAGCCAGAACCAGATCTAGAAGCTCTAGTAATGAAATATCGAAATCTGGGTGGAGTACAATTCTCGGGCAAAGAATCCATGATTGAAACGCGGGCATGGATGCGTTCTGCCGAGAGAATCTTTCAAGGCTTAAAGCTGAGAGATGATCAGAAAAGACTACTGGCATCTTGGGAACTTAAAGACAAAGCTCTAATCTGGTGGAAAACTGTTACTGAGGAAAATCTAGAAGGTAATATTACCTGGGATAGATTTAAAGAAATCTTCAAAGAAAAATTTATTCCCCCAAAAGCAACTGAGCGACTATATGATGAGTTTTACAATCCGAAACAAGGAGATATGACCATCCAAGAATATCATAGTAAATTCAATGTACTTTCCCGCTTTGCCCCAGAAATAATTCAAGATCTTGTAAGGTAGAATCTGAGATGTATAAAAGGACTTCAAAAGAAATACGAAGGCAGATTACTTGCTCATGTGAATCTCCCTTTTTCTGAGATGATACAAATGGCTTACCGCTATGAGTATAATGATAAACAACATGGTTGGGAAGATGAAGAAGAAGGCAGCTCTAGCAGCAAAAGGAAGTTTGAAACTGATAGCCCTGAGGCGAGTTCAAAGTTTGAGGTCAGTAAGAAGCCGAAAGTCAATAAGAAAAAGGTCTGATCAGGCCTAGCTTTTCAAATTGGAGTGCAGCAGTAGTGTTTTTCCCAAAGTTAGATGGTACTCTCAGACTGTGTGTGGATTGCCGAGACCTCAACAAGCAGACACTCAAGAATAAATATCCATTACCCCGTATAGATGATTTATTAGATCGTTTGAATGGAGCTAAAGTATTTTCTGAAATGGACCTAGCTACAAGTTTCCATCAACTGCGTATTGCCAAAGAATGTGTTCCTTTGACAGCTTTCAGAGGTCCAGATATATTTTATGAATGGCTAGTAATGTTGTTCAGTTTATGCAATGCTCCTGCTTACTTTGTCGATTTAATGAATCGAGTATTCCGTGAGGTCTTGAATAAATTTGTGCTGGTATTCATTGACGACATTTTATTCTTCTCCAAGTCAACTGCCAAGCATAAAAAGCATTTGGAACAATTTTTGGAAATTATGAGAAAGAATGTATTAAAAACCAAATTTTCTAAATGTGTATTCTGTCAAGAAGAAGTGAAGTTCCTCGGTCATGTAGCATCGAAGGAAGAAATTTTAGTGGACCCAAGCAAAATCACCGCCATTTAAGATTGAAAGCAGCCTAACTGTAACACCCCGAATTTTCTATTAACACTAAAGTTGCTAAAATAATAATAAGTGTGTAGAAGAGGGGATGTATCTAATATGAATATAAAAATATTAATAAGTGTGTAAGAGAGGGGATGTATCTAATATGAATATAAAAATATTAATAAGTGTGTAAGAGAGGGGATGTATCTAATATGAATATAAAAATATTAATAAGTGTGTGAGAGAGGGGATGTATCTAATATGTATATAAAAACAATAATAAGTAAAGGGGGATGTATCTAATATGTACATTGTAGAAAATATATATATATATATATATATATATATATATGACATGAATAGAAGTTTATTAATATGCTGAGTGTTTGCTGAGTCACTTCTGACTCATTGCTGAGTCAACAAGATAAACCCCATCTTGTCTGAACGGCTGCGGTTATTTCTAGGTTAAATCTAATGGCCTAAATGCATTCTAAAATCTATAAATAAGTGGGTAGACCCAAAACCTAAATCACTTGTAAAATTAGAGAAGCTACCGTCATGCTGCTGCCATGGAGTTCAGCGTAGCCGTCACAAACTAAGAAGAGGAAGCCTAATCATCTACAACTAAATCTACACAAATCAAATCAAAAGATCTCTCTTTCTCTAATTCTTTTCTTTTGTTGGTGAGTATGATGATTCTCACAAGACTATTACAAACTAATTTGACTCAGTTATGAATGGATCACAAGAAAGTGATGTGATTTGTAATTGTAAATTCTATATATTGTGGATCTCTTATTATGTTATTATGCTGTCGTATGATGTAAATTATATATGCTATGTCATGCTATGTTGTAAATTCTCTTATGCTATGTCGTGCTATGTTGAGAATCATGTCAAGCTATGTTATACTATCATACTATGCCATGTTATAAATCATGCTATATTATGTTGAAAAATCATGATGTTGTTGGATCATGCTTAAAGTTATGTTTTTTTTTCTTAATTTAAATGGATCTTGTTTATGGTAATTTGCCTATTAGGTTAGGTGTACCCATAAACTTGAAACTATAATTAAATAAAACTTGATTATGGGAATTTGCCTATTGAGTTAGGTGTACCCATATAAAACCATGTTGTTAAAAAATTAGATGATGTTGATTCACACATGTTCATATGTAAGTTTATGAAAATTGATTGAGATCATATTAGGTGAATTTTGAACAAGTTGACACCTTTAGATCCATGATATGTATAATCTATGCAAGTTGGACATATGCAAGTTTCACCCCTTATTATGATTCATTTGGTCACATATACATGTTGTTATTATGATAATCTTTTTTATGCTATGAGTTAGGCTATTCGAGTCTAACATATATTTTGCGAATAAACGTTCAAACGTGGGGTAGGGGTAATATTAGGAATTAATAAATTGGGTGCAATTTTGTAAGATTTTGCATACCATGAATGGATGTCCATAATTGAGTCAATTATGGACATTGTTAAAAATTGGAAGTAATTAATAATTCAAGTAGGGAATTATTAAAATTGGGGGAAAGTGGATTATTATTAATAATCAATGCTTAGGACACGAGGTTGGACCCGTTTGTAATGTAAACCTGCCCGGACCCGCCCGGCAAATCCAGTAGTCACAAATGTCGGCCCAATGTGAGAGGTCCTAGGCCCAAACTAAAGCATAACAGTTGTAAAGACACGAGGTTAGACTCTTTTATGGTGTAAGACTGCCCGGACCCGCCCGGCAAATCCAGCTGCCATAAATGCCAGTCTAATGTGAGAGGTCTTTATGAGGTTATGGCCTTAATGAACTAAGAAATACTTAACCAGATAATCATGTAAGGTGGGACATGGGGGTTAAGTAGGTGCCTTGGGTGGCATGAGGAATCTGGTGGTTGCCTTTAGAGGCATTTGAAATACGATTAGACTTAACCAAACACACATGTAAATGAACATGACTAAGTGGGTTAAGTGGGATGGACTAATGGGGACAAGCTTAGGTGGAATGCTTGTGGTAAATAGTGGGGGCCCATTTCAACCAGTATCCCAAAACGTATCTTTGTGGGCTCGACCCAAGTCGAGGACGGGACACGCATACTGGGTTTGACTATAAGAGGCCAAAACAGGGAGCGGTGGCAACGCAAGTCCAACGGGTTTCATATGCGTGTGTGGACCCGGGCTGGTAGGTAAGACGTTGTTGCATCGTGTAGGTATAAGCCGTGCATGTCCGGTGTATCAGGTTGCCACTTTAGGGGAGTGATACACCCCACTGTGGGGCCAGCACGGGTATCTACGAGTTAGGGAGCCGATCGAATAATGGGAAGTAGGGTACACCTAGTGGAGATAGGGGCAGGCGGCACCTATGTAGTCAGCTAGGGGTACGTAAAGCCATTGGGAAAGTTTCTAAGTGAAGCTAAGTGGGATGAATCTTTAGGGTGACTGGTGTGGTGCAGTATAGTGTTTATCCTTTAGTATTTAGGAGCGCCTATAACGTTGCCTTTAGCGATTGTCTATGTCCTTAATCTGCTCTTCATAGACATTTTCTTGTTTTCCAGCTTATGCCTTAGTCCAGTTATTTTGGTAATAGTATTGTAGAATTATCATATTCATCAGACTTTATGTCTGACCCCCTCTTTTCCATCCTTTTTCTCCCTTCAGGTCCGCAGGTTGGGCCAAGTTCTAGTGGAGTCTAGTTGGATCGCTTATCTTCTGGAAAGCTTGGACTGCTGAAGTAAAGTCCAGCTTGTTATCTTTCTTTTTAATGGCTATTCATGTAATGGGATTATGTACTTGTTTTATCAAGATAGATATTGTACTTGACATTGAATATGGTGTTATGATGTAATCAAACATGTTTTGACTTCTGCTACAATGAAATAAAGTTTTTGAATTTCCAAGTACTATTTTATATCTGTCTTGTTGTAATTTTACTGTTCTATATTCACTTAAAACCTCCATGGAAGTTAATGCATTCCCTTTGTGAGTGACATTAATGGACGTGGGGTGTTACACGTGGTATCAGAGCATAAGGTTACCAGAACAGATAAAAAAAAATTTTTTAGAAAAATATTTTTTTTTCTAAAGTATTTTTGGAAGAAGTGCTTTCAAAAAAAAAAAAAACATGTTATTTAAAGAGAGTTTTTATGAAAAACATAATCCCAAATAGCCACATCCTTATCTTTATCTTTCGAATTCTCCATTTTGAATCTTTCCTTTTTCGTTTCAGCATGGCTGAAGATCTTAATCTCCCAGAAGGTGTGACGATTCCAGGGTGGTTTAGGAGATACTTGGAGGCTAGGGCCACCACTGCAGGCCCAGCGGATACTCCTCCACCCCTAGTTGCACCCATTCCTCCTCCTCCTCCTCGTGTTGACACTTTTGCAAAGACGTGCAAGGAATTCAAGGCTATGGGAGGAAAAACTTTTCAAGGGACTGAGACGTCTGTGGAGGCCAGAGATTGGCTTAAGGAGACTGAGGAATTGTTGGATATCTTTGAAGTGGAAGATGGGAGGAAAGTCCGTTTAGCTGCTTGGTTAATGAAGGGAGAGGCCTCGTTTTGGTGGGAGGTCACTAACGGGGAACGTCCAGTTGATTCATGGGCGGATTTCAGACGAAGGTTTGAGGCAAAGTTTCTTTCAAGGGCAGAGGAGAACTTAAATATGGAAAAATTCCTGGCACTAAAGCAAGGGAGCTCATCAGTAAAGGAATATGTCAATAAATTTAATCAGTTAGCAAGATTTGGCTTGGAGTTGGTGAACACGCCAGAAAAGAAAGCTTTGAGGTTCGTTAGAGGCTTGAATGAACCGTTGCAAGGGTTGGCTATGACCCACATCCCTATGGGAGCCACCTTTGAAAAGCTAGTAGAAATGGCACTTATGCATGAGGATAAGGCAGTTGAAAAGAAAGGGGATCAGAGAAACCCCAACAGCAAAATAAGAAGGGTGGTAAAAACAATAATGGCAAAGGGAAGAAGAAATGCTTCAATTGTGGGACGCCTGGCCATCTCAGCAAAGATTGTAGAAAGAAAAAGAAGACTGGTTGTTTTCATTGTGGAGATGCGGGACATTTAGTGAAGGACTGTCCAAAGAAGGGGCAGAGGGCAGGGTCTTCCTCGGGAGGACAGGTGCAGGCTCTTATGGCACCAGGGCAGGCAAGGGGGCAAGTTCAGGCTATTGCGGCCCCACCGCTGCAAGAAAGAGGTAGAACAATTTCTGTTGAAAGCTTATTTTTTTCTGTTTGATCATCCTGTCCGTACCTTATTCGATTCTGGCTCATCTCATTCGTTTATCTCTGCATCATTAGTTGAATCACTGCACTTGAACACCAGTTTAGTAGAGGATCCCTTGGTCGTTTCAAATCCAATTGGGGGTTCGGCTCATTTGACCATGATATGTTTGGATTTGAAAATCTCTATACTTAGCGTTGAATTTAGATGTGATGCTTATGTATTGGGCTTCACGGGCTATGGGCTAATTTTAGGAATGGATTGGTTGTCTAGAAATAGGGCCATTCTTGATTGTGAAAGGAGAGTAGTTAGGCTTGTGACTCGCCTTGGTAATGCTCTCGACATCTTTTGTAATCCCATAAATTCCGTTATGCTAAGTTATCTTGAATCGCTTGACGCGTCTGTAGAGAACCTGCGATCGGTAGAAGTGGTTGGGGAATATCCGGATGTGTTTGAGGAGGTGAAGGGCTTACCTCCAAAGCGGGAGATGGACTTTCGAATTTATCTTGTGGATAATGCTAAACCCGTATCTTTGCCAGTGCGCCACATGGCTCCTCGTGAAAGGAGGGAACTCAATAAGCAAGTAAAGGAGTTGCTTGAGAAGGGGTTCATAAGACGTAGTATATCGGAGTGGGGTGCTCCAGTAGTTTTTGCCACAAAGGCGGATGGGTCTCTTAGACTTTGTATGGACTATAGAGAACTAAACAAGCTTACTAAAAAGAACCGACACCCACTGCCGAGGATTGACGATCTCTTTGATCAGTTAGTTGGTGCCTCAGTGTTTTCGCAGTTGGACTTAGCCACTAGCTTTCATCAACTGAGAGTGGCTGAGGATAGTATAGATAAGACTGCTTTTAGGACTCCTGACGGATTCTATGAATGGCTAGTGATGCCCTTTGGTTTGACAAACGCCCCTGCATATTTTGTTGATTTGATGAGTAGGGTGTTTAGGGAATACCTTAACAAATTCGTGGTAGTCTTTGTGGATGACATCTTAGTCTTTTCTAAGAATAAAGAAGAGCACTCCCTACATCTTAGGGAAGTGTTGGAAACCCTTCGAGCGCATAACCTTAAGGCAAAATTTTCTAAGTGTCACTTCTGGAGGAAGGAAGTACGGTTCTTAGGGCACGTGGTTTCCAAAGAAGGGATAGCAGTGGATCCCGCAAAGGTGGTGGCCATCCAAGATTGGAAGGTCCCTAAAAATGCAACCGAAGTAAGAAGTTTCTTGGGGTTGGCTGGCTATTATAGGAAGTTTATCAAAGACTTCGCAAAAATATCAGCTCCATTAACACGGTTAACGAAGAAGAACCTGGTTTTTACGTGGGACAAAGATTGCGATGATGCGTTCCAACGTTTAAAGAGAGCCTTAACTTCAGCCCCAGTCTTAGTGCTGCCAGACGGGAATAAACCGTTTACCATCTATACTGATGCTTGTGGGACGGGACTTGGCGCGGTCCTCATGCAAGAGGGAAGAGTAATAGCCTATGGTGGAAGGCAGTTGAGGGTTCATGAAAAGAATTACCCCACGCATGACTTAGAGCTAGCCGCAATTGTTTTCGCGCTTAAGTCTTGGCGTCACTATCTTCTTGGTGAGAAATTCGAACTGTTCACTGACCACAAATCAATAAAATACTTATTCTCTCAGAAGGATTTGAATTTAAGGCAGCAACGGTGGATGGAATTCTTAGCCTCCTACGATTTTGAAATAGCATATACCCCGGGCAAGGGTAACGTGGTGGCAGACGCCTTAAGTAGGAAAAGGTTGTCCTTGAGTCTGTTGTTTGTTGAACGACAAAGCTTAGAATTCATCTCTATGTTTGACTTTAGACCCTCCGTTGACTTAGTACCCGGTCTGTTAGCATCCTTGGAGGTTAGACCTACACTTCTAGGACGGGTTGGTGAGGCACAGCGAGACGACCCACAGTTGGTTGAGATAGTAGAAAAGCTCAAAGGGGGGGAGTCGTCAGTCCATCTTCGTAGGTATACCCTAGACGATAAGGGTTGGTTACGAAGGGATAATAGACTTTGTGTACCACAAGACGAAGACTTAAGGAAGGCCATTCTTGATGATGCTCATCGCTCAAAAATGACCATTCATCCCGGCGGGGATAAGATGTACAAAGATATGAAGCGGGTTTTCTTTTGGGCCGGTATGAAAAAGGATGTGGCCGAGTACGTCGCTAGATGCTTGGTGTGCCAACGAGTTAAAGCAGAACAAAAGAAACCCGGTGGGTTGCTTCACCCATTAGAAGTTCCACTATGGAAATGGGAAAGCATCTCAATGGATTTTGTGGATGGATTACCAAGATCAAGGAAAGGTAACACGGGGATTTGGGTTATAGTAGATAGACTTACTAAAAGCGCCCATTTTATTCCCGTGAAAAGTAAGAGGACTACTCCGTGGTTGGCTTCTGTATACATTAAGGAGATAGTTCGTTTGCACGGTATTCCTTCTAGTATAGTAAGCGACCGTGACCCCATCTTTACTAGCGAATTTTGGAAGAGTTTACAAGAGGCGGTAGGGACTCAGCTATGTTTGAGCACCGCATATCATCCTCAGACAGACGGCCAGACCGAGAGGGTGAATCGCATTCTAGAGGATCTTTTAAGGCTTTGTATCCTAGACTTTTGGGGTACATGGGAAGAGCACCTTCCGTTAGTAGAATTCGCATATAATAATAGCTTTCAGTCTAGTATTGGCATGGCACCTTTCGAAGCTCTTTATGGAAGGCCTTGCCGTTCGCCTACATGTTGGTGGGAATCTACCGATAAAATCCTACTTGGGCCCGATATGGTTAGGGAAACCTCGGAGAAGATTGAGTTGATTCGAAGGAGGATGAAAGCAGCACAAGATAGGAAAAAATCGTATGCTGATAAGAGGATGACAGATCTTGAGTTTGACATTGGGGACATGGTTTTTATCAAAGTATCTCCGTTACAGAATGTTGTTCGCTTTGGGTCCGTGGGGAAATTAGCACCAAGGCTTGTAGGGCCGTTTCCTGTAAAAGACAGGATTGGGAAGATGGCATATAGGGTGGAGTTGCCTGAGAAACTTAGTGGAGTACACGACGTATTCCATGTATCACATTTGAGGAAGTGTTTGCACAAGACCGCGGAGGTGGTAGAGCCGAGCTTGCTTAAAGAGGTGGAAATAGAGCGTGATGCAACAATTAGACGAGCTCCTACATGCATTCTTGGGTCGGAGATCAAAAAGTTGAGGAATCAAGAGGTCAGACTGGTTAAAGTGCAATGGGGAGATGATGAGAGCAACGCAACTTGGGAGACAGAAGAGAAGATGCGTTCGTTGTACCCTTTTCTTTTTGAGGGTATGTCTTTTAATTTCTCCTTTATCGCTTAGCTTATCTTATCTTATCTTTAGTATGTCCTCTCATTAGTATCTTTGACCTTTAGTTAGGATAATCCTATGGTTGAAACATGTGTTTGAGACATGTTATGTATGATGGATGCAAAATGGATGCAAGTGTTTGCTAGTGGTTGCTCGTGGATGCATATATACACACACTTTAGGCACTAGATCGGCTCAGTCACTACATATTGCATATTGCATATATATATGGATGTATTTAGTAAAATGGATGAACGATGGTTGTATTATCATGTGGATGCTGCATTCAGATGATGGTTGTGCACGCATATAGAAGTATTATGTAGCATTAAGAATCTTTTGCATACATAATGGATGCATGGCACGATCATAGTTGCATTAAGGAGGTCAACTGAATCAGTGGACCGCCTGATTTTGCATTAGATACGGACATATACACGCACTGTGCATTTAAACATGAAAGCATTAGAAGTCTGTCGGGACAATGGATGCCTGTGTATGATGGATGAGTAGATGGACGTTTGGATGGTAGGATATACATTCTTCCAGACTTGAAGATTTCGGGGACGAAATCCTAAAAGGAGGGGAGAATGTAACACCCCGAATTTTCTATTAACACTAAAGTTGCTAAAATAATAATAAGTGTGTAGAAGAGGGGATGTATCTAATATGAATATAAAAATATTAATAAGTGTGTAAGAGAGGGGATGTATCTAATATGAATATAAAAATATTAATAAGTGTGTAAGAGAGGGGATGTATCTAATATGAATATAAAAATATTAATAAGTGTGTGAGAGAGGGGATGTATCTAATATGTATATAAAAACAATAATAAGTAAAGGGGGATGTATCTAATATGTACATTGTAGAAAATATATATATATATATATATATATGACATGAATAGAAGTTTATTAATATGCTGAGTGTTTGCTGAGTCACTTCTGACTCATTGCTGAGTCAACAAGATAAACCCCATCTTGTCTGAACGGCTGCGGTTATTTCTAGGTTAAATCTAATGGCCTAAATGCATTCTAAAATCTATAAATAAGTGGGTAGACCCAAAACCTAAATCACTTGTAAAATTAGAGAAGCTACCGTCATGCTGCTGCCATGGAGTTCAGCGTAGCCGTCACAAACTAAGAAGAGGAAGCCTAATCATCTACAACTAAATCTACACAAATCAAATCAAAAGATCTCTCTTTCTCTAATTCTTTTCTTTTGTTGGTGAGTATGATGATTCTCACAAGACTATTACAAACTAATTTGACTCAGTTATGAATGGATCACAAGAAAGTGATGTGATTTGTAATTGTAAATTCTATATATTGTGGATCTCTTATTATGTTATTATGCTGTCGTATGATGTAAATTATATATGCTATGTCATGCTATGTTGTAAATTCTCTTATGCTATGTCGTGCTATGTTGAGAATCATGTCAAGCTATGTTATACTATCATACTATGCCATGTTATAAATCATGCTATATTATGTTGAAAAATCATGATGTTGTTGGATCATGCTTAAAGTTATGTTTTTTTTCTTAATTTAAATGGATCTTGTTTATGGGAATTTGCCTATTAGGTTAGGTGTACCCATAAACTTGAAACTATAATTAAATAAAACTTGATTATGGGAATTTGCCTATTGAGTTAGGTGTACCCATGTAAAACCATGTTGTTAAAAAATTAGATGATGTTGATTCACACATGTTCATATGTAAGTTTATGAAAATTGATTGAGATCATATTAGGTGAATTTTGAACAAGTTGACACCTTTAGATCCATGACATGTATAATCTATGCAAGTTGGACATATGCAAGTTTCACCCCTTATTATGATTCATTTGGTCACATATACATGTTGTTATTATGATAATCTCTTTTATGCTATGAGTTAGGCTATTCGAGTCTAACATATATTTTGCGAATAAACGTTCAAACGTGGGGTAGGGGTAATATTAGGAATTAATAAATTGGGTGCAATTTTGTAAGATTTTGCATACCATGAATGGATGTCCATAATTGAGTCAATTATGGACATTGTTAAAAATTGGAAGTAATTAATAATTCAAGTAGGGAATTATTAAAATTGGGGGAAAGTGGATTATTATTAATAATCAATGCTTAGGACACGAGGTTGGACCCGTTTGTGATGTAAACCTGCCCGGACCCGCCCGGCAAATTCAGTAGTCACAAATGTCGGCCCAATGTGAGAGGTCCTAGGCCCAAACTAAAGCATAATAGTTGTAAAGACACGAGGTTAGACTCTTTTATGGTGTAAGACTGCCCGGACCCGCCCGGCAAATCCAGCTGCCATAAATGCCAGTCTAATGTGAGAGGTCTTTATGAGGTTATGGCCTTAATGAACTAAGAAATACTTAACCAGATAATCATGTAAGGTGGGACATGGGGGTTAAGTAGGTGCCTTGGGTGGCATGAGGAATCTGGTGGTTGCCTTTAGAGGCATTTGAAATACGATTAGACTTAACCAAACACACATGTAAATGAACATGACTAAGTGGGTTAAGTGGGATGGACTAATGGGGACAAGCTTAGGTGGAATGCTTGTGGTAAATAGTGGAGGCCCATTTCAACCAGTATCCTAAAACGCATCTTTGTGGGCTCGACCCAAGTCGAGGACGGGACACGCATACTGGGTTTGACTATAAGATGCCAAAACAGGGAGCGGTGGCAACGCAAGTCCAGCGGGTTTCATATGCGTGTGTGGACCCGGGCTGGTAGGTAAGACGTTGTTGCATCGTGTAGGTATAAGCCGTGCATGTCCGTTGTATCAGGTTGCCACTTTAGGGGAGTGATACACCCCACTGTGGGGCTAGCACGGGTATCTACGAGTTAGGGAGCCGATCGAATAATGGGAAGTAGGGTACACCTAGTGGAGATAGGGGCAGGCGGCACCTATGTAGTCAGCTAGGGGTACGTAAAGCCATTGGGAAAGTTTCTAAGTGAAGCTAAGTGGGATGAATCTTTAGGGTGACTGGTGTGGTGCAGTATAGTGTTTATCCTTTAGTATTTAGGAGCGCCTATAACGTTGCCTTTAGCGATTGTCTATGTCCTTAATCTGCTCTTCATAGACATTTTCTTGTTTTCCAGCTTATGCCTTAGTCCAGTTATTTTGGTAATAGTATTGTAGAATTATCATATTCATCAGACTTTATGTCTGACCCCCTCTTTTCCATCCTTTTTCTCCCTTCAGGTCCGCAGGTTGGGCCAAGTTCTAGTGGAGTCTAGTTGGATCGCTTATCTTCTGGAAAGCTTGGACTGCTGAAGTAAAGTCCAGCTTGTTATCTTTCTTTTTAATGGCTATTCATGTAATGGGATTATGTACTTGTTTTATCAAGATAGATATTGTACTTGACATTGAATATGGTGTTATGATGTAATCAAACATGTTTTGACTTCTGCTACAATGAAATAAAGTTTTTGAATTTCCAAGTACTATTTTATATCTGTCTTGTTGTAATTTTACTGTTCTATATTCACTTAAAACCTCCATGGAAGTTAATGCATTCCCTTTGTGAGTGACATTAATGGATGTGGGGTGTTACACTAACACTCCTATAGAAGTCAGAAGTTTCCAAGGATTGGCTGGTTATTATTGAAAATTTGTTAGGATTTTTCAAAACTATCTTGTCCATTAACGAAGCTTACAAAGAAGCACACATAGTTTAATTGGACACCTGAATGTGAGGCAGCTTTCCAAGAGCTGAAATTGAGGTTGACCTCTGCTCCAGTGTTGACTATTATTGATGGCAATCAAGATTTGAAAGTCTGGACTGATGCTTCTATTGAAGGTATTGGTGCGGTATTAATGCAAAGAGACAAAGTAGCTGCTTATGCTAGCCGTCAATTGAAGCCACATGAGAAGAGATATCTTACTTATGATCTTGAGTTGTTGGCCATCGTGTTTGCTTTAAAAATATGGAGGCACTATCTTTTGGGTGAGAAGTTCGAACTGTATACAAATCATAAATCCTTGAAGTATTTGTTCAACCAAAGGGGCTTGAATCTGAGGCAACAACGTTGGTTAGAATTTCTTGCAGCCTATGACCTGGACATCTTGTATACTCTAGGGAAAGCCAATGTTGTAGCCGATGAGCTTAGCAGAAAGAATGCGGTTACCGCCAATCTTATCTTCAAACTCATCATTACACCTTCATTAATTGACAAAATCCCTGATCTTCAGAAAGATGACAAATTCATCCACATAATTAGTAGAAGAGTTCGTGAAGGCGAAACCTCGAGTTCCAAATAGATAAAAAGGGAGTTCTAAGGTTGAAAGGCCGAATTTGTGTCCCGAATATTCCTGAGCTCAGAAGAGAAGTAATGGATGAATGTCATAAATCCAAGCTTTGTATTCATCCAGGGGTGAATAAAATGTATCATGATCTCAAGCGCACGTTCTGGTGGAAATCTATGAAAAGACACATCTACATATATGTCAGCAGGTGTTCTACTTGCCAGCAAGTCAAAAGTGATCAGCAAAAACCTGCCGGATTGTTACAACCACTAGAAGTTCCAAGTTGGAAGTGGGATCAAATCTCCATAGATTTTATTGATGGCTTGCCCCGAACAAGAAAAGGTAATGAAAGAATTTGGGTGATCGTTGATTGTTTTACAAAGTCTACCCATTTTATTCCAGTCAGATCAACTAGAACAGCTCAGAGTTTGGCGAAAATTTATTTCAAAGAAATTGTCCGACTTCATGGAGTTCCCAGTAGCATTGTCAATGACCGTGACCCTATATTTGCTAGTAAATTCTAGGAAGCATTCCAAGAAGAGCTAGGGATAACATTAAATCTGAGCACCACTTATCATGCTCAAACAGATGGCCAAACTAAGTGGGTAAACCGTATATTAGAAGATTTGTTGCGGGTATGTATTCTTGATTTTGGCGGGTCATGGGAAGATCACTTGCATTTGGTTGAATTCTCCTATAATAACAGTTACCAAGCAAGCTTGCAAATGTCGCCATTCGGAGTATTATATGGTAGACCTTAAAGATCTCCCGCATGTTGGGTTGAACCAGGCAATAGACTAGTATTGGGTCTCGACAAGATTCGTGAAGCTTTGGACAAAGTTGATTTCATTGAGAAGCGATTACTAGCAGCTCAGAGCCGACAGAAAAGTTATACAGATTCAAGAAGAAGAGATTTAGAATTTGGTATTGGCGATTATGTGTACTTGAGAGTATCTTCATTAAGAGGAGTAATTCATTTTGGGAAGACTGGGAAGTTGGCTCCAAGATTCATTGGTCCATTTACTATTCTAGAAAGAATTGGAACTCTCTCTTACAGGGTTCAGTTGCCGGACTGGTTGCCAGGGGTACATGATGTATTCCATGTGTCCCAACTTCTAAAGCATGTGCATGATCCAGACTTGATTGTGGAGGAAGCTGCACAGCAAGATTTGGAAACCCCAAGCTTAGCAGTAAGAAGAGAGCGGGTAAAGATCATTAGCAAAGAAACCCGAGTTCTGAGGAACAAAAGAATTCACCTAGTCAAAGTGCAGTAGAGCGGAGATCCTAGAGACTGTACTTGGGAGACCGAGGATAACATCAAACAGGCTTATCCCCAGTGCAGAGTGGATATCTCTGACTAGCTCTAGTGCAAGGTACATTTGCCATATTTTACATTTTCCGTTTTGTTCCCTACTTTACTGTTGTTTTCTTTAAGGGGACGAAAAGTTTTTATGTGTGGGAGATTGTAACAACCCGAAAAATCAAAATCAATTTAAAATTTTTATTTTGGCTATTTTATTGGATTTTGAATAGTTAAAATAATTTATTCTAAATACTAACAATTAAAATTTGTTTAAATCGAAGTTAGAACGAATATATTTATTTTAATTACAAAAGGAGTTAGAAAAGCGCGATAGTTTGAAAATTTGAATTCGAACTTTGACTGAATGTACAGGATGCAAAATAAGTCAGATTTTAGTGAAACCAAAAATATTTAAATCTATTCAAAAATATCTTTCCAACGAATCTGAAAAATTAAAATTTCATAACGGGAATCAAAAGTTATGGTCAGTTGAATATTCATAATAGTCGTTATGGAATTCAATATAATATATAGCCCGTATAAATAGCCATTTTGCAAACAACCTCCGTTTTCGACGCAACCACCCTAGTTGGATCCGAAATGTCAAATTATTGCTAGATTCCAATTTTTATAATTTTTGGAACCAATATGTAAGCGTGGAAAAAGAAAATATGTTTTGACAATTTCAGTCAATTTGGATCGACTAGAAAATGGCCATTTTTCAAACGGTCTCCAAATTCAATGAAATTAATTTTGTTGGGACCGTATTGTCAAAACATAGCTAGATTTATTTTTTGGGAATTTTTGGAGTTAGTCTGTGGCTTTGGTAAATTAAAATGTACGCACAAATTAAATAATTAAATGTTTTATATTTAAATTTAAAGAAAAACTTACGAAACTTATATCATTGTGTTTGGAATGGGGGTATTTAGCTAGGGGCGACACTTGTTGGATTTGATTTGGAGTTCGGAATGATATAGGAGTTATATTGAAACATAATGGAATAAAATAAAAATAAAATACGTTTAAATACTCGTATACGTATAAACCCTATTTCTTCCTATACAGTAGGCCGCCTCCATTATCGTTGACGCTAGAAAATGATTCGAAACTTCCTCTACTAAAAACTCCAGATCCACGCAATGAAATCGAAGGGTCCTTAAGGCAATTTTGAAGAGAAGTCTGTACCCTTCCGATCCATACCCGCCCCGCCTCCTGCCGTGTAGTGTGCCTCGAGAGTCGCACCCCCAAACTCCACCCGCGTCGCTCCAGAATTCGCCATCCACAGTCGACTGAGCTGTTCTGTTGTAAATTCATGTTTTGTTGTAAATCAAAATTAGTCAATTATTTAATAAAAAATATATTTACATTTGAAATTCACATTTTTAATGTAAATAAAATATTAAAAATTCAACATTTTAATATGAAATGTATTAACATTATGTAACGAACCAGCGGTTTCGATGGCCGGATCTCGATAATAATACATAAAACTCGCATTACTTGCCAATACCCAAGTATTGAAAACACCAGATAGTTATTGGAAAGAATTTAGAGGGTGCGATGAGAAAGAAAGAAATAGAAGAATAGAAGAAGAAGATGATGAACACTGCACTGAGTCTCACATCGCTGCAGAACAAAATATAATATAGAAATAACTTTTATTGAGAGCTTGAAATAAAATTTACAATCAGAGTACATCAATATGTCTGGACAGTTATAATGACTTGTCCTTATACACAACACACAACGGAATAAATACTAATTGTTAGACCCAAAAGTGGTTCTAACACCCAAATTGACTTGAAACAAGATAAAATGAGATAAAAATAAAAATGAACACGCAGGATTTATAGTGGTTCGGCGAACAAATGCCTACGTCCACTTATTTTTCACTATATTCAATAATTCAGTTGCAAATACAAAGTAATATTCACTCACAACTCACTTTTGTTCACTCAATTGACTAAAACAAGAAATGAAAGATGGTTTGGATTCTCCGGGAGTAATGGAGTTCGGATGATGGAGGTGATTGAATTCTCTAAGTGCTGAAAAAAGATCCTTCTCTTTGTCTCCAGATGGGGTATTTATAGGTGTGAATTTGCTTGAGACTTGATCCGGGTCGGGCCACGTGTCATCCATAGCACTCTCTTCGGGTTCGGATGAACTATCAGGTTGACAATGCATCAAAAGGGAGGACGTTAGGGGTAGGAATTAGTCATAGCCGGTCCGGTTCTCCAGGCGATTTTACAGGAGATTAACATGGATCATGGGTGCGGGTCGGAGACGTGCAGGTAAGGGGTTCGGATCGGGATACCCGATCCGAACCGGACTGGTTTGGGCGCCTCTCCTTCTCTAACCTATTCCGCTCCGCTCCAGTGTTGTAGCAAGCAGATGGCTTTCCGATCCATTCGAGATTTAGTTGCCTTCCGATCCGATTGGATATGCCTTACCAATCTATCCAGTAAGAGATCACCGATCCGAACAGAGAACTCTATCCGATCCGAGCCAATATGCTGCTCTAACCCGATCCGAACAGAGGACCCTATCCGATCCGAACAACTGCAGCTATCAACCTGAATTGTAGTGTTTTCCTCCAATCCGAACCGAAGTCTTATAATTAAAAATACCATTCAATATTTGGTTTCTTGACTTTGTGTTGCCTAGTTCACAAAGTAGGCTAACATTTTGCCCCCTCAAAGGATGCTTCTGTTGTACGAAGCGTGCTTTGATGTCGTTTAAATGCTAGTCCTTGAATCAGAACAGTCAGGAGGAATGCACATATTTCTATTCGGTTCGGTGTCCGACTCGAGCACATTTTCTTCATTTCTGAGCAAATTTGGGAATTTTTCTCGACATATAATGCTTCTTGCAGGTATGCTCTTCCTTTATTCTTCTTCTCTTCAATTCGAGTCGGATGCTAAATTAATGTGTGAAATTTGCTCGGTTCGGGTTCCGATCCGAAGCGCTTTCGTGGATTTGGTTCTTGGACATTGGGCCTTCAGGCAGAGTTGTGCTACTGGGCCTTCACTTCGGTTCGAGCGGGTGAGAAAGAATAGGAATACGAGGAGTCAACACTACCCCTTATATAAATTCACCACCGTCTTCTTTCTTTTCTTCTTCTTTTCCGCCGCCGCTTCCAAACCTAGTATTGAAAACTTCAAAAACTCCAATATCCTGAAACCATTCCTTGTAGATTTCTCAAATCGAACATATAGGTAGCTTTTTTTAATCTCGAATAACTTCGTTGTAACGGTTCTTGATTTCAATTCGTGGTTGATTGGGATGGTTTAGCCACGGGGCTTTGCTTGAACTCCACGTCGTTACTGGTGGATCCGCCATCACTTCGAGGCGTTGCGAGGCTGGAGAGGGCAAATATTTGTCCTTAACGGTAGCTTTGGTGATAGAACGGATTCGTTTGTGAGTAGGGGGGAAAGAGGAAGAAGATGAGGAGCGTGATGACAAATTGGAGTTGGTTCGGGTAGAAGACGAAGGAGCAAAAAGGAAGGAGAAGGAAAGGGGATCGGTTCGGGTTGCATACTTTAGAAAGACGGGAAGGAAGGAAAATGTCGGTTCGGGTCGGAGAAGAGAAGGGGATAAGAGGTTGAAATAAATGGACTGGTTAAGTGATGCTGGTTCGGTTCGGATCAGGTCACCCGATCCGATCAGATCAGTCCTGCTTCCGAACCCATTGTTTCCCTTGTCTTGAACTGACCTTGCTTTAATGAAGCATCCGAACCGACACTATATCTGTATTTGTATTGAGCCAATTATCATATGCATATCCGAACCGAACCGAACGTATCAAACTTGGAACATAAAGACTACCCAACTAATTCAACTAACATTTACTCTAGACGATAACTTCGCGGACAGTTAGGATAGTGCCCTGTGAACATAAACGAGAATTAAGAACAACTCTGACTATCACTTTCTCTTCAAAGCTTCGTCTTACATTGCTGTACTTTTATTTTGCATTTCCCACATTTGCTGCACACACTTTAGTTCACACACATACACAAAGGGGGACACGGGATAATTTACTCTAATCCGTGCTATTGCTTCTTCAATAGTTCCATGACAATGAGGCCCAGACGCTCTTCCCGTCTAGCTGAGAGGAAAGAAGCTCCGGAAACTTCTAGCAAAATCACTCTTGAGGATATATCTTCTTCGTCCGATCCGGAATGGGACAGTGAAGGTCCGGATTACGGAGTTGGTCATCGGGAAAGCGACGAAGCGTCTTCAGAGAATGAAGTTTCCCTGGGCTTTGAGGAGGAAGGAGGGATTGGTGACAATCGAGCACCCGATGAATTTGACTCAGCCATTATATTGGAGTCACCTCCAGATTCCGTAGAATCGACAATCGACAACGACCGACTTGTTCGAATTTGCTTAAAGTATGGAATAATGAAAAGGGACACCCTAGTGCCCTCACGCTCTGACCGTCCCCACAACCCTCCAGAAGGATATATGACGGTCACTCGATTGATGTGCATGGTCGGCGCCATTCCTCCGTTCTCGCCTTTCATCGTTGATTTCTTAAGACAAATGCGGATTGCCCCCATGCAGTTGCATCCCAATTCATATGCCTATTTGCACACCTTGTACATAGCATATCGTGAAATCCTAGGCCTAGAGCTCACATTCGATGACGTTCATTTCTTTTATAATTTTAAGCATCGAACTCGAGAGACTCCATCCTTCTGCTACTTTGAATCAGTCCCAAAGAGAAAGATAATCTCTGCACCATTTAGCAGTAAAGCTGGAGATTCCAGACTAGAATGGTTCTATATAAAGCGACAGTCTGGATGCGCCAGGAGATGGACAAAATCAAGTAAAGCGTTGATTTTCTGAACCCGGACTCTATACACTTGAATCATCACCCTGACCTGTTTTCCTTTTTATTTGCAGTTGACAATCCCAAACAGATATCAGATCAGGTGTTCTTTGATCGGATGCACCGACTTCTTAATGGTGATCAAAAATTCTTGACGATCGACGAGGTCCTTAAAGATGAATACCTTCACTTTCATGGGCTGCTATCTGTTTTTCGTAGCATTGGACATGGGACGGTTCCATACGCGTACATTCCTCCAGTGGAGGTGGTCCCAGAGATAGGAGAAGGTTCAGGAATTCCTACAGCTTCTCTTCACACTTCACCTTCTCCATCTTCTACGCAAGATGATGAATTGGCTAATCTGGCCAAAAAGCATCGTGAAGGGTATATTGCCCCCGAGGAAACTACTTCTCTAGACAAGTCAAAATCTTCCCAAGAGTCGCCACTTCACGCTTCCGATGGGGATGTTCCTAGCACTGATGAGCACATATTTCAGGGTTTGGGGGATCTTCCCTTACCTGAGACTATATATACTTCAGAGGATTTCAGGAAGGACCCTTTAGTCTTCACTTCTTCTGAAGAAACTACTCCCGCTAAGGCCAAAGAGCCTGCCCGCACCAGTCTAGCTTCAGACTCGGGTTGGTTGGGGGGACACACACCACTTAGGATGCACTTTACACCACAGCATTAGCATTCATTGCACTTCTTTCTCCATGAATCCATTGATTCTAAACTTCGTTTATTTTATCGTGCAGGTACAATGTCTCGATCCTATTATGATATAAGAAAGCTTCGTCGCAGCATGTCCAATCCTCCTCAGGATGTCGAGTATGATCGCCGGGATGACCGTGGTAGGGAGGAAAGAAGACCTTATGATCCCTATCGATCTCGGCCCTCACGCTCCAGCTCACCAGTTCGACCGGAACAAGAAAAATACAAGAGCTATCAAGGTCGTAGGGAGGAGGATAGACCACCATCTAAGGATTCCACTTCCTCCCATGAAAAGCGGAGTAGAGAGAAAACTCCTCCAAAGGAAACCGGGTCTCGAAGTAAGCAAAAGGTCCCTGCTACTAAACGACCTAGGACAGACAAGGGTTCTACAGAATCTTCTTCAGGAAGGGACACCGAATTAACAATCCTCGCTCCTCCTACACCAGATGCGGGAACTGCAGTAAAGCTGGCATATTTAAAGGAGCAATTTCCCGAGCACTACTTCGAGACTCTGACCTTTCTACCTACCCTTGAACCTATTTCTTCTAATTGGGCAGATGAGGCCAAGGCAAAAATTGATTTGGTAGAAAAACAATATTCCGAGATGTTCAAGTATTCACGCAATCTTTCTAGAATCGTCCGCACTCTAATGACAAATGCTAACTCAATGCAAAAGACCGCGGAGGAGGATGCTAAGGCCTTAAAAACCTTAGTAAAAGACTTAGAAGCCACTCAAGCTCAACTAGCTGTCGCTCAAAAGAACGCTTCTAATTTCAAACAATAGTTTGAGGACATGCAAAAGCGTTATCATGACTTGCTTGAGTCCCATACTCAGGAGCGCTCTGAACTAAAAAAGCAAGCTGACGAGGCCAAATCAGAAGCCGCTAAAACACACCTTGCTTATGTTGAGCTTGAACGGAAAAACGCCGAGTTAGCAAAAAGGAGTGCTGAATTAGAAAAGAAGAATGCTGACTTGGCTTCGAAGTTGTTGGAGGCAGAAAACAGGGCTGCTCTGGCCGAGGGCAATGTGGAATGTGCCATTAAATCTGCGGAGGAGGCCCGCAAGCAATTATCTGAGGCGGAGGTTGAGATTCAAAGTTTCGGCGAATTAATGATTGAATTCTTCGCACATATTATTCGTCGTCGAAACATTTCTTGGATCGAGGACTATCCATCCACTCTGGTTCAAGTATGGAATCAAATCGTTGAGTGGGAAAAAGAAGAACTTAAGGTCGATTCCCTTGATGAAGATAAGCTGATGGAGAAATACTTGAGAGACGATGAACCAGAGCGCCTAGCTGAAGGGCGCCGCCTAATTGCTGAGGCCATGGAAGAAGAGAGGCGGAAGTCTAAACAGAAGACCATTCCCGAAGCTGGCTCCTCGTCTTCTGCTCCTACAACTCCCGAAGTAGAAGGGTATGATCCCGAAAACTCGGGAATTTCCCGGACAACTTTGCTATCTCCCATTCCTGAAATAACTCCAGAGGTAGTAGTCACCCCCGCTGAAAAGTCTTCAGAAGGTACTCTTATCTTTTCTCCTCAATTTGCCAAGGCTACTACTACCTTTGGCTACGTGATTGAACGTTCGATGAGAAACCCTTTGCGTTCGCCTGAGTTGATAACCAATGTTTCTCATTCTGTAGGTGTTGAATCATCCGCAAAGACAGATGTAGCTCAAGGAGCTACCGCTGGGACAAAGCCCGCAGATGGGGCCAAAAAAGGGGAAGACAAGGTTGCTTCTATAGACTTGGGAGAAGGAAATGAACCAACTAAGGTCACCACTCCCCATGATGAAGAAATGATCGCAGCTTTAAAAGACGACGGAGGAGACGAGGGGCATGATGAGGAACCGGAGGTTGCAATAACTGGGGAGTCGAAAAGCGCTGATGACGTTACCTTGGCGGCCATGAAGGCCGATCAAGACAAGCGCTTGCAATTAAAAGCCAAAGAACTAGACCCTGAGGTCCTCAAGCCCCTCGCAGTTGTGGATGCAGGTTCAAGGTTAGTTGTTAAGCTCTCAACTAGATCTATTACCGAAGAACTTGCTAAAAAATCTTCTCTTGATTCCAGTGCCCCGCCCTCCGGGAAGAAGTCTGCTGGCTCCAGTACCACATCTTCAGGGAAAAAGAAATCAAAACGAATCTTGACTGAAGCCGAGAAGGAGATGCGGAAAAAGCTGCCAAGAAATCGAAGGCTCATCCCAAACCCAAATAGTGGGTTCCCCTGTGTCTTTTTAGCATCTTTGTGAACCAATAAGTGCTGCTACAAAAACAGCTTCCGCACTTTCTTTTTTAGCTATTTCCCTGTGCAAATTCATTCATTTATAAATAAAAATAATTCACTTTTTGCAATGTTTATTTGTTAGCAGTTCTGCACTTATGTAAAAATGCATGTCTATAGTTATGAAACAAAGTTGTGGAGGGGGGAAATATGTGTATGCATATGTGTCCCCAGTCAATTTCCATAAGTTATTCAATGCTTAACCATGCAATCTGAATGCTCCCAATTCTCTAACGGGATGGCATTTCCTGTGTCGTCAATACCTGTTGTTTTTCCCGGCATTTCTTTTATACTCTCTCTCTTTCTCTTGAGAGTTAGAGTTCGAGCTTAGTCATCTATTCATTCCCCGGTCTCTCAACGGGAAAAGATTTCTTTCTCGGCGCTCGGTCGGAGACGCCTTTATACTCTCTTTCTCTCTGGAAAGTTAGAGTTCGGAGTAGAATCTCTTTTTCAGCGCTCAGTCGGAGACGCTTTTATACTCTCTCTCTTTCTCTGGAGAGTTAGAGTTAAGAATAGAATTTCTTTTTCAGCGCTCAGTCTGAGACGCTTTTATACTCTCTCTCTTTCTCTGGAGAGTTAGAGTTAAAATGTCGTTTTCTCATTCTTTTACGTCTTATTGCACAAATAATCATTGTGCTTCTTTTTATGTCCAAACTGTTTTCAACCTTTTTAGGCTCTAAGTTATCCTGTATTTTATAATCACAACAGAACAACTAATGAATGTAAATGCATAAAAGTAAATAACACACAATATTTTTATAGTGGTTCAGCTAAGTCGTAGCCTACATCCACTTTATAGTCCTTTATTCATATCATCAGATTTTCCCAAGGCAAGGCATGTCTGGTTACAGAATTCACAGTAAAAATAACAAAAAATATAGCATTTCTAATCCAAATATCGCATTAAGTGTTGGGCATTCCATGCTCGAGGAACTTCTTCGCCATCTACGGTCGTTAACTTGAAGGTTCCTTTTTCAAGTTTCCGTTGGATGACAAAGGGTCCTTCCCATTTTGGGCCGAGGTGAGGAAGGGATGGAAAAACTCTCTTTAGCACCAAATCCCCTGGTTCAAAAGTTCTGAGGCGAACTTTTTTGTCATAATAGCGTGCCATCTGACGCCGATGTCTTGCTGCACGCAAGTCTGCTTCGTCCCTTTTCTCTTCGACTTCATCAAGAGACTCAAGTAAAAGTGCCCGATTCGTCATCGGGTCATAATACGTCACCCTGTGGGAAGGAACTTCCAGTTCAACTGGAATTACTGCTTCTGAGCCAAAGGAGAGAGAGAAAGGGGTATGACCGGTAGCCGTTTTAAATGTTGTTCGATATGCCCACAAAGCTAGGGGCAATTCGTCAACCCATCTTGCCTTTGCACGCTCCAACCGTTTCTTGAGGATGGATTTTATAACTTTGTTTACTGCCTCTACTTGCCCATTCGATTGTGGATAGGCAACTGCAGTATATCGTTTGTCTATCTTATATTTCTGGCAAAAATTTCTGAATTCAGAGCTATCAAATTGGGTCCCGTTGTCAGTAACAATCGTCCTTGGGATCCCGAATCGGCATATAATATTTCTGACCACAAAACTTATCACCTTTCTTGTGGTGATCTTAGTCAAGGGCTCAGCTTCCACCCACTTTGTGAAATAATCCACGGCTACTATTGCATACTTAGCTCCTCCTTTAGCAATCGGTAAAACTCCAATGATATCAATTCCCCATGTGGCAAATGGCCAAGGACTCACCATCGATTTAAGCTGGGTTGACGGTGCCCTGGGGATTTTGGCGAATCTCTGGCACTTATCGCAACGTCGTGAATAATCAGCCGCATCTCTGTTGATCGTAGGCCAGAAGTATCCGTACCGCAATATTTTCTTTGCTAAAGTTTGACCTCCTGTATGATCTCCACACTCACCTTCGTGCACTTCTCTTAGTACACGCTTGATGTCGTCGTGTGCGATACATCGTAACAGGGGCATAGAAAATCCTTGTCTATAGAGAGTATCGTCTTGTATAACATATCTGGTTGCTTTGCGAACTACAGCTCTTTTCTCACTCTTCTTCGATGGAAGTGTCCCATTCTTAAGGAAATTCTTAATTGGAGTCATCCATGACTCCTTTTCTGGTTCCGCTTCAAGAGCGAATTCAATTTCCATTGACTCAAAGCTTGGCGACTCCAACGTTTCAATTGGAATTACCTCAGTCCCTTCTGGATTGTCAGAACTAGCCAGTTTTGCCAGTCTATCCGCTTTCTGGTTTTCAACTCTGGGAATATGTGTTATGTTGTACCGCTCTAAGCTATTCAATAGCTCTTTCACTTTCTTGATGTAGGCGATAAGTCGAGGTCCTCGAGCCGCGAATTCCTCTCGCACTTGACAAACAACAATCTTAGAGTCACAAAATATGTCCATCATTTTTACTCCGAGGTCTTTAGCAAGTTTCAGCCCGGCAATCAGGGCTTCATACTCAGAGTCATTGTTAGTTGCCGAAAATTCTAATCGCAGGGCGTAATATAACGACCGTCCCTCGGGAGTGACTAAGACAATTCCAGCTCCGGACCTTCGGTCATTTTTAGCTCCATCTGTATATAATTTCCACGGATTCATCTCTAGCTTATCCTCGGATTTGACCACTCGGTCATTGATTATTTCCTCCTCTGGAATGGTGAACTCCGCAATAAAGTCTGCTAGAGCTTGCCCCCTGATTGACTTTCGTGGTTGAAAATTCAAATCAAACTGGCTTAGTTCTATGTTCCATTTGATCAACCTTCCCGATGCTTCGGGTCTCTGCAACACCTGTCTTAACGGCTGGTCGGTGTATATGGTTATTGGATGGGCTTGGAAGTAGTGACGAAGTTTTCGGGATGCGATCAGGAGGCTGTAAGCAAGCTTCTCAATCTTTGGGTAGTTGCGCTCTGCCGCTGCTAATTTCTTACTCACATAGTACACTGGCCTTTGTACTTTGTCTTCTTCTCGAACCAGGGCTGTGCTGACAGCGTGAGCCGAGACTGCTAGATAAACAAATAATTCTTCGTGATCTACGGGCTTTGATAAGATTGGCGGTTTCTCTAACAGCTCTAACAGATTTTGAAAGGCCTCAACACAATCGGGAGTCCACTGGAAGTTCTTCTTTCCCCTTTTTATCAAATCAAAAAACGGAACACACTTATCTGTGGCTTTGGAGATGAATCTACTCAACGCCGCTACTTTCCCTGCCAGACTTTGGACGTCTTTAATTCTCCTCGGTTCTTCGATGTTTCTAATCGCTGCTATCTGGCTAGGGTTGATTTCAATTCCTCGGGAACTCACAATGAAGCCAAGGAACTTCCCCGACGCCACTCCAAATGAACATTTTAAAGGGTTCAGCTTCATACGGTATTTTCGCAAGATACCAAACATTTCCGCTAAGTCTCGCGTATGACTGGATGACTGCTTTGATTTGACAAGCATATCATCCACATAAACTTCCATAGTTTTTCCTATTTGATCATAAAACATTCTATTTACCAAGCGCTGATAAGTAGCTCCAGCGTTTTTTAACCCGAATGGCATTACAACATAACAATATAGCCCCAAATTCGTAATGAAACTCGTATGCTCTTGGTCTGGTGCATGCATAGGAATTTGGTTGTATCCAGAGTATGCGTCCATGAAAGAAAGAAGTTCATGACCTGCTGTCGAGTCTACAAGCTGGTCAATCCTGGGAAGTGGGAAACTATCTTTTGGGCAAGCTTTATTTAAATCTGAAAAGTCAATACAAGTTCGCCACTTTCCGTTTGGCTTCTTTACCAAGACGGGATTCGATATCCAGTCGGGATAAGTCGAATCTCGAATAAATCCATTTTGCTTCAATTTCTCTGCTTCCTCTTTGAGAGCAGCCGACCTCTCTGGGCCCAGCATGCGTCTCTTTTGCTTCACAGGCGGATGCTTCGAATTTACATTCAATTTGTGACTGATAATGGAAGGTGATATCCCACACATGTCAGCATGGGTCCAGGCGAACACATCTAAGTTTGCCTTCAAGAAGTCCGTCAGTTCTTCAGCACGACGTGGATCCAATTGAGAACCAATCTTCAAAACTTTCGTCGGATCAGCTTTATCAATGGGAATTTCCACTGTCGCTTCGTTAGGAGTTGCATTCCTAGCCTCTGGTTCCTCGTCTTTTCTAGGATCCAGGTCTTCAGGTGTTCCTTTGGGCAACTCCTTTGGGGTCAATTTCTCTAATTGCTATGCCGAGTCCCCCTTTGAGGGAGACGAGGCATCCTTACTCTCAGCATTAACTCCTTTCATCAACATCTTCAGTTCGGCCACATAGCAGGCCCGTCCAGAAACCTTATCCCCTCTCATTACTCCAGTCCCGGCTTCGGTTGGGAACTTTAGTAACAAGCACCAAGGGGCGATACAAACTCTAAATTCAGCGAGGGCAGGTCTCCCTAAGAATGCGTTATATGGCGAATCTACGTCCAATACTACAAACTGAAGCATTCGCACTCTTCTACGTTCTCCTTTCCCTAGGGTCACGGGCAACTCTATATATCCCATGGGAGCTGTCGTCGCTCCGTTGAAGCCTCTAATCCATCCTTCACAAGGCTTCAGATCTTCGGGCTCAAGCTTCATCTGATCAAATGACTTCTTGAACAAAATATTAACGGAACTTCCGTTGTCTACTAATACCTTATGGACCAAGGCCGGCCCAATGGTGGTAGTAATAACCAACGGATCATTGGTGGGAGATTGTATCCCCGTGTTGTCTCGGCTGCGAAATACCACGTCGTCGAACATGGTTTTTTGTTGTTTTATGGGGGTGACATCTTCCAAATCGTCACCTTCATTCACGTCTAGATGCTTGGCAGCATTCACATATTGGTCCATTGACCTAAAACTTCGGATTGCCGGGTGAGGTCCGCCTACTATGGAGTTGATGACAATCCCTTTACCTTTCTGTTGCGCGGTAGGCTTAGGAGCAGGTAGGATCTGTTTTGGAGCCTGCTCTCCTTGCCCCCTGTCCCTCGGGGCAACCTTGTACTCATCCAACTTTCCTTCACGCAGCAGCTTTTCAATTACATCCCTCAAATGCCGACATTCATTGGTCGAATGTCCATATGTTCCGTGAAACAAGCAAAATTTCCCTGTCGCCATTTCTTTCTCGGTCGAATCACGAGGTGGCGGTCTTTTGAACTGCAACACATTGTACGTATCCAGGTAAATATTTTCCAGGGTGTCATTCAATGGTGTATAGTTCTCGTAGTTTTGGAATCGGGGCCTTTTGTTAGGGTCACTTCCCCTATTTCTGTTTCTTCTGTTACCGTTCGAATTACGGTTGTTGTTGTTTCCCCCATTTCCAGTATTGCTGTTTCCACCCTTGTTTCCTACATTTACTTCAACCTTGCCAGAACTTTCCCCAGACTGCTTCACGGCAATATTACTCTGCACATTCTCCTTTGAAGCTGTCTCAGACTTTCTCTTTCGGTTTGCCCTGGCCTCCTCTCGTCTTAGATAAATATCGGCTTTTTCGTAGAACATCGCCCTTGTGGGGGGTGTTTTCCCAGAAAGGTAGTCTCCAAACTCGGATTCAGGATCGACTCCTTCCTTCAATGCCATCAGAATAGTGGGCTCGTGCGGGTCACTGACCTCAGTTACGACTTGGTTAAAACGATCAAGATATGCCCTTAAAGATTCTCCTAGTGCCTGTTTGATTCTTGACAATTCAATAACACTCTTGGACTTTCGGGCATGTAGTCGGAACTGGTTCATGAAACGCTCGCTTAGTTCTTTGTAATTAGAAATTGAACGAGGAGGAAGTCGGGTAAACCAGAATAATGCCACATCTTCTAGGTAGATTGGGAATGCTTTGCACTTCACTTCATCAGGGGCAGCAGCGGCATTCATGAGCCACGAATACCGCATCAAATGCTGTCCTGGATCAGTCCTTCCGTTATACTTGTCCATTTGTGGCAAGTTAAAGCGTCGGGGAAATTGGAAGTCGAGGATATCGTCGGTGAACGGAGTATGGCTTCGTTCGATGCCATAGTCTTCATTTGTATAATTCCGGCTCTCGGACATAATTCGGCGAACCATTGCCTGTACATCAGCACTAGTTAGGGGCTGCTCAGGTTCCCTGGCCCTAGTATCCGAGTTCCTTCTGGGCTCTTGCTCAGGGGATGCCCTTCTTCTTCGAGCTGCCTCTGCTCGATTCCGTTCCCTGCGTTCCCGGTCGATCTCGGGAAGAGGGGACTGGAGTCTTTGCCCCCGAGTGGGGTCATCGTTTCCTAATGCTCGTGCAATATCCTCACGAGATCCCAAAGATCCAAATGTCAACTGCTCCACGTTCTGAGGTCGTTCGAGTGGCCTTCGTTCACGGGGCCTCTCTTCCTCGGACGATGAAGATTGATCAACTGGTGTGTGACGAACCGGTGATGGAGTTCTCTGGCGACGGAGCTCATTGATCTCCCGACTCATGAGCCTCATATTTTCCTGCATCATGAGATTAGTGCGCTCATGAACTCTCATAGCTTCCCTTGTGCTCTCAAGCATGTCAAGCAAGCGCGAAAAATCTCCTTGAGTGATGGGCGCAGATGGATTGACCTGATCTCCAACCCTGGCAGCTGGAATTGGAGCATTCGTAGGGACTCGAGTAGAGGTTCCAGCTTCACCAAGCATCGGGTCGGGTCGGAGGTAAGAGGTCGGGTCGGATCGGAGCTGGGGTGCCTGGTCGGATCGGAGCGCAGCGGGCAGTTCAGGTCGGTTCAAATTGGGGGAATGCACTGCTTCAGAATCTCCTACCCGGATCGGATCGGAGCTCTCCCCCTGCTGGCGGCTCGGATTTCCTGCATTGATTCTTCCTGCTGCTGAACTCTGCCCCCGAGACCTTGTTACAACAGCGCGTTGCTGATCTTCGCCAGCTCCACTTCCTTGAACAGACTGAACTTCCTTGCCTTTTCCTTTGGCCATGAGTCTTTGACAATTACTTCAACGAATGTAAGAAAACGGAGAAACTTAAGGATTCACTTCTTTGAACTCAACGGTCCAAAAAGTAGAAAGAGATCCCGGAAAATAAAGAATTTAGATGAGGATTCTCAGTGAAAGCACCAAAATGTTAGACCCAAAAGTGGTTCTAACACCCAAATTGACTTGAAACAAGATAAAATGAGATAAAAATAAAAATGAACACGCAGGATTTATAGTGGTTCGGCGAACAAATGCCTACGTCCACTTATTTTTCACTATATTCAATAATTCAGTTGCAAATACAAAGTAATATTCACTCACAACTCACTTTTGTTCACTCAATTGACTAAAACAAGAAATGAAAGATGGTTTGGATTCTCCGGGAGTAATGGAGTTCGGATGATGGAGGTGATTGAATTCTCTAAGTGCTGAAAAAAGATCCTTCTCTTTGTCTCCAGATGGGGTATTTATAGGTGTGAATTTGCTTGAGACTTGATCCGGGTCGGGCCACGTGTCATCCATCGCACTCTCTTCGGGTTCGGATGAACTATCAGGTTGACAATGCATCAAAAGGGAGGACGTTAGGGGTAGGAATTAGTCATAGCCGGTCCGGTTCTCCAGGCGATTTTACAGGAGATTAACATGGATCATGGGTGCGGGTCGGAGACGTGCAGGTAAGGGGTTCGGATCGGGATACCCGATCCGAACCGGACTGGTTTGGGCGCCTCTCCTTCTCTAGCCTATTCCGCTCCGCTCCAGTGTTGTAGCAAGCAGATGGCTTTCCGATCCATTCGAGATTTAGTTGCCTTCCGATCCGATTGGATATGCCTTACCAATCTATCCAGTAAGAGATCACCGATCCGAACAGAGAACTCTATCCGATCCGAGCCAATATGCTGCTCTAACCCGATCCGAACAGAGGACCCTATTCGATCCGAACAACTGCAGCTATCAACCTGAATTGTAGTGTTTTCCTCCAATCCGAACCGAAGTCTTATAATTAAAAATACCATTCAATGTTTGGTTTCTTGACTTTGTGTTGCCTAGTTCACAAAGTAGGCTAACACTAATACGTCTGAACTTCTCCAGCACGTCCTCTGAACTTCGTAGTGTCTAATAACCTAAACCTGCAAAACCCGGGCTAACCCGAGCATTTCAAACACCGGGTCAGTCTGGTGAACCAGAGTGAGAGAACCCACTAATTTTACAATATGATCCAACTTGGTTTTAAAGTTCAAAAATCTTTTTGAAAGAAAAGGATAATCGTAAGGCCAAATCCACACATAAACACAGACGGTTTTTACCTTACGATAACCAAAAACATTTTGAAATCAATATCTTATTCTGATATTATGATAATGTCTAAAAACAAATAAACATAATCTAGTGGAACACTTGCATCTCACGCTTTACATATATAGTATACAATCAAAACCACGGGCACTTATTGGAGTTTGGATTCCGACTATGACAAGCTACGGGAACACCTGCCGATAGTGTATCTCTAGAGACGAATACACTGGGTTCAGCAAGAATGTCTTGCAACCTGGCCCACACATGACCGACCACTCATTTCACTTCAGTGTATCGAATGTATATCACCAACAGTTGGGATCAACATCCTTTTCCCGAAAAGGGAGAGCATCGATAGATTAAAGAAGCAAAGGAATTTCTCTAGATAGGTGATTATACACCCTAATGGGAGCGACCCACATAGCCATGTTGCCTGCCCGATTTCTGTCATTTCTCAGTTGTGAGGCTTGAGGTTTGAATTACTTCTTTGATAGCGCGCCACCATTCACTTTGAATGCCACATTGTCAAATCCATCAGAAATCACTAATTGATTTCCACAAAAATACTCAGGTTGTGAGGCTAAAGAAGTTTTCCTTCTTTGTCACCAACTTCATACGTTTGAAGAAATCAACGTACGTAATCCCTTTGGAAATATTCTGTCAGACACTCGTCCATACAAGTTGTCTTGGCCTGGACAAACCGAAGGCACCCTCCTACTGCATCCTAGGAATCACCCTATAGATCAGTAGCGAGAAGTCCTTGCAATCCGTAGATTCCAATCACGTCAAAATCACAAATCAAATAGCTCTGGATGCATGCCAGAGGGATTCGATAAGTCGTTCTTTCGCTTATGAAGATCCACGGTCTTCACTGCTCCATCTTTAATCTATATCTTCGACGATTCGTATTCGCTGGTTCGGAATGGTTTTCGAATATAAATTCGATCCCAGTCTTTCCGTACCAACAATCATATTGGTCAGATTTGATAGTCGGTTATTTAACTATCAAATAACAATCGTTCAATCATGAGAATAGATATGAGTTCACTGGTTCAGTACTCTGCATCACTTGGACTTTAAATTAAATAATTTAAACTTCTTAAGATTTCAATATTTAAAACACAGTATTAACTTCTTATCCTATTTTAAAAGTCTTCTCAAAAACCATTTTAAATACATTAGAGCGAAATCATATATATATTATATATATCCCAACCTAGTTTCAGTATATTTCATGTAAAAATATCGTTAAAGGAACTCTTGTGTTTCATTTGTCGAATCAAAACTAACACTTCCCCTTTTTAATAAACTTATTCAAATTCTTCTCGTTTATTCCTTAAATCTCGAAAACATCATTATATTATCAAAATCTCTCTCCGTTCTCATTACTTCAACATTCATTAGTAATTGATCGAAAACTAGTAAACGAATAACTCCCTAAATATCAACCCCGAAGGTCGAAACCCACATCAGATCAACATTCAAGGAGTCGTCCAACTCAACTAATCTCCAATCAGTTTCTAATCTTTTCTTAACTCCTTAACAACCCATATTATTCCACTTTCAAGTCACTCAACTATTTCTTGTCTTGAAATCGCATTGAGTCTCGTTCGTTTCACTTAATTTCACTATTAAGTGTTTTTAATTCAAACCTAATGTCTAGCTTCATGCTTCTTTTATAAACTCTATTTATAACTTGGCTTTAATATAACACTTCTTTATCTCAACTTCTTTTAACTTAATTTTATATATTAAGTAAACATATATTTTTAAACCATCGTATTCCTTACAAATCCCATTTTATAACTTTATTCGAAAACTCGGGTTTTAATGTAAACCCATTCATAAACTCTTTCCACTGTATAACTCTTCCATTACAACTTGATTTCTCATTTAAATGTTTTTTTCCATTAAAAAGTATTCACTTAAACAATTTACACAATAATTTACTTACTTATTAACTGGAAATACATAATAAATTCCGTTTTAAATTCTTATCTTAAAGTTAAAACAAATATCCATTAAATCCCTTTATTGGGGTAATTACAACAAAACTGATCAATAATCAATCTTAATTATACGATCAAATTAGTTTGCGCAAATTACAGTTATTCCGTTAACCAATTCATAGTCGTTCTTCCTTACATTAACTAATAATATAATTACTTTAAATAATCTCATCTAAATGTTCCTTAGGAATAATTAATTCATTCTTTATCGTTATGTTACTTTACACTCAATTGCTTATAAATATCAGTATTTGCTATATAAAACCCTTTAATAGCTACTTATAAATTTAAATGTTAAATAATAGATACTTATTTCCTTTGAATCTACTTTTAACCAAAACAACAGACTTAGAAATCCAGTTTCATTTATAAAATAAATTTTATAACTTCATCTTTGTCGATTCACCTAACGCTAAATCACTATTTATAAAACGGTTGATTTATAGGCCATGTGCTGCCAAATACTTAACCAATACTGTCCATGGGTTAAAACAAAACAAATATTGAATTTCTAGTCAACGATCAACACCCAAATCAATCATCCAATCAGAACAGTTCATATAATGATGATGATGTAAAAACAACAATATATTTAATCAAACAGTAATTTAGACATCTAATTCTAAATTTACACATTTATATTATTATAAACGTGACTAGCAAGGTAAGTTACCTTGATTTGTTACGACCGTTAAATAACGATCGTTTTCAAATATTTAATTGAATCAGTTCAGTCAATATCAATAAATATATGCAGTAATCATCCAAGATAAAAAACCATGACATACATAAATAAAACCCAACTTATATAAATATAAGTGGAATAAAAACTGAGTGAGTAAACTCACCTTGATTCGTTTTCTGCTGAAACAGATCGTTTTTAATTAAATTAAACCAGCGTTTAATTTAATCAAAACATCCAATTGCGTCCCAGTCTGTCCAAACTTCAGCTCCACAATATTACGTTTGCCAATACGATTACATCATCTCTTGTTTCATCTGATTCCAGTACTGTATGCACAGTCATGATTTTAATATGGTATTTATTTTAATAAAATTATAATAATTATTAGCTAAATTATACTTAATATTTACTAAACCCTTATTTGACATGTTTTAAAGATTTAGGCGTTTTCAAAATGGGTTGTAGACACGCTTTAACTACTTCGTATTTACTCCTACTATATCTTATCTAATGCTACCAACAGCTTGGATCAGTCAAGACAAAGCATCGATTAGGCATGACACATTACTAGGCCATGTCATAATTCTACAGTAAACAAATTGGGTCGGTATAAATTCCTTAATTATGTTTTAAATAAAGCTGCGTTAATTCAATTAGAGGAATACAAATCCTGTGAATAAACTCATACGATTCCAACAGTTTAGACACTGGCCTTTACAATGATAAATAAGAACAGCCCGGCCTTTACTATTTTAATAACATAATGTATATTACTAAATCTTATTAGCATATGGATTTGGAATATGAATTAGAATTAGGCAGTTTATTAACATACTAGGGCACGCATACATTACTGTTCATCTCCCTTAACTTCTTTGAAATCAATAGGAAAACTGCTGTATATAACTTCGAACCTCCTCCATTCGTCCATCCTGAATGCCAGACAAACACATCATTCCTTCTACAATCATACGCACGCATCTCCTCTCCACTGTCTTCCCCCGCCACCATTTATTTTCTTCCTCATGTTCTTCCTGCTTCCACCATATATATTTTCTTTTCTTTTTCTTGCTTCGAAAACTGCTGTTAACCCACCAAAACTATCATCACCTATTCACCCATTACTGCACTTTTCTCTCATCGTTCTCTACTTCCAGTTTCCGACTTCATTCCCCCCATGCTGATCCTCACCGTTAAAACTGCTACTCCCACTTCTTTCATTCTCTCTCCGCCTGTCTCAATCCGCTCCAGTCCCATCTTTCCTCCCCCGCAAAACGCTACAGGACAGCTTGACAGTCCTCGCCCCATCATCGTGAAGCTGCTGTCCAGCCTCACCGTATGTTGTGCCACCCTGCTCTGGTAACCGGCCTCACCACTCGCCACTATCCCGCTGCATAAAACTGCTCCCCTTCATGTTGGTTAACCGAGTGCAACAACTCCTCCTCATGTTCATACTTCTCACGCAAAACTCTCTGCTCCTTGCGTTCTTATTCTTATTTTTTTTTTTTAATATATATACACCTATGAAATTTTGGGTTTGCTTCATGATGAAATTAAGTGGAAGCAGGCACATTTGTTGCTTGGAGGAAAACGCAGAAATACGAGAGTATTTATATGGGGAAAATGGTTTGGCCACCAAGTAAAGATGGGTATGGGGTAGCACATGAAAGGGGTTCTAGGGTAGCTGTGTGTTGAAGTGAAAATTCAAGTAATCGAATTGAAAACACAAGGCTGTTTTGATTTTTGTTCAGTGTGTGGTCACTGGGTTGTGTTCTCATCTAACTAGCTGGCGTCGTTATGGCAACGTCAATAGGTTAGGCTGATTAGCTGGAAGTGTGAATGAACCATGAACATGTGAGAGCTACGCATATAGTCGAATGAAAATGGGATATGGATGATGTCTTTCGAAGTAGGGTACATAAAGAAGTAGCATGCAGGGATAGACCTGTGCGTTTATACTCTGATTAAACTGATGAGAGAAGGCATGGTCTTGTTGGGTTTTAGGTCGGCTTGAGAATAGCTGTGCGATGACAAGATTCGACATTGAGAATACACGGCTGTGTTCAGTGGGGGTGTAACTTCAGTTTTTACAGAGGGTACGATGAAATAGGATACAGGTTGGCAAGGTCCAGGAAACATGTGCGTTCTTCATTTGATAAGACCATGCATATGTGTGAACACATAAGGTAGAAGTAAATGATACACTTTGCTTCAATAGAAGGCTATAGGTAGATGTTGTCTTATACTAGATATTTTATAAGGGTATCGGTTGCGTAAATTTCCGTCTGTGTCCGAGCTGCCATGGACAGAAGTAAGATTATGATTGTGCCCAGCGAGGTGTCACGATTCCAAAAAGATAATAATATCGGTAGATCAACTCATATTGTGAAATTCCAAGATATTGATATAGGTGCAAAATACTCCAAATAAAAAAATTGCGTATTTAATTAATTAAAAATTACAGTAAAATTCTAAAAATTAAATTATAATTACGTCTCAAAAGAATCTTGTCCAAATTCGAATCTGATAATTAAATATATTTAAATAACTGTTATGGCTTATATACGATTCCACATCGACTTTCTGAAAATTTTATTAGGATGTAATTCACAATATATGAGATGAAATCTCGATTTTTCACTTCCATTAGAAAAATATAATCGAATAGGTCCGAACGTTTCTTGTTTCAAAGAAATTCGACTAATAACAAATCCTGTATAGTCGTTTGAAGTTCAGAACGTTAAATTATGAACTGCCACGACTATTATATTTAATATTTACATTTATACGTTCAATTTCATTTTAATTAATATATAAATCCACTTATATTACGAATTCAATATTTAATCTGATTTAAATATTCAAATACAAACCGATAAAAATGCGGGACGTTACATTCCTTCCTCCTTAAAATAATTTCGTCCTCGAAATTGCTAAGAAGAAAAGATGTTATAACTCTTCTAACTTCCCTCAACCCAATTTGTTAAAATTTGCACTTCGCATTTGCCCAACAGAGTCCTCACAGACATTTAATTTTTATGCCAAACTCAACTTTCCATGATTATTCTAATCGACCTACCCACCATTTTTGGGCAGTCCATCATCCCAATCTTATTTTCAGCTCATATGCTCCCCAACACATCTCCTCATCTATTTAAATTGATTTTAAATCAATTTATTAATTTTATTATTAATCCATTCTAATTTTTCTTATTTTGAATTTCAATCGACGAGTCGATTTCTACTCATAAATTTTCTTCTAACACTTTAAGTTTTTGGAAAATTTTGTCAGCGTCTCCTTTGCATGGCTTAAACAGTACAACAACAACTCAACTTTCCAGGCCTTCTCTATTTAAAAGAAATCAAACAGCCCAGTGGCTTGCCAACAAGCTCACAGAAATCGCATGCTCAAATATAATGTAAACATGTACCTTTTAGTTGGGCATTCAACTCTATCTCTGACATTTGCTGTCACTTCATCATACATCAGTGTATTCCCAATAGATCTCCAATCAAATCCGATCATTCTCTTATGCCCAATCCAAATTTCAATTCAAAATTCCAACTCAAATCTCAACTCCAAATTCTTATTTGATAATTAAATTCCATTTCAGATTCCAATTTCGCGAATTCAATTACTAAACCAAGTTAAGTTTCCTTGCAAAATCTCATCTCACAAATTCCATTACTTCTCTCAGTTAAATTCGATTCCAACACGATTTCCACTTAACGTGTTTTAAATCAAATTCCAATTTTATTAACTTAGATTTTGAGTTAAATTCTAATCTATTCATTCGCTTTTAATATTTTAATCAATTTAACTCCATAGGTTAAATTTAACTTTCAAAATTTTAAAATTCCTGGGTTTTTACTTCAAATCAGATTGAAATAATATATATTTACATATAATAATAGAAATTCAAAACATTTGAATTTTTAACAATTCGTTTTCTCAAAACAATTCAAAAACAAAATTATTTGGTAGTAATCTTTCACTTTAGAAACTCGAAAATGACACTGATGATGCGGTCGTCATCGTCAGAATTATTTTCCAGCAAACCAAGTGAGTTCAATACCATGTCAGTTTCAAAACACATTTTTTTAAATACCTCCACTTTGAAATTAATCCAAAATACCCTTTTTAAAAAAAATATTTGAAAAACATTTTAAAATCACCCAGGATCTTAAAATTTATATAATCCAAAATTAAATTTCAAACACCTTTCCCAAATTTCCAGAGATGTAATTTTAATTCTGGTTTTAAATCTAGATTTAATTCATCTAGACTATATATTCCATACGAATTCTAATTGGTCATTTATAACTATCTCAATTATAATCTGATTTGATTATAAGAACAAATCAACACATCTAATAATTTCAATATATATACTTATTATATATCAAAATATATTCTTGGTAAAATTACTTCATTCGCCCAGCTTTTTAAACATATTGTGTCGAATTACTCTGTCCAAGAGTTTAGAAACACTTATCGACACAGTTTGCATTACTGTATCGACCAGAATTCATAAACTGCTCGACAAACCAATCAACACAATATAAAACATTATTATATAAATCTACAAATACGCTCTCTCGTATATATACACTCAACTAAATCTAGAGTATTTCTACCCCATCTCTATTAAGTCACGCCACAGAGCCAAGGTAATTACCTAACCTTAAGCTCTGATAACACTGTAACGATCAGCGGTTTCGATGCCCGGATCCCGACAATAATACATAAAACTCGTACTACTTGCCAATACCCAAGTATTGAAAACATCAGATAGTTATTGGAAAGAATTTAGAGGGTGGGATAAGAAAGAAAGAAATAGAAGAATAGAAGAAGAAGATAATGAACACTACACAGAGTCTCACATCGCAGCTGAACAAAATATAATATAGAAATAACTTTTATTGAGAGCTTGAAATAAAATTTACAATCAGAGTACATCAATATGTATAGACAGTTATAATGACCTGTCCTTATACACAACACACAGCGGAATAAATACTAATACGTCTGAACTTCTCCAGCACATCCTCTGAACTTCGTAGTGTCTAATAACCTAAACCTGCAAAACCCGGGCTAACCCGAGCATTTCAAACACCGGGTCAGTCTGGTGAACCAGAGTGAGAAAACCCACTAATTTTACAATATGATCCAACTTGGTTTTAAAGTTCAAAAATCTTTTTGAAAGAAAAGGATAATCGTAAGGCCAAATCCACACATAAACACAGACGGTTTTTACCTTACGATAACCAAAAACATTTTGAAATCAATATCTTATTCTGATATTATGATAATGTCTAAATACAAATAAACATAATCTAGTGGAACGCTTGCATCTCACGCTTTACATATATAGTATACAATCAAAACCACGGGCACTTATTGGAGTTTGGATTCCGACTATGACAAGCTACGGGAACACCTGCCGATAGTGTATCTCTAGAGACGAATACACTGGGTTCAGCAAGAATGTCTTGCAACCTGGCCCACACATGACCGACCACTCATTTCACTTCAGTGTATCGAATGTATATCACCAACGGTTGGGATCAACAACTGTTTCCCGACAAGGGACATCATCGATAGATTAAAGAAGAAAATGAATTTCTCTAGATAGGTGATTATACAAGCTAATGGGAGTGACCCACATAGCCATGCTACCTACCCGATTTATGTCATTTCTCAGTTGTGAGGCTTGAGGTTTAAATTAATTCTTTGATAGCGCGCCACAATTCACTTTGAATGCCACATTGTCAAATCCATCGGAAATCACTAATTGATTTCCACAAAAATACTCAGGTTGTGAGGCTAAAGAAGTTTCCCTTCTTTGTCACCAACTTCATACGTTTGAAGAAATCAATGTACGTAATCCCTTTGGAAATACTCTGTCAGACACTCGTCCATACAAGTTGTCCTGGGCCTGGACAAACCGAAGGCACCCTCCTACAGCATCCTAGGAATCACCCTATAGATCAGTAGCGAGAAGTCCTTGCAATCCGTAGATTCCAATCACGTCAAAATCACAAATCAAATAGCTCTGGATGCATGCCAGAGGGATTCGATAAGTCGTTCTTTTGCTTATGAAGATCCACGGTCTTCACTGCTCCATCTTTAATCTGTATCTTCGACGATTCGTATTCGCTGGTTCGGAATGGTTTTCGAATATAAATTCGATCCCGGTCTTTCCGTACCAACAATCGTATTGGTCAGATTTGATAGTCGGTTATTTAACTATCAAATAACAATCGTTCAATCATGAGAATAGATATGAGTTCACTGGTTCAGTACTCAGCATCACTTGGACATTAAATTAAATAATTTAAACTTCTTAAGATTTCGATATTTAAAACACAGTATTAACTTCTTATCTTATTTTAAAAGTATTCTCAAAAACCATTTTAAATACATTAGAGCGAAATCATATATATATATATATATTATATATCCCAACCTAGTTTCAGTATATTTCATGTAAAAATATCGTTAAAGAAACTCTTGTGTTTCATTTGTCGAAGCAAAACTAACACTTCCCCTTTTTAATAAACTTATTCAAATTCTTCTCGTTTATTCCTTAAATCTCGAAAACATCATTATATTATCAAAATCTCTCTCCGTTCTCATTACTTCAACATTCATTAGTACTTGATCGAAAACTAGTAAATGAATAACTCCCTAAATATCAACCCCGAAGGTCGAAACCCACATCAGACCGACATTCAAGGAGTCGTCCAACTCAACTAACTCCAATCAGTTTCTAATCTTTTCTTAACTCCTTAACAACCCATATTATTCCACTTTTAAGTCACTCAACTATTTCCTGTCTTGAAATCGCATTCAGTCTCATTCGTTTCACTTAATTTCACTATTAAGTGTTTTTAATTCAAACCCAATGTCTAGCTTCATGCTTCTTTTATAAACTCTATTTATAACTTGGCTTTAATATAACACTTCTTTATCTCAACTTCTTTTGACTTAATTTTATATATTAAGTAAACATATATTTTTAAACCATCGTATTCCTTACAAATCCCATTTTATAACTTTATTCGAAAACTCGGGTTTTAATGTAAACCCATTCATAAACTCTTTCCACTGTATAACTCTTCCATTACAACTTGATTTCTCATTTAAATGTTTTTTTCCATTAAAAAGTATTCACTTAAACAATTTACATAATAATTTACTTACTTATTAACTGGAAATACATGATAAATTCCCTTTTAAATTCTTATCTTAAAGTTAAAACAAATATCCGTTAAATCCCTTTATTGGGGTAATTACAACAAAACTAATCAATCTTAATTATACGATCAACTTAGTTTGCGCAACTTACAGTTATTCCGTTAACCAATTCACAGTCGTTCTTCCTTACATTAACTAATAATATAATTACTTTAAATAATCTCATCTAAATGTTCCTTAGGAATAATTAATTCATTCTTTATCGTTATGTTACTTTACGCTCAATTGCTTATAAATATCAGTATTTGCTATATAAAACCCTTTAATAACCACTTATAAATTTAAATGTTAAATAATAGATATTTATTTCCTTTGAATCTACTTTTATCCAAAACAACAGACTTAGAAATCCAGTTTCATTTATAAAATAAATTTTATAACTTCATCTTTGTCGATTCACCTAACGGTAAATCACTATTTATAAAACGGTTGATTTATAGGCCATGTGCTGCCAAATACTTAACCAATACTGTCCATGGGTTTTGAATTTCTAGTCAACGATCAACACCCAAATCAATCATCCAATCAGAACAGTTCATATAATGATGATGACGTAAAAACAACAATATATTTAATCAAACAGCAATTTAGACTTCTAATTCTAAATTTACACGTTTATATTATTATAAACGTGACCAGCAAGGTAAGTTACCTTGATTTGTTATGACCGTTAAATAACGATCGTTTTCAAATGTTTAATTAAATCAGTTCAGTCAATATCAATAAATATATGCAGTAATCATCCAAGATAAACAACATTGGCATACACAAATAAAACCCGACTTATATAAATATAAGTGGAATAAAAACTGAGTGAGTAAACTCACCTTGATTCATTTTCAGCTGAAACAGTTTGTTTTTAATTGAATTAAATCAGCGTTTAATTTAATCAAAACATCCAGTTGTGTCCCAGTCTGTCCAAACTTCAGCTCCACAATATTACGTTTGCCAATACGGTTACATCGTCTCTTGTTTCATCTGATTCCAGTACTGTATGCACAGTCACGATTTTAATAAGGTATTTATTTTAATAAAATTATAATAATTATTAGCTAAATTATACTTAATATTTACTAAACCCTTATTTGACATGTTTTAAAGATTTAGGCGTTTTCAAAATGGGTTGTAGACACGCTTTAACTACTTCGTATTTACTCCTACTATATCTTATCTAATGCTACGAACAGTTTGATCAGTCAAGACAAAGCATCGATTAGGCATGACACATTACTAGAACATGTCATAATTCTACAGTAAAAAAATTGGGTCGGTATAAATTCCTTAATTATGTTTTAAATAAAGCCGTGTTAATTCAATTAGAGGAATACAAATCCTGTGAATAAACTCATACGATTCCAACAGTTTAGACACTGGCCTTTACAATGATAAATAAAAACAGCCCGGCCTTTACTATTTTAATAACATAATGTATATTTCTAAATCTTATTAACGTATGGATTTGGCATATGAATTATAATTAGGTAGTTTATTAACATACCAGGGCACGCATACATTACTGTTCATCTCCCTGAACTTCTTTGAAATCAACAGGAAAACTGCTGTATATAACTTCGAACCTCCTCCTCTAGTCCATCCTTAATGCCCAACAAACCCATCATTCCTTCTACAATCATACGTACGCATCTCCTCTCCACTGTCTTCCCTCGCCACCATTTATCTTCTTCCTTATGTTCTTCCTGCTTCCACCATATATATTTCCTTTTTCTTTTTCTTGCTTCGAAAACTGCTGTTAACCCACCAAAACTGTCATCACCTATTCACCCATTACTGCACTCTCCTCTCATCGTTCTCTACTTCCAGTTTCCGACTTCATTCCCCTCATGCTGATCCTCACCGTTAAAACTGCTACTCCCACTTCTTTCATTCTCTCCCCGCCTTTCTCAATCCGCTCCAGTCCCACCTTTCCTCCCCCGCAAAACGCTACAGGACAGCCTGACAGTCCTCGCCCCATCATCGTAAAGCTGCTGTCCAGCATCACAGTATGTTGTGCCACCCTGCTCTGATAACCGGCCTCACCACTCGCCACTATCCCGCTGCATAAAACTTCTCCCCTTTATGTTGGTTAACCGAGTGCAACAACTCCTCCTGATGTTCATACTTCCCATGCAAAACTCTCTGCTCCTTGCGTTCTTATTCTTATTTTATATTTTTTTTAATATATATACACCTATGAAATTTTGGGTTTGCTTCATGCTGAAATTAAGTAGAAGTAGGCACATTTGTTGCTTGGAGCAAAACGCAGAAATACGGGAGTATTTATAGGGGGAAAATGGTTTGGCCACCAAGTAAAGATGGGTACGGGGTAGCACATGAAAGGGGTTCTAGGGTAGCTGTGTGTTGAAGCGAAAATTCAAGCAATCGAATTGAAAACACCAGGCTGTTTTGATTTTTGTTCAGTGTGTGGGTCACTGGGTTGTATTTTCATCTCAACTAGCTGGCGTCGTGATGGCAACGTCAATAGGTTAGGCTGATTAGCTAGAAGTGTGAATGAATCGTGAACATGTGAGAGCTACGCATATAGTCGAATGAAAATGGGATATGGATGATGTCTTTCAAAGTAGGGTACAGAAAGAAGTAGCATGCAGGGATAGACCTGTGCGTTTATACTCTGATTAAACTGATGAGAGAAGGCATGGTCTTGTTGGGTTTTAGGTCCGCTTGAGAATAGCTGTGCGATGACAAGATTCAGCATTGAGAATACATGGCAGTGTTCAGTGGGGGTGTAGCTTCAGTCTTTACAGAGGGTACGATGAAATAGGATACAGGTTGGCAAGGTCCAGGAAACATGTGCGTTCTTTATTTGATAAGACCATGCATATGTGTGAACACATAAGGTAGAAGTAAATGATACACTTTACTTCAATAGAAGGCTATAGGTAGATGTTGTCTTATACTAGATATTTTCTAAGGGTATCAGTTGCGTAAATTTCCGTTTGTGTCCGAGCTGCCATGGACAGAAGTAAGATTATGATTGTGCCCAGCGAGGTGTCACGATTCCAAAAAGATAATAATATCAGTAGATCAACTCATATTGTGAAATTCCAAGATATTGATATAGGGTGCAAAATACTCCAAATAAAAAAATTGCGTATTTAATTAATTAAAAATTATAGTAAAATTCTAAAAATTAAATTATAATTACGTCTCAAAAGAATCTTGTCCAAATTCGAATCCGATATTTAAATATATTTAAATAACTGTTATGGCTTATATACGATTCCACAGCGACTTTCTGAAAATTTGATTAGGATGTAATTCACAATATATGAGATGAAATCTTGATTTTTCACATCCATTAGGTCCGAATGTTTCTTGTTTCAAAGAAATTCGACTAATAACGAATCGTGTATAGTCGTTTGAAGTTCAGAATGTTAAATTATGAACTGCCACGACTATTATATTTAATATATACATTTATACGTTCAATTTTGTTTTAATCAATATATAAATCCACTTATATTACGAACTCAATATTTAATCTAATTTAAATATTCAAATACAGACCGATAAAAATGCGGGACGTTACACATTAGATTTACATTTTAATATATATGAAACATTAAAATCAACATTTTGATATAGAAATGTATTACATTGGAAATCTTCTTTTTAATGTAAATGAAACATTAAAATAAAACATTGTTAAAATGTTTACATTGAAAACATCATTTCTGATGTAAATGAAACATAAAAAGATTACATTATTTTAATGTAATAAAAGAAATGTATTGATATGGAATTTATATTTTTAATGTATGTCAACATTATAAATAAACATTGATAAATAAAAATGTTTTAAATGTAAATGCAACATTTAAAAATAAACATTTTGAAAATGGAATGTATTGCCACTGAAATTTACATTTTAATGTAAACAAAACATTAAAAATGACCATTGTTATATTAAAATGTCTTTACTTCAAAATATTTTTTTTTAATGTAACCCAACATTAGAAATAGTCATTTGAAAATAGAAATGCATTTACATTAAAATATACATTTTTAATGTGATGCAACATTAAAAATAGTTATGTGTAAATAGAAATGCATTTACATTAAAATATACATTTTTAATGTGATGCAACATTAAAAATAGTCGTTTGTTATATAGAAATGTATTGATATTTAATTATACATTTTTAATGTAAATGCTACAACAAAAATAAATAGTTTGAAATAAAAATGCATTGATGTTGAAATTTACATTTTTAAGAAAATGAAACATTAAAAATGTCCATTGTTATATAAGATGTCTTCTCATTTGGAATTTACATTTTTATTGTAAATGGAAACATTAAAAATGGCCATTGCTATATAAAATGTGTTTATATAAGAAATTTACATTTTTCAATGTAATAAAAAGATTACATAGAAATTATACAATTTTATTGTAAGAAAGGATTACATAGAATTTTACATTTTTTCAATGTAATGATATATTGAAATTAAAAGTAACATTTTTCTATGTAAATAAAGAATGAAACGAAAATTTAAACTTTTCAAATTTAAATAAAGGAATGAAAGAAATTTACATTTTTCAAATGTAAATAAAATAATGAAAGAAATTTACATTTTTCAAATGTAAATAATGGTTGAAAGAGAAATTTAAATTTTTTAAATGTAAATAAAGAATGAAAGAAAAAGTTACATTTTTCAAATGTAAATAAAGAATGAAATAAAAGAGTACATTTTTAATGTAATAATAAGAATGAATAAGGAGATTACATTTTTAATGTAATAGGTGAGTGATTAAAAAGATTTTATTTTCTTTTTAAACTTAAGATAGATTCATTAAATTATTCAAGTTTTTTGAATAAAATGTATTGACATTAAAAATTACATTTTTAAATGTTAAATGATCTCATATATAAAAGAAATCAATATTAAATTGAAAATGGTGTTGAAATCGTTGAACGATTTATATTTATGTATTTATATATAAATATAATTTAAAATAAAACAAATCGCGCTGCTGTAGTTCGCGTTTTGAAATCGTAACTTCAAATAATTATACCGAAAGATCTGACCGTTGGATTTTTCCAAATCTAGAACCATTGGGTTCATTTTGGAAAGATCTTTCAAAAGATATAAAATTTGTTAAGATCCAACAGATAGATTTTTAGAAATGTGTAGATAAAATTTTAATGAAAACAGCGCCAGGGCCAGGTAATGACCCGAAGCGTCGTTTAATTGAAAATGGCTATTTTTAAATAAATAAAAATAGCAATAAATCGTTATAAATTATCATATACAATAAGGAATGAAAAGGAATGATTTAAATTATATATTCGAGAATTATTTGAAAAGTCCGAGTTAACTCTCATTTCAAATATTTATACGACGATTGGAAGTCGAAGATTTGAAGACGGTGATTGAAGACCGATGATCTTCACATCAAATGTATGACTACTGATGCCTTGAAATGATTTGCTCCCAGGAAAGGGTTACAGTGGTAGTTGTCCGGACGTACTTGTTGATTGTCCGGATTAGCGAGCACCTCTCTTCCGTATTGGATATATGGGACGAGGAATAAGGTGTCTCCGGTTTCGTTCAGACCCAGAATGGACTTGTAAATGGATGTATGTATGACATTGGATTTTATTCTATGCTGATTGATTTCTATTTAATATATATTTGTTTGGTGGCGGAGAATTTATTCACTTTCTTAACACCCTTTTCTGAGACGTATGAGCTCAGAGGTTATATATTGATAATTATCAGTCGCACGGCGTGAATTGTTAGTATGGCATGCCAAAATGCAAATGATCAAGGCTTATTATTGAAAAGCAGAGCCTTGTGGTTAATGATCAATGCACAGCTTTATTGTAGTATAGCTTTGTGTATAGCGTTACTTCGCGAGCCTCACACCACGGTATGAACCAGAAACGGGAGAAGGACCCCAGGGAGAACATGCGCTTCTTTCTTGCTAGAAGTGGTGTCTGGGTTTTACTAGCCCAGATATTTTTACTTATGTGGATGATGGAAAGCGTGGTACCTCGGATTTTAGTCCCTAGTGGCTCTATTTTACACCCCACAGGGCGGGGAGACGTATTGTTCAGGCATAACTAATCCACTAACATATTTGAGGACCGGCCCTGGCGCTTCTAAGGGCTCACCTGAGTCTGAGTCCTGAGACATGGGCTAGATTGTCTCTAATTCGGTAAGGTCGGTCTCTTGCCTTGGTTCATAATGGAAATCCAACTTCCAATACGACACCATACGGTTCTGATAGTAAACCTATATATGGAAACATAGTATATGGTAGCTATGCCGTCTATGATTGATACATTATGATTGAAATGTTTTGAAACATACATAAATTAATAATGATATCAAATCCGTTTTATCGTATCAAGCATTTTTGACCATTATAAGGTAAAACTCTATCCTCCGGTTTGCGTTGCATTGTGTGATGGGACTTGAGTCTTATAATGGTTTCATTTTTCTATAAAGCATTGCGTTGTTTAACGATTTACTTTATTTATGCACTGGCAATCCAATCGAGTAAACCCGTTCCGCGTTAGCGGCGTGGTCCTGTGATTAGCCTTATTATGAAATAGGTTAAGTAGATTTCTCATACCAGTCCCATGACTGACTTGTAGTTTGTTTCACTTTGCAAACTTGGGTGCCCTCTTTTCCACACGGGCAGCCTTGTATACAGGTTTTAGCAGATTCATTCTGGATAGCTATGGAGCTAAAGGTGGATCCTATCATTTCTATTATGATTCATTTAGTATATTATGTTTGATTCCGCGGCAAACATTTTATATTAGGTTGAAAACTGTATTATGTACTAAGTATGATCCTACTATGCTGTGTAACTCTAATGATATATTATTCCCAGTGTAATTTGATGTACATTTTCTGCTGTAATTCTATATTTTTGTTCTGCTGTTATTGTTTATGTGTTATATTCCAATAATTATTCTTGCTTTCGTACTACGGGAGTTTGGGGTTATAACAAGTGATGCTATGGTATGGAGCCTAGCATGTTTACTTATGTAGATGATAGATTAGGTGCCTCGGACGACAGTCAAATACTACCGGGGAATGTTCTGTTCAGAAAAGATCCTAATCAACCCGTTTGTGCCGGCCAGCTCTGTACCGACCCGCCATTTTGACTGTGCCGAATCGATAAAACATGTCAACTCGAATCATCCAAAACGACATATTGTTATTAGCTTCTGGGGTAAATAAAATAAATCGCAGAATCACAGTTCACAGACACAGATACAGAGCAATATAATACCTCGCAAGGGAAATTACCAAATACAATAGTAGTTCATTAAGCTACTAAATAAAAATATACATCAGAGTTATATAAATAATACAACGGTAGTCCAATACAATAAATAATTGATAACAGTCTGAACAGAAATAGTAGAAATAACTGGATGACTGGAACAACTGAACAAGTAGATATAAATGAGCAAAAACCCAATAATCTTCAAACTCCAAGAGAGGATCTCAAAAGCTATGACAATTGATCTGACCCGCGCAATAATGCAAAAAAAATAACTCGGATCAGGACTAACATTCTCATGGAAGTAAATCAACTCAAATGAAATGTTTAATGAAATGCAATCAGTAACTTAAAGGATGTTTGGGATCAACCATCCTCCAAGGATCCGTCAAACTAATACTATATAGTATAATACGATGTATACAATAGTGTCTATCAGTAAAGTAAAAATATCAAAATAGAGTAAGCAAGATTACCCTGATTACCCTTACATCGTTTATATATTCCCGTATTATATACGGTACCGTAATTCCTCCATAAACTAGAGGTCGATCAGAGGGCACTCCATATAAAACAATACAAAATAAAGTCGTAGTGGGCTCGTATAAGGCATGTGATAAGGCACGCAAGGAATGCCAGGGTGGATTCACCGTTTGTAGAGCCGGACCAGTGGTAACGCATATCAGCTACTACCGCCCACCTCGAGACACTCCCATATCAAATCGGAGGGTAGCCACCAAACACATCACAAAAGTAATAGAATGGTATCAAAGAAGTGCACTCGATAGGAGGTATGACCTCACTTGGTCTGTGCGTAGCTCCTGTTTTAGCCACATCAAGCTGACATAAGGTAGTCAAGGTCTCGTAATTAATATGAAATAGAAAATGGAGTCATTCGCCAAATCATCCCCTTCATTCTGGAACTCCACCGCGTACATAGTTCTTAAAATTGTTTTCGATATTGGCAGAGAGTATGACAATAGTCGATCCCGGTCTCTTTCACAACCAATCGTTTAAATTTTTCACACCACGGCCATTATTTTATAAATCACTTTATAAAATAGTTTATACAAAATCTCATATTTGAATTCGAAAGAGAAATTAAATATCTAACTTCGAATATATCAAATTTGGAAATAACTCAATTATATCGCTTTATATAATCGATTTCAGAAACATATAGAAAATTCCCAAAATATAGTACAAACTAATATTATACTATTCAACTTCAATTATATTCGATTTTCAAAAATATTCATATAATGACTTCTAATTCAAAATGACTTATATTAAAATCATATCTTATAGGTCATTGTTATCGTTTAAATCAAAACAAAAATGTTTAACTTCGAGAATATTTCAGGTGGTTTATATTCGTAAAACTTGAGTTCAAACAGTTCAAACCATTCATTTCCACCTTTAAAAGGATTCATTTAAATTGATTCATAAAATTACACATTTTGGTTAGAATTCAATATAACGACTCAAATCCAAAACTCATATTTTATTTTAACCAATTTATATTCAAGTCATACGATTCGAATCATTATTCAAACAATTCATAAAATCTAGTTCTACTGTTAAACCATTCGTTTTAGTCGATTTATAAAATCTAACAGTTAGTTTCAAAATTCCATTTTTTAAATAATCCAAAACGAAAACTTATATTTCAGTTTAAACCAAATCGTATCATATCTTATAATTCAAGTCGTACCATTCACATTCACTACTTATAAATTGGAATCGAAGTATTATATTTCAATTTAAATGATTCATAAAATTTCAAAACCATTCTTATAATTTCGTTTTCACAAATATTCCTATTTCAAACCATACGATTATAAAATCGTTTTCATATATAAAATCTACATATCCACTTTCACATTCGGTTACTTAAAATCGAATTCATTCCATATCAATTATAAATTCGAATACATTTTCTCCTAAATTTGGAAGATTCACAATTCAAATTTATCTCATGTAAGTTCAACCAATTCAAATTCAAATTCATTTCAACTAAAAATTCTTATAAATTCGAATTCATAACTTAATACGAATTCATTTGTTATTTAATTGTCGTTATATAAATTCACATCTTTAAACTTTGAATTTAAATCGTGAAACCTAAGTTATCCAACTTGAGTTTATTCTTAAATTTTATAAAACTGTATACAAGAAAATAAATTTTGAAAGTAGATATATATATATAAGTTTATAAAACTCTAAAATTAATTAGAATATAGATTATAAACATATATAAGATTAAAATAATATAGAAAATAAGTTAAAAATAATTATTTATAATAATATTAAAAGCTTAAAATACTTATATAATTAAATTACATAGTTTAAAATAAATAAATTATAAGTAAAGACTTAAATAAGCATTTAAATCTATATTTACTTATAAAAATCATTTTATACATATAACTCAATGTTATAAAAAAATTAAGTTTAAAATATTTGAAATATATATATATATATATATATATATATATAATCTTAAGTTATTATTTTAAAATCAAATTCCCAAATCAAAATACTTCGAAAATACGACCAACGGTGCCCGTATATAGTTTTCTACCTATGGTCAAGTGATACAGATATTTATCATTTCGACTCATAGTTTACAAAAATTCTTCGGGTCTATCATTTCAACCCACAATCCCAAATTTAGTAAATAATCGTTTAGGTCTATCATTTCAGCGCATAACGATTTTTCCCTGTTCTATTGTCCGTTTGGGTATGCATCATTTCAACCCTTAGTGATTTTTCCTAAACTAGGGTATCAACAATCACAACATATATATCATCAGTGCAACTACGTGTCAAAATATATTGTGTCACATACGAAATGTGCACATATGTCAAATCAAACAATTTCTATCATCAATCCTATACATTTCATATAACAGTTCATTATTGATCTAACATCCATGAAATAAATGTGAGTCAGGTATGTGATAAACTCACCCTTCGTGGCACGGATTGGAGATAGCAAATAGACTGACATCGAATGGACTGACAACTTCTAGGCATGAATATGGATCCAACTCGATGATCGCTCAATATTATTTAATTTTAATAGGAAGGGATTGGGGAATTTCTCAAGTGATCGGTACGTCTATTGGGTTTTCGGGACGGGTTTCGGAACTCAGCACCACACCCAATTTAAAATAAATACAATAAATCTTTACACGAAATAATATATATATTATTATATACGCGGATAGACACTGTAAAATTTTATATATATAAGAAAATTCAATGAACACCAAAACCAATTTATATAAATATACATATACATATATTTTCAAAACAAATTAAATTTTAAAGTGATTCATACCAAAACTAATACAATATATATATATATATATATATATATATATATATATATATATATATATATATATATATATATATATATATAATACACACAAATATAGACACTCACACTCATACAACCACACGCACATAAACAATATTCAACACACACAATCACGAACACCACATGCGGGAGAAACACGGCTAAGCGAGGCAAATGGAGGGGCTCGTGGGTTTTCAGGTAAAGCAGTGGGTTCGGATGCGGAGAGAACTGGGTTTGGTGAAGGCTTGGATAGCGGGACAGTTTAAGGTTATTGACAGGCATGTGGGCGAGCTCAGGTGCGGCATTGATGCAGTGTGGAGCGGCTAGGGTCAGCTCAGATGCTGCGGATCAGGATAGTGGAGGAACAGCCAGGCTCCGTGAAGGCATAAAGTTCTTTTGGTCAGCAAGTGGAAGGGAAGAGCGTCGCAGGTTCGGGTAAGCAGGGATTTTGGCGAATGATCTAAGCTATGGAGGAACTCCTAGACCACTCGCGATTGGGTACGGAGATGGGATGACGAGCTGGTCAGACGGTAATGGAGAGGCAACGGTCTTGGGATCATCACGAGCTCGAGCAGGGAAGTCACGATCTGGTGAAGGTGCGGCAAAATGGGAGGGGAAGATCTCAATATAGAAACGAGAATGGGTTTGGTGAAGTGTAAGCTGCTGTCACGTTTTAATTCCATTTCTAATTTTTTTTTGATGATAACGAAGAAGTGGCATTGGGAACAACAGACAATGGTTGGAAATTGAAGATAGCAAGTGACGCTTTGTTTCATCCTTTTATTTAATATATACCATACAATAGGTTAACGCAGCATATAACGAGACAGATGTGAAACAAAAAGTCAACATAGTAAGAATTATGGAAGGAAATATTGATTAATTTTGATTTTAAAAAATAATGAATGGTTTTATAAAAAGAAAACGAATGGAAAATTACAATGAACCCGACAGTTTGAATTCAAACAAAACAAACGTTTTATTTTTAACAGATGGAAAAACGGATTTAATAAATAAAAACTAGAACTATATTTGCAACCACAGTCGACCGATAACAGTTCAATATTTGAAATTTAATCAAGGATAAAATTTTATAAATATTGAAAAACAAATTATATAAAATACGAGTTTAAATCTTTGAATTAAAATTTTAGAATAAATCTCAATTCAAATTCAAAATAAATAGATGCGATTTGTTTTATTCAACTAAGATTGAAAAGCAAATATTGATTTGCATAGTTAAAACATATCTATGTCAAAAACCAAATTCATTTGTTGTAAAATCTAAAATAGATTTAGTTTTAAATCATAAATCAAAATAGTTATTTTAATAAAATATAAACTAATTGAGTTTTCAACGAATAAAATAAAATAGAAATTAAAATTAAATAATTAAATAATTAAATAAAAATATGCTAAAATTTCTAGTCGTTATAGACTCTGTCGCACCGAAGGATCACATGCATGTGAGTCCTGGGACATTTGCTAGAATGTTCCGAACGGTGAAGAAAGATCCTTTTCCTTGGTCATCGTTGGATCCAACTTCCAATACAAGCTTACATTTTCATTTGTAACCTAATAACCAACAAAATGGGATGGGGTATTATGCGACCTAAGATTGATACATTCACTTTCGAAATTGGTTTCTACATCTAGACATTAATAATAACATAAAAATATTTGTTTTTAAGAATGTCAAGCATGTTTGGTTATTATAAGGTAAAACTCTATCCTCTGGTATACATTGCATTGTGTGATGGGGCTTGAGTCTTATAATAGCTTCATTTTCGAAAAACATGATTTTTGAAGTTTTGAATCTTGGTTTATGATTGTATATGTTATGGCTTGTTTTCTAGTCTTAAATTGGTTAATCCAAGCCTGACCAAAGTGTTGTTCACTTGGGTCAGATCCGACTGTGTTTCACGTATAAACAGGTGGATGAGGAGTTTCAGTTGATTCAGAAAAGCTAGAGTTCTTCGTCAGATGGAAGGACGTATTACACTATCCATACTTGGATGTATATGGATCGATGATGTAAGAATGTGTTTAACGTAAATAAATGTTTTCTGCCATAAAGATATATATTTAATATTTTATTCCGCTATGCTTTGCTCTGATAAAACCCGATGAATCGAGTTTGCGACATTTGATTTTGTGGTAGACGAACACCGTTTATGTGTTAAGTATCGATTATCAAAGGTCGAAAATTTGGTTTATCGCAGGATGCCTTCCAATGAAGTTTACTTTCTGGACTGGACTTGTTTGGTTTCTAGTTAGTTTGGAAGGCAGGTGGATTTGGGTCGTCTCACAATCATTGCTATACGTATTTCGCCATAATACCTCAAAACAATCGCATGGATCGCAGTCTATATCTAGTAACACTGGTGGTTACATCTCTATCACATGTACACCTTAGGCAGTCACTGCCCTACGAATTACGCCATGTGGACTGTAGTTACAAAATGGTTGCGCCTGGATCCCCCATGAAATATCTGTACTGGTAGGCCTTCGTTTCCTTGCAGATTTCGCCATCGTAAAATGACCATAGATCGCAACATACACAATGGTTACGGCTGATTCCCCCTGGAAGCATCTGTCGGCGTAGTCCTTCGCGACCCTGCGAAATTCTCTATGCAGTCATGTTCAAAGGAAACTCATGAGTATTACGTTTGGATAACCACAACCATAGAAATAAACAAGATTTTCTACCGATTACGACCTCGATTTTCAATGGAAGGTACTTTCCATATCTTTGATTTGACATCATATGGTACCATATATAGTATTCATTTCGCTACGCATATTTCTTACGTATATAAAATTTCTTTACATAAGATTTCTCAAATCATATTTCAACATGTCATTCTTGTAATATAAGATTATAATTTCATGCCGATTATTTTTCAAGTCAATTTTTTTTGAATTAACTTCATTCTTATACAAGTCTTTATATATAAGTTTTCGAATTTATTATCAAAATATTTATAGAATTAAAGGTTCTCGAGTTTTTCCATTTAAATATCAGTTCAGTTTCAAATTCATATATGACTTCAAAAATCATTTACTTAAATTGGATATTATTTACATTCTACTCTTTTGAAGTTTCAAACCAATAATTTATTAATTTTATATTAAAGACATATTTATATAAGATAAAATATTTCTTCTAAATCATTATTTTTTTCAAAATATCTCTTAAAATATAAAATTTTAGTTAAAATTTCAAAACAAACTATTATACTTATATGATGCAAAATTTTATTCATTTCATGTTTCAGATATTTAACAACTTTAGACTTATTTTAAACTTAATTTAGCTTAAAGTTTTAAATCTTATTTGATAGGGTCAATTTACTCCAAATAGTCAAAAGAATAAAATTTCAATTCAATTATTTGTAATCAATAATTAAACATCTCTTCAAGATGAAAATTCAAATTATACTGATGCATAAAATAATATTATTCAATCAAAATTGGAGAATCAATTTGCAGATTTTTTTTTCAATCACTTGGAATACACACACACACACACACACACACACACACACACACACACACACACACACACATATATATATATATACACACACACACTCACACATCTATATATATCAAATCGCACTTCCGATATTTAAATCAAATTCATTTCGTCTGAATAGGCAAGTAGCAAGGCTAGTGGCTTACGCACTTTAACACTTGAAAATGAACATCGATGATGCGACCATCATCACCAAAATAATTTCCCAGCGTCAAAAGTAAGTTCTTCACTATTGATTCATTTAAAAGAATTTGAGAAAAAATATTTTGAAACATTTATATTCGTGAATACTTTTAAATAATACAAGTATCATTTTCCAAAATGTTATAAGTAAATTTCAAAATTTTGGAATTTAATTCTCAAATTCTAATCAAATAACTTTTAGTTACAACTTTTATTAATCAAATTTAAATACACAACTCTTTATTAAATCAAATTTTAATTATTATAATTTTTTTTGTTTTCATTTCAACTTATTAACCATAAGTATATTATCAATAATGACAAACAAAAATGTAATATTTAAGACAATATACTTTCTAAATCCATAGGTTTATTACTTTAACAAATTTAAATTAATAACAATATCATTTAAGCTTTAAGTTATGAAAATCCAAGCTTATAATATTCAACTTATTATATAACTACTTAAATTTAATTCACATCAATAAATTATAGTAATTATTAAAAATTTCAAAATATATTTACAAAATTATAAGTATGCTCTCTCAACACACTCTACTCATTTTAGGACCCTATCTCTAATGAGTACATCGCATAGGCTAAAGTTCATCGCTAAACTAAAGCTTTAATACTAGGTGTAACAACCCGCCTTTTGGGACGATTCAAGCTGACAATAAACCACACATGTCCAACTTAAACCATTCCAAAACGAAGGATTATTATTATTGTTTAATATAAGAAGAGAAAATAGGATGAGAAGGAACTAAACAATACACAGAATCTCACACCGGAACACGATAAAATATAATAATAACATATACAGTTCATAAAACTATCAAATAATATTCACTTGATTTCAGTTTGCAATATCATAGTTTTACATTTTAGCATAGCATACCAATAATGCAGGGGAATTACAACCGTTTTATATATGATCTTCAAATTTACCTTCGCCTTCTAAAACCAATATCTTCTCCAAGCTGAAATATTTTGTCTGACCCGAGCAACTATGTAAAACACAAAAATACTCGAGTCATGATTAACTTTGTTCAAGTAAATAAACTTCAATAAAACATTAAACATAATAATTAATCCTAACTTGTACACGGTTACTAAATTTAGAATATATGCCACATATTCATGGTCAATATGTTAAGTTGCAGTGCGCGTTCAATGCAGCCATAGTCAGGTAAGTACATAACTTGATGTATGTGTCTCAGGTCCATGAACAGAGAAAGAATACAAAACTAACGCACTTCAAGTTTGCAAACACAAAGCCCAGGCATGTTCATATTTTATAAATAGGGTAAATATGATTGTTCCACATTTTACAACGAAAGATAGAGTATACAACGTGTATACTTCAAATTTATCCACACAGAGCATGTAAAAATAGCAAAGTATCATGTGATTTTTAGGCATCTTTTTTTTCCAGGTCATTAAAGCTGCAACATCATAATTAATGGCAATCCTACCTGAAGGCACAACACACAAACAAATTTCCACAGCATAAAATATAGTTTCAAGGGAGGGGCATGGAAATATGTTATCATGCAACATTTCAATAATTTAGATTCGTTTTATAAAACAAGGTAGCACAAACCATCAAATAATGTGACATTCATTTATGAACAGTGCAACGGATATTTAGAGATACGGACAAAGCATGAGAGCCTGAACTAATGTATGCATTTTAAGTTTACAAAAATATGGCAGAGTGTGTATACCACATGTGTTCTACATTTTATACAAGAGGGACAAGAAGATTCAAGGAAACAAAGCATCATGATCTTGTGCGTATAGTTTTCAAAGCAAGGCAAGGCTTTATATATATTTCGATTTTTTTTCTCTTCTCCATAAAACATAATAGTACATGTTAGACAAATATTAAGCAACTAACTATCAATGATCTTCATATATACATTTTTTGTACAAAGCTAGCTTAATTTCAACTGTTTGTAAAATAAATGATATATACCATCATGTGATAAGCAATCATAAATAAAAAATCTTCCACCAAACGGATGTAAGCCTACACTTTCATATGTCAAACTAGCAATGTCCAATCACTAGGCATGTATAGGAAATTACGTAGTTCTATATAAAAAAGATGCAAACTAAACACCTTGCTCCAAGTAAGGACAACATATGAATTTAATCAAATATGCCTTCTCAAATTAACAAAGCATGTTCATTTCTATTGACTAGTATGCACAATCAGTACCACAGTGCCATGATAGACATGCATATACATTTCAAAAATATATAAATGTGTGTGCACAATTTGATATCATGTCAACTAATTAAATGACATATTAAAAAATGAGAAAAATGTATGCATATGATAAAAATGGAACCGTGTAGAAAATGGAACCCATGTCTAGGCCTAAATGACAAGTCAAATTCAAACTATGAAAAGTGTATATAAAGCATGTATGAAACGTAGGCATTAGTTAATATTTATTTCAAAATTGTAAAACAACTTACACCAAAGCGTGCGCAAAGTAGTAGTGTTAGTCTATTAAATAATAAAATACATGTTATGTTAAGAAAGAATGTAGGTATCCAATCTCAACATGGAAAAGTACTAATAAAAGATGGACAGGAAGCTATATAATACTGTTAGACCGAAAAATCGCACTAATACCCAAATGCAGTGTGAATCCTCACAACCACATATCATAGATCATAGAATACAGAATACGGTAAAATAAGAGGAGACACACGAAGTTTTTATAGTGGTTTGACTCAAACAAAGCCTACGCCCACTTTATCATTTCTCAAATCCTAAGAAATTACAAGTTCAATGTCGTCTTACAATCCTTAAGATTCATTCACGTACAACATCCTTGTATTTTAATGAAATGGAGAGAAGAGAATGGTTTTATACACGAAATCCTCGTGTTAATTCAGCTTGAGATGCACAAAGTCCTTGTTATGCAGCAATGGTGGATGCCGTGAAGAACCAATGCCAAAATGTCCCCTCAAAATGCCATGTAGTGGTGTATTTACAAGCGTGGAGAGGCTTCGGGTCGGATGCCACGTGTCACAACTGGAGGTGATCTCGAAAAGTAGTGGAAAACGTGGAAAAATCCTTTCCAAGTCGTGTTATGCCATGTAGAGTTAGATCCAGGTTAATTGAAGGAAGTTATGCCAAGAGAAATGGTCAAAATAGCTGTGCATAATTCAGTCCAGGCAGGTCATATCGCCCTACCCTAACTGATTCTATCCCGTGTCTTCGAATCGAAGACGTCGTGCACTTCGGTGCAGAATACAAGGCGGGTCGGGTCCTCCCATCCCAACCCAATCTGATGTTTGAGATCCCAAGCCAGGGTTCTCCAATGTCATGCCATCAGGTCGTGCTCCTGTACATCCGACCCGATTTGCCGGATCCGATCTGTGGGGTCACATGCTCCAAGTCAATGAATTTCCAAGTTATTCCGGTTCTACACGCGTTCAGGGAAATGGGTCTAACTTCCAAATAATAAGTTCGTTTTGTTCAAACAAAAGCTGTACCTAAAGCTAATTCAGAGGGCTACAAGAGTTACAGTGCAAAGCACTATAATTGATGTTTTTGGGTACAAAAGAGGTCAACTATTAGGATTTTCGAGCCATTTTATGTTTGCGATGCAGCTTCGACCAAATAGCCCCATGTATGCTTGTTATGTTCCCAATGCTTGAGCGCGTGTCTAATCAGTCATTTCACGAGTTACGGCTTTGACCAAAAAGCGTGTTAATATGTTTTCCCCTTATAACATATCTTGCTGCCTGAAGGAAGATGTGTTCTGGATAATCCAAAAAAACAATGGCCATGCCGGGCCTGCAAACTGTGAGTACAATTCATACCTGCAAAGAAAAAGAGCCGAATTTATGTGTCAAATCCTGACAGGATTGCTTAACCCTTCCGAGCATAAACGATTCTTATGCATCAATTTGAGTATATTCAAATCATCCTGCAAAGACCTGGCTAGAAACCAAACCTTCCGGGCATAAGCCATACCGGGAAGTTCAAAATGAGCATAAGCCATACTCTAATTTTATTGAGTTCCTTTGCCAGATCCAGACAAGATAGTTTGTTGTTGCTAAGTATAATCCATACTTAAGAATCCAACTGAGTACAATCCATACTCATATCGGCACATCGCTATACTTGCCACAACCTGACAAGACAGTCCGTCCCTAGGCATAATCCATACCTAGGGTTCCGAGATAAGCATAAGCCATACTTTAATTGAGATTTAGAATCCTGTCACAACCTAACAAGATACTTAAGTTTTCCAAACATCATCCATGCTCGGAAAGTCCTTACGTATTCAATTTAAGGTACAAAACCAAAGCAAATCCTAATTGGTTTATCATTGAGCCTAGAGCAAGCTTTGGGGCTACATCCTAACCCCATACATGCATAATCCAATTTAGCCAATTAGAAAACCTAAAGAAAGCAAAAACATGTCTTAAATCCTAAGAAATGCAGAAAATGCAGAGTGATCCAATCCAGATCGGCTGATGATGATCCCACGAGAGCTCGATCCAGGATCATTCCCTCTCCGAGGAGCAGGTGGTGGTAGCGCAGTTGCAGATGCTGTTTGTTGTTTCACATACTCAGGTAGCTCTCCACGTCTAACTCATTCCGCAATCATATCTCGCAAATGCCTACTGCCATTTGTGTCATGACCGTGCATATCATGAAAAAAGCGATGTTTTCCAGAGTCACGTTCCCTTTGCGATGGCTCCCTCTTGGGAGGCTTTGGATAGGAGATAGTTCCATTTGTGTCCATGTAGATGTCAAATAATGAAGCACTGAGTTCAGTATACTTTTCATATCTAGGCCCTCTCCGGGGATGAGTATTGCGGTCATTCTTGTCAGTGGTTTTTCCCTTGCCTTTTCTAGAATCGGACGGTCCTTCATCTTTAAGCATGTTTACTTCGAGAACGTTCTTCTTGGAAGTTGTATCTTCTTCCCGCAGAAATCTGTCTACTTCAAGGTAGAATCCGTTGAGGTTTCGTAGTGGATCTCGGTGCAAAGATTTCTAGAACTCCGAGTTATCCACGATGCTGGATTCTACTTCCATCGGTACCATGGATGGTTTAGGTCGATCAACTGATGTCGCGGAAACGTTGAATCTTTTCAGGAATAAACGCAGAGTTTCTCTAGACCTCTGCTTGATTGTAGTAAGCGACATGAAGTTCTTAGGTCGAGCGATGTGGACCAAAACTGTTCAATAAAGCGAGCGACCAATATGTTCTAGTTGTTGATCGATTCAGATTCCAGTTGCCGAATCCACATAACAGCTATATCGGTTAAAAAAGTGGAAAGCTTTTTGCCATGACGTTTTCCGATGCCGATTGAACTTCCATATGCCATTTGTAGCGCATCAGATGCACGGTAGGATCCGTCCTGTCGTTATAAGGCTCCGGAACTGGATGTTTGAAATCCGAGGTATTGCATGAACTCCTGATTTCCTGTGTGAACGGATTGTGGTTGACGTCATCCACGCCATTCTAATAAGTGCGGCCTCTCGAGAGGCATTCAATCAAATTGGAGAGCTAATCTCCTTTAAAGAGCTATTGCAAGCTGCTAAGATCAGAGTTGGTGCCCCCAGCGTTGATTCCAAGAGAGTGAGGGAGATCGTAGCGGGTTGCATGGTGCAGGTTGGAGATGCCCCCGGGTCGCTGGTCGTAGGTGCCGAACCGACCTGTGCAAACCGGGGAGCTTCATGATGAAATTGTGCTGGTTCCATCCAAACAGGAGCTGACATGGGTCGTGCTCGACCTATGTTTGTTGTGATTCTCATGTTCCCATCCAGAATGTCTTTAGCTGGAGGTGCATGTTCGAGTACGTTGCCTTTACCTCGCTCTGTATTGCAAAAGGCGGATTGGATCGGGTCTAACCAAACCCGATGAGGGTTACCCCCTGCTCCACGTTAGTCCATGATTGGGACTCGGGCTGATTCGACCTAGCCGTTGGTTGCAGCTTGAGCCATTTCCATGCCATTTCCAGCTAGTTGTATGTTGGTGCTCGGGCTTCCATTCATCCTAGCGAAGAACTCGTCCATCATTTCCTGTTGTTTCTGAAGGAGATCATCTTTCATTGCCATTTGGCTTTTCAATTCAGCGATAACACCATCCATCTTGTCTCTAGTCAAGTATGCTAATAGATCTCAATGGGAGGAAGTCTCTTGGCTTGCCTCATTCCTCGTGCCTTTAGTGCCAATATCCTCGAAACGAGAGAAGGTTCCGTCTTTCTTTCTTTTGACCATTAATCAAATAGCCAAGCGATCTGCTTCCTATCAGGCGAGAAAAAGAAGTAGTAGCGTGTGCCCCCTTCCTGGCACGCCAAAATGTTAGACCCAAAAATGGAACTAACACCCCAATGTAGTGTGAAGTCCTCATATCACAGATCATGGATCACAGAATACAGAAAACAGTAAAATAAGAGGAGATACATGAAGTTTTTATAGTGGTTCGGCTCAAACCAAGCCTACATCCACTTTATAGTTTCTTAAATCCTAACAAATTACAAGTACAGTGTCATCTTACAATCCGTAAGATTCATTCACATACAACATCCTTGTATTTTAATGATGAAGTGGAGAGAAGAGAATGATTTATACACAAAATCCTCGTTTTAATTTAGCTTGAGATGCACAAAGTCCTTGTGTAGCGGCAATGGTGGATGTCGTGAAGAACCAGTGCCAAAAAATCTCCTCAAAATGCCATGTAGTGATGTATTTATAGGGGTGGAGAGGCTCTGGGTCGGATGCCAGGTGTCACGACCGGAGGTGATCTCGGAAAATAATGGAAAATGTGGAAAAATCCATTCCAAGTCGTGCTATGCCACGTGGAGTTAGGTCCAGGTTAATACGAGGAAGTTATGCCAAGAGAAATGGTCAACGTAGCTATGCAGAATTCGGTCCAGGCGGGTTGGGTCATCCTCCCCTATCCGATCTGATCCCATGTCTTCAAACCGAAGACGTCGTGCACTTCGGTGCAGAGTACAAGGCGGGTCAGGTCCTCCCATTCCGACCCGATCTGATTTTTGATATCCCAAGCCAGGATGCTTCAATGTCATGCCATCGAGTCATACTCCTGTACATCCGACCCGATCTGCCTGATCCGACTTGTGGGATCTTATGCTCAAGTCCATGAATTTCCAAGTTTTTTCGGTTCTACAGAAGTTCACGGAAACAGGCATAACATCTAAACCATAAGTCTGTTTTATCCAAACGAAAGCTGCACCTGAAGCTAATTTAGAAGTCTACAAAAGTTAAGGTGCATAGCACCATAATTGATATTTTCTGGTCCAAAAGAGGTAATCTATTAGGATTTTCGGGCCATTTATGTTTGCGATGCAACTTCGATCAAATCGTTCCATGTTTGTTTGCAATGTTCTCAATGCTTGAGCGCATTGCTAATCAGACATTACATATGTGACGACTTTGACCAAAAAGCGTGTCAACATGTTTGCCCCTCAAAACATATCTTGCTGGTTGAAGGAAGATGTGTTCTCGATAATCTAAGAAAACAATAGCTACGCCGGGTCTGCCAACTGTGAGTACAATCCACAGCTGCAAAGAAGTGTAGGAAAATAGATGTGTCAGATACTGACAGTATTGCTTAACCCTTCCGAGCATAAACCACGCTTATGCGTATATTTGAGCATAAACCATACTCAGGAGACGTTCAAATCATCTTCCAAGACTTGGCTAGGGACCAAACCTTCCGGGCATAAGCCATACCGATAAGTTCAAACTGAGCATAAGCCATACTTTAGTTTTATTGAGTTCCTTTGCCAGATCCTAACAAGGCCGTTTGTCGTTGCTGAGTATAATCCATACTTGAGAATCCAACTGAGTACAATCCATACTCATATCGGGACATCGCTATACTTGCCACACCCTGACAAGATAGTCCGTCCCTAGGCATATTCCATACCTAGGGTTCCGAGATAAGTATAAGTCATACTTTGATTGAGATTTAGAATCCTGCCACAACCTGACAAGATACTTAAATTTGCCAAACATCATCCATGCTCTGAAAGTCCTTCCTTTTTCAATTCAAAGTACAAAACCAAAGCAAATCCTGATTGGTTTATCATCGAACCACAGCACGCTTTGGGGCAAAATCCTAACCTCGTACGTGCATAATCCAGTCTAGCCAAACGTAAAACCTAAAGAAAACAAAAACAAATCATAAATCCTAAGAAATGCAGATAATGCAGAGTGATCCAATCCAGATTAGCTCCCGCGAGAGTTCGATCCCAGATCATTCCCTCTCCAGGGAGCAGGTGGTGGTAGCGCAGATGCAGGCGTTGTTGGTTGTTTCACATACTTTGGTAGCTCTCCACGTCAAACCAGTTCCTCAATCAAATCTCGAAAATGCATGCAGTCATTTATGTCATAACCGTCCATATCATGAAACAAGCAATGTTTTCCAGAGTCATGTTCCCTTTGCGATGGCTTCCTCCTGGGAGGCTTTGGGTAGGAGATAGTTCCATTCGTGTCCATGTAAATGTCAAACAGTGAAGCACTGAGTTCAGTGTACTTTTCATATCTGGGCCCTCTCCAACGATGAGTGTTGCGGTCATTCTTGTCAGTAGTGTTTTCCTTGCCTTTTCTAGAAGCAGATGGTCCTCCGTCATTAAGCATGTTGACTTCGAGAACATTATTCTCGGAAGTAGCATCTTCTTCCAGCATAAATATGTCTGCTTCAAGGTAGAATTCGCTGAGGTTTCGCAGTGGATCTTGGTGCAAAGATTTCTTAAACTACGAGTTATCCAGGATGCTAGATACTGCTGCCATAAGTACCATAGATGGTTCAGGTCGATCAATTGACGCAACGACAACGTTGAATCTTTCTGGGAATGAACGCAGAGTTTCTGTAGACCTCTGCTTAATTGTCGTAAGTGACATGACATTCATGGGTCGAGCGATGTGGACTCGAAACTGTTCAATAAAGCAAGCGACCAACATGTTCCAACTGTTGATCGATTCAGATTCCAGCTGCCGAATCCATAAAGCTGCCATATCAGTCAAAAAGAGGGGGAAGCATTTTTCCATGACATTTTTTGACGTTGATTGAACTTCCATATGTCGTTTGTAGCGCATCAGATGCATAATAGGATATGTCCTACTGTTATAAGGCTCCAAAACTAGAAGTTTGAAATCCGGGGGATTGCAGGAACTCCTGATTCCTTGTATGAACGGATTGTGGTTGACGTCATCCACATCAGTCTGATAAATGCAACCTCTCGAGAGGCGTTCAATCAAATTGGCAAGCCAGTCGCCTTCAAAAAGCTGTTGCAAGCTACTAAGAAGAGTTGGTGCCCCCAGCGTTGATTCCAAGAGAGTGCGGGAGCTCGTAGCGGGTTGCGTGGTGCGGGTTGGAGTTGCCCCCAGGTCGCTGGTCATAGGTGCTGAATCGACCCGGTTCTCCAAGTCCACACCTGGAAGCTTCATGATGAAGTTGTGTTGCTTCCACTCGAACATGAGCTGATGTGGGTGGTGCTCAACCTGAGTTTGTTGTGATTCTCACGTTCCCATCCATAACGTCATTAGCTGGAAGTGCATGTTCGAGTATGTTGCCTTTACCTCGCTCCAGATTGCCAGAAGCGGATTGGATCGGATCGGGTCCGACCCGACCTGATGAGGGTTGCCCTCTGCTGCACTTTGGTCCATGGTCGGGATTTGGGTCAATCCAACCCAGTCGTTAGCTGTAGCTTGAGGCACTTCCATTCCGTTTCCAGTGAGTTGTATATTGGTGCCCGACCTTCCATTCATCCGAACGAAGAACTTGTCCATCATTTCCTGTTATTTTCGAAGGAGATCATCTTGCCTTGCCATCTGGCTTTTCAGTTCAGTGAGAACTCCATCCATCTCGTCTCTAGTCAAGTATGCTGATAGATCACCATGGGAGGAAGCCTCCTGGCTTGCCTCGTTCCTGGTGCCTTCAGTGCCAATGTCCTCAGCAAGAGAGAAGGTTCCGTCTTTCTTTCTTTTGACCGTTGATCCAGTAGTCAAGCCATCCACTTCCTTTCAGGCTAGAAAAAGAAGTAGTAGCGTGATCCCCCTTCTTGGCGAGCCAAAATGTAAGACCAAAAAATGACACTAACACCCAAATGTGGTGTGAAGTCCTCACAATCACAGATCACAGAATACAGAAAATAGTAATATAAGAGAAGACACACAAAGTTTTTATATTGGTTCGGCTCAAACAAAGCCTAGTCCACTTTATAGTTTCTTAAATCCTAAGAAATTACAAGTACAGTGTCGTCTTACAATCCATAAGATTCGTTCACATAGACATCCATGTATTTTAATGAAGAAGTGGAGAGAAGAGAATGATTTTATACACGAAATCCTCATGTTAATTTAGCTTGAGATGCATACAGTCCTTGTGTTGCAGCAATGGTGGATGCCGTGAAGAATCAGAGCCAAAAATTCCCCGCAAAATTTCATGTAGTGGTTTGTTTATAGGGGTGGGGAGGCTTCGGGTCGGATGCCACATGTCACGATCAGAGGTGATCTCGGAAAGTAGTGGAAAATGCGGAAAAATCATTTCCTAGTCATGTTATCCCATGTGGAGTTAGATCCGGGTTAATAGGACGAAGTTATGCTAAGAGAAATGGTCAACGTAACTGTGCAGAATTCGGTCCAGGTAGGTCGCATCATCCTCCCCTATCCGATTTGATCCCATGTCTTCGAACCGAAGACGTCGTGCACTTCGGTGCAGAGTACAAGGCGGGTCGGGTCCTCCCATTCCGAATCGATCCAATGTTTGAGATCCTAAGCCATGGTGCTTCAGTGTCATGCCATCGGGTTGTGCTCCCGTGCATCCGACCTGATCTTCCCGATCCGACCAGTTGGTTTATATGCTCTAAGTCCATGAATTTCCAAGTTATTCCGGTTCTGCGCGCGTTCACGGAAACAGGCGTAACTTCCAAACTATAAGTCCGTTTTGTACAAGCGAAAGCCGTAACAGAAGCTAATTCAGAGGGCTACAAGGGTTACATGTTTGACACCGTAATTGATGTTTTCGGGGCCAAAAGAGGTCATCTATTAGGATTTTCGGGCCATTTTATATTTGCGATGCAACTTCGACCAAATCGCTCCAAGTTTGCTTGTGATGTTCTCAATGCTTGAGCATGTTGCTAATCAGACATTTCATGTGTGACGGCATTGGAAAAAAAACGTGTCAACATGTTTTCCCTTAGAACATATCTTGCTGGTTGAAGGAGATGTGTTCTGGATAATCCAAGAAAACAATGGCCATGCCGGGCCTGCCACCTGCGAGTACAATCCATACCTGCATAGAAAAAGAGGCGAATAAACGTGTATAATCCTGACAGCATTGCTTAACCCTTCCAAGCATAAACCATTCTTATGCGTCTATTTGAGCATAAACCATACTCAAGAGACGTTCAAATCATCCTGCCAAGACCTGGTTAAGGACCAAACCTTCTGGGCATGAGCCATACCGGGAAGTTCAAACTGAGCATAAGTCATACACTAGTTTTATTAAGTTCCTTTGCCAGATCCTGACAAGACCGTTTGTCATTCCTGAGTATAATCCATACTTAAGAATCCAGCTGAGTACAATCCATACTTATATTGGGACAACGCTATACTTGCCATAGCCTAACAAGATAGTCTGTCCCTATGCATAATCCATACCTAGTGTTCCGAGATAAGTATAAGCCATTCTTTAATTGAGATTTAGAATCCTGCTACAACTTAACAAGATACATAAATTTTCCAAACATCGTCCATGCTCAAAAAGTCCTTCCTTATTCAATTCAAAGTACAAAACCAATGCAAATTGTGATTGGCTTATTATTAAACCCAGAGCACTGAGTTCAGTGTACTTTTTATTCCTGGGTCCTCTCCGGGGCTGAGTGTTGCGGTCATTTTTTTTCAGTAGTTTTTCCCTTGCCTTTTCTAGAATCAGATGGTCCTCCATCTTTAAGCATGTTGACTTCGAAAACATTATTCTCGGAAGTTGCAGCTTCTTCTTGTAGAAATATGTCTGCTTCAGTATAGAATTCGCTGAAGTTTCACGGTGGGTCTCGATGCAAAGATTTCTTGAACTCCGAGTTATCCAGGATGCCAAATACTACTGCCATAAGTACCATAGATAGTTCAGGTCAATCAAATGACGCCGCAGAAACGTTGAATCTTTCCAGGAATGAGCGCAGAGTTTCTATAGACCTTTGCTTGATTGAAGTAAGTGACATGGCATTCTTGGGTCGAGCGATGTGGACCCGAAACTGTTCAATAAACCGAGCAACCAACATGTTCCAATTGCTGATCGATTCAGATTCCAAGAGAGTGATCGCCTTAAAAGAGTCAATCGTCTTCTAAGAGCTGTTGCAAGCCGCTAAGATCAGAGTTGGTGCCCCTAGAGTTGATTCCAAGAGAGTGAGGGAGTTCATAGTGGGTTGCGCGGTGCGGGTTGGATATGCCCCCGGGTCGTTGGTCGTAGGTGCCGAACCGACTCGGTTCTCCTGGTCTAAACCGGAGAGCTTCATGATGAAGTTATGTTGGATCCATCCAAACAGGAGGTGACGTGGGTCATGCTAGACCTGAGTTTTTTGTGATTCTCACGTTCCCATCCAGAACGTCGTTAGCTGGAGGTGCATGTTCAAGTACGTTGCCTTTACCTCGCTCCCGATTGCCAGAGGCAGACCAGATCGGGTCCAACCTGACCCGATGAGGGTTGCCCCCTACTCGACTTTAGTCTATGGTTGGGAATTGGGCTGATCTGACCCGGTCGTTAGCTGCAGCTTGAGCCATTTCCATGCCATTTATAGCGAGTTGTATGTTGGTTCTCTATCTTCCATTCATCCGAGCAAAGAACTCGTCCATCATTTCCTGTTGTTTCCGAAAGAGACCATCTTGCCTTGTCATGTGGCTTTTCAGTTTAGCGAGAACTCCTGCATCTCGTCTCTAGCAAAGTATGCTGATAAATCTCCATAGGAGGAAGCCTCCTAGCTTGTCTCGTTCCTCGTGCCTTCAGTGCCAATATCCTCAGCATGAGAGAAGGTTCTGTCTTTCTTTCTTTTGACCATTGATCCAATAGCCAAGCAATCCACTTCCTTTTAGGCTAGAAAAAGAAGTAGTAGCTTGTGCCTCCCCTTCCTAGCACGCGAAAATGTTAGACCAAAATATGGCACTAACACCCAAATGTGGTTTGAAGTCCTTACAATCACAGATCGCAGATTAGAGAGTAAAAAAATAGTAAAATAAGAGGAGACACACCAAGTTTTTATAGTGGTTTGGCTCAAACCAAGCTTACGTCCACTTTATAGTTTCTTAAATCCTAAGAAATTACAAGAACAATGTCGTCTTACAATCCGTAAGATTCATTCACATACAACATCCTATTATTATATGAAGAAGTGGAGAGAAGAGAATGATTTTATACATGAAATCCTCGTGTTAATTTAGGTTAAGATGCACAAAGTCCTTCTGTTGTAGCAATGGTGGATGCCGTGAATAACCAGTGCCTAAAGTCCCCTCAAAATGCCATGCAGTTGTGTATTTATAGGGATGGAGAGGCACCAGGTCGGATGGCACATGTCATGACCGGAGGTGATCTCGGAAAGTAGTGGAAAATATGGAAAAATGCTTTCCGAGTCGTGTTAGGCTATGTGGAGTTAGATCCAGGTTAATAGGAGGAAGTTATGCTAAGAGAAATTGTCAATGTAGCTGTCCAGAATTCGGTCCAGGCGGGTCGGGTCATCCTCCACTACCCGATCTGATCCCATGTCTTCGAACCGAATATGTCGTTCACTTCGGTGCAGAGTACAAGGCAGGTCAGGTTCTCCGATTCCGACCTGATTCGATGTTTAAGATCCCAAGCCAGGGCGCTTCAATGTCATGCTATCGGGTCGTGCTCCTGTACATCCGACCCGATCTTCTCGATCCGACATGTGGGGTCATATGCTCCAAGTCCATGAATTTCCAAGTTATTCTGGTTCTGCGCGCGTTCATGGAAATGGGCGTAACGTCCGTTTTGTCCAAATGAAAGTTGTACCTGAAGCTAATTCAGAGGGCTACAAGAGTAACGGTGCATAGCACCGTAATTGATGTTTTCTGGCCCAAAAGAGGTCATCTATTAGGATTTTCGGGCCATTTTATGTTTGCGATGCAACTTCGACCAAATCGCTCCATGTTTGTTTGTGATGTTCTCAATGATTGAGCACGTTGCTAATTAGACATTTCACGTGTGACGACTCTGACCAAAAAGCTTGTCAACGAATACATGACTACTAATAATAACATGTACTGCAATATTAAGGATGATTTTTTTAGACACATAGCTTTAGATTTCTACAAGAGAAGCATATGTAAATCAAATATATGTTTCACTTTAAAAATATGTTGATAAGTCCAACTTATTTTAGAATTTGATAGATGGACAATAAGCAAACAAACTTAGTAAGGCAAAAGGACAACAGATAGACAAAACACAAGGCAGCCCACAATAAGCATCAACCATTATATCTTAGTCAGTGTTGATGTTGAAAACTCGTATAAAGAAAATCGTGAGATAACTCACCTTACGGTTGTTCTTTGATTCGGTAGTGAAAGCTAGAAATCGGCCCTTTCATTTACATTTAGTTTTCTCTTTTTTTTACATAGAGAAGAGGAGGATGGGAAGGACGTGATTTAGAGCAAAGGAAATAGAAGGAAATTGTGAACTATTTTGAGAGAAAGCAATAAAAGAAAAGGACTTAAGACATACTTGTGTGAACTTGTTTAGAGAAAATGTGTATTTCGGAAAGAAGAAGTGGTCCTGAATTCAGAGATAAAAAGGAAGGAATGACAATGTAGTATATTTTTCTTGGTGGAGAGGAGGACGAATAACTAAAATTTGCAGAAGGCAATTACAGAGAAAAGAAAAGAACGCGAGGAAGGATATTGAGAAAGATATGTGATTTATTTCTTACTGGTTTCTCTGCACATATTGTAGGTTACAAAGGAAATAAATTGGCTGACTAAGGATGAGGTGACAATATTTATTTCTCATTCAAAATTCAAAAGTAAATCACAGACAAAAAAAGAATAAAAGGAAAGAAATGAATGCATGATTAATAGTTTAATGCTAATTATTAGAAATTTTGTGACTTTTCAAATCTCAAAACACAGAATATTAAAACTTTAGAATTTAAGGAACCTAGTCAATGGGAAGGCAAAAATAAATAGAAGAGAAATACATATACATGTGGAGTTGATTTGTATGTGGAGAGAAATAATGAAGGAAAAAAGAGAAAAAGGAGAAATAAAGGGATGTAAATTTAAGGAATGAAAGTACGTAAATGAAATAAGATGCGTGAAAATAAAATAAAGGGAAAGAAATGAATAAAATGAAGGGAAAGAAATTAATAGAATTAAGGAAAGAAATGAATGTTGCATTAAAACGAAAAGGGGAGGAAATTGAAAATTGCTACAACTATTCACATTTCAGAATAAATTGATTAATAAGGGCATTGTTATTGACACTCCAAATATTGTTAAGCGAAGGATCAAATTTTTTTTCAAAAATTGTTAAGGAGAGTACCAATGAGAAAAGTAGTCCCTTAACAAATAAACGTAATTTTACCTTATTACCCATTTAGCCCCTTAACAAATAAAGATAATGTAATAACCCGTATTTTAATAACAAGATATAACACAAAACAAGGCAGAATTAAATAATAAAATCTGAATCAAGGGAAACGGGCTATGCCATTGCGTTCATCTCGGAAAAATATGCGAAATAGAGTCCGAGTTTTTGAAAATCGGAGTCCGTATGACCCGATTAAGGCCCAACAAAGTTTTCAGAAAATTTCTAAATAAAAACATATTTTCAAATTCAAATCTAAGCTTGGAAATTGGGCCAGTTGGGCCAAGGCGGGAAAATTCCCGCCACAGTACCCAAGTCGACAGCCCTGTCGACTTGGGAGTCGACTGGGTCTGACCAGGTCGACAGCCCTGTCGACTTGGCTGTCGACTTGGCTCAGACGCCCAGTCCTGCCTGGTGCACCATCTTGAGAATGTGTTGAGCTAGAGGGCCAGATTCGATTTGGAGGGCTGAAATGAGAACTAAGGTTTAATCCTATGGTCTAAATCACTAGCCTAATCTATAAATAAGACCCTAACCTACCCTAAATCCTCATTAATCTATCCTACAACTAAACTATGGCAAAATCAATCCCCTCATGGCCTCCACTCTCTTCATAAATTCCTAAATCAATTTTCAAGAGATTCCCATGCATACAAGTGTATTTAGGCTTGTATGATCCTCTTTAGCTTGCATTAAAGTCTTGTTTCTCTATTGGCATCATAAAGGAGGAGTCTTGATCAAGTTTGCTTGCATTTTGGGGTTTCTTACATTTGCTATACTCATTTGAGTCTTCATAGCATTGTAAGCCTATTTCTACTCTTGTATTTTAACTATGAAGTTAATATGTTATGTTTCAAGTTTGAGTTTGGGGTTAATCATGATATGTGCTTTGATCTTATGATTTTATGCATAAGATTACTCTATGCATGTTAGTAAGGTCATTTCCTTGGCTTTATGCATAGAAAGATATGATCTTTGGTTGGAAATGTTGCATAATGCAACTTTGAAACTCTCATAACCCTTGCATTAACATGCATATAATGTTATATGCATGTTACTAGCCCTTATCTCATGCTATCTATGGCCATGTTCCACCTATTTGCCAAGTTTGATGTTATGCATGCATATGAACCTTATGCAAGTTGAAACCATGTTATGCATGCATATGAACCTTATGTAAGTTGAAACCATGTTATGCATGCATATGAACACTATGCAAGTTAAAATGATGTTATGCATGCTTATGAATATTTTGCAAGTTGATAACATGATATGCAAGTTTTGTGATCACATCTTTGTCTCATGCCACCATGTTTAACTTGTGGCTCCAACCCCTCTATGTCATGATTATGCCAAGTTCCCTCTTTCTATCCTTTATGCGCTATTGTGATATGTAAGCGATGGGATTGCGTTTGGGATTGGGTAAACTTAAAAGACATAAAAACATAAGCTTGGGAATTTACCTATTAAGTTAGGTCTACCCATTGGGAATTTACCTATTAAGTTAGGTCTACCCAATTGCTTGAAAACTTGTAATGTGATGGACATGACACTTAGAAAACATGAGAATGGCCAACTCGAGGTTGGGTTGAGCTTGTAGCATAAACCTACCCGGAACCGACCGGCTTAACTAGTGGCTACAAGCAATAAGACCCAATGTGAGTAGTTGGTCATGTCGCACGTAAGACCCGAGGTTAGACTAAGTTGTGGTGTAAACCTACCCGGACCCGCCCGGCCTAACTAGTAACCACAACAAGGTCTAATGTGAGAGGTTGGGTGCATTAAATTAATTAATGCCACATGGTAGGGTTAAGTCATGGACCGCTTGAATACTTAACCAATTAAACACGATGGGTTGGTAGGGTTAAGTCATGAACCTTGGGTACACTTAACCAACTTGGTACTTAGATGAGTTGGGTTAACCACGTTTAACCCATTAAGGAAACCCTAGTTACGTGGTCCTTTGCACCAGTAACCCTCTTGGATGTATCATGATACCCTAGGGACTAGGCTAGGGTGGGGCACGATTACTGGGGTGACATGTAAGCGACCAAAAAGACGGCTGTGTAGGTGCGCCGGTGTAGGTTCAGGCGGGCCAGGGTCGTGCACATGGTCCGGAGTTGAAAAAGCAGGCACGGGCACCAGTAGGTTTAAACTGTGCGTGCTTGGTTTGTGTCAGGGGTTGACACCCTAGGACTTGATACACCCTAGGGTGGACCTAGCACAGTTTAGCTACACTTCGTAGTTGGGCCGTATGACACCGACACTTGACGAGTTAGGCTGTAGGGAGCCGATCGACTAGACCGTGCTAGTTGGGCCTTGATTTAGGTCATTCATGATGGTGGGCCAAACTTGGGCCTGGGGATCACCTCTTGTTTACACTTGACACGACTTGTGATACTAGTACACTTGGTGCAAACCTCAATCTTGTTTATGCGGTACCACATTTGATCTATCCTGTTGACTTCTTACCATGCCAGTAATCATCCTATGACTCATCCTTGTTTATATATACTGTTAACTTTATTAGTTGTTGTACAATTGTAGATAGGACTTACCAGTCTTTTGACTGACCCATTTTCTTTCGCCTCTTTTCTTTCGTTCCCCCCCCCCCCCAGGTTTACAGGGCGGGAATACCAGCACTTAGCTTGGATCTTAGATGCTTTTCTTGGATAGCTCATGTATGCTTCAGACTTGAGCTTGCTATGGTTTTCTACTTGGAGATAGCTACTTCATGTTTTCCTTTTCAGTTACAAGTTTTATGTTTCTAGACTTTGTTTATGGAAAATAATTAAGTACTGTGTTGTAACTTAACCTATGGATTTGATATGCCAGCTTTTATCCGCTGCTATACTTACTCTGTTTTTACTTATATGTTCTGTCTTGTGATATCTGCATGCATGATTACCTGATTTAAACGCCCCTCCAAAGTCAGTGTCCTTGCAAGAGTGGCACTGGCGGAGGTGGGGTGTTACATTTGGTATCAGAGCATAAGGTTTACGAGATTGGAGCAAAAAGGGTTTTAAAGTTACTTTTAAAAGCTATTTTCAAAACCAATTGAGTATTTTCCAAAGAAAAAGTCTAGTTTATTTTGAAAGGCTATCCCCCAAGAGCCATGGGCACTATCCTTCGTTTCCTCGTTCTAAATCTATCTTTTCCTTTTTCAGCATGGCCGATCTCAATCTTCCTGAGGGAGTCACCATTCCCGGATGGTTCCGGAGGTACTTGGAAGCTAGGGCCAATAATGCAGGTCCAGCAACCACCCCCACTATCACTGAGGTTCCACCTCCTCCACCTCCTCAGCAACCACAAGCCGATTTCGCCAAGGTTTGCAAGGACTTCAAGGCCATGGTGGCAAAAAATTTATTGGGACAGAGACTTTCATGGAAGCAAGAAATTGGTTGAAGGAGACCGAAGATCTTTTTGCCATCTTTGATATAGAGGACCATAGAAAGGTTCTGTTGGCGGTTTGGCTACTAAAGGAGGAAGCTTCTTATTGGTGGGAAGTCACCAATGCTACAAGGCCCGTAGAAACCTGGGCCGACTTTAGGGCAAGATTTGGGTTTAAGTTTCTATCATCTGCAGAGGAAAATTTGCAACTAGAGAAGTTCATAGCTTTGAAGCAAGGAGACATGACAGTGAGAGAGTATGTGAATAAGTTCAACCAGCTTGCCCGATTCGGTTTGGACATGGTCAATACTCCCGAGAAGAAGGCTCTACGTTTTGCACGAGGGTTAAATGAGCCATTACAGGGTCTAGCCATGTCACACATACCCATGGGGGCCACTTTCGAGAGCCTGGTAGACATGGCATTGCTGCAGGGAGAGGATAAGAATGGGAAGAAGGAAGTCAAGCCCAATGAAACTCAGCCTAAGAAGACAGACTCCAAGTGGGGAGGGAATCAGAGTAATCAGAACAACAAGAACAACAAGAACAACAAGGGCAACAAGAACAAGGCAAAGGACACAAGGAAGTGCCACTTCTGTGGGATTGTTGGGCATGTAGCCAAGGACTGTAGGAAGAAGAAAATGAAATTGGGTGGATGCTTTCATTGTGGAGAGACGGGACATTTTAGCAAGGATTGCCCTAAGAAGCAGGGACATGGACAAACTCAGCGCGCAGGTTCATCTGGAGGGCAAGTGCATGCTTTCAACACCGCTCCAGTTCAGGACCGAGGTACTATTTCTGTGGAGAGTCTTGTTTATATTTCTGGTTTTCCTGTTCGCACTTTGTTTGATTCTGGCGCATCACATACCTTTATTTCCTCTGATGTTGTTGAAAGTTTGCACCTAAGTACTAGTCTTGTTGAGGATCCCGTTAGTGTTTCAAATCCGATTGGGGGTTCAGCCCATTTGTCTATGATCTGTATGGATTTGAGGATTTCTATCTTGACCGTAGAATTCTCGTGTGATGCTTATGTTCTCGGGTTCACGGGATACGGGTTGATCTTGGGCATGGATTGGTTGTCCCGCTATGGAGCCATTCTCGATTGTGAGCATAGGGTGGTGAGACTCATGACTCGCCTTGGCAATACCCTAGAGATTTCTTGCAACCCGCTAGATCCCGTCATGCTATGTTATCTTGAATCTCTTGACTCGTCTATCGATGATCTGCAATCTGTAAGGGTGGTTCGAGAATACCCTGATGTTTTTGAAGAAGTTAAGGGGTTACCCCCTAAGCGAGAGATAGATTTCCGCATTTATCTGGTTGATAATGCTAAGCCAGTCTCCTTACCAGTTAGGCACATAGCCCCGCGGGAAAGGAGAGAGCTCAGTAAGCAAATCAAGGAGCTTCTTGAGAAGAATTTTATTAGGCGAAGCATTTCCGAATGGGGTGCTCCTGTGGTGTTCGCTACTAAGGCAGACGACTCGCTTCGTCTATGTGTTGATTATCGAGAGCTGAACAAGCTAACCAAGAAGAATAGGCATCCATTACCGAGGATAGATGACCTCTTCGACCAGCTTGTTGGTGCTTCTGTTTTCTCTCAGCTTGATTTAGCCACCGGATTTCATCAGCTTAGGGTGGCCGAAGACAGCATTGATAAGACTGCATTTAGGACTCCAGACGGATTCTTTGAATGGCTTGTCATGCCATTCGGCTTGACTAATGCACCCGCCTACTTCGTAGATTTGATGAGTAGGGTGTTCAGGGAGTGTAACACCGCACACCCGCTATGGTCACTCGCTAAGGGAATGCCATAACATCGGTGGAGTATTTTAAGTGAATATAGAACAGAAAAATTACAACAAGACAGATATAAGTAATACTTGAAAATCTTAAAACATCATTTCATTGCAGCGGAAAATAAAACATGTTTGGTTACATCCCAAAACCATAATAAGAGTCAAGTACAAAATATCCATCTTGATAAATGAAAGTACATAATCCCAATACATGAACTGATAGCCATAAAAGAAAGGGTAAGCTGAGCTCTCTACATCTATGGTCCAAGCTCCAAAAGAGAATAAAGCAGCCTGATCTAAGCCCACTCGTACCGGGCCCACTCTGATAACCTGAGGGTTGGGAAAAAGATAAAAACAACGGGGTCAGACATAAGTCTGAGTGAGTCCTATAACCCTAACAATACAACCATTAAAGTAATTAGGGTATGACATAAACAAGGTACGGTACCTCTGGGGATAATGACTACACTAAGTAGCCAACTAAACACCGGATGTACTACGATAACCGAAAAAGACGCATTTATCCACCCAAGGATAATTACTAGCTTACACCACCCCAGATCTACCCACCCAAGGGTAATTCTTACACTGCACCACACCAGTTCTACCCACCAAGGGTAATTCCTAATTAAAGGTTGATCCCACTAAGTGTACTTAGTAATTTTTACCCAGTAGTTTCTTGTACCCCTACACAGGTGCCGTCTGCCCCTATCTTTACTAGGTGTACCCACTACTCCCAAGCGATCGGCTCCCTACCGTAGATACCCGTGCTGGTCCCACAAAGGGGGTGTATCATTCCCCAAAGTGGCTACCTGATAATATTAACGGTGCACGGCTTTATATCTACACGATGCAACAACGACTTACCAACCAGCCCGGGTCCACACACGCATATGAAACCCGTTGATCCTGCGTTGCCACCGCTAACCCGTTTTGGCCACTTATAGTCAAGCCCAATATGTGTGTCCCGTCACTCGACTAGAGTCGAGCCCACAAAGATACGTTTGGGATATTGGTTGAAATGGGCCCCCACAAGCTACTACTTAAGCTTGCCACTTTTATCTAGTGCATCCCACTTAACCCCTTATATAGTCATGCCCACTTACATGTTAAGATTTGGTTAAGTCATCAATCATATTTCAATTGCCACATAGGGCACCCACTAGATTTCCACATGCCACCCAAAGCACTTACTTAACCCTTCACCCATGTTTTAATTACATGTTCCACTTTGGTTAAGTATTCTAATCGTATTTTCTATTGCCACCCAAGGCAACCCACTAGTTTCCTCATGCCACCCGAGGCACCCCCACTAGTTACTACATGCCACCCAAGGCACCCACGTAACCCTTATGTCCCACTACATGCTAATTTGGTTAAGTGTTTCTTAATTAATTAAGACCGTGATCCTCATAAAGACCTCTCACATTAGACTATCTTTTATGACCGCTGGTTAAGCCGGTTGGGTCCGGGCAGCCTTACGTCATAACCGAGTCTAACCTCGTGTCTTTACGTTAATCACGTATTTAGTTTGTGCCTAAGACCTCTCACATTGGGCTAACATTTGTAGCAACTGGTTAAGCCGGTTGGGTCCGGGCAGTTTTACACTACAAATGAGTCCAACCTCGTGTCTTAGTCGATTAATTACACCTAATTAATCACCCCCATATTAATTATCCCTAATTAATATCACATTTTTAAGAATATGGGTAGACCTAACTAAATAGGTAAATTCCCAATTCCATAACATGGGTAGACCTAACTCAATAGGTAAATTCCCATGGGGTAGACCTAACTCAATAGGTAAATTCCCACTTATGCTTATTCATTTTATGGTATGCTTAATCATAACCATTTCACACCATTCATTAACATGTCTATTAACCCCATCGTTTCCCCCACGTACTTATGCTAACACGACATATTTCCAAGAGAAGATTCTTTCACAATTAACATGGGTTTCACTTAGCATACATTAGCATTAACATGGGTTAAAAGGTGTCCACTTACATCATAATATTAACCCAACTAGCATTGCTAAATAACCCAACTTGCATGAACATACATATGTCATATCTAAAGGCAACTTGCATAAGTGTTCATAGGTTTTTCAAGGGTGAACTTGCATGTGTCTTAAAGGTGTGAACTTGCACAACATGTTACATGTTAACTTGCATAACATCATACACATAACTTTCATAATATCATAAACATAACTTGCATATCAACATACACATAACTTGCATAGCATCATGCACATAACTTGCATAACATCATACACATAACTTGCATAACAACATGCACATAACTTACATAACGTCATACACATAACTTGCATAACATGTTGAGCTTGCATATAAGCATACACATAACTTACATAACATGTTGAACTTGCATCATAACTTGCATATGAACATATATCATAACTTGCATATGAGCTTGCATCATAACTTGCTTATGAACTTGCATAACATGTCATACTTAGTGACAACTTGCATATATTATGCATATCATAAAAAGAGACAAACTTGCATAAAACCAAACACTTAGCATGCATAAAATCAAATACTTAGCATGCATAATACCAAATACTTAGCATGCATAACACCAAATACATAACTTGCATAGCATCAAATACTTAGCATGCATAAAACCACACACTTAGCATGCATAAAACCACATGCATAACTTGCATATCATGTTACATATAACTTGCATATACTCTCACATATAGTTTGCATAACATGTTACATATGCATAAATGTTCAACATAATGTTTTGCATCATAAAACATGGCAATAAACTTGCATATGGCATAAAACTTGCAATTCACATATCATACAAACTTGCATAAACTCATTTATCCACAAACATAGCCATGTCTTATCACATCCTACCATAATCAATTTAACAATTGATTATTAAAGCTATAGGAACTCACCAAAACCAAGATTAGCAAACTTATGAAGTAGAACTAGTTGCCAAATATGAAGAAGAAGATGATTAGAGGTTGATTAGCTTGCAACTCTCTTCATTGATTTATGGAGGCCATGATCAAGTTTCATTTTGCCATAGTTTAGTTACAAGATCTAATTATGAATGAATTAGGGTAGGGTTGGGGTCTTATTTATAGGATTAGGTAGTGTTTTAGGCCCTTAGATTAACCCTAGATTTGTTTAGGTCCGTCAGATTTAGTAAATCTCTAGAACCCAGCCCTCCAAGCCAGCCTAAAACCCAACCTGGTGCACCCAGGTTCCCTGGACGCCGCGCCCAGGTCGACAGGCAAGTCGACAGGCAAGTCGACTCCCCAGTCGACAGGCCTGTCGACAGCCCTGTCGACATGGGTAGGGCGGGAAACTTCCCGCCTGGCCCCTTGCTGGCTCCAATTTCGAAATCTAATTTTGCATTCTAAATCTGTTTTTAACTTTAAATTTTCGGAAAACTTCTTTGGGCCATAACCGGGCCATACGGACTCCGATTCTCGAAAACTCGGACTCTATTTCGCGTATTTTTCCGAGACGAACGCAATGACGCAACCCGTTACCCCCAATTCCCACATCTGAGATTATTTATCCTGTAATTAGTGAATTTTAGTATTAACTAAAATTCGGGGTGTTACATTCTCCCCTCCTTAAAGGATTTCGTCCCCCGAATCTCTAAGCTAAGGAGAATGCATACCCTACCATCCAAACAACCATCTACTCAAACCATCAACCACGGGCATCCATTGTCCCTAAATAGTTTCTAATGATGTATGAGCATATGCAAAAAGTGTGTGTATATGTTCCCTATCTAATGTATGAACATATGCAAACCATGATAGTGCCATGCATCCATTATGTATGCGAGAGAACCCTATCGACACATACAATATCTACATGAGTGCACAATCATTCACCAAAATGCATCATCCATATGATAACACAATCATTATACATCCATAAATATAGCTTCCTACACACAAATTTATGCAATATGCAATATGAAGTGACTGAGCCGATCTAGTGCCTAGAGTGTGTGTATATGCATCCACGAGCAACCACTAGCAAACACTTGCATCCACTTGCATCCATCAACCATAACATGTCTCAAACACATGTTTCAACCATAGGTTTACCCTATCTAAAGGTCAAAGGTACCAATGAGAGGACATACTACAGATAAGATAAGTACTAGTCAAACGATAAAGGAGAAATTAAAAGACATATCCTAAAAAGGAATAGGTATAATGAACGCATCTTCTCTTCCGTCTCTAAGGTAGCGTTGCTCTCATCTTCTCCCCATTGCGCTTTGACTAGTTGAACCTCTCGACTCCTCAACTTCCTAATCTCTGACCCAAGGATGCGAGTAGGAGCTCGTCGAATCGTCTCACCATCCTCTATCTCTACTTCTTTAAGCCAGCTCGGCTCTACCACCTCAGCGGTCTCATGTAGGAACTTCCTCAAATGTGACACATGGAATATATCATGTACACCATCAAGTCTGTCGGGCAACTCCACTCTATATGCCATCCATCCAATTCTTTCCTTAATGGGAAATGGCCTTACGAACCTTGGTGCTAACTTTCCAACAGATCTAAAGCGAACCACATTTCGTAATGGAGACACTGACAAAGACCATGTCCCCAACCTCAAACTCAAGATCCGTCCCTCTCTTGTTCGCATAAGATTTTTGCCTATCCTGCGCTGCTTTCATCCTTCTTCGAATCAAGTCAATCTTCTCAGAAGTCTCCCTAATCATATCAGGCCCAAGCAAGATCTTATCCGTAGATTCCCACCAACATGTAGGTGATCGACAAGGCCTTCCATAGAGAGCTTCGAAAGGAGCCATACCAATACTGGACTGAAAGCTGTTATTATATGCGAACTCCACCAATGGAAGATGCTCTTCCCATGTACCTCCAAAATCTAAGATATAAAGCCTCAAAAGGTCTTCTAGAACACGATTCACCCTCTCAGTCTGGCCGTCCGTCTGAGGATGATATGCGGTGCTCAGACACAATTGAGTCCCCACTGCTTCTTGCAAACTTCCCCAGAACTCGCTAGTGAAGATAGGATCTCGGTCAGTCACTATGCTAGAGGGTACCCCATGTAATCGAACTATCTCTCGAAGATATTCTGAAGCTAGCCATGGAGCAGTCCTCTTGCTCTTCACAGGTATGAAATGGGCGCTCTTAGTAAGTCTGTCTACCACCACCCAAATTCCCGTATTACCCTTTCTTGATCTGGGTAACCCGTCAATAAAATCCATCGAGACGCTATCCCACTTCCATTGCGGAACTTCCAATGGGTGAAGCAACCCACCTGGTTTCTTTTGCTCCGCCTTCACTTGTTGGCAGACCAAGCATCGAGCGACATACTCGGCCGCGTCTTTCTTCATACCGGCACAAAAGAAAACTCGCTTCACGTCTTGGTACATCTTGTCCCCATCGGGATGAATGGTCATCTTCGACCGATGTGCATCATCAAGTATAGCCTTCCTCAAACCCCTTGTCTTACGGTACACAAAGGCTACCGTCTCTACGCAACCACCCCTTACCATCTAGGGTGTACCTACTCAAATGGCTGGACGACTCCCCCTCCTCATGAGCTTCTCTACTAACTCAACCAACTGTGGGTCGTCCCGCTGTGCTCCGCCAATATGCCCCAAAAGAGTAGGCCTAACCTCCAAGGAGGCTAGCAAACCGGGTACAAAGTCAACGGAAGGTCTAAAGTCAACATCGAAATAAACTCTAAGCTCCGTCGTTCAACGAACAATGAACTCAAGGACAACCTTTTTCTACTTAAGTCGTCCACCACCACGTTACCCTTGCCATGGGTATACGCTATCTCAAACTCATAGGATGCTAAGAATCCCATCCACTTTTGCTGTCCTAAGACTATGCGCTCGATGAGTCTCCAACACTTCCCTAAGATGTAGGGCATGCTCTTCCCCACCAGGATATCATCCAAAATCATCACAACTGTTCATCTCTCACGCAGACCACCCTAGTCGAACTCGGCATCCCCCAAATGCAAGCCCCAAAGGCCTAAACCAATATCAGACAAACACCCAAGGGATACCTCCTTCGAATTCAGACGACCTACGTGAGATGATACTAGTAAAAACGGCTAAATAATTAAGCCCCTTGTCCAACCCTGGATGTCCTCGCCAGTCTTGCTCCAAAACCACCGTTTTTCCCATAACTGGCTTTGCTCACCCTATTGAGCACATACGAAAATTTATTTCGCTCTTAGAAAAGACCAAGATGTCATCCACAAAGACCATCACGAACTTATTTAGGTACTCCTTGAACACCCTTCTCATCAAATCAACAAAGTATGCGGGGGCGTTCGTCAAACCAAATGGCATCACCAGCCACTCATAAAAAAAATCATCCGGAGTCCTAAAGGCAGTCTTCTCTATACTATTCTCAGCCACTCTCAACTGATGAAATCCCGTGGCTAAGTCCTACTACAAAAATACTGAGGCGCCAGCCAACTGATCAAAGAGATCATTAATCCTCGGCAATGGGTGTCTATTCTTCTTTGTGAGTTTATTTAGTTCTCTTTAGCCTACACAAAGTCTGAGGGACCCATCCGCCTTCGTGGCAAAAACTACTGGAGCACCTCACTCCGATATACTTCGTCTTATGAACCCCTTCTCAAGCAAATCGCCTACTTACTTATGGAGTTCCTTCCTCTCACGAGGAGCCATGTGGCACACTGGCCAAGATACTGGTTTAGCATTATCCACCAGATATGTTCGGAAGTCAATCTCCCGCTTCGGAGGTAAGCCCTTCACCTCCTCACACACATCCGAGTATTCCCGGACCGCTCTAACAAATCGCAAACCTTAGATCGGCATGTCAAGCGATTCTAGATAACTTAGCATAACAGATTCTATGGGATTACAAGAGATCTCGAGAGTGTTGCCCAAGCGGGTCATAAGCCTAACAACTCTCCTTCCACAATAAGAATGGCACCATTACTGGATAACCAGTCCATGCCCAAAACTAACCCATAGCCCGTGAAGCCCAACAAGCATCACACCTAAACTCAATGCTAAGTATAGAAACTTTCAAACCCAAACACATCATGGAGCCCTATTGGGTTTGAAACAACTAAGGGATCATCTACCAAACTGGTGTCTAAGTGCAGTGACTCAACTAACAATGATGAGATAAACGAATTCGATGCGTCAGAATCAAATAAGTTCGAATCGGATAATAAAGAAATCCAAGTTCCAACCTAGACGGTCCTATCCCCATCTGGTACCTTAGTCGTGAGGGAATACAACCACCCTCTAGGAGATTCCATACCTTGCCCTTGCTTCTTTGGACAATCCTAATAAGGTGTCCTATTCCTCCCAAAAGGATAACAACTAGCCCCCTTCTTCCCATTCTCCATTCGTAACCTCCCATCAAAATGAGTTTTCGTCCTTCATTAAACGTCAACTATTTGAGCCTTCCTCCCTCTTGAACCAACTTCTAATCCGACTAACGTCTAAGTCCCTTGAAGTGGTTTTCCATTCTTATCTATCTTAGAAAGATCATCTACACACGGAGGGGAAACTCAAAACGAGAGAGGAAGAGATTCAAACGGAGAATTCGAAAGATAAAGATATGGCTATCGGGGATTATGCTTTTCTTTCTAAAACTTTTCTCTTAAAAGACATGTTTTTGAAAATACTCCTTTCAAAAATATTCTTAGAAAATAGTTTTTCTAAAAATTTTATCTGTTCTGGTAACCTTTGCTCTGATACCACGTGTAACACCCCACACCCGCTATGGTCACTCGCTAAGGGAATGCCATAACATCGGTGGAGTATTTTAAGTGAATATAGAACAGAAAAATTACAACAAGACAGATATAAGTAATACTTGAAAATCTTAAAACATCATTTCATTGCAGCGGAAAATAAAACATGTTTGGTTACATCCCAAAACCATAATAAGAGTCAAGTACAAAATATCCATCTTGATAAATGAAAGTACATAATCCCAATACATGAACTGATAGCCATAAAAGAAAGGGTAAGCTGAGCTCTCTACATCTATGGTCCAAGCTCCAAAAGAGAATAAAGCAGCCTGATCTAAGCCCACTCGTACCGGGCCCACTCTGATAACCTGAGGGTTGGGAAAAAGATAAAAACAACGGGGTCAGACATAAGTCTGAGTGAGTCCTATAACCCTAACAATACAACCATTAAAGTAATTAGGGTATGACATAAACAAGGTACGGTACCTCTGGGGATAATGACTACACTAAGTAGCCAACTAAACACCGGATGTACTACGATAACCGAAAAAGACGCATTTATCCACCCAAGGATAATTACTAGCTTACACCACCCCAGATCTACCCACCCAAGGGTAATTCTTACACTGCACCACACCAGTTCTACCCACCAAGGGTAATTCCTAATTAAAGGTTGATCCCACTAAGTGTACTTAGTAATTTTTACCCAGTAGTTTCTTGTACCCCTACACAGGTGCCGTCTGCCCCTATCTTTACTAGGTGTACCCACTACTCCCAAGCGATCGGCTCCCTACCGTAGATACCCGTGATGGTCCCACAAAGGGGGTGTATCATTCCCCAAAGTGGCTACCTGATAATATCAACGGTGCACGGCTTTATATCTACACGATGCAACAACGACTTACCAACCAGCCCGGGTCCACACACGCATATGAAACCCGTTGATCCTGCGTTGCCACCGCTAACCCGTTTTGGCCACTTATAGTCAAGCCCAATATGCGTGTCCCGTCACTCGACTAGAGTCGAGCCCACAAAGATACGTTTGGGATATTGGTTGAAATGGGCCCCCACAAGCTACTACTTAAGCTTGCCACTTTTATCTAGTGCATCCCACTTAACCCCTTATATAGTCATGCCCACTTACATGTTAAGATTTGGTTAAGTCATCAATCATATTTCAATTGCCACATAGGGCACCCACTAGATTTCCACATGCCACCCAAAGCACTTACTTAACCCTTCACCCATGTTTTAATTACATGTTCCACTTTGGTTAAGTATTCTAATCGTATTTTCTATTGCCACCCAAGGCAACCCACTAGTTTCCTCATGCCACCCGAGGCACCCCCACTAGTTACTACATGCCACCCAAGGCACCCACTTAACCCTCATGTCCCACTACATGCTAATTTGGTTAAGTGTTTCTTAATTAATTAAGACCGTGATCCTCATAAAGACCTCTCACATTAGACTATCTTTTATGACCGCTGGTTAAGCCGGTTGGGTCCGGGCAGCCTTACGTCATAACCGAGTCTAACCTCGTGTCTTTACGTTAATCACGTATTTAGTTTGTGCCTAAGACCTCTCACATTGGGCTAACATTTGTAGCAACTGGTTAAGCCGGTTGGGTCCGGGCAGTTTTACACTACAAATGAGTCCAACCTCGTGTCTTAGTCGATTAATTACACCTAATTAATCACCCCCATATTAATTATCCCTAATTAATATCACATTTTTAAGAATATGGGTAGACCTAACTAAATAGGTAAATTCCCAATTCCATAACATGGGTAGACCTAACTCAATAGGTAAATTCCCATGGGGTAGACCTAACTCAATAGGTAAATTCCCACTTATGCTTATTCATTTTATGGTATGCTTAATCATAACCATTTCACACCATTCATTAACATGTCTATTAACCCCATCGTTTCCCCCACGTACTTATGCTAACACGACATATTTCCAAGAGAAGATTCTTTCACAATTAACATGGGTTTCACTTAGCATACATTAGCATTAACATGGGTTAAAAGGTGTCCACTTACATCATAATATTAACCCAACTAGCATTGCTAAATAACCCAACTTGCATGAACATACATATGTCATATCTAAAGGCAACTTGCATAAGTGTTCATAGGTTTTTCAAGGGTGAACTTGCATGTGTCTTAAAGGTGTGAACTTGCACAACATGTTACATGTTAACTTGCATAACATCATACACATAACTTTCATAATATCATAAACATAACTTGCATATCAACATACACATAACTTGCATAGCATCATGCACATAACTTGCATAACATCATACACATAACTTGCATAACAACATGCACATAACTTACATAACGTCATACACATAACTTGCATAACATGTTGAGCTTGCATATAAGCATACACATAACTTACATAACATGTTGAACTTGCATCATAACTTGCATATGAACATATATCATAACTTGCATATGAGCTTGCATCATAACTTGCTTATGAACTTGCATAACATGTCATACTTAGTGACAACTTGCATATATTATGCATATCATAAAAAGAGACAAACTTGCATAAAACTAAACACTTAGCATGCATAAAATCAAATACTTAGCATGCATAATACCAAATACTTAGCATGCATAACACCAAATACATAACTTGCATAGCATCAAATACTTAGCATGCATAAAACCAAACACATAGCATGCATAAAACCACATGCATAACTTGCATATCATGTTACATATAACTTGCATATACTCTCACATATAGTTTGCATAACATGTTACATATGCATAAATGTTCAACATAATGTTTTGCATCATAAAACATGGCAACAAACTTGCATATGGCATAAAACTTGCAATTCACATATCATACAAACTTGCATAAACCCATTTATCCACAAACATAGCCATGTCTTATCACGTCCTACCATAATCAATTTAACAATTGATTATTAAAGCTATAGGAACTCACCAAAACCAAGATTAGCAAACTTATGAAGTAGAACTAGTTGCCAAATATGAAGAAGAAGATGATTAGAGGTTGATTAGCTTGCAACTCTCTTCATTGATTTATGGAGGCCATGATCAAGTTTCATTTTGCCATAGTTTAGTTACAAGATCTAATTATGAATGAATTAGGATAGGGTTGGGGTCTTATTTATAGGATTAGGTAGTGTTTTAGGCCCTTAGATTAACCCTAGATTAGTTTAGGTCCGTCAGATTTAGAAAATCTCTAGAACCCAGCCCTCCAAGCCAGCCTAAAACCCAACCTGGTGCACCCAGGTTCCCTGGACGCCGCGCCCAGGTCGACAGGCAAGTCGACAGGCAAGTCGACTCCCCAGTCGACAGGCCTGTCGACAGCCCTGTCGACATGGGTAGGGCGGGAAACTTCCCGCCTGGCCCCTTGCTGGCTCCAATTTCGAAATCTAATTTTGCATTCTAAATCTGTTTTTAACTTTAAATTTTCGGAAAACTTCTTTGGGCCATAACCGGGCCATACGGACTCCGATTCTCGAAAACTCGGACTCTATTTCGCGTATATTTCCGAGACGAACGCAATGACGCAGTCCGTTACCCCCAATTCCCACATCTGAGATTATTTATCCTGTAATTAGTGAATTTTAGTATTAACTAAAATTCGGGGTGTTACAGGGAGTTCCTTAACAAGTTTGTTGTTGTCTTCGTGGATGATATTCTGATCTTTTCAAAAGACGAGGAAGAACATGCTAGACACCTCAAGGAGGTGATGGATACGCTTAGAACCCGTCAGTTGAAAGCCAAGTTCTCCAAATGCCACTTTTGGAGAAAAGAAGTCCGATTTCCTGGGCATATAGTTTCTAAGCAGGGTATAGCTGTGGATCCCGCAAAAGTGGTTGCAGTTCAAGACTGGAAGACTCCTAAGAATGCAACCGAAGTGCGAAGCTTTCTCGGTCTGCCAGGCTACTATAGGAAGTTCATTAGAGACTTCGCTAAGATTTCGGCCCCTCTCACTAGATTGACGAAGAAGAACTTAGTCTTTGCATGGGACTTAGAGTGTGAGATTGCTTTTCAAAGGCTCAAGAGGGCCCTTACCACAGCTCCAGTTTTGGCATTACCCGATGGCGGTAAGATGTTTACCGTGTATACCGATGCATGTGGCACATGGTTTGGCGCTGTTCTAATGCAGGTAGGAAGGGTGATATGTTATGGGGGTAGGCAACTTAAAGATCATGAGAAGAACTATCCCACTCACGACTTGGAGTTAGCGGCGATTGTCTTTGCACTCAAATCCTGGCGCCACTATCTTTTAGGCGAAAGGTTTGAGTTGTACACTGATCACAAATCACTCAAGTATCTCTTCTCGCAGAAAGATCTGAATCTTAGGCAGCAAAGGTGGATGGAATTCTTGGCATCTTATGACTTCGAGATAGCTTATACCCCTGGCAAGGGTAATGTTGTGGCTGATGCACTAAGCAGAAAAAGATTGGCTTTGAGTCCCTTGTTTGTTGAGATGAAGAGCCTAGAGTTCCTGGCAACCTTTGATTTCACGACAGCAGTTGAGTCGATGACAGGATCGTTAGCATCTCTCGAGCTTAGACCCACACTTCTGGATCAAGTAGGGACTTCGCAGAAGGAAGACCCACAGATAGTGGAGATCATGGATAGGTTGATTCGTGGTGAGACGTCTAGTCACCTTGCTAGATATACTATTGATGACAAGGGTTGGCTAAGGCGTGATGGAAGACTCTGCGTGCCACAAGTGGGAGACTTGGTGCATAAAGTTCTCGAAGAAGCACATCACTCAAAGATGACTATACATCCTGGTGGAGATAAGATGTATAGGGATATGAATCGCATTTTCTTTTGGCCTGGAATGAAGAAGGATGTGGCAGACTATGTTTCAAAGTGCATGGTGTGCCAACAAGTGAAAGCTGAGTCGAAGAAACCAGGTAGGCTATTACATCCATTGGAGGTCCCACAATGGAAGTGGGAGAGCATCTCTATGGACTTTGTGGATGGATTGCCTAGATCAAGAAAAGGGAATTCGAGCATATGGGTCATCGTTGATCGACTTACGAAGAGTGCTCACTTTATCCCGGTAAAGAGCAAAAGGACTGCATCATGGCTGGCATCTGTTTACCTTCGAGAAATAGTGAGATTGCATGGGGTTCCTTCTAGCATAGTCAGTGATCGTGACCCAATCTTCACTAGCCAATTCTGGAATAGTTTGCAGGAAGCAATGGGTACGCAATTGAATATGAGTACAGCCTATCACCCCCAGACGGATGGCCAAACCGAAAGGGTGAATAGAGTGCTAGAAGACCTTCTGAGGCTTTGTGTTCTTGATTTTGGTGGTACTTGGGAAGACCACCTTCCTCTTGTGGAGTTTGCTTACAACAATAGCTATCAAGCTAGCATAGGGATGGCACCATTTGAAGCTTTATATGGGAGGTCGTGTAGGTCACCATCTTGTTGGTGGGATACAACAGATAAGCTTATACTTGGGCCCGATATGATACGAGACACATCTGAGAAAGTTGAATTGGTGAGAAGACGGATGAAAGCGGCCCAAGATAGACAGAAATCCTATGCTGATAAACGAAGGACAGATTTGGAGTTCGAAGTTGGAGACATGGTTTTCGTGAAGGTTTCTCCTTTGCGTAATGTGGTTCGCTTCGGAGCAATTGGGAAGCTGGCACCCAGATTCGTAGGACCCTTCTCTATCATAGAGAGAATTGGGAAGATGGCTTATAAAGTGCAATTGCCCGAGAAGCTGTCCGGAGTGCATAATGTCTTTCATTTCTCGCATCTCCGAAAGTGCCTACATGAGTCCGCTGAGGTGGTTGAACCTAGCATTCTTGAAGACGTGGAAGTAGAAAAAGAGGCAACCTTGAGGAGAGCTCCGATTCGTATCTTGGGAACGGAGGTCAGGAAGCTAAGGAATCGAGAGGTCAAATTGGTGAAAGTTCAGTGGAGTGAAGCCGAAGAGGATGCAACTTAGGAGACAGAGGAGAAGATGTTTAGGCTTTATCCATTCCTTTTTGAGGGTACATTCTCGACCTCTTTTCCCCTCTTTAGCATATCTTTCTTTTGCTATCCATGTTTATCCTGTTTATCTTGTAACTTCGTCATGAGAACCTTAGGTAGAAACCCCTTGGATGAAACATGTATTTGAAACATGTTATGCTTGATGGTTGCAAGTGGTTGCAAGTGTTTGCAAGTGGATACTCGTAGATGCATGATACACATTAGGCACTAAGATCGGCTCACACACCTTCATATTGCATATGCATGAGTGCTTATACTTATTCATGGCTGAAACTTGTTGTGCTATCTCATGGATGTTGCATATGGATGAATGTTATGTGCACTCATGTAGAAATTATAAAGTTAGGCTAGGAATTTGCATACATATGGACGCATTTCACTAGCATACTTCGCATTAAGGAGGTGTACTGAATCAGTAACCGCCTGATTTTCGCATTAGATAAGTACATATACACACACCTTGGCATATGATCATACAGCATGTAGAAATTGTTAAGGACAATGGTTACTCGTGGATGATGTGGTGAGTAGATGGATGATGGATGGTAGGACACGTTCTTCCTAACTTAGAGATTTCGGGGACGAAATCCTTTAAGGAGGGGAGAATGTAATAACCCGTATTTTAATAACAAGATATAACACAAAACAAGGCAGAATTAAATAATAAAATCTGAATCAAGGGAAACGGGCTATGCCATTGCGTTCGTCTCGGAAAAATATGCGAAATAGAGTCCGAGTTTTCGAAAATCGGAGTCCGTATGACCCGATTAAGGCCCAACAAAGTTTTCAGAAAATTTCTAAATAAAAACAGATTTTCAAATTCAAATCTAAGCTTGGAAATTGGGCCAGTTGGGCCAAGGCGGGAAAATTCCCGCCACAGTACCCAAGTCGACAGCCCTGTCGACTTGGGAGTCGACTGGGTCTGACCAGGTCGACTTGGCTGTCGACTTGGCTCAGACGCCCAGTCCTGCCTGTTGCACCATCTTGAGAATGTGTTGAGCTAGAGGGCCAGATTCGATTTGGAGGGCTGAAATGAGAACTAGGGTTTAATCCTATGGTCTAAATCACTAGCCTAATCTATAAATAAGACCCTAACCTACCCTAAATCCTCATTAATCTATCCTACAACTAAACTATGGCAAAATCAATCCCCTCATGGCCTCCACTCTCTTCATAAATTCCTAAATCAATTTTCAAGAGATTCCCATGCATACAAGTGTATTTAGGCTTGTATGATCCTCTTTAGCTTGCATTAAAGTCTTGTTTCTCTATTGGCATCATAAAGGAGGAGTCTTGATCAAGTTTGCTTGCATTTTGGGGTTTCTTACATTTGCTATACTCATTTGAGTCTTCATAGCATTGTAAGCCTATTTCTACTCTTGTATTTTAACTATGAAGTTAATATGTTATGTTTCAAGTTTGAGTTTGGGGTTAATCATGATATGTGCTTTGATCTTATGATTTTATGCATAAGATTACTCTATGCATGTTAGTAAGGTCATTTCCTTGGCTTTATGCATAGAAAGATATGATCTTTGGTTGGAAATGTTGCATAATGCAACTTTGAAACTCTCATAACCCTTGCATTAACATGCATATAATGTTATATGCATGTTACTAGCCCTTATCTCATGCTATCTATGGCCATGTTCCACCTATTTGCCAAGTTTGATGTTATGCATGCATATGAACCTTATGCAAGTTGAAACCATGTTATGCATGCATATGAACCTTATGTAAGTTGAAACCATGTTATGCATGCATATGAACACTATGCAAGTTAAAATGATGTTATGCATGCTTATGAATATTTTGCAAGTTGATAACATGATATGCAAGTTTATGATCACATCTTTGTCTCATGCCACCATGTTTAACTTGTGGCTCCAACCCCTCTATGTCATGATTATGCCAAGTTCCCTCTTTCTATCATTTATGCGCTATTGCGATATGTAAGCGATGGGATTGCGTTTGGGATTGGGTAAACTTAAAAGACATAAAAACATAAGCTTGGGAATTTACCTATTAAGTTAGGTCTACCCATTGGGAATTTACCTATTAAGTTAGGTCTACCCAATTGCTTGAAAACTTGTAATGTGATGGACATGACACTTAGAAAACATGAGAATGGCCAACTCGAGGTTGGGTTGAGCTTGTAGCATAAACCTACCCGGAACCGACCGGCTTAACTAGTGGCTACAAGCAATAAGACCCAATGTGAGTAGTTGGTCATGTCGCACGTAAGACCCGAGGTTAGACTAAGTTGTGGTGTAAACCTACCCGGACCCGCCCGGCCTAACTAGTAACCACAACAAGGTCTAATGTGAGAGGTTGGGTGCATTAAATTAATTAATGCCACATGGTAGGGTTAAGTCATGGACCGCTTGAATACTTAACCAATTAAACACGATGGGTTAGTAGGGTTAAGTCATGAACCTTGGGTACACTTAACCAACTTGGTACTTAGATGAGTTGGGTTAACCACGTTTAACCCATTAAGGAAACCCTAGTTACGTGGTCCTTTGCACCAGTAACCCTCTTGGATGTATCATGATACCCTAGGGACTAGGCTAGGGTGGGGCACGATTACTGGGGTGACATGTAAGCGACCAAAACGACGGCTGTGTAGGTGCGCCGGTGTAGGTTCAGGCGGGCCAGGGTCGTGCACATGGTCCGGAGTTGAAAAAGCAGGCACAGGCACCAGTAGGTTTAAACTGTGCGTGCTTGGTTTGTGTCAGGGGTTGACACCCTAGGACTTGATACACCCTAGGGTGGACCTAGCACAGTTTAGCTACACTTCGTAGTTGGGCCGTATGACACCGACACTTGACGAGTTAGGCTGTAGGGAGCCGATCGACTAGACCGTGCTAGTTGGGCCTTGATTTAGGTCATTCATGATGGTGGGCCAAACTTGGGCCTGGGGATCACCTCTTGTTTACACTTGACACGACTTGTGATACTAGTACACTTGGTGCAAACCTCAATCTTGTTTATGCGGTACCACATTTGATCTATCCTGTTGACTTCTTACCATGCCAGTTATCATCCTATGACTCATCCTTGTTTATATATACTGTTAACTTTATTAGTTGTTGTACAATTGTAGATAGGACTTACCAGTCTTTTGACTGACCCATTTTCTTTCGTTTCCCCCCCCCCCCCCACCAGGTTTACAGGGCGGGAATACCAGCACTTAGCTTGAATCTTAGCTGCTTTTCTTGGATAGCTCATGTATGCTTCGGACTTGAGCTTGCTATGGTTTTCTACTTGGGGATAGCTACTTCATGTTTTCCTTTTCAGTTACAAGTTTTATGTTTCTAGACTTTGTTTATGGAAAATAATTAAGTACTGTGTTGTAACTTAACCTATGGATTTGATATGCTAGCTTTTATCCGCTGCTATACTTACTCTGTTTTTACTTATATGTTCTGTCTTGTGATATCTGCATGCATGATTACCTGATTTAAACGCCCCTCCAAAGTCAGTGTCCTTGCAAGAGTGGCACTGGCGGAGGTGGGGTGTTACAGATAATTTTATCATAACAAATATTGCAAATGCCGTAGTAATTTTTTTTTCAATTCTTTTAAACCTCAAAGAATAAGCGTTTCCAGAGGAATATGATCGAACTTTTTTTTTTGTTGACATAAATATGCCAAATTTTATAATTATGGAGGTAATGCACCGAAATGATTATAATTTTTTGATATCACTGTCGAATACATATGTAATTGATTACGTGCTGCATTCGGTGCAGTGGTGACGAACTGCTTATTTTAATTCGGTTTCCCTTATCGGATAAGTTTTTTTTAAATCTAATTTAAATGGGCAATCCAGAAATATTGAGTAGTGTAAAATAATATGTTTGTGTATCCTCTTAACAAATTTTCAAACAGTGGAGTGTTTTTAAAAAATGGTCCCCTCTTAACAATAGTTGGAGTGTCAATAACAACACCCATTAATAAAGGTTTGAACATGTAATCTTTGTTCCATATATTTAAATGTTAAATTTTGAGTAGATAGGGAATGTACTAGAAATGATAGCTAAAGATACATACATGTATATTATCAGAATTTATTTTAGGGTATTGTTATTGACACTCCATTTTCTATTAAGAGGGGCCAAATTTTAAGGACATTCCACTTTTTTAAATTGTTAAGGGAAGTCAATGTAGGTGACTAATTTTTTTCTACTTCCTATGCTTTACCCTTAGTTCTAAAAATTACTCACCGTAAAATCACATGCCCCGTAAATCACAGAAATGCTAAATCATTTCAACTACAAATAACGTCAGGGTAAAGTCGAAGAAAAAAATGGTGAGAACGAAGAAAACATCACTATCCTCTCTACCAGATCATGGGGATAGCGAAGAAGCTAATTGAAAGGTACGTGATATTTTTTTGAGTGAATGAAAGGTACGTGATATTGATCTTCATTCTTCTTTATTTCGATGGTTATTGATAAAAAAAATTTGTTCTAAAAGTCTCGATTTTGGTGTAATTAATAAAATCGACTCATCAAATTTTGAAAATTTTGGGAAACTACTGGACACAATGTTTTTTTTTATTTCGATAGGGGGATGTCGTGGTAATGATTTTAGTTCAATCAAGGGGGTTTCGAAATACTATATGTGTTATTCGCTGTAGGGGTGTCGATTTTTTTTTTCTTCGACATGGAGATGTCATGATTAACCATTAAAAAATAGATTAATGAACGTAAAAGTGAAATTAAGCCTAAATGGATTGTAAGTTAAAATTATATTTATTTGCTAAGGGCTCATTAGTACTCCCCTTAACGATTTTTCTAAAAATAAAAAATTGACCCTCCCTTAACAATATTTGGAGTGTCAATAACGATGCCTTTATTTTATGTATAATCTACCCATTATTTTCAATAAACCTTTCAGCAGAAATTAATAAATTTTATTAAAATTAAGGCTTTTTTAGATATGTAGTTAAAAGACCGTAGGAATTCAGAAATAACACCCTTGCTATTAAGCATCTGACGACGGCAATGTTTTAATTTTGGTTTCTTCTATTATTTGTACATTTAGTATAAGCATTAAACAAGCTCCTACACACAAGTTTTGTCAACCTGCAATATTTATACTTATATATTATATATAACTGCATAATACATAATAATTTCGATATATATACTCAAAAATGCCTATATAAATAGTATGAATGCCTATTAAACATTAGAATATTTGTTTATTTAAACGGCGTTACATATCATATCCGCTTATGTTTTACTAAATGGATGCATTATGGAATTTGTAATTTAACGATCGATCTAATTAAATTAAATTAAACTAAATACATGAAATCCAAATTCAAATTCAAAATCAAAGTTTTTAAGTTTAACGGAAAAACCATTTCATATAGTTTATAGGTATTATTCTTGTTACAAGATGTAACGACCCAGATTTTTGCTCGGTTTTCACCGGTAATTAAACCAACTTAAACCGTTCATAAAGACGGATTGTTAGGGGCACTTACACATTTGGACAAAATAAAAACAACTTATCCATTATCATTAAAATAATATTACATCAGAGTAACAAGAGGTACATCAGAGTAAATCGATTACACAGCGGAAAAGATACTAAACTCAAAAGGAAGAATGTGAATGCTCCAAGGCATAATAGCTTCAGCTAAAACCAGAATCCTGCTCCAACTAACTCCAAGGCTAAATCTGTGAACCAAACTACTAGGCTGCCCGTGTAAAAATTATGGGCACTAAGAGTTTAGGTGTAGGAATAATAAACTCCAAGTCAGTCATGGGACTGGTGTGAGAACTCAAAACAGTTGTTTTTAGGGTTTATTTTAAAGTTAGGTAATTCACCGAACTACGCCGCTAATGCAGAACGGGTTTACTCCATGTGAATACCAGTGCATAGAAATCCACAAAGAATTTTTGAAAAATGAAGCTATCATAAGCTCGTCCTACATCACACAATGCAAGCGCACACCAGATGGGCGAGTTTTGCCTTATGATACCCAAAAATGCATTCATACGTGAAAATCCTCTTTTACTATTATATATAGTGCGAAAAACCTTTTCGCAAATAAATGTATTAATACTAGCCAGCATAATGCCCCATCCCATTATACAGACAATCCTACTGGTAACCATCAGGCTATACAATCAAAACCGTACGGGCTCGTAGTGGATATTGGGTTTCGAACATGATGGTTCCTGGTACGAAAGATCATTCGTGGGCTCACAAACTCTCTTGCGCGCATCATCCCAGTGCTCGCAGATAACGTCCAGACTCGGACTCTGTTATACTAACCCATCATACATGAATCAGAGTACCCAACAAATAGCGTCTCAGACTGGGGACTTCGCAGTACCCTTTCATAATCATAACCCGGTGCACCGAACATGCGAAACGAACATAAAAATCTGACCACTAGTTTACCATCAATCCGGGGTGTGAGGTTTGTCGAGGTCACGATATACACAAAGCAACGCTTAAATAAGCCATGCTTTGATCATCCATAGCTCAACTCATAACTTAAGTATGTCATATTGTCCATTCACTACGCATCACTGATTTCCATCAATATATAACCTCTAAGCTCATACGTCTTAGAGAAGGGTGTTAAGCAAGAGAATAAATTCTCCGCCACCAAGCAAATATATATTTAACAAAGATCAGTTCTACGCAGTCTATTACAGTGTCAGACACACAACCCATATAAGTCCGTTCTGGGTATGAACGAAACCACAATATGGAATTCCTTCACAACGTTTGGGCTTCTTGCCACTTAACTGATATAAAATCCATCTGCAAATGGGAGCAACTCATTCGAGACATTCAGCAAGTCGTCCTTATGACATGAAGGGTCTCGGTCTTCAATGTCGTCTCCAATGTCTTCAATTGCTCCAAAATGTCGTATTATTACTTGGAATGGTTTTCAGACATACATCCAATCCCGGTCTTTCCAAATAATAAGCGCAGTTTAAAAAAAACACAAATATAGAACACACAGGCTTTCTACCAATCTCCTTCCGTCTTGGATTTTGTCAAAACTAAACTTCTTTAAACCCATTCTCAAATTATTACAAAATTCATATTTAACGTTTCTCTTTTAAAACACATCCCTTAAATCAAACATGATTTAGCCTTAAAGCCTTAATTAATTTTCCGTTTGATAACTCGTTATCAAAATCCAGTTTCCTTTCCAAATCCTTAATCCACATTTCAACCGTAGTTTCAAATTAAATTGATTTTCCAACATTCCATTCTTTAATCTTAACTAAAAGATTATGCTTTCTTTCCAATTCCTCACTTTTAATTTACTCAAATCAAAGATCTGGTTAAATCCTCAAATTATAGTATGAATTTCCATAACTCAATCTCATTGGGTTTCAAGAATGATATTATTGAAGATATGATTCACGACAAAACCCAAATCAATTGATATTGAACATAAGTTACACAGAAATTGTATCCACTTATATTCGATATCAATTCTCATAATCAACGAATACTATAAGTGGAATAACGATATAATAGTATCTTCCAAATTCCTCAAATATTATACATTTACACCATAGAATTTCATATCAAATATATGAAGATTATTTCTATCCAACTTATCCCAGTCAACTTTGGAAACTCGTATCTTAATTAAAAGATTTATCCAACTCTTTTACATTAGATCTGGATAGAAATACCATCAACTTATACTTAATATTAGTCTCGATATCCAACTCACACTATAAGAGGAATAATGGTGAACTACCTTTTGAATTCCTCAAATAGTAAGAATCATCATCTACGGGATTAATATCAAACATCCGAAGATTTATCTCCAACCATATCCAATTATTTAAAATTGAAAAACACATTTTAATTATTAAATAAATCAATTTAAATTCCAAACAAATTATTTTCAATACTTCTAAATTCAACAAATCATTTACAAATGATTACTTATAGTTCGGAAAACATTTCGCGGTTTAAATACTTCAAAATAGGTTGTTTTCAAAGAAAGCGTTATAATAGTGCTTCAAAAGTGTTACAAAAGCGTTACAAAACAGTTATCTTAACTACTTCGATAAAAACATCGTTTATCTTAGACAAAACTTAAAATTTACAATTCAAAACACTTTTACATAATTTATTATGATTTTACAAAAAAATTCCATATTTTTAAAACATTTAAAAATAGTCGTTTATAGTTAAGGCCAACAATTGCTCTTACATCGATCTTTTCCAAAACGGTTTCAAACATAACTTGAAAATTATAACTCGAATTTAAAATCTTCTTTCACTCATTTGAAAGTTCTTGTTAATGGAAATCAATCGTTTTTCATTTTATGGAAATCCGATTTAGATTGTAAAAGTTATAAGCGTTTAAAGTTTGCATCTAAAATACGTAAATTGTCGTTATGCGACAAGCTCTATTTTGACCATAACAACCATTATTCTATGATACTTCAAAATATCTTAGAAAACCATTATATCCTTATATAACCCTTTTAAAATCATTTAAATTAACTTTCCAAATTATTTTGGATCTAAAATTCAACTTTCATAAATTCCAATTCATTTCTAAATTCAAATAATTTCAAATTAACCTTCCCATTCGTCGGATCAGTTAGGGAGAGCAGGAAACTTCATTTCCAAACCCAAGCCTAGACACTATCCTCTCTGTCATCCTAGAATGTTCCGGTATTTATTTATTCATTTAAAGGACTTTAACAATATATATGAATTCATACATATGGTCTTTTCCAATTATTAACCTTCAATTTCAATAATGATATTGCTTTTAATTATTAAGGAGATTTGTCGATCACCAATGTGATACCATAATTGTTGTGTCATAGTGTGTGCATAACAACATCAACAACCATTTAAACATCCATCGCAACCATTATTAACATGATTCAATAAATCCTAATTGTGCACAAGCGTTATAACACTAACGCTTAATAGTGTGTGTTCTAAACTTCGCATCCATCATCCATCACAACAAATATCAATCATCATTAACCAATAATAATTCATCACTATATTTAAATTAGTCTAGCTACTAATTAAATATATAAACCGTGGTTAAAGAGTTCTTACCTCACAGCTTCCCAAATCTTCACGGTAGGCGAGCCTAGCTAAGCGAATCGTCGGGCAGTATTTCAGCGCAACATCTTCTTCACCAAAATATATATAATATAACATACACTATTCTCTCTTTATATTATAAGAAGAGGTGGAGAATGACAAACTTTGGCAAGGTGGTGGTGGAAAAGAGGAAGACTTATGCCACGGAAACCATGGCTATAAGCTTTAAGAAGAAGAGAGAAAGAAAAGAAGTGAGAATGAATGAAAAAGTGGAAGGAAAGGGTGGTATTTATAGGAAAAGAGGAGTAAGGAGAGAGTGACACATTATAGGACATGTGTATTTTATGCATGGAATGTTGCATGCAAAATTACAAGTGTCTTAACACTTGTAAAAAGGAGAAGGAATGTGTTTTTCGTAGCATTTACCTTAAACGTTATGAAAACAAAGAGCAACGCATAATACTAATGCTATTAGTTTATGTTATCTTTAGACAAATCCGATCGAACGACAAATAATATCAGTAAATCCAAACTTATTAATAATCATTTCCATTTATAAATGTTATAATTCAAATAAAACCTATTGTTTAAACTATTAAAATTATTAAATGTTCTCAAATTTATTTTATGTTCAGAAAATTCAAATTAAGTATTAAATATTCCAATTTCAAATTGGTTCAAAATTCTGGATCATTACATTCAACCCCCCTTAAAACTTTTCGTCCTCGAAAAGGAAAGGGAATCGTAACTACTCATTCAACAAATTCAAGATTAAGATTCTTTATACCAAAGCTCCAGGTTCTTATAATGGATATACCCAGTAAAATATTATAACACACATATTTACGGACAACCATATCTATATGTCCTCCAACAATAACCTCTAGTTACCCATTATATGCGATTCATCGTTTACTGGGCCAATTACTTATACTCAACCATTTACTTCTTTCAAAAAAATTCGGAGTTATAAATTTATTCTCTTAGATCTTATCTTGCAGATACAAAGGTTATGAAACTTATTCCTTTTCAGTTCCCCAAAATTACTATTATTCTTTACATGGAAACTCGATCATCCTAGAACTCATCTTATTTAAACGTTTTAGATTAGGTAATTTCTTCTTAATATTCCCACTTTCCAAATATCCTTTAATCAAAATGTGAAACTTAATTCACAAAGTATTCATGCTCACTTAAACAGTTCCTTTTGTTGTCACAATATACTTTAAAACTTATCGACTATCCAAAATCGTCGATAATTCTAATCTCCTATCTATACCTTTAATTAAATTCAATAACTTTTTCATTAGAATAGGATCTATTTGGATATATGATAGAACACATTAAAAAAATTATAAAAGAAGTTATATATATATATATAATTAACATAATATACATACATTTATTCATGCATCCAACTTTTCAAAGATAATTCCCTAAGGGTCGAAGAGCTTGCTCTGATTACATAATTCTTGCATTCCTTCTTCTTCACTTATGATGGCGGGTGGTGTTGCTTTAGCTAGTCTTTCTCCCTTCTTTAACTGACAATCCTGGACTACATGCCCAACTTTTTTACATTGATAACACTTCTTTTCTTTTGTTGGGTTCATGGGTTTCTTCTTTGTTTTAGGACACTTACTTATAAAATGTCCTTTCTTCTTACATTTGAAACAAATTATGTCTTCTCAAGTGGTTTTCTTTTGTATTCTTTCTGGGCATAAAACTGCAAAATGTCCTTCTTGGCTACATCTATAGCAATAGATACCTTTGAATTTCCCCAATCTAAGGCTTTCTTCCTTTTCTTTTCGATTATGAGCTTTTCTTGCTTGTTTTAGGGTCATCCACCATTCAGTACCTAATAGACCAAACTCCATCTTTGCTCCTATAAGGAAATTTTATTGAAAAGTCTAGGTTACCCTCCACTTAGTTTACTGGCTTCTCACTTACTAATAAGTTTACCTGGTATAATTCTTACAACCCAATCAAAATTTCACTTTTCTATGTAAGTTCATATCAATTTACCAAACAATTTCAAATACTTATCCAAATGGGTTTAAGTATATATTGATGTTTAATCGGAATCATATAGTTATCCCACTTTCGAAACTCGAAAATACATACTGATGATGCTGCAGTCATTGACATAATCATCTTCAAGCGACTAGAGTGTGATTCTATATCTATCTAGTATATTTAAGACTTCGCATATACGTTGATCAGGCGTATACACAAAATCTTCTTATACTCGATAGTCCAACCTCAACATCAAATAAAATACTCAAATTCTAACTTTTCATTTCTAACCATATTGATTAGTTACATTAACAAATTTGACCCAAGTTTATCGATATTTCGAAATGTTACCCAATAGTGAAATTAAATCCAAAAGGCATTTGTACTTGGATCATTTTCCTGATCAGTGGAAGGGGCTTAATTACCATGCCATAAGAATTATTTTATGTGTAATTATAATCACAAAATGTAAACTTAACCTTAATCATTTGATCTGGTGTCCAGGTTATAATTAACCATATATTTCCAAAATATGTTTCTTTCTTAAAATATAACTTTTCAAAACTCATTTCATATTTTCAAATACGATCTCTCAAATATAATACTCCAAAATCTCATTCTAGGGCATTACTAACCCTATCTCTAATGAGATATATAACTCTGATGGGTCTTTCCTTTTGTTCAAATGTGTCGTACCCCCTTGCTTTGTAAAAACCAAAGCTCTGATACCACTTGTAACGACCCGGCTTTTTGCTCGGTTTTCGCCAGTAATTAAACCAACTTAAACCGTTCATAAAGACGGATTGTTAGGGGCACTTACACTTTTTCACAAAATAAAAACAGCTTTTCCATTATCATTAAAATAATATTACATCAGAGTAACAAAAAGTACATTAGAGTACATCGATTACATAGCAGAAAAGATACTAAACTCAGTGGAAGAATTCGAATGCTCCAAGGCATAATTGCTTCAGCTAAAACCAGAATCTTGCTCCAACTAACTCCAAGGCTAAATCTGCGAACCAAACTACTAGGCTGCCCGTGTAAAAATTATGGGCACCCAGAGTTTAGGTGTGGGAACAATAAACTCCAGGTCAGTCATATGACTGGTGTGAGAACTCAAAATAATTGTTTTTAGGGTTTATTTTAAAGTTAGTTAATTCATCGGACCACGCCGCTAATGCGGAACGAGTTTACTCCATGTGGATACCAGTGCATAGAAATCCACATTGACTTTTTGAAAAATGAAGCTATCATAAGCTCGTCCCACATCACACAATGCAAGCACACACCAGATGGGCGAGTTTTTCCTTATGATAACCAAAAATGCATTCATATTTGAAAATCCTCTTTTACTATTATATATAGCGTGAAAAACATTTTCGCAAATAAATGTATTAATCCTAGCCAGCATAATGCTCCATCCCATTATACAGACAATCCTATTGGTAACCAGCAGGCTATACAATCAAAACCTTACGGGCTCGTAGTGGATATTGGGTTTCGAACATGACGGTTCTTGGTACTAAAGATCATTTGTGGGCTCACAAACAATCTTGCGCGCATCATCCCAGTACTCGCGGATAACGTCCAGACTTGGACTCCGTTATACTAACCCACCATACATGAATCAGGGTACCCAACAAATAGCATCCCAGACTGGGGACTTCGCAGTACCCTTTCATCATCACAACCTGGTGCACTGAACATACGAAACGAACATAAAAATCTGACCACCAATTTACCATCAATCCGAGGTGTGAAGTTCGTCGAGGTCACGATATAGACAAAGCTACGCATAAATAAGCCATGCTTTGATCATCCATAGCTCATCTCATAACTTAAGTATGCCACATTGTCCATTCACTACGCATCACTGATTTCCATCAATATATAACCACTAAGCTCATACGTCTTAAAGAAGGGTGTTAAGCAAGAGAATAAATTCTCCGCCACCAAGCATATATATATTTAACAAAGATCAGTGCTACGCAGTCAATTACAATGTCAGACACACAATCCATAAAAGTCCATTCTGGGTATGAACGAAACCACAGTCTGGAATTCCTTCACATACGTTCGGGCTTCTTTCCACTTAACTGATATAAAATCCATCTGCAAATGGGAGCGACCCATTCGAAACATTTAGCAAGTCGTCCTTACGACATGAAGGGTCCCGGTCTTCAATGTCGTCTCCAATGTCTTCATTTGCTCCACAACGTCGTATTATTACTTGGAAAGGTTTTCAGACATACATTTGATCCCGGTCTTTCCAAATAATAAGCGCAGTTTAATAAAAAAAACAAGTATAGAACAAACAGGCTTTCTACCAATCTCCTTCCGTCTTGGATTTTGTAAAAATTAAACTTCTTTAAACCCATTTTCAAATTATTACAAAATTCATATTTAACCTTTCTCTTTTAAAACACATCCCTTAAATCAAAGATGATTTAGCCTTAAAGCCTTAATTAATTTTCCATTTGATAACTCGTTATCAAAATCCAGTTTCCTTTGAAAATTCTTAATCCACATTTCAACTATAGTTTCCAATTAAATTAATTTTCCAACATTCCATTCTTTAATCTTAACTAAAAGATTATGCTTTCTTTCCAATTCCTCACTTTTAATTTACTCAAATCAAAGATCTGATTAAATCCTCAAATTACGATATGAATTTCCATAACTCAATCTCATTGGGTTTCAAGAATGATATTATTGAAGATATGATTCACGACAAAACCCAAATCAATTGATATTGAACATAAGTTACACATAAATTGTATCTACTTATATTCGATATAAATTCTTATAATCAACGAATATTATAAGTGGAATAACAATAATAATATCTTCCAAATTCCTCAAATAGTATACATTTACACCACAGAATTTCATATCAAATATATAAAGATTATTTCTATCCAACTTATCCCAGTCAACTTTGGAAACTCGTATCTTAATTAAAAGATTTATCCAACTCTTTTACATTAGATCTGGATAGAAATACCATCAACTTATACTTAATATTAATCTCGATATCCAACTCACACTATAAGCGGAATAATGGTGAACTACCTTTTAAATTCCTCAAATAGTAAGAATCATCATCTACCGGATTAATATCAAACATCCGAAGATTTATCTCCAACCATATCCAATTATTTAAAATTGAAAAACACATTTTAATTATTAAATAAATCAATTTAAATTCCAAACAAATTATTTTCAATACTTTTAAATTCAACAAATCATTTACAAATGATTACTTATAGTTCGGAAAACATTTCGTAGTTTAAATACTTCAAAATAGGTTGTTTTCAAAGCAAGCATTATAATAGTGCTTCAAAAGTGTTACAAAAGCGTTACAAAACAGTTATCTTAAATACTTTGATAAAAACATCGTTTATCTTAGCCAAAAATTAAAATTTTAAAATTCGAAACACTTTTACATAATTTATTATGATTTTACAAAAAAATTCCATATTTTTAAAACATTTAAAAATAGCTGTTTATAGTTATGGTCAACAATTGTTCTTGCATCGATTTTTTTCCTAAATTGTTTCAAATATAACTTGAAAATTATAACTCGAATTTAAAATCTTCTTTCACTCATTTGAAAGTTCTTGTTAATGGAAATCAAACGTTTTTCATTTTATGGAAATCCAATTTAGATTGCAAAAGTTATAAGCGTTTAAAGTTTGCATCTAAAATACGTAAATTGTCGTTATGCAACAAGCTCTATTTTGACCATAATAACCATTATTCTATGATACTTCAAAATATCTTAGAAAACCATTATATCCTTATATAACCCTTTTAAAATCGTTTAAATTTACTTTCCAAATTATTTTGGATCTAAAATTCAACTTTCATAAATTCCAATTCATTTCTAAATTCAAATAACTTCAAATTAACCTTCCCATTCGTCGGATCAGTTAGGGATAACCAGGAAGAGCAGGAAACTTCATTTCCAAACCCAAGCCTAGATTTATCCTCTCTGTCATCCTAGAATGTTCCGGTATTTATTTATTCATTTAAAGGACTTTAACAATATATATGAATTCATACATATGGTCTTTACCAATGATTAACCTTCAATTTCAATAATGATATTGCTTTTAATTATGAAGGAGATTTGCCGATCACCAATGTGATACCATAATTGTTGTGTCATAGTGTGTGCAAAACAACATCAACAACCATTTAAACATCCATAGCAACCATCATCAACATGATCCAATAAATCATAATTGTGCACAAGCGTTATAACACTAACGCTTAATAGTGTGTGTTCTAAACTTCGCATCCATCATCCATCACAACAATTATCAATCATCATTAACCAATAATAATTCATCACTATATTTAAATTAGTCTAGCTACTAATTAAATATATAAACCATGGTTAAAGAGTTCTTACCTAACAGCTTTCCAAATCTTCACGGTAGGCGAGCCTAGCTAAGCGAATCGTCGGGCAGTATTTCAGCGCAATGTCTTCTTCACCAAAATATATATAATATAATATACACTAATCTCTCTTTATATTATAAGACGAGGAGGAGAATGACGAACTTTGGCAAGGTGGTGGTGGAAAAGAGGAAGACTTATGCCATGGAAACCATGGCCATAAGCTTTAAGAAGACGAGAGAAAGAAAAGAAGTGAGAATGAATGAAAAAGTGGAAGGAAAGCGTGGTATTTATAGGAAAAGAGGAGTAAGTAGAGAGTGACACATCATAGGACATGTGTATTTTATGCATGGAATGTTGCATGCAAAATTAAAAGTGTCTTAACACTTGTAAAAAGGAGAAGGAATGTGTTTTTCGTAGTATTTACCTTAAACGTTATGAAAACAAAGAGCAACGCATAATACTAATGCTATTAATTTATGTTATCTTTTGACAAATCCGATCGAACGATAAATAATATCAGTAAATCCAAACTTATTAATAATCATTTCCATTTATAAATGTTATAATTTAAGTAAAACCTATAGTTTAACCTATCAAAATTATTAAATGTTCTCAAATTTATTTTATGTTCAGAAAATTCAAATTAAGTATTAAAAATTCCAATTTCAAATTGGTTCAAAATTCTGGATCATTACACAAGATTTACATTTACTCTCTTTACAAAATTATCCTTAACTTTAGAAGTGAACATATATAATTAATTTTTCTAAAAATATTATTTTAATTGCATTAAAACACTAATTTGATTTAATGCAGAGCGCAAGCTGCTTTTAACTTGCTCTCTTTTAATTGATTGTTATGATCTGTAAAGTTTCAACATATTAGAATCATTGTGTATTAATTACATTAAGAAATCAAAAATATTTTTTTTTCCTTAAAATTTAATATAAAAGTAATATTTAAATGGTCGAAATTTATGAGATTCTAGAAAAGCAAATATCAACAAAGATGTACACATGTATAAACAATTATGACTTTTAACAACGAACCAAAGTTATTCTTCATTTCGGTTCGGCACTGTAATTTAGTTATTTTGCCCAACAAAAACAGGGACTGATGGAAATAAACATGGATCGGGTCATGTTGTGTAGAGCCAAATGAACAAGATGAGTTGCGCCAACAGTGTACACTGTGATGGCATCACCCATGATTTTGTTAAAAACAAGGGTAAAGCTTTGGTTGATTCTGCTCATAGGAACTACTCCAGTGTAAAGATTTTTTTAGTTTGATGCAATGACAATGGTCGTTCAAAAACTGAAATAAGCAAAATATATCATTACCTTCAATCTGGTGATCTAAAAATAATTTCTTTATTTGTTGTTAAAGCACAAGATAAAATTAAGCAATGCACTATCAAAGGGCATTGTAACTGTTATTAAGCTTAAGGTCCACATATAGCTTCTACTCCAGTCTACCAAGTAAAGCAAAAGACATTCACAAGTTTACTGAGGTTGTTAGGATTGCCTCGCATGTTATTAAGGAGGAATGACGGGTTGAAATTAATAGTCCCACATCATAAAATAAATTGAAGGAGTTGAGTACAAATATGAGCTGGTGGGCACGTAACATCAGGGATTCCTTTTGTTATATGGGAGTTGTGTGCCAGCTCATATGCGTGAAAGAAATGGGGGCTTTGTTCCGACTGTCGTTACATAACAGTGGTATCAGAGACAAGGTTACGGACTGGGCAATGCGGGGAAGGCAGTGCTCTCAAAAGATACCCATAGGATGCAAATCAAGGGGGAGACTGTTAGGATTGCCTCGCAGTTGTTAAGGAGGAATGATGCTTTAGATACAATAGTCTCACATCACGGAATATATTAAAGGAATTGTGTACAAATATGAGCTGGTATACACGTAACATCAGGGATTTCTTTTGTTATATGGGAGTTGTTTGTCAGCTCATATGCGTGTAAGGAAGGGGGAGCTTTGTTCCGACCGTCTTTACATAACAGAGGTGAGAAGAGTTTCAGAGTGGATAACAGTCGTGTTATTATCAGAGCCGGCCTAGGCCCAAACCCACCAAGACCTTGGGCTTGGGCAACCCGCCAAGCCAGGGCCAAAAAAAAGTGTTCGGCATCTGCTTCAAAACGTTCTTTCTCTTCCACTTTCTCTTCTTTCCTAAGCGACAAAAATTAGGTCGTCACCTGATCCGATTCCAATCAGCAAAAAATTTGGGCTTCCCTAATTTATTCTGATTTGCCATAATTTGCTGCTCAACATTCGTTGCCTGCTCCGCTGCTCGAAGCCTCGACCACCTTCAATCACCACTGCAAGCCTGCAATCCTTTTCTCTCCATTACCGAATATCCGACAGTTGTTGCTCCTTCTATCTATCACCTGACAAGTTAAGGTAATTACTTTTTTCATACGTATTTTACTTTCAGCAACCCACTAAGAAATTCCAGTTTGCTTTTTTTTTTGTAAAACAAGTTTGCTCATGCCATGTTTAATTCTGAATTAGTGAAAAAATCTATTGACGAAATAAGAACTAGTTTTAAAAGGAGAAGGAAAATAATAAGTTGCTGTGATAAACTGATAATGCTTCCGAATTACAGAATTAGTGAACTACTTATTGTATTATTTATTAATTTGTATGTTAATTAGTTTAGTTAATAATATTGATATTTGTTGGATAGTAGAGATTATGACAAAAGAAGAAGACGATAAGAAACGAGTGAGAAATAGGAAGCAAAACTCCTGAGCTTACATGGAATAGTTTACCATTTCGTGGAAGCAATGAGAAGATATATAAGAAGAATAATGAGCTTTTTTGCCAACTTATTTAGTTTCTTGGTAAATTTGATCCGGTTATGCAAGATCATCTTCGACGTGTAGTGGATAAAGAAATTCAATAGCACTATCTTAGTCATAAGATTCAAAATGAGATTATCCTTCTACTATCAAAAGAGATCAAAGCAAGTATTATAAACAAGATCTTAAAAGCAAAGTACTTTTCTGTCATTCTTGATTGCACATCGGACTTAAGCAATGAAGAACAAATGTCAATGATTATAAGATGTGTGGATATTGAAGATATTAATGAGGTGAAGGTGGAAGAGTTTTTTCTTGGATTTATAGTAGTTGATGATACATCGGGGCTTGGGCTTTTCAAACAACTTGAAAATGTTTTACATGAAATTAAACTTAACATCGATGATGTAAGAGGTCAAGGTTACGACAATGGATCTAATATGAAAGGTAAACATCAAGGTGTACAAAAAAGACTTCTTGATATAAATCCTCGAGCATTTTACATGTCACGTGGTTGACATAGTTTAAACCTTGAACAAACTGAACTTTATGATAGCATCTTTGGATTTTTGTTAAATGCAAAATTTGTAAATCTTGGGAAAGAAGAGTTGATGGAACATTGCATTTGTTTGGAAAGCTACTTGAAATACAATGAACAATATGATATATATGGAAAAGATTTATTCCAAGATCTTAGAGCTTTGCCAACTATGTTACCAAAGAAAACAACTAAATCAATTGACATTCTTGATTTTATAAGATCTTATGTAGAAGATGGTGGTCTCCAATGTGTATGGGTTGCTTATCGGATATTGTTAACTATTCCAGCTACGGTTGCTTTCGAGGAGAGAAGTTTTTCTAAATTGAAACTGATTAAAAACTATCTTCGGACAACTATGTCACAAGAAAGATTGAACGGACTTGCAATTATCTCAATTGAAAGCGCGTTTTTGGATAAAATTAATTATGATAATTTGATTGAAGAATTCGCTACAAAAAATTCAAGAAGAAGCATTTTTCTTTAAAGAAAGTTGATTATTATTTTGTATGAAAAGTTAATATTTAGTCTATATTTTGTGGATTGAATATTGTAGCTTGCTTCATGTAACATTTTGTGGTTTATATGCATATTGCATTCTTATATATATATATATATATATATATATATGTATGTAACACATTTTAGAAAAAAATTAGATCAAAGGACAAACGACTTTTGCTATGTAAATTAAGGATTACTTTCATGTTTTAATTGGAAAAAGTCCAAATATTTTAAACTAAGGACATGTGTTGCCATTTCACAAATAATAAAAATTAATATAAAAATATTTTTCTGTGATTATAAGATTGAAAAATAATAAAAATTAATTATGAAATGTTTTTTTGTTGTAAATATGGAAGAACAAGCAATATTAGAAAATTCTGGACGGAAAGCTAAATGCATATAGCTTCGTTATTTACGGTATAACTTTTTTATGGTGTAAATGATATTAGCTTAAAAATGACTTAATTCTGTATTTGGATGATACAATATAAAGCTATATTTTTAAGTTATAAAGCTATACTCATTTAACTTTTCGGACTGATTATTTTTATATGTTTATAATAACATAAACTGACTAAAATAATTTTAAAATCATATTTTTTCTTTCATTTTTGAGGATTGTTTTTTATTTCATAAATTAATTCGTTAATAATGAGAGTTAAAGTGAATTTTATGTTGCATAATAAAATTTGGCCTTTGTCCTTAATATAATTATGAAACTTAGTTGTCCTTTGATCTTTTTTTTTTTTTGAAACTTGTCCTTCAAACCAAATACCCCATATATATATATATATGTGTGTGTGTGTGTGTGTGTGTGTGTGTGTGTGTGTTTAGTTCCGATGGTTTATATACATTGCAATAATATGTATCTAAGGAGGATAACATGATATATTATTATTTTAATGTTTGAGTTTGGTGCAACAACAGATTACGCTAATAAAGAACATGGTCGCAAGCAATGAGTACATATCGGATGGACACACATTTCTATCATCAACAACGGTATATTTTTCCTTTTTATATTTTATTCACTGCAATCTCCATGCTTGTTGATATCATCTAAAAGGAAAAAAAATCCAGTAATGCATATTTTGTATGTTATAATTGTGTATTTTGAAAGAAAAAAAATGATGAAATTTTATATAGGAAAGGGCAAAAAATTCTAGTCGTGGCTTGGGCAATAGATTCCCTGGACCGGCTCTGGTTATTACAAGGATAATGAGCCACCCCTTCAACATTTTGGCTGACAGGAAATATTTCCAAGCTCTTGTTGTGGATGTTGTAGCAGTACAAATCTGCCAAGCCTTCACATATAATTCTACCATTGCCATCTATGTATAATGGATACAGTGACCAATAACACAGTGGAAACAGTGCAGAATTATGGATCTCTAACTTGTACCAATGAATCCAATCAACATCTCCGACATTAAGCAGTTTCCATATATTCATAGTTGAAGGCACATCAGAGGTAGGAGGAGTCGTTTAGATGAAACAAAGCTCCCCTTACATGTTTTCCTGATGTAAACTTGACTGGAGAATGTATAACATCCATTTTCTCAGTGCCTAGATCAAATACAAAAATTTGCACGATCTCCTCCTCATTTGTAGTATTCATTTCACAGTATAGTACCCCATCAGCGTAAATTGCCTGCCACCAAAAATGGACAGCAGATTTATTGGTGATGTCAATCCTTCTCCAGGAAGAATCAGTGTTCACCGTCAGCACATTACATTCTGAAATAGCTGAAATATATGGATCAATTATGAACTGAACAACTTTGTACTTTTGGCTTTTTAGGTCGAAACCAAAACCCAAATGGTAATAGCTTACTTGTGCACCTGGATTGTTTTTGGTTTCCAGCGTATGAAGGCTTGGCAGATCCGGAAGTGCCATGATATTTTCAGACGATGGGTTAAATAAAGCAACGCTTTTGCTATTCCGTCGATCAAGGCAAACCAAGCCGCAGGAGGATGGTTCTGACAATATGTATTTATACTTCTTACGTGGCTGTACTGTCCTTGCTTAAATGTATCCCAAATCAGATAATGCGACGGCTTCACGTTTCTTTCTCGATGTTCCTTGATGAATTGAGGATCCTGTGTGAAAGAGCCAAAGAGTTTGCAGGCGGATTTGAATCGTAGCAGAGATTTGAGAGGAAGACGCAAAATCATTTCTCTTATTAAATCTGGATGAACGTACCTTTTCCGTTCAAACTTCCACTTCATCTCTGAGCCGGCGGCAGCCATTGTCGATAGTTTCTTTAGACCATAACCAACCATCCGTTCTGTTCACTTCATTCTCTCTCTTATTTTACAACTAAACAAGCCACATGACACCCAGAGAGAAAAACTAGCCACGAATCTACTTAAATAATAACATTAAAAAAATATAATAAAAAATTATTTTTTGTTTATAACGGCAAACTCTTTGCCGTTATAAACATAAAACACACCAGAAACCATAAAACGGCAAAGACTTTGCCGTTATAAACTTATAACGGCAAAGTGTTTGCCGTTATAATCTTATAATGGCAAACAGTTTGCCGTTATAAGAAGCAGTCTCTGTTGGGTGAACCAGCCACGGAGGAGCTCAAAACTAGCCACGGGTGAGTGAACAAGCCACACCTGGTTGCTCCGTGGCTTGTTTAGTAACTGAACAAGCCATTGTTGGTTGTGCTCTTATGCCTACTTGTTGCCAAGTAGTTGGGTAATTATCCAGTATTGAAAATGGGCTGTGCTACAAAGTACGAAAGTTCAATCTCAGGCCTATGGGATGCAGATGCACTAATTTATAAGGACGGTGCAAGAAGACCGGAAAGAATTTTTATCAAAATGTGTCAATTGAAAATCCAATATAGTACAACGTCTGTCATATTGTTTTGTACGGTTGTGATATTTCAAACATTGATTGTAAAAAGCATGCCTTGGAAGCTTTTCCAAGACAACGGTCCTTTTTTCCAATCTAATACCTTAAGGAAGAACCCTAAATCAGCAGTTGCTTATCAATTTTCTGAAATATATTTCAAATTATTCGAGTCTAATCAATATACAAAAATATTTAAATTCATCGACGTCGATATGTAAAATAAAACAAATTTTCATGAATTTAAATAAAGAAAAATCTGGAATAGTACTTTCTTTTGCATCACTATAACAACAAATTAAAAATCTAAAATATACAAGCGAGAACACTGAATGTGTTAGGCTCGTCAATTTCCTAAAATATACTTTAGATTATCTGAATCTGATTATTATACAAAAACGCTTATATTTACACATGTCTACATATAAAATAAAACATATTTTCAAAATTCAAAAATGAGTAGTAAAAGTGGAATAATACTCACTTTCTACAAGTCGCATAATGACAAACTAAAAATCTAGCAAAAATATTTCCTTTGAATTACAAGGTCCACATAGGAAACACGTAAATAGAGAAGCATCTAAAATCCTTTAGTTTATTTATTTTCTTTAATTATTGTTTGATTAAACAATGAGTAACATTTGTTCATGAACATATCACCGTGTAGCGCCGGAATATATTAAATAAAAATGAAAAAAATTCATTTATCTATTATAATTCACTAAAACAACCAATAAAAAAGATCAAGTTATAATGATTATTAGGTTATATTAAGACTTTTAATTGTCATTAATACTTTTATTAGTGCGTAGCCCATGTGTTGCAAACGTTATTTTTTAAAATATAACATTTTCACTACTAATGATAAAAAAAATAAAAGCGTATTATGCATTTTAAGTAAAATAATTGATTTTTAAAACAAAATTTTAAAATTATAATGTATAATTTGATGTTATATATCTTACACATTGGGCTTGAGAAAGAAAGTATCTTCGCTATTTTTACTTATTTAATCAAGTGATTTTTTTTCAAAATATGTTAAATTTGTACTTATGTTATCGATTTACTTAGTTGCCTCAAATGCGAATATTAAGAAGAAGAAGAAAGATCAGTAGAAAATTAAAATTTATGAAAAATATTGAACTTGTAACGTATTTAATTACAATATTTAAATGACAAATCAAGCTTGCTAACCATGTATGATTACAATGTATATGTTCAATTCAATATAGCAACGACTATGGAGTAATATAAGACGACAACTATCATCAAAGTGTATAAAAAATGTATGACGTTGTAAGTTTTCATTAGCTATTATTTCAAAACCCTTGGTATGTATGGTATAAAACAAATAAAAAGTTGCAAGCTCAAACAAAAAACAATCATTGTGCATCACTTGCTTTTCGAATAACCTAGGAAAGAAGACTTTGTCATCTCCATCTAAAAATAGAATATGGCATATTTATTAGACATGAGTAAAATATATGGAAGACAACATAAAGTAAGATGTTTGGGTAAATAATGAAAATCTAAGAAGAAAAAAATGTAAAAATCATAAAGTAAAACCAAAGAAACCGTGTTAAATGCTAGGACAAAACAAAATTTCACCCTAAATGACCTTGCGACATAAGGTTTAACATTTGAAATTCATATCTTTTAATTCTAATATGAAATTTAGACTTTTTGAACAAATAATTGACAGAGGTTTTTTCTTGAAAATAACTAAAAATATAATAATAGCTGATAAGTCACGATACATACCATTTAATTATTAGAAACATAAATGAAATGTCACACTGTATTGCTATGGAAAGTAATGAACAATTCGGTCAACACTAAGCAGAAGTTAAATGAAAGAGGTATGCTTGTTGATCCTTACTGTGTTATGTATAGACTGCACTTCGAAACACTTGAACACCTATTCTTCGAATGTCGTTGTGTCCATGGGGTATGGAAATATATTATGAATCGTACTGGAAGAAGAGGTATAAGTAAGAGGAGTGCAGCTGAGTGGCGTAACTTGGAAAAACAGACAAGTAGGAAAAGAAGTCTGTAGGAAAAGAAGTAAAGGACGTATGCTTTGCTTTACATTGAAGAAATTCATTGCGATAATTTGGCGTGAGAGAAACAAAAGAATCTTTAATCCCAATGAAGCTAAAACCAGTGATCAGTTGATGTTGTGCGCAAGAATGGAAATAAGAAATGGAATGAGACTCCTATCTTTCACTTTTGATCCAGGAATTGTGCTCGGTTTTATGTAATATTGTTGTTCATATGTGCTTTGTGTTGTTCTCGAGTGTTTAATGTTTGTTGAAATAAGTCCCACATCGGGGAATTTATAAAATAATCCCTGCATAAACATTAAGAGTTCACCCTTCACATTGCCAATTGGTTTTGTGATAATTCGGGGTTCTCTTACATGGTTTCAGAGCGAGTTTAATTCGTGTGCACAATGCCACACTTATCCACGTCACCCAATATAAAAAAGATCCACGTGTTAGGCTCATGATATGCCACACGTGCGGGGGCGTGTTGAAATAAGTCCCACATCGGGGAATTTATAAAATAATCCCTGCATAAACATTAAGAGTTCACCCTTCACATTGCCAATTGGTTTTGTGATAATTCGAGATTCTCTAACAATGTTACCGTGCATCTCTGTTTTCTTTTGTGTGTTGTATTTTTTTCCTTTCCCCGGTACATTACTAAAGTGGTAGGGGTCCACTCAACCCCGTCGGCCTTGCCAAAAAAAGAAATGTCACACTGTATAATCACAAATTATACAACTTTACACGTATCAATGAAAGGTCAATGAACGAATTCTGAAGTGTAAATATTGGTTGATTTTATATTTCAAGTGACCGAAACATATCCATATAGCAATAAATACGATTAAACATAAAAAGCTCATAGTCATGCAGAAAATGTTTATTACGTTTAAAAAAAAAATCAAAATTCCAATCCAAGTTGGTTGCCATATATAACGTAAGTTCATTAGTTAAGGTTGAAGATATTAATATACTTTATATTATAAAGGAAAACCAAGTATCTAATGTCTCCTCACAAAAAATGATAAGATATTTTTTAATGTAAAATGGTGAAAGAAAGTTTACATTACATTTCATTAAATTTATGCTCATGAGGTCAAAGTTACTTGACTTATTTAGTAAAATTATTTTGTATAAGTACTCTCAAATAGGACTTATACAATGACAAGATTCATGCTTAAGACACCAAAATCAAAGGGAGATTTTGAGTAGAAAAAAAATGAACATCTTGAGCTATAGATGTGGAAACATAATTTCTAGACTTCAACTTTGGCACACTGAAAAGAACACAACTTTAGCTCATTTGCCTCCATATCTGACAGTTATCCGATACCAACAAAAATCCACCTTTAGTTGCTTACCAAAAAAACAACAACAACAACAAAAAAGCAATAATTGTATTTACAAAACATATTATACACATGGCCACTCATTGTTGGCCTTAGTCTACTGCTGTCAGTCACACATAAATGTCTCTGTAATCCATTTCACGTGTGTGCGTCAAACTGCCCTTTTCTGTTGCGTCATAACCTAGGCCATTAGGTGTGATTGCTTGAATTTTAGCACTCTGTCAGCTTCATTCTATTTATGGTCAAATAACCTTTACAAATCTCAAGCCTTTCGTTTGTTGTATCTCTTCCAACACCTTGGCTTTATGGTCAACACATGCATTTATAAAACGGTGTTGGGTAAATTGCATTTTAGCCTGCATTCAACGCTGGATCCCATAAAAGCCTTGTTTTGCCATTGCATACTCCTCTCATTGACGATAAATTTTTATCCAAAAAAGAATTAATTGGATTATTTATAGGGATACATTTGTTAAGGTAGAGTAACCAATTCCATATAGCATTTTCTTGAAGAAAACAACTTCGTTGAGAGTTCACAAAATTAGATGTCCAATGCATGTTATAAAAGAAAAAACTGCTGGAGGTTCACATCGTATAGTTGAAAAATATATTTTACTCCATTTTGCGTGTTAAAGCAAGAATAAGGCTTATTTACTGAATGGTTCCTCAATATACTGCTTCTATAATGAAAAAAGGGAAAGTTTTATTTGATACAGACCTAGATGATAAAGAAAATGGAAAATAAGAACTATTTGTCTTTCAAAATTGTCATGACCCATAATATTAATACGGATTCCATACTGACCATTCCTAAGGTCAGTGTACTATCAACCATCCATACATGTCGATGGATATTTGAAAGATATAACATAATTTTATGTTGAGATTTGTGATACGCAAATCAAAATTGTAGGCAACAAATTTTCTATGTGGATCCATTTTTGGTGGAGATATTTATTGCTACTTTTATGGGATATTTGAAAGTGAAGGCAAGGATTATTTGGTGCTTATCCAAATAGATATATTTGAGATATACAAGGATATATTTGAGATATATGAGGATAATTTGGGTGACAATAATTGTAGACAACAAATTTTCTATGTGGATCCATTTTTGGTGGAGATATTTGTTGCTACTTTTATGAGATATTTGAAAGTGAAGGCAAAGATTATTTGGTGCTTATCCAAATAGATATATGAGAATATATTTGAGATATATGAGGATAATTTGGGTGACAAGTTACTCTATAAAAGGCCTACATGATATCTTCATTAGGTGGTGGAAAAATTTGCCATTGTTCTTCATTATCTTTCTCCTTAAATTGTTTAGCCATTAGATATTATCTACCTATTTCTCAATAAGGTTATTGATTCAAGTTGTGTTTGTTTAACGATAGTTGAGATCGGTTGTAAACAATATTTTGGTGAATCAATAAAGAGAGTGGTTGGGTGGAATATCGTGTGTTCATATTTCCGATATTTTTTTGTGTTGTTGTTTGTTATTCAATCACATTCATCTTCAAGTGATTGGGTGAAAAAGATTCATTTTGTTTTTGGGTGTTTTGTCAAAACTTCCGCTGCGCACAAAACCCCAACATTTTACAGGATAAAAAATAAAGAGATCTGGTCATCAAAATCGAAAAGGATAACCAGGATATAGAAGCTAAAAAAATAATAGCTTGAAATCCTCATGTAGATATTATAATTTATCTGTCTTCAACAATGCTTACATTTTAAAAAATAAAATTTGAAGCCTAGGGGTGGGTGCATGCATGCGTGTACAAACTATTGCTAACCATATCAGAAAATAAGATTACCTAAAATTAATCACAAAAAAAATCCTGAAAGGATGAATAAAAAAGAAATACTTAACACACAAAATAATTAATGTCAAATTTATAGAAAAGGAATTACCTTTTGATTTGGTTTCATGCCTCTTTTATATTCTTTAAAGCCATAATGGTCACCTCCTAGTTAGTTTTCGATCCGCAACATGGATGAAATATACAATGATTAGTAATTATAACATGCATAATAACATCAATCGATGTTATGTACTTGAGTATTTGAAGGCTGTTATTCCGATTTAGTCTTCTTGTTAAATAATGTTGTGAATATATTTACACCTTTTTGTCAAAACTTACAATTAGCACTTGAAACAAATATATCCATATCTTTATTTCTTTTGTCGAAATTTACAATTAGAATTTAAAACAAATATCCTCCACTCAAAAGTTTTAAGCACTCGTATCACCAAACAATCAAATTAAATATGAAATAAGGTTGGCCTTTGGAAATTTTATTTACATTTAATATCAAGTCAAGATTTGTACATACAGCAAACATATGTTAAAAATAACGTAGCCAGGATATACTATAAATAAAAAACCTAACCGTAATACATGTAAAGAATAAAAATATATAATCTTTTTGCATTAAAAATAAATAAGAAAATCCAAAATTTTACAGATTACCTTTGAGTCGTTTGAAGATTATATCAAACCTGCAATCATGTCCTCTTCTTCAAGCCACAACTGAATTTATGCATAATTAATTAAGTAAAATGGTGCTATTAAATGATACAAATAAGCCAATTCATATATTTCATACTAATGGGCCAATGGCTATGAACGTGGTTTCTTCCTTACCTTCAAATATTTATTTTTAGTAATAATAAATAAGTAGTTCTAGCAAATTGATACACAAAAGCCAATCCATAAATTTCATATTAGTGGCCATTAACGTGGTTTCTTCCTTACCTTCAAATATTTATTTTTAGTAATAGTAAAGTAGTAGTTCTAGCACACCATGGAGCTAGTATAAGTCAATCTAGAAATTTTGGTAAATAAATATAAACAATATAAAAATTCAATGGTATAAAATTAACATATGGTCTAATCAAAATTGAATCTATACTTAATAATCTACTATTCAAAACCCATAGCTGAAATCATCATATCACTACCTTCTTGACTGTCAACTTCATTTTTTACAATCATAAATCTTACTAGATTTTTATGTAGAAAATTAAAACTAACAAAAAGGTTCATTCTCGGATAAATAGCTTTGCGTATATTGAAGGGTTACAATTGTTTACCTTCTTACCAACCAAAATAATTCATATAGATTGATAATGTCCTTTAGTGCAAGAAATTATTGCTATTGGAAGTCTAATAAGACCTTAACTACTGTTTTTCAGACTTGAGTTTATCTTTGTGGTAAAGAGTAGTGAATCCTAAGTTTTCTTGCATTTCGGCATCCATGTTAGTTGATAATTTAATCAAGCTTCCAATAATAAAAATTGAAAATTCTTGCTTTTGTTCTGTTCTATCCAGTTCTCATTAGCATGATTAAATGTTTAGTTTGAAATCTATATCACTAAAAGAAATATATAATAGATTAAAATTTTAAATTGATAAATGTTAGTTGTAATTAAGCTAATGTTGGAAATATTGTGAATTATTTAAAACATGAAATAAGTGTATGATGGCTCCTATTTGTGAATAGTCCCACATCATGGGATTATATGGAAGAGGCAAGCTTATATACTTGTTTCTAAGAAGCTTTGATGGGGCCTTGGGCTCCCAATGCATGCTTTGTTGTGAGGAGGGAGCCCATGCATCATGACCACCACACACGCGCGCGCCCGACCGACCGACTCGACCCGACCCGGCCCGGCTCGGCTCGGTTCGGCTCGGGCTCGGGCTTTGGGCTTTGGGCCCTGGCTATGTGGTGTAGACACTTATATTTTTGGTCCAGAAAACACTGCTATTTTCGAACCAGTTTTTAAATCAGGAAAATAATTTCTGAACCGATTTTTATATGACGCGGTAAAACTTTGACCAAGTATTTTCGCAGATCCGATTTTCCTCCACTGACCAGATTTTTCGAATACCCTGATCCCCGTCTATATATTATCATTAGATTAGACGAGATCTAAAACACAGAAAAAATTCTGCATTCTCTTTCTCCGCCATTAAAATAATCTTGAGAAATTTTCGAGCAGTAAAATCAGAAAGTGCAAATCTGCACTGATTTGTTTGTGCAAACCAGATCAGTTATTAATCAGAGAGAGGCTGTTTTATCCTAGAGGCGGCGGCGGAAGTACGAACTGGTTTTGCACCACCGACCAGATCGCCGAATCGTCTTCAAGAGAGCGACCTGGTCCGCGACTCAGCCATTGTTTCCCAACAATTTGAAGACGAATCTCAAAACAATGGCTGGAACCCTAAAATTACATGAACAGTCTCCGTTCAGCCCTAAATCAGAAGGCGCAAATATGACTTACAAAATTTGCTGCTGCTTGTCGATCAACGTTGTCATCGATGGACGCGAAGCTTCGTCGGCTGTACTCAGCGTAAAATAGAAGCGGAAAAAGCACCGAATTGATTTCTCCGCTGCAAAATCGAAGCAAGAGTTGGATGCCTAACATGACAATCTCGTGGCGAAGGTATGTTCATGAGATTTACAATATTTAATTGAAGTCTCAGTGCATGAACGTGTAGCGTGTTTAGTCTATCACGCAAATCACTTTGTAAGAACACGTAAATGAACATTGCACGAAAAAAATAGCTTAAAGAATGCTTATGTAGACTTTGATTTTCTGACTTAGATCGAGATTGGGTTCTAAGTAACTATTAAGATTGACAACGAAAATACTAGATTATAATTAATGTTAGGGATCTAGTGTTGGACTCAAATATTAGATTATTGATATTTTGATCATGGTGTCATTATGAACGAAAATAACTGAGAGATGATTGCCTGTTAATATTGCAATTATGATGACAACGCAATAATGGTCACTCAGAGGACAAATTATATTCTGTGTGCCAATTTAAATGATTCTTTTCACCATGATAATTCTGTTGAATATGTGTATTTAAAATAAATTATTATGAAAATCTATGGCACATATATGCATTTTATAGGAAATGTCATTGACATTAATAGAACACATATATTATTGGAAAATGTCACTAAAAATTTGACATTAATAGAATGTATGTTATTTGATAATGTCATTGAGAATTGACATTAATTGGATGGATATATTTTTTTTGCATCAAATAAATTGACATAGTTTATATGCATACAAGTGAAAAGATAGAATATAGAACACCTTTGTTGCATACATGTGATTCACTTTTGTTAGTCTCTGAGTTTATGAATATTTTCCTATGAGAAAATATAAATTCTCAAACATATGAACATCTTTAAAAATAGTAAGCATCAACAACCGACCAGTAAATAACAGAATGGAATCCGCAAGGAAACCATAAATGACAGCAGCAATCAACCCAAATGAATGATTCTGGACAGTTATTCTATAATACAACTATAGAAAACCAGATCATATGACACGAATGTATAGGAACAAGCCAGGCCCTACACCGCAGGCTAACCTGACTGAGAAGCCTCTTATGGCTATGGTTACTGAGATTCGCCTTGTTGGTGAATCAGAGGGTTGGTGGGTAGACATTGGTGTTTCTCGCCATGTTTGCTATGATCGTGATATATTCACAATATACACGGTTGCTGACGATCAGAAAGTGTGTTGTGAGATCTTCGCACCACTTAAGCTGTAGAGACTGGTAATATGAAAATAAAACATATGATTGGAAAGACATTGATTCTTAAAGATGTGATGCATTTGATATGTTTGAAAACATTCAAAATTGAAATCAAGCAAATAAGAAAATTAAGAGACTACATAGTGATAGAGGAACAGAATACGAATCAAATTCTATTCTGGATTTTTTATGTGATATATTGTACATAAGAGAACTGCACCCTATTCACCTGAAATGAATGGTAAAGCTGAAAAAATTAGGACCTTTACCGAATTAATAATTGTCATTTTATTAAATTTTGGTACAGCAAAGCATTAGTGGGGGAATATTTTATAGACTGTACGTTATGTTCAGAATAGAATCCCCATATCTAAGAATAAAATTTCACATTATGAAATTTTAAAAGAAATATAAATCCAATATGTCATACTTTAGAACTCGGGGTTGCTTAGCATATGTTCGCATTCTAGACCCTAAGAGAATAAAATTGGCAAGTAAATCATACGAATGTGTATTTATTAGCTATGCTGTTAATAGCAAAGCATACAGGATTTATGATCTAAATACACATAATATAATCTGAATCAAATGATGCCAATTTTTTATGAAACGAAATTTCCTTTTAAATTAAGGAATAGTGGGGGCACATCAATTATGCCTATTAGAACAGAACTTAATAAAAGTTCTGAAGTTGAACCTAGAAGAAGTAAAAGAGCGAGAACCATAAAAAATTTGGTTCGGATTTTTGTGCTTTTACTATAGAGGAGGATCACTTAAACCTCCAAGAGGCCTTATTTTATTTAAAACGCAGATTTTTTGGCGAGAGGCTATAAATGATGAGATGGATTCTCTAGAATCCAATAAGACTTGGCATTTGACAGATTTACTCTCTGGTTGTAAATCTATAGGTTGTAAATGAGTATTTAAAGGAAAATTAAAACCTGATGGCACTGTTAATAAATATAAAGGACGATCAGTAGCTAAAGGTTTTAAATAAAAAGAAAATATACATTTCTTCGACAATTTCTCACATGTGACTAGAATAACATCCATTCGGGTATTAATTTCACTTCCTTGCATTTATAATTTACTAAGACACCAAATGGATGTTAAAACGTTTTTATTAAAACGGTGAATTAGACGAAGAAATTTATATAGACCAGCCTGAAGGATTTGTAGTACACGGTTAAGAACATAAAGTATGAAAATTAGATAAATCATTATATGGTTTAAAACAAGAACTTTAACAATGGCATGAAAAATTTGAGAATTTTAATCATTTCACATGGTTTTAAAGCTAATGAAAGTGACAAATGCATTTTTTACAAATCTGAGAATGACATTTGCACTATTACGTAGATGACCTATTCATCTTTGGGTCAAACATTCATGCCATAAATTAAGTCAAATCCTTATTGAGTGCCAATTTTGATATGAAAGATCTAGGTGAGACGAGTGTAATCCTTGGTATTAAAATTACTAGGTCAGAAAAGAGAATTTCTTTGGATCAATCTTATTACATTGAGAAGATACTAAAGAAATACAATTGTTTAGACTGTAAATATGCAAATACCACATATGATCACAGTGTAAAGTTATTTAAGAACACTGATGAAGGTGTAAGACAGTCTAATTATACGAGCATCATTGGCAATCTTTGATATGCCATTAATTTTACTAGACCCGACATTGCCTATGTCATGGGATAATTGTGCAGGTTTACCAGTAGACCTAGTATAAAGCATTGACATGATATTGAAAGGGTCATGAGATACCTTAAACGAACCATGAACCTTGGATTACATTATGAAAAGTTTCAAGCTGTACTTGAAAGATATTCTGATGCTGACTGGAATATTTTATCTGATGATTCTATTGCGACCAGTGGCTATATATTTAGCATTGCTGGAAGAACTGTTTCTTGGAAATCTAAGAAACAGAATATCTTGACTCAGTATACTATAGTGACTGAGATAATAGCACTAGCTACAACTAGTTAAGAAGCAGAGAACTAAAGAAATCTGCTATTTGAGATCCCTATAAAGGAAAAATAGACACCAGTAGTGTAATCGATTGTGATAGTTCCGCGGCTATTACAAAAAGTATAGAACCGTTATAACAACGATAGAAAACGACGTCGTAAGCTCAATACTGAAAAAGAACATCACATATATAGTGATGAAAAATTTGACGACTATTGAAAGAAAAACAGAACCGATATTACAACGGTAAGAAATGAAAGTCGTATACACAGTATTGTTAGAGGACATCACATATAAAGTGATGATAATTTGGCAGATCCTTTGACGAAAGGACTGACCAGAAAGAAAGTCCTTAATAATTCTAAAAGAATGGGACTACTGCCTGAGATAGTGGAATCACGCACAATGGTAACCCGACCTAAATGACTGGAGATCCCAAGAACTAGGTTCAATGGGTAAAAACAAGTTGTGTAGTGATAGTAGATGAACATGCTAAATTTATATATTAAGAAGCATGTATTCCTGAAGTGATTAGAGGATGAGTTAATAGAAACTCTTAATGAGATCTATACTCTATTTGGAGTGGAGTACCTACCTTCAGGAGTACTCTTGATAGACTCACCTATGTGAATGTGGAAATGTGGCCGTTTCCTATGGAGTTTTGGGCAGAACTTCTAGAGCGTTCACTAAACTGGGATAGACGTGCATGGCCATAAACGCACGGGCTTATTTGATTGCACTATGGAAAAGATTGTGTGTGGTTTGATGTCAGGTATAGAGTTCAAGACTACGTGTCACTCTAGTAAAAACTGAATCTTATTCACTACGCAAAGGTTCAAGTCGGATGACACCTTTGTTTATGCACAGTCTTATGTGTTTAGAAACTGCTCGATAATATTTTAAAAAATTCAAGTGGGGGATTGTTGGAAATATTGTGAATTATTTAAAACATGAAATAAGTGTATGATGGCTCCTATTTGTGAATAGTCCCACATCATGGGATTATATGGAAGAGGCAAGCTTATATACTTGTTTCTAAGAAGCTTTGATGGGGCCTTGGGCTCCCAATGCATGCTTTGTTGTGAGGAGGGAGCCCATGCATCATGACCACCACACACGCGCGCGCCCGACCGACCGACTCGACCCGACCCGGCCCGGCTCGGCTCGGTTCGGCTCGGGCTCGGGCTTTGGGCTTTGGGCCCTGGCTATGTGGTGTAGACACTTATATTTTTGGTCCAGAAAACACTGCTATTTTCGAACCAGTTTTTAAATCAGGAAAATAATTTCTGAACCGATTTTTATATGACGCGGTAAAACTTTGACCAAGTATTTTCGCAGATCCGATTTTCCTCCACTGACCAGATTTTTCGAATACCCTGATCCCCGTCTATATATTATCATTAGATTAGACGAGATCTAAAACACAGAAAAAATTCTGCATTCTCTTTCTCCGCCATTAAAATAATCTTGAGAAATTTTCGAGCAGTAAAATCAGAAAGTGCAAATCTGCACTGATTTGTTTGTGCAAACCAGATCAGTTATTAATCAGAGAGAGGCTGTTTTATCCTAGAGGCGGCGGCGGAAGTACGAACTGGTTTTGCACCACCGACCAGATCGCCGAATCGTCTTCAAGAGAGCGACCTGGTCCGCGACTCAGCCATTGTTTCCCAACAATAAATGAAAAAAATGATAAAAGAAGAGTTTTAGTTTTCTCGTAAACAATGTGGAATAAAATATTAAAATAACAAAGCATATCAACTTGTGAGTATTTATATATTAATATTCGTAATGAAATAAAGAAAGACAGTTGATTTCACGGTTAAACCCTTCTTTGTTACCATGGTTACATGATCTGTAGTAGGAAATTCTTATTGTGAGATTTAAATAGCAGTTGAAAATTGTCGTATTTTTGTTCAGCTACAATATCATATAGTGCATGTCCTAAATATTTACTTATGCAAATATCAAACTTCTGTTTTATATGTATGAAAAATTATATGCTGTTGTGAACGTGAAAAAGCCAAAAATACAACATGTAAGATAATGCATTATCACTTTGAATAAGATTTGTACCTAATATAAATTTATTATGCAAATACTATGTTTCTATTGTACTATTATGAGAAACTGTAAATTGTAGTGTGTGTTCATGAAGGCAACGAATATGCTATACGGTTTTCACAAAAATATAGTTACCATAAATTCAACAGCTCAAATTGCAATGACTAAGTCTATTAAAATTGCAAACTGTGGTAATATTGTTTGCTTTTATTTCTAATTTCCCGATGCGGCCATTCTAAATAAGATATGTAAGCAAATATTTCCTTGCATTCAAAGATAGTAGTTTAACATGCAAATTTTAATTCGTATATTGTCAGGATAAAGATAAATATTAGGTTAGCAAAATAAAAATCTAAATAGTTTCTCATTTTTGAATTAAATAATATATCACTGATTGACAATTAACGCCAAATTATGCATATTTATTTTGGACTCATTTAATTTTCTAAACAATCTTATATATAATCTAGAGTATACATAAGGCTTCCAAAATGTAAATATGTCTATTTGAATTCATTTTAACCAAATAATAAATCTACGTAAGTCCAAAGAAAAACAGATTTCCAAATAAAAAATGGTTTCAAGTCTGGATTTTTTTCTCTAGCTTCCATTAGAAAGTCGTCTTTATAAGAAGTTGGCCTTTTTTCAGCTCCAAAATTTTTGTAAGTGCATATAGTATTAGTTTTTTCAAATATTAATGAGATTCATGGAATAACAAATTAAAGAAAACATGTTGTGTGGTATAAATAGAAGAGGGCAAGAAATTAAAAGATGTACCAACTCAAATTATATGATCCTATGAAACAAATAGACAACTTATTAAAATGAATATAATAGCAACAAAATATAAAGAGAATAATAATCATGGGCTCACCTCAATTAATGACTAACGCAATTCCTTCCTTCTTTGTGCCTCTTGCATCGTCGTATGCTGTAAATGAAACAAACGATGCCAGTTTTTCATTGTCTTTAGCCCTTATGATCTCAACCTATAATTATAATGAATCCAACTTAGAAGTACAAAGTATTTTCCTCAGCTATAAATTTCATTTAATTTATATAAGAAAGAAATAGTCATATGCTTATCATATGATACACAAATTCAACCTAATTTATGAAATCATCAGATCTTGCATCCCGAAGTCTATCCAGTTGAATAACACTAACAAATTGTTGTCAAAATGTTTTAATATTTTGTAAAAGAGTAGAAAAGGAAGGAGACACTCTTAATTCTATTTGAAACTATAGTACTTTTATTAAACAGTATTCTAAAGCCATTTCTTAATTTTCAAACTTTTTATAACAAAACCCTTTTTTTTCCGTTAAGACCACTCCACTGAATGTACATTTTCTACATACAATTTTAGGATAACATGAAGCCAAGATGAAAATAATTCATTTAGGGTGCATTAATTTTGACATGTATCATAGTTATCAGTAAACATCTCAGGTTGAGATTATCATATAAGATCTGAATGATTATAGAGATAATGGTAAGATATAGGGAAGACGCTAGGTGTATTTCTCATCGATTCAAGTCTACATTAATCTAGGTTATATAACAAAGTAGAGGTGGCCATTTCCATCACTATTTTGATATGTATACGCAGATTTCCATATCCTAGGTTCTAATTATCGAACACTCTATTTAAACATTTTATTTCTATAACATTAGGATTAAAAAAGAATTATGTTACTCAATATTTTCTCGTAGGTAACGTAAGTGAAAAAAAATTCAATGTAAAAAAACAAATATTCTAGCTTTCACCAAGAATAAGAAAACACAAATTGCAATGTTATTGGATCGCTTACATCGATGAAAATGAAATAGGGATCGTTCATGTATACAAACCTTTTATGGAATAACCTGAATAGATAATTGTACTAAGAATGAAAAGAAAGTGATAAGTGTAATAAAGAAGGCACACCATTTGAGAATACAATCCAAAAGATACAAAAAATTTTGCTGCTGCAACAACCCACCAAATCCAACAAAACAACAGGTGGTATGAACCGGTTTGTGGCCATTGCTTATCCACCACTACTACGCGGTTGTTGCAAGTTATAGGCAAGACTTGCAATCAAAAAAAAGAAATAGATAGTTTGCGATGCAAAATTGGAGGTAGCATTTAACGATCCAAAAAATATGCATGCAATTTTTTAATGCTGCAATAACCCACTAAATCCAACAAAGCAGCAGGTGGCATGAACCGCTTTATGGTCATCACTGATCCACTACTGATACGTGGGTGTTGCTAATTGTAGGCAAGACTTGCAATTCAGAAAAAACTAATGGATATTTAGCACTGCAAAAATGGAGATAACATCAGACACAACAATTTTTGTGTAACCTTGATTCTTCATAAATGTCTTTTTTTTTTAAAGATTAGCACTGATTGAAAAAATTGAGCAATCATTAATTCAAATGGAAAATACTCACAGGACACTTTTAGATCCACATCTTTGCCTCTAATATCTGTTTACCAAAAGATTTTTTATGGTGTAGAATGATTCAACATAAATTAACAATCAGTCACTGACAAATACAATGACATACTTTTTACAAGAATATCAAAAATCCATTTATTGTCAATAAAGTAAAAAAAAATGATATAATAATGATGATTTTGTTTCTGTGGATGATCTAAAACAATCACACATGAGTTTAGTCAATCTTCAATTGAAAAGGATATAAGGTAGAGTTAATTATTCAAAGCTATCAAACATATTCTACAATGGGAACTATAAACTCTATAGGATGAAATAAAGTTTGTTAAAAAAACATCTGTCAATTATATTGGTCATATGACCAAGAGTTCTTGAAACTTCATAAACAAAAATAGTCATGTCAAGTAAAGGTCATATCAGATTCAAAGATAATGAAACAATATGAGGAAACATGATATCCTTCTCATTCACATATTCGGTTATAAAAGAGCATTTCAGCATATAAGAAAGGAGAAATATAAACATCGACATATGAAAATGAATTTAATATTTTCTTTTCTACCATATTCACATCGAACAGGTCCTGGAATTAATATTATAAAAACCAAAGTATCATAATTTGAATAACAATGTTACAAGTAAAAAATCATAACATTGAACGGGTTCTGGAATATGGCCAGAATAAAAATTATTGTAAAAACTTCTTTTGTCTTTTCAACAGTTGTAGAATACGTAAGTAAATAAATAATCAAATTTTCAATTAGACATACCAGGGGATAAACAATGTTAGATTTCCGAAAATGCATGATTTTATGACCAGAAAGGAGGAATTGAAAGTAGCACAATACAACCGACGTTTAAATTGAGCCATTAGAACGATCGAGGAAGACGTAAGAAGTATGGGACGGGAAATCCTACTGGCGACGATGGGATGCGAACACTGTTCTCCTCTTTTAATATGAATCTGATGGAAATTTACAAAATGAAATTAAGGGTTAGTCCTAAAAAAGGAGAATTGGAGAGCGACGAAGAGATTCAACAGAAGGAAAAAAAATAAATGAGGAAATTAATGTTACAGAGACAGTACCTGTAACACCCCACGCCCACTAGGGTCACTCACAAAGGGAATGCCATAGCATCGGTGGAGTATTTTAGTGAATATAGAACAGAAAAATTACAACAAGACAAATATAAATAGTACTTGAAATTTTAAAACATCATCTTATAACAGCGGAAATAAACATGTCTGGTTACATCATAAAACCATGATAAAAGTCAAGTACAATATCCATCAAGATAAAGAAGTACATAATCCCACTTTCTCATACAATAGCCATAACAAAAGAAAAGATAACTGGATAACTGGAGCTTTACATCTACCCAAGCTCCTAAAGACTGGAACAGCTATCCGATCAAGCTCTACTACCGCTAGGATCCACCGTAGGACCTGAGGGTTGGGAAAAAGATAAAAACAACGGGGTCAGACATAAGTCTGAGTGAGCCCTATAACTTTAACAATACAATCATTAAGGTAACCAGAGAAGATATAAACTTGACCTACGGTAATATCTGGGGATGAATGGCTACACTAAGCAGCTTGGTAGACTTAGGATAAACTAAGATAACCGTAAGGACGCATCTACCCACCCAAGGATAATTGCTAACTGCACCACCCCAGATTTATTCACCCAAGGGTAATTCCTACACTGCACCACACCAGTTCTACTCACCAAGAGTAATTCCTACTTAAAGGTTGATCCCACTAAGTGTACTTAGTAATTTTTACCCGGTAGTTTCTTGTACCCCTACACAGGTGCCGTCTGCCCCTATTTTTACTAGGTGTACCCACTACCCCCAAGCGATCGGCTCCCTACCGTAGATACCCGTGCTGGTCCCACAAAAGGGGGTGTATCATTCCCCAAAGTGGCTACCATATAATATCACTGTGCACGGCTTTATATCTACACGATGCAACAACGACTTACCAACCAGCCCGGGTCCACACACGCATATGAAACCCGTTGATCCCGCGTTGCCACCGCTAACCCGTTTTGGCCGCTTATAGTCAAGTCCAATATGCGTGTCCCGTCACCCGACCAGAGTCGAGCCCACAAAGATACGTTTGGGATATTGGTTGAAATGGGCCCCCACAAGCTACTACTTAAGCTTGCTATTTTTATCTAGTGCATCCCACTTAACCCTTTAACCATGTCCCCTTACATGTTATAAATCTTGGTTAAGTCCTTTAATCATATTTCAATTGCCACTTAGGGCACCCACTAGATTTCCACATGCCACCCATGGCACTTACTTAACCCCTTAATCATGTTTAATTACATGTTCCACCTTGGTTAAGTATTCTAATCGTATTCTCACCTGCCACCCATGGCACTTACTTAACCCTTTTATCATGTTTAATTACATGTTCCACCTTGGTTAAGTATTCTAATCGTATTTTTCTATTGCCACCTAAGGCAACCCATTAGTCTCATCATGCCACCCCAAGGCACCCACTTAACCCCTCATGTCCCACTACATGCTAATATGGTTAAGTGTTTCTTAATTCATTAATTAAGATCATGACCTCATAAAGACCTCTCACATTAGACCGTCTTTTATGACTGCTGGATATGCCGGTTGGTTCCGGGCAGACTTCTGTCATCAAAAGGGCCTAACCTAGTGTCTTTACTTTAATCATGTATTTAATTTATGACTAAGACCTCTCACATTGGGCCAATCATTTGTAGCCGCTGGATGGCCGGTCGGTTCCGGGCAGACTTCCGCTACAAAAGGGTCCAACCTCGTGTCTTAGTTGATTAATTAAACCTAATTAATCACCCCCATATTAATTATCCCTAATTAATATCAAATTTTCCATAACATGGGTAGACCTAACTCAATAGGTAAATTCCCATGGGGTAGACCTAACTCAATAGGTAAATTCCCACTTATGGTAATTTATTTTTATGGTATGCTTAATCATACCCAATCATATTTTTATTAACATATTTATCAACCCCATCGTTCCCCACGTAAATCGTTCTCATTCCATGACATAAATAAGGGGAAGATCATCACAAATATCATGGGTTTAGCATACAACTTTGTCATGGGTTAAGAGGATGTCAACTTGCATATATGAGCATATATTAATCCAACTACATTTAACCCCGAACTTGCATATTATCATACCCATAATTTGCATAACATGTTGCATATGAGCTTGCATATTATATCTTGCATAGCATATTGAACTTGCATATAGGCATTCTCATAACTTGCATAACATGTTAATCATGCATTTAAGCATACACATAACTTGCATAAGCATTCACATACTTGCATAAGCATCCACATACTTGCATAAGCATTCACATACTTGCATAAACATCCACATACTTGCATAAGCATTCACACACTTGCATAAACATGCATAACTTGCATATCATGTCTTTTATGCATATCATGTCTTGCATAAGCATTCATATACTCGCATAAGCATGCATAACTTGCATATCACATAGATCTTGCTTTTAAACATATACATGACTTGCATAAGCATCCATATACTTGCACATTAACTCTTAAACTTGCATAATGTGTCATCATGAACTTGCATATTAACAAACATGTAACTTGCATAGTATGTCTTGCATATCAACATACATGTAACTTTCATAGCATATCTTGCATATTAACATACATGTAACTTGCATAGCATATCTTCATGAACTTGCATAACATGTATATGATCACATAGTCCACAACTAGCATATTTAGCATCATGTAAACATAACATATATCATACTAAACTTGCATAAACGTACATACTCAACATGCATAAACCCACTTGTTAAACATGCATAACCCAACTTGTTAAACATGCATAAATCAACTTGTTAAACATGCATAAATCAACTTATTAAGCATGCATAAACCATCTTATCAAATATGCATAAACATAGAACAACATAGAGTAACACATCATTATACATGATTCAAACTCACTAATCCGCATTTAAGACCATAAGTCTCATTACACCTAATCTACTTACTTTAACAATTGATGTTAAAGTGATAGAAACTCACCAAACTTAAGATTAGCAACCTTATGAAGTAGAATTAGTTGCAAACTATGAAGATAATGATGATTAGAGATTGATTAGAGAGGGATTAGCTTGCAACTTTCTTTATGAACTAGTGGAGGCCATGCTCAAATTTCATTTTGCCATAGTTTAGTTACAAGACTTAATTATGGATGAATTAGGGTAGGGTTGGGGTCTTATTTATAGGATTAGGTGAGTGTTTTAGGCCCTTAGATTAACCCTAGATTAGATTAAGACCCTTAGATTTAGGAAATCTCTAGAAACCAGCCCTAAGACCAAGCCCAAACCCCAAACTGGTGCACCCAACCACAGAACTCTCTAGAAACTGTGCAGGTTTCTTGGCTCGGCACGGGCGCACTTCACAAGTGCGCCAGTGTATCTTTGTACTGGCGCACTTCACAAGTGCGCCAGTGCATCTTTGTTCTGGCGCACTTCACAAGTGCGCCAGTGCATTTCTGGCCTGTTTCTGGTTTTTCTGCCTAACTTCGTTCGTCCTTATCTCTTTCATACGGTGCCCGTTTTACGCAAACTTGGACTCTATTTCGCGTATTTTTCCGAGACGAACGCAATGACGCAGCACGTTTCCCCCAATTCCCACATCTGAGATTATTTATCCTGTAATTAGTGAATTTTAGTATTAACTAAAATTCGGGGTGTTACATTCTCCCCTCCTTAAAGGATTTCGTCCCCGAAATCTCTAAGCTAAGGAGAATGCATATCCTACCATCCAAACAACCATCTACTCAATCCATCAAACACGGGCATCCATTGTCCTTAAAACAATTTCTAATGATGTATGAGCATATGCAAAAAGTGTGTGTATATGTTCCCTATCTAATGTATGAACATATGCAAACCATGATAGTGCCATGCATCCATTATGTATGCGAGGGAACCCTATCGACACATACAATATCTACATGAGTGCACAATCATTCACCAAAAATGCATCATCCATATGATAACACAATCATTATACATCCATAAATATAGCTTCCTACACACAATTTTATGCAATATGCAATATGAAGTGATTGAGCCGATCTAGTGCCTAGAGTGTGTGTATATGCATCCACGAGCAACCACTAGCAAACACTTGCATCCACTTGCATCCATCATACATAACATGTCTCAAACACATGTTTCAACCATAGGTTTACCCTATCTAAAGGTCAAAAGTACTAACGAGAGGACATACTAAGGATAAGATAAGCATAAGATATGTGATGAAGGAGAAGCAAAAGGATACACCCTCCGAAAGAAAAAGGGTACCTCGAACGCATCTTCGCTTCCATCTCCCAGGTAGCGTCACTCTCTTCATCTCCCCTTTGTACTTTGACTAGTTGAACCTCTCTGCTTCTCAGCTTCCAAATCTCTGATCCAAGGATGCAAGTAGGAGCTCGTCGAATCGTCGCATCACGCTCTGCTTCCACTTCTCTAAGCAAACTCGGCTCTACCACCTCTGCGGTCTCATGTAGGCACTTCCTCCCATAGAATACATCACTAAGTCTGTCGGGCAACTCCGCCAATGGAAGATGCTCCTCCCCTGTACCTCCAAAATCCAAGATACATAGCCTCAAAAGGTCTTCTAAAACATGATTCACCCTCTCAGTCTGGCTGTCCGTCTGAGGATGATATGCGGTACTCATACACAACTGAGTCCCTACCTCCTCTTGCAAATTCTTCAAAAAAAAAAAACTCTCTAGTGAAGATAGGATCTCGATCACTCACTATGCTAGAGGGTACCCCATGTAATCGAACTATCTCTCGAAGATATACTGAAGCTAGCCATGAAGCAGTCCTCTTGCTCTTCATAGGTATGAAATGGGTGCTCTCAGTAAGTCTATCTACCCCCACCCAAATTCCTGTATTACCCTTCCTCGACCTGGGTAACCCGTAAATAAAATCCATCGAGACGCTATCCCACTTCCATTGCGGAACCTCCAATGGGTGAAGCAACCCACCTGGTTTCCTTTGCTCCGCCTTCACTTGCTGGCACACCAAACATCGAGCGACATACTCGGCCACATCTTTCTTCATACCGGCCCAGAAGAAAACCCTCTTCATGTCTTGGTACATCTCATTCCCACCGGGATGAATGGTTATCCTAGAACGGTGTGCGTCATCAAGAATAGCTTTCCTCAAACCCTCGTCTTGCGGTACACAAAGTCTACCGTCTCTACGCAAACACCCCTATCGTCTAGGGTGTTCCTACTCAAATGGCTGGACGACTTTCCCCCTTATGAGCTTCTCTACCAACTCAACCAACTGTGGATCGTCCCTCTGTGCTCTTCCAATCTGCCCCAAAAGAGTAGGTCTAACCTCCAATGAGGCTAGCAAACCGGGTACAAAGTCAACGGAAGGTCTAAAGTCAAACTTAGAAATAAACTCTAAGCTCCGTCGTTCATCGAACAATGAACTCAAGGACAACCTTTTTCTACTTAAGGCGTCTGCTACCATGTTACCCTTACTCATAGGATGCTAAGGATCCCATCCACTTTTGCTGTCCTAAGACTATGCGCTCGAAGAGTCTCCAACACTTCCCTAAGATGTAGGGCATGCTCTTCTCCACCAGGATATCATCCAAAATCATCACAACCGTCTCCCACGCAGATCACCCTAGTCGAATTCGGCATCCCCCAAATGCAAGCCCCAAAGGCCTAAACCAATATCAGACAAACACCCAAGGGATACCTCCTTCGAATTCAGACGACCTACGTGAGATGATACTAATAAAAATGGCTAAATAATTAAGCCCTTGACCAATTCTGGATGTTCTCGCCAGTCTCGCTCCAAAACCGTCGTTTATCCTATACTGGCTCTGCTCAACCTATTGAGCACATATGAAAACTTATTTCGTTCCTAGAAAAGACCAAAATGTCATCCATAAAGACCATCACGAACTTATTTAGGTACTCCCTGAACACCCTTCTCATCATATGCGGGGGCGTTCGTCAAACCAGATGGCATCTCCAGCCACTCATAAAAAAAAATCATTCGGAGTCCTAAAGGTAGTCTTCTCTATACTATCCTTGGTCATTCCCAACTGACGAAACCTCGTGGTTAAGTCCAACTGCGAAAATACTGAGGCGCCCATTAACTGATCAAAGAGATTATCTGTCCTCGGCAATGGGTATCTATTCTTCTTTGTGAGTTTATTAAGTTCTCTTTAGCCTACACAAAGTCTGAGGGACCCATCCGCCTTCGTAACCAAAAACTACTGGAGCGCCCCCACTCCAATATACTTCGTCTTATGAACCCCTTCTTAAGCAAATCGCCTACTTACTTGTGGAGTTCCCTCCTCTCACGAGGAGCCACGTGGCACACTGGCCAAAACACTGGTTTGGCTTTGTCTACCAGATATATTTGGAAGTCAATTTCCTGCTCCGGAGGTAAACCCTTCACCTCCTCCAAACACATCCGAGTATTCCCGGACCACTCTATAATTTGCAAACTCTCGACCGACGTGTCAAGCGATTCTAGACTTAGCATAACAGATTCTATGGGATTACAAGAGATCTCAAGAGTGTCACCCAAGCGGCCCATAAGCCTAACAACTCTCCCCTCAAAGTCAAGAACGGCACCCCTACTGGATAACCAGTCCATGCCCACTAACCCATAGCCCGTGAAGCCCAACAAGCATCACATCTAAACCCAACGCTAAGTATAGGAACTTTCAAACCCAAACACATCATGGAGCCCAATTGGGTTTGAAACAACTAAGGGATCATCTACCAACTGGTGTCTCAGTGCAGTGACTCTACTAGTAATGATGAGATAAACGAACTCAATGCGTCAAAATTAAATAAAGTACGGACAGGATGATCGATCAGAAAAACTAGACTTTCAATAGCAGTAGTTCTACCTCTTTCCCGAATCGCGAGAGCCTGTACTTGCCCCCTAGCCTGACTTGGTGCCATAAGAGCTTGCACCTGTCCTCCTGAGGTAGACCCCGTCCTTTGCTCCTTCTTTGGACAGTCTTTCATCAGATGCCCTGCTTCGCCACAGTGGAAGCAGCCAGTCTTAGTCTTCTTGCGACAATCTTTGTTTAGGTGGCCTAGTGTCCCACAATTAAAGCACCTCTTCTTTCCCTTGCCACCGTTACCTTTCCCACCTTTGTTTTGCTGTTGCTGTTGAGGTCTCTTCTGATCTCCTTCCTTCTCGGGTGCTTTACTAGCATTGGGACCCTTCTCTTCCTTATGCATATTTTCTTCTGCTTTTGAGAGAAACTTTGCCTCAAACCTATGCCTGAAATCCACCCAAGAGTCAATCGGGCGTTCTCCATTAGTGACCTCCCACCAGAACGAGGCCTCTCCTTCCATTAACCAAGCGGCCAACCTGACTTTCTTTCCCTCTTCTACTTCCAAGATTTCCATCAATTCTTCCGTCTCATTAAGCCAATCCCTAGCTCCCACAAAAGGTTTTCCTCCCATAGCCTTAAACTTCCTACAAGTCATAGCAAAAGTATCCGCGCGAGGAGAAACGAGTGCAACGGGTGGAGGAGGAACATTTGCTGGACCTGCAGCGGCGGCCCTAGCCTCTAACAACCTCCTATACCATACTGGTACCGCTACACTATCCGGAAGAAAAAGATCTTCAGCCATGCTGAGACGAAAAAGGGAAAGATTCAAAACGGAGAATTCGAGAGATAAAGATATGGCTATCGGGGATTATGCTTTTCTTTCAAAAACTTTTCTCTTAAAAGACATGTTTTTGAAAATATCTTTTCCAAAAATGTTTCAGAAAAATAGTTTTCTAAAAATTTTATCTGTTCCGGTAACCTTTGCTCTGATACCACGTGTAACACCCCACGCCCACTAGGGTCACTCACAAAGGGAATGCCATAGCATCGGTGGAGTATTTTAGTGAATATAGAACAGAAAAATTACAACAAGATAGATATAAATAGTACTTGAAATTTTAAAACATCATCTTATAACAGCGGAAATAAACATGTCTGGTTACATCATAAAACCATGATAAAAGTCAAGTACAATATCCATCAAGATAAAGAAGTACATAATCCCACTTTCTCATACAATAGCCATAACAAAAGAAAAGATAACTGGATAACTGGAGCTTTACATCTACCCAAGCTCCTAAAGACTGGAACAGCTATCCGATCAAGCTCTACTACCGCTAGGATCCACCGTAGGACCTGAGGGTTGGGAAAAAGATAAAAACAACGGGGTCAGACATAAGTCTGAGTGAGCCCTATAACTTTAACAATACAATCATTAAGGTAACCAGAGAAGATATAAACTTGACCTACGGTAATATCTGGGGATGAATGGCTACACTAAGCAGCTTGGTAGACTTAGGATAAACTAAGATAACCGTAAGGACGCATCTACCCACCCAAGGATAATTGCTAACTGCACCACCCCAGATTTATTCACCCAAGGGTAATTCCTACACTGCACAACACCAGTTCTACCCACCAAGAGTAATTCCTACTTAAAGGTTGATCCCACTAAGTGTACTTAGTAATTTTTACCCGGTAGTTTCTTGTACCCCTACACAGGTGCCGTGTGCCCCTATTTTTACTAGGTGTACCCACTACCCCCAAGCGATCGGCTCCCTACCGTAGATACCCGTGCTGGTCCCACAAAAGGGGGTGTATCATTCCCCAAAGTGGCTACCATATAATATCACTGTGCACGGCTTTATATCTACACGATGCAACAACGACTTACCAACCAGCCCGGGTCCACACACGCATATGAAACCCGTTGATCCCGCGTTGCCACCGCTAACCCGTTTTGGCCGCTTATAGTCAAGTCCAATATGCGTGTCCCGTCACCCGACTAGAGTCGAGCCCACAAAGATACGTTTGGGATATTGGTTGAAATGGGCCCCCACAAGCTACTACTTAAGCTTGCTATTTTTATCTAGTGCATCCCACTTAACCCTTTAACCATGTCCCCTTACATGTTATAAATCTTGGTTAAGTCCTTTAATCATATTTCAATTGCCACTTAGGGCACCCACTAGATTTCCACATGCCACCCATGACACTTACTTAACCCCTTAATCATGTTTAATTACATGTTCCACCTTGGTTAAGTATTCTAATCGTATTCTCACCTGCCACCCATGGCACTTACTTAACCCTTTTATCATGTTTAATTACATGTTCCACCTTGGTTAAGTATTCTAATCGTATTTTTCTATTGCCACCTAAGGCAACCCATTAGTCTCATCATGCCACCCCAAGGCACCCACTTAACCCCTCATGTCCCACTACATGCTAATATGGTTAAGTGTTTCTTAATTCATTAATTAAGATCATGACCTCATAAAGACCTCTCACATTAGACCGTCTTTTATGACTGCTGGATATGCCGGTTGGTTCCGGGCAGACTTCTGTCATCAAAAGGGCCTAACCTCGTGTCTTTACTTTAATCATGTATTTAATTTATGACTAAGACCTCTCACATTGGGCCAATCATTTGTAGCCGCTGGATGGCCGGTCGGTTCCGGGCAGACTTCCGCTACAAAATGGTCCAACCTCGTGTCTTAGTTGATTAATTAAACCTAATTAATCACCCCCATATTAATTATCCCTAATTAATATCAAATTTTCCATAACATGGGTAGACCTAACTCAATAGGTAAATTCCCATGGGGTAGACCTAACTCAATAGGTAAATTCCCACTTATGGTAATTTATTTTTATGGTATGCTTAATCATACCCAATCATATTTTTATTAACATATTTATCAACCCCATCGTTCCCCACGTAAATCGTTCTCATTCCATGACATAAATAAGGGGAAGATCATCACAAATATCATGGGTTTAGCATACAACTTTGTCATGGGTTAAGAGGATGTCAACTTGCATATATGAGCATATATTAACCCAACTACATTTAACCCCGAACTTGCATATTATCATACCCATAATTTGCATAACATGTTGCATATGAGCTTGCATATTATATCTTGCATAGCATATTGAACTTGCATATAGGCATTCTCATAACTTGCATAACATGTTAATCATGCATTTAAGCATACACATAACTTGCATAAGCATTCACATACTTGCATAAGCATCCACATACTTGCATAAGCATTCACATACTTGCATAAACATCCACATACTTGCATAAGCATTCACACACTTGCATAAACATGCATAACTTGCATATCATGTCTTTTATGCATATCATGTCTTGCATAAGCATTCATATACTCGCATAAGCATGCATAACTTGCATATCACATAGATCTTGCTTTTAAACATATACATGACTTGCATAAGCATCCATATACTTGCACATTAACTCTTAAACTTGCATAATGTGTCATCATGAACTTGCATATTAACAAACATGTAACTTGCATAGTATGTCTTGCATATCAACATACATGTAACTTTCATAGCATATCTTGCATATTAACATACATGTAACTTGCATAGCATATCTTCATGAACTTGCATAACATGTATATGATCACATAGTCCACAACTAGCATATTTAGCATCATGTAAACATAACATATATCATACTAAACTTGCATAAACGTACATACTCAACATGCATAAACCCACTTGTTAAACATGCATAACCCAACTTGTTAAACATGCATAAATCAACTTGTTAAACATGCATAAATCAACTTATTAAGCATGCATAAACCATCTTATCAAATATGCATAAACATAGAACAACATAGAGTAACACATCATTATACATGATTCAAACTCACTAATCCGCATTTAAGACCATAAGTCTCATTACACCTAATCTACTTACTTTAACAATTGATGTTAAAGTGATAGAAACTCACCAAACTTAAGATTAGCAACCTTATGAAGTAGAATTAGTTGCAAACTATGAAGATAATGATGATTAGAGATTGATTAGAGAGGGATTAGCTTGCAACTTTCTTTATGAACTAGTGGAGGCCATGCTCAAATTTCATTTTGCCATAGTTTAGTTACAAGACTTAATTATGGATGAATTAGGGTAGGGTTGGGGTCTTATTTATAGGATTAGGTGAGTGTTTTAGGCCCTTAGATTAACCCTAGATTAGATTAAGACCCTTAGATTTAGGAAATCTCTAGAAACCAGCCCTAAGACCAAGCCCAAACCCCAAACTGGTGCACCCAACCACAGAACTCTCTAGAAACTGTGCAGGTTTCTTGGCTCGGCACGGGCGCACTTCACAAGTGCGCCAGTGTATCTTTGTACTGGCGCACTTCACAAGTGCGCCAGTGCATCTTTGTTCTGGCGCACTTCACAAGTGCGCCAGTGCATTTCTGGCCTGTTTCTGGTTTTTCTGCCTAACTTCGTTCGTCCTTATCTCTTTCATACGGTACCCGTTTTACGCAAACTCGGACTCTATTTCGCGTATTTTTCCGAGACGAACGCAATGACGCAGCCCGTTTCCCCCAATTCCCACATCTGAGATTATTTATCCTGTAATTAGTGAATTTTAGTATTAACTAAAATTCGGGGTGTTACAGTACCCCAAACATCTTTTGCATGATTTTGGAAAAGAAAGCAAAATGAAAATTAGGGTTAGTCGTAAAAAAGGAGAAAGAGAGAGCGAGGAAGAAATTCAACTCATTAATTATTACAATATAGCATAAAATATCCTAAGTGTTGTAATATATATGTTTTCAAGGGTGAATACGCTTAATGCAAGGGATACTATTGTAATTGATGAGACATGTAAAGCCTATAAATAGAGAGCTTGTGTATGTTGTAAACATAATCTGAATGAAAAAAAATGTCTTCTCTCTATTATTTCTTCTGTTTTATGTTCATTTTATAACACGTTATCAGCACGATTTATGTTCTCTTTAATTATTTATTTTTACTTATCTCATAAGGTAATACGTTGATTGCATATTTTTACTACAGTTCCATATCTTGCATAAAAGTAGCAAGTATTTTTCAAATATCCTATTCTGGTGAGTTCATTTTTAAATGAAAATTTCGGGGAAAGTTTTTTTGAATCGATTTGTGGAACATGATATTTTCAGCATTTTTCTCGTTCCACTTATTTTTACTCGTTCAAGATCTGACTGCACTTTTCTTTTTACTTTATAAGTATTAGTTGCGGCTGTTTCATTTCTACGCTTTAAGTAAAACTCTTCAATACAAAATACCGTAAATAGAAGAAAAAAAGGCTACTCTCTTCTTTAACATCTTCGCTGCTTTTACAAAACAAGGTATTAATTATACTATTGATGTGACGTAACTTTTAGTACATGGCTACAGTGCCATGTATATTTCATCTCAAATTTTCCATTTAGGCTACGTTTGCTTCTTTCATTGTATTTTGTTTCTCACTGGATCTATTTGGTTTTCCCCATATGTTTATTCTCATTTTAAGTTCATGTGTTATTTAATGTCGAATGAGATTATTGACTGCCGAAATACATTAAAGGATCTTATTTCCAGTTTTGGTTTTTAATTTTGTTTAGCTTTATTTTTCTGACAAAAATGTTGGTTATACTATTAATGTCAGCGATATAGATAGGCTTTTCTGAGTCAATATATGTGTATATGCCGTGATTTACTTATGTGAAAAACTCATCATCTTGATCTATGAACAGTGCTGTAGTTTCATTATTTTTGTCTGTTTATTAATTTGTTAAATCATTTTGATAATAATAGAACATGTATATTGATCTGTGAATGTATGCCGATCTGTGTATATAAAAGAATTAGTTAATTATGTTTCTACAGCAGAAAGTGTAAAAACTGTGAACGGTCTTATTTCGTTTGGTTTCTGCTGAATTTTTTTTAATTGTGCGTCTGCAATTTGTTTTATGTGTAGTTCGCAAAATGTCGAATATCGCTAAACTTGAATTTAAGGCATTGGACATTTCTGGAGACAATTATTTGTCATGGATACTGGACGCCATTACAATCTCAATGCTTAGAGAACGCCATTAAAAATGGCAATAATATGTCCCAGCAGGACAAAGCAAAGGCTCTGATATTTTTAAGATGCCACATCCACGATGATTTAAAATCGGAATATTTAACTGAAAAAGACCCTCTCCACCTATGGAACTCCCTGAAGGAGCGATATGACCACCAGAAGACGGTCATACTTCCAAATACAAGACAAGAGTGGTTGAACCTGAGGTTTCAAGACTTTAAAACACTAAGGGAATATAATTCCGCCATGTTTAGAATTACTTCTAAATTGAAATTATGTGGAGAAAAGGTAGATGATGCGCAAATGTTGGAAAAGACTTTCTCAACATTACATGCCTCGAATGTGCTCCTGCAGCAGCAATACCAAGAGCGTCATTTTACAAAATATTCTGAACTCATTGAATGTCTATTGATTGCTGAACAAAACAATGAACTGCTTCTTAAAAACCACTCCTCAAGACCAACTGGTTCAGCTGCATTACCTGAAGTTAGTGCTAATTTTGCCAACTCCGGAAGAGGTCGTGGCAGAGGCAGAGGAAGAGATAGAGGACGTGGTCGTGGAAACAACCCCAGCAGAGGTGGTTATAGTGGTTTCGGATGCAACAAAACTACTGATTTTAAAAAGCAGCCTGAAAATAGCAATAATCCAGCCGTAGAAAACAAAAAGCATTATGAGGAAATTTGCTACAGATGCGAGCGCACTGGTCACTGGTCACGCACTTTTAGATCATCAAAGAAAACAATTGAAGAATATCATAAATCGAAGAATATCGAGGCAAATAACACTGAGGGATTGTCCGATAGCACTGACCTAAAGTTAGATGATTTCTTTGAAGACTATGATGGGAATTTGTTTAACAATGAAAATTTGAATGCAATATTCGAAGAGATGACCGAACCAATCAATAAGTAGCCTGAAGCTTATTATGTGATTTTCAGTTTGTTTCTTTTTCAGCATGTATTAGTTTGGAGCTTTTGTTTATTTATTTTTCTTTTAGTCTTTTCTTATGGAATTGCAGAAATAATGTATAATGTTGGACTTTGATTAGTTGTTTATTCACATGGACATTTATTTATATTTATGAGTTATTTCTGTTATTGACTGACTGTATTTATTTCTTAAGGTATGGATCGACAGTTTTTAAGTGATGATATATGTCTGGTTGATAGTGGAACTACTCATACGATATTGAAAAACCCGAAGTTTTTCTCTGAATTATCTGAAAATATTTCATATAAAGTTTCAACTATAGTTGGTTCAGCCAATATAATTGAAGGGTCCGGAAGAGCCCATATAGCGTTACCAAATGGTACACATATATTCATTCAGAATGCACTATATTCAAGCAATTCTAAAAGAAATCTGCTTAGCTTCAAAGATATAAGAATGAATGGATATCATATTGAAACTATAAATGAAAACAACAAAGAATATCTTTGTGTTATTTCTAAAATTGAAAGCCAAAAGCTTATTTTAGAAAAATTTGGTACAATTTCAACTGGATTATACTTTACCAAAATTGGCATAGTTGAATCTCATTTTATAAACATGAGCCAGAAGCTCACAAATACAAAGAAATTGATTCTTTGGCATGATCGTTTAGGTCATCCTGGTTCAACTATGATGCGTAAAATTGCCAAGAACTCAAATGGGTATGATGTACCAAATCAGTTGAATTTACCAAATGATTACATGTGTACATCATGTGCACAAGGAAAATTAATTACTCGACCTTCATACAGTAAGATCACCTCTGAATCTCCAGCATTTTTGCAAAGAATTCAAGGTGATATATGTGGTCCAATTCATCCCGCTTGCGGGCCATTTAGATACTTTATGGTCTTAATTGATGCATCAACTCGTTGGTCACATGTATGTTTGCAATCTACTAGAAACATGGCATTTTCCAAATTACTTGCTCAAATAATTAAATTAAGAGCACATTTCCCTGATCATCAAATCAAATCAATACGACTAGATAATGCAGGAGAATTCACTTCTCAAGTATTTGATAATTATTGTTTATCATTGGGAATTGAAGTTGAACATCCAGTAGCTCATGTTCATACTCAAAATGGTCTGGCAGAATCATTAATTAAGCGTTTGCAACTCATTGCAAGACCATTGCTTATGCAATCAAAGTTGCCGGTTACAGCCTGGGGACATGCAATTTTGCATGCATCCAAATTGATTAAAATTAGACCAACGGCTTATCATCAGTTTTCACCATCACAGCTTTTAACTGGATCCCAGCCAAATATTTCACATCTACGAAAATTTGGTTGCGCTGTGCATGTACCCATTAATCCCCCACTTCGTACTAAAATGGGTCCTCAAAGAAGGTTGGGAATTTACGTGGGATTTGACTCACCTTCGATAATTCGTTATCTTGAACCTCTTACGAGTGATGTATTTACTGCAAGATTTGCAGATTGCAAATTTAATGAGTCAAATTTCCCGCCGTTAAGGGGAGAAAAGACCGTTCCAGTACGACGTGAAATTTCATGGAATAATCCCTCTATGTTTCATTTGGATCCACGTACCAAACAATGTCAATACGAGGTACAAAGAATTTTGCATATTCAAAATATTGCAAATCAAATGCCAGATGCATTTAATGATGCTACAAAAATAACTAAATCTCACATTCCAGCAGCAAATACACCAGCTAGAATTGAAATCCCCGAAGGACCAATAGCAGCAAATGAATCTAAAGCTGGACAAAAACGTGGAAGACCGATAGGTTCAAAAGACTTGGTGCCTAGAAAAAGAAAGTCTAATGAAAAATCATCAATTAGCAAACCTCCCGAAGAGGTTATAAATGATCCAAAGGATAACTCAAAAGAAAATCTCAATTCTCCTAAAATCAGTGAAGGAACTATAATCCCAGAAGAAATAATAGAAGATTCCGAAAATAAAACGGTACCTAATAATAATGAGATCTCAATGTTTTATACGAATTATGGAGAAATATGGGATCGAAGTAAAATAACAATTGATGATGTATTCTCATTCGCAGTAGCTACTAAAATAATTAAAAGTTACGACTATAATGGGAATAATGATAATGAACCAATTAGCATAAATGAATGTCGAAAAAGACAAGATTGGCCAAAGTGGAAAGATGCTATTCAGGTTGAGTTAAATTCACTTCAAAAACATGGTGTATTTGGACCAATAGAGAAAACACCAAAAGGTGTTAAACCAGTCGGTTACAAATGGGTATTCGTGAGAAAACAAAATGATAAAAATGAAGTTGTGAGATACAAGGCAAGGCTTGTTGCACAAGGTTTCCTCCATAGACCAGGTTTTGACTTCAAAGAAACGTACTCTCCCGTTATGGATGTTATAACATTTAGATATTTAATAAGCCTTGTAGTTTCTGAGAAGCTTGATATAAGATTAACTGATGTTGTGACAGCTTACCTATACGGTGAATTGGATACTGATATTTACATGAAAATCCCAAACGGATATAAATTGCCTGAAGCAAAATCAAATTCAATGTATTCATTAAAATTGAGACGATCACTATACGGTTTGAAACAATCTGGTAGAATGTGGTATAATCATCTTAGTGAATATTTAGTAAAAGCTGGGTACAAAAACAATCCCATTTGTCCATGTGTCTTTATAAAGAAATCGGTAAAGGGATTTGCTATCTTAGCGGTATATGTTGATGATATAAATTCGATTGGAACTCCAAAAGAGATCAATGAAACAATAGATTACCTAAAATAGGAATTTGAGATGAAAGATCTTGGCAAAACCAAATACTGTCTTGGTCAACAGATTGAGCACAGTAAAAATGGCATATTAATCCATCAATCAAATTACATTGATAAAATCCTGAAGCGTTTTCAAATGGATAATGCATATCCACTTAGTACACCTATGATTGTCAGATCACTAGATATTAAAAAGGATCCTTACCGACCAAAAGAAGATGATGAAAATGCCCTTGGTCCAGAAGTACCATATCTCAGTGCAATTGGTGCATTATTATATTTAGCACAATGCACGAGACCAGATATTGCATTTTCAGTCAATCTTCTAGCCAGATATAGTTCTGCACCTACTAAAAGACACTGGAATGGCATAAAACATATCATGAGATATCTGCGAGGAACCACAGATTTAGGCTTGTTTTATTCTAACATAGGCAATAATCTGATTCTAGTTGGTTATGCTGATGCAGGTTACCTTTCTGATCCACATAAAGCAAGATCACAAACTGGATATGTTTTTACTAACAACAATGCAGCTATTTCATAGCGATCTACAAAGCAAACATTGGTAGCAACATCATCTAATCATTCTGAAATATTAGCACTACATGAAGCAAGCCGAGAATTTATTTGGTTGAGATCATTAATCGAACACATTCGAAACACATGTCAACTTCCCTCAACAATAGAAAGATCAACCATCATTTACGAAGATAATGCCGCATGCGTAGCTCAGATTCAAGCAGGATATATCAAGGGTGATAGGACAAAGCACATTTCTCCCAAATTCTTCTTCACACATGAACTTCAAAAGGACAATAAGATAGAAGTGAAGCAAATTCAGTCTCAAGAAAATCCAGCAGATTTATTCACTAAAGCACTTCCAAAGTCAACATTTCAGAAGATGGTTTATAAAATTGGTATGCGTCGTTTGCATCACAAAACTATTTGAATAATGCGTTACGAATCAGGGGGAGCATATACAATGCTATAGTGCACTCTTTTCCTTCACTAATATTTTTTCCCATTGGGTTTTTGTTAATAAGGTTTTTAACGAGGCATTATTTTAATCCAGAAGTATCAACCCTCATTGGAACATATTGTCAATATGTTACCTAGAGATGAAATAAATCGTACTCTTTTCCTTGTTTATGATTTTTCCCACAGGTTTTTTTTTTCATAAAAAGGTTTTTAATGAGGCAATCGATCTTATCATCTTTGCATACGCATATTCAAGGGGGAGTGTTGTAATATATATGTTTTCAAGGGTGAATACGCTTAATGCAAGGGATACTATTGTAATTGATGAGACATGTAAAGCCTATAAATAGAGAGCTTGTGTATGTTGTAAACATAATCTGAATGAAAAAAATGTCTTCTCTCTATTATTTCTTCTGTTTTATGTTCATTTTATAACACTAAGAGAATTAAAAGGAAGGGTGATTTATATTACTGGAAAATATTCACAAGGACAAAATTGAAGGCTTTTTAACCATAAGGACAACCCACTAAATTTTTACTCAAAAGGACAGTAAACTAATTCTTTTCTTCTTCATTTGCACTGATTTCTTCTTCCTCGCAAATTTCTCGATCTCCTCACTGATTTCCAACATGATTTCATCATCATCTTCAGAATTTGTCAAGCTCCTCAATTTATTCGATTTGCCCAATTTAAACGTCTTAAAAGCTTCATCGATTCATGAAGATGTCGCGGATTTTGATTCGTCTGGCAGTAAATATGATTTCGTGATTTTTTGATTTCGTGAATTCTTCGTAGAAAGTTGAACGAGAAAAGTTTACCGAAAAATACTTTTTTTATGGTGAAGTTAGTAGCAGTTTTTGGGTATCAGTTTGCTATTTTTTTAGATATTAGTTTTCATGTTGTAACAGTGTTATGCTTTTGTTTTTATAATTATGGTGCTATATTAGTTTTCTACATGTACTGTTGCATTAGCTTTGCAACTCAATCAAAATTATGTCATTTTAATCAATCAAACTGTGATGTAAACATTTTTTTATTAATTTTTCTTTAAAATATCATTGCAGTTTTTAAGTATCAGTTATATTTTTTTTTTAAGGTATCAGTTTTAAATTTTCTAGTTGAATTTACATCATTGCAATTTTTAGGTATTAGTTTTATATTTTTTTAGGTATCAGTTTTATATTTTCTAGTTGAATTTACATCATAGCAGTTTCTAGGTATCAGTTTTATATTTTTTTAGGTATCAAATTTATAATTTTTTAAGTATCAGTTATATATTTTCTAGTTGAATTTACATCATAGCAGTTTCTAGGTATCAGTTTTATATTTTCTAGTTGAATTTACATCATAGCAGTTTTTAGGTATCAGTTATATTTTTTTTTAGGTATCAGTTTTATATTTTCTAGTTGAATTTACAGTATTATGTTGGTATAAGTTTTGATTGTGTATGAAATACTTTCAGATACTGCATACTGCTGAAATTTACTTGAATTCAAGACTGGATTGAGTACAAGTAAAAGTAAATGCATGAATGGATGCTTGGAATGGGAAACAGTGTTCTATGTACTTATATTATGTAGGAAAACAATGTATCCTATTAAATCAGTTATGCATCATTGTAGGTATCATTTGATATAAGTGGGTATTATTGTGTATAACTGAGAATAATCCCATTTTTGTGATAATTGAGTTGAATTGATTGCTATTATTTTTTAAATCAGTAGGTATTATTGAGAATAAATATTATTTTTGTGAGATTTGAATTGAGTAGGTGGGTGTTTTTTTTATCAGTGTGTATCAATTAGAATTTATGTTGTGTATCAAAAAAAGTCAATTACCAAAGCAAGCAACACAAATCTACCTACTTGCCACAGTTCTCATACATAAAGCCATAAAACTGATACCTAAAAATATATAAAAATGATACCTTAAAACCGCTATAATATTTAATGACAAAAGTAATACAGAAAATGTTTGAATCACAATTTGATTGATTATAATGAAATAAATCCGTTTGAGTAGCAAAACTAATGCAGCAGTACAAGAACAAAAGTAAAATAACACCAAAACTATAAACAAAACAGCATAACACTGTTAATACAAGAAAAATGATACCTAAAAAATAGTAAACTGATACCTAAAAACTGTTGCACTATTTTAAAACTAAAAATAATGCAAAAAATGTTACATCACAGTTTGGCTGATTATAATGAAATAAGTTCGACTGTAATACATAGATAATGCAACAATATAACTACAAAATAAATACAACATTAAAAACCCAACAAACGAATATAAAACAATGTTAAATAAACAAAAATGATACTTAAAAAAAAATCTAAAACCGATACCCAACTGCTGAATAGCCGATCATTAAAATTGGAGGGGAAAAAACCATGAATCACCGTGCAAAATAAAAAAACCTAATCGGTAGAAATGAACATTAAATTATACTGATTATAGCAACAACAAAAAATTCAGTCGAGGTTGATTTTTGAGATCGATATTGTGATGAATTTTGCTGTTTCGATTGATGTTTGGGGTTCGATTATACAACATGCCATGGATTTTGATTTGGTTGCTATTAAAAATGATTTCGTGAAAAATGATTTCTTTATTTTGTGGTATAAATTTGAACGAGATGATGAATGACGAGAGGGATGAATGACGAGAAGAAGACAACGACTGAAAATCGAACGGGAGTATTGCAGTGTATTGTCCTTTTGGAAAAAAAAAATATTAGGCGGCTGTCCTTGTGGATAAATTTTAGTGGGCTTTTGTCCTTGTCGTTAATTGTCCCTTTAAATTATTGTATTATTTTGATTTATAGCATAAAAAACAAACTTGACGTACTTTTGACCAAAGAATTTGCTAAGTTTGTCCATTAAAAAAATGCTCTTTTATTAAAAGTATCTTTAGTGTTTTAAGGACTGAAAGATTTGAGAGAATTAAGGAGAATTCAGATAACTAAGAGAATCAAGGAAAAAGCTTTAAAAAGTTCTTCTTTACTATTATTTAATAGATTGGGTAATTATAGGGTATTTTGTGGTGTTAATAACAACATGCTTTCTCAAATTATGCACGTTATTCTGGGGATTAGTTTCTAGGTAAAACTGATTTTAAAATTTTGGAGCCAGCTTAATCTATGAATTCTTATGCTAATTTGTGAATCGTAAATTTGACACGGTATTGATATTAAAAATTATATAATTTAGAAATCATCATGAAAATAGAATTTTACATAGATTTCACTTTGTTGCATAATATTTACGTTTACAATTTTGGAAATCGCAAAATATTATTCCATGGTATTTAGTTGAGTTATGAGATCGAGAAAAAAACAAATGGAAATAAATTTTTTCCGTATCCAACGCATTATATGCCGCAACAAAGATTGGCCCATAAAATGTCGTTTTCCACTAATTGTTGCTTTCCTTTGCATTTGAGATGTTGAACAGAAATTACAGCTTTTAATAATTATGTTTCATTTGAATCTAAATTTTGAAAAACTTGTAAAAATAATTACTTGGGAAAATATGGTTCGTTTGGTATGTGGACTTTTGCTTTACGATATTATCAAAGCGTTCTACGTTCTAAAATTAATTTGATTGAATGCAAGCAATAAATGAATTTCAAATACTCCATTTAGAATCTTAGCTCAAATATCTCGTTTGCTCCCATATGTTCTCTTCTTTAACTAACTTCCCCACCAAATATCACGCTTAAATTCTCCTTCTAACTACCCCCTTACCTGTCGTTGCAAACATGCTTAGTTGAGTTATGAAAGGTTTAGTATAATGTTTTATATAATTATCCAATTTTTATGTGTTCATGTTGTAATGTCACAAAATATATATTTATCTTTAAAATCGTTAAAACTAAATTATGTTACATATAATGTATGATAAATTTTTGAATTACATGATCAAAAAATTAGAAGTGCCAGCGTTATTTATGTACACATTTTTAGTTTTGTGATCAAGGTATCATTATATTTGAATAAATAATTAGTTTAATAATATTTTTCCTCAAATGCATAAAGACTATAAGCATACAAAAATTTCATATATTTAGGTTCATATGAATAGTAAATGAGTATTAGTTAACTTGAATGAGAAAATAGGATGAAGGACAAAATTCATTATTATTATTTTGTTTTAAGGACATACATTAAAATTTTATTGAGAAGTTCTCAAATAAGTAAACTAGGAGGATAAAAGTTTAGTGAGATTGACGATGCTATAATATAAGTTTTGTATTTATAAATTCAAAAGGAGGATGTAAAGCTTATTTTTCTATTTCATAATGTAATAATTGGTCTTATTTGTGCCAATACCTTATTTTCAAATGATATGATCTAGTATTGTTTTGTAGTTGAAAATTTTCTTTTGCGCAATGTTTTCATATAATCGTACTGCAGAGTACCTTTATTTACCTTCGGTTCCATTATAACCAAATTTTGAAGAGGCTATTTTGGAGGTTAAAAAACTTTAGAAGGCTGTCCTTTAAACAAAAGGGAGAATGAGGATAAAGGGCCTCCATAAGTTAGCTAAAGAGTTTCAAGGCCCATCATTTTAAACAATTAGTTTTAAGGACACCGGGTTGCAAACTTACATATTTATCCCTGCTTTTAACGGAAATAATTACGGCTACGTTCGATAGGATTTATTGTATTTTCTCTTTTCCTAATTCTTCTCTAGCTCTCAGTTTTCAACAATTTAGCTTCCCAATCTAACCTAGTTATTTTGATTCAAAATCGCACATACGTCATTTCAATTGAAGCGGTTTAGATTCATCTCACTTTCTAGTTCAAGCTATTGTGTGTCTTTTTCCTATTCGTATTAGAAGAAGAAATCGAGGTGATGTTTACTGTTTTTTATGTTTTCTTAATTCAATTCCTGAGTATATGTTTCTAATCCGAATTTCATATTTGCATGATAGTAAAAAAAACAGATTAAAGTAATTCAAACATTATTAAGTTAATGCATGGCTTGTTGATTTCGTTAGTATATGTTATCCCGGGATTTAATGTTATTTTAACTGTTATTTTGCTAGCATATGTTCATTATTAAGTTAATTTAATTGTTATTTAATGTTATTTTAACTGATTTCGTTAGTATATGGCTTGCTGATTTGATCCATCTTCACTTTGATGGTTTGGTGAAAAGGTTTGACATAAAACTTGTTACTATTGGATACTTTTGGTGCCCTATATAACCCATGTATGGGATTTTTTGGCCTTAAACTATTACAACAAGTTTTCTGTAACCACCTAGATTTTGGAACCAATTTAAAACTTTATTTTCAATTGATTTAATGGATTTTAAGAATTTAAAATTATTTATTTTGAGAATTAACGATTTGAAATTTATTTAAATTGAAGTTAGAACGTATAAATTTAAAATTTAATTAGAACGAACTCGAAATGGCGTGGTAGTTTGAAAAGTTGGTTTTAAACTTCAACTGAATATACAGAATTCAGTATAAGTCAGAATTGGATTAAACAAGAAATGCTAGAATCTATTTAATTATATCTTTCTAACGGATGTAAGAAATTAAGATTTCACTTTATAAATTGTAAGTTATGCCCAGTTTAAAATTTAAAATAGTCGCTATGTAATATATATATATATATATATTAATAATATATAAAGACCTTAAAAATAGCTATTTTGTAAATGACCTCCGTTTTCGATGAAACCACTTTTGTTGGATCTGGAATGTCAAATTATAGTTCGGTTTAAAATTTCATAATTTTTGGAATTAATATGTGAGCGTGGTAAATTTAAACGTGTTTTCAATTTCAGTTTGAAGAGGAATCTTATGGAAATATCATGGAATAAGGTTTGATCCTATTCATAGGGATTCCGTAAATAAAATATCCAAAAAGTTTGAAACAATTGGGACTTTTTTGGAGATTGGATGCAATTACTAATTTATTTAATAAACCAGTTTAATGGCAATTTTTCAAACAGTCTCCAAATTCAATGAATTTAGTTTTGTTAGGATCATACCGTCAAAACATAGCTAGATTTCAATTTTCATAGTTTTTGGAGTCAGTATGTGGCCCTGGTGAATTAAAATGTACATTAAAATTCAATATTGACCGTTATATTAATTTATATTTTAATTAAGACAAAAACTCATTGAAACAATCGAATTGGCTTATGAAACATATCCTATTATGTCCGGAACGGGGGTATTTGGGTAGGAGCAATAGTCGTTGGGTCTGATTTGGAGTTCAAAGCGATAAGCATGTAATTTATGAATTAAATAAAATTAAAAATATGTATATTCATTGGTCGAAACCCTAATTTAATTCCCAATCATATTTCCGCCATCATCAGCGATCGAAGGGCAGAAATCGCTCGATTCTGCTCCTCCTTCTTTCTCACAATTGACGCAATGAATTTCAAAACATATTGAAGAAAATTTTATGAACTTTCCACGATCTTCAAATCGCATGGGTGTGATTAATTTTCGTGAAGTATCTTGTCTGAATTTTGGGATCAAACTCACCGACTTCAAGGCAGATTTCAGGGGGAACGGGGAAACCATATTTCACGCCATTCAAGGCGGCGGTAGGCGGCGTGATGACCGTTTGGGTGGAGGCTTCAGATCATCAGCAGGCGGCTTCTGGAAGCGGCGTGTGGAGCTTGAAGAAGTCGAGCGTGGTTCAGACGAGGAAGATAGATTAGGAAAAGGTTAAGGGAAAGATTAAATTAATTAATTATAATTATATTGGTTAATGACTTATTTAATTATTCAAATGTATAATATGTTTTTCATACGAGATCGAAATCCGACGATTTAAGTCTCTTTGCGATCGTGGAATCAAGCTCTACAACATGGAACTGACCAGAACGAAAATGGATGTTGTTGCAGTTTTGGTAAAATTAAACGTCCGATTTAATTTTATTAAGACAATACTCAAATTAAAGAATGACGGAGTGGAAATTCAAAGTGAGAATTCTCTCGCTAAAATATTTGTATAGTTATTTATTTTATAACTGAATATATATATTGGCAGTGTTGATTTTTATCAGTCTTAATTATCACAAATGTTGTACGGTGCCTGTTAGCTCACATTCACTATTGTTTGTAAACCCATGGATGATTTTATTGAATGTATTGTGTTGTGATTGTGATTTTGAACATATTAAAAATAAAGTTAATATTAATGTGGTAGTTGAAATTAAATTATAGATATCCATTTATAATTTGAACAGTGAAAATTAGTTAATTTGGAAAATAACTAGAATTGAACTATTTATGAAATGAATTTAAATTTATTATTGTTGATTTAAAACCCCACACGGGTCTGAGGATGATAATTAATTCACATCTCCCTTGGATTTCATTGTATGTCAACTGATTGATTGACAGACTGTGATAATCGTTATTTAATTTTTTAATACTTATACAGTTGTAAATTGCACTCTGGTTGTGAATGGAATGCTTAATAGTTGTTTATCACTATTTTGAATACATGTGATGTATGGAATCCATATAAATAAAATTATATGGTAATTGATTGAGTCTGATTCCAATTTAGAAATAATGAATATTTTAAAATAATATTCAGTGAAGAAACAAAATATGATTTTGATGTCCGATTTTGGATGGACATGAAATGTTGAAATATTCATGACTGAAATGGATATGAAGCCGAGTTAAGTAGATATATGCCATTTTAAATCAAACGGGTTTTTCTGTCAATTTTATTCATCTTATAATGAATATCGAAAAGATTTGATTTCAAAATCTGATATTTTGAAAATATTATCATTTTAATATTATAATGATATAGAATATTCAATTTTGATTTAAAATTGAAAACGAAGTTGAAATCGTTTTAAAATGAATTTATAAATGATTTATAAAATATGTTTTGAACGAAAATCGATGAAATATATTATATATATATATAAATAGTTTGAATATAAAGTATCACGAAGCGATCACTTGCGAATTTCGACCATTAACTTTAAATTGACGTAACGGGAGATCTGACCGTCGGATTCTCCTAAAATCAGAATCGTCAGGTTTGTAATGAAAAGAGCTTTCGAATGATAATAAGAGATTTAAAATCTAAAGGTTAGATTTTATGATATGTCCAAATCAGTTTTGGAAAAGGTTGTTATGGATGTAGTTCGATAGCCGATATTAGAAACCGATTGTAAGGGGTTTAATAAAATTATTAAAAATACAAATAAATTATGTAAAATCATAATAAATTATTTGGAAATATTTTGGATGAAATATTCCACGTTTGTGAAGACAAAATATATCTTTATCTGAATAAGTTGTTTATCACTTAAGTAAAGAATTGAATAAATTGAAATGGTTTTGAGATAACCAGAATTTTCCAACGTATGACTTGGAAAGAATTTAAATGGAAATAATATTCGGAATATTTCGATATTGGATTCTGTGATTGTACGGATATTGTTGAGGGATTTGGAAGATATAGATATCGTTATTCCCAATACGATATCCGTTAGTTTCATAATTTGATATTGAATATAACTCGATATAATTTCTATTCAGTGCCTTGTATTTAATATCAAATTGGATTTTGGGTTTGTTATGAATGTCGTCTTTAATAACACTATTCATAAACCCAGTTGAGAAAAGAATAAATCTTTTAATTAAGATTTAGAGAATTTTATCAATTAATTAAATTAATTGGAATTGAAATTGGATTTTGGGTTTATTTTGAACGATGTTTTAAATAACATTTGTTCTTTAACCCAATTAACGGTGAAGATATGATTCAAAATTTATAAATCTTTTTATTAAGATTTAATGAAAATTTTCCAAAGTAAAGTTTCCAGTTTAATATATCAAATTGGAATTGAATGGTATTTAATTCGGTAATAATCGAGATGAGCTTTTGTGAAGGAAGACCATTACTATATATGGAATTTAAAAGGCTCAATGTGCGTATGATATAGCACCTGGTGGATTTTTAGCTAGTGTTATCCTCTTACAAAAATAGGGTATGGTATAGATAAGCCAGAAGAGGTATGCATAGAAGTATTTTCCCAAAGAAGTAATCCTAGAATCCCGTTTGTTTTCTGGATTTGGAGATGTGTCGATTTTCAAGAACGGGAATCTTATGATATGTTGGGAATCTCTTATGACAATCGTCCATGTCTTAAATGTATCTTGATGCCTAAAAGTTGGATAGGATGGCCCTTACGTAAGGATTATATTATCCCCAATTTTTATGAAATACAAGATGCTCATTGAATGATAAGAAACGAATGTTCACTTATATGACATGACTCCAGATTTTTTTTTATTCAAGTCAAGGAATATTTTGCATTTTTTCTAGAGAATAATTGGATTCTAATTCATATTAAGACTAATATAAAAAAGTCTTCATTGATATTACCCAATTTTGAAGATATTATGAATTTCATTTGATCAGAAACAATATAATAGATAAATCAAAAAAGTTCTGCACTGTGAACTTTGTAATTTTGTACCGCGCATGTCATTTAGATGAACCCTTGAAAGTAGCATAAACCGTTATTTCATTTATATTATTAGTCTGATACGGAAATTTATATCGGTTATATATTGATCTGTTTTCTGTAACGACCCAAGAATTTTCGGCCTCGGAAATCGACACAAATACCTTTACCGTATCTCATGTCGACCTTCCAAACACTGAAAACACTGGATAGTTATTAGAAAGAAATTAGTGGGTGAGATAAGAAAGAAAGAAATATTAGAATAGAAGAAGAAGAAATAACATAACATAATCAGAGTCTCACATCGCAGCCGAACAAAATATAATACAAAAATAAAACTTTACTGAGAGCTTTTAAATATGCTTACAATATCAGAGTACATCAACACCTTTGGACAGTTATAATAATCTGCCCATACACAACATACAGCGGAATACACACCATATATAAAATACTTCTGAAACTTCTCCACTCGTCTCTGGACTTTGCAGCATCCGATAACCTGGATCTGTACACCCGGTCTAACCCGAGCATTTACAAAACACCGGTTAAGTCTGGTGAAGCAGAGTGAGAAAAACTCGCACAGTATTAAGGTATCACACAACTTGATTTTTAAAGTTAAAATCTTTTCGAAAGAAAAGGAAAATCGTAAGATCAAATCCATACATAAATACAGACGGATTTTACCTTACGATAACCCAAAATATTTTTGAAATTGATATCTTGTCTGATATTATGGTAGTGTCTAAATATAAGTAATTATCAATCTAGCGGAACGCTTGCATCTCACGCTCCTCATATATAGTATACAATCAAAACTGCGGGCGCTTATTGGAGATTGGATTCCAACTATGACAAGGTATGGGTCCACCTGCTGATACTGTATCTCTCGAGGCGAATACACTGGGTTCAACAAGAACGTCTTGCAACCTGGCCCACACATGACCGACCACTCATTTTGCTTGAGTGTATCGAATGTATATCTCCAACGGTTGGGCTCAAACCATCGTTTCCCGAAAAGGGACAACATCGAAATAGATTAAAGAAGCAAAAGGAATTTCTCTAGATAGGTGATTATACACCCTAATGGGAGCGACCCACATAGCCATGCTGCCTGCCCGATTTTTGTCATTTCCCTATTGTGAGGCTTGAGGTTTAAATTATCTTTTGGAACACCTGACCACCATTCACTTTGAATGCCACATCCTCAGATCCGCCAGATATTACTAATTCACGTCCACAAACATACTCTATTTGGGAGCTACCCAGGTACGTTTGAAGAAATCAACGTAAGTGATCCTTTTGTAAATACTATGTCAGACATTCATCGATACAAGTCATCTAGGAACAGGATGAACCGAAGGCACTCTCCTACTGCATCCTAGGAATCACCCTACAGATCAGTAGCGAGTAGTCCTTGCAATCCGTAGATTCCAACCATGACGGAATCACAGCTTATCTCTGCTTGCAAGGTAGAGAATCTTAGTAGTTCTTTCGTTTATGAAGATCTATGGTCTTTAGTGCTCCATCTCGATCTTCTTCTAATATCTTCACGTATTAGTTGGTCGGAATGGTTTTCGAATATAAATTTGATCCCGGACTTTCCGTACCAACAATCGTATTGGTCAGATTTGTAAGTCGGTGATTTAACTATCAAAATAAACAGTGTTTCAATCATGACAATCCAATGAGTTCACTGGTTCAGTATTCAGCACCACTTGGCCCTTTAATTAAAACAAATATAAATTTAAAACTCCTAAATCTTTCGATATTATAAATATAGTTTTCTCGCTTCTTATTTAACATAAGTTTTTACTTTAAACAAATTCATTTTAATAATGAGGAAAGTCCTATATCATATCCAGCTTGTCTATTTTCACTTTCAAAACATTGGCCACATTATTATTTAATATTATGAATTCAATTTAACTTATTTTCCATAAAACAGCGGTATGAAATAACTTTTATTTCACTACTTAAACAATAACCCATAGTTATCTTCCTAGAATAAAACTCAACTTTACATTTCCTTTCTAATTCAAAAATATCATTTTAATTTCCCATAATTCCTTTTTGTTTCCCTTTTACTTTGGAATCCTTATTATATATATGTTTTTCCAAATTTCCACCAAAATGTTGCGTTATTATTTCTTTAATGAAATAATAAATTTCACTAACCTCCTTTACCATTACAACTTATATCATCCTTAGATAATCCTGAAGTCATTTAAGTTGGGGTAATTTAATTACCTCTCAGACCTTGATCAACAACGTTCATATCTAAAGATAAATATCAGTTGTAATCCAAAACCTAATACTTCATTCCAATATCAATACAAATTCCATTTCACTACTTTATTCAAAATATGGTTTCATGAAACCTTCTTACTCTTTGAAAATCTCTTTCTCGGATATGCTCGATCTTTCTTAATTTAATAATTAAGTAACCTCTTTATAAAGCATCACTTTTAACTCGACCCCCTTAACCAAGCTCCTTTATAAATCAGATTTGGTTATCAAATCCTAGACCCACTTCTTTCACCAAATTCACCTTTACTAATATCCTTTTCAAATCAATCCAACCATTTCCACTTTGGAAATCTCATTTCAATTTCTCACCTTTACTTAATCCCATTTTTAAGTAACGTTAATTTAAAATTAACGATATAACACCTTAAACCTCTTTTATGTAATTCCTGGTTTATCGTAAACTCTTTTCCTTAATTTACTTGTACTTAATTTAGGTAATTAAGTAACATTTATTTTAAACTACCATATTCGCTTAAAATTCTCTTTATAACTTTGTTATATAAATTCGGGTTTTGAAATATAAAAACCCGTTCGTAATTCCCTTTCACCATTCAAGTATATTTCATTTCAATTCCGATTACTTTTTAAATGAATTTAAATTAAAAAGTAATTCCCTAAATTATTATTAATTAGGATAATAATTCTCTTCAATCATTAACTACGTTAATTCCTTTATTAACTAAAATAAATAGTAAATCCTTTTAAAAATCTTATTTAAATTTAAACAATATTCATTAAACTATTTTATTCAAACACACTAATTTAATAATTAATCCCACTTATAAAGGGTAGATTTAATTAACTTAAAACACAGTTATTCCATTAACTGATTTCAATTAGTTCTCTCTTTAAATTAATTAATAATATAATTAATTTAAATAACTCCGTTTAATTATTTATTAACAAAACACTTATCCAATTCAACGGTTGGGTTAATTTCTATTCACGAGTTTATAGATCTGATTAACATCAGAAATTTACTTTATAAAATCTATTAATAATAAATAATAAATATCTATTTTCCTTTTAATAAACTTTTATTCAAAATAATTATATTTCAAAATTTATCTCCAGTTATAAAATAACTTTTATAACTTCAGTTCTATCGATTCACCTGACGGTAAATCAATATAATCAAACCAATTTATTCTTAGGCCATTTCTGCCGATTACCCGACCAATATTTCCCATTGGTTAAAACAAAATACAGTTTGAAATTCCAGAAAACTATCAAAAATTAAACCAATCACCCAATCAGGACAATTCATATATTGATAGCATATGAAAACAAAAAAAATATTTGAGGAATCCCGTTGGATCCCTCCAACCTGTTTTTCCATGTATCCAAACGGTTAAATCAGATCATTCCATTTAACTGATACATAACAATTCAGTCAGGTCAAATAATTCAAACCATTAAACACGTTTATTTTATAAACGTGACCCACAAGGTAAATTACCTTTATTGGAACCAATCGTTAGAATAACGATTTGGTATTTCACTGAAATTAATTGACGGTTTAATTTTATCAGTTAAATCAACAATTAAATATATAATTAGCAAACAGTCAATGAAACGACCCGAACTTCTCTGTGAAGGAAAGCACGGATTGCTTTGAGGACAAGACAAATTGGAACACAACATAAAAACATTTCATTGCTTATTACAACAATTCCATCAGAATACAAGAAAATAACAGAGTATAAAAAAAATATTATACATCAGAAAATATCAGAGATTTAAATACATTACTGCAGCGGAAAAATAATACAAAACACAACTAAAGGTGATGTACGGATACAGAGCTTTCCGAATATCACTCCAGCTGTAAACCAGGATCCTATGAATATAAATCTGCGAAACCAAAACTACTAGCTGCCCATGTAGAAAATAGGGGCACCTAGAGTTTAGGTTAAAACAATAAACTCCAGGTCAGTCATGTGACTGGTGTGAGAAATAAAACAGTTATTAATCTTTATTTTAAAGTTCGGTAAATCAAGGGACCACGTCGTATAACACGGAACGGGTTTCCTCCCAAGAATACCAGTGCATAAAACAACAGCGCAATGCTAAATAAAGAACATTGAAGCTATTATAAGACTCAGGTCCCATCACACAATGCAACGTAAGACAGAGGATAGAGTTTTTACCTTACAATAGCTAAGAATGCTTGGTACGTAAAATTTCATGTTTTATTATTACTGTAACTGTATAGTGTCAAAATAATTTCAATCATAAGTATCAATCATAGACGGCATAAGTGTCCCATACCTCTATGTCGCTATATATAATTTTACAATCAAAACAACAAAATGTTGTATTGGAAGTTGGATTCCATCAGTGAACCAAGGCAAGGGATCGTCCTTACCGCTTCGAGACTCTCTATCCCGAGCCTCAGGTCAGAGCTCGAGTGACCTTTGGATCGTCGGGACCGGTCCACTCGATGTGAATTAAAATGCTTGAACACTACGTTTCCCCACCCTATGGGGCATAAATGAGCCAAATGACTCCATCGGTCCAGGATTGACCGATACAATCGAGGCGCCTCGCTATCCATCATCCACATAAGTAAAATGTTAGTGTAAAACACTGACACCACTCCTAGTTAGAAAGAAACGCATGCCCTCCCTGATGTCCTCTCCCGTTTCTGGTTCACACCGGGGTGTGAGGCTCGCGAATTAACGCAACACAAAGCTACGCCACAAAGGCCGTGCTTTGATCATCAACCACAAGACTCTGCTTTTCAACGGAAGCCTTGATCATTTGCATCTCAGCATGCCACACAGGCAATTACGCTATGCAACCGATGTATATCAATCACACAGAATGAAATCCGATGTCAGACATACATCCGTTTACAAGTTCGTTCTGGGTCTGAACGAAACCGGAGGAACCTTATACCTCGCATATCCATCGATCTCCAAGTACATCTAGACGATCACCAACTGATTCTCTCCTCTTGGGTGTACAGCCCAATCAAGATCATCAGTAATTATCCAAACGATGTGAAGACCACCCGTCTTCAACCACAGTCTTCATCGTCGACTTATCGTCGATTCAGTTATTCAAAATGGGTATAAACCCGGCCTTTCCGAATAACTCGCGTATATAATAAACAAGTGTTATAAAACACAACATACGCCTCGTTCCAATCCAGAATATTTCTTTTTTCAAATATTCTTTACATTTTTGGAAATGTTCCCATTAATTTTATCAAAGATAAATTCTTTAAATTTATTCTTTAATCTTCTTTTGAATATCAATTCAAACCAAATTATGGTTTATCCAAACTGGTCGGGATTAGCGAACCTTACCGAAGTAATCATTTGTTAAATATCCCGACCCCAACCTATTCATCCCATGAAGTAAAAGTGGTAATACTTCATATCTAACACCACAGTGTTATAGGTAAATTCAATTACCAATTCACGTTCAAATCTAATTAAAGATTTAACTATTGGCTGTAGCAAAACTGGTGATACTCCATTCTCGATCATTTCAATCTAATTAAAGATCATTAAAACTCCACTTGGTTTTAATCTTCCGACAAATCAATATTAATGATTGTTTAACTTGGGAAATCATATCCCGTCTTTAACTGGGTTAAAGAACCAATGTCATTTAAAACAAGGTTCACTATAAACCCGAAATCACATTCCATTCCATCAACCTTTTACCGTAAATTTGCAAGTGAACAATTCCCTAAGTATTAACCCCGAAGGCCGAAACCAACATCAGATCAATACCCAAGAAACCATTCAACTTAACTAATCTCCAGTTAGTTTCTGATTTTCTTAACTCCGTTGGGTCTAAGAACAGTATTATTAAAGATACCATTCACGACAACCCAAAATCACATTCCATTAACGATGGAATCTTCATGGAAAACAAATCGATATATATTATCGATATAAACTTCCATATCCGACTAATAATATAAATGGAATAACGGCAAAGCCTTTTAAATTCCATATATATTAGCAATCCTCACCCACAGAAATTCACTTCGATTATTATCAAATCGAATTCCATTTCATTCCAATTTATTTTATTAAATTGGAAAGCTTTACTTTGGAAAATCTCCTTTAAATCTTAACGAAAGATTTATAAATTCCAAATCACATTTTACTGTAAATCGAGTTAAATAACGAATGTCTTTAAAACACAGTTCACAACCAACCCCATTAACATTCCATTAATTATCGGGTTAAAGAACAAGTGTTATTTAAAACATCGTTCACGATAAATCCAAAATTCAATTCCAATTAAATATCATTTAATTGGTATACTTTATTAAATCTAAATAAAAAGATTTAATCTTTTCTCAATTGAGTTTAAGAACAGTGTTAATGAAGACACCATTCATGACAAACCCAAATCCCATTTGATGTTAAATACAAAGCTCTGAATAGAAAATATATCGACTTATATTCAGTATCAAATTATATGACCAACAAATATCGTATTGGAAATAACGATATAAATATATCTTTCGAATTTCCATAACAATATTTGTAAAATCACGAAATCCAACACGAAATATTCCGAAGACAATTTCGATTCATATCCATTTCCAATTTATATATTGGAAATTCTGGTTATTTTTAAAACCATTTCAAATCCAATTTATTTATTTTAAAAATAAATGGATTATAATTCTAGTTCAAAACTAGTTCATTTCGATAAAAATCTATTTTTATCTTTTCAAATATGGAATTTTTCAGCCCAATTCTTTCCAAATCATTTCTTATGATTTTACACAAATTATTGATATTTTTAATAATTTTATCAAGGCCCATAAAGTCGATTTCCATAAACGGCCATCGACACTACAAGAAAAACAGCATATAGCAGTGGCAATATCCGCTTCTAATCCGTCACTAAATTGTACTTAGCGACGGATTTCCTGCATAACACGGTGGTCGGTAAAAACCATGACGGTAATTGTGTCAGATTTTGCGATGGAATTTGGCATGAGTTTACCGACAGTTTTCCATTATTTTACTAATTTTATAATAAAAATAACATTTTATTTATTAATTGAATTTTTATTTATATACCAACTAATTACCGACGGATAATTAATTTATAATAAAATATTATTTACAAAAGGAGTAGATAAACCCTTACTAATTGCCAAGGGATCAGCGACAAAATATTTTTTAGATCAAACATTTTCTGTAGGTGATCTGTCGCTATTCTCTTTTTATTCTGCCAATAAACATTCTTTCATGTTTTCGGCTTACAGCTTTACCGAATACTATCGGTCAACTGTCAATGGTAAAATAAATAACATAAACCAACAAAAAAAAGTAAACAACAAATATATAAATTAATGTATATTATTTCATACATATCATTCAAACAACTTAGCATTTCATATATATTGTTTTATCAACTTTTCCATGTCCACACATAATACGACATACATTTTTACATCAATAAACTTACATACAAAATAGAAAAATGATAGATTTAGTCTTGCTTTGCTTCTGATATTTTCTCCTTAACATCAACAACGATGGTCCTGTTAATGTCAAATAAACATTCAAAACGTTAGTATAATATAAATACTTAGCATACATTCACAAGCAAATATAAATGCCTCTATTGGCAAAAATAGATGTAGATTTCCTAAAAATCAGAACAATGAATAATAGTATGTTTTTCTAAACCAAATGAAACAATTATAACAACACCTTTTAAAAACAAATGAGCAACAAAACATTTTTCCTAAAAATAGTATAACAAATGAAAGAATAACACAATTTTTTTTACAAATTAAAAGATATATACTACAAATTGCATAGAACTAAATTTAGAAGCAAAAACAGTGAACACGATCACTATCCATATATGTTCATCCCATTTTTACCCATTTGATTACCCTCTGGCTATTGCACACATATAATAACCAGTTTCTCATTGAGGTGAGCCAATGAAATAGTGTATACAAATTTTTAGCTCAACGGTGGTCCTAAGCGTGTAAGATATATAAATATTGATATCATGATAATGATAACGAAGAATGCAAATATATACACAACCATCATGTAAATGAAGCTGTCAATATATAAAGAAATGGTAACAACTCACAGAAGATACAGAAAAGTGGCCATAACTAGATACATCAGCTTTCCTAAATGACAACCTCTTAATTTCACATGAAGGCAACTTAAAGTACTTTTCTTTTAAGATGGGATTTTCAAATATTTTGGAATACATGTGTTTTTCCTTTGTACATATATAAGTTAACTTAAAGTTTCCTACATTTTAGTTTCTAGTTTTATAAACGGTAAATTTTTATCAGTAACATCTACCTTTATTTGGTGTACTGGAGATAGATGGATATATAATCATGGCAGTGACTATCGAGACATAAAATAAAATATATTTATTTGTTACTCTAATGGATGCTAGTCGTTCGAAGTTAATGGATGCCAGTCATTCGAGTTGAAACATCAGAACGTTGGAATAATTTATTTTGAAAAGCCAACTATTTATAGATATCAAATGTTGTTGACATGTAAACAAGATACAGTAAATTAGATTGACAAAATGAACTTGACTCACTAAGTATATCGAAAAGTTTCCATCACATTATTTCAGCATTATTAATGAGAATTTGGAAATTGGAAGAAGTCCATTGTTAACAAACCCAACATATATCATTTTCATTTAATATCCTAGTATTAAGTAATTAAGAATTGGTCTTATGTGAACTGGGTTTAAACTGGCACCGGCTAAAAACAATCCAATAATATATGCCGAAATAATGATGTTTCTCCTATATCAACCTTACTTCTTAAAAATATACTGTCATTTAAGTGAAACCATATGCAACCTTGACTATAAACCATGATTCCAAATTTCTAATCAAGTACGTTCACAATTGCTGTAAAGAATATTCAAACGCAATGGAAACGGTAAATACAGACTGCAGACTTTTACCTCTTGTGAGCTCTTTTCAATGGTGATCTTCTTCTGAACTCTTTAATAACAAACATCAGTGACTGTTCTGCACCATCTCACCTAAAGATCTTCTTTGATTACATCATAATGTTTTCTGGAAGATTTTCAAACATCAGTAAATTTACAGTTTCTAATAACAGTAAATGAAAATTAGGAAACATAAATCTTCATTTGTCATTATATAATGTATTTTTTTGCAGCATATTCAATATGAATGTTGATTTAAAGCTACAACAATAAGCCAGTATATCGACCTAAGTGTAGTGTTGCCAATTTTCAAAACAGGGACGAGAAATTGAAAAGCAGGAATTAAATAAAGTAGCAAACACATTTGAAAGTATTGCTAAATTTCAGAACAAGGACGAGAAATTGAAAAGCATGAGTCAAATAAAGTACCGAACACAGATGCAAGTAACCGAACAATCAAAGACGTCGATCATGCCCTAGTTGTGCCGAAGTAGGTTGCAGAGAAGCCTGGCGGTACCTGTCCTTGCACTTGAGCCATCATCGAAGATCAAACTGCCATTTGGAGTAGTAGTTGTCGTCGATTCACCATCTAATTTGGAGTCACTATTTGTTGTAGATGGAGATCCTTTTTACATTTGCCATTGATTGATTTGAGAATCTTAATTTTGTTGCTGCGCGATTTCTGAAGATGGGTCTCGTGAGTTTTAGATGGGGCGGTGGTGTTAGAGGCCAGTGGAGAACGTAACAGCCAGGTTTTTTTGAGGCGGCCATTAAAGATCTTGAGACTGGTTAGGGTTTCCTTTTGAGTTGGGGGTCTTGTTATTTAACTGGAGTCGTTAGATTAAGTTGGGTCTCGTGGGTATGTGGAGGGAAGATGAAAATTTTGGGAAATATTAAGAGCAGGACGAGAGGGGGTAACGAAAATTTCAATGTACCAGATACATCTCTTTTATTTTGCTTTATTAAATTGATTATTATCTATAACTAAAAGACAATTTTTTACATTAAACAACCAATAAAAGCTTAAATATAGACATATCAGGAAATAATTTGGATACGCAAATAGTTTTATTTTTGAAAACCGGATATTCATATTCACGTAATTTTCAAATTCGAACGAATGTTTGTTTACACATAAAAAAATTGAAGTTAAAGATGAAATATCAACCCAAAATTAGAAGTATAAAAAAAATTAGCAACATTTATTCTTACATGGAAACCTATCATGTTATTAAAGTAAACTTTTTTTTCACATATTTCTAATGTCATAACATGATCAGCGATTTACAAATAGATATTTGCCAACTAAATTAAATACATACCATTTCCATGAAGAGAAAATAATTGTTAAATTGACAAAAAGTGAATCAGGAAATAATTCAAAGACTTGTTATAAAGTTAAAACAATTCAAACAAATATAATGGGTAAAACGTGAAATCACTTCTACTGTCATAAAATGAGTAACCATTTACAAATTAGTACTAAATAGATATAATTCTATCAAATTCATGAGCAACAAAAAAAATATAATTAACAACAATAAATCAGGTAATAATCAAGCTTTTTTTTAATTTATTTTTTATGAACAAATATATAATTTTCACACTAATAAACTTGAATAAAAAATAATTTTATAATCGCTTATGATTAATAAATTAAAAAAATAACCTTGAATCGGTTATTCACTTAATTTTCGAATGCGAACGAATGTTTGTTTACACATAAAAACAGTGAAGTTAAAGATGAAATATCAACCCAAAATTATAAATATAAAAAAATAGCAATTCTTACATGGAAATCTATCAAGTTATTAAAGTAAACTTTTTTCCACATATTTCTAATGTCATAACATGATCAACGCTGTACAAATAAATATTTGCCAACTAAATTAAATACATACCATTTCCATGAAGAGCAAATAATTGTTAAATTGACAAAAGGTGAATCGGGAAATAATTCAAAGAATTGTTATAAAGTTAAAACAATTCAAACAAATATAACGGGTAAAACGTGAAACCACTTCTACTGTCATAAAATGAGTAACCATTTACAAATTAGAACTAAATAGATTTAATTCTATCAAATCCATGAGCAACAAAAAATTATAACTGACAACAATAAAACTGGTAATAATCAATCTTTTTTTTAATTTATTTTTATGAATAAACATATAATTTTCACAAGAATAAACTTAAATAAAAAATAATTTTATAATCGCTTATAATTAATAAATTAAAGAAATAACCTTGAATCGGTTATTCACTTAATTTTCGAATATGAACGAATGTTTGTTTACACATAAAAACAGTGAAGTTAAAGATGAAATATCAACCCAAATTTAGAAATATAAGAAAAAAATAGCAACATTTATTCTTACATGGAAACCTATCATGTTATTAAAGTAAACTTTTTTTTCCACATAATTCTAATGTCATAACATGATCAACGCTTTACAAATAAATATTTGCCAACTAAATTAAATACATACCATTTCCATGAAGAGCAAATATTTGTTAAATTGACAAAAAGTGAATCAGGAAAAAATTCAATGACTTGTTATAAAGTTAAAACAATTCAAACAAATATAATGGGTAAAACCTGAAACCACTTCTACTATCATAAAATGAGTAACCATTTACAAATTAGTACTGAATAGTTTTAATTCTATCAAATCTATGAGCAACAAAAAATTATAACTGATAACAATAAATCAGGTAATAATCAAGCTTTATTTTAATTTATTTTTTGTGAACAAATATATAATTTTCACGCTAATAAACTTGAATAAAAAATAATTTTATAATTGCTTATAATTAATAAATTAAAAAAATAACCTTGAATTGGCATAAAACCATTTTAGCACTTATGCTTGTAAATAGTCAAGAAATTAAAAATATAATGATATAAATAGTTTTATACAAACAATATTCTTTTTTTGGCAAGGTCTTTATAGAAACAATATTCATTTATACGCAAAGTGGATGAATCAGATTCTTCTATTTATTTATAAATTTATTGTTGTTAATATTTAGTATTATTATACAATTTATTTTTAGTATTAATTATTATTTATTAATAAATTATTATCAATTATTAATTACTAGTATTTAATAGTGAATTATTTGTAAATTATATATTAATTAATATTTATTTATTTGCTCATTATTAATTATCGATTATTACTTACTAATTAATTGCTATTTATTTATTTATTTATTTATGGTTCCATTTCGATGATGGAAGCAAGAGACAGCTTGTTCTTCGATCAAGAGTGGCGCCAGCGTTGATATGTTTAGAAATTGAGATTAGGTTTGAGAATGAGATTAAACTTTTTAGATATGGGAATAAATAAATATAAATCAACGACGGTTTATGAAACTTGAATGAAACCCAAACGATGGAGCCAAAAGTTTCACACGTTGGAGCCAAAATTTCACCTACGAAGCCAACGTTTAAAAAATTAGTACTTTATCTTAGTCAGAATTTATAGAAATTTTTAAAATTAGAATATGAAGTATTGTACAATTTAAATTAAACTATTAAATGAACCTTTTCAATATTTTAAAGTTTTGAAATTTTGGTAATTTCGTGTCAAACAATAATTGGTTTTATAAACTTTATGATTTATTTCAAATTTATTTAAGATGATTTTTATTTTTTTATTTTTTGAAATATATAATATAATTATCAACTATAATTATAAAATATAAGTATTAACTATAATTATCAACTGTAATTATTAAATACAATTATTTAAAATTAATTATTAAATACTAGATATTAATTATTATAATAAACTGATATTTTCATCTCTTGCAGATCTATTGGAATTTTGCTGCAAAAAAGCTTCGATAAATATTCGTCGGTATTCTACCTAGATTTGCAGCGGAAAATAACGGCAGAAATTTTCTGTCGGTTATTTGACGCAATTTGCAACGGCTTAGTGAGGGATGACAAAAGACGACGGTAATAAATAAAAGAAAAAGAAGTTGAAAAAGCAAAAAACTATCCCTTGTCGATCACATGGAAATCCGTTGCAAATTAGCAATGGAAATTTCCGCTTCTAAATATTTGACGCTAAATCAGTGTTTTCTTGTAGTGCGAACTGCACTTACAACGACCTTTTTCAAATTTGATTTGGACATAATTCCAAATCCAACCATTAGATTTCTAATTTCTTATATTCGTTAAAAAGCTCTTTTCGATACGAACCCAACGGTTCCAGTTTTAGGAGAATCCGACGGTCGGAACTCTCGTAATGTCCGTTCGAAGTCAATGGTTGAAATTCACGAACTGCCGCGGCACGGTGCGTTCTATTCAGGCCATTGTATATATAATCTATATATTATATATATTTCATCGATTTCCTTTTAAAACGTATTTTATAAATTGTTTTAAATTCGTTTTCAAAACGATGTCAACTTCATAATCAATTTCAAATCAAAATTGAATATTTCATATCATCGATATATAAATGACAATATTTCCAAAACATTATATTTTGAAATCAATTCCTTTTCAATATTCATTATAAAAATGAATAAAATCGATATAAATATTGTTTTGTCAAAATGGCGTTAATCTATTCAACACAGATTTATATATTTAAATATAATCGTGTCCATCCCAAATCGGACATCAAAACCATATTTTGATTCTTTTCTGAATATTATTTGAAATTATTCGTTATTTTAAAATAAATGTTATTTTAAAATATTCATTCTTTCTGAACTGGAATCAGACACAGTCAATTACCATAGAATATTATTATATGGATTTCATACAATACATGTATACAACAACAGTTGTAACACCCCACGTCCATTAATGTCACTCACAAAGGGAAGGCATTAACTTCCATGGAGCGTATTTAGTGTATAGAACAGAATATAACAAGACAGATATAAATAATGGTACTTGAAAATTTTAAAACAACTTTTATTGTAGCGGAGTAATAGTTTGATTACAACAACTTCATAAACCACGTACACTTAATATCCATCTTGATAAATTGTTTCAGAGTACATAAAATAAAAAGCATAAACCCCAACACAAGTAGCCATAAAAGCGATGAGCTGAACTTTACTTTCAGCAATCCAAGCACTTCCAAAAGAGAGAGAAAGGGATCCAAGATCAAGCTCCACTAGTACTAGTCCCACCCTGAGAACCTGGGGGGTGGGGGGAGGAAGAAAAGAGGCGAAAACAAGAGGGTCAGACATAAAGTCTGGCGAGTATAATAACTTTAACAATATAATTATTAAAGTAACTAGGATAAGGCATAAACTGGTAAGATAAGATATGACCATTAACAAGTGGGCATGACAAAGCAAATAAGAGGAATCTTCTGGTGTTAATCTCGTTTCTAATCACTATAGGATAATTACTATACTGCACCACCACTAGTCGCCCTAAAAGTTGATCCCGCCTACAGAACTTAATAATGATAATGGTAGTTCGTGTACCCCTAGCTACCTTCATAGGCGTCGTCTGCCCCTATCTCCACTAGTTGTACCCACTACCCCCATTCGATCGGCTCCGTAACTGATAGATACCCGTGCTGGTCCCATAGTGGGGTGTATCACTCCCCAAAGTGGCAACCCGATAACAATAAAGATGCATGGCTTATATCTACATGATGCAACAACGTCTTACCTACCAGCCCGGGCCCATGCATTCACATGACCCCGTTGGACTTGCGTTGCCACCGCTAACCCGTTTTGACCTCTTACAATCAAATCCAGTAAACGTGTCCCGTCCTCGACTTGGGTCGAGCTCACAAAGATACTTAATGCGTTACTGGTTTGAAAAGAGCCCCCCATGCATGACACAAGCTTTCCACCTATGCTTGGTCCCCACTAAGGTTTCCCACTTAACCCCATTTTTTTTCATGTCTTCTTACATGTTTCAACTTGGTTAAGTGCATCTAATCGTATTTCACATGTCACCCAAGGCACCCACTTAATTTCACATGCCACCCAAGGCACCCACTTAACCCCATTTTTATTCATGTCTTCTTACATGTTTCAACTTGGTTAAGTGCATCTAATCGTATTACACATGCCACCCAAGGCAACCACTTAATTTCACATGCCACCCAAGGCACCCACTTAACCCCCCATGTCCCACCACACGTTTTTCCGGTTATGTGCTACTTAATTCATTAGAACCGTAACCTTGTAAAGACCTCCCACATTAGACTGGCATTTGCGGTTGCTGGATTTACCGGGCGGGTCCGGGCAGTCTTATACCGAAAACGAGCCTAACCTCGTGTCTTTACAACTGTTATGCATTTAATTCGTTCCTTTGACCTCTCACATTAGACTGGCATTTGTGGCTGCTCGATTTGTCGGGCGGGTCCGGGCAGTCTTACACCACAAAAGAATCTAACCTCGTGTGTTAGGCGGTTTATTATTACACATCTTTATTTAACCCCAAATTAGATTAATATCCCTATTCAAATTTGTCAATAAATTCCAAATTTATTTTTGTCCATAATTATCTCTTAAAATTATGTCCATAAATACCAATTATGTCAATTAATGTCTCAAATTAATTATATGCCTTTTTAAGGCCATTTATGCCAATTCACAATTTTATGTATATTCAATATTATCCCATCATCACCATGCTATTCATACGTTTTCATATGACATATGTTAGACTCGCAAATAGTCTAACTCATAAAAAGAAAAACAACATCACATAACACATAAAATAGATCTAAGGATCTTGACATAAGATTACATAGCCAATAACTTGCATATGAATCTCATTCAAACTAGCATATGATACAAAACTAGCATAGGTGATGGGAGAAAACTTGCATAACTTATGTACTGCTATAAATCCAAACATAAAGGTGTGAACTTGCATATAGATATAAAGATGTAAATTGTAATCTTGCATTTAGATCTAAACATAAAGATATAATCTTGCTTATGGATCTAATCATAAAGGTGTAAACTTGCATATGGATCTAAACATATAGATTAATGTCACATAAACTAGCATATACATATACATGTTTCACATATATTTTAACAACCCAAACTTGCATAAGATTCATATAAGAATATATGATCCAATCACCACAAACTTGCATAAGATATATGATTTAACTTGCATAGGATTCACATAAGAACTAACATATAATCCAACTTGCCTAAAACTAACATATGATTCAACACCACAAACATACATATAATTTACATCACATGATTCAAAATCGTATTCTTATAATCCCAATTATATCTTATCATAATTAAATTAATGAATTATTTTGTGAAAGCTATCATACTCACAATAAAAAAGAAAAGTCTTGTCTTTCTGGAATTTGTATTCTGAAATTGAATTGCTCACCTTTGATGTAGACTTAATTGTTATTTTAGATTTGATTTGATTCAAGGCTCTATCTTGCTTTAGGGTTGAAAGTGTATGGCGGCTACTTTAGGTTCTCCATTGACGGCGTGGCGGCTCTTGGTATGAATTTGTGTGATTAGGGTTAGGGGTTTATGGTGTTTTTATAGAAGATATCGGATTAACCTAGGAATAACCAGAACCATTCAAATAGCCACCTAAGCCCTAGTGACTCAGCAATGACTCACTGTTCGGATCAGAACACTCCAGAAATATGTGCAGGCTTTTAGCCCGACCTGGGCGCACTTGGCAGGTACGCCACTGCATTTTTGTGCTGGCGCACTTCACAAGTGCGCCAGTGCATTCTGGTATGTTTCCGGTTTTTCTTCCTAACTTCGTTCGTCCATATCTCCTTCATACGGTGTCCGTTTTATGCAAACACGGAATCTATCTCTAGCAGAATTTCAAGACGAACGCAATGGCGCAACCTGTTTCCCTTAATTATCACATTTGAAATTAAGTATTCTTTAATTTGTTAACTTTAATATTTAAAATTATGGGGTGTTACATTCTCCCCTCCTTAAAGGATTTTGCCCCCGAAATCTCCAAGTTAAGGAGAATGCATATCCTAACATCCAATCATCCATCTACTCAACTATCAAACACAGGCGTCCATTGTCCTTACAAGATTTCTAATGTTGTATGAACATATGCAAGAAGTGTGTGTATATGTTCCTTATCTACTGCAAAATCAGGTGGTCTACTGATTCAGTTGACCTCCTTAATGCAAATCATGATAGTGTCATGCGTCCATTATGTATGCGAAAGAATCCTATCGATACACATTATTTCTACATGTGTGCACAACCATTCATCAAAATGAAGCATCCATATGATAACACAACCAATATACATCCATTAATTTAAATAGGCACACACATTTATATGCAATATGAAGGTGATTGAGCCGATCTAGTGCCTAAGGTGTGTATACATGCATCCACAAGCAATCGCTAGCAACCACTTGCATTATTTTGCATCCATCAAACATAACATGTCTCAAACACATGTTTCCAACCATTGGGTTCTTCCTAACTAAAGATCGAAGATGTCATCGCAAAGATAATACGAAAAGATAGGACAAGTATCAACAAAGCGGTAGAAAAAGGATAAAATAAAACATACCCTCAAAAAGGAAAGGGTACAGCGTACGCATCTTATCTTTCGTCTCCCAAGTCGCGTCTCTTTGATCATCTCCCCATTGCACTTTGACCAACTTGACCTCTTTGTTGCGAAGCTTTTTGACCTCCGATCCGAGAATGCGTGTAGGAGCTCGTCTGATTGTGGCATTGTGCTATAATTCCACTTCTTCGAGCGTGCTCGGCTCTACCACTTCCACCGTATCGTGCAAACACTTACGCAAATGTGAAATGTGAAATACATCATGAACTCCGCTGAGCTTCTCTAGTAACTTTACTCTATACGCCATCTGCCCAATCCTCTCTGTAATTGGAAAGGGTCCTACGAACCTTGGTGCCAACTTCCCTACTGATCTAAAGCGGACTACGTTTCTCAACGGTGACACATTAACAAAAACTATGTCCCAATATTGAACTCAAGATCGGTTCATCTCCTATCAGCATATGACTTCTGTCGGTCCTGTGCCGTCTTCGTTCGCCGTCGAATCAGGTCTATCTTCTCCGAAGTCTTCCTAATCATGTCGGGTCCAAGCAAAACCTTGTCCGTGGATTTCAACCAACAAGTAGGTGATCAGCATGGTCATCCGTAAAGAGCCTCAAAAGGTGCCATGCCAATGCTAGCCTGAAAACTATTATTATAGGCGAACTCCACTAGTGGAAGATGTTCTTCCCATGTTCCTCCAAAGTCTAGGATGCATAACCTAAGAAGGTCTTCTAGAATCCGATTTACTCTCTCGGTCTGGCCGTCTGTCTAAGGATGATAAGCGGTACTTAAGCATAATTGCGTTCCAACCGCCTCTTGTAAGCTTTTCCAGAATTCGCTCGCGAGAATGGTATCTCTATCGCTCACAATGCTAGAGGGTATGCCGTCCAAACAAACTATCTTTCGAAGGTAAACGGATGCTAACCATGCGGCGGTCCTTCTACTTTTAACGGGAATAAAATGGGCACTTTTAGTAAGTCGGTCAACAATTATCCAAATCACCGTATTACCCTTCCTTGATCTTGGTAACCCATCTACAAAATCCATGGAAACACTTTCCCATTTCCAAAGCGGAATCTCTAAAGGGTGGAGCAAACCTCCGGGATTGTTTTGCTCTGCCTTGATTTGCTGGCACACTAAGCATCTAGCAACGAACTCGGCCACATCCTTCTTCATTCTGGCCCAAAAGAAAACTCGCTTCATATCCCTATACATCTTATCACCACCGGGATGTATGGTCATCTTAGAGCGATGTGAGTCTTCAAGAATTGGCTTCTTCAAACTCCCATCTTGTGGTACGCAAAGTCTTCCATCTCTACGTAGCCAACATGTCTCATCTATAACATATCTATTCAGATGACTCGAGGACTCCCCTCCTATAAGCTTGCCTACTATCTCAAGCAATTTTGGGTCGTTTCGCTATGCCTCTCGAACTCGACCCAAAAGTGTAGGTTGCACCTCTAACAATGCCAATAATCCGGGTACATAATCGACAGAGGTTCTGAAGTCAAAGGAAGATATATACTCCAAACTCTGCCGCTCTAGGAACAAATGACTTAAAGTTAACTTCTTTCTACTTAAGACGTCAGCTACAACGTTACCCTTCCCAGGGGTATATGCGATCTAAAAATCGTAGGATGCCAAAAACTCCATCCATCTCTGTTGCCTCAAGTTTAGGTCCTTCTGAGAGAATAAGTACTTTAGCGACTTATGGTCTGTATACAACTCAAATCTCTTGCCAAGCAAATAATGACGCCATGACTTAAGCGCAAAAACTATGGCCCCCAACTCTAAGTCGTGGGTAGGGTAGTTTTTCTCGTGGGCTTTCAACTGCCTTCCACCACAGCATATCACCCTTCCCTCTTGCATTAAAACTTCGCTAAGCCCTGTCCCGCAAGCATCGGTATATACAGTGAATGTCTTACTCCCGTCTGGCAAAACTAAAACTGGAGCAGTCGTCAAAGCCCACTTCAGACATTGGAAAGCATCATCACAGTCAACGTCCTAAGAAAAAGTTAAGTTCTTCTTCGTTAAATGAGTGAGAGGGGCTGATATCGTCGCGAAGTCCTTAATGAACTTCCTATAATAGCCAACCAGCCCGAAAAAGCTTCTTACTTCTGTTGCATTCTTAGGAGTTTTCCAATCTTGGATTGCCACCACCTTGGCGGGATCCACGGCTATCCCTTCCTCAGAGACCACATGTCCTAAGAACCTCACTTCTTTTCTCCAAAAATGGCACTTGGAGAACTTAGCTTTTAGCTGATGCGCTCGTAGGGTCTCTAAGACTTCCCTAAGATGTAGGGCACACTCTTCTTCATTTTTAGAGAAAACCAGAATATCGTCTACAAAGACTACCACAAACTTTTTTAGAAACTCCCTAAACACCCTACTCATTAAGTCAAAAAAGTATGCGGGTTCATTCGTCAAACCAAAAGGCATGACGAGCCACTCAAAGAAACCATCAGGAGTTCTAAAGGCAGTCTTATCGATGCTATCTTCAGCCACCCTTAGCTGATGAAACTCTGTAGCTAAATCCAGCTGCGAGAAAACTGAAGCACCCACCAACTGATCGAATAAATCATCTATCCTCGGCAATGGGTGCCTGTTCTTCTTTGTTAGCTTATTCAGCTCTCTATAGTCCACGCACAATCTAAGTGAACCATCAGCTTTTGTAGCAAAAGCGACTGGAGCACCCCACTTCGAAATACTTCTTCTTATGAACCCCTTCTCAAGCAATTCTTTCACTTGCTTACCGAGTTCTATTCTCTCTCTCGGGGCCATGTGGCGCATTGGTAATGCATCTGGCTTTGCATTATCTATTAGATATATTCAAAAGTCTATCTCACGCCTCGGGGTAAACCTCGAACTTCATTGAAGACGTCACTGTATTCACGGACCACACGAACAGATTTCAAATCGTCATTGGATGCGTCTAAGGATTCTAGGTAGCTAAGCATTACCGGACCTCTAGGGTCACAAGAAATATCAAGGGTCTTTCCACATCGAGTCAACAATCTAACTACCCTTCTTTCACAATCTAGGACAGCACCGTATCTAGTTAGCCAATCCATACCTAGAATCAATCCGTAGCAAATGAAGCCAAGAACAAAGGCGTTGCATTCAAACCCAACGCCCAAGATAGACACTCTCAAATCCAGACAAATCATAGAAAGATGAGCCGAACCACCAATAGGATTTGAGACTACTATGGGATCCGTAACTAGACTAGTATATTTAAGTGCAGTGTTTCAACTAACGAAGCAGATACAAACGAGTGTGAAGCGCCACAGTCAAACAAAGTACAAACAGGATGATTAAACAGAAAAACTAAACTTTCAACGGAAATGTTTCTACCTCTCTCCTATCCTGGTTCCATGAGAGCCTGAATCTGCCCTTTCGTCTGCCCTAGTGCCATGAGAGCATGAAGCTGCCCTCCAGAAGTTCTTTGCCCTTGCCTCTGTTTCCTTGGGCAGTCCTTAACCAGATGACATGCCTCTCCACAGTGGAAACAACCAGTCTTCTTCTTTTTCCTACAGTCTTTACTCGGATGGCCTTGTGTCCCACAATTAAAGCACTTCTTCTTTCCTTTGCCATTATTGTTCTTCCCGCCTTTCTTGTTTTGCTGTTATGGTTTCTTTTGGTCCCCTTTCTTCTCCAATGCCTTATTAGCATTAGCACCTTTCTCTTCCTCATGCATAATCGTCATGTCAACCAACTTCTCAAAGGTAGCCCCCATAGGAATGTGGGTCATAGCTAACCCATGTAGTGGCTCATTCAAACCCTTAACGAACCTTAGGGCCTTCTTCTCAGGTGTGTTTACCAATTCCAAGCCAAATCTCGCCAACTGATTGAACTTGTTGACGTACTCCTTTACTGATAAATCCCCTTGCTTCAACGCGAAGAATTTTTCCATATATAAATTCTCTTCTGCTCGTGAGAGAAACTTCATTTCGAACCTATGCTTGAAATCCATCCATGTCTCCACCGGATGCTCTCCGTTCGTGACCTCCCACCAAAATGAGGCTTCGTCTTTCATTAAGCAAGCAACCAATTGGACCTTCCTTCCATCTTCTACTTCGAAAATACCAAATAGATCTTCCACCTCCTTAAGACAATTTCGAGCTTCAACAAACATCTCTGATCCGTGAAAAGGTTTCCCGCCCATTGCTCTAAAATCTTTGCATATCTTTGCAAAAGTATCAACACAGGGAGGAGGAGGAGGAGCATTTGCTGGGCCTGCGATATTGGCCCTAGCTTCTAGATACCTTCTAAACCATCCTGGTATCGGTATCCCCTCGGGTATCTCGGGAATTCCAGACATGCTGAAAAGAAAATGAAGAGATTCAAAACAGAGAATTCGAAAGGAAGATACATGGCTCTTGGGGGTTATGTTTTTAAAACAAACTTTTCTCTTGAAAATACTTTCCTTAAAACATACTTTTGAAAGTATTTCTTTGTAAAATGCTTTTTGAAAAATAGTTCTTCAAAATTCATATCTGGTCTGGTTACCTTTAGCCCTGATACCACGTGTAACACCCCACATCCATAATGTCACTCACAAAGGGAATGCATTAACTTCCATGGAGCGTATTTAGTGTATAGAACAGAATATAACAAGACATATATAAATAATGGTACTTGAAAATTTTAAAACAACTTTTATTACAGTGGAGAAATAGTTTGATTACAACAACTTCATAAACTAAGTACACTTAATATCCATCTTGATAAATTGTTTCAGAGTACATAAAATAAAAAGCATAAACCCCAACACAAGTAGCCATAAAAGAGACGAGCTGAACTTTACTTTCAGCAATCCAAGCACTTCCAAAAGAGAGAGAAAGAGATCCAAGATCAAGATCCACTAGTACTAGTCCTACCCTGAGAACCTGGGGGGAGTAAGAAAAGAGGCAAAAACAAGGGGGTCAGACATAAAGTCTGGCGAGTATAATAATTTTAACAATATAATTATTAAATTAACTAGGAAAAGGCATAAACTGGTAAGATAAGATATGACCATGAAACAAGTGGGCATGACAAAGCAAATAAGAGGAATCTTCTAGCGTTAATCTCATTCCTAATCACTATAGGATAATTACTATACTGCACCACCACTAGTCACCCTAAAAGTTGATCCCGCCTACAAAACTTAATAATGATAATGGTAGTTCGTGTACCCCTAGTTGCCTTCATAGGTGTCGTCTGCCCCTATCTCCACTAGTTGTACCCACTAACCCCATTCGATCGGCTCCCTAACCCGTAGATACCCATGCTGGTCCTACAATGGGGTGTATCACTCCCCAAAGTGGCAACCCGATACCACTAAAGATGCACGGCTTATATCTACATGATGCAACAACGTCTTATCTACCAGCCCGGGCCCACACACGCACATGACCCCATTGGACTTGCGTTGCCACCGCTAACCCGTTTTGACATATTACAATCAAATCCAGTAAGCGTGTCCCGTCCTCGACTTGGGTCGAGCTCACAAAGATACTTAATGGGTTACTGGTTTGGAAAGGGCCCCCCATGCATGACACAAGCTTTCCACCTATCCGCACTAAGGTTTCCCACTTAACCCCATTTTTATTCATGTCTTCTTACATGTTTCAACTTGGTTAAGTGCATCTAATCGTATTTCACATGCCACCCAAGGCACCCACTTAATTTCACATGCCACCCAAGGCACCCACTTAACCCCATTTTTATTCATGTCTTCTTACATGTTTCAATTTGGTTAAGTGCATCTAATCGTATTTCACATGTCACCCAAGGCACCCACTTAATTTCACATGCCACCCAAGGCACCCACTTAACCCCCCATGTTCCACCACATGTTTATCTGGTTAAGTATTACTTAATTCAATTGAACTGTAACCTTGTAAAGACCTCCCACATTAGACTGCCATTTGCAGTTGCTGGATTTGTCGGGCGGGTCCAGGCAGTCTTATACCGCAAATGAGCATAACCTTGTGTCTTTACAACTTTTATGCACTTAATTCGTGCCTTTGACCTCTCACATTAGACTGGCATTTGTAGCTGCTGGATTTGCCGGGCAGGTCCGGGTAGTCTTACACCACAAAAGAGTCTAACCTCGTGTCTTAGGCAGTTTATTATTACACATCTTTATTTAACCCCAAATTAGATCAATATCCCTATTCAAATTTGTCAATAAATTCCAAATTTATTTTTGTCCATAATTATCTCTTAAAATTATGTCCATAAATACCAATTATGTCAATTAATGTCTCAAACTGATTATATGTCTTTTTTAAGGCCATTTATGCCCATTCACAATTTTATGTATATTCAATATTATCCCATCATCCCCACGTTATTCGTACGTTTTCATATGACATATGTTAGACTCGCAAATATTCTAACTCATAAAAAGAAAAACAACATCACATAACACATAAAATAGATCTAAGGATCATGACATAAGATTACATAGCCAATAACTTGCATATGTATTTCATTCAAACTAGCATATGATACAAAACTAGCATAGGTGATGGGCGAAAACTTGCATAACTTATGTACTGCTATAGATCCAAACATAAAGGTGTGAACTTGCATATGGATCTAATCATAAAGATGTGAACTTGCATATGGAAATGAAGATGTAATCTTATATATAGATCTAAACATAAAGATATAATCTTGCTTATGGATCTAATCATAAAGGCGTGAACTTGCGTATGGATCTAAACATATAGATTAATGTCACATAAACTAGCATATGCATATACATGTTTCTCATATATTTTAACAACCCAAACTTGCATAAGATTCATATAAGAATATATGATCCAATCACCACAAATTTGCATAAGATATATGATTTAACTTGCATAGGATTCACATAAGAACTAACATATGATCCAACTGTTATATATAACGGTGTTGTATACACAATTATATGATTTTTGTTTGATGATAACAACCAAATATATATATAATTATAAATGTGTTTGTTATTGTACTGTTCTATATATACATCACAGACATGAATATAATATTTATATTTAAATAGAATACGACTGTACAGTCATTCATATATTCATACAGTATTGTATTTAAATATAATATTATATTTAAAACATTCAAACAGTACATCTATTTTAACTCCACTATTTAATCACTTCACATATTTGTACTTATAAATAAACAGCATAGAATAGACAAGTCTGTTTGACAACAATGAAATAATATTTTATTTCAAACAGATTTTGTTTATTACAAATAATCAGTACAATCACTTTTTCATATACATTAGCTTCTCACTCATACATTCACTTAGTTTGCATTTCATTTACACAGATTCGTATATATTTACACAGACACATTGACACTCTTCTTATTTTCACTATTACATACACTGTTCTTGTTTTCTGTTTTCTGTCTTCTGTCTTCACAGCTTACAAGTCAGTCCAGTCTTCACAGCCAGTTCAGTCTTCATGCCTGTCATACAAATGAACACACACAGTACACTGCAATAGAAATAATACTGAATACATGTGAATAAATTTTTTATTTTTAAAATTTTATTTGCCTCAGTTTTCTGGTGTGTTTCTCATCATTTTTCTGACTTGATCTGATTTGTTAATCCGACTGTGTCTAGACAGTATATGGTACAGGGACAAGAAAAAATTCGTCTGTTGGCTGCATATACACACGTGTATACACGTGTGCACTGCCTCGCCAATCATAATGTAGTGAGCAACTGAGGAGCAGCCGTGATGACCAACTCAACTCAGTGTATACTCAGCTAACATTAATAGTCAACAGCAAGTAAACAGTGTCGAGCTCAATGTCATAAGCAAGCGTACAAGCCAACAATGAAAAAGTCAAAGATCAAATCAAGAAAATGCAAAATCATTCTTATATATATATACACATATATGAATATATGTATATACATATGAAGCAGCATAAAATCAAGACAATAGTGTCAAGGCAGCATTCTCTTGGATGAAAAATTTCAGATTCAAGAAAGTGCAGCAAATTCGCATGGGGTATGTCAAAATTGGTCGAGCCAAAACCAAACTGTTTTCAAGTGCAAAAGTTACTTTCAGCAATACATGTGAACAGCCAACCAATATGGATTGCTCAAGTAAACACAGCAATGGTCAAGCAACACAAGTGCACAGGTTCATAGCAGGTTCAAATGACATGTACGAATGATGAATTGAAAATGCATATATACAGTAGCTATGGTGTACACTACATGGAGCAATGAGTTAAATGATTTCAGCATGAAGTTTTTGAACTCAAGTACACGCAAATGCAACTGGAATGACCAACTAGTGCCGAGGCATTTGACAGCATTGCAGGTGGGATCAACTCATGTTCAATAAGGAGTGCATATACATCAGAATTTACAAGTATAGCAGATGTAAATGGGAACACAAAGTGCATGCACAAATGTGTGTGTTGTTATCACTGAGAAAGAATTGTGTCGAGCCTTATTTCCAGAATCACTTTCCAGTTTTAACAAAGCAACAAAGCTCATGAAGAAGAAATCTCTCCAGAAATTAGCAATCAATTGGAAATGAATTCTCAAAGTGTCTAGGCAACATTGTTTTCCAGATATGTCACAAGTTTTTCAATAAAGGAAACCAGCATTCAGAATTAAATCTAACAATTCATATTTGGCAAGTTTTTTTTTGGTAATGATCAAATCGATTTCAGGAAGGGCCAAAAAAATTTGTTTCCAGAAGTGTGTTTTTTAGTTTCGGGTCTCATCTCATTCAAGAAACTCAAAAGTGGAAATATGTAAATCAGGGCAAATATTTTTATTGCAGAAATCACACAAAGTATTTTCGGCAAGAACACAAATGGCAAATAAATACACGCAAGAAATTTAAAACCAGAGAAGGCAATCAATTCGTTCAGATATTGTCAAGCAAACCTGAATTTATCATGCGGTTCAAAAGAGGAAATTCACATTCAAATCGAGGGCAACATTTTTCACAATCAACACAGTGAAACAAATTGAAGAAAAATATGGCAAGTTATTCAAAATTGTTTGAGTTGTAACTCAGAAATCTCGCAAGCCATTTCAATGCCAAGAATGCCGATTTTATCAAGAAATTCAAAAGGGGAAACCGCAAAATCAGTCAAGCCATTTATGGTGAAATCAGAGTTGTAAGGTTTTTTCTTTCACCCTATATCACACCTCTTCATCACACGCATAATCATCGAAACCAAATATAAATTCATACGACAACAAAGAAATCAAAGTCAGTATTTAACTCACAACGTTTCAGAAGATTTCGATCGAGAGCCAGAGAGGGAAGTCCAAATCGAAGCATCAGAAAGCAACCCACGAATTTGCACAAGCTTCAGAGAAATTCATTTCATCAAGTATCAAATCAATTTGGGGGTTCAAGGAGTATACCCTAGTTCGGCCGCCATTTTTCTTCAGAGAACAAATAGAGATCAGGCTTAGAAGAAGTGGCGCACTCAAATGAAAAAGGGGCGGCCTACTTGTTAAACATAGGAAGATTTATTCCTTTCTAAATCTAGGGTTTAGTTTGTTTTTATTTTGTATTGTTTTTTCTTTTTGAATCGAAACAGTCTCAACAGTTCTAGGTCTGTAAAATCTAGAGTGAATCAGTCAGGGTGTTGATTGTCAGTTTCAGAGTCTGTATAATCTGGATTACGGATTACGGGATTGTAATTCGGGAAAATCTGATCGAGGGGATATCGACCAGTCTAGGGTTTTAAGCGTAGGGTTAGGACAGGAGCAGGCGCTGCGAGTGTACATGGTCTTGTATGCGGGATCTGTTTATAACACCTAGTAGAAACCTTAGGAATGCAGCAGTAGGCAGGATTTTGCCGAAGTTGGGTATCTCTGTGTGTTATTTCTTTTCTGCTTTTTATTTCTACTGCAGCCTGTGATCTGTTTATTATTATATATCCCGTTAGATTTTTAATTCAGTTAAAAACTGTGATAAACCCTATTCACCCACCCTCTAGGGTTAATCTAGATCCAACAAGTGGTATCAGAGCCTGGTAATTACATTAACCTTAGAATCATGGATCCTAGTTGTCAACCGATAAAGAGTCAGTCCAGTTCATTTCCAACTATTTTCGATGGAACAGATTTTTCAATTTGGAAATCCAAAATGGAATTTTATTTAAAATCTGTTAATATTAAATGTTGGGATGTTGTTATAAATGGGTTTAATAGTGTAGATATTACTTTCAATGCTCGTACTATGAACATTATATTTGATTATCTTAGTACTGAACAATTTAATCTTACCTGTCATTGTTTATCTGCACAGGAGATCTGGGATACTCTAAATACGAAGTATGGAAAATCTGACAACAGCTCAAAACCCCAGAATGTCAAAGTTTCAGAGTTTTGCTTAACAGGATTTACAAATGAAAATTCAGATGGATTAGTCAATGGAGAGTCAATAAACACTGAGATAGAAAATTTCTCATATGAAGATTTAGTTTATATGTGCGTGGATTTAACTAAATCTGTTGACAAACTCCATTCTAAAAATAAATCTTTGAAAACTGAAAATCGTGAGTTGACCAGCAAAATTCATTGTTTGGAATTAAAACTTGAAAATGTTGTGAAATTTGAAAATTCTAATTGTGAAAATTGTTTGAAATTAAAAACTGATCTCGTTCATCTCAATAATAACATTCAAAGGCTTGAAGAAGAAATTCTAGTTTTAAAAGATAACGAGATTGAGCTGAAAGATGCAAACAATTGTTTACAAAAGGAATTTATAAATTTTAAGACTACCAAAAATTCCAAACATGAAATTTTTGAAAAAGAAAGCTTCTTGAAAACCGAATCTGTTTTGAAAGAGCTTGAAACCGAGATTGAAAAATTCAAGAATTCTGAGAAGCAACAATTTGAAAAACAAATTCAGTTTGAATCTGAAATTTTTGAATCCAAAACCAAAATTAAATTGCTTGAAAACGAAAACTTGGTTTTGAAAACGAAAACTTGGTTTTGAAAACGAAATGATACTGAAAGGAGAAAGATCAACATTAACCGTTGTTCGAATCTGATGAAAGAGAATTCTGACCTTAAATCTAGAATTCAACAACTAGAATCAACTCTGATCAAATTTTCTAACAGAGAAAAATCATTGAATATGCTGTTACAAAACCAATTTTCAGTTGGATATAAAAGGGGTCTTGGTTTTGGAAAAGCAAGTGTTTTTGAAAAAGTGAATTCTTGTGAATTTAAAAATCCTTCAAACTACTTTGAAAATAACCATTTTGAAAATTTAAACTCTGATAATTTCAAAGGATTTTTAAATCATGAACGAAATAAGATTTTGTTTGATAACAATCTGTTTAATCCATTTTGGACCCCAAAAAGAAATAAAGTGAATTCTTCAAAAGTCAAATAGATTTGGGTTCCTAAGGGAACAAAGGTGAATTCCAATGGGTTGTTATAAAAACAAGTTTGGGTACCTAAAGCTGTGAACAAAACTATGAGTGGTTTTATAAATTTTGTTAGACCACTCGATTCTCTAAACTCTTAGGTACCGGAGGAGGCTGAGGAACTGCTAACCAAAAGAGATTTGGATTCAAATTGCTCAATACTTCTGTAATCATTCACAGTTCCTTAGCCAAGGCTGATGAGTTAGAGATACTAGTTTACATTGATTTCAGGTATAACCTCTAAACTCATCTTTATAAATATTTTTTATGTTTTTACTCCTTTTATCTCTTCTTTTTTATTTTTTTCTTTGTTTTTTTGTTTTTGATTTGTCACTGTCATATCTCTGCTTCTGGACTTCCTTAAACTTCCAATTGTAGAATTCATATTTTCTGGAAATTCAATTCATTTGTATAAAACTCTGATGATGATCTTGAATTTATTTTTGTAAATGTCTGCAATTGTTTTGAAGTTTATTTTTGATTTCTGAATTGCTAACGGTGTTGATGTATTCATGTCATATCTTGAATACTATTAATTTTGAATTCTAATTTTTTTTTTGAAGATCTGAATATTTAATGAAATTCCACACACCTCTGCTGTTCTGGGTTTCTTCTAATTCATTTTAGAACGGCTTGAAATAATATAATCATTACAGCACACTAATATTTATCAGTTGTGAAAATTTCATTATTTTTCAGATTGGCTTGGATATTTTGATTTGTGTTGAATCACAGTGATACATCTTTAAATTCATCTTTATTCATGATTATTACGGTTGAAATTAGTTTTGTTTGAAATCATATGAAATTCTTGATATGTTGAATATCACACACCACTTAAATTTGACATTATCAATCTTGTGTGAATAATTCATTATATCTCAAACTTGATATTGATTCAAGTGATTTCAAATAAATTAATTATTATTTTTTGGATCATGAATACCTCTCAAAACTTGATGTAAATGATCTGAAATTTCTCGTGTACTTGTCAGAAAATTCTTGTGAAAATTCTTTGAAAATCCGGTCTTGAATTCCTCTGTTATTTCATGGTTATTTGATTTAAATATTTGTTTGTTTAAAATCATTTGAAATTATTGATTTATTGAATTACACACATATTCTGAATCTAAAATTTACAAACCGTGTGATTAATTCATTAAATCCTGATATCTTCAAAATTCGTTCAAATGATTTAAAATAAACTATATTTAATCTTGGATCATGAACCATTCTTTGATTGTTTGAAATATTTTTGAAACATCTCCTTGACAAGTCTGCTTTGAAAATGATTTTTGTGCTGATATTGTTCTGGAAAATATTTTTTGATGACTGCTTGTTTTGGTATCATATATGTACCATGCTCTGATAGATGAAATTATTTTTCTTGATTCGTTAACCGTGTTTGCTTAGGCATTGTGATTAAGATTCTGTTGTTTGAGATATCTTTGCTCGTCTCCGGTATCATTTTTAAAAATCCTCATGTATAGAGACTACAAGTGGTATCAGATTGGGAAGTGCTGAATTTTGTTTCCTTATTCTCATCATTTATATATCTCTTGATCCCTCATGTCTTGTATAGATCTTCATATCCCTATTGTAATTGATTTTCAATTTTAAAAATATTTATTGATTATTCATTCAGAAATTGAAATCAATATCCAAATTGAACTGTATTTATAATTCATCAAAAATATTATCAGATTTTGAAATTGTGATGAATTGTGACTGCAGTATTTTCAGAACAAGAGGGGATTTTATTTAGATTTTCATGATGGTTGAACATTTATTATAATATCTTTGAATTGGCAATTATTTCACGATCACCTCCTTTATCTATCATCTTTCTGCCATCCATCATGATTTTATATTAATGTGGAGAGTTTATTTTTAAAAATCATCTTGTTTTTAAAACAGTGGAAAATATTTGTGATAGAAATGGGACTATATTATTATTCAGAATTAGTGATAATTGAAAATTTTCAATGATCCCGGTACAGTCAAGCATATTTCATAATATGATTTATTTAGAAACTTGTTTCACAAACCATTTCTGTACCTACCACCATTTCTGTCATCCATACAGGTTTTATATACCGAAGGGTTTTTCCTTTTAAAGATGAAAAGGATAAATATACATAATTAATACATAAGTGTGTCTCTAATCTCATTTAAAAATCCAAGCTCTGGTCATGCATGGTTATGAGACAACTTATATTTAAGCTGCAACTGATCTCATTTAAAAATCCAAGATCTGGTTATGCGTGGTCAGTGTGCTCTTAAATCAAAAGATAAAGAAATGAAACAATGTGCTATAAATAGAAATTAATCTGAAATTCTCCTTGGTGTACAAAAACTAGCCTATCAATCCATCTTCTAATTGTGAAATGTGTTAATATCTTATGATGTATTATGATTTGTTGATTGGTAGCTACTGGGATTTGAGACTATTTGATTACGTCACTTAAATTGAATTAATAATTATAGTCCAAATCTATCACTGTTTTTGTGCTCAATTTTATATTATTCTTTTGGAAATAATTGGAAAATATTAATATTTTTTAAACTCTCTCCATTTTATATAAAATTCATCGTAAATCCGTCATTCTCTACAATGTGAAATATTCCACCTGTTCTTAGAATATTATGATTTTTGTTTGATTGATTGAGATTTATGATGATCGTTCTTCCTCTTATGTTGAATTATATTTTTAGTCAATTTTCATCTATATTTTAAATTCTAAATCCTTTTGATGATAACAAAAGGGGGAGAATGGATTGAGATTTTTATTTATGAGTGAATATTTTATAAATATTTTTAATTTTGAAAATTCGATTTTGATTTATTAGTGAATATTTTATAAATATTTTTAATTTTGAAAATTCATTCAATTTTAATTTTTTTCACTCATGCACAGTTATAGGTGGAGTTTCTGCTGAAGGGGGAGCAGTCAAATAGGGGGAGTTATGTTCTTCCCAGTCAAACACATTTACTATTTTCAAAATCTTCATATTTGTTTGTCATCATCAAAAGGGGGAGATTGTTGTATATAACGGTGTTGTATACACAATTATATGATTTTTGTTTGATGATAACAACCAAATATATATATAATTATAAATGTGTTTGTTATTGTACTGTTCTATATATACATCACAGACATGAATATAATATTTATATTTAAATAGAATACGACTGTACAGTCATTCATATATTCATACAGTATTGTATTTAAATATAATATTATATTTAAAACATTCAAATACATCTATTTTAACTCCACTATTTAATCACTTCACATATTTGTACTTATAAATAAACAGCATAGAATAGACAAGTCTGTTTGACAACAATGAAATAATATTTTATTTCAAACAGATTTTGTTTATTACAAATAATCAGTACAATCACTTTTTCATATACATTAGCTTCTCACTCATACATTCACTTAGTTTGCATTTCATTTACACAGATTCGTATATATTTACACAGACACATTGACACTCTTCTTATTTTCACTGTTACATACACTGTTCTTGTTTTCTGTTTTCTGTCTTCTGTCTTCACAGCTTACAAGTCAGTCCAGTCTTCACAGCCAGTTCAGTCTTCATGCCTGTCATACAAATGAACACACACACAGTACACTGCAATAGAAATAATACTGAATACATGTGAATAAATTTTTTATTTTTAAAATCTTATTTGCCTCAGTTTTCTGGTGTGTTTCTCATCATTTTTCTGACTTGATCTGATTTGTTAATCCGACTGTGTCTAGACAGTATATAGTACAGGGACAAGAAAAAATTCGTCTGTTGGCTGCATATACACACGTGTATATACACGTGTGCACTGCCTCACCAATCAGAATGTAGTGAGCAACTGAGGAGCAGCTGTGATGACCAACTCAACTCAGTGTATACTCAGCTAACATTAATAGTCAACAGCAAGTACACAGTGTCGAGCTCAATGTCATAAGCAAGCGTACAAGCCAACAATGAAAAAGTCAAAGATCAAATCAAGAAAATGCAAAATCATTCTTATATATATATACACATATATGAATATATGTATATACATATGAAGCAGCATAAAATCAAGACAATAGTGTCAAGGCAGCATTCTCTTGGATGAAAAAATTTAGATTCAAGAAAGTGCAGCAAATTCACATGGAGTATGTCAAAATTGGTCGAGCCAAAACCAAACTGTTTTCAAGTGCAAAAGTTACTTTCAGCAATACATGTGAACAGCCAACCAATACGGATTGCTCAAGTTAACACAGCAATGGTCAAGCAACACAAGTGCACAGGTTCATAGCAGGTTCAAATGACATGTATGAATGATGAATTGAAAATGCATATATACAGTAGCTATGGTGTACACGACATGGAGCAATGAGTTAAATGATTTCAGCATGAAGTTTTTGAACTCAAGTACACGCAAATGCAACGGGAATGATCAACTAGTGCCGAGGCATTTGACAGCATAGCAGGTGGGATCAACTCATGTTCAATAAGGAGTGCATATACATCAGAATTTACAAGTATAGCAGATGTAAATGGGAACACAAAGTGCATGCACAAATGTGTGTGTTGTTATCACTGAGAAAGAATTGTGTCGAGCCTTATTTCCAGAATCACTTTCCAGTTTTAACAAAGCAACAAAGCTCATGAAGAAGAAATCTCTCCAGAAATTAGCAATCAATTGGAAATGAATTCTCAAAGTGTCTAGGCAACATTGTTTTCCAGATATGTCACAAGTTTTTCAATAAAGGAAACCAGCATTCAGAATTAAATCTAACAATTCATATTTGGCAAGTTTTTTTGGCAATGATCAAATCGATTTCAGGAAGGGCCAAGAATTTTTGTTTCCAGAAGTGTGTTTTTTAGTTTTGGGTCTCATCTCATTCAAGAAACTCAAAAGTGGAAATATGTAAATCAGGGCAAATATTTTTATTGCAGAAATCACACAAAGTATTTTCGGCAAGAACACAAATGGCAAATAAATACACGCAAGAAATTTAAAACCAGAGAAGGCAATCAATTCGTTCAGATATTGTCAAGCAAAGCTGAATTTATCATGCGGTTCAAAAGAGGAAATTCACATTCAAATCGAGGGCAACATTTTTCACAATCAACACAGTGAAACAAATTGAAGAAAAATATGGTAAGTTATTCAAAATTGTTTGAATTGTAACTCAGAAATCTCGCAAGCCATTTCAATGCCAAGAATGCCGATTTTATCAAGAAATTCAAAAGGGGAAACCGCAAAATCAGTCAAGCCATTTATGGTGAAATCAGAGTTGTAAGGTTTTTTCTTTCACCCTATATCACACCTCTTCATCACAGGCATAATCATCGAAACCAAAAATAAATTCATACGATAGCAAAGAAATCAAAGTCATATTTAACTCACAACGTTTCAGAAGATTTCGATTGAGAGCCAGAGAGGGAAGTCCAAATCGAAGCATCGGAAAGCAACCCACGAATTTGCACAAGCTTCAGAGAAATTCATTTCATCAAGTATCAAATCAATTTGGGGGTTCAAGGAGTAAACCCTAGTTCGACCGCCATTTTTCTTCAGAGAACAAATAGAGATCATGCTTAGAAGAAGTGGCGCACTCAAATGAAAAAGGGGCGGCCTACTTGTTAAACATAGGAAGATTTATTCCTTTTTAAATCTAGGGTTTAGTTTGTTTTTATTTTGTATTGTTTTTCTTTTTGAATCGAAACAGTCTCAACAGTTCTAGGTCTGTAAAATCTAGAGTGAATCAGTCAGGGTGTTGACTGTCAGTTTCAGAGTCTGTAAAATCTGGATTACGGATTACGGGATTGTAATTCGGGAAAATCTGATCGAGGGGATATCGACCAGTCTAGGGTTTTAAGCGTAGGGTTAGGACAGGAGCAGGCACTGCGAGTGTACATGGTCTTGTATGCGGGATCTGTTTATAACACCTAGTAGAAACCTTAGGAATGCAGCAGTAGGCAGGATTTTGCCGAAGCTGGGTATCTCTGTGTGTTATTTCTTTTCTGCTTTTTATTTCTACTGCAGCCTGTGATCTGTTTATTATTATATATCCCGTTAGATTTTTAATTCAGTTAAAAACTGTGATAAACCCTATTCACCCACCCTCTAGGGTTAGTCTAGATCCAACACCAACTTGCATAAAACTAACATATGATTCAACACCACAAACATACATATAATTTACATCACATGATTCAAAATCATATTCTTATAATCCCAATTATATCTTATCATAATTAAATTAATGAATTATTTTGTGAAAGCTATCATACTCACAATCAAAAAGAATAGTCTTGTCTTTTTGGTATCTGTATTCTGAAATTGAATTGCTCGCCTTTGATGTAGACTTAGTTGTTATTTTAGATTTGATTTGATTCACGCCTCTATCTTGCTTTAGGGTTGAAAGTGTATGGCGACTACTCTAGGTTCTCCATTGACGGCATGGTGGCTCTTGGTATGAATTTGTGTGATTAGGGTTAGGGGATTAGGGTGTTTTTATAGAAGATAAATTAATTAAGAGCCATCGGATTAACCTAGGAATAACCAGAACCATTCAGATAGCCACCTAAGCCCTAGTGACTCAGCAATGACTCACTGTTCGGATCAGAACACTTCAGAAATCTATGCAGGTTTTTAGCCCGACCTGGGCGCACTTGGCAAGTGCGCCAGTGCATTTTTGTACTGGCGCACTTCACAAGTGCGCCTGTGCATTCTGGTCTGTTTCCGGTTTTTCTGCCTAACTTCGTTCGTCCATATCTCCTTCATACGGTGTCTGTTTTACGCAAACTCGGACTCTATCTCAAGCAGAATTTCGAGACGAACGCAATGGCGCAACCCATTTACCTTAATTCCCACATTTGAAATTAAGTATTCTGTAATTTGTGAACTTTAATATTTAAAATTACGGGGTGTTACTACAGTGATAAATAATTATCCATCATCCAAAGTGCATTCTACACTGTATAAGCATTAAATATAAATAGGTAACGCTTATAACAGCCTGTCAATCAATCGATCGACATACAACTAATTATTGGGATTAGCGTGTGTCATATATCATCCCAATACCCATATGCGGTTTCAGTCAACAAATAATGAATTTTATTTGTGCAGTTGGGCGACGTGTAAAATTTATCGTCCCAATCCGAATCAATCAAATGGGTGTACATGAACAAATCGTCTGATTTGAAAATGAATATTTTATTTTATTCATTTATCTATTAAAATGATATTTTTATTTTTCTACCATATTTTAGAAAATTTCGAAGGCATAACGGCGCGATACTAGAAACGGGATAAGGCATATCCTTATCCCCAATCCAACCATGGCCCGCGCCATTTACATACCCATTCTAATCATTTCCATTTCACACCCCAAACCAATCCAAACAAATATATCAACTAAACCAAACAATCCAAACACACAACATAATCAAACAAGTCGTCCATGGTCTGTGGACGACGGGGAACAGTTCATATATGCAGTTATAAAATAAATAACTGTATAAATAAATTCAGTGAGAGAGTTCTCACTTTTGGGATCCACTCCACCATTTTATTTCTGAATGGCTTGGATTTGCCCAAAATTCAATGTAGCCCTTTACACGCTGTTCATAGTAAAAATCACATTTTTATTATCACTACAAGTACATAAAAATCATATTTTTATTTCATTTTCAAATATATAAAAATCGAATTTTTATAGCTACTTCATATATTTAAAAATCAAATTTTTATATCGATGTTCATATAATAAAAATCATAATTTTCTCTCGCCATTCTCTATATAAAAATCACATTTTTATATATAAAGATCGTATTTTTATATCTCTACTACATATGTAAAAATCACTCCTTTACACCGCTACTTCCATGATAAAAAATATTTTTTTTTCTTGCTAGCAATATAATAAAAATTATATTTTTACTTCTCTACATACATAAAAATTATATTTTTACCTTGCTATATATATAAATCCGATATTCCATGTAAATAAAAATCGCACCTCCATATAATCACTTCATGTATGAGAAAGATCACATTTTTATATTAAAACCATAGGTAAAAATCTTATTTTTAATCGCATAAATAATTTAAAAACTGAAATAAAACTCACAGTCGTCGAACGGAGAGTGAGGAAAATTTGCGGTCGCTGTTGGTGGTTGCAGGCGCTACGAACGGTGATGGGGCGGCTTGCGGGGTTCACGGACGCGAGGGAGTAGATAAAATTTGGGTTTTTACTGGCCGGAGGGGTTCATTGCGGTCGAAGTTGTCCGGAAGTGGTGTGGTAAGGCGGGGGTGATCGGAGGCTCGCCACAGGTGGCAGTCTTGGATGGAAATGGTTTGGGAACGTCGGTTTGGGTTTGGAGGAGGGAGAGCGGTGGCGTCAGAGGGGAGGGGATGGTCTGAGGAGAGGGTGGCGCGGCGGCGGGGGCCCACCAGCGGTGGCGCGGCGATGGGGAAGAAGGGGGAAATGGCGGATTCAACTGGAGCGGGGTTTGAAGACAATGGGGGCACTTTTCCTTCTGAGCAAGACAACTAGGGTTTTTCCTTTTTAATAATAATTTATTTAATTATTTAATTAAGTTCAAAAAGTTAATTTCTAATTCAAACTCCAATTTAGACCCAACGACTGTCGCCCTTAGCTAATTACCCCCACTCCGAATGCAATGGGATATGTTTCACAAGCCACTTCGGCTCTTATGATCAGTTTTTCTTTAAACTATAATATAAATCATTATATTCAATTTTAAACGTACATTTCAATTTACCGGAGCCAAATACTGACTTTAAAAATTCCAGAAAAATTATTTCTAGCTTCGTATTGACTATACGGTCCTAACAAACTAATTTCGTTAAATTCTGAGATCGTTTGAAAAATGGCCTTTTTCTGGTCGATCGAAATTGACAGAAATTGTCAAAACACGTTTTCCTTTACTACGCTCACATATTGCTTTCAAAAATTACGAATTTTGGAATCTAGCAATAGCTTGACATCCCGAATCCAAAAAAAGTGGTTTCATCGAAAATGGAGGTCGTTTGCAAAATTTCCATTTTTAAGGGCTAAAATTCCATAGCGACTATTTTGAATTTTCAATTAGGCATAACTTTTTATTCCCGCTATGAAATTTCAATTTTTCGGATTCGTTGGAAAGAAATTTTCAACTAGATTCTAATATTTTTAGTTTTTCCAAAATCTGGTTTATTTTGAATCCTGTACGTTCATTTGAAATTTGAAATCGAATTTTCAAACTACCGCGCCATTTTCAATTCCTTTTATAATTGAAAATAATTATTTATATTCTAACGTCGATTCAAATAAATATACGCATTCTAATTCTATTGGAAATAAATTTCTTATCGTTATTATTTAAAATAATGCATTTTAAATATTCTAATTTCATCAAAATTGCCAAAAAATAAAAAATTTAAATTGGTTCGGGTTTCCGGGTTATTACAATCTCCCCCACTTAAAACTTTTCATCCCTGAAAAGGAACGAAGCCGAAAGTTATTTTACAAACCAACTCAACTTTCATTATTTTCATTATGGCCTAAGTTCTTCAACTTTTCAGTTTCTAAGAACTTTTCAAATTTTTCAAAAAATTTGGCTAACACCTTAAATTTTCGAAAAATTTCGCTATAACCTCCCCTGCATGGGAGCATCGGGAAAATCCCGAAATTGCCATACAGGCCCTCCAATCCAAAAAAAAAAAAGAAACAGCCAATCGACTCATAAAATCATCCAAACCCAAAGAAATACAATAAACATGTGCATATTTGTTGGGCAAACAATTTTATTCCTCTGCTTAGCTTCCCTGCTATGACCTGTTCAATGTATATACATGCATATGCATGCAATTTCAAACAATTTTCAATACAGTTCAATATTTGGTTCAATTTGGCCTAAATTTACTGTACATTCATATAATGGTTTTATTACATAACAAATAATCATATAACACAACCATCAATCAAATAGTGAATTAACGTTTCAAATTCATAATCTTTATATATATACAAGAATCATGTTTTTGATGTCAAGTCACAACAATATATCCTAACTATATTTTGGTTCTCACACCAGTCGATTGGAAATATATAGATATCCCACTTTCGAAACTCGAACATAAATTCTGATGATGTTTCGAACCACCATCAGAACATCTACGGGCGACTAGAGTGTGATTCTATATGTATCCAGTATATTAAAACTTCAAATACACGCGGATCAGACGTATACGCAAAATCTTTATATACTTGATTGTCCAAATCAATTTAAAAATAATATTCACATACGTATAATTGATTTAAATTTTCAAAACAAAAATTGTTTTCATCTTAATTTTTTTTAAAACAACACTCTTTACACTCGTTCTAGGATACTACTGATCATATCTCTAACGAGTCATTCTTATTGGATATTACTAATCCAATCTCTGATGAATTCTTTCGTTTGGTTCTAACGTGTCTTGTTCTCCGAGCTCTGTAAACCAAAGCTCTGATACCAAAATGAAACGACTCGAACTTCCCCATGAGGTAAAGCACGGATTACTTTGAGGACAAGATAAATCAGAACACGACTCGAACTTCCCCATGAAGTAAAGCACGGATTACTTTGAGGACAAGATAAATCAGAACACAACATAAGAACAATTCATTGCTTATTACAACAATTCCATCAGAATACAAGAACATAACAAAGTATAAATAAATATTATACATCAGAAAATATCAAAGATTTAAATACATTACCCCAGCGGAAAAATAATACGAAACTCAACTGAAGGTGATATACGGATAAAGAGCTTTCTGAATATCATTCCAGCTGTAAACCAGGATCCTGTGAATATAAATCTGCAAAACCAGAACTACTAGTTGCCCGTGTAGAAAATAGAGGCACGCAGAGTTTAGGTTAAAACAATAAACTCCAGGTCAGTCATGTGACTGGTGTGAGAACTAAAACAGTTATTAATCTTTATTTTTAAAGTTCGTAAATCAAGGGACCACGCCGTATAACATGGAACGGGTTTCCTCCCAAGAATACCAGTGCATAAAACAACAACGCAATGCTAAATAAAGAACAATGAAGCTATTATAAGACTCAGGTCCCATCACACAATGCAACGCAAGCCGGAGGATAGAGTTTTTATCTTATAATAGCCAAGAATGCTTGGTACATAAAATTTCATGTTTTATTATTACTATAAGTGTATAGTATCAAAACAATTTCAATCATAAGTATCAATCATAGACGGCATAAGTGCCCCATACCACTATGTCACCATATATAGGTTTACAATCAAAACCGCAAAATGTCATATTGGAAGTTGGATTTCCATCAGTGACCAATGCAAGGGATCGTCCTTACCACTTCGAGACTCTCTAGCCAAAGCCTCAGGTCAGAGCTCGAGTGACCTTTGGATCGTCAAGGCCGGTCCACTCGATGTGGATTAAAATGCATGAACACTACATTTCCCCACCCTATGGGGCGTAAATGAGCCAAATGACTCCATCGGTCCCGGATCGACCGATACAACCGAGGCGCCTCGCTATCCATCATCCACATAAGTAAAATGCCAGAGTGTGTAAAACACTGACACCACTCCAAGCTAGAAAGAAACGCATGCCCTCCCTGATGTCCTCTCCCGTTTCTGATTCACACCGGGGTGTGAGGCTCGCGAATTAACGCTACACAAAGTTACGCCACAAAGGTCGTGCTTTGATCATCAACCACAAGACTCTGCTTTTCAACGGAAGCCTTGATCATTTGCATCTCAGCATGCCACACAGGCAATTCACGCTACGCAACCGATGTATATCAATCACACGGAATGAAATCCGATGTCATACACACTTCCATTTACAAGTTCGTTTTGGATCTGAACGAAACCGGAGGCACCTTGTACCTCGCATATCCATCGATCTCCAAGTACGTCTGGACGATCACCAACTGATTCTCTCCTCTTGGGTGTACAGCCCAATCAAGATCATCAGTAATTATCCAAACGATGTGAAGACCTCCGGTCTTCAACCACCGTCTTCATCGTCGACTTATCGTCGATTCAGTTATTCAGAATGGGTATAAACCCGAGCTTTCCGAATAACTCGCGTATATAATAAACAAGTGTTATAAAACACAATGTACGGCTCGTTCCAATCTAGAATATTTCTTTATTCAAATATTCTTACATTTTGGGAAATGTTCCCATTAATTTTATCAAAGATAAATTCTTTAAATTTATTCTTTAATCTCCTTTGGAATATCAATTCAAACCAAATTATGGTATATCCAAACTAGTCGGGATTAGCGAACCTTACCGAAGTAATCATTTGTTAAATCTCCCAATCCCAACATATTCATCCCATGAAGTAAAACTGGTAATACTTCATATCTAACACCACTGTGTTATCGGTAAATTCAATTACCAATTCACATTGAAATCTAATTAAAGATTTAACTAGCGCCTGGAGCAAAACTGGTGATACTCCATTCTCGATCATTTCAATTTAATTAAAGATTCATTAAAACTCCACTTGGTTTTAATCTTCCCAAAAATCAATATTAATGATTGTTTAACTTGGGAAATCATATCCCGTCTTTAACTGGGTTAAAGAACTAATGTCATTTAAAACACGGTTCACTATAAACCCAAAATCACATTCCATTCCATTAGCCTTTAACCGTAAATTAGAAAGTGAACAATTCCCTAAGGATTAACCCCAAAGGCCGAAACCAACATCAGATCAATACCAAAGAAACCATTCCACTTAACTAATCTCCAGTTAGTTTCTGATTTTCTTAACTCTATTGGGTCTAAGAACAGTATTATTAAAGATACCGTTCACGACAACCCAAAATCACTATCCATTAACGATGGAATCTTCATGGAAAACAAATCGATATATATAATTGATATAAACTTCCATATCTGACTAATAATATAAATGGAATAACGGCAAAGCCTTATAAATTCCATATATATTAGCAGTCCCCACCCACAGAAATTCACTTCGATTATTATAAAATTGAATTCCATTCCATTCCAATTTATTTTATTAAATTGGAAAACTTTACTTTGGAAAATCTCCGTTAAATCTTAACGGAAGATTTATAAATTCCAAATCACATTTTACTGTAAATCGGGTTAAAGAACGAATGTCTTTAAAACATAGTTCACAAACAACCCTATTCACATTTCATTAACTATCCGGTTAAAGAACAAGTGTTATTTAAAACACTGTTCACGATAAACCCAAAATTCAATTCCAAATAAATATCACTTAATTGGTATACTTTATTAAATCTAAATAAAAAGATTTAATATTATCTCAATTGGGTTTAAGAACAGTGTTAATGAAGACACCATTCACGACAAACCCAAATCCCATTTGATATTAAATACAAAGCTCTAAAAAGAAAATATATCGGCTTATATTCAATATCAAATTCTACGACCAACAAATATCGTATTGGAAATAACGATATAAATATATCTTTCAAATTTCCATAATAATATTTGTAAAATCACGAAATTCAACATCGAAATATTCTGAAGACAATTTCGATTCATATCCATTTCCAATTTATATATTGGAAATTCTGGTTATTTTTAAAACAATTTCAAATCCAATTTATTCATTTTAAAAATAAATGGATTATAATTCTATTTCAAAACTAGTTCAATTCGATAAAAATCTATTTTTATCATTTCAAATATTGAATTTTTCATCCCAATTCTTTCCAAATCATTTCTTATGATTTTACACTAATTATTGATATTTTTAATAATTTTATCAAGGCCCGTATAGTCGATTTCCATAAACGGCCATTGAACTGCACTTACAGCGACCTTTTCCAAATTTGATTTGGACATAATTCCAAATCGAACCGTTAGATTTTTAATTTCATATATTCGTTAGAAATCTCTTTTCGATACGAACCCAAAGGTTCCGGTTATAGGAGAATCCGACGGTCGGATCTCTCGTAATGTCCGTTCGAAGTCAATGGTCGAAATTCACGAAATGTCGCGGTGCGGCGCGTTCTATTCAGGCCTATATATATAATATATATATTATATATATTTCGTCAATTTCCTTTTAAAACGTATTTTATAAATCGTTTTAAATTCGTTTTCAAAACGATTTCAGCTTCATATTCAATTTCAAATCAAAATTGAATATTTCATGTCATCGATATATAAATGACAATATTTCCAAAACATTATATTTTGAAATCAATTAATTTTCGATATTCATTATAAAAGTGAATAAAATCGATATAAATATTGCTTCGTCAAAATGGCGTTAATCTATTCAACACGGCTTTATATATTTAAATATAATCGTGTCCATCCCAAATCAGACGTCAAAACCATATTTTGATTCTTTTCTGAATATTATTTGAAAATATTCGTTATTTTAAAATAAACGTTATTTTAAAATATTCATTCTTTCTGAACTGGAATCAGACATAGTCAATTACAATATAATTTGATTATATGGATTTCATACAATACATGTATACAACAACAATGATAAATAATCATCCATCATCCAGAGTGCATTCTACACTGTATAAGCATTAAATATAAATAGGTAACGCTTATAACAGCCTGTTAATCAATCGATCGACATACAACTAATTATTGGATTAGTGTGTGTCATATATCATCCCAATATCCGTGTGGGGTTTCAGTCAACAAATAATGAATTTTATTTATGTAGTTGGGCGATGTGTAAAATTTATCGTCCCAATCCATATCAGTCAAATGGGTGTACATGACTAAATCATCTGATTTGTAAATGAATATTTTATTTTATTCATTTATCTAATAAAATGATATTTTTATTTTTCTACCATATTTTAGAAAATTTCGGCGGTATAACGGCGCGATACTAGAAACGGTATAAGGCCTAGCCTTATCCCCAATCCAACCATGGCCCGCGCCATTTACATACCCATTCTAATCATTTCCATTTCACACCCCAAACCAATCTAAACAAATATATCAACCAAACCAAACAGTCCAAACACACAATATAATCAAACAAGTCGTCCATGGTCTGTGGACGACGGGGAACAGTTCATATATGTAGTTATAAAATAAATAACTGTATAAATAAATTCAGTGAGAGAGTTCTCACTTTTGGGATCCACTCCACAATTTTATTTCTGAATGACTTGGATTTGTCCGAAATTCAAAGCAGTCCTTTGCGCGCTGTTCATAGTAAAAATCACATTTTTATTATCACTACATGTACATAAAAATCATATTTTTATTTCATTTTCAAATATATAAAAATCAAATTTTTATAGCTACTACACACACACACATATATATATATATATATATATATATATATATATATATATATATATATATATATATATATATAAATCAAATTTTTTTATCGATGTTCATATAATAAAAATCATAATTTTCTCTCGCCATTCTCTATATAAGAATCACATTTTTATATATAAAGATCGTATTTTTATATATCTACTACATATGTAAAAATCAATCCTTTACACCACTACTTCCATGATAAAAATTATATTTTTATCTTGCTAGTAATATAATAAAAATTATACTTTTACTTCTGTACATACATAAAAAATTTATTTTTACCTCACTATATATATAAATCCGACCTTCCATGTAAATAAAAATCGCACCTCCATATAATCACTTCATGTATAAGAAAGATCACATTTTTATATTAAAACCGTAGGTAAAATTCATATTTTTAATCGCATAAATAATTTAAAAACTGAAATAAAACTCACAGTCATCGAACGGAGAGTGAGGAGAGTTCACGGTCGTTGTTGGTGGTTGTAGGCGCTACGAACGGTGATGGGGAGGCTTGCGGGGGTCACGAACGCGAGGGAGGAGATAAAAATCGGGTTTTTACTGGCCAGAGGGGTTCATTGCGGTCGGAGTTGGTCAGAAGTGGTGTGGCAAGGCGGGGGTGATCGGAGGCTCTCACATGTGGCGGTCTTGGATGGAAATGGTTTGGGGATTGGAGGAGGGAGAGCGGTGGCGTCAGAGGGGAGGGGATGGTCTGAGGAGGGGGTGGCGCGGCGGCGGGGGCCCACCAGCGGTGGCGCGGCCATGGGGAAGAAGTGGGAAACGACGGATTCAACTGGAGCGGGTTTTGAAGACAAAGGGGCGCATTTCCTTCTGAGCAAGACAACTAGGGTTTTATCCTTTTTAATAATAATTTATTTAATTAGTTCAAAAAGTTAGTTTCTAATTCAAATTCCAATTTAGACCCAATGACTGTCGCCCCTAGCAAATCACCCCCACTCCGAAAGCAATGGGATATGTTTCACAAGCCACTTCGGCTCTTATGATTAGTTTTTCTTTAAATTATAATATAAATCGTTATATTCAATTTTAAACATACATTTCAATTTACCAGGGCCAAATACTGACTTTAAAAATTCCAAAAAATTTATTTCTAGCTGCGTATTGATGATACTGTCCTAACAAAACTAATTTTGTCAAATTCTGAGATCGTTCGAAAAATGGCCATTTTCAGGTCGATCGAAATTGACAGAAACTGTCAAAACACATTTTCCTTTGCCACGCTCACATATTGCTTTCAAAAATTACGAATTTTGGAATCTAGTAATAACTTGACATCTCGGATCCAACAAAAGTGGTTTCGTCAAAAACGGAGGTCGTTTGCAAAATTTCCATTTTTAAGGGCTAAAATTCCATAACGACTATTTTGAATTTTCAATTTTCAATTGGGCATAACTTTTTATTCCTGCTATGAAATTCCAATTTTTCGGATTCTTGGAAAGATATTTTCAAATAGATTCTAATATTTTTGGTTTCGCCAAAATCTGGTTTATTTTGAATCCTGTACATTCATTTGAAATTTGAAATCGAATTTTCAAACTACCGCGCTATTTTCAATTCCTTTTATAATTAAAAATAATTATTTATATTGTAACGTCGATCCAAATAAATATACGCGTTCTAATTCTATTCAAAATAAATTTCTCGTCATTATTATTTAAAATAATTCATTTTAAATATTCTAAATTCATCAAAATTGCCAAAAAAATAAAAAAAAATTGATTCGGATTTCCGGGTTATTATAGTCAACCATAGCAAATAAATCTTCCTCACCAGGACTCCGAAAAGGTACTTTTGGAACACCAACGTGCATTAAATTAAAGAAAAAATTTAAGTACTATACTTCACTTTAATATGGAAATGTAAGAATGAGTTTATTGTCCTCTTCGAAGGTTTTTAGAGAAAGATAGTATTAAGAACTAAAAATCTTAATTGAAGAGATAGATCGTCACAAAATAAAAACCCAATTTATATAAAATATAAATGGGAAAACTGAGTGAGTTTAACTCACCTTGATTTGATTTGGTGTTTAAACGGCTTGATTTAATTAAATTAAACATTTGTTTAATTTAATTAAAACCTTCATTGCTCTCATTTTCGTCTAAACTGGTCCCAGAATGAAGTGTTATCCAGCATGATCTCCCCGTAGTCGATTTCATCGAACATTGATAATATAGGACAAAGATATACATGTTATAAGTATACGAATTAAATTGAAACAATAAATTTTTTAAATTGTATTTTTGTTTAGTTCCTAAGATATGAATTACCTAACCAAATTATTCGTTTTATGTTAAACCAACTATACTTGGAAATAATATACAGGCTGATTATTTCTGTTACTAATTTGATCATTTCTATTTCCATTTGTTCTAACCTCGTTTTGAAACTTAAGCATGCCATCTATTTTAAGTAAATTTTTAATTAAAAACTTGGGCTTACGTTTAAATACGTTCAGCCCAACACGTGATAACCCGCACCCACCTCATCCTTATATCAAACTATCCGGTCCTTTAATTCTAAACCCTCAGACCCATTTTCTCAATCCTCCGCCGCCACTCCAAAAATGGAGAAACCCTCCATCCATGAAATCCAACCCATTGCTGCTTCCTTCAGGAAAATCAGACATACCCCCCATGCTCTCGTCCCTCTCTTCGCCCTTTACTTCAGTTGCTCCGCCACCCACGAAGGACCTTCGAAGAATGAGACCGAAGACCCAACCCTAGCTCTTCGGTTCGAACTAAAACAACATGGATTCCATCGCAGTACAGATAAGTATATTTCATTTTTGATTTAATTCCCGTTCTGATTTCTTTATGGGTTGAATTTAGTTTCCTCTTTGCTACTGGTTTGATTTGTTGGTTGTGTGTGGACATATATATATATAGTGTGGTTAGATAAGATCAATGTCAATGGCAATATCATAGGCTAGATTTTACTTCAGTCCTAGTTCTTAGGTGAAATCTCTTCATTTCAGCAATGCCATGTGATCGAACTGTTGATGGTAGGAATGTTAATGGCTGTGTGGTACTTAGCAGAAATGTGAAGACTTTATATTGCCATTTCACGTACTGTTTCTGCTCAGATATGCACATGAATCGAACTGCCCCTATGTAGATTAGACTCAACCATTAAGTTATTGAGCAATTTATATTGTCTTGTCTTGTTCGTATGGTCTTGTTTTTGTAGATACAGCTATTGAATTATTTAATTCGATTTTAGATTTGCATTGTGATATTGTAATAGCAGAACAGCTTATGGGTCTGTATAAAAGATTTTCTGAATATATATATGAAGATCTGTTTCAATTCTACAGATTTGATGGTATATTTTACTGTTTTTCTTAGTTGTTCCCTTACTGTTCTATAACAGTTTATTCACTATCCTATGATTCTACAATCTACCGTATATATTAACTATTGTATCTTACTTTTTTTCTTTCTTTTCAGAAGAATTTAGTGGTGATGGAAGACGTGATGCTGTGAGAGGAATTTTTTTTATAGATTTTCCATGTGCTATTGAATTGGTTACTTCATTAAATTTGCAGATTCGAAATACGTATTTGGTAGATTCGATGCATGTCAAGACAACTTTTATAGATTTGTACATGAATTTGATCATATATATACACATTTGTTTACTTGTTAATAAATATGTGCGTAATGAGAATCTATGGTGAAATCATATAAAATTTTATAATTATGTTGTTTGTCCATGTTTTATGTCATGAATTTATGTTCATATGCTTATAACAACAATATTTAATATATAATTAAACTCAAAACAAATCTATTAAAAATAAATTATTATTATTGTATTTCTCCAACTGATTTCTTATATAACCTCATAATGAATCAAAATATATCTTAAATTCAACATTTACATTCTCGAACTAAACAATATGCAAATTCTATTGAAAACCCTATTTAAATTATTAAATAAACGTTATAATTTAGTAACGATTTCCATAGCGACTAATTTAAAATTTGAATTGGACATAACTAACAAATTTTAACCCGAAATCTCGATTTTTCTCATCCATACGAAAAATATAATCAAATCGATCCAAACGTTTCTAGTTTCACAGAAATCTGACTTAAAACGGATCTTGTATATCCAATTAAACCTCAAAACTCTATATTAAGAACTGCAGTGCCATTTCGAGCTCGTTTTATAATTATACAAATATATAATGTTCAAACTTCATTTTAAATAACGAATTAAATATTAAAAATCCATTAATATCCCAAATATAATATTTAAAATAATAAATTAAATTAAATATTTGGTTGCCAAAAATATGAGACATTACATTCTTCCCTCCCCCTAAAATAATTTCGTCCTCGAAATTGCTAAGGTAAGAAAGAGCGTTACAGCCCCTTTAATTTCCAAACCCAATTTATTGAAAATCAATTCAATATCGTAAGTAAATATTTTCAAAAATATCGAAAAATTTCTAACACTTAAATTCCCAGAAAAATTTGGCAGAGTAACCCCTACAAGGAGTGACATCTGCGATATCGCAGGAACAAATAATATATATACATCGACCCACACGATCGAAAAAAAAATCAAAACCCCAAAATTTTATATTTTCGCGTAGACGTACCTTTTACGATCGCTATTGAGCATATTTGCACATTTTATTTCAATCTACGCAACCAAAATCTAATCTCAAGTCTCCTGCTACCTGTACTCAACTAACATGTAAGTCACAAATACAGGAGATTCCAAATAGCATTTCATTTATTAATAAGTATAACTTCTCAAACTCACAAATTCAAACATGCACATCAATTTATTTGCCAGTACAGGTTTATATCCTTAATCTCAGTTCACATGATGTTTAATCCAGTTTTATTATACTGGAATTTATTTTCTTTAGTTTATAATTTATTCAACTTCATTAAATCATTGATTTATTTCATTCAAACAATCTACCATCCAATAACAAACATTTCACATTTCACAATCAATACATAACCAAATCAATTGAATTCACATTAAATATTAACGTTTATTTTGGTTTCCCATATTTGATTATTATTCATTCATTAAATTTCCTAATTCAGATTTATTTAATTTCGAGTTCATTATCATTGTTAATTTAATTTCACTTAGCTAGGTTAAGTCTTAATTCAAGTTTTCAATCCGATTTGAATTCCATTCAAATTGATCAAACACACTAATATCCCAATAATTTTATAAAATTATTTCTTTTCCATACAAAAATATAATTTGGGTAAAATTATTTCATTTACCCATTTTACAAAACAAAATTGTATCCATTGACAGTTCAATGCTTCTCAACATTTAAACTGATCAAACAACACAATACAAAACATTTGTATATAAAATTTACAAATATGTTCTCATACATATACACTCAGTCTCGATCTACGGTATTACTAACCCAATCTCTATCGAGTTATACCACAGAGCCAAGGGTATTACTAAACCAATAGCTCTGATACCACTGTAATGACCCAAGGATTTTCGGCCTAGGAAATCGACACAAATATCTTTACCGTATCGCATGCCGACCTTCCAAACACCGAAAACACTGGATAGTTATTAGAAAGAAATTAGAGGGTGAGATAAGAAAGAAAGAAATATTAGAATAGAAGAAGAAGAAGAACTAACACAACATAATCAGAGTCTCACATCGCAGCGGAACAAAATATAATATAGAAATAAAACGTAACTGAGAGCTTTTAAATATACTTACAATATCAGAGTACATCAACACCTCTGGACAGTTATAATAATCTGCCCATACACAACATACAGTGGAATACACACCATATATAAAATACTTCTAAAACTTCTCCACTCGTCTCTGGATTTTGCAGCATCTGATAACCTGGACCTGTACACCCCGGTCTAACCCGAGCATTTACAAAACACCGGGTCAGTCTGGTGAACCAGAGTGAGAAAAACTCGCACAGCATTAAGGTATCACACAACTTGATTTTTAAAGTTAAATTTTTTCAAAAGAAAAGGAAAATCGTTAGATCAAATCCATACATAAATACAGATGGATTTTACCGTACGATAACCCAAAATATTTTTGAAATCAATATCTTGTCTGATATTATGATAGTGTCTAAATACAAGTAATTATCAATCTAGCGGAACGCTTGCATCTCACGCTCCTCATATATAGTATACAATCAAAACCGCAGGCGCTTATTGGAGATTGGATTCCAACTATGACAAGATATGGGTTCACCTACCGATAGTGTATCTCTAGAGGCGAATACACTAGGTTCAACAAGAACGTCTTGCAACTCGACCCACACATGACCGACCACTCATTTTGCTTGAGTGTATCGAATGCATATCACCAACGGTTGGGCTCAAACCACCGTTTCCCGAAAAGGGATAGCATCGAAATAGATTAAAGTAGCAAAAGGAATTTCTCTAGATAGGTGATTATACACCCTAATGGGAGCGACCCACATAGCCATGCTGCCTGCCCGATTTTTGTCATTTCCCCGTTGTAAGGCTTGAGGTTTAAATTATCTTTTGGAACACCTGACCACCATTCACTAATTGACGTCCACAAACATACTCTATTTGGGAGCTACCCAGGTACGTTTGAAGAAATCAACATAAGTGATCCTTTTGTAAATACTCTGTCAGACATTCGTCAATACAAGTCATCCAGGAGTAGGATGAACCGAAGGCACTATCCTACTGCATCCTAGGAACACACTACATATCAGTAGCGAGTAGTCCTTGCAATCCGTAGATTCCAACCACGAAAGAATCACAGCTTATCTCTGCTTGCAAGGCAAAGAATCTTAGTAGTTCTTTTGTTAATGAAGATATACGGTCTTCAATACTCCATATCGATCTTCTTCTAATATCTTCACTTATTTGTTGGTCGAAATGGTTTTCGAATATAAATTCAATCCCGGACTTTCCGTACCAACAATCGTATTCGTCAGATTTGATAGTCGATGATTTAACTATCAAAATAAACAGTGTTTCAGTCATGACAATCCAATGAGTTCACTGGTTCAGTATTCAGCACCACTTGGCCCTTTAATTAAAACAAATATAAATTTAAAACTCCTAAATCTTTCGATATTATAAATATAGTTTTCTCGCTTCTTATTTAACATAATATTTTACTTTAAACAAATTCATTTTAATAATGAGGAAAGTCCTATATCATATCCGGTTTTCTATTTTCACTTTCAAAACATTGGCCGCATTATTATTTAATATTATGAATTCAATTTAACTTAATTTCTATAAAACAACGGTACAAAATAACTTTTACTTCACTACTTAAACAATAACCCATACTTATCTTCCTAGAATAGAACTCAACTTTACGTTTCCTTTCTAATTCAAAAATATCATTTTAATTTCCCATAATTCCTTTTTGTTTCCCTTTTACTTTGGAATCCTTATTATATATATGTATTTCCAAATTTCCACCAAAATGTTGCTTATTATTTCTCTAATGAAATAATAAATTTCACTAACCTCCTTTACCATTACAACTTATATCATCCTCAGATAATCCTGAAGTCGTTCAAGTCGGGGTATTTTAATTACCTCTCAGACCTAGATCAACAACGTTCATATATAAAGATAAATATCAGTTTTAATCCAAAAACTGATACTTCATTCCAATATCAATACAAATTCCATTTCACTACTTTATTCAAAATATGGTTTCATAAAACCTTCTTACTCTTTGAAAATCTCTTTCTCGGATATGCCCAATCTTTCTTAATTTAATAATTTAGTAACCTCGTTATAAAGCATCACTTTTAACTCGACCCCTTTAACCAAGCTCCTTTATAAATTGGATTTGGTTATCAAATCCTACGACCCACTTCTTTCACCAAATTCACCTTTACTAGTTTCCTTTTCAAATCCATCCAACCATTTCCGCTTTGGAAATCTCATTTCAATTTCTCACCTTTACTTAATCCCATTTTTAAGTAACGTTAATTTAAAGTTAACGATATAACACCTTAAACCTCTTTTATCTAATTCCTGGTTTATCGTAAACTCATTTCCTTAATTTACTTGTACTTAATTTAGATAGTTAAGTAACATTTATTTTAAACTACCATATTCGCTTAAAATTCTCTTCATAACTTTGTTATACAAATTCAGGTTTTGAAATATAAAAACCCGTTCGTAATTCCCTTTTACCATTCAAGTATATTTCATTTCAATTCTGATTACTTTTTAAATGAATTTCAATTAAAAGGTAATTCCCTAAATTATTATTAATTAGGATAATAATTCTCTTCGATCATTAACTACTTTAGTAGTTAATTCCTTTATTAACTAAAATAAATAGTAAATCCTTTTAAAAATCTTATTTAAATTTAAACAATATTCATTAAACTATTTTATTCAAACACACTAATTTAATAATTAATCCCACTTAAAAACGGTCGATTTAATTAACTTAAAACATGGTTATTCCATTAACTGATTTCAATTAGTTCTCCCTTTAAATTAAGTAATAATATAATTAATTTAAATAATTCCCTTTAATTATTTATTAACAAAACACTTATCCAATTCAACGGTTGGGTTAATTTCTATTCACGAGTTTATAGATCAGATTAACATCAGAAATTTACTTTATAAAATCCGTTAATAATTAATAGTAAATGATAAATATCTATTTTCCTTTTAATAAACTGTTATTCAAAATAATTATATTTCAAAATTTATCTCAAAATATAAAATAACTTTTGTAACTTCAGTTCTATCAATTCACTTGACGGTAAATCAATATAATCAAACTAATTTATTCTTAGGCCATTTACTGCCGATTACCCAATCAATATTGCCCATTGATTAAAACAAAATACAGTTTAAAATTCCAGATAACTATCAATAATTAAACCAATCACCCATATATTGATAACATATGAAAATAAATAATATATTTGAGGAATCCCTTTGGATCCCTCTAACCTGTTCTTCCATGAATCCAAACGGTTAAATCAGTTCATTCCATTTCCATTTACCTGATATATAACAATTCAGTCAGATCAAACAATTCAAATCATTAAACACGTTTATTTTATAAACATGACCCATAAGGTAAATTACCTTTATTGGAACCAATCGTTAGAATAACGATTTGGTATTTCATTGAAATTAATCGACGATTAAATTTTATCAGTTAAATCAACAATTAAATATATAATTAGCAAACAGTCAACCATAGCAAACAAAGCACACAAAATAAAAACCCAATTTATATAAACTATAAATGGGAAAACTGAGTGAGTTTAACTCACCTTGATTTGATTTGGTGTTTAAATGACTTGATTTGATTAAATTAAACATTTGTTTAATTTAATTAAAACCTTCGTTGCTCTCATTTTCATCTAAACTGGTCCCAGCATGAAGTGTTATCCAACATGATCTCACCGTAGTCGATTTCATCGAACTCTGATAATATAGGACAAAGATATACATGTTATAAGTATACGAATTAAATTGAAACAATAAATTTTTTTAATTATATTTTTATTTAGTTCCTACGATATGAATTACCTAACCAAATTATTCTTTTATGTTAAACCAACTATACTTGGAAATAATATACAGGCGATTATTTCTGTTATTAATTTAATCATTTCTATTTCCATTTGTTCTAACCTCGTTTTGAAACTTAAGCATGCCATCTATATTAAGTAAATTTTTAATTAAAAACTTGGGCTTACTTTTAAATATGTTCGGCCCAACACATGATAACCCGCACCCACCTCCTCCTTATATCAAACTATCCGATCCTTTAATTCCAAACCCTCAGACCCATTTTCTCAATCCTCCGCCGCCACTCCGAAAATGGAGAAACCCTCCATCCATGAAATCAAACCCATTGCTGCTTCCTTCAGGAAAATCGGACACACCCCCATGCTCCAGTCCCTCTCTTCGCCCTCTACTTCAGTTGCTCCGCCACCCACGAAGGACCTTCGAAGAACTAGACCGAAGACCCAACCCTAGTTCTTCGGTTCGAACTAAAACATCAGGGATTCCATCGCAGTACAGATAAGTATATTTTATTTTTGATTTAATTCCCATTTTGATTTCTTTGTGGGTTGAATTCGATTTCCTCTTTGCTGCTGGTTTGATTTGTTGGTTGTGCGTGGACACACATATATATAGTGTGGTTAGAAAAGATCAATGTAAATGGCAATATCATAGGTTAGATTTTGTTTCAGTCCTAGTTCTTAGGTTAAATTCCTTCATTTCAGCAATGCCATGTGATCGAACTATTGATGGTGGGAATGTTAACGGTTGTGCGGTACTTAGCAGAAATGTGAAGACTTTATATTTCCATTTCACGTACTGTTTCTGCTCAGATATGCACATAAATCGAACTGCCCCTATGTAGATTAGATTCAGCCATTAAGTTATTGAGTAATTTATATTGTCTTGTCTTGTTCGTATGGTCTTGTCTTTGTAGATACAACTACTGAATTATTTAATTCGATTTTAGATTTGCATTGTGATATTGTAATAACATAATAGCTTATGGGTCTATATAAATGATTTTCTGAATATATATGAAGATCTGTTTCGATTCTACAGATTTGATGGTATATTTTACTGTTTTTCTTAGCTGTTCCCTTACTGTTCTATAACAGTTTATTCACTGTCCTATGATTCTACAATCTGCCGTATATATTAACAGTTGTATCTTACTTTTTTTTCTTTCTTTTCAGAACAATTTAGTGGTGATGGACGACGTGATGCTATGAGAGGATTTTGTTTTAGATTTTCCATGTTCTATTGAATTGCTTACTTCATTAAATTTGCAGATTCGAAATATGTATTTGTAGATTTGATGCATGTCAAGACAGCTTTTATAGATTTGTACATGAATTTGATCATATATATAAACATTTGTTTACTTGTTAATAAATATGCACGCAATGAGAATCTATGGTGAAATCATATAAAATTTTCTAATTATGTTGTTTGTCCATGTTTTATGTCATGAATTTATGTTCATATGCTTATAACAACAATATTTAATATATAATTCAACTCAAAACAAATCTATTAAAAATAAATTATTATTATTGTCTTTCTCCAACTGATTTCTTATATAACCTCAAAATGAATCAAAATATATCTTAAATTCAACATTTACATTCTCGAACTAAACGATATGCAAATTTTATTAAAAACCCTATTTAAATTATTAAATAAACGTTATAATTTAATAACGATTTCCATAGTGACTAATTTAAAATTTGAACTGGACATAACTAACAAAATATAACACGAAATCTCTATTTTTCTCTTCCATACGAAAAATATAATCAAATCGATCCAAACGTTTCTAGTTTCACAGAAATCCGACTTAAAACGGTTCCTGTATATCCAATTAAACTTCAAAACTCCATATTACGAACTATAGTGCCATTTCGAGCTCGTTTTATAATTATATAAATATATAACGTTCAAACTTCGTTTTAAATAATGAATTAAATATTAAAAATCCATTAATATCCCAAATATAATATTTAAAATAATAAATTAAATTAAATATTTGACTGCCAAAAATACGGGACGTTACATTTTCCGTGAACATTCCATAGTTAATGGAAGATGATTTGGGTTTATCGTGAACTATGTTTTAAATCACACTGGTTCTTTAAACCAGTTAAAGATAGGATAAATTTTCCTAAAGTTGAATTATCATTAAGTAATGATTTTTGAGATTAAAACTAAGTTTTAATGAATCTTTAATTAGATTGAAATGAGAATGGGGCAGTTGAATTTATCGAATTCAAGAAATGATCGAGAATGGAGTACCGCCAGTATTACTCCAGGCGATAGTGAAATCTTTAATTAGATTTGAACAAGAAATGGTAATCAAATTTACCAATAACACCGTAAGTACTACCAGTTTTGCTCCATGGGATGAATAGGTTGGGATTGGAATAATAAAATAATAGATGATTATTTCGGTAAGTCTCTTTAATCCCGACTAGTTTTATAAACCTTAATTTGGTTTAAATTGCTAAAGGATTAAATAAAACCTTTTGAAATTTATATCCAAAAGAAGATTAAAGAATAAGTTTAAAAGATTTTATCTTTGATAAAATTAATGGGAACCTTTCCCCTAAGATGTGAATATTAGAATAAAAGAATATTATGAATTGGAATGAGGCGTATGATTTGTTTTTATAACACTTGATTATAAGATATGCGAGTTATCCAGAAAGGCCGGCTTTAACCCATTTTGAATAATTAATACGACGATTAAAAGTCAATGATGAAGACAGTTGTTGAATACCGGAGATCTTCACATCGAATGGATGATTACTGATGTCTTGATTGGGCTGTATACCTAAGAAAAGGTAATAAGTGGTGATCATCTAGACGTACTTGGAGATCAACCGGATATGCGAGGGTCTCTCTCCTGTATTGGACATATAAGACGAGGAATAAGGTGCCTCTAGTTCCGTTCAAACCCAGAAGGACATGCAAATGGATGGTGTGTCTGACATTGTATTCCTTTATATTGTATTCGTTGATCTCTGATAATTATATATCTGTTTGTTTGCGAAGAATTTATTCTCTTGCTTAACACCCTTCTATGAGACGTATGAGCTTAGAGGTTATTTATTGGTGGAAATCAATGGTATGGTATGGATTGACAATGTGGCATGCTGGGTTTCATGGATCAAGGCTTTTGTTGAAAAGCAGAGTCTTATGGATGATGAACAAAGCATAACTTTCATATAGCATAGCTTTGTGTGTCGAGACGTGACTTCGACGAGTTTCACAACCCGTGAATGATTGAGGCCGGATAATAAACGGTAAGAAGGAATCTGGTTTCTGGGAGCCCCGATAAGGGAGGCATTCCATTGAGAGCATGAAGGATCTATAGGATTTAGGAGCCCGCTAAGGTGATTCTCCATTTAAGCTTAAAGGATACAGATATGCCCCTAAAATGGCAACGAATGGAAACATTGAATGCATCTTGATAAGATTTCTATTTCGAGTCTTGTATTTAATGTAGTAATTAAATACATGTCGATACGATTTTTATTTCGAGCTTTGAATTTAGTGTAGTGATGGCAAGAAAGCCATACTCATTGATGGAATCCATTTCCAATACGAACCTTTGCGGGTTATTTTAACTTATGTATGTAGTCGTAGATTACTACATCTGCTATGATTGATATATTTATTTGTGAAGAATGATTTTTACACTAAGAACTAGTGATAATAAAAGTGGATTGTAAGTATCAAGCATTTTTGGACGTTATAAGGGAAAACTCTATCCTTCTGTTTGCGTTGCATTGTGTGATGGGACAGAGTTTTATAATGGCTTCATTTTTCTTTATTTAGCATTGCGCTGTTTTTTTTTACGGTATTCTTGGGAGGAAACCCATTCCGTGTCAAATGGCGTGGTCCCTTGATTTACCCAACATTAAAATAAAGTTAATAACTGTTTTTAGTTCTCACACCAGTCCCATGATTGACTCTGCTCTTGATTTACCCAACATTAAAATAAAGTTAATAACTATTTTTTAGTTCTCACTTCAGTCCCATGACTGACTTAGAGTTTATTGTTTTCACCTAAACTTTGGGTGCCCATACTTTCCACATGAGCAGCTAGTAATTTTGGTCTTCGCAAATAATTCTTTTCACAGGATCCTGGATTACAGCTGGAGCTATATTCGGAATGCTTTGTATCCGTGTATTTCTTTCAGTTCCAGTAGTTGATGTTTTCCACTACACATTATATTTATATATTTAAATGTAATTTAAATCTCTGATATTTTTCCGTTGTAAATTATTTATTTGTACTCTGATTCTTATACTCTGATGTAAATTGTTGTAATAGCAATGTAATCTTCTATTTTTTGTGTTGTGATGCATCTTTTCTCAACATAATCCGCCTTCTTGTTCGGTTTAGGTCGGTCGGGAAGTCAGGTTCGCCACACTTGGTATCAAAGCTTTGGTTTACAAAGCTAGAGAACAAGGCACATTAGAACCAAATGAAAGAATTCATCAGAGATAGGATTAGTAACATCTTATAAGAATGACTCATTAGAGATAGGGTTGGCAATACCCTAGAATGAATTTGATGAGTGCTATTTCTAAAAACAAATTTAGTTTTGAAATTTTATATCTTATTATTCGTATTTGAGTATTTTATTTTATATTGAATTTGGACTATTGAATATAAGAAGATTTTTCATATATACCTAGCTAGTGTATATTCGAAGTCTCAAATATACTAGATAGATATGGAATCACACTCTAGTTGCCTGGGGATGATTTTGATGATAGTAGCTACATCATCAGTGTTTATGTTCGAGTTTTGAAAGTGGAATACCCATATATTTCCAATTGACTGGTGTGAGAACCAAAACCTAGTTAAGGCTTATTGTTTGTGATTTGGTTTTGAAATTGGATTTTTGAGTATATAAAAGTTATATATATTTGAAAAGCTAATCAACTAATTGATTGTTGGTTGTGATGGATGATAATTAGTTTGACTAATTAAAATATTGGAATAATAAAACCAATGTGAAATGAAAGGGTAAATTTAGCCAAATCGAATTTATTATTGAATTGAATTTAAAATTGATCGGAATTGGATACATATACATGTATATATATTGAACAGGTCATAGAATGGAAGCTAAGATGAGGAATAAAATTGTATTCCCGACAAATAGGTACATATTTACTGTATTTATTGGGTTTGGTGATTTTATGAGCCGATTGGCAACCCTCTTGGATTTTTCTTTTTCCTTTTTGATTAACGAGGGCCCTGTGAGGCAAATTGTGGTTTTACCGCTCAACCCATACAAAGGAGGTTATGGCAAAAAATTCCAAAAATTAAAGGCGTTAGCCAATTTTTTTAGAAAGTAGAAAGTTCTTAGAAACTGAAAAGTTGAAGAACTTGAGTCAAGCGAACGTTGAGTTGATTACGTGACAACCTTCGATTCTGTCCTCCTTTTTTAGGACAAAAAGATTTTAAGTAGGGGAGATTGTAGAAACCCAAATTTGGAACCAATTTAAAATCTTATTTTTAATTGATTTAATGGATTTTAAGAATATAAAATGATTTATTTTGAGAATTAACAATTTAAAATTTATTTGAATCGAAGTTAGAACGTATAAATTTAAAGTTTAATTAAAACAAACTCGAAATAGCGCGGTAGTTTGGAAATTAAGTTTTAAACTTCAACTGAATATACACAATTCAATATAAGTTAGAACTGGATAAAACAAGAAATGTTAGAATCTGTTTAATTATATCTTTCGAACGGATGTAAGAAATTGATATTTCACTTTATAAATTGTAAGTTATGTCCAGTTTAAATTTTAAAATTGTCACTATGGAATTTATATATTAATATTATATAAAGCCCATAAAAATAGCCATTTTGCAAATGACCTCCATTTTCGACGAAACCACTTTTGTTGGATCTGGAATGTCAAATTATAGTTCGGTTTAAAATTTCAAAATTTTTGAAATTAATATGTAAGCTTGGTAAATTTAAACGCGTTTTCAATTTCAGCTTGAATTTAATAAACCAGTTAAAATGCCATTTTTTAAACGGTCTCCAAATTAGGCGAAATTAGTTTTGTTTGGACCATATCATCCAAACATAGCTAGATTTCAATTTTCATAAATTTTGGAGTCAGTATATGGCCCTGTAAATTAAAATGTACGTTGAAATTCAATATTAACTATTATATCAATTTTTAATTTAATTATAACAAAAACTAATCGGAACAGTAGAATTGTCTTTTGAAACATATCCCATTGTGTCCAAAATGGGGGTATTCGGTTAGGGGTGATAGTCATTGAGTTTGATTTGGAGTTCGGAGCGATAAGCATGTAATTTGTGAAGTAAATAAAATTAAAAAATATATATATATATATTCATTGGTCAAAACCCTAATTTCATTCCCAATCAGATTTCCGCTGTCATCAACGATCGAAGGGCAGAAATCGCCCGATTCTTATCCACCTTCTTTCTTACAGTCCACACAATGAATTTCAAAACTTATTGAAGGAAAATTAAAGAACTTTCCACGATCCTCAAATCCATATGGGGTGTGATTGATTTTCATGAAGTATCTTTTCTGAATTTTGGGCTCAAACTCGTCGACATCAAGGCGGATTTCAGGGGGAACGGAGAAACCGGATTTCAAGCCATTCAAGGCGGTAGTAGGCGGCGCGATGGCCGTTCGATGGAGGCTTCAGATCATCAGCAGGCGGCTTCTGGAGGCGACGCGTGGAGCTTGATGAAGTCGAGCACAGTTCAGACGAGGAAGACAGATTAGGAAAAGGTTAAGAGAAAGATTAAATTAATTAATAATTATATTGGTTATTGACTCGTTTAATTATTCAAATGTATAATGTGCCATATCTTTTCCATACGAGATCGAAATTTGATGATTTCAGTTGCGTTGTGATCGTGGAATCAAGCTCTACAACATGGAACTGACCAAAACGGAAACGAAAGCTGTTGCAGTTTTTGATAAAATTAATTGTCCGATTTAATTTAATTAAAACAATCCTCAAATTAAAAAATGACGGAGTGGAAATCCAAAGTGAGAATTCTCTCACTAAAATATTTATACAGCTATTTATTTTATAACAGAAAATATATAGATTGCTAGTGTTGATTTTTATCAGTTTTAATTATCACAAATGTTGTACGGTGCCTGTTATCTCATATTCACTATTGTTTGAAAATCCATGAATGATTTGATTGACTGTATTGTGTTGTGATTGTGATTTTGAACATATTAAAAGTAAAGTTAATATTAATGTGGTAGTTGAAATTAAATTATAAATATCCATTTATAATTTGACAGCGACAATTAGTTAATTTGAAAAATAACTCGAATTAAACTATTTATGATTAAATTCATTAATCAGTAATGAATCTAAATTTATTATTGTTGATTGAAACCCCCATATGGGTCTGGGGATGATAATTAATTCACATCTCCCTTGGATTTCATTATATGTCAACCGATTGATTGACATATTGTGATAAGCGTTATTTAATTATGTAATGCTTATAAAGTTGTAAATTGCACTCTAGTTATGAATGGAATGCTTAATAGTTGTTTATCACTATTCTTGAATATATGCAGTATGGAATCCATATAAATAAAATTATATGTTAATTGATTGAGTTTGATTCCAATTTAGAAATAATGAATATTTTAAAATAATATTCAGTGAAGAATCAAAATATGATTTTGATGTCCGATTTTGGATGGACATGAAATGTTGAAATATTCATAACTGAAATGGATATGAAGCCGAGTTAAGTAGATATACGCCATTTTAAATCAAACGGGTTTTTCTGTCAATTTTATTCATCTTATAATGAATATCGAAAAGATTTGATTTCAAAATCTGATATTTTGAAAATATTATCATTTTAATGTTATAATGATATTATAGAATATTCAATTTTGATTTAAAATTGAAAACGAAGTTGAAATCATTTTAAAATGAATTTATAAATGATTTATAAAATACATTTTGAATGGAAATCAATGGAATATTATATATATATATATTTAAATTGTTTGAATAAAACGTATCGCGAAGCGATCAATCGCGAATTTCGACCACTGACTTTAAATTGACGTAACGGGAGATTTGACCATCGGATTCTCCTAAAACCAGAACCATTCGATTCGTAACGAAAAAAGATTTCAAATGATAATAAGAGATTTAAAATCTAACGTTTAGTATTTATGATATATCCAAATTAGTTTTGGAAAAGGTCATTATGGATGCAGTTCGATGGCCGATATTGGAAGCCAATTGTAAGGGCTTTAATATAATTATCAAAAATACGAATAAATTACGTAAAATCATAATAAATTATTTGGAAAGATTTTGGATGAAACATTACACATTTGTAAAGATAAAATATATTTTTATCTAGATATATGTTGATTATCACATAAGTAAAGAACGGAATGAATTGAAATGGTGTTGAGATAACCAGAATTTTCCAACATATGAATTGGAAAGGAGTTAAATTGAAATAATATTCGGAATATTTCGATATTGGATTCCATGATTATACAGATATTGTTGTGGAATTTGGAAGATATAGATATCGTTATAACGATATTCGTTAGTTTCAGAATTTGATTTTGAATATAAATCGATATAATTTCTGTTCAGAGCCTTGTATTTAATATATCAAATTGCATTTTGGGTTTGTCATGAATGGTGTCTTTAATAACACTGTTCTTGAACCCAGTTGAGAAAAGAATAAATCTTTTAATTAAGGTTTAGAGAAGTATACCAATTAATTAAATTAATTGGAATTGAATTGAAATTGGATTTTGGTTTTATTGTGAACGATGTTTTAGATAACATTTGTTCTTTGACCTAATTAACGGTGAAGATATGATTCGTAATTCATAAATCATTTTATTAAAATTTAATGAAAATTTTCCGAAGTTTTCCAGTTTAATATATTAAATTGGAATTGAATGGAATTTGATTCGATAATAATCGAGATGAGCTTGGAAGACCGTTACTATTTATGGAATTTAAAAGCCTCAATGTGCGTATGATATAGCACCTGGCGAATTTTTAGCTAGTGTGTATCATCTTACGAAAATAGGGTATGGTAAAGATAAGCCGGAAGAGGTATGCATAAAAGTTTTTTCCCAAAGAAGTAATCCTAGAATCCCTTCTGTTTTCTGGATTTGGAGAAGTGCTGATTTTTAAGAATGGAAATCTTATGATATGTTGGGAATGTCTTATGATAATCATCCACGTCTTAAACCTATCTTGATGCCTGAAAATTGGATAGGATGACCCTTACGTAAGGACTATATTACCCCCAATTTTTATGAAATACAAGATGCTCATTGAATGATAAGAAACGAATGTTCAGTTATATAACATGACTCCAGATTTTTTTATTCAAGTCATGGAATATTTTGCATTTTGTTCCAGATTTTATTATAACTTATGTATGTAGTCATAGTATACTACGTCTGCTATGATTGATAAATTTATTTGTGAAGAATGATTTTTACACTATGCACTAGCGATAATAAAAGAGGATTGTAAGTATCAATCATTTTTTACCATTATAGGGGAAAACTCTATCCTCCTGTTTGCGTTGAATTGCGTGATGGGATGGAGTCTTATAATGGCTTCATTTTTCTTTATTTAGCATTGCGCTGTTTGTTTTATGGTATTCTTAGGAGGAAACCCGTTCCTTGTCATACGGCGTGGTTCCTTGATTTACCAACATTAAAATAAAGTTAACAACTGTATTTAGTTCTCGCACCAGTCCCATGACTGACTCGGAATTTATTATTTTCACCTAAACTATGGGTGCCCATATTTTCCACACAGACAGCTAGTAGTTTTGGTCTTCACAGATATTTCTTTTCACAGGATCATGGATTATAGCTGGAGCTATATTCGGAATGCTTTGTATCCGTGTTTCTTTTAGTTGTGGTAGTTAATGTTTTCCACTGCACATTTTATTTATGTATTTGAATGTAATTTAAATCTCTGATATTTTTCTGCTATATATTATTTATTTGTACTTTGATGTAAATTGTTGTAATAGCAATGAAATGTTCTATTGTTTGTGTTCTGATGCGTCGTGTTATCAACGCAATCCGCCTTCTTGTTCGGTTTAGGCCGGTTGGAAAGTCTGGGTCGCCACACTTTCCTTATGGTCTGTTGCTTCCTTTACTTCTCGGTATCTTATCTATTGAGCAATATACAATATTTTATAATGTAGAGATTCATATATTTTGTTAGAGAATTTAATCCATATGTATACACTCAAACATATATGTGTAGATGTATATGTATGTGTAGTTTGTCTGGCTTTGTATCATGGCTGGTAGTGAATATAGTTGTAGTTTTGTTTGAAATGCTTCTTTCATTTTCAAGTTCATTTCTATTATTGTTGATAACATTTGAATTATGTAATGTTGGTTAACTTGTGGGATACATAATGGTTGATAAAATATGAATCTTACATCGTAAAGCAATATTGTAAAAAGATCAAAGTTTAAAATAATGAATTAACTTCACAGTTTAGTGATTTTTTATTTACAAAAAACTAAAAATGCTCAGATATTGTATTCATCATAATTGTCATGAAACCCAAATGTTGCTTTAATGCTTCTAAACGCTACCCTAAAGCAAGTGGTTGCAGCTAGTACTAACCCACCTAGCTGCCTTGTCGTTCATACTCAAAATCCACATCAATAGTAAAGTGGGCTTGCATGCATTGACCATGTCAACTAACTTCTGAAAACTGAGCGCGCCGACACAATTTTGATAACTGAGTGCGACAACTCAGTTTTGAAAACTGAGTACGGGAACCCAATGTTAACACTGAGTTGCTGAACTAAGTTTTTAAAACTGAGTTCGCGTTTTTAGTGAAACAATCAAGCAAGCATATTGTGTCATTATTTATGCCAAAAATATCTCCTTCTCAGTTCAACAATGGTTGTTGATAAATATATACTTGATCTATGTACAATGACTTCCCTAAAACATTTTTTCACATGCATTTTAAGAACTTCCAATTATTCGGAGCAAATAGAAAGACATAAATAAGTGTAAAATCAAATACTAGATAAGAATTCGAACAAAAAACAATGACTGGATAAACTGATTTGCCACTATACTAGCAGCAAGAATAGAACAACCGTCTTTCCCATTTCTTACTAACAGAGACCTAAGAAAGATATTGAGGATGCCAAACCTTCCTTTAATCTACAATAATCTATTAGTGCATGCTAAAGAGTAGTTGAAAACAAAGACATAAAATCCCCCCTCCCCCCCCTCCCCCGAGTGCTAAAACATTTGTATAGGAGTTCAATAAACAAAATACCAATCCATAACACAAATGAATTTGTATTTACTATGGTGACAACATAAAAACCAAACTATTAATGTTGGTATTTGCATTGTCCATTATAACCAAATTTGTAGCAAAAAATGAGATAGACATGGGACAAAAGAATTAAAATAGAACTTGAGTTGTTAAAGGTTAACCCCATGTTTCAGTAATGGAAAAGTGTCTCAATATTATGTGATCAACTTGTGTTCATAATTAATGCTTTGCCCATTAGAATAAAGGAGTTGATTACTGTATTAATATCAGTCATTTAAACTAATTAAAAATATACCCTTGTCCTGCGAACTAATTAAAATAGATGATAAAGCACTTAAATAAAATGAAAAGTACCTTGTTGTCCTGGAAAATTAATATTGAAAACAGTAGTCCTAGAAACAAATTCAAGATGACGGAAAGGTAGTTCAACCTAATTTCTAGTTATGAAAATATTCCTTAATTAGCTACTGGAGGACTATCTATGTTATCTATCTTTTATGTGAACTTTCTCTTCCTCCTCGACTATTTTATTTGATGCATGCATGCCAGTTATGGTCCCTAAATAGTAATTTAGACTGGTTTTGTGGCATTTTGGGTATTGCATTTCTAATAGTACTTAAGCTGCGAAATTTTAGAGTACGGACTCTACTCTAATTCACGTAAATCTGTAATGATAATGCATGACAATTTTATATTATATGAAATTGGATTGCTTACTAGTCATCCCACTTTTATTATGCTTACACATGAGAAGCGAATATGCAAATTGTCAAGTATATTGCTTTATCTAATATGAATTTATTAAGTAATATTTTTTTATTTTGCAGGATCATTATGTTAACTAGAAACCGAGGAAGGAAAAAGGGGGAGGGGTCAATGCATATTTATCAACAATGGGAGAAAACAATGCATTAATTTTATATCTTCAAATACATCATTCTATGAGCTTCATTCTCAAAAAAGTCTGGAATTCAAGACAAAAGATTTCAAAAAAAAATCTGTTAGTTTTTTTTTTTTTTTTGTAATTTGCATGGTTGTATTCATTTTAACGTTGTGACTAGCACACTACGACATATGTGTTATACTTAACCTATCAGAATCAAATCTAAGGATCAAATACAAATTAGCAACAGTTGTAAAATTTATATTTTTTATTCCAGATATGATATAATAACAATATAACCAAATTCAAAAAATTTCCCTCCCGCAAAAATCATAAAAACAAGGTATATGAAACTGTAACAGTAGAGTTAAATAGTTATTACTAACATATGGAAACAAAAAATGATTCCCTATGTCCAAATCTATGTCCATCATCCATGTTCATCTTTGTCTGCCATGTGATCATCTTTCTATGTACTACTACTATTGTATTTACGAATATGTGTTACAAATATGTGTTACAAAAAAACTAGAAGGAAACATATATATGAAATGATATTAATGAATCATGCATGAGATAAACTGGGCTTGTTTACTTATATTATAGATGTAGTTTATTTTTCACCTAAATGAACGGTGTAACGATCAGTGAAACTAATCATATAGTAAATATGATCTCATTTACGGCTGTTTAGATGAGTTTGATGCATATATGAAGGTGATTAAGGATTTTTAAAATATAAAATGATGTGAAATTTTGTTTGGTACTGATTTTTTTGTGACACTTTGGTTAGTGTACAAGGCATGCCAATGTAAGTGGTTTTAAGTAGGTCTATTGTGACTGTCAATATTGTTATTTATGCATTTTTCTGGTTTAATAAACTTTTTTTTGAACATGTTCACATATGCATGTTTTTCTGATCATGTGTATTTTTTTTATTGTTTAGGATAAAAAAGGAAAAAGTGTGATGAATGATATATTACCAAGCTATCAAGAAACTTCGAATACTAGTGTTAATACAAATTCAAATTCATCATACAAAAATTCACTGGAGTTGGATGATGAATTTGATTTAAAATCAAGGGAAAATATTGAAGAGATGGAATCAAGTAAGCAATGTGTCGATAGATTTGAAAAAGAAGAAAATATGGACATCAAAAGAATGGATAAAAAAAGTATGGAGCTTATTATTGCAATCTTGATTCACTACACAAAATATTTCTTAAATTAAGAAGCAAAAAAATTTTGAATCAAAAATTAGCTGCATACATGAATAAAATTCCATTTAAAAACTTCTTACAAGTATTCGTTGAAAACAAAATAACAAGGAGTGATTTTTAGAAAAATTCAAAGACATTAGATGATGTCACTCGGTTATATAATGCAGATCAAAAATCCTTTCAAATAGGAAGAAAGTTGTTACAACCAACAGAAATGGATTTTAGTTTGATATTTGGTTTTCCGATTGGTGGTAAGAGAAATTTTCCCATTAAACATTCTGGTGGAAGCTCGGTACCGGAAGAACATCATGAATTCATAGATAATAACTTTCAAGATAGCAACAAGATTCGCTTGCAATCAGAATTTTACCGTACACGAGATGTATGATTTTGGTGATGTCACTTTCAGATGGAGACTGTCCTTCTGTCGACTTGGAGTTGGGAATGCTCTTATACAATTGGGTAATCTGGTTAGATTGCTAGATAATGTTCAGCTATCAGAGGATGAGGATGATGCTTTTGACTGGAAGCTTGATGGTAACAATAAGACTTTTCGGGTTAGCAGTTTATATAAGTTGATGAACTTTACGGGAAGAAGATATACTGGTTTCGACAATATGTGGAGTTTTAAAGTAGTGCCTACCAAAGTGAAAATTCATATGTGGACTATCATGCACAATCGGCTCAACACAGTGAGTAGATTATGTCAGAAGGGAGTTCATATCAATGATGGTTGTGTCTTTTGTGGGAAAGTTGATGAGAACTACTTACACCTATTCGTTGACTGTGACTTCGCGTTCTATGTTTGGACTAAGTGCCTTGTTAGCCTCAACATTAGCTTAGACTGGGCTGATCTTATCACAGACCAATTTCATTTTTGGCACAATATTTTCACCTCATTACCTACTACTCGCCTGCGTTTTATGTTTGTTGTCTTGAATTTTGCATATGTTTGGATTCTATGGCATGAGAGGAACTCTAGAAAGTTTAAATGTAAAATGAAATAGCCTATTACTTTTATACGCTGCATTCTTAAATTTGTTTCTATATGGTCAGGCAGCGAGGATGTGAAGTTTGTGGACTCTATTGGTGCTCGAGTCAGGGATAGGGCTCGCGGCAGGCATGCTTGAAGGCTTCAGCTCTGTTTGTTTTACTTTGGTGTTATGCTATGTACCTATATTTTTTTGGCCACTGTTTACCGTGCCTGCGTGCATGTATTTGGGGCTGTAAATATTGTTGTAAATACACGTGTGTATCAGACTTCTATGTATTAGACTAGTATGGTTAATGAAGTAAGGCGTGAATCTTGCGATTCATCACCTTTTGCATAAAAAAAAAGATAGCAACAAGATTACGAAAAAAAATGTTAGAGATGAGAATAGAGTTTTTAATCTCTTAAAGATATCAAGAGGAAGATTTGATGAAATTAATTATCAAGTTGTTTGTGGTATCTTTTTGTATCCGAATAATCAGGGATATTTGTCATGGAGTTTCATACCATATTTACTTGATTTAGAGAATATGAATTCCGTATGCTGGTCAAAATTTGTGGTGGAAACATTGAATAGGAACTTATACAAATTTGTTGACGATTATTGAAGTATGCCTGGCTGTACATTATTCTTATTAGTATGGTTTTTTTTCTATTTTTTCATTAATTCTAAGTTCCATTGTTAATTTTTTTATTCTCTATATAGTATTGGATATGTGAGAGAATGACTCTTATTAAAGGGAAAAAAATATATGACCGGATATCCTCGCTTCATTTAGTGGAATTTATCAAGTTTGAAAAATTAGTTGACATATTTGAAGTTGTAAAAATTGAAGACAATCAGGTATTATTATTTTTATTTGTCAAATTTTTGTTAATTTTATATACAATCGTAAGCTTTAGTTATTTACATATATAGCGCTGGCTAAAACAATTCTAATATTAGAAGAAAAAATTGCATCAAAGGTAAATTTAAGAAGCAGCTGTTAAGTCAATTTATTTATTATCAAAGAGTAATACTTAGACATCAACGTGTCCTTTTAATGAACCAGAAAACTCGATGCTAGAATTTTCAACACAAATACATCCCGTGTCCAAACTCGAGTACCAAAAATCCAGAACGTTAAAGAAAGAAGTCATGGGGTGAGATAAGAAATAAAGAAAGATTAGAATAGAAGAAAAAGAAGAAGAAGGACTAAACACAATATCAGAGTTTCACATCGCAGCGGAATAAAATATAATACTGAAATAATTCTTTCTTGAAAACTTGAAATAATACTTACAATTTATCAGATTACAGCGGGCATTCAATTCATCCGGACAGTTATAACAGTCTGTCCTCATTTACAACACACAGCGGAATACTATATATATAATACGTCTGAACTCCTCCATCTTGTCTCCTGAAGTCTGTATCGTCTTACTCTGAACCTGTACAACTTGTTCTGACCCAAATGGGTATAACTCGAGCATTACAAATGCCACAGGTCAGTCTGGTGAACCAACGTGAGAAAAATTCACTAAATTATTGGTATCATCCAACTTGATTTTAAAGTTAAAATCATTTGAAAATAAAAGATAATCATAAGACAAATCCATACATAAAAATAGACGGTTTTTACCTTACAATAACCAAAATCATTTTTGAAATCATAATTATTCTAATATTATAATAGTGTCTAAATCAAATAAATAATCATCTAATAGAACGCTTGCATCTCAAGCTCTACATATATAATATAAAATCAAAAACCGCGGGCACTTATTAGAGATTGGATTTCCAACTATGACAAGGTATGGAACCACATTCCGATTAGTGTACTCTAGAGGGGATACACTTGAGTTCAACAGGATCATCTTGCAACTCAGCCACACATGACCGATCATTCATTTCTCTTGAGTGTATCGAATGTATTGTCACCTTACGGTTGGATCCAACATAACCGTCCTGGGAGATACAGAAATGAAAAGAAGTAAAAAAATTAAATATTCCCTAGACAATGACAATACACCCTAATGGGGGCGACCTACATAGTCATGTTGCCTGCCCAATTTTTGTCATTTCCTGGTTTTGAGGTTGGAGGTTTAAAATTTACCTTTTTTATAACATTTAGCCACAATTCGCTTATAATGCCACATCGTCAAATCCATCAGACCCACAAAAATATTCTAGTGTTCAAGCTAAGAGAAGGTGTCTTCTTCGCCATCAACAGAAATACGTTTGAGGAAATCAATGTACGTGGTCCTTTGGAAATACTATATCAGACATTCGTCCATACAAGTTGTCCTAGGGCTGGACAAATCGAAGGCACTCTCTTACTGCATCTTAGGAATCACCATATAGATCAATAGTGAGTAACCCTTGCAATCAGTCGATTTCAACCATGACAGGATCACTATTAGAATATCTCCGGGCGCGACTCCATAGAATTCGATAAGTAGTCCTCTTTACTTACGAAGATCCACGGTCTTCACTGCTCCACCTTCAATCAGCATCCTATACGTTTACGTATTAGTTGGTTCAGAATGGTTTTGGAATAAATTCGATCTCGGTCTTTACGTACCAACAATCGTATTAGGCTAGATTTGATAGTCAGTTATTTAACTATCAAATAAAACAACCATTCATCCATAAAAGAAAACTGAATTCGCTGATTTAATATTTTCCATCACTTTAGGCTCTTTCCGATTAACCATTCATTAATTCAAAACTTCTCCATTTTTCCAATAATTGAAATACTCATTTCTCTTCTTATATATATATATATATATATATATATATATATATATAAGAATATTCAAAGCCCCTTTCATTTTAAAATCTTTTTAAGCATGTATCCCTCATCTTGGTCATTAGTCTCTAACCGTAAACTAGTAAGAGAATAACTCCCAAAGTATCAATCCCGAAGGTCGAAACCAACATCAGATCAACACTCAGAAAACCATTCAACTTACCAATCTCCGGTCAGTTCCTAAATTCCCTTAACTTCATTTCTAAATTTTTAAATGAGAATTTCCAATATTAATTACCATTTTTATATGAGATATTTATCTCAAATTTATGACCATTCAAATATTTAACTTAAAAATAATATTTACAAAACATTACTACAGTCTTTATACAATATTCCTTTACGGATTTGATTTGCAAAACATTTACTAAATATTTATTTCTAAACAGATACATGATTTTCCTTTATAGTGATATACTTTCATTATCCAATTCCATTTCATTTTAATCTTCATAAACCAAGTCCTATATCAAGTCTTTATTCCATAAATAATTTTTATAAACATTTATATATATGTTTAAAACTTCATTCCATTCTATTTATAACTTCTACTCTACAATATCTGTATTTACCTATCATTTGCAAATTCTGATAATATTTACTATTTATAAACCATATGCAAAATTCTTTAATACAATCTATATTATATTACTCAGATTAATTCTACCTAAATTCGATTAGAATTTAATATTTAAAAAACCCTTTATAAATTTCTATTTTTTTCACACCACTTACTTTATTCTCTTTATTCACCTTAATCGGGAATAATAATTTCAATATAAATCCATACTAGACTTGATTTCATAAATCAAATTTCAAGTTTTCAATCCCATTATAACATCAAATATAGAGTTTTTTCATATAATCCAATTTATAATTCCCATTGAACTTTGAAAATTTAAATCCATTAACAATACTGATTTCAAACCCAATTTCCCTTTTATCTTCATACTCAGATAATATATTCTGAATAAAAATAAAAATTTCCCTTCTTCGTAAACATCGCTTACAAAATCAACCTCTCGTCTTATTTGTTAAAATAAGTCCTTGTTATCTAATAATATTTATTATCTAGTTACTAAACAAATATTCCATTTGAAAATAAATATTCCTTTATGTACTTTTATATTTTAGTTACAACTTCATTCAACTTCATTTCTATAAAACCGCATTCCATATCCAAAATATATGTATATAAATATATTTTTTGGTAAATTCCTTAATATCAATATTTATTATCCAAAATATTATATAAATTATCTAATAAAATCTATATTGTTCTAACTAGTTTAATCTAAATTCAATTAGAATCTATAAATTTTAGAAAAACTCTTCCTTCTAACGATTTCCATCTGCAATTATTTTCCTTATCCCTTACTCATCTCAACGTTGAATAATATTCCTTAATACCTTCATACTCGACTTTTTAGTCAACCTGAATTCATACTTGTAACTTCAGGTTTAAAGTCTATTTATAATTTCTAATTATGAATTTATTCCATATAATCTCTTTTATAATTTTCCTTGCAATTTGAAAATTTTAAATCTATTTAAAATATCGACTTATTATTCAATTTTCATTTCTTTTCCAAATTTCACACAATTTATATTTTTCTTAAATTCCCCAATAAAAATAATTCCACTTCTTAAAATGTCGTTTATAAAATCACCTCTTCAAGATATTTGTTTAAACAAATTTTAAATTCTATTTAATTTGGATTCTAAATAACCATTTTTATTTGTAAATAAATATTTCCATTTAAAATTTCTTATTTTATTTCAATTTCTACTTTGAAATCCATATATCATTATTTAGGATATTTTAAAATATCCAAAATCAACAATTATTGTCACTAACACATCCAAGTATACTATAAACTGTCACAGATTCTAGAACACATCATATTAAGCATATATATGAAAACAAATAATTTAAATGTGAGGAATCCAGCTGGATTCCTCCAACCTGTTTTCCTTGCATCCATAGATGTTAGTCAATAATAATTATACTCGTCCTGCTTCGAGGCAGGATATCGTAGTATAAAGGTCATCCACTATATATATTGTGAGGCGTATTGGGAAATCATCCGCTAATGGTATTGCGGGCATCCGCTAATGGTACTGTGGGAATATCCAATCACCAATATTATTATTATATAATATTATTATCAATTTATATCAATCAATTTAGCAGCTAGCAAGCAATAAAATAAATTTGAACTATTATAAATAGTTCCCAATTATTAACTAAGTGGGTTTAACTCACCTTGATTTATTTCGCTGAATATTCGATTAAATTCTGCCTCGTCTTCGCTACGCATCCACTTCATTGTCTCGAATAAAATTAATTACCTATGATTATTTTATTTATCGATTAAATTATTTTAATTTAAACTAACTATATAAATAAACAATTTCTATGTATATTTAGTTTTGAAAATAAAACAATTACCTTATTATAATTGCCAACCACTCAACTAAATCCGCGAAGCAAATTTCTAAATAGTTCCGATAAATAGCACCAGCCAAAAAACCGCAATTTCCCTCTTGGACATTTCTTCGAACACCTTACTTGTAGTTACAGCTACTGTTGCACTTCAAACCGCTCAACCTAAACGTCCACATACCTCCTCAAATTACAGCCGTGACTGTTCCACTTGAGCTTTTCCACTACTCCATTGCCGACCCCCTTAAACACTCCACTGCCAAACCAAAACAATTACCCTAGAAATGCATCACGTGCTTGCCTCACAACTAGGTATTATGCTGATAAAAATAAGGTGTATAAATAGGTAATCCACTTACAAAACTCACCAGTTTGGTGATAAATTCATTGATCACGCTGGTTCTCCATTACTGTTATGTTGAGCTCCACCTTTCCAAACATTAGATCAAACATACCCACATTCAATAGCGCCCAACTCCAAAAATCATACTGCTATACCACATCACACCAAAAAAATCAAGCCACAAATGCGAACTCCAGTATCGCACCACCATTGGAACCTTTCCATTCACCACTATCGTACCGCAGTTCTTCCCAAACATCGCACTCCCCAAAACAACGTCAGCTTCACACCATTCATCTACCGAATCACCTAAACTCAGCCCTGTCCTCCTCAAAAATCGAACAACTCTAGTCGTGCACCCCTTCCTTGCTTCATTCGAGAAAGTCCCGAGTGCTGGCAAGCTTCACATAATACCTAAATTTCAAATCGCGATTCTCCTTGTCGCACATGTCTTCGAGTCGAGCTTCGAGTAAAACTCCAGATCCGATAGCGACTCTCGATTGTGATGTCTCTATTTTTTTTACGGTGGATTGAAGTTCGAATGAATTGAATCACTGGAAGAGAGAAAAGAAAACAACAAGTGAAAAGGGTTGTATTGCTTTCATGGAATGGGTATGGATAGAAATAACGATGGTTTCAGTTTCTTATGTAGGCAGAGATGGAGCGATAAGATTAATGTCTTTCAGAGGAGCGGTAGATTTAGGCATTGACATTATAGGAATTAGGCTTGCAGTGTCCCGAAGCTTTGGGGAGAAGTCGAATTCAAATGTGAAAAATTAATAGGGAAGACAACAGTAGGATTACAGAATAGTTTGTGACAGAAAACTAGGTCGTCCCCTATTTTATATTTATTTCTTTTGATTTAATTTCATTTATTTATTAATTTAACCGGTGTGATTTAAATTAAAATACCCTACGATTATGAACCCCTATTTGAGCGCACTGAATGACATTCCTAGGATCCTAGCACTATTCTGAACACACTAGAATAGTTTTCACGGTCTAATTTGACCATATAAAGAAGATATTAAATTAAATTGGCTATTTAACATTAAATTCGTTTAAACATAAACCGACTCAAAAATTATAAATAAATTATTATTATCCTATAAATATGCACAAACTGAATTCATATAAATTCCAGAATACACTAACTTAAATTTTAAACTCGATATAAGTTAAACCAGTATTCAAATTATTTATAATTGATTTGTTTTAATAAATAAATCGTTACGGTTTATAAACGATTCCATAGAGACTATTTGGAATTTTGATTTGGTCATAACTGACCATCTAAAATACGAAATCTTGATATTTCTCTTTTATTAGAAAATTATAGTTCAACAAATTCGATTATTTCTTGTTTCAGCGAATTCTGACTTATAACGGATCCTGTACACTCAACTGAAATTCAAAATTAAATATTACTAACTACCGCGCCATTTCGAGCTAATCTGTATTTAAAAATATATTTATATGTTTCAAACTTCATTTTAATTAATATAAAATTCCAATTATATTATGAATTCAATATATAAACTAATTTAAATATTTAAAACTTAAGTGATAGAAATACGGGACGTTACATTTCTTCCCCCTTAAAAGAATTTCATCCCCGAAATTACTAGTGGGAAAAATAGTTATGCCCTAATAACTTCACATAATCCATTCATGCAACTCGACACTTTCATTAATATCCTTACTACTGAACCAACTTGCTAGTTTCCAATTCCATTCAAAAATCCTTATCTTCGATTAAATTTTTGTTAACAAAGATTTTCAAAATTGTTGAAATTTTTTCTAACTTCCTAAATTTTCGGAAAAATTCGCCAGAGTCTACTTTGTACAGGCTGATCGATACAACTACAAAATGCCTCTTTGGGCCTTCCCCAATCAAAAGGAAAATTAAAAACCCAAGCAGCTTGCTAAATAGGCTCATAAAATCCCATATTGAATTAAACATGTGTCTTTTTATCAGGCATCTCATATTTATTCTTCAAACTTGCTTCTATCCAATAAACCTGTATAATCATATACATATCCATTCCTACTTGATCACAAACCATTAATTCGTTCTTTTGCTTCACTTATGATAGCTTAAACAACCATATATATATATATATATATATATATATATATATATATATATATATATATATATATATATATATACACACACACACACACACACATCTTTGTTTACAACAAGTCGAGTTTTGATTATTGCCCAAGTTCTAGGTTAAATTTTCAATTCACAAGTTCATTTAAATTTTCACTTAAGTCCCAAGTTTAATTAAACTTTAATTGATTCATGCTTCATTCATTTTCTATTCAATTCAAGTTTATATAATCTGAGTTTATATTCATTATTTAATATATACACACATTCACTTCTATTTCAAGATTCAATTCCATAGCCCAATTGAATAATATTTTAAGTCATATTCAATTATTTTCACTTTTTTCATGGTTGCGGCCGCTGTTCCACTTCTCCCGCCCAATCACATCCATCCTTTCAACCATTCCCTCACTACCTTGAGCCATACCTCGATCGTACCTCCCTCTAATAACCCACCTCCCTTATCTCTTGATCCTTCCTCCGGCGTCCCTACCCACCCAGTTGCTGGCAATCTCCCTCAATCCCTACCCAATATCCATGCAATACCAAGTGACTAATTTGGTCAACAGCCTTGGACTTCCTTTCTCTTTAAGCGTAAGCCGTTGAACGCGGGGAAATACATGCCTGCTGATATTTTCCGCTGATAGTAGACGATGCTCTCCAACTTGTGGAAGGAGTGTCAGAGTCTGGTACTGAAGTATGGCGCGATTTCCTCGTAGTATTCTTTCTTGATAAAGCCCTCTCTTACATGGTTGTCATCAATAAGCTACTACTGATCTGGAAACTGAAAGGTTCAGTGAATGTTAGAATTGGCGGTGCCTTATTTCTGTTTGAATTCTCTAATGATGCTGACAAATTAAGGATTCAACAAGCTGATCCTATTATTCTATACAACAAGCTCTTTATAATAAAACCGTATGACCCTACGATTAGCAATGTTCACGATAAGATCAAGTCTGTCCCTGTTTGTGTGCGACTGTATAACATCCTACTTATTGCTTGGTCGAACTTTGGGATCAATTGGTTGTCTTATACACTTGGAAAGCTGCTTTGTATGGACGCAAAGACGGAGAGTAGGGAGCGAACTCAACACGCCAAATGTCTGATAGAGATTGACCCTGATAAGGAGTTAGTGAATGACTTTTTAGCGGAAACTCCAGAAGGTGGGTGCAAAGAGTCTACGTTGAGTACCTGTGGAAACCCGACATTTGTGTAACATATAAGGCTTTTGGTCATCGAACTGATAATTGTGATAGCAGTGACAAATTATGGGCTAAAGAGAATGATGTTAGGAAACAAAAAGGGAAACAACAATTAAATAACACAGCTTGCGTGAGCAGTTGATATACAAAGCTCATGTTGTTGTGAATAACAGTATCCAGAGGTGGAAAAAAGTTCCAAATAGAAAGACCAATTCTACAAATGAACTGGCAAGCAAGGGTAATACAAATTTAGTGAATGGAGCTATGGCAAGCACAGGTTGTGCAATTGAAGTGAATAGAGCGAACAGAAGCAATGTGACAAGAAAGGAAAATGTTATTAAGATCGACAACAACTTTGGAGTACTAGAAGAGAAGGAACTCGGAAATGATATAATTGAACTTGATAAAGAATAGCATTATATACAGGATTTAGAGAATCAGAGTTTGGAAGGAATTAATAGTTATGAAATTCCACCTTTAGCTGACTTGCTACAACAAGATAATATATTGCCTTTCCACGGTCATGCGAATGTTAGGCAAAATGGTGATAACATCATTGACGACCCTATGGAAATAAGTGAAGCAAAGAGAATATATAAGATGATCACTGTGGTAATGGAAGGAGTTCAATGTAATAACAATGCAGTGAATGAGAAAGATGAAGGTGAAGACCCAGTTATAACCAAAAGCTATCATGAATACAGTGAGCAAGCTAACAGTGACAATATGCTTTCACATGTAGGAAGTTCAAATGCTGCCACTGCATTCAATACCCATGCAAGTCCCAACCACATTCATGAACCACTTGACATTCAACCCATGCAAAAAGAATCACCTTCACCCCTGCCTACATAGCCGAACATACTTGAAGACCCTCCATCTTTTTCAATTGTCAATATGCTAACCCCAAGTAAAAGCCTATATGCTAACCTGATTCCACAGATAGCCTTTAAATATCCCCCTTCAGATTCCTTCATTCCCATTAATTACCACAAGAACAAAGCAAAAAATAAGAGCACTTTTGCTACGGTACCCCGCGTGTACGAGCTAAGAAGTACAAAAAGAGGCATATCCATTCCCCCCTCAGTTTTAATAATGTTGAAAACTCTAGGTGTTTGGAACGTTAGAGGATGCCACAAAGAAACAAAACTTGAACAATGTAAGAAACTTATTGCTGAAAACAGTCTCTGTTTTTTATCTTTAGTTGAAACAAAGCTCAACCTTGCATTAACCTTGAAAGCAGCAAAATATATTAATTCGGCGTGGAATTTGTTGCATAACCTTGTCGAAGCTCCCTACGGCACATTAGTTTTCCTATTCAATCCCTTGATGATCCAAATAACTCCTGTCCTCACCACTTCTCAAATGATTCACTGTTCTTCTATCCTCCGGTCTGATAATATCCCCTTCAAACTTACTGTGATATATGCAGCTAACCACATCAATGTCCAGCAATCCCTCCTTATCAAAATCCCCTTTCTAAGCCAAACGTTGATCCCTTGGATAATAATGGGAGATTTCAATTGTTGCTTTGAAGTATCGCAAAGATCTGGCGGTAACATGTTGTCTACGTTTGAGACACTTCCTCTGAAGAATGCAATTGACAGCAGCAACCAGGTGAGCATAAGGAGAACTAGTCTTCCATTCTCTTAGAATAGTAAAAGTTGATCTAGGCCCAAGATGTTCTCGCTTATTGACCATGCTTTCTGTAGCCCGCTAACATTTAACGTTTGCCCATATATCACCTAGCCTATCTCCTCCATTGCTATCTGACCACTCTCCAATCATCCTATGCCTAAGCAGACATGTCATGAAAAATTCCTCTAGTTTTAATTTTTTTAAACTCTTGGGTCAATGAACCTGATTTTCTAGAGGTTTTTCTAAAATCTTGGGGGAGACCGGCTTATGGTATTCCAATTTATATCTTGCAGCAAAAACTGAAGGCGGTCAAGCATGCTCTTAGAGACTGGTCAAAGCAGAGATTTGGAAATGGTAGCAAACTCTCAATTTTCTGGAAAGCCAAGCTTGAAGAGATATAGACTGCGATGGTGAATGACCTTACAAACCCAATTCACTCTAGCACGGAAACTCTAATCACCAAACAGTATAAAGAATCTTTGGAAACTGAAGTTGCTATGTCAAGACAAAAAGCGAGAATCAAGTGGAAGCTAGAAGGTGACGTCAACAATGCTTTCTTTCACAAAACTCTCAGGGACAAGAAAAGCAAGGAAAACCTCATGGTTGTTATTGATAAGAATGGTAAGTTTGTGAACACCCAAGTTGAAGTTGAGGATGCTTTCATAAACTATTTTATATGGGGAACAAGGAGGCTTTTTGCCCTGACATTGAATCAATCGATCCATATCTTTTACGGAAGTTATCCAGTGAATCCCATCTATCTTTATGTGATGAAGTTTCAGTTAATGAAGTCAAGAATGTAATGTTCTCCCTCAATAGTAACTCTTCTTGCGGCCCCGATGGGTTAAATGCCTTTTTTATCAAAAATGTTGGAATCATATTCATCACGTCATATGCAATGCATTTCCCACTTCTTCAAGACTAGAAAAATGAACTCTTCTATAAACAGTACAAACATCGCTCTAATACAGATGGCTAAAAATGCATCTACTTTATTCGACTATCGTCCTATCTCCTGCTGTAACACCATTTACAAGCGCCTATCCAAAATTATTGCCTCAAGGCTCAAAGTTGTGATGCCTTCGATCATGTCTTATAATCAATCAGCGTTTCTACTAGGTAGAAGTATTCTTGATAATGTGCTCTTGTCGCACGAGTTTCTAAATGGTTATACTAGTAGCAACATCTCACCTCGCGCTATGTTTAACCTGGACATAATGAAAGCTTTTGACACTTTTCAATGGGATACCATCGTCGGGGTCTTGAGTTTTATGAGTTTCCCAAAATCATTTGTCACTTGGATTTACTCCTATATTTCCACTCCTATGTTCTCTATTTTGCTAAATGGAGCTCCTATGGGATATTTTGCAAGCAAACGTGGAATCAGACAAGGCGATCCGCTATCCGCTTACATTTTCATTCTGATTATGGAGATGCTAACTCGTATGATCAACACAAAATCGACACCAGGTTATTTAAGCTTCACCCAAACTGTATAGAACCGAGGATATCAATGCTAATGTTTGCTGACGATCTCGTGATTTTTTGCACTCCAGATCCGGGCACCATTGACATCATCTTTGAAACTTTATTTCGGTTCTGTGAAATGACTAGATTGCGAGTTAACATTGCTAAATTTGAGTTGATGACAGCAAGTCTTAACAGCCATCAACTTAATGCTCTCTATGCTAGATCTGGTCTTAATAGCACTAGAGACACCATTTCTTACCTTGTTCTACCTCTGACTACCGCCAAAATCACCACTAACCAATGCATGCCTCTCTTCACAAGAATTACTGCTCGACTGTCGTGCTGGACGTCAAGACTACTGAGTCAGGTTGGATGTCTTACGTTAATTAAATCCGTTGTGTTCTCTATGCAGGTCTACCGGGCTAGGACATTTATGCTTCCCACTAACCTCGTTACCATGATTAGATCAGCTTTCATGAGGTTCTTCTGAATTGGTAAAATGGACGGCAAGTATCATGCACCAATCGCTTTTATAAAGACTGAAAAACCGATTAGTTGTGGCGGCCTTGGCATTGTAAACCTGTCAAAATGGAATAAGGCCGCTTTCATAAAACACATGGACTCCTTCCTTAAACAGTCTGCTAGTGTTTGGGTGGAATGGCTGACAGCTCATGTCATTAAGGGGAGGAATTTCTTGTCCATGGCGTAGCCTTAAAAGCTTTCGTGGACATGGAGGAGCATCTTCAAGCTCCGTGAGTTGATATTACCTGATCGACGCTAGTCTATGAATTAGAAAAGCGCGACATTTGTAATAAATTCTGCAAGCGCACAGGTGTGTAGCATACAGGTCGAACACAGGGAGGAAAGTTAAATTTTATTATTTATATGTTTCGTGGGCGTGTTAGACAAACTTTGGAGGTTGATTTTGAAAATAAAACAAAACAAAATTAAAACTGTGATTTGATTCAGAACAGATCTAACTGAACCGACGATCAGATCACAATTTCAATGGAAAAGAAATAAAACTATGAATTAGATTTGAATCTAATCAAATCCAATTTGACCTAAGAAAATAATAAAAGCAGAAATTGAAATTGCAGAAATTGAAATAACAAACAAGAATTAAAATTAGGATTTCCGCTAAATCTAATCAGACGGTAAATCACTAATGCAAATAAGTGCAAAATACAAATAGTGTTCTACCGAATCTAATCGTATAGACAACACTAGTTGCTAAGAAAACAAAAAAAATGCAGAAAATAAAAGAGAAAGAAGAACTTTTATTAGAACAATGGAATAAGAGATGAGATATAGGATGGTGGCTACAAGGTTATTACAGGGGTATATATAGGGTAGATAGCCAAACCCTAACCCTAACCCTAATGATAAATGGGCCTGGTCATTACATCACTAATTACAACAAAAAAATATAAATGGGCCTTTGATAATTAAAGCAATTTTGGGCCTTTTCTCTTTTCCTCTTGCTTCCTTGATATTTCTTCATTGATTTGTGATGTTCAAAGCCTTTTTATCAATCCTTTCCTTGTCCAACAGTAACTAGATGTGAGATCTTCATCTACAATTCTTCAAACTGCAAATACACAGCAAATTGATCTCTATTTCTCTACATTTCTGGTTGCAATGCGGGCTGGGTTGGAATATCTGTAAAAATAACAAAACAATACCCAAGTAATATTTATTTATATACAAAAGATAAGATATAAGAGCATAAAATAAACACATTTCTATGTCAATCAAATACCCCCACACTTATCTTTTACCCGTCCTCGAGTAAAAAGAAAATGAAAAACTAACTAGATAGGTCGCACTTTCGTAGGAAACACGATTGCATTGAGCGTATGCAACAAGCCGTTAAACCTCTAGGTGTCCCTAGTAGGACGAGTGGTGTCTCGTGAGGGTTTTCAGCGGATACTACCCACAAAATCCAAATGCAGTATGCTATGATTCTAATGAAACTACATGAATGCAATGGACATATGCAAATAAAAACGAAAAAAAAAATGAAAACACGACTTGTTTCAGGAAAGTGGTACAACAAATTAAGTTAACAATTTCTAGTCAGTTGATTGTACTTTAAATACCTCAATTTGTCACAAATTTTCAATATAAATCAAGTTTTCAAATGTTAAATTCCAGTTTGGCCAGTTAGTCGGTCGATAACATAGTGCAGCCATGAAATAAATTCTTAGTTTGCTTGGCACAGTTTGCAAAGTGGTGTTCTAATTTTCTCATGTATGGCTAGTCAAATCAATAAGGTCAAGAAGTGTTTGGGTATCATCGCTTATTCTTTATTCTATAAAATTTTAAGATTTATGATTAAGTACATACACCTAACTAAAAAGACCAAGGTTTACCACCCATGCACTGCCTCGCGGACTAACGGAGAGTGGGTAAAGAGCTTGGCGGATTGTGCAGGCCGACTTTGACTTTGTCAACAACGTGTCGGTAATCCTTAGGTGTCCAATCTCATAAAATGAGACCAAGATATTCCAACTTTGACTTTGTCAACAACGTGTCGGATAGAGCTTGGCGGGTTTGCATACCAACGCTCGATATACAAGCAATGTTGGATACCCTTGGAATACTATTATTATTGTTATCGAAAATATAAGCACAAAAGAGAGTTATGCGAATTCAACTTAACACAACTTAGTTTTAAAGAATTGAAAAGCCAATATAAGTATTTTAAGTCCTCCACTTATTTAAACAAGTCTACAATATAGAATAGATTTCATGGCCATCACCTAAGAATCTCCCTATGTACCGGTTACACTATTATCCCTCAAAATTAAACTTTTCATTATATTTCCTATTCGATCTAAGTTGAGAGAGAAAAATACTATCAACTGGCTAAAAATTGTAAACTTATTTTGCTGTATCAATCGAAAATGAGTCGTATTTCAAATAAAAATAAAAATTATGGTATGTTATTACAGTCTAAAATGCATGAAGGTCCAATTTAAATGATGAAAATGAAAAGAAAGAAAAATAAAGAAAAAAAATGAAAAATGAGTGAAATGCAGACTCCCCCCCACACTAGAACTAAACAGTGTCGACACTGTAATTTTTTTCTAAAATTGAAAGATCGTACCCAAAGATGGATTAAATGCAAAATTATTTGTAAAATGAAATGCAGTTTAACTATATGGAGAAATGGATCATATGTACAATGATATATGTGTTTGCGATGTATGCGATGCAAAGAGTTCCACCAACTTTTCCCCCCACACTTGGTTCTAGCCCAATGAATACCATTCCCACTATGTCTAGGCATATTTTCTAATAAGTGCAGGTTTTTGAAAATCATCTCATCTTTATACCTCGATTTGTAGTCCAGGAGATAAATATCTAGGGTCGTCCTAACCTGAAATTTGTCAACCAAGCCAGCATTCCAAAAGTAATTCATGTATTCAAAAAATTTGTCAGTGTAATTTTTCAAGAATTTGTGATCGAGTATAAATTCAGTGAAATTTGAATTTTGAGTGTTGTTCAACAGCATGTGATCACATTTCTCAATTGACAACGTATTTTCGACATTGACAATTTCACGTTCATTTGAATATTCAAAATCAAAATTTTCAAACTTGGATTGGTGGCTTGATTCTGTTTCATCCTTATCAATTAAAAGTTTTAGTTCATCTACGAAAAGTTCTTCGGAAGCTAACGTGGACACGTCAATTGAAGTATGAGAAACTTCCTGAAATGGTAAATGTGGCGTGTCATCAACAATGGTTTCTACCTTGTCGATCTGTCCTATTCCGGGTTCTTGGTCCTTCGGAGGAGAAGGTGTCGACACAGGAAGTGGAAGAAGTAAAGTTATAGAAGAAGGTTTGTTGGGATTGCCAACAGTCAAAGAAGAGATAGTGTCGGGGTTGCCGACATCAGAAAAAGAGATGTTGGGATTGCCAACATTAAAAGAAGGTGAGGATTTGGAAGGTTCAGACGAATTGGCCTTGGTTGCCATTGGAAGAGCGTCAAGATTTTCGATTGGGGTCAGAATCAAATGATTGTCGGGATTGGAGTCAGAATTAAGGCTTTCATCCTCACATAAACCAAAGAATTCATGTTCATTAAAGTTCTTTTCCAAATTTGAGTTGAAAAATTCCACATTTTCGTTTTGTTCAATTTCTAGAATTTCAAGTTTCTCACAGTCTGAAAGAGGAAGATCAAAATCTAAGCTTAAATTTTTTTCTTGAAAAGAATCGAAGTCCAGATCATTCGTTGAATTTTGAACAACTTCATTTAGATCGTTATTCTCAATTTCGAAAGTTGTTATCTGAAAATTATCACTATCCGTAAAGAACGGATTATTTTCTGATTCATCGCTTGTTTGAATTTGATTTTGTTGCTCTTGTTGTTCTTTCAAAGTTGTCAATAAACAAAGAAGTTCATCAGCCCTCTCACTAAGAATGTTAAGGTGATATTCTTCAGAATCGTTGATTTGAGAGCTCTCATTTTGGATTTCTTGATTCTCAAAATTACAGTCCACATCAATTTTACAATCAATATTATTTCCACTGTGGTAGTTGTTTGAATTTTCAGAAAACTGACAATGATATTGGAAATCATTTTGATCATAGAAATTTTGTTCATAACCAAAACTGGTAAAATTCGAGTGAAAATTGCAATTTTGGTCATTTTCAAGATGTTGATATGGGTTGTAGTTTTGAAAATTTTGATCGATTTGAAAATCATTTTCAAAATTATTTTCGAATTGGTTTCCAACCCCATATTGATGTGGATCAAAGCTATTTTGCGATTCAAAACCGTTTTGATGTGGATGTGACCCATAATCGAAATTATTGAAATTTAAATTGAAATCATCATTTCGATTATATCTATGATTTTGAAAATGTTGGTCAGTTGGAAAATTTTGAAAGTTGTTGTCATTGAGCTCACGAAATTTTGGAAAATCTTGGTTCATGAGTTGCAATTCATACTCATACTCTTCAAGAGGACGTCTACTCCGACTATTATCCCACATTTCTCTCAAGGATTTTTTTGAATTAGACATTTGAATGAAGTCAGGGTAAGACATAAATTATTCTCGCTTTAAAATAGTATAAAAGGACGAGTTGTGCTCTATTAATTAACTGACTCAATTAGAAGGGGGAAGAGGGTCTTATGGCCATTCACGTATAGTGTAAACACTAAGGGATATGACCAATGTTTTACGGGTAGTATGCAACCTCTTTTGCTAGTAGTTCAATAAATTGAACTAATATATATCCGCGATCCAATTGTACGAGACAGTCAACTTCACAAAGCACCACTTTTCAGTTATATTATTTTGAAAATCAAAATCACGTGTTAAAATTGAAAATCGATGAGAGTGATTCGTTATGGAAAACCGTTCCTCACCACAAATTCAGAAATATCAGTCACAGAACAGACACAGAAATATAAATTGCAGAATTAAAATTTACATTCATGCCACTGCCCCTGCAGAAAATTTTTACACAATTGTCTATATATTTTTTCTTTTTCCTTTTGCTGCAGAGCACCTGTAGAGTTTTAAAAGTTTTCACCTTGATCGGCAGTCCTCCAGTGAATTTGGGAAGCGCTAGCGCGTTCACACCCCACTCGATGTGCAACCGCTCCAACCCGTCTGAATCGTCCGCTGCTTTCTGTTGTTGTCCCCTTCTATTAATTACTTGATTGCGCTGCGGCACGGGTTCGGGCTAGGAGCCCGAAAAAAATTTTTTAAGACCTTTTTTTTAAATTTCAGCTGTACCTGTTTTTGAAAAATTCTCCTTTTTTTTTTTTGAAAAGAGAATAAAAACAGTCGAAAAGGGAATAGAAAACTTGAAAAAGAAAAGAAAAAAAAAATAAACTGACTCGACTAGAAGAAATAAACAACTAAAACTACTTAACTAAAAAAAAAATAAGAACTATGCCTAAAAAAATAAAACTCAATGCTCTTTTTTTTTTGAATAAATAACTTAAAACAAGAGGAAAGATTAACAAGGGAAAAAAAATACACTTTTACGAACCAAGAACTCGCGCCAAAACAAAGCAAAATAATTTCTCAAGCTCTCAATTCAATCAGGTATGTACCAAGCAAAACTCTAAGGATATAAGGAGTCTCACGCCTCAAAATACATTTGCAATAAAGTCATGAATAGATTTTTTTATTAATTTACAACCCAACCTAATGCAGCAATAAAAGGAAGCTCACGCCCCCTTGTTTTCACCAACCAAAGAGATCGACTCCTTTCAAAAATTCACGCCGCACTTGCTCCTCAGAATTGAATCACGCGAGAATTCTGTTTCCCTATTTTTTCTTTTTTATTTTTTTCAAAAACAAAATGACGGGAGGTTCGATTGGGTGGATCGATCCTATTGTTTGAGGATAGGGTTTCGGATTGCGGTGGAAGGGGTTTCTAGAAGTGGTACTTCGGCTTGTGGAGTTCGGCTATAACAAGTTGGGTTTGTGGCCAATCTCAGATGGTAGAAGATGAAGGCAGTAGCGTCTGTGGTGGGAAACAGGAGCGGCCAAGGTGAGGTTGCGATTTGGGTTTGGATCTGGCTTTGTGTGGAGTTAGCTGTTGTATTGTTGAGGGTATTTTTAGATGGCAAGGCTTGTGAATGGAATTGACTGACGTTGTGGTGCTTGGGATAGGGTTGACAGTGGGGTGTGGATGGCTTTTTTTTTTTGATGAGACGACAGGGGATTGGTATTGCTGAACAGCGGCAGGTCTTGCGGAGTGTAAAGGGGGTGTGGGCGTTGATGGAAAGGTGGTTAGGATGGTTCTGAAGGGTGCGGTTCAGTAGTGGAGGAGTTGCGATGGGCTTTAGGTGCCGTGATTTTGAGTTTCAATTCAGGGCTTTCGGATTTTGTCGAGGAGGCTGGTGCTTCAAAACTCGAACTGCGTTCTAGGGTGAACGCTCGGTGTTGAACGTAATGGACAGGGGAGGGACTGGTGCGATGATGGCTGAAAACAAAGGGGGTTCGGTGTTTTGATTAAAGTGGTGTCGAAGTCTGGGATGGTAATGGAGGTAAGGGAGTTGTTGGGACTTGCGATGATGCTGCTGTGGGTTAATGAAGGTGCGAGATGTGGCAATGGTATGGTTAGTAGAGAGGTTATATGGTGGAAGTTTGCTGTAAGAGAAGTTGATGATGGCGTTTGGGGTAGAAATTGAAGTGGTATGGTATGTGTGCTGTTGATGGGTGGTGACGGCTGATCAATGTTTGTATGACTGTGTGGCGGTGGTATAAATGATTTTTACGGTGGTGATTTTTGGGTGGACAGCAATGGTCTGATTGTGATAGTAGTGTAGAGAAGAATAGCAATAAATTTGTTTTTTTTTTAGAAGCTTGGAATAGGGGATTGTAAAGGGAAAGAAATCGATGGAAATTGGCAAAAAAAAATTTTTTTTTTTTTTTTTTTTTTGGGAAAGAAATTGTAAATCAAAAGAGGAAAAGAAAAAAAAATGTACTGAAATCAGCAAGGAGGGTTGTAAGGAGAGAAATCAGGCAGCAAAGAGGAAAAAAAATTGCTTTTTTTTTTTTTTTTTTTTTAGAATTGAAGAGAAAGAAATGCTATGTACTGAGAGCAGGTAAGGAATCAAAGAAAATTTGGCAAGTTATTTTTTTTCCTCTTGCTTAATTCATGGCCATATCAATGTAATTGATACATCACATTACTAATCAAGATCTTTTTCTGTATACACGAATGAACAAAAGGAAAATAAAATAAAATAAAAACTAACACGAATCAGAAATTAAATAAATAACAAAATTTAATCGTTACCTCCCCGGCAACGGCGCCAAAAACTTGATCGACGCTAGTCTATGAATTAGAAAAGCGCGACATTTGTAATAAATTCTGCAAGTGCACAGGTGTGTAGCATACAGGTCGAACACAGGGAGGAAAGTTAAATTTTATTATTTATATGTTTCGTGGGCGTGTTAGACAAACTTTGGAGGTTGATTTTGAAAATAAAACAAAACAAAATTAAAACTGTGATTTGATTCAGAACAGATCTAACTGAACCGACGATCAGATCACAATTTCAATGGAAAAGAAATAAAACTATGAATTAGATTTGAATCTAATCAAATCCAATTTGACCTAAGAAAATAATAAAAGCAGAAATTGAAATTGCAGAAATTGAAATAACAAACAAGAATTAAAATTAGGATTTCCGCTGAATCTAATCAGACGGTAAATCACTAATGCAAATAAGTGCAAAATACAAATAGTGTTCTACCGAATCTAATCGTATAGACAACACTAGTTGCTAAGAAAACAAAAAAAATGCAGAAAATAAAAGAGAAAGAAGAACTTTTATTAGAACAATGGAATAAGAGATGAGATATAGGATGGTGGCTACAAGGTTATTACAGGGGTATATATAGGGTAGATAGCCAAACCCTAACCCTAACCCTAATGATAAATGGGCCTGGTCATTACATCACTAATTACAACAAAAAAATATAAATGGGCCTTTGATAATTAAAGCAATTTTGGGCCTTTTCTCTTTTCCTCTTGCTTCCTTGATATTTCTTCATTGATTTGTGATGTTCAAAGCCTTTTTATCAATCCTTTCCTTGTCCAACAGTAACTAGATGTGAGATCTTCATCTACAATTCTTCAAACTGCAAATACACAGCAAATTGATCTCTATTTCTCTACATTTCTGGTTGCAATGCGGGCTGGGTTGGAATATCTGTAAAAATAACAAAACAATACCCAAGTAATATTTATTTATATACAAAAGATAAGATATAAGAGCATAAAATAAACACATTTCTATGTCAATCATTACCTCAGTTATAGTACAAAGTTAACTGCACTGCCAATGTCAGTCTTCAGAACGATCCGTGGTTGTTCGGGGGTCTAATTCTGAATAGAGTACTTTCTGATATTGAAATAGAAGTTATCAGAATTTGCAGAAAGGCTCTTGTGTGCCATTACATTACCGTAGAGAGCCTCTTACTTCCAACTACTGCGGTGCCTAATATTAACAAAATATGGAGCGAAGTGCACAAATAGAAACTGGGTATGGTTACTGATAACCTTACACAATGGGGTAAACATGGTAGACTGTATGGTATTAAGAGTACGTACCAAATTCTGATGTGTTATGACGCCTTGCAGAGGTGTGGTTGACATAAGAAATTATGGCTTGCCGATAATAGTGCAAAGGAAAATCTGCTGCCGTGGGAAGTCAACAATGTAATATTAACCAAAGATAACCTGTAATCTCGTGTCATGCAGATTGACTGGTCGTGCTTGCTCTGTTCTGACAACGACGAGAGTCTTAGCCACCTTTTTTTAGTGTAAACCACCTACAATATTGGTCTGATCTTATTCACACCATCGACAGACGCGGCACCAGTCGAAATAGTAGCAATGAATGGAGTAACTTGGTAAAACAAACAAGTACAAAAAGCAACAAAAGCCTATTTTGCCACTCCCCATCCTCTAAATTTGATACGGTCTAAAACCGTATTAAATTTGAGAGGGTTCTGAGCCCTGCCAAACTGATTAGAAAAGGCTTCAAACCTACTTTGAATATGATTCGGTTATAGCCTGTGCCAAACCTACTTAACCTTAGTGTAAAACAACCCTACCAAAAACAGACGTGCTCCCTCCCTTTTTTTGGTTTCCCTCTCACGCTCTTTTTTTCATTCCCCCCCCCCTTTTTTAAATTTCCCTCTACCCGTGCCAATCAATTTCTGCTCTAATTTTCTGCCCTAATCAATTCGAACAGCTTTCACGTTACAAATCTGGTAATTTTTGATTTTATTGGATGAATATTTCTTCCCATACCATGTTTAGGGTTACGTTTATAACTGTAAATATCATCGTGATTCTTTATCTTCAGATCTGTAGACAGCTTCCACTCGTTAAATCACTTCCTCTGAGGACAAACTGATTTGGTATGATTTTATTTTCGAATTTGATCTGATTTAATCTCGATTTGGTATGATTTGGTATGATATTTTTAGGTTTTTGAGCTTCTTATCCTAATTTACAGCGCTATCCTTCTTTATATAGCAGTATTCATTTCAAGCCGTCCTGCTCTAATATATCAGATTGTTCTTTTTCACCTGCAACGCTTGTTTTCACTGCAGCATATATCAAAGGAGGTAAGATCTTCTATTTATTTTCGTATACTTTGCATAGAACAGATGGATGCAAATAATTGTTGTGTTTTACCTCTTTATTGGGTTCCAATGTCTGTTTGTATACTCAAATGATATATTGCTTTCAAATTTGTAACCAATGTTCTGTAATTTATTAAACTGGGATGGTATTTACTTATGTTTCAATCACTTTTGTCAACAGAAGAAATAGTTAATATACTCCTTAATATCCTAAACATTTCAGACTTCTAAATGTGTTTTTGATTATGATGTTTTACTATTGAAGGTGTGAAATTGCTTATGATATTTTGATGTTTTGAAATTTAAGGAAATCAAGCCCTCACAACAAAACATATTTTGATGTTTTGAAATTTAAGGAAATCAAGCCCTCACAACTATAATTAAGTTTTAATGTGCAGAAGTAATATTTAATTTGGAAGTTTGGAGACAAAAACACAACATATTTTTATACTGGGATTGCTTAGGTACCATCTAAGTATCGAAGAGGGTCTGTCCGCTGCATTAGTTTTTATGTTATATACTATAATTTCGATAAATTTATATTATATGGTATCTTAAATTTATATTATATGGTATCGGTCATGTGATGCTTAGTTGATTTTTATAAGTCTGGGTCACGACCTGTTCAAATAGACTGTTTTCATCTAATTAGATCTAATGTATTGTTAAAATAAGATGTTAATGCTATTCAATTATGTATATTATGACTTCAGATTTGTTGTGTAGTAATTAAGTTCAAGATTAATTTAGGTTACTACGACGAAGTAATATTTATGGTTTTATTTTCTTAATTTACGTTTTTTTTTGGGTATAAAATCCCTTTTCACATTGCAAATCATATTTATAAAACTGAATAAATAACAATTTTATTTTGATTGCTTAAAGAAGGAAACGCTGTTCAAAAGAGCTAATTTTAACTATGGAAATAGAAAAAGCATACGGGTAAATATTAACTAAGAAATCAAGGATATACGCATATACATATACATACATACATATATATATATATATATATATGTATATATTAATTTAAAGTACTGCAATAAATTGCTTTTTAAGAGCATAGTACGCATATACATATACATATACATATATACATATATATATATATATATATATATATGTATATATTAATTTAAAGTACTGCAATAAATCCTTTTACTCACTTAGAACTGATTCATAGTACGGCTCAGTTTCGCCTGAGCTTTAAGAGCATCAATAATTTGCTTTTTAATTGTGGTGCTTTGTTTCCATTTGGTAGAAAAGATAGGAAGAACCAATTTGGTGAGAAATTCTGAAATTGAATGGAATTTGATTCTCAAATCAACCAAGTGGAGAAGCAAGAAATCTCCGCTTGTTTTGATAAGTCTGAAGACATGTTTGTTGCTAGTTTGGACTGGATGATATTTGATATGTTTTGAAAACAAGAGGAGAGTTGAAGTATTTTGGCATGTGCTTAAGCATGAAGGTGCTTTTGTATGAAAAACGCTTGTAGTTTTTTTTCTTTTTACTGTTTAGTTTTTGTTTTTGTTTATTTTTTGTTTTGTTAGCTCGGAGCTTGTCATGAGGTAATTACGTTTTCTGTGTATTTGTTTTCAATAAAACCTGATAGGGACAATTCACCCCCCTTGCCTTACAAAAAAAGAAAAAAAAATGCTTTCAGTAGTGTAAAACTAGAGCTTCTAAATTGTTCTTCTATGTCAACTGATTTCAAGTAGGAAAAGAAGAAGAAAATGCTTTCAATAGTGTAAAACTAGAGCTTCTAAATTGTTCTTCTATGTCAACTGATTTCAAGTACGAAAAGTAAAAAAAGAAAATAATTAGCTTTCTATTAGGAGTTTGGAGAGGGTTCCTCATTTTGATTTCATATTTATAAGTCCGATGATAATGGAATGAATATTTATTAGGACGCTTAATTTATTTAATATTATCGGGGCAATTTTGTACGACAAGAGGCATCATTTGGTAAATTGCACTGGGCATTCAAAATCCAAGATCCGGCTCTGATGGAGTATATTATCTAGTCTAGCTATCTTTTGTTTTTGTTTTCATATATGAAATTTTTATTTTCCTGGTGATTTTTTTTCATATTTTCTTGTGTCTGCTGAAGTTTGGAATTGATTGTTATGCCAAATTTTTGCATACATTATTGATGCTATTCTTCTACTTTTTCATTTTTGTTACTTCTCTCCACTTCGGTGTATTTTTTTCTGGTCCACTAACTTGCGTAGTTCGTATAGGGAAATTTACTATAATTCAGTTTTAATGTGCAGAAGTAATATTTAATTTGGAAGTTTGGAGACAAAAACACAACATATTTTTATACTGGGATTGCTTAGGTACCATCTAAGTATCCAAGAGGGTCTGTCCGTTGCATTAGTTTTTATGTTATATACTATAATTTTGATAAATTTATATTATATGGTATCTTAAATTTATATTATATGGTATCGGTCATGTGATGCTTAGTTGATTTTTATAAGTCTGGGTCACGACCTGTTCAAATAGACTGTTTTCATCTAATTAGATCTAATGTATTGTTAAAATAAGATGTTAATGCTATTCAATTATGTATGTTATGATTTCAGATTTGTTGTGTAGTAATTAAGTTCAAGATTAATTTAGGTTACTACGACGAAGTAATATTTATGGTTTTATTTTCTTAATTTATGTTTTTTTTTGGTATAAAATCCCTTTTCACATTGCAAATCATATTTATAAAACTGAATAAATAACAATTTTATTTTGATTGCTTAAAGAAGGAAACGCTGTTCAAAAGAGCTAATTTTAACTATGGAAATAGAAAAAACGTACGGGTAAACATTAACTAAGAAATCAAGGATATACGCATATACACACACACACACACACACACACATATATATATATATATTAATTTAAATTACTGCAATAAATTTGGAAAGATACAAAAGCACATAGTTTGTTACTTGCAATGATTTAGTAGTCTTAACAGACCTGGAGTTCGACAGCACATGTTAGGGTCATCAATGTGATGACTTAACCTTCAAAATGATCTTAGAAGAAAATAAAAAAATTAGGAAAATGTTTTATGTGCTTATTTTGGGTTAAATCATTAAATCCCGTGTATTTTGTATGCATCTTAAAGTTATTACCAGCCTCAGAAAGTCATTGTACTGAGCATCCTCTATATCAAGAGCATGATCTACGATGCTAGTCGAAGTATCACTATTATAGAAATTGAGAAAAAATGAATAATCAGTTCATATTTCAAATTCAAAAAATAGATTGTTGCAACTTGCAAGTGAATATCACTAGTAAAGTTTTGATTATTTTGGACTACTTTATAGAACTGTCTACATACAAACTTGTTTATATGTTAGTCAAAAAGAACACTATTTTCTATCAACTAGATGAAATTAAACATGTTATTTGATCTTCAAATATGTGTATTGTTTTTACTCTGTTTCAACTAACATTGATGCAATTTAAAATCACGCCAACTAAACTTCAAATATCAGCCAAGTCCCGTATACGATGTTGATGTATGTGAAAAACCATACTAGTATAGACTATTAATGTAACAACCCGTATTTTCAATAACCTGTTATAACGTAAATCGAGGCAGAATTTAATTTATAAATCTGAATCAAGGGAAACGGGCTATGCCATTGCGTTCGTCTCGGAAAAATACGCGAAATAGAGTCCGAGTTTTCGAAAATCGGAGTCCGTATGACCCGATTAAGGCCCAACGAAGTTTTCAGAAAATTTCAAAGTAAAAACAGATTTCAAATTCAAGTTTGAATTTGGAAATTTGGGCCAGTTTGGGCTAGGCGGGAAAATTCCCGCCAGAGCACCCAAGTCGACAGCCCTGTCGACTTGGGAGTCGACTTGGTTGGACCCAAGTCGACAGCCCTGTCGACTTGGCTGTCGACTTGGTTGGACCCAAGTCGACAGCCCTGTCGACTTGGCTGTCGACTTGGTCCAGCCGGGCAGTTTTGCCTGGTGCACCATTTTGGGTTTGTGTTGAGTTTGGGGGCCAGATTCGGTTTTAAGGGCTGAGATTGGAACTAGGGTTTAATCCTAAGGCTAGAACTAGTCCTAATCTCTATAAATAAGGCCCGAACCTAACCCTAAATCATCATTATTCATTCAAGTAACTAAACTATGGCAAAATCAATCCTCTCATGGCCTCCACTCTCTTCATAAAATTTCTAAATTATTTCTATGAGAGATTTTCCATGCATACAAGTGTTTTCAAGCTTGTATGAGCATCATTAGCTTGCATTCAAGTCAAGTTTCTATATTTGCATCATAAAGAAAGAGTTTTGATCATTTTGGCTCAAGGGTTTTTCTATTAGAGCTTGCATTTTGGGTCTATTTGATTTCATAAGGGCTTTGTCATATTTTTTGTGCCTTCATAAGCATTGTAAGCCCTATTCTACTTTCATACTTAAACTCTAAAGTTAAATGTATGATATGCAAGTTTGCCATGGTATGCAAGTTTACTATGTCATGTTATACAAGTTTGAGATGTTATGATATGCAAGTTTATCATGTTATGTTATGCAAGTATGCCATGTTATGATATGCAAGTTTATCATGTTATGTTATGCAAGTTTGCCATGTTATGATATGCAAGTTTACCATGTTATGCTATGCAAGTTTACCATGTTATGCTATGCAAGTTTGCCATGTTATGATATGCAAGTTTATCATGTTATGTTATGCAAGTTTGAGATGCAAGTTCGTCATATGATATGCAAGTATGTTATGCAAGTTTGGGGTGATCATTTTGTTCATGTTATCATGCTATGCAAGCTTATCTTTAGTATATGAACATAAGGCTTCAAGCTTTATGCTAAAGGTTGCATTTTGGCAACATGTAAGTTATCATATCCCTTATGATAACTTGCATGTGAGGCCAAATGCGAACTTATGGCCATTTCTACATGTCATTTATCACCATGTATCACCAATATGCTAAGTTTGGTTTTATGCATGCTTTTGAGGCCTAAAATGTAATATGCAAGTATATGAACATATGTACATTTCATATGCCACCATGTTGAACTTGTGGCTTCAACACCTTTATGTCATGATTATGCCAAGTTCCCTCTTTCTATCCTTTATGCGCTATTGCGATATGTAAGCGATGGGATTGCGTTTGGGGTTGGGTAAACTTAAAAGACATAAAAACATAAGATTGGGAATTTACCTATTAAGTTAGGTCTACCCATTGGGAATTTACCTATTAAGTTAGGTCTACCCAATTGCTTGAAAATTTGTAACATGTTTTGGAAACATGATGGACATGACACTTAGAAAAGATAAGTGTGACCAACTCGAGGTTGGGTTGAGTTTGTAGCGTAAACCTACCCGGAACCGACCGGCTTAACTAGTTGCTACAAACAATAGGACCCAATGTGAGAAGTTGGCCATGTTGTACCTTGAACCCGAGGTTAGACCAAGTTGTGGTGTAAAGCTACCGGACCCGCCCGGCTTAACTAGTAACCACAACAAGGTCTAATGTGAGAGGTTAAGGCGCATTAAATTAATTAATGCCTCGTGATTAGGGTTAAGTCATGGTCCACTTAATACTTAACCAATTTGGGCTTGGTAGATTAATCAGGGTTAAGTCGTGAACTCATCGTTACACTTACCAAGTTAATCCATGATTAGCAAGAGGGTTAAACCGTACTTAACCCACTAGAAAATCCTAGCAATGGGGGTCCACTCCAGCAGTAATCCCAAGTTTGTATCATCATGGCCCTAGGGTCTAGGCTAGGGTGTGGGGCACGAATTACTGAACTTGAGGTAAGCGACCAAAAACGAAGGCAGAGTGGTACGCCGGTGTAGTTCCGGGCGGACTTATGGTCGTTCACATAGTCCGAAGCCGGGGAAAACATGCACGGGTACCAGTAGATCGAGACTGTGCACGCATGTTTATGGTGTCCAGGGGTTGCCACCCTAGGGCTTGATACACCCGACGGGAGACCCGGCACAGTCTGACTACAATTATGTTTGGGCCGCATTGACACCAACACGTGTCGAGTTAGGCTTATAGGGAGCCGATCGACTAGACCGTTTGGTTAGACCTTGTATTAGGGTCATTTCATGTTATTGGGCCAAAGCTTGGGCCAAGGGATCAATACTTGTATATTCAAGTCATGTTAGTTTGCTAGTACACCTGTGGTGCAAAACCTTAAACTGATTATGCGATGACACCTTTATCTACCTTGTTAGTTAATCATCATGCTAGTATGTTGTTATCCTTATGTTCATCCCTGCTTCTCATGCTAGTTAACTTTATCAGTTTACATTGATTGTAGTAGGGCTTACTCAGTCTTTTTGACTGACCTGTTTTCCTTTCGCCTCTTTTCTTCCGTTTCCCCCCCCCCCCAGGTTCTCAGGGTGGGAATATTGGAGCTTAGCTTGGATTTCTGATCGCTTGCTTGTGGGATTTTAGCTCATGTACGGTCTTGACATGAAGCTAGCTATGGTTATCACTTATTTTGGGGATAGTACTTATGTATTTCAGTTTTTCAGTAATGTTGTTTTTATCTAGACTTGTGTATTTGGAAAGTTGACATTATGTTGTACCAGACTTGTTTTGAAATGGTTTGAAAATCTTCCGTTGTTTTATCTATGTTATTTACTCTGTTTACATATATACATATGTTCTTGTTCTGCCTTGATATATCATTATGCATGTTTACCTGATTCAAACGCCCCTCCAAAATCAGAGTGCTTGCAAGAGACACCCTGGCGGAGGCGGGGTGTTACATTTGGTATCAGAGCATATGGTTTACGAGAAGGAACAAAAAGGTTTTTAGAAAACTTTTGGAAAACTATTTTCAAAATCAAGTATAAAGTATTTTCCAAGGAAAAGTCTAGTTTATTTTAAAGGCTATTCCCCAAAAAGCCATTAGCAAAATTCCTTCGTTTTTCTCCATTCTGAATCTATCTTTTTCTTCGTTTTCAGTATGGCCGATAACTTTGCCATTCCGGAGGGAGTACACGTACCTGTTTGGTATAGGAGACTTTTGGAGGCTAGGGCGACCGAAGCCGGCCCCACAAATATTACTCCTCCTCCGGTAGTTGATGTTCCTCCTCCTCCTGTCGCTGAGGTTCCTCTTCCTCCTCCCCCTCAGCATCCACAAAAGGATTTCGCGGAGATTTGCAAAGACTTTAAGGCGATGGGTTGCAAGAATTTCATTGGAACCAAGACTTATGTAGAGGCAAGGAATTGGTTGAAAGAAACCGAAGATCTTTTTACCTTCTTTGATATAGATGACCATAGGAAGGTTTTATTAGCAGTGTGGTTGCTAAAGGAAGAAGCTGCATGTTGGTGGGTGGTCACCACCGCTACTAGGCCAATTGAGACTTGGGATGACTTTCGGGGAAAGTTTGGACTAAGGTTCCTATCACTGAAGCAAGGGGACATGACTATTAGGGAATACATAGATAAGTTTAATCAACTGGCTCGGGTCGGTTTAGACTTGGTTAACACAGCTCCGAAGAAGGCCCTATACTTTGCTCTAGGATTAAACGAGCCATTACATGGTTTAGCCATGACTCATATACCCTTGGGGGCAACTTTTGAGAGTTTGGTGAATATGGCCCTACTCAATGAAGAGAATAGGAGCGACAAGAAAGAGATCAAGATGAATGATACTCAAGCCAAGAAGACTGATTCCCAGTGGAAAGGAAATCAGGGTAATCCAAGTGGTCAGAGCAGTCAAGGCAATCAGAACAAGAACAAGAACAAGAATCAAGGCAACAAGGGGAACAACAACAAGGGCAATAACAAAAAGGGAAAGTGCTATTATTGCGGTTCAGTTGGGCATCTTATTAAGGATTGTAAGAAGAGGAAAAGGGAGAATGGTGAATGCTTTTTCTGCGGTGAGGCTGGACATTTCACTAGGGATTGCCCGAAGAAGCAAGGGCAAGGCCAGGGTCAGACTCAGCGTGCTGGACCTTCGGGAGGGCAAGTTCATGCTCTCAATGCCGCTGCAGTTCCCGATTGAGGTAGTATTTCTGTTGAAAGCCTTGTATCTATTTCTGATTTTCCAGTTCGTACCTTGTTTGATTCGGGTGCATCGCATAGCTTTATTTCATCTGATCTAGTTGAAAGTTTGCACCTAAGTACTAGTCTAGTTAATGATCCCGTGTGTGTTTCAAATCCAATTGGGGGTTCCGCCCATTTGTCTATTATCTATGTGGATTTGAAAATCTCTATCTTGAGTATAGAGTTCTCGCGTGATGCTTATATTCTCAGTTTCATGGGGTATGGGTTGATTTTGGGCATGGATGGGTTGTCCAGTTTTGGAGCCATCCTTGATTTTTGAGCATAGGGTTGTGAGGCTCATGACTCGACTCGGTAATACCCTAAAAATTTCTAGTAACCCTATGAGTCCCGTCATGTTGTGTTATCTTGAACCCCTCGACTCGTCTATCGATAGTTTGCAATCGGTGAGGGTGGTCCGAGAATATCCTAATATCTTGGGTGAGGTGAAGGGGGTTACCCCTAAACGAGAGATAGATTTCCGCATTTATCTGGTTGATAATGCCAAGATAGTTTTGTGGCCGGTTAGGCACATGGCCCCGCAAGATGAGAGTTAAGAAAGCATGTCAAGGAGTTGCTTGAGAAGAACTTCATTAGATGAAGTATATCTGAATGGGGAGCGCCTGTTGTATTTACTAACAAGGCAGATGGTTCTCTTCGACTTTGTGTCGATTATCGTGAGTTAAACGAAGAGAATAGACAACCATTGCCAAGGATCGATGATTTGTTTGATCAGCTTGTAGGAACATCTGTTTTCTCTTGATCATGCTACTGGATTCCATCAGCTCAGAGTAGCTGAGGATAGTATAGACAAGACTGCGTTCAGAACTCCAGATGGATTCTTAGAATGGCTGGTCATGCCATTCGGTTTGACTAATGCACCCACCTACTTCGTGGACTTGATGAGTAGGGTGTTCAGGGAGTTCTTGAACAAGTTTGTCGTGGTCTTCGTAGATGATATTCTGATCTTCTCTAAGGATGAGGAGGAGCACGCAAGGCATCTCGTGGAGGTGATGGATACGTTTAGAGCGCATCAGTTGAAGGCCAAGTTCTCCAAGTGTCATTTTGGAGAAAAAGGAGTTAGATTTCTTGGGCACATAGTTTCTAAGCAAGGCTTAGTGGTGGATCCCGCTAAAGTGGTCGCGGTTCAAAACCGAAAATCTCCGACGAGGACAATTGAAATAAGAAGTTCTCTAAGTTTAATTAGTTAGTTAGCGTCCCTTGAGCTTAGACCTACCCTTCTGGATCAAGCAGGGACTTCGCAGAAAGAAGACCCACAGTTAGTCGAGATCATGGACAAGTTGATTCGAGGCGAGATGTTAAGACACCTCGCTATAGATAACAAGGGATGGCTAAGACGCGATGAGAGAAAGAAGGTTCTTGAAGATGCACATCACTCGAGGAGGTGGCCGAGTTTGTCCCAGGGTGCATGTTGTGCCAACAGATTAAGGCCGAGTCATAAAAAGCCCGGTGGGCTATTACATCCATTGGAGGTCCCCGCAATGGAAGTAGGAAAAACGTCACGAAGGGTTTCGTGGATGGACTGCCTAGATCAAGAAAAGGGAATAAGAGCATGTGGGTCATAGTAGGTAGACTCACGAAGAGTGCTCATTTCACTCCAGTAAAGAGCGAAAGGACTGCAGCATAGCTAGCGACAGTCTACTTTCAAGAAATAAAGCGGTTGCACGAGGTTCCCTAAAGTATAGTTAGTAACCATGACTCAATCTTCACTAGCCAGTTTTGGGATAGTCTACGGGAAGTCATGGGCAAGCAACTGAATCTAAGTACGGCCTATCATTCACAGGCGAATGGTTCATTTCGTTCAAGCATGAGTTATAGAAAATCACGTTGGTAAGAGCAATTGGCAACGTGGATTGGTATTTCCAAGAAAAGTTCTGCTGCGTGGAATACTTTATAGTAAATAAACGAGATCCAGGATTCACTAGTGAATTTTGGAGAGCTTGCATGAAATCATGAGGTCATGGTTATGTTTAAGCCAAGAATGATAGTAGAGTAAGTGAGAGAGGAAGACGAGAGGCGACAATGAAATGGGTTCCAACTCATATTTGGAAATAAGAGTTAAGAAGTTAAGAAATCATGAGGTAAAAGACGGTCAAAGCACAGTGGAGTTAAGCTCAAGGAAACGTGACTTAGAAGATTGAAGGCTAGATACGTGCATCATATCTCTTTCTAAGAGTATATCCTTGATCCTTGTTTTCCTGTGGAACTTACTCGCATGTTATCTTTTTATGTATATCCTCTCGGTCCCATTTTCGGTCCTATTTCTGTCGGGAGGTATGACTTATTGGCTAGTAATACATGTCAGGGTTTGAAGGGGGTCCGTTAGGTTGACTAAACCTTTTGGGCTTTTATAGAATATGGGTTGGGTTAGGAAGGGATTTCTTGTAATCCGAAAGAGGAGTATATCCTGCTTATCTTCCCGATCTCTTTGTAGCACATCTTTTGCTATCCATGTTTGTCTTGATTATCTAGTTTATCGTGTTAATCTTGTCATGAGAACCTTAGGTAGAAACCTTTTGGACGAAACATGTGTTTGAAACATGTTATGCCTGATGGTTGCAAGTGGTTGCAAGTGTTTGCAAGTGGTTGCAGGTGTTTGCAAGTGGTTACTTGTGGATGCATTATACACATTAGGCACTAGATCGGCTCACACACTCCTCATATTGCATATGCATGAGTGTTTACGCTTATTCATGGATGGAAAATTTTGTGTTATCACATGGATGTTGCATATGGATGTATGTTATGTGCACACATATAGATGTTATACATTATGTTAGGAATTGCATACATATGGATACATTTCACTAACATAATTTGCATTGATGATATTTGCATTAGATAAGTACATATACACACACCTTTGCATATGTTTATACAACATTTAGAATCTTGTAAGGACAATGATTGCTCGTGGATGATGTTTTGAGTAAATGGATGTTGGATGGTAGGATACGTTCTTCCTAACTTGAAGATTTCGGGGACGAAATCCTTTAAGGAGGGGAGAATGTAACAACCCGTATTTTCAATAACCTGTTATAACGTAAACTGAGGCAGAATTTAATTTATAAATCTGAATCAAGGGAAACGGGCTATGCCATTGCGTTCGTCTCGGAAAAATACGCGAAATAGAGTCCGAGTTTTCGAAAATCGGAGTCCGTATGACCCGATTAAGGCCCAACGAAGTTTTCAGAAAATTTCAAAGTAAAAACAGATTTCAAATTCAAGTTTGAATTTGGAAATTTGGGCCAGTTTGGGCCAGGCGGGAAAATTCCCGCCAGAGCACCCAAGTCGACAGCCCTGTCGACTTGGGAGTCGACTTGGTTGGACCCAAGTCGACAGCCCTGTCGACTTGGCTGTCGACTTGGTCCAGCCGGGCAGTTTTGCCTGGTGCACCATTTTGGGTTTGTGTTGAGTTTGGGGGCCAGATTCGGTTTTAAGGGCTGAGATTGGAACTAGGGTTTAATCCTAAGGCTAGAACTAGTCCTAATCTCTATAAATAAGGCCCTAACCTAACCCTAAATCATCATTATTCATTCAAGTAACTAAACTATGGCAAAATCAATCCTCTCATGGCCTCCACTCTCTTCATAAAATTTCTAAATTATTTCTATGAGAGATTTTCCATGCATACAAGTGTTTTCAAGCTTGTATGAGCATCATTAGCTTGCATTCAAGTCAAGTTTCTATATTTGCATCATAAAGAAAGAGTTTTGATCATTTTGGCTTAAGGGTTTTTCTATTAGAGCTTGCATTTTGGGTTTATTTGATTTCATAAGGGCTTTGTCATATTTTTTGTGCCTTCATAAGCATTGTAAGCCCTATTCTACTTTCATACTTAAACTCTAAAGTTAAATGTATGATATGCAAGTTTGCCATGATATGCAAGTTTACTATGTCATGTTATACAAGTTTGAGATGTTATGATATGCAAGTTTATCATGTTATGTTATGCAAGTATGCCATGTTATGATATGCAAGTTTATCATGTTATGTTATGCAAGTTTGCTATGTTATGATATGCAAGTTTACCATGTTATGCTATGCAAGTTTACCATGTTATGCTATGCAAGTTTTCCATGTTATGATATGCAAGTTTATCATGTTATGTTATGCAAGTTTGAGATGCAAGTTCGTCATATGATATGCAAGTATGTTATGCAAGTTTGGGGTGATCATTTTGTTCATGTTATCATGCTATGCAAGCTTATCTTGAGTATATGAACATAAGGCTTCAAGCTTTATGCTAAAGGTTGCATTTTGGCAACATGTAAGTTATCATATCCCTTATGATAACTTGCATGTGAGGCCAAATGCGAACTTATGGCCATTTCTACATGTCATTTATCATCATGTATCACCAATATGCTAAGTTTGGTTTTATGCATGCTTTTGAGGCCTAAAATGTAATATGCAAGTATATGAACATATGTACATTTCATATGCCACCATGTTGAACTTGTGGCTTCAACACCTTTATGTCATGATTTTGCCAAGTTCCCTCTTTCTATCCTTTATGCGCTATTGCGATATGTAAGCGATGGGATTGCGTTTGGGGTTGGGTAAACTTAAAAGACATAAAAACATAAGATTGGGAATTTACCTATTAAGTTAGGTCTACCCATTGGGAATTTACCTATTAAGTTAGGTCTACCCAATTGCTTGAAAATTTGTAACATGTTTTGGAAACATGATGGACATGACACTTAGAAAAGATAAGTGTGACCAACTCGAGGTTGGGTTGAGTTTGTAGCGTAAACCTACCCGGAACCGACCGACTTAACTAGTTGCTACAAACAATAGGACCCAATGTGAGAAGTTGGCCATGTTGTACCTTGAACCCGAGGTTAGACCAAGTTGTGGTGTAAAGCTACCCGGACCCGCCCGGCTTAACTAGTAACCACAACAAGGTCTAATGTGAGAGGTTAAGGCGCATTAAATTAATTAATGCCTCGTGATTAGGGTTAAGTCATGGTCCACTTAATACTTAACCAATCTGGGCTTGGTAGATTAATCAGGGTTAAGTCGTGAACTCATCGTTACACTTAACCATGTTAATCCATGATTAGCAAGAGGGTTAAACCGTACTTAACCCACTAAAAATCCTAGCAATGGGGGTCCACTCCAGCAGTAATCCCAAGTTTGTATCATCATGGCCCTAGGGTCTAGGCTAGGGTGTGGGGCACGAATTACTGAACTTGAGGTAAGCGACCAAAAACGACGGCAGAGTGGTACGCCGGTGTAGTTCCGGGCGGACTAATGGTCGTCGTGCACATAGTCTGAAGCCGGGGAAAACATGCACGGGTACCAGTAGATCGAGACTGTGCACGCATGTTTATGGTGTCCAGGGGTTGCCACCCTAGGGCTTGATACACCCGACGGGAGACCCGGCACAGTCTGACTACAATTATGTTTGGGCCGCATTGACACCAACACGTGACGAGTTAGGCTTATAGGGAGCCGATCGACTAGACCGTTTGGTTAGACCTTGTATTAGGGTCATTTCATGTTATTGGGCCAAAGCTTGGGCCAAGGGATCAATACTTGTATATTCAAGTCATGTTAGTTTGCTAGTACACCTGTGGTGCAAAACCTTAAACCTGATTATGCGATGACACCTTTATCTACCTTGTTAGTTAATCATCATGCTAGTATGTTGTTATCCTTATGTTCATGCCTGCTTCTCATGCTAGTTAACTTTATCAGTTTACATTGATTGTAGTAGGGCTTACTCAGTCTTTTTGACTGACCTGTTTTCCTTTCGCCTCTTTTCTTCCGTTCCCCCCCCCCCCCTCAGGTTCTCAGGGTGGGAATATTGGAGCTTAGCTTGGATTTCTGATCGCTTGCTTGTGGGATTTTAGCTCATGTACGGTCTTGACATGAAGCTAGCTATGGTTATCACTTATTTTGGGGATAGTACTTATGTATTTCAGTTTTTCAGTAATGTTGTTTTTATCTAGACTTGTGTATTTGGAAAGTTGACATTATGTTGTACCAGACTTGTTTTGAAATGGTTTGAAAATCTTCTGCTGTTTTATCTATGTTATTTACTCTGTTTACATATATACATATGTTCTTGTTCTGCCTTGATATATCATTATGCATGTTTACCTGATTCAAACGCCCCTCCAAAGTCAGAGTGCTTGCAAGAGACACCCTGGCGGAGGCGGGGTGTTACAATTAAAGTACATGACATTCATGAATCTACAAGTTCTGGGCCTTATATTCAAGAAAACATTAGTTAGGGTGTTGGTTTTGGGATTCCATGTTTTCTTATGGTGATTGCTTTTATTAACTTCTTGATTGGAACTAAGACATTTAGGGATTCGAGTAGATTGTTATTAGAGAGTGGTTTCTTAATTTCGCTGGTTTATAATAGGAATCTGAATTCAATTAAATATTAGACATGAATATGAGAGTGATATTTCACTGGCGAGTAGTTATTTACTCCAGCAGTAACTCAGTTTCGCTGAGCCTTACGCTCAGCGAAACTGAGCCGTAAGGCTCAGTTTCAGCTAAGCCTTTAAAGCTCAGCTTCGCCTGAGCCGTAAGGCTCAGCTTCGCCTGAGCTTTAAGGCTCAGCTTCGCCTGAGCTTTAAGGCTCAGCTTCGCCTGAGCTTTAAGGCTCAGCTGAAACTGAGCCTTACGGCTCAGTTTCGCTGATATCGTATGCATGAAGGATATTTGAAGCATGTATAGATTCTTTATGGGAAAGTTGTTAAAAGATTTGCCTGTTGTGTGCATGTATAGATTCTGTAAAAAAATCTGCCTTGTGCATAAAGAATTTACATGTGTTCAGAAATATTTTTGCGTAGGGAAGTGTGTTGCATCAATTTGCATGCTGATATCGTATGCATGAAGGATATTTGAAGAATGCTTGTCATAAGTATCAGCACTTCCATAATTCCATTGAGTGGTATATTTGCATGAAACTTTTGCATTTTCTCTGAAAGGTGTTTTCCAAGTATAGAGACATTTAAGGTCATATAATCTATCCTATATTTTGAATCTTTTTCCACATTTATATCCCTGTCAGCAGTTTTTAAGGGCCATGAACCTTATCTCTTCTTAGTAGCTCTTCTATAGAAATGTTCATTCTCTTTAGCATTTAAGTTAAGCACGATATATCCTTTTACTCACTTAGAACTGATTCATAGTACGGCTCAGTTTCGCCTGAGCTTTAAGGCTCAGCTGAAACTGAGCCTTACGGCTCAGTTTCGCTAAGCGTAAAGGCTCAGTTTCAGCTGAGCCTTAAAGCTCAGCTGAAACTGAGCCGACATGTTCATTCTTTTTTTTTCCCAAGCATAAATCAGTTTTTCATTAAAACAATTCTTGTCATATTCCAACAGTTTATAACTTAATACCAAGTTATATATGATTTTTTTTCAAATAAGAGATGAACAATCTAACAAACTGCACTTGCTGAAAATTTCCTAATATAAATTTAAATATAACCGTTTACTTCTCACATTCAATAAAAAAATGCATTTCTATAGACAAAACTATACATGGTCATATCATTAGTTTCTTATTTGATTTCAAATCTAAATACAAATTATATGTTCAAAATAAATAGTCATATATTCAAAATATGGGCCAATGGAATATACAAAATTGATATTTCAATCAATGCAAAAAAACAACCAGATATTCACCACAATAATTTCTAAACCGAGAAACACAAACATGGCGTTGACAAATGGCACCATTGTAAACATAGGGAAAGCAGAGCACCTGGAAACAAGTGGAAAAGACAATAAAACTAGATTAATCAATTCACAACATAATAAAAGAATCTTTGGATTAACTTCATTGAGTTGGAGTTAGTAGAGGCCGGAAATTAGAATCTTCCATTGAGTGGTAAAGAGGATATTTGCAGGGTTTTCCAATAGATACGTAAATAACCATGACTAATATAACAAATCAAAAATATTTTCGTTTTAACTATAAAAATGTAAAGATTGCCATGTGAATCATATTAATATTAATTTTTTCTTTCTTTAAATTTAAAACCTCGTTAAAGATATAAGTTTAATGTAAAAAATATAGGATGACAGGTATAATTCATTTGAAGCTAAAATATAGGGTTTTAGTTTATTATTTAGGAACTAAATGCATGCAATTTGTTTGATAACTGAAAAGGAGCGATCAAATGATAACTGAAAAAGAGCATATTGTCCGGGGGGGTGGGCCCATTTGTTTGATGAGATTATATAGATAATAATTTTATTCTACAGATAGTAGCAATTTTTGAATTGTATCAGCATTAAAAATATAGGATGACAGGTATAATTCATTTGAAGCTAAAATATAGGGTTTTAGTTTATTATTTAGGAACTAAATGCATGCAATTTGTTTGATAACTGAAAAGGAGCGATTAAATGATAACTGAAAAAGAGCATATTGTCCGGGGGGGGGTGGGCCCATTTGTTTGATGAGATTATATAGATAATAATTTTATTCTACAGATAGTAGCAAATTTTGAATTGTATCAACATTAAATAAACTATAGTAATTTTTAGAAGTATGTACAACTTTAGCTCATAAACGTTATTTTGCAATAAACTTCTTTAAGTTGATTACATAGCAAATATATTATATTTACGTCTTATGTTATATTATATATGGTATAGGAGGGCAACATGTCCCACAGTATAGACAAAACGTGGATATATGAATCTGATCAAAGAACTACATGCTATAGAGAGGGGTGGAGAAGTTTATTAGTTTCGTTGAAGAAAACGGTGGTAAGAAAGGAGTGTATTTATGCCCTTGCATTAAGTGCCAAAATCTGAAGACGATAAGATTAGAGGTCATTCATTTTCATTTGCTTAGATGGGGTTTTATCCAATCATATAGCGTGTGGTATTTACATGGGGAAAAACAACCAGTTAGTTATTCCACAAATACCGATGAGGTTGAACATATTAGGATGGAAGATCTAGACAATGATGCAGATAGATTTCATGATTTTCAACCTGATCTAGTCAATGATCATGCTAATGTTGGACAACAGTTTACGGATGATGGCAATTGGCAGGCCAATGACAGTAAGAAGTATAAACCACTTTTTGAGAGCGCAAAAGAGCCATTGTATCCTTCATGTTCAAAAGGGTTAACGAAGCTGTATGCCATTGTGAAACTGAATAGCTTGAAGACCCAATACAGCTTTTTCAGATAATGGGGTGACTACACTTCTCGAATTAATAAAGGAGTTACTCCCCGAAGGTAACACACTGCCGACAAAATACTCCGATGTGAAGAAGTTAATTAAGCAAGTTGGAATGAATTACAAAACTTATGATGCATGCATCAATGATTGCATATTGTACTGGAAAGATGATGCGAACAGAGTTTCTTGTACAGATTGTAGTGAACCAAGATATACGAAATCATTTGACGAAGAGAGAAAAGGCACCAAAGTACCTCAAAGGACATTAAGACATTTTCCTTTAATTTCTAGATTGAAGAGATTATATACTATACCATGGATAGCAGAGGCAATGACCTGGCATGGTCGTGCCAAGTCTAATCCACAAGTAATGCGTCATCCATGTGACACTTCTCACTGGAAATCCGCGGATTCTTTTGATAAAACGTTTCCCGTCGAGTCACGAAATGTCACACTTGGAATAGCAACAGATGGTTTCTGTCCAATTGTTTCTCTGTCTAACCCTTATAGCTGTTGGCCAGTAATTGTAGTACCATATAAACTTCCTCCGTCTATGTGCATGAAACGGGAGTTTTCAAGGTTAACACTGTTGATTTCTGGACCAAAACAACCGGGAAAAGATATTGATGTTTATTTACAGCCGTTGATAGACGAGTTAAAACAGTTATGGGAAGGAGTCGTTACATATGATTCATTAAATAAATCCAAGTTTACAATGAGAGCTAGGGTGCTGTGGGCAATCCATGATCACCCTGCTCTTGGTACTTTATCGGGATGTATAACTCACGGTTACTTTGCATGTCCCGTTTGTGGGGAAAACACATGTTCTTATCATCTCCCTAAAAGTAAAAAGATGTGTTTTATGGGACATCGAATGTTTCTTCCTAACGGACACAAGTTTCGATACGACAAGACAAATTTCAATAACGAACAAGAACTTCGTCGTCCTAAACGACCATTGAGTGGTTTTGAAGTTGAGAAGAAAGTAGCGAATATCAAAATAGAAGTCGGTAAAAGGAAAGAAGAAAATGGTCTAAAACGAGAAAAGCCAGCCATTGAAGAAGTTGACGATGTTTCTGGATGGTATAGGAGGTCTATCTTTTTTGATTTACCATATTGGAAAGCAAATATGATTCGACATAATATTGATGTTATGCATACGGAGAAGAATGTCACAAAGCATCTCATAAGCACCATTATAGACCATAATGATAAGTCAAAAGATGGCATCAATGCACGCAAGGATTTGAAAATCATGGCTATAAAACAAAAGTTGTGGGTGATGGAAGATCCTGAAACAAATAAAATAATCATACCCAAGGCAACTTTTACTTTGAGGAAAGAAGAAAAGATACGATTTTTCACTGTATTGAAAAATCTGAAAGTACCTAATAAATTCTCTTCTAACTTCCGCAATAATGTGACCATCAATCCTCCCGAACTAAGAAATATGAAGTCACATGATTATCACGTCATAATGCAGCATTTGCTTCCGGTACTGCTTCAACATTCTTATGCACAACACAAGGATCTGCAAAATGCTGTTCATCGTATTAGTTTATTCTTTAACATTTTGTGCTCAAAGGTGATCAATAGGGAACACCTTATAAAAGAAAAGGCTGGTTTGATAGAAGCAATGTGTGTTTTTGAAAAACATTTTCCACCTGCGTTTTTTGATATTAGTATCCATCTTATGATTCATTTAGCCGATCAGGCATTGATTGGTGGCCCTGTCAGATATAGATGGATGTATCCTTTTGAACGGTTTGTAACTAATTTCAGTTATGTACATTATTATTCGGTGTAAATAGCTATCCTATATAATATATAATTGATTACATTCACAGATTAATGAAAACATATAAAGGATATGTACACAACAAAAGATACATTGAAGGGTGTATTGCAGAAGGATATATCGTACAAGAAGCTAGCCTTTACTGCATGGAATATATGCCAAACGGAGGTTATGGCAATCATAAACATACCCACGAAGCATTTTTAGATGAGGATGATGAATTTGCTGGTGAGATACCTTTAGATAATGGTAAAAATATAATGTTAACCCAAGTGCAGTTTGAACAAGTGCGTAGATGGGTCCTTAATAAGTATGATGGATTGGATGAATGGAAGAAGTAAGTTCATGAATTTGTTTCAAATTTTCATTTTTTCAGTTGTGTTTGTATATTAATTTCGATGTGTTTTCTATAGAAGGTATAACTCCTATGTGAAAATCACTAGATTTCAACCACGACGAAAAGGTACAACCGTCGAAGTCATTCAAGCACCAGATTTTACCCTATGGTTACGTAATGAGGTATTACATCATCATAAGTATTTCACGTGTTTATAAGTTGACAATACAAACCATGCTTTTATTTTTTTATTGTGTTTTATGTAGTTGGTGAATTGCAGCGATGCTGATCCAACTCTTTGGCGGCTAGCACACGGGCCGTTGTTCATGGCGCTTAGTTATACGAAGTACCAAGTGAATGGGTTTTTATTTTCCACGAAAATGTATGAAGATCGTATGGTCACACAGGATAGCGGTGTATGCATGAAAGCAATTACAAAATTTAGAGCGAGTGGTAAAGATAAAAATTATAAGGAAGCAGAAACAACGTATTACGGAGTCATTCAACAGATACTTGAGTTGGATTACACTGACTTCAAACAAACGGTTTTTTATTGTGATTGGGTAAAGGTCGAGGATAAGATCAATGGTTGCAAAATAGATCCCGTTTCAAACTTAATCATGGTCAATTTAGGAAAAATAAAGAACAAAGACAACATGAATGATGAACCATTTATTCTTGCATCAGAAGCGAGTCAAGTGTTCTACTCAAAAGATTCAAAAAATAACAGATGGTCTGTGGTTTTTCATACACCGAAACGGTTGACAACAAATATGGATGACATTGAGTTTCCTACCGTCTACCAATCAGCTTTTGAAGATAATGAAAAATTAGAAAATGTATTCGGAAAGTCATGAATTGTTGACTGCTTTTTTTATCACATGTATTTGGAATGTAATGAATTGTTGAATGTTTTTTTCCTCAAGGAAATCACATGTATTTCGAATGTCATGAATTGTTGGATGCTTTTTTTTTATACCAAAACCATATGTTAACTTGTGAATTGTGAATAATCTATTGAGCATGGTGGTGATGATGACCACATGTATTAGTTATATTATATTTTGCAGGAAATTATGTCACAAAATCCAATATCATCACATGCATCATGTTCAAAAGAGCAAAAAGTTGATCAAAACCTACTTGGTATCCCAATATCAGAAAATGCTTCAAAAGTTGCTACTATGCTTGGTAAACTAGTAAGAGCTCATGTGCCGATATCATACGTAAGTTGGAAAAAAATACCCAAAACATATAAGGACGACGTTTGGAACAAGTTGGTGGTAAGTTTTTACTTGAGCAATTTGGTAATATAGCATTTAAATGTCTACAGTCTGACTCTTAATTTTTGCAGAAAATGTATGCGCTTGAGCCGCTTTCAAAGGAAATGTTTATAAAAAGAATGGTCGAGGCTTTTAGAAGACACAAGAAAAACTTAAGAGCAAGTTTTTATGATATTTTAGACAATGACGAAGAACGGTTGAAAAATTGTCCACCTGCAGTTGCTCAAGAAGATTGGAGTGAGTTCATAAAAAATGAAGCAACGCCTGAAGCGAGCGGAAGAAGGAAGTCAGGCAAAAGAAATAGATTATTGCTCAATTATGGTCACCATGCAGGACGTAAAAGTCATGCTAGAATAGAACACGAATTGGTAATTTACATTCATTTTATTTCAAAAATAGTAAAATCCCCCCAATTATGATAGGAAATATACATAAACTGGAATATATTGCAGACCGTTGCAGATCCATCTGCAAATATCAGCCGTCGTCAAGTATGGGAGAAGACACACACGAAAAAAGATGGTAGCATATCAGGTGCCGCTTCTGTGTACTTCGTAAGTTAAACAAATATTAACTTGCGTATTATTTGAAATTTCATTATTCATTTAAGAATTATCATATCTTAGGATAAAATGCAAAAATGAAGGAAAAGATCACCGATAGTGATGAAGAAAAACTGACAGTGGATGATGATATCTTATCACAAGTGTTTGGTAAGGATACGAAGGGTAGGAGCCGCGGTGTTGGGACCGTCATACCAATGACTAATGTTAAGGCTTGTGCTATTGCACAGAAACGATTCAAATGTGTTAGTCAAGACAACGATGACTTGAAAACGAGGGTGGGAAGTTTGGAGGGTACAATGGGAAATATGGCGGGGTGAATGGAGCTTCTGATTCAAATGGTGGGAGACATCGCTACTTCTAAAGGAATCCCCGCACCGTTAGATCGCCCTGATGGAGCACGCAACATACAACTCGGTTCTTCTAAAGTCGTTGCTTCTCAAGATACAACCAATGTTTCGAATAATCAAAAATGTGAAATTCTCAACTCTGATCTAGACATAGTAGCAATAGGTATTTATTACCAACTTTTTATTATTAGTTGATTTCGATGCAGTTATTTTGTTGGATAGATACAGACAACTTTATTGCAACAGGTACTGTATGTCGAGATTCTACATCGTCCAGAATTCATGGGAAATATGTACCATCTACACATGAAAAATTGGTTTTGGACGATATACTGATGTCGGATGAGAAAACCACCAAAATAAATCGTCAATTTGCAGAGACTTTTGATGAAGTCGGAGTAGGTGGGTATGTGTGTCATCCGAAGAGCCTAATTCGATATCTTTAGACATTGGAGCAGGTATATATAATTTTACACTATATGCTATCAAGTCAAAAGAGTTCACATAAGAATAAAAGAACCCATAACCAACTTTAATTCACTTATACATTGCTTGCATTGCTTATTTCAGGTATTGCATTTCTTATTCCAGTGGCGTTACCGAAGCAATTCTTCTTTCAGAGCTACTTCAGGTATGGTTTCGCTCTTATAAAATTTAGTTGCTTAAATTTTGTTTTCTCGACATTTTTCTTCATCTTTTTTTGGCCTTGAGGTATGTTTTTATGTTTTGTTAGTTATATGAGAGGTAGTTGCAATTAAACCAATGGGCTAATGGATAGTTTGTCTTGTATACTTTTGGTGCAGTGGAAATTTGCATTCGTGTCACTTGGCAGTCCTGATTATCTTCAGGATTCGGATATTCTATCTAATTTGGTTTCAGGTACCTTTCTACCCCACATACATATGAATTATATAAGCAATAACATGGATGTTGTTGAGTTTAATGGTTGAAAACTGTTAATGTTCCTTGGATGATGTTATGTCGGGAAATGAACACTCTGTTTTTCCAAACTGTTAGTGTTACCATTATATCATAAATCCTTGTTTCTTCATCGACTCAACAAGCATTATTATGTTCCAAGAGCCGCTAACTCGGCTTCGTCGTCTATCACTACGACTTCTGGAAAAAACAGTTGTTCCCGACAGCAATTTCAAGTCTAGTTAAACTAGATATTAAACATTATATTTATGGATTTTTCACTTCAAGGTACTGTATCTTATATTTACCAGTTCCTGTTCACAATATTGAGAATGTAGCCTCAGACTATGGTATGAACATCCAATTATATTGATAATTAAGTTTGGGTTGTAGTAGTCATTCATCTGGTTGTTTTAAGGGCTGTTATTGTGACAGTTACAGTTGCATTTACCATTTTAACTGGTAAACTGAAGTTGTACAGTGTTACACTATGGTTATGCCAAAGGTTGGTGTGCCGATAAATTGTTAATTGTTACGCCATGATGTTCCTGAACTAAATCTAAAGTTTTTGCTTGCTTGGCTATAATATAAGTCACCAATAGCAGCTTATCTAGTAAGTTTTTTAACATGGAAAATGCAATAATAATTCTTTTTAGCTGTGTTTATTTTTAGAAAAAATATGTTAATTAGAAATAACCAGGGTTGTCATGGTTTGGTAAATTTTTCATTACCCTGCCATTGGATTTTATGGTTTAGGGTAAAAATCTGTAATATTTTTTCAAACCGAAAGTAATAATACTTTACTGGTATAATTAGTTGTGCATTAGATTTTGAGACAAGCAAAAACATTAGATTTAGTTCAGAACATCATATCGAAGCAATTTCCATTTTACCGATTACCATGCTTTTACAAAACCAGCATTCCAACAAAATCAGTACAGCAGTAGTAAATTTATCGTTAAGGGTAAAAACTGGGAATATTTTATCAAACCAACAGTAATAATACTTCAGCAGTACAATTAGATGCAGTATAATTAGCTGCATTACATGCATTTTGAAACAAGCAAAAACTTTAATAATTTAGTTCAGCAGTACAATTAGATGCAGTATAATTAGCTGCAAACATGCATTTTGAAACTGAGCCGTAAGGCTCAGTTTCAGCCGAGCATTACGGCTCAGTTTCGCTGAGCCTTCGGCTCAGCTGAAACTGAGCGTAAGGCTCAGCGAAACTGAGCCGTAATGCTCAGCTGAAACAGAGCCTTACGGCTCAGTTTCGCTGAGCCGAAGGCTCAGCTGCAGCTGAGCCTTCGGCGTAGGTGAAACTGAGCATTCGGCTTAGCGAAACTGAGCCGTAATGCTCAGCTGAAACTGAGCCTTACGGCTCAGTTTCGCTGCATTGATTTTTTTAGTTACTATTTGAACCAGGTCTTGTTGTTGTGGAGGCGAAACTAAACTGATGTTTGTTATTTTATTTTATTTTCAGGCGTTGGAACAAGCATGAGTTGTATGGGCTCGACAACTGCAGTTTTGTTGATTTTTTTTTAGAGAAAGAACTGTGAACATTATGTATTAACTGAAGTTATGATTTATGTATTAATCGAATTATTCTTAGCGTGTCTTCTTTATATACTGCTATATGAGTGTAGCGTATCTTCTTTATTGTGCATATATATATATATATATATATATATATATATATATATATCAATGGGTGCAGTGATTTTGTATATTGCATATATGATATACCGATTTTGATACGGTTAAAAGCCGTATCTAATTCATTGTTATCATTGTAGGAGTGAGGCATTAAACACGGTTTTTAGCCGTATCAGTATACCAGTTTAACACGGTTTTTAGCCGTATCAAACTGGTATACTGGTACGGCTAAAAACAGTATCAATCTATGAAATTAGCAGTGCAAGCATAACAATTTGAGGCGGTTTAAAGCCATAGCAATTGTCCAATTTGATACGGCTTAAAACCGTATCAAATTAGGAGTTGGAGAGTGCCCGCATGCTAATTTGATACGGTTTTAAACCGTACCAAACTGAACAATTACTACGGCTTTAAACCGTACCGGTTTAGTAATTTAATACGGTTTTAAGCCGTACCAATTGACAAATTTGATAAGGTTCTAAACCGTATCAATTATGGATTTTGATACGGTTTAAAACCGTATCAAATAGCTCAATTGATACGGTTTTGAACCGTATCAATTGAACAGAGACGCCATTTTTTGATACGGCTTAAAACCGTATCAAATCGCTTTTAATACGGCCATTAACACTGCCAAATTGGCATTTTTGGTGTAGTGTAATGAAGTCAAGAATGTAATGTTCTCCCTCAATAGTAACTCTTCTTGCGGCCCCGATGGGTTAAATGCCTTTTTTATCAAAAATGCTGGAATCATATTCATCACGTCATATGCAATGCATTTCCCACTTCTTCAAGACTAGAAGAATGAACTCTTCTATAAACAGTACAAACATCGCTCTAATACAGATGGCTAAAAATGCATCTACTTTATTCGACTATCGTCCTATCTCCTGCTGTAACACCATTTACAAGCGCCTATCCAAAATTATTGCCTCAAGGCTCAAAGTTGTGATGCCTTCGATCATGTCTTATAATCAATCAGCGTTTCTACTAGGTAGAAGTATTCTTGATAATGTGCTCTTGTCGCACGAGTTTCTAAATGGTTATACTAGTAGCAACATCTCACCTCGCGCTATGTTTAACCTGGACATAATGAAAGCTTTTGACACTTTTCAATGGGATACCATCGTCTGGGTCTTGAGTTTTATGAGTTTCCCAAAATCATTTGTCACTTGGATTTACTCCTATATTTCCACTCCTATGTTCTCTATTTTGCTGAATGGAGCTCCTATGGGATATTTTGCAAGAAAACGTGGAATCAGACAAGGCGATCCGCTATCCGCTTACATTTTCATTCTGATTATGGAGATGCTAACTCGTATGATCAACACAAAATCGACACCAGGTTATTTAAGCTTCACCCAAACTGTATAGAACCGAGGATATCAACGCTAATGTTTGCTGACGATCTCGTGATTTTTTGCACTCCAAATCCGGGCACCATTGACATCATCTTTGAAACTTTATTTCGGTTCTGTGAAATGACTAGATTGCGAGTTAACATTGCTAAATTTGAGTTGATGACAACAAGTCTAAACAGCCATCAACTTAATGCTCTCTATGCCAGATCTGGTCTTAATAGCACTAGAGACACCATTTCTTACCTTGTTCTACCTTTGACTACCGCCAAAATCACCACTAACCAATGCATGCCTCTCTTCACAAGAATTACTGCTCGACTGTCGTGCTGGACGTCAAGACTACTGAGTCAGGTTGGATGTCTTACGTTAATTAAATCCGTTGTGTTCTCTATGCAGGTCTACCGGGCTAGGACATTTATGCTTCCCACTAACCTCGTTACCATGATTAGATCAGCTTTCATGAGGTTCTTCTGAATTGGTAAAATGGACGGCAAGTATCATGCACCAATCGCTTTTATAAAGACTGAAAACCCGATTAGTTGTGGCGGCCTTGGCATTGTAAACCTGTCAAAATGGAATAAGGCCGCTTTCATAAAACACATGGACTCCTTCCTTAAACAGTCTGCTAGTGTTTGGGTGGAATGGTTGACAGCTCATGTCATTAAGGGGAGGAATTTCTTGTCCATGGCGTAGCCTCAAAAGCTTTCGTGGACATGGAGGAGCATCTTCAAGCTCCGTGAGTTGATATTACCTCAGTTATAGTACAAAGTTAACTGCAATGCCAATGTCAGTCTTCAGAACGATCCGTGGTTGTTCGGGGGCCTAATTCTGAATAGAGTACTTTCTGATATTGAAATAGAAGTTATCAGAATTTGCAGAAAGGCTCTTGTGTGCCATTACATTACCGTAGAGAGCCTCTTACTTCCAACTACTGCGGTGCCTAATATTAACAAAATATGGAGCGAAGTGCACAAATAGAAACTGGGTATGGTTACTGATAACCTTACACAATGGGGTAAACAGGGTAGACTGTATGGTATTAAGAGTACGTACCAAATTCTGATGTGTCATGACGCCTTGTAGAGGTGTGGTTGACATAAGAAATTATGGCTTGCCGATAATAGTGCAAAGGAAAATCTGCTGCTGTGGGAAGTCAACAATGTAATATTAACCAAAGATAACATGTAATCTCGTGTCATGCAGATTGACTGGTCGTGCTTGCTCTGTTCTGACAATGACGAGAGTCTTAGCCACCTTTTTTTTAGTGTAAACCACCTACAATATTGGTCTGATCTTATTCACACCATCGACAGACGTGGCACCAGTCGAAATAGTAGCAATGAATGGAGTAACTTGGTAAAACAAACAAGTACAAAAAGCAACAAAAGTAGATTGCTATGTTTTATACAAAAAAAGTTTCTTAATTCGATCTAGAGAGAAAGAAACGGTCAGGTTTTCTGTCATGCTAAGACAAAGAGCATTGAGCAATTGGATAGAAGTGTGAGGCTAAAGGTCAGGAATGGTCTAAAACTTCTGAACTTTACTTTTGATCCTAGGATAATGCAAAGACTTCTTTAGATGTTCCTGTATGTACGTGTTTTCTTTGTTTTTTGGTGTTTTAGTGTACCGTGCCGCTTTGTGTTCTTGTGTGTGTTGTACTCCTCCGTTTCCCTGGTACATTAATAAAGTGGAAGGGGTCCACTCAACCCCGTCGGCCTTGCCAACAAAAAAAATATTTTCACTCGACCTGAATTTATTTCAATTCACCTCTTATTCCACTAGATACATTTAAATTGTAAGTGTCAAGCTTTATTTAGGTTATCAACATTCAATTAATTGTTATTTCAACTTGAATTCAAGAACTTTCATTCCATATTGATTCAATAATTTGTTTTAGTTTAATATATTTTTAATTTTTATCCAAATCTGTTTACTTTTCAATAAAGTTTCAATCCATTCAATTCATTACACTATAGTTTGTTCCACTTAGCTTCCCATTTTGATTTTTATTTCAAATAATAATTACTTCATCTTTTGGTTATATTTTACCAGTTCAATTTCATAATACCATTCAAATTATATTCAAATTAATCAAGCAATCAAATATCAGTAATAATTTGATAAAATTGTTTCTTTTCTATATAAAAATATAGTTTGGGCAAAATTATTTCATTTACCCGCTTTGCAAAACAATATTGTATTAGTTGGCAGTTCAAATTTGAACCGATCAAATAACACAATACAAAACAATTTTATAAAATCTACTAATACGATCTCTTATATATATACACTCAAGTCAGTCTTGGGTATTACTAACCCCATCTCTATCGAGTTATACCACAGAGCCAAGGTTATTCCTAAACCATTGCTCTGATACCACTGTAACGAACCAGAAAATTAGATGCTCAAATTTTCAACACAAATACGTCCTTTTTCCAAACTCGAGTACCGAAAATCCAGAACGTTAAAGAAAGAAGTCAGAGGGTGAGATAAGAAAGAAAGATTAAAACAGAAGAAAAAGAAGAAGAAGGACTAGACAAAATACCATAGTCTCACATCGCAACGGAATATAATATAATATAGAAATAATTCTTTCTTGAAAACTTGAAATAAAACTTACAATTTATCAGAGTACAACGGGCATTTAATTCATTTGCACAGTTATAACAGTTTGTCCTCATTTACAACATACAATGGAATACTATATATATCATAAGCCTAAACTCCTCCATCTCGTCTCTTGAAGTCCGTATCGTCTTACTCTAAACCTATACAACTCGGTCTGACCAACTAGGTCTAAGCCGAGCATTACAATCGCCACAGGTCAGTCCGGTGAGCCAGTGTGAGAAATACTCACTAAATAATTGGTATCATCCAGCTTGATTTTAAAGTTAAAATTGTTTCAAAATAAAAGGATAATCGTAAGACCAATCCACATAGCCATGCTGCCTGCCCGATATTTGTCATTTCTGAGTTGTGAGGTTTAAGGTTTAAAATTTACCTTTTTTATAATATTTGGCCACAATTCACTTAGAATGCCACATCGTCAAATCCGTCAGATATCACTAATTGACATCCACAAAAATATTCTAGTGTTCAAGCTAAGAGAAGGTGTCTTCTCCGCCATCAATAGAAATACGTTTGAGGAAATCAATGTACATGGTCCTTTGGAAATACTCCGCCAGATATTCTTCCATACAAGTTGTCCTGGGACTGGAAAAACCGAAGGCACTCTCCAATCCCATCTTAGGAATCACCCTGTAGATCAATAGCGAGTTGCAATCGGTCGATTTCATCCACGACAGGATTGCTATTAGAATATCTTCGGGCACGACTCCAGAGAATTCGACAAGTAGTCCTCTCACTTATGAAGATCCACGGTCTTCACTGCTCCACCTTAATTCAGCATCTTATACGTTTACGTATTAGTTGATTCCGAATGGTTTTTGAATAAATTCGATCCCGGTCTTTCCGTACCAATAATCGTATTAGGCCAAATTTGATAGTCGGTTATTTAACTATCAAATAAAACAACCATTAAGGGCGAGGTGTTGAGGTGGTGTATGGAGTTGGTGGTATTGTCGTGTATGAATGCAGTGATGGTGTAGAGGTTGAAAGTATGGTCGTATAGCAGGTGCAGAAAGCTGTTGTATGGGAGGTGGTTTTGAAGTGTAGTGAAATGAGGTAGAGGAGTTTGTTGTGTTGAACGATTCAGGGTGATGTGATATAGGTTGGACATTATTGTATGGAGAAGAGAAGCTGATGGGGCTGCATGAGCTTGTTGCTGGCTATGTGAGGCGAAATGGAAGGTGTTGTTGAGGATTTTCTTGTCATAGAGAAGCAGCGTGCTGTTTGTTTCTTATGTTGGCAGTGAAGCGTGAACTTTGTGTTTAAGTTGGATTGGCAGTGTATTGGAAAAAAGAACTGCGGAAATGAAATGAATTCTATTGGAAAACAGAGTTGTGAAAACAACAATTGAAATGGAATGAAGACAAGTGAACAATTACACAAAATGAACACAAAATGATACAGTGAAAGAAATGTTAACTGAAAGGAAGATGAGTAGACAGAAAATGAATTGGAAAATGATATAGTGAAAGAAATGTTAACTGAAAGGAAGATGAGTAGACAGAAAATGAATTGGAAATTTTTTCTCACTGTTATTACAAAATAGAAACAAATTGGAAGCAGATTTTTTTTAATTGAAAACTAAACACTAAACATTCAAGTAAACTAAAAACGCAATGCAAACTTTTTTTTAAGAAAAGAACTAAAACAAAATGAAAACAATGAAATAAATATGCATAAAAAATAAAAAAACAGGACACTGAAAACAAAGTGAAAATGAACAAAAATGAAACAAAACCCACAATTCTTTTTTTTTTTTAAGAAGAAGAAGAAAAAAACAAGAAAATTAACCCAAAAAACCAAAATCAAAGTTAAATTCCTTCCCCGGCAACGACACCAATCCATCGCGAAGTGTATAAAACCGCAAGCGCATGATATACACTTATAGTACGTGATGAATACGGATCGATCCACGGAGAAAGAAATAATTTTAAAATTCTATTCAATCGAATAAGACCAATGTTAAGAGAAATATTAACTACAACTACAGCTAAACTAAACTAACAAACTAAGATAGATAAAAATATAAAAGTTAAATATCAACTTAGAAACAAATCCACTTTTCTAGATTATATAGTTCAACAAGTTATGAAATTATGATCTCTCTATTTTGGTTATAAGTGTGATTAGTTAATGTTTTTATCCTAAGCATGGCATATTTGTGCTATTAATTAGCCAAATATAAGCCATCAAACTTTATCACAACCTCCAACCCACTAGTTTAACTCTAATGAAAATGACAAAAAAATGAGAATCAAATCTATTTTAAACATGCCCTATTAACTATTGTTTAGAAATATATGCCATTAAATTTCAATTTAAACAATCTCTTCTTTGTCATAATCTGTAACGACCCGTATTCTACGCATCATAGGATCGTAGAATATTTATTTCTTTCACATACGAAGTCCTATGGTCATGTAACTTTGGGAGACGACTGTTGGGGTCATTTCCCATGTTCATGATTTTTGTCGATTTTTAAATGACCATTTTACCCCTAGTTGGCACTGTTTTGGCCATAACTTTTGACTAGAAAGGAATTTTGACCTGAAACCGCTTCCATTGGCTCCGGATGATGGTTTACAATTCCGTAGAGTGGTCACATTAGCCAAACAGACTCACCTTTTGGGGAGGTATGGCTGAAACAAGTTTCAGATAGTGAAAAACAGCTTAATTGGGCTTAACCGGGTGATTAGCAGCTAGGCCCAAAGGGGATTTCGGGATTGGAGATGTATAGGGGCTGATTAGGGTTAGAAAACATTTGTTTCAGCCGCCACTTTCATTCTTGAACCCTAACAATGGTTGCCAACATCTAGAAACATCCCCAAATCACTTTCTAATCAAGTTTTGGCTTAATCTACATCAAATTAAGGAAAGGAAACACGAAAGCAAGGTTAGAGCTGTTGTTAGACATCAGTATTCACCCAAATCAGCAAGGTTTCAGTTCTGAGAATTCTATTTGTGGCCAAGGTGAGTGATTAGCGTTGTTTTGACACTAATTACAGTTAATTAAGGGTAATTAGTGAAGATTAGCTAATTTATACACTAATAAATTCTGGAAAAATATCTATAAATTCTAAAATAATATTTTATGCCTCTGGTAGAAATTTGGTTTAATTTGATTAAGTTTTGTTAACCCTATGACTAGTTTTGCTTAAACATGCTTAAGGGAAAATATGGGGTTTTAGGTATATTTGATCCATTTTGACATGTATATTCATTGTTTTGGTGTTTGTGGTTAGTTTGCTATGTTGCTATGACTGTTTGGAATGATTTGTGGTTGATTAGAATAGTTAAAATGGTCGAAAACGTCGTCGAATGGCGTAAAACACTTGTTGGAAAAGTTGCAGGAAAAGTACAGGTTCTGGACCGGATCGGATCGGGAATGGGCTCGGATCGGGTAGGAGAGCTGGGCAAGGAATCCGAACCGAACCGAAATCTGGCACAAAAGAGGCTTGGCAAAAAGGAAGGCCATGTTGGTTAAGCTGGGGATTGGATCGACTTAAGGACGAAGGGCTCGGACCGGATCGACTTAAGGACGAAGGGCTCGGATCGGATCGACTTAAGGATGAAGGGCTCGGACTGGAGTAAGGCGAAGGGATCGGATTGGAGTAAATGAAGAACGAGGGAGCTGATCGGAGCGGGAGCACGAACTGAATGGGAGATGGCAACCCGACCCGACCCGAAGTGGAACACCCGACCCGAACCGATGCAACGCTGTGGACCCGACCCGAACCGATGCAACGCTATGGACCCGAACTGAACCGCCACAGGAGAAGACTACGAACAGAACCAACTCAAGGTAGAGGACCTGACCCGAACCGATGGCTAGAAGGGGAACCCGACCCGACCCAGTATTGACCAATAACCCGAGATGCAAAGGTAGTCCAGTATGGGAAGTTAGAGCTCAGGATCCAGTTGGGAACCAATGAGTTCACTTCATGATTGGGCTTTGCTGCGGGACGTGTGCCAAGGGGCAGTCGATGTCTGTGACTTTGGATCACTATGTATGGGAGGTACGTGAACGGATTCAGGGCCAAAGTGGCATAGGTACGACTAAAGGGCTATAGACCAATGAAGTGGGGTCGTTTGTAAAGATTTGGTCATGACTCCATGTGGTAAGCTTGGTAGTAGCAGTAGTTGTTCAAGTTGAACTCCGTCACTACTTCGATGGGTCTAGTGATTGACAGTGGTGGACATTGTATGCTTTACGCACTGAGTAAGAGACGTAAGGATGGTTGTTATGCTTGATTTGTTTTCCACCCTTATGACATACACACCCCACCCCCAGTATTCTTTACACTATCTATTATGGCGCCTTAGAGTATTGTACGGTATGTGGTACTAACTCTTTGGTTGCAGGTCCAGGTTCAGGTATGGTTTAATATACTTGTTATTGTTCTGTTTAGATGCTTATCGCTCATACCAGGCTTTATGTCTGACCCAGAGTTTTATGTCTCCTCTTATTACTCTGGGTGCTCACACGAGCAGACTAGAGACAGGTTAGCTGGTGATGCACGGGTAGATGATCCGGAGACGAGCAGGAGGCTTCCACGTATGATATATATATATATATAGTATTCTCCCTGTGTTGTGGAAGATCACCGCTTGGGCATTAGTAGTGCATCTTCTACTTCAGTTTTCTTTTGTTTAGAGACAGTAAATTTGGAAAGTTGTAATAAGCTGTATTTGGATTTCCGCTGCTCTGATGTTGATGTTGGTTTTAGTTATCAGCTTATGCACTGTCTCACCTGTTTTATGTCAAGTATGTTATTATTATATTTTATTCCATGCGCTGTGAGACATTCTACAGGTTCCTCGTTAGTTAATTCCCTTCTTTCCTTTCTTCTGACGACCGTCCCGTGCTAGTTAGGCATGTGTACAATGCACTTTCGGAGGAAATGCAGGCTGGTGCGGGGCGGGCCGTCGCACTTGGTATCAGAGCTCTAGGTTGCGTAGTTAACGTAGGGAAGTTATCAGGGAGAGATAATATACGTATACGAGAGAGCGTATTTGTGATTACTTTGGTTTTTAAAAGCTATATATATACTATAAGTAGTATGAGAATGAAGTCATACTGCACTGGCACCACTATGGGATCGTTAATCGTTTCCCTTTTTCAGATTGACGATGAGCCGATATGCTAGAGGTGCTGGTAGGGGAGCCAATAATGGGAATGCTGCTGACATGAGGACGATGTTTACTGACCTCATGAGAGAGATACTTAGGGATGTGCAGAGGGTAGCTCCCAATGGTGGAAACGGTGGTGGTCCAATAGTGCAGGCGCCGAGGGTCGACTTCGCCAAGCTGAATAAGGATTATACTAGTCTTGGTGGGAAGCCGTTCCACGGAACGGAGTCGGCTACGGATGTTCAGGATTGGTTGGATAGTTGCGAACGTATCTTCGAGGATTTGGGTATCGAGGATGCGATGAAGAGAAAGCTAGCGTCCCGTCAGCTACAAGGGCGGGCAATGAATTGGTGGAATGCTATATAGGCAGCTACTCCTGAAGATCAGATTACTTGGGAGCAGTTTAAGGTCCGCTTTAGTGAGAAGTTCATTCCAGCTGCTCAGAAGTCAATGTTGTTTAAGAAATTCTTGGAGCTCAAGCAGAATGGCAGAGCTGTCTCGGAGTACATTGCTGAATTCGACACTTTGTCGAAGTATGGGTTATCTCTTATTGATACCGCCGAGAAGAAGAATGAGAAATTCATAACTGGTTTGGATCAGTACTTGGGGGAAAGGCTTATTAACCACATCGATGAGACGTTTGAATCGATTGTGGGGAAAGCATTGAGATCAGAAAGTCTCTACCCTAAGCCGAAGACTGAGGTTGCATCTGCAGAGGAGCCAAAGCCACAAGCAAGTGGTGGAGGCAAGGGAGGTTCCCAGAATAAGAGAAAGCAGAATCAGACTAAGGATGACCAGAATAAAAAGTATAAGCAAGATGTGGAGTGCTTCAGCTGTGGTAAGAAGGGCCATTATGCTAGTAATTGTCGGGCCAAGCCAGCGGATAGGAAGTGCTTCAACTGTGGCCAAGTGGGACATCACAAGGACAAGTGACCGCAACCCCCCAAAGAAAAGCAAATGGTGAAAGCATATGACCTTAATGCTATTCTTTCTTCGTCGAATGCCCCAACCGTGGCGGAGAAGGGAAAGAATGTCGTCATTCAAGGTATGCTTTCGGTTTATGATGTTCCTGTTAGAGTTTTGTTTGATACCGGAGCTTCCAGTTCTTTCATATCTAGTGACCTGGTAGAAAGGTTGGGATTGGAGCCCGAGATTGTCGATAGACCTTCCCGATTGGTGGTTCGACTAGCCTTAGCATGATTTGTCGTAATGTGGTCTTATCGATTCATGGATGCATGTTTGATTGTGATTGCTTTGTTTTGGGCTTTACTGGGTTTGGCATTATTTTGGGAGTAGATTGGCTCCAAAGATACGGGGTGGTGGTAGACTGTGAGGGCTTTTTGGTGACAGCTAAAGCGGATGATGGGCGGAGGATAGTGTTTGGTGGTCTACCCAGTGAGGGGGTATTGGCTAGTTTTATAAACTCCCTCGACATTCTGCATAGTGAGTTGTCAGGTTTGCCCGTGGTTGGCTAGTATCCGGACGTTTTCGAAGAAGTGACCGGGCTTCCACCACATCAAGAGATTGAGTTCCGTATTGATTTGGTGAAAGATGCCAGACCTATAAGGATGCCACTTCGTCGTATGGCACCAAGGGAGCAGCGAGAACTCGAGGTGCAAGTCAGTGATCTTTTGAAGAAGGGATTTATCAGAAGGAGTGTTTCTGAATGGGGAGCACCAGTTGTGTTTGCTACCAAGGCGGATGGTTCCCTTCGTTTGTGTGTAGACTACCGCGAGTTGAATAAAGTGACGAGGAAGAACAAGTATCCTCTACCGCGGATAGATGATTTGTTCGATCAGTTGAGCGGCGCGAGAGTATTTTCTCAGTTGGATCTCGCGACAGGTTTCCATCAACTTAGAGTGGAAGCTGAGAGTATAGCTAAAACGACATTTCGGATGCCGTTTGGATTTTATGAGTGGTTGGTCATGCCATTCGGGCTGACCAATGCCCCAGCATATTTTGTGGATCTTATGAATAGGGTATTCATAGATCAGTTGAATAAGTTTGTCCTTGTGTTCGTTGATGATATTTTGGTCTACTCGAGGACAGAGGAAGAACACAAGGAACATTTAAGAATAGTGATGAAGGTGTTGAGAAAACACCAATTGAAAGCAAAGTTTTCTAAGTGTCACTTCTGGAGGAGGGAAGTGAGGTTCTTGGGTCATGTTGTTTCCGAGAATGGTAGTGCCATGGACCCTGCGAAGGTGGCTACGGTACAGGACTGGCCTACGCCCAAGAATGCAACAGATGTAAGAAGTTTCTTGGGATTAGCTGGATATTATCGTAAGTTTATCCAAGGCTTCTCCAAGATAGCAGCACCGTTGACCCTGTTGACCAAGAAGAATCAAGCTTTTGTCTGGGATGAAAGTTGCGAGAATGCATTCAAGAGTCTAAAGGACAAGTTGACATGTGCACCAGTGTTAGTCATTCCTAAGGGAAATGAAGAGATGACGGTATACACGGATGCTTGTAGTACCGGACTAGGTGCTGTATTGATGCAAGGCGGTAGGGTTGTAGCTTATGCCAGTCGGCAATTGAAACCGCATGAGAAGTACCCTACCCATGATTTGGAATTAGCAGCGATTGTGTTCGCATTAAAGATGTGGAGACACTATCTCTTGGGAGAAAGATTTGAGTTGTTTACCGATCACAAATCGTTAAAGTATCTCTTCTCTCAAAAAGATCTGAATCTCCGTCAGCAGAGATGGTTAGAATTCTTAGCTTCCTATGATTTCGACATCGCATATACACCGGGAAAGGGAAATGCGGTGGCTGATGCATTGAGTAGGAGACATGCCAGTTTAGGGGCTATGTTTCTTGAATGGAAGCAACTGGAGTACATCGTTGGGTATGATTTCACACCAAGGTGCGAATTGGATCCAGAAATGTTAGCAAGTTTGACGATCAGACCCACTTTGATTGAGTGGATCGGCTCTAGTCAGAGGGACGATCCTAACCTATTGGAAATCATCTTCAAGTTAGAGATGGGTATCGATGAAGAGATGAACAAGTATGGGCTTGATCGAGATGGATGGCTTAGAAAGAATGGAAAGCTTGTTGTACCCAATGTCAATGGATTGAGGGATGAAGTACTTAGAGAGTGTCATCACTCAAAATTGACTATACACCCCGGTGGTAATAAGATGTATCGAGACATGAGACATACTTACTACTGGGAAGGGATGAAAAGAGACATTGGGAAGTTTATATCCAAATGCATGAATTGCCAGCTAGTTAAAGCCGAGCAAAAGAAGCCTAGTGGGTTGTTGCAACCATTAGAAATTCCCGAATGGAAATGGGAGCAAGTCTCGATGGATTTCATCGATGGTTTACCAAGGACTAGATCGGGATATGATAGCAATTGGGTAATTGTGGATCGATTGACTAAAAGTGCAAGATTTATACCAGTCAAATCGACCAGAACGGCAGCTAAGTTTACAGAATTGTATATGAAGTGGGTAGTGAGATTTCATGGAGTACCTAAAAGCATTGTGAGTGACCGAGACCCATTGTTCACTAGTGGGTTTTGGAAGAGCTTATAAGAGGCTCTGGGGTCAGAATTACATCTCAGTACCGCGTATCATCCTCAGACCGACGGTCAGACGGAGAGGGTGAATCGTATATTGGAAGACCTCTTGAGAGCTTGTGTACTGGATTTTGGTGGATCATGGGATGACCATTTGCATCTAGTAGAGTTTGCATATAATAATAGCTACCAATCCAGTATCGGGATGGCTCCGTTTGAAGCTTTGTACAGAAGACAGTGCAACTCACCATCATGTTGGATAGAGACTGGCGAGAAGTTTATGCTTGGACCAGATGTGGTGAGAGAAACTTCAGATAAGATTAAGATCATTCAACAACGAATGAAGGCTGCCCAAGATAGGCAGAAGAGTTATGCTGATAAGAGGAGAAGAGACTTAAAATTATTCGTTGGTGACTTGGTGTTTGTCAAGATTTCTTCGTTGAAGAGCGTGATACGATTTGGCAGGAAAGGCAAGTTGGCACCAAGATTTGTTGGCCCATTCACTGTTCTTGAACTAGTCGGGAATTTGGCATATAGAGTTGACTTACCAGAGAAGATGGCGGGAATTCACAATGTATTTCATGTTTCCCAACTAAGGAAGTTCGTTCACGACCCAGATATGACTATTTCACCTGATCAGTTAGAGGACTTCGAAGTAGAACCCGAGGCGGTTGGGAACCGCAAGCCGGCCCGTATTGTCGAGCACGACATGAAGCAACTCCGAAGGAAGGCGGTGAAGCTAGTCAAGGTTCAGTGGGGCGAGGACGAGAATGATTGCACTTGGGAGACAGAGGAGAACATTAGGAAGACATATCCAGAACTCTTCGCCTGGTAAGATTTTAACTTCGATTTAGTTTTCCGCATGCTAGGATAGGCTTGTTTGCTTGTTTTGCATGTTTGATTGTTGTATGTGGCTGTTAGGCATGCGGGGTCTTTTGTATGTTTTGGGTTAAGGAATTTCGGGGACGAAATTTCTTAAGGGGGGGAGAGTGTAACGACCCGTATTCTACGCATCATAGAATCGTAGAATATTTATTTCTTTCACATACGAAGTCGTATGGTCATGTAACTTTGGGAGACGACTATTGGGGTCATTTCCCATGTTCATGATTTTTGACGATTTTTAAATGACCATTTTACCCCCTAGTTGGCACTGTTTTGGCCATAACTTTTGACTGGAAAGGAATTTTGACCTGAAATCACTTCTATTGGCTCCGGATGATGGTTTACAATTCCGTAGAGTGGTCACATTAGCCAAACGGACTGACCGTTTGGGAGATATGGCTGAAACAAGTTTTAGATAGTGAAAAACAGCTTAATTGGGCTTAACCGAGTGATTAGCAGCAAGGCCCAAAGGGGATTTCGGGATTGGAGATGTATAGGGGCTGATTAGGGTTAGAAAACATTCCTTTCAGCCGCCACTTTCATTCTTGAATCCTAACAATGGCTGCCAACATCTAGAAACATCCCCAAATCACTTTTAATCAAGTTTTGGCTTAATCTACATCAAATTAAGGAGAGGAAACACGAAAGCAAGGTTAGAGCTGCTGTTAGACATCAGTATTCACCCAAATCAGCAAGGTTTCAGTTCTGAGAATTCTATTTGTGGCCAAGGTGAGTGATTAGCATTGTTTTGACACTAATTACAGTTAATTAAGGGTAATTAGTGAAGATTAGCGAATTTATACACTAATAAATTCTGGAAAAATATCTATAAATTCGAAAATAATATTTTATGCCTCTGGTAGAAATTTGGTTTAATTTGATTAAGTTTTATTAACCTTATGACTAGTTTTGCTTAAACATGCTTAAGGGAAAATATGGGGTTTTGGGTATATTTGATCCATTTTGACATGTATATTCATTGTTTTGGTGTTTGTGGTTAGTTTGCTATGTTGCTATGACTGTTTGGAATGATTTGTGGTTGATTAGAATAGATAGAATGGTCGAAAACGTCGTCGAATGGCGTAAAACACTTGCTGGAAAAGTTGCAGGAAAAGTACAGGTTATGGACCGGATCGGATCGGGTATGGGCTCGGATCGGATTGGAGAGCTGGGCAAGGAATCCGAACTGAACCGAAATCTGGCACAAAAGATGCTTGGCAAAAAGGAAGGCCATGTTGGTTAAGCTGGGGATCAGATCGACTTAAGGACGAAGGGCTCGGACCGGATCGACTTAAGGACGAAGGGCTCGGATCGGATCGACTTAAGGATGAAGGGCTTGCACTGGAGTAAGGCGAAGGGATCATATTGGAGTAAATGAAGAACGAGGGAGCTGATCGGAGCGGGAGCGCGAACTAAATGGGAGATGGCAACCCGACTCGACCCGAAGTGGAACACCCGACCCGATGCAACGCTGTGGACCCGACCCGAACCGATGCAACGCTGTGGACCCGAACCGAACCGCCACAGGAGAAGACAACGAACAGAACCAACTCAAAGTAGAGGACCCGACCCGAACCGATTGCTAGAAGGGGAACCCGACCCGACCCAGTATTGACCAATAAACCGAGATGCAAAGGTAGTCCAGTATGGGAAGTTAGAGCTCAAGATCCAGTTGGGAACCGATGAGTTCACTTCATGATTGAGCTTTGCTGCGGGACGTGTGCCAAGGGGCAGTCGATGTCTGTGACTTTGGATCACTTTGTATGGGAGGTACGTGAACAGATTCAGGGCCAAAGTGGCCTAGGTACGACTAAAGGGCTATAGACCAATGAAGTGGGGTCATTTGTAAAGATTTGGTCATGACTCCATGTGGTAAGCTTGGTAGTAGCAGTAGTTGTACAAGTTGAACTCCGTCACTACTTCGATGGGTCTAGTGATTGACAGTGGTGGACATTGTATGCTTTACGCACTGAGTGAGAGACGTGAGGATGGTTGTTATGCTTGATTTATTTGCCACCCTTATGACATACACACCCCAACCCCCGTATTCTTTACACTATCTATTATGGCGCCTTAGAGTATTGTACGGTATATGGTACTAACTCTTTGGTTGCAGGTCCAGGTTCAGGTATGGTTTTGTATACCTGTTATTGTTCTGTTTAGATGCTTATCGCTCATACCAGGCTTTATGTCTGACCCAGAGTTTTATGTCTCCTCTTCTTACTCAGGGTGCTCACACGAGCAGACTAGAGACAAGTTAGCTGGTGATGCACGGGTAGATGATCCACAGACGAGCAGGAGGCTTCCACGTATGATATATATATATAGTATTCTCCCTGTGTTGTGGAAGATCACCGCTTGGGCATTAGTAGTGCATCTTCTACTTCAGTTTTCTTTTGTTTAGAGACAGTAAATTTGGAAAGTTGTAATAAGCTGTATTTGGATTTCCGCTGCTCTGATGTTGATGTTGGTTTTAGTTATCAGCTTATGCACTGTCTCACCTGTTTTATGTCAAGCATGTTATTATTATATTTTATTCCATGCGTTGTGAGACATTCTACAGGTTCCTCGTTAGTTAATTCCCTTCTTTCCTTTCTTCTGACGACCGTCCCGTGCTAGTCGGGCATGTGTACAGCGCACTTTCGGAGGAAATGCAGGCTGGTGCGGGGCGGGCCGTCACATAATCATATTTCCATTAAGCACAAAAAGGAAACACAAAATCAAAAAATGTTGAAACTACATATCAGAGAGCTTCATTACCCCTAAGTTGAAGGGGTTTAGCTACTCATATTAGTTATCATATCAATTGTTATAGCCTGCAACATGAAAAAGGAGCAAAGGAAAAAGGGAGCAGAATAAAGAAAAAACTATTCTACTTGCATAAAATAAATCGAATCTACTTGCTTGAAATGTAAATCTACACTACTAACATAAAAGAAAAGTGCATGTAAACAAAAAAACCAATTAACATTGCATTTAAAAAGGAAGAAGTTATATAAGAGAAAATGGCTAAGTAGCCATGAAAATAAAAAGAGCTTTGATCCTCCATAAAAATAAACTAAAAAGAGAGGATCTTTACATGAACATAAAGGGGATATACATATACAAGTTTAAACCCTAAAATCATAATCCATTTTGTTGCAGACTACCAAATATGCTCTCCTCATGAAGCTTCCATTTTGTCTTTATCCACTAATGAATCATTAAAAGTGCATGAAGCATATTTTGTCTCCATTAGCCAATAAATTAGTCTTTAAATGTAGCATTAGAGAAAGACGGATAATTGATGGGGTCCTCCACTAAGTTGTGTGTGAATAACTCCATCTCCTTTGCTTTGTATCCCCTATGTGCATGCATAACTTCATGTTCCTTCTTCATATTTGCACCAAATTTCTATAAAACAACATGAAAATGAACAAGTAAATTTTATCAAGAAATTATGTATATAAATGACCATTTTTCCCCAATATAAAGATGAATGCATGATAATTTGAGAATTTAGCTTTTAATTGAAACATGTAAAAGTATCCCCAAATGTTATTTATTTAACTAAAAATGAGAATAAATATGTGAATAAAATGTACACATTTACGTGCACATCATGTGGTACAACAATCTTTAGTGATGCTATATTTTATGTATAAAGTCAATTTTCTATTCCAGCACAAACGATAAGGAGATCCGTTCATTTTAATGGTTATGAGTGGATCCTTGGCTTTTTGAATTGTTTGATTATTTCCAAAAGGACCGAAGTTGAGTTCGCCAGAAATAAAAGAACGATTGGTCTTTGAAATGATCGATTAGCAAAGAAGTGTGCTCATATGAGATTAATCAAAATCGTAGCCCTACTTAAACCATATACATGTTCTATGCTTTGGAAGAGGTTTGTGATTGGTTCAACATGATGTAGTCTGTAAGGAAATTCCAGATCAGTTTAAGATGCTCAGACACATGCAATTGTTCTAGATCCACTTAAGGATATGGAAATACATGTATGATTCAGAGATCTGTTAAGGAATTTGTATGTGATTCTGAGATCTATTGAATGATGGGAATGTGTGTGGTGATTCATGCTCTATTTGAGATGATGAAGTCCATTTAGGGTATTGTATTTTGTTATAATGATGAAGACTCGTGTGAAAGATACAAAACGTTGCCTCAACATTGAAAATGACAAGGATCTCAATTTGGGGTTTAACTAACCTCGGCAGGGTAATTAGCTCCATTATTTAGGGTTTTTTAATCAAAATTGCCCATGGGATTTGCTGGTACTTTGTATCCATATGGTCCATATAGTTTTTTTACACGTAGGTCAGTTTTGTTTACCATGTCACATAGTTTATCTAGAGATATACAACATGTAGAGGTAAATTCTGACCCTTATAATAGGACTTCGGATTCTGCTTGATCGGAGAGATTTTCCCCAAAAAATCCACTATGCGAACATTACTTAACTTTTTGAATGTATCTTTATATGTTGTTAAATGTAATAAACATGACCATCTTAGTTATTTTATATTATTAATATTCTACACGCTAGACATTATCTATTATATAAATACATTAAACCAATTGAATGATTCATTTCTTTTGAGGGGAAAACCATTATGGGAATTTATACGGTCTCAAAAGGTATTGCCATTTATCATACATATCTTGAGTTTTTCACAGTAGTTTACTAGTTTGATTTAGGTATTATTTTCTTATAATGCCCAGGTTAGACCCATGCATGTTTCTAAACTTAGCCATGGCTACTGGAAGCTTCAATAGAAAAGATCGAGCTTTACTTTCCTTACTTTTATTTCCGATGCATTTCTATGTCACATATCAACATTTGTGATGGCTGATTATTATAAGTGTTCAGGTTAATGATAGGTTAGTTAACTTTGACGGTTGTATTCTTATAATTTAATTTGTAAAGGTTATTCCTGATACTGTATGTTATTATTTTTTTGTGAGACTGCGATATTGTGTTTACTTTCTTTAATGTTTTATTTTCTTTTATTTTTATTTTTCCTTAACTTTCCATTTTTCCGGCACTTGAGTGCTGACACGTGAATACCATAGATGTATTTCTGTCAACGTTCGAGATTGAAAAATCTAGACATTGAACTGAATTAAAAACTAATAGAGAATTATGCTTGAATCAAGATAAAAATGGCTACCTTTTTTGTCAATAAATGTTGGCATAAAAATATAGAAGTAAAAAAAAATCAGAAAGCTATTAATATTGCATTATAACCTAAAAATTGAATTATGTCCAAGGCTACAATGTAATGGAAAAATTATTATTATCATACCAATACCAACATATTAGGTAACAACTCGATTTTTCAACCCTCAAAGTCGATAATAATACATCTATGGTGTTATCACTATGAACGTCTAAGTGTTGGTAAACCAAATCAGTAGGGGCTAAAGAAAAAAGATAGAACAAATCTTACAATCACAGCAGATAACATACAATATATAACAAGTCATTACAAATCCAAAGAACTTTTTTACATAAAAATATATTATAATAACTAACTAACACTAACTTGGACAATTATAACAACATGTCTAAACAAGCTTAGGTAACAACAATAAACACTAGCATAGTGGAAAATAAGAATATGTGGAAGTACATCCTAAGCTCCAGCTCATCTTCTAAGCTCAAAGCATCTGATCTAACCTGCCAAATATTCTCGGTCTGACCTCAGCATTATCGTGAAATAACGCCAGGTCAGTATGAAAACCAGCATCAGAAAACTTAAGCAATAGGAAACTAGTTTTCAAACTATTGAAATCAATGATATGTCGTAAGACCATGCCGCACATAAACACGAATGAGTTTTTATCTTATTATAATTACAAAATTATTATTATAAATCCAATGATATTATGATAATGTCTGGAAAACCAGAAATAAAATATGAAAGTAGATCAAATGCTTTCTTGTCACGTTTCAACATAATTGGGCATAACTATGTTCCTACAACACTTATTAGAGTTTGGATTCCATACAATGCCTAGTCTAACGGGATATCATCCGTAAAGTACCTTTATAGACAAGCATATTTAGAGTTAGCCTATGACTTCCTACCAACAAAAAATCAGTCTACCACTTAACTTAGAAGTACCGATTCTATCACTATAATGGTTGCGATCATCAAACATACCGAAACATATAATTGGTGATAAAAAACCTAGTGGGCGCGATCCATATAGCCCCAACACATATCCCTTATTTTATTCATTACCAGTTGATGAGGCTTGAGTCCATGTCTTTTTACCCTTCATCAACAGATTCCACTTTGAATGTTCACTGCCCTTAAGTGGCAATGTACTGATAACATTCATCTATACAAGTCGTTCAGGAATAGAACGAAATATAAGCATTATTTCTACTATATCCATTAGATTAGTAGCAAGAAACCCTTGTACTTTAAAGCTCCATCCTTGATTCCTTTCTATTCTGGATGATTGAGATTGAAATATTAGAGCTGGTCGAGGTGGTTTTCATATAATTTATCTGATTTAGGCCTTTTCGAAACAATTTTCGATAATTTTTGGTAAACTCAACCTTGATTTTTTAGAAAATTAATAGCCAAGGATAAGAGAGGTCTTCACTTCCTAACGGTTGGTAGATGAGTTTCCTTATTGCTTGTCCTAAAAGATAAAATGAGGTTTATACATATAGTGAATCAGTTTAGGGATGACTTTATTGTACAGCTCATGTGTCTTCCCTAGGTATTTCCAGGGTAAGATTATGATATAGATTTGACAGCCGATTATTTAACTATCAGTAACACGTATAACACAATCCAAATGATTTAGTTTTCATAGTAATCACTAAGCCTCTTTTAATTAACTAATTTCTTATTAATTAAATTTCTTATCTCTTATCCCAAACACTCGCATGCTTAATCCTCCGACATAAGTATGTAATTAAATACCAATCAAGATGGTTGCTAACACCGAAAATCAACGCTAACACCCAAGGAGGTGTAGAAACATCTTTCAACTGTAGAAAACAAGATTAAAAGCAGAAAAATGCAGAAAAGTAAAGTAGAAAGAAGATTTTATAGTGGTTCATCATCTATATTAGCATACATCCACTTTGAATGTGCACTTCATTGAACTCTCCATTACAAAGTACAAGTTTGATCTCGATTTACAACTTTTCTCGATGATTTACAATTATTCTCTAACTATTCTCTAATTCCACTATAGGAATGCACTAGAATTCTCAAGTAGATATGATTATCTGATTCGATCTTTGATAATCGAGCTCGATGAAGAAGATCGATGATTTCTGAAGGAGAATGATGTTGGAGAAGCTTGAATGGTGTTGGAGGAGCTTGATTGATGTTAAAGGAACTTGAATGACATTCGTTGAGCTTGAGATCAATAACAACACCCCTTTGGGAGGAGAAAATCTAACCTCTTTTATGAATGAGGAGGTCTAGTAATTATAGGTGGAGGTTGGAGTGTCATCAAGTTTTCCACTTGGTGTACATGACCCAGGCTTCACGAATCGCAACCCATATCACTTAACGACTCATGGAAGCGCACACTCCATGCTTCCTACAACCAACCCATGTTGCGAATCACCGACGCAGTGATTACCAACCCATAATCTCATGCGAGCCAATGACCGTATCCATCACATTACCACATTCGACCAAATGTACCGCGACCCATCAGGTGCAGCAACGAGTTAATATGTCTTTAATGTGCATGGTTTGGGTCGTGGATGACCTAGAAATGAACGACAAATTATGGTGACCGACACATTTGCAATCCAAGGTTTGTGGGTCATGAGCGACCCATATCGCCTCCCATTTGAGCGCTATCATTTCTTGCGAACCATATGTAGGCGATCCACGTTCCACTTGTAAGCAACGATCCATCGTCAACGCCTCCCATTTGATCGTGTGTATTGATGAGTTGTACTCCAAATTATTGTGTTATGCCTTGTTCTTTCGACTTGATTTCAATAACTTAGGATTCTTGTTGAATTGATTTCTGGTTGTTAGTCGGCTGTGACTTGCGTATTGACATCATTTGATTGCCATTTTTTGTGTTAGGCGCATGTATTAGATGAAATATGCTTTGAATTCTTGTACAATAACATGTATTTTTGATGAACTATGTGCTGAGTCGATCTCAGCGACCTAGGTTTGGATTGTTCATGGCTTATTGACTATGTATGAACTTTTATCAATATTGATGTTGAATCGATTCAATATGGTGATTGCTAAAATTGTGATACACAAATTCCTTTGTTGATCGCAAATTCTTGATGGATCGCATCTTGAATTGGACTTGGAGCATCTGGATTTGATCGCTGTGGCCAGTTGAACGCGTGCCTTGCTTGATTGATGGACCACACGCCTTGGTCGATCAATGGATCATGTGCTACGACCTGAAATCCCCATCCGACCTAAACCGAACGAGAACGTGGATTGCGTGAGAACACGACGTATCAGAACAAAAACATGAGAACATTTCATTATTATTACAACAATTTACATCAGAGTACAAGAATCAAAGTACAAGTGAATAATATGCAGTGGAAAAATATCATAGATTTAAATTACATTTAAATACATAAACATAATGCATAATGGAAATCATCAACTACCACAACTGAAAGAGATACACGGATACAAAGCATTCCGAATATAGCTCCAGCCGTAATCCAGGATCCTGTGAAAAGAAATATTTGCGAAAACCAAAACTACAAGCTGTCCATGCGGAAAATATGGGCACCCAGAGTTTAGATGGAAACAATAAACTCCGAGTCAGTTATAGGACGAGTGTGAGAACTAAAACAGTTATTAACTTTATTTTTATGCTGGTAAATCAAGGGACCATGCCGTATAACACGGAACGGGTTTTCTCCCAAGAATTCCATTAAACAAACAACATAATGCTAAAAAAGGAAAAATGCAGCCATTATAAGACTCAGGTCCCATCACACAATGCAACACAAACCAGATGATAGAGTTTTACCTTATAATGGCCAAATACGCTTGATACACAAATTAATCTTTTATTATTACTATAAGCGAAGAAATCAACTTCAATTATAAATGTATCAATCATATACATCATAGTACCCAATCCTACTATGTCGCTATATAGGTTTACAAATAAAATCGAAAGTCGCGTATCGGAAATTGGATTTCCATTTATGAACCAAGGTATTGTCCTTACTGATTCGAGACACACTAGAATTGCCTCATGACTCAGACTCTGGTGATCCTTAGGTTGGCCGCATGGCCGGTCAGCCATCGCTGATTAGTTATACCATAAATTATACGTTACCCGGTTCTATTGAACCTCTAAAATGGTCAGTTATGTCAACCATCTAGTACGTTTTAGTCAGCCTGATATCAAATCTGAGGTACCTTGCCTTCCACCAAATAATATCCAACATCCACATAAGTAAATGCCTGGGCTCCATACCATGACATCACCCATAGCTAGAAACTAACGTATGTCCATTTCCATATGTTTCTCATCCCGTTTTTGGCTCATACCAGGGTATGAAGCTCACGAATTAATGCTACTTAAAGCCATGCTTTTATCATCATCATCCACAAAGCCTTGCTTTTCAACAAAAGCTTTGAGCCATGCATATCAGCATGCCACATTGTCAAATCCATACTATACCATTGATTTCCACTAGTGCAAAATCTCTAAGCTCGTACGTCTCAAAGAAGGGTGTTAAGCAAGATAATAGATTCTACGCCACCAAATAGATATTTAGCCGAGATCAGTGAATACAGTGCGAAATACAATGTCAGACATATAATCCATTTGCAAGTCCGTTCTGGGTCTGAACGAAACCGGAGGCATCTTATTCCTCGTCCCATATGTCAAATATAGGAGAAAGGCCCTCGAATATCCGGTCGATCTCCAAGTACGTCTGGACGATCACCACTTATTACCTTGTCTTCGGTGTACATCCCAATCAAGACATCAGTTATTCAGAATGAGTTAAACCCGGTCTTTCCAAATAACTCATGTATCTTATAATCATGTGAAATATAAACACATCATATGCCTCATTCCAATCCAGAGTATTCTTTTATTCAAATATTCTTGGAAATCATTTCAAAGGAATTATAATATCTTTTCACAACTTAAACCAAATTAAGGTTTATCAAACTAGTCGGAATTATCGAGCCTTACTGAAGTAATCATTTATTTTATTTTTCCAATCCCAACCTATTCATCCCATAGAGCAAAAATGGCAGTACTCCATACCTAACACCCACTGTGTTATCAGTAAAATTAATTACCATTTCACGTTTCAAATCTAATTAAAGATTTAACTATCGCATGAAGTAAAATAGGTGGTACTCCATTCTCGCTCATTTCTTGAATTTGGTAAATTTAATTGCCTCATTCACATTCCAATCTAATTAAAGATTCATTAAACTCCAACTTGGTTTTAGTCTCAAAAATCATTACTTAATGATTATTCAATCTTTTAGGAAATTAATCCTGTCTTTAACTGGGTTAAAGAACTAATGTCATTTAAACAAAGTTCATGATAAACCCAAAATCCTCTTCCATCAAAATGGAATCTTCATGGAAATCAGATCAATTGTAATCAATATGAATTTCCGTATCAGACTAATACTATAAACGGAATAACGACAAAGCCTTTTAAATTCCACAAACAACAACGGTCTTCCTTCACAATAATTCCTCTCGATTATAAATAAATTGAATTCCACTCAATTCCAATTTAATATATTAAATTGGAAAACTTCATTAAATATTAATTAAAAGATTTATTCCTTTCTCAACTGGGTTTAAGAACAGTGTTATTTAAGACACCATTCATGACAAACCCAAAATCTAGTTTGATATTAAACACAAGGCTCTGAATAGAAGTCATATCGACTTATATTCAATATCAAATTCTGAACCAACAAATATCGTATTGGGAATAATGATATCTATATCTTCCAAATTCCTCAACAATATCCATATAATCACGGAATCCAATACTGTAATACTCGATGATAATTTCCATTCAAATCCATTCCAATTTATACGTTGGAAATTTTTGGGTATATTAAAACCATTTACTCAAGTTGGTAAACAACTTATTCAGATAAAAATATATTTTATCTTTACAAACATGGAATATTTCATCAATATTCATTTCAAATCATTTATTATGATTTTACATAATTTAATCATATTTTTAATAATTTTATTAAGGCCCTCACAGTCGGTTTCCAATATCGGCCACCGAATTGCATCCATAGTGACCTTTTCCAAAAATGATTTGGATATATCTTAAAATCTAACCATTAGATTTAAAATATCATATTATCATTCGAAAACTATTCTCGATATGAACCCAATATTTCTGATTTTAGGAGAATCCAACGGTCGGATCTCCCGTTACGTCCATTCAAAGTCAATGGTCGAAATTCGTGAACGGTTGTTGCGTGAAATGTTCTATTCAGGACATTTAAATATATATAATATATTCATTTGTTTCCAATTAAAACGTATTTTATAAAATGTTCATAAATTCGTTTTAAAAACGATTTCAACTTCCTTTTCAATTTTAAATCAAAATTGAACAATTTATATTATTATAATTTCAAAATTAATAATATTTTCAATATATCATATTTTGAAATCAAATCTTCTCAATATCCATTATAAAATGAATAAAATCAATAGAAAATCCCGTTTGAGTCAAAATGGTGTATATGTACTTAACTCGGCTACATATTCATTTCGGTTATGAATATTTCAATATTTTCGTGTCCATCCAAAATCGGACATCAAAATCATATTTTGATTCTTCACTGAATATTATTTTTAAAAATTCGTTATTTATGAATTGGAATCAGACTCAATCAATTACCATATAATTATATTTATATGGATTCCATACATAACATGTATTCAAAAATAGTGATAACCAACTATTAAACATTCCATTCACATCTAGAGTGCAATTTACAACTATATAGGCATTAAATAATTAAATAACGCTTATAACAGTTTGACAATCAATCGGTTGACATACAATTGAATTCAAGAGAGATGTGAATTAATTATCATCCCTAGAACCGTGTGGGGTTTTCAATCCATCAAACAAATATGATTATATGTATACTTAGCCGATGTGTAAAATTATCGACTCAACAACCATGTGGGTTTACATCACAATACATGTGAATTTGTACAATATTTTCACAGTGTAATAATGATAACATTAAAACTGTAAATGACCATCAACCACCAAACAAATATTGCAATCATAGACAATTAATATAAATTCAGTTATAAAAATGAATAACTGTACAAATAAGTGAGTGAGTGAGTTCTCACTTTGATTTCCACTCCATCAGTCTTAAATTGACGATGTTAGTACTATTTGGGTTTAAATTAGCCCCAAATTCTGACTTGCTCTATTTCTTTTTTGGTCAGTTCCATGTTATAGTATTTGTTGTAATGATTCCAACGGTTCCAATTTTGCTGAATTCTGATGATACAGTAAAAAGACGTGGTATTTTAAACTTTTACACAACCTATATTAATTAACCACTTAATTAATTAATTAATTGGTTAATCACCAATTAAATGCCTTAATCCTTTCATTGTATCGTTCCAGGTGAAGACAAAATAACTGAACCTATATCGCAACTTTAGGGTTCCTCCTCACCGCCGCTACTATAACACCCCGTATTTTCTATGAACGTATAAGTAACAAATCAGAGAATAACTAATTTTTAAAATTAAGAATCAAGGAAAACGGGTTGCGCCATTGCGTTCATCTCGAAATTCTGCTTGAAAACGAGTCTGAGTTTTCGAAAAACGGAGTCCGTATGACCAAGTTATGACCTTCAGAAGTTTCAGGAATTTGAATAAAATAAAACAGCTCGAAATTCGAATTCGAAATTCGAATTCAAACCCGGAAGCAGGCAAGGCGGGAAATTTCCCGCCCAGGACCCAGGTCAACTGGGTGGTCGACTGGGTAGTCGACCTCCCCCTGACCAGGTCGACTGGGTAGTCGACCTGGTGGTCGACCTGCCCCGAATTTCCAGATCCAAGGCTGAGTTCATTTCTGCGTATCTAGACCAATTTCTGGACCAAATTCGTGACTCTAATCCTATATAAACTCACCCCTAGCCTCGTTCTCTCTACACAATTTCATTCTGTCTATATTCTGCCTTTGTTCTAATTAAAAATAAAAATGGCATCGCTACCCTGCTGGAATCAAAACTTGGACTGATGCATCTTCTTCCAACCTGAATAGAATTAAAAGCTAAATCAAATCCCAAATCAAAGTCTAGATCTACGACAACAATTAAAGAGGAATAATTCAGCATTTCTGCATCAACAACAGTTTATTATCCTTTCTTAAAACCACGAAAGGCAAGTACAGTTATTTTCCACTATAAACTGTACTTATAATTGTGACATGATTATAAATCTGAATCTGAGGTTATATATATTCTTATCTATCAGATTTGTTTTTCTGTGACTATTCTGTACCTCTTTCTTCTATCTGTTCTATATCCAGGGTAATACGAACCTGCGCCGAATCTCATAAGAGATTAACGTACGAACGCTAAATTTTGGGACAAATAATAATGCATAAGTGGACATGAAACTGTTGCCTATGAGACTATTGCCCATGACTATGATTCATTGACTATGAGACTATTGCCTATGACTATGATTCTTTGACTATGAGACTATTGCCTATGACTATGATTCATTGACTATGAGACTATTGCCTATGACTATGATTCATGAATATGGGAATATTGCCTATGACATTGAATAAGAAACTATTGTGATTAGTCGCCCATGACTATTGTGGTTAGTTGCCTATAATTATGGTAGTTAGTTTCTTATGCTTATTCCCTTAATGATGTTAGATCTCATATTTAGTATGTAACTTTGCTAGTTTATTCCCATTCACTGTTATGTACATCGAGCCTATAGGGCCATTTCATGAGTATTTAGAGAACTTGTGGAAACATGTTATATGGGGTTTGGGCATAGCTTAATTAAGTAAATCTGGCATAGCAAATATGTTGGCCTAATCTGAGTTGGCTATAATAGAGAATTATTTACATGTGTACTAGTCTTGGTCATAAATAATGAACTAGAATATTAAATCTAGTTTTGACATGAACTGTAAATGGGAATATTAAGGCTAAAATTTGGGGCATATATTGTATTATGAATTATGACCTTGATTTAGGCATGTAAGTTTAGGCTAAATTTATGATTGGGCAAGATATGTAAATAGAGTTTTAGATATATATAATCTGCTAAATCTATTATGTGTTGAATCTGTTATATTGCCTAAACTGCTAATTAGATTGAATTGCCTAATCTGCTAATTATGTTAAATTTCCTTATATGCTAAATCTGCTAAATAGCCTAATCTGCAAGATCTGTTATCTGTTTAATCTGTTGAATGACGTAATCTGTTGGAACTGAAATGCTCGACTTAAAATAGAGCAAAACTTGTTAATAGAACCTCGAATAATCTGCTATAAATTGTACAGAAGTTTATATGTTAAATAAACAGAATTAGTCTGATATCTGAAAAATCTATATTGGAATGAATTGGCTATGACACGATGTTAGACTCTGTTTGCGGTAGAAGCCTGCCCGGAACCAACCAGCTTAACCAGCGACCGCAAACTGTCAGTCTAATGTGAGAGATCGCTGGCATAACTAAAATATACTTCGACACGAGGTTAGGTCTGGCTTTTGGAAGAAGTCTGTCTGAAACCGCCCGGCATATCCAGCGGCCACAAGCTACCGACCTAAATGTGAGAGGTCTGTGCATTAATATTTAATTAATGCAAATCTGGGATAAATATGATGTCTAAAACGTGTTGGGTGGATAGGGTTAAACCAATTGGACTAATGAATTAAACAAACCCGTTTCGTGAATCTATAGGCCCAATTACAAAGTTAGACAAATCTGTAAATCTGTAAATCTGTTAAATCTGTATATCTGATCCATTAGTCTGAAAACTTGTCTGATCTGTGAACTAGTTGATCTGAACTCTGTATGTCTGAACTTGTAAACAAGTTAATCTGAAATCTATTAGTCTGGGGACACAAGGTTAGGAGGGAAATTACTTGTGTCATCTGTGGTTTGGGACCCTTATTAGTCAGTAACCCTTTCTGGTATCAAAACTTTGACCCAACAGTAGGTAGGGTCTGGGCACGCTTACTGAACTAATTATAAGTGGTTCATTCCGATAATGGCGAGGGGTGTTGATGGTGCGTTCCAACCGGGTCAAGTGCATGCATGGATCCCGGTCTGCCTCTGAGGATGTAAGACGCCGTGACATCTGTAAATAGGCCTGTGCCAATTGGTTGTCACTTTAGGGAGTGATACACCCTATTGTGGAGCCACCACAGGGTATTTATTTATTAGGGAGCCGATCGCTTGGGGTAGGGTTTTAGGGTACACTTAGTTCTGTCTGTTTCTGTTGGTACCGTCTGTTACTGTTGGGTGGCAACACCTGTCTGTTTTCTGCGTGGTACCGTCTGTTCGTGTGGTAAAGGCCCATTTACTAGTGTACACCTAATTCTACATTCTGTTTCCGTACGGATTAATCTGTTTCTGTTTCTGTTCGGGTGGTAAAGGCCCATTATCAGCATTCTGCTTCTGTCTGTTTCTGTTCGGGTGGTAAAGGCCCATTATTAGCATTCTGTTTCTGTCTGTTTCTGTTGGGGTGGTAAAGGCCCATTACTAGCATTCTCTTCTGTGGAAATTATTTTGTTCCTGTTTCTGCTTCAGGTTAGACATTAGGGTGACATCTAATCCTGTTATACTAGTATTAGTGCAGAGGAATGAAAAGTAATATTATTATGTTTCTTCTGTTTAACCTAAGTACATCTGCTGCTCCTGTTACTGTTATCTCTCATCCAGTTTTATTTGCATGCCATGATTATTACTATCTGTTCATATGCTGAAAGTCACTAGACTTGCCAGACTTTATGTCTGACCTTGCTTGTTTTCGCCCCTTTTCTTCCGTCCCCCCCAGGTTTTCCAAGGAGGGAATACTTTAGCTTGATCCGGATTTCTTCTGCTTGAAGTACTTAGAGTGCTTAAAGTACTGCTTGACTCCTTATGGCAGCTTCTGTGGGGATTATGATTTTAAAGTTTTGTACTCTGATGATTTTCTGAACAAGACTGATATTTATGTACTTGAGCTTTTGGTAAAGATGTAACCAAACTGATTTCTGTTTTCCGCTGTAATAAAGTTTATAATTTCTCTAGTATTGTTTATCTATCTTGAAATTTTCTGTTCTGTTTACTAAAATTCCCCACCAAAGTTAAGGCATTCCCTTTGTGAGTGTCCTTAACGGAGGTGGTGTGTTACACTTGGTATCAGAGCTGAAGGTTACCAGATTTGATAAAAAAGTTTCGAAAACTATTTTCAAAAAGGTTTTAAAAAGGAAGTATTTTCAAAAGTAAAGCTTATTTTTGAAAAACATAATCCCCAAAATCCATATAGCTATCTTTTGATCCTCTATTTGAATCTTTGTTTCCTTCTTTCTCCAGGGCTCCCAGCTTTCTGGGAGGTAACCTCATCACGACATGATTCTGTAGGCTTGATAAGACTACGACACCGGTCAAAGGGCAAATAAGCGCCCGACTTCCATCTGTAGCCGTAGTAGTCTCACCTACAGCTAATTTTCTTTCGAGCTTTGAAGGATTTTCCGTGCGATGGAGGCCGCTTTCGAGGGACTTGTCAACATGTTACACACAGATAGTAAAGATGAGAATGAAGGAGTTTGGCTAAGGAGCACAACCCAAGGATGAGAAACTCATGGATATGGACTTGGTTCACAAAGGAGGCTAAAAGGAAACACAAAAGAAGGAAGAAAAGTCTGAAGATAAAGGAGGAGAAAAGTGCTTTACTTATGGAAGCTTGACTCATCTGAACAAGGATTGCCGAAAGAGGAAGGGCACTCACTTCAACTGTGGTAAGATGGGACACTTTACTAGGGACTGCCCAAGGAAATGGGTGCAAGGACAGAGGACATGACCTACTTCGGGAAGGCAGGCGAATGCTCTCATAGTTGGTGGATAGGATAGAAGTAGGAAAATTTCCGTAAGAGAGTTTAGTTTCCTTATCTGATTATTGAGTTAGAACTCTTTCCGATTATGGCATTCTGATTCTGTAGTCGAGTCTCTGCACTTTAATACTAGTCTTGTTTCTGATCTGGTTATAGTCTCAAACCCCATAAGGGTTACGACTCATCTGTTGGTGATAGGTTGGGGTTTGAGGGTATCTGTGTTAGGCGTCAAGTCGATTGTAATGCATACATTCTGGGTTTTTGAGGGATATGGTGGGATTTTCCCATGCTTAGTTTTCTAAGAATCATTCAATAATCTGATCTGTACTAGTAGTCTGTAAGCATCTGGATATTTTTGAAAAGGTTAAGATTTCCAGTTTTGACATTCCTAAGGAGGGTAATCCTCTGGGTGTCAATCTGATGTTGATTTCGGTCTTCGGGGCCGATACATAGGGGAGTTATTCTCTCAACCAAGGTCTAATGGGAACCAAGTTTTTGTTTTATCTGTACTCGCTTCCATCATTCGACTGTATCCTATCGATCGAATCTTTGAACTTTAGGTAGAAACTGATGGGTGTAAACATGTGTTTGAGACATGTTATGATTGATGGTTGCAAGTGGATGCAAGAGGTTGCTAGTGGTTGCTCGTGGATGCATATACACACACTAGGCACTAGATCAGCTCGAAAACACTCTCATACTGCATATGGATGTGTGAGCATTTTCAATTTCTGTGGATGCAAAATGATTGACTCACCACATGGATGTTGCATATGAATGAATGTTTGTCACTCATATAAGAATAATATGTATCAAATAGGAAAATTGCATACATGTTGGACTCATGACACTAACATAGTTCGCATTAAGGAGGTCAACTGAATCAGTGGACCGCCTGATCTTTGCATTAGATAAGGAACATATACACACACTTTTGCATATGTTCATACAACACTAGAAGTTTTCTAAGGACAATATATGCTTGTGGATGATGGTTGAGTAGATGGATGACTGGATGGTAGGACACATTCTTCTTAACTTGAAGATTTCGGGGACGAAATCCTTTAAGGAGGGGAGAATGTAACACCCCGTATTTTCTGTGAACGTATAAGTAACAAATCAGAGAATAATTAATTTCTAAAAATAAGAATCAAGGGAAATGGGTTGCGCCATTGTGTTCGTCTCAAAATTCTGCTTGAAAACGAGTCCGAGTTTTCGAAAAACGGAGTCTGTATGACCAAGTTATGACTTTCAGAAGTTTCAGGAATTTGAATAAAATAAAACAGCTCGAAATTCGAATTCGAAATTCGAATTCAAACCCAGAAGCGGGCTGGGCGGGAAATTTCCCGGCCAGGACCCAGGTCGATTGGGTAGTCGACCTCCTCCTGACCAGGTCGACTGGGTAGTCGACCTCCCCCTGACCAGGTTGACTGGGTAGTCGACCTGGGGATCGACCTGTCCCGAATTTCCAGATCTAAGGCTGAGTTCATTTCTGCGTACCTAGACCAATTTCTGGACCAAATTTGTGACTCTAATCCTATATAAACTCACCCCTAGCCTCGTTCTCTCTGCACAATTTCATTCTGTCTATATTCTGCCTCTGTTCTAATTAAAAATAAAAATTGCGTCGCTATCCTGCTGGAATCAAAACTTGGACCGATGCATCTTCTTCCAACCTGAATAGAATTAAAAGCTAAATCAAATCCCAAATCAAAGTCTAGAGCTACGACAACAATTAAAGAGGAATAATTCAGCATTTCTGCATCAACAACAGTTTATTATCCTTTCTTAAAACCACGAAAGGCAAGTACAGTTATTTTCCGCTATAAACTGTACTTATAATTGTGACATGATTATAAATCTGAATCCGAGGTTATGTATATTCTTATATGTCAGATCTATTTTTCTGTGACTATTCTGTACCTCTTTCTTCTTTCTGTTCTATAGCCAGGCTACTACGAGCCTGCGCCGAATCTCATAAGAGATTAACGTACGAACGCTAAATTTTGGGACAAATAATAATGCATAAGTGGACATGAAACTGTTTCCTATTAGACTATTTCCCATGACTCCTATGACTATGATTCATTGACTATGAGACTATTGCCTATGACTATGATTCATGACTATGAGACTATTGCTTATGATGTTGAATAAGAAACTATTGTGATTAGTCGCCCATGACTATTGTGGTTAGTTGCCTATAACTATGGTAGTTAGTTTCTTATGCCTATTCCCTTAATGATGTTAGATCTCATATTTAGTATGTAACTTTGCTAGTTTATTCCCATTCACTGTTATGTACATCGAGCCTATAGGGCCATTTCATGAGTATTTAGAGAACTTGTGGAAACATGTTATACGGGGATTGGGCATAGCTTAATTAAGTAAATCTGGCATAGCAAATATGTTGGCATAATCTGAGTTGGCTATAATAGAGAATGATTTACATGTGTATTAGTCTTGGACATAAATGGTGAACTAGAATATTAAATATAGTTTTGACATGAACTGTAAATGGGAATATTAAGGCTAAAATTTGGGGCATATATTGTATTATGAATTATGACCTTGATTTAGGCATGTAAGTTTAGGCTAAATTTATGATAGGGCAAGATATGTAAATAGAGTTTTAGATATATATAATCTGCTAAATCTGTTATCTGCTAAATCTGTTATATTGCCTAAATTGCTAATTAGATTGAATTGCATAATCTGCTAATTATGTTAAATTGCCTTTTCTGCTAAATCTGCTAAATAGCCTAATCAGCAAGATCTGTTATCTGTTTAATCTATTAAATGACGTAATCTGTTGGAACTGAAATGCTCGACTTAAAATTGAGCAAAACTTGATAATAGAACCTCGAATAATCTGCTATAAATTGTACAGAAGTTTAATCTGTTAAATAAACAGAATTATTCTGATATCTAAAAAATCTGTATTGGAATGAATTGGCTATGACACGAGGTTAGACTCTATTTGCGGTAGAAGCCTGCCCGGAACCAACCGACTTAACCAGCGACCGCAAACTGTCAGTCTAATGTGAGAGGTCGTAGGCATAACTAAAATATACTTAGACACGAGGTTAGGTCTGGCTTGTGGCAGAAGTCTGTCCGAAACCGCCCGGCATATCCAGCGGCCACAAGCTACCGACCTAAATGTGAGAGATCTGTGCATTAATATTTAATTAATGCAAATCTGGGATAAATATGATGTCTAAAACATGTTGGGTGGAGAGGGTTAAACCAATTGGACTAATGAATTAAACAAACCCATTTCGTGAATCTGTAGGCCCAATTACAAAGTTAGACAAATCTGTAAATCTGTTAAATCTGTATATCTGATCCATTAGTCTGAAAACTTGTCTGATCTGTGAACTAGTTGATCTGAACTCTGTATGTCTGAACTTGTAAACAAGTTAATCTGAAATCTGTTAGTCTGGGGACACAAGGTTAGGAGGGAAATTACTTGTGTCATCTGTGGTTTGGGACCCTTATTAGTCAGTAACCCTTTCTGGTATCAAAACTTTGACCCAACAGTAGGTAGGGTCCGGGCACGCTTACTGAACTAATTATAAGTGGTTCATTCCGATAATGGCGAGGGGTGTTGATGGTGCGTTCCAACCGGGTCAAGTGCATGCATGGATCCCGGTCTGCCTCTGAGGATGTAAGACGCCGTGACATCTGTAAATAGGCCTGTGCCAATTGGTTGTCACTTTAGGGAGTGATACACCCTATTGTGGAGCCACCACAGGGTATTTATTTATTAGGGAGCCGATCGCTTGGGGTAGGGTTTTAGGGTACACTTAGTTCTGTCTGTTTCTGTTGGTACCGTCTGTTACTGTTGGGTGGCAACACCTGTCTGTTTTCTGCGTGGTACCGTCTGTTCGGGTGGTAAAGGCCCATTTACTAGTGTACACCTAATTCTACATTATGTTTCCGTAGGGATTAATCTGTTTCTGTTTCTGTTCGGGTGGTAAAGGCCCATTATCAACATTCTGCTTCTGTCTGTTTCTGTTCGGGTGGTAAAGGCCCATTATTAGCATTCTGTTTCTGTCTGTTTCTATTGGGGTGGTAAAGGCCCATTACTAGCATTCTCTTATGTGGAAATTATTCTGTTCCTGTTTCTGCTTCAGGTTAGACATTAGGGTGACACCTAATCCTGTTATACTAGTATTAGCGCAGAGGAATGAAAAGTAATATTATTCTTTTTCTTCTGTTTAACCTAAGTACATCTGCTGCTCCTGTTAATGTTATCTCTCATCCAGTTTTATTTGCATGCCATGATTATTATTATCTATTCATATGCTGAAAGTCACTGGACTTGCCAGACTTTATGTCTGACCTTGCTTGTTTTCGCCCCTTTTCTTCCGTTCCCCCCCAGGTTTTCCAAGGAGGGAATACTTTAGCTTGATCCGGATTTCTTCTGCTTGAAGTACTTAGAGTGCTTAAAGTATGGCTTGACTCCTTATGGCAGCTTCTGTGGGGATTATGATTTTAAAGTTTTGTACTCTGATGATTTTCTGAACAAGACTGATATTTATGTACTTGAGCTTTTGGTAAAGATGTAACCAAACTGATTTTTGTTTTCCGCTGTAATAAAGTTTATAATTTCTCAAGTATTGTTTATCTGTCTTGAAATTTTATGTTCTATTTACTAAAATGCTCCACCAAAGTTAAGGCATTCCCTTTGTGAGTGTCCTTAACGGAGGAGGGGTGTTACAGCTACACTCGATCGGAGCGCCATCCACCATGCCCACGACCTTCGCCTGCAAAACCTCCACCTACGCCTATGTCCCCGGCCCACTCGCACCCCCCATCTGAGCCACAATAGCTATTCGAAAGTTAGTTCTTTATGGCACTGCCATGGCCACCATGAGCCTCTATCTTCGATCATACCCATACCAATCCAAGAGCTTGAGAAGCATTACAATTTACTTGTTCGAAGATTTAAGTGAAAATGTTTGGAATGGAAGAGTTTAACATGATAAGTTTTGAAGAATTTCAGCCCTTTAATCATATGGCAGCATTAGGGACGGTTGACCAGGGAGAAATTTTGACTTAGGGCATAAGATAAGGGTTGGTGGTATATATACTATATAAATAATAATATTTATTTGTTTTATTACTTGTTTAACGCCAGGAACTCCAAACAAAGTCCACAGACTATCGCCCGTAGTCAAATACCCCCATTCCAGACACAATGGAATATGATTCATACACTGATTCAACTATTTCGATCAGTTTTTATCAAAATTAAAATATAAATTAATATAACATTCAAAATTGAATTTCTACATACATTTTAATTTGCTACGACCATATACTAACTCCAAAAATTACGAAAATTGAAATCTAACTATGTTTTGATGATACAGTCCTAACAAAATTAATTTCATCGAATTTGGAGATTATTTGAAAAATGGCCTTTATTCTAGCTTATTAAATTTAATCTGAAATTCAATATGCGTTTAAATTTACCATACTCATGTATTAATTCTAATTGACCTGAAATTTTTAACGTGGCAATAATTTGACGTTCCAGATCCAACAAAATTAGTTTCGTCGAAAACTCTAATGGCCTATGTAATTTCAACCCCGAAAATCTACATAAAACACCATATCAACTATTCAAGCATCAAAAACACTGGAACATTATTAGAAAGAAATTGGATGGTGAGATAAGAAAGAAAGAAATATTAGAATAGAAGAAGAAGAAGAAACAACACAACACAAAGTCTCACATCGCAGCGAAACAAAATACAATATAGAAATAAGTCTTTATAGAGAGATTTTAAAAAAAACTTACAATCATCAAAGTACATCAACACATCTGGACAGTTATAATAATTTGTCCTCATATACAACACACATCGGAATAATAATATCATACGTCTGTACTCCTCCAGCTCGTCTCTTCATAGTATCTAATAACCTGAACCTGTACGACTTGGTCTAACCCGAGCATTACAAACGACGGGTCAGTCTGGTGAACTAGAGTGAGCAAAACACATTAAGTATAAAGGTATCCCACAACTTGATTTTAAATTCAAAATCTTTTTGAAAGAAAAGGATAATCGTAAGATTAAATCCACACATAAACATGGACAGTTTTTACCTTACGATAACTCAAAACATTTTTGAAATCAATATCTTTTCAATTTAACAGAACGCTTGCATCTCATGCTCTATATATATAGTATACAATCAAAACGGGGGGCACTTATTGGAGAATGGATTTCCAGGTAAGGTATGGGACCACCTTCTCGATAATGTACCTCTGGAGATGAATACATTGGGGTTCAACAAGAACATCTTGCAACCTAGGCTAAACATGACCGACCCCTCACTTTCTCTTGAGAGTACAGAATATATCGTTACCACGGTTAGGGGCCATCCAACCGAATCGATAACATACATACAAAAATAAAAGGGACAGCCGAAGGCATTTGATTTCACCAGATCAGGTAATGATATAACCTTTTGATGGGTGCAATCCACATAGCCATGCAACCTACCAGATTTAATGCCATTTCCCGGTTGATGAGGCTAGAGGTTAAGCTTATCCTTCAGAGCAACACATCTCCATCCACTTTGACATCTACAAAAATACTCTATAGCTAACAAAAGTCCATTTGTAAAAATCAATATACGTGATTCTTAAAAAATACTCTGTCAGACATTCGACCATATAAGTCATCCAGGAACAGGATGAACCGAAGGCACTTTCCTACCACATCCTTGAATTACCCTATGGATCAGTAGTGAGTAGTCCTTGCAATCCGAAAGATTCTAAACACGATAGAACGACTGTTGAAATTCCTCTGGGAGCTAACCAGGGAGATTTGACAAATAAACCTTTCGCTCATGAAGATCCACGGTCTTCAATGCTCCATCTTCAATCAGTATCATCCACGTATTTGCTGGTTCGAAATGGTTTTTAAATATAATTTCGATCCCGGACTTTCTGTACCAACAATCGTATTGGCCAGATTTGATAGTCGGTTATTTAATTATCAAAATAAATAATCATGTGAATGAAATGAGTTTACTGGTTCAGTCCTTGGCATTACTTGGCCTCGTTAATTAACATCTGTTAATTTTATTCTTTAAACCTTCCGATATTTGGAGTTTATCTTTTACATCTTATTATAAATAAGAATATCCTTAAAAATCATTTCATTTACTTATAAACTTTTCGAATATAGTTTTTCAATGTTCTTTATGGAAACCATAACTTATGTTTCCCTCAGTTTCTCTCGTTTATAAACTAATACCATTCTTGGATAATGGTGACGTCATTCAAGTGGGGGTATTTTATTTACCTCTCAAACCTTGACCAACAACATTCATATCTTTAGAACAGATAGGAGTTTATTAACCACACGTTTTCCTTTGAAAAACTTATATAAATCTCGACAACGTTTACTTAATTAATTATTAAGTAAACTATAATTATACTTCTCTATAAATCTTTAATAATTTTTTACAATATTACTCGAGCTTTGATTCTATTATAAATAAAATCTTTTATAAAATTTCTGCAACATCTCTTCATTAATATTCTTCAAAACTTGTTTGTAATACTATATTTGTTTTAAATCATATATAACTCTCTTTGTCAAATCTAATATAAATATCTTTACAAATCTTATATAAATACCTTTATAAATCTTACAATAATATCTTTTACAATCCTTATATTTGACATCTATATGAATCCTTTTTATCAATACAATTCATTTATCATCTGCAACAAACATTACAGATTTCATTTCAAAACTACCTAATTTCTTATAGTATAACTTTTCAAATCATCCCAACAACTTATGCGTTATCTAAAATCACATAGCTATCTTTTTAACGATCTTCAATTTATAAATCAAATAGTACAATTTATTGTTTGTAACAATTGTTACAAAATTCATTTTCCAAGTCTATTACTTCATTTACAAACCCCATTGTAATTTATTTACGACACTTGTATTCGTTGAAATTTGCAAATTCTTTTATTAAACTTACTGTAGACTACGCTTAACATTCCGAACTTCGGAATATCACATTCCGAACCTCAGAACAAGTCTCACTTTGTTATTTCATACCATTTCCCAATTTCTAAATTCCCTTTTTCTAACTTCAAATATTAAGTAAATATTTGATTTAAGCTATATATTCACTTAAAATCTTATTAAAATAAACTATTTTATTAAATTAATTAATTTAACAATTAATTCCATCGGTTGACTTAGTCAACTCAATACACGATTAATTCGTTAACCAATTCCAGTTAGTTCTCACTTTAAATTAATTAATAATATAATTAATTTATGTAGTTCTATTTAATTGTTTTAAGAAAACAATTATCCAATTCTTAACTGTTGGGTTACGTTCTTCCCATTTGCTTATAAAACTGATTAATATCATATTTTACTTTATAATATCATTTAATAATTACTTATAAATTTAAATAATAAATAATACATATTTATTTTCTTTTAACAAACTTTAATTCAAAATAATAGATTTAAAAATCTATTTTCAGTTATAAAATAAATTTTATAACTTCAATTTCGTCGATTCACTTGGCGGTAAATCCATATTTGAAAAACGATTGATTTATAGGCCATATACTGCCAATTACTCAACTAGTACTACTTATTGGTTAGAACCAAATAAATTGTTGAATTTTAGTTTAATGATCAATGATCAAATCAATCGTCCAATCAGAACAGTTCATATAATGATAATATGAAAATAAACAACATTAAATATGTTTGAGGAATCCCGTTGGATCCCACCAATCTGTTCTTCCCTGTACATGAATATTTTATCTCACATAAATCCAATTAATTCAATTTAACTGATATACCATTAAATAACAGCCATTTAACAATAACCAATTTATTTAACATTAACAAACAATTCATTAAGTTAACACGTTTATTTTATAAACGTGACCAACAAGGTAAGTTACCTCAGTTGGGTCCAATCGTTAAAATAACGATTTGGTTTTTCACTGAAATTAAACAACTGTTTAATTTCATCAGTTCAATCAATATATAAAAATATATTATTAACAAATAAACAAACAGTCAACCATTAGCAATCATAGCACACACAAATAAAACCCAACTTATATAAAATATAAGTGGGAAGAACTGAGTGAGTTTAACTCTCCTTGGTCTGATTTCATTGTTAAACACTTAGTTTTAATTAAAGTAAATGAGTGTTTAATTTAATTAAAAATCCAGTTGATTCCAATCTTATCCAGATTAGTTCCATTAAGTAGATCTCGCCGATACTGTTCTAGCGTACCTTGGATTGTCCAGTTCTGATAACATGGTCAAAGGATATTTACGATTTTATATTAACACTATTTAATTAATAAAATCAATCCTTGATCATAATTTAAATAATATTAACTACTTTTAAACATGTTTACAGGCCGGTACAGTCATGCTTCCTCATTCGTTTACTCCTCTTCGAATACGTTGTTCTCAAGATTCTGCACAAGTTAAATTCATTTTAATGTCTAAATAAATTTAACAAATCCCTTAATTATAATTAAATAAAAACAAACTACTTTTATTGGGTAAGAATTTGTCGCAAGGCTACCATATCAGTACGGTTAATATGGATCTTCGAATTACTGGCTCAATAACAAACCCCATCCCCACTCAACAGTGCTTCTCCTCCTTCTAGAAAATAAACCCATAAGCTCCTTTTACTACACCATTTACTTCCTATGAACTCCCAGATCCCAACGTTACTAAACCATTTTATACCATCTGTACATGTCCTTAGTTTTTGTGTTACTTTTGTTAATTTCCCGACTCATATTGTTCTAACATGACCACTTCTTTATCCTACCTAACTCATCATTTTTACTGCCATATTAGACATTTCAACTAGTTTAAAGTTTTTTTTTATACTTAACAAACATGTTAACAATCAAATTCCTAATTAGATAATTAACCATATTAATTAACATTTAGTGTTAAACAAATTAGGAGGTCAATCCTTATTTTCTTCCACGTTACTTCGTTTGCTCTACATCTTGTTCTTCTGTTCATCATTCGAGCTTCGACATCCACACGCTGCGCTTCTCACACTTCGCGGACATTGATCGAAGATCACCAACAGCTACACTATAGCGCCTCCGACGTCTGCCAATCATCCCGAGACTTCCACAGCCTTCCATCGTCCGTAGTTCAAGTTCAAACGCAGCAGGTTCGAATAAGAATTCTGGCTAGTATGCTTCTAACTATCTGATCATAGCCATTCAGAAGTTCGATCTGGACTAGAAGTACATGTTTGTAGAAGAAAACTTGATGAAATAATTAACGTATTTTGCATTTGAATGGGAGAAAGCATTAAAGAACGGTGACCATTGATTTAGATGGTGGCGGGATAATTTGCAGTTGACCACGAACATCATTTTGACGGAAAGAATAGGGTTAGCGTTGTATATATATGAGAATTGGAAGGAAAATATTATTATTTTATTGTCCGCGAACTTGCGCGAAGCTTTTCGTAAAATTAACACACCATATTATTTCAAATTCGAGATAAAATACCTAATCTTCGCATAAAATTTATTCTGGATCCAATGGGATTGTGAGAAGTCCTTTATAAATATCGATGAAAAATCAAGCGTTTAAAATTGCTATAATTACAGAAAAAATCATAAAAAATTGAAACCTTGACATTTTACTAGACCTCTTCCTAACGAATCCAATGAACCTTGTTTCGTTAAATTTGGAGTTTGTTTGGCCAGTCGTTTATTCGTTAAAAGTTATCCCGGTCGAATTTAACCAAAATAATATAAATGATTAAGGCGTTTATCGCAGCCACGATCAAACGATAAGTCCGATTGACACAAAAATTGAAATGTTATAACAATTAATTAATACGAATTCAATGGAACCAGTTTCGTCACATTCCGAGACTGATTCTCGGTACGTTATTTTTATATGCATCACAATGTCATTTTGTGCACCAAATTACATGGGTCTTCAAAAATAACAAACTATACGCCTATCCTGACTCTAAACACCGATTCAAACTCAACGGAACTAGTTTCATGGTTTACTTCAATCGTCTGCTCAAGTCACACTCAAATATCTCTTTATTGTTAAATTAATTTAATTGCATGCAATATAAAATGACTGGGCGTTTACTATTTCCGTTGTCACATACGACATCGGTTTGCCATGCAATCTGATACCGTACAATAATTTAATGTTATGGTTCCAATGAAACTGATTTCATCGAAAACTGAATCCGTTTGCAAAATCGCTATTTTAAAGTCCTATAATAATGTAAATAAAATATTATTAAATTCCTGAATAATCAAATAGAATAATAAAAATTTATTATTATCGTAAATACCCAACTAGAAATATCATATAGCTTCAAATATAAATTACACAATTCGATATCATCAATTCTGAGTTAAACGATGTCCAAATTATATTAAAACGCTATTACTAAATAAATAAACATTATATTTTAATAACGATTTCCATAACAACTATTTCAAATTTTGATTTGGACATAATTGACAGTCTATAACATGAAATCTTGATTTTTATCTTTCATTAGAAAATTTCAACAAGATTCCAACATTCTTGTTTCACAGAGATCCGAATTATATCGGATCCTGTATACTCAATTAAAGTTCAAAACTCAATATTACGAACTGCCGTGCTATTTCGAGCTCAATTTATATTAAATATAAATCAAAACGTTCAAACTTCGTTTTAAATAAACAAACTCAATATTAAATCTATTAATATTTCAAATATAATATTTAAAATAATAAAATTAAATATTTGACTACCAAAAATACGGGACATTACAAAATAGAGGTCATTTGCAAAATGGCTATTTTTTAAAGGGCTATATATAATATTAAAATATATATAAATTTCGTAGTGACTATTCTAAATTTTAATCTAGGCATAACTTATAAGTACACTTCCTTCCAATTAAGATACTAGCGCGTCGCATATAACATAGGTGAATGTTATCTTTATTCTGCTTAATCAGTGCAGGTTCAGGAAAGCACTTTCTTTTCACAGAAGTCGTACAACCGAATCGGTGTTACGGAGTCATACGTTTCGAGTGATCTGTGAAAGTGAGTGGGCACATGAACGTCACGCTACAACCAAGAGAGTTTCATTATAACATGAAATCTAAATTTTTCACATTCATTAGAAAGATATAGTTAAATAGACCCTAACATATCTTGTTTCATTTAATTCTTATTTATAATTGATTTTGTAATCAATTGAAGTTTAAAATCGAATTTTCAAATTACCACGCCATTTCGAATTCGCTTTAATTAAATTTTAAATTTATATGTTCTATCTTCGATTTAAATAAAATTTAAATCGTTAATTCTCAAAATAAATCATTTTAAATCTTTAAAATCAATTATAAATAAAATTTTAAATTGGTTCCAAAAATACGGGTTGTTACAATCTCCCCCACTTAAAACATTTTCGTCCTCGAAAAAGAACGGAGCTGAAAGTTGTTTAACTAACCAACTCAACTTTCATTCTGGCTTCAGTTCTTCAACTTTTCAGTTTCTAAGAACTTTCTAATTTCTCTGAAATTTGGCTAACACCCTAAATTTCTGAAAAATTTCGCCATAACCGCCTTTGTACGAGTTGATCTGGAAAATTTATTGTGTCATATTAGGCACCCAATAAATAAATATATCGCATACAAATCAAATATGAGTTATCTTTGCTCAAGGGAGATGTGAAAAAAAATCATTCCTTGGCCCAGTGATGGGAATTAGTCATAATCCGTGTGCTGTATCTAAAACAAGAGAGACATGTACATTTTTTGTCATCTCCTGACCCGTGTAGGGTTGGTTATTAAATCCTACAATTTTCCATTATTGGTTATTAAGTCCAAAATCAGTCTTCGGTTCAACCTGTAATTCAATCCTCGCCATACAAGAGTCTTGCTCATATGGTACTCCAAACCTCGTTATATAAGCACCAAATGCTTATATGGAATATGATATGCTATGCCATCTTCAGTGTATGTTATGCGGTCTAGTCCATAATTTATTTATTACTATCGTATGGCGTATGTTTTAATTTCACATAGAACAACCATCACAACGCGTCCAAATCATTCACAGTAGTTTAATATAATAATAAAATTGCGCAACCAACTCATTAAGGTACACCTGTTTGTCGGGCATGCAATTTATTTCTCTACTCAACCTTTACTCAACAGTAAATCCATAACCTGCTCAGTATATATACATATACATATATATATATATATATATATATATATATATATGTATATGCATATCTATTTATATATATAAATCCAGTTCGAACTAAATTTTCAATTCAGTTCTACTTTATACTTGATTTGGCATAAATTACCTTTCATTCTTTTTATTGGTTTTATTATTCCAATATTTTTGTTAGTTAAACTAATAATAACACAACACAATCAACAATTTAGTTGATTATATTTTCAAATATATAACCTGTATATACTTAAAAATCATATTTTAATGCTAAATCACAAAAAATAAACTCTAACTAAGTTTTGGTTCTCATGCTAGTTAATGGAATCATATAGATATCCCACTTTTGAAACTCGAACATTAATACTGATGATGATATATCAATAACCAGAATCATCTCCGGGAGACTAGAGTGTGATTCTATATCTACCCAGTATATTTGAGACCTAGAATATACGTTCATGATGCGTATATGCTCTTCATATACTTGATAGTCCAAAATAAATATCAAATAAAATACCTAAATTATTATAATAAGATATAATTTTTAAAATTAAATTCATTTTTTTTACATAGATAACACTCTTCAAACTCATTCTAGGGTATTATTAACCCTATCTCTAACGAGTTATTCTTATAGGATGTTACTAATCTTATATCTGATGAATTCCTTCGTTCGGTTCTAATGTGCCTTGTTCTCGAGCTTCATAAACCAAAGCTCTGATACTAAACTGACACGACCCAAAATACCCTTCCGGCCTAGATCGAGCAAGAACGCGGATTGCATGAGAACATGACGCATCAGAACAAAAACATGAGAAAATTTCATTGCTATTACAACAACTTACATTAGAGTATAAGAATCAAAGTACAAGTGAATAATACACAGCGGAAAAATACCAGAGATTTAAATTACATTTAAATACATAAACATAATGCATAGCGGAAATCATCAACTACCACAACTGAAAGAGACATATGATACAAAGCATTCCGAATATAGCTCCAATTGTAATCTAGGATCCTGTGAAAAGAAATATCTGCGAAAACCAAAATTACAAGCTTCCCGTGTGGAAAATATGGGCACCTAGAGTTTAGGTGGAAACAATAAACTTCGAGTCAGCCATGAAAATGGTGTGAGAACTAAAACAGTTATTAGATTTATTTTTATGCTAGGTAACTAAAGGAACCATGCCTTGTAACAAGGAATGGGTTTTCTCCCAAGTATACTACAAAACAATCAAAGCAATGCAAAAAAAAAGGAAAAATGCAGCCATTATAAGACTCAGGTCCAATCACACAATGCAACACAAACCAAAGGATAGAGTTTTACCTTATAATGGCCAAATATGCCTGATATGCAACTTTAGGGTTCCTCCTCGTTGCCTCTACACTTGACCGGAGTGCCATCCACCATCCCACGACCTTTGCCTATGAATCCTCCACCCACGCCTATGTCCCTGGCCCACTCGCACCTCCACCTAAGCCACAAAAACCATTCAAAAGTCGGCCCTTTGTGGCGCTGCCATGGCTACAATGAGCCTCCATCTTCGATCATACCCATACCAATCTAAAGAGCTTGAGAAGCATTACAATTTACTTGTTCGAAGATTTGAGTGAAAACATTTGGATTGGAAGAATTTAACACAATAAGTTTTGAAGAATTTCAGCCCTATAATCGTATGGCGGCACTGGGAACGGTTGGCCTAGGAGAAATTTTGACCTAGGGATTAAGATAAGGGTTGGGGGTATATATACTATAAAAATAATAATATTTAATTGTACTATTACCTGTTTAACTCCACGAACTCCAAAAAAACTCTAACGACTGTCTCCCCTAGCCAAATACCCCCATTCCAGATATAATGGAATATGTTTCATAAGCTGATTCGACTATTTCGATCAGTTTTTATCAAAATTAAAATATAAGTTAATATAATGTTCAAAATTGAATTTCAACGTATATTTTAATTTGCTACGACTACATACTGAATCCAAAAATTACGAATATCAAAATCTAGCTATGTTTTGATGATACAGTCCTAACAAACTAGTTTCATTGAATTTGGAGATCGTTTGAAAAATGGCCTTTATTCTAGCTTATTAAATTTAAACTGAAATTCAATATGCATTTAAATTTGCCACACTCGCGTACTTCCAATTGACCTGAAATTTTAAATCTGGCAATATTTTGACGTTCCGGATCCAACAAAATTAGTTTCGTCAAAAATGGAGGTCGTTTGCAAAATGACTTTTTTTAAGGGCTATATATAATATATATATAAAAATTTCATAGCGACTATTCTAAATTTTAATTTGGGCACAACCTACAATTTATAACATGAAATCTGAATTTTTCACATTCATTTGAATGATATAGTTAAATAGATCCTAACGCTACTTGTTTCATCAAATTCTGATTTATAATGAATTATATATACTCAATTGAAGTTTAAAATTGAATTTTTAAACTACTGTGCCATTTTGAGTTCGTTTAAATTCTAAATTTTTATATTTATCTTCAATTAAAATAAATTTTAAATCGTTAATCCTAAAAATAAATCATTTTAAATCTTTCAAATCAGTTAAAAAATAAAATTTTAAATTGGTTCCAAAAATACGGGTTGTTACATCGTGTCTGGGATTGTTGGTTGCTTGCTCCGACCATGGATCGCTAGACCGGAAATTGCATCGATAGGCTTTGGTTTGATAGACGTCGTTGGTGTTATTAATTTTTGGGTGATCCAAACTTTGAACGGTATAGGCTTACAACTTGTAAATTGATCGTGCATTTTATCGCTAATTGTCCTGTAATAAAACAAACACTTGCACCAATTTGGGCGAATATTTTATCATCAATTGCCCACATCAACAAAAAATTAGTTTAACTATTAAAGATGAACTACATCGAATTTGTTGACTTGAAATGAATAAAGTGCATATACAGAATCATTTCGTTCGACCATTTTTAACTTATCGAACATCACCTGCATAGACATGACAATCCAAATTGAATTCACATCAATACTTGAGCTCCGCTAATTGACACACGTCTACTACAAACTTTAAGCTTTGATTTTGATAACTTATATAATCTTGCACAACACTTCACACTTTAGGAAATGTGCACCCGAAAATTATTTAAAAACAAGATTCCTTGTGTAGAATGGATACTCGACAGAAGGCTCATCATCACTGCTTAGACCGGAGCTTCTACTCCTGCTTCTGAAGTTAAAACGACTGCAGATCTTGGGTATGAAGCACATCAGCCTATTCCTATTCCCTGTCCTCTTGGCAATCCTCCACCGAAAAGATTGTCTTTAGCAGTCACTCTATGTGCTTTTTAGCAATTATGTGATCATTTTGGAATCCCCGAAATTGATGCAAGATTACCTGGGAAACAAGAGTTTGCTGATCACCCTCCCTTTAGCTTTGCTGCAGTTAATAGACATATGTTAATGAGTGGAGCCATTCCTCCTTTCAATCCATTTCTGCAGATGGTCTTTCAACGCTTAGCAATTGCCCCTTTTCAGCTATACCCAAATGGCTATGCCATCTTAATAGGGTTATACTTGCTTTTTACGAGGACAGTTCACTATATGCCTACTTTTAAGGACATTTACTATTTGTGCGCATTCAAAAGGAGAAAGGACCATTCTTCTATTATATTTGTTGAAGGCGCTCGAAATCGTCGACTTATCCTCGACTTACAAGATAGCACTTCGGGATTCTTGAACTAATTCTTTTAAATTTGAAGCTCAGATCTAATGGAATTTAGATGGAAGGAGGTGAACATGTTGCTAAGATTCCTCAATCTGGTTTTTTCTAAGTCTTGATTATAGTGCATTGAATTTCCCTTTCCTTTGCAGAATTGTTGTCTCCTGTCAAAGACTTCAGTAGTTTTATATCTACTCTCGAGACTCTGAAGGATGTTAGCGATAAGGAGATGACTAAAATGTTCTTAATCAAAGAAGAATTTCTTTGTCAATTTGGGTTGCTCGACCCATCCCTTTTCTTTCTTTCTTGAGAAATTTCTTTTGCTTTTAAATCTACGCCCGAAGCATCGGATGCCCCAGCCTTTGGAGAAGATTTTGCATTGAAAAGTTAAGTTGAGGAGTCTGTATAAAAGAAGTGTTCGGACTCTGCTGGTGGAGCTAGATAATCTGCCAGCCTAAACTACCTTCCATTGTCGAGGAAGAGATTACGCATCATGAGGGAAAAACTCCGCTTAGATTGGTGAATAGCTTGAGGAAGGAGAGATCGCAGGTGAAGGCGATTCCAATGTTGAAAGATGCGATGATAACCCCACGCTTCTAGTTATAACTGAGGCTGAATTTTTTAACAAATATGTGGGTTTGACCGTCGTTGTGGTAACTTCCGGCAAGCTTTTTACATGCGATATTACGACTTCAAGACTTACTACATTAGTTTCAAAAACATCTTCCAAATGACCTCTTACTCCATCATCACGAAAACCCATTTATGAGATTGTGGCCTCTTTGACACGAAAAACGTCGAGCGGTTCATTATCCGATGCATGTTAGAGCACACATAATACACACTTAGGGCTTTTAATGCCCTACATGTGCATCTTTCTATCTTTCCCTAGCATTTACTTCTTTAAACACAAAGCTTCTGTTTTTCTTTTGTTTCATGTAAAGCAATGAGACATTCATATCTGGATGATTTCAACTGCTATAAATGTTCTTTTGATCAATGGCGCTATGTTATACCTCGTCCTTATAGGGAGATTGATGAAGAGAGAAGGGTGAGAAAGGCTCAAGAGGCAGGGGACTAACATGAGAGGGATAAGCGGTGTAGGAAAGCCCACAAAGATCGACATGATCGGATTATACGGGAGGAAGACGACCGAAAGAAGAGGAAGGAAAGGGATGATAAGGAAAAATATCATAGTGGAGATGATTCACACAGGCGTGCAAAAACCGACAAAGATCCTGTTTGTGCTATCCAACCTTCCACAAGCCTTAAACCAATTATGCCTCTGGTTGTTGCCTACCTCTCAATGATATCGATAAAATTATTCAAATGCCATGCTACTTTCTTCCATAAGCACCTAGCACACTCTCTTTATGATTTCCCCATTAGTTCTTAAAAGGAGCTCACTTTGACTTGAACTTAACTCCAATGGATAAGGAGGTAATGCTTAGGAATCTCGAGACGATGAAAGACGATGTCGAGAGACTGACCAACTGGAAGAAGCTGGTTGATGAATTCAAAAGAGTCGGCAAGCTTAATTACGAGGTTATGCTAACTATGGAAAATGATAAGACCGAATGGGACTGGACTCTCAAGACTTGCGATATAGACATTGAAGTTCTCACCAAGAGGAATGAGGAGGTAGAGGTGGAAAATATGAGGAAGTTACTGCTACTTCCTTTTCTTATAAGCTGAAAAGAAACCATGATAACCGTTCAAGTTATGGATGTTCACTCCGCCTAAAAGAATGTTGACGACAAACTGGTTGTAGAGCAGAAAGTTGATGTCAGTTTGCAAGAAAAGGTTAATGCTTAGGAGTTAGAAATTTCTTTGTTGAAGGCCAAAATGAAAAAGACTGAGCGAGAAAGAGATCAAGCCCTTTTAGATAAGGCGATTGACGAGCAGGTCTATGATGAGACTAAAGATGGATTCAGCATCACTTTATTTGAGTTTTACGTTTTCAGTGTCATTGGGCAAGGAAGCCTATCTTTTCTATAGGACAAGTATATGATCACTCTGGCTAAGGTTTAGGAGGACATTCTTGCACGAATGGAGGGTAGTGGTTATACAGAGGAGGAGCTTGTGGAGCATTGCTTAGATGATGAAGCCTGCGTTGCCCTTGCCAAGGGAAAATAATAACTTAGAAAGGAGTGTGGCTTAGCGGTTGGAGATGGATCTTCTATTAAGCGTGACTCAGAAATAGTCGCTACCACTGTTTACACTACTTCTGCTGATGCTAACATTTCTGATCCAAGCTTCTAGTTGTGCCTTCCACAGAGCCCATTACTAGTCCTGGGGAAAACAAAGAGGTTGTTGAGGAGCACTCAGAGGGCGATGATGGTAATGAAGACAACCTGCATGCTTATGAAGTAATTTCTAGAACCTGTCTCATCTCAGGTAAAAATTGCATTAATCCAGAATTACCGGACCTGGACTTCTTATTCACTCCATATGGGTATGATGAGTTCCTTGATTATTATTCATTTGAATTAGGCCTAGACACTTCGAAGCCTTCCCCTGTCGTGCCTGAAGGAATGGGAATTGAAGCCATCTTTACTCCTTCTATTCAAGTGACAACAATGCATTGATTGTTACTCCTCCACGAGGCGATCCCTCTTTAGCCCTCGAGTCTACCCCTGTCTCTTTTTCTCATCCTGAGTCACAATCATAGAAGAATGGTGCACTTCACGATTTAGATGACCCAACCAACTTATCCAAAGGGGGAATATAAGATATTGAAGATCTAGAAGAGAACCTAGAGAAAGCTATTATGGGTCGTTCAGGAAAAGGTGTAAATTCTCCATCGACAAGACTCGGGAGAAAGCATAGTGCCCACAGGAAGACACATGTCTCATCTTCTCTGAACATTCCAGAAGATGATGAAGAAGATAAAGATGCAAGCCGAACTACCAACTCAACTCCTTCGACCCGACCTGGAAAACTCCCATTAAAGTTGGACAACTCTTCTAAAGGCGGGAAGAAGAAGGATTGAGGCTTTTGACTGCTGATTCTGCTTTATGTAGCATCGTTGTTTGTAATTTCTTTTGACAATATTTTGTGCGTGTGCCAGTCCTTAATTTTAATCTCTGTAAAAACTTGATTAATGAAATGATTAAAATATACTAGTTTTTGCTTGTTGTATTTTAGCTCGTTGTATTTTCATGTATTCATCTCTTTGTTAAGTGCAAGTTTTTTGTTTATTGCGACATCGTGATGAGCTTGTCATGTTTTTTTTAAGCATTATTCCATTCCAATGTGGTTGTGTTGCCCCGATACTATTGGTCATCACGAACTGAATAAGCTAGATGTGATCAACTTTGCTGAGTTTCTTTGATTCTGATCAACGCACTAAAATTCTACTTTGTTGGCAAAATCGTTTAGCTTTTGCCAACGTCTTGAGAGCTTCCGAGCTTGCAATGCAACAGGAAACCCAGCTTTATCGGCCGATCTTGTGCTTCTTCCCTAAAAAGTTTTTAGTTCCTGTGCCCCCACTTGTGGAGGTCATGGGTTTAGCCCAACTTCATCAACGTATCAAGCGAATCAATGCATATCGACTTCATTGGGTGCTATTGGAGAGGTTTTAGGCTAAAGTGCCTCTCTTGGGAGGAATTTCGCTTCACTTAAGGGAGGAGTTTTTGTTTTCTTCACTTGGGAAGCTTTTGCATCGCTCAAGGGAGGACTTTTTGCTACACTTAGGGAGCTTTTGCCTTACTCAAGGGATGGCTTTTTGCTTAACTTAGGGAGCTTTTTGTGACATCCCACTTCCGTTAATGTCACACTTTATCAGAATGTATTAAGTTCGGAGAAGCGTTATAGGTAAACAGAAACAGAATCTCACAAGACAGATATATAAAGTAGCAGCGGAAATTTAAAACATCATTTTCAAATAGAAAACATCATGGTCTCTATATCCAGTTACAACATCACACTGAAACACTGGAACAAAATATATCAAACAAAAACATTTGTCTTGAACTAAAAACCATCATAGTACAGAAATGAAAAGCCAGTCCCCGTAAGAAGCTAAAAGCAAGTAGACAAGTAATCAAAGCGATACATCAAAGCAGATCCAAATCAAAGCAGAAACAGAGCATATAATCCTAATCAAGCCTGAGCGTTCCCACTTGAGAACTAGGGGGAAGGAAGAGGGAGAAGATGAAACAAAAAAGGCCAAACATAAAGTTTGGAGAGTCCAGTGACTTTTAGCATATAAAGAAATAAAAGCATCAAGAGAACAAATAAATTGGATGAGAGATAACTGTAGTATAAAACATGTATAAATAGGTTAGACATGATAAGCAGAATCGACAGGATAAAATATGCTTATTAATTACTTTCTCTGCACCAATACTAGTATACTTAATTAAGCGTTTTTCGATTTATTAACAGAATGATCCCAACAAAACAGAAATGGTAGACTTAGGTGTACTTCTAGTAACGGGTTTTGCCCAAACGAAAAATAACAGGCACCTAACAGAAATAATGGGTGTTACCGCAAACATAAATAACAGGTACCTAAACAGGAGTAGTTGTACCCTAATTACTACCCCTCAACGATCGGCTCTATACTACGTAAATCCCTGTGTCGGCCCCATAGTAGGGTGTATTACTTCCTAGAGTGGCAACCATCAGAAGGACACAGACCTATTTACAGGTGTTATGGCGTCTTATTTTCCCAAACAGACTAGACCTATGCACACTTATGACCCCATTGGAACACAACATCAGAACACCCCATCCTAAATGAACCTCTTATAATTACTCCATTAAGCGTGCCCTGACCCCTACCTAGTGCGGGGTCCTCTTTTACTACGAGAATGGGTTAGTGACTAATATCGGTCCCACACAACAAATGACACAAGTCAAACCCCCTAAACTTTTGTCCCCAGTCAACTAGTATTTCAACAAGTTAAGTTTTACATGGGTTAATAGTGTCCTTACAACTCCAACAGATTAACAAATTTACTTAATCCCCCTACAGATTAAACGGATTACATAAGTAACATATGGTTAATGTGTTCCAGTTAATTCTTAAATTAAGCCTACAAATCTACATGGTCTTACACCCCATATTTTAGTTATATTTCACAGTATAAGGTATGCCCAAATTTTATTCATATTCATACAATAGGATATGCCCCAATTTATCATTCCCAACCATTACCAATTAATCCCAATTACATTCGTATGCCTATTTCAGCGGTATTGGCCCAGGCTCGAAGGTAGCTTAGGCTATAAAAATAAAAAGGGAACGAGAGGGAAAGAAGAACAGAAATAGAAATATATAGTAGAAATAGGCAAAGAAATAAACAAATAATAATAACTGGATAACAGAATAGGTGTATGGAAAAATTACATGTCATTATAGAAGATCTGTTTAGATATTAATCAGTTTCTTAACATGCATAGGTTTAGATCCGGTTTATTAACATGTCAAGATTACTGTTAAATATTTATATGTAAAAGTAACATGAACTCATAAAGATTGGATATAAAGAACATAGAATAGAATGCAGATGTTGCAGAAGAGATTCTTGTATACGAATAGGCTGCCATTATGGAAAATAGTCTAATTCAATCCAAGCCGTATAGACTTTTCCCAATGAATCTCATTCAAAAATAAGTCTAGGTTCAGGAAATGAACCTGGGCAGATCTGGGGTGGGTCGACCCCGGGGTCGACCCTAGGGTCGACACACCCTTGAGTGGGTCGACCCATGGGTCAACCCTCCCTGGGGCGTGGGTCGACCCCCAATGGGTCTCAACCTCGCGGTCCTCTCCCACCTCATATTTTTAATTTCTGATTTGATATGTTTATATATATATTTCTCTTATATGTATACAAACGTCAAGCCTTCGATGTCCGTTTTACGTAAATTCAGAGTCTATCTGAACCAGAATTCCGAGATGAACGCAATGGTAAAGTCCGTTTTCTTTAATTCCAAATATTTAATTAATTATTCTTTAATTTATCGTTTTAATGTCATGTAAAATTACAGGGTGTTACATTCTCCCCTACTTAAAGGATTTCGTCGCCGAAATCTCAAGGTTAAGAAGAATGTTATTATCCTAACAACCACAACCATCTACTCATCCATCATCCACAAACATCCATTGCCTTCAAGATTTTTCTAATGCTTGTACGAAAATATGCAATAGTGTGTGTATAACATCCTGCACCTCTATTCACGCAAGATATTGTCCCCAACTTAGCCACCATATAGGTATGGGGTTTTGTTCCTCAAAAGGCCTCGGCGTTAGTAAGAGATGGGCTCTAATATATAAGTACCCACTTCACACTGGTTTCCACGATGTGGGAATTAGGGGTGTTACATTCTCCCCTCCTACAGAGCTCAACGTCCCCGTTGGCTCACAAACACCTCACCCAGGCGTCGTGGTCCACATAGGAGCCACAATTCCGGCTGGGTATAGGCTCTGATACCACTGTAATAGCCCGCACCCCGTTCATGCAAGATATTCTGCCCAACTTAACCACCGTATAGGTATGGGGTTTTGTTCCTCAAAAGGCCTCGGAATTAGCAAGAGATGGGCTCTACTACATAAGTACCCACTTCACACTGATTTCCACGATGTGGGACTTAAGGGTGTTACAGTGTGTACATGTCCTTACACTAATGCGAGAAATCAGGTAGTGGACTGATTCAGTTGACCTCCTTAATGCATTTTATGTACGTGCCATGTAACCAAAATGAATGCAAATAATCTTATTATAACATGTGAGCTCTATATTTGTGCACAATCATTCATCCAACTTCAACATCCATATGATGATACATCCATTTTCATCCATATAAAATTCTAGCGCACATACATCCATATGCAATATGTAAGTGATTGAGCTGATCTAGTGCCTAATGTGTGTATATGCATCCACGAGAAACCACTAGCAAACACTTGCATCCATCAAATATAACATGTCTTAGACACATGTTTACACCCATTGGTTTTCTACCTAAAGGTCGAAGATTCGATCGATATGATATATACAAATGATAGAAACAAGTACTAATAAAAGCTTGAAAAAAAAAGTTCAGAACATACCCTTGAAAGGAAAAGGGTACAAAGCGCGAATCTTGTCTTCAGTCTCCCAAGTTGCATCCTCGCTGCCTTCTCCCTAGTGAACCACCATTAATTTGACTTCTCGATTGTGAAGCTTATTAACCTCTGATCCAAGTATACGGGTAGAGACTCATCTAACTGTCGCCTCCCATTCTACCTCTACCTCCTCAAGCATGCTCGGTTCAACTATTTCTGTCATATTGTGCAAAAACTAACACAAATGAGAAACGTGGAAAACATCATGAATGCTCGCCAATCTCTCTGGTAGTCTCACCCTATAGGCCGTTTGTCCTATCCTTTCCACTAAGGGAAATGGACCTACAAATCTTGGTTCCCATTTCCCTACAGATCCAAAGCGAACTACGTTCTTCAAAGGTGATACTTTGATGAAAACCATGTCTCCTACCTCAAACTCAATATCAGTCCTTCTTTTATCTGCATAGGACTTTTGCCTGTCTTGAGCTGTCTTCATGCGTCTGCGGATGAGATCAGTCTTCTCTTAAGTTTCTCTAACCATCTCAGGTCCAAATAGAAGCCTTTCTGTAGACCCCCACCAACAAGTTGGTGATCTTCAAAGTCGTCCGTACAATGACTCGAAGGGTGCAATTCCTATACTAGCCTGATAGCTGTTGTTGTAGGCAAACTCGACCAACAGAAGATGCTCCTTCCAAGTCCCTCCGAAGCCTAAGATACAAACCCTCAAATGATCATCGAGAACTCTATTCACCCTCTCGATATGCCTATTGGTCTAAGGGTGGTATGCGGTGCTCAAACATAACTATGAGCCTAACGCCTCTCGCAGGCTTCTCCAAAACTCACTGGTGAAGATGGGGTCATAATCACTCACTATGCTAGAAGGTACTCCATGTAGATGAACTATCTCACGGATATAAACTAATGCCAACCATGCTGTCGTTCTCTTAGTCTTGATGGGAATGAAATGAGCGCTATTAGTAAGTCTGTCTACACTAACCCAAATAATGGTGTTCTCCTTCCTCGATCTAGAAAAAGCATCAATAAATCCATAGAGACACTCTTCCACTTCCACTGTGGAACCCACAAAGGATGAAGTAAACCACCTGGCTTTTTCTGTTCAGCTTTGACTTGCTAGCATATCAAACATTGAGCTACGAGTTCTGCTACATCTTTCCTCATCCAAACCCAAAAGAAAACCCTCTTCATTTCTCTATACATCTTATCACCACTAGGATGAATAGTCATCCTAGAATGATGAGCTTCCTCAAGGATTGCCTTTAACGAACTTTCAACTTGGGGAACACAAAGCTACCATCTCATCGTAGCTACCCTTTATCATCCATAAAATATCTACTAAGGTGACTATTAGTCTCCCTTCTACTGAGCCTATCCAAGATGTCTACTATCTGTGGGTCCTCTCACTGCGAAGATCTTATCTGATTCATAAGAGCAGGTTGCACCTCCAAGGATGCCAGCAAACCGGGTGTAAGATCCTATAAGGCCTAAAATCGAAGGTCGATATGTACTCCAAGCTCTGCCTCTCTACGAATAGAGGACTCAAAGTCATCCCCGACCTACTCAATGCATCTGCTACCACATTACCTTGCCAGGGGTACAAGCAATCTCAAAATCATAGGACGCTAGGAACTACATTCATCTTTGTTGTCTCTAATTAAGATCTCTTTAAGAAAACATATACTTGAGCAACTTATGGTCCGTATATAACTCGAACCTCTCCCCAAGCAGATAGTGCAGCCAAGTCTTGAGCGCAAATACGATAGCAGCCAATTCTAAATCATGGGTAGGGTAGTTCCTCCCATGAACTCTCAGTTGTCTACTACCATAGCATACTACCCTTGCCTCATGCATTAAAATGGTACTAAGCCCTATACCACATGCATCAGTATATACGGTGAATACCTTGCTTCCATTAGGTAATGACAAAACTGTGGCTTTTGTCAGAGCCCTCTTCAATCACTGAAAAGCATCCTTACAGTTTAGGCTCCAAGAAAAGGTCAGATTCTTCTTTTTCAGCCTAGCTAATAGGGCTGATATCTTTGTGAAGTCCTTGATAAACTTCTATAATATCTTGCTAACATAAGAAAACTCCTTACCTCCGTTGCATTCTTTGGAATTTTCCAGTCTTGAACTACAATTACCTTCGCGGGATCCACTGCTATCCCTTCCTTGGAGACCACATGCCCTATAAATCTTAACTCCTCTCTCCAAAAATGACATTCAGAGAATTTCACCTTAAGCTGGTGCATTCAGAGAGTCTTCAAGATCTCTCCTGAATGTAGGGCGCGTTCTTCCCCGCTCTTCGAGAAAATCGAGATGTAATCCACAAAGACCACAATGAATTTACTCAGAAACTCTTAGAACACTCTACTCATCAGATCCACAAAATAAGCAGGTGCATTTGTTAAACCAAACGACATGATTAACCACTCAAAGAAGCCATCTGGAGTTCTAAAAGCAGTCTTGTCTGTACTGTCCTTGGCCACTCACAACGGATGAAATCCCGTAGCCAAGTCTAACTGGGAGAAAATAGATGCGCCAACAAGCTGGTCAAGCAGATCTTCAATTTTCGGGAGTGGGTGCCTATTCTTCTTTGTGAGCTTATTTAACTCCCTGTAATCCACATATAAGTGAAGCGAGCCATCCGCCTTAGTTGAAAACACAACTAGGGCACCTCATTCTGATATGCTTCACTTTATAAACCCCTTCTCAAGTAGCTCTCCTACTTGCTTGCTAAGCTCTCTCTCCTTTCCTAGGAGCCATGTGGCATACAGGCAATGCGACTGGCATTGCATTATCCACCAAGTATATCCAAAAATCAATCTCATGCCTCGGGGGTAAACCCCTAACCTCCTCAAAAACATCTGGATACCCATAGACTATAGGTACAGATCGCAAATCATTGACGAAAGCATCAAGTGATTCTAGGAAACTAGGCATGATGGATCCCTTTGGGTCATAAGAAATCTCGAGAGTCCTTCCTCGGCAAGTCAAAAGTCAAATAACGCTCCTCTCACAGTTTAGAATGGCACCATACATGGCTAGTGTAACACCCCGAATTTTTTGTTAACATTAAATTAGCAAATTAAAAGTATACTTAATTCAAAATGGAAGAATTAAGGGAAATGGGTTACGCCATTGCGCTCGTCTCGGAATTCTTCTTGAGATAGAGTCCGAGTTTGCGTAAATCGGACTCCGTATGAAGGAGTTATGACCTTCCAAAGTTTCAGAATTCAATTTAAAATTCAAACAGTTTAAAATTCGGTTCGAAATTCGAAAACAGACCCAAACTGGGCTGGGTGCGAATTTTCCCGCCTAGGACCCAGGTCAACCAAGTGGTCGACCTAGGTAACCAGGTCGACCATGTGGTCGACCTGGGGATCGACCTGCCCAGTCGACCTGGTCAGGTCTTGGCTGGCCTGGTCGGGTTCTGAGCGATTTTCTGAGTTCTGGTGTGTCACTAGGGCCGATTTGTCACTTTCTGATTGGCTCTTCTTAGTGTGTATGGTCTGGATTAACTCTATGATCATCTGACGGCTCAAATTAATCTAAAATTCTATAAATACAACCCAACACTTAACATAAATTCACACAAATAAAATAGAGCTAGAGCCGTCACGTTGCCGGGAGGAAACTAAGAGTAGCCGTCAGTTAGAGAAAGCTTAGAGACGAGCAAAACTAAAGTAAAAACAAGATTCAAACAATGTTTGTCTACCCAAAGGAAAGCATTACAAATTCAGAACTCTGAAATCAGAAATCAAGATCATCTTTTTTTGTAAGTATAGTGATTTTTCCGATGAGAATAAAATTAAGACTTGATTCGATGTAAAATGGAAATGGAATTGTGCTATTGCATAACGACGATGCTAATTCATATCTTTGTATTGCAGTGATTGTGTTGTGAATGGTATTGGGATGTTTGTGGTATAATTTACTTGATGTTGGTCCTACTGTACATTTAGAATGAAAGCAACATCACATACAAGTATATGGTTAATGTTAGAATTTATACCTATATGTTTATATGTTTAACATAGTTTGTATACATTTTTCTAAGTCTAAGTTAAGACTTATATACACATGTTCTATGTTAAGTCCATTATGCCTACATGATTAAGTCTCATGTGAATGTACTTATGTTCTTTGTAAGTTTGTAATTGGGTCCATGCCAATTACCATTCAGTTTCACACGATTATTACAAGTTTCATATTATAATAGGATACATGATTTGATCTAGTTCACGCTTTTGTGTTAATGTCAAAAATTGACATTTGTATGACATGTAATAACTTGTCACATGCTAGTTTGTGTTTGAAGTTATACCTAGATAAAAATATGTTTAGGCTTATAATTTATGCAAGTCTAAATTATGCCATTTCATGTGACACCTATTTAATTAGATTCTTATTTGAATGCAAGTTCACATGACAAGTTGAAACCCATGATTTATGTTAATTAGATCGCAAAGTTGCAAGTTCATATGTCACACACCCTTTATGTTATTTAGAATATTTCATGTTCTTGGCTTTCCCCTTCTATGTTTAAAGTTGGGCTGAAATATCTAGCCCAACGTTCATTATAATCTTGCGAATGTACAGATGGGGGAATATCGTTGGGATTAAACATGAAAAATATATGTGAAATTGGTGTGTTTGTCACATGCCAATAATTGGTGGCACTTAAATGGTATAAATTCTTATACCAAAAAGATGAACTTGGAAAGTGGGCCATAACATTTAATGGTTAACAAATTTGCATATAAGAATAAAATAACAAATATGTAAATTTAGAAAATATGAGTATGCTTAACCTGAGGTTGGACTGAGTTGTGATGTAAACCTGCCCGGACCCGCCCGGCTGTCCAGTAATCACAACAATACCTATCCAATGTGGGTGGTTAAGCATTGAGCCCAATAAGGACCCGAGGTTAGACTGAGTTACAGTGTAAATCTGCCCGGAACCGACCGGTACATCCAGTAACCGTAACAATACATGTCTAATGTGAGTGGTCGGTGCTTTAACTAATTAAAGTTAAGGACAGACAAGTCAGGATGGTAGGGTTAAGTTAACTAAAACACTTAACCAATTCAACATGTTAATTAAACAGATGGGTGGGGTTAGGAAAATACAGACACTTAACCACTTAACATGTTTGACTAGAAAACCCTAGTAACGGGGACCCATTTCAGTAGTAACCCAATTAGGTATCATGGTCCCCTGAAACTAGGCAGGGTGGGGCACGATTACTTGGCTTATTGTAAGCGGTCAAAATCGACAGCGGTAGGTGCAGTAGTGTAGGTTCTAATGGAGTGCGGGCGTGCACACACTTCGGAGCAGACAAACAGGGCACTGGGCACCAGTAGTATAACCTATGCATTCTAGAAATGTGTCGGGCCGCCACCATGGGACTTGATACACCCCATGGTGGGACTAGCATAGGTATCTACAATCATTGGGGGCCGTATGACACATATGATTTTGCGAGTAGGAGGTGATCTTTAGAAAGGGGATCACCTCACCCAGATCATGGGGTGCCAATCGGAACAAATACAAGTAGGTGCAGAGATATAGTGTGGGGGTGCGATAGTATATTTGGTTCAAAACTGCTTTATCTTAGTTTATGATACTTTCCTGTTTCCAATTTATACCTATCATGCCCTTTTTCTTATTCTCATACTAAAGAGTCATTAGACTTACCAGGCTTTATGTCTGACTCTATTTTTCTTTCGTCTTCTTTTCTTCCGTCCCCCCCCCCCCCCCTCATGTCAACAGGGAGGAAACAACCCAGCTTAGTTAGACTCTTTGCAAGCTTCAAGATAGTAGATGTATGGTTTGGACTCTCTTTCCTTGGCTATGGCTCTTGGATACGTTCTATGGGGATTTAAGCAGCTTTAATTATGTTTTATGCTTCTTTATTTAATAATCAAGACAGAAATGATGATGCAATTTTTTGGAAGTTATTATGAGACAATTATGGAAATGTTTTGTATGAACATGTATTTATGAAATGAAAGTCTGTTTGTTTTCCGTTGCTTATATATACATGTTTATATCTGTCTTGTGTTTTATCTGTGACTTTTACTTATAAACCTCCACCGAAGTTAAGGCATTCCCTTTGTGAGTGACCTCAATGGAGGTGGGGTGTTTCAGCTAGCCAATCCATCCCTAGAATTAAACCATTGCCTATAAAACCAAGCGCATATGTGTCACACTCAAACTTGACATCCAACACAAATATCCTCCAATCCCGACAAATCATAGACAAATAAGCGTACCCCTAATGGGGTTTGAGACAATTATGGGGTCAGAAACAATACCAGTACTAAAGTGTAGAGACTTAACCACAGAATCAAATATAAAAGAGTGAGAAGCGCCAGAATAAAAAAGGGTCCTAACTGGATGATCGGAAAGAGAAATCAAACCTTTAACGGAAACTTTCCTACCTTTGTCCAGTCTGCTAGCCTCAAGAGCGCGAACTTTCCCTCCAGAAGATCCTGCCCTTTGCCTCTGTCCTTGCTTCTTCGGGCATTCCCTATTATAGTGTCCAGTTTCACCGCAGTTGTAACAAGAATTCTTCCTTTTCCTACAGTCCTTGATCACATGACCCAAGCCTCCACAACCATGGAATTTATTCATATTCTAAGCTTTATAATTCTTTCCATCTTTCTTTTGCTATTTTTTCTTTGTCCACGCCTTCTTATTTTGCGTCTCCTCATTCTTAGCCTTCTTTTTCTCATCTTTACCATCTTCGTGCATCAGTGCCATATCAACCAGTCTCTCGAAATTTGCTCCTACAGGAATGTCAGATAACACCAATGCTTGTAGAGGTTGATTCAATCCACTTGCAAACCTTAAAGCTTTCTTATGCGTGGTATTCACTAGCTCCAAAACAAACCTCGCCAATTGATTGAACTTATTGACATAGTCTTTGACAGACATGCTTCCTTACTTAAGTGTGATAAACCTCTCCATCTGTATACTCTCTTATGCCTAACAAGGAAACCTCGCCTCGAATATCTATTGGAAATCATCCCAAGTATCAACTGGACGTCCTGCTTGCGTCACTTCCCACTAGAATGAAGCCTCGTCCTTAAGTTGCCATGTCACCAACTAAATCTTCCTACGACCATCAACCTCGAAAATCCCAAACAAGTTCTCCATCTCTTTAAGACAATTCCATGCTTCCACAAAGTTCTCAGTTCATCGGAATGACATTCCTCCCATAGCACAAAAATCCTTGCATATACTAGAGAAATTTTCTATTAGTGGAGGAGGAGGAACGGAGGCTGCAGCTATGGGAGGGGCGTCTGCTCGGCTTACGGCAGGTGTCGTAGCCTCAAGATACCTACGGAACCAAGCCGGTATCTGAACGCCCTCAAGAAGATTTGTTCCCCGGACATGGTGAAAATTAAAGGAAATAGGACTCAAACAGAGAATCGAAAGATAATTCATATGGATTTGGGTAACATGTTTTTCTAAAACAGCCTTTTCGTTGAAAATACTTTCTTTTTGAAACCTTTTTAAAACAATTTTCAGAACCTTTTTGTCCAATCTTGTAACCTTCCGCTCTCATACCAAATGTGACACCCCACGTCCATTAATGTCACTCTTTACCAGAATGCATTAAGTTATTTGAAGCGTTATAGGTAACCAAAAATAGAATCTCACAAGACAGATATATATAATAGCAGCGGAAATTTAAAACTTCATTTTCAAGCAAAAAAACATCATGGTCTCTAAATCCAGTTACAACATCAAACTGAAATACTATATTAAAATACATTAAATAAAAACATTTGTCTTTTGCTAAAAACCATCAAAGTAAAGAAATGAACAGCCATAATCCCTATAAGTAGCCAAAAGCAAATAGAAAAGTAATCAAAGCGTTACATCAAAGCAGATCCAAATCCAAGTAGAAACAGAACAAAGAATCCTAATTAAGCATGAGCTTTCCCACCTTGAGAATCTGGGGGGGGGGGGGGAGGAAGAGAGAGGAGAGGAAATAAAATGGGTCAGACACAAAGTCTGGCGAGTCCAGTGACTTTTAGCATATAGTGAAATAAAAGTATCAAGGTAGTGAAAAAAACTAGATGGGAGGTAACTGTAATGTAAAATAAGTATAAATAGGATAGACAAGATAAGAAAATAGGACAGGATAAACTATGCTTCTCAATTATTTTCTCTACACCAACACTAGTAAACTTAATTAAGGGTTTTTTGATTTCTTAACAGAATGACCCCAACAAAACATAAGTGGTAGACTTAGGTGTACTTCCAGTAACGGGCTTTACCAAAATGAAAAATAACAGGCACCTAAAAAGAAATAACGGGTGTTACCGCAAACAAAAATAACAGATACATAAACAGGAGTGGATGTAACCTAATTACTACCCCCAACGATCAGCTCCTTACTACGGAAATACCCTGTGTAGGCCCCATAGTGGGGTGTATTACTTCCTAGAGTGGCAACCGTCAGAAGGACACATACCTATTTATAGGTGTTATGGTGTCTTATATTCCCATACAGACCGGACCTATGGACACACATGACCCCGTTGGAACATGACATTAGAACACCCCATCCTAAATGAACCTTTTATAATTAGTCCATTAAGCGTACCCTGACCCCTAGCTAGAGCGGGGTCCTCTTTTAATACCAGAATGGGTTACTGGCTAATATGGGTCCACACAACAAATGACACAAGTCAAGGCCCTAAAGTGGTGTCTCCAATCAACCAGGATTTCCACGGGTTAATTTTACATGGGTTAATAGTGTCCCTACAACCCCAATAGATTAATCAGTTTACTTAACCCCTCAACAGATTAAACGGATTATATAGGTAAGATGCAGTTAACATGTTCCACTTAATTCTTAAATTAAGCCCACATATCTACATGTTCATACACCCCATATTTCAGTTGTATTTCACAGTATAAGGTATTCCAAAATTTTAGTCATATTCATAGTATAAGGCATGCCCCAATTTATCATTCCCAGCCATTCCCAATTAATCCCAATTTCCTTCGTACGCATATTTCAGCGGTATTGGCCAAGGCTCGAAGATAGCCTAGGCTTTAAAAATAAAAAAGGAATGAGAGAGAAAGAAGAACAAAAATAGGCATATATAGCAGAAATAGACACAGAAATAAACACATAATAATAACTGGATAACAAAATAGGTGTATAGGAAAATTACATGTCATTATAGCAGATCTGTATTTCTTGACAGGCATAGGTTTAGATCTGATTTATTAACATGTCAAGATTACTGTTAAATATTTATATCTAAAAGTAACATGAACTCAAAAAGATTAGATCTAAAGAACAGAGAATAGAATGCAGATGTTGTAGAAGAGATTCTTGTATATGTATAGGTTGTCGTTGTAGAAAATTGTCTAATTCAATCCAAGCTGTGGCAGCTTCTTCTTGCCTCCATTGTTCTAGGTGTATAAAACAATAGAAATGTCAGTCCTTATATAGACTTTTCCCGATGAATCTCATTCAAAAACAAGTTCAGGTCCAGGAAATGAACCTGGTCAGATCTGGGGTGAGTCAACCCCAGGGTCAACCCTAGGGTCGACACACCCTTGAGTGGGTCGAACCCCCTGGGGCGTGGGTCGACCCCCCTGGGGCGTGGGTCGACCCCCAATAGGTCTCAACCCCGCGTTCCTCTCCCGCCTCCTATTTATAAATTATTTTGAAATTCTGATTTGATTTTTTATACGTATTTCTCTTATATGTATACAAACTTCAAACCTTAATTTCTTCTACATACGATGTCCATTTTACGCAAACTTGAGTCTATCTAAACCATAATTCTGAGACGAACACAATGGTATAATCCATTTTACTTAGTTCCCAATATTTAATTAAGTATTCTTTAGTTTATTGTTTTAATGTCCTTTAAAATTACAGGGTGTTACACTTTTTCCTCGCTCAAGGGAGGACTTTTTTGCTTCATTTGGGAAGATTTTGCCTTGCTAAAGGGAGAACTTTTTGTTTGCTTCACTTAGGAAGCTTTTGTCTCGCTCAAGGGAGGAATTTTTGTTTGATTCACTTGGGAGGCTTTTGCCTTGCTCAAGGGAGGATTTTTATTTTCTTCACTTAGGAAGATTTTGCCTCGCTTAAGGGAGAAATTTTTGTTTTTGCGTTTGATTGCCGCGCTTTTCATTGCTGGACTCTTAGTGACCCCCTTTCGATCTACAAGGCAGTGCATTACATCCTCACGTTTGTGTAAAATGATGTTTATGGCATTCAACACTTGAACTATCTCTATTGGGATGTGTTGTAAGGGTGCCACATCTTATCGGACTGAGAGTCAACAAGCGTTCTTTAGATGGTCTGAAATGTCAAATCGATTTTAAGAAAATTTTGAATTATTCAACAAAAATTTGCAAATATGTGATCGAGATAAGCAGATGCGGAGTTTCATTAATAGAGATGATTTTTAATTACAATACCCCCTTTAAATATGGGAGTCCATACTTGTAAAAGGAACTACAATTTTTTTTACAAGAATTGAACAATGTATTAAATAAATTATCGAATACAAGTGGTCACTGTTCCAAGCTCTCGGTATAGAAATTCCATTAACCATTGATAACATGGATGTGCCATCCAAGATCTATTGGTTAATGATCTACGGTCCTTCCTAATTAGGCCCAAATACTCCAGTGCCTGTCATCACCCGCTTTAGCACGAGGTCTCCAACTTCAAAGGTCCTCTGTCAGACTTTGGTGTTGAAGTGCCTGGCTATCATTCTCTGGTGTGCTGCAATTCGGAGCTCGGCTTCATTCCTTTTGTTTTCAAGTTGACCGAGAGACTTCAGTTGTAGTTCCTCGTTTTCTGCTTGACTGTAGTGTATTCTTCGATGAGAAATGAGAAATGACTTCCAGATCTACTGGAATCATTGCTTTGGAGGCAAATGCCAAAGAGAATGGTGTGTGCCGAGTTGCATATTTGTGAACTGTTTGATATGCCCATAATGCAAGTGATAGCTCATCTATCCAACCACCTTTAGCCTTCTACAATCACATTTCGATGGTTGATTTGATCATTTTGTTCACTGCTTCTACTTGCCCTTTTGCCTGTGGATGGGCCACAGCTGCGAAGCTTTTCTGAATCTTGTACTTGGCATAGAAATTCAAGAATTCTTCACTCTTAAACTTAGTTCCATTGTCCATTATTATCTTTCGAGGCACACCAAACCTACAAATAATTTTTTTAGCACAAATTTAATAGCTTTTGTTGAAGTAATGGTGGCGAGTGGCTCTGCTTCAGCACACTTAGTGAAATAATCAATGGCTATAATGGAATACTTCATGTTGGATTTGGCAGTCGATAATGCTCCAAATGGATCAATCCCCCAAACAACAAACGACCATGGACTGACCATTTGAGTTAATTCTGTGGATGGTGCTTTGTGGAATTTTGGCATCTCTCAAACTTTTTGGTGTATGCTGCAGAGTCTCGATTAAATTCAGACCAGAAATAACCATATCAAAGAATCTTCTTGGCAAATGTTTGACCACAAGAATGTCCTCTGTATTCTCTTCTATGCAATTCTGCCAAAATTGTCTTGGATTCCTTTCTTGCAACACATCGAAGCAGAGGCATAGAGGAACCCTTCCTGTACAACCGACCATCCTGCATGAGAAACATAGAGGATTTTTCAGCAACTTCTTCCATTTCTTTGGGTCTATTGGCAGCATTTCATTGAGGAGGTTCTCTTTTCTTGGAGTCATCTATGATTCTAGCTCTTCGGCGGTCTCCATGACCCATTCAACATCAATGTCGTTGGTAGTGGGATTGGAGAGAACCTCCACGGGCACTAATCCCAATAGTTAAGCATCCCCTATGTTGGCATACTTGGAAAGTGAATCTGCCTTCATATTCTCCTCTCTGGGGATATGGGTTATGGTGTAGTATTCGAGGTTGTTTAGGATTTCCCAAGCTTTGGACAGATAAGCAGGTAGATGCCCTCCTTTGGCTTGAAACTCTCTTCGAACTTAACACACCACAAACTGCGAATCACTAAAAATTTGCAAAGCTTTCAAATTCAATTCCTTCGCTATTTTCAATCCAGTGATCAATGCCTCGTATTTTTCTTTATTATTTCTTGATGGGATTTCGAATTTTAATGCATAGCACACTGACCTTCCTTCGGGAGTCTCTAGAACTACTCCTTCCCCTGAATAATATTCATTCATGGCTCCATCGACAAACAACTTCCACTGGACCACCACTTCAATAGGCTTTTCCTCTTCATTACTTCTATTTGTGAACTCGGCAATGAAGTCTGCCAAGGCTTCACCATTGATAGCTCTACGGCGATGTTATGTGAAATCACATTGGCAAAGCTCAATATTCCACTTCAATAAACAATCCGAAGTTTCATGACGGAATAAGACTTGCTTTAGCGGCTGATCTGTAAGCACTTTAGATGGAATATGCTTGAAAATAAGGCCTGAGCTTCTTTGAGGCGACAAGCAGACAATATGCAAGCTTCTCCTGTTTGGCATAATTCAACTCTGCCCTGGTGAGCCTTTTACTTATATAATACACAGGCCGTTGAATCTTCGAATCCTATCACACCAAGGATGCACTTAAAGCTTGGGATGAAACAACCAAGTATAGAAAAAAAACCCTCTCCATCATTCAAATTTGAAAGCATCGGGGGTTTCTCCATGTGCTTGATTGGTTCGTCGAAGGCCATCTTGCAATTTGGAGCCCAATCGAAATCCTTCTTGCCGTTTTTCAATGCATTAAAGAACGAAATTCACCTACCGGTTGCTTTCAAGATGAAGCGACTGAATGCAACAATCTTCTCATTCAGGCCTTGAAGCTCTTTCTTCGTTCTAGGAGCCCGCACTTCTCTCAATGACGAAATTTGAGTAGGGTTAGCTTCAGTTCCCTCGGCATTTACCATGAACCCTAGAAATTTCCCGGATGCGACTTCAAGCGAACATTTGAGTGGATTCAACTTCATGCCATATCTTCTCAAAATGTCAAACTTTTTAGCTAGATTCTCCATGAGATCGACTGCCTTCTTCAACTTAACCAACATGTCATCAACATAAACTTCCATAGTCTTGCCAATTTGTGACTTAAGGTGTTTGTAGGTTGTTCTTGCATTCTTCAACCCAAATAGCATGATTTTACAGCAGCACAAACCCATATCTGCAACAAAGCTTGTATTCTTCTGATTTGGCTCGTACAACATTATCTGATTGTATCCCGAATTAGCATCCATAAACGATAATAACCCGTTCCCCGCTGTTGAATCTATCAGCTGATCAATTCTGGGAAATGGAAACCTATCTTTATGGCATGCCTTATTGAGATTCGAATAATCTGTGCATATGCACCACTTGCCATTGGGTTTCCTCACTAGGACGGAATTGCACACCCAATTTGTATATGTTGACTCTCTAAAGAAGCAATTTTCTGTCAATCTATACACTTCTTATTTGAGAGCCATCGATCTTTCGGGGCCTTGGATTTTTCTCTTTTGCTTTACAAGCGAGACGCTAGGGTCAATATTTAATGCGTGAACTGTTATTTCAGGGGATATACCACACAAATTAGCATGCCTGCAGGTGAATACATCCAAATTAGCTTTAAGAAAAACAACCAACTCGTTTTACAACTTCTGGCTAACTGAGATCCGACATTCAAAACTCGATCAGGATCCTTCGGATGGACTGCAATAAGTATCGTGTTCTCGGCTTGTGCCGCTCGATTATCCCCTACACTGTTCTTTCGAGGATCCATTTCTTTCTAAGCCCCATTATGCTCTCCAGTGCAGGGGCCATGCTTTAGCTACTATAAGACAGGTTCACGAATGCGGAGAGGGCCCTTCGTATTTTCCCTCTTATCCTTCTTCTTAGCATTGTTCAATTCAGTAAAGTAGCATTCTCTAGCAGCCTTTTTGTCGCCTTTTACCACATTAACACCCTTCTTTGAGGGAAACTTCATCGTTAGACACTACAGTGCAAGTGCAATTCTGAAATCGACCAAAGTTGGCCTTCTTAGGAATGCATTATAAGCAGAAACTTCATCCACAAGTACGATAATTTGCTTCAAGAAAGCTTTCCTCTTTTCTTCTCCCAACTCCACAAGCAATTCAATTGTTCCAATTGACTGCTTTGGCTCTCCTACGAACCCTTGTATTTTCATCTGGCAAGCTTGCAAATCAATCATTGAGAGATTCATCAAATTGAACGTCTTTCGGAAAAGGACATTGATGGAAGCACCACAATCAACTAATACTCTTTTGACCGTTGTTGGACCTATTCCGATTGTGACCACCATTGGATCAACAGTTGGAGTTACCATGCATTCCGCATCTTTCTCTCTAAATACAATGTCATCATGATAAATTTTCTGCTGTTTGACCGAAATGGTATTACTAAAAATCAAGCATTTTTCTTCCAAGTCAATTCCAACTCTACGATTTGTGGGATTGGCTTGAGAAGTAAGAAGAACATCTAGCTTAAATCTTTATTCGAGGCCTCCATTTGCTGGTTTAAGCCAGTAACAACAACATCCAATTCACCCCGAGTTACACCAGCTTCCAGATTCTGAGCAACGGTTGGATTGTTAGTTTGAGGAGTGGCAGTAGCATCATCAATAGCATTTCCAGAAACTCTTGCGGATTTACTATTCTTTTTATAAGGTGCCATAATTTAGACAACTTCCTAGTCTTCACAAAAATCCTTTAAACGTGCCTGACTTTTAGACCTTGCGGATCTCTCATAAAAGAACAGGCTTCAACACTTCTAAATCAAGGCTCTTAACCTTATGGTTGTGGGTTCGAACACCATGGTAAGCGCCAAAATGTGAACATAGAAAATCGGCGCTAACACCCAAGGAGGTGTAGAAACACCTTTCAACTGTAGAAAACAAGATTAAAAGCAGAAGAGTGCAGAAAAGTGAAGTAGAGATCAGATTTTATTGTGCTTCAATCTCTATTTTGGCCTACGTCCACTTTGGTTGCACACTCCATTGATTTCTCCATTACAAGGTACAAGTTTGATCTCGATTTACAACTTTTCTTGATGATTTACAATGATTCTTGATAATTCTCTAATTCAACTGTGGAAATGCACTCGAATTCACAAGTAGCGATGATTATCCAATTTGATCTTTAATAATCAAGCTTGGTAAAGAAGTTCAATGATTTCTAGAGGAGAATGATGTTGGGGAGGATTCAATGATGCTGGAGGAGCTATAATGGCAGACCTTTATGAGGAGAAAATCTAACCCGTTTTTTAAATGAGGTGGTCTTGTATTTATAGGCGGAGGTTCGAGTGTCATGGAGTTTGCCACTTGGAGTACACGACCCAGGCTTCGCGAATTTCAACCCATATCACTCGATAACCCATGGAAACCCACACTCATTGCCTACTACAACAGACCCATGTTGCAAATCACTAACCCTGTGATCATTGACCCATCATCTTATACGAGCCAACTACCCTATCCGTCACATTGCCACGTTCGACCAGATGCATTGCGACCGATCAGGAACAACAACGAGTTAATATATCTTTGATGTGCATGGTTTGGGTCATAGACGACCCAGAAATGAACGACCCATTTGCCGCGATTTACACTTTTGTGATCCATGGTTTATGGGTGGCCCATAATGCCTCCCATCTGAGCACTATCATTTCTTGCGACCCATATGCAGGCGTTCTGCATTTCGCTTGTAAGCAACGATCCATCATTAAGTCAACCCAGCGACCAATATGCGTGCATGATCCATGCACTAGAAAGCAATGCTGATCCGCACTCTATCAATGTAACTGATCCTAGTGATTTACCACAGATGTGTGCAACTAATTCATGAATTTCTTTGATTCGATCGATCCATCACTTAAACTAGCACGACCCCATACTTCTAGCCCGCGATATAATCTTTTGCAACATGACTCACCATATATACCATGACCCAAAGTCTTCGAACCAGATTGTATTTTCTACGACCCGATCTATGGTTACACGTATTTTTGGAGCATGCTTTTTATACATAGTCTAGAGTCATGAATCGAGTTAACAAAGATTTTTCATTTCTAATTCACCTTTTAATTGGTTATCAGAACCCAAATCCCTTCATTTAACTTCTAAGGCTTAGCCCTTCTAAGTAACAAATCACTTAAATGAATAAAGATTTACATCCCAATATCAACTCTCGCTCTAAAACTAATGTATCCCTTAGATAAAAATGAAGCCGTTCAAGATGGGTAATTTATTTACCTCTCGGAACTCGACATCGCCTCATCTTTGGAATAAAAGAAGTATATTATCTTTAGGTTCAAAAATTTTAAACTCGGTTGACTAAATTCCATACAAAAGTCATTCCAAGGTAAGTCCTACAATCCATTCTTTCATTTTCTCATGAATTTATATCATATCTAACTTGATTTGTTTAACTTACATAAATTCCTTTATCAAAATCGACTCACTATTGAATATATTTATTAACTTTTAAATCCCATTTAAAAACCAAATAACAAGTCTGATCCTTCTTACTAAACAACTAGTTTGTTTGAATTCTTTCTATAAAATAACTAAATAACTTTACGCCATCATTAATTCATAAATAAATAAACATTAAATAATCATTTGTAAGAATGAAATCAGCTTAATCACCTTTAAAAGAAGATAATAACAATAATATTAAACAATTGTTAATTGAATAATAATTAACTATTGAATAATACGTAAACAATTATTAATCCTTAAAAAATTACATATTTATTTAACTTTTGAATTATTAATGTTAAACTTTAAATATAATATTTAGAGATCCAAATAATTTTTATTTAATAATTGATTTATAATTTATACCATGATAATTAATAAATATTTTTAAATAAATAATTAATCTTAAACCTTAATAAGATATTTAACAATAATAATTTATCCTTTAATAAATCATGAAATAATAATTAAACATTAATTAATAATAATAATTGACTTTTTAATTAAAACTTGAGTATAAATTACACTTAAAACATCATTACTAAGTAGTTAGTAAATCAAAATATCATTAGTAAATAGATTTTTAGGCTTTAAACATTGTTAATAAATAGTTAATAACTTTATCATTTACTTAACTAGATTATTCTTGAATAAATGCATTAACTTAACTATGCTTAAGAATACATAATAAAATTCTTAAATCTTTTATAAGTATTTTCCAAACCAATTCTAAATTAGAATGTTCAGCAGTTAAAAAATCCATTTAGGAATTAAATCACTTGGAACAACTTCAAATTTTTTAGGCACAAAGTTCAAAACATAACTTAAATAAGTCGCCACATTTTCCACATCCAAATTGAATTATATGTCGATGTCATAAACAATATGGCTAAGTTATAATGGTTCTAGCAATCAACAGTTCATAATCTATAGTTAATTAAATATTTAATCCATACCAATTGAAACCGAAAGCAATTAATTTCAAAATATGAATAATCACTTAGCAAGTACAGAATGGAGTATTATTCTTCTCAATAGATGTCGATAATGATTTGCACAATTCAGATTTATTTGATAGTATTTCATTTAGTCAAATAAACAACATAAGTTAAAGTATGTAATTTCAAACAACATTATTGTTTAAAATAACGTTATTTAAATATTATCCATTTTAAAATGCCACAAAATTCATCTCATCCAAACATGGAAAACTACATTATGATGTTGTTTCCACGAATACAGAACACAATGGAAAAATCCGCTCGTTGATTGATTTAATACTAGTGAGATGTGAAATTTTGAAAACAAAGTATGTGTATGTATATATATACACACACACACACATACATATATGTGATCGTAAACCAATTATTTAATAGTTATTTCAACATCAATGCTAAAAGGAACAAGCCCAATTCAATCACACCCGACCTGACTACTGCCAGTCCTTCTCTTGTCTTCTCTTCGAATTGGAACCCACTAAACCTAATTTTTGTGCACTCTGTGAACCATGCACAACAACGCCGACTACCATCGGCTCAACCAAGGTCACTAACATGTTTTCCCGTATGAGCTCCACCTCCTACTATTCCTGCTGCATCCTTCATTATCCTTGATCAAATCCCGACTTGCCATGACCTAAAAATCACCCAAAAGGATGCATGACATTTTTACCCCCCGATTTCCACCAACCTTAACTAAGACCATTCCACATTTAAAAACTCGTCCTTTTGCTTGCGTTTATCACAACCTCCTACTTTAAACTACATTAACTGACCACGAACTCTACAACATCTCTAAACCATCCCAAATTCTAGATGATAATACCAAATTTAGCTCGAAATAAGCTCAGACCAAACAAAATTTAATTGAGTTTAGAACTATATTTTTAAACAGGTGAATTGATAGGAATTTATCTTCCAAGTATACTTACCTTTTTTTCTTCATAAATTTGTTCACATGTCTGCCTTTTTGTTTGTTGACTACATTGCAATTTTTCTTCAATAGATTTAGAATATTACATTTTTTTAATATGCTTCTGCCATGATTTTGTTTGGAAAGGAATAGAGAGTGAAAAGAAGAAGAGAATTATAGACAAGAATGAAAGATGAATTAAGGCCTAAAATAAAGCAAACTTGATTTCTTCTATTAATAGAATATATTATTTTATTAACAAAATGATATAAAGGATACATAATCATTTCTATAATAGTTGACGGCAAAAAATGTCGTACATACCAATGATTCCTATTACTATGAATCTTTAATTTGGTCGCAAGACTAGGTAAGAAAAACCGGTAAATGACATGAGAATTTATAGTGGTTCGGCCGACGTTGAACTTTTATTAATCACTCAAGAATTACAAGGTAGAGCCATGCTCATTACATTCACTTTTACAGTTTCCATATGCTAGGTATTTTGGGAAGAATATTTAATTCTCCTTCTTCCTCAAATAGGAGATGCCATTAATGAGGCTCATGAAGCTCTAGGAAGGTCTCAAGTGAAGAAAATCCAACTCTTTTGAAGTGTGAGGCCATGGGCTATTTATAGGAGTGGAGTAGGTAGGAGTAGGTAGGATTAGGTAGAAATAGGGATCACAAGCAGGAAATTCGAGCCCGCCACCTATGCGCCTCAAAATTTCGAACCCGGGCATAGGTTCAAAATTTCGAGTACCTGGGTTCGAAATTTCGAACCCAGGCGCGGGCGCGGAATATTGCTCCACTATGTTCGGAATCTTAAATCTAGCTGTGGGCGCGAGATTTTGCGCCCACTGGGCTCGGGTTCTCGAGCCCAGCCGTGGTCGCGAGGTTTCACGCTCGCTGGGCTCGGGATCTCGAGCCCGACTATGGGTGCGAGGTTTCGCACCCGCTGGGCTCGAGACCTCGCACCCACTAGGTTTGAAATTTCGAACCCAGGCATGGGTTCGAAATTTCAAACCCAGGCATGGGTGTAAGATTTCGCACCTGGCTGGGCGAGAATTCTGCATCACGCCTAGGTGAGTTCCTTCCATAGGGTGCGAGGGTCCCAAGACTAGGTGGTCGAGGCTCGTAACTTCTTCGAGGTCCATGGCCTTGGTTTGCAGATGTCTTCTGCATGTCGTGAGGCCACATGCGGTGTAATCCCTTCTTGATCCTGTTTCCTTCACTCCTGTGTGTTCCTTTTCGGCCTCAGCTTTACGAGGTATGTTGAATTGAGCACGTCTGATACTCTCCTGGGAACCGGACCAAAAAGCCAGTTTACATTTGTCCCCCAAAGTAAGTCTTGTCTTTGACAGGATGTGCTTTGCATAGGTTGAGGGAGTGGCGAAGATGTTAGTTTTTTGTTTTTCCTGTAATTCATAAGGTAAATAGGTGTTAGCTGTCAGGCTCATTCCCCCTGGCGGTGCAGACGAGCCGTTGTTTCGGGATGTGCCTTGCTCAAATCATTAAGTGTCCGTAGTGCGTAGTCTCCGTGGATGCACAGGAGTTAGCTTGCGCACGTGCGGAGTGTGTGCATGAGGTAGCGTGTCGCAGCGTTTCCGATCCTGGAGGTGCGACCATCGTCATGTTTATTTATTATATATTTTTTTGGAAACTTTCGAACTCGTGAGCTCGAAATTTCGAACCCTGTGGGTTCGGAATTTTGAGCCCAGGGATTCGAGATTCTGAGCCCTGGGGGTTCGAAATTTCGAACCTATGGGGCTCGAATTTTTGAACCCATTGAGGTTCGACATTTTGAACCCAAGGGGTTCGAAATTTCGAACCGAGTAGGTTCTGAAATTTCAAACCCATATTGGAATATGAAGGGAACCTTTTTCCTTTTATAAATAGGCCCCCTCACTTTTCTTCCTCCATTTTCTTTCTTTGGCCGCCATTGCTGAAAGCTTCGAACTCGATAACTTCGGATCCAAAAATTTCGAACCGAATTAGGTGATACCTTGACTTGAGGTGGTGAGAAGGAGAGGACGTCGAAGGGCCACGACGGAGACCTCGAGACCTTGCGGGTTCGATTCTTCGAACCCAGCTAGGTTTGAATTTTCAAACCCTCGTGGGTTTGAATTTTCGAACCCCCGTGGGTTCGGATTTTCGAACCCACCGGGTTCGAAGTCTCGAATCCTCACAGACTTGAATTTTCGAACCCTGGGGGTTCGAAGCATCGAACCCTCGTGGGTTCGCATTTTCGAATCCCGTGAGTATGAATTCTCGAGTCCCTGTCCGGGTTCGAGATTTCGAACCCAGAGGGGCTCGAGTTTTCGAACCCAGGCTGGTTTGGAACTTCGAAACCTTCTATGTTCGAAATTTCGAACCTAGAGCTTGAAATTTTGAGCCCCACATGGTTCGAGACATGATTGTTGTCGGTTTCCCAATTTGTTCTACATAAGGACTTTGACTTTCGAATATTCGCCTTTGGATTCGCATGCTTAGAGTCGATGCATATATTGTTAACTGCACGAGCGAGGTTTAGGATTGTTCACAAAGGGTAGATCATACAACCGGACTGGGACTTGGACTGTTACAAATCGTTCTGAACTTTCTTCATGTAGCTCATCTGTAACACCCCGTGTATTCTATAGCTGTGAAATTAACAAATTAAAGTATAATTAATTCGAAATCAAAGAACTAAGGGAAACAGGTTACGCCATTGCGTTCTTCTTGAAATTCTGCTTGAGATAGAGTCTGAGTTTGCGTAAATTGGACTCCGTATGAAAAAGATATCCTTAAATTAAAAATTGCAGCAAAACATGGAAAAAGAGGAATGAGAAAAGAATAATGTTTAGCATTGTTCTAACTTTTGTAAGCAAAAGACTTAGTAGCTCATTTGGTTGGAACACATGACTTGCATACAAGAGGTACAGAGTTCGATCCCCGCTAGCGCCTTATTTTTGTTTTAGGGGAATGGCTTAAAATAGCCTAGTGTGAATGCAGTTCAAAAAGTGGTTTAGTGTGAAAATGGGTAATTGGGAAGATAGATAAAAAGAAAAAAAAAAGAAATATATATATATATATATACATATACGTATACATACATATATATATATGACATGTACGTATCATGAGGCGTATGTTGCGCATTTTTGCCTGCCAAGAATTGTTTTTTTTATAAGTGGCCTTCTCTAATTGGATTCATGACAAATTAAAGGAAAGAAATATTTAACATATTCGTACATATGTGCATTTATGTCATAAACATACAAATTAAATAAAGATGTGTGGATGCAAGCAGTGAAAAGAAAGGTTTATGCATAATATTTGTATGCAGTAAATGGGGATTTTCAAAGAGGAAGAATATGAATAGGTTAGACTTAATTTTCTATTAATAGGAATGTCATTTATAAACCTGCAATTGACATCAATGTGGCACTGAATAAGAAAAATATGGTATGTGATATTATTTTGTGAACATAACATGCAAGCATATTAATATGACGAATATTTATCTGGCATTTAATTTAAAGATATGTCAATAGGGCATTGATTTGAAAACATGCTATTAACATTTATCTGTACATGTTAATTTGAGAAATATATAAATATGTTGAGAAATATATAAATATGCTAATTTACAATGAAAAGGATACATTAATATTGTCATTCTTGTTAATTGACATGTATATATGAATAATTAATGTATACGGTAAAAGGAAAGATGTATCTATTAAATACGTATTTATGTTTGATGGATTGGCAATAAATAATGAATGTTGATAATGTACATTAAGGGAGTAATTATGGCATAAGTGTGTTAGGAATTATTTATATATAGAATTTGTCCTAAATGAGAAATGTGTACATTGTAGGAAATATATATATATGCTAAAACATGGAATTGCATGTAATTGGAATAGTAATTATGCCATAATTCAAAATAGTGGTAATTTGCATGCATAGTAATTATGACATAATTTAAAATGGGAGTAATTTACAGTCCTTAATTGTAAACATAATTGGCCTCTTTTAAAATTGATGGCCTTGATTTACCCTAGCATCATCGGACGGCTCAAATTAACTTGCAACTCTATAAAAATGACCCTAGACACTACCTAGGTTTCTTACACAATTCTCTAGCCTCCATTGCTCTCTTCTTCTAATAAAAATAAAAATAAAAATGGCGTCGCTGCTCTGCTGGAATTAAAACTAGAAGATAATCAACATCAACCTAAGCAACTCAATTCAAACTAGAGATTAAAGTTTCTGCAAAGATTCTACAACAAGTTAAAGTTCTTTCTTTAATCCAATCAAGGCAAGTACAGTTATTCTCCGCTATAAACGTTAATTATAATTTTGATATGCATTTAAATCTGAATTTGAGGTTGTATTCTCTTCTGTTAGATCTGTTTTCTGTGACTGTTCTATATTCCTTTCTTCTTTTCTGTTTCTATAGCCAGGCTACCACGAGCCTGTGCCTAATCTCATAAGAGATGAACGTATGAACGCAAGTTTTGGGATGAATGATGAGAAATTTGACAAAACCAAATTGAATGTATGACTTTAGGACTGAGGCATAAAATATATTGGACATATGACTTGGGATTGGATGCATAAATTTGACTATGAACATAAAATTTATGCATGTTGTATGCATAGTTATGTTGTAATTTAGACCTGTAATTAATTAGAAAAAAATAAGCATATGTTATAAACTAGTTTTAGACCTATGCATATTTTGTGATAAAAGAAGAAGAGGAACCACTGTAAAGATTACATATGATTTGAGGCTTTGGACAAAATGCATATAAAAAGGCAAGATCTGATTTTTAGAGGATATGGTTTAAAGATTTATATTATTGGGGATAGTTTGCATAATGATTCATGATATGAAAAGAAGGAAGATATGGAAACTTAAGATTTACTTTAATTAGGATATCTATTATTGTAATTACACCTAAATAGGGATTTTTGGATATATGACATGCATTGAAATTAATGGTTATATTTGGTATAATTTATATGTGAATCTGCTGTAAAATGCTAGTTTAACAAAAATTGGAACATATGTTATATGGCAAATTATGTCCATATTCTGCGAGTATATGTTGTGAATCATGACAATTATGTAGGCATATGAATTTAGGCTAATTTATGACTAGGCAAGGCATGTAAATAGAACCTTTGGAAATATTAAATTTGCTAAATCTGCTAATTTGCCAAGTTGCCTAAACTGCTAGTTTTGTTATATTGCCTAGACTGCTAATTAGATTGAAATGCCTAATCTGTTAAATTTGTCGGTTGAAATGCCTAACCTGTTATATGCCAAATTCTGCTAAGTTGCTAAATCTGTAAAATCCGTTAATTCATATAAAATCTGTTATCTGCTATGTTGATATAATCATTCTGTTATTGATATAATCTGAATTGGCATATATATTGGGCGTGCGCATAAACGGTAAATAATTAATTAATTGGCCGCAAAGATGAACATGGCTAACTCGAGGTTAGAATGAGTTTGCGGCGTAAATCTGCCCGGAACCGCCCGGCACATCCAGTGGCCGCAAACAATAGGTTCTAATGTGAGAAGTTAGTCATAACATGCGTAAGACACCAGGTTAGGTCTGGCTTGTGGCAGAAGTCTGCCCGGAACCGCCCGGCATATCCAGCGGCCACAAGCTACCGACCTAATGTGAGAGGTCTGTGCATTAATAATTAATTAATGCAAATCTAAGATAAGAATGACGTCTAAAACGTATTGGGGAAAATAGGGTTAAACCAATGGGGTTAATAGATGTAGTAAAACCCGTCCATGAATCTGTAGGCCCAATACAAAGTTAGACAAATCTGAAAAGTCTGTACATCTGACCCGTTAGTCTGAAAACTTGTTAACTAAATTTGTGAATTAGTAAATCTGAATTCTGTATGTCTGAACTTGTAAACAAGTTAATCTGAAATCTGTTAGTCTAGGGACACAAGGTTAGGAGGGGAATTACTTGTGTCATCTGTTGTTTGGGACCCATATTAGTCAGTAACCCTTTCTGGTATCAAAACTTTGACCCAACAGTAGGTAGGGTCCGGGCACGCTTACTGAACTAATTATAAGTGGTTCATTCTGATAATGGCGAGGGGTGTTGATGGTGCGTTCCAACCGGGTCATGTGCGTGCATGGATCCCGGTCTGCCTCTGAGGATGTAAGACGCCGTGACATCTGTAAATAGGTCTGTGCCAATTGGTTGTCACTTTAGGGAGTGATACACCCTACTGTGGGGCCGACACAGGATATTTATGTATTAGGGAGCCGATCGCTTGGGGTAGGGTTTTAGGGTACGCTTAGTTCTGTATGTTTCTGTTGGTACCGTCTGTTTCTGTTGGGTGGTAACACCTGTCTGTTTCTGTGTGGTACCGTCTGTTCGGGTGGTAAAGGCCCATTACTAGTGTACACCTAATTCCACATTATGTTTCCATAAGGATAAATCTGTTTCTTCTTCTGTCTGTTTCTGATCGGGTAGTAAAGGCCCATTATTAGCATTCTGTTTCTGTTAAAGTATTCTGTACCCGTTCCGGCTTCAATTTATACGTTAGGGGGACACCTAATTCTGTTATGCTAGTATTAGTGCAGAGAAGTGTAAAACAATAGTTTATATCATTCTGTTTTTCTGTTATATCTGCTACACCTGTTATAGTTATCTCACATCCAGTTTTACGTTCATATCATATTATTATTATCTGTTCATATGCTGAAAGTCACTGGACTTGCCAGACTTTTTGTCTGACCCTTGTTGTTTCGCCTCCTTTCTTCCGTCCCCCCCCCCAAAGGTTATCCAAGGAGGGAAATACTTTAGCTTGATCCGGACTTCTCTTTGCTTGAAGTGCTTAAAGTATGGCTTGGCTCTGTATAGCTTCCGTTCCATGGGGATTATGATTTTAAACTATGCATTTTGAAGGCTTTTGTACAAGACTGATATTTTGTACTTGAATTCTGAAATTGAAAGGATGTAACCATATTAATTTCTGTTTCCGCTGTAATAAAGTTAAATTTTTTTTCAAGTACTGTTTTATCTGTCTTGTAAGTTTCTGTTCTGTTTACTAAAATGCTCCACCAAAGTTAAGGCATTCCCTTAGTGAGTGACCTTAACGGAGGTGGAGTGTTACACTTGGTATCAGAGCAAAAGGTTACCGGATTTGATAAAGAATTTTTGAAAACTATTTTCAAAAAAGGTTTTGAAAAGGAAGTATTTTCAAAAGTAAAGCTTATTTTGAAAAACATAGTCCCCTAAGCCATATATCTATCTTTTGATCCTCTGCTTGAATCCTTGTTTCCTTCTTTCTTGAGTCTCTGGGGCTCCCGGTTTTCTGGGAGGTAACCTCATCGAAGGGCAAAGTAGTGCCCGACTTCCATCAATAGCTGTAGTAGTTTCACCTGCGGCTAGTTTTCTTTAGAGCTTTGAAGGATTTTTCCGGGCGATGGAGGCAGCTTTCGAGGGATTGGTCAGCATGTTACACAAGGATAGTAAAGATGAGAATGATGAGGTTTGGCTAAGGAGCACAACCCAAAGGTGAGAAACTCATATAGACTTAGTTCACAATGGAGGCAAAAGGGAAACACAAAAGAAGGAAGGAAAGTTTGAAGATAAGGAGGAGGAAAGTGTTTTACTTATGGAAGCTCGACTCATCTGAATAAGGATTACCGAAAGAGGAAGGGGAGGGCGCTTGCTTCAACTATGGGGAGATGGGACACTTCACTAGAGACTGCCCGAAGAGACGAGGACAAGGAGGGCAGGCGAACACTCTTGAGGCTAGTGGCTAGGATAGAAATAGGAAAATTTCTATAGTAGGTTTAATTTCTTTATCTGATTATGGAGTTAAGACTTTTTCTGATTCTGGTATTTTGATTTTGTAATCGATACTCTGCACTTTAATACTAGTATTATTTCTGAATTCCGCTGTAGACTCAGACCCATAAGGGTTATTGATCATCTGTTTGGGACTGGGGTTTGAGGGATATCTGTGTTAGGCGTCAAGTATGACGCATACATTCTGAGTTTTCGTGGGGTATGATTTTATCATGCTTAGCTTCCTAAGAATCATTAGGGAACCCGATCTGTGCCAGTAGTCTGTAAATATCTAAATACTTTTTATAGGATTTCCAGTTTCGACATTGTCTAAAGAAGGTACTCCTCTGGGTGTCAATTTGATGTTGGTTTCGGTCTTCGGGGCCGATACTTAGGACCCATGTCTAATGGGAACCAAATTTTCGTTCTATCTGTACTCGCTTCCATCATTCGACTGTATCCTATCGATCGAATATTTGAACTTTAGGTAGAAACTAATGGGTGTAAACATGTGTTTGAGACATGTTATGTTTGATGGTTGCAAGTGGATGCAAGTGGTTGCTAGTGGTTGCTCGTGGATGCATATACACACACTAGGCACTAGATCGGCTCGAAAGCACTCTCATACTGCATATGGATGTGTGAGCATTTTTAAATTTTTATGGATGCAAAATGGTTGAATCAGCATATGGATGTTGCATATGAATGAGCAGTTGTGCACTCATATAGAAATGATATATATCAAATAGGAAAATTTGCATACATATTGGACTCATGGCACTAACATGATTTGCATTAAGGAGGTCGACTGAATCAGTGGGCCGCCTGATTTTGCATTAGATACGGACATGAACACACACTGTGCATTTAAACATGAAAGCATTAGAAGTCTATAAGGACAATGGATGCTTGTGAATGATGGTTGAGTAGATGGGTGATTGGATGGTAGGACACATTCTTCTTAACTTGAAGATTTCGGGGACGAAATCCTTTTAAGTGGGGGAGAATGTAACACCCCGTGTATTCTATAGCTGTGAAATTAACAAATTAAAGTATAATTAATTCGAAATCAAAGAACTAAGGGAAACAGGTTACGCCATTGCGTTCTTCTTGAAATTCTGCTTGAGATAGAGTCTGAGTTTGCGTAAATTGGACTCCGTATGAAAAAGATATCCTTAAATTAAAAATTGCAGCAAAACATGGAAAAAGAGGAATGAGAAAAGAATAATGTTTAGCATTGTTCTAACTTTTGTAAGGAAAAGACTTAGTAGCTCATTTGGTTGGAACACATGACTTGCATACAAGAGGTACAGAGTTCGATCCCCGCTAGCGCCTTATTTTTGTTTTAGGGGAATGGCTTAAAATAGCCTAGTGTGAATGCAGTTCAAAAAGTGGTTTAGTGTGAAAATGGGTAATTGGGAAGATAGATAAAAAGAAAAAAAAAAGAAATATATATATATATATATATATACATATACGTATACATACATATATATATATGACATGTACGTATCATGAGGCGTATGTTGCGCATTTTTGCCTGCCAAGAATTGTTTTTTTTATAAGTGGCCTTCTCTAATTGGATTCATGACAAATTAAAGGAAAGAAATATTTAACATATTCGTACATATGTGCATTTATGTCATAAACATACAAATTAAATAAAGATGTGTGGATGCAAGCAGTGAAAAGAAAGGTTTATGCATAATATTTGTATGCAGTAAATGGGGATTTTCAAAGAGGAAGAATATGAATAGGTTAGACTTAATTTTCTATTAATAGGAATGTCATTTATAAACCTGCAATTGACATCAATGTGGCACTGAATAAGAAAAATATGGTATGTGATATTATTTTGTGAACATAACATGCAAGCATATTAATATGACGAATATTTATCTAGCATTTAATTTAAAGATATGTCAATAGGGCATTGATTTGAAAACATGCTATTAACATTTATCTGTACATGTTAATTTGAGAAATATATAAATATGTTGAGAAATATATAAATATGCTAATTTACAATGAAAAGGATACATTAATATTGTCATTCTTGTTAATTGACATGTATATATGAATAATTAATGTATACGGTAAAAGGAAAGATGTATCTATTAAATACGTATTTATGTTTGATGGATTGGCAATAAATAATGAATGTTGATAATGTACATTAAGGGAGTAATTATGGCATAAGTGTGTTAGGAATTATTTATATATAGAATTTGTCCTAAATGAGAAATGTGTACATTGTAGGAAATATATATATATGCTAAAACATGGAATTGCATGTAATTGGAATAGTAATTATGCCATAATTCAAAATAGGGGTAATTTGCATGCATAGTAATTATGACATAATTTAAAATGGGAGTAATTTACAGTCCTTAATTGTAAACATAATTGGCCTCTTTTAAAATTGATGGCCTTGATTTACCCTAGCATCATCGGACGGCTCAAATTAACTTGCAACTCTATAAAAATGACCCTAGACTCTACCTAGGTTTCTTACACAATTCTCTAGCCTCCATTGCTCTCTTCTTCTAATAAAAATAAAAATAAAAATGGCGTCGCTGCTCTGCTGGAATTAAAACTAGAAGATAATCAACATCAACCTAAGCAACTCAATTCAAACTAGAGATTAAAGTTTCTGCAAAGATTCTACAACAAGTTAAAGTTCTTTCTTTAATCCAATCAAGGCAAGTACAGTTATTCTCCGCTATAAACGTTAATTATAATTTTGATATGCATTTAAATCTGAGTTTGAGGTTGTATTCTCTTCTGTTAGATCTGTTTTCTGTGACTGTTCTATATTCCTTTCTTCTTTTCTGTTTCTATAGCCAGGCTACCACGAGCCTGTGCCTAATCTCATAAGAGATGAACGTATGAACGCAAGTTTTGGGATGAATGATGAGAAATTTGACAAAACCAAATTGAATGTATGACTTTAGGACTGAGGCATAAAATATATTGGACATATGACTTGGGATTGGATGCATAAATTTGACTATGAACATAAAATTTATGCATGTTGTATGCATAGTTATGTTGTAATTTAGACCTGTAATTAATTAGAAAAAAATAAGCATATGTTATAAACTAGTTTTAGACCTATGCATATTTTGTGATAAAAGAAGAAGAGGAACCACTGTAAAGATTACATATGATTTGAGGCTTTGGACAAAATGCATATAAAAAGGCAAGATCTGATTTTTAGAGGATATGGTTTAAAGATTTATATTATTGGGGATAGTTTGCATAATGATTCATGATATGAAAAGAAGGAAGATATGGAAACTTAAGATTTACTTTAATTAGGATATCTATTATTGTAATTACACCTAAATAGGGATTTTTGGATATATGACATGCATTGAAATTAATGGTTATATTTAGTATAATTTATATGTGAATCTGCTGTAAAATGCTAGTTTAACAAAAATTGGAACATATGTTATATGGCAAATTATGTCCATATTCTGCGAGTATATGTTGTGAATCATGACAATTATGTAGGCATATGAATTTAGGCTAATTTATGACTAGGCAAGGCATGTAAATAGAACCTTTGGAAATATTAAATTTGCTAAATCTGCTAATTTGCCAAGTTGCCTAAACTGCTAGTTTTGTTATATTGCCTAGACTGCTAATTAGATTGAAATGCCTAATCTGTTAAATTTGTCGGTTGAAATGCCTAACCTGTTATATGCCAAATTCTGCTAAGTTGCTAAATCTGTAAAATCCGTTAATTCATATAAAATCTGTTATCTGCTATGTTGATATAATCATTCTGTTATTGATATAATCTGAATTGGCATATATATTGGGCGTGCGCATAAACGGTAAATAATTAATTAATTGGCCGCAAAGATGAACATGGCTAACTCGAGGTTAGAATGAGTTTGCGGCGTAAATCTGCCCGGAACCGCCCGGCACATCCAGTGGCCGCAAACAATAGGTTCTAATGTGAGAAGTTAGTCATAACATGCGTAAGACACGAGGTTAGGTCTGGCTTGTGGCAGAAGTCTGCCCGGAACCGCCCGGCATATCCAGCGGCCACAAGCTACCGACCTAATGTGAGAGGTCTGTGCATTAATAATTAATTAATGCAAATCTAAGATAAGAATGACGTCTAAAACGTATTGGGGAAAATAGGGTTAAACCAATGGGGTTAATAGATGTAGTAAAACCCGTCCATGAATCTGTAGGCCCAATACAAAGTTAGACAAATCTGAAAAGTCTGTACATCTGACCCGTTAGTCTGAAAACTTGTTAACTAAATTTGTGAATTAGTAAATCTGAATTCTGTATGTCTGAACTTGTAAACAAGTTAATCTGAAATCTGTTAGTCTAGGGACACAAGGTTAGGAGGGGAATTACTTGTGTCATCTGTTGTTTGGGACCCATATTAGTCAGTAACCCTTTCTGGTATCAAAACTTTGACCCAACAGTAGGTAGGGTCCGGGCACGCTTACTGAACTAATTATAAGTGGTTCATTCTGATAATGGCGAGGGGTGTTGATGGTGCGTTCCAACCGGGTCATGTGCGTGCATGGATCCCGGTCTGCCTCTGAGGATGTAAGACGCCGTGACATCTGTAAATAGGTCTGTGCCAATTGGTTGTCACTTTAGGGAGTGATACACCCTACTGTGGGGCCGACACAGGATATTTATGTATTAGGGAGCCGATCGCTTGGGGTAGGGTTTTAGGGTACGCTTAGTTCTGTATGTTTCTGTTGGTACCGTCTGTTTCTGTTGGGTGGTAACACCTGTCTGTTTCTGTGTGGTACCGTCTGTTCGGGTGGTAAAGGCCCATTACTAGTGTACACCTAATTCCACATTATGTTTCCATAAGGATAAATCTGTTTCTTCTTCTGTCTGTTTCTGATCGGGTAGTAAAGGCCCATTATTAGCATTCTGTTTCTGTTAAAGTATTCTGTACCCGTTCCGGCTTCAATTTATACGTTAGGGGGACACCTAATTCTGTTATGCTAGTATTAGTGCAGAGAAGTGTAAAACAATAGTTTATATCATTCTGTTTTTCTGTTATATCTGCTACACCTGTTATAGTTATCTCACATCCAGTTTTACGTTCATATCATATTATTATTATCTGTTCATATGCTGAAAGTCACTGGACTTGCCAGACTTTTTGTCTGACCCTTGTTGTTTCGCCTCCTTTCTTCCGTTCCCCCCCCCAGGTTATCCAAGGAGGGAAATACTTTAGCTTGATCCGGACTTCTCTTTGCTTGAAGTGCTTAAAGTATGGCTTGGCTCTGTATAGCTTCCGTTCCATGGGGATTATGATTTTAAACTATGCATTTTGAAGGCTTTTGTACAAGACTGATATTTTGTACTTGAATTCTGAAATTGAAAGGATGTAACCATATTAATTTCTGTTTCCGCTGTAATAAAGTTAAATTTTTTTTCAAGTACTGTTTTATCTGTCTTGTAAGTTTCTGTTCTGTTTACTAAAATGCTCCACCAAAGTTAAGGCATTCCCTTAGTGAGTGACCTTAACGGAGGTGGAGTGTTACATCATCCTTGCATAGCATTAAACACACATATTAGTTGTCACCAACACGAGGGGTACAGGTCACTATATTGCCCGTTCTAACACTGATGCGTTAAAGTATAGCTAAAGATGCAAACCAGATCAAGGTCTGGAAAGACTATGGAACCCCAGGCTTCCCAGGCCACTTGCACGCATCCAACCCTACCCCTGGTGGTAACTTTTCTTGCAGCGAGCTTGAGACCATCGAAGGATCGACTCCTTCTTATTCGACTTCGACCAGCTCGCCCGAAGCGTCCGAGCATGGGGAGCAACTTGAACGACAATATTCCCCGGTCGTAACTGAAGAGGCCGAGAATGTAGATATCATGGACGAGGATGAGCCTGTACCTCCGGTAGCGCCGGGCATGTTTCCTGATGCGGTGATTTTGGAGAATCTCATTGATTCAGTACCCTTATGTCTGGATGCTACTGCAGCCAGGAAGATGGCAGTGTGATTTAACATACCGGTGGATGATGTCCATGCCCCCGAGAGAGATGACAGAGCCCATGTGCCGCCCGAAGGCCTTACTGCCTGGAACCGTCAGGCTTGCCTCGCCGGGTGTGTGCCCCCGACCAATGACTTCATTCGGGATATGTTGTTCTATTTCTGCCTCGCACCATCGCACCTACACCCCAATGCTTATGCTTCCCTTCTGGGTACTTATGTCCTCTTCCACGAGTTTCTGCACAGGAACCCACCGGGAAAGACATTCGATATTTATTCCACCTAAGGAAAATGAGCACTACCTTCCCCTCTCAATGGTTTTTGGAAGCGACAGCTGCCACAAAATTCTTTGTCGGGACGTGGCCCAGACTATCATTGTTTAGGAGGGAGTGGCTCTTTGTTAGCTGTCCTCCTGGATTTGCCAGAAGGTGGATCAAGGGAAGTAAGTGTTTCTTTAACTCCGTTCCTTGCTATAACTCTAGGATTCCTTCCTTTAATCATGGTTTTAAATAGAATATGGAAGGAAATCCAAAGGCTCCTAGTGGAGACGAATACCGGCAACGCCTCAATGCTTTAATGGCGATACCAGATAATCTCCATGATACCAACACTGTGATAAGTCAGGATCGCCTCTGCCGCGCTGGGTTGCTACCGAACAAACGGGATGTGATCAGACCCACCGTTTCTATTAGTGCATCAGAGAGGGAATTGCGGAAGGATCTACCCCTATTGGGCGGAAGAGGAAAATGCCCCTCGCGGTAGGAGAATCACAAAGGACTACTCCGCCTTAAGGAGATGTGCACAGGGTTGAGGCTCATGGTCAAGAAGAGGTTGCCAGTGATGAGGAGTTGCCGAGCACTCCCGTCCCGCCTCCAACAGGGGAGGGGGAAGGAGTGTTGGCTAGACCGCAATCTCCTGCGACTCACTCAAGGGCCACTGCCCCGCTTGAACCCGTTGGCCAGTTTAATGGTTTAAAGGAACTTGCTTTAGTAGTGACTCCATGGCCGAAAACGACGAGCCTGTAAGAACTTTCTTCTGCTACTGAGGGGTTAGCTTCCCCGATCAGACCACAATCTGGTCTATTGAGAGATCACTTAGGGCATACATCCATAACACTGCATAGCATGGATGTTGGTGTATGGGTGATTTGACTAACTTCAGCTTGTTCTATTGGAAAGTGATATGGCAGGAGGGCGTGGCGGACGAAGTTATGGGCCAAAGATCTGCTAGCTTGTATGGTGCTTCACCTCCGTTAGAACAAGGCAACGGCCATCGAGACCGGGATCGATCTAGGTGATCTCCGACTCCTCCTCCTCCTCCTCTTATTCGCGTGTCCGTAGGAGATACTCGGCTTAATTTAGGCTGCTCTCGATGTTTTCCTTCGACAACTTCTCCATCGCTCATCCCTTCGGCTCCCGTTCATCTTGCTAGGGAAAGGAAGCATCTCTTGGCCAGCTGAGGCAGGAGAGAGAGACTGAGATAGAGGTACCAGACTTGATAGGACCCCAGTTACAAGAGCTATCCATAGAGGAGCGGAGGGCATTCCTAAAGCATCACTTTCTCCGGCACTACTTCGACGAGTGAAAGTTTGTCCCCGACCTCCGTCCGGCAGTCAAGGGAGATATAAAAGCATGTGAAAGCTTCGTATCACCAAATTAATGAGTTCAACAGGTTTTACTTCGGGCTTTCAGAACTAATCAGAAAGAAGAACCTGCAACTTGCTGCCGAGAAGACCACTGTTGAAGCTTTGAATAAGAGGATAGACACGCCCATTCCCCGCATTGTAAGTTATCTTTTATACTCTATCAGATCCTTTGATGTTAGCTCTGCCTTTGCAGCTAAGATGACGCAGGCTTATGATACACTAAAGAGGGAGTCGGAGCATTCCATCTCGAATTATAAAGCCACCGTGGTTGATCTACTACCGAGACCATGGCCCTAAAAAAGGACAAAGCCGACCTAAAGTGAGCGTGTGATGTTTCGGAAAAAGACAATGCGAGGATCACCGAACTCCAGAATAACAACGCTGCTTTGAGGTAGGAAAATGAGAGATTACGGGCTGAGGATGCCGAAGTTCATGAGTTGTAGAGGCAGCTAAAGGTGATGAGAAAGGCGAAGGAGGATGCCGAAGCCAGCAACGGGGACGTGCTGAGCGAGTCCGAGGGTATAAAGGCTGAATATCTAAGGGAGATAGAGCTACAGAGGGAGCAGCTGAGAGATGCGGAGTTTTGTGTTGGGTCTTCCTTTGAGGAAAGTATTAATAGTATGTATGTCAAGGCTTTGAGATTCCGAGGGATTACGTGGGACGAGGACTATCCCCGTGAGCTTGCAAGAACTTGGGAGAGGTTGATTCCATACGAGGCTTTCTTGCGTCAAGTGGATGTAAGCACTTTAGATGAGCGCCAGCTTGCGGATGTTCTTCTGGACAGTAGTGAACGGGAGAACCTAGAGGAAGGACGGAGGCTGTTCCGAGAAGATGCTGAGAACGAAAGGTTGGTGAGGCTCGCCTGGGAGAAGGGGAAGTTTGTGTTGACCGATAGTGTGGTGGTGATAGAAACATTTGCAGGGGGAGCTCTTATCAGCCCCTGGCCCCCGGGTCCTTGTATGGTGAGTGGTCCTGAGGCTTCAACCCACACTGCTATCGAGTACAATCCCGACTTCCTGGCACTGGGGGATACTAGCCTCACTTCACTTATCACCGCAAGCACCATTCCTATCATTCCTATGCCACCCTTGACCATAGGTAATTTCCTTTTACCCTGCATCCCTGAGAATGAAGTGATTACCGAATTTATGGGCTAAAAAGGTTGTGTCTTTGCTATGCAGTTCCCCCTAAGCCTACGACAGCAGCGGATTCCACCCCTATGATCACCCAAGTGACTGGAACTGGGCGGGGCCTCTTAAGGGAACAGGCTGGAGTGATACATTTTCTGACAAAACAGTAACTCCTAGCATGGTGGACATTCTCAACGAGGAAGGAGAGGTGGTTGACGGACAGAGTGTCTTGGCCAGAGGTTCAGTGGACACCGATGTGTCCATGATGTTGGCTATAGGGGCGACTCAAGAGGCCAAGATGGTGGCCCAGCATGAGAAGGTGGAGGAAACAGAGAGGGCCAAGCGAAAAGGAAAGGAGATCCCGTAAAAGAGCGAGGCTGTCTCAGATCACACCGCTGGGAATGTCCCTGTGCCTATGTTGCATGTCGTTCTACTGGTGTCACGGAGATTTCTAGCGGTGATGGTGCGGGGGTCATCGCCTCTCTATCACTCATGAGTCGGTTACTCCCTCAAAGGGTCGATCGAGCAGAAGGGGATCTGGTCGGAAGAGGTATGGTGCTGGTAACGAACCATCGAGTGCTGAATCTGCAAAAAGGCACAAGCAAAAGAAGAAAAGACACGATTCGTGTTAGTACCCTAAGTAGAGATTATCGTTGTTTGGTTAGTGTAGGCCAATAGTTTACGCGAGTATGGCCCTACTTTTGGATTTTCAAGACATAGCGTGGTTCTCAAGTACACCCTGTTATTAGAAAGTAAAAGTATTAGACACGTAGTTTATTTAACGTATGTGTGTATGTAAAAAGGAAAATGAATTAGTAAAGATCGCTATTTATGTCAATTGTTCGGATATTCTTTTTATGTTTTCTAGCGTCCTGTACTTGCAAAAACTTACTTATCATTACACTTGTCACAAAAGCGATTAGGAGTCGTATCTGGGTAAATTATTCCAGATAGGTGAGGTAGAGCGCTGGTTTCAGGGCATTCCCCTCAGCTTAGGGAACTCATAGTTCACGAAACTAGGCTATGCGCCTACTGTTTTGAGTGGATTGGGGTTAAACCCAAGTATAGCGACGGCGTAGGGGCGTCGCGTTGTGCGGTCCGCCAGGTTGGTGGCTCTCCCGTCGTCCATTGGGTTGAGACGAGATGCCAGACATCGTTTATTCACTGACGTAGTTTTCAGCCCGGATCATTAGCTCGTAAGGTCCGATCGTGGCCACGGGCTGCCCCCTAGCCTTGAGAGCTAAGGGGAAGAAATGATTTAAGGTCGGTCTTGGTGTTGCGCCAAGATTCGACCAGCACCCGCAACCGACGAAGAGAGATATGCATCGATCTTAGTTGGCCGCTGAGTAATGCCAATCCGCCTGGACTAGGATGTAGAATGATTTATCCTCGGCCTAGGCACTGGGCCGAGGTTCGAGTTAGTGGTTGTGTAGACTTGGTCGCGCCACGGGCCGGCAATTCGAGTAGCGTTGTCGGCTCCCGTGCTCAGGGTGCCAAGCGTAGCCAAGCATTTCAGACTCAATGTTGCCTAGAAATTGGGATGGCCGCACCGGCTCCCGTGCCCGGGGTGCCGATGCAGTTTTCACAGGCATGAATCGAGTTGGTTGTTGGAAAACAAGACGCATCACATGAGAAGTAAACAACAGTGACAAAGGAAATTGAACACCATTTCTATTAATAACTTTGGCAGTAATAGCCTTTACGATGCCTTGGATTTATGACAAAACAGATGGTTGTTCGAAAAGCATAAACAATTGTAAACTGAGTTATGTAAAGTAGCTGCGGAGATGTTCGCTATTACATGCCCTTGGGAGTTCAGCTCCGTCGATGGTGGCGAGCCTGAAGGTTCCATCGTTGAGCTTTCGATGTACGGAGGATGGGCCTTCCCAGCGAGGCTCGAGGCCTGTTGGCAAGGGGAAAATCCATTTTAGAATGAGGTCACCGACGTTGAGGTCCTTGTGTCAGACCCTGGAATTGAAGTATTAGGCTACTCGCCGTCGTTGGGCGGTGGCTCTGATATCGGCCTTGTTCCTTTTCTCTTCCAGCAAGTCGAGTGATCCTAGAAGTAAATCTTGGTTTGTCTTTGGATCGAAATACGTGACTCGATGGGATTGTAACTTGAATTCAATGGGAATGACGGCTTCAGATCCATATGCGAGGGAGAAAGGAGTATGGCCGGTTGTTGTCTTGTTGGTGGTGCGGTAAGCCCATAGAGCTAGAGGGAGTTCGTCTGCCCACATGCCCCCAGCCTTTTCTAGACGTTTCTTGATGACAGATTTGATGACCTTGTTAACCACCTCGACATGCCCATTGGCTTGGGGATGAGCCACTGCTGAGAACCTTTTACCGATGTCGTGGCACTGATAGAAAGCTTTAAACTCGGTGCTCTGGAATTGAGTGCCATTGTCAAAGATGATAGCTTGAGGCACTCTATAACAGGTAATGATGTTGCGGACAACAAAGCTGATCATTTTCTTCGTGGTGATGGTGGCGAGAGCTTTAGCTTCTGCCTACTTGGTGAAATAGTCCAATGCGACGATGGCGTATCGTGCCCCGCCTCTGGCCATTGGAAGAGTTCTGATGATGTCGATTCCCCACATGGCAAACGGCCATGGGCTGACCATTTGAGACAATTTGGTAGGCGGGGCTCGTGGAATCTTGGAGAAGCGCTGGCACTTATCGCACTTGCGAGCGTAGTCTGCGACGTCTTGATCAAGCGTGGGCCAGTAATAACCATGTCTGAGAATCTTTCTGGCTAGGGTCTACCCCCCAGTGTGATCGCTACATTCGCCTTCATGGACACTGCTTAGTTCTTGGAGGGCGTCATTGTGAGCTACGCACCGGAGCAAGGGAACGGAAAAACCTCTGCAGTAGAGTACCCCATCCATAAGAAGGTAACGGGCTGACTAGTGATTGAGCGCGCACCTTTCCTTGTAGTGCTTTGGTAGGATCCCGTGTTGTAGGTAATTTTTGATCGATGTCATCCAGGACTCGGGCTCGAGTTCAGTGCTCATAATTGTGTCTTCTTGCCCTGGCTTGATGCTTGGAGAGTTGAGGACTTCAACCCAGGAGAATCCATTAAGTTGCAGATCTTCGGAGCTTGCTATTCTGGCGAGGGAATCTGCTTTTTCATTTTGTTCGCGTGGGATATGGGTGATGGTGAAATGCTCGAGGTAGACGAGTAGCCCCTGAACCCGGGCCAGGTACTGGGTAAGCCATCCCTCTTTCGCTTGATACTCTCCCAGTACTTGTCGGGCGATAAGCTGTGAATCGGATAAGATGTGGACGGTCTCTAGCTTGAGTTCGATCGCGATTCTAAGCCCGGCGATTAAGTCCTCGTACTCCGTGTCGTTGTTAGTAGTAGGGAAAATTTAGCCTCAACACATAATACATCGGGTGTTCCTGATCGACGCTAGAAAAGAGTGATATTTGTAATAAATTCTGCAAGCGTACAGGTGTGTAGCATACAGGTCGAACATAGGGAGGAAAAATTAAAAATTATTATTTATAGAATTTCGTGGGCGAGTTAGACAAATCTTCGAGGTTGGTTTTGAAAGCAAATGAAATTGAAACTGCAACTAAACTATTTTGGAATTGAGTCAGATCTGAATCTAATAAATCTATATTCAATCCAATTGACCTAAGGAAGCAGTAAAAAGAACAGAAATTGAAATTGCAGAAATTAAAAATAACAAACATGAATTAAAATTAGGATTACCGCTGAATCTAATCAGACGGTCAATCACTAATGAAAAGATGTGCAAAATACAACTAGTACTCTACCAAACCTAATTGTGTAGATGGAACTAGTTGCTATGAAAATTAAAATACAGAAAAATAAAAGAGAACTAGAAACTTTATTAATGGAGAAGAAGAGAAAATACGATGGTGGCTACAATGATATTACAAGGGTATTTATAGGAGAAAACCAAACCCTAACCCTAATTACAAATGAGCCTAGCCATTACATCACTAATTGGTTTACAATGAGAATCTCAAATGGGCCTTAGTTAAATCTATTAAATTTTTGGCCTTTCTTCTTTTCCTCTTGGTTCTTTGACAAGCCTCCCTTGATTTGAGATGTGCATGGCCTTTTTATCAATCATTTTCTTGTCCAACAGCAACTAGATGTGGGATCTTCATCTACAATTCTTCAAAATGTAAATATATAGCAATCTGATCTCCATTTCTCTACTTTTCTGGTTGCATGCGAGCTGGGTTGGAATATCTTTAAAAGTAACAAAAAAATACCCAAGTAATATTTATTTATATACAAAAGATAAGATATAAGAGCATAAAATAAACACATTTCTATGTTAATCAGATACCCCCACACTTATCTTTTACTCGTCCTCGAGTAAAACAAAAATTAAAAACTAACTAGATAGGTAAAACTTTCGTAGGAAACATGATTGCATTGAGCGTATGCAACAAGCCGTTAAACCTCTAGGTGTCCCTAGTAGGACGACTGGTGTCTCGTGAGGTTTTTTAGCGGATACTACCCACAAAATCCAAATGCAGTATGTGTGGATCTAATGTAACTACATGAATGCAATGGTTATATACAAAAAAACAAAAATGACAACACGACTTGTTTCGGGAAAGTGATACAACAAATTAAGTTAACAATTTCTAGTCAGTTGATTTTATTTTAGATATCTCAACTTGTCACAAATTTTCAATATAAATCAAGTTTTCAAATGTTAAATTCTAGTTTGGCCAGTTAGTTCGGTCGATAACATAGTGCAGCCATGAAATAGATTCTTAGTTTGCTTAGCATAGTTTACAAAGTGGTATTATTATTTTCTCATGTATGGCTAGTCAAATCAATAAGGTCAAGAAGTGTTTGGGCATCATCGCTTATTCTTTATTCTATAAAATTTTAAAATTTATGATTAAGTACATACACCTAACTTAGAAGACCACACCCATGCACTGCCTCGAGGACTAACGGAGAGTGGGTAAAGAGCTTGGCGGATTGTGCAGGCTGACTTTGACTTTCTCAACAACGTGTCGGTAATCCTTAGGTGTCCAATCTCATAAAATGAGACCAAGATATTCCAATGCTGACTTTTTCAACAACATGTCGGATAGAGCTTGGCGGGTTTCCACACCAACGCTAGATATACAAGCAATGTTGGATACCCTTGGATTACTATTATTATTATTGAATTTATAAGCACAAAAGAGAGTTACGCGAATTCAACTTAACACAACTTACTTTTAAAGATTCGAAAAGCCAATATAAGTATTTTAAGTCCTCCACTTATTTAAACAAAATCTACAATATAGAATAGATTTCATGGCCATCACCTAAGAATCTCCCTATGTACCGGTTACACTATTATCCCTCAAAATTAAACTTTTCATTATATTTCTTATTCGATCTAAGTTGAGAGAAAAAATACTATCAACTGACTAAAAGTTGTAAACTTATTTTGTAGTATCACTCTAAAATGAGTCGTGTCTATGTGATTGTGTGTGGTTTTTTTTAACAAAAATGAAGAAGATGTGATGCAGACTTGACTCCCCCACACTAGATTGAGACAGTGTCCCAACTGTCTAAGGTATGCAGACCAAAATGGAAGGAAAAAAATGAAAAATAAAAGAAAAAGAATGTGTACCACCTGATTTCATGGTGGATGATCAGGCTCATGAAGATCGATAACGTCATCGTCTTCGTATTGCTCGAATTCCAAAAACGGTTTCAGTCGGTTGACCGTTTACTTTGAAGACTTTTCCATCCTTAGTATTTTCAATTTCAACTGCTCCATGAGGATATACTGTTTTCACAACATAAGGTCCAGTCCATCGAGATCTGAGTTTTCCTGGAAACAAGTGAAGTCTAGAGTCGTATAAAAGAACTTTTTGTCCTACATTGAATTCCTTACGAAGTATGTTCTTGTCGTGTTAGGCTTTGGTTCTTTCTTTAAAGATTTTCGCATTTTCATATGCTTCATTTCTTAATTCCTCTAGTTCTGAGATCTGTAACTTCCTATGTGAGTCGGCCTTCTCTAAGTCAAAATTCAAAAGTTTAATTGCCCAAAGAGCACGATGCTCTAATTCAAGAGGTAAGTGATAGGCCTTCACAAAGACTAACCGACATGGTGATATTCCTAGATTGGTTTTGTAAGCAGTGCAAAATGCCCAAAGTGCATCAATTAGTTTTATGGACCAATCTTTTCTATTGGAATTCACGATTTTCTCAAGAATTTGTTTGATTTGTCTATTGGAAACTTCTACTTGCCCACTAGTTTGTGGATGGTAAGGGGTCGATAACTTGTGTGTGATTGAGTATTTCTTGAGTAAAGACTCAAAAGCATGATTACAGAAGTGAGTGCCATTATCGCTAATATAGCTCGAGGTGTGCCAAAGCGCGAAAAGATGTTTTCTGTGAGGGATTTGACAACAACCTTGTTGTCGTTGGTTTTGGTCGGGATGGCTTCAACCCATTTTGAGACATAGTCTACCGCAAGCAAGATGTAAATATTCCCAAATGAGTTAGGGAATGGTCCCATGAAATCGATGCCCCAAACATCGAATAACTTAGTCACTAAAATGGGGTTGAGAGGCATCATGTTTCGCTTAGTGATTCGACCCGTTTTTTGACATCGATCGCATTTAGAGCAAAATTCGAAAGCGTCATGGAAGAGTGTGGGCCAATAAAAACAGCTTTGCAATACTTTTGCATCAGTTTTTCTTGCTCCAAAATGACTGCCACAAGCATGGTCATGTGAGAAAGAGAGAATACTTTGGTGTTCATGATTGGGTGCACACCTTCGAATGATTTGGTCTGGACAGTATTTGAAATGATATGGGTCGTCCCAATAGAAGTTTCGAACTTTAGAGAAAAAATTTTGTTTATCTTGTTTCGACCATTCAGCGGGTGTTTGCTATGTGACAAGATAATTCACAATGTCAGCGTACCAAGGGGTGTTAGAGATGGAAAGGATTTGTTCATCGGGAAAATAGTCATCGATTTGGGTGTCGTCAACATTTTCGTGCACAATTCGAGAGAGATGATCAGCTACAACATTTTCAAAACCCTTTTTATCTCTTATTTCTATGTCAAATTTTTGAAGAAGAAGGATCCAACGAATCAAGCGGGCCTTGGCATCCTTTTTAGAAAGCAAATATCATAAGGCAGCATGGTCAATGTAAACTATGACTTTGGATCCTATGAGATATGGTCTGAATTTCTCAAGAGCGAAGACAACTGCCAAAAATTCCTTTTCAGTAGTTGAGTAATTCAATTGGGCCTCATTTAAGGTTTTGCTAGCATAGTAAATGACTCGAGGGAGTTTATTGATTCGTTGGCCCAAGATGGCCCCAATCGCAAAATCAGAAGTGTCACACATAAGTTCGAATGGCTGAGTCCAATCAGGGGGTTGAATGATGGGAGTTGTGGTCAAAATTGACTTAAGAGTTTTGAAAGATGTTTTACAATCATTGGAAAATTCAAACTTGACGTCTTTGGCAAGTAAGTTCGAGAGAGGTTTTGAAATTTTCGAGAAATCTTTAATGAATCTTCTATAGAATCCCGCATGGCCAAGAAATGAACGAACATCCTTAACAGACTTAGGAGGAGGAAGATTAGCAATCAAATCAATTTTGGATTTGTCGACTTCAAGGCCATTTTTGAAATGACATGACCTAGAACTATCCCTCTTTTTACCATGAAATGACATTTTTCCCAATTAAGCATGACTGATTTCTCCTTACAACGTTTTAGGACGAGTTCTAAATGAGTGAGACAATGGGAAAAAGACGATCCGTAGATTGAAAAATCATCCATAAGTATTTCCAAGAATTCTTCCACCATATCCGAGAAAATACTCATCATACCCCTTTGGAAAGTCGCGGGGGCATTACAAAGACCAAAAGGCATGCGACGATAAGCAAAGGTTCCAAAGGGACAAGTAAAGGTGTTCTTATGTTGATCCTCTAAATCAACAAGGATTTGGTTATAGCCAGAGTATCCATCGAGAAAACAATAGTACTCATGACCCGCTAAGCGTTCGAGCATTTGGTCAATAAAAGGCAAGGCAAAATGGTCTTTTCGTGTGGCTGAGTTGAGCTTTCGATAGTCGATACACACACGCCATTTTGTTTTGATTTTTGTTGGGACGAGCTCATTACTTTCATTTTTGATCACAGTGACTCCCGACTTCTTTGGTACAACTTGTACAGGACTCACCCAAGTACTATCAGAGATGGGATAGATGATGTTATTGTCTAGACATTTGATTATCTCCTCCTTGACCACTTCTCTCATGTTTGGGTTTAATCGCCTTTGAGCCTCACGGGTGGGTTTAGCCTCATCAACTAAATGTATGTGATGTTCCACAATTGATGGGCTAATTCCTTTTATATCGCTCAGTTCCCACCCCAAAGCATCTTTATTTTCCCGCAAAATTTCTAAGAGTTTTTTTTCTTGGTCCTCGGTAAGATCAGAGGCCAAGATTACGGGAAGAGTTTCTGAGGAGTCTAAGTATGCGTACTTAAGGTCTTGTGGCAAGGCTTTGAGATCTAACTTAGGATGTTCTTGAGTGTTAACATTGGTCAACGTTCCTTGGTTAGATTCAGATGACGAAGGATTGAAGTCAAGAAATTCATTCAGTTCAGAAATGTATTCGAGTTCATCGAAATTGGAGTCGAAATGGTCAAGACACATTTTCAAGGCTTTAGAAGTGTCATTAGAGGTTTCGTAAATTATGTTTTGAATCATGTTGATTTCATCGGTCTCAAAATCCCTAGGTTATTTGTTGAGATTAAAGATGTTTAGCTCAATGGTTAGGTGCCCGAAGGAAAGTCGAAGTTGACCGTTCCTACAATTAATGACAGCATTTGAGGTTGCTAAGAAGGGTCGTCCTAAAATCAATGGTATTTGAACTTTGGGATTTGAGACAGGCTCTGTTTCTAAAACTATGAAATCGACAGGGAAGTAAAACTGTTCGATCTGTATCAAGACGTCTTCGATTATTCCCAATGGCTTTTTTACAGATCGATCAGCCAGCTGAAGAGTGATGTTTGTTGGTTTAATCTCCCCTAATCCAAGTAGACGATAAACAGTATAAGGAAGAAGATTGACACTGGCACCAGGATCGAGTAGGGCACGATATTTGTGAGTGCTTCCTATTTTACAATCAATCGTAGGGCAGCCAGGGTCTTTGTACTTGACTGGGGTAAGATTCGAAAGAACAGAGCTTGTATTCGCAGTTAGAAAGGCGGTTTTTGGGACATTAGTCGCACGTTTTTGTGTGCACAATTCCTTAAGACATTTAGCATATTGAGGAATTTGTTCAATGGTGTCTAAAAGAGGAATGTTCACACGAACTTGTTTGAAAATTTCCAAAATTTTGTCGAAATTTGCCGCTTTCTTCTTATTATTGAGTCTATGGGGAAATGGAGCTATTGGTTTTTCGACTCTGTGATCAGTTTCATCATTTGAAGTAGACGGTTTATCCAAGGAAGAAGAAGGTGGTAAGGTTGTAGAAGATGGAATGTTGGTATTGCCAATATTAATTTTCGAAGGTGGGTCGGGTTTGCCGACACTAGGAGAGGAACTGTTGGGATTGCCAACATTTGAGGAAAATGGAGGTTTAGAAGAACTGGCATCCGAAGCCAATGGGTGATCATCAAGATTTGGCATTGGGGTCGAGTTAGAAGGCCGGCCAGGGTTGCCCACGTTATTATCAATCCTCTTTCCAGATCGAAGGGTTGTAATTGCATTGACTGGATTATGGTTTTCGTCCTCACAAGAATTTACAGCACGAGAGTTATATTTTGGATTCACCTCAGGTTGACTAGGCAACTTTCCTTTCTCATTATTTTTCATTAGTTCTTTCATCATATTCATCATTTGTTCGAGTTTAACATCTTGATTATTTATTTGTTTCTCTAATCGAACAATATCTTGTGAAGATTGACCAAATTGAGAGGATTGGTTCGATGATTGAAAATTGGGATGCCTATAAGGTTGTTTGGATTGAGATGCAGTTTGAGAGGTTTGAGAATTGGAAGGTGGAGCTTGAAAATTCGGATTTGGAATAAAGGGTTGCACGTGAGATGGGTTAGCCGAATTATTGGGGTTTGACCAAGAAAAATTTGGGTGGTTCCTCCAACCAGGATTGTATGTGGATGAGTAAGGATTATTTTGAGCTATAGCATTGGCTTGGTCCTGAGAGTAATAGTGGGGCAGCCCTTCTCCGGCTTGAGGAGTTTGATTTTCTAAGGGAATTTGACTTGGGTCCACGACATGCACTCCTCTAGTAGAAGTGCGAATGGGAACACGAATTGATTCCCATTGCATGTCCTTTTCTGAATAATCTTCTAAGAATTGCCAAGCTTCATCGGTCGTTTTAGACATAAAGTCTCCTCCGCACATTGATTCTAGTCTGATAGTTTAGCCCTTCATATGCAATTTGACATAAGTGGTCTTATAGAATTCCATGGTGAGGACAACTATATAATAGTTGGTTGAATCTTTCAAAGTATTTTGAAAAAGTTTCCCCCTCATTTTGACAAAATTGATTTATCTCGGTTCGAATTTTGAGAGTTTTATGGAAAGGGAAAAACTTTTCAAGAATGCAGTGACAAATTCATCCCAACTTCTTATGGAATGTTTTGGAAGAGAATTTAGCCATCTTTTAGCGCTTTCAAGTAGTGCAAATGGAATTAGACCCAGCTTGATCGATTCGTTAGACAATTGTTGCATTTTTGTTGTGGACGCATACAATTCAAATTCACTTAGAAATTCATAAGCATTTTCAGACCCAGTAAATTTTCGTACCCCTTGAATAAAAGAATGTTTAAGCTCAAAATTGTTTCCTTCAGCTGGGGGGATCTCGATGACAGAGGGTTGAACGGTCCTAGTTGGATAACATCGATCACGAAGAGATAAGGGTCTATCCATTTCAATGTTGAGATTTTGAAAATTTTGATGTGCTCGATCTTGATCCCCAAAGTTTGGAAAGTTTTGATTTACTCGATTTTGATCCAACTCGTTTGGAAAATTTTGGTTTATTCGAGAACCCCTAGGAGAATTTTGTTGGCTAACACTTTTTTCACTCATTTTTGTTAAATGCACACACGGAAAAATCCTAGACTTAAGGTTGACACAAGAAGCTCCTAATCAAAATAAATAACGAACGCAAGTGTATCTTATTAATTGATAATCTCGATTTGAAGGGGGAAGAGGGTCTTATGGCCGTTCACGTATAGTATAAATACTAAGGGATACGACCAATGTTTTACGGGTAGTATGCAACCTCTTTTGCTAGAAGTTCAATAAACTGAACTAATATATATCCGCGATCAAACCTTTGAGAAAGTCAATTTCACAAAATACACCTTTGCGATTAAATGTTTTGTAAATCAAATTAAATAAATAGATTGAAAAAGTTAATTTGCTAGAACGTCGAAAAATTCCTGATGTATATGACGTATCACTGTCCTTTAAAAAAGGAATAGAACGAATTCCACACATCAAAATAAATTTTTAAGTCTAAGAATTTTAACCCTATTTGTTTGTCCTATTGAGCTTGAGTTTTGCTCCTAAGGCCATAGTCTAATCAATTTTTATTTAGGTCCAAGGAGTATGCAAATGACCCAATTTAATTGTTTTGGAGCCAAGGAAAGGTAATGACTTCCTCACCTTATGTTTGTTAGGGCTGTGCTCATAACTAAATTTATTTCAGAATGCAGCCAAAACAACAATCAAACACAAATAATTACAGAAATTAAAATTTTACAAGCAAGCCGCTGCCCCTGTAGAAGATTTTTACAAGCAATGTCTATATTTTTTCTTTGCAGCAGAGCACCTGTAGAGTTAAGAGAATTTTACAGTGGGGTATGGCAGTCCTTCCAGTGCAATTGATTAGCTTGAACACTTGTATTGCACTGTTTCGACCCTTGACTCCTTGGTTGATTAGTTGAACGATTTTTCTGATTTTTTTTGTATTTTGATCTTTGAATTCTTTCTTTGGTCTTTGATTCTCTCTATTTTTTTTTGAGAATGAGCTAACAAATAAAAAAATAAAAAACAAGAAAAGGAGACTAAAAAAACAAAAACACTAAACTTGAAGACACAAACTAACTGACCAAGGTTCAACAAAAGCAACAACTCAACAAAAACAAGATAAGACTTAAACCATAATAAACTCAACAAAAAAATAGAAGAACCAAAGGAGAGGAAAAAAAATTATAGCACAAGGCCAAGCAAAATCGCAACTCACAGAAGAATTCAAAGCCCACCCAATACAGTGCGCACAAAGTAATTGGATTATTATAGCGCTCAACACAAAGCGATTAGAGTCAAGCCACCTTTTATTTACAGAAACACACAGCGCATTTCCCCCCAAGGCCACGAGAAGAAAAAATGGAAGAAAATTATTTCTAGACAAACCACGCTCTTTCCCTTTTCAGAAATCAAATCACACGCTTTCCTTCTCTAAATATATATATATATATATATATATATTCGAAATCGGATTGGGACAGAATCGGGTTTGTTCGAATTTGGGCTAGGGTTTCCAGTTGTTGCTGTATTTTTCGAACTTTTACAGAATCAGATGATCGATGGACACGAATTTTCGGTGATTGGCCGAAATTCGGAGGCGTCTGTGGGTTTCGGTTGCAGTGGAGGTGAAGAGCTGATGTATGGGGGTATGAAAAACTTGATTGAAGTGATGTAGGGTTGGTCAAGTTGTATGTGGTATTGATGGTTGCGCTTCAGGTGGTGGAATCGTTTTGTGGCAAAGGTTCATGTGAGCGATAAGTGGATGGCTTTTGTGTGGTTCTGGAGAATTCTGTGAAAGGGAATTTTGGAGAACTGGGTATTGCTGTTGGTGTGGTCGCAAGGATGTGCGATTGATATGGCTTGGTTGTGGGAAAAGGAATCGGCTTTTGGGGATGGATTGGAGTACGGTTGTGAAGTTTGCATTGAAGCTGATTGTTACTGGGAGTATGGGTGTGAAGTGGGGATGGGAAGCTTATGGCAGAATGGTGTCGATGATGTGCTGAAAGGTGATGAACGGTGTATTGGCGTGAAGGAAGAATGATTATTTGATGGGTTCGGATCTGGTTGTTGGGTTATGGGGAATTGTAGTGAACTGGGGTATTTGGAAGAACTTTTTTGTGAAAGGAAATGTTATGGTAATGGTTAGTGCGTAGAACTGTTGAGATTTGGTTGTGAAGATGATAAGGGGTGTTGGAGAAGATCTGAAGTAGTTGTCGTTTTTGGCTTTGGACAAGATCTGGTGTTGACTGGGTAGGGGACTGATTTAGGGAGCGAAGGGTGGCAGAGAAGGTGAATAGAGTGTCAGCGTTTAGGTTTTTGAATTTGGGTGGTGATGGCTAATGGTGGCGATGGTATGGATAAAGTGGATCCGTTATGTAGCAACAAGAAGGACTGCAGAGAAATGAAAGAGATTGGAAAGGAATTAGTAAAAAAAGGGAAAGAATTGATAAGAAATGGCAAGAATAAAATTAGGCAAGAAAGGAAAAATTGCAAGATAAATTTTTTTTTTGGAAAGAAATCAGATTGTAAAAGAAATGCAAAGGGGGAAGAAATAAAAGAACGGAAAAGAAATTGAATAAAATTTGGTAAGTTTTTTTTCTTTTGATTTAGAAGATTACGGTATCAACTCATAATACCAAATCAATCAATCAAGAATTTTCTTTATATCTGTACACAAGAAACAAAAGGAAAAAATAAAAATAAAAATAAAAACTAACACGAATCGGAAATTAAATAAATAATAAAATTTAATTGTTACCTCCCCGGCAGTGGCGCCAAAAACTTGATCGACGCTAGAAAAGCGTGATATTTGTAATAAATTTTGCAAGCATACAGGTGTGTAGCATACAGGTCGAACACAGGGAGGAAAAATTAAAAATTATTATTTATAGAATTTCGTGGGCGAGTTAGACAAATCTTCGAGGTTGGTTTTGAAAGCAAACGAAATTGAAACTGCAACTAAACTATTATTGAATTGAATCAGATCTAAATCAAATCAAATCTATATTCAATCCAATTGACCTAAGGAAGCAGTAAAAAGAACAAAAATTGAAATTGCAGAAATTAAAAATAACAAATAGGAATTAAAATTAGGATTACCGCTGAATCTAATCAGACGGTAAATCACTAATGAAAAGATGTGCAAAATACAACTAGTACTCTACCAAACCTAATTGTGTAGATAGCACTAGTTGCTATGAAAATTAAAATACAGAAAAATAAAAGAGAACTAGAAACTTTATTAATGGAGAAGAAGAGAAAATAGGATGGTGGCTACAATGATATTACAAGGGTATTTATAGGAGATAACCAAACCCTAACCCTAATTACAAATGGGCCTAGCCATTACATCACTAATTGGTTTACAATGAGAATCTCAAATGGGCCTTAGTTAAATCTATTAAATTTTTGGCCTTTCTTCTTTTCCTCTTGGTTCTTTGACAAGCCTCCCTTGATTTGAGATGTGCATGGCCTTTTTATCAATCATTTTCTTGTCCAACAGCAACTAGATGTGGGATCTTCATCTACAATTCTTCAAAATGTAAATATATAGCAATCTGATCTCCATTTCTCTACTTTTCTAGTTGCATGCGGGCTGGGTTTGAATATCTGTAAAAGTAACAAAACAATACCCAAGTAATAATTGTTTATATACAAAAGATAATATATAAGAGCATAAAATAAACACATTTCTATGTTAATCAGTTCCTCAGGGGTAATGAGCACGACTCCGGCCCCGAAGCATTTTTTATTAGAGGAGCCGTCTTCGAACAATTTCCACTTGGCATTGGGAATTCCGGCATTCACCATGGGTTCTTCCTTGGGGGTTGTGAACTCCACGATGAATTCTGCGAGGGCTTGGTCGAGGATGGCTCATTGTGGGATGAAGGTTGTCTCGAACTGGCTTAACTCTATGCTCCACTTTATTAATCGCCCTGACGCCTCGGGTCATTATAGGACCGGACGTAGTGGCTGGTTAGTGAAAATTTAATGGGATGCGATTGGAAGTACGTTTAGAGCTTTCTAGAGGAAATCAATAAGCAGAATGCTAGCTTCTCTAGCTTCGGGTAGTTCTTCTCTGCCCCCGTTAACCGCTTGCTGATATAGTAGACGAGCCATTGAGTGCGGTCTTCGTGGCATATTAGTGCCGAGCTGATTGCCCACGCAGAAACAGCCATGTAAATATATAAGTCCTTATGGTCTATAGGCTTAGAGAGTATAGGTGGTCGCTCTAAGTGATCCAGAAGTTCGTTGAATGTGGATACACATTCGGGGGTCCACTCGAAGTTGCGTTTCCCTTTTCAGAGTAAATCGAAGAAGGGAATGCACTTGTCGATGGCCTTAGAGATGAACCGACTTAAAGCGGCGACCTTTCCATTCAGACTTTGAACATACCTGATGTTCTCGGGGACTCGGATGTCCCGAATAGCTTGGATTTTTTTTGGGTTAGCTTTGATGCCCTGTGAATTGACAATGAAATTCAAGAACTTTCTCGAGGCGACTCCAAAGGAGCATTTCAGGGAGTTGAGTTTCATTTCGTACTAGCGAAGGACTCGAACATTTTAGAGAGGTCGCGGACGTGATTGCTCGATATTTTAGATTTTACTAACATGTCATCCACGTACACCTCCATGGACTTTCCAATTTGATTTTTAAAGAGTTGATTAACCATTAATTGATAAGTGGTGTAGACATTTTTAAGGACAAAAGGAATAACACGGTAGCAATAGAGCCCAAGGTCAGTTATGAAAGAGGTACGATCTTGGTCGCGGAGGCTCATCGGGATCTGGTTGTAGCCTTAGTAGGTGTCCATAAAGGATAATAGCTAGTATTTGGTGGTCGAATCGACTAGTCGATCGATCTTCGGGAGCGGGAAGCTGTCCTTGGGACATGCCTTGTTCAGATCGGAGAAATCGGTGCATGTTCGCCACTTACCGTTGGCCTTTTTAACCAGAAGTGAATTGGAAACCTATTCGGGGTAGTCAGCTCCGCGGATGAAGTTATTGTTGAGCAGACGGTTCACCTCTTCTTCGAGTGCCTTGGACCTCTTAGACCCTGAAACGCGGCGTTTCTGCTTAACTGGAGGTACTCTGGGATCTAAGCCAAGGGAATGGCAAGCAATTGCGGGGTCGATGCCTTTCATGTCAGAGTGAGTCCATGCAAACACGTCCAAATTGGTATTTAGGAAGCATATGAGATCTTCTTTAACTGCTGGGTGGAGCTGTGACCCTACCTTTAACACCTTGTTGGGTCATCGAGGTTGACGGGAACATCTATTGTGGATTCGACCGGGGTAGCCCTTTAGTATTCGGGCTCTTCATCCTTCCGTGGGTCTAGGTCTTCGGAAAGACAGTAGTGGTGCCTGAGCCAAGGCTCAGACACCGCTAATTGCTATGCAGAGATGTTCTTGGTGCAAGGAGCGGGCATGGCTTTGCCCTTGTCCTTATTGCACGCATTCTTCCATTCTATTGCGTAACATTCCCTGGCGCTTACTTAGTCGCCCTTGATGGTTCAGATCCCATTTTTTGTCGGGAATTTCATTAGGAGGGACGATGGTGCCATGTTAACGCGGAATTCGGTGAGAAAGGGGCGCCCTAGGAAAGCATTGTAGGGGGAGTCGATTACTATGACCATGAAAGTGAGAATCCGGACTCGGCTTCGGTCCCCTCGCCCAATTCTATGGGTAGGTCGATCATCCCTACGACGGAACTAGAGGCCCCATTGAAGCCATGAATTGCGGTGTGGCATGGCTTCAAGTCATTCGTTTCCAATTTCATCTGGTTGTAGGCGGCCTTAAAGATGAAGTTAACCGAGCTTCCTGAGTCGATTAAGACCTTCCGAACGGAAGCGACGCCGATCTGGGTAGTGATGACTAATGGATCAATGGTCGGGATTTCCACCCCTGTCGATTCGCTTTCTCGGAAGACAATGTCGCCCCGCATGGTTTTTTGTAGCTTGGATGGGATGGACTCAGGGAGAGCGGAGCAGGCTTCGTAAATAGCATGTTTTATAGAACTCACATATTCCTCCTTTTTTGAAAGCTGTCATGTGTGAGGTAAGGTCCGCCACATATGGTGTTGATCAAGATTCCTCTTCTTGGGTTAGACGGTCCGGGAGCTCCCTTGGCAACTGCTTGTGGAGCTGGCGCTGGAGGCTACGTGTTTGCTTCGGCGGGAAAGGGCTCTTGGACATATTGCTCGAGCCATTTCTAACGAATAAATTTCTCTATTGCATCCCTAAGTTGACGGTATTCGTTGGTGTCGTGCCCGTACATGTCGTGGTATCGACAGTACCTCCCGGTGTTCTTCTCGCGGTTAGTTGATTCTCTGATGCCCGGCTTCTTGTATGGCAGGGTGTTACACGTTTCCAAGTAGACCGTCTCTTTGACTTCATTCAACGGGGCGTAAGTCTCTTAAGCTTGGCGAGGGTCAGACTTTCTTAATTCACATGGGCTTCCCCGTTGTTTCGTCCATCTGGCCTGCCATTTTTAGGTTTTTGCCTTTGGTAACCAGCCCCCCTTTTTTGGTCGAAGGGCTCCCCGCCTCGGCTACCTCTAAATTGGTTATTAACGGTATCTGCTTGGGGGTCATAGGGACGACTCGTGGCGGAAAGCCGGTTCCACCTTGCCTCTTCCTGACACATGTATTAGTCTGCCTTCTCATAGAATGCATCGAGGCTCTTTGGCTGCTTTCAATCGATCCAGGCTCCAAACTCTGAAGTAGAGAGGACACCTTTTGCTAGCTGGAAGAGTATGGTGCAAGGATCTAGATATTCAACCTCAGCGAGAGCTATGTTGATCCGGGAAAGGTCGCTCCAAAGCGACTCGGCGGGCCCTGGGTATAGGTTGGATAAGGTGAGGGCATTCTTCGGAGTTGGGATATGCAGCCTGAATTTCTTGACCAGATCTGTTGCTAGTTACCCAAAGTTGCTAGTGGAATTGAGAGGGAGGCAGGAGAACAAAAGTAGGGCGGTGCCAGACAGGAAGACCGGGAAGCGTTTACATTTGGCTGGATCGTCGCCCTGGCTCGAGTCCATCTGCCATTCATAGCGATTCAAGAAGGCACAAGGATTAGTGGTACCATCGTAGAGTGTCATTTGTGGCATGCTAAAGCGCCTTGGCCACTAGGCTTCATTTACTCTTCTTGTGAAGGGTGATGTGGATCCTGTTCCACAGGAGTGCAGGCAGTTGGGTAGCGGGCCCTTCACCCTAATTAGCGACCATTGGGTTGTGTCGAGGAAGAGGTTGGTTTATTGAACCGGGTCCGTCATTGGTAATCAAGCGAGAGCGGTCGCGGTACTAGGCCCCCTCGCTGTATGTGACTGTAGTTCGGTCGCCGTTGTCGTTCCCATTTCCGTTGGCATGGACAATACCGCTATCGAGGGCATTGGTGGGAGCGGCGACATTGTTGATGAGGGTGAACCTTCTCCTTTGGTGTGGGCACCTTGACTCGGAGGAGGAAGTTTCCGATACAGTTGGTCGGGGTCGAGCATTGTTCCGAGCCAATTGAAGTCGAGCGACGATGCGTTGACTTTCTTGAAGTTGGCGCATTAGACCGATGTTAACCCTTAATGCTTGGTTAAGATTGACTGCGGTGTTTTCATATCTTTCATTAAGCACGCGAATTTGAGCTTGGGTAACGGGTGCTTAGGGGTCCACAACAGGAGGGATCGTTTCACTAGGGGCCGGGACATCTACCGGTTGAGGTTGTTGGGAGGTACCGGCCTCGGCAGTGGCTGAAGACCCGACTATTTCGTTCTTTGACTTCTTTACCATCGTAAGCGGACTCGACGACAGGTTAGCCAAGGAACCTCAAGCTTGTCGAAGTCGAGATGATAACGTGGAAGAAAGACGCAAATCTTTAATTCAGTTTCTCAGTGAAAGCACCAAATGTTGACGGCAAAAAATGTCATAAACACCAAAGATTCCTTTTACTAGGAATGGTTAATTTGGTTGCAAGATTAGGTAAGAAAAAGTGGTAAATGATAGAAGAATTTATAGTGGTTCGGCCGCGAATTAGGCCTACGTCCACTTTGGAAGGATGTTGAACTTTTATTAATCACTCAAGAATTACAATGTAGAGCCATGCTTATTACATTCACTTTTACAATTGCCATATGCTAGGTATTTTGGGAAAAATAATATTTAATTCTTCTTCTTCCTCAAATAGGAGATGCCATGAATGAGGCTCATGAAGCTCAAGGAAGGTCTCAAGTGAAGAAAATCCAAACCTTTTGAAGTGTGAGGCCATGGGTTATTTATAGGAGTGGGAGTAGGTGAGTAGGTAGGATTAGGTAGAAATAGCGACCACATGCAGGAAATTCAAACCCGCCACCCACACGCCTCGAAATTTCGAACCTGGGCATGGGTTCAAAATTTTGAGTACCTAGGTTCGAAATTTTGAACCCGTTGGGTTCGAAATTTCGAACCCAGGCGCGGGCACGGAATCTCGCTCCGTTGGGTTTGGAATCTCGAACCTAGCTATGGGCGCAATATTTCACGCCCAGTGGGCTCGGGATCTCGAGCCCAGCCATGGGAGCGAGGTTTCGCGCCCACTGGGCTCGGGATCTCGAGCCCGATCCCGAGCCCGTCTACGAGTGCAAGGTTTTGCACCTTCTGGCTCGAGACCTCGCACCCACTTAGTTCGAAATATTGAACCCAGGCATGGGTGTGAGATTTCGCACCCGGCTGGGTGCGAATTCTGCATCGTGCTTGGGTGAGGTCCTTCCGAGGGGTGCGAGGGTCCTGGGACCGGGTGGTCGAGGCTCGTAACTTCTTCGAGGTCCGAGGCCTTGGTTTGCGGATGTCTTTTGCATGTGGTGAGGTCACAAGCGGTTTAATCCCTTCTTGATCCTGTTTCCTTCACTCTTGTATTTTCCTCTTCGGCCCCAGCTTTTCGAGGTATGCTCAGTTGAGCGCGTCTGATGTTCTTTTGGGAATCGGACCAAGAAGCCAGTTAACAATAATTTAACATCAAAACCTTTTAAGCACACCACATTATGCTTGTCTTGAAACCATGCTTTCTATGCCCTCAATGTAATTGCTTTCATTATTAAAAGTTCTAAATATTATATATTTATTTATTTATCAAACATCAAATCAAAACTTTTATATTATAAAACGCACATTTAATTACTAAATTCCTAACATCCAATCACTTCGTTTTATAATAAAAATATAAATGTTAAAATGTAGTTTATTACAACATTAAATCATTCAAGTTTATATATTATAAAATTTTAATTCTATAAGTACTTCAACTCATATTACAAGTAAACATCAAATCGCATTTATATACAGTGGAAAATAGGCATAAGAACAAACTTTGAAAAAAGAATTTGCCTGAAGGGCACCAAGTTTTATTTTTAGGCCGAAGGACAAACTTTAAAGAAATTAGGCAAAAGGGCAGTGCTAAATATAACTAGCATTTTGTGCAGTGTTAAACTAAATAATGCTAATTATAACTAGCAATTTCATATAGTGTAAAAAACTGAAGATAATGCTAATTACATATAACACTTTCTTTAAGCTTAATTTTGGTTTAAAGTTTGTCCTTCAAACTGAAAATAAAACTCGATATCCATCAGCCTATTTTTTATTTTTTTTGCAAAGTTTGTCTTTCTCCTTAATTACCTCTTATATATCTATATATATGTGTGTGCATATATATATTACAAAATATAATATAAATCTATTTTCATTAAATAAGTGTTAAACATCAAATCACATATTTTAAAATATAATTATTTTAATCTTATTATTATATTAAATAACAATATTTTATTTTATAAACTATGATTTATCACTTAGAAATCTTATTACACCAACATATATAAATTTAAATACATTTTCAAAATAATTTTTTGCTTTAAAATACATATCTAGTTATAAAAACTAAGTTTTCTATTTTAAATTATATGAACTTTGAAAAGGCTATAAAACCAATGAAAACCATTATTTGAAAGATTAAAAATAAATACATCAAAAACTAACATTTAAAAGGAATTTAATGATTTAAAATACAAATCATAAATAAATTAACAAACTTAATTCATAAAACTCCAGGTTGTTTCATTCTTCCCACATTAAAAGATTTCATTCCCGAAATTCACACTCATCTGATGTAGAATCTAGACTCAAAATTTATTAACAACCTCTTAATCCTGTATGATGAGCATAGATCATCTATATGCAATATCTGCTTTGATCACTTAATCAAATATATGACTTCATTTCCGAACTAATATCGTTCATCTGATGTCTCTAGTGCGGTCTTTGCTTAGACTTCTTGGTAAGGAACCTCAATTCTCCTTACATAGTCAAATGCTATGATTACTTGATCGTAATTAATCACTGGTTCACACACATTCCAGTGTCCTTCATATTAACACTTACAACATTTGTGATTACTTGATCATAATTAATCACTGGTTCAACGCACAATTCCACACAAGAATTATCCATCATGTAAAATCACAGTATGCAATCACTCAATCAAGTATTTAAATCATAAAATAGTTTAATACTCACATATCCCACCCTCCTAAGATTCTCTAATGTAGTGGGCTTATGTCTTCTATAAATTTATCTATAGAATAATATATATTTTTCATTTCTAACCAAGTTGTATTATACTTGACTCATAAGCTTCACACTCTCTAGAACCCCTTTATATTTCCAAACACTCAGGTTTCTGGGATTAAACAAGCTGTATACAAGCTTGCATTGTAACCCATGACTAGCTGCCCAAGATAATCTTTACTCACCCGATCAGTCCTTAGATTATTACTAAATATTTCTTTTGATTTTCCCTATTTGACCCATTCACAACCCTTGAGTACCGACTGCCCTAAGAAATGAATCAAATATATCCAGTAACATTAGCCATATATTCATATCAATCATGGAAACTATTACTTATGTAAATATCCTACATTTTTTCAACATAAGTAAGAATTCAAATTATTTCTAAACATTAGCACCCAACTAGCTTACAAACATTCAGTCAATTCAATGTACCATCTACGTTTCACTTAGCATAAATAAAAATCAAAATTTTCAAGTATGCAATTTACAGTGTCTAGCATGGGTATATCTTGATAATTTTCTACATATTTTACATTGCTAACATCATGTGGCATGAGTGTTTAAATTGGCACACCCTAAAGCCTTCACTCCCAACCACTATGCTTCAACTAGTGATTATTTATTTGATAATCCTAGCTAAATCACAACTTACCTTAAGGAAGTGTTTGTGAAACTAGAGGCTCAATACAAGACTGTCCATTGCACCCCTAATCTCTTTCTCTTGAATAAAAGACATAGGTAACATCAAATATGTCACTGCCTTGTACCTAACTTTTTTCAGACCACTTTTTTTTTATCAGTGTTCTAAAATTATATTCATATACTTGTACAGCGGTTGTCATAACTATGCATATACAATAAATCACACAATATGAATCAGCCAAGATCATAAAAATAACATAAAGCAATCTCTGCGATTCTAATTCGCTTATGAATCTTCTATTAAGTTTTCTTTCACTGGTCATGTTGAATCTAATTTAAAATGATCCCCAAATAAATTTCATATAGAAATTTCCTATGCATGCTTCAATAATATTTCCATAAATAGTTATTCTACCATATTTACAGTCACTTACACATTAATAATGGTAGCACTTAGTGTCAAACATCACGACTAAATATTTTAAATGAACTTGTATGTTATTCCTATCATTTTTCATCATATAATAGGGTTATACTTATAATCCTACATCACATCTAATTAAAAATTAGCAAAACAAACAATCCATCCATTAAAATCAATTGTAATTTCACATCAAACAAACATGCAATTGGACACAACAGGATTATAATTGTTCTTAATATTAACTTGAGGTCATTGTAAATCATTACTATACATACAAGTAAAAGAATACATATAAATTTGAATTACCAAATAGGAAGTGTTTCGTGGTAAGTCAAGTGATGACCTATCAGAGAAGTAGCTGCACTTTATGCTCATCTAGATCCATTAATTCTTCTCCGATCAGTTTGTAAACAACAGTAATAATCTATGAAGCATGTGAATAAATTGACACTCAACTCAAAATTTAAGTAATTAATTGTTGCTTTATGTAAATTATAAAGCAGCTACTGTACAGGTAACTCACTTTTTCAAGCTTAAAATCTTTTTTAATTTATTTTAAAAGATGGTTTCAAGTATCACCCATATGGTTGCTATACATATCCATAAAATCAATGCATGTCTATTTCTCTAATCCACTGAGATTGAACATGAATTTGGAGGATATATACATACACACATATGATTAAGTTATCACTTGATAACTAAATCATTAAACTTCAGGATGAAAGTGTAACACCCTGTAATTTTAAATATTAAATTAAAAAATTTAAGAACATTTAATTTCTAGAAGAATAATTGGCTGAAATGGGTTACACCAATGCATTCGTCTCGGAATTCTGCTTGAGATATAGTCCGCGTTTGCATAAATCGGATTCCGTACGAAGAAGTTATGGAGTTTAGAAGATTTCAAGTTTATACAGAAATTAAATTAAAATAGTAATTAAATTCAAAACAGTTCGAAATTCGAAATTCAGTTAGAGCGGGCTGAGCAGGAAATTTCCCGCTCGGAGGTGTCGACCCCCTCCCCCCAGGCGGAGTCGACATTAGTGTCGACCCCCCTGTAGGGAGTCGACCCCTTTTTGACCCAGATCCAGTGACGAATTTTCATAGGCCTAAGCGGATGCGGCCTTCTCAGATTGGCTGATGACTAATTTCTGAGGTATTACGGGTTATGTGTCGTGCCATGGTTGGCTGGATGACACATTTCTTTGGTTTGATGGCTCTGATTTCTCCTAAACTAATCTAATGGCTAGAATTAATCCTAGACTTCTATATAAACACCCCAAACCTTAACCCTAAACCTCACAATCTCATTCTATGAAGCCGTCATGCTGTCCATCCCTAAGCTAACCTAGCCTCCATCTTCTCCAAATTAGAAATCAAGTTAGAAAGCTCCAAACCAAATCCAAACTAGAGAATTAAATGTCTACATCAAAGGATATCTTAACAAATTCAAAAATCATACCCCAGAAAACAAGATCCGTTCATTTTTTGTAAGTTCATGTTATTTTCAGATTCAAACACCTAATATCTTGGCATGTAATAGAATGGATCTAAGTCTATGCTTGATGATGAGACAATCTTTTCAGATTTACCCCTGTCTTTCTATTTAATCTATGATTTTACATGCCTAAGAAGTTATTATATCGATTCAATCATGCCTATCTTTGTTGAACATCGAATATATAATTCTTTTTGGTTCATGATGCTATTCTTATGCCTTCGATAATGATTGTATCAGCTTATTCAAGAATTTATCTTTGTTGTATCTAAATTTATTGTATTAGGTTTGTTGTTACATGCCTATTTTTATGCCTATTTTTATTTTATGCTCTTTATCTCTCTTCCCCTATTTCCTTTTTCTTTTATGAACCTGGGTTACCTTCGAACCTAGGCTAAAATCGCGAAATAGGAACGATTAGAATACGGGGAATATTTGGGTATAACCTATTTTGGTGAAATTGTTGGGCATAACTTGTAATTGACATTTGGGGAATAATCTATTTAGTAATAGTGGAACATAATTTGTAACTTGTGATTTGGGGAATAATTGTTATTGTTACAAACTTGGGGGAAAATTGGAATATTAAAACTAGATTGGGCATAACTATTGATTGGGACGCAAAGCATAATGTATATTGTGATTTTGGGGCATGACTATTATTGAAAATTTGGGGAGATTAGGTGTAACCTATTTTGAGCAATAACTTGAAATTTAATCTGTGGGGCATAACTTGCAATTGGCTTGGTTGGACATAACTTGAGAATTGGAACATGACTAGTTTTGTAAAATTTGGGATAATTAGTATATAAAATCTAGTCTTGGACATGTATGGTAAATATGTAAATTGGCTAAAGATGAACGTGCCTAACCCGAGGTTAGATTGAGTTGCGGTGTAAGACTACACGGAACCGCCTGGCACATCCAGCAACCGAAATAATATAGATCTAATGTGAGAGGTTTGCACATTAAGCCCAAAACCAGAGGTTTGAATTAATTTGTTGTAACACCCCACGTCCATTAATGTCACTCTCAAAGGGAATGCATTAACTTTCATGGAGTACTATTGGTGTACAGAACAAAATATAGCAAGACAGATACATATATTGGTACTAGAAAAATTTAAAACAACTTTTATTGTAGCGGAGAAATTGTTTGATTACAACAATATCATAAACCAACAGAACACTTAGTATCCATCTTGACAAATTGTTTCTGAGTACATAAAGTAAAAAGCATAACCCCAACTTAAGTATCCATAAAAGAGATGAGCTGAACTTCACTTTCAGTAATCCAAGCACTTCCAAAAGAGAAAGAAAGATCCAAATCAAGCTCCATTAGCACTAGTCCCACCTTGAGAACCTGGGGGGGAAGGAAAGAAAGAGGAGAAAACAAAGGGGGCCAGACATAAAGTCTGGCGAGTCCAATAACTTTAACAATATAATTATTAAAGTAATTAGGATAAGGCATAAACTGGTAAAACAAGGAATGACTCTGAAACAAGTGGGAAAAACAAAAGAAACTAGAGGAATATTCTGGCATTAATCTCGCTCCTAATCACTATAGGATAATTACTATACTGCACCATTACTGGTCACCCTAAAAGTTGATCCCGCCTACTTAACATAATAATCATAATGGTAGTTTCATGAACCCATAGTTCTCTCCATTGGTGCTACCTGCCCCTATCTCCACTAGTTGTACCCACCAACCCCATGTGATCGGCTCCCTAACTCATAGATACCCGTGCTGGTCCCACAGTCGGGTGTATCACTCCCCAAAGTGGGAACCCGATACCACTAAAGATGCACGGCTTATATCTACACGATGCAACAACGTCTTACCTACCAGCCCTGGCCCACGCACGCACATGACCTCGTTGGACTTGCGTTGCCACCGTTAACCCGTTTTGACCTCTTACAATCAAACCTAGTAAGCGTGTCCGGTCCTCGATCTAACTCGAGCTCACAAAGATACTTAATGGGTTACTGGTTTGAAAAGGGTCACCATGCTTGACACAAGCTTTCCACCTATGCTTGGTCCCCACTAAGATTTCCCACTTAACCCCTTCTTATTCATGTCTTCTTACATGTTTCAATTTGGCTAAGTGTTTCTAATCGTATTTCACATGTCATCCATGTCACCCACTTAACCCCCATGTCCTACCACATGTTTGTCTTGGTTAAGTGTTACTTAATTCATTATAACCGTAACCTTGTAAGACCTCCCACATTAGACTATCGTTTGAGGTTGCTGGATTTGCCGGGTGGGTCGGGGCAGTCTTATGCCGCAAACGTGTCTAATCTCGTGTCTTTACAATTGTTATGCATTTAATTTATGCCTTCGACCTCTCGCCTTATTAGACTACCGTTTGTGGTTGCTAGATTTGTCGGGTGGGTCCGGGCAGTCTTATACCACAAACGAGTCTAACCTAGTGTCTTAGGCGTTTATTATTACACATAATTATTTCACCCCAAAATGAATTAATTATCCCTATTCAAATTATCAATAATTTCCAAATTAATCTATGTTCATAACTGTCACCTAAATTATGTCCATATTTTTCAGGTATATAAATTATACCAATTAGTGTCTCAAATTTATTTATATGCCTTTAAAGCCATTTTATGCCAATTCAAAATTTGCATAATTAATGATTTCACGTTGTCCCCGCGCTATTCGTACGTTTTAATATGAAATATGTTAGACTCGCAAATAGTCTAACTCATAAAAAGAAAAGAAACATCACAACTTGCATAACACATAAAATAGATCTAACTTGCAAATAAGAATTATAACATAAGTTTGCATAGCCAATAACTTGCATAGGAAATGAACATATAGAAAATAAATTTGCATAAACTACCATGGATCTAAATATAGATCTAAACATGAAATTGTGAACTTGCATATATGAATATGGGTTTCACCTAAACTTGCATATGTGAATATGGTTTTTCACCTAGACTTGCATATGAATTCATAGTTTTCACCTAAAAAATGTGAATATAGTTTTCACCTAAACTTGCATATGGATTCCTTCAAACTTGCATATGAGTTTATCACATGTTTTTCATGTAAACTAGCATATGTATATACTTGATTCACATATAAACTTGCGTATAATTCGCATACATACTTGCATAAGATTCACATTCAAACTAGCATATGTAAAAACATACTTGCATAAGATTCACATACAAATTAGCATATGATTTACATCCCAAACTTGCATATAAACTAATGTCATAAAATGAATCAAGTTAGACATATGTGATTGGACATATGAAATAGGTCTACCAACATAAATTAACAAAGTTGTCATATGTTCACCAACAGACGATAACAAAGTTAAGTAACATCACATGATTCAACCGACATGTTCTCATAATCCCAATTATGACTCATCATAATTAATTTATTAATTATTTTGTGAAAGAAATTGTACTCACAAAGATGGGTTAGAGAAGAGAATGATTTGTTCGTCTTTTGAATTAGAATTCTGACTTGCAAATCCCTAAGCTTTAGGACGAAGAACTATTCTAGCAGCAGCATGGTGGCCAAGAGACTAATTTAGTTTAGGTTTAGAGCTTGAGTCTACGTGTGCTTATATAGAAGTTTAAATCAACCTAAGCCGTTAAATTATCATAGGATTAATCACAAACGTCCAGACTAGATAGAGTTATCTAGAATTGCCACCTCTGCCCTAGTGACTCAGCAACATGTCAGGTAAGACTCAGCAACAAGTCAGGATCGTCACATTTCAGATCTGCCCCTGGGGGGTAGGTCGACCCCTAGGTCGACCTGTATAGGGGAGGTCGACCTGGACTTGGGCGGGAGAAATCCCGCCCAACCCGCTTCTCATTTGAAATTTGAATTTTGAATTTTTATTCGTAACTATTTTAAATTATATAAAATTCCTGAAACTTCCGAGGGCCATAACTTCCTCATACGAAGTCCGATTTACGAAAACTTGGACTCTATTCCAAGCAAAATTTCGAGATGAAGGCAATGGGATAACCCGTTTCCCTTAATTCTCATTTTAACAATTAAGTATTCTTAAATTCGTTCTTATAATAGTCACAGAAAAATTCAGGGTGTTACATTTGCTGTAGAAGTCTGCCCGAAACCACCCAGCACATCCAGCAACAACAAACAACAGTTCTAATGTGAGAGGTTGAGGCATTAATGAATGAATTAATGCTAATGAATTAATGCTAATGAACAGACATGCTAAGAATGGTAGGGTTAAGTTAACATAAGAGGGCAACACTTAACCAATATAACATGATGTGTGATAGGGCAACGCTTAACCAAGGTAACGTGACAAGTGGAAGGGTTAAGTTAATAGGAAACACTTAACCAAATCCAACATGATGAATGAGCAGGGTTAAGTTAACCAACATAATACGATGAACGAGTGGGGTTAAGTCAAGGAGAAACACTTAACCAATATAACATGATGAATGAATAGGTTTAAGTTAATAGGAAACACTTAACCAATACAACATGATGAATGTGAAGGGTTAAGTTAATAAGAAACACTTAACCAATATGACATGTTAGGTGGGTGGGTTAAGTAAACATGGAAAAGAAGACAACTTAGCCAATATTATATGAACAAAGTGGATAGGGTTAAAGCAAGCTTAACTAATAACACATATGGACTTGATAAGGGGAAGGGTTAAGTAAATCTTGGGTAAGTGGGTAATATTAGTATATATAGGCTCACAAACTTAACCGTCAAATAAACATGTGTGAATCAGTGAGAGGGTTAAGTAACATATGAATAGGCAACACTTAACCAGTACAACATGTTAATTAAGTAATTAGGTGGGGTTAAGTTAAATTGAGGACACTTAACCATTAGAACATGTTGATTAGGTAACCCTAGTAACGGGGACCCATTTCAGCAGTAACTCACATAGACGTATCATGGTACCCTGAGCTAGGCAAGGTGGGATACGATTACTGGGCTGATTATAAGCGGTCAAAATAGCGGCGGGTGGTGCAGCAGTGTAGTTCTGACGGAGTATGGGCGTGCACGTGCTCCGGAGTGTAAAAGCAGGCACTGTGCATCAGTAGTATACACTGCGCATCTTGAATCGTGTCGGTTCGCCATCATGGGAATTGATACACCCATGATGGGGCCAGCACAGGTATCTACATACAAGCGGGGCTGAATGACACAAGTAATGAATGCATACAAGCGAGGTCAAATGACACAAGTAATACGTACATGTGAATTAGGGAGCCGATCAATAGGGGAGTAAAGGCACATCTAACATATCCATGGCAATTAGGCAGATTGAGGTGGGATCTTCATAATAGATTTACACCTGAAGGCTACCACAATCGCGGGGATTGGGATCACATCATCATTTTATACAGATTTCTAGTTGGGACACTAGTTAGGTGGTGCATAGATATAGAAATCAGAATAACAGGGTAGTAGCGAAGCAGAGAAAAAGTAGGAAGCACATTCAGTTTATCTTGCCTTATCATATCTTATTCTAATCTTATCTTGTTATCCCTCTTATCACGGTATTGTCTTATATTCAGTTTATTCATGTCACATTGCTTTTACTTATTTACATACTGAAAGTCATTGGACTTACCAGGCTTTATGCCTGACCTGTTTTCTTTCATCTTCTTTTCTTCTGTTTCTTCCCCCAGGTAGTTAGGGAGGGAATAGCTCAGCTCAGTTTGGACCATTTCTCTTTCCAAGCTTGAAGATTCTTTGATGTATTGCTTGGATCCTCTTATCTTTGGCTATGGCTGTGTTTGCACTTTAATTTGGGGATTTATGCTACTTTGCTATGTTTTATGCTTCTTATATACTTGGAAGTTTTTGAATAAACAGAAGTTTTATGTAGTACTTTTAAGTATAATTGGGTCAATTGTTGTAAAAGCTTGACTGAACTACGTTGTTTATAAAATGACTTTGTTTTCCGCTGCTTTATTTGTCTATCTTGTAATTTATCTGCATCTTTTACCTATAACACTTCACTGAAGTTAATGCATTCCCTTTGTGAGTGACATTAACGGAGGTGGGGTGTTGCACTTGGTATCAGAGCTGAAGGTTACCCGATCAGATAAAAGATTTGAAAAATTATTTTCAAAATTGTTTAAAAAGAAGCATTTCCAAAAGAAAGGTTTTGTTTTGAAGGCATATTCCCCAAAGCCATATGCACTAACTTTTGATCCTCTGTTTGAATCCTTGTTTCCTTCTTTTCTGAGTCTCAGGGCTCCTGACTTTCTGGGAGGTAACCTCATCGTGGCATTGTTCCGTAGGCTTGATGAGACTACGACACCTATCAAAGGGAGAAGAAGTGCCCAACTTCCATATATAGCTGTAGTAGTTTCACCTGCGACTAATTTTCTTTCAAGCTGTATATGGTTTTCCGGGCGATGGAGGCAGCTTTCGAGGGATTTGTCAACGTGTTACACAAGGATGGTAAAGATGAGAATGAGGGAGTTCGGCTAAGGAGCGCAACCCAAAGATGAGAAACTCATGGATATGGACTTGGTTCACAAAAGAGGTAAAAAGAAAGAGGTGTGAGTGGAAGAACCACAGGACAAGAAGGGAGGAAAGAATAGTAAAATCTAAGACAAGAGGATGTGTCTTTATTATGGTATAACAGGTCATATAGTTAAGGACAAGGGCAAAGAACAAAGGACAGGATTTTCAGGAGGGCAAGTGCTTGCTCTCACTGCCAGCATACTGGAGAGAGAGATAGTAAAGTTTCTATTAAGAAAGTTTAGTTTTTATTTTTGATCATCCTGTTAGTACTCTTTTTGATTTTAGCGCTTCACATTCGGTTATATCTGCTTCCATTGTTGAGTCTCTGCACCTTAGCACTTGTATATTAGAAGATCCCATTATTGTCTCAAATCCAATTGGTGGTTCGGCTCATCTATCTTTGGTTTGTAAAGATTTGAGAATAGCTGTATTAAGTTTTGAGTTTAAGTGTAATGCTTATGTTTTTGGATTCGTGGGCTATGGGTAGATTGTAGGCATGGATTAGTTAGCTAGTAATTGTGAAAGGAGGGTAGTTATACTTTTGACTTACCTCGGGAATACCCTCTAGATTTCATGCGATCCTAAGGGATCAGTTTGGCTTAGCTACCTAGAATCAGTTGATGCACCTATTGACGATTTGCGATCCGTTAGAGTAGTCCATGAGTACTCATATGTTTTTGATTAGGTTAGGGGTTTGTCCCTAAAAACTCGAGATAGACTTCCGCATATAACTAGTTGACAATGCAAAGCCAGTTGCATTATCTGTACGGCACATGACTCCAAGGGAAAGGAAGATCTCAGTAAACAAGTAAAAGAGCTACTTGAGAAAGAGGTCATAAGGCAAAGTATTTCTGAATTGGGTGCTCCAGTTGTTTTCACTACAATGGCGGATGGTTCGTTTCGCTTGTGCATAGATGATATTTGGTTTTCTCTAAGACTGAGGAAAAAACATGCTTTGTATCTAAGGGAAGTCTTGAATAACCTCCAAGTGCATCAGCTTAAGGCTAGGTTCTCCAAATATCATTTTTGGAGAGAAGAAATGAGGTTTCTAAGACATGTGATATCCAAGGAAGGGATAACAGTAGATCCCGCAGAAGTAGTTATGGTGCAAGGTTAGAAGGTCCCAAGAAATGCAACGGGAGTAAGAAGTTTTCTTGGATTAGCGGGCTGGTATAGGAAGTTAATTAAGGCATTGTGAAGGTATCAGCCCCACTAACTAGATTGATGAAGAAGAACCTAACTTTTGCCTGGGATTTGGATTGCGATGTTGCTTTCCAACGACTAAAGAGAACCTTGACGATAACCCCAGTCTTGACATTGCCCGAAGGGAAAAAGATGTTTACGGTTTATACAGATGCATGCGGGATAAGGTTAGGCGATGTCTTAATGCAAGAAGAGAGTGTAGTTTGTTATGGAAGAAGATAGCTGAAAGTACATGAGAAAAACTATCCTACCCACGACTTGGAATTATCTGTTATAGTGTTCGCTCTTAAGTCATGGCATCATCATCTTTTAAGAGAGAAAGTTTGAACTATATACAGATCCTAAGTCCTTAAAATATCTGTTCTCGCAAAAAGATTTGAAAATTGAGGCAACAACGATTGATGAAATTTCTTGCCTCATACGACCTTGAGATTACTTATACCCCTAACAAGGGTAATGTCGTGGCAGGCGCCCCAAGTAGAAAGAGACTGACCTTAAGAGAGGTAAAGTTTGAAGTACATAGCAACCTTTAGCATTAGACCCTTAGTCAAGTTTGTACCTGGTTCGTTGGCATCGCTAGAAGAGCGGCCTACGCTTTTGGATCGGATAGGAGCAGCGTAACATGAAGACCCTTAGATTTGTGACATGATGGATAAGCTAAGTAGAGGAGAGACATATAATCATCTTAGTATATACACTTGGTATCACGGTTAACATCTGTTTATCTTGGAAAGATAGTCCGACTATATGGGATACCCTCTAGCATAGTAAGTGATCGAGATCCTATCTTTACTAGTGAGTTTTGGAAATGGAGGTCAAGAAGCTTCAAAATCGTGAAGTTAAGCTAGTTAAAGTACAATAGGGTGACCCTGAAGAAGACGCGACTTGGGAGACTGAGGACAAGATAAGCGCATCCTACCCTTTTCTTTTTGAGGGTACATCCTTGATCTCTTTTTCCATAAGTTTACGCATGCTTGTATCTATCTTTTAAGTATATCCTCTCGGTCCTATCCTTGATCCTTAGGTAGAAACTAATGAATGTAAACATGTATTTGAAACATGTTATGATTGATGGTTACAAGTGGTTGCTAATGGTTGCTCATGGATGCATATACACACACATTAGGTACTACATAGGATCAGTCACTTTCATATTGCATATGCATGTATGTATTTAGATATGGATTGAAACTTGATGTGTTATCATATGGATGTTGCATTTGTATGAATGATTGTGCACTCATGTAGAGGTTATAAAGTACGATTAGGAATAATTGCATACATAATGGACTCATGGCACTGACATAATTCGCATTAAGGAGGTCAAATGAATCAGTAAACTGCTGAATTTGCATTAGATAAGGACATATACACACACTATGCATATGATCATGAAAGCATTAAAAATCTTTTTAAGGACAATGGATGCCTGTGATTGAATGGTTGAGTAGATGGATGTTGGATGGTAGTATATACATTCTTCTTGACTTGGAGATTTCGGGGATGAAATCCTTTAAGGAGGGGAGAATGTAACACCCCGTAATTTTAAATATTAAATTAAAAAATTTAAGAACATTTAATTTTTAGAAGAAGAATTGGGTGAAACGGGTTACACCATTGCGTTCGTCTCGGAATTCTTCTTGAGATAGAGTCCGAGTTTGCGTAAATCGGGCTCTAGATGAAGAAGTTATGGAGTTTAGAAGATTTCAAGTTTAAACAGAAATTAAATTAAAATAGTAATTAAAAGTAAAAACAGTTTGAAATTCGAAATTCAGTTAGAGCGGGCTGAGCGTGAAATTTCCTGCTCAGAGGTGTCAAACCCCTCCCTCCCTCCCCAAGGGGAGTCGACATAGGTGTCGACCCCCCCCCCCCCTCCGTAGGGAGTCGACCCCTTTTTGACCCAGATCCAGTGACGAATTTTCATAGGCCTGGGCTGATGTGGCCTTCTCTGATTGGCCGATGAAAAATTTCTGAGGTATTAGGGCTTATGTGTCATGCTATGGTTGGTTGGATGACACGTATCTTTGGTTTGATGGCTCTGATTTCTCCTAATCTAATCTAAAGGATAGAATTAATCCTAGACTTCTATATAAACACCACAAACCTTAACCCTAAACCTTACAATCTCATTCTATGAAGCCGTCATGTTGTCCATCTGTAACGACCCGGGGAAAAGACCGACAATCGGGTTCTCCGACAACAATACTTCAACCCGTATTACTTGCCAAAAACCCAAGTATCGAACCCCCAGATTGTCATGAGAAAGAATTTAGAGGGTGGGAATAGAAAGAAAGAAGTATTAGAATAGGAGAAAGAAGAAGAACACGTCAGAATCTCACAGCGGAACGAATAAAATATAATATCACAAATCCTTTATACAGAAGAAAACTGTATATACATACCAATCATCAGAGCATACATACATCAGACACAGCGGAAAATAACTTCATATAACTAGCGGTGAAGCCTCCTGCTTGTAGCTCCCGAAACTCCAAGCAAAACCAAACCTAGAACATACTCGGTCTGACCCGAGCACATTTGATTTAAAACAAAATACACCGGGTCAGTCTGGAATACCATCTGTGATAAATTCACAGCACACACACAACTTGTTTAACTTTGGAAATCCTTTTCGAAACAAAAGGATAATAGTAAGACCAGCCCACACATAAACACGGACGGTTTTTACCTTACTATAACCCAAACCATTTTTGAAAATCATAACTTGATATGATATTATCATAATGTCTAAATACAAGTAAATATCAATCTAGAGGAACGCTTGCATCTCACGCTCCCCATATATAGTATACAATCAAAACCGCGGGCGCTTATTGGATATTGGTTTTCCAACTTGACAAGGTATGGGACCACCTTCCGCACGTGTATCTCTAGAGGCGAATACACTGGGTTCAACAAGAACGTCTTGCAACCCGGCCCACACATGACCGACCACTCATTTCGCTTGAGTGTATCGAATGTATATCACCGACGGTTGGGCTCAAACCACCGTCTCCCGTAAAGGGACAGCATCGAATATAGATTAAAGAAGCAAAAGGAATTTCTCTAGATAGGTGATTATACACCCTAATGGGAGCGACCCACCTAGCCATGCTGCCTGCCCGATTTTAGTCATTTCCCGGTTGATGAGGCTTGAGGCTAGAATTTCTTTTCGAACATCTGGCCACACTTCACTTTGAATGCCACATCGTCAGATCCGCCAGATATCACTAATTGACATCCACAAAAATACTCTAGCAGTTAAGCTAAGAGAACGGCCATTCCCTGCCAACCACTATCGTACGTTTGAAGAGATCAACGTACATGACCCCTTTGGAAATACTCTGTCAGACACTCGTCCATACAAGTCATCCAGGAACAGGATGAACCGAAGGCCCCTCCTACTGCATCCTTATAGGAATCACCCCAAGGATCAGTAGCGAGTGGTCCTTGTAATCCGTGGACTCAACCACGACAGAATCACAAATCGAATAACTCTGGTTGCAAGCCAGAGAGATTCAACCAGTAGTCCTTCCGCTTATGAAGATCCACGGTCTTCACTTGCTCCGTCTTCAATCGACGTCTTCACGTATTTGTTGGTCGGAATGGTTTTCGAATATAAATTCGATCCCGGTCTTTCCATACCAACAATCGTATTGGTCAGGTTTTGATAGTCGGTGTTTTAACTATCAAATAACAAATGTGTCAATGAAATGATTTTACTGATTTAGTACTTGGTATGACTTGGCCTCTTTTAAACATATTTAACAAATGGATGGATAAAACCTTTTCGATATATTTAGACCTTATAATTACCTTTATTTCATAATAGAATTCCCAATACCATTTTATATACTTTTATAGCATGATTATATTTTCCTAACTTGAATTAACTCCATTCGCTTGACCTAGATCGCAGCGATCACAAATGGTTACACCTGATTCCCTCAGGAAACATCCGACCACCGTAGGCTATCTGCAGCCCTGCGAATTACGCTAGCAGTCGTACGCAATGGCGACTCTGCCTGAATAACTATACTTTTGATCAATTCTATTTCCAATACTGTATTTGAACAACTTTAGTTGAATAGCAAATGTTCAATATAATTTGAAAACAATATTCTTATTTCTTTAAAACCCTTTCCCTTTTCCTCGCTTTCATTTCAATATTTCACGTATGGGACATCACGCCGATCACACCACTTGTCACTTGTTTCAACCCAATATCATTCCTCGATAATAACGAAGCCGTTCAAGTTGGGGTATCCTATTTACCTCTCAGACCTTGATCGACAATGTCCTTATCTTAGAATAATATCAGTTCATCACTCAACCACTGATATTCAAATCTCTTTATCACTTTGATTTCAACTTGGTTTTTATAAACCATATCTTACACTTGAAATTCTCGTTCAATCTAATCTCTTTGCTTAATTCCCTTAGTTAAGTAAGTGTTCACTTTTAACTTCGAACAACACTCCACTAAATCCTGGATAAAAACCCATTAACCCTACTTGTTGGTAACTTGGATTTATAAAACTCTTAATAGAATTCTTATTTGGTTTTGATTTACTTAGCGATGCTTAGCCATCTTAATTCATAACTAATCGAAGATTAATTAGTCATTTACACCATTCGTTAAACTTTAACGAATATTCAAAGTATTTACATCAAATTACTTTGATTACCAATTTCATATAAAGACGGTTAATTTCTGTCGACCGTAAATCTCACTTATCCGTTAAGTGATTATCATTAGTCATTTCCCTTTTTTGATTTCAAATCTAGTTTAAAAAAAAAACCTTTTTCTTACAATTGAAATCCTCGCCACACAATCTTTATACTTAATTTTCTTAATTAAGTAAATATTCACCAACGAATAACTTCTTACTTAAAAACATCATTTCGCTTATCACAACATATAAATCCCTCATCAAATGATTTGCTTCCATCTATTCGAGCACACGTAGTGAACTCTCTCTCTTGGATTTTTAACTAAAATATATTTATCCTTTATTTAAAAAATAAGTCTCTTTTTAACTTGGACTTTATTTCCAAGAATTCATTTGAACTAACACAACCACATTCACATATATTTTCCTTTACGTTCGAAATCCGTATTTCAATTTCGCTCTCGTGCTCACGTCAATCCTTTAACCTTTAAGGTCGTCATTTGGTTTAAAAACCATTTTAAAATCCCGTTTGTATTTTTCCCTATCCACTCATACAATTCCCTTTTTAAATTAATTTAATGACTTAATTATTTTAAAAACACTATTTAATTGTTTTAAAAACAATTATACTATCTCACCAATCCATAGGTGATTCCTTTGCCCTTTTTGTTTTATAACTTGTTTTCATCGTACGATATTACTTCTTAAACCATTTGAATAATTCCTTTATAACTTAATTAAATATTTAATTATAAATTTCTAATTAAATTAATTATATAAAACAACTGAGAAACTTCGATTCAATTATAAGATAATTTATAACTTTTAAAACTGCGTCGTTTCACCGAACGGTCGAACGACGTGAAAACAACACATTTATGGCCATTCACTGCCAATTACCAAATCAACACTGGCGGTTGATTTTAAACACAACACGGGTGGTTATTTGTTCAACCATCACACTCAAACAGGTTTTTCAACCATATGGGGTTCAATCAATTCAAATATCAATAATATAAACAAACAAACAAAAGATATAATGTTTTGAGGAATCCGGTCGGATCCCTCCAACCTGTTCTGCCCTGCATCACAGCTCGTTAAACATTTCATAATAATATATGAAATAAATTTCATATAATTAATTAAATCTAATTAACTGCATCCAATCAACCATAGCAGTCAATAGCAATCAATCAATCAATTTAAAGGTAAATTATATTTTAATATGAATTTACCACATTATAGAATTCCAGAAGGTGTGAGAATTAACTCACCTTGATTTGATTCTGTTGAAGTGGTTCGGTTACGGTTAAATTAAACGAGTGTTTAATTTAACTACAGTTTCCAGTAGTCTCCAATTTTGTCCCAACTAGTCCCAGCATGTAGTGTCTGTCAGCCCGATTTTTACCGCAACTTGGTTCATCCCATTTTTTAAATTAAGCACGTCGATACTTCGTCCGCTTTTGAACTAACATCTACCTCCTTGTTTCAAGACGCTGTAACCAATCAAATGGTGGCTTTGTTTGTTTCCTTCCAAACTTCACCGTTCAGTAAATTAGCTCCGTCCCCTTTGTGCTATTCCCTTCGTCTGTTTGCAATTGGATTCCAAGAAAGCGTTTATATTAAAAAAAAAAACTGTGATTAGGCACCTCCAAATATTATTCAGCACGCACTGTTCATCTGTTGTTACCCATTTGTGTTCGCATGCTTCAAACTTCATGTCCGCCCTCTTCCCTCCTGCTCGACTACCTGACAGTACACCGCTTCCCTCCACCCCTCCTCACACTGAAGTACCCTGCTTCGCATCCCGGTATATACGGTATTTACACCATTTCCGATCACCTGAAACCCTCACCCCCTCACAGAACCCTGCATAGCACCTCGACCAACCAGTCCCCGTCTCGACCAGCCCTCCGGTCCTCTACGACGAGCCTCCCAATGAAACATGCACCCACACTGAGTTGTCTGCTACGTTTCGAACTCCACTCCCCATGCTGACAGTACCGCCAGCCTCTGGTTCGACCACCACCACGTGCCGATCTCCACTCCGGTCTCACCTTTCTTGAACCCGATCCGCTTTTCTCCTAAATGCTTGGAGGGTTCGATCCTATTATAGTAATGGAGTTTGCGGGTTTAGTGTGTTGGTGAGGCGAGAGCTTTACTTCGATTTTACTGTTATTGATAGAAGGTGCAGTTTGATTATTTCCTTGGAGAAGAAAGAATAAAGCGAGCAGTTGTTTATTTATAAAGCTGAAACACCGTGGAGAGCAAGGAAATGAGGTTATAGGTTTGTAGACTAATACAGGGTAGGTGGAGTTTCCAATAAAAGCTTGGGAGACACGGTAGAAGCAGATTGGGACGCACGAAATTGAGGATGTGGGACGCACGCAACGGATAAGGCAGCGGAAAAGGCTTTGGACTTGGTTAAATAAATACATTATACCCATATATATTGAGTATGATATGATTTAATACTATATTATTAAAACCCACTCATGTCGCAAGTTTTCGCAAAAAAATCACTTTATACGATCTTCGTTTATTGATAAAAAAGCTAATCTTAGTGTAAAAAGGTATTCCGGAACCAATGGGACAAGTCTCGTCGAAATCCGAGGTCATTTGAAAAAAAATTCCTTTATAAAACCGGAAATCAACACGCGTTTAATTTTTCCACGATCACCAGATAAATCGAATCAACTTGTAACCTCGATATCCTAAAATAGTTCTTCGATACGAACCCAACGGCACCAATTTCGTCGCATTCTGAGACTGTTCCCCCGGTAGGCTATTTTTACGCGCACCGCAATGCCATTTTAGACGCCAAATTATCCGATCCTCAAAAACAACAAACTATATACTTATCCTGGCCCTAATCGACAATACGAACTCAACGGAACTGGTTTCGTGGCCTAATTCGATCGTTTGCTCGAGTTATACCCAAATATCTCTCGATTAAATTAACTACACGCTATAGAAATTGAACGGGCGTTTACGGTTGTCGTGGTCACATACGACATCGGTTTGCCACGCAATTTGATTTTCTGACAATAATTTGACGATACGGTCCCAATGAAACTAATTTCATCGAAAACAGAGTTCGTTTGCAAAATGGCTATTTTAAAGGCCGATAACGATTTCCATAGCGTTTATTTCAAAATTTGATTTGGCCATATCTAACAATCTATACCACGAAATTTGGATTTTCTCTTTCATATGAAAACTATCGTCACTATGGTTCCAACGTTTCTCGTTTCACAGAAATCCGACTTATATCGGACTCTGTATATCCATTTGAAGTTCAAAACTCCAAATTACGAACTACACGTCATTTTCAAGCTCGATTTATATTATATATATATATCGTTCAACTTCGTTTAAATAGCGATTTAAATATTAAAATCCATTTATATTCCAAATAAAATATTTAAAACCAATTTAAATATTCAGATCCAAATGGTCGAAAAACACGGGTCGTTACACCATCCCTAAGCTAGCCTAGCCTTCATCTTCTCCAAATTAGAAATCAAGTTAGAAAGCTCCAAACCAAATCCAAACTAGGGAATCAAACGTCTACATCGAAGGATAGCTTAACAATTTCAGAAATCTGATCCTAGAAAACAAGATCTATTCATTTTCGGTAAGTTCATGTTATTTTCAGATTTAAACACCTAATATCTTCGCATGTAATAAAATGGATCTAGGTCTATTCTTGATGATGAGACAATCTTTTCAGATTTACCCCTGTCTTTCTATTGAATCTATGATTTTACATGCCTAAGAAGTTATTATATCGATTCAATCATGCCTATTTTTGTTGAACATCGAATATATAATCCTTTTTGGTTAATGATGCTATTCTTATGCCTGCGATAATGATTGTTTCATCTTATTCAAGAATCTATCTTTGTTGGATCTAAATTTCTTGTATTAGGTTTGTTGTTACATGCCTATTTTTATGCCTATTCTTATTTTATGCTTTTTCTCTCTCTTCCCCTGTTTCCCTTTTCTTTTATGAACCTGGGTTACCTTCGAACCTAGGCTGAAATCGCGAAATACGAACGATTGGAATAAAGGGAATATTTGGGTATAACCTATTTTGGTGAAATTGTTGGGCATAACTTGTAATTGACATTTGGGGAATAATCTATTCGGTAATAGTGGAATATAATTTGTAACTTGTGATTTGGGGCATAATTGTTATTGTTACAAACTTGGGGGAAAATTGTAATATTAAAACTAGATTAGCCATAACTATTGATCGGGACGCCAAGCATAATGTATATTGTGATTTTGGGGCATGACTATTATTGCAAATTTGGGGAGATTAGGTGTAACCTATTTTGAGCAATAACTTGAAATTTAATTTGTGGGGCATAACTTGCAATTGGCTTGGTTGGACATAACTTGAGAATTGGAACATGACTAGTTTTGTAAAATTTGGGATAATTAGTATATAAAATCTAGAGTTGGACATGTATGGTAAATATGTAAATTGGCTAAAGAAGAACGTGCCTAACCCGAGGTTAGATTTAGTTGCGGTGTAAGACTGCCTGGAACCGCCCGGCACATATAGCGACCGCAACAATATAGATTTAATGTGAGAGGTTAGCGCATTAAGCCCAAAACCCGAGGTTAGAATGAGTTTGTAGTAGAAGTCTGCCCGGAACCGCCTGGCACATCCAGCAACCGCAAACAACAATTATAGTGTGAGAAGTTGAGGCATTAATGAATGGATTAATAATATTGAACGGACATGTTAAGAATGGTTGGGTTAAGTTAACACAAGAGGGCAAAACTTAACCAATATAACATGATGTATGATAGGGCAACGCTTAATCAAGGTAACGTGACAAGTGGAAGGGTTAAGTTAATAGGAAACACTTAACCAAATCCAACATGATGAATGAGTAGGGTTAAGTTAACCAACATAACATGATGAACGAGTGAGGTTAAGTCAAGGGGAAACACTTAACCAATATAACATGATGAATGAACGGGGCTAAGTTAATAGGAAATACTTAACCAATACAACATGATGAATGAGAAGGGTTAAGTTAATAAGAAACACTTAACCAATATGACATGTTAGGTGGGTGGGTTAAGTTAATATGGACAAGAAGACAACTTAACCAATATTATATGAATAAAGTGGATAGGGTTAACACAAGCTTAACCAATAATACATGTGGACTTGATAAGGGGAAGGGTTAAGTAAATCTTTGGTAAGTGGGTAATATTAGCATATAGAGGCCCACAAACTTAACCATCAAATAAACGTGCGTGAATCAGTAAGAGGGTTAAGGAACATATGAATAGGCAACACTTAACCAGTACAACATGTTAATTAAGAAAATGGGTGGAGTTAAGTTAAATTGAGAACACTTAACCATTAAAACATGTTTATTAAGAAACACTAGTAACGAGGACCCATTTCAGTAGTAACCCACATAGATGTATCAAGGTACCCTGAGCTAGGCAGGGTGGGGCACGATTACTGGGCTGATTATAAGCAGTCAAAATAGCGGCAAGTGAGGTAGCAGTGTAGTTTCGAAGGAGTATGGGCGTGCACGTGCTCCGGAGTGGAAAAGCAGGCACTGGGCATCAGTAGTATACACTATGCATCTTGAATCGAGTCGCCATCATGGGAATTGATACACCCCATGATGGGGCCAGCACAGGTATCTACATACAAGCGGAGCCGAATGACACAAGTAATGAATGCATACAAGCGAGGTCAAATGACACAAGTAATACATACATGCGAGTTAGGGAGCCAATCAATAGAGGAGTAAGGGTACACCTAACATATCCATGGCAATTAGGCAGATTGAGGTGGGATCCTCATAATAGATGTACACCTGAAGGCTACCACAATCGCAGGGATTGGGATCACATTATCATTTTATACAGATTTCTAGTTGGGACACTAATTAGGTGGTGTAGAGATATAGAAATCAGAATAATAAGGTAGTAGCGAAGCAGAGAAAAAGTAGAAGCACATTCAGTTTATCTTGCCTTATCATATCTTATGCTAATCTTATCTTGTTATCCCTCTTACCACGGTATTGTCTTATATTCATTTTTTCATGACATGTTGCTTTTACCTTTTTACATACTGAAAGTCACTGGACTTACCAGGCTTTATGTCTGACCCGTTTTCTTTCATCTTCTTTTCTTCCGTTTCTTCCCCTAGTTTGGACCGTTTCTCTTTCCAAGCTTGAAGATTCTTTGATGTATTGCTTGGATCCTCTTATCTTCGGCTATGACTGTGTTTGAACTTTAATTTGGGGACTTATGCTACTTTGCTATGTTTTATGCTTCTTATATACTTAGAAGTTTTTGAATCAAGACAGAAGTTTTATGTAGTACTTTTAAGTATGATTGAGTCAATTGTTGTAAAAGCTTGACCGAACTACGTTGTTTATAAAATAAATTTGTTTTCCACTGCTTTATTTGTGTGTCTTGTAATTTATCTGCATTTTTTACCTATAACGCTTCACTGAAGTTAATGCATTCTCTTTGTGAGTGACATTAATGGAGGTGGGATGTTATAGAAAGCCCGGTCATCTTTAAACATATCCGCTGGTAACAAAGGAAGATGCTTACGTCGAAATAAGCCTTTTGGGCTTATAACACTTCAAATAAACGCAAACTAAATTAATGGACGAAAACATACGAAGAGTAGTTATACCTAATAAATGAAGTATTTTATTCTGATCGCCAGACGGGTTACAGCTAATCAAAGAGGTTGACCAGCATGGTTAACAATATTGTTATGATGTTAGGAACATTATTACGAGGTTGACCAGCGTTGTTAACAACATTCAGAAGCCTCTTTCGCTTTGTTGCAGACAATCAACTCTTTTCCTTCAATTTCACCATCACTGTTGTACAGGAATCTTGTATGCTTCCCTTCAAACTCAGACAATTCTACTTTCTCTTCCTGCACTCTCATTTTGCTTAATCCTGCACATACATCATCGAACGATGCATCATAGTAGCCTTCAACATCATTATACTCTCCTTCTACTACCTCCTCCTCTTCTTCCTCAACACATACTTCTTTATCTGCACGGTCTTGATCTGATAGTGTTGATGACATTGAGGTGGTTTTCTCTTTCACTTCAGTTTTATCAAGTGAATCAAATAACAGAGCTCCGCTGATTACGGTTTCTTCCTGGACTTTCAAAGTCTATACTAGTACGATGGGTCAAGAATCTGTAATAAAACAAAGTTTATTCGATTAAAATCGTTTAAAAGATTTCACCTTTGTAAAAAAAAAGATGACTGTTTGTAAACGGTAATCCCTAAAGGTTTCATTCTTAAAGGAACCCTCCACTGAAATCCGAGGAGTGTTAGTGGGTGTAGGAGCAAGCATTGGAGCAGGGGACGGACCCGGTAAAACCAACAAGACCGAAAATGGAGGCCTTTCTTCTACGGGAATTCTCCAGTTAACGATTTCAGCTTCTTCCTAGACTTTTTCTAATAAGTTCTTGGCTTGACCTCTAAGCAAGGATTCACCAAACATAGGTGCATTCTTAACGGGTAGCGGGATTTCAATGGCCGGTGAATTTGGAGTTGTTGGAAATTTATGTGAATTGTTTAAAATATAGAAATAAGTGTATGATGGCTCCTAAATGTGAATAGTCCCACATCATGGGATTATATGAAAGAAGCAAGTATTTATACTTGTTTCTAAGAAGCTTTGATGGGGCCTTGGGGCTCCCAATACATGCTTTGTTGTGAGGAGGGAGCTCATGCATCATGACCACCACACACGCGCGCGCGACCGACCGACTCGACTCGACCTGACCCGGCCCGGCCCGGCCCGGCTCGGTTCGGGCTTGGGCTTGGGCTTTGGGCCTTGGCTATGTGGTGTAGACACTTATATTTTCTGAACCGAATTTAATTTGAAACGGTAAACTTTTGACCAAGTATTTCGCAGATCCTATTTTCCTCCACTGACCAGTATTTTCGAATAACCTAATCCTCGTCTATATATTATTATCTTCAGATTAGACGAGATTAGTACAGAAAAAAAGACTGTTTTTCTCTTCCACCGCCATTAAAATATTCTTACAGAAATTTTCGAGCAGTTAAATCAGAAAGTGCAAATCTGCACTGATCTTTTTGTGCAAAGCAGATCAGTTATTAATTTCAGAGAGACTGTTTTATCCTAGAGGCGGCGGCGAAAGTACGAACTGGTTTTGCACCATCGACCAGATCGCTGAATCGTCTTCAAGAAAGCGACCTGGTCCGCGACTCAGCCATTGTTTCCCAACAATTTGGAGACAATTCGTGAAACAATGGCTTCGGTTGCCCTCGTTCAGATTTGTCGACCAATAAATCCAGCGCACTTCGGTCCTTTGAAGAAATAGACATGCTTGTTCACATAGGAAAGAATTCGCCGGATTCAGAGGTAGTTCCGGTCTGGCTTATGATGAGACAAAGCTCGCTTTGGTTTTAGCTACTTCGGAAGAACATGATCTTTTCTCAGACTGCCGATACTAGTTCCGCTGGTTGCTCTCAACATTGTGGTGTGGCGGTTCTAAGCAAAGACTGAGGTCATTTATTTATTTACTCCTAATTTTTATTCTACCCATCGAAGTCATTGCATATTCTGAACCTAGCTTATCTTGGTAACTTTGACATCTAATAACTCCATGCTTTTAGTAAAACTCATAACCTGCTGTGCTCAGAACTTCATGACATCAAAGCACTAGGTTCACTACATTTATTTAATAGGATGTCATGAAGACTTACTGTTTAATGCAGTATAGAGTCCTACATGTCATGAAGAATATGGATAAATTATGCAGGCTTGTTTTTACATTTAAATATGTTTGCAGACCAATCTAATTATGCAGTTTGGAGATTATTGATGTAGGGTAGAAGAAATAGAAATGACTAGCTGTTGATATTGCAATTATGATGACAATGCAATAATGATCACTCAAAGGACGAACTACATTCTGTGTGCAAATTCAAATGATTCTTTTTCACCATGATAATTTTGTTGAATATGTGTATTTAAAATGAATTATTATGGAAATCCTTGACACATATATGCATCTTATTTGGAAAATGTCATTAAAATTTGGGCATTAGTGAAATGCATATGATTATATAGAAATGTCATTAAAATTGACATTAATAGAACACATATAATATTGGGAAATGTCACTAAAAATTTGACATTAATAGAATGTGTATGTTATTTGATAATGTCCTTAAGAATTGACATTAATTGGATGAATAGCTTTTTTGCATCAAATAAATTGACATAGTTTATATGCATACAAGTGAAAGGTAGAATATAGAACACCTTTGTTGCATACCTGTGAATAATTTATGTTAGTCTCTGAGTTTATGAATATTTTCCTATGAGAAAATATAAATTATTAACATATGAACATCTTTAAAAAACAGTAAGCATCAACAACCGACCAGTAAATAACAGAATGGAATCCGCAAGGAAACCATAAATGATAGCAGCAATCAACCCAAATGAATGATTCTGGACAATTATTCTAGAATACAACTGTAGAAAACCAGACCATATGACACGAATGTTTTGGAACAGGCCAGGCCCTGCACCGCAGGTTAACCTGACTGAGGAGCCTCTTACGGCTATGATTACTGAGATTCGCCTTGTTGGTGAATCAGAGGGTTGGTGGGTAGACATTGGTGTTTCTCTCCATGTTTGCTATGATCGTGATATATTCACAATATACACGGTTGCTGACGATCAGAAAGTGTGTTGTGAGATCCTCGCACCACTTAAGCTGAAGAGACTGGTAATATGAAAATAAAACATATGATTGGAAATACATTGATTCTTAAAGATGTGATGCATTTGATATGTTTGAAAACATTCAAAATTGAAATCAAGCAAATAAGAAAATTAAGAGACTACATAGTGATAGAGGAACATAATACGAATCAAATTCTATTCTGGATTTTTTATGTGATATATTGTACATAAGGGAACTGCACCCTATTCACCTGAAATGAACGGTAAAGCTAGAAAAAAATAGGACCTTTACCGAGTTAATAATTGTCATTTTATTAAATTTTGGTGCAGCATAACATTAGTGGGGGGATATTTTATAGACTGTACGTTATGTTCTGAATAGAATCCCCATATCTAAGAATAAAATTTCGCATTATGAAATTTTAAAACAAATATAAATCCAATATGCCATACTTTAGAACTTGGGGTTGCTTAGCATATGTTCGCATTCCAGACCCTAAGAGAATAAAATTGGCAAGTAAATCATACGAATGTGTATTTATTAGCTATGTTGTTAATAGCAAAGCATACAGGATTTATGATCTAAATACACATAATATAATCTGAATCAAATGAAGCCAATTTTTTATGAAACGAAATTTCCTTTTAATTTAAGGAATAGTGGGGGCACAACAAGTATGCCTATTAGAACAGAACTTAATAAAAGTTCTAAAGTTGAACCTAGAAGAAGTAAAAGAGCGAGAACCATAAAAGATTTGGTTCAGATTTTTGTGCTTTTACTATAGAGGAGGATCACTTAAACCTCCAAGAGGCCTTATCTTATTTAGACGCCGATTTTTGGCGAGAGGCTATAAATGATGAGATGGATTCTCTGGAGTCCAATAGGACTTGGCATTTGATAGATTTACCTTCTGGTTGTAAATCTATAGGCTGTAAATGAGTACTTAAAGGAAAATTAAAACTTGATGGCACTGTTAACAAATATAAGGCACGATCAATAGCTAAAGGTTTTTAAACAAAAAGAAAATATAAACTTCTTCGACAATTTTTCACATGTAACTAGAATAACATCCATTGGGGTATTAATCTCACTTGCTTCCATTCATAATTTATGAATACACCAAATGGATGTTAAAACCGTCTTTTTAAACGGTGAATTAGACGAAGAAATTTATATGGACCAGCCTGAAGGATTTGTTATACATGGTCAAGAACATAAAGTATGAAAATTAGATAAATCATTGTATGGTTTAAAACAAGAAATTTAACAATGGCATGAAAAATTTGAGAACTTTAATCATTTCACATGGTTTTAAAGTTAATGAAAGTGAAAAATGCATTTATTACAAATCTGAGAATGACATTTACACTATTATATGCCTTATGTAGATGACCTACTCATCTTTGGGTCAAACATTCATGCCATAAATTTAGTCAAATCTTTATTAAGTGCCAATTTTGATATGAAAGATCTAGGTAAGGCGAGTGTAATCCTTGGTATTAAGATTACTGGGTCAAAAAGGGGATTTTCTTTGGATCAATCTCATTAAATTGAGAATACTCTAAAGAAATACAATTATTTTGACTGTAAACCTGCATGTACACCATATGGTCTCAGTGTAAAGTTATTTAAGAACACTGATGAAGGTGTAAGACAGTCTGATTTTGTGAGCATCATTGGCAGCCTACGGTATGCCACTGAATGTACTAGACCCGACATTGCCTATGTCGTGGGATTATTATGCAGGTTTACCAGTAGACCTAGTATAAAGCATTGACATGATATTGAAAGGGTCATGAGATACCTTAAACGAACCATGAACCTTGGATTACATTATGAAAAGTTTCAAGCTGTACTTGAAAGATATTCCGATGCTGACTGGAATATTTAATCTGATGATCCTATTGCGACCAGTGGCTATATATTTAGCATTGCTGGAAGAACTGTTTCTTGGAAATCTAAGAAACAGAATATATTGACTCAGTATACTATAGTGACTGAGATAATAGCACTAGCTACAACTAGTTAAGAAGCAGAGAACTAAAGAAATCTGCTATTTGAGATCCCTATGAAGGAAAAATAGACACCAGTGGTGTAATCGATTGTGATAGTTCCGCGGCTATTACAAAAAGTATAGAACTGTTATAACAACGATAGAAAACGACGTCGTAAGCACAATACTATAAAAGAATATCACATATATAGTGATGAAAGATTTGATGACTATTGAAAGAAAAACAGAACCGATAATACAACGGTAAGAAATGACAGTCGTATGCACAGTATTGTTAGAGGACATCACATATGAAGTGATGATAATTTGGCAGATCCTTTGACGAAAGGACTGACCAGAAAGAAAGTCCTTAATAATTCTAAAAGAATGGGACTATTGCCCTGAGATTGTGGAATCACGCACAATGATAACCCGACCTAAATGACTGGAGATCCCAAGAAATAGGTTCAATGGGTAAAAACAAGTTGTGTAGTGATAGAAGTAGAACATGCTAGTTAATAAACTAAGAAGGATGTATTCCTGAAGTGATTAGAGTATGAGTTAATAGAAACTCTTAATGAGATCTATACTCTATTTGGAGTGGAGTACCTACCTTCAGGAGTACTCTTGGTAGACTCACCTATGTGAATGTGGAAATGTGGTCGTTTCCTATGGAGTTTTGGGCAGAACTTCTAGAGCGTTCACTAAACTGGGATAGATGTGCATGGCCATAAACGCACGGGCTTATTTGATTGCACTATGGAAAAGATTGCGTGTGGTTTGATGTCAGGAATAGAGTTCAAGACTACGTGTCACTCTAGTAAAAACTGAATCTTATTCACTACGCAAAGGTTTAAGTCGGATGACATCGTTGTTTATGCACAGTCTTATGTTTTTAGAAACTGCTCGATAATATTTTAAAAAATTCAAGTGGGGGATTGTTGGAAATTTATGTGAATTGTTTAAAATATAGAAATAAGTGTATGATGGCTCCTAAATGTGAATAGTCCCACATCATGGGATTATATGAAAGAAGCAAGTATTTATACTTGTTTCTAAGAAGCTTTGATGGGGCCTTGGGGCTCCCAATACATGCTTTGTTGTGAGGAGGGAGCCCATGCATCATGACTACCACACACGCGCGCGCGACCGACTCGACACGGCCCGACCCGACTAGGTTCGGTTCGGTTCGGTCTTGGGCTTGGGCTTTGGGCTTTGGCTATGTGTTGTAGACACTTATATTATTATCTTCAAATTAGTACAGAAAAAAGACTGTTTTTCTCTTCCACCGCCATTAAAATATTCTTACAGTAATTTTCGAGCAGTTAAATCCGAAAGTGCAAATCTGCACTGATCTGTTTGTGCAAAGCAGATCAGTCATTAATTTCAGAGAGGCGGCGGCGAAAGTACGAACTGGTTTTGCACCATCAACCAGATCGCCGGATTGTCTTCAAGAAAGCGACCTGGTCCGCGACTCAGCCATTGTTTCCCAAAAGGAGTTGTCGGTGAGGAACTTTGCGTTGCTACTCCAACGATCGGCGAGTTATTTGTCAGCTCGAAAAGCGCGGATCTTGGAGCTAAAACTGGCTTCTTTGTTTTCTCTAAAAGAATTCAAAATATGACAGTAAAGATAAAACATATTAATGAATAAACGAGTGGATTGATTGAATACATTGAATAACATGTTATTTTGAATTATGGATGAAGAATGCTTACGAGTTTTGTTTGATGCGAGCAACGGTGATCTTGTAAAATCCACTGGATTTAACTAACATCATAACAATATTCAGAAGTCTCGCTATCAATGACTCTGGTATTATCTACATATAAAATCCACTGGTAAGATTTTGGAAAATATTGTTATGATGTTAGGAATGATTGTTACAGGCTAAATGATTCTTTGAAACCCACAAAAAAACCACCTTTCTTATCTCATACAAAATGGATGAAAGATCAAATCTTTAGCTAACCATTTTTTTATCATCTTTAATTATGTTCAGCTCTTCATTGTTTATTTGAATAATGCAGAGTTGTTAACAGTATGAAAGCTACCTAAATACATGAATATTTACCAACATATATATGGATAGACACAAACAATATATGTACAAAAATAGCCTCTGTTATATGTTGGGAAACAATGGCTGAGTCGCGGACCAGGTCGCTTTCTTGAAGACGATTCGGCGATCTGGTCGGTGGTGCAAAACCAGTTCGTACTTTCGCCGCCGCCTCTAGGATAAAACAGCCTCTCTGAAATTAATAACCGATTTGCTTTGCACTAACAAATCAGTGCAGATTTGCACTTTCTGAATTTAACTGCTCGAAAATTTCTGTAAGAATATTTTAAAGGCGGTGGAAGTGAAAAGAGAAAAAACAGTTTTTTTTTTCTTATCTATATATTAATCTCATCTAATCTGAAGAAAATAACATATAGATGAGGATTAGGTTATTCGAAAATACTGGTCAGTGGAGGAAAATAGGATCTGCGAAATACTTGGTCAAAAGTTTACCGTTTCAAATTAAATTTGGTTCAGAAATATTTTCCGTAATTAAAAAACGGTTCGAAAAAATCAAGTTTTTCTGGTCTAAAAATATAAGTGTCTACACCACATAGCCAAGGCCCAAGCCCAATACCGAGCCGAGCCGAGTCGAGTCAGTCGGTCGGTCGCGTGCGCGTGTGTGGTGATCATGATGCATGGGCTCCCTCCTCACAACAAAGCATGTATTGGGAGCCCCAAGGCCCCATCAAAGCTTCTTAGAAACAAGTATAAATACTTGCTTCTTTCATATAATCCCATGATGTGGGACTATTCACATTAAGGAGCCACTCATACACTTATTCAAATATTTTAATAATTCACACAAATTTCCAACAATCCCCCACTTGAATTTTTAAAATATTATCGAGCAGTTTCTAAAAAACATAAGACAGTGCATAAACAAAGGTGTCATCCGACTTGAACCTTTGCGTAGTGAATAAGGTTCAGTTTTTACTAGAGTGACACGTAGTCTTGAACTCTATTCCTGACATCAAACCACACACAATCTTTTCCATAGTGCAATCAAATAAGCCCGTGCGTTTATGGCCATGCACGTCTATCCCAGTTTAGTGAACGCTCTAGAAGTTCTGCCCAAAACTCCATAGGAAACGGCCACATTTCCACATTCACATAGGTGAGTCTATCAAGAGTAATTCTGAAGGTAGGTACTCCACTCCAAATAGAGTATAGATCTCATTAAGAGTTTTTATTAACTCATCCTCTAATCACTTCAGGAATACATGCTTCTTAGTTTATTAAATAGCATGTTCTACTTCTATCACTACACAACATGTTTTTACCCATTGAACCTATTTCTTGGGATCTCCAGTCATTTAGGTCGGGTTACCATTGTGCGTGATTCCACAATCTCAGGGAAATAGTCCCATTCTTTTAGAATTATTAAGTACTTTCTTTCTGGTCAGTCCTTTCGTCAAAGGATCTGCCAAATTATCATCACCTCATATGTTATGTTCTCTAACAATACTGTGTATACGACTATCATTTCTTACCGTTGTAATATCGGTTCTGTTTTCCTTTCAATAGTCGTCGAATTTTTCATCACTATGTATGTGATGTTCTTTTACAGTATTGTGCTTACGACGTCGTTTTCTACCGTTGTTATAACAGTTCTATACCTTTTGTAATAGCCGTGGAACTATCACAATCGATTACACCACTGGTGTCTTTTTTTCCTTTATAGGGATCTCAAATAGCAGATTTCTTTAGTTCTCTGCTTCTTAACTAGCTGTAGCTAGTGCTATTATCTCAGTCACTATAGTATACTGAGTCAGGATATTCTGTTTCTTAGATTTCCAAGAAACAGTTCTTCCAGCAATGCTAAATATATAGCCACTGGTCGCAATAGGATCATCAGATAAAATATTCCAGTCAGCATCGGAATATCTTTCAAGTACAACTTGAAACTTTTCATAATGTAATCCAAGGTTCATGGTTCGTTTAAGGTATCTCATGAACCTTTCAATATCATGTCAATGCTTTATACTAGGTCTACTGGTAAACCTGCATAATAATCCCACGACATAGGCAATGTCGGGTCTAGTACATTCAGTGGCATACCGTAGGCTGCCAATGATGCTCGCAAAATCAGACTGTCTTACACCTTCATCAGTGTTCTTAAATAACTTTACACTGAGACCATATGGTGTACATGCAGGTTTACAGTCAAAATAATTGTATTTCTTTAGAGTATTCTCAATTTAATGAGATTGATCCAAAGAAAATCACCTTTTTGACCCAGTAATCTTAATACCAAGGATTACACTCGCCTTACCTAGATCTTTCATATCAAAATGTGCACTTTATAAAGATTTGACTAAATTTATGGCATGAATGTTTGACCCAAAGATGAGTAGGCCATCTACATAAGGCATATAATAGTGCAAATGTCATTCTCAGATTTGTAATAAATGCATTTGTCACTTTCATTAACTTTAAAACCATGATAAATGATTAAAGTTCTCAAATTTTTCATGCCATTGTTAAAGTTCTTGTTTTAAACCATATAATGATTTATCTAATTTGCACACTTTATGTTCTTGACCATGTACTACAAATCATTTAGGCTGGTCCATATAAATTTCTTCGTCTAATTCACCGTTTAAAAAGACGGTTTTAACATCCATTTGGTGTATTCATAAATTATGAATGGAAGCAAGTGAGATTAATACCCGAATGGATGTTATTCTAGTAACATGTGAGAAATTGTCGAAGAAGTTTATATTTTCTTTTTGTTTAAAAACCTTTAGCTACTGATCGTGCCTTATATTTATTAACCGTGCTATCAAGTTTTAATTTTCCTTTAAGTACTCATTTACAGCCTATAGATTTACAATCAGAAGGTAAATCTGTCAAATGCCAAGTCCTATTGGATTCCAGAGAATCCATCTCATCATTTATAGCCTCTCGCCAAAAATCGGCGTCTAAATAAGATAAGGCATCTTGGAGGTTTAAGTGATCCTCCTCTATAGTAAAAGCACAAAAATCTAAACCAAATCTTTACGGTTCTCGCTCTTTTACTTCTTCTAGGTTCAACTTCAAAACATTTATTAAGTTCTGTTCTAATAGGCATACTTGTTGTGCCCCCACTATTCCTTAAATTAAAAGGAAATTTCGTTTCATAAAAATTGGCATCATTTGATTCAAATTATATTACGTGTATTTAGGTCATAAATTCGGTATGCTTTGCTATTAACAGCATAGCTTATAAATACACATTCGTATGATTTTCTTTGCCAATTTTATTCTCTTAGGGTCTGGAATGCGAATATATGCTAAACAACCCCAAGTTCTAAAGTATGATATATTGTATTTATATTTCTTTAAAATTTCATAATGCAAAATTTTATTCTTGGATTTGGGGATTCTATTCAGAACATAGCATACAGTCTATAAAATATTCCCCCACTAATGTTATGCTACACCAAAATTTAATAAAAATGACAATTACTAATTCGGTAAAGGTCCTATTTTTTTTCCAGCTTTACCGTTCATTTCATGTGAATATGGTGCAGTTCTCTTATGTACAATATATCTCATAAAAATCCAGAATAGAATTAGATTCATATTCTGTTCCTCTATCACTACGTAGTCTCTTAATTTTCTTATTAACTTGATTCTCAAATTTCAGTTTTGAATGTTTTAAACATGTCAAATGCTTCTCATCTTTTAAGAATCATTGTCTTTCTAATTATAAGCTTTATTTCCACATTACCAATCTCTATAGCTTTAGTGGTGCGAGGATCTCACAACACACTTTCTGATCATCAACAACCATGTATATTGTGAATATATCACAATCATAGCAGACACGGCGAGAAACACCAATGTCTACCCACCAACCATCTAATCCACCAAAAAGTGAATCTCGGTAATCATAGCCGTTAGAGTCTTCTTATTCAGGTTTGCCTACGGTGCAGGGCCTTACCTATTCCTACACTTTCGTGTCATATGATCTGGTTTTTCACAGTTGTAACATAGAAACAACTGTCCAGAATCACTCTTTTGGGTTGGTTGCTGTTATCCTTTATGGTTTCCTTGCGGATTCCCATTCTATTCTATACCGACTGGTCGTGGAAGCTTATTAATGTTAAAGATGTTCATATGTTTGAGAATTCATATTTTATCGTATAGAAAAATATACGTAAACTCAGAGACTAACGTAAGTGAATCTCATAAAATATTATTTTCTGCATTTTCGAAAAATTCAGCATGTTCTTTTGGTTTGGCTCAAAGAGTCACAATTTACATGCTGTCCTCCATATTAGGCTACAATGCAGTCTAACTCATGTAGAAATATTGAATACATATGTATGCAACAAAGATGTTCTATATTCTATCTTTTCACTTGTATGCATATAAACTATGTCAATTTATTTGATGCAAAAAACATATTCATCCAATTAATGTCGATTCTTAAGGACATTATCAAATAACATACACATTCTATTAATGTCAAAAATTTTAGTGACATTTCCAAATAATATATGTGTTCTATTAATGTTAATTTTAATGACATTTTCATATAATCATATGTATTTCAGTAATGCCAAAATTTTAATGACATTTTCAACATAATTATGCACTTAAATAATGTCAATTTATAATAAAAACACTTTCACTATTTGCATTCAAATAGTGCCTCCTCTAATGACACTTTCAAAATAAAACTCATTAAATCATATGATTTAGCTCAAAATAGATCTAAAATAATCAGCTGAAAAGAAAGGCGAAAACAGAACCTGAGCATGTAGATCCATGGTCCACAGTTCAGATTTCATTGCGTTCAAGCGTTGCAAAGTGATTTCAGTCATTCGATATGCCTGGCCGCGGCGATGATGCGGCATCCAGCAGCAGCGAGATCTGTTACAATGGCTGGTGACGCGCCAATGATCATCACGACTGTTCCATCCAGATCATTTTAGTGTCCTCCCATTGATTAATTGTCTGTAGGGTAGCAACCGCCTCCATCTAGGACTGCAACGAAGCCATTGTTTCGAATAGTCTTCAAATTGTTGGGAAAGAATGGCTGAGTCGCGGACCAGGTCGCTTTCTTGAAGACGATTCGGCGATCTGGTCGGTGGTGCAAAACCAGTTCGTACTTTCGCCGCCGCCTCTAGGATAAAACAGCCTCTGTAACACCCCGTATATTTTATAACAGTGAAATTCACAAATTAAAATATAGTAAATCTCAAATCAAAGTATTAAGGGAAACGGGATATGCCATTGCGTTCGTCTCGGAAAAATACGCGAAATAGAGTCCGAGTTTTCGAAAAACGGAGCCCGTATGACCAAATTATGACCCGATGAAGTTTCAGAAAATTCAAATTTCGAAAACAGAATTGAATTTCAGCCCAATCAAAGTAGGCGGGAAAATTCCCGCCCAAACCCACCAGGTCGACCTGGGGGTCGACCCTAGGGTCGACCTGCCAGGCCAGGTCGACCTGGGAGTCGACCTAGGTGTCGACCTGCCCCAGGCAGGTCGACTCTAGAGTCGACCTGGGGGTCGACTGGGGAGTTGACCTGGCCCCTGAGCCAGGTCGAACCAAGCCCACCCTGGCTGGCCTGGTCTGTGTTTAGTCGATTTTCTGAGCCTTGCCTTGTCACCAGGGCTAGGTGTCAGCTCCTGATTGGCCTCTCCTTTAAACGAACGGCTATTATTAAACCAAGCTTCATCGACGGTCTAAATCAACTCAAAAACTCTATAAAAAGGACCTAAGACTAACCCTAATTCACATAAACTAAAATGGAGATGAGACCGTCATGCTGCTGAGGAGAGACTGAGGATAGCCGTCAGAAAATAAAGAGACAATTAGGAGATAAATCAAAAGCTTAAAGCAACGTCAAATCAATCAAAACAACGCCTACAACAAAGGATAGCATCTCCAAATTCAGAATTCAGATTCCTGAATTGAAGATTCGTCACACGTTGTAAGTAGAGTGCTATTCCGATGTGAATTAAATAATTGTGTTGATTTGTGTAAAGTAAGAAATGGAATTGTGGCGATAATAATCTATATTTGTATGTTGCTTTGATGCTAAACAATTTGGGAATATTATGGTATACGATTGAATATTTGCAAGTACGCGATTTGCGTTGGAAGTTAACAACGAAATGGAATTGTGGCGATAATAACTTATATTTGTATGTCGTTTTGATTTTAAACGATTTGGAAATGCTATGGTGTACGATTGGATTCATACTAGTATATGGTTTATGTTGACAACCACATGTTGTGGAATTTTAATTGGGATTCATGCAAGCATATGGTTCATGTTGAAAATAACAACTATATGTTGTAATAGTTTATTTGAAATTCATGCAAATCTATGATTTATTGTTATGCCAACATGATGTATAATTCTATGGTCATCTTTAGTGTAATTTGGTCCATTTGAGTATTATGATTCATATGAAGTTATGTTGGAATTGGCATTATAGTTCAAGTATAAAAATCATGATTTTGTAATAGTGACAAAAGCAAGCGTCTTTGTAAGCTTGTATTAATTTTATGAACATGACTAAACTATGTTTGTCATTATGCCTAGTTGAAAACATGTTTCTAGGCTTATGTTGTTATCATAATCATATGATAATATATTTGGCACATAAGTTACATTAGGAATTACACTAGAATTACATCCCACTTACAAGTTACATAGATAGGATAAAAACCATGATTATATGAATAGTAGGATTCATGTTCAATTATGTTTATGCCATGACTATATGAATAGAAGGACTCATGTTCAATTATGATTATGCCATAATTATATGATTAGAATGGTTCATGTTTAAGTATCATTTATGCCATGACTACACGAATAGAATGATTCATGCTTTGTTTATACCATGATTATGTGAATAGAATGATTCATGTTTAAGTATTGCTTATATTATATGTTGTTACAATTGCAAGTTCACATGCGCCTACCTTATGTTAATTGAATCGTTATGTTGCAAGTTCATGCGTTTACACTCCCTTTTTTATGTTACCTTATAAACACCATGTTATAAGCCTCCCCTTTTCATATGGCTAAATTGGGTTTAAGTATTAAACCCAACACACCTTACATTTGAACGAACGTGTAAAACAGGGGTATTGACGTTTGGGCTAAAATATAGAACATATGTGTTGGCATGTTTGACGCATGCCAACAACCTTGAAAAACAATTAAGTGGCATAAATAAATCTTAATCAATAAAGATGAATTTGAATAATGGGCTGCAAATATTTACATATAAAATGAAAAGAGACAAAATATGTAAAAGTAGAAAATACGATGTGTTTAACCCGAGGTTGGATTGAGTTGTGATGTAAACCTGTCCGGAACCGCCCGGCTGTCCAGTAGTCACAACAATACCTGTCCAATGTGGGTGGTTAAACACGGAGCCCAATAAGGACCCGAGGTTAGACTGAGTTGTGGCGTAAGACTGCCCGGACCCAACCGGCAACAGACAGCTACAACAATACCTGTCTAATGTGAGAGGTCAAGGCTTTAATAAGACAATTAAGGCTGAGTCAGGATTGATAGGATTAAGTGAATTAAGACTTAATCAAAATGGAACATGCTAAACTAAACAGACTGATTGGGGGTTAGGTTTATAAAACACTTAACCAACTTAGCATGTTGGCTAGAAATAGAAAACCTAGTAGCGGGGGACCCTTTTCAGCAGTAACCCTACAAGGCGTATCATGATACCCTGAAACTAGGCAGGGTGGGGCACGATTACTGGGCTGACTGTAAGAGGTCAAATCGACGGCGGTGGTGCAGCAGTGTAAGTTCTAACGGGGTGCGGGCGTGCACACACTCCGGCGTAGAAAAATAAGGCACTGGGTACCAGTAGCATACCTATGCATTCTAGGATTGTGTCGGGCCGCCACCATGGGACTTGATACACCCCATGGTGGGACCAACACAGGTAACTACAACATCGGGGGCCGTAAGACACATGTAACTATGCGAGTAGGAGCCGATCATCATAAAATGGATCACTTCACCCTGATTATGGGGTGCCTGTTGGGAACTAGTTTATATGGGTACAGAGATTAATATGGGGTAGGATAATATATTCGACCCTAGACAACTTAACTTAGTTTATGGTGCTTTCCCATTTCTAGTTTATACTTATCATACCCAGTTCTTTGTTCATAGACTGAATAGTCCTAGACTTACTCAGGCTTTATGTCTGACTCTACTTTTCTTTCGTCTTCTTTTCTTCTGTTGCCCCCCCCCCAGGTCCACAGGGAGGGAATACCGCAGCTTGACCAGCCTTCATATCCAGCTTGAAGAGAAAGAATGTATTGCTTGGATCTTTTCGTTTTGGACTATGGCTTTGGACAGCAATCATGGGACTTTTGCAGTTTATTTATGTTTTCTTTATGCTTCTTTAAATAATGTAATCAAGACAGTTATGATTTTGGAAGTATTGTAAGACAATTATGGCATGGTTTGTGTAACACGTATTTTGATGAAATAAAAGTTGTTGTTTTCCGTTGTTCAAAAATATGTGTTCTTATATCTGTCTTGTATATCTGTGACTTATACTTATAAAACCTCCACCAAAATTAGGGCATTCCCTTTGAGAGTGACCCTAACGGAGGTGGGGTGTTTCACTTGGTATCAGAGCATAGGTTTACCAGATAAGATAAAAAGTTTTGAAAATTTATTTTCAAAAAGGAAATTTAAAGAAGCATTTTTAAAAGATAAAATATTATTTTATTTTAAAAGGCAAAGTCCCCCCCCAAAGCCATAGGTACTATCTCTTATCCTTCGTTTTGAATCTATCCTTTTTGTTTCAGCATGTCTGGAGACCTTACTCCCCAGCTGCTGACGCTTTCACTCCTTCTCCTCCACGTAAACCAGCAAGCGGAAGAGTCCCAGAGTAGGAAGACGAATAATAGTCAAACAAGAAAGGATCGTAACAGTAATGACAAGAAACGTGAAAAAAGTAAATGTTATTTCTGCGGAATTCTTGGACATCTGGAGGGAGACTGCAGGAAGAAGAAGAGGAGGATGAGTGCTACTTGCTTTCAGTGTAGGGAGACAGGCCACTAGGCTAGGGAGTGCCCAAGGAAGAAGGAGACAAAGGCGGAAAGCTCTCAAGGGAAGAAAGAGGGTTTACAGCTTAAGGAGACAGACTTTAAGAAGGGCGGGAAAGACAACAAGTCCCAAGAGAAGAGGAAGTGTAAATTCTGTGGCAAAGTGGGGCACTTAGTGAAAGATTGCTGGAAAAAGAAGGCCAAGATGAACGGCGGGTGCTTTTCTTGCGGTGAGACAGGCCACATGGCTAAGGACTGCCCAAAGAAACGAGGACAGGGGCAGAGGGCTGGATCCACCTGAGGGGCACAAGTTCATGTGCTAGAGGCGCCACCTCTGCAACAGCGAGGTATAAATACTTCTGTAGAAAGTGTAGTTTATCTTTATGATCAACCCGTTCGCACTTTATTTGATTCTGGCGCATCACACTCCTTTATCTCGTCTGCTTTAGTAGAATCTCTGCACCTAAAAACTAGTATGGTAGAGGACCCCTTAATAGTTTCAAACCCAATTGGGGGCCCAGCTCATCTGTCTATGATCTTTTTGGGATTGAAAATTTCTATTCTAAGCGTAGAATTTAAATTTAGTGCCTTTGTTTTGGGCTTTTCGGGATATGGTTTGATTTTGGGCATGGATTGGCTATCCAGTAATGGGGCCATCCTCGATTGTGAGAAAAGGGTTGTTAGGCTCCTAACCCAGCTCGGTAATACTTTGGAAATTTCTTGTAATCCCTCGTATGCGGTTATGCTTAGTTACCTTGAATCGCTAGATGCCTCCGTTGAAAATTTGCAATCGGTTAGAGTGGTCCGGGAATATCCGGATGTCATCGAAGAGGTGAAGGGCTTGCCTCCGAAGCGGGAGATAGACTTCCGTATATATCTTGTAGATAATGCAAAGCCCATTGCGTTGCCCGTTAGACACGTGGCTCCACGGGAAAGGAAAGAGCTCAGTAAACAGATTAAAGAGCTTCTAGAAAAGGGGTTCATTAGGAGAAGCATTTCCGAATGGGGCGCTCCAGTGGTGTTCGCTACAAAGGCGGATGGTTCACTCCATCTGTGTGTTGACTATAGGGAGCTCAACAAGCTAACGAAAAAGAATAGGCACCCTCTCCCCAGAATTGACGATTTGTTTGATCAGCTTGTAGGAGCGTCTGTTTTCTCCCAACTCGATTTAGCGACCGGTTTTCATCAGCTAAGGGTGGCTGAAGATAGTATCGATAAAACGGCGTTCAGAACCCCAGATGGCTTCTTTGAATGGCTTGTCATGCCTTTTGGCTTGACAAATGCACCTGCTTACTTCGTGGACCTGATGAATAGGGTATTCAGAGATTTCCTCAATAAGTTCGTAGTGGTCATCGTAGACGATATCCTTATCTTCTCAAAGAGTGAAGAGGAACATGCTCAGCACTTAAGGGCAATCATGGAAACTCTGCGAGCCCATCAGCTAAAAGCCAAATTCTCCAAATGCCACTTTTGGAGAGAAGAAGTGAGGTTCCTTGGGCACATAGTATCCAAACAAGGGTTAGCAGTGGACCTGCTAAGGTAGTGACGGTGCAGGATTGGAAGACACCAAGGAATGCAACTGAGGTCCGAAGTTTTCTAGGACTAGCAGGTTTCTATCGAAAGTTCATAAGGGATTTTGCGAAAATCTCAGCTCCACTCACTAAGTTGACCAAGAAGAATCTAGTGTTCAATTGGGACTTGGATTGCGAGTTTGCTTTCCAACGACTAAAAAGGGCTCTTACAACAGCCCCAGTTTTGACGTTGCCAGATGGAAGCAAGATGTTCACCGTTTATACAGATGCATGTGGGACAGGGTTAGGCACCGTCTTAATGCAAGAAGGAAGGGTAGTAGCTTATGGCGGGAGACAATTGAAAGTGCACGAAAAGAACTACCCGACCCACGATCTTGAGTTAGCTGCCATAGTCTTTGCACTCAAGTCTTGGCGATACTATCTCCTAGGTGAGAAGTTTGAACTTTACACTGACCATAAATCGTTGAAATACCTTTTCTCGCGGAAGGACCTTAACTTGAGGCAACAGAGGTGGATGGAGTTTCTTGCCTCGTATGATTTCGAGATCTCCTATACTCCGGGCAAAGGCAACGTAGTGGCAGACGCGTTGAGCCGAAAGAAACTGACCCTAAGCCCGCTGTTTGTTGAAAGACAAAGCCTAGAGTTTATAGCCAGCTTCGACTTTAGGCCTTCCTCCAATTTTGTACCAGTCTTGCTAGCATCTCTCGAAGTACGCCCGACTTTAGTGGACTCAATAGGGACAACAGAACGCGAGGACCCTCAGCTTGTGGAGACGATTGATAGGCTAACTAGGGGTGAGACTTCAAGTCACCTCAACAGATACTCCATCGACAATAAGGGTTAGCTAAGACGAGACGGAAGACTATGCGTCCCACAGACAAGGGATTTAGTAAAGAAGGTTCTCGAGGAAGAACATCACTCCAAGATAACGATACACCCAGGCGGAGATAAAATGTACAAGGACATAAAAAGAACTTTCTTTTGGAACGGCATGAAGAAGGACGTGGCAGAATTCGTTTCTAAGTGTATGGTGTGCCAACAGGTTTAGGCGGAACAGAAAAAGCCTGGCGGTCTGCTACATCCCCTAGAGGTCTCACAGTGGAAGTGGGATAGCATCTCAATGGACTTCATCGATGGGCTGCCTAGGTCTAGGAGAGGCAACACTAGCATTTGGGTAATAGTGGATAGCTAGGCTTACTAAAAGCGCCCACTTTTTACATGTCAAAAGTAAAAGAACTGCCTCATCCCTAGCATCTCTTTACCTCAAGGAAATTGTTCGACTCCATGGAATACCATCCAGCATTATTAGCGACCGAGACCCTATCTTCACTAGTGAGTTTTGGCGGAGTCTGCAAGAAGCAGTAGGCACACAGTTATGCTTGAGCACAGCCTATCATCCCCAAACCGATGACCAAACAGAAAGAGTGAACAGAGTTTTGGAGGACCTTCTAAGACTGTGCGTCCTTGACTTCGGAGGGACATGGGAAGACCATCTTCCTTTGGTGGAATTTGCCTACAACAACAGCTATCAAGCAACCATCGGAATGGCGCCCTTCGAAGCTTTATATGGAAGAACGTGTCGATCGCCCACTTGTTGGTGGGAGTCTACTGATAAGCTCATACTTGGACCAGATATGATCTGAGAGACTTCAGAGAAATTAGACTTAATATGAAGAAGGATGAAGACGGCCCAAGACAGACAAAAGTCCTACGCCGACAAGAGGAGGACCGACCTTGAATTTGAGGTTGGAGACAGAGTTTTTCTTAAGGTATCTCCGCTAAGGAACGTTGTTCGTTTTGGAACCACAGGAAAGCTAGCACCAAGGTTCGTAGGGCCATTCCCTATCATTGAGAAAATTGGGAAAATGACCTATAGATTAGAGCTACCCGAAAAATTGGCCGGAGTTCACAACGTCTTTCACGTTTCACATCTCCGGAAATGTCTACATGAGTCTGCTGAAGTGGTAGAGCTAAATATCCTAGAAGAAGCTGAAGTGGAACGCGAAGCAACCATAAGGAAAGTTCCAACCCGCATATTAGGAACGGAAGTGAAGAAGCTACGCAACCGCGAAGTCAAGCTCGTCAAAGTTCAGTGGAGCAACGCCGAGGGAGACGCAACTTGGGAAACTGAAGCTAGAATACGCGTTGCCTACCCTTTTCTTTTCGAGGGTACATCTTTGATCTTTCCTTTTTCCTTAAGTTGCGCTTTTATCTATCTTTTTAGGTATATCTCCTCGACCTTATCTTTTAGGTAGAATCCCTTTGGATGAAAACATGTAATTGAAACATGTTATGGATGATGATTGCAAGTAGTTGCAAGTGATTGCTAGTGGTTGCTCGTGGTTGCATATACACACACAATCTAGGTTTTAGATCGGCTCAATCACTTCATATTGCATATGCATATATGTTTGCATTCGTATATGGTTGAACTTTAATGTGTTGTCATATGGATGTTGCATTCGTATGAATGATTGTGCACTCATGTAGAATCATGAATAGGAGGATTTGCATACATAATGGATTCATAGCACTTACATAATTCGCATTAAGGAGGTCAACTGAATCGGTAGACCGCCTGATTTTGCATTAGATAAGTACATGTATACACACACTTCGCATATTATCATGAAGCATTAGAAGTCTTTTAAGAACAATGGATGCTCGTATTTGATGGACGAGTAGATGGATGTTTGGATGTTAGGATGTACATTCTTCCTGAACTTCAAGATTTCGGGACGAAATCCTTTTAAGTGGGGGAGAATGTAACACCCCGTATATTTTATAACAGTGAAATTCACAAATTAAAATATAGTAAATCTAAAATCAAAGTATTAAGGGAAACGGGATATGCCATTGCATTCGTCTCGGAAAAATACGCGAAATAGAGTCCGAGTTTTCGAAAAACGGAGCCCGTATGACCAAATTATGACCCGATGAAGTTTCAGAAAATTCAAATTTCGAAAACAGAATTGAATTTCAGCCCAATCAAAGTAGCCGGGAAAATTCCCGCCCAAACCCACCAGGTCGACCTGCCAGGCCAGGTCGACCTGGGAGTCGACCTAGGTGTCGACCTGCCCCAGGCAGGTCGACTCTAGAGTCGACCTGGGGGTCGACTGGGGAGTCGACCTGGCCCCTGAGCCAGGTCGAACCCAGCCCACCCTGGCTGGCCTGGTCTGTGTTTAGTCGATTTTCTGAGCCTTGCCTTGTCACTAGGGCTAGGTGTCAGCTCCTGATTGGCCTCTCCTTTAAACGAACGGCTATTATTAAACCAAGCTTCATCGACAGTCAAAACAACTCAAAAACTCTTTAAAAAGGACCTAAGACTAACCCTAATTCACATAAACTAAAATGGAGATGAGACCGTCATGCTGCTGAGGAGAGACTGAGGATAGCCGTCAGAAAATAAAGAGACAATTAGGAGATAAATCAAAAGCTTAAAGCAACGTCAAATCAATCAAAACAACGCCTACAACAAAGGATAGCATCTCCAAATTCAGAATTCAGATTCCTGAATTGAAGATTCGTCACACGTTGTAAGTAGAGTGCTATTCCGATGAGAATTAAATAATTGTGTTGATTTGTGTAAAGTAAGAAATGGAATTGTGGCGATAATAATCTATATTTGTATGTTGCTTTGATGCTAAACAATTTGGGAATATTATGGTATACGATTGAATATTTGCAAGTACGCGATTTGCGTTGGAAGTTAACAACGAAATGGAATTGTGGCGATAATAACTTATATTTGTATGTCGTTTTGATTTTAAACGATTTGGAAATGCTATGGTGTACGATTGGATTCATACAAGTATATGGTTTATGTTGACAACCACATGTTGTGGAATTTTAATTGGGATTCATGCAAGCATATGGTTCATGTTGAAAATAACAACTATATGTTGTAATAGTTTATTTGAAATTCATGCAAATCTATGATTTATTGTTATGCCAACATGGTGTATAATTCTATGGTCATCTTTAGTGTAATTTGGTCCATTTGAGTATTATGATTCATATGAAGTTATGTTGGAATTGGCATTATAGTTCAAGTATAAAAATCATGATTTTGTAATAGTGACAAAAGCAAGCGTCTTTGTAAGCTTGTATTAATTTTATGAACATGACTAAACTATGTTTGTCATTATGCCTAGTTGAAAACATGTTTCTAGGCTTATGTTGTTATCATAATCATATGATAATATATTTGGCACATAAGTTACATTAGAAATTACACTAGAATTACATCCCACTTACAAGTTACATAGATAGGATAAAAACCATGATTATATGAATAGTAGGATTCATGTTCAATTATGTTTATGCCATGACTATATGAATAGAAGGACTCATGTTCAATTATGATTATGCCATAATTATATGATTAGAATGGTTCATGCTTAAGTATCATTTATGCCATGACTACACGAATAGAATGATTCATGCTTTGTTTATACCATGATTATGTGAATAGAATGATTCATGTTTAAGTATTGCTTATATTATATGTTGTTACAATTGCAAGTTCACATGCGCCTACCTTATGTTAATTGAATCGTTATGTTGCAAGTTCATGCGTTTACACTCCCTTTTTTATGTTACCTTATAAACACCATGTTATAAGCCTCCCCTTTTCATATGGCTAAATTGGGTTTAAGTATTAAACCCAACACACCTTACATTTGAACGAACGTGTAAAACAGGGGTATTGACGTTTGGGCTAAAATATAGAACATATGTGTTGGCATGTTTGACGCATGCCAACAACCTTGAAAAACAATTAAGTGGCATAAATAAATCTTAATCAATAAAGATGAATTTGAATAATGGGCTGCAAATATTTACATATAAAATGAAAAGAGACAAAATATGTAAAAGTAGAAAATACGATGTGTTTAACCCGAGGTTGGATTGAGTTGTGATGTAAACCTGTCCGGAACCGCCCGGCTGTCCAGTAGTCACAACAATACCTGTCCAATGTGGGTGGTTAAACACGGAGCCCAATAAGGACCCGAGGTTAGACTGAGTTGTGGCGTAAGACTGCCCAGACCCAACCGGCAACAGACAGCTACAACAATACCTGTCTAATGTGAGAGGTCAAGGCTTTAATAAGACAATTAAGGCTGAGTCAGGATTGATAGGATTAAGTGAATTAAGACTTAATCAAAATGGAACATGCTAAACTAAACAGACTGATTGGGGGTTAGGTTTATAAAACACTTAACCAACTTAGCATGTTGGCTAGAAATAGAAAACCTAGTAGCGGGGGACCCTTTTCAGCAGTAACCCTACAAGGCGTATCATGATACCCTGAAACTAGGCAGGGTGGGGCACGATTACTGGGCTGACTGTAAGAGGTCAAATCGACGGCGGTGGTGCAGCAGTGTAAGTTCTAACGGGGTGCGGGCGTGCACACACTCCGGCGTAGAAAAATAAGGCACTGGGTACCAGTAGCATACCTGTGCATTCTAGGATTGTGTCGGGCCGCCACCATGGGACTTGATACACCCCATGGTGGGACCAACACAGGTAACTACAACATCGGGGGCCGTAAGACACATGTAACTATGCGAGTAGGAGCCGATCATCATAAAATGGATCACTTCACCCTGATTATGGGGTGCCTGTTGGGAACTAGTTTATATGGGTACAGAGATTAATATGGGGTAGGATAATATATTCGACCCTAGACAACTTAACTTTGTTTATGGTGCTTTCCCATTTCTAGTTTATACTTATCATACCCAGTTCTTTGTTCATAGACTGAATAGTCCTAGACTTACTCAGGCTTTATGTCTGACTCTACTTTTCTTTCGTCTTCTTTTCTTCCGTTTCCCCCCCCCCCCCCCCCCAGGTCCACAGGGAGGGAATACCGCAGCTTGACCAGCCTTCATATCCAGCTTGAAGAGAAAGAATGTATTGCTTGGATCTTTTCGTTTTGGACTATGGCTTTGGACAGCAATCATGGGACTTTTGCAGTTTATTTATGTTTTCTTTATGCTTCTTCAAATAATGTAATCAAGACAGTTATGATTTTGGAAGTATTGTAAGACAATTATGGCATGGTTTGTGTAACACGTATTTTGATGAAATAAAAGTTGTTGTTTTCCGTTGTTCAAAAATATGTGTTCTTATATCTGTCTTGTATATCTGTGACTTATACTTATAAAACCTCCACCAAAATTAGGGCATTCCCTTTGAGAGTGACCCTAACGGAGGTGGGGTGTTTCACTTGGTATCAGAGCATATGTTTACCAGATAAGATAAAAAGTTTTGAAATTTTATTTTCAAAAAGGAAATTTAAAGAAGCATTTTTAAAAGATAAAATATTATTTTATTTTAAAAGGCAAAGTCCCCCCCCCAAAGCCATAGGTACTATCTCTTATCCTTCGTTTTGAATCTATCCTTTCTGTTTCAGCATGTCTGGAGACCTTACTCCCCAGCTGCTGACGCTTTCACTCCTTCTCCTCCACGTAAACCAGCAAGCGGAAGAGTCCCAGAGTAGGAAGACGAATAATAGTCAAACAAGAAAGGATCGTAACAGTAATGACAAGAAACGTGAAAAAAGGAAATGTTATTTCTGCGGAATTCTTGGACATCTGGAGGGAGACTGCAGGAAGAAGAAGAGGAGGATGAGTGCTACTTGCTTTCAGTGTAGGGAGACAGGCCACTAGGCTAGGGAGTGCCCAAGGAAGAAGGAGACAAAGGCGGAAAGCTCTCAAGGGAAGAAAGAGGGTTTACAGCTTAAGGAGACAGACTTTAAGAAGGGCGGGAAAGACAAGTCCCAAGAGAAGAGGAAGTGTAAATTCTGTGGCAAAGTGGGGCACTTAGTGAAAGATTGCTGGAAAAAGAAGGCCAAGATGAACGGCGGGTGCTTTTCTTGCGGTGAGACAGGCCACATGGCTAAGGACTGCCCAAAGAAACGAGGACAGGGGCAGAGGGCTGGATCCACCTCAGGGGCACAAGTTCATGTGCTAGAGGCGCCACCTCTGCAACAGCGATGTATAAATACTTCTGTAGAAAGTGTAGTTTATCTTTATGATCAACCCGTTCGCACTTTATTTGATTCTGGCGCATCACACTCCTTTATCTCGTCTGCTTTAGTAGAATCTCTGCACCTAAAAACTAGTATGGTAGAGGACCCCTTAATAGTTTCAAACCCAATTGGGGGCCCAGCTCATCTGTCTATGATCTTTTTGGGATTGAAAATTTCTATTCTAAGCGTAGAATTTAAATTTAGTGCCTTTGTTTTGGGCTTTTCGGGATATGGTTTGATTTTGGGCATGGATTGGCTATCCAGTAATGGGGCCATCCTCGATTGTGAGAAAAGGGTTGTTAGGCTCCTAACCCAGCTCGGTAATACTTTGGAAATTTCTTGTAATCCCTCGTATGCGGTTATGCTTAGTTACCTTGAATCGCTAGATGCCTCCGTTGAAAATTTGCAATCGGTTAGAGTGGTCCGGGAATATCCGGATGTCATCGAAGAGGTGAAGGGCTTGCCTCCGAAGCGGGAGATAGACTTCCGTATATATCTTGTAGATAATGCAAAGCCCATTGCGTTGCCCGTTAGACACGTGGCTCCACGGGAAAGGAAAGAGCTCAGTAAACAGATTAAAGAGCTTCTAGAAAAGGGGTTCATTAGGAGAAGCATTTCCGAATGGGGCGCTCCAGTGGTGTTCGCTACAAAGGCGGATGGTTCACTCCATCTGTGTGTTGACTATAGGGAGCTCAACAAGCTAACGAAAAAGAATAGGCACCCTCTCCCCAGAATTGACGATTTGTTTGATCAGCTTGTAGGAGCGTCTGTTTTCTCCCAACTCGATTTAGCGACCGGTTTTCATCAGCTAAGGGTGGCTGAAGATAGTATCGATAAAACGGCGTTCAGAACCCCAGATGGCTTCTTTGAATGGCTTGTCATGCCTTTTGGCTTGACAAATGCACCTGCTTACTTCGTGGACCTGATGAATAGGGTATTCAGAGATTTCCTCAATAAGTTCGTAGTGGTCATCGTAGACGATATCCTTATCTTCTCAAAGAGTGAAGAGGAACATGCTCAGCACTTAAGGGCAATCATGGAAACTCTGCGAGCCCATCAGCTAAAAGCCAAATTCTCCAAATGCCACTTTTGGAGAGAAGAAGTGAGGTTCCTTGGGCACATAGTATCCAAACAAGGGTTAGCAGTGGACCTGCTAAGGTAGTGACGGTGCAGGATTGGAAGACACCAAGGAATGCAACTGAGGTCCGAAGTTTTCTAGGACTAGCAGGTTTCTATCGAAAGTTCATAAGGGATTTTGCGAAAATCTCAGCTCCACTCACTAAGTTGACCAAGAAGAATCTAGTGTTCAATTGGGACTTGGATTGCGAGTTTGCTTTCCAACGACTAAAAAGGGCTCTTACAACAGCCCCAGTTTTGACGTTGCCAGATGGAAGCAAGATGTTCACCGTTTATACAGATGCATGTGGGACAGGATTAGGCGCCGTCTTAATGCAAGAAGGAAGGGTAGTAGCTTATGGCGGGAGACAATTGAAAGTGCACGAAAAGAACTACCCGACCCACGATCTTGAGTTAGCTGCCATAGTCTTTGCACTCAAGTCTTGGCGATACTATCTCCTAGGTGAGAAGTTTGAACTTTACACTGACCATAAATCGTTGAAATACCTTTTCTCGCGGAAGGACCTTAACTTGAGGCAACAGAGGTGGATGGAGTTTCTTGCCTCGTATGATTTCGAGATCTCCTATACTCCGGGCAAAGGCAACGTAGTGGCAGACGCGTTGAGCCGAAAGAAACTGACCCTAAGCCCGTTGTTTGTTGAAAGACAAAGCCTAGAGTTTATAGCCAGCTTCGACTTTAGGCCTTCCTCCAATTTTGTACCAGTCTTGCTAGCATCTCTCGAAGTACGCCCGACTTTAGTGGACTCAATAGGGACAACAGAACGCGAGGACCCTCAGCTTGTGGAGACGATTGATAGGCTAACTAGGGGTGAGACTTCAAGTCACCTCAACAGATACTCCATCGACGATAAGGGTTAGCTAAGACGAGACGGAAGACTATGCGTCCCACAGACAAGGGATTTAGTAAAGAAGGTTCTCGAGGAAGAACATCACTCCAAGATGACGATACACCCAGGCGGAGATAAAATGTACAAGGACATAAAAAGAACTTTCTTTTGGAACGGCATGAAGAAGGACGTGGCAGAATTCGTTTCTAAGTGTATGGTGTGCCAACAGGTTTAGGTGGAACAGAAAAAGCCTGGCGGTCTGCTACATCCCCTAGAGGTCTCACAGTGGGAGTGGGATAGCATCTCAATGGACTTCATCGATGGGCTGCCTAGGTCTAGGAGAGGCAACACTAGCATTTGGGTAATAGTGGATAGCTAGGCTTACTAAAAGCGCCCACTTTTTACATGTCAAAAGTAAAAGAACTGCCTCATCCCTAGCATCTCTTTACCTCAAGGAAATTGTTCGACTCCATGGAATACCATCCAGCATTATTAGCGACCGAGACCCTATCTTCACTAGTGAGTTTTGGCGGAGTCTGCAAGAAGCGGTAGGCACACAGTTATGCTTGAGCACAGCCTATCATCCCCAAACCGATGACCAAACAGAAAGAGTGAACAGAGTTTTGGAGGACCTTCTAAGACTGTGCGTCCTTGACTTCGGAGGGACATGGGAAGACCATCTTCCTTTGGTGGAATTTGCCTACAACAACAGCTATCAAGCAACCATCGGAATGGCGCCCTTCGAAGCTTTATATGGAAGAACGTGTCGATCGCCCACTTGTTGGTGGGAGTCTACTGATAAGCTCATACTTGGACCAGATATGATCTGAGAGACTTCAGAGAAATTAGACTTAATATGAAGAAGGATGAAGACGGCCCAAGACAGACAAAAGTCCTACGCCGACAAGAGGAGGACCGACCTTGAATTTGAGGTTGGAGACAGAGTTTTTCTTAAGGTATCTCCGCTAAGGAACGTTGTTCGTTTTGGAACCACAGGAAAGCTAGCACCAAGGTTCGTAGGGCCATTCCCTATCATTGAGAAAATTGGGAAAATGACCTATAGATTAGAGCTACCCGAAAAATTGGCCGGAGTTCACAACGTCTTTCACGTTTCACATCTCCGGAAATGTCTACATGAGTCTGCTGAAGTGGTAGAGCCAAATATCCTAGAAGAAGCTGAAGTGGAATGCGAAGCAACCATAAGGAAAGTTCCAACCCGCATATTAGGAACGGAAGTGAAGAAGCTACGCAACCGCGAAGTCAAGCTCGTCAAAGTTCAGTGGAGCAACGCCGAGGGAGACGCAACTTGGGAAACTGAAGCTAGAATACGCGTTGCCTACCCTTTTCTTTTCGAGGATACATCTTTGATCTTTCCTTTTTCCTTAAGTTGCGCTTTTATCTATCTTTTTAGGTATATCTCCTCGACCTTATCTTTTAGGTAGAATCCCTTTGGATGAAAACATGTAATTGAAACATGTTATGGATGATGATTGCAAGTAGTTGCAAGTGATTGCTAGTGGTTGCTCGTGGTTGCATATACACACACAATCTAGGTTTTAGATCGGCTCAATCACTTCATATTGCATATGCATATATGTTTGCATTCGTATATGGTTGAACTTTAATGTGTTGTCATATGGATGTTGCATTCGTATGAATGATTGTGCACTCATGTAGAATCATGAATAGGAGGATTTGCATACATAATGGATTCATAGCACTTACATAATTCGCATTAAGGAGGTCAACTGAATCGGTAGACCGCCTGATTTTGCATTAGATAAGTACATGTATACACACACTTCGCATATTATCATGAAGCATTAGAAGTCTTTTAAGGACAATGGATGCTCGTATTTGATGGACGAGTAGATGGATGTTTGGATGTTAGGATGTACATTCTTCCTGAACTTCAAGATTTCGGGACGAAATCCTTTTAAGTGGGGGAGAATGTAACACCCCGTATATTTTATAACAGTGAAATTCACAAATTAAAATATAGTAAATCTAAAATCAAAGTATTAAGGGAAACGGGATATGCCATTGCATTCGTCTCGGAAAAATACGCGAAATAGAGTCCGAGTTTTCGAAAAACGGAGCCAGTATGACCAAATTATGACCCGATGAAGTTTCAGAAAATTCAAATTTCGAAAACAGAATTGAATTTCAGCCCAATCAAAGTAGCTGGGAAAATTCCCGCCCAAACCCACCAGGTCGACCTGCCAGGCCAGGTCAACCTGGGAGTCGACCTAGGTGTCGACCTGCCCCAGGCAGGTCGACTCTAGAGTCGACCTGGGGGTCGACTGGGGAGTCGACCTGGCCCCTGAGCCAGGTCGAACCCAGCCCACCCTGGCTGGCCTGGTCTGTTAGAGCCTTGCCTTGTCACTAGGGCTAGGTGTCAGCTCCTGATTGGCCTCTCCTTTAAACGAACGGCTATTATTAAACCAAGCTTCATCGACAGTCAAAACAACTCAAAAACTCTTTAAAAAGGACCTAAGACTAACCCTAATTCACATAAACTAAAATGGAGATGAGACCGTCATGCTGCTGAGGAGAGACTGAGGATAGCCGTCAGAAAATAAAGAGACAATTAGGAGATAAATCAAAAGCTTAAAGCAACGTCAAATCAATCAAAACAACGCCTACAACAAAGGATAGCATCTCCAAATTCAGAATTCAGATTCCTGAATTGAAGATTCGTCACACGTTGTAAGTAGAGTGCTATTCCGATGTGAATTAAATAATTGTGTTGATTTGTGTAAAGTAAGAAATGGAATTGTGGCGATAATAATCTATATTTGTATGTTGCTTTAATGCTAAACGATTTGGGAATATTATGGTATACGATTGAATATTTGCAAGTACGCGATTTGCGTTGGAAGTTAACAACGAAATGGAATTATGGCGATAATAACTTATATTTGTATGTCGTTTTGATTTTAAACGATTTGGCAATGCTATGGTGTACGATCGGATTCATACAAGTATATGGTTTATGTTGACAACCACATGTTGTGGAATTTTAATTGGGATTCATGCAAGCATATGGTTCATGTTGAAAATAACAACTATATGTTGTAATAGTTTATTTGAAATTCATGCAAATCTATGATTTATTGTTATGCCAACATGATGTATAATTCTATGGTCATCTTTAGTGTAATTTGGTCCATTTGAGTATTATGATTCATATGAAGTTATGTTGGAATTGGCATTATAGTTCAAGTATAAAAATCATGATTTTGTAATAGTGACAAAAGCAAGCGTCTTTGTAAGCTTGTATTAATTTTATGAACATGACTAAACTATGTTTGTCATTATGCCTAGTTGAAAACATGTTTCTAGGCTTATGTTGTTATCATAATCATATGATAATATATTTGGCACATAAGTTACATTAGAAATTACACTAGAATTACATCCCACTTACAAGTTACATAGATAGGATAAAAACCATGATTATATGAATAGTAGGATTCATGTTCAATTATGTTTATGCCATGACTATATGAATAGAAGGACTCATGTTCAATTATGATTATGCCATAATTATATGATTAGAATGGTTCATGTTTAAGTATCATTTATGCCATGACTACACGAATAGAATGATTCATGCTTTGTTTATACCATGATTATGTGAATAGAATGATTCATGTTTAAGTATTGCTTATATTATATGTTGTTACAATTGCAAGTTCACATGCGCCTACCTTATGTTAATTGAATCGTTATGTTGCAAGTTCATGCGTTTACACTCCTCTTTTTATGTTACCTTATAAACACCATGTTATAAGCCTCCCCTTTTCATATGGCTAAATTGGGTTTAAGTATTAAACCCAACACACCTTACATTTGAACGAACATGTAAAACGGGGGTATTGACGTTTGGGCTAAAATATAGAACATATGTGTTGGCATGTTTGACGCATGCCAACAACCTTGAAAAACAATTAAGTGGCATAAATAAATCTTAATCAATAAAGATGAATTTGAATAATGGGCCGCAAATATTTACATATAAAAAGAAAAGAGACAAAATATGTAAAAGTAGAAAATACGATGTGTTTAGCCCGAGGTTGGATTGAGTTGTGATGTAAACCTGCCCGGAACCGCCCGGCTGTCCAGTAGTCACAACAATACCTGTCTAATGTGGGTGGTTAAACACGGAGCCCAATAAGGACCCGAGGTTAGACTGAGTTGTGGCGTAAGACTGCCCGGACCCAACCGGCAACAGGCAGCCACAACAATACCTGTCTAATGTGAGAGGTCAAGGCTTTAATAAGACAATTAAGGCTGAGTCAGGATTGATAGGATTAAGTGAATTAAGACTTAATCAAAATGGAACATGCTAAAATAAACAGACTGATTGTGGGTTAGGTTTATAAAACACTTAACCAACTTAGCATGTTGGCTAGAAATAGAAAACCTAGTAGCGGGGGACACTTTTCAGCAGTAACCCTACAAGGCGTATCATGATACCCTGAAACTAGGCAGGGTGGGGCACGATTACTGGGCTGACTGTAAGAGGTCAAATCGACGGCGGTGGTGCAGCAGTGTAGGTTCTAACGGGGTGCGGGCGTGCACACACTCTGGCGCAGAAAAATAAGGCACTGGGTACCAGTAGCATACCTGTGCATTCTAGGATTGTATCGGGCTGCCACCATGGGACTTGATACACCCCATGGTGGGACCAGCACAGGTAACTACAACATCGGGGGCCGTAAGACACATGTAACTATGCAAGTAGGAGCCGATCATCATAAAATGGATCACTTCACGCTGATTACGGGGTGCCTGTTGGGAACTAGTTTATATGGGTACAGAGATTAATATGGGGTACGATAATATATTCGACCCTAGACAACTTAACTTAGTTTATGGTGCTTTCTCATTTCTAGTTTATACTTATCATACCCAGTTCTTTGTTCATAGACTGAATAGTCCTAGACTTACTCAGGCTTTATGTCTGACTCTACTTTTCTTTCGTCTTCTTTTCTTCCGTTTCCCCCCACCCCCCCCCCCAGGTCCACAGGGAGGGAATACTGCAGCTTGACCAACCTTCATATCCAGCTTGAAGAGAAAGAATGTATTGCTTGGATCTTTTCGTTTTGGACTATGGCTTTGGACAGCAATCATGGGACTTTTGCAGTTTATTTATGTTTTCTTTATGCTTCTTTAAATAATGTAATCAAGACAGTTATGATTTTGGAAGTATTGTAAGACAATTATGGCATGGTTTGTGTAACACGTATTTTGATGAAATAAAAGTTATTGTTTTCCGCTGTTCAAAAATATGTGTTCTTATATCTGTCTTGTATATCTGTGACTTATACTTATAAAACCTCCACCAAAATTTGGGCATTCCCTTTGAGAGTGACCCTAACGGAGGTGGGGTGTTTCAACCTCTCTGAAATTAATAACTGATTTGCTTTGCACTAACAAATCAGTGCAGATTTGCACTTTCTGAATTTAACTGCTCGAAAATTTCTGTAAGAATATTTTAAAGGCGGTGGAAGAGAAAAGAGAAAAAACAGTTTTTTTTCTTATCTATATATTAATCTCGTCTAATCTGAAGATAATAATATATAGACGAGGATTAGGTTATTCGAAAATACTGGTCAGTGGAGGAAAATAGGATTTGCGAAATACTTGGTCAAAAGTTTACCGTTTCAAATTAAATTTGGTTTAGAAATATTTTCCGTAATTAAAAAACGGTTCGAAAAAAATCAAGTTTTTCTGGTCTAAAAATATAAGTGTCTACACCACATAGCCAAGGCCCAAGCCCAATACCGAGCCGGGTCGAGTCGGTCGGTCGGTCGCGCGCGCGTGTGTGGTGGTCATAATGCATGGGCTCCCTCCTCACAACAAAACATTTATTGGGAGTCCCAAGACCCCATCAAAGCTTCTTAGAAACAAGTATAAATACTTGTTTCTTTCATATAATCCCATGATGTGGAACTATTCACATTAAGGAGCCACTCATACACTTATTCAAATATTTTAATAATTCACACAAATTTCAAACATTATATGCATATATTAATTACATTCTTAATATCAGTTATATTGATTACGTAAGCAGGGATTTATGGATATTTTTTATGAATGGTAATCTGAAGAAGCATGACAATTGTATACAACTAGACAAATAATAATAATAAAAGAATAATACATCAATTAATCTTTTCTTGGGATGCTCATTTGGCTAAGCATAAATGGCAAACTAGTATAAAACAAAGTCAAATCTTATATCGTCAAATCCGACATTTCATAAATCCATTTTAAGCGACTTTGCGAAGCTCAAGTAGCTTGAACTTGAAATAAATACTAGTGTGTAACCCGTGCGTTGCACACGATAATACTATAAAATACAATTTTTAAAATTTTAATGTTAAAATTGGAACATTGTTATACAACATACGATGAATCAGGCAAAATAAATATAATATAAATTATTGTTGTAATTTTATACATGGTATGTGTTATGCAACTTATATATCTTTGAAGTAAAACAATAATTTTATGTTCTTACTACTATGAGAAAGAATTCTTGTTGAAATTCACATGTTTTGATTATTTTAGATGAATTAACAAATACAATTTAAATAAAGTATTTTATATATGTTGAATCTAAAATTATGTAATTGGTTAAAATATATCAATTTAAGAGTAAATAATACGAATAAATTGAGAAGTATTTTATGAAAAATTACAGAAATTTTAATACGAAGTTTTTGAAGTTAAAAATGGATTTTTTAAACATTGCATATGATAAATTTATTGTTTATGTGCATAAAATGATAATAGTTTATTTACAGATTAACACTGTTATTATTGTATATGTGCATTAATTTAAGCCGTTTGGGTTTCTTGCTAACTTTTGCTTGCCAGACCAGGTTCACATGGAGTTAACATTCTATTTTTTCAAATTCAGAACCAAAATGTTCTTTTACTATGGAAAAGAGAAACAGATTTTTTTTTTCTCATGAGATGTTACAAAGTGCAACACACGCTATTATTTTAGCTCGATGACATATTGCTAGCAAGAAAATAATAATTGAATCAACGGAACTATCGCTTAAAGTGGATAAAATTCAGTATCTAATATAACGTAGATTCAGGACCATGAATATCTATATGTCGCTGATCTGTGCATTTTAGAGAAGGTAAGAAAAACTACAGAGATGCATTTTCTTCAAACTTAGCCTCTTAAATGTGAATCAAAATAAATTATTGAGATTGAGATAAATAAGAAAAAAATAAAATAATGGTAACATACGCTGTATTTTATTTTATACGAATTTCTACATTAACCTCCATTTGATAAGAAAACAACGTTGAATAAGTATTTAGCCCAACGTCAAATCATATGAGTTTCATGATAACAAAAAAATTATGAATACTATATGGAATGCATAGCCATTTTTTAATAATTTATACAAAAATTGAACCTACGATTCAGAAAATTTTAAAATCGAAATTTTTAGTTTTCGTAAGCTACAGTTGAAAAGGGTAAATTTAAAATTATGAAATACTAATTCTAAAATTTGAAGTTTTAATTTTTATGTTACAGTTTGAAAAACTCAAAATTTTCCAGGTTAATGGCTTTGAATGCATAGGTTAATGAGTGTGAATTTTAAAAAGTTAGAACTAAAAGTTTAGATCTTGAAATTTTGAAACATTTGATGGTAGGATTGGGGAAATCACTATAAAGTAGCAAGTTAATCCCATTCCTGAGATTTCGTAACGTGGGATTTGCAGTTTCCAGAGAATCAGGGATCAAAAGTTGCAATGACAAATATAAGGACAGAAGGAAGATGACCTAACAAATAGGATGTATAAGAGAACTAAGAATCATAATGCTCTGCTACTTAAATACATACATATTGGCACTTTGCATAACTGGTTTCCTAGTTTTGAAATTTTTCAATAAACATATTTTGTTTAGATCTCACCGAAGTAACTTATTTTTGTATTTCATGTACATGGATGTAAGTTAATAAAGATTTGTTGAGCATTATACAAACAAAGTAAACAGAGTAATTTAAAGTACATGTTGCTAATAGTGTTGCTTGTTATGGTAACCATTCTTGGTCGGTGAACAATAGTAATAAAAAATTTACCAAATGCAGCCCCATATTTCAGCCAATGAATAATGCATCTGCAGTCACTGAAAAAAATATGGAAAACCGCTAAAAAGACTGAGTGTGAAAGGCAAATAACATAATGGAAAATTAAAGAACATTGAACAAAAACTTCAACTGAAATATGACAAAAAGCTATAATAAATAAACTGAAATTACATTGAAAGGGGAGTTAAAATTGAAATCACAAAAGAAAATGATCTAAAAGGTGGCTCGGTGAGGTATAATTATCATTCGTGAAACTTAAATATAATATAAAAAAATCATCTGGAGTATTGGCAAATAACCATCTTTTTGTACTCTAACAACCATTATTCCTAGAGTATAGTGCAATAATTGCAAATACATGTATTTCATCATTTTTTTTTTTGGTTGACAATGTAAAAACACGACAACACCATGTCTTTGAACTTCTAAAATTTAGTAATGATATAAAATTGACCTCCCATTTAAGGTTATGTAGGGCATTTTTTTTCATTCACGCAATATATACGATGTAAAGGTATGTAATATAATTATGGATTGAAAAAACTTTTCCTTGAGTTAACTGAATTATGAGAGGGCATGAGATTTTTTTTTCTAAAATATGATTCTCGCATATTAAGATGCAACGGTAAATAAAATTATATGATAAGTTCTACATACAAAAATATATGTACCCATGGTTATTAGCACTTGAATGCTCAATTTTATTTCATGGTAGACATTTTGTTGTCTTTATTTGTTTTACATCTATCAATTTCATAGCTTTTACAAATTTATTTCATAAATAATCATTCGCTATTATTTTTTTCATGTTATACTCCTATCTGAATTTGTCTTTAAACTTTAATATACAATTACACTTTCATTTCTATGTTGTTTAGTAAAAAGAAACATTATTCCATTTCAGTATATACACACAAAAAATAAATATATAAAGGATTTGAAAATTTACCACAATATTAGTAAGTATGTACTCCAGAAAAAAATTAATAGTTGCATTGGCTATTATTTGAATAATTTAAACTGCTAGATTTGTTTTCATTCCACTTGCATGTCATTCACTCAAATTGATTCGCAAGTACAAATTTTTATAAATATTTGTATCCATATCTGATACTGAATCGTGAATAAATTGTTTCTATATACTTTTACTAACTTTAAAAGAAAGTAAAACCAGGAAATAACACACACTTCAGCACTTTCTAAGTTAGGTATCATATCTTTAGCAAACTAAAAATAAAATAAAATTAATTATACTGAGGTGCTATAAAGTGGTAATATGTGATTATATAATATGCCAAGCATTTTCTTTTAAAGGCCAAACTTATCAAATTCTTTAGTGAAAAGTATTAGAAGTTTAATTTTTGGGGAGAAGGACAAAATCTAGTGTAAATGTGGAATTCAAGGGGTCCGCCATCACTTCCTCTTTACACTAATTTTTGTCTTTCTCCCTAAAAAACAAACTTCCCATCTTTTTCATTAATTTTTTTAATAAGTTTGGCCTTCTCCCTATTTGCCACTATTCTATTTATAATATAACATATCACATAGTTTATGGTAAAGCTAAGATGTGAACACTTTTTGTTCTCAAGAATAATATCGTACCTATATGGAGTTTTACAAAAAGAATGTTAATAAAAGAAATTAATATATATTGAAATCATACCAAAATTACGGTTAGAAATACTTCAGTATATAGTAAACATATCCATTTATTTGAAATTTTGGGTTCCCCGTTTGGAGCATCAATTGGTAGTAAGCCTGATTCTTTGGTGCACTTCAGGTGTCTGCAAATTTTCACAACACAAAAAAGTAAAAAATATAATATAATTCTAGCTTGTTAATTGATTAAGCACCAAATAATTGCACAGCTAAATAACTCATACTTGAATAATCTAACTTTTGAAGACCTATAAGTTCCACGCCTCAAACGAAAATTAATGGTTTTCTCTCAACAAATGGTAGTATAATCAGTTACATTTTCCTGACAGACCAATGGCCATTTCAAATAATAAGACAAATATGCTATGTTTTCATTCATTAATCGGTCCAATAATTTCGAACTTGAAAACATTAACAGTAATAAAAGTATCGACATTTCTTATTTCAGCAAAAAGTAAAGTATAATTAATTTGCGAAAATAATATAGGAAGAAAATAATGGCCAAGATTGTTTAGTACAAACACAGTAACAAATAAATATGAAATACTTGTAAGAAAGGTATGTTTCTATATATGATTGGATAAGAAAAATAAATAATTATTATAATTACGCATCATTATGGATTTTCAACTAACTTCTAATTGGTAAATATGGAAGCTAGCAACAATATATTTTGGTAAGAGCTTTGCGGAAATCTGTAAACACTTTTCACCACATTTCATGCACGATGGACAAAAATCCTTCTCGATTCACGGAAAAGTAAACCACAATCAATTTGCAAAAAATAATATAGGAAGAAAATATTTGGATCAAGATTGTTCAATGCAAACCCAGTAATAAATCAAGATGAATTAGATGTTAAAAAATATGTTTCTATATTATAATTAGATATGACAATAAATAATTAATATAACGACGTGTCATGATTTTTCAAATAATTCCTATTTGGTAAATATGGAAGCCTATACCACAATATTTTGGTAAGACCTTTTGTGACATTTGAAAAACTTGTCAACACATTTCAAGCTACAGTATAAACTGCAATAATTGTTAGATTATAATAAAAATGAGAATAAATAGAAATAACTTACCATAATTTAGAATAATAATAACATGGTTTGGACGTTTGAAATCAAATACTAACGACAAAATCAAATAATTTTGGAATTGGGATAGAAGATTTAGGGTGAGAATGCTAGTTGTTTGAAAAGCCAAACTTGAATAGACAATGTTATTGATGGTAAATGAAAACTAATTTCGAAAGCATTCTAGGAAAAGTTGTGCATAAGATGTATTTCTAACCCTAAACAAAACTATACTTATCTTTCCATATTGAGAATAAGTTAGATTTTGTTAACCTTATGTCATAATTATTAGTTTGTGATTCTAAGAATTGGACATAAAAGATATATTTACATATGTGTTATAGTTGAGAAGTCCAACGTTAGCGGTTAGGATTGTAGTGGCAAATTAAAAATATTCCCAAAAATATATTAACTCCAGATTATGCATTCAATTGCTCTTCTAACTTTGGCAAAGTATGCAATTTGAGTAATTATGGTAAGGAAAAGTTTTTTTTTTGAATTTGTTTAGAAGGGAAACTGACCGGAGTCGTAAAATCTCCCTGGTGCACCTAGTTTGATCCGCGAGCACCATATTTTTACATATATTTATAGTTTTATCATTCTTTAAAATATATTGACACAAAATTATGCATTAAATTTTTGTTTGAACTTCCAAAATTATTCATATTGTGAAATGAGGAAATTTTTTCTTTAGACAAAAAGGATCGATTAGAGACACTATTAAAGGGTTTTCTACTTGCATTCTATTCAATTATGATACTTCAAAAGAAAAAGAGTAAATAGCAGGAGCATCATCAGTTGTCAGCTACAGTTGTTGTATAAGATTTTAGATTAGAATTTAGCAATTTAAAAACCCAAATGTAAAAAATAGAAGTATTAATGAAAAATGCAATTCAACTTTGAAAAAAATACGACAACACGAAAATATGCATTTGATGATCTTTTTGACTGAAAAATTATACGCATCCGAAATAGTCACGAAATTTTGGAATTTGTTCCATTTTCGGCATGAGATTTAGCATAAGTCTAAGAAACTTGTTATTATATATATAAAAAAAGATAAACCTTTAGCAGTATTTTTCTTGGTTAAAAACGTAAGATCGGCGAACTGGTTCAAAACCATCAACAACAAATAGATCAAACCTACGAACACAACTGTTTAAAATAAATTAAATGTACAAACCAATGAAAAACTACAATGAATCACAATGATTATGGCATAACGTTTCGTATAAGGGATGTCTTTAAAGTAATATCAATATTTGCCAATGGTATATACTGTTATAAAGGGCAAACAATAAATTTGAATTAGGCATATCAAAATGCATGATGTAAGATGATAACTTGGACCAAAAATGCATCCCACAATCGCGTTTTAATCTGATAACATGAAAAATTAAAGGAAATGATCTTGTAGATTAACTCATTTTCAGTTAGCTTAACCGATAGCACAGACCCTAAAAAAGCAGCAAAAAAATATTATAGTACGAATAAAAAGATTAAGATTGAAATTCAATAACATGCCAAAAAATTACACTGATGGATTTAGAAGAGCAAAAGTATCTATAGAAATATTAGGTAATTAGGTAATTATCGAACTAAAGAATTAACTGAAGTGAGCAAACAAAAATATGGGGACTGAAAACAAAAGTGTTTCCATGGTGCAAGAGTATGTTGTTATGGAGATTGTGGGATGAGGCATTCTGTTGAAATGATGGAATTAGCAGAAAATAATGTATCTTTTCAAGTGCTGGATAAATAATGAAGCCATACACACATGGGTATATTTGTTTTGTATTAAGTCATTAGGAGGAATTAAGAAGATGTGAAATATAGAGATTCCAATGCTGATTTTTGGTATTTTAGTTGACATTGAATGTTGCAAGGTTTTTCCTAAATTTGCAAAAGCGTCATTTCCAAAGCTTTCCAGCATAATAAGATGACGAAAAAAATACACTGCTCTTGAATAAGAGATTCAAATATTTACATGAATGGCCTATAATATTAGTAGCATGAATTTAAGAACTACACAGTGCATGTCCTTTCACAATCGTATATAATTTTTCAAACAATGCTAGAGACCTCATACAATTCAATCGGAGAATTTAAGACCAATAGTTAAAAATTCAGTGTGTACAACACTATGAAGTATTTATATCTTTGGAAAATATTAATTTCCATACAACAAAAAATTTGTATATATTGAAGCAGCTAAAGTAGGATAACTTTAGAAGTTAAATTTTTTAATATCATGATGGTAGAATATATCTAAGGATTATACTGTCAACATATAGTAAAAATTCATATAGATCATATAACTATTTTTCTAAAACATCTGAACCATGAAATGTGTGATATACAGTAGGAACAACAGATCGAAGAGTAGACCAAAAGACATGCCATAATAAAGATTAGGATTATGGAGTTGCAATACAGTAGGAAGACATGTAAGATCATTGTAGGGTAAGATATAAAAAAGGGGATAGAAATCACCAGATCAAAAATCAAAATTGCCATCCCTAACAGTCCGTTAAATGATGGGTGGAAACAACTGCAACAAATAAAGATAATCGTATAATCTAATAGAGTGGGAGATTGAATTTTACAGTACCAAATTGCAAAATTACCTGTAATAAAAAAGAAATCGAGCGAGTGAAATAGAAGGGAAGGAGAAACAATAGGCGACAATGGATGCCTATGCGACAGCCTGTAGCATGTTTGAACAGAATTAGGGATCATGGATGAGCTGAAGATGCAGAGAGGTCAGGAAAGCAGAGCGCGCAGTTGTGGTGGAGGTAGCAGTCGTCCTCCATCCAAATTAGACTATTTTGTATGCAATGATCGAAAGCAATATTTTTACTTGAAGATTAAGCTTTGGCAGAAGAACACAGAAGAAAGAAGTGAGATACAGGAGGCGAAGGAAACAAATAACGTGACCTGTTCAGCTCACAAAATCACGAGGAGTTTATGTGTTGTTGAAGTTTAAGTCGATAACAATAAATTTAATTAAAATATTTTAAATTGGAGAGAAGTAAGGAAAATGCTGATAACTCCTAAAATTAATAATAGAGCTTAAAATTCTCCTGATTTATTATTTAATAGATATAGATAGATTAGAAATTTAAAAACTAAATATTTGAATTTAGAGAGTTTTATGGTGTATAGAGAATTTAATTTTTAAAAAAATATGCTGAGACTTTTAAGGTGAATAGAGAGAATTGAGAGAATTAAGGTGAATTGAGATAATTGAGAGAATCAAGGAGAGAGCTTGAAAAGCTTCTGCTTTACTATTATCTAATAGATTTCAAGCAGGTTAACTATAAAAACCCTTTGAATATTATCCCTATTTATTAAGAAATATCACCTGAAATGAAAATTATAAAGGGAATGAAAATATCACCTGAAATATCCCTTTGAATATCGAAGTTATCACATTCTAGTGATGCATATACTCCAATGAAAATGATTAAAAATTTAAAATTATCGATCCTTCGACTGTTAATCATCATGAAAGCTTTTTAACATTATGTAACCATTCAATAAAATGCAAACCTGTTGTCATTATGAAAAGAAGAAACTTACAAAGTAGATAAAAGACAGTTGAGCATGGTTATGTTGTAAGGAATGCCAGAAAAAACCTATGTTTATTTCTTTCTTATTACCTTTCTAAAAGTTAAGCTACGGCAAGGGAATAAAAACAGTTAAAATGAGGTCAAAGAGCAAAAACACTATTCACCTCAGGATTACTAAGTTAGGCTATGAGACATTTGCTCTAGCCAGCTGAGCCACCATCCCTTTGGTAATTTCAACATTGCAAACCTTTATTATTCATGTTTCTGTATTCAACATTGTAAGTCATGGATCAACCTCTAACCTATGAATGCGGACCTGCCAATGCTCTGTATAGATAAGAAGAGATAGAGAGAGGGCCAAATGGATTTTTTTAACCTAAGGTATCAGCAGCTCCGTTTATATTGGTATGATATCATAGGGTTAAATAGCTTATAAACTTGCGTATCTTCTTAGTTAAAAATTGTTTAATGCAGTTACATATGGCCACTAAAAACAGTTTAACCAAAGATTTCAGTTACCAAGCTATAGACTACATTGTGAAAAGCATATTATTGTAAAATAATTTGAAATCAAACATGGTCGTGAGTTGCCAGAATATCTTGAGGTGAGTTCCTTGTCGCAAAAAACCTTAAGTTAAAATCTTAGGTTTCTTCAATAATAGAGATGATAGTATCTTCATTTCATCCTTGCTTTTTGTCAAACATAGCAGTACATGGAAACAGGTATAGATTCAGACCTGATTAAGCTTCCAAGTTGCATCCTCAATAAATGCACTAGCATATTGCTAGTTACGGCACAGAACTTCTTCCAAATGTATAAATAGCCTATTCAAATGCTACAAATATCTCCTCATTTTACAGCCAAAACACCAATGGAAATGCATGCGGTTTTTCTTGTTTCTCTAGGATCAGACCAATTATACCAACCTACAAATGAACAATTATAAAATGAAATACTGTAAAGAAACATAGTCTCATTATATCAGCTTACAGATGAAATATTTCATGGGCAAGACGAGCATCACTAAAATGAAAAACAATAGCAAAAATGAATAACAGTACACCTAAAAAGAAAAACAATAGCAAAAATGTCAGTAGTCAACCCTTAAACAAGCATGTGTAAATGTTACCAATAATGTATGAATTATCAAAGAGACCAAAGCTCAAAATTCATAAGTAAGAAAAATCAAGGGAAAAATGTTGAGATTGTTTTTGGGAGAATCGAATTGATTTTCCATTCATCATTGATTGATAAATATAAGTTACAAAGGAATATTCTAGATTACAATCAAAGATTTTATACTATCAATCAAGCCTAAAGATAAGGAAATTACTAACAATATCTTCTGAAGATAAGGAAGCTAAATAATATTCCCATTATTTTCTCAATATTCCTTAACACCCCCCCTCAAGTTGGAGCTTCCGTAGAGAAAATGCCCAACTTGGATAATAAATTATCAAACTGCGATTTACCAAGTGCCTTTGTGAAAACATCAGCCAGTTGTGTATGAGTAGGGACATAAGAAGGATCAATTAGACCTGTAAACACTGCATCACGAACAAAGTGACAATCAACTTCAATATGTTTTGTCCGCTCATGAAACACCGGATTTTTGGCTATATGTAAAGCAGACTGACTGTCGCAGAACAATTTTATAGCCTTAGGATGTTGCACACCTAAGCTTAACAATAAACCTTTCAGCCATATCAATTCACAAGTAATCGCAGCCATGGATCGGTATTCAGCTTCTGCAGAACTACGAGACACAGTGTTTTGCTTTTTAGTCTTCCAAAAAATAGGAGATTGTCCCAGAAAGACTAACCACGCCATCAAAGAACGTCGAGTAATTGGACAAGCTGCCCAATCAGAGTCACACCATCCCTGCAAAGTAAGATCACTATCGGATCGTAATAAAATACCCTGTCTGGGAGTACCTTTCAAATATCGTACAACCCGCAAGGCCGCCTCCCAATATTCAGTCCTAGGTTGATGCATGAATTATGATAAAATATGTACTGAATAAGCAAGGTCGGGCCTAGTAACAGCCAAATAAATCAATCTGCCAACAAGTCTGCGATAAGATTCAGGATCAGACAATAGAGCACCTGTGGCTAAACCAAGTTTATGGTTTTGTTCGATTGGAGATCCGACAGGTTTAGAGCCTAATAAACCTGTTTCAGACAAAATATCAAGAGTATACTTTCTTTGACAAAGAAATATACCCGAGGTACTCCGAGCAACCTCGATACCCATAAAATATTTCAGACTCCCTAAATCCTTCATATGAAAACAGTCAGACAAATAAGCTTTAAATGTTTTTAAAGCTGCAGAATTATTTCCGGATATAATCAGATCATCCACATAAACTAAAACATTTATTTGAATGGAACCGGAAGTGTAGGTAAATAGAGAGTAATCGGAGTAAGACTGAAGAAAGCCGTAGTCTTTCAGGGCAGATACTAATTTGGCAAACCAGCATCTAGGAGCCTGCTTTAAACCATATAAGGATTTCCGGAGGCGACATACCTTGTTAGGAGATGATGACTCAAAGCCAGGTGGAAGTCTCATGTATACTTCCTCATGAAGATCACCGTGTAGAAAGGCATTGTGAACATCCATCTGGTGCAACTCCCAGTTTTTGGAGGCTGCAATAGCCAGAAAGACCCGTACGGTGACCATTTTAGCGACCGGAGCAAAGGTCTCGTTATAGTCAATGCCTTCTGTTTGATGATTGCCAAAAACAACGAGCCTGGATTTTAGTCGTTCGATGGTTCCATCGGACTTGTATTTGATACGATACACCCATTGACTTCGAAGAGCCTTCTTTCCCGGAGGGAGTTCTTCCATAGTCCATGTTCCATTCTTTTCCAGAGCCCGTATTTCATCCTGCATTGAGCGTCTCCATCCTTCATCCTTCATAGCCTCCTTAAACGAACGTGGCTATTTTCCTGAAATTATAGCTACAAGAAAATTTCGATAACGCAAAGAATAACAGTTACAATTTACATAATGTGCTATAGGATAAGGAGTACCTGAGGGATGCTTATGGGACGAGTCATTCGAAGAAGATGGACTTTCTGTCAAAACAGTATGAGTAACAAAATCCCTGTGTCGGACATTAGGAAACTTCGTTCGTAAACCACGTCCTAAATTCATATCCTCTTGATCCAGATCATTAGTGGTTGAGTGTGGTATATTTGCGGGCTGATGTGTTTCTGGGGTGGGCTGATTCATTTCAGTAGTGGCGGGCTGATCTGGTATGGTGGGATTTATTTCGTGGCTTGGATGTGTGGGAGGGTTTGATGGATCAGGCTGATTTGGTGGAGTGGGCCGATTGGGAGTAGTGGGCTGTGTGTTGTTTTGGTTTGGCATAGGATCTGAATTAGGCTGGGACGCATTTGGAGTAGAATTAGGCATGCAATCAGAAGTACACTCAGCAAAATCAAAATCCACATGGTTATGTATTGGGACAATATTTTCGGGTGTAATATTTGTAGATTCCGGATCAAGAAAGGGAAAAACATCCTCAAAGAATTTCACATCTCGAGAGACAAAAAATTGCTTAGAATCCAAATCAAATAGTTTCCACCCTTTTTGACCAAAAGGATAACCCATAAAAACACACTTTCGACTTCGACTAGCAAACTTATCCCCCTTCGTCTTTTGGTTTTGGGCAAACAAAGACACCCAAAGGTACGAATTGTATTATATGAGGGTGACTTGTTAAAAAGAATTTCAAAAGGTGATTTATTTTGGAGTAAAGGTGTAGGTGTGCGATTAATTAAGTGAGCAGCAGTTAAAACACTTTCTCCCCAAAAATAAATTGGCAAGTTTGCTTGAAACCGTAGAGCCCGTGCTACATTTAAAATATGTTTATGCTTACGTTCAACCCGGCCATTCTGTTGTGGAGTCCCAACACAAGAAGTTTGGAATAAAATCCCATTATCATTAAAGTAGTCAAGTAAACAATTAAATTCCGTTCCATTATCAGTTTGAACTACTTTAATGGTTTGAGAAAACTGTCTATCAATCATGGCCACAAAAGACATAAACATACTAAACACTTCTGTTTTATCAAGTAACAAATAAAGCCAAACAGCCCTCGAAAAATCATCAACAATAGTCAAAAAATACTTTGCATCACAGGAGGAGGGATGTCTATATGGTCCCCATAAATCACAATGAACTTTTTCAAATATTCGAGAGGCTTTATTTTCACTCAAATTAAATTTATCACGAGAATGTTTTGCACGGAAACAAACATCACAAACTTTATTTAAACTACCCCTATAACTAGAGACAGGAGGAAGAAGTTTCACTACTTTTTCAGAGGGGTGACCCATCCTTTTGTGCCATAAATCCAAAGTGGAGGAAACTGCATTCACCGAAATCTGTTGCTCATAGTTATCTCCCTCAAAGTAGAAAAGTCCATCCCTCCTAATGCTCGTTCCAATCGGCCCCCTCAACTGGTCCTGTATAACACAAGTAGTTGGAGTAAATTGTACAGTACATTTTAAATCATCAATAATTTACGAAACCGAAATTAAATTGCAACATAATTCCGGGACAAAAAGCACATGTTTAAGAATTAAATTTTTAGACAAACGAATGGACCCTTCTTTCGTAGCAATTACAGATTTTCCATTAGGGAGACCAACCGGACAAGTAACATTATTCACATTAAATAACCACAGATCATTACACGTAACATGTCGTGAGGCACCGGTATCAATGATCCATGAATTACAATTAAACTCACCAGTTAAATGGTCATCAGAAATTTTAGTATTACCAATAAAAGAAGCAAGAAGTTTCCAATGTTCCGGGGTAAAAGCTTGCGAAGAGGCCTGACCAATTGACGAAGCAGATGAAGCAGTATGATTGCTGGTGGCGGCGTGTGCTTTTGCTGGAGCACCACGACCCTTGCTGGCGGTCTGGGAAGGCTTTCCGCGACCTGTGCTGATGGTCTGATTGGGCTGCTGCTTCGAGGAGGTGGGCGGCCACCAGTCGGGATACCCGATTAATTCAAAACACCCAGAAACGAGGTGTCCTGTCTTCTTGCAATGAGTGCAATGTAAGGCTGACTTGTCTGATCTATCTCGCTGGTCAGATGATGAGTCCGACCTTCCACGTCCGGCTGTGGTTCGAACCGCGAAACCCACCGCTTCCGGTGGCTTCTCGTCGGTGCTTGATTTGGCTAAACGTACACGCTCGTCTTGAATTAATAATTGATAGGCTCGATCAAGAGAAGGCAAAGGATCCGTAGAAAGGATGTTCGCCCGTGTTTGAGAGTGATAATCGGGATATAATCCCATGAGAAATTGGTGAAGACGAGCATTATCACGACGTTTTTCATGTTCTCTTCCGGCATAGCAAGAGGAACAACAATCACACTTTATTAATGGTTCATAATTGTTTAATTCCTCCCACAACGCGGTTAATTTTCCAAAATACGTCGAAATAGACATAGTTTTCGTTTGCTCGCAATGAGCAATTGCAGATTTCAGTTGTTGTATTCGAGGTCCATTAACAACCGAAAATTGGGACTTTAGGGTATCCCAAAGACTCTTAGCATCCTTGTATCGGGAGAGTGTAGCCTTGATTTCGGGGTCGATAGTGTTCATAAGCCATGAGATGAGCATGGCTTGAAGAGTGTCCCAATCATCTTGTGTACAAGGAGATTTGGGAGCAGTAATTGTCCCATTCAAGAAGACAAATTTTCGTCTTGCTTGTAAGGCCATTTGTACGTCATTGGACCATTCATCATAATTATCTCCACGGAGACGAGTTGGGGTTATGAAGTCGTCGGGTCGATCATGAGGACCAAGATAGTATGGAGATGAGGGGTCGATTTTTGTTGAAGGTGGCGGTTGTGGTGGATCCTGGTCGCCGGCCATGGAAGCAGTTTATATATATATATATATATATATATATATATATATATATATATATATATATTGGTGAATTAAAAATCCTGATGCTCTGATACCATGTTGAGATTGTTTTTGGGAGAATCGAATTGCTTTTCCATTCATCATTGATTGATAAATATAAGTTACAAAGGAATATTCTAGATTACAATCAAAGATTTTATACTATCAATCAAGCCTAAAGATAAGGAAATTACTAACAATATCTTCTGAAGATAAGGAAGCTAAATAATATCCCATTATTTTCTCAATATTCCTTAACAAAAAAGCATATGAATTTTGACATTTTTTTAAGAAAAATGCTGCTTCAACTGTTAAAATAGAGATCCACAACTTAAACGTAGTAGTTAAAATTCCTAACATAAATAAATAAATAAATAAATAGCAATCTGAGATTTATAGTAAACCTCCTCCAATCTTTTGCTTAAACAATTCCTTTACTGGATCCTCCTTAGAAATTGCTCAATTTAAAAATAGAAATTTACTAGACATCACAACTGCACAGATTGTAAGTAAATATCATGACGGATAATCCACCTATATCATTTGGCTTCTGACAAAATATAGCAACAGACGATTGTACCAATTCAATTGATGATGCATTAAAATGCTCAGAAGCAGTTATGGACAATGTAAGCCAGGACATTACAGAACATGCACAACATGAATCAAACCAACAACCATGCAAATCTAATAGCTTCAGCTGTCCGGGTTCGATTTCAATACATAGTCTGAAAATGATTCAAAGCTAACATTGCAAAACTATAAAATGAAAAAAAAAATCTAACTTGCACGCATTAATTAAATATGTCATAGAAATGCAGATTTGAAGGTCGTTATTCCTATCTAATGCAATAAAACGAGCACATTTGAGTGCCGATTTCGTATTTCATAGGAAGGAAGGAAATGAAAAGACGCAGGTTAGTTGAAACCGATGTATTCCTATCTTTAAAATAGTTTTCTCTATGTGCTGATGCTACCTCAGGAAACACAGAACCGATAGTTTCAAGATTAATTTTATAAAACAAAGACCAACTGATGAAAATATTTGATCATGAAAATGTCAAAATGGGAATAACTTTTACACTCTTTACAGTTTGATATACAGTGCAAACGATTTCCAAATTCTCTCACACATCAAATTAAGTTGATTTTCTAAACAAGGTGTATAGCCAAAAACAAAATCCCACTTCATACCTACTTAATACATGCAAATGTACCAACACCAATGTCTATTTACACTTGTCTGAATATTCCAGTACGTCACTAAAATCTAACTTGTTTAAGATCAACATACTAGTTGAACTGTTTAAGCACTTGTCTATTTAAGCTCAAGTAAAATACTTGTTGAATAAGCATTTAACCTGTGTTTCATTTGTATTTAACAGTGCTTGAACTATTTACCAAAAAAGAAAAATTAAAGAACAGATTCCAACAATTAGTCTAATTTATGCTGATGTGTAGTGATATCTGTTTTGTATAGGCAGAATACTGAGGGGCACATTCTGTTGGAAATATTAACAAACATCTTCAAGGCAACAAAAAAAAATATATCTTTTATGGAAATTATGCACAACTACAAAATCATTACATGCACATTAAAGCCCTTTAAACTACTAAAGAATGAAGAACGAAACTATTGAATATATCAAACTACGTGGTAGAGATAAAATATAAGATCAAATATCAAAATTAAGTGTAAACAACAAAAAACAAATTCAAATATCTATGACTAATGGTACCACTCTAGCTAAAAACTTGTTGATCAAAAATACTTATTGAACACTGGTCAAGTACTTGTTTCAGATCTAACTAAAATACACCTACACAATTACTTTTGATAGAATACAAATGTCGTATCTAACTTCTCAAATGTCCTAATACGACAGTAAGATCTAATCGTCTGTATCAGGTAAACTGACAAGGTCTAACGTGAGCTCATTATAATATTCTAGTGGAATTGAATGTATCGCTAAATCACTTCAAAATCGGAGCAATAATGTAACACCCCGTAATTTTAAATATTAAAATTAACAATTTTAAGAATACTTAATTGTTAAAGTGAGAATTAAGGAAAATGGGTTACGCTATTGCGTTCATCTCGAAATTCTGCTTGGAATAGAGTTCCAAGTTTTCGTAAATCGGACTTCGTATGTGGAAGTTATGGCCCTCAGAAGTTTCAGAAATTTAAATAAATTAAAACAGCTCAGATTAAATTCAAAATTCGAATTCAAACAAAGGAGCAGGCTGGGCGGGATTTTCCCCGCCACAGGCCAGGTCGACAAGGGGGTCGACCTCCCCTATACAGGGCGACCTGGGGGTCGACCTACCCCCCGGGCAGATCTGAACTGTGACGATTCTGACCTGTTGCTGAGTCTTTTCTGACCTGTTACTGAGTTACTAGGGCATAGGTGGCAATTCTGGATAACACTATTTAGTATGGATGGTTGTGATTGCTCCTATGATAATCTAACGGCTTATATTGATTTAAACTTCTATATAGGCACGTATAGACTCAAGCTCTAAACCTAAACTAAATTAATCTCTTGGCCTCCATGCTACTGCTGGAATAGTTCTTGTTCTTAAAGCTTAGGAACTACAAGTCAGGATTCTAATACAAACGATGAACAAATTATTCTCTTCTCTAATCCGCCTTTGTGATAAAATTTCTTTCACAAAATAATTAATAAACTAATTATGATGAGTTATAAATTCGGATTACGAGAACATGCCTATTGAATCATGTGACATTACTTGATTTTGTTATCGTCTTTTTGTGAACATATGACAGTTTTGTTAACTTATGTTAGTAGATCTATTCCATATGTCCAATCACATATGTTAAAATTGATTCATTTTATGACATCAGTTTATATGCAAGTTTGGATGTAAACCATATGCTAGTTTGTATGTGAATCTTATGCAAGTATGTATGCGGATTGTACACAAGTTTATATGTGAATCAAGTATATACATATGCTAGTTTATATGTAAAACATGTGATATTAGTTTACATGTTTAAATTCATATGCAAGTTTGTAGAAATCCATATGCAAGTTTAGGTGAAAAATATGTTCACATATGCAAGTTTAGGTGAAAACCATATTCGTATATGCAAGTTTAGGTGAAAAACCATATTCACATATGCAAGTTTAGGTAAAACCCATATTCATATATGCAAGTTCACAATTTCATGTTTAGATCTATATTTAGAACCACGGTAGTTTATGCAAATTTATGTTCTATATGTCCATTGCCTATGCAAGTTATTGGCTATGCAAACTTTTGTTATAATTCTTATTCGCAAGTTAGATTTATTTTATGTGTTATGTAAGTTGTGATGTTTCTTTTCTTTTTATGAGTTAGACTATTTGCGAGTCCAACATATTTCAAATTAAATGTACGAACGGCGTGGGGACAATGGAAAATATTAATTATACAAATTTTGAATTGGCATAAAATGGCTTGGAAGGCATATAATTAATTTGAGATACTAATTGGTATAATTTATATACCTGAAATGTATGGACATAATTTAGGTGACAATTATGGACATAGATTAATTTGGAAATTATTGACAATTTGAATAGGGATAATTAATTCATATTGGGGTGAAATAATTATGTGCAATAATAAACGCCTACGACACGAGGTTAGACTCGTTTGTGGTATAAGACTGCCTGGACCCGCCCGGCAAATCCAGCAACCACAAACGGTAGTCTAATGTGAGAGGTTGAAGGCATAAATTAAAAGCGTAACAATTGTAAATACACGAGGTTAGGCTATTTTGCGGTATAAGACTGCCTGGACCCGTCCGACAAATCCAGCAACCGCAAACGGTAGTCTAATGTGGGAGGTCTTACAAGGTTACAGTTGTAATGAATTAAGTAACACTTAACCAAGATAAACATGTGGTGGGACATGGGGGTTAAGTGGGTGACATGGGTGACATGTGAAATACGATTAGAAACACTTAACTAAATTGAAACATGTAAGAAGACATGAATAAGAAGGGGTTTAGTGGGAAATCTTAGTGGGGACCAAGCATCGGTGGAAAGCTTGTGTCAAGTATGGGGGCCATTTTCAAACCAGTAACCCATTAAGTATCTTTGTGAGCTCGAGTTAGATCGAGGACGGGACACACTTACTGGGTTTGATTGTAAGAGGTCAAAACGGGTTAGCAGTGGCAACGCAAGTCCGACGGGGTCATGTGCGTGCGTGGGCCCAGGCTGGTAGGTAAGACGTTGTTGCATCATGTAGATATAAGCCGTGCATTTTTAGTGGTATCGGGTTGCCACTTTGGGGAGTGATAAACCCCACCGTGGGACCAGCACGGGTATCTACGAGTTAGAGAGCCGATCGCATGGGGGTAGTGGGTACAACTAGTGGAGATAGGGGCAGGCGACACCTATGAAGACAGCTAGGGGTACACGAAACTACCATTATGATTATTATGTTCAGTAGGTGGGATCAACTTTTAGGGTGACTAGTAATGGTGCAGTATAGTAATTATCCTATAGTGATTAGGAACGTGATTAACGCCCGCATATTCCTCTTGTTTGTTTTGTCTAGCCCATTTGCTTCACAGTCATTACTTGTTTTACCAGTTTATGCCTTATTCTAATTACTTTAATAATTATATTGTTAAAGTTATTGGACTCGCCAGATTTATGTCTGACCCCCTTTGTTTTCGCCTCATTTCTTCCTTCTCTCCCCTCCAGGTTCTCAAGGTGGGACTAGTGCTAGTGGAGCTTGATTTGGACCTCTTTCTCTCTCATTCGGAAGTGCTTGGATTGCTGAAAGTAAAGTTCAACTTACTTCTTTTATGGCTACTTATATTGGGGTTATGCCTTTTACTTTATTTACTCAGAAAATAATTTGTCAAGATGGATATTAAGTATACTTGGTTTTATTGTTGGTATTTGATGTTGCTGTAACTAATCTATTTCTCCGCTATAATAAAAGTTGTTTTAATTTTTCAAGTACCAATATATGAATCTGTCTTGTTATATTTTGTTCTATACACCAATAATACTCCATGAAAGTTAATGCATTCCCTTTGAGAGTGACATTAATGGATCGTGGGGTGTTACAAATAATGCCAACATATAAGGACATACGAATCCATAATCACTAATCCAGTGGAACTGACGACATTATTCCAGTGAAATTGAAAGTATCATTAATAATCAAGAGATCAAAATTGTACGCATCAATGCATAAGACGTACCTTCGGAGATTGATTTAGAACGCAGAGTGTTGGATTACCTTCGATGGAAAATGAAAGTGATGAGGGCTAGAAATTGGGAGACCTGCAAAAATTGCAGGAAGCACAGTCGGGGACAAAAGAAAAGGAATGCGGCCTTTTTTCTAAAAATGTGGGCCGAGAAGGGAGCTAAATTAGGCCTATGATTTAATGATTATTTTAGAGACGCGGTCTAAGCAAGGCACATATAATTATATTTTAAAAAATAACATAAAATAATGGAAACACTTTGTGAGATATAGAAACACTAGACAACTGTTTTAAACCTAGAAACCAAAAAAAAGTGTTTCAAGTAAAAAATATCATATGTTTCAAATTTTCTTATTTGGTGTAGTGCAACATCCAATTCTTGGCTTACAACCAATTATTTAGGGGTAGTTATGACAAAATTTAATGCAACCCTTTAAATCTTCTGCACGAGTTAACCAATCACTCAATGCTTATACACGTTTTAAATCAGTATGCTCTATTTAAATTCATAAAAAAAATCTACAGCTGTGTTTATAACCACAACTCTAATACCAATTGAGAGGACCCAAATATTTTCTAAACAATTTTTCATTTATTAAACTATGAATTTCATTAGTCCTTGGTCCTCTACTCAAGGGTTATCTTTTTATAACCCTTCAAATGTAGGATCACTCAACACCAATATAAAGATATCCGTATAATTCAAATTTTTTTTAACTTGTATGTATGATGATATACAAGTGTCCTTTACTTATATCAGAGTAAATTTAATAGTAAATTTCATTAGATTAATTAGAAACAATTGATCGTTAGAAAACATAAATAAGGTTGAAATATGACACAAACCCAAACCTCCACTCTGCGGCGACAAGGTCTATCTTTGGATAATAGAACATTCACATCATTAACAACAAAATATAGCATAATATAGAAAATCAGAGAATAATTCACATCATATCATAACAGCGGAATCATAAATGACATCATCAGAGTTACACAGATACAGGATCCTACTTAGCACATAACAAGTTTCATCAAATAGATAATAAGTCTACAGCGGAATCAAATATAATTATACATAAGATAATGTATAAAAGAGCTCACAAGAAATGATAAAAGAGATAAGCCTTCATCCCCAGCCAAAATGACACCAATTCCTACAGCGCATTCCAAAAGAAAGACACCTGTTCACTTGGCTGCCCATGTAAAAATATAGGCACCTGATTTTGCAAGGGAAAAACAAACTGCGAGTCAGTCATAGCATTGGTATGAGAAATCTTATAGTTACTTAACTTAATTTAAGAATAAGGAAAATCACAGGACCGCGCCGCTAACGTGGAACGAGTTTACTCCACTTGATAGCCAGTGCACAAAGTAAAGTGAACAAAATAAACAATGCAATGCTTTTTGAAAATGAAGCCGTTACAAGACTTAGGACCCATCACATAATGCAATACAAGCCGGAGGATAGAGTTTTACCATATAATGGCCAAATATGCTTGATATGCGGAAAACAAAAATCATTTGATATTATTATTAGTGTCTAGATGTTTTGAAGCAATTTCAACATAAATGTATCAATCCTAGGCGGTATAGGTACCATATATTATGTCGTCATATAGGTTTACCACTAAAAACGGATGTCGTACTTGAAATTTGATTTCCATCATGAGCCAAGGCAAGGGATGTCTCCCTACCGATTCTAGACTATCTAGCACATGTCTCGGGATCACACCATAGGTAACCCCTGGATCTTCAAGGCCGATCAACACTTATTTTTGTGGATTAGTTATTCCTAAACAATACGTTTCTCAGTCCTATCGTACTTGTCACCTGGTCAGTATGTCGACCAATCATACCCGAGGCGCCTCGCAATCCATCATCCACATAAGTAAAAATGTCTGTGCTCTATATCATGACACCACTTCTAGTTAGAAAGAAATGCATACACTCCTTGTAGTCACTATCCCGTTTTTGACACATACCGAGCTGTGAAGCTCTCGAGTCAACGCTAGAGCACAAAACTATGTTATTTAATGTCGTGCTTTGATCGTCATCCACAAGGCCTTGCTTTTCAACAAAAAGCCTTGATTATTTGCATCTTAGCGTGCCACGTGGTCATTCTAGGCCATACAATTGATAATTACCAATATATAACCCTAAGCTCATACGTCTCAGAGAAGGATGTTAAGCTAAGAGAATAAATTCTCTGCCACCAACAGATATATATATTTAGCAGACATCAATTAGTATAGTTCGGTATACCGTGTCAGACACACAATCCATTTACAAGTCCGTTATGGGTTTGAACGAAACCGGAGGCACCTTATTCCTCATCCCATATGTCCAATACAAGAGAGTGGTCCTCGCATATCCGGACAATCAACAAGTATGTCCGGACAACTACCACAATAACCTCTTCAAGGGATCTACCCATATCGAAGGCATAAGTAGTAATCCATACGATGTAAAGATTGCCGATCTTGCACCGTCTTCAATATCTTCGACTTTTAGTCATTGTTTAATTATTTGAAATGAGAATTAACTCGGTCTTTTCAAATAATTCTCGCATATATAAATCAAATCAAGTTCTTTTCCTTGGTTAAGTTATTGGCTCTCACAATTCATCTCGTTACCTTATCTTAAAAGGTTTAAATTGAGAATTTAATTCGGTCGTCGCATTAAATTCTTGAGTCATAACATTTCCAAATTTATTTTATAAGTTCTCATGCCAAATCATACTTAACCATTTTCATTTTTATAAACCAAGTAAAATTGGTTTACACACATTCTAAAACGCTTGTAATAATTTATAACGATTTTTCGCTATTCTTAAACATATAAAATAGCCTAACTCAGCCGAGTGACGTTTCAGGTCATTCAGCTGCACTGACGCTGTTTCCATTCAATTATGAATTAAATATTTCTAGCGATCTAACCATTGGATCTTAACATATTTATAATAGATGGAAAGATCTTTTCGAAACTAACCTAACGGTTCTAATTTCGAGAAAATCCAATGATCGGATCTCCTGGTGTGCTCGTTTAAAATTACGAGTCAAAAATGCGAACTACCACTGCTCGATTCGTTTAACTTAATTTATATTTAATGTATAATAATATAGTTCGTTAAATGGCTTACAAACTATTTAATTGATTAAATATTTGTTTAACACCTTCAATGTTCGGAAAATTTCACCATAACCTCCTTTGTACGGAGGGCTCAGAAAAACTACAACATGCCTCAATAGGCCCCAATAAATCCCAATACATTCTTACAACCTGTGTACACTGAGAGATGTATAAAAATAAATCATCCCAATGCCTAAGTGCGACTTAAAAATCATTGTGAACAACCATTGTGTCACACATATATAACTAGAGTGACGTGTATATTTTTGTAATCTCCAGACCTGTGTATGGTTTGTTATTAATTTTTGCAATTTTATTTATAGGTTTGCCTTACTCCATATCAAGTCTGGTTTTCATTCAATAACCAATATGCCATATACCTAATCTCCGGTCATCTGTTCTCGTCGTATAACATCAAATAAATGATTACAATACAGTTCACAATATATAAGCATCAAGCAGTTGCATGCTTACATGGGTATGTTGGGCTATGCTATGTAGTGTAATCAATACCTATTTTCTATCCTATGGTGTTTGTTCAACTAATCAAAGAAACCATACGCATCTAAATCACACACAGTAGTCATAAATAAATAAATCAACCACCAATGCCATTCAAGGCTCAATATACTCAAATAAAATCATGTGCAGAGTTCAAATGTAGAACTCGAGTGAATATCGCCTATTACCGATATAAATGATTTTTTAATCAAATAAGAAATTTCTAACAGAGGAATAATTTGGTAACAGCAGTAATAAACATGATTAAGTAATTTTATTAAACTACTCACAATCATATAAGAATCATTATGTCACTACTAAAAATTCTAGTTAAAAGCAAATCCCACTAATCGTTTCCATAACGATTAAAACAATATTTTCAATTATTCGTTAATCTCATGATAAATTTATCTTATAATTTCATAGTTAATTTCATTGTTAACTACCATAAATTTAACACTTAATCATCAATTTTATTTATTTGGTTCAGTTCACAACCTTATGATATGGATACGGTTTAATTCATGTATTTCACATACTTGATCTAAATTGCATATACTTGTTAAAAGTGATATTTTTAACTAATTGAATATTATTTTAGCACTAAATTTTTTATTAGTTAATAATAATTATTTAACTTAACAATTTATTTTCTAACGATTCAGTTTCTAATCTAGCACTTTCTAAATGTGAGTTTAAATTTTTCACCAGGAGTTCCACTCCACCAATTCTTTAATGTGGAGGAATGCGCCTTTGTCGAGCTTCTACATGGCTATCTGAAGATCTACGGCACTCTAACTTTTCTTCAACACTCTCTAATGCTAGAGTACTTATAGATCCAAGAGAATCAAGGTGACTGAAGGCGGAGTCAGGTACAAACATGCCACCTACTCTCTATGGCTCCGCTGTCCGGAACTTCAGTGGTGAGTGGAGGGTTTTGGAGGTGGAAATGAGGTCTAGAGGAGGTAGGAGGAAGATTAGGAGGTATATGAAGCTTTAGGGGGTGGAAAATTAGGGTTTTTTGGTGAAATAGGAGGAGGGGGTCGGTGGAGGTGGAGGTGGCGTCGGTTAGGGTGGGTTAAGGGGTGCAGCGGCGACGAAGGGGAGGGGGAGGTGGTGCAACAACATTTTGGGAGGAGGGAGGCCATTTATTTAGAAAGAGGAAGAAATGAAAAGAAGGAGGAAAATGAAGAAGGAAAGGGAGAAAAGAGAATATATGCAAATTTCTTATCTTTCTCTCTCCTATTTCCCAACTACAAACAATCTCCGTTTGATATGAAATTTCAAATTCCTATAATATATGGAAATACGAATCCGATGAATCCGGTTTTATCGAATTCCGAGTTCGTTGGAGCTTTCGTTTATTTTTCAATTGAGTTTGTGTTTGATTTCTATGTGTATTTTGGCGCATGTTAAATCCGCTCACGCCTACACGACAACTCTAAAAATACTAAAACTTCGAATTCTACCATTATTTGGTTGTACGCATCAGAAAAAAAGTGTCGTAAAATCGTGAGGTCATATGAACAACATTTCTTTGTAAACTAATCGTTAGTTTTACCTCGAATGGTTTTATCGCACGCGGCCACACTCTGATTCCATCTGGCGCAAAATTTGAAACTTACAACGATTTTTTATTCCGAATCCAAAAAATTATTCTAAATCAAATTTTTAAATTTTGATGTTGTTAGATCCAAAAATGGCTCTAACACCCAAACAAAGGATGATTTTGAATGAAATAAGAAGAAAATGAAGAAAACACACACAATTTATAGTGGTTCGACGTTAAAGAGCCTACGTCCACTTTGAATTTCTCTAGTTGATAATAGGAATGCAAATTATCACTCAATTATACTCATACAATGAAAAAATTCACTCGATCTTCTCCAAAATATATTTTGAAAGATGATTGTGATCTGAGTAAAGTTGTGAAATTCGGCTATTGAGGAAGCTTGAGTTGAGAATTTCCAAAAGATCCTTTCAAATGACCCTTGGAGGTGTATTTATAGGTGCAAAATCTCTCTGGAATGGTTCTAGGTCGGATAAACGTGGCCTTTATCCCTAGAAAGTCGGGATTGGAGGTGCTAAGATGATGACAGCGCATCAGTTTAGTGGATGAACGTGGGGGAACGGTGCGCAACTGCTCCGCATCTTCAGGGATCATGGGCCTTAACTACTGCAGCTTCCTGCTCTCGGATTGGACGTGTACAGGAGAGAAGGAGCAGATCAGGCTTCTCCAAACCGATCCGAGTCTGTCTTCCCTCGTATGTTTCCTGTTCCACAATTCTTTGTTTTGGCTTGGTAAACCCAATCCGACCTGGGCCTTTGATGTGCATTATTCTAACCAATACTCTTCATCAATTGGTCTTTTAACTTTGTGTAGCCTAGTTCACAAAGTAGGCTAACATTTTGCCCCTTTGAAGCACGCTTTTATCGAAGATAGGGTGTGCTTCAAAATAGTCCGTACGTTGGTTTCCGAATCAGAACCATTGAATCATCGCTTCCGTTCGCTTATTGAGTTGTGTCATTTTATCAAGTCACATTTCCCATTGTCTATATATACAGTATGGAATGTACAAATCGCGTCCGTTGTTTAAAGTAACTTTAAGAACTTTGTTTAGTGTCCAAGTAGTCCTTCAAGTAAGCTTATATAATGTGTTCTTATAATTTAGTCCCATCCCCCACCAGATGCATTTCAGGTACAATATTCTGATTGATAATTACAATTCGGATTGGGTAGGTCTTATCTAACCTAGCCCATGTTTCAACTGTCGGTGTACAAAATGAGCTGGAAGGCTTTATGCTAAAGGGGTCATGCGCTAATCGGTCGGGCTTCAGTGTTTTGTCCACTAGAATTCGAAGGGACACCTACTCCCCCTCATGCATATATATATATATATATATATATATATATATATATGCTTACCTACTCCTCTTTAACCCTTTATCTCCTATCGTGGCCCTCTCAATTCTCGAAAACCCTAACCATAGCTCTTGAATCACGAAAGAATTCCCCTATTTTCTCGAAATAAACTCATAAGTAGTGCTCCAATTCGTGATTAATTCTACCTTCATCGATTTCAATTTTAAATTTCGGAACCATTGGGATTATTCCATCCACCATCGCATCAATTGGGACGTAGTGTCTGCTATCTCCTCTCCATCGTCGTTGGTTGCTTGTCGCCACCTCGAGATGGTTGGGGAGGAGTTTAGATGTAGCATTAGACAAATTAGCTTGCAAGTATTTAGACGTGAATGAGTTTTTGAGAGAAATGGGTTAGTTAATGCTGGGGAAGCAAAGCGGGAGAAGAGGAAGGATAAAAGTATGGGATCGGTTCGAAGTGGGAAGCAGAAAGGAAGATAAATCGGTTTATCCAACCGGTTCGGGTCGGAGTGGGAAGCATGAGTGTGAGAAAGATCTGGGCATAGCATAAGTTCTCGGATAAAATCTATGAAGAGTACTTGGCTTCAGCATCTTATATGGCTTTCATCCGATCTGGATCTAACTCGAGAACCTATGATATGAGAATTCGACCTAATCCAGATTGCTTAATATGCTAATTCCTGACCCGAACCGAATTGTCTATATGACATGAGTTTCTGTTTTGAACCACCTGAGGTCTTAACTCTTGACCCAAGTCTTTTAGCTTGTGGATGCCCGATCCGAACCAAATATTCAACATGAAGCATAAATACACTTAATCCGATTCAACAAGACTAAGCATTACTTGTCAATTGAGGGACATTTAGGATAGAGCCTTCTACGCTAGACTTTGTAGATTTAGCTAACATGCAACTTCACTTCATATTACCTCCAATTGACGCTAACTTGCTATTATTATTATTTTTTACTTTAGCACTGCATTCATAGCGACACAGTTTAGTTCACGCACATGCACAGGGGGACACGGGCAATTTTACTCTAACTTCTGCGATTGCTTCTTCAATAGTTTAATAACGATGGCTGAGAGACGCTCATCTAGATTAGCAGAAAGGAGAGATGCTACAATATCATCTGAGACTCCACCCGTTGAAGATGTGTCTTCTACTTCAAATTCAGAATGGGATAGAGGGTATAGACTACGAGATGGAGACTCATAATAGTGAAGTATCATCCGGAGGCGATGTCTCTTTAGGCGAGGAAGAAGAAGGAGGGGTAGGAGATAACCGTGCCCCAGATGAGTTTGGAAACGTCAGTATCTTGTAATCGCCTAAGGATTCAATCGAGTCAACGATTGACAATGATAGACATATACGGATACGCCTAAAGCATGGGATTCTTCAAGGAGACACGAAGTTGCCCTCAAAAACAGATCGTCCTCATAACCCTCCGGAGGGGTATATGGCCATCACCAGATTAATGTGCCTTGTTGGGGCAAAACGATTGCCCCCATGCAACTTCATCCCAACTCCTATGCTTATCTGTATACTCTGTACATAGCTTATACGGAAATTCTAGGTGTTGAGCTAACTTTTGAGGATATTCACTTCTTTTACAATTTCAAACGTCGAATCAACGAAACCCTGTCTTTTGTATATTTTGAATCAGTTCCAAAAAGGAAAATCATCAACGTTCCATTTAGCAACAAGGCTGGGGACCCAAAACTTGAATGGTTTTATATTAAGCAACAGCCTGGATGTGCCAGAAGATGGATTAAGTCAAGTAAGAACCTCAGTTTTTATGTTCCAATTCTATCCTTTATCATAATTACACTAAGCATTATTTGTTTTCATTTGCAGTTCCTAATCCACCTCAAGAGAAGCATTCGATGCAGTTTGATCGCTTGAATCGGTTACTCAATGGTGACAAAAATTCTTAACGATCAAGGATTGCTTAGTAGATGAGTACCTCCATCGACATCGTCTAATTTCTATAAATCGTAGCATAGGCCACGGGGAAGGTCCTTACATGTACATACCACTAGTTGAAGGGCCAATTGATACTCCACTTGGGAGGGGAGAAAGCACCGTAGATCCAATGGCACCCCTCAGGGATCCTCCTTCTCCCTCCATGACTCAAGATGATGTTTTAGCGAATATTGCAGAAAAAGATAGGGACAAGTATATTACTCCCGAGGATTCCTAAAAGACCGATATCTCCAAAAGAGTTTTCATTAAATACTCCTCAAGGAGATGCTGCTACTAGGGATGATTCTACATTTCAAGGTTTAGGAAATATTCCCTTGCCCGAGACTGTTTACACCTCAGAGGATTTCAGAATGAATCCCTTGAACTTCACTTCCTTAGAAGAAGCCACTCCTGTGAAGGCTAAAGAGCCCACGCATACTGGCCTAGCTTCAGGCTCTGGTTGGTTGGGGGGAATATTACTTAGGATGCGCAAACACATTGGCACTGCGTGTTACAACACTTATACTCTGTGCATACATTAGTCCAAAACTTCTTCACACTTTGTTTTGCTGGAAACATGGTACGTCCTCACTACGATATTAGGAAGAACCGCTCCATCGTGCCCAGACACAATTCTGACACTGAGCTTGACCATCATGGAAGCTGTGGCCGGGATGATATGAGACATTATGATCCCAACCGTCCTCATTCTTCGCGCTCTCCTTCTCCTCGTCGGTCCAATCCAAACAAGTATAAGAGCCAAAAAAGTCGTCATGATGGGGACAAACAACCTTCTAAAGATTTGACTCTTCCCGAAGAGAAGGTCCCTTAAGAGAAGCAATTATCTAAGTGTGCCGACTTACATGATAAATCTAAAGTTCCTGAGAAGAGGTCAGGCAGAGGAGATAGGTCCATGGTACCTGCCAAACGGAGGAATATTGAATTATCTAAATCCAAGCCCATGTCGCTCGATGACGAGAACAAGGAAAGATTAGCCAATCTGAAAATTCAATTTGCAGATCATTATTTTGATCGTATAGCGTTTGTTCCCATGCTTGAACCTACCCCCTGAACTGGGATGACGATGCTAAAGTAAAAATCGACTTAGTGGATAAGCAATATACAGAATTGTATATGTATTCACATAATCTTTCTAAGATTATCAAGGATCTCATCACTGATATTGACCACATGAAGGAAATGGCCGATTATGATGCAAGTATTTTGAGGAATTCGGAGAAAGATTTGGAAGACGCGCAAGCTCAACTTGCTCTTACCCAACGGGATGCAGACAACTACAAGAAGCAACATGAAGAACTCCAAATGTGTTATCACACACTCTTGGACTCCCATAGTCAAGAGCACCTGGATCTAAAGAAGCAAGCTACGGATGCTAAGTCCGAAAGTATTAAAGTACAATTAGCTTACACTGCCCTCGAACAAGAGAAGGTTGAGTTAGAGAAGAAAAACACTAATTTAGCAAAGCGAAATGCCGAACTGGAGGCCAAATTACTGGAGGCTGAATCTACAGCAGTGTTGGCCGAGGGGAATACAAGCATTTCCCTCAAATCTGCCGAAGATGCTCAAGAAAGACTTTCTGAGGCGCAGAAGGAGTTGGAAGGTTATGGTGAGCTGATGATAGAATTCTTTACTCAAGTAATCCATTATCGGGATATTTCTTGGATTAAGGATTACCCTATGACTCTAGTTTATAATCATCGAGTGGGAAAAGAAAGAGCTCAAGCTGGACTCCCTCGACGAAAACAAGCTCATCGAGAAATTCCTCAAGGGTGAGGAGCTGACGCGTCTAGCCAAAGGGCGTCGACTTATTTTTGCAGCCATGGAGGAAGAAAGGCGTCAGGCCAAAGGAAAGGATATCATCGTAGTAGGTTCTTCTTCTACTACCCCCGGGGCTGCCGAAATAGAGGGATACGATCCTGAAAATCCGGGAATTCCTGAGGCATCCCTTTTGTCTCCTATATCAAAATCAGCATCAGAGACTCTAGCCACCCTGATTGAGAATCATCCAAAGGTATTTCTACCTTTTCTCCTCTGTTTGTCAAGGCCATTTCGACCTTTCTCCATTTTATTAGTCAATCAATTGAAGATCCCTCATTTTCCCCGGAGTTAACAACTGTCACCTCTCGTTCTGTAGGTACTGAGCCGAGCAAAAAGACTGTTGGACAACGGGAGACAACTACTGATGAGAAGTCTATCAAAGAGACTCAGGAGAAATGGGACGAGGTTGCCACCGATAAATCCGGGGGAGAAACTGAAGGCGAGAAGGGGGAGGTTGCTGGTAAAGCTCTCATGCCACCTAATACCGAGACTCCTCACACTGAAGAGATGATAGATGCTTTGAAAGATGACCGCAGCGACAATGAACATGAAGAAGACATTAATGTTGTTATAACTGGGGATTCAGAGCATGTCGATGATATAACTTTGGTCGAGATGAAGGCCAATCAGGATAAGCATATGCAGTTAAAAACAGAGGAAGTGGATCCCAAAAGTTTTAAGCCTCTTGCGACAATACCTCCTAAGTCAAGGTTAGTTGTTAGACTTTCAACTAGATCAATTACCGAAGAGCTTGCTAAGAAATCTTCTACTGATCCCAGCGCTCCAGTTGTAAGTAAGAAGAAACCAAAGCGGATTCAGACCAATACTGAAAAAGAAGAGAAGGAAAAACTTAAAGGTGCCAAGAAGGCGAAGTCTACTCCGAAGTCCAAATAAAGAGTGGCTTTGTCCTTTATTTTGTTTAAATCCTGGCCCGTTGTGGTTGTAGCGAGCACAGCCCTCACATCTTTTGTTTTGCTCTCCTGTATAAATTCACGCACTTGTGAATAAATTAGTCTATTTCTTGCAATGTCAAATGTTTCCAAATTCGTCATTTAAGTAAAATGCAAATAAAACATGTCATATTTAAAATCGTTAGTACTAGACGATAGACAATAAATGCTGGGGATATGCATGTGTATGCCCCCTATCAATCTTGAATAAGTGGCCTGGATGAGGCTTTGTTCGAGATTGATCAGTCTTGACACTTAAATGCTCCCAACTCTCTGGTGGGGTCAAGTTTACTTTGTCGTGGATGCTTATTCTTTTAGCATCTTTATGCTCTCCTGTCGCATAAACAGGTTAGAGCGTCATCATGGCGGTCTCTTTTCGGGTGCACCATCATGCCTCGGAGGACGTCGTCTTTCCGTCCTTTATACTCTCTCTCTCTCTCTCTCTCAATCCACGAGAGTTTGAGTTAGGAATGTTGTCTTTCCATTCCTTTCATTTCGTTATGCAAACGGTTGTTTCGTTTGCCCCTACATGTGAATTGCCCTTAATTTTTTAAGTTTACTTTAATGTTTGATATTCCATAATTAGGACAGAAAATTCGTAAGGAATAACAAAAACAATGCAGGAAAATAAATGACAGACAATATTTTTATAGTGGTTAGCTAAGTAGTAGCCCACATCCACTTTATAATCTTTTGTTCATATAACCAGACTTTTCTAGGCAAGTCGTGCCTTTTTACATAGCCTATGAAACAAAAGAAAATAGTACAATTTTCACGTCAAATATCGTCGCAAATGCTGGGCATTCCAAGCTCTAGGAATTTCTTCACCATCCACGGTCGCTAACTTGAAAGCTCCCGTATCAAGTTTCCATCGGATGGTGAACGGTCCTTCCCACTTTGGGCCTAGATGAACTAGAGGTGGAAAGACTCACTTCAGTACCAAGTCTCATGGTTCGAAAGTTCTAAAGTGAACTTTCTATCATAATAGCGTGCCACTTGGCCTCGATGCCTCGAAGCACGCAAATCTGCTTCATCCCTTTTCTCTTCAACCATATCCAGGGATTCTAAGAGGAGTTCTTTGTTTGTCATTGGGTCATAATACGTTACCCTATGAGAGGGTACTTCAAGCTCCACTGGAATTACCGCTTCTGACCCGAAGGAGAGTGAAAAAGGGGTATGACCAGTAGCCATCTTAATGGTTTTTCGATAGGCCCACAAGGCTAGCGGTAATTCATCAACCCACATGACTTTCGCTCGCTCCAACTGCTTTTTAAGAATAGACTTAATGACTTTGTTTATTGCTTCAACCTATCTATTTGACTGTGGATGGGCCACAGTGATGTATCTTTTATCAATTTTATACTTCGGACAAAAGTTCCTAAATTCCACGCTGTCGAATTGGGTTCCATTATTAGTTACGATGGTCTTGGGTATCCCAAATCGACAAATAACATTTCTGACCACAAAGCTTATCACCTTTCTCGCCGTGATCGTGGTTAAGGGTTCGGCTTCCACCCATTTCATGAAATAATCCACAGCCACGATTGCGTATTTAGCTCCTCCTTTTGCAATTGGTAGGGTCCCGATGATGTCTAATCACCACATCGCGAACGGCCAAGGACTGACCATCAATTTGAGATATCCTGGAGGTGCTTTCAGAACTAGCGAATCTCTGGCATTTGTCACAGCGTCGTGAATGAGCAGCTGCATCTTTATTCACGGTAGGCCAAAAATAACTATACTGCAATACTTTCTTTGCAAGGATTTGACCCCCGGTATGATCCCCACACTCACCTTCATGTACCTCTTTCAGTACACGTTTGATGTCGTCGTGTGCTATGCACTGCAACAGATGCATAGAAAATCCTTGTCGATAGGGGACGTCATCCTGTAAAAATGTATCTTGTAGCTTTACGTGTTACAGCTCGTCTCTTGCTCTTCTTAGACGGAAGTATTCCGCTTCTACGGAAGCTTTTAATTGGCGTCATGCATGACTCCCTTTCTGGATCAGCTTCCAACGCTAATTCAACTTCCGTTTGATCAAAGCTTGGTGATTCCAATATCTCTATTGTGACCATTTCAGTTTCCTCAGGGTTGTCAGAATTTGTAACTTAGCCAGTCGATCTACCTTTTGATTTTCTGCTCTCGGAATGTGTGTTATGCTATAACGCTCCAGGTTGCCGAGTAACTCTTCTACTTTTATAAGATAAGTGACAAGTCAAGGTCCCCTGGTTACAAATTCCTTCCGAACTTGGTAGACAACTATTTTGGAGTCACAAAATATGTCCAATGTTTTTACCCCTAATTCCTTAGCGAGTTTCAGCCCGGCAATTAGGGCCTCGTACTCAGAATCATTGTTGGTGGAAGGAAATTCCAATCGTAGTAAATGGATCGTCCTTCAGGAGTGGTTAAAACAACTCCGGCGCCGGACATTCGATCGTTCTTGGCCCCGTCCGTACATAATTTCCATGGACTAAGCTCTAATTTATGCTCTAAAGTAACAACTTTGTCATCCACTGCTTCCTCTTCGGGAATTGTAAATTCTGCTATGAAGTCGGCTAAAGCCTGCCCTCTTATTGACCTCCTTGGTTGAAAATTCAAATCAAATTGGCTTGACTTGATATTCCACTTAAGTAATCATCCCGATGCTTCGGGTCTTTGTAATACTTGTTTTAGTGGTTGATTAGTATATATGATTATCGGGTGAGTTTGGAATAAAGACGGAGCTTTCGAGAGGCAATCAAGAGCCTATAAGAAAGCTTTTCTATTCTAGGATAAGTGCTTTCCGCGGCTGCTAACTTCTTATACTGGCCTTTGGACCTTGTCTTCTTCACGAACTAGAGCTGTACTGACAGCCTGGGACGACACCGCCATATAGACGAACAGATCTTCATGATCCACCGACTTCGACAATATCGGGGGTTTCTACAAGAAGTCCGATAAGTTTTGGATGGCCTCAACACAATCTGGAGTCCATACGAAATTACGTTTCCCCCGTTTAATTAAGTCGAAGAATGGGACACACTTGTCCGTGGCTTTGGAAATGAATCTGCTTAATGCGGCGACCTTCCCTGCCAGGCTTTGAACGTCCTTAATCTTTTGTGGCTCTTCTATATTCCTTATTACCGCAATTTGGGTAGGATTTATTACAATCCCTCGAGAACTCACGATGAAACTAAGAAATTTTCCAAATGCTACCCCAAATGAGCACTTTAAGGGGTTCAACTTCATCCCGTACCTCCGTAAAATATCTAACATTTCCCCTAGATCTTGTGTATGACTAGAGGATTGTCTGGAATTCACGAGCATGTCATCTACATAAACTTCCATGGGTTTTCCAATTTGGTTATAGAACATTTGATTTACCAGGCGCAGATACGTGGCTCCAGCACTCTTTAGTCCAAACGGCATAACCACATAGCAATACAATCCCAAGTTTGTTATAAAACTTGTGTGTTCTTGATCGGGCACATGCATAGGGATCTGGTTATATCCTGAGTATGTGTCCATGAAGGAAAGAAGTTCGTGTCCGGCTGTTGAGTCCACTAGTTGATCGATCCTAGGAAGTGGGAAACTATCGTTTGGATAGGCCTAATTCAAATCCGAAAAATCGATGCACGTTTGTCATTTTCCATTTGATTTCTTGACCAAAACAGGATTCAATATCCAGTCAAGATACGTCGAATCTCTAATGAACCCATTATCTATCTTTTAACTTCACTACTTCTTCTTTTAGGGTTGCCGACCTCTCCATGCCTAACATACGCCTCTTCTATTTAACGGGTGGATGCTTTGGATTAATGCTCAATGAGTGACTCATAACGGAGGGATATATCCTGCACATGTCATCATGGGTCCAGGCAAACACATCCAAATTTGCCTTTAAGAAGTCAGTCAATTCTTTTGCTCGGAGCGGATCCAACTAGGATCCGATCTTCAATACCTTCATCGGTTCAACATCGTCAATGGGGATATCCACAGTCGTTTCATTTGGGTTTGTCGTTCTATCCCTAGGCTCTACATCCTCTCTGGGATCTATGTCCTCGGCCAGTTCTCTGGGCGACTCCCTCGGGGATGATCTCTTTAGTTGCTATGCTGAACCCTCCCTTACACGGGAGGTGGCATCTTTAGCTTCAATGCTCAATCACTTCATCAATGTCTTTAGTTTAGCCATATAACAAGCTCGTCTACTGGCTTGGCCACCTCTCATTACTCCCACTCCTGCTTCGGTCGGGAATTTCAGCAATAAACATCAAGGCGCAATGCACGCCCTGAATTCCGCGAGGGATGGTCGGCCCAAAAATGCATTATAGGGTGATTCAATGTCCAAAACTACAAATGGGAGAATTCTCACTCTCTTGGGATCTCCTTGTCCCAATGTCACTGACAATTCCACATACCCCATTGGAGTAGTCGATGCTCCATTGAAGCCACGTACCCAACCCTCGCAAGGCTTCAACTCTTTCGGTTCAAGCTTCATCTGATCAAATGCTTTTTAAAATAGAATATTAACCAAGCTCCCATTATCTGCAAATACTTTGTGAACCAAAGCAGGACCCATAGTGGTAGCAATTACCAACGGGTCCTCTGTGGGTGATTCAATTCCAGAATCATCTCTGTTACGAAATATGACATCGTATGACATCGTTTTCTGTTGCTTCACCGTGGTGATGTCTTCAAGGTTACTACATTCTCCCACTCCAAGGTGCTTAACTGCATTAACATATTGGTCCATAGCTCTAGAGCTATGGGCAGTGGGGTGAGGTCCTCCTACTATAGTATTGATAACGATTCCTTTACCTTTTTGTTGAGAGGTGGGCTTAGGAGCAGGTTGACTTTGGTTCGGGGCTTACCCCCTTGCCCTCTGTCTCGGGAGCAACCATGTATTTGTTTAACTTTCCTTCTTGCAGCAGCTTTTCGACAACATCTCTCGAATGCTGACATTCATTAGTAGAATGTTCGTGGGTTCCATGAAACAAAAAAAAATTTCCGGTAGCCACCTCCTTCTCCGTAGAGTCTCGGGGCGGAGGCTTTTTATACTGTAAGACGTTGTAAGTATCCAGGAAGATGTTTTCCAATGTGTCACTTAGTGGTGTGTAGTTTTCAAAGGTTTGGAATCGAGGCCTTTTTCCTGAGTTATTTCCTCGGTTCCTGTTCATCCTATTGCCATTTCCATTCCTATTATTACTTCCTTCATTTTTGTTGCCAACATTTACCTTGACTTTCTCCGAACTTTCACCAGATTACTTCATAGCAATATTACTTTGATTATCTTCTCTTGAAGCTCCATCAGATTTTCTCTTCCGCTTGGCGTATATCACTTCTCGCCGTGGACAGATATTTGCCTTTTCATAGAAAGCCTCCCTAGTCAGTGGTGGCTTCCCAGCTAAGTAACCTCCGAACTCAGTATCTGGATCAACTCCTTCGATCAAGGCCATCAAAATAGTCAGTTCGTGAGGATTGCTAATTTCAGTAACTGCTAGGTTGAAGCGGCCCAAATATGATTTCAGAGATTCTCCAGAGGCCTGTTTAATTCTGGATAGGGCTGGAAATTTTTACCATATTACCACTAACCAACCATTACCAACCGCTACCAACGAAAGTGGTACCGAACAATCGGTAACCAATTTGATTAGTACGGTATGCCAAACCATATGAAAATATGCGGTACGGTAATGGTAATTGAGCATTGAAAATGGTAATTACCATACCTACCACATATAAGTTTATTACGTAACAAAGAATTTTTAATATGTAATGATTTAATAAAATACCTAGAAAAACACTATTATGATACAAGACTGAATGCAATTTTTATTGTATACCTTAGAAATGGTATAATTTAAATGGTATTTTTGTTCATCCATAAAGTTTTCATGCATGTTTGGCTACGTAAAATACGATATATAAATAATAACATAACCAAAAAAATTAACATTTAATATTTTAATGTGAATATTGTAAACAAAAAGATCTCAAACTAGTGAACGGTAAAAACTTATTACCGACCTCTACCAACCATTACCAACCATAAACCGAACTATTGGTAACCGATTTTTTTGGCCGGTAATGGTATGATTTTTCTATTACCATACAAAGTTGGTATGGTAATGGTTTTGAGTACAAAGTTCCGGTACCGAACCGATTCCACCCCTGATTCTGGATAGTTCGATAACACTTTTAGCTCTATGGGAATGGAGTCGGAATTGTTTCACAAAAAGCTCACTTAATTCTTGGAAACTCGACACCGATCGCGGGGGAAGTCGAGTAAACCACGTTAGTGCTACATCCTCTAGATATATTGGGAAGGCTTTACATTTTACAGCGTTAGGTGCAGCTGCAGCATTCATATACCACACATATCTCATAAGATGTTGCTTCGGGTCTGTTCTTCCAGAATATCGATTCATCAGTGGCAAATTGAATCGACGAGGAAATTGGAAGTTCAGGATGTCATCAGTAAACGAAGTATGACTATGCTCAATACCCCAATCTTCATTAATATAACGGTAGCTATCGGCCATAATTTGATGTATCATTGCTTCTACTTTGGCATTAGTTAGAGCCGGTTCTAGTTCCCTACTCCTTCCTCTCCTCAAGCGCCTATCACCTTCTTCTGGTGACTCTCTTGGGTTTTCGATTGGTAATCGAACCTCCTCGCCTCCTGTAGTCCTGGTCATTCACAGGACGAACAGGTTGAAGGAGTTTCCCCTGAGTATGATCGGTAATATTTGGGTCCCTCGGAAGAACGTGTGATCCTAGCATTGGTAACCACATTGGTTCCCTTAAACTTGGATCGTCGGGCCCTAGCACACGTGCTGCATCCTCACAGGATCCCAAAGATCCAAATGTTAACTGGTCAAGATTTTCAGGCCTTTCATATGGCCTTCTTTCACGCGGGCGTTCTTCACTAGAAGATGATGAATGGTCTATAGTAGGATGATGAACCGAAGAGGACACCCTTTGTCTGTGAAGTTCGCTTATCTCCATGCTCATATCCCTCATGTTTTCGCTTATAAGAACGCTATCCTGTTTATGAGCGTCAAGAGCGTCTCTGGTGCTCTCCAGTATATCAAGAAAACACGATTGAATTCGGTTTGGATCGCCCCGAAGTTGTTCCAGTAGTTCGATTCGGAGGATGGGCTCTAGCAGCATTTTAGGGACCGGATCGGGTAGGGTTCTTGTCGCTGGATCGGTTCGAAGTGTCTTGGTTTGGTCGGATCAGAGAAGGCTTGTTGGATCCATTAGATCCAGAACTCTGTCCTCTTGATTTTGTGACCACCATAGCATACTGATCATTGCCCATCTCGCTTTCCTGCGCATTCTGCAGTTCTTTTCCTTTTCCCTTAGTCATAATGTTCATTTTGTTGAGATCTTTTTTTGAAGAGGATTTCAGAAATACCAATTGCAAGAACTATCTTCTTCGGATATACAAACCCAAATAGTAGAATGGTAGGCCAAAATGTAGAGGATTTGAGAATTTCTCAGTGAAACCACCAAAATATTAGATCAAAAAATGGTTCTAACACCCAAAATAAGGATGATTTTGAATGAAATAAGAAGAAAATGAAGAAAACACACACAGTTTATAGTGGTTCGGCGTTAAAGACCCTACGTCCACTTTGAATTCTCTAATTGATAATAGGAATGCAAATACAATGATTGTTTTCACTTAATTAAACTCATACAAGGAACAAATTCACTCAATCTTCTCTAAAATATATTATAAAAGATGATTGTGATCTAAGTAAAGTTGTGAAATTCGGCTATGGAGGAAGCTTGACCTGAGAATTTGCCAAAAAATCCTTCCAAATGACTCTTGAGGGTGTATTTATAAGTGAAAAATCTCTCTGAAATGGTTTTGGTTCAAATATACGTGGCCTTTATCCTTGGAAAGTTGGGATCGGGGTGCTAAGAAGATGAAAGCGCATCAGGTTAGTGGATGAACGTGGGGGAAAGGGCGCACAACCGCTCCACATCTTCAGGGATCGTGGGCTGTGACTGCTGCAGCTTCCTGCTCTCAGATCGGACATGTAAAGGAGAGAAGGAGTGGATAAGGCTTCTCCGAACCAATCTGAGTCTGTGTTCGCTCCTATGTTTTCTGTTCCACAATGCTTTGTTTTGGTTTGGTAAACCCGATCCGACCCGGGCCTATGATGTACATTCTTCTAACCACTACTCTTCATCAATTGGTCTTTTAACTTTGTGTAGCCTAGTTCACAAGTAGGCTAACAGACGTATTTCCTTATAAAATTATATTAAAAATAATTTTTAAATTGGTTGTGAAACTAAGCAGCTAAAGTCCCGCTAAAGCCCCGTAATATCTCGGCTATAGCCCATAGCGATCTTTAACTGCTATGCTATTTCTATTTAGCGTCGATGAATAGTAGATCCGCTTGTAGTCCCGCTATTATCCACTACATCCGCTAAATCGATGTTTTTAGCGTCCGCTTTAACATTATTAATATGTAAAGCTTGATTCGACTAGTTGTTTTTTAAAAACTTCGGTAAATTTAGCAAAAAGTGCTAAACATAAGGATAAATGCCTAATGTATGGTCTAATCAATTACAATTATCAAATCTAACATGCATGACTATGATATTCCTGGATTTTGCTACATAAGATTAATTAATATTAGATTCTTGTACATGTGTAATGTGAAAAAGATGATTAATTAATTTTCAAATATTTGGTTTTACATCTAATGAACCTTTTTGCGCCTCCTCTATATTACCGCTATTTCCCCGCTTTATTCCCGCTACACATTAATGTACATTCACTGCTATAGAACCGCTAAGCGTTTTAACTACATAGTTGTGAAATTTTAGGTTGTTACAAAATAATTTTTTTCGTCTTACAAAAATTACTCAAGAATTGGTAACTTATTAGCATTTACAAATTTTATTATGTAATATAAGCCAATGACTCTTCTACCTTAAAATGTAATCATGTAGCCTGACATTTTTCCTAATATAAGTATAAGATTATATTACCCATATTTATTTATTTATTTCTAATTCAAACCCCTCTTCAATCTGACATACCAAAGTACATAACCAAAGTACCTTTAATGTTGCTATCACATCAAATAACAGAGCTTAAGCCTCTGATATTTTGCATAAATATACGCATGTTCTCTAGCACACTAGTGCAAACCAACTTCCCATCTATTCACACTTCCACCAAACTAAGACCAACAGGTATTCAGATATTTGTTTAATTAGAACTTAGATAACAATGTACACTTTTTGTTCTCTAGGAATTATATTTCAATTATTATATTGATGTAGCTTGTACCTGCTATCTGACTTATGTTTCTCTTACAAGAGCGTGACAAAATATACGAGTACTTTTCAAGTGTTTGTGTGTATATATATATACACACACAAAATTATCATTTACCTTTTTAGATCATCTGTTCAGTTTAAACATTGCATAATGTCTAGATGTTCTCAAATGAGTTATACCCTATGCTTCAGTATCTATATTTTTTCTTAATGATCAAAACCAGGCTGTCGTCCTACGTACATTGCATTGAAATATACCCATCATTCGCAAATGATTAGTTTTATTCTGATTTTTTTTCCATAAACATACATCTATTACACTTTACTTTAACTAGTTCTCTTAAAAACATTCTTTGTTATGCCAAATAAACCTTTATTGTTCATCCCCTTCTTAAACCATATTGTTTCCAGATTTTTATCAACTTACGTAAATGTATAAACTTCTGTATCACTGGATTATATCCTTATATATATGCAACGATTTCCTTGGCTCTTAAAGCACAACTTTCCTTTACTACACCATTTTGGTTTTACTTCATCTCAAAGGTAAAACCAATGTTCAAGCTTACACATATTTCAACTTACAATATGTACTAAAATAATAATCTCCAGACTTAGTTTACATCACTAAAAATACTGCACACTTTACATGGAATAATGCAAGTATTTGTGTGTATGTATAATATATTTAGACCAATCAGTCTAGTACATAATTACTTTATAAAAATCCACCTTACTTATTATACTAAATATACTAACTTATGGCAGCATAGACATGTATCTTTAGAAGAATATAAGCTTAAGGATGCTTATCAATATTCAAGCCCCTTTTTACTAATTTCATTATGCTTTAGTAATTATTTTTTTTGTTTATATCTGACAAGTACGCGCATGTATTTTAACATTTTTCATTCTAATTTTTCCCTATCAATGAGCTCATTTACTTAGTAATACACTTATATGTAAAAAAAAAATTTGGCCATATTGATGATGTGATCCTTTCCTTCACCTAAACATGTAAACTGGATCAGAAAATGAGTCTATCCCATATTTCTTTTACTTTGAAAATAATAGCATATAACAGTTTTCTTTTTATAGTTGAAAAATGCTAAGGTCTTTTATCATTTTCTTATAATTAAATACAAGATATCAAAAACATTCAAACCAAAACTCAGATTCAAAGCAAAATACACATCAACAAAATTGTAACATGTTTGTAATTAACATACTTCTTCATTACATAACTAAAAGAGTTTTTGTTAAAAAAAAACAGATTTCTACTTCATACAAAGCTTCCTGAGTTGAAATTCTAAAGAAATCTTGATAAAACTTCATTACTTGACATTAGGAAATCTTATTAGCATAGCCATCCCTAGCATCCTACTTCAGCATACACTCAATTACATTGCTTCGTTTTTACCTGAAGACATCTCATGAACTAACCCCTCGAATGCGGAGCACGCATTTGATGCAAGAAAACAAACAGGTCAGGCTCAAGTCTAGTGTAAGTACCTTTACTTGATACAATGCATGAATATCAACAAATTGCTACACATTATCCCTCTGCTTACTTAGGAATGGATAATTTTTCTTTTCGAAAATATCAATTGTTTACATAAGCTCAGATTTCCATATCTCTATATAATCTGGTCTCTTTGCCAAGTGATGATATAGTGGTATTTAGGCTAACTTGATCATAATAATTTCCATACTTGATGAATTTTAACAGCAAGCATAAAATACAATATCATATCAATAAGCATAAAAATATGAACAACCATTTGCACACACATAAATATAGTAACATGCATTACAACCATTTTGACATCAGCTTTAATATAAACCAAAGACCAATCTAACATGTCACTCATATACTCCTAGCCTGTCAAGCATTTCATCTTACTGATTTTATCATTCTTTTGGGTCCAATGTCACCCATGATTTCATTCAAAACATAGACTAATTAGAAGCATGAGACAAACTCATATGGAAAAATGGATATTCAATCATAGTTATTATTTCTTTAAAAGGACATGGCTAGTCAGGTAATATAACATAGGGTGTAGAATTTAAGAAGAGGAGAAGACTAAATTTTAAATTTTTGGAGGAAGAATTCTTTCTAAATTTTATTTGCCTTTTAACTTCAAACTACCTTGCCTCACTCACTTTCACTCTTACTCACTTTCCCTTTTTCACTTACAACCACACAAAATGACTACCCATATTTATATAATGGTCTACGTGACCTTACAACTCCAATAGACACCTTCTCATCAATAGACATAACATTTTACCAATAAACATTACTTATTAAATAGACACACCAATTTACTAATAGATACAACACTCAATTTATGACTCTTAACACATAAAGACAAATCATTTTAGGAACTGACACTTATCCCCTTATTTTTTAAATCATTTCCCAATATCACATTTAAAGTTTACCCAACAAAACTCCCGCATAAACTTTAAATACTTCTGCCATCCGTCATGCCAATCATTTTGAACCTCATCTCATATAATCCGTTTGTAAAATCATTGGGTCTGTTTTCAGCAGCTCCATTGACCTGGTCAAGATCAAGATTCTCAAGGCAGCAAGTAATTAGTACAATTTCATCTCCATCTTTTAATGCTTTAATAACATAAGGCTTGTACACTTCTGCTAGAGCCAAAAGCTTGCAATGAAGATATATGAGAGCTGTATTAGTTGTTCCAGTTCTATATGAAACATGTAATACTTTCAGTTTTTCCCAAAGCAATTTCATTTGGACCATAAGGAATCCCAAAAAACCTTTCAGATCTCCAATCTTCATGAATTTTTCTCCACTGGAATACTCTTTCTGGTTAAACCAAGATGATTTAACATAATGTGAAACATAAGTTGCTTTTCCATCTTTGATGCTCATACCATAAACCATTCCATCTCCACCGAACCAGTAATAACCAATAGCTCTTTCTTGTGTTTCTGCTTGCACCCGGTCAATTGCGGCCCTTCGATCTCTGGCACGTGCTTCTTCTGTTGCTGCTCTATTTAATGCAGCTCTTTCTCTCTCTCTCTCTCTCTCTCTCTCTCTCTCTCTTGCTTCTGAGGTAGCTATCTTTTCTCTTGCGGCCTTTTCTCTTGGTTTACTAGCTGCTTGTTTTTCTTTTTCTTCAGCAATAGCCCTCTCCCTTGCTTCCGTAGCACTCTCTCTCTCTTTCTTTTGGATTTTCCTCTTCTTCTTCTTCTTTAGCATCTTTCTCTCTCTTCGGCTCTGCTTTAGCTTTTTCGACCTCCTCTTCATCACCTTCTTCAACTTCCTCTTCATCTTCTCCTTTGTCATCCGTTGCATACATCTCTTTCAGTAAATTCCACGAATCTTTCGCCGTTTTATCTCTAATAATGTGTTTACATGCTACTCCATCTACGTTCTCACACATCACAAAACGAGCATTGTTGTAATGATTTGGATTTTGCCCAGACCTAATCGATCGCAAAATCGATTAAGACTGTTCAAAAACCCGAATACGCTAACTTTGGGCATACAACACATCAGAACAAATAACATAAGACTTTTATAAACATTACATTAATGTTACATCATAGTACAGAATATCAGAGTACATCGATATAAATATCACAATGGAAGATTAAATTACATTGTATCACAAAGTAGCGGCAACAAATAATTAACACAGCGGAAGACTATCAGTGCTCTGGACACAGCTTTAAGCTTCGATCCAGAATCCTGTTCAATATATCTGCAAAATAAGCTACTCGACGACCTGTATGGAAAATATGGGCACCCGAGTTTGCAAGTGAAACAAACTACAGGTCAGTCATGGGACTGCTATGAGAAATCTTACTTAACCTACTTAATAATAAGGTCAATCATAGGACCACGCCGCTAACGCAGAACGGGTTTACTCCATTGGATTGCCAATGCATAAACATCTACCATAAATAAGCATATGGATCTACAATGCATCAATCAACATCCAATTCCTTAATCTACCCATTTAGGCTTAATCCCTGAAATTAGATTTCAAAATCCGATTCACTTTATAGAAATTATTTCTTTGGACTTTATTTCCTGATTTCTTTTATTTCAAATCATTTTAAATACATATCTATTTTTTTATATCAAAGTAGATTTCACTTTGGGATTTGAAAACAAAACATTTGGAAATATGAATTCCAAAACGTAACAAAACATATAAACAAGTATGAAACCAAATATCGGTCATGTTCTCTCAGGACCGGGCAGTAAGCACCCTAACCGAACCAATTTATATATATATATGTATGTATGTATGTATGTATGTATGTATGTATGTATGTATGTATGTATGTATGTATGTATGTATATATGCAACTAACGGCTACACTGACAATGCACAATTCCACCAATTGAGGAAGACATGCACGCCTTCACACTGTTAGTCAATTTCGGGTCACCTGCATCTTCAGCCACATACTTGCTAAATCATTTTATATCCCGAAGTAGGGAAAATCATTTCACAACATAATCACAAGTATAATCAAATCTATATAGATTTCTACATACAAATCATTTCTAAATCATCGGGTATAGCCCTCAAAATCCTTTCTGTTTTATAAAACATTTTTATAAAACATTCCCTGTCCAAAATCGAGAATAACATTTCTTTTTTACTTAAGAAATCATTTTTCAAATCATTCATTAATTTTAAAATAAACAACATCGCTAACCACCTTATAGTCAAATCGTGAAGTGTTTGACAAGGTGTTAGCATACATATATTTTTCCCCATCCACTGCTAAATGTAAAAACATATTTTGCTCATAAACTGGTCGAGCACAATCCAAACATTCAATCAACCACAATCCATATCAATAACCAAGTATATTTGATTCAATCACATTTCGTGTTTTACATATACAATAAAAAGGGAATTTTTATTGTAAACATATTTTATATGTTACTTATGACAAATAAAAAAGAAAGATTTTTATTATCATAACATTTTCTATTTCAACAAGACAAATAAAATGATAACTTTGTTTTGTCTACAATTCTATTTTGACAAAACACTAAAAATGAAAATCTTGTTTTGTCGACAATCTTATTTCGACAAAACACTAAAAATGATAATCTTGTTATGTTAATTCTAAAACAACAAAAATGACATGATTATTTTGTCAATTCTAAGTTCAATAAAAATGACATGATTAATTTGTCAATTTTAATACAACATAAATGACATATCTATTTTGTCAATTTTAATACAACATAAATGGCATATCTAATTTGTCAATTTTAATCCAACATAAATGACATATCCAATTTGTCAATTTTAATACAACATAAATGAAATATCTATTTTGTCAATTTTATTACAACATAAATGACATATCTAATTTGTTAATTTTAATACAGCATAAATGAAATTTCTAATTTGTTAAACATGACAATATTTATAAAATATGTTTTCTACATAAATGACATATTTATTTAAACATAACATTTCATAACAAAATGATATTTTTATTTTAACATGGCAAGTTTGGTGATTCACACATACAATGAGAAATGTAATCTTTATTGTTTTAGAATATTTATTTCCTAACATGATAAAATAAATTAAATCAAACAAAATCATATCTTTACATATGATTATTTTTCTAACCTGATAAGGTTTTTAATCAAACGAAATCATAGTTTTCTAACATATGAACATTTCTTACATCGATGGCAATATTGGCTAACAAAAATATAATTAACCAATGAATCTTTTTACAATTCATTTACATGCTAAGGATGACAGTATTTTCAACAAACAACATATATTTCGATCCAACCATTCATCCTCACCAGTATCAATCAATCTTAATTTTATACACATATATATGAATTTTATATTGTGCATATATATTTAATATCACAATCAACATCGGAACCAAGATCAATCAAAATCAGTTTAAATATATATATATATATATAATTTTTATTTTAAATTTAAAACGAGAAATCTCATAGATGGTTTTTTGAATTTTCCAAAAATTGTAGACTGCTCCATTTCTACTTTGGTCTGTTCCATGATGTAGCGCTTGTCAAGAGGTTTCCAACACACTTCGTTTTTCTTATCATCTCTCAGCTTTAAGCCTCTGAAAATTCTCTCAGTAGAACGCGGCCATGCTTGTGTTTCAATAACGGATTCTTTGCCCGAGAATTGTACTCCATCCAGATTCCGATACTTCATCACTAGAGCTTCTAGATCGGGCTCTGTTTGATGGAGCACGATTGGATCATTAGATTGTCGAACAATAGAATTACTTCTCCTGTTTATGCCACTCATTTTCTACTATGTCTACAAGTAGCAAAAAAAAAAGTTAGGCCACCAGAATAGATATTGTAAAACATAGAGACATGTATTTAAATGTAAATGAATCTGTGAGGGTGTGTTTTATTCTGCTGTACTCACTCTAGGACATTACTAGTCCTATCTATAATGAGTTATTCGTTTTAGAATACTGTTGATTCTACTTCTATCCAATTTATTTATATGTTATATACTGAGCTAAGTTTAACCAAAGCTCTAATACCAACTGTGATGACCCCAAATGTAACAACCCGGAAATGCGAGCCAGTTTAAAATTTTTATTTTGGCAATTTTAGTGAATTTTGAACATTTGAAATGAATTATTTTAAATAATATCGACGAGAAATTTATTTTAAATATAATTAGAACGTATATATTTATATATGTCGTCGTTAGAATATAATAATTATTTATAATTATAAAAGGAGTTGAAAATGGCGCGGTAGTTCGATAATTCGATTTCAAACTTCAAATGAACGTACCAAGTTCAAAATAAACCGAATTTTAGTGAAACCAAAAATATTAGAATCTAATTGAGAATATCTTTCCAAAGAAACCAAAAAACCAAAATTTCATAGCGGGAATCAAAAGATATGTCCAGTTGAAATTTTAGAATAGTCGCTATGAAATTTTGGCCCTTAAAAATAGCCATTTTGCAAACGACCTCGGATTTCAATGAAACCACTTTTGTTGGATCCGGGATGTCAAGTTATTGCTAGGTTTCAAATTTCGTAATTTTTCGAATCAATATGTGAGCGTGGCAAAGGAAAACGCATTTGACCAGTTTCAGTTGATTTTAATCGACTGGGAAATGGCCATTTTTCCAACGGTCTCGGAATTGGACGAAACTAGTTTTGTTAGGACCGTATCGTCAATACGAAGCAACAAAATATTTTTCGTGGATTTTTAGAGTTAGTATGTGGCCCCGGTAAATTGAAATGCGCGTTCAAATTCAATATATGGGGTCATATGTTGGTTTTGACGAAAACTGATCGAAATGATCAAATCAGCTTACGATACATATCCCATTGTGTTCGGAATGAGGGTGATTAGCTATAGACGACACGCGGTGGGTCCCGTTTCGAGTTCGAAAATAAAAATACCTTTTTGAAATTAAAATAATTAAAAAATAAAAATCTCTCTCTTCCCTTTTACCTCAGCCACCCCCCCATTCAAATTCATTTCAAAACTAAATAAAAAAGAAGAAGAAGACACTGGAACCCTAGCCCTCGTAGCCGCCCACCGACGCTCCTCCAGTCGACCTTCCCCTCGCGCTCCACCTCCCTCCACTCCCTCCTGCCGTTCGACGCACCCCCCCCCCCCCCCGAGTTCCTCCCTCCTCTCGCCCCCATCCTCAATCGAACCCCGAGCCCAAAGCCCCGATGACCGTTGCGCCTATCAGCCGCCACCCCATCTGATCCGCCGCCCTCCGATGAGCTAACACCCCCCCTCATCATCACCGATTAACAGTAAGTCCTCCTTCTTTAATTTTTATTTACTTCTATAAAATCTGATTCTTATTTAAATAAAGTTAGAAATTTTATTCTAGGCAAAGTTATGATTTTTATTGAATTAAAGATATAATTTTTATAATGTTTTCATAGAGAAAAAGGTTCAATTTTTATATGTAGAGATTTTATATAGCAAAGCGATATTTTTATTGGTAGAAAGGCGGAATTTTTATATGATGTGAAGATTAAAAATATAATTTTTAACGTGATTCTTATTTATATAATAGCATTATAGAAATGTAGTTTTTATATGAAAGGTTTTGAAATAAAAATAGTTAGAAAGACAAGATTTTTAAATAAACAAAGGTTGGATTTTTATAGTGATGAAATGAAAAGGCGAAATCTTTATATTTGAAATAAACAAAGGTTTGAAATAAAAGTAGCATAATAAAAATCTGATTTTTATTATATATATGTTGAAATAAAAATGTGATTTTTACAGTGATGAAATGAAAAGGCGAAATCTTTATATTTGAAAAGGCGAAATCTTTATATTTGAAAAGGGGAAATCTTTATATAGAGAATAACATGATAAAAATATAATCTTTATTATATGAACATCGATGTAAAAATTAGAATTTTTATCTATATAGTAGCGATGTAAAAATAGATTTTTTATCCATATGGAGTAATTATAAAAATATGATTTTTATATACATGGCAAGAATATAAAAATGTGATTTTTATATATGTAGTGGCTACGGGTAACGAAAGTGACGAAAGGCAAGAACGACGAAGACTTCTACATTTGAAGTGTCGTGGAGTTGGGATAGCTTTGGTGAGAACTTCTCACCTTTTAATTTTGTTTTTCCAGTTAAAATATATATTAGGATGCCGACGGTGTTTAGTAGCACCCGACACCCGTCGTCCACAAACCATGGACGGCTTGTATGCTTGTTTGATGTGTTGTGAAATTTGTTTGTGATGTGGATGTGAAATCGATAATAAATTGTAGATGGTTGAAATAAATTAATTATTGTTAACAATATAATTTTTAACGTGAATATGAATATAGTGAACGTGAATAAATAAATATTTATAAACAAATCGGCCGATTTGTTTATATACACTGATTTGACTGATATTGATTGGGACGATAAATTTTACACATCGCCCAACTGCACAAATAAAAATCTGTGTTGGTTGATTTGAAACCCCACACGGGTGTTGGGATGATATTTGGCGTACAATAATCCCAATTATTTAATTGTATGTCAATCAATTGGTCGAGAGGCTGTGTAAGCGTTAACTATTTATATTTAATGCTTATGCAGTTGTGTGGAGCACGTTGGATGATGGTTGATTATTTATCATTGCTATTTATATACATGTGTTGTATGGAAACCATATAATTAACATTATATGGTGATTGATTGGGCCTCATTCCAATCGGGAAAATAAAGAATATAATAGAATATATTCATGTGTTGAATAGAATAAATGCTCATGTGTTGAGAATATTTATGTGTTGAAACTATTCATGTGTTGAGTAAAATATTTTAATAATAAAATTTACATCTTTATCATATTTAAGATTAGAACCTACCCTACGGTTGGAGTCTGATTAAAAATCAAACGATAGATAGCATAATTTTATAAAATATATTACATAACAAAAATAGTCATGTGTTGACAGTACTCATGTGTTGAGATTAGTCATGTGTTGAAAGAAATATAGATTCATGTGTTGAATAGGATAAATATTCATTTGTTGAATGGAATAACGAATTTATTGAAATATATAAAGCCGTGTTGATTAGAGTTGCGCTATTTTGACGTGAACGATATTTATATCGATTATATTCGCTTTTATAATGAATATAGAAAAAGAAGTGATTTCAAAATATAACGTTTTGAAAATATTATCATTTATACAGTAATGATATGAAATATTCAATTTTGATTTGAAATTGAATATAGAGTTGAAATGGTTTTGAAAACGAATTTAAAACGATTTATAAAGTACGTTTTAAAAAGAAGTCGACGAAATATAATATATATATATTATATATATATAATGGCCTGAATAGAACGCACCGCATTAAGGTAGTTCGTGAATTTCGACCATTGACTTTGAACTGACGTTACGGGAGATCCGACCGTCGGATTCTCCTAAAACCGGAACTGTTGGGTTCGTATCGAAAAGAGCTTTCCAATGAATATTAGAAATTTGAAATCTAACGGTTGGATTTGGGATTATGTCCAAATCAAATTTGGAAAAGGTCGCTGTAAGTGCAGTTCGATGGCCGTTGATGGAAATCAACTGTACTGGCCTTGATAAAATTATTTAAAACATTAATAATTTGTGTAAAATCATGATATGTGAATTGGAAAGAACTGGGATGAAAAATCCCATATTTGAAAAGATAAAAATAGATTTTTATCGAAATGAACTAGTTTTGAACTAGAATTAAAACCAATTTATTTTTGAAATAAATAAATTGAATTTGAATTGGTTTTGAAAATAACTAGAATTTCCAATACGTGAATTGGAATGGATTTGAATCGAAATTGTCTTTGGAATATTTCGATGTTGGATTCCGTGATTATACAGATATTGTTATGGGAATTTGAAAGATATATTTATATCGTTATTTCCAATACGATATTTGTTGGTTTCAGATTTTGATATTGAATATAAGCCGGTATATTTTCTATTCAGAGCCTTGTATTTAATATCAAAAGTGATTTCGGGTTTATCGTGTTTTAAGTGACATTGGTTCTTTAACCCAGTTAAAGACAGGATATTGATTTGGGGGAAAGATTAAAACTAAGTGGAGATTTAATGAATCTGTAGTTAAATTGAAATGTGAATTGATAAATTAAATTATCAAAATTGGAAAGTGATCGAGAATGGAGTATCACCACTTTTGCTCCAAAGCGATAGTTAAATCTTTAATCAGATTTGAACGTGAAATGGTAATTAACTTTACCGATAACACCGTGGTGTTAGATATGGAGTATTACCAGTTTTTCTCTATGGGGTAAATAGGTTGGGATTGGGAAATAAAATGAATAAATACTTCGGTGTGGTTCGCTAATCCCGACTAGTTTGGAAAACCATAATACGATTTGAAATGATATCCAAAGGAAGATTAAAGAATAAATTTAGAAGAATTTATCTTTGATAAAATTAATGGGAACCTATTCCCTAATGATGTGAAAATTTGAACAAAAGAATATTCTAAATTGGAATGAGGCATATGCTATGTTAGTGTAACACGTGTTTATTATATACGCGGGTTATTCGGAAAGGCCGGGTTTATACCCATTCTGAATAACTGATTCGACGGTATGTCGAAGATAAAGACGGTGGTTGAAGACCGAAAGTCTTCACATCGTTTGGGTGATTATTGATGATCTCGATTGGGCTGTACACCCAAGATGAGGGAAACAGTTGGTGATCGTCCAGACGTACTTGGAGATCGATGGATATGCGAGGAAAGTGCCTCCGGTTTCGTTCAGACCCAGAACGAACTTGTAAATGGATTGTGTGTCTGACATTGGATTTTATTCTGTGTTGATTGATCTCTATTAAATATACATCTGTTTGGCGGTGGAGAATTTATTCTCTTGCTTAACGCCCTTCTCTGAGACGTATGAGCTCAGAGGTTGTATATCGATGGACATCAGTCGCATGGAGTGAATTGCCAGTGTGGCACGCGTAAGTGGCAATTGATCAAGGCTTCTATTGAAAAGCATAGTCTTGTGATTGATGATCAAAGCACGGCCTGTGTGGCGCATCTTTGTGTATGGCATTAATTCGCGAGCCTCACACCTCGGTATGAGTCAAAAACGGGATAGTGACTGCAGGGAGAGCACGACGTTTCTTTCTAGCTAGTGGTGGTGTCAGTGCTTAAACTGGCTGACATTTATATACTTTTCACCCATGTGGTTGTTGGAATGCGAGGCGCCTCAGATATATGTCTGTTAGGACCGGGAAACGTGTGCTCAGGAATTGCCAATCCTCAAAAGTAAGAGAGGACCGGCCCTGAAGATCCAAGGATTGCTGTGTGCGGTCCTGGGACATTTGCTAGAGTGTCTCGAATCGGAGAGGAGCTTGCCCCTTGCCTCGACTCATGACGGAAATCCAATTTCCAATACATGATGTTGCAGTTTTATTTGTAGAACCTAGTATGGCGACATAGTGGTATGGGTCATTAATGCCGCCTATGATTGATATTTATGATTGAAATTGTTTTGACACTATACACTTATAATAGTATCAAATAATGTGTTTTTAACGTATCAAGCATGCTTTGGCTATTATAAGGTAAAAACCCTATCCTCCGGCTTGCGTTGCATTGTGTGATGGGACCTGGGTCTTATAATAGCTTCATTTTTCTTTATTTAGCATTGCGCTGTTTGTTTTATGCATTGGTATTCTTGGGAGGAAACCCGTTCCGTGTTATACGGCGTGGTCCCTTGATTTACCGAACTTTAAAAACCAATATTAATAACTGTTTTAGTTCTCACACCGGTCACATGACTGACCTGGAGTTTATTGTTTTAACCTAAACTCTGGGTGCCCCTGTTTTCTACACGGGCAGCTAGTAGTTTTGGTTTTGCAGATTTATATTCACAGGATCCTGGTTTACAGCTGTAATGATATCCGGAAAGCTCTGTATCCGTATATCACCTTCAGTTATGCTTTGTATTATTTTCCGCTGCTATGTAATTTATTGTAATCTCTGATATTTATCGAATGTAATTTATTCATTTATACTCTGTATATTCTTGTATCTGATGGAATTGTTGTAATAACAATGAAATGTTCTTCTGTCTGCGTTCTATTTTGTCGTGTTCTCAAGGTAATCCGGGCTTTCCTTACCGGGGAAGTTACGGGCCACTACACCAAACTCCCGTAGTACGAAAGTAAGGATAATCATTGGAATATAATATATAAACAATAACAGAAGAACAGAAATATAGAATTACAGCAGATAAAGTACATCAAATTACACTGGGAATAATATATCATCAGAGTTACATAGCATAATGGTATCATACTTAGTACATAATACAGTTTCAACTCAATATTAATTGTCTGCAACGGAAATCAATCATAATATACTAAGTGAAGTCTGAACAACATAATAGAAATAATGGGATCCATCTTCAGCTCCATAGCTATCCAGAATGAATCTGCTAAAACCTATATACAAGGCTGCCCCTAGCCAAATATCCCCCTTTTGGACCTAATGGACTAGGTCACGTCAGCCCGTTTGATCGTCTCAGCCCACTTTTCTTTATTTTAAAATATAATTCATTTAATTATTTAATTATTTAATTTAATCATGCATTTTAATTTACCAGGGCCACATACTGACTCTAAAAATTCCCAAGAAATAAATCTAGCTATGTTTTGACGATATGGTACTAACAAAATTAATTTCGTCGAATTTGGAGACCGTTTGGAAAATGGTCATTTTCTGGTCGATCCAATTTTACTAAAATTGACAAAACTCATTTTCTTTTAACACGCTCACGTGTTAATTCTAAAAATCATAAAAATTGGAATATAGCAATAATTTGACATTCTGGATTCAACCAAAGTGGTTTCGTCGAAAATGGAGGTCAATTGCAAAATGGCTATTTATACGTACTATAAATAATATAAAATTCTATAGCGACTATTCTGAATGTTCAACTGGCCATAACTTTTTATTTCCACTATGAAATTTCAAATTTTTGGATTCGTTGGAAATATATTTTCAAACAGATTTAAATATTTCTGGTTTCACTAAAATCCAATTTATTTTGCATCCTGTATAGTCGGTCAAAGTTTAAATTCAAATTTTCAAACTGCCGCGCTATTTCTAACTCCTTTTATAATTAAATTAAAATTTTTCATTATAACTTCAATTTAAATAATTTTTTTAATCGTTATTATTTAAAATAAATTATTTTAACTATTCAAAATTCAATAAACAGCCAAAATAAAAATTTTAAATTGGCTCTGATTTTCCAGGTTGTTACAATTGTGATCTTCCCATCTCAAGCTTATAAACGCTTTACTTTCTTTCTCCGTCGTATTTTTAACATCTTTAGGCTACTCATAACCACACTCAACGATCTCCCATAACCCTTTGGAGATCAACTCTTCTTTTTTCCTATTACTCCATCTTTCATAATTTTCCTTTTGTGAGAACGAATGACATGAACAGTAGAAATCTCATGATTTCAACCGGACTATGATACCAATTTGTAGAATTTAAGAAGAGGAGACAACTAAATATTAAATTTTTGGAGGAAGAATTCTTTCTAAAATTTATCTTCCTTTTAACTTCAATCTACCTTGCCTCACTCACTTTCACTCTTACTCACTTTCTCTTTTTCACTTACAACCACACAAAATGGCCACCCATATTTATATAGTGGTCAACATGACCTTACAACTCCAATAGACACCTGTTCATCAATAGACATAACCCTTTACCAATAAACGTTACTTATTAAATAGACACACCAATTTACTAATTGGCACAACACTTAATTTATGACTCTTGACACATAAAGGCACATCACTTTACAAATTGACACTTATCCCTTTATTTATTTTTTTACCATTTCCCAATATCACATTTAAATTTTACCCAACATAGGGTTCATTTGTTATTGCTAAATTAAGATATAGGCGTTTCAGAGGTTATTTCTTTTCAGATGCAAGACAAAAGCTGGAGAAACCCCTTTCTCTTGCTGCCTTATACCATGCTGATCTTATTTGAAAAAAACAAGCATAACCAGGTTCTCAAAATGACATGAGAGAATTATAAACAAAGCTTTCAGTATTTAGATCATAATATGGGTCTATAAGGTTAAAACCAAACAATCATTAGCATAAATAATAGGCATTCTCATATTCATCTCAATCTATTTGTAAATAGAGAAAAAACAGAAAAGTATGGTAAGTAAAACAAAGGGTTTATGGCTGCCTTTCATAGGTCTTAATGCCTTATTCAAGTGAGGGCTACTCACCAGTGTTCTTCCTTCCTAGTTTTGATCTTCCATTTTTAAGCAGGATGGTGTCCTTGGTTAAAACTGAAACTACCGCTCTGCCTTGTATATTATTTTTATTATTCTGTAATAACTAGTGATCCCAATGCAATATTGGGTAGTGTTAAAAAAGGGTTTTGAGGTTAATTCGATAATTTACATTTCACTAGAAAATTATTTTCCTAAGCCATTTTGCACCCAAAAATTAACCACTCTACAATTTTCTACCTAACCACCTCTTTTTCTTTTTCTTATTGCTGCCATGTTTGGCCTGGCAGTTTCTTTTTCTCTTTCTCTAACAGTTTGTATACATGATTTTGGTGTGATTCTATCCGGCCATATCCATGGCTAATGTGTGTGTCATGTAATATTTCAAACTTCACCTAACATTCATATGCACTGGGTTTGTGCATATCAGTCATGCATGTACAAGATACTTATGGATGTACATAGAACTTAATTTTTAACTTAGCTTCCAAATTTTGAATTACGTGAACTCGTTTTATTCTTAAAATACTTTCGGTTATACTTCTGCATGTTTTCTCACCAAAACATATATTTTTCCATGCTCTTATTTTCCAGAAAATATACTACCTTTTAAAAATCATATTATTAAATTTTTTTTGCCAAAATATAGGGTTCTTACACGATTATCAGCAATATAGTGATTAAACTTCCTAAGTGAATATATGTTGACTTTCAATGAACCACTATAAACCGTTGTATCTTACTTCTACTGCATTTCTGTGTTTCTTGTTCCTTATTTGCCATTTCTCTAGTCTAACTATCGTTGAATTCGTTTGGGTGATGTACCATTTTTTGGTGTTAGCATTTACAGTTTTTAGTTTTATAATTTATTTTCAATACAAATTTATTTTCATCCCAATTCTTAAAAATTACTCTTAATTTTAAGTTTATTTTATAGTTATCTAAATTTCTTTTACACATGTTAACGTAGTTAATATTTCTATAAGTGTTAGATTTGAAAAGTAGATTTAATCCTTTAACTTACATGAAAAATAATCGTTTCATGAAATGTAAATTAAATAGAAAGACACTAGATTTACAAAAAAAAAACAGTTGTAAAGCATGTAGATTTGTAATAAAAAGGTAAAAGATCGAAAGAACCTAAAACCTATAAACCATGCAGATCTGCAGTAAAAAGAAAATGGAAGAGAGAGAAAGTAAGACTTGGAAACTTGCAATTAAATTATAACATACATGATAAGAAGAAGAGGAAAAAAAGAATGACCTACTACATTTGAAACATGTCATGAAAAAGTAGAATAACATAGTAATGCATAGTAGCGAATAGATAAGACTAGTCATGATGACTAAGGCAATAGATGAGACTCACGTTATGGGACCGAGGGTAGGAGCGTAATTAGATTTTTGTTTCTTGGGGCCCATTGCAGCTGCACATTAAACACGCTTGTTGATTAGGGTAAATTAGTGTCTTGGACCCGTATCGACGACATATGAGACACATAATGCTAATTATGATAAATAAGGGTCAATAGGGAACGCCAGTTAGTGTATACCGGTTATGATGACCTCCTACACTTCCTACACCCACGTAGAGTGTTGTAACAGTGTTCAACCAAATGTAGGCGATCATATCAAAGTTGAAATAAGAGAAATAACGCAAATAACCTATCATATATCTCATAGTGCATCGAATAAATATAATAATTACAACACAAAAGATATAAAATAGGTGAGATAGTATGTTCCTGGTAATGAATCAATAACTTTAGAGTACTAGATTCAAGTACAACAAAAAAAAGTCATACATGGATACAACTCAGAATAAACTCTCTACACAAACACTACCATGCAAAAAGTAGTGAACAATGGAATTAAAACATGGTACAAATATATATATATATATAACACAATATGTGGAAAGCTCGTACTCGTCTTTGGTTAGCTACTCGAGCACACTCTACCTACCTCTAGTCTGCTCATTCAAGAGCACCCAAAGTAATAAGAAGCAAAGCATAAAATTTCAAAGTCAGACAAGGTTTTTTGTAAATGACAGTAATTTTAGATACTAATAAAGTAACACTATAGGCATGAAGAGTCATACCTAATATACCCTTGCATCCAAAGAGTTAGCACACATGATATTGTACTATACTATAAGGTCATCACATTACTAAGCGTAAATGAAAGTATGTATGGTAAAGTGATAGCAAACATCCAAACATAGCATCCATCCCCACATTCACTCACTCAGTGCATTGAGCATGTGGTATCCAGTACTTCAATTGCCAAATCCATCGAGACATTGCTATGGTCCACTGCATGAGTTCCTCTAGGATATCACTATGTTCTACTGCATGGAATATAGCCAACAACACAACCCAATCCTTACTGTATAGGCATTGTGTCCGTGTTAATCATTCCACACTGCATTGGCTCTGATTCGTCCTCATGCCACTCTCTCAATGGCGTACTAAAATCGTGAGTACTTGTGGCTCCTTTGGTTATGTGTCTTCAGAAAGTCCATTTTGAAAATCATCTAAATTGTCTCCACACTTGGAACCTCCTGGTAACCATCTTTTGACTTCCTTCGTATCTCGGGCTTAAATTTGTCATATAGGAGTCCAGACGCTGAAGAGTAAGATCATCACGATAATGGAGCGCCAGACCATGAAGAACACCATCCTCCTAGATATTTTCCAACTTAGCCACGACATCACCCGAGCCCGGATTGAGATGGCCAATTCGGCTAGGATCGGTACGGCCGAACCTACCTCGGGCTGGCGTGTGACTCGAATTTGGTTCGACTACTAAATCGGGGATTGGTTCGTACACCGATCCGAATCCGAACCAATAATGTCAATCAGAATCCTCTTTGACCTATTGAACCAGAGACTTCCCTCCTCCACTTCCTTGCCCCATCCAAGTTTTCTCTTTGTTGAACTTGAACCTGTTCCTTATACTGAACCAGAACAGTTGACGCTATAACTTGGTCTTTAGATCTCCAAACAACTTGTAACTTTTCCTAAGTCCTCTCTTAGGGACTTCCTTATCATCTTTATGAAATATCACTCCGACCCGAGTTATATTGATTTGGACTATGTTGAGCCGGCATGGACCGAATCAGATTTTAATGCATATATTAAATGTACTTCCTAATTCTCCATTCGTTGGCAATTCCTAAAAAAGTTTCTAACATATGAAGCATATTCAAATGATATTTAGTTCAAAAAAAGCAAAGTAAAGAATCTGACAAAGGAGAGAGCATGTGCTCGTATGCTAATACCCAACCCTCCCTTTAAATTTCTGGTCTCACAAATATTGCCTAAATCACCCAAATTTCGCACATGTATGGAAATATGATTAATAGTGATTTATAGGCATCCTTCCACATTTTTAAAAGGTAATTATAGACTAGTACCCCTAATTAATGAGCAAAGATATTAATCACTCACCTCAATAACCCAAGTATTGCTAGATCAAAGATGAATGGTGTTTTGCATGGATTCTTAAGTGTTGCAGCAGGTCTAACCTTGATTTGATATTGATTTGGCTTTATCTTTACTTAATGATGAAGTTTAGCAAAATGAAGTAAGTTTTAGGGACGGTTTTAGAAGATGGAAGCCATTAATAGGTGTAGAAACTATTTTGGGAGTTGTATAATGAGTGGGAGTTTCTCTTCTTACTCATTTCAACCCCCACTAACTCAATTCCCAAAATGGATCCTGGGCTCACCCACTAATAACCTTTTTTGGTCCACTTATGTTATCTAACCCTTCCAAATGATGTTTCATCCACTCCTCCCGAATCGTAAACTAGTTTGCTTAATGTGACCACTCTACAAAATGGGAAATCACCATTCGGATCTAAAGGAGGTGGTTTCAATTCTAGAATCCTTACCAATTTAAAGTCATAGGAGAAACAAGGTTCTCTAAGGGTAAAATGGTCACATTAAAACTCGACAAATAGAATGAAGCAGGAAACGACCCTAGTAGTCATTTCTCATAGTAATATAACCATATGATCCTATTTAAAAATAATATAAATATTTTGTATTCCTCTGCTACATAGAATATGAGTCGTTACATCGGCGAGGATCAAGTGTGAGGCATCAATTAGGGTAAACAATTCGCAGTTGAGCCCAGTGCTATATAGATGTCCATCTGGCGGATATGCGGATGATGATTCAAATATTGAGTTTCATGTGAGAGCGGGTTCCAGTCAATATAAGGAGTAACTTCCATGTCATTTTGATGGTTGATTGTAGAGGCCGATCATTTTCCAAGAATTAGGGATCAATCCTAATATTATTTCTGTTGTAGCAATTTCAGTTCAAACAATCAGGTTGAATAATTATTCAACAAACAGTCTAACCAATCACCCTATGTAGTGCATGAAAACTTTACCCTTGTAACATTAAAACTGATATCAAGTTTATTACCTCTTAATTGTGCATTTTGCAGTAATCATTTCCATTCACCAAATTTTATGTTTGATCCATTCTCCATTCTATTGTTTTCTCCCCTATTAGGCTTGCAAGGAAGGAAGTGATACAGGCAACTTAGACGGATCATAGTGGGAGTTTTTGTCCTTATTTTTTATGTATTTTCTCCCCTTTTTGGTTATCCTATCTGATATTGGTTTGTGTTAGAAGTTGAGGAGGGGTGTTTGTTTTGTACTCGGATATGGCTTTTGAGACTGAGATTAAATGACTTTTATGTTGTTATGATTTATTTTGAATAAGTTTGATTTTGAATAATAAGTTATTCTATTCTAAAATATTTACGTTGTAATTACTTTTATGTTTTGTGGATCTTAGTCTCTATGACACTTTTATTACACATAGAAGCTCTACATTTCGTAGCATGACTTGGGTGTGCTAAAGGGTGCAAGTGTCAAATATACTATCCTTTTTTTCAACGTAAGTTAACCAAATTAAGTTTGAAACTCATTTCAAAATAAGTCTTATAACCCATTATTTCATTCTCTCATAAATTCTTATCATATTTAACCTGATTTATTTCATTTACATAAGTACCTTTGTCAAAATTGACTCATTATTGAATAAATTTATTAACTTTTAAACCCCGTTTAAAAAGAAAATAACAAGTCTAATTCTTGTTATTAAACAACCAATTTCTTTAAAATTACAAAATAGCTTTAAACTATCAATAATTGATAAATTAGTTAACTTAAAACATTCATTTATGAAAATGAAATCATCTTAATCACATTTAAAGTAAGATAATAATAATCTTGAATAATTATTGATTAAATAAAGTTAACCATTAGATAATATTTAAATAATTATTAATCCTTAGAATAAATAATTAAATATTCAATTAATTTTTAAATAAACAATTAAATAACATTTAACTTTAATAAAACAATTTAAAGACCCAAATAATCTTTATTCAATAATTAATCTATAATTAAAAATCTTTGCTAATAATTAATAAATATTTTGAACTCTTTAAAGAAAATAGTTCTACCATACTATGATGTGTTCTTGAATACGAACATAATGGATAAACCTCTCGTCGATTTGATTCAATATGAGACAGATGTACAATTTTGAACTAAACTTATATATATAAACTAACTGTAGATGAATGGTTTAAGAGTTTTCTCACCATTAATGCTAATCGGCCCAAGCCGAATTTTATCATACTTGACCTAATTACTATCGCTCCTCCTCTTCGTCTTCTATTCGAATTCGTAACTCCAATACCTATTATTTGTGCACTACTTTCACTATGCACAACAACCCTCATGACCATCATTGGCCCAATCAAGGCTATCAGGAATTTTAGTCTGACGAGCTCCATAACTTGCACATCTTGGCACATCCTCTATCATCCCCAATCAATTCCTGACATGCCATTATCAAAAAACCTTAAAACCATCTGTGACAATTTCACTTCTTTATTTCCACCAAACTCTGCTAATATGTACCTGGCCTTAACTAAAACCAGCTCTCAATTGATAAATTCTCCCACCACCTACATTTATTGCAACCTCAAAACTGATCACCTATTACTCGGCATGGCTGAAAAGTCGGTGCAACGATGAATGAATTGTTGTTACACACTAGATCAATAATAGCCAATATATGTATATATACAGGGTTGAAGTGGAGTAATAATGATAGAAGTAATATAAATATAATAGCAGTGGAAAATATAATTGACACCAGATATTTTTATACTTGTTCGGGCCCTATACTACTTCCAGCCCTAGATTCCCTTCTGGATTTAACTATCATCATCCACTCTTCATTTGGAGAAACATGTTTATAGAAACTACTTAATTTGAATAGGCTCTAAAGTCACCTTATTGATTTGAACGGGCTCGAAGCTCACCCAATTGATTTGAATGGGTCACAATCTTACTCATTTGATTACAAGGTTACAAGCTTACTTAAACAATAGCAAAGTTGATTTGTCTTGGTACTACACCAAAACAGAGGATTCCCAACATGTATAAGTGTTTTAAATAATTTCTATAACACTTTTTAAGTGTTACCAATGGCCTGTGGGGAATTGGCTAACCAAATTTTTAACACTTATAAGTGTAACACCCCGTAATTCTGTAACATTAAGTTTCGCAAATTAAAGTATAAATAAATTTTAAAATAAGAATCAAGGGAAACGGGCGCCATTGCATTCGTCTCGAAATTCTGCTTGGAAATGAGTCCGAGTTTTCGAGAAACGGAGTCCGTATGAGGGAGATATGACCCTCCGAAGTTTCAAGGATTTTCAGAACAGAAAAACAGCTCGAAATTCGAATTCAAAACCCAGAACAGGCCGGGCGGGAAATTTCCCGCCCAGGATCAGGTCGACCATAGTGTCGACCTCCCAGGGACCAGGTCGACCATAGTGTCGACCTGGGGGTCGACCTGGTGCCGAATTCCAGTTTTTGAACCTGATGCATTGCGATGTATTTAGACGTGTTCTCTGACTAGATTCGTAATCGTAAACCACACCTCCCCTAATCCCCACTACTCCTCACACCATTCTTCTCTATCCTTATGCTGCACAAACTCTTAATGAACAAGATGACTTCTTCTTCTCCAAAGACTACATGATTCAATTAAAACAAGATTAATCAAATTAAGAGAGTCCTTCTACCTTCTTCTTCAAGCAACGTGAGATTCGCAAATTGGAGATTCAAATAAAGTTAAAGCTTCAAGAAGGGAAGCAAAGGCTAATTCAACGGCTTCGAGCAACGTCGCGCGAATCATAGCAAATCACCTCAGCATTATTATCCTTTTCTAAAACCGATCAATGTAAGTCAGTTACTTTTTAGATTTGAACGCCTAGATCTATTTGTGACATGTAATTAAATGGATATGAGAATATGCCTAATCCTTTCGTTTGAATCGGTGCTTGTATATGCCTTTGGATCTGATTCTCGATCATGGCCTAGAACTTATTGTGGCTAATTGTCAATGACTATGATTATGGGACTTTTTGCCTAAGATTATGACTATGAAACCGTGGCCTATGAAACTATTGCCTATGACTATGAACATAAGAATATGCCTATGCCTATGACTATGAAAATAAGACTATTGCCTATGACTATGAACATAATACTATGCCTATGACTATGAACATAAGACTATTGCCTATGACTATGAACATAAGACTATTGCCTATGACTATGATTCATAACTATGAGACCATGACTAGGACTATTTTGTGGTTAATTGCCTAGGACAATTTTGTGGTTAATTGCCTAGGACTATTTTGTGGTTAATTGCCTAGGACTATTGTGGTTAATTGCCTATGACTATTATGGTTCGTGGCTTACGCCCATAACATTATAGTTACAAATCATGATTGTATACCGAACTGGCATTATGTTGGATCAAATCACCTATGTCTCCCTTGATTATGTTGGATCTCATACTTAGGGTGTAATTTGCTTAGTTTATTCCAGTTCTCTATTATGTACACCAAACCCTTTGGATCCATTATCTTTGTATTTTTGTATTTTGGTTCGCTTTTTCATGCCTATCCTCTTATGTAAATTCTCGTGCTTATCCCCGATTCCTTTTGTCAGTTTCATGTCATGAGTACCTAGAAACTTGTGAAATCATGTTATACGTACGACTACGGTGGGGGAATTTGGGCGTAGCTTAATCAAGATAATTTGGCATAACAAATATGTTGGCATAATCTGATTTGGCTATAATAGTAAATAATTTACATGCATATTAGACTTGGGCGTAAAATGGTAAATTGTTAATTGGCCGCAAAGTATGTAATTGGCATGTAAGCCAAGTTTGGATATAAACTGTAAACTAGAATATTAAATCTAGTTTTGACATGAACTGGTCAAATTTGGCATAAACTGCAAGTTGGGTTAAATGATAGGTAAATCAAGATTTGGGCCTAGAATATAGGTATGTTAGTGGGCATGAAAAATGAATATGATATAGGACAAATTTGTTTAAAAGAGTCGTTAGAAATTTACATATAGACAAAAAGGATAAATATGTAAATCAAGGAAAGACGAATATGCCTAACCCGAGGTTAGATTGAGTTACGGTATACGACTGCCCGGAACCGCCCGACAAATCCAGCAACCGTAACAATACCCATCTAATGTGGGTGGTTAGAGCATTGAGCCCAAAAAGGACCTGAGATTAGACTGAGTTGCGGTGTAAATATGCCCGGTACCGACCGACACATCCAGTGACCGCAACAATATCTGTCTAATGTGAGTAGTTGGTGCTTTAAATGAATAATTTAAAGCTAAGAAATAGTTAAGTTAGATTGGGAGGGTTAAGTCCATAGGAACACTTAACCAATTTAACATGTTAACTAGACTAGAAGGTGGGGTTAAGTAAAATACACTTAGCCAATTTAACATGTTAACTAGACTAGAAGGTGGAGTTAAGTAAACTTAGAACACGTAGCCATCATAGTGTGCCAAATGAATAAGGTTAAGTTAAAACATGAAGGGACAATACTTAACCATTAGGCAATGTGAATTAAACAGATGTTAGGGTTAAGTTAACTAAGAGAACACTTAACCGTTATAACATGTTAGCTAAACAGATGGGCAGGGTTAAATTAAAGGGAACACTTAACCAATACAAGATGAAGGGGTGGGATTAATTAATAAGAAATACTTAACCAATATAACTTGATTTGTGGTAGGGTTAAGTCAGCATGAACTACTGATAACACTTAACCAGTTTAACATGACAAATGAATGGGTTAAGTTAACTTGAATTGACTAATGACACTTAACCAATCCAACTTGACGAGAAAGAGAACTAAGTAGTAAACCATAGTTAAGAGGACTAAGTTGTAAACCTTAGTTAAGAAAACGACGGTTCAGGAAACTAAGTAGTAAACCTTAGTTAAGGGAACTAAGTAGTAGTAAACCTTAGTAGAATACGAGAAGGAGCGAACGTCCATCTGACCTTAAAGATGGCTCCAACGAACTGGGGTACGAAGCACGTGGTTTAGAGGGGACATGAGTGTACTCTTGGTATCCCTCTGTGAGGCTGTAGATGATCCGCCTGGGCTCACAGAGGTTAAGGTCCTCGTTAGAAGAACCAAGGGTATGCCTTGTTTCCAATATAAGGCAACCTAAAGACTAGGATGGACCAGCGTGATTCGGCGAGACCAGTAGCCCTGTGATAGCAACTCGTCGTCTACCTACCATCTTGAGTCAATCGAGATACGTGAAGCGGAAAGGCGGAGAACTCCAAAAGACCATATACTTGCTATCTAGTTATGGTTGCGGATGGCCATAGGTTAGTAGGGCATAGGGGGGCCTGCGTAAAGTTCTAATTTTTCAAGGTGTGCCCTTCATTTGTTGAGGGAGGGGTCAGGTGGGACCATAGCCACTGGAAAAACAGAACTTAGCATCTGCATCGGCAGATATCTGAAAGCTCCCGACCGAGTTCCGTGTTACTTGATTTTCCCTGCCACGAGACTCGGGTCGCACATACGGAGGATATGTGCATCCAGACAGCGATAACGATTTGCGACACATACGTGGGAAAAGTCTAGGAACATATACCTCTCTAGGTAGTGTGTCCTAGACTAGGGGCATCGTTCGGTAGGTAGCATAATCTCTAGTTGGACCTCAGTCGCGTAAACCCTAAAATCAGAGAAACGTTCAATAGGTAGCATAAACCCCAGTATCTCTGGGTAGCGAAAACCCTGGTTGGATCTAGAATGCGCTCGATAGAAAACCCTAGGTTAGACCTAGGTAATAAATAATAGATGTACACCTGAAACAACCACAATTGCGGGGATTGGGATCACGTATCTGTTCTTATCAGTTTATACAGATTACTAGTTAGGTGGTGCAGGGATATAGAAATTAGAATAACAAGGTAGTGGCGAAGCAGAGAAAGTATAGAAGTGCATCCAGTTTATCTTACCTTATCATATCTTGTGCTAACCTTATGATTCGCGTCATCATGGTGTAGTCTTGTATTCAGTTAATTCATGCCATGTTGCTTTTTACCTGTTCACATGCTGAAAGTTACTGAACTTACCAGACTTTATGTCTGACTCTGTCTTCTTTCGCTTTCTTGTCTTCCGTCCCCCCCAGGTTCGCAGGGAAGGAATATTACTACTTAGCCCAGTTTTCTTTCCAAGCTGAAGATTAGTCGAAGTTTTGCTTGGATTCTCTTTTCCATTGCTATGCCTGGCTCACGCTACATTGGGGAATATAAATGTTATTTTATGCTTCTTTATTTTGTAAGACATATATTCTAGTATTGAAAAATAATTGTTGTACAAACTATTTGATCAATAAAGTAAAGTTCTATTTTCCGCTGTTTTAATTTTGTCTGTCTTGTTATTTATCTGTATCTTTTACCTATAACTCTCCACCGATGTTAAGGCATTCCCTTTGTGAGTGACCTTAACGGATGTGGGGTGTTACAATAAGTGTTACAAAAAGACTAATTGCTAACACTTATAAATGTTGAAACTATAAGATATTGTAACACTTATATGTGTTACAAACAGACTCATCGCTAATACTCATAAATGTTGGAACCATAATATATTGTAACGGTCATAAGTGTAATAAACATAATCATTGCTAACACTTATAAGTATTGAAACCATAAGATATAGTAGCATTTACAAATGTCAGTATCATAATCCTGCTAACACTTATAAGATATAGTTTCTTGCAATACTAATATTATAATATTTAAAGCAGAATATATATACATACACACATACATATATACAGATATAAACATATATACTGATATCATTAATTTAACACCCCGTAATTTTAAAGGACATTATAACAATAAACTAAACAATACTTAATTAAATATTGGGAATTAAGGGAAACAGACTATACCATTGTGTACATCTCGGAATTCTACTTAAGACAGACCCTGATTTTGCGTAAAGCGAACATCGTATGAAGAATATATTAAGGTTTGAAGTTTGTATACATAAAAGTAAAATATGTATACACAGAACCAGTCGAGAATTCAAATAAATCAAAATCAACGAGCGGGAAGTGTAACAACCCGGATTTTTAGAACCAGTTTTTTTTTAATTTTAGCTATTTTAATGAATTTGGATAATTTAAAATGATTTATTTTAAATAATAACGACTAAAAATTTATTTTAATCGAAGTTAGAATGAAAAAGTTTATTTTAATTATAAAAAGAGTTTGAAATGGCATGGTAGTTTGAAAATTCGATTTTAAATTTCAATTGAATATACAGAATTCAATATAAATCAGATTTCAGTAAAACGAGAAATTTTTAAGTCTGTTTATTTACATCTTTCTAACGAATGTGAAAAACTAAGATTTCATAATATAAATTGAAAGTTATGCCAAGTTTAAAATGCAAAAGAGTCACTATGGAATTTATATATATTTATATATTTTTTAAATATATTCATAGCCCTTAAAAATAGCCATTTTGCAAATGACCTCCGTTTTCAATGAAACCACTTTTGTTGGATCCGGGATATCAAATTATTGCTAGATTCCAATTTTCATAATTTTGGAAATTAATATGTGAGCGTGGACAAAGAAAACGTGTTTGATAGTTTTAGTTTAAATTGGATCGACTGGAAAATGACCATTTTTCAAACGGTCTCCAAATTCGATGAAATTAGTTTTGTTAGCACCGTATCATCTAAACATAGCTAGATTTATTTTTCTGGAATTTTTGGAGTTAGTATGTGGCCCCGGTAAATTAAAATGTACATTTGAATTCAATATATATTGATTTATATTTTAATTTTGATGAAAACTGATAGAAACAATCGAATTGGCTTACCATACATATCCCATTGTGTCTGGAATGGGGGTATTTAGCTAATATGATAGTCGTTAGGTTCGATTTGGATTTCGTATCAATTAAAGGGTATTTTTCGAATTAAAAATATTATGTATATACATATATATATTAAACCCTAATTCCTTCATCACTATACAGGCCGCTGCCTCCATCGAATAAGCGGCTGAAACCCTATGAATTTTGGGGTGATTTTTCTCCTAAACCACTACAATTTAGATCCTGAAATCAAAACAAAAATCAAACAACTTCTCGTGAGCTATAAATCCTGATGGGTTTGGTCAAATTCCATATAGTGTGGGATGAGAATTTTGGGCGCAAAGTCGACCGGTTTGCATGCGATTTTGGGACTCATCGGGGGTGCGAGTGGCGCGGTTCTTGGCACGCCAGAGGAGGAGGGCAAGGCGGAGGGGGGGATCTCCGATGGGACTCCGGTCCACCCAGGCGATGGCAGCGACGAGATGTCTGGATCGAGGGATGGGTTTGAGCGATGATCTCAATTTTGAATAGGGGTGAGATAATTATTTTAATTAATTAATTTAAAATTCTCATTTAATTATCATACGTATTTAATACCATATTTTTTCATACGAGGTCCAAATCGCGTGAAACTAGATCCGTTGCGATCGTGAGGACGAGAGACTAACCGGACCCAATTTGGAGCACGTTAGATTTTCAAGCAAATTTGAATCCAAACTGTTCAGAAATTCAGAAATAAAACTGGTGGAGTGGAAACCGACAGTGAGAACTAAAATTACTTTAGAGTTAAATATGTACTAGGATGCAGACGGGGCTTAGTATCCCCCGACACTATTTATTGTACAATCCATGGTTGTTTGTTTGGACTATATTGTGTTGTGATGTGATATGAAATGTATATAAAATATTCAAGTGTTGAATAAAATGTTTAAACAATAAAAATATCATTTTTATTGAATGTATGAACTATATAGAATATTCATTTTTTTAACAAAATATTTTATTGTTAAAAATATAATTTTTACCATATATGTGAATGGAATAAAATTCTCCTGAAATGAAAATAAATATTCATTTATAAGCTGGAGGGTTTGTTTATGTACACCTATTTAACTGATGATGATTGGGACGATAATATTTTACACATCGCCTAACTGCACAAATAATAATCAGTATTTGTTGTTTGAAAACCCCACATGGGTATTGGGATGATATTTGGCATGCATTGATTTGAATAATTAGTGGTATGTCCATTGATGGGTTGATAGGCTGTATAAGCATTATTTATTTATTTTAATGCTTATACAGTTGTAAAATGCACTCTGGATGTTGTATGAATTTTTGATGATAGTTTATCATTATTGTTGTATACATGCGATGTATGAAATCCATATAACTGAAATTATATGGTAATTGATTGAGTCTGATTCCAATTCAGAATTAATGAATATTTTTAAATAATATTCAGCGTATAATCAAAATAGGATAATTTGAGAATATTATCATTTTAATATTATAATGATAAGAAATATTCAAATTTGATTTGAAATTTAAAATTTGAAATGAAATCGAAATTGTTTTAAAATTGTTTTAAAACGAATTTATTAAGGAATATTCAAAATTGATTTGAAAATTGAAATGAAATTGAAATCGTTTTAAAACAAACTTATTAAGGAATATTCAAATTTTGATTTGAAAATTGAGATGAAGTTGAAATCATTTTGAAATGAATTTAAAACGAATATATAAAGAAGTATTCAATTTTGATTTGAAAATTGAAATCGTTTTAAAACAAATTTATTAAGGAATGTTCAAATTTGATTTGAAAATTGAAATGAAGTCGAAATCGTTTAAAAATGAACTTATAAACAAATTTATAGGATATGTTCTAAATGGAAATCGACAAATATATATATATATATATATATATTAAATGGTCTGAATAGAACGCGTCACGCCGCGGTCGTTTCGAATTTCAACCATTGACTTCGAATTGACATTACGGGAGATCGGACCGTCCACTACAAGAAAATACTGATTTAGCATCAAAAATTTAGAAGCGAAAATTTCCGTTGCTAATTTGCGATGGATTTCAATGCGATCTGCAAGGGATAATTTTTTATTTTTTCAACTTTTTTTAATTATTACCCTCGTCTACTGTCATCCTGAGACGACCCCAAACCCCGTACTTACGGCGGCAAGGGTAATCCTTGGAATATAACACATAAACAGATAATAGCAGAACAGAATTAAATAAATACACCAGATAATGCACAATAGAATATACTGGATAAACGTAATCACCAGAGTTACACAGTATACAGGATCATACTTAGTACAAATACAGTTCAGATATACATAAATGTCTACAGCGGAAAACAAACATAATATGTACAATAGGAGCTGAACAACATAAAAAGAGATAAATAATAGAATCCATCTTCAGCTCCAGCTATCCAGAGAAAGCCAGCTAAAACCTGAATACAAGGCTGCCCGTGTAGAAAAAGGGGCACCCGAGTTTGAAAGTGAAACAAACTACGAGTCAGTCATGGGACTGGTATGAGAAATCTACTCAACACATTTAATATATGGCTAATCACAGGACCACGCCACTTTCGTGGAACGGGTTTACTCCATTGGATTGCCAGTGGTTTAAAACAAATCATTCTTTTAAACATCGCAATGCTTTTTATAAAAATGAAGCCATTATAAGACTCAGTTCCCATCACACAATGCAACGCAAACCGGAGGATAGAGTTTTTACCTTATAATGGCCAAGATATGCTTGATACGAATAAAATAAAAGCATTTGATATTATTACTAGTGTTTATATGTTTCAAAAACAATTTCAAATCATAAGTATCAATCATAGACGGCATTAATGCCCTATACCACTATGTCGCCATATATAGGTGTACAATCAAAACCGCACAGTCACGTATTTGGAAACTGGATTTCCGTCATGAACCGAGGCAAGGGATCGTCCTCACCGAATTCGAGACGCTCTAGCCCGCCCCTCAGGAACAACCGCAACTGCCCCTTGGATCGTCAGGGCCGGTCCACCGATGTGGATTATTATGCCTGAACACTGCGTTTCCCCGCCCTATGGGGTGTAAACGAGCAAACGAGTGGCTCCTTCGGCTTCACATAGTCACCGGTATATCCGAGGCGCCTCGCAACAGCAACAACCACATAAGTAAAATGTCAGGCCGTGTAAAAACACCGACACAACTCCTAGCTAGAAAGAAACGCAGGACCTCCCCGATGTCCTCTCCCATTTCTGGTTCATACCGGGGTGTGAGGCTCGCGAATTCACGTTATACACAAAGCTACGCCATACGACCGGTGCTTTGATCATCACCACAAGACTTTTCTTTTCAACAGAAGCCCTGATCACCGCATCTTAGCATGTCACACAGGCAATTCACACCATGTAACTGATGGCTATCAATCACATAGAATAAATTCCAATGTCAGACACACAATCCATTTGCAAGTCCGTTATAGGTCGGAACGAAACCGGAGGCACTAAATACCTCGCATATTCATCGATTCCCACGTACGTCTAGACGATCACCACTCATTATCCATATTTCGAGATGCCTCCCAATCAGGACCTCAATTACCATCCAAACGAGGTGAAGATCGGTCTTCAACCCCCGTCTTCATCTTCGACTTCTTATCGTCGATTCAGTTATTCAGAATCGGATAAACCCGGTCTTTCTTAGCAACTCGCGTATATAATAAACAAGTGCAACACTAACATACATACGCATCATTTCAATTCATTAGTCACTAACCGTCAACCAGTAAGAGAACGATTTCCCAAATATTAACCCCGAAGGCCGAAACCAACATCAGATCAACACTCAGGAAACCATTCGACTTAGCCAACCTTCAGTTAGTTTCTAAATTTCACATCCATATCGTTTATAATATTTTATAATGATTTATCGCTATTTTTATTTATTTTAAAATAGCCAATTTATTCAAAACGACGCTTCGGGCCATAACGCGGCCGTGGCGCTGTTTTTCTTCAGATTTGATTTACACATATCTGAAAATCTAACTGTTGAATCTTCACAAAATTTACATCATTAGAAAGATCTTTTCAAAACGAATCCAACGGTTCCAGTTTCGGGAAAATCCGACGGTCGGATCTCCCGGTATAATCGTTTGAAGTTTCGATTTCAAAATACGAACTGCAGCGTCGTTATTCGATTAAATATAATTATATATATATAATCTATTCTGGCGCTGTTTTTCTTCATATTTGAATTAAACATTCCAGACAATCCAACCGTTGGATTTTTACAAAGTTGGTGCCGTTGGAAAGATATTTCCAAAGCGAACCCAACGGTTGCGGTTTCGGGAAAATCCGATGGTCGGATCTCTCGGTATAATCGTTTGAAATCACGGTTTCAAAATACGAACTGCAGCGTCGTTATTCGATATATTTCAATTCTATATATATATATCGATTCTTCGATTTCAAAAACTATATTCTTTTCATACATTTGATATAAATGATATTTTTATCTAACTGTCTTCTATTTCAATACTTCACTATTTTTAACAATTCATTTATATAAAAAAATGTGATTTTTATTGTAAAACAATTCATTTCAAAACACTATTATTTTATATAGTTCATATAGGTAATAAAAGTATGATTTTTATTATAAAACAAGATCATTTTATATAGTTCATATCGATGATAAAAATTGGATTTTCATTATAAAACACTTTCTTTCAAAATATGAATACCATTCAACACATGAATTTCAATTCAACGAATGAATATCGATTCAACACATGAAGGTTTTCTATAGTTTCTATATATAGATAAAAAGGTGATTTTTATATTTAAAACACGAATACCATTCAACACATGAATTTCAATTCAACGAATGAATATCGATTCATCACATGAAGGTTTTATATAGTTTATATATATAGATAAAAATGTGATTTTTATATTTAAAACACGAATACCATTCAACACATGAATTTCAATTCAACGAATGAATATCGATTCAACACATGAAGGTTTTCTATAGTTTATATATATAGATAAAAATGTGATTTTTATATTTAAAACACGAATACCATTCAACACATGAATTTCTATCCAACGAATGAATATCGACTCAACACATGAAGGTTTTCTATTCAACGAATAAATATATTTTCAACAAATGAAAATAATTCAAATACATGAATATTATTCAAAATTTCGGCAGCATAATGGCAGGGTAGTTAAAATCGGGACCGTCCCTAGTACGGCTCCTCGCTCTACCTTAAAACCTCGCGGTTTTTGACAATGGGGAATCATGCATCTAGTTCGCACGCAGGCGGCATGTATATATTTTTCATTTCCACAAACTAATCCTATGTGGTTTCAACCAAATATTTCTCAACCACAAACGGGTATTTTTCAACCACAATCAATCAATATCAACCACAAACAATTCCAATCAACCATTCGCTATCAATCAATTTTCACACCAATCACAACCAATAAATATCGTCCATGGTTTGTGGACGAGGGGCGTATATATGTATATATTTATATATAGCATTTCACTTCTATTTCAACACATATATAATTTTTACAACGCATATACAACTTATACATCGAACGTACAACTTATACAACGCTTATACAAGAGGTGTACAACGCTTATATAACTCATACATAGACTATATAATTTATACATCGTCGTTTTCCATATCGTTTATAAATTAGAAATATCACATTGGGTTCCACTCCACCAAAAATAGTAGAAGGCTCAGAAAAATATGCGGTCTCTTCTAAAATGTAGAAGACGTCCTCACGGTCCCGGTGTCTCTTGTTTCACTGGATTTCAATCAAAAACGAAAAAGATAGGATTTTTACTGTGGAACCATTTTCTTATAGTGCTTCTAAAGTGTTATTATTCATTTAAAATAGAAATGTCGTACCTTTCAGAACTTCGTTCAAACTAGGGTTTCCGATTTACTCTCGATCCTTGAAGCTGCAACTCGATCAGACCATACAACGTTGAAGGAGAAGGACAGGGCTTCGCGGCGCCGGGGGTGGGGTCCCCTGCGATGGCGCGAATCGACCTGGGCGGAGCTCCGAAGTGTCGGACTTGGAGGACGTCGTTCTCGTCGTATACTGAACGATGGAGGTCAACTCGGGTATGGATTAGAAGAGAGAGAGGAGAGCTTCAGAAAACTCCAAAGGAGTAGGTGGTTTCGTGGATCGGAATTGGAGAAAAAGAGGAGAGAAGGGCGGAGCTGGAAGCGTCGTTCGATTTGGGAAGAAGGCGGGTTTTGACTGGGTCAAAGCAGAAGTGATGAGGAGAGAGATGATTGGCTAGGGTTATTTTTTTTATTTTAAATTCAAAAATATCTTCTTATCCAAACGAGCACCAATTCAAACCCAACGATTGTCGCCCCTAGCTAAATACCCCCATCCCGGACACAATGGGATATATTTCGTTGGCCAGTTCGATTGTTACAGTCAGTTATTCTTCAAATTAAAATATAAAACATTTTATATTCAATTTGAACGTACATTTCAATTTGCCAGGGCCACAAACTGATTCGAAAAATTCCTGAAAAATAATTCTAGCTATGTTTTGACGATACGGTCCCAACAAAACTAGTTTCATCGAATTCTGAGACCGTTTGAAAAAGGGCCCATTTCTGGTCGATCCAACTTAACTTTAATTGACCAAAACACATTTTCCTTTGCCAAGCTCACATACTAGCTTCAAAAATTATGAAATTTGAAACCTAGCAATAACTTCTCATCCCGGATCCAACAAAAGTGGTTTCGTCGAATTCCGAGGTCGTTTGCAAAATGGCCAATTTCACGGGCTATATAAATTCCATAGCGACCTTTCTGAAAATTCATTTGGCCATAACTTTTGCTTCCCGCTATGAAACTTCGATTTTTCAGATTCGTTAGAACGGTATTCACTAACAGATTTAAATATTTTTGGTTTCACTCAAATCCGTTCTGTTTTGCACCCGGTACAGTCCGACAAACTTTGAATTCAATTTTTGAAACTGCAGCGCCATTTCAGGCCTTGTTTATAATTAGAATTAGTTATATTCGTTTTCAAATGTCGATTCAAACTCATTTTTCATTGCTATTATTTAAAATATTTATTTTAAATATTTAAAATCCATTATTTTAGCCAATTTAAAATTTTTAAATTGGTTTAGATTTTCCGGGTCGTTACACATCCCTCACTAAACCATCGCAAATTGCATCAAATTACCGACAGAAAATTTCTGCCACTTTTTTCCGCTGCAAATTCAGACAGAATAGCGACGAATATTTATCAAGCAATGCTCCAACAATGATTTTGTGATTTCTTCCGAACTTAGCAATCCGTGTCATCTATACATATAGAATCTGCACCATTTAACTAATAAAATCCAATGATGATTAGATAGCAATTCGTTGTTCACTCTTAAAAAAATATGGACCATCAATTAATAATCTAACATTTAGCTAAAATCCGTTCATTAAATCCAATTCCAAATTAAACGTATATCTTTTATTGTTTCAGTATCTTCGTTTTTGATTTCCCCAATTCATACTCTTAATTTACAACTTCTCGTTTACCTTAATTCATACCCTTGATTAATGTCGTAAAAACTGCTCACTAAATTCGTTCTCCCTATTCTAAATCCTACATGTTCCTCTCACCATCTCAGTGCTGGAGCGTGGAAGAAACGAAGAGATGATGGTTGGCTGTAGGCGCTAAAGTGGAAGCGGTTGTGCGATTTCAGGCGTTTGAAAGTTGATTCGTTCGGGTTTGCTACTTAGGTAATGATGTCGGCCAAAGGGATGAGGGGTGTGGTTGGTTTGTAATTTGAATGTTGCAGGAGAAATTCACGCTATTTAAAATTAGACGATTCGTTATGTCGTTATTTTTAGTCCTGGTAGATTTTCCTTTATATGTGTACCCAGGTATGTGTATATGTTTGTAAAAAAAAAGATTTGGAGCTTCGAAACTTATAAACCTTAGGTTTAGTTGTTCCAGAGAATCAGATACTAATAGATCGATCTGAACCTTTTATTTTTGGAATAACAGGAGATAAAGTATGAATACTTAAATGATTCACTTTATAGGTTAAACCACATAAAGTCATTATTTATGATCAACCTGGTACATAATTCGATAGCTATAACCCTTTCAAATTTAAAGCTAATAAATTGGAGTAAGTTCAGTTCGAGTTTTGATAGAATCTCACGAAATCTTGAAACTGAATGGATGCATCTTTGAAAAGGGATGATGGCTTAACTCGAAATGTTGTCAGGCTTTGCAAATCTTCATTTGGAAGATTGCAATACTCACCAAGAGGATGGGTTTGTCTTCTCAGCCAGTGGTTTCCATCAATTAGAGAACCTGCACATTGATGTGATGATTTATTTGATTGGATAATTGAAAATGGAGCATTGCCAAATTTATCTTTGATGATTGGAGAATCATATAGGCTTTCAAAACTTATCAGATTATTTTAGAGGGACCGAGAAAATTCACGAAGTTTGAGCTTCCATTTCCCAAAGGAAATCTTTTAAAAATTCTTGTCAGGACACAAGAATCTGTAGTTATTATGTTTCCCTGAATGATAGCTAATTGGATCAATATAAAAGATAAGTCGAGTATCACTTTGTATCTTCTCTAGCTTACAGTCTTTAACGATTACCCTATTCATCTTCTTATATAATATCTTTTGATAACATGATGGTTCCCAGTGATACTGAGCCATCTTTTTCCATCGAAGGTTCGTTAGGTACAGGTTTATTACATTTACCCATGTCTTTTTTATTTATTTTAAGGGCTTATTCGTGTTAGGATTATGATAAATGAATACATTATCATTTCGTCAGTGCAACTATTCTAAAATGAAGCTCTCTTTATCTCATATCTCTTTTCCATGAGTTTTGGGCACTGGACATTGACAAGATTTGCCTAGAGTTGCTTCCAATGTAGTCTACATAAGATAATCTTTCTTCTTACTATAGCAGCATCATAGTTCTACTCTACCGTTTCATCAACTTTTTTTTCTGCTGCATTTCATCCTCTTCCTCTCAATAGACCTATATTTGTATAATTTCAACCAGTAAATATTACAAATGACTCTTATACTTTGACTTTGAGGATGAATAGCAAAAATAAGTATTAAGCATGTAACTATCGTTCATTTTTGTTTGGTCTAGATAGGTCAACATATATTTTATATTTGATATCCTTTTACAAGAAAATTTGGTAAAATAACTCCTTTTGTTTTGCATAAGCAAGTTGTACAGTTATTTATCAAACACACTTTGTCGGTTTCTCTTACTTCTGCAGCGCCTTCGAAATCTTCCGCCCGTCTGAAGCCGGACAATACCTATTTTTTTCTTCTCCAAATGCAATCATCTCTTTCGCTACCATTTCTTCCGATCCTCGTCTTCCGCAAATGACTTTTTCTTCTCCGGATATGTTTTTGCATATTCTAACTCTTTCCTGCGTACTCTGTATATTTCCGCAAAATCCACTTCTTACTCAGCAAATTCAATGAAGCTCAACTTTTTCTCAAATAAGAAACGCATAGTCTCCTCCTCCAGCGATGCACCCGCGCCTTTCTCTAACTCACTTGCTGCATCTCCAATATAGGTAAATTTCATTTCCAATCCAGATCTTAGCCGAAATTCTCAAATCTGTTTTATTAACTCAATTTTTTAAGTTTTATAGGTTTGATTATGTTTTTCAGCTATTTTTTTATTCAGTTCTACTTTGGATTCAACTTGAATCAAATCCGATATTAATACATGATTGTCTTTGCTTGGTTTATACATCAATAGCTGAGTGATTTAGCTTCAATTTTTATCTATTTTATATGCTACAAGCAATTCTACATGAATTCTTTATGAAGCATGACATAAGTTTAATTTGCCAAAAATGATTTCAAGGAATATGGCATGAGTAAAATTTGCTATAAGAGGACTTGAAAAATAGAAATGTTCTTGCTCTTTTTACAGAGTCCTGGAATGGCCTTTATCCTATAAGGAATGTGCTAAATTTTATGAAGTATGGCATGAGTTTGATTCCACATTTTATGATTTCAAGAAATACAACATGATTTTAATTTGAAATTAGGAAACTGAAAAAAATACAAATTAATCATTTATTAACACTGTTCTAAATAATGGGACTCTCCTTGTAATTAAACCGAGCCTGGTTCTAAATAAACCATCTTCATTGATTTCTTTCAATTTATTTTTTAGAAACAAATTAGAATACAGTAGTTTTTATTTTTTTATTCTAATATACTTTTGAAGAAACCAATGCATGTTCGTTTCAAGTCATGACATTTATAATCTTTGAATATTATTTTTGTACGAGAAGCTTATATAATAAAGAACTTGAATATGTATATGTCAACGATCTTGACACATCCTTTAATCGTGTCACACTTGCAATCTGTTTCATCTCAATCCTTCTTTATGTGTTGTGCATTCACTTCGTTGCATGCTTATTGTAAGTTTACAAATTAATCCTAGTTGAACATGCCAAGAAAGCCATGTAATATAAGGATAGCAGTGTGTCATTTCATAAACATCGGTTCGTTATATTGATTTGTTATATTTGTTGAACATGCCACAGAAAGCCATGAAATATTGATTTGTTATATTTGTTGGTCTTGTTTTCTTTTTGTTCTTCCTTCCGATGACATTGATTCGTTAACAGTAAATTGTAAGTTCAGTTATACAGAAAGCTCTTCTTTTATTTAAGGATCTACCGCTTATCTTTAGATTATATTACTTATTTATAACCGTAAATTTGGCCTCTATAGGTTGTGTTTGAGATATTATCATAAACATGCTCTTAAATCTTATTTTTTGACATTAAAACAGGTTTAAAGCATTAGTCTTGTTTTGATGGTAATTTCAAACTTATCTTACTGAGAAGTCTTGAGGGATTTTCATTTTTTTAATTCTTTTCAGTTATATTTAACTTTCATGTTAAAAATAAGTTAAAGAAATTTTGGAAGGATGCACAGGTAATATTACTTTTTGTAGAGAACTTCGAAACTGGCGTGAAACAAAAGATCAAATATTTGATGGGTTTAGAAAACGTGTTGTGTAAACCAATTATGATTGATGATGAAAACTGAGACTCCATAAATCCTTCGGAAAGACATTACAAAACTAAAACTAAGTGCATGTGAATTTCTTCTATAGTACTGCAAATCTTTTTTATATTTTAAAATAGCCTTTGACATGAAATCTTTTTCCTTTTTACAGTTTTTTGCTGGTATTTAATCATACATTTATTTACTTGCTCGCTGTTATTTTTACAATTGCGGAGGAGTGATTGGTAGATTCAATTGTAATTGTTGTGCTTCGACTCTGCTTTCCTCATCGTTTCCCAGGTACGTTGTCAACATCCTAGCGATATGTTGCACTGCTAGTTTTGGAATATTAGTCAATAGCCAACTAATTCTCAGTGAGACCAGCATACATAAATAATTAGCTGCTATCTTGTGTTCCTTTTGTAGCAGACCCATGATAAATAATAATTGATGAAGTAAAGAGTCACCAAAACATAATAGTATGCCATGCATTGATACATCCATTCAAAGCAATTCATTTTCTTAAGGCTTTCATAAACAAATATGGATTCAAAGATATTTTGTTTTTCAAGTGACACATGTGAGAATGAATGTTTGAACTTATTTTGAAATAACTTGCAAAATGTTCACTGCATCCTGGGTTTACTGATATGTACAACACAATTGAAATAAACTTGGAATTTAGTTAGGCATAAGACCTACAACTTTGATCTGGATTGAATGTATTAGGCCTTGGAAAAAGATTGATAGAGTGAAAGTGAAAGATTGATTGATCTTTTATTGTCAGGGAGTTTTCTGTAGTTTGAAGGTTGGAGTAATGGTTTTGCGCTTGAATTTGATTCAGCTAGACAAGATTCTCTTCAGGAGAGAACCTAATTAAAAAAAGATACATGAGAATAAAATATGACACAATTAGGATGACTACTTGACAAATAGAAATAGAACATTAAAACATATCAGTAGTGGATTCACGAGAATAGCTCATTAAATATATGTGGTACCCAAGGATATGCATATATGAAAAAGAATCAGGTGACTATCATTAAAACGTATCAGTCGTGTAGTACCCAAGCCATTTTAATGTGGTAAAATCAGGTGACAATCATCCATGCTTCGCCAATTTTCCTATATGTTATATTTGTATCAGAATCTTGCATAGCGATACTTGTGATGTCATAAACGGAGTTCTCATCTAACATGTCATCAAACTGGCCAAGGTTGTATCTACGAACAATGGCCAATTCTTGATTTCCCTACACGACAAAAGTGGCTGTAAATATTGTGATGTAAGTCTGTGTAAAGAATTGCTCAAAATGTGTGAAAATCATGGTTAAAATGAAACCAGTGCATATGAGTAAAATACAAGCAGCATGCATTCTAGTAGGAAACCTGAATTTGTTGTCAAGCAATTACATGTTGAGTCTATTGGTTCAATTTATGATCTGACCAATCAGCTTTGACTGATCAGTAACCAAAGTTGTCCCACTGTAATTCTAATGCTTTACGGTTCATACCATATACCAGGTTTGACAGAGATTTAATATTCCGAATGATTGTACATATTTCGTCAAGAGAGTAGTTGGTGCAGATTTCAATAGTAGGCACAAAAAATTATTATAGTTGGAAGTAGACAATGTAAAAAATTAGATGGGAAAAGGAAGCGGACTTGTACTACTGTTAAATGCGGAGAGAAGAGGTTAGTTTTTTTTTTCCTCTTACTATTCAGAAATGGACAATGCTACTTATATCGATAGAAGTTTCGATCAAAAAATGCAGTTAGTACAAATTTGAGGAATTCAAGGTGCAAAAATGTCATTTTGTAGTGGTTCCTCCTAAATTTTTTTACCTGCCACGGATTTTGACAGAAGGTGTTTCAGTTCATTTAGCTTTTCTATTTAGAAATAGTATAGTAGGAAATCGGTTTGGGTAGGGATTTATGTAGTATGAAGCTACCATGCAAAACTGAATGCAGTTACTAAGCTACCATTGAAAATTCTACGCCTATTACATTAAAGGTTATTTTCCGTAGGTGTTATTATCTAAAATATAATCATTACTCTATATTCCTAAGATAGTTGCCTGGATGTTTAGGCCATACGTATATATACATGCTCTTGTTACTTCAATTCCTGTTGGTTTGTTTGAAATCATTTTAGTTAAATTATATTTCTCGTATGCAGTTATTTGAACGCTATCCAGACAAGTGCTCCTCATCTTTTGCATTATGTTGTCACTGCTGTTGTTGTCAACAAGCGAAGAAGAAATATACTTAAGGAGCTGATCAAAATTATCCAACAGGAGCAACACTCATACAAGGATCCAATAATAGAGTTTATAGAATGCCTGTATGTTAATTATGATTTTAAAGGTGCACAAAAAAAGTGTGAAGATGTAAGTTGTGCCACTACATCCTTTTTCTTTATGAAAACATGTGAGACATTTGGTTATATGAATCTTCTGGTGCTTGATTTTAAGTTGTGCCACTGCATCCTTTTTCTTTATGTGGTTTTTTTGTATGGGTATTCTGAGTAAGGATGATGTTTTTGTATGGAATGCCACTAGCACTAGCTGAATAGTTTTGTTTGTTATAATTCAGTCTAGTGTATGTATGAATTGATGGATGATTGTAGACAATATTGTTTTTTGTATGGAATATTAGCTTTAATAAATAATATTGTTGTGATAAAAAAAACAAACAATTACATTTCCTTTTTTTGTTAATGTCGCTCATTTTATGTGCATGCATATATATATATATATACATATATATATATATATATATATACATATATATATATATATATATATATACATCAACTGGTAGCGATGGCTGAAAAAAACAATATATAATCAGAATAGAAAGGGAATACCGATGGAATTTTTATCAAAATCGACACTAAAATTTCGCTAAGCAGAAACCGATATTTTAAAGATAGCGACGGTTTACCGATGGATAACTGAAATGCAAAATGTTTGCTACGTATTTCCGTCGGTAATCCCTCCCTAAATAGCGTGTATTTAACGACAAAAAAATATTTACTGAATTTATTATGTTATATATATATATCCGTCGGTAGAACGTTGGTGAAATATTTTAAAATGAAATAATAATATATCAAGAAACGAAGGTGAAGTGACGGAGAATCGACTTTAATTTCCATTGCAAAATTGTACCAAAAGTACCGACGTGTTTTTTAATGACAGCCGTATTCTGCTACAAATCCGTCGCTAATAGGCCATTAGCGAGGGTTTAGCGACGGATTTTTCCGTTGCAAAATCAGTGTTTACTTGTAGTGGTTGGATTCTCCTAAAAACAGAACCGTTGGGTTTTTATCGAAAAGAGCTTTCCAATGAATATAAGAGATTTAAATTTGAACGGTTGGATTTGAAATTATGTCCAAATCAAATTTGGAAAAGGTCGCTATGGATGCAGTTCGGTGGCCGTTAGCGGAAACCGACTGTACAGGCCTTGATAAAATTATTAAAAATATCAATAATTTGTGTAAAATCAAAATAAATGGTTTGAAAAGAATTTGGATGAAAAATTCCATGTTTGTAAAGATAAAAATATATTTTAATCGAAATGAACTAGTTAATAACTATAATCGAAAATCCAACGTTTTTTAAATAAATAAATTGGATTTGAAAAAGGATTTTAAAATAACCAGAATTTTCCAATGAATATACTGGAATGGAAATTATCTTCGGAAAATTTCGATATTGGATTTCGTGATTACACGGATATTGTTGAGGAATTTGGACGATATATATATCGTTATTCCCAATACGTTATTTGTTGGTTTCAGAATTTGATATTGAATATGAGCCGATATAATTTCTATTCAGAGCCTTATATTTAATATCGAATTGGATTTTGGGTTTGTCGTGAATGGTGTATTCAATAACACTATTCTTAAGCCCCGTGTGAAAAGAATAAATCTTTTAATTAAGATTATTAGAGTTCCCAATTATATTTAGTAATTGGAATAAAATGAAATGTGAATTGGGTTTATTTTGAACTGTGTTTTTAACGACATTCGTTCTTTAACCCGATTAACAGTGAAATGTGATTTAGAATTTATAAATCTTTTTATTAAGATTTAATGGAAATTTCCCAAAGTAAATTTATTCCCAATTTAATAAAAGAAATTGGAATTGAATGGAATACGATTTGGTAATAATCGAAGTGAACTTCTATGGAGCAAGGCTGTTAATATATATGGAATTTGAAAGGCTTTTCATTATTCCATTTATATTATTAGTTGGATACGGAAATTGATATCGATTATAAATTGGCCTGTTTTTTGTGAAGGTTCCATAATTAATGGAATGTGATTTTGGGTTTATCGTGAACTGTGTTTTAAATGACATTGATTCGTTAACCCAGTTAAAGACATGATTTATTTCCTAAAGTCATTTAATCATTAAATAATGATTGTTGGAAGATTAAAACTAAGTAAAGTTTTAATGTATCTTTAGTTAGATTGAAATGTGAATGTGATAATTTAAATTATCAAATTTGGGGAAATGATCGAGAATGGAGTTCCACCAGTTTTACTCCAGGCGATAGTTAAATCTTTAATTAGATTTGAACGTGAAATGTTAATTAATTTTACCGATAACACCATGGTGTTAGATATGGAGTGCTACCAGTTTTGTTCCATGAGATGAATAGATTGGGATTGGGAAATTAAACAAATGATTACTTCGGTAAGGTTCACTAATCCCGACAAGTTGATAAACCTTAATTTGGTTTAGAATTGATATCCAAAGGAAGATTAAAGAATAAATTTAAAATAATTTATCTTTGATAAAATTAATAGGAACCATTCCCAAAGTATAAGAATATTTGAATAGTATAATATTCTGAATTGGAATGAGGCGTATGATGTGTTTTTATAGCACTTGATTATAAAATATGCAAGTTATTCGGAAAGACTGGGTTTAACCCATTCTAAATAATAAATACGACGACAAGTCGACGATGAAGACGGTGGTGGAAGACAGGAGGTCTTCACATCGTTTGGATGATTACTGATGTCATGAATGGTCTGTACACCCAAGACAAGTTAATAAGTGGTGATCGTCCAGACGTACTTGGAGATCGACTGCATATGCGAGGACCTCTCTCCTGTATTGTATATATGGGATGAGGAATAAGGTGCCCTCGGTTTCGTTCGAACCCAGAACGAACTTGTAAATGGATGTGTGTCTGACATTGAATTTTATTCTATGTTGATTGATCTTTATTAAATATATATCTGTTTGGTGGCGTAGAATTTATTCTCTTGTATAACACTCGTTTCTGAGACGTATGAGCTTAGAGGTTATATATCGATAGACATCAGTCGCATGGCGTGAATTATCAGTGTGGCATGCTAAGATGCAAATGATCAAGGCTTTTGTTGAAAAGCATAGTCTTGTGGTTGATGATCAAAGCACGGCTTTAAATAGCATAGCTTTGTGTAGCGTTAATTCGCGAGCCTCACACCCCGGTATGAACCAGAAACAGGAGAGGACGGCAAAGAGGATAGTGCGTTTCTTTCTAGCTAGGAGTGGTGTCATGGTATATAGCCCAGACATTTTACTCATGTGGATGTTGCATATTATTTTATGGGTAGCAAGGCGCCTTGGATATATCGGTCACTACGGGGCCGATGAATGATATGGTCAACATACGGACCAGATTTACGCCCAATAGGGTGGAAAAACGTGTGTTCTGGAATAACTAATCCATTAACATATGTGTGGACCGGCCTTGCATTTTCCAAAGGCCTCACCTGAGTCTGGGTCCTGAGGTGCGCTAGAGTGTCTCAAATGTGGTAAGGATGATCCCTTGCCTTCGTTCATAGATGGAATCCAATTTCGAAAACGTGACATTTCGGTTTTAATTGCAGAACTAGTATGGCGACATAGTAGCATGAGTACTATGCCGTCAATGATTGATACATTTATATTTGAAGTGACTTTTACACTATACACTTATAGTAATATTAAAATGATTTTTTTTTTAAATATACCAAGCATGTTTGGCTATTATAAGGAAAAACTCTATCCTTTGGCTTGCATTGCATTGTTTGATGGGACATGAGTCTTATAATAACTTCATTTTTCCAAAAAGCATTGCACTGTTTGTTTTATGCACTGGTATTCTTGGGAGGAAACCCGTTCCGTGTTATACGGCGTGGTCCCTTGATTTACCAAATTTTAATGTAAAGTTTTAAATAACTGTTTTAGTTCTCACACCAGTCCCATGACTGACCTGGAGTTTATTGTTTTAACCTAAACTCTGGGTGCCCCTATTTTCCACATGGGCAGCTAGTATTTTTTGGTTTTGCAGATATTTCTTTTCCAGGATCATGGTTTACAGCTGAAGCTATATTCGGGAAGCTTTATATCCGTGTATTTCTTTCAGTTGTGTTATGTATTATTTTTGCACTGCTTTGTAATTTGAATCTCTGATATTTGTCAAACGTATATTATTTATTCTTAATATATTATATTCTTATACTCTGGTGTAATTGTTATAACAACAATGAGATGTTCTATTGTTTGTGTTCTGATTTGTCGTGTTCTCAGCTCAATCCACACATTCCCGAAATGGAGAGTTTGGATAGTTTCATCATGGTATCAGAGCTTCGATTTACAGAGCTCGAGAACAAGACATATTAGAACCGAATGAAAGAATTCATCAAAGATTGGATTAGTTATATTCAATAAGAATGACTCGTTAGAGATGGGGTCAGTAGTATCCTAGAATGAGTTTCAAAGAGTTATTTTTTTAAAAATAAAAATGAAAACAAATTTAATTTTGAAAATTATATCATATAATACGTATTTGAATATTTTATTTTAAATTAATTTTGGACAATCAAGTATATGAAGGTTTTGAATATACGCGTAATTAACATGTATTCGAAGTCTCAAATATACTGGATTGATATAGAATCACGCTCTAGTCGCTCGGAGATGATCCTGGTGACTAACGCATTAGTATTTTTGTTTGAGTTTCAGAAATGGGATATCTATATATTTCCAACTGACTGGTGTGAGAACCAAAACTAGATAGGGTTAACATTTGTGATTTGAAACTAAAAATATGATTTTTGAATATATAAACAAAAGTTATATGTTTTGGAAATTTAATTCACAAATTGATTGTTGGTTGTGTTGTATGATAATTAGATTTACTAATTAAAATTTTGGACTAGTAAGAGAACAAAAGGTGAAATTTAGCCAAATTGAGGCAAATATTGAACTGAATTGAAAATTTGTTAGAATGGCATACATGTACATATATATGTGTGTGAATAGGTCATAACATGGAAGCTAAGAAGAGGAATAAAATTGTATGCCCGACAAATAGGTACATATTTACTATTTTCTAGAGTTTTGATGATTTTATGAGCCGGTTGGCTTTTCCTTTTTCTTTTGGATTAGTGAGGGCCCTGTGAGGCTAGTTGCGGTTTTAAAGCGCTCCCTGTACAAAGGAGGTCATCGCGAAATTTTTCAAAAAATTAGGGTGTTAGCCAAATTTTTGAAGAATTATAAAATTCTTAGAAACTGAAAAGTTGAGGAATGAAAGCCAAAATGAAAGTTGAGCTGATAGGTTGAACAACTTTTAGCTCCGTTCCTTTTCGAGGACAAAAAGATTTTAATTGGGGGAGATTGTAACAACCCGGATTTTCAGAACCAATTTAAATTTTCATTTTAGCTATTTTAATGAATTTTGAATATTTAAAATGATTTATTTTAAATAATAATGAATAAATTTTATTTTAATCGAAGTTAGAATGAATAAATTTATTTTAATTATAAAAGGAGTTTGAAATGGCGTGGTAGTTTGAAATGGCGTGGTAGTTTGAAAATTCGATTTTAAATTTCAATTGAATATACAAAATTCAATATAAATCGGATTCAGTATAACAAGAAATATTTAAATCTGTTTAATTATATATTTCTAATGAATGTGAAAAACTGAGATTTCATAATATAAATTGAAAGTTATATCCAGTTTAAAATTCAAAATAGTCACTATGGAATTTATATATATTTATATATATTTTAAATATATATATATATATATATATAGTGCTTAAAAATAGCCATTTTGCAATCAACCTCCATTTTCGACGAAACCACTTTTTTTGGATCCGGGATGTCAAATTATTGCTAGATTCCAATTTTCATAATTTTTGGAATTAATATGTGAACGTGGCAAAAGAAAACGTGTTTGATAGTTTCAATTTGAATTGGAGCGACTGGAAAATGACCATTTTTCAAATGGTCTCCAAATTCGACAAACTTAGTTTTGTTAGGACCTTATCATCAAAACATAGCTAGATTTATTTTTCTAGAATTTTTGGAGTCAATATGTGGTCCCGGTAAATTAAGATGTACGTTTGAATTCAATATATATTGACTTATATTTTAATTTTGATGAAAACTGATTGAAACAGTCGAATTGGCTTATTAAACCAGTCCTATTGTGTCCGGAATGGTGGTATTTAGCTAGGGACAATAGTAGTTAGGTTAGATTTGGAGTTCGTATCAATTAAAGGGTATTTTCTAAATAAAAATATTATATATATATATATTTTAAACCTTAGTTCCTTCATTACTATACGGGCCGCCGCCTCCATCGAATAAGCGGCTGAAACCCTACGAATTTTGGTGCGATTGTTCTCCTAAACCACTGCGATTTAGATCCTCAAATCAAAATAAAAATAAAAATAAAAATAAATAATCAAACAACTTCTCGTGATCTTTAAGTCCTGATGGGTTTGATCAAATTCCATTGAGTGTGGGATGAGAATCTTGGACACAAAGTCGACCGATTTGCATGCGATTTTGGGACTCGTCGGGGGTGCGAGTGGCGCAGTTCTTAGCGCACCGGTGGAGGAAGGCATGGCGGAGGGGGGGCGATCTCCGATGGGACTCTGGTCAACCCAGGCAACGGCGGTGGCGAGATGTCTGGATCGAGGGATGGGTTAGAGCGACGGGCTCGATTTTGAATAGGGGGTGAGATAATTATTTTAATTAGTTAATTTAAAATTCTCCTTTAATAACATGCGTATTTAATACCATATTTTTTCCATATGAGGTCCAAATTGCGTGAAACTGGATCCGTTGCGATCGTGGGAATGAGAGCTTCAAACAAGACTAACTGAGCCCAATTTGTAGCACGTTATAATTTCGGGCAAATTCGAGTCCAAACTGTTCAGAAATTCAAAAATAAAACTGGCGGAGTAGAAAATGACAGTGAGAACTCTTTCTCACTAAAATTACTTTACAGTTAAATATATACAAGGATGCAAACGGGGCTTAGTAGCCCCCGAAACTATTTATTGTACAAACCACAGTTGTTTGTTTGGACTGTATTGTGTTGTGATGTGATTTGAAATGTATATAAAATATTTATGTGTTGAATAAAATGTTTGAACAATAAAAATATATTTTTTATTGAATGTATGTGCTATACAGAATATCCATTTGTTGAATAAAATATTTTATCGTTAAAAATATAATTTTTACAGTATATATGAATGGCATAAAATTCTCCTAAAATGAAAATAAATATTCATTTACAAGTCGGACAGTTGGTTTATGTACACCTATTTAACTGATGATGATTGGGACAATAATATTTTACACATTGTCCAACTGCACAAATAATAATCAGTATTTGTTGTTTGAAAACCCCACACGGGTATTGGGATAATATTTGACAAACACTGATCCCAATAATTAGTGATATGTCAATCGATGGGTTGACAGACTGTATTAGCGTTATTTACTTATTTTAATGCTTATACAGTTGTAAAATGCACTCTGGATGTTGTATGAATTTTTGATGATTGTTTATCATTATCGTTGTATACATGCGATGTATGAAATCCATATAACTGAAATTATATGGTAATTGATTGAGTCTGATTCCAATTTAGAATTAACGAATATTTTTAAATAATAATCAGTGTATAATCAAAATCAGATATTTTGAAAATATTATCATTTTAATATTATAATGATAAGAAATATTCAAATTTGATTTGAAATTTGAAATGAAATTGAAATTGTTTTAAAATCGTTTTAAAACGAATTTATTAAGGAATATTCAAATTTGATTTGAAAATTGAAATGAAATTGAAATCGTTTTAAAACAAATTTATTAAGGAATATTCAAATTTTGATTTGAAAATTAAAATGAAGTTAAAATCATTTTGAAGTGAATTTAAAACAAATATATAAAGAAATATTCAATTTTGATTTGAAAATTGAAATGAAATTGAAATCTTTTAAAATGAGTTTAAAAAGGAATATTCAAATTTGATTTGAAAATTGAAATGAAATCGAAATTGTTTTAAAATGAATTTGTAAACGAATTTATTAAATACGTTTTAAATGGAAATCGATGAAATATATATACATATAATATATATATTTTATATATTAAATGGCCTGAATAGAACGCGTAGCGCCGCGATCGTTCGTGAATTTTAACCATTGACATCGAATTGACATTACAGGAGATCCGACCGTCGGATTCTCCTAAAACTGGAACCATTGGGTTCATATCGAAAAGAGATTTCCAATAAATATAAGTGATTTAAATTTGAATTGTTGGATTTGGAAATATATCCAAATCAAATTTGGAAAAAGTCGCTATGGATGTAATTCGGTAGCCATTAGTGGAAACCATCTGTATAGGCCTTGATAAAATTACTAAAAACATCAATAATTTGTGTAAAATAAAAATAAATGATTTGAAAAGAATTTGGATGAAAATTCCACGTTTGTAAAGATAAAAATATATTTTCGTCGAAATGAACTAGTTAATAACTATAATCGAAAATCCAACGTTTTTTAAATAAATAAATTGAATTTGAAAAGGGTTTTAAAATAACTAGAATTTTCCAATGAATATATTGGAATGGAAATTATCTTCGGAATATTTCGATATTGGATTCCGTGATTATACGGATATTGTTGAGGAATTTGGAAGATATATATATATATATATATATATCGTTATTCCCAATACGGTATTTGTTGGTTTTAGAATTTGATATTAAATATAAGCCGATATAATTTCTATTCAAAGCCTTATATTTAATATCGAATTGGATTTTGGGTTTTTCATGAATGGTGTCTTCAATAACACTATTCTTAAGCCCATTGTGAAAAGAGTAAGTCTTTTAATTAAGATTATTAGAGTTTCCAATTATATTTAGTAATTGTAATAAAAATGGAACGTGAATTGGGTTTATTGTGAACTGTGTTTTTAACGACATTCATTCTTTAACCCGATTAACAGAGAAATGTGATTTGGAATTTATAAATCTTTTTATTAAGATTTAATGAAAATTTTCCAAAGTAAAGTTATTTCCAATTTAATAAAAGAAATTGGAATTGAATGGAATTCGATTTGGTAATGATCGAAGTGAACTTCTGTGGAGGAAGACTATTAATATATATGGAATTTAAAAGAGTTTGTCGTTATTCCATTTATATTATTAGTCGGATGCGGAAATTGATATCGATTATATATTAATCTGCTTTTCGGTGAAGGTTCCAGAATTAATGGAATGTGATTTTGGGTTTATCTTGAACTGTGTTTTAAATAACATTGGTTCTTTAACCCAGTTAAAGACATGATTTATTTCCTAAAGTTAAATGATCATTAAATAATGATTGTTGGAAGATTAAAACTAAGTGAAGTTTTAATGAATCTTTAATTAGATTGAAATGTGAATGTGATAATTTAAATTATCAAATTTGGGGAAATGATCGAGAATGGAGTTCCACCAGTTTTACTCTAGGTGATAGTTAAATCTTTAATTAGATTTGAATGTGAAATGGTAATTAATTTTACCGATAACACCGTGGTGTTAGATATGGAGTGCTACCAGTTTTGCTCCATGGGATTAATAGGTTGGGATTGGGAAATTAAACAAATGATTACTTCGGTAATGTTCGCTAATCCCGACTAGTTGATAAACCTTAATTTGGTTTAGAATTGATTTTCAAAGGAAGGTTAAAGAATACATTTAAAAGAATTTATCTTTGATAAAATTAATGGGAACTTTTCCCAAAGTATAAGAATATTTGAATAAAATAATATTCTGAATTGGAATGAGGCGTATGATGTGTTTTTATAGCACTTGATTATTAAGTACGCGAGTTATTGGGAAAGACCGGGTTTAACCCATTCTGAATAATAAATACGACGATGAAGACGGTGGTTGAAGACCAAAGGTCTTTACATCATTCGGATGATTACTGATGTTTTAATTGGGTTGTACACCCAATACAAGGTAATAAGTGGTGATACTTGGAGATCGACTGGATATGCGAGGACCCCTCTCTTGTATTGGACATATGGGACGAGGAATAAGGTGCCTCCGGTTTCGTTCAGACCCAGAATGGACTTGTAATTAGATGTTTGTCTGACATTAGATTTTATTCTGTGTGTTGATTGATCTCTATTAAATATATATCTGTTTGGTAGCAGAGAATTTATTCTCTTGCTTAACACCCTTCTCTGAGACGTACGAGCTTAGATCTTATATATCGATAGACATCAGTCACACGGCGTGAATTGTCAATGTGGCATGCTGAGATGCAAATGATCAAGATTTTTGTTGAAAAGCAGAGTCTTGTGGTTGATGATCAAAGCACCGCTTTAAGTAGCATAGCTTTGTGTAGCATTAATTCATGAGCCTCACATCTCGGTATGAACCAGAAACGGGAGAGGACGACAGGGAGGACAGTGCTTTTCTTCCTAGCTAGGAGTGGTGTCATGGTATGGAGCCCAGACATTTTACGCATGTGGATGTTGCATATTATTTGATGGATAGCGAGGTGCCTTGGGTATGTCGCTCACTACGGGGCCGATGGATGATATGGTCGACACACTGACCAGATTTACGCCCCATAAGGTGGGGAAACATGTGTTCAGGGATAACTAATCCACTAACATATGTGTGGACCATCCCTGCATTTTCCTAAGGTCTCACCTGAGTCTGGGTCCTGAGGCACATGTTGTAGTGTCTCAAATTCGGTAAGGATGATCCCTTTCCCTTGTTCATAGATGGAATCCAATTTCCAATACATGATATTTGGTTTTAATTGCTAAACTAGTATGGCGACATAGTAGCATGGGATACAATGTCGTGTGTGATTGATACATTTATATTTGAAGTAATTTTGACACTATACACTTATAGTAATATCAAAATGATTTGTTTTAAAACGTACCAAGCATGTTTGGCTATTATAAGGAAAAACTCTATCCTCCGGCTAGTGTTGCATTGTGTGATTGGACATGGGTCTTATAATAGCTTCATTTTTCCAAAAAGCATTGCGCTGTTTATTTTATGCACTGGTATTCTTGGGAGGAAACCCGTTCTGTGTTATACAGCGTGGTCCCTTAATTTACCAAATTTTAATGTAAAGTTTTAAATAACTATTTTAGTTCTCATACTAGTTCCATGACTGACCTGGAGTTTATTGTTTTAACCTAAAATCTAGGTGCCCTTATTTTCCACATGGGCAGCTAGTAGTTTTGGGTTTTGCAGATATTTCTTTTCCAGGATCCTGGTTTACAGTTGAAGCTATATTCGGGAAGCTCTGTATCCGTGTATTTCTTTCAGTTGTGTTATATATTATTTTTCCGCTGCTTTGTAATTTGAATCTTTGATATTTGTCAAATGTATATTATTTATTCTTACTCTGTTATATTCTTATACTCTGGTGTAATTGTTGTAACGTCAATGAAATGTTCTATTATTTGTGTTCTGATTTGTCTTGTTCTAAACTCAATATGGGCTTTCTCGAAATGGAGAGTTTGGGTCGTTTCAGGAACGCACGCAGGAATTCGACCCGTTGGGGTCAACCCATGCCCCATAGGGGTGGACCCTAGGGTCGACCCACAATAGGGGGTGTCGACCCTAGTGTCGACCCCGAGGTTGACCCCCCTCTCCCCAGATTCATCCAGGTTCGTACCCTGAACCTGGACTTGTTTCTGAAAGAGATTCGTTGGCGGTAGGCTATAAATAGGACAACATTTCTATTGTTTTATTCACCCAAAACGATGGAGACAACGTGTAATGACCCGATTTTTGTCGACTTTGGTTATCGCTATAAACTCAATGATGACTAACCAAACATCGAAAAATACCAGTAGTTAATGAAAGAAATTAGAGGGTGAGGAAAGATAAGATAGAAACATATAGAAAAGAAGAAGAAGATGAACATCATCATCAGAGTAACACGAATCTCACAGCAGAACGAATAAAATATAACATATAACATAACTTTGGATGTAAAGTAAAAGGAATTTGTTTTGGGAAGACCAAAGAAAGAATCTGCTCTTCTTCCGTAAAGAATTCTTCTAATAACCCCGAACCTAATCTACGCAAAAAAATGCGTACTGTACTTTTATGTTTACGAGCCAAAGTTTTAGCACACGAAAGTCGAAGTATATACTTTATTCGATACAAACCCTGTTTTTTTGAGGATCCACAGTAATAGTGAGAAAGATTTCTACATATTCGACCAAATCTATTGGTGCCGGATGTTTTTACTGGGAGACCGAAGAACTATGAAAGGACTGGGCCACTAATTAACTACCAACGATCGGGACAATCTAGCATTTGGTATCCCGTATACTAGCATTCTGATATAGCCGGAGAACGCAGCTCATAAATCTGTACTTGAATATACATATCATTTCCAAAGTACAGCACTTACAACACAGCGGAAAATAACCATAGCTATATAATTCTGAAGCCTCATGCTTCAACTCTTCAAGTATCTGTAAATCCCGACTACTTGACTACCCGTACAAAACTAGGCACCTAAGAGTTTAGGAAAAAAACAAGATAAACTCCGGGTCAGTCATAGGACTGGTATGAGTAAAACAGTTTAAAACAGTTTGAGCCATTAAATAATATCTCATAAGACCACGCCGTATAACGGAACGGGTTTTTCCCTTATGAGAATCCTAAATATTCTTTATATCAAAACTCATTGATATTATAATAGTGTCTACCAACCACAATATAATAATCATCTAGCAGAAATGCTTTCATCTCACGTTCTACATATATAGTATACAATCAAAACCGCAAGCACGTATTGGGTAATGGATTTCTAACTATGACAAGGTATGGAACCACCTTTCGCTAGTGTACCTCTGGAGAGGAATACACTGGGTTCAACAAGAACTTCTTGCAACCCGGCCACACATGACCGATCACTCATTTCGCTTGAGTGTATCGAATGTATATCACCAACGGTTGGGATCAACAACCGTTTCCCGAATGGGACAGCATCGACAATAGATTTTTAGAAGTAAATGAAACTCTAGATCAGGTGATTATACACCCTAATAGGTGCAACCTACATAGCCATGCTGCATGCCCGATTTCTGTCATTTCCCGGTTGTGAGGCTAGAAGCTACGCTTATCTCTGACAGATCACATGTTTATTCACTTTGAATGTCACATCGTCATACCCGCCAAATCACAAATTGATTTCCCTAAAAATACAACGAGTATACAACTAAGAGAAATGAATTCCTCCACCACCAAACGTAAGTACGTTTGAAGAGATCAACTTACGCGATCTATTAAATATACTCTGTCAGACCTTCTTCCATACAAGTTGTCCTGGGACTGGACAAACCGAAGGAACTATTCAGTACATCCATCTTAGGCAATTGTTATCTAAGATTTATACAATAGCCCTTGCACTTTACTCCGTCTTCAATTTTCTTTGGCATATATGATTCATAATGCTTATGCCAATACGGAGTGGTTCTTCAGATCATAATCCAACCGGTCTCTCCATATTAACAACGTTAAAATGGTCAAAAACTTCGATAGTCGGTGATTTAAATATCAAATGAAATCATGTCTGTGTATACACAACGATCTTATTCCCAAATGGAATTATCGATCCAATCATCAAACATGTATATATATATATATATATATATATATATATATATTTCCTCATTTTCTATGTTTAGAAAATATACATTATTAACACTGGAGAACATTTCCATGGCTTAATTACGTATCACTATTCTTCCACATCTATCAGACTCTAACTATAAACTAAAAAGAGAACAACTTCCTAAGTATAAATCCCGAAGGCCGAAACCAACATCAGATCGATACTCAGGAAACCATTCAACTTATTAATCTCTAGTCAGTTTCTAATTTTTGTTTAACTCCATTTTGATTTACTCTAATTGAATTACTGTTTTTGCTTAACTCTTATTCGAATAACTAATATTTGATTTACTCTAGTTGCTTAACTTTTATTCGAATAACAAATATTCGATTTAACTCCATTCGCTTAACTCTAGATCGCAGCGATCACAATGGTTACGCCTGATTCCCTTAGGAAACATCCGACCGCCGTAGGCTATCTGCAGCCCTACGAATTACGCTTGCAGTCGTGCAAAATGGCAACTTATCCTGAATAACTATGTTTGACTAACTCGATTCGACTAACCATATTCGATTAATTAAATTCAATTAACTCTTTTATATCTCGTCAACTTCCTTTTTAATAAACCCTGTTTATTTTCTAAATAAATATTCCTTTATTAATTCTATTTACTTCCTAAATAAATATCCCTTTATTCTATTTATTTCCTAAATAAATATTCCTTTATAAATTCTATTTATTTCCTAAATAAATATTCCTTTATAAATTCTATTTATTTCCTAAATAAATATTCCTTTATTCTATTTATTTCCTAAATAAATGTTCCGTTTATAAAATCCTATGATTTTATAAATACTTTATTTTCAAAATATTTCCTTTATAAAATCGGTTGATTTTATAAAATTCCTTTATTTCAATATACATTGAAATATTTCTTTTTACATCCCAGGGTTTCTTATGATATTAAAAATATCGAATAACAATGATCAACATCATTTTAACACACATAATCCACAACAGATTATATATCACATCATATATCAAAATATATGAAAAACAGTAAAATAAATGTTAAGGAATCCAGTCGGATTCCTCCAACTTGTTTCCCTGCATCCACAGATGTTAAACAATATAATCAACATCGATTTCATTTCAATATGAAATATTCTTCTAAACAGAATCAATATTTGATTAAAGATTTATATATATATATATATCGTTATCTATGATTTCAACCAATACACAAGCAATTCAACCAAACAGTTAACACATAGCAAATCAACAGATGATTAACAGTTCTAAAAATACGTTATAAAAATATAACTGTTCAGAGTTGGTGAGTTTTACTCACATTGGACGATCATCGTTAATAACGATAACTATTGCTTGATTCAGACGGACAATTTATTTCGCTATAAATTGTACCGAGCTTCGATTCGCTCCACGTCAGTTCCATTGGGTAGCCACCGTCCATACGATCCCAACGGATCTTGTTTCGCTCAATTCTGACATCATATGTAATAGTTATGAATTTACGAAGTTCATATACTTTTAAATTAAATTTAAACCTAAACAATTAAAGCGGGCCTCACCCCTTTAACAAATCCGGCCCATCTCCATTTTCATAAGCCCATCCGCGTAAATGATCTCCTCCCTCAAAACGGTTTCAGCTCCATCCTCCTTCATGAAGAAACCCAACATCCAATCATTTAACGGTCCTGCAAGACTCCACGTTCTCTTCATTTTCACGTGTAAACACCCCATTCAGTCCTTCTACACAACACAGCAAACTCAACCCAGCTTCATCCCTTCCATTTCCCACTCGACGTCCTTCTTCCATCTTCTTCCCATCACACTCACGTTACCACCTTCATACAAATACAAAGCCACCCTCCTGTTCATTTCCTCCACCATGGTCTTGCCTTTTGCCACGTACGTTCTATCCTTTCTCTTCTTCAAAAGAAATGACACAACATACTACGCACTCCTCCACACATTGAGACACAGTAGTTGATCCTTATTTCTTCACCACATAAACCATCCTATGTTTCCTTCTCTGAAACATGAAAGCTCTCCGCTCCCTCCCTGCTTTCATGCGTTAGAACCCAGACCCCAAACACAACAGTACGTCTTCTCACTCCCATTTTTCGTGAATCCCAGATCTACTGTAGGTGAAAACTCTCGAACCAAAGTGGTTCGAATCCTTCAGAAAAACTACAGAGAGGAAGAGAACCCATACGCGAGTTGAAATATATATATATATATATTGGATTTTTTGAGTGGAAGAACGGTTTTGTTTGAATTTTATTACCATTAAAACTTACGGCATATTCTCTGAATGTGAGAACAATACGAGCAGTGTCTATATTTAAAATGGTTTAATACTTGGTTGTCATGGAAACAGGGTACGTCGTAGGATGGATGGTTTTTAGAGTGGGTACGCATTTGATGGAGGACAATTCGTTTACTTTCCATCGCCTAGTATGTATTCTTAGCAGCTAAGAAACTCTTTATATATATTATATTAAACTCTAAAGAAGAAAATACGTAAAACAATTGTCGATGCTTGTTTTTATTGAAGTTTTGAAGAAGTTTATCATGCCTCGCTCCACGAAATCCCGCAATCTTACGAACTGTTATTGACAAAAATAAAAATACCGTGGAAATCAGCAATGTGCCACGATCCCAAAAATATAATAACATCGGTAGATTAACACATATTGTGAAACCCCGAAATGTTGGTACAGGGTGCCAAATACTCCAAATAAAAAGTTTCTTGTTTAATTAATTAAAAATTATAGTAAAATTCTAAAAATTAAATTATCGCTATGCCTCAAAAGAATCTTGTCCAAATTCGAAACCGGTATCTAGTTATATCGAATAAACCGTTACGGTCGATAAACGTTTCTATAGCGACTATTTTAAAATTTGATTTGGACATAAATCAAAATCTACACGACGAAATCCCAATTTTTCTCTTCCACTAGAAAAATGTACTTCACCAGCTCCTAACGTTTCTTGTTTCACAGAAATCTGATTTAAAATGAATTCTGTATATTCAGTTGAAGTTCAAATCGCCAAATCGCGAACTGCCACGCCATTTCGAGCTCGGTTATAATTAAATTATAATTATACATTCAAACTTCGTTTAAATAATATATTCGTTATTCAAATTAAATTCTAAACTGAATTATATATTTTGAATTGCCCAATTCACACCATATCGCCATTTCATCCAATTCTGATTATTTCAGAATTTACTATATTATTTAATTATTATTTTAATTAAATATTCAATATAATTTATTTTAAACGACCATTTAAATCACTTAATCACTTTGTAAATAATTATATTAATTAATTATTACACTATGAAAATACGGGTCATTACATAACGAGATGTTGCCCGACATCAACATCGACATTCTTTTCTCAGTTCTTTTGATCCGGCCTCTGTGTGTTCATAATTGTAGCAACCCGAACTTCCCGGCTAGCCTAGACTGAACGAGAAGGCGGACTGCTTTGAGAACATGATGCATTAGAATACAAACATGAGAACATTTCATTGCTATTACAACAATTTACATCAAAGTACAGAATATCAGAGATTTAAATTACAAAACAGTGGAAATATAATGCATAAATATAATGTGTAGTGGAAAACATCAACTACCACTACTGAAAGGAAAACACAGACACAAAGCATTCCAAATATAGCTCCAGCCATAATGCAGAATCCTTTGAAAAGAAATATCTGCGAAAACCAAAACTACTAGCTGCTCGTGTGGAAAATATGGGTACCTAGAGTTTAGGTGGAAACAATAAACTCCAAGTCAGTCATGAGACTGGTGTGAGAACTAAAACAGTTATTAATTTGATTTTAATGTTGGGTAAATCAAAGGACCACGCTATATAACACGGAATGGGTTTCCTCCCAAGAATACCATAAACAAACAACGTAATGCTAAAAAGGAAAACTGAAGCCATTATAAGAATCAGGTCCCATCACACAATGGAACACAAACCAAAGGATAGAGTTTTACCTTATAATGGCCAAAAATGCTTAATATGCGAAATTCATCTTTTATTATTATTATAAGTGTAGAAATCAACTTGTAAAGACCCGTAACTTCCCCGGTGAGGAAAGCGCGGATAGTTCGAGAACAAGCCACAACAGAACGCAGACGGTAGAACATTTCATTGTATATTACAACAATTCCATCAGAATACAAGAATATACAGAGTATAAATGAATATGACACAAAAATCTCAGAGATTTAAATTACATTTAAATACATCGCAGCGGAAAATAATACAATACACCACTAGAAGAGATATACAGATACAAAGCTTTCCGGATATCATTCCAGCTGTAAACCAGGATCCTGTGAATATAAATCTGCAAAACCAAAACTACTAGCTGCCCGTGTCAAAATAAGGGCACCCAAAGTTTAGGTTAAAACAATAAACTCCAGGTCAGTCATGTGACTGGTGTGAGAACTAAAACAGTTATTAATCTTCATTTTTAAAGTTAGGTAATTCTAGGGACCACGCCGTATAACACGGAACGGGTTTCCTCCCAAGAATACCATTGCATATGACAACAACGCAATGCTAAATAAAGAACAATGAAGCTATTATAAGACCCAGTTCCCATCACACAATGCAACGCAAGCCGGAGGATAGGGTTTTTACCTTATAATAGCCAAGAATGCTTGATACGTTTAAAACAAATCATTTGATACTATTATAAGTGCATAGTGTATAAAACAACTTCAAATCATAAGTATCAATCATAGACGGCATAAGCGCCCCATCCCACTATGTCGCCATACTAAGCTCTACAAATAAAACCGCAAATGTCACGTATTTGGAAGTTGGATTTCCATCTATGAACCGAGGCAAAAGATAGTCCTCAACCGATTCGAGACAATCTACCCTACCATGTCTCAGGAGCAGCCGCAACTGCCCCTGGATCGTCAGGGCCGGTCCACCGATGTGGATTATCATGCCTGAACAATACGTCTCCCCGCCCTTTAGGGCGCTAATGAGCCAACAAATGACTCCATCGGACCCGGATCATCTGATCAAACCGAGGCGCCTCGCAACAACAACAACCACATAAGTCAAACTCGTCAGGGCGTGTAAAACCACTGACGCCACTTTTAGCTAGAAAGAAACGCATGTCCTCCTTGAGGTCCTTCTCCCGTTTCTGGTTCATACCGGGTGTGAAACTCGCGAGGTAAACGTTACACAAAGCTACGCCACGAAGGCCGTGCTTCGATCATCAACCACAAGACTCTGCTTTTCAACAGAAGCCTTGACCATTCGCCGCTTAGGCATGCCACATAGGCAATTCACTCTATGCGTTTGATATCCATCAGTATATAACCCCTGAGCTCGTACGTCTCAGAGAAGGGCGTTAAGCAAGAGAATAAATTCTCCGCCGCCAAACAGATATATATTTAATAGAAATCAGTCACACAGACTAAAATCCAATGTCAGACACACAGTCCATTTACAAGTTCGTTCTGGGTCTGAACGAAACCGGAGGCACCTAGTACCCCGCATATCCATCGATCTCCAAGTACGTCTGGACGATCACCAACTGTTTCCATCTTCTTGGGTGTACATCCCAATCAAGATCATCAGTAATCACCCAAACGACGTGAAGACCTCCGGTCTTCAACCACCGTCTTCATCTTCGACTTATCGTCGTATTAGTTATTCAGAATGGGATAAACCCGGTCTTTTTGAACAACTCGCGTATATAATAAACACGTGTGACACAAACACAACATACGCCTCAATCCAATTCAGAATATTCTTTTATTCAAATATTCTTATACTTTGGGAAAGGTTCCCATTAATTTTATCAAAGATAAATCCTTTAAATTTATTCTTTAATCTTCCTTTGAATTTCGATTCAACTAGTCGGGATTAGCGAACCACACCGAAGTAATCATTTATTTTATTTCCCAATCCCAACCTATTCATCCAATGAAGTAAAACTGGTAATACTTCATATCTAACACCACGGTGTTATCGATAAATTCAATTACCATTTCACGTTCAAATCTAATTAAAGATCTAACTATCGCCTGGAGCAAAACTGGTGATACTCCATTCTCGATCTTTTCAATCTAATTAAAGATTCATTAAAACTCCACTTAGTCTTAATCTTTAACTGGGTTAAAGAATCAGTGTCATCTAAAACACGGTTCACGATAAACCCCAAAATCACATTTCAATTCAATTCCAATTAAATATTGTTTAATTGGTACACTTCATTAAATCTAAATCAGAAGGATTTAATCTTTTCTCAACTGGGTTCAAGAACAGTGTTAATGAAGACACCATTCACGACAAACCCACATCACATTTGATATTAAATACAAGGCTCTGAATAGAAAATATATCGGCTTATATTCAATATCAAATTCTACGACCAACAAATATCGTATTGGAAATAACGATATTAATATATCTTTCAAATTTCCCAAACAATATCTGTATAATCACGAATTCCAACATCGAAATATTCCAAAGACAATTTCGATTCAAATCCATTCCCACTTTATATATTGGAAATTCTGGTTATTTTCAAAACCATTTCAAATCCACTTTATTTATTTTATAAATAAATAGAATTATAATTCTAGTTCAAAACTAGTTCATTTTGATAAAAATCTATTTTTATCTTTTCAAATATGGAGTTTTTCATCCCAATTTTTCCCAAATCATTTCTTATGATTTTACACAAATTATTGATATTTTCAATATAATTCAAATTTCGAAATCACTTTCAATATAATTCAAATTTCGAAAACACTTTCAATATACATTGAAAATTGAATAAATCGATGTAAATATCGTTCACGTCTAAAATGGCGTCAATCTAATCAACACGGCTTCATATATTTCTATTTCAAATATTTCTTTTTCAAATATTTCTATTCAAAACTGGAATGAGTCCCAATCAATCACCATATAATGTTAATTATATGGATTTTCTACCACACATATATAACAGCAATGATAAATCCTCAACCATCATCCAAAGTGCGTTCTACACTGTATAAGCATCAAATATAAATATTTAATGCTTATAACAGTCTGTCAACCAATCGATTGACATACAACTAACTATTGGGATTAGTGCACGTCATATATCATCCCAATACCCGTGTGGTGTTTCAAACAATCAAACTCAGATTTTATTTGTGCAGTTGGGCGATGTGTAAAATTTATCGTCCCAATCAATATCAATCAAATCAGTGTATATAAACAAATCGTCCGATCTGTTTATATTTATTTATTTTATATACACGTTAAAAACTCTATTTTTAACTATAAAATATTTTCAACTATATAAATATTTTATTTCTTTTCACATCACATCACACAATCAACTACACATCAAAATCAAACAAACAAGCCGTCCATGGTCTGTGGACGACGGGTGTCGGGTGCTACTAAACACCGTCTGCATCCTAGTATATATTTCAAACTAGAAAAATAAAATTAAAGGTGAGAAGCTCTCATAGAGGGTTCCACTCCGCTGTGCTTTGCTTTTGAACTGCCGAATCACCTGGATCGATCTGAAATTCCTATGCAGTTCTTTTCACGTTGTTCAAATAAAAATTATATTTTTATCCTTCATTCAATAAATAAAAATTCCATTTTTATTTCGAATTCATATATATTTTTACAACGCTTATTCAATATATAAAAAATCATATTTTTACTTCGCTATTCAATATATAAAAATCATATTTTTACTTCGCTATTCAATATATAAAAATCATATTTTTACTTCGCTATTCAATATATAAAAATCATATTTTTACTCCGCTATTCAATATATAAAAATCATATTTTTACTCCGCTATTCAATATATAAAAATCATATTTTTACTCCGCTATTCAATATATAAAAATCATATTTTTACTCCGCTATTCAATATATAAAAATCATATTTTTATATCTAAAACTCTCGCCTTTCACTTACTGAAAACCTCGCCTTTCACTTTAACAAAAATATGGTTTTTCCTTCAACAAAAATATGGATCTTCCTACAACAAAAATATGGATCTTTCCTTCACAAAAATTTCAGTTTTTATCCTACTCATTATATAGAAGATAAGTAATCAAATTAAATTTAAATAGTAAAAACTTACTGGTCATTTTCGTTCGGGTGGTGGGTGCTCGCCGGGGGGGGTTTCTTGGCGTCGGAATAGGGTGGAAGCGGCCAATGCGGAGGAGCAGGGGGAGGCTGAAGGGGGGTGGGTGCGCGGTCGGCAGCAGGAAAGGGGGGGTTTGCGTGGTCGGCAGCAGGAGGGGGGGGGAAGTCGTGGCGGCGGCAGGAAAGGTGGGGGGGGGGGGTGTTGCGCGGTCGGCAGGAGAGGGGGGGGGGAAGTCGCGGCGGCGGCAGGAGGGGGGAAGTCGCGGCGGAGGCAGGAGGGGGGAAGTCGCGGCGGAGGCAGGAGGGGGGGGGGGGGGGAGTCACGGCGATTCAGCTATGTTTTTTTTCTTCTGTTGAAATGAAAACGGGGAGAGAGGGCGAAAGGAGGGGGTATAAGGAAAGTATATATAATAACATATATTTTATTTTAATTTTAGAAAGTAACTTTTTTCATTCGAACTCGAAACGAGACCCAACGACTGTCATCCACAGCTAATTACCCTCATTTCAAACACAATGGGATATGTGTCGTAACCTGATTCGATCGTTTTGATCAGTTTTCGTCAAAATCAACATCTAACTCTATATATTGAATTTGAACGCACATTTCAATTTACTGGGGTCACATACTAACTAGAAAAATTTCCGAAAAATATTTTCTAGCTTCGTATTGACGATACGGTCCTAACAAAACTAGTTTCAAAGAATTCTGAGATCTTTTGAAAAATGGCCATTTTCCAGTCGATTAAAATCAATTGAAACTGGCCAAACGCGTTTTCCTTTACCGCGCTCACATATTGACTCGAAAAATTATGAAATTTGGAATCTAGCAATAACCTGACATCACGGATCCAACAAAAGTGGTTTCTTCGAAATCCGAGGTCATTTACAAAATTTCCATTTTTAAGAGCCTGAATTCTATAGCGACTATTCAGAATTTTCAACTAGACATACCTTTTGATTCCCACTATGAAATTTCGATTTTTGGATTCGTTGGAAAGATATTCCCAATTAGATTCTATTATTTTTGGTTTCACTAAAATCCGGTTTATTTTGCACCCGGTATGTTCAATTGAAGTTTGAAATCGAATTATCGAACTACCGCGCCATTTTCAATTCCTTTTATAAATATAAATAAATATTTATATTCTATCGTCGATTCAAATGAATATATACGTTCGAATTATCTTCAAAATAAATTTCTCGTCGTTATTATTTAAAATAATTCATTTTAAATAATCAAAATTCGCTAAAATTGCCAAAATAAAAATTTTAAATTGGCCCAGATTTCCGGGTTATTACACAACTTCAAATATAAATGTATTAATCGTAGACGACATAGGTAACATATATTATTTGGCCATGTAGGTTTCCAACTAAAACCAAACAATGTCGTACTGGAAATTAGATTTCTCTCATGAATCAAGGCAAGTTATGTCTCCTTACCGATTTCGAGACACTCTAGCAAATGCCTCAAGATCACACCTGCGGGCAACCGTTGGATCTTCATGGCCGGTCCACGCCTAACGTTTGTGGATTGGTTATTCCTGAACAATACATTTCCCGGTCCTATCGGACGTCCAAAAATGGCCATTGTCGACCAAACATATCCGAGGCGCCCCACAATCCATCATCCACATAAGTATAAAATATCCGAGCTCCATACCATGACACCACTTTTAGCTTGAAAGAAACGCATGCACTCCCTGCAGTCAATATCCTATTTTTGACTCATACCGGGGTATGAGACTCGCGAATCAATAATATACACAAAGCTGCGCTTTATTAAAGTCGTGCTTTAATCATCATCAATAAGACTTTTCTTTTCAACACAAGTCTTGATCCATGCAACTCAGTATGCCACATTGTCAGTCCATACCATACCATCGATTACAACTAATATATAACCTCTAAGTTCGTACGTCTCACAGAAGGGTGTTAAGTAAGAGAATAAATTCTCCGCCAAATACAGATATATATTTAGCAAAGATCAATGAATACAACACGAAATATAGTGCCAGACAAACAATCCATTTGCAAGCCCGTTCTGGGTCTGAACGAAACTATAGGCACCTTATTCCTCATCCCATATGTCCAACACAGGAGAGAAGCCCTCTCATATCCAGTCGATCTCCAAGTACGTGTTGACGATCACCACTTATTACCTCATCTTGGGTGTACATCCAAATCAAAACATCACTAATCATCCATTCGATGTGAAGATTTCCGGTCTTCAACCACCATCTTCATCGTCAACTTTTAATCATCGTAACAGTTATTCAGAATGGGTTAAACCCGGTCTTTTCGAATAACTCGCGTGTCTTGTAATCAAGTAGTATAATAACACATCAAACGCCTCATTCCAATTCAGAATATTATTTAATTCAAATATTCACACCTTAGGGGAAAGGTTCCCATTAATTTTATCAAAGATAAGTTATTTTAAACTTATTCTTTAATCTTCCTCTGGATATCATTTTCAGAAGATTTTATTTTATCTTTTCACAACTAAAACCTAATTGAGGCTTATAAACTAGTTGGGATTATCGACCCTTACCGAATTAACCATTTATTTTATTACCCCAATCCCAACCTATTCATCCCATGGAGCAAAACTGTTAGTACTCCATATCCACTGTGTTAACGGTAAAATTAATTGCCACTTCCCGTTTCAAATCTAATTAAAGATTTAACAATCGCATGGAGTAAAGCTGGTAGTATTCCATTCTCGATCATTTCATGAATTCAGTAAATTTAATTATTTCATTCACATTCCAATCTAATTAAAGATTCATTAAAACTCCAACTCAGTTTTAATCTCAAACATCATTACTTAATGATTATTCGAGTTTAGGAAATTAATCCTGCCTTTAACTGGATTAAAGAACCAATGTCATTTAAAACAAAGTTCACGATAAACCCAAAATCCTATTCCATTAAAATGGAATCTTCACGAAAATCTAATCAGTATATAATTGATATAAATTTCCATATCAGACTAATACTATAAATGGAATAACGATAAAGCCTTTTTAAATTCCATAAATACTAACGGTCTTCCTTCACAGAAGCTTATTTCGATTACTAGTAAATCGGATTCAACTTAATTCCAATTTAATATGTTAAATTGGAAAACTTTACATTAGATAAATTTCGTTAAATGTCAATTAAAAGAATTATAAATTCCAAACCATAATTTCACCGTTAACTGTGTAACAACCCAGAATTTTGGAACCAATTTAAAAAATTTATTTTAGAAATTTTATTGGATTTTGGATATTTAAAATGATTTATTTTAAATAATAACGACAAAAAAAATTTGTTTTAAAGAAAGTTAGAACGAATAAATTTATTTGAATTATATAATGAGCCAGAAATAGCGCGGTAGTTTGAAAATTTGAATTCGAACTTTGACTGAATGTACAGGATGCAAAATAAATCGGATTTCAGTGAAACCAAAAATATTTAAATCTGTTTAAAAATATCTTTCCAATGAATCTGAAAAATTGAAATTTCATAGCGGGAATCAAAAGTTATTCCCAGTTTAAAATTCAGAATAGTCGCTATAGAATATAATATAATATATAGCCCTATAAATAGCCATTTTGCAAACGACCTCCGTTTTTGACGAAACCACTTTGATTGTATCTGGAATGTCAAATTATTGCAGGATTCTGATTTTCATAATTTTTGGAATTAGTATGTGAGCGTGGCAAATTAAAACTTGTTTTGTCAATTTCAGTCAATTTGGATCGACCAGAAAATGACCATTTTACAAACGGTCTCCAAATTCAACAAAATTAATTTTGTTAGGACCGTATCGTCAAAACATAGCTAGATTAATTTTTCGGGAATTTTTGGGGTCAGTATGTGGCTTTGGTAAATTAAAATGTATAAACAAATTAAATAATTAAATGATTATATTTTAAAATAAAGAAAAGTAGGCTAAGACAAGCAAACGGGCTGATGGGACCTAATCTATTGTGTCTGAAACGGGTGTATTTGGTTAGGGGCAACATTAGTTAGGCTGGAATTGGAGTGGTTAAGAAGTAACGGGCCTTTTCTGAAAAAACTAGATAATTTAATATTAAATTATTATAAATACATGGATAATACAAAAACCTAATCTACTATTCCTATAGCTGCCGCCACTAGGGTTATCAATGGCCGGAAACATCCAATATTTTATCCTCAATCAATTTCAATCCACCAAATGATTTTCCAAACTTCCAAAGTAAACGTTGAAGATCTCTTCAAGATCTTTAAAACTATACGGTTATGATTATTTTTCATACAATAATTCGAGAGATTTTCCAGTCCAAACATCCGCATTTCGGAGAGGTTTTCTGGCGAGTAGGGTCCACCGAGATGGTCGGGCTTGGTGGCGCAGATGGAGGACGGGTCGGGCTTTGAGGTGAGGTAGGTAGATCGACCTCCGATCTCATGGGGAGGCGCGCGCAGGAGGAATTGGATGACAATGTTTGGATTGAGTTTCTATAGGAAGAACGAGATAAAGAAAGTAAGTAGAAGGGTAACTTTTAATTAAAACGTTGTTATCATTAATAATTTAATTATTTAAATTTGCCAATGTTTAAATACTTGTATCTCATTCAAACGAAAACGACTTTCGAAGCGTTGGATACATAGCAATGAGATCTACAACATGGAACAGACCAGAGCTGAAACAGAGCAATCTACAATTTTGAAGAATTCAAAACCCAATATGAGATCTCTAATCCAAAATTAAAATTAATTATTGATTATGATGTGATATTAAAAATGTACACTATGTAAATGTATGAAATTTTGGATTGATTGTGTGTGACTGCGATGAATGACTGGATATAATTGTGTACATATGAATATATAAAATGTTAATGTTTGCTAAACAAAAGTGTTTATACAATAAAAATCAGATTTTTATTGTGTACATGAATCATTAAAACATTCATGATTGAAATAAAAATTGTTGTACAAATAAAAAAATTCATTTATATTTGTCTTGTTAAAAAAAAAGTGTTACATTAGAAATAAAATAACATTTTTTTATAAAATGTTACATTAGAATGAAAATAACAATTTGTTATAAAATGTTGTATTAGATTAAAATTGTCATTTTGTTATAAAATGTTTTATTAGATTTAGAAATGTCATTTTTGGTAGAAATGTTATATTAAAATAAAAATGCCATTTTGTTAGATCATGTCATGTTAGTTAAAAATATCATTTTATTAGAAATGTCATGTTGGATTAAAAATAACATTTTGATTAGAAAATGTCTAGTGAAACAAAATATTCATTTTTGTTATATAGAAAAGAGTAAAACAAAATATTCATATTAGTGTCAAACCAAATATCAATTTTGTTGAATCGTATTAGTGTCAAAACAAATATCATTTTTGTTGAATCATAGTTGTGTCAAAACAAATATCATTTTTGTTGAATCATATTTGTGTCAAAACAAATATCATTTTTGTTGAATCATAGTTGTGTCAAAACAAATATCATTTTTGTTGAATCACATTTGTGCCAAAACAAATATTATTTTGGTTGAATCATATTTGCGTCAAAAACAAAATAACATTTTTGTTAAATATATTTGTATCAAAACAAAATACTGTTTTTGTTGAATCATATTTGTGTCACATAAACATATCATTTTTATGTTGAATTAGAATTACCATATAAAAAAATATCTTTTTTATGGTGAATTAGAATTTCCATATAAAGATATCATTTTTCTGTGAATTAGAATTGGCACATAAACATATCCTTTTATGTGAATTAGAATTGTCTTATAAACATATCCTTTTATGTGAATTAGAATTGTCATGTAAAAATCTCATTTTAATTGTATATATATATATATATATATAGCAAATATGAAAATATTCGTGTTTGAATAAAATTGGTTAAACAATAAAAATCACATTTTTCATTGTATAAATAGAACTCGTTAAAAAGATTATTATTTGAAATGAAATTTGTTAACAATAAAAATTCACATTTTTATTGTATATTATAAAAGGTTAAAAATGATCATTGTATGAAATGAAAATTTGTTCACATTAAAAATTACATTTTTAATGTGAAAGGATGAATCATTAAAAAGGATTCAAGTTTGATAAAATGTTTTAACATAATAAAAATGTTTAATAGTAGAAAATGCACATTTGTATAATATTAACATTTACATGCTATAGAAGTAGAAAATGTACATTTGTTTAATATTAACATTAACATGTTAGAGAAGTAGAAAAATGTACATTCGTTTAATATTAACATTATTATGTTAGCGATATTAGAAATAATTCAAGCCGAACCATAATTGGTTGAATTTATTAACCAGTGATTTATTTATATAAATTATTGTTGATTGAAAACCCCACACGGGTATTGGTATGATATTTGACATACACTAGTCCCAATATTTAATTAATTGTCAATCGATGGATTGACAGTCTGTGATGAGCGCTATTTATTTGTTTTAATGCTCACATAGTTATAAACTTCATTTTGGTTGTGAATGTATTGTCTGATGATTGTTTATCATTATCGTTGAATATATGCAATGTATGAAATCCATATAACTGAAATTATATGGTAATTGATTGAGTCGCATTCCGATTCAGAATATAGAACATTTTTAAATGAATATTTTTAAAAAAAGAATATTTTAAAATAACGAATATTATAAGATAATATTCAATGAAGAATAAAATTTTGATTTTTATGTCCATTTTTGGATGGACACAAAAATATAAAAATATGAAGTTGAGTTAAGTAGCAAATGCCATTTTAACCTAAACAGATTTATCGATTCATTTTATAATGAATATTGAAAAGTAGTGATTTCAAATTTTAATATTAACATTTTAATACGATATAAATATAGAATATCCAATTTTGATTTAAATTTGAAAATGAAGTTAAAAATCATTTTAAAATGAATTTATAAATATTTTATAAAGTACGTTTAATTTGGAATCGACAATATATATATATATATATATATATATATATATATATATATATATATATATATATATATATAGCCAGAATAGAACGCGCCGTGCAGCGACCGTTCGTGAATTTCGACCATTAACTTAAAATTGATATAACGGGAGATCCGACCGTCAAATTCTCCTAAAACTGGAACCGTTAGGTTTGTATTGAAAAGAGATTTCCAATGAATATAAGTTTTTTGAAATCTAACGGTTAGATTTGGAGTTATGTCCATATCAATTTTAGAAAAGGTCGTTATGGTTGCAGTCCGGTAGCCGTTATTGGAAACCGACTGTACAAGCCTTAACAAAATTAGTAAAAATCTGCAAAAATTATGTAAAATCATAATAAATGTTTTGAAAAGATTTTGGATGAAAAATTCCATATTTGAAAAGAAAAAAAAATATTTTTATCGAAATGAACTTGTTATTAACTAGGATAAATCTTTTAATTAAGATTAATTGAAGTTTTCCAATTAATATTTTAAATTGGAATTAAATTAAATAAATTGGATTTTTGGATTTGTCGTGAATGGTGTCTTCAATAACATTGTTCTTAAACCCCGTATGAAAAGAATAAATCTCTTAATTAAGATTTTTAGAGTTTCCAATTATATTTAGTAATTGGAATAAAATGAAAGTGAATTAGGCTTATTGTGAATGGTGTTTTAAATGACATTTGTTATTTAACCCAATTAGCAGTGAAAATATAATTTGGAATTTATAAATCTTTTTACTAAGATTTAATGGGAATTTTCCAAAGTAAAGTTTTCCAATTTAATATATTAAATTAAAATTGAATGGAATTCAATTTAAATAATAATCGAGATGAGCTTCTGTAAAAGAAGACCATTATTATATATGAAATTTAAAAGGTTTTGCCATTATTCCATTTATATTATTAGTCTGATACGGAAATTTATATCGATTATATAATGATTTGATTTCTGTGAAAATTCCATATTTAATGGAAGATGATTTCGGGTTTATCGTGAACTGTGTTTTAAATGGCATTGGTTCTTTAACCCAGTTAAAGACAAGATAAATTTCCTAAAGTTGAATAATCATTAAATAATGATTTTTGATATTAAAACCAAATTGGAGTTTTAACGAATCTTTAAAAAGAAGATTAAAGAATAAATTTAAAAGAATTTATCTTTGATAAAATTAATAGGAACCTTTCCCTAGTAATATGAATATTTGTTTAAAATAATATTCTGAATTGGAATGAGGCGTATGATGTGTTTCTATAACACTTAATTATTGATTATAAAATATGCTAGTTATTCATAAAGACGGGGTTCAACCCATTCTAAATAATTACTATGACGACTATAAGTCAAAGATGAAGACGATGGTTAAAGACCGAAGGTCTTCACATCATTTGGATGATCACTGATGTCTTGATTGGGAGGCATCCCAAGACAAGGTAATAAGTGGTGATCGTTTAGACGTACTTGGAGATCGACCGGATATGCGAGGACCTCTCTCTTGTATTGGACATATGGGACGAGGAATAAGGTGCCTCTGGTTTTGTTCAGACCCAAAACGGACTTGTAAATGGATGGTACGTCTGATGTTGTATTCCTTTACGTTGTATTCGTTGATCTCTGCTAAATATATATCAGTTTTGTAACACCCCACCTCCGTTAAGGTCACTCGCAAAGGGAATGCCTTAACTTTGGTGGAGCGTTTTTAGTAGTCAGAACAGAAATTTACAAGATAGATAAAGTAGTACTTGAAAATTTTATAACTTTATTACGATAGAAGCAGAAATGAGTTTAGTTACATCTTTCAAAACCACAATATCGGAATTCAATATATCGGTCTTGTACAAAAGCCTCCAGAATGCCTAGTTTTTAAGCCATAATCCCCAATATAAACTGCTATGGAAAGATAGAGCCAAAGCCAAGCAATACTTCAAAACACTTCTGTAACAACTCGTAATTTTGAATAACATGTTATAACATAAATCAAGGCAGAATTAAACTATAAAATCTGAATCAAGGGAAACGGGCTGTGCCATTGCGTTCGTCTCGTAAAAATACGCGAAATAGAGTCCGAGTTTTCGAAAATCGGAGTCCGTATGACCGAGATATGGCATCGCGAAGTTTCACGAAAAATTCAAATTTCAGAAAATCAGGGTAGGCGGGAAAAATCCCGCCCAGACCAGGTCGACCTGGGGGGGGACCAGGTCGACTGGGGAGTCGACCCCAGGGTCGACCTGGGGGTCGACCTGCCTGGTCGGACCCAGGCAACCTGGTGCACCATTTTGGCTGTTTTGACCTGTTTTGTTGGCTTGTGACGTGATCTGATGGCTTGGATTGAATCTAGGGTTAATCCTATGGCTAATACTATCCTAATCTTCTATAAAAAGACCCCTAAGCCTAGCCTAAATCACCATTATTCAATCCTACAACTAAACTATGTCAAATTTGTTCCTCTAATGGCCTCCACTCTCATGCTAAAATTTCTAAGTTTATTTATATGAGAGATTTTGAGTGCATACAAGTGTTTTCAAGCTTGTATGAGTGTTCTTAGTTTGCATTCAAGTCAAGTTGCAACATTTCTATTACAAAGCAAGGATTTTTATTGATTTGGCACAAGTGTTTTTCATTTGGAGCTTGCATATTTGGGTTTTTTTTGGTGATTGCATAAGGGCTTCGTCTCAATCTTTATAATAAATATTCATTTGTGTCTTCATAGCATTGTAAGCCCTTTTCTACTTTCTTTTTTTTGAACTCTAAAGTTAAATGAATGATGCAAGTTTGGGGTTGATCATTATGATATGCAAGTTTGGGTTGATCATTATGATATGCAAGTTTGGTTGATCATTATGTTATGCAAGTTGGTTCAATCATTATGTATGACACATGTTACTATGTTATGCAAGTTTGGGTTGATCATTATACACATGTTATCATGTTATGCAAGTTAAACTTGAGTTTGTGAGCTTAAAGCTTCAAGCTTTATGTTAAAGGTTGCATTTTGGCAACATGGAAGTTATCATATCCCTTATGATAACTTGCATGTGAGGCTAAATGCGAACTTCTAGCAACTTCTACATGTCATTTATCACCATGTATCACTTATATGCTAAGTTTGGTTTTATGCATACTTTTGAAGCCTAATAATGCAATATGCAAGTATATGAACATATGTACATCTCATATGCCACCATGTTAAACTTGTGGCTTCAACACCTTTTTGTCATGATTATGCCAAGTTCCCTATTTTATCCTTTATGCGTTGATGCGATTATGTAAACGATGGGATTACGTTGGGGTTGGGTAACATTATGACATAAACATGGTTTTTATAACATGACGTGATATGTTAACTTGTAATTATGTTTTGGAAACATAATGGACATGACACTTAGAAAATATGAGTGTGGCCAACTCGAGGTTGGGTTGAGTTTGTAGCATAAATCTACCCAGACCCGCCCGGCTTAACTAGTGGCTACAAACAATAGGACCCAATGTGAGAAGTTGGTCATGTTGTGCTCGAACCCGAGGTTAGACCAAGTTGTGGTGTAAAGCTACCCGGACCCGCCCGGCTTAACTAGTAACCACAACAAGGTCTAATGTGAGAGGTTAAAGCACATTAAGTTAATTAATGCCTCTTGATTAGGGTTAAGTCATGGTCCACTTAATACTTAACCAATTTGGGCTTGATGGGTTAATCGGGGTTAAGACATGAACCTTGGGTACACTTAACCAATTTAATCCACGTTTGGATCGGGTTAACCACATTTAACCCGTTAAGAAACCCTAGTTGCATGGTCCTTTACAGCAGTAACCCTCTTGATAGTATCATAAGACCCTAGGACTAGGCTAGGGTGGGGCACGATTACTGGGCTGACATGTAAGCGACCAAAACGACGGCTGAGTAGGTACGCCGGTGTAGGTCCATGCAGACTATGGTCGTGCACTTAGTCCGGAGTTGGAGAATCAGGCACGGGTACCAGTAGATCTAGACTGTGCATACTTGATTGGTGTCCGAGGTTGACACCCTAGGACTTGATACACCCTAGGGTGGACCTAGCGCAGTTTAACTACATTGCATGTTTGGGCCGTATGACATCGACACTTGACGAGTTAGGCTTATAGGGAGACGATCGACTAGACCGTGTGGTTGGACCTGGATTTAGGTCACCTCATGATGTTGGGCCAAGCTTGGGCCAAGGGATCAATTCTTGTTTTTACTTGACATGTTAGAATGCTAGTACACCCGTGGTGCAAAACTTAACCTTGATTATGCGAAGACACCTTCATCTATCTTGTTAGTTAATCATCATGCCAGTATGTTGTTATCCTTATGTTCATCTCAGCTTCTCATGCCAGTTAACTTTACTAGTTCATGGACAGATAGTAGTTAGGGCTTACCAGTCTTTTTGACTGACCTGTTTTCTTTCGCCTCTTTTCTTCCGTTCCCCCCCTGGGGTTCTCAGGGTGGGAACATTGGAGCTTAGCTTGGATCTCTATAGCTTGCTTACTGGATTTGCTCATGTACGGTTTTGGACATTGAGCTAGCTATGGTTTATCACTTCACTTTGGGGATAGTACTTTATGTATTTCAGTTTTTCAGTATGCTAGACTTTGTTTGTTGGAAAATAATGATCAAGTACTTTGTTGTAACATGACTATGGTTTTGAAATGCTAGTTTGATCCGCTGGTTTATTTACTCTGTTTTACTTATATGTTCTGTCTTGTGACATCTGCATGTATGTTTACCTTGTTTAACGCCCCTCCAAAGCCAGTGTGCTTGCAAGAGTTACCCTGGCGGAGGTGGGGTGTTACATTTGGTATCAGAGCATAAGGTTTACAAGATTTGAGCAAAAGGTTTTTAAAACTTACCTTTTGAAAAACTATTTTCAAAACCAATTAAGTATTTTCCAAGAAAAGTCTAGTTATTTTTAAAAAAGGCTATTCCCCAAAAGCCATAGCACTATCCTTCGTTCTGAATCTATCTTTTTCCTTTTTCAGTATGGCCGATCTTAACCTTCTCGAGGGAGTGACCATTCCCGGATGGTTCCGGAGGTACTTGGAAGCTAGGGCCAACGATGTGGGCCCAGCAAATACCCCCAATATAACTGAGGTTCCTCCTCCTCCTCCTCCTCAGAATCCGCAAGCAGATTTCGCTAAGATTTGCAAAGACTTTAAGGCGATGGGTGGCAAGAACTTTATTGGGACGGAGACTTTTGTGGAGGCAAGAAATTGGTTGAAAGAAACTGAAGATCTCTTCGCCATCTTTGATGTACAAGATCATAGAAAGGTTTTATTGGCAGCATGGTTATTAAAAGAAGAAGCTGCTTATTGGTGGGAGGCCACCAATGCTACGAGGCCTATAGAGACTTGGGCCGACTTTAGGACAAGATTTGGGCTTAAGTTTCTATCATCAGCTGAGGCAAATCTGCAATTGGAGAAGTTTATATCTTTGAAGCAAGGGGACATGACAGTGAGGGAGTATGTGAATGAGTTTAACAAGCTCGCCCGATTCGGTTTGGACATGGTTAATACTCCCCAGAAGAAGGCTTTGCGCTTTGCACGAGGGTTGAATGAGCCATTACAAGGTTTAGCCCTATCTCATATACCCATGGGAGCAACTTTTGAAGGCCTAGTGGACATGGCATTGCTTCAAGGAGACGATAAGAATGGCAAGAAGGAAGTCAAGGCTAATGAGACTCAAGCCAAGAAGACAGACTCCAAGTGGGGAGGAAATCAGAGCAATCAGAATAACAAGAACAACAAGAACAACAAGGGCAACAAGGCCAAGGCAAAGGACCCAAGAAAATGCCACTACTGTGGAAATGTTGGGCACATAGCTAAAGACTGTAAGAAGAGGAAGAGGAAGAGGAAGTCGGGCGAATGCTTTCATTGTGGAGAGACTGGACATTTTAGCAAAGATTGCCCCAAGAAGCAAGGACAAGGGCAAGGGCAGAATCAGCGTGCAGGACCTTCTGGAGGGCAAGTGCATGCTCTCAACGCTGCTCCAGCTCAGGATCGAGGTAGTATCTCTGTAGAGAGTCTTGTTTATATTTCTGATTTTCCTGTTCGCACCTTATTTTATTCTGGCGCATCGCATAGTTTTATCTCTTCTGACATTGTTGAAAGTTTGCACCTAAGTACTAGCCTAGTTGAGGATCCCGTTTGTGTTTCAAATCCAATTGGGGGTTCCGCCCATCTATTTATGATTTGTGTGGATTTGAAGATTTCTATCTTAACCGTAGAATTCACGTGTAATGCTTATGTTCTCGGGTTCACGGGATATGGGTTGATCTTGGGCATGGATTGGTTGTCCAGTTATGGAGCCATTCTCGACTGTGAACATAGGGTGGTGAGGCTCATGACTCGCCTCGGCAATACCCTAGAAATTTCTTGTAACCCTAGAGGTCCCGTCATGTTATGTTATCTTGAATCTCTCGACTCGTCCATCGATGATCTGCAATCTGTAAGGGTGGTCCGAGACTATCCCGATGTCTTTGAAGAAGTTAAGGGGTTACCCCCTAAACGAGAGATAGATTTCCGCATTTATCTAGTTGATAATGCCAAGCCAGTATCATTGCCCGTTAGGCACATGGCCCCACGTGAGAGAAGGGAGCTCAGTAAGCAAATCAAGGAGTTGCTTGAGAAGAATTTTATTAGACGAAGCATTTCTGAAGGGGGTGCTCCAGTGGTATTCGCTACTAAGGCGGATGGTTCGCTTCGTCTATGTGTTGATTATCGAGAGTTGAACAAGCTGACAAAGAAGAATAGGCACCCTTTACCGAGGATTGATGATCTCTTTGATTAGCTGGTTGGTGCTTCTGTTTTCTCTCAGCTCGATCTAGCCACCGGATTCCATCAGCTTAGAGTAGCTGAGGATAGCATTGATAAAACTGCGTTTAGGACTCCAGATGGATTTTTTAAATGGCTTGTCATGCCATTCGGATTGACTAATGCACCCGCCTACTTCGTAGACTTGATGAGTAGGGTGTTCAGGGAGTTCCTAAACAAGTTTGTTATTGTCTTCGTGGAAGATATTCTGATCTTCTCAAAGGACGAGGAAGAACATGCTAGGCATCTCAAGGAAGTGATGGATACGCTTAGAGCGCATCAGTTGAAAGCCAAGTTCTCCCAATGTCATTTTTGGAGAAGGGAAGTTCGGTTTCTTGGACATATAGTTTCTAAGCAAGGCATAGCGGTGGATCCCGCGAAGGTGGTTATGGTTCAAGACTGGAAGACTCCTAGGAATGCAACCGAAGTAAGAAGCTTTCTCGGTCTGGCGGGCTACTATAGGAAGTTCATCAGGGACTTCGCTAAGATTTCGGCCCCTCTTACTAAGTTGACGAAGAAGAACTTAGTCTTTGCATGGGACTTGGAGTGTGAGCTTGCTTTTCAAAAGCTCAAAAGAGCCCTTAACTCAGCTCCAGTTTTGGCATTGCCCAATAGTGGTAAGATGTTTACCGTGTACACAGATGCATGTGGCACGGGGTTAGTAGCTGTTCTGATGCAAGAGGGAAGAGTGATATGTTATGGGGGTAGGCAACTTAAAGTTCATGAGAAGAACTATCCCACTCATGATTTGGAGTTAGCAGCAATCGTCTTTGCACTCAAATCCTGGCGCCACTATCTTCTAGGCGAAAGGTTTGAGTTGTATACTGATCACAAATCACTCAAGTACCTCTTCTCGCAAAAAGATCTGAATCTAAGGCAGCAAAGGTGGATGGAATTCTCGGCATCTTATGACTTCGAGATAGCTTATACCCCTGGCAAGGGTAATGTTGTGGCGGATGCACTAAGCAGAAGGAGATTGACTTTGAGCCCCTTGTTCATTGAGATGAAGAACTTAGAATTCTTGGCAACCTTTGATTTCACGACGGCTGTTGAGTCGATGACGGGTTCATTAGCATCCCTTGAGCTTAGACCCACACTTCTTGATCAAGTTGGGGCTTCGCAGAAGGAAGATCCACAGATAGTCGAGGTCATGGACAGGTTGATTCGTGGTGAGACGTCTAGTCACCTTGCTAGACATACTATTGATGATAAGGGTTGGCTAAGGCATGATGGAAGGCTATGCGTTCCACAAATAGGGGACTTGGTGCATAAAGTTCTCGAGGAAGCACATCATTCGAAGATGACTATACATCCTGGAGGAGATAAGATGTATAGGGATATGAAGCGCATTTTCTTTTGGGATGGAATGAAGAAGGATGTGGCAGAGTATGTCTCAAAGTGCATGGTGTGCCAACAAGTGAAAGCCGAGTCGAAGAAACCAGGTGGGCTATTACATCCATTGGAGGTCCCGCTATGGATGTAGGAGAGTATTTCTATGGATTTTGTGGATGGATTGCCTAGGTCAAGGAGAAGGAACACGAGCATATGGGTCATAGTTGACAGACTTACGAAGAGTGCTCACTTCATTCCAGTAAAAAGCAAGAGGACCGCATCAGGGCTGGCATCTATTTATCTCCGAGAGATAGGGCGGTTGCATGGAGTTCCTTCTAGCATAGTTAGCGATCGTGACCCAATTTTCACTAGCCAGTTCTGGAACAGTTTGCAAGAAGCGATGGGTACACGATTGAATCTAAGTACAGCCTATCACCACCAGACGGATGGCCAAACCGAAAGGGTGAATAGAGTGCTAGAAGATCTCTTGAGGCTTTGTGTTTTCGACTTCGGTGGTACTTGGGAAGACCACCTTCCTCTTGTAGAGTTTGCGTATAATAATAGCTATCAAGCCAGCATAGGGATGGCACCATTTGAAGCTTTGTATGGGAGGCCGTGTAGGTCACCATCTTGTTGGTGGGAGACAACAGATAGACTTATACTTGGGCCCGATATGATACGGGACACATCCGAGAAAGTTGAATTAGTGAGAAGAAGGATGAAAGCGTCCCAAGATAGACAGAAATCCTATGCTGACAAGCGAAGGGAAGATTTGGAATTCGAAGTGGGAGACATGGTTTTCGTGAAGGTTTCTCCTTTGCGTAATGTGGTACGTTTTGGAGCAGTTGGGAAGCTGGCACCAAGGTTCGTAGGACCCTTCCCTATCATAGAGAGAATCGGAAAGATGGCCTATAAGGTGGAACTGCCCGAAAAGCTAGCCGGAGTGCATAATGTCTTTCATGTCTCGCATCTCCGAAAGTGCCTACATGAGTCCGCTGAGGTGGTTGAACCAAGCATTCTTGAAGACATTGAGGTAGAGAAAGAAGCAACCTTGAGAAAAGCTCCGATTCGTATCTTGGGAACGGAGATCAAGAAGCTAAGGAATCGGGAAGTCAGATTGGTGAAAGTTCAGTGGAGTGAAGCCGATGAAGACGCAACTTGGGAAACCGAGGAGAAGATGCGTGGGCTTTATCCATTCTTTTTGAGGGTACATTCTCGACCTCTTTCCTAATTAGCATATCTTTCTCTTTATCCGTGTTTATCCTGTTTATCTTATTATCTCGTTAAGCTTGTCATGAGAACCTTAGGTAGAAACCCTTTGGATGAAACATGTATTTGAAACATGTTATGCTTGATGGTTGCAAGTGGTTGCAAGTGTTTGCACGTGGATACTCGTGGATGCATGATACACATTAGGCACTAAGATCGGCTCACACACTTTCATGTTGCATATGCATGAGTGCTTATACTTATTCATGGATGAAACTAGTTATGCTATCACGTGGATGTTGCATATGAATGAATGTTATGTGCACTCATGTAGAGATTATAAATTATGTTAGGAATTTGCATACATATGGACTCATTTCACTAACATGCTTTGCATTAAGGAGGTTTACTGTATTAGTAACCGCCTGATTTTTGCATTAGATAAGTACATATACACACACCTTTGCATATGATCATACAACATTTAGAATCCTTTAAGGACAATGATTGCTCATGGATGATGATGTGAGTAGATGGATGATGGATGGTAGGATACGTTCTTCCTAACTTGGAGATTTCGGGGACGAAATCCTTTAAGGAGGGGAGAATGTAACAACCCGTAATTTTGAATAACATGTTATAACATAAATCAAGGCAGAATTAAAATGTAAAATCTGAATTAAGGGAAACGGGCTGTGCCATTGCGTTCGTCTCGGAAAAATACGCGAAATAGAGTCCGAATTTTCGAAAATCGGAGTCCGTATGACCGAGATATGGCCTCGCGAAGTTTCACGAAAAATTCAAATTTCAAAACAGACTCAAATTTCAGAAAATCAGGGTAGGCGGGAAAAATCCCTCCCAAACCAGGTCGACCTGGGGGTCGACCTGGGAGTCGACCTGGGGGGGACCAGGTCGACTGGGGAGTCGACCCCAGGGTCGACCTGGGGGTCGACCTGCCTGGTCGGACCCAGGCAACCTGGTGCACCATTTTGGCTGTTTTCACCTGTTTTGCTGGCTTGTGACGTGATCTGATGGCTTGGATTGAATCTAGGGTTAATCCTATGGCTAATACTATCCTAATCTTCTATAGAAAGACCCCTAAGCCTAGCCTAAATCACCATTATTCAATCCTACAACTAAACTATGTCAAATTTGTTCCTCTCATGGCCTCCACTCTCATGCTAAAATTTCTAAGTTTATTTATATGAGAGATTTTGAGTGCATACAAGTGTTTTCAAGCTTGTATGAGTGTTCTTAGTTTGCATTCAAGTCAAGTTGCAACATTTCTATTACAAAGCAAGGATTTTTATTGATTTGGCTCAAGGGTTTTTCATTTGGAGCTTGCATATTTGGGTTTTTTTTTGTGATTGCATAAGGGCTTCGTCTCAATCTTTATAATAAATATTCATTTGTGTCTTCATAGCATTGTAAGCCCTTTTCTACTTTCTTTTTTTTTGAACTCTAAAGTTAAATGAATGATGCAAGTTTGGGGTTGATCATTATGATATGCAAGTTTGGTTGATCATTATGATATGCAAGTTTGGGTTGATCATTATGATATGCAAGTTTGGTTGATCATTATGTAATGCAAGTTGGTTCAACCATTATGTATGACACATGTGCTATGTTATGCAAGTTTGGGTTGATCATTATACACATGTTATCATGTTATGCAAGTTAAACTTTAGTTTGTGAGCTTAAAGCTTCAAGCTTTATGTTAAAGGTTGCATTTTGGCAACATGGAAGTTATCATATCCCTTATGATAACTTGCATGTGAGGCTAAATGCGAACTTCTAGCAACTTCTACATGTCATTTATCACCATGTATCACTTATATGCTAAGTTTGGTTTTATGCATACTTTTGAAGCCTAATAATGCAATATGCAAGTATATGAACATATGTACATCTCATATGCCACCATGTTAAACTTGTGGCTTCAACACCTTTTTGTCATGATTATGACAAGTTCCCTATTTTATCCTTTATGCGTTGATGCGATTATGTAAACGATGGAATTACGTTGGGGTTGGGTAACATTATGACATAAACATGGTTTTTATAGCATGACGTGATATGTTAACTTGTAATTATGTTTTGGAAACATAATGGACATGACACTTAGAAAATATGAGTGTGGCCAACTCGAGGTTGGGTTGAGTTTGTAGCATAAATCTACCCGGACCCGCCCGGTTTAACTAGTGGCTACAAACAATAGGACACAATGTGAGAAGTTGGTCATGTTGTGCTCGAACCCGAGGTTAGACCAAGTTGTGGTGTAAAGCAACCCGGACCCGCCCGGCTTAACTAGTAACCACAACAAGGTCTAATGTGAGAGGTTAAAGCACATTAAGTTAATTAATGCCTCCTGATTAGGGTTAAGTCATGGTCCACTTAATACTTAACCAATTTGGGCTTGATGGGTTAATCGGGGTTAAGTCATGAACCTTGGGTACACTTAACCAATTTAATCCACGTTTGGATTGGGTTAACCACATTTAACCCGTTAAGAAACCCTAGTTGCGTGGTCCTTTGCAGCAGTAACCCTCTTGATAGTATCATAAGACCCTAGGACTAGGCTAGGGTGGGGCACGATTACTGGGCTGACATGTAAGCGACCAAAACGACGGCTGAGTAGGTACGCCGGTGTAGGTCCAGGCAGACTATGGTCGTGCACTTAGTCCGGAGTTGGAGAATCAGGCACGGGTACCAATAGATCTAGACTGTGCATACTTGATTGGTGTCCGATGTTGACACCCTAGGACTTGATACACCCTAGGGTGGACCTAGCGCAGTTTAACTACATTGCATGTTTGGGCCGTATGACACCGACACTTGACGAGTTAGGCTTATAGGGAGCCGATCGACTAGACCGTGTAGTTGGACCTTGAATTAGGTCACCTCATGATGTTGGGCCAAGCTTGGGCCAAGGGATCAATTCTTGTTTTTACTTGACATGTTAGAATGCTAGTACACCCGTGGTGCAAAACTTAACCTTGATTATGCGATGACACCTTCGTCTATCTTGTTAGTTAATCATCATGCCAGTATGTTGTTATCCATATGTTCATCTCAGCTTCTCATGCCAGTTAACTTTACTAGTTCATGGACAGATAGTAGTTAGGGCTTACCAGTCTTTTTGACTGACCTGTTTTCTTTCGCCTCTTTTCTTCCGTTTCACCCCCCCTCTGGTTCTCAGGGTGGGAACATTGGAGCTTAGCTTGGATCTCTATAGCTTGCTTACTGGATTTGCTCATGTACGGTTTTGGACATTGATCTAGCTATGGTTTATCACTTCACTTTGGGGATAGTACTTTATGTATTTCAGTTTTTCAGTATGCTAGACTTTGTTTATTGGAAAATAATGATCAAGTACTTTGTTGTAACATGACTATGGTTTTGAAATGCTAGTTTGATCCGCTGCTTTATTTACTCTGTTTTACTTATATGTTCTGTCTTGTGATATCTGCATGCATGTTTACCTTGTTTAACGCCCCTCCAAAGCCTATGTGCTTGCAAGAGTTACCCTGGCGGAGGTGGGGTGTTACAACTTCAAGCAGAGAGAATCTGAACCAAGCTCCTATGTTTCCACCCTGAAAACCTGGGGGGAGGGGGGAAACGGAAAGAAAAGAGGCGAAACAAACTAGGTCAGACATAAGTCTAGTAAGTCCAGTGACTTTCAGCATATAAACAGATAATAGTATCATGACATGTAAATAAAACTGGATGAGAGAAAACCGTAACAGGAATAGCAGGTTAACAGAAGAAACGGAATGATATAGGCTAAGCTAAGCTTTTCACTTTTCTGCACTAATACTAGTATAACAGATTAGGTGTTACCCTAATGTCTAAACTGAAACAGGAACGGAAACAGAATAATCTCTACAGAAACAGAATTCTAATAATGGGCCTTTACCCCCCCAACAGGCAGAAGGTATGGAAACAGAATACTAATAATGGGCATTTACCACCCAACTAATGGGCCTTTACCACCCCAACAGACAAGAGGTACGGAAACAGAATTGGAAACGGAATCAGAGACAGAAACAGAATAATCCCTACGGAAACAGAATATTAGAATTCGGTGTACACTAGTAATGGGCCTTTACCACCCCAACAAATGGTACCACGCAGAAACAGACAGGTGTTACCACCCAACAGAAATAGACGGTACCAACAGAAAAAGACAGAACTAAATGTACCCTAAGTCCTACTCCAACTGATCTGCTTCCTAATACATAAGTACCATGTGTCGGCCCCACAGTAGGGTGTATCGCTCCCTACAGTGGCAATCTATTGGCACAGACCTATTTACAGATGTCACGGTGTCTTACATCCTCAGAGCAGACCGGATCCATGCACGCACATGACCCGGTTGGAACGCGCCGTCAACACCCCTCGCCATTATCAGAATGAACCGCTTATAATTAGTTCAGTAAGCTTGCCCGGACCCCTACATAGTGTGGGGTCAATGTTTTGATACCAGAAAGGGTTACTGACTAATATGGGTCCCAAACAACAGATGAAACAAGTATTTCCCCTCCTAATCTTGTGTCCCTAGACTAGCAGAATTTAGATTAACTTGTTTACAAGTTTCAGACAGAGTTCAGATTACTAGTTCACAGATTCAGACAATCAAGTTAACAAGTTTTCATATTAGCAGATCTGATGTACGGATTTAACAGACTTACAGATTGTCTAACTTGGTATTGGGCCTACAGATTCACGAAATGGGTTTATTAGATTCATCAGTCCAGTTGGTTTAACCCTATCCACCCAACACGATTTTAGAAAAACACATTTCTCTTAAATTTGCATTAATTAAATATTAATGCATAGACCTCTCACATTAGGTCGGTAGCTTCTGGCCGCTGGATGTGCCGGGCGGTTCCGGGCAGTTCTGCCACAAGCCAGACCTAACCTCATGTCTAAGCATATTTTAGTTATGCCTACGACCTCTCACATTAGACTGACAGTTTGCGGTTGTTGGTTAAGCCGATTGATTCCGGGCAGGCTTCTACCGCAAACTGAGTCTAACCTCGTGTCATAGCCAATTTATTCCAATATAGATTATACATATATCAGACTAGTTATGCCCACTTAACATATTAAACTTCTTTACAGGTTATAGCAGATTAATCAAATTTCCATGTTTTATTCAATCTTAGATCGAGCCGACGGATTTTTATACCCAAATTACAATTATTTAGCTTTCAAAAGATTAGGCAATTCAATAGATAACAGATCTAGAAGATAAGGCGACTCAACAGATTCAACAGATTCAACAGATAACAGATTTAGCAGATTAGGCAAATCAACAGATTTAGCCGATAACAGATTTAGCAGATTAGGCAATTCAACAGATTTAGCAGATTAGGCAATTCAACAGATTTAGCAGATTAGGCAATTCAACAGATTATATATTTCTAAAATTCTATTTACATATCTTGCCTAATCATAAATTAAACCTAAACTTACATGCCTAATTCATGGTCATAATTCATAATACAACATATGCCCAAATTTTTAGTTAAACTTTGCACAGTACAGAATATTCTCTAAAAGCCCCAAAACGTGATATAAAATATGAATTATGCCAAATTATAGCCTTTAATGCAAAATATCCAAAAATCCACTTTTAAGCGTATTCATATTTATTGTTATCCTATTATAATATAAGTTTTTATGCCTAAGTCACATATTCCTTTTTCAAGTCATTAATCATTACATAAATTTTACCCCAAAAGTCTAGATCTTCAAATTATAACATCTCAAAATCAGATCTTAATTTTTATATGCATTATGTCCCCAAGTTTCAAGTCACATGTTATCATAAAATGATTCCTCTTCTTCAAAATAATAGAGTACACAGATCTAGTTCTAATTTACAATATATGTCCATTTCTCAATTCAGTCAAAGATCAGTCATGTCTAATTATGCATTATCCATTATTTGTCCCAAAATTTTGCGTTCATGCATTAATCTCTTATGAGATTTGGCGCAGGCACGTGGTAGCCTGGCTATAAAAAAAAGGAAGAAAAAAGGGAATGAATACAGAACAGTCACAATCAAGATAGATCCATAGAAAAGTATGCATAACCTCAGATCCAGATTCACAAAAATGTCAAGATAATTATTAAATTTCATATCTAAAAATAACTGTACTCACAATCAAAAAGGAAAATCTTGATTTCTAGGATCTGTATTCTGAAACTAAATAGCGCTCCCTTGGTGTAGACTAGTGGTTCTTTTAATCCTATTTAGATTGGAAGAAGATGCACTAGTTTTATCCTAGGTTTCAGCAGAGTAGCGACGCCATTGTTTTATTTTCTAAGACGGAGAGAGCTTTGGAGGCTAGAGAATAGTGTAGAAGATTTAGGTTTTGGCTTAAGGATGTATTTATAGGAGAATAGAAGTGTCCAGGGCCTTAGATATTAACCTAAAACCAATCCAGACCATCAGAACAGCCAAAACCACATCACACGCCAAAGAAAATCGGATCTAGGCCAAACCAGGCCGACCTGTGGAGGGGGAGGTCGACCCTATGGTCGACCTGCCTACCCAGGTCAACCCCTAGGTCGACCCTGGTGTCGAACTGGGTCCTGGGCGGGAAATTTCCCGCCCAGCCCGCTTCTGGGTTCTGATTTTGAATTTTGAATTTATTTTCGAGCTGTTTTATATTTTCAGAAACTTCTGAAGGCCATAACTTCTTCATACGGAGTCCGATTTACGCAAACTCAGACTCTATCTCAAGCAGAATTCCGAGACGAACGCAATGGCATAAGCTGTTTTCCTTAATTCTCACATTTAAAATTAATTATACTTCATTTTGGTACTCTTATGTTTATAGAAAATTCGGGGTGTTACATTCTCCCCTCCTTAAAGGACTTCGTCCCCGAAATCTTCATGTTGGGAAGAATGTGTCCTACCATCCAATCACCCATCTACTCAACCATCATTCACAAGCATCCATTGTCCTTAGAAAACATCTAATGTTGTATGAACATATGCAAAACTGTGTGTATATGTTCCTTATCTAATGCAAAGATCAGGCGGTCCACTGATTCAGCTGACCTCCTTAATGCAAATTATGTCAGTGCCATGAGTCCAACATGCATGCAATTTTCCTATTTGATACATATCATTTCTATATGAGTGCACAACCGTTCATTTATATGCAACATCTATGTGCTGAGTCAACCATTTTGCATCCATAAAAATTTTAAAAATGCACACACATCCATATGCAGTGTGAGAGTATTTTTGAGCCGATCTAGTGCCTAATGTGTGTATATGCATCCACGAGCAACCACTAGCAACCACTTGCATCCACTTGCAAGCATCAAACATAACATGTCTCAAACACATGTTTACACCCATTAGTTTCTAACTAAAGGTCGAAGATCCGATCGATAGGATACAGCCGAGTGACAGAAGCAAGTACAATTAAAACAAAAGCTTTGTTCCTATCAGACATCGGTTTAAGATAATAACCCCCTAAGTATCAACCCCGAAGACCGAAATAAACATCGGATTGATACCCAGAGAATCACTCCCATTAAACAAATGCCCAACTGGAAATCTACTTCGCGCTTCGAGTAAAACCCCTATCCTTTTTCAGAAATATTCAGATACTTAGAGACTACTGGTATAGACCAGATTACCAATTGATTCTTAGGAAACTAAGCATGATAAAACCTAGAACGTATGCGTCATAGTCAACTTAACGCCCAACACAGATACCCTCAAACCCTAGCTTATCAAAAATAGATGAGTCATAACCCTTATGGGTCTGAGTCTACAGCAGGATCAGAAACAAGACTAGTATTAAAGTGCAGAGTATCAATTACAGAATCAAAATGCCAGAATCAGAAAGAGTTTTAGCTCAAAAATCAGATAAAGAAAATAAACCTTCTACAGAAAATTTTCCTATTTCTATCCTATCCACCAGCCTCGAGGGTATTCGCCTGCCCTCCAGAAGTAGGACCTGTCCTCTGCCCTTGCCCTCGTTTCTTCGGGCAGTCCCTAGTGAAGTGTCCCATCTCACCATAGTTAAAGCAGTTGCCCTTCCTTTTTCAGCAATCCTTGTTCAGATGGGTCGAGCTTCCACAAGTAAAGCACTTCTTCTCCTTCTTGTCTTCAGACTTCTCATCCTTTTTTTGTGTTCCCTTTTTGGGCCCCACCTTCTTGTTCTGTGGTCCTTCAAGATTTTCTTCTTTCTTCTCACTCTTGGTTTCCTCTTCATGCATAAATGCCACGTCAACTAATTTCTCGAAAGTAGCCCCCATAGGAATGTGGGACATTGCCAATCCGTGTAGTGGCTCGTTCAAACCTTTAGCAAACCTTAGTGCCTTCTTAAGCGGTGTATTTACCAAATCTAAGTCGAATCTTGCCAACTGATTAAACTTGTTGACGTACTCTCTCAATGATAAATTCCCCTGCTTCAACGCCAAGAACCTCTCTGCGTATAGACTCTCTTCCGCTCGCGAGGGAATTAATTTCATCTCGAACCTATGCCTGAAATCCATCCATCTCTCTACCAGACGCTCTCCATTTGTAACCTCCCACCAAAAAGAAGCTTCGTCCTTAAGCAACCATACCGCCAACTGTGTCTTCTTCATATCATCCACCTCGAAGATAACGAACAAATCCTCAGTTTCTTTGAGCCAGTTCCTTGTCTCCACGAAGGATTCAATTCCATTAAAGTTCTTCCCACCCATGGCTCGAAAGTCTCTACATATCTTCGGGAAAGTATTCACGTGCGGAGGAGGAGGAGGAACCGCTGCAGCTGGGGGAGGAGGGACGTCTGCTCGGCCCGACCATTAGCACTAGCTTCTAGGTACCTCCTGAACTAGCCAGGTATCGGTACGCCCTCTGGAAGGTTAATATCCCCAGACATGCTGAAACGAAAGAAAAGGAAAGATTCAAAATAAAGGATAGAAAGATAGGCATATGGCTTTGGGGATTATGTTTTTCAAAATAAATTCTACTTTTGAAAATACTTCCTTTTTAAACCTTTTTGAAAATAGTTTTCAAAAACTTTTTATCGAATCTGGTAACCTTCTGCTCTGATACCAAGTGTAACACCCCACCTCCGTTAAGATCACTCGCAAAGGGAATGCCTTAACTTTGGTGGAGCATTTTTAGTATCCAGAACAAAAATTTACAAGATAGATAAAGTAGTTCTTGAAAATTTTATAACTTTATTACAACAGAAGCAGAAATGAGTTTAGTTACATCTTTCAAAACCACAATATCGGAATTCAAGTACAAAATTATCGGTCTTGTACAAAAGCCTTCAGAAAGCAAAGTTTTTAAAGCCATAATCCCCAATATAAACCACTATGGAAAGATAGAGCCAAAGCCAAGAAATACTTTAAAACACTTCAAGCAGAGAGAATCTGAATCAAGCTCCTATGTTTCCACCCTGAAAACCTTGGGGGGGAACGGAAAAAAAGAGGCGAAACAAACAAGGTCAGACATAAGTCTGGTGAGTCTAGTGACTTTCAGCATATAAACAAATAATAGTATCAAGACATGTAAATAAAACTGGATGAGAGATAACTGTAACAGGAATAGCAGGTTAACAGAAGAAACGGAATGATATAGGCTAAGCTAAGCTTTTCACTTTTCTGCACTAATACTAGTATAACAGGATTAGATGTTACCCTAATGTCTAAACTGAAATAGGAACGGAAACAGAATAATCTCTACAGAAACAGAATTCTAATAATGGGCCTTTACCACCCCAACAGGCAGAAGGTATGGAAATAGAATACTAATAATGGGCCTTTACCACCCAACTAATGGGTCTTTACCACCCCAACAGACAGAAGGTGCGAAAACAGAATCGAAAACAGAATCAGAGACAGAAACAGAATAATCCCTATGGAAACAGAATGTTAGAATTAGGTGTACACTAGTAATGGTCCTTTCCCACCCCAACAGACGGCACCATGCAGAAACAGACAGGTGTTACCACCCAAAAGAAACAGACGATACCAACAGAAACAGACAGAACTAAGTGTACCCTAAGTCCTACCCCAAGCGATCGGCTCCCTAATACATAAATACCCTGTGTCGGCCCCACAGTAGGGTGTATCACTCCCTATAGTGGCAACTTATTGGCACAGACCTATTTACAGATGTCACAGTGTCTTATATCCTCATAGTAGACCGGATCCATGCATGCACATGACCCGGTTGGAACGCACCATCAACACACCTGGCCATTATCAGAATGAACCGCTTATAATTAGTTCAGTAAGCGTGCCCGTACCCCTACATAGTGTGGGGTCAATGTTTTGACACCAGAAAGGGTTACTGACTAATATGGGTCCCAAACAACAGAAGACACAAGTATTTCCCCTCCTAACCTTGTGTTCCCAGACTAGCAGATTTCAGATTAACTTGTTTACAAGTTTCAGACAGAGTTTAGATTACTAGTTCACAGATTCAGACAATCAAGTTAACAAGTTTTCAGATTAGCAGATCAGATGTACAGATTTAACAGACTTACATATTGTCTAACTTTGTATTGGGCCTACAGATTCACGAAATGGGTTTATTAGATTCATCAGTCCAGTTGGTTTAACCCTATCCACCCAACACGTTTTTAGACACCACATTTCTCTTAAATTTTCATTAATTAAATATTAATGCATAGAACTCTCACATTAGGTCGGTAGCTTGTGGCCGCTGGATGTGCCGGGCGGTTCCGGGCAGGCTTCTGCCACAAGCCAGACGTAACCTCGTGTCTACGCATATTTTAGTTATGCCTACGACCTCTCACATTAGACTGACAGTTTGCGGTTGCTGGTTAAGCCGGTTGGTTCTGAGCAGGCTTCTACCGCAAACTGAGTCTAACCTCGTGTCATAGCCAATTTATTCCAATATAGATTATATAGATATCGGACTAGTTATGTCCACTTAACAGGTTAAACTTCTTTACAGGTTACAGCAGATTAATCAAGTTTCCATGTTTTATTCAATCTTAGATCGAGCCGACGGATTTTTATACCCAAATTACAATTATTTAGCTTTCAAAAGATTAGGCAATTCAACAGATAACAGATCTAGCAGATTGGGCGACTCAATAGATTCAACAGATAACAGATTTAGCAGATTAGGCAAATCAATAGATTTAGCCGATAACAGATTTAGCAGATTAGGCAATTCAATAGATTTAGCGGATAAAAGATTTAGCAGATTAGGAAATTCTACAAATTTAGCAGACAACAGATTTAGCAGATTAGGCAATTCAACAGATTATATATTCCTAAAATTCTATTTACATATCTTGCCTAATCATAAATTAAGCCTAAACTTACATGCCTAAATCATGGTCATAATTCATAATACAACATATTCCCAGATTTTTAGTTAAACTTTGCACAGCACAGAATATTCTCTAAAAGCCCCAAATCATGATATAAAATATGAATTATGCCAAATTATAGCCTTTAATGCCAAATATCCAAAAATCCACTTTTAGGTGTATTCATATTTATTGTTATCCTATTATAATATAGGTTTTTATGCCTAAGTAACATATTCCTTTTTCAAGTCATTAATCGTTACATAAATTTTACCCCAAAAGTCTAGATCTTCAAATTATAACATCTCAAAATCAGATCTTAATTTTTATATGCATTATGTCCCCAAGTTTCAAATCACATGTTATCATTCAATGATTCCTCTTCTTCCAAATTACAGAGTATACACAGATCTAGTTCTAATTTACCACATATGTCCATTTCTCAATTCAGTCAAAGATCAGTCATGTCTAATTATGCATTATCCATTATTTGTCCCAAAATTTTGCGTTTGTGCGTTAATCTCTTATGAGATTTGGCGTAGGCTCGTGGTAGCCTGGCTATAAACAAAAAGGAAGAAAAGAGGGAACGGATACAGAACAGTCACATTCAAGATAGATCCACATAAAAGTATGCATAACCTCAGATCCAGATTCACAAAAATATCAAGATAATTATTAAATTTCATATTTGAAAATAACTGTACTCACAATCAAAAAGGAAAATCTTGATTTCTAGAATCTGTATTCTGAAACATAATAGCGCTCCCTTGGTGTAGACTAGTTGTTCTTTTAATCTTATTTAGATTAGAAGAAGATGCACTAGTTTTATCCTAGGTTTCAGCATAGTAGCGACGCCATTGTTTTATTTTCTAAGAAGGAGAGAGCTATGGAGGCTAGAGAATAGTGTAGGAGAATTAGGTTTTGGCTTAGGGATTATTTTTAGGAGAATAGTAGTGTCCAGGGCCATAGATATTAACCTAAAACCAATCCAGACCATCAGAACAACCAAAACCACGTCACACTCCAAAGAAAATCGGATCTGGTCCAAAACAGGTCGACATGTGGAGGGGGAGGTCGACACTAAGGTCAACCCCCAGGTCGACCTATGGTCGACCTGCCTACCCAAGTCGACCCTAGTGTCGACCTGGGTCCTGGGCGGGAAATTTACTGCCCAGCCCACTTCTGGGTTCTGATTTTGAATTTTGAATTTCGAATTTTGAATTTATTTTCGAGTTGTTTTGTATTTTCAGAAACTTCCGAAGGCCGTATCTTTTTCATACGGAGTCCGATTTACGCAAACTCAGACTCTATCCCAAGCAGAATTCCGAGATAAACGCAATGGCATAATCTGTTTTCCTTAATTCTCACATTTAAAATTAATTATACTTTATTTTGTTACTCTTATGTTTATAGAAAATTCGGGGTGTTACCAGTTTGGTGGCGGAGAATTTATTCTCTTGCTTAACACCCTTCTCTGAGACGTATGAGCTCAGAGGTTATATATTGGCAAAAATTAATGGTATGGATTGATAATGTGGCATGCTAAGATGCAAATGATCAAGGCTTATTTTTGAAAAGAATAGCCCGTTCAAAAACCCGAATAAATAGCCATTTTGTAAACGACCTCCGTTTTCAACGAAACCACTTTGGTTGGATCCGGAATGTCAAATTATTGCAGGATAATTTTTTGAATTAATATGTGAGCATGGCAAATTAAAACATGTTTTATCAATTTCAGTCAATTTGGATCGACCAGAAAATGAACATTTTTCAAACGCTCTCCAAATTTGATGAAGTTACTTTTGTTAGGACCGTATCGTCAAAACATAGCTAGATTTATTTTTGGGAATTTTTGGGGTTAGTATGTGGCTCCGGTAAATTAAAATGTACAAACAAATTAAATAATTAAATGATTTATATTTTAAAATAAAGAAAAGTAGGCTGAGACAAGCAAACGGGCTGACGGGACCTAGTCCATTGTGTCCGGAACTGGGGTATTTGGCTAGGGGCAACATTAGTTGGGCTGGAATTGGAGTGGTTAAGAAGTAACGGCCTTTTCTGAAAAAACTAGAGAATTTAATATTAAAATATTATAAATACATGGATAATACAAAACCCTAATCTACTATTCCTGTAGCCATCGCCAATAGGGTTACCAATGGCCGAAAACATCCAATATTCGATCCTCAATCGATTTCAATCCACCAAATGATTTTCCAAACTTCCAAAGTAAACGTTGAAGATCTCGTCAAGATCTTTAAAACTATACGGTTATGATTATTTTTCATACAATAATTCAAAAGATTTTCCAGTCCAAACATCTGCACTTCGGAGGGGTTTTCCGGCAAGTAGGGTCCACCGAGATGGTCGGGCTTAGTGGCGCAGATGGAGGACAGGTCGGGCTTCGAGGTGAGGTAGGCAGATCGACCTCCGATCTCATGGAGAGGTGCGCGCAAGAGGAATTGGATGACGATGTTTGGGTTGAGTTTCTACAGGAAGAACGAGATGAAGAAAGTAAGAAAGAGGGTAATGTTTTAATTTAAACGTCGTTAATAATTTAATTAATTATTTATTTAAAATTTCCAATGTTTAAATACGTGTATCTCATTCAAACAGAAACGAAATCGAACGATTTTTGAAGCGTTGGATACGTAGCAATGAGATCTACAACATCAAACAGACCAGAGCTGAAACAGAGCAATCTAAAATTTTGAAGAATTCAAAACCCAATGTGAGATCTCTAATCCAAAATTAAAATTAATTATTGATTATGATGTGATATTAAATATGTACGCTATGTAAATGTTGTACGAAATTTTGGATTGATTGTGTGTGAATGCGATGAATGACTGGATTTAATTGTGTACATATGAATATATAAAATGATAATGTTTGCTAAACAAAACTGTTTATACAATAAAAATCAGATTTTTATTATGTACACGAATCATTAAAACATTCATGTCTGAAATAAAAATTGTTATGCAAATAAAAAAATTCATTTTTATTTGTCTTGTTAAAATATCATTTTTGTTAAAAAAAGTGTTACATTAGAAACAAAGTACCATTTTGTTATAAAATGTTACATTAGAATAAAAATAACATTTTGTTATAAACTGTTGCATTAGATTAAAATTGTCATTTTGTTGTACAATGTTTTATTAAATTTAAAAATGTCATTTTTGGTAGAAATGTTATATTAAAATAAAAATGCCATTTTGTTAGATCATGTCATGTTAGTTAAAAATATCATTTTTATTAGAACTGTCATGTTAGATTAAAAATAACATTTTGATAAGAAATGTCTAGTGAAACAAAATAATCAATTTTGTTATATGGAAAAAAGTAAAACAAAATATTCATATTAGTGTCAAAACAAATATCATTTTTGTTGAATCATATTAGTGTCAAAACAAATATCATTTTTGTTGAATCGTATTTGTGTCAAAACAATTACTTTTTTAGTTGAATCATATTTGTGTCCAAACGAATATCATTTTTGTTGAATCGTATTTGTGTCAAAACAAATATCATTTTTGTTGAATCATATTTGTGCCAAAACAAATATCATTTTTGCATCAAAAACAAAATAACATTTTTGTTAAATATATTTGTGTCAAAACAAAATATCGTTTTTGTTGAATTATATTTGTGTCACATAAAAATATCATTTTTATGTTGAACTAGAATTGCCATATAAAAAAATATCATTTTTATGGTGAATTAGAATTGCCATATAAAAATATAATTTTTTTGTGAATTAGAATTGTCACATAAACATATCCTTTTATGTGAATTAGAATTGTCTTACAAACATATCCTTTTATGTGAATTAGAATTGTCATGTAAAAATCTCATTTTTATTGTATATATATAGCAAATATGAAAATATTCATGTTTGAATAAAATTGGTTAAACAATAAAAATCACATTTTTTATTGTATAAATAGAACTCGTTAAAAAGATCATTATTTGAAATAAAAATTTTGTTAACAATAAAAATTCATATTTTTATTGTATATTAGAAAAGGTTAAAAATGATCATTATATGAAATGAAAATTTGTTCACATTAAAAATTACATTTTTAATCTGAAAGGATGAATCATTAAAAAGGATTCAAGTTTGTAAAATGTTTTAACATAATAAAAATGTTTAATAGTAGAAAATGCACATTTGTATAATATTAACATTTACATGTTATAGGAGTAGAAAATGTGCATTTGTTTAATATTAACATTAACATGTTAGAGAAGTCGAAAAATGTACATTCATTTAATATTAGAATTATTGTGTTAGCGATATTAGAAATAATTCAAACCGAACCATAATTGGTTGAATTTATTAACCAATTATTTATTTATATAAACTATTGTTGTTTGAAAACCCCACAAGGGTAGTGGGATGATATTTGACATACACTAGTCCTAATATTTAATTAATTGTCAATCGATGGATTGACAGTCTGTGATGAGCGTTATTTATTTGTTTTAATGCTCACATAGTTATAAACTTCACTTTGGATGTGAATGTATTGTTTGATGATTGTTTATCATTATCGTTGAATATATGCAATGTATGAAATCCATATAACTGAAATTATATGGTAATTGATTGAGTCGCATTCCGATTCAGAATAAAGAACATTTTTAAAAGAATAATTTAAAATAACGGATATTATAAGATAATATTCAACGAAGAATAAAATTTTGATTTTTATGTCCATTTTTGGATGGACACAAAAATATGAAGCCGAGTTAAGTAGCAAATGCCATTTTAACCCGAACGGGATTATCGATCAATTTTATTCATTTTATAATGAATATCGAAAAGTAGTGATTTCAAATTTTAATATTAACATTTTAATATGATATAAATATAGAATATTTAGTTTTGATTTACAATTGAAAATGAAGTTAAAAATCATTTTAAAATGAATTTATAAATATTTTATAAAATACGTTTAATTTGAAGTCTGCGAAATATATATATATATATAATATGGACTGAATAGAACGCGCCGTGCAGCGAGCGTTCACGAATTTCGACCATTAACTTCATATTGATGTAATGGGAGATCCGACCGTCGAATTCTCCTAAAACCGAAACCATTGGGTTCATATCGAAAAGTGCTTTCTAATGAATATAAGAGTTTTGAAATCTAACTGTTAGATTTGGAGTTATGTCTAAGTCAATTTCAGAAAAGGTCGTTATGGATGTAGTTCGGTGGCCGTTATTGGAATCCGACTGTACAAACCTTAATAAAATTAGTGAAAATATGGAAAAATTATGTAAAATCATAATAAATGATTTGAAAAGATTCTGGATGAAAAAAATCCATATTTGAAAAGATAAAAATATATTTTTATCGAAATGAACTAGTTATTAACTAGGATAAATCTTTTAATTAAGATTAAATGAAGTTTTCCAATTAATTAATATCAAATTGGAATTAAATAAAATAGGTTGGATTTTTGGGTTTGTCATGAATGGTGTCTTCAATAACACTGTTCTTAAACCCCGTATGAAAAGAATAAATCTTTTAATTAAGATTTTTAGAGTTTCCAATTATATTTAGTAACTGGAATAAAATGAAATGTGAATTGGGTTTATTGTGAACGGTGTTTTAAACGACATTTGTTCTTTAACCCAATTAACAATGAAAATATAATTTGGAATTTATAAATCTTTTTATTAAGATTTGATGGGAATTTTCCAAAGTAAAGTCTTCTAATTTAATATATTATATTGGAATTGAATGAAATTCGATTTAAATAATAATCGAGATGAGCTTCTGTAAAAGAAGACCGTTATTATATATGGAATTTAAAAGGCTTTGCCGTTATTCCATTTATATTATTAGTCTGATAAGGAAATTTATATAGATTATATATTGATTTGATTTCTATGAAAATTTCATATTTAATGGAAGATGATTTCGGGTTTATCGTGAACTGTGTTTTAAATGACATTGGTTCTTTAACCCATTTAAAGACAAGATGAATTTCCTAAAGTTGAATAATCATTAAATAATGATTTTTGATATTAAAACCAAATTGGAGTTTTAATGAATCTTTAAAAAGAAGATTAAAGAATAAATTTAAAAGAATTTATCTTTGATAAAATTAATGGGAACCTTTCCCTAATAATATGAATATTTATTTAAAAGTATATTCTGAATTGGAATGAGGCATATGATGTGTTTCTATAGCACATAATTATTGATTATAAAATATGCTATTTATTCGGAAAGACCGGGTTCAACCCATTCTGAATAATTACTACGACGATTATAAGTCGAAGATGAAGACAGTGGTTGAAGACCGGAGGTCTTCACATCGTTTGGATGATTACCGATGTCTTGATTGGGGGGCATCCCAAGGCAAGGTAATAAGTGGTGATCGTCCAGACGTACTTGGAGATCGAGCAGATATGCAAGGACCTCTCTCCTGTATTGGACATATGGGACGAGGAATAAGGTACCTCCGGTTTCGTTCAGACCCAAAACGAACTTGTAAATGGATGGTATATCTGACGTTGTATTCCTTTATGTTGTATTCGTTGATCTCTGCTAAATATATATCTGTTTGGTGGAAGAGAATTTATTCTCTTGCTTAACACTCTTCTCTGAGATGTACGAGCTCAGAGGTTATATATTGACAGAAATCAATGGTATGGTATGGATTGACAATGTGGCATGCTAAGATGCAAATGATCAAGGCTTATTGTCGAAAAGCAGAGCCTAGTGGTTGATGATTAAAGCACCGCTTTATTTAGCATAGCTTTGTGTAGTGCTACTTCGCGAGCCTCACACCCCGGTATGAACCAGAAACGGGAGAAGGACCCCAGGGAGAACATGCGTTTCTTTCTAGCTAGAAGTGGTGTTTTGGTTTTACAAGCCTAGATATTTTTACTTATTTGGATGATGGAAAACGAGGTACCTCAGATTTGAGTCCCTAGTGGCTCTATTTTACGCCCCATAGGGCGGGGAAACGTATTATTTAGGCATAACCAATCCACTAACATATTTGTGGACGACCCGGGCGCTCCTAGGTGCAATTGCAGCTGTATCCTGAGACTCGGGCTAGAGAGTCTCGAATTCGGTAAGGACGATCCCTCCCCTTGGTTCATGATGAAATCCAACTTCCAATACGACCCATACGGTTTTGATTGTAAACCTATATATGGCGACATAGTATATGGTAGTTATGCCATCTATGATTGATACATTATGACTGAAATGTTTTTGAAAATTATACACTAATAATTATATCAAATCCGTTCTATCATATCAAGCATTTTTGACCATTATAAGGTAAAACTCTATCCTCCGGTTTGCGTTGCATTGTGTGATGGGACTTGAGTCTTATAATGGTTTCATTTTTCTAAAAAGCATTGCGTTGTTTAATGATTTACTTTATTTCTTGTATTGGTAATCCAGTGGATTAAACCCCCCGCATTAGCGGTGTGGTCCTGTGATTGACCTTATTATTAAATAGGTCAAGTAAGATTTCTCATACAGTCCCATGGCTGACCCGTAGTTTGTTTCACTTGCAAACTCGGGTGCCCATATTTTCCACACGGGCAGTCGAGTAGCTTATTTTGCAGATATATTGAGCAGGATTATGGATCAAAGCTTAAAGCTGTGTCCAGAGAACTGATGGCCTTCTGCTGTGTTAGTTATTCGTTGCCGCTACATTGTATTGTAATTATTGTAATTTAATCTTCCACTGTGGTATTTATTTCGATGTACTCTGATATTCTGTACTCTGATGTAACATTATTATAATGTTTATAAAAGTCTTCTATTATTTTTTCTGATGTGTTGAATGCCCAAAGTTAGCGTATTCGGGTTTTTGAACGGTCTTGGTCGATTCAGCGATTGATTAGGTCCGGACGAAAACCGAACCGTTACAAACTAGGTTTTAAGAACAAATGTTATTTAAAATATCGTTCACAATGAACCCAAAATCAACTTCCATTTAATTCCAGTTATATGTATTAATTAGAAAACTTCATTATTCTTAATTAAAAGAATTATTATTTTCTCAAATGGGTTTAAGAACAGTGTTATTGAAGACACCATTCCAGACAAACCCAAAATCCAATTTGATATCAAATATAAGGCTCTGAATAGAAATCATATCGACTTATATTCAATATCAAATTCTGAAACCAACGGATATCGTATTGGGAATAACGATATCTATGTCATTTAAATTCCTCAACAATATCTGTATAATCATGGAAACCAATAATAATATTACGAATATTATTTCCATTCAAATCCTTTCCAATTCATACTTGGAAAATTCTGGTTATATTAAAACCATATAATTTCTTTTAGTTCTTTACTCAAGTCGATAAATAACTTATTCTGATAAAAATATATCTAATCTTTACAAACATCGAATATTTCATCCAAAATCATTTCAAATCATTTATTACAATTTTACATAATTTATTCATATTTCTAATAATTTTAATAAGGCCTTTACAGTTGATTTCCAATATCGTCCACCGAACTGCATCCATAGCGACCTTTTCCAAAACTGATTTGGACATATCTTAAATTCTAAATGTTAGATTTTAAATCTCTTATCATCATTCGAAATCTCTTTTCGATACTCACCCAACGTTTCCAATTTTAGGAGAATCCGACTGTCGGGTCTCCCGTTACGCCAATTCAAAGTCAATGGTCGAAATTCACGAACGGTCGCTGCGCGAAACGTTCTATTCAGGCCATTTAAATATATATAATATATTTCGTTGATTTCCATTTAAAACATATTTTATAAAACATTTATAAATTCGTTTTAAAAATGATTCCAACTTCCATTTCAATTTTAAACCAAAATTGAATATTCCATATCAATCTAATATTAAAACGATATAATTTCAAAATATCAGATTTTGAAATCAAATATTTTTTATCGTCATCATAAAATCGATATAAAATTTTGTTCGAGTTAAAATGGCGTATTTCTACTTAACTTGGCTTCATATTCATTTCAGTTATGAATATTTCAATATTTTCGTGTCCATCCGAAATCGGACATCAAAAGCATATTTTGATTCTTCACTGAATATTATTTTAAAATATTCGTTATTTCTGAATTGGAATCAAACTCCATTAATTACCATATAATTTTATTTATATGGTTTCCGTACATCGCATATATTCAAAAATAGCGATAATTGACTATTAAAAATTCAATTCACATCAAGAGTGCAATTTATTACTATATACGCATTAAATAATTCTAATAATAGTCTGTCAATCAATCGGTTGACATACAATTAAATCCAAGGGAGACGTGAATTAATTATCATCCCCACACTCGTGTGGGGTTTTAAACCATCAAACAAATATTATTATTTGCATACTTGGGCAATGTGTAAAATTATCGTCCCAATACCTGTGTGCAGTTTGCATCACAATCCACGTGAATTTATGTATAGTTTAATAATAATGGCATTAAACCTGTAAACGTCCATCAATCATCAAACAAATATTGCAATCAATCTAAATTAAGTTATAAAAATAAATAACTATACAAAATATTTGAGTGAGAGAGTTCTCACAATTGGTTTCCACTCCGTCAATCTGTAATTGATGATTTTAGTACTGTTTGTGTTTAAATTTGCCTTAAATTCTAACTTCCTCCATTTTTTGTTCTAATTAGCTCCATTTGTAGAGTTCGTCGTTGTGATTCCAATGCATTTGAAATCGTTCGATTTCGTTTTTATTTGTAGAAGTTACAACATTTTGAATATTAATTACATAATTAATAAACAAATTAAATATTAATTTACTTAATTTTTCTGTCCATCGTTGATTTTATAATCCAAAGGACACGGTGCTTCTTCTTCTTCACCGTGTATTACTCCAGGTCCACGAATACAAACCGTATCCTTCTTCGATGGCTAGGGTTGGAAATTGCACCCCTCATGAGCTGCCAGATCTTAATCAGAAAGTGACACACCATAGGGCTTTTGCTCCTCTTCGATCGCCCATGATAATTTCTAGCTCGAGTTCATCTTTACGTCTGAAAACGTGCGCGAGTTCCGGCTTTTTGAGCCACGAATTCTTCCAAATTTCTCCAGTAGAAATGATGATTCCCGCATAGATTTAAAGGTCGTGTAAATCTTCATTATTTTCGTGTTTTAAGTTTTGGAAATTATTGTGTGGATTAAGAGATAACTAGCGAGATATAATGGAGCGATTCCGGCCCTCTATTCACACGTGATGGCGCAAGAAATAATTACGGTTAGGATTTAATATTTGGGGTATCTATACTATTTTTTAATAATATTTAACTCATAAAATTACTTAATCGTGATTTTTCACGTCCGAACTCCAAACAACCATAACGACTATCACCCTTAACCAAATACCCTCATTCCAGATATAATGGGATATGTTTCATAAGCTGATTTAACTGTTTCGATCATTTTTAATCAAAATTAAAATATAAATCAATATATTGAATTTGAACGTACGTTTTAATTTGCTGCTATCACATACTGACTACAAAAATTATGAAATTTGAAATCCTGTATGTTTTTCAAATATGGTCCTAACAAAACTTATTTCATCAAATTTGTAGACCATTTGAAAAATGGCCTTTTAACTAGCTTGTTAAATTATAACTGAAATTTAACAGGCTTTTGAATTTACTACGCTTACATATTAATTCTAATTGACTTGGAATTTTAAACCTAACAATAATTTGACATTCCGGATCCAAGAAAATTAATTTCATCGAAAACGGAGGTCGTTTGCAAAATAGCTATTTTAAAGGGCTATATATAATATTAAAAAATATATAAATTCCATAGCGACAATTCTAAATTTTAATTTGGAAATAACTTACAATTTATAATATGAAATATGAAATTTTCACATTCTTTAGAAAGATATAATTAGATAAATTCTAACGTTTCTTGTTTAATCAAAATCCGGCTTATTTTGAATTCTATATAATCAATCATAGTTTAAAGCTAAATTCTCAAACTACCTCGCCATTTCAAGTTCGTTTTAATTAAATTATAAAAAAATTCGTCAAACTTCGATTTAAAATAAATTTTAAATCGTTAATTCACAAAATAAATCAATTTAAATCTTAAAAATCCATTAAAATCAATTAAAAATAAATTTTAAATTAGTTCCAAAAATCAGGATTGTTACAATATCTCCCGCTTGAAATCTTCTCGCCCCCAAAATAGAAGAAGGAAGCGAATGTCGTTTATTTAACCAACTCATCCTTCATTCTAGCTCAAATTCTCTAACTTTAGTTTGTTGGCACTTCCCAATTTTCTTGAAATGGCTAACGCCTTAAATTTCTGATTTTTTTGCATAACCTCCTTTGTATGGGCTGATCGATACAACGACAAATGGCCTCCACAGGCTCTCATATATCAAAAGAAAATAAAAAATCCAAGCAGCTAGCCAGTCGACTCATAAAATCATCAAACCCAATAAATACAGTAAATATGTACCTATTTGTCGGGCATACAATTTTATTCCTCTTCTTAGCTTCCATAACCTGGCCTGTTCAACATATATACGCATATCCAATTCAACAAATTTTCATTTGAGTTTACCATTAAATTTGATTTGTCTTAATTTACCTTTCATTTTCATATTGGTTTTGTTAGTCCAATATTTTAATTGGTTAAACAAATTATCAAACATTACAACCAATAATCAAATAGTTAATTAGTTTTTCCAAATATATATCTTTTATGTACTTAAAATCGTATTTTCAGTACCAAATCACAAATAATAAACTCTAACTAAGTTTTGGTTCTCACACTAGTCAATTGGAAATATATAGATATCCAACTTTCGAAACTCGAACTTAAACACTAATGATTCGATTGCTATCATTAGAATCATCCCCAAGCGACTAGAGTGTCATTCTATATCAATTCAGTATATTTGAGACTTTGAATATACGTTCTTGACGTGTATATTCAAGATCTTCTTATACTCGATAGTCCAAATTCAAAATATAATAATTAAACCTTTATAATAAAATATGAATTTTCAAACTAAACTCAATTTTATAAATAACACTCTTTGAACTCATTCTAGGTTATTACTAACCCTATCTCTAATGAGTTATTCTTATAGTGTATCACTAATCCTACATTTGATGAATTCTTTCGTTCGGTTCTAATGTGTCATGTTCTCGAGCTTTGCAAACCAAAGCTCTGATACCACCTGTAGCGACCCGAACTTCCCGGCCGGCCTAGAAAGAATGAGAAGGCGGACTGCTATGAGAACACGATGCATCAGAACATAAACATGAGAACATTTCATTGATATTACAACAATTTACATCAGAGTACAGAATATCAGTCATTTAAATTACAAAACGGCAGAAATATAATACATAAATATAATGTGTAGTAGAAAACATCAACTACCACAACTGAAAGAAACACACGGATACAAAACATTCCGAATATAGCTCCAGACGTTATTCAGGATCATGTGAAAAGAAATATCTATGAAAACCAAAACTACTAGCTGCCCTTGTGGAAAATATGGGCATCCAGAGTTTAGGTGGAAACAATAAACAACGAGTCTGTCATGGGACTGGTGTGAGAACTAAAATAGTTGTTAATTTGATTTTAATGTTGGGTAAATCAAGGGAACATGCCATATAACACGGAACGGGTTTCCTCCCAAGAATACCATAAACAAACAACGCAATGCAAAAAGAAAAAATGAAGCCATTATATGACTCAGGTCCAATCGCATAATGCAACACAAACTAGAGGATAGAATTTTATCTTATAACGCCCAAAAATGCTTGATACGTGAAATTTATCTTTTATTATTATTATTATAAGTGTAGAAATCAGCTTCAAATATAAATGTGTCAATCATAGATGGCATAGGTACTATATATTATGTCGCTATATAAGTTTACAACTACAACCGAACAATGTCGTATTGGAAATTGGATTTCCGTCATGAATCAAGGCAACGGATGTCTCCTTACCGATTTTGAGACACTCTAGTAAATGCCTCAGGATCACATCTGTGGGCAACCCTTGGATCTTCAAGGCCAGTCCACACCTAACATTTGTAGATTGGTTATTCCTGAACAATATGTTTTCGGTCCTATCGGACCTCCACAAATGGCCGTTGTCGACCAAACATATCCGATGCACCTCGCAATCCATCATCCACATAAGTAAAAATTTATGGGCTCCATACCATGGCACCACTTCTAGCTAGAAAGAAACGCATGCACTCTTGTAGTCAATATCCTATTTTTTGACTCATACGGGGGTGTGAGGCTCGCGAATCAATGCTATACACAAAGCTACGCTATATTAAAGCCGTTCTTTAATCATCATCAAGAAGACTTTTCTTTTCAACACAAGTCTTGATCCATGCAATTCAGCATGCCATATTGTCAATCCATACCATACCACTGATTTCTACCAATATATAACCTCTAAGCTCGTACGTCTCAGAGAAGGGTGTTAAGCAAGAAAATAAGTTCTCCGTTACCAAACAGATATATATTTAGTAGAGATCAACGAATACAACGCGAAATACAGTGTTAGACGTACAATCCAGTTGCAAGTCCGTTCTGGGTCTGAACAAAACCGGAGGAACCTTATTCCTCGTCCCATATGTCCAACATAAGAGAGAGGACTTCGCATATCCGGTCGAACTCCAAGTACATCTAGACGATCATCACTTATTACCTCTTCTTGGGTGTACAGCCCAATCAAGACATTAGTAATCATCCATTCGATGTAAAGATCTCCGGTCTTCAACCACCATCTTCATCATCGATTTATAATTGTAACAGTTATTCAAAATGGGATAAACCCGGTCTTTTCGAATAACTCGCGTATCTTGTAATCAGTGCTACAATAACACATCATACACCTCATTCTAGTTCAAAATATTCTTTTATTCAAATATTCACATCTTATGGGAAAGGTTCCCATTAATTTCATCAAAGATAAATTCTTTTACACTTATTCTTTAATCTTCCTTTGAATATCATTTTCAAAAGATTTTATTTTATCTTTTCACAACTTAAACCCAATTAAAGTTTATCAACTAGTCACGATTATTGAGTCTTACCGAAGTAACCATTTACTTTATTACCCTAATCCCAAACTATTCATCCCATGGAACAAAACAGGTAGTTCTCCATATCTAACACCCACTATGTTATCGGTAAAATTAATTACCACTTCCCATTTCAAATCTAATTAAAGATTTAACTACCGGATGTAGTAAAACTAGTTGTACTCCATTCTCGTTCATTTCATGAATTCGGTAAATTTAATTATCTCATTCACATTCCAATCTAATTAAAGATTCATTAAAACTCCAACTCGGTTTTAATCTCAAAAATCATTACTTAATGATTATTCAACTTTAGGAAATTAATCCTGCCTTTAACTGGATTAAAGAACCAATGTCATTTAAAACAAAGTTCATGATAAACCCAAAATCCTCTTCCATCAAAATGGAATCTTCACAGAAATCTGATCAGTATATAATTGATATAAATTTTCGTATCAGACTAATATTATAAATGGAATAACGGTAAAGCCTTTTTAAATTTCATAAATATTAACGGTCTTCCTTCAAAATAGCTTATCTCGATTATTAGTAAATAGAATTCCACTCGATTCCAATTTAATATGTTAAATTGGAAAAATTTACTTTGGAAAAATTCTGTCAAATCTTAATCAAAACATTTATAAATTCCAAACCATAATTTCATTGTTAACTGGGTTTTAAAAAAAATTGTTATTTAAAACATCATTCACAATGAACCCAAAATCAACTTCCATTTAATTCTAATTTTATGTATTAATTGGAAAACTTCATTAATCTTAATTAAAAGATCTATTCTTCTCTCAATTGGGTTTAAGAACAGTGTTATTAAAGACACTATTCACGACAAACCCAGAATCCAATTTGATATCAAATACAAGACTCTGAATAGAAATAATATCGACTTATATTCAATATCAAATGCTGAAACAAACAGATATCGTATAGGGAATAATGATATTTATATCTTCCATTTTCCTCAATAATATCCATATAATCACGAAATCCAATATCAAAATGTTCCGAAGATGATTTCCATTCAAATCATTTCCAACTCATACGTTGGAAAATTCTGGTTATATTAAAATTGTATAATTTCTTTTAGTTCTTTACTCTAGTTGATAAACAACTTATTCAGATAAATATATATTTGATCCTTACAAACTTCAAATATTCTATAAAAAATCATTTCAAATCATTTACTATGATTTTACATAATTTATTCATATTTTTAATAATTTTAATAAGGCCCTTACAATAGGTTTCCAATATCGGCCACCGGACTGTATCCATAGCGACCATTTCCAAAACTGATTTGGACACATCTTAAAGTCTAACCATTAGATTTCAAATCTCTTATCATAATTCGAATGCTCTTTTTGATACAAACCTAATGGTTTCAGATTTAGGAGAATCCGACGGTCGGATCTTCCGTTACGTCAATTCGAAGTCAATGGTCGAAATTCGAGAACAGTCGCTGTGCGAAACGTTCTATTCATGCCATACAAATATATATAATATATTTCGTCGATTTATATTTAAACGTATTTTATAAATCGTTTATAAATTTGTTTTAAAAGCGATTCCAACTTCCAATTCAATTTTAAATCAAAATTGAATATTCCATATCATTATAATATTAAAATGATAATATTTTCAATATATCAGATTTTGAAATCAAATCTTTTCGATAGTCATTATAAAATGAATAAAATCAACAGAAAATCAAGTCTCAGTTAAAATGGCATATATTTACTTAACTCGGCTTCATATTTATTTCAGTTATGAATATTTCAATATTTTCGTGTCCATCCGAAGTCGAATGTCAAAATCATATTTTAATTCTTCACTGAATATTATTTGAAAATATTCGTTATTTCTAAATTGGAATCAGACTCAATCAATTACCGTATAATTTTATTTTTATGGTTTCCATACATCGCTTCTATTCAAAAATAGTGATAAACGACTATTAAACATTCAATTCACATCCAGAGTGCAATTTACAACTGTATAAGCATTAAATAATTAAATAACGCTTGTAACAGTCTATCAATCAATCGGCTGACATACAATTAAATCCAACGGAGATGTGAATTAATTATCACCCCCAGACCCGTGGGGGGTTTTAAACCATCATACAAATATTATTATTCACATACTTGGGTGCTGTGTAAAATTATCGTCCCAATACCCGTGTGGGGTTTACATCAAAACCCATGTGAATTTATCTACAGTTTAATAATGATGGCATTAAAACTGTAAACGTCCATCAATCATCAAACAAATATTGCAATCATAGGGAATCAATCTAAATTCAGTTATAAAAATAAATAATTGTACAAAATATTTGAGTGAGAGAGCTCTCACAATTGATTTCCACTCCGTCAGCCTTTAATTGATGACCTTAGTACTGTTTGTGTTTAAATTTGCCTTAAATTCTAACTTTCTCCATTTTTGTTTTGGTCACCTCCATGTTGTAGAATTCGTCGTTTTGATTCCAACGCATATGAAATCGTTCGATTTCGATTTTTTAATAGAAGTTACAGCAGTTTGAACATTAATTACATAATTAATAAACAAATCAAATATAAATTAACTTAATTTTCCATTGATTTTATAATCCGAAGGCCATGGTGCTTCTTCTTCACTATGTATTGCTCCAGGTCCACGATTACGAGCCATATCCTTCTTCGATAACTAGTGTTGGAAATCGCACCCCTCATGACCTGCCGGATCTTGATCAGAAAGTGCCACGCCATAGGGCTTTCGCTCCTCTTCCATCGCCCTTGATAACTTTTAACTCGAGTTCATCTTGGCACCTGAAAATGTAACACCCCATAATTTTATATCACATTAAAAGGATAAAATAAGAAATACTTAATTAAATATTATAAATTAGGTAAAACAGACTGCGCCATTGCGTTCATCTCGGAATTCTGGTTGAGATAGAATCCGAGTTTGCACAAAATGGGCATCGTATGAAGAAGGTGTTAAGGTTTGAAGTTTGCACATATATAAGCTAATTATATATAAATTAAACATTTCAGAAATTCAAAATAATTCGAAATCAAAAGACGTGGGCCTAGGCAAGAATTTTCCCACTATGGGTTTCGACCCAGGGGTCGACCCCTTAACAGGGGTTTCGATACCCATGTCGACACCATAAAGGGAGTGCCGACCCCCTTGAGACTGGGCAAAATGCAATTCTACGTACATAGACTCCTTCCTTCACCAGATTCATTGACCCTCGGCTATAAATAAGATCCCATTCTCATTGTTTTATTCATTCGAAAACAATGGAGAACTAGATGCTGCCTCTGCCCAGATTAAAATAACATAATCTAATTCAACAACAAAAGTTATTTAAATTCAGTGATCTGTTCTTCAATCAATTCCCTGTTCTTTAGGTCCAATCACAGTGAGTCTATGTTATTTTTAGATAGTAATAATTAAAATGTAATCTTGACATGCCTACAAGTTTGGATCTAAGCCTATGCCCATTTTTCATACCAAATCTGCCATTATTTTATATCTAATTCACTGATTAGATCTCATCATGCCTGTTTATGATCATGTCACTATGGATAATCAGTTCTATTATCACATGTTCATCAGCTTTGTTCTTATATGCCTATCTTGTTATTATGCCCAATTCTGTCACTGTATGCTTATTAGTTGTTATGCCTATTCCTGCCATCATATGTCTATCTTGTTAGTATGCTTATTTCTGTCCTCCACCCTTCTTATTTTCCCTTATTTTATAGCCAGGTCACCTTTGAGCCTAGGCATACCGCTAAAATATGTAAATGCATTAAATTGGCAACAAAGGGAAAACGTTAAAAGAATAACTTGTATTGGGAGATTTGGGGCATAACCTAAATTGAAAACATGAATATGAATTTGGGGCATAAACCAAACTGTGATTAAAGATCTTAATTTGGGGCATAAATATGACTTGGAAAAGGGCCATGAAAACCTATAATTAAATAAGGATAATTGTTAATAATGAAGATGCCTAGATTTGCAGTAATTGGAAACTGCAACCGTGCTTGAACATGAGGTTAGATTATAGTGGAAGTCTGCCCGGGCCCGTCCGGCATATCCAGCAACCACAAGTGGTGAATCTAATGTGAGGGGTCTAAGTGCATAAACTCATAACGTGCTAAGATACGAGGTTAAGTCCGACTTGTGGAAGAATTCTACCCGGACCCGCACGGCATATCCAACATCTACAAGTTGTAGGCTTAATGTAGGAGGTCTAGCGCATTATAACCATAAATGAATAAATGGTAGTGAACTTGTAATAATTAACCTATTTGAATCCATAGGGATTACGTGGAAATGTTAATTGAGGTGGGGTTAAGTAAACTTGCTTGAAACAGTGGGAGGGTTAAGTATATCTTGGGATGGTGGGTAATATTTATATATAGGCCCACGTACTTAACCTGTTGGGTTATGCAATATTGTTACACTGGTAGGCCTAACCTGTTGAAATCCTAGTAGTGGGGATGCAAGCCTAGGGGGAAGCTTGTATCATCTTGTGTGTGGGACCCGTTTTGGTCAGTAACCCATATATAGGTATCAAACGAGTGCTCCGAACTAGGTCGGAGTCGGAGTACACTTACTTAGCTGATTGTAAGAAATCCAAAAGAGGGGATGATGTGGGCGGCGCATTCTGACGGGGTCATGTGCGTGCATGGGTCTGGATAAGGGAGGCTAAGCTTTATATGGTTGTGCACATCCTTTAAACGAAGGGTTGCCACTTTAGGGAGTGATAAATCCTACTATGGGGCCAGCACAGGGTATCTTCGGAGTAGGGAGCCAACCGATTGGGGTAGCAATTTGGGTACATCTAGTCTCGCTTGTTTAGGAGCCCGTTATTATCCTTAGGGGTAACACCGGTATGTTCAGTTGTGCTGCTTGTTATTGTATGGGGTAAAACCTCTCACTAGAAGTACGCCTAAGTCTACCATCTTGTTGGGGATCATCTTGTTCTTGTGATACTAGTATTGTTGCAAAGAGAGAAGATAAGTATTAGAGAAGCGTTGTACATATATGTTCTGTTCAGTTTATCCTGTTTACCTTGTCATACCTACCTTATATGATGTTATATCTTATCCAGTTTATATGCCTGTCATGATACTTTAACTTATTTGTATGCTAAAAGTAATTGGACTCGTTAGACTTTATATCTAACCTATTTTGTTTCCTCTTCTTTCTCTTCCGTTCCCCTCCCAAGTTCTCAGGGAGGGAATACTCAAGCTTGATCAGGAAACTTCTTTCCTTCTGCTTGGAGCTGCTTTGATGTACTACTTGATTTCATATCTTCTCTACTATGGCTATATTTTGGGGATTATACTCTTTTCATTTTTGTTGTACTCTGATGATTTTGGTATAGGACGGAAGTTTTAAATTGATGTACTAGGTTTTAGGCATTTCAGACTTGTGATGTAACTATGATTTGAACCACGATGTTTCTATTTAAATAAAGTTTTAAATTTCGTTGCTATTTTATATATGTCTTGTAATGTTTCTGTTTTTGTTTACCTATAATGCTTCACGAAACTTAATGCATTCTGATAGAGTGACATTAACGGATGTGGGGTGTCACACTTGGTATCAGAGCTGAAGGTTGCCAGATCGGATAAAAGATTTCGAAAATTGTTTTCAAAAAGGTTTTAAAATGAAAGCATTTACAAAGGAAAAGTCTGTTTTGAAAAACATATTCCCCAAAGCCATATGTAATGTCTTCCGATTCTCTATTTGAATCATTTTTTCCTTTCCTTTTCAGCATGTCTGGGGAACCTAATATTCTTGAGGGTGCTACGATACCAGGCTGGTTCCGTAGGTATCTTGAGGCAACGGTGCCTACCGATGGTCAAGCAGATGTTCCTCCCCCAGCTGCACCCACTGTTCCTCCTCCTCCACCGCGTGCTGATAATTTCTCTAAGATATGCAACGATTTATGTACTATGGGTGGATAGCCATTCCGAGGAACTGAGACTTTTATGGAGGCACGTAATTGGCTTAAAGAGGCGGAGGATTTGTTTGGAATTTTCGAAGTTGACGATCACAAAAAGATTCAGTTGGCTACCTAGCTACTGAATGATGAGGTTTCATTTTGGTGGGAAGTGACGCAAGCAGGGCATCCAGTGGAGACTTGGGATGATTTTCGACATAGATTCAAAATGAAGTTTCTTTCCCAAGCCGAGAAAAGTATGCAAATGGAAAGGTTTTTGGCACTCAAGTAAGGAGGCATGACTGTCAAGGAATATGTTAATAAGTTCAATCAATTGGCAAGGTTTGGTTTGGAGCTAGTAGATACCCCGCATAAGATAAGTATACGGTTTGCTAGAGAATTGAATGAACCCCTCCATGGGTTGGCTATGTCTCATATTCCGATCGGAGCAACTTTTGAGAAACTCTTTGATATGGCGTTAATGAATGAGGAAGAAAAAGGTGAAAAGAAAGAGGCTAAGTTTGAGGAACACAAAACAAGAAAGGGTAGCCCAAGAGAGGACAACAACAACAACAACAACAAAAGAAGGGCGGAAAGGACGACAAGGCTAGAGATAAGAGGAAGTGCCATAATTATGGACGCGAGGGTCACTCTATCAAGGACTGCAAAAGAAAGAAGAATGCTTGCTTCAATTATGGAGAGGTCGGACTTTTTTCTAAGGAGTTCCCGAAGAAGCAAGGACAAAGTCAAAAGGCAGGATCTTCGGGAGGGCAGGTACATGCTCTCAGGCCTAGTGCGCCAGACAAAGGTAGGAAAGTTTCCATTGAAGGTTTTACTTCTCTTTCCATTCATCCTATTAGCAATCCTTTTGATTCGGGCGCTTTACATTCTTTTATATCTGATTTTGTGGTTGAGTCTTTGCACCTTAGTACTAGTACGGTTTTGGATCCCTTTGTTGTCTCAAACCCCATTGCGGGTACGGCTCATCTACCTATTATTTGTCGGGGTTTGAGAATATTTGTGTTGGGCGTCGAGTTTGAGTGCGACGCATATGTTCTTTGTTTCATGGGCTATCGTTTGATTCTATGGATGAATTGGCTAGCCATGTATGGTGCCATTCTAGATTGTGAAAGGAGGGTCATTAGACTTTTGACCTTCCATGGGAGGACCCTCGAGATTTATTGTGACCCTAAAGGGTCTGCAACGCTTAGTTTCCTAGAGTCACTTGATGCATCTATCGATGATTTACGATCTGTACCAGTAGTCTGTGAGAATCCTAATGTTTTTAAGGAGGTTCGGGGCTTAACTACGAGGCGCGAGATCGATTTCCATATATACTTGGTGGACAATGCAAAGCAAGTTGCTTGCCTGTGCACCATATGGCTCCAAAGGAAAGGAGGGAGCTTAGCAAGCAAGTAGGGGAGATACTTGAAAAAGGGTTTATTAGTTGAAGCATATCTGAATGGGGTGCTACAGTGATATTCACAACTAAGGCGGATGGTTCGCCTCGCTTATGTATGGATTATAGAGAGTTGAATAAACTCACTAAAAAGAATAGGCGCCCACTTCCGAGGATAGATGATCTGTTTGACCACCTTGTTGATGCATCTGTTATCTCAGGTAGAATTGGCCACGGGGTTTCATCATTTGAGGGTTGCTGAGGACAGTATAGACAAGACCGCTTTTAGAACACCAGATGGTTTATTTGAGTGGCTCGTTATCCTTTTAGGTTGACGAATGAACACCCCTAATTTTTTGATCCAATGAGTATGGTGTTTCGGGAGTTTTTATATAAGTTCATTGTGGTCTTCGTTGATGATATCTTAATTTTCTCGAAGAACGAGGAAGATCATGCCTGACATTTAAGGGAGGTTTTGAAAACTCTCTGCGCGCATCAGCTTAAGACGAAGTTCTCCAAATGTCATTTTTGGAGAAAAGAAGTGAAATTTCTAGGGCATATAGACTCTAAAGATGGGATAGCAGTGGGTAGTCGCAGTTCAAGATTGGTTGTTCCCAAAGAATGCAACGGAGGTGAGAAGTTTTCTTGGATTGGCGGGCTATTATAGGAAGTTCATTAAGGACTTCGCAAATATATCATCCCTACTCACCAAGCTGACGAAGAAGAATCTAACATTTTCTTGGGACGTAGATTATGACGATGCTTTCCAGCGATTGAAGAGGGCTCTGACAACAACCCCAGTCTTGACCTTGCACAACGGGAATAAAGTGTTCACAGTATACACTGATGCATGTGGTACAAGGCATGGTGCGGTTCTGATGCAAGAAGGAAGGGTAGTATGTTATAAAGTAGATAGTTAAGAGTTCATGAGAAGAACTACCCTACCCATGACTTAGAGTTAGCCAGCATAGTATTCGCGCTTAAGACTTGGCGTCATTATTTGCTTGGAGAGAAGTTTGAGTTGTACACCAATCATAAATCTCTCAAATACTTTTTCTCAAAGAATGATATTAATTTAAGGCAACAAAGATGGACGGAGATCCTGTTGGATCTAGATTAACCCTAGAAGGGGGTGAATAGGGTTTATCACAATTTTTCGAGATATTAAAAATTCACAGATCACAGAATGTAGCAGAAACAGAAATGCAGAAAGTAAATGACACAAGATATACCCAGCTTCGGCAAAATCCTACCTATTGCTGCATTCCTAAGGTTTCTACTAGGTGATAGAACAGATCCTGCTTACAAGACCATGTAAAATCACACTCCCTGCTCCTGTACTAACCCTACGCTCAAAACCCTAGACTGGTCTATATCCACTAGACCAGATTATCCCTAGTTTTACACGCACTAGTAAACTGTCAGATAATCCCTACCTGAATCCCCTAGAATTTTGCAGACTCTAGAAAACCGCTCAGACGGTTACAATACAAATTTAAAAAAAAAAGCAAAAAGAAACTAAATAGAAACCCTAGGAGTTAAAATAATAAAGGGTTATCCCCTTTTTAAACTTGGTCGGCCCATTTCTTTTGCATTGTCTCTTTGATAAAAAGATGTCGGCTTCCACTTCCTTCTAAAATTGAAATGGCAGCTAGGGTTTCTCTTATTTTCCCCAAATCAATGCCATGCTTGATGAAATTTAGTTCTCTAATGCTCCAGTTACTGCAGCTTGCTTTGTCTACGATTTGGATCTTGCTCGATCTCTGATGCTTAGATTTGGACTTGCTCTCACTTTCTCGATCGAAACTGTGTGAGTAATTTTGATTGATTTTCTGCTTGAAATTGTTATGCTTGGTTTCGATCTTTTAAATTTCCTATGATGATAGGTGTTAAAATAGGATTATAGAAATCCTAAAAATCTAATTTCCTCGTATGACTTGGCCTGGTTTTTCCTTGATTTTTGCAGTTTCCTGTTCTGTTTTGTGGCTTTGATTGAATACGAGAAGTTGCCTCTTATTGCCTTGATTTTAAACTGATTGACGAAAAGCTGGAAACAATTTGAATGATGTTGCCTTTTTCGAATTCAATCGTTTGTCCATGCATGATTTATGAAACTTAATTGTCCCACACAAAAATGCTTACCAAATATGCATTGTTGATTTCTGCAATGGCAAACTGATTTGATTAACGATCTCTGAAATAATATCTTGCCAATTTTGATCCCTAAATTTTTGGAAACAAATTAAGATAGATGAGCAAAAACTGGAAATGTCAATTTGCATGTCTCCACATTATTGCTATGAATTTCCTTTAGTGATTTTGCTTGCCATAGAAATTGCCTTCGATTTTTTCGCATCTTTGTCAAATATACTTGCATGTATTTCTTGACTGAAACTTGAATGGTTCTTGCCATTTTTGTTTTAAAAAACAACTTTGCCAAACCTGTTCATTTACAAATTATTTTCATTGACACTTTGCCAAAAAAAATGAGAGCACACAATATCATATATGAGTGTATTTTTGAACTGATTGTCAGGAAAAAAATTTGAAAAACTTTCCAAATAATTGATGTCCATATTTGAACTGAGTCACTCCTTCGATCATGTGTGCTTACAATCAACAACTCTGTCTTTACTACCATGTATATTTGTGCTTGTATTCTGAACACTTTTGAACAGTGTGCTCAACTTGAAATTTGGTGTGGTTGATCACTTAGCTTGCTATATCCATGTTAGAACTGCTCCATTTTGCAATATCCTATTGCCATATGAGTACTTGCATGTCCTTTCTTTTGCTCTACCATTTAAACACAGACTTGAATCAATCTTGCACCACTATGTATTTGTTCACTTGCAATTGCATTTGTGTTGCTCCTCTTTATTTGATTATGCTGCCTTCGTTTGCTAATCTGGCCATGCTAAACACACTTGATTTTGAAAGAAAATCTGTCAAAGCATTGATATCATTGCTGCGTCATTTGAAATATGCTATGACCCATGAACCTCCCTTAAGTTGCACCATCCAGTTTTGAAGTGCACATAAATATACATACTGAAATTTGTTGCACCATTTTTAAGCTGTCTCAACCATTGTTTTGTTGCTGCACCATTATGTGTTTGCTAAACCATGCACCCTTGTCCATTTTAATCTGGTGCACCATGCTGCATTGAGTACTATGCTGGCTCATCCATGTTCATCACATGTGCGCATGTATGTTGGCTCGGCCTTGTGCTCGACTATTGAACTTGCTGTTTACATGAATACATCCATGTTTGTTGTACTCTTTTGTGACTTGTGTTGAGCTCATTTACTTTCCATGTTAATCATGCTGCACTTGAATTGGCTGAATCACCATGATTTATATATGCACCTGAATCTGAAGCTTTGACCATTTATATGTGCTATACTGGACATATTTCTTTATGTGTTGTCTTGCTTGACTATGGCTCGACACTTTAATATGCTTGGCTCACTTGCTCGACCACGATTGACTTGTATTCATTGATGTTTTTGGGTTTCCTCGATCATATTGATTATTGTTGCACTGAGTCGAGATGGTCCAAGTGGCTACTCCTCAGTTGCACACTGGATTGGCGAGGCAGTGCACACGTGTGTATATATACACGTGTGTATATGCAGCCATCCAGAATATATTTTCTGTCCCTGTACTGAAATATATACATACTGACTGCCTTATGGTATTTACAATGTTTCACTGTGAATATCACAGACTGTCTAGTCACAGACAAATCAGATCAAGTCATGAAAAATGATGAGAAACAAACCAGAAATCTAAGGCAAATAAATTTTAAACATAAAATTTATATTCACATGTATTTTGAAAATTATTTCTTTTCCATATACTCTGTTTGTGTTTCTGTATATGACAGGTATGAAGATGATGACCGGACCGACAGTGAAGATGCTGTGAAAACAGAAGACTGAAGACAGTGAATGAAGCAGTGTCAGTAAATGTGTCTGTATATATATGAAAGTGAAAATGTATGTATAAATGATAGAGTGACTGTATGAGTGTTGTAGAGAGAATTGTACTGATATTTGTAATAAACAAATTTTGTTTGAAATAAAATATCATTTTATTGTGTTCAAACAAATTTGTCTAATGTATTCAGCTTATATACAAGTACAATATCATGTGTAATATCTGTAAATATGTACAGATAGTGGAGTCACATAATTTGCACTGTTTGAATGTTGAAATATAATATTTTATTAAATAAAATACTATGTGAATATATGAAATTTTGTACAGTCGTATTCTATTTAAATATAAATATTATATTTCTGTCTGTGATAAATATATGAAACAGTATAGTGACAAACACATTTAAAATAATATTTATTTGGTTGTTATCATCAAACAAAAATCATATAATTGTGTATACAACTACGTCATATACAACAATCTCCCCTTTTGATGATGACAAACAAATAAAAGATTTTGAGCATACATGTGTTCGAAAAAAATGAAATATATTACTCCCCCTATTTGAATGCTCCCCCTACAACAGAAACTCCCCTTAGAAGTGTGCATGAGTGAAAGAATTGAAAATTCAAAATTAAGAATATTTATAAAATATTCACTCATAAATCAAAATCTCAATCCATTCTCCCCCTTTTGTTATCATTAAAAGGATTCGGAGATTAAAATATAAATAAAAAATGACTAAAAAATATAATTTCAGCTTAAGAGGAAGAACAGTCATCATAAATCTCAATCAGTCAAACAAAAATCATAATAAACTGAGAACAGGTGGCATATTTCACATTGTAGAACGATGGATTTACAATAAATTTTATAAAAATGAGGAGAGTTATAAAAATATGAATTTTAATCATTTTCAAAAGATTTTATAAAAATGAATTTAAAAAAACAGTGACGGATTTGGACTATAGATAATAATTCAATTTAAGTGACAAAATCAAATATTCTCAAATCCCAACAACTATCAATCAACAAATCATAATACGTCATAAGATATTAACACACTTCACAGATTAGAAAGATGGATTGATAAGCTAGTTTTTATACACCAAGCAGAATTTCATATTAATTTTAATTTATGGCGCATTATTTCCTTTTTCTTTTTATTTTATTTAAGAGCAAACTGACCACGCATAACCATAGCTTGGATTTTTAAATGAGGTCAGTCGCAGCTTAAATTATAAGTTGTCTCATAACCATGCATAACCAGAGCATGGATTTTTAATTGACGTTAGAGACACACTTGTGAATTAATTATATAATTTATCATTTTCAGCTTTAAATAGAAAAACTCCTCGGTATATACAACCAATATGAATGATAGAAATGTGGTAGGTACAGAAATGGACTGTGAAATATATTTCTAAATTAATTATATTATGAAATATGCTTGACTGTATCGGGATCTTTGAAAATTTTCAATTATCACTAATTCTAAATAATAACATAGTCCAATTTCTATCACAAATATTTTCAATGTTTATTTATAAATATTTTAAAAAAAAATATTAAACTCTCCACATTAATATAAAAAAAATCATGGATGGCAAAATGATGATAGATAAAGGAGATGGTCGTGAAATAATTGTCATTTCAAAGATATTATAATAGATGTTCAACCATTATGAAAAATTTAAACAAAAACTCCTTTTGTTGTGAAATATATTGCAGTCACAATTCATCACAATTTCAAAATCTGATAATGATTTTGATGAATTGTAAATACAGTCCAATTTGGATACTGATTTCAATTTCCGAAAGAATAATCAATAAATAATTTTAAAATTGAAAAACAATTACAAGAGGAATATAAAGAGTTATACAGGACAAGTGGGATTAAAAATATATACAGCTAAAATAAATTCAGCACTTCTAAACTGATACCACTTGATATCCCTATTAATGAGGATTATAACAAGACACTGGAGACAAACAAGGATGTCACAGACAAAAGAATTTAATCACAAGGCCCAAGCAGACAAGAAAACAAATTAATTTCATTTATCAGAGCATGGTATATATTTGACACCAAAACAAGCAGTTACCAAAAAATATTTTCAGGAACAATATCAGAGCAGCCCAAAAAAATCAAATTCAAATCAGACTTGTCAAGATGATGGTCACATAAGATGATTCATGATCTAATGAATAAAAATGTAACGACCCGGATTTTTCGAACAATATATTTTTAATATGGTTTTAAATATTAAATGATAATATAAATGGATTTTTTATATTGAATTATCGATTTAATAATCGATTTCGATTTAATATCGAATATATTAAATTACTGTAATACAAAAAATAATTCAATTCGAGATTTAAAAAGTGAATTGAATACAGTTCAGATAATCAGTACAAACTTCTGTTTGAATTAGAATAATAATAATAATAATAATAATAATAATTTATTTTTGAAGAATTTATTTGTTTGAATTTAAATTATATTATATTAATTTATTATGGTTATTTTATATATACGTTTAAATTAAATTTCAGAATACTTTCTGTTGAGTTCAGAATAGTGTTGTAGCATGGGAACGTCCGTCGCTACGTTAGTAATAGCGGTTCGTGGTTTAAATTAATGGACCCCGAAATATCTGATTGTGGATAGGCTCGAAATAAAATCAGTATCTTTTTTAAAATGAATAAAAATCTTCTTATATCAAGTCACATTCAAATTAAATTTAATTCGTTGTGCTTCATTGTAAAATAATTCCTTGGTAGCCAAGTAAGTCTTCTGCTACAAATCACGACCTTCTCCCTTTTATTCCTTCTGTTTTCATTCAGCATCAAAAACACCGAAGCTTCAATTATTTAATGCCGCCTCTCCTTCATTTTGGTTGCAAAACCAGAGTGAACTTCAGAATAAAATGCCGCTGCCCTCTTCCTCTTTTCTTATTCATTCATTCATAGTTAAATTGAAAGTCACCTCCTCATTTTATTCATTCAATCGAAACAAAGGGGTTCAGTTTAAAATTGGAAATGGCCATTATTCAAAACAAAAAGGGGAATCACGATTCAGTCAACGAACTACGAGATCGACATTAGGATGGAGGCGCTCAGGTGCGCGTGAGGTTGAAGTGGATGCGTGCGGTAGGGTTTGTTATCAGAAGTCGCGATCTGAAGTAGCAACATCAGGAGATTTCTTGATTTTCAAGTGGAGTTTTGAGGGTTCGATGGGTTTATCGCGAGTTGTAGGGGTCTTTATAGTGAGGATCGAGGGTTCCAAGGTGCGAGGAGTTCTCTGGTAGTCGGCTGTTAGGACATCGAATTCGAGATCCAGTTTTGGCAGAAATCGATAGTTTGGGGAGGGTCGGTTTTGAAAATGTAAGCGTGTGTACTTGCCAAGTATAATACACTCACAAGGATCGTGTAATATGACAAACAATATTCAAGTATAAAGTAATAGCTAATCATAGTACAATATAATAGATAAGTAAATGCAGTAAAAGGAAAAATCACACCAGAGATTTTTATACTGGTTCAGAGCACCGTCCTACGTCCAGTCCCAGATTTCTATTTGGATTTTCACTAATCAACAAGCTCACTTCACCTGGAGGGACAGGTATACAACACCCGAGTAGCCGAACGGGAATTTCAAGCCTCTATCAATACAAGGACTTTACAACTTGCCTCTTACAACACAGAGGACTTCTAACAAGACGAGTAGACTTCTAGTTTGACAATGTGTGTTCTTAATAACACGAATTTGTCAATTCTTGTACAACCTTCCTATAATCTTATCCTCAAATAGAAATTGTGTATGTGAAGATTTGGAAGATGATATCGTGTTTGAATTAAAAGAACAATATATAAATTCTAGGATTCAAGAACGATACAAGAAGATTATAAGCGCTTGAGTGCTTTGAAAGATTAAGAATGAAATTAACAATAGATAGAATAGATAGAAAGAATTGGTTGTTTGAATCGATGATTTCATGTTGTTTTTATAGAAGATAAAGAGTTGCAGTCATTGGTGAAGAGAAGTATTGAATAGAAATGATTTTTGATGAACGGAAAAGGAAGCAACTTTTGATGAATGAAGATGTTTGTACGAAGAGCTGCTTTCAGTTCGAAAATCGGTCGACAAGTCAAAAATAACCAGTAGAATGAAATTTGAATATATATATATGTTATATACATGTGTACATGTTCATTGTGCATTCTTCCCAGAAACGGTCGACCGCCTATTTTAAAACCGGTCGACTGGTTTCTGGCAATATGCACAATGAATGTGCATTCAGATATATATATATATATATATATATATATATATATTCACAATAATGAGGTATATGATTATTTGAGGATAGATTTTAACATTTATAACATGGCTAAATCACTAAATAATCAACCTCTAACTTACAATACCATTGATTCTCTTCTTTTTTTTCGATCATGAAACTTCTCCTTGCCATTAATCAAAATGCTATGGATTCCTTGATTCAACATTCTCCCCCTTTTGATTGATGACAACATAGATCTGAAAGTGTTTCTAACTCCCTCTGATGTACCGCAATTGCTCACATCGCCTTTGCCGATGATATAGCCTTTTGAATTATCTCCAAAAGTGACGGAGCCACCATCTGAATAAGTGATATTTATCAATAAGCTCTTGTCTCTAGTCATATGCTTCGAGCAACCACTGTCCAATATCCACTTTCCTATTTTCTTAAGTGGGACCTGCAAAAAATAAAATTAAGTCCATGGTACCCACTTTTTTATGGGGTCCTAAGAGTTAGTTATTAGGAGTCCAAACTCATACGGGTCCGGTATCCCCTTTATATAGATAATTGGAATTACAATGCATAATATTCAAAAAATTCTTAATGTATTTGTTCCTAATCAAATTGTTATTTGTTTTAGGAACCCATATTTTGATAGTCTTGACATTTTTCCTTTGAAATTTCACAACCAGTTTTGGTTTGGAATATAATAAACTAAGATTTTTCTTAGCTTCAGTTTCTTGTACTATTTTATTTTTCCATTTCTTTTATTGCCAAGATATTTCTTGATATCTTGTTTCTTATACCCCCAATCCTTGTTTATTCGAAGCAGATTGTGAATTTTCAATAATTTTTGTCAAATTTTCTCGACCTTTGTTGAAGTTAGAAACATTTGAGTAATGTCGTCTAACTTAGTTTGTAAACTAGCTTTTTCTAGATCTTGAATTTTTACTTTTGCCTTAAGATCTTGATTTTCAGTAGTAAGAGCATCATTTTTCTCTTTTTGATTTTCAATTTCTTGACTCAAAAGAGATAATTGAGAATCAATATTAGATGATGATTCTTGAACTTTTCAAGTTCCTCCTCTAATATTTTCTTCTCGTCTTTTAACATATCTCGTTCAAATTATGCTCTACTTAAATCTGCTTTCGCTTGTTTGCATTGTCATTTCATATCTTTAAATTTAAATATTAATTTAGCATTAATATCAAGAACTTCTTCAAAAGTAGGAATTTGTACCTCATCTTCTGTTGCCATGAAACATACATTAGCTTGTTCATTGTCTAAGTCACTTTCACTATCAGATGAAGATGAGTCTAAATCATCCCATGTTACTGAGAATGCTCGTTTCTTTGACTTGTCTTTCTTGTACTTGAATTTGTCATTTTCTGACTTCTTCTTTTGCTTCGGAAGTCCTTTTGCATATGCTCCTTTTTGCGACAATTGAAGCATTCTATATTTGATGATGATGGTTTATTTGAACCGAACTTCTTTTGTTGTATCGACTAGCTATTCTTTGCTTTAAGAATTTCTTGAATCCTTTTGCAATGAACGCTAAATCTTCATCTTCGGAATCTGAGTTGTCTTCATCTTTTTCAGCATGAAAAGCTACATTTTTCTTTTCTTCTTTATGTTCTTTTCTAGCCTGCAAATTTGCTTCATAGGACATTAGATTTCCTATCAATTCATCTGGCTTCATGACGGAAAGGTCATTAGCTTCTTCAATTGCTAATACTTTTCCTTCCCCTTCACTAGTCAAAGAATGTAGGACTGTCGAAACAATATCAAAATCGGAATATTTTTGCCCTAAACCAATAAGTGCATGATGAATAGTTTGAAACTGTGAATACATTTCATTGACTGTTTCATTCGGCTTCATTTTGAAATTTTGAAATTGACTTTTCAACATAGCTATTTTGGCTTGCTTAACCTTGTTAGTACCTTCATGAGTGGTTTTTAGCATTTGCCAAATTTGATATGCAGTGGTGCAGATACTAACACGGTTATATTCGTTTTGATCTAATGCACAAAACAACATACTTGTTGCTTTTGCATTTACGGCTGCTGCCATTTTCTTAGCCTATGTCCATTCTGAATACTCAGTTGTTAGATTTACTATTTCTTTCTAAGTAGCATTCCAAGCATCATAGCTAGTAGATTTCATGTAAAAAGCCATACGTGTTGCCCAACAGCTATAGTTAAGACCATTGGAGAAAGGAGGTCTTTGTGTTGATTGACCTTCAGTGTAAGTGGTGTTAGTGCTACTGCTAGGGTTTTTTGCCATATTACTAGAATATATCAAATTACCGTGTTACGGTTATGTGATGACCGTGCTCTGATACCAATTGAAAGTGTGTGCGTGTATGTGACAAGTATAATACACTCACAAGGATTGTGTAATATGACAAACAATATTCAAGTATAAAGTAATAATTAATCGCAGAACAATATAATAGATAAGTAAATGCAGTAAAAGGAAAAATCACACCAGAGATTTTTATACTGGTTCGGAGCACCGTCCTACATCCAGTCCCAGATTTCTATCTGCATTTTCACTAATCAACAACCTCACTTCTCCCGGAGGAACAGGTATACAACACCCGAGCAGCCGAACGGCAATTTCACGCCTCTATCAACATGAGGACTTTACAACTTGCCTCTTACGACATGGAGGACTTCAAACAAGACGAGTAGACTTGTAGTTTGACAATGTGTGCTCTTAATAACACGAATTTGTCAATTCTTGTACAACCTTCCTATAATCTTATCCTCAAATAGAAATTGTGTATGTGAAGATTTGGAAGATGATATCGCGTTTGAAACAAAAGAATAATATATAAACTCTAGGATTCAAGAATGATATAAGAAGATTATGAGCGACTTGAGTGCTTTGAAAGATCAAGAATGAAATCAACAATAGATAGAACAGATAGAAATAATTGGTTGTTTGAATCGATGACTTCATGTTGTTTTTATAGAAGATAAAGAGTTGCAATCATTGGTGAAGAGAAGTATTGAATAGAAATGATTTTTGCTGAAAGGAAAAGAAAGCAACTTTTGATGAATGAAGATGTCTGTACGAAGAGTTGCTTTCAGTTCGAAAATCGGTCGACAGGTCAAAATAACCAGTAGACTGAAATTTGAATATATATACGTTATATACATGTGTGCATGTTCATTATGCATTTTGCCCAGAAACGGTCGACCGCAAATTTTGAAACCGGTCGACCGGTTTCTGGCAATATGCACAATGAATGTGCATTCATATATATATATATATATACATATATATATATATATATTCACAATAGTGAGGTATATGATTATTTAAGGATAGATTTTAACATTTATAACACGGGTAAATCACTAAATAATCAACCTCTAACTTACAATACCATTGATTCTCTTCTTTTTGTCGATCATGAAACTTCTCCTTGTCATTAATCAAAATTCTATGGATTCCTTGATTTAACAGGTTTCTCTATTTGAAAGAGAGAGGGAAGTCTGTGTTAGTCAGATGCAAGTAAGCATGGCAGGAGCGGTTGACTTCGGGTATGTTATTGACAGAAAATGGCCTGTTAGTTAGTGGAGTTTAGTGAGCAACGTTGAGGGCTGATAAGGCTTTGTGATATTGCAGTGGTGATGTAGCTGCATGATGATGGTTTGATAGTGTATTGAGGTTGAAGTGGTAATATACCATAGTAGTTTGAAAATTGATCATAAAGTATTCGAAGAATCGCCAAAGTAGGATGGATGACCAAAATTTCAAAGACTGATTTCAATTTGAAGTTGTTGAAGGATAGGTTGATGGACTGGTCGAGTGAAATACAAGAACAACAAGGTATATACATTTTATCGAAATCTAAATTCGTGGGATAATTTATTTATTTGTTAAGTAATTTAAATAAATAAATGTTTAATCGGTTAATAAAAATATATATACATAGGCGTAAAATGGATTCATTTGGGAAGACTCGAGCAATAGCCACGACAGTAGGAATTTAAATGGATATCCGACAAATAAAATCAGGTGAGTAAATCTCACTCATTAATTTATTTTTAGCATTTAAAATAAATTGTTGGTTTTTTGGTTGCGTTTAAATATTACTGTGGCTATTTTAAATATATATTATTTATTTAGGCTTGGCTATTATATATATATATATATATATATATATATATTGGTTTGGTGATTGGATGTTCCCGCAGTCTCATTAGAGAATGCCTGCAGTACCATTAGCGGATGATAACCCTATGTGCCCCACGCTATGATAGTGGATGACCTTCTATACCGCGATATCCTGCCACGAATAGGATGCGTATTATTTCTGTTGGATAACATCTGTGGATGTAAGAAAAACAGGTTGGAGGAATCCAACTGGATTCCTCAAATTTATTACTGTTTGTTTTCACATATATATTATCATATATGATGTGTTATAAAACCCGTGATTTGGTAATTGGGTGTTTTTGGATATTTAAATATCACTGGGCTTAAATGTTGATATTTAAAAATATCGTGAAAAGAATTTTTGAGGTTTAAAAGGAAAATTCTATTTTTCTAAAAAAGAATTTGAATTTCGAATGGACTAGAAGTAACTTGTTTTGAAAAAATAAAAACCAGCAGTTCATTTATAAACGATGGTTATAAATGAAATGAAATAAATTATCATTGGATAATTTGGGAAATGTGAATTCAAATGTGAATTTAAAAAGGAGAATTGAAATTAGTTTCTAACAGAAACGATGAAATCTGTTCTGATGTTCAGAATGTAAACGAATTGAATAAATCCGTTTGGATTATGATTTAAATTCGATTATATAGAATTTAATTAAATAAAATATTTTCAGAAAAGATATTAGGATTGTATTAAATAGAAGTTTAAATTTAAATGTGAAAATATATTTTTCAATCACATATATAAGTTAAAATAAATAGAAATCTCCAAAATAAGATTTTGGTTTTAAATAGATTTCGAAATAGACTTGTTTAAATATAAAACAAGGAAATTTATAAAATGGTGTTCATAAATATAATGAATTAATTATTAAGAGATAATTTGAATATTTAAATTAAAATATGAATTTAAAAATAGAATTTGAAATCATTTGAAAGGGAACAAAGGTTTTTATTCCACAATTCGGAATATCAAAGGGATAGAGTTTCAAATAGAAATTTTGAAAAGGGGACTTGTTTAAATATATGAAATAAGGAAGTTGAATTTATAAATAGTGTTATAAATTTGGTAAAATAAATTATCATTTGGATAATTTGAACCATTTAAATTCAAATAGGAATTTAAAAGTAAGTTGGGAAGTCTTTTGAAATAGAACGACTGATTTTATTAAGGAATCCGAAATATAAGCTGAATTGAGAAAATTCAATAGGTTTATAATTGAAATTTGATTATATCAAATTTTATAAATAATTTATTTATAAAAGGATTAGAAGATGGAAGTATAAATAAATTTATTACTGAATAAGGAAAAATCGACAATTATGGATAATCAAAAATATTATGTTGAATTAGGAAACTGATTCGATATATATTAAAAATATATCAGAATGGAGTTGAATTTTTTATAAACGAAGTTTAAACGTTTATATATAAAAATATAATTAAAACGAACTCGCCGTAGCGCTGCGAAGAGTTGCTTTTAAATATCCAAAAACACCCAATTACTAAATCATAGGTTTTATAACACATCATACATGATAATATATATGTGAAAACAAACATTAATAAATTTTAGGAATCCAGTTGGATTCCTCAAACCTGTTTTTCCTATATCCATAGATGTTAGCCAACAGAAATAATACCCATCCTGCTTCATGGCAGGATATCGTGGTATAGAAGGTCATGCACTATCATAGTGTGGGGCGCATAGGGTAATCATTCGCTAATGGTACTGCGGGCATCCGCTAATGAGACTACGGGAACAATCCAATCACCAAACCAATATATATATATATATATATATATATATATATATAATAGCCAAGCCTAAATAACTAATATATATTTAAAATAGCCACAGTAATATTTAAATGCAACCAAACAACCAAAAATTTATTTTAAATGCTAAAAATAAATTAATGAACGAGATTTACTCAACTGATTTTATTTGTCGGATATCCATTTAAATTCCTATTGTCGTGGCTACATTTCGAGTCTTCCTGAATGAATCCATTGTACGCCTATGTATATATATTTTTATTAACCGATTAAACATTATTTTATTTAAATTACTTAACAAATAAATAAATTATCCTATGAATTTAGATTTCGATAAAATGTATATACCTTATTGTTCTTGTATTTCACTCGACCAGTCCATCAACTTATCCTTGAACAACTTCAAACTGAAATCAGTATTTGAAATTTTGGTCATCCATCCTACTTTGGCGATTCTTCGAACACTTTATGATCAATTTTCAAACTACAATGGTATATTACCACTTCAACCTCAATGCACTATCAAACCATCATCAAGCAACTACATCTCTGCTGCAATATCACAAAGCCTTATCAGCACTCAACGTTGCTCACTAAACTCCACTAGCTAACAGCTCATTTTCTATCAACAACATACCCAAAGTCAAACGCTCCTGCCATGCTTGCTTCCATCCGACAAACACAGACTTCCCTCTCTCTTTCAAATAGAGAAACCGACCCTCCCCAAACTATCGATTTCCCCCAAAACTAGATCTCGACTTCGATGCCCTAACCGTCGACTAAGAGAGAACTCGTCGCACCTTGGAACCCTCGATCTTCCCTATACAGACCCCTGCAACTCGCGATTAAACCCATCGAACCCTCAAAACTCCACTTGAAAATCATGAAATCTCCTGATGTTGCTACTTCTGATCGCGACTTCTAATAACAAACACTACCGCACGCATCCACTACAACCTCACGCGCACCTGAACGCCTCCATCCTAATGTCGATCTGTTAGTTCATTGACTGAATCGTGATTTCCCTTTTTGTTTTGAATAATGGCCATTTCCGATTTTAAACTGAACCCCTTTGTTTCGATCAAATGAATAAAACGAGGAGGTGGCTTTCAATTTAACTGTGAATGGATGAATAAGAAAAGAGGAAGAGGGCAGCGACATTTTATTCTGAAGTTCACTCCGGTTTTGCAACCAAAATGAAGGAGAGGCGACATTAAATAATTAAAGCTTCAGTATTTTTGATGCTGAATGAAAACAGAAGGAATGAAAGGGAGAAGGTCGCGATTTATAGCAGAAGACTTACTTGGCTATCAAGGAATTATGTTACAATGAAGTACAACGAATTAAATTTGATTTGAATGTGACTTGATTTGCGAAGATTTTTATTCTTTTTAAAAAAGATACTGATTTGATTTCGAGCCTATCCACAATCAGATATTTCGGGGTCCATTAATTTAAACCACGAAGCGTTATTTCTAACGTAACGACGGACGTTCCCATGCTACAACACTATTCTGAACTCAACAGAAAATATTCTGAAATTTAATTTAAATGTATATATAAAATAACCATAATAACTATATATAACATAATTTAAATTCAAACAAATAAATTCTTCAAAAATAAATTATTATTATTATTCTAATTCAAACAGAAGTTTGTATTGATTATCTGAACTATATTCAATTCAGTTTTTAAATCTCGAATTGAATTATTTTTCGTATTACAATAATTTAATATATTCGATATTAAATCGAATTCGATTATTAAATTGATAACTCAATATAAAAATCCATTTATATCATCATTTAGTATTTAAAACCAAATTAAATATTAAAAATATATTGTTCAAAAAATTCGGGTCGTTACATTCTTCCCCCCTTAAAATAATTTCGTCTCCGAAATTACTAAGGTAGGAAAATGCTACAAAACCCATTATCTTTCCAAAAACTCATTTATGTTGAACTCAACTCTTCATATTTCTATAACTTTTAGTTCTACCAAAACTTTTGGTTTCCATTTATTTACTTCGATCCATTTAACTTGTTTAAGTTAAATTTAAATTCCAGAATTCAAATACCCGGGTTTTTATTTCAAATCTTCTCGAAATCACATAAATATATACATATATTTATTTCCATCTCAAATTCAAAAATATTTGAATTTTTCAAACCAACTTGTTTTCTTTCAAAATAAATTCCCTTCGAAAAAATTTCTAAGGTAGAATTTATCACTTAGAAACTCGAAAATTAACACTGACGATGCTGCAGTCATCATCAGAATTATTTTCCAGCCACTGAAGTGAGTTCAATTCTTTAACACTTTCAGAATCCATTCAAAATTGATTTTTATTCAAAAATCCTTTCGAAACAAAGCTATATCATTTTAATATACTTCAGAAAATATTTTCCAACTTCCCAGGATTTTAAACTCTTAATTCTGGTTTGAACTTAATTTTAATTCATCTCATTTGTATATTACATTCACATACAATTTTATAATTGGTTATATTTACCATTCCAATTTTATAATCTCATTTGATTATAATCATAAAAACCAACTTATCCACATAATATAATAATTTCAGAAAATTATTCATTTTCTATCAAAATAGAAATTTGGGTAAAATTATTTCATCTACCCGTTTTAAAACAATATTGCATCTAATTTCTCTGTTCAAGTGTTTAGAAATTCTTATCGACATCGTGGCGTCCCACGATTCGATCAGAATTCATAAACCACTCAACATACTAACCAACACAATATAAAACAACTTTTACATTAATTTACAAATACGCTCTCTCGTATATATACACTCAACTCATTCTAGGGCACTGCTGACCCTATCTCTAATGAGCACATTCCACCAAAGCCTAGGTATTCGCTCAACCTAAACTCTGATACCAACTGTTACGGCCCGCAAATCCGTACTATTTGAGTCGACTAATAACACCAAAAGGCCAACCCAAATTGCACAGAAATATGAATCATTATTAGAAAGAAGTTAGAGGATGAGAAACAGAAAGAAAGAAATATTAGAATAGAAGAAAACGAAGGTCACAAACTCACAGCGGAACGAATAAAACATATTAGGTAACATAAAATTTGAAAAACAATTCGGTAATACATACCATCATCAGAGTACAACAGCTATTTCTGGAACAGCTATAAACACCTATTTCCAGATACAAACATGGTACACAACAGAATATATGATAGTCTATAGCTAACTGGTGAAGCCTCTTGCTTCGAACTTCTCCAAGTGAATCTGAAAAATCCCGACTACTTGACTGCCCATACGAATTTGTGCACCCAAGAGTTTAGGGAAAACAAACAAAATAAACTCTAGGTCAGTCATAGGACTGGTGTGAGTAAACTCCAACCATTTGTTTAACTTTTAAAATCCTTTAGAAAGAAAAGATAATAGTAAGACCATCCCACACATAAACATGGACGGTTTTTACCTTACTATAACCCAAAACACTTTGATACGAAAATCCAGTGATATTATAATAATGTCTAAACCAAATAAATAACAATCTAGCAGAATGCTTGCATCTCACGCACCATATATAATATAAGATCAAAAACCGCGGGGCACTTATTGGAGATTGGATTCTGACTATGACAAGGTATGGAACCACCTGTCGATAGTTTACCTCTAGAGGGGAATACACTGGGTTCAACAAGAACATCTTGCAACCCGGCCCACACATGACTGACCACTCATTTCGCTTGAGTGTATCGAATGTATATCACCAACGGTTAGGATCAACAACCGTTTCCCAAAAAGGGGTAGCATCGATAGATTAAAGAAGTAAAAGGAATTTCTCTAGATAGGTGATTATACACCCTAATAGGAGCGACCAACATAGCCATGCTGCCTGCCCGATTTTTTTCATTTCCCGGTTGTTGAGGCCTGAGGCTACGATTACTTATCTTTCATTGATAGCACAATCACTTTGAAAGCCACATTGTCAGATCCGTTAATCACTAATTGATTTGCACAAATATATTCTGGATATTATGCTAAGAGAATAAATTCTCCGCCACCACATATATTTATACAGACCATCATATATGATCATTGGAAATACTTTATCAGACATTCGTCCATTTACGTTCGTTCTGGGATTGAACGAAACCGAACTCACAATTTCCATTAATTAAAAAAGCCCTTGAACTTTACTCCGTCTTCGATTATCTTTATATAATCTGATTCGCAACGCTACTGCCAATACGGAGTGGTTCACGAATAATAATAAACCAACCGGTCTCTCCATATTGACAACGATATTGGCAAACACTTCGATAGTCGGTTATTTAACTATCGAAGAAAACAAACATCCATTCATAGCATCTAACAATTATTGGGCCCTTAATTAATATTTCATTAATTAAATCACTACTCCATTTCCTTGTCAATATTTGTTAACCAAATATTTTCAATAATCATCTTGGCCTTTTACATTTATTTGGAAAACATATCCATATTTTGCCTTCTTTTGTTTTCTATACGTAGAAAATATCTTCTATTTATAATTGGAAAACATTCCAATTAATTATCTCTTTTACACCTGTTCATTTATTTCTATACTCAGGAAATATTTGTTATTATACTTCCAAATTTCCACTTATTTGAGTTAAAACGAATGTTGTGTAAAGCATCTTTAACAACAACCCAAAATACTGCATTCAACTAACTCTTATTCAAACATTTCTCTTCGAGGTTGGATCTTGCTATTTATTGGTTAAAAATGAAATCAAACAAGTTGGGGTATAACAACCTCTTAGACCTTGACTGAAAACATCTTTAACTTCTAAACGGACACGACCACTTACCTTGAATAGTCAACATCATAAAACCAATTATTCATTTTTAAACCCACATACGTTTCTCTTTCTATTTTTTTATCAGATTAAATTTATTGATTTCCTTTTTGTTTATAACATTCTATTTTTATTTTGTTTCCTTATCGAATTATATATATATCTCTCTCGATATATCAATTCATAATTATCAAATCTTGTTAAAATATTCTAACTCCTTAAATTTCCAGAAAATTTCGCCATAACCACCTTTGTACCAGTCAATAGTTCAAACCTCAACTCGCCTCTCTATGCCCTTTCCATTCAAAAAGAAAATCAAAAGGCCAAGTGGCTTGCCGATTCGGCGCATAAAATCTCATATGGAATTTAAACGTGTTCCTTTTTGTTGGGCACACAAATTAAAATCTTCATACACTTCATTCCATACCTTAACACATGTTCACTTGCTTCCAATTTATCCCAACTAAATCCAGTCATTTTAACTCCATTCGCTAATTTATTCTTTAATTAGCTCCTTTGCCCATTTCACATTCTATTTGAACATATCACATTCAAATACATTTTAACTTGCTTATAACCAATCGAATTCCATTTTCGGTTCAAGTTTCATATTTGAATTCGAATATAAATTCCCAAATCGAATTCATTTATTCAAAGCCCAATTTCACTTCAAAATCTCATTAACAAATTATTGTTCAAATTAGTTAATTCTATTCAATAATTAAATATATGATTTTTGTTTCAAAAAGCAATCCATTATTCCACGTGAGTTCAAATATATTTTATAACTCAACTCTGAATTTTTCTAATGAAGATTCGGATTTAATTTTCTTAAAATCCTTTTCATTTATTTAAATAAACCATTATGGTTTTATAATGGTTATGGCGCTGTTTTTCTGAAAATTTGATTTTGACATAACTCAAAATCTATTCGACGAAATCTAGGTCTTTCTCTTCCATTAGGAAACTATTATCAAATCGGTCCTGACGATTCTTGTTTCAAAGAATTCCGACTTCAATTAAGTTCTATATACTCAATTGAAGTTCGAATCGCCAATTTACGAACTGCAGCGCTGCGGCGAGTTCGTTTTAATTATATTTTTATATATAAACGTTTAAACTTCGTTTATAAAAAATTCAACTCCATTCTGATATATTTTTAATATATATCGAATTAGTTTCCTAATTCAACATAATATTTTTGATTATCCATAATTGTCGATTTTTCCTTATTCAGTAATAAATTTATTTATACTTCCATCTTCTTGTAGCCACGACAATAGGAATTTAAATGGATATCCGACAAATAAAATCAGTTGAGTAAATCTCGCTCATTAATTTTTTTTAGCATTTAAAATAAATTTTTGGTTGTTTGGTTGCATTTAAATATTACTGTGGCTATTTTAAATATATATTAGTTATTTAGGCTTGGCTATTATATATATATATATATATATATATATATATATATATATATATATATATATATTGGTTTGGTGATTGGATTGTTCCCGTAGTCTCATTAGCGGATGCCCGCAGTACCATTAGCGAATGATTACCCTATGCGCCCCACACTATGATAGTGCATGACCTTCTATACCACGATATCCTGCCATGAAGCAGGATGGGTATTATTTCTGTTGGCTAACATCTATGGATATAGGAAAAACAGGTTTGAGGAATCCAACTGGATTCCTAAAATTTATTAATGTTTGTTTTCACATATATATTATCATGTATGATGTGTTATAAAACCTATGATTTAGTAATTGGGTGTTTTTGGATATTTAAATATCACTGGGCTTAAATGTTGATATTTAAAAATATCGTGAAAAGAAATTTTGAGGTTTAAAAGGAAAATTCTATTTTTCTAAAATAGAATTTGAATTTCGAATGAACTAGAAGTAACTTGTTTTGAATAATAAAAACAAGCAGTTCATTTATAAACGATGTTTATAAATGAAATGAAATAAATTATCATTGGATAATTTGGGAAATGTAAATTCAAATGTGAATTTAAAAAGGAGAATTGAAATTAGTTTTTAACAGAAACGATGAAATCTGTTATGATGTTCAGAATGTAATTGAATTGAATAAATCCGTTTGGATTATGATTTAAATTCTATTATATCGAATTTAATTAAATAAAATATTTTCAGAAAAGATATTAGGATTGTATCAAATAGAAGTTTAAATTTAAATGTGAAAATAGTTTTTTCAATCACATATATAAGTTAAAATAAATATAAATTTCCAAAATAAGATTTTGGTTATAAATAGATTTCGAAATAGACTTGTTTAAATATAAAACAAGGAAATTTATAAAACGGTGTCTATAAATATAATGAATTAATTTTCAAGAGATAATATGAATTTAAAAATAGAATCTGAAATCATTCGAAAGGGAACAAAGGTTTTTATTCCGCAATTCGGAATATCAAAGGGATGGAGTTTCAAATAGAAATTTTGAAAAGGGGACTTGTTTAAATATATGAAACAAGGAAGCTGAATTTATAAATAGATTTATAAATTTGGTAAAATAAATTGTCATTTGGATAATTTGAACCATTTAAATTCAAACAGGAATTTAAAAGTAAGTTGGGAAGTCTTTTGAAACAGAATGATTGATTTTATTTCGGAATCCGAAATATAATCTGAATTGAGAGAATTCAACGGGTTTATAATTGAAATTCGATTAAATCGAATTTTATAATAAATTTATTTTTAAAAGGAATTGGAATTAAATATAGAAGATGGAAATATAAATAAATTTATTATTGAATAAGGAAAAATCAACAATTATGGAAAATCGAGAATATTATGTTGAATTGCGAAACTGATTTGATAAATATTAAAAATATATCAGAATGGAGTTAAATTTATTATAAACAAAGTTCAAACGTTTATATATATATAAATATAATTAAAACGAACTCGCTACAGTGCTGTAGTTCGTAAATTAGCGATTCTAACTTCAATTGAGTATATAGAACTTAACTTAAGTCGGAATTCTTTGAAACAAGAATCGTCAGGACCGATTTGATAATAGTTTTCTAATGGAAGAGCTAGATTTCGTCGAATAGATTTTGAGTTATGTCAAAATCAAATTTCAGAAAAACAATGCCATAACCATTACAAAACCATAACTATTTATTTAAATAAATGAAAATGATTTTAAGCAAATAAAATCCGAATCTTCATTAGAAAAATCCAGAGTTGAGTTATAAAATGTATCTGAACTCACGTGGAATAATGGATTGATTTTTGAAACAAAAAATAGATTTTTAATTATTGAATAGAATTAACTAATTTGAATAATAATTTGTTAACGATATTTTGAAGTGAAATTGGGCTTTATATAAATGAATTCGATTTGGGAATTTATATTCGAATTCAAATATGAAACTTGAACTGAAAATGTAATTCGATCGGTTATAAGCAAGTTAAAATGTATTTGAATGTGATATGTTCAAATAGAAAGTGAAATGGGCAAAAGAGCTAATTAAAGAATAAATTAGCGAATGGAGTTAAAATGACTGGATTTAGTTGGGATAAATTGGAAGCAAGTGAACATGTGTTAGACAGGTATGGAATGAAGTGAATGAAGATTTTAATTTGTGTGCCCAACAAAAAGGTATACGTTTAAATTCCATATGAGATTTTATGCGTCGAATCGGCAAGCCACTTGGCTTTTTGATTTTCTTTTTGAATGGAAAGGGCCTAGAGTGGCGAGTTAAGGTTTGAACTATTTACCGGTACAAAGGAGGTTATGGCGAAATTTTTCGAAAATTTAAGGAGTTAGAATATTTTAATAAGATTTGATAATTATGAATCGACATATCGATATATATATATAATTTGATAAGGAAAAAAATAAAAATAGAATGTTATAAAGAAAAAGGAAATCAATAAATTTAATCTGATAAAAAAATAGAAAGAGAAACGTATGTGGGTTTAAAAATGAATAATTGCTTTTATGATGTTGATTATTCGAGGTAAGTGGTCATGTCCGTTTTGAAGTTAAGGATGTTTTCATTCAAGGTCTGAGAGGTAGTTATACCCCAACTTGTTTGATTTCATTTTTAACCAATAAATAGCAAGATCCAGCCTCGAAGAGAAATGTTTAAATAAGAGTTAGTTGAATGCAGTATTTTGAGTTGTTGTTAACGATGTTTTACACAACACTCATTTGAACTCAAATAAGTGGAAATTTGGAAATATAGTAACAAATATTTCCTGAGTATAGAAATAAATGAACGGGTGTAAAAGAGATAAGTAATTGGAATGTTTTCCAATTATAAATAGAAGATATTTTCTACGTATAGAAAATAAAAGAAGGCGATATATGGATATTTTTTCCAAATAAATGTAAAAGGCCAAGATGATTATTGAAAATATTCGGTTAACAAATATTGACAAGGAAATGGAGTAGTGATTTAATTAATGAAATATTAATTAAGGGCCCAGTGATTGTTTGATGCTATGAATGGATGTTTGTTTTCTTCGATAGTTAAATAACCGACTATCGAAGTTTTTGCCAATATCGTTGTCAATATGGAGGGACTGGTTGGATTATTATTATCTGTTAACCACTCCGTATTGGCAGTAGCGTTGCGAATCAGATTATATAAAGATAATCGAAGACAGATAAAGTGCAAGGGCTTTTTCTATTAATGGAAATTGCGCCTTCGGTTTCGTTCTATCCCAGAACGAACGTAAATGGACGAATGTCTGATAAGTATTTCCAATGATCATATATGTTGGTCCGTATAAATATATATGATGGCAGAGAATTTATTCTCTTAGCATAATATCCAGAATATATTTGTGCAAATAAATTAGTGATTAATGGATCTGACAATGTAGCATTCAAAATGATTGTGCTATCAATGAATGATAAGTATTCGTAGCCCTAGGCCTTAACAACTGGGAAATGACAAAAATTGGGCAGGCAGCATGGCTAGTGGGTCGCTCCCATTAGGTTGTATAATCACCTATCTAGAGAAATTCCTTTTACTACTTTAATTTATCGATGCTGTCCGTTTTCGGGAAACGGTTGCTGATCCCAACCGTTGGTGATATATATATTCGATACACTCAAGCGAAATGAGTGTTCAGTCATGGGTGGGCCGGGTTGCAAGATATTCTTGTTGAACCCAGTGTATTCCCCTCTAGAGATACACTATCGGCAGGTAGTTCCATACCTTGTCATAGTCGGAATCCAATCTCCAATAAGTGCCCTGCAGTTTTTGATTTTATATTATATATGGAGCGTGAGATGCAAGCGTTCTGCTAGATTGTTATTTATTTGATTTAGACACTATTATAATATCACTGGATTTTCGTATCAATGTGTTTTGGGTTATAGCAAGGTAAAAACCGTCCATGTTTATGTGTGGGCTGGTCTTACTAGTATCTTTTCTTTCGAAAGGATTTTGAAAGTTAAACAAATGGTTGGAGTTTACTCACACCAGTCCCATGAATGACCCAGAGTTTATTTTGTTTGTTTTCCCTAAACTCATGGGTGCCCAAATTTGTACGGGCAGTCAAGTAGTCGGGAATTTTCAGATTCACTTGGAGAAGTTCGAAGCAGGAGGCTTCACCAGTTAACTATAGACTATCATATATTCCGCTGTGTACCATGTTTGTATCTGGAAACAGGTGTTTATAGCTGTTCTAGAAATAGCTGTTGTACTCTGATGATGGTATGTATATAAAGTTACCGAATTGTATTTCAAAGTTTATGTTACCTAATATATTTTATTCGTTCCGTTGTGAGTTTTTGACCTTCGTTTTCTTCTATTCTAATATTTCTTTCTTTCTATTTCTCATCCTCTAACTTCTTTCTAATATTGATTCGTATTTCTCTGCAATTTGGGTTGGACGTGTGGTGTTATTAGTCGACTCAGATAGTACAGATTTGCTGGCCATTACAAAAAATACCGTTTATTTGAAATCATTTGAGAAATATGAAACTCTCAAGATTCAGTGAATCAGTCATACCAGAGTATAAATTTCTGATTCAAGATATATGTGTGATTCAATAGATCAATAATTTCAAATGATTTTAAACAAACATATATTCAAATCAAATAATCATGAAAAAAAAAGATATTTAAGACAGGATTTTTAATGAATTTTTCACAAGAATTTCTGACAAGTACAAGAGTAATTTCAGAACATATAAATCAAGTTTGAGAGGTACTCATGATAAAAATAATTTAAAAATAATTTATTTGAAATCACTTGAATTATTGTTAAGTTTGAGATATAATGAATTATTTACACAAGGTTGATAATTTCAAATTTATGAGGTGTGTGAAATTCAAAATATCAAGAATTTCAGATGATTTCAAATAAACAAATTTCAAACATACAGATCATGAATATAAAAAGGATTTCAAGATGTATCACTGAGATTCAAGATAGACCAAAAAAATATCCAAGCCAATCTGAAATCAATGAAATTATCACGACCGAGAAATAATAATGTGCTGTAATGAGTATAAATTTTCAAGCCTTTCTAAAATGAATTAGAAGAACCTAAGAACAGCAGAGATGTTTGAAATTTCAATTGTTTTTCAGATCTTCAAAAAAAATAGAATTCATATTAACAGTGTTCAAGATATAACAAAAATACGTCAACACTGTTAGGAATTCAGAGAACCAGAAAGCAAACTTCAAAACAATTGTAGGGATTTACAGGATTAAGTTAAAGATCTAGAAAAGATTAAAAACTTTAGAGTTTTATTCAAGAGAAGCAAATTTCCAGAAAATATGAATTCTACAATTGGAAGTTTAAGGATGCCCAGAATAAAAGAAAAAAAATACGGCAGTGATAAATAAAAAAAACAGAAGGAGATAGAAGGAGAAATAAACAAGAAAAAAAGGTGAATTTAGAGATCATACCAGAATCTAATGTAAATCAAAAACTCTAACTCAACAAATCTTGGCCAAGGAATTGTAAAGAATACAGAAATATAGAACAGCTTGAAATCAATCCCTTTTCAGCACAACAGTTCCTCAACCACCTTCGGTACCTAACAATTTAAAGGATCGAGTGGTCTAACAAAATTAATAAGACGACTCACAGTTGTATTCACATGTTTTGGTACCCAAACTTGTTTATATAACAATCCATCAGAATTTACCAAAGTACCTTTAGGGACCCAAATCTATCTGAATTTTGATGAATTCACTGTATTTCTTTTTGGAGTCCAAAATGGTTTAAATGGATTATTATCAAACAAATTCTCATTTTGTTTTTGATTTAAAAACCCTTTGAAATTATTTGAATTCAAATTTTCAAGATGAATATTTCCAAAATGATTTGAAGGATTTTTAACATCATTTGAACTTCTCTTTTCAAATTCATCACATTTTCCAAAGCCAAGACCATTCCTATTTCTAGAAGAAAATTGAGTTTTCAACAGTATATTCAATGATTTTTCTCCAGTTGAAAAATGCTTTAAGCTCAATTCAAGATCGCTAATTTTGGATTTAAGATCAGAATTTTCTTTTATTAGATCTGAACAACGATTAATACTGATCTTTCTCCTTTCAGTATTGTTTTGTTTCAAAAACAAATTTTCATTTTCAAGAACTTTAATTTTGGTCTTGGATTCAAGAATCTCATATTCAAACTGAATTTGTTTTTCAAATTGTTGTTTTTCATAACACTTGAATATTTCAATCTCCTTTTCAAGTTCTTTCAAAATAGATTCAGTTTTCAATAGGCTCTCTCTTTCAAAAATTTCAAATTTTGAATTCTTAGATGTCTTGAGATTATCTAATTCCTTTTGCAAAATATTGTTCCTACAAATTAGTTCGTTCTCTTTTTCTTTCAAAAGCATGATTTCATTTTCAAGGTTTTCAGATCTTCATTTTGATGAACTAAATCAGAATTGAAATTGAAACAATTTTTGCAGCCGGAATTTTCTAAATTTCTAACATTTTCAAGCTTTAATTCCAAAATGTTATTTTCAGTGATCAACTCAAGTTTTTCAGACTTCAAAATTTTATTTTTTGATTTGAGACTATCAACAGCATTTGTTAATTCAGTACAAAGATAAACCAAATCTTCATATGAAGGATCTTTAGTTTCATCATCTGTTGAGTCTCCATCGACAGATCCTATAATACCCCGAATTTTCGAATAATCATATTAACTAAAATTTAAGAATACTAAATTTCAAATATGGGAATTAAGGGAAACGGGTCATTTCATTGCGTCCATCTCGGAATTCTGCTTAAGATAGAGTCCGAGTTTGCGTAAAACGGATATCATATGAAGAAGATATGGACGAACGAAGTTTGGTGGCTAAATAGGAAAAAAAAAATTGCACTGGCGCACTTGGGAAGTGCGCCAGTACAAATTTACATTGGCGCACTTCCCAAGTGCGCCTAGGCCGAGAGGAAACCTGCACAGCTTTCTGGTTTGACCCTGGCTGGCCTGGTCGGGTTCTGGTCGAATTTCTGAGCTCTACTTTGTCACTAGGGCTAACTTGTCACTTTCTGATTGGCTTCTCTTGAGATGGATGGCCTTGATTAACCCTAGCTTCATCTATGGCTCTAATTAGTTTGAAACCCTATATAAAAATCCCCTTAGCCCCATTCTCTTTACACCATTCTTCTCTAACCTTAAGCTACACAATTTCATTCCTATACTCTGCCTCCGTTCTTATTAAATAAAATAATGGCGTCGCTACCCTGCTGGAATCAAAACATGGACTGATGCATCTTCTTCCGACCTGAATAGAATTAAAAGCTAAATCAAATCTCAAATCAAAGTCTAGATCTACAACAACGATTAAAGAGGAGTAATTCATCATTTCTGCGTCAACAACAGTTTATTTCCTTTCTTAAACCACGAAAGGCAAGTACAGTTATTTTCCACTATAAACGTTAATTATGATTGTGACATGAATTGTAAATCTGAATTTGAGGTTATGTCTGTATCTCTTTCTATTCTATAGCCAGGCTACCACGAGCCTGAGCCAAATATCATAAGAGATTAACGCGCGAACGCTAAAATGTTTGGGACAAATAATGAACAATGCACAATTGGACAGGACTGATTCGAGGACATGACATAAAATCTGAGGCATATAATTGGACATGTGGCATATTTAACATATGACTTGAGATTGAGGCATAAAATATATTGGACTTATGACTTGGGATTCGGGCGTAGATTTAACCATAAACATGAAACTAATTTAGATACATAGTACATGTTGTAATCTAGATCTATAGTTAATTTGAGAAATAAACATATGTTAGATCTAGATCTGTTCATACTAGGTATGATAGTCTGAGATTTGGGAGAAGGGGAATTATAGGACAACATGAAACTTGGGGACATAATGCATGTCTTAAATCAAGCTCTGATGTTAGAGTTTAAAGATAATTTACAACATGTTATGCATGAGTGATAACACATGTTGAGGACATACTACATGTTATAGTTTAAAATTTTAGATTTATGGGACATATTCTTTTATGTAAAAATTCATGACTTAAAAAAGGAATATGTGACTTAGGCGTAGAGACCTATACAAAAACAGGATAACTATTAATGTGAATGCGCCTAAATAATGGTTTTTGGATATCTGGCATCATAGGCTATAATTTGGCATAATCAATATTGTTTATCGTGATTTATGGAGAATATTCTGTACTGTGTAATGTTTAACTAAAAATTAGGAGCAAGATGTGGTATTATGAATTATGACCATGATTTGGCAAGTGAGTTTATGCTAAATTCATGATTAGGCAAAAGATGATATATATATAATCTGCTAAATCTATTATCTGCTAAATCTGTTATATTGCCTAATCCGCTAGTTCTGTTATATTGCCTAAACTGCTAATTAGATTGAATTGCCTAATCTACTGATTATGTTAAATTGCCTTATCTGCTAAATCTACTAAATAGCCTAATCTGCAAGATCTGTTATCTAATTAATCTGTTGAATGACATAATCTGTTGGAACTGAAATGCTGAAATTTGAAGTATGTGAATCTGTAGGCTCGATTTAAAATTGAGCAAAACTTGTGAATAGAACCTCGAATAATCTGCTGTAACGTGTACAGAAGTTTAATCTGTTAAATAAACAGTATTAGTCGGATATCTGAAAAATCTGTATTAGAATGAATTGGCTATGACACGAGGTTAGACTCTATTTGTGGTAGAAGCCTGCCCGGAACCAACCGGCTTAACCAGCGACCACAAAACTATCAGTCTAATGTGAGAGGTCGTAGGCATAACTAAAATATGCTTAGACACGAGGTTAGGTCTGGCTTGTGGCAGAAGTCTGCCCGGAACCGCCCGACATATCCATCGGCCGCAAGCTACCGACCTAATGTTAGAGGTCTGTGCATTAATATTTATTTAATGCAAATATGGGATAAATATGATGTCTAAAACGTGTTGGGTGGATAGGGTTGAACCAATTGGACTAATGAATTTAACAAACCCGTTTCGTGAATCTGTAGGCTCAATTACAAAGTTAGACAAATCTGTAAATCTGTTAAATCCGTATATCTGATCCGTTAGTCTGAAAACTTGTCTGATCTGTGAACTAGTTGATCTGAACTCTTTATGTCTGAACTTGTAAACAAATTAATCTGAAATCTGTTAGTCTGGGGACACAAGGTTAGGAGGGGAATAACTTGTGTCATCTGTTGTTTGTGACCCATATTAGTCAGTAATCCTTTCTGGTATCAAAACTTTGACCCAACAGTAGGTAGGGTCCGGGCATGCTTACTGAACTAATTATAAGTGGTTCATTCTGATAATGGCGAGGGGTGTTGATGGTGCGTTCCAACCGGGTCATGTGCGTGCATGAATCCCGGTCTGCCTCTGAGGATGTAAGACGCCGTGACATCTGTAAATAGGCCTGTGCCAATTGGTTGTCACTTTAGGGAGTGATACACCCTATTGTGGAGCCGACACAGGGTAATTATGTTTAGGGAGCCGATCGCTTGGGGTAGGGTTTTAGGGTACACTTAGTTCTGTATGTTTCTGTTGGTACTGTCTGTTTCTGTTGGGTGGCAACACCTGTCTGCGTGGTACCATCTGTTCGGGAGGTAAAGGCCCATTTACTAGTGTACACCTAATTCTACATTTTTTTTCCGTAGGGATAAATCTATTTCTGTTTCTGTACCTTCTGTTCGGGTGGTAAAGGCCTACTATTAGCATTCTGTTTCTGTCTGTTCGGGTGGTAAAGGCCCATTATTAGCGTTCTGTTTCTGTGGAAATTATTCGGTTCCTGTTTCTGCTTCAGTTTAGACATTAGGGTGACACCTAATCCTGTTATACTAGTATTAGTGCAAAGAAATGAAAAGTAATATTATTTTGTTTCTTCTGTTTAACCTAAGTACATCTGCTGCTCCTGTAACTGTTATCCCTCATCTAGTTTTATTTGCATGCCATAATTATTATTATCTGTTCATATGCTGAAAGTCACTGGAACTTGCCAGACTTTATGTCTGACCTTGCTTGTTTTCGCCCCTTTTCTTCCGTCCCCCCCCCCCCCCAGGTTTTCCAAGGAGGGAATACTTTAGCTTGATCCGGATTTCTTCTGCTTGAAGTACTCAGAGTGCTTAAAGTATGGCTTGACTCTTTATGGCAGCTTCTGTGGGGATTATGACTTTAAAGTTTTGTACTTTGATGATTTTTCTGAACAAGACTGATATTTATGTACTTGAGTTTTTGGTAAAGATGTAACCAAACTGATTTCTGTTTTCCGCTGTAATAAAGTTATAATTTCTCAAGTATTGTTTATCTATCTTGTAAATTTCTGTTCTATCTACTAAAACGCTCCACCAAAGTTAAGGCATTCCCTTTGTGAGTGATCTTAATGGAGGTGGGGTGTTACACTTGGTATCCGAGCTGAAGGTTACCAGATTGGGTAAAGTTTTTGAAAACTATTTTCAAAAAGGTTTTAAAAAGGAAGTATTTTCAAAAATAAATTTATTTTGAGAAACATAATCCCCAAAAATCCATATATCTATCTTTTTTCGTTCTCCGTTTTAAATCTTTTTCTTTCATTCCAGCATGTCTGGGAATCTTAACTTTCCATAGGGCGTGCCAATACCTGGCTGGTTCAGGAGGTACTTAGTGGCTAGGGCCAATGATGCAGGCCCAGCAGATATCCCTCCTCCAGCTGCAGCGATAACTCCTCCTCCGCCCCATCCTCGTGCAATTGCTTTTTCAAAGATCTGTAAAGATTTTAGGGCCATGGGTGGAAAGGATTTCAAGGTAACTGAATCATTCGTAAAAGCAAGGAACTGGCTCAAAGAAACTGAGGATCTATTTGTTATCTTCGAGGTGGACGATAAGCAGAAGGTACAATTGGCGGTGTAGTTGCTCAAGGACGAAGCTTCCTATTGGTGGGAAGTCACTAACGCCGAAAGACCGGTTGAAACATGGATGGATTTCAGAACAAGGTTTGAGACGAAATTCCCCTCGGAAGATGAATGAAGTCTACAACTGGAAATGTTCTTATCTCTTAAGCAAGGAAGTATGACGGTCAAGGAATACGTCAACCAGTTCAACCAACTGGCTAGGTTCGGACTGGATTTAGTCAACACTCAGCATAAAAAGGCTCTCCGCTTTGTTAAAGGATTGAACGAGCCACTGCACAGTCTAGCCAAGACCCATGTATCCATGAGAGCGACTTACGAGAGATTGGTGGATATGGCACTACTGCACGAGGAAGACAACGACAAGAAAGAGGCAAAGAAGGAAGAACCACAGAACAAGAAAGCATGGCCCAAAAAGGAAACACAAAAGAAGGGTGAAAAGTCTGAAGATAAGAAGGAGAAAAAGTGCTTTACTTGTGGAAGCTCGACTCATCTGGACAAGGATTGCAGAAAAAGAAAGGGCACTTGCTTCAACTGTGGTGAGATGGGACACTTCACTAGGGACTGTCCGAAGAAATGAGGGCAAGGGCAGAGGGCAGGACCAACTTCTGGAAGGCAGGCGAACACTCTCGAGGCTAGTGGATAGGATAGAAATAGGAAAAATTTTCTGTAGGGGGTTTAATTTCTTTATCTGATTTTTGAGTTGAAACTCTTTTCTGATTCTGGCATTTCGATTCTGTAATCGGTACTCTGCACTTGAATACTAGTATTGTTTCTGATTCCACTGTGGGCTCAAACCCATAAGGGTTACGACTCATCTGCTTGTGATAGATTGGGATTTGATAGATATCTGTGTTAGGTGTCAAGTGGGACGAATGCATTCTGGGTTTTATCATGCTTAGTTTTCTAAGAATCGTTCGATAATCTGATCTGTACTAGTAGTCTGTAAGCATCTGGATACTTCTGATAAGGTTGAGATTTCCAGTTTTGACATTGTCTAAGGAGGGTAATCCTCTGGTGTCAATCTGATGTTGATTTTGGTCTTCGGGGTTGATACTTAGGGGAATTTGTCTCTCAACCAAGGTTTAATGGAAACCAAGGTTTAATGGAAACCAAGGTTTAATGGAAACCAAGTTTTTGTTTTATCTGCACTCGCTTCCATCATTCGACTATCCCATTGATCGAATCTTCGAACTTTAGGTAGAAACTAATGGGTGTAAACATGTGTTTGAGACATGTTATGTTTGATGGTTGCAAGTGGATGCAAGTGGTTGTTAGTGGTTGCTCGTGGATGCATATACACACACTAGGCACTAGATCGGCTCGAAAACACTCTCGTACTGCATATGGATGTGTGAGCATTTTCAATTTCTGTGGATGCAAAATGATCGACTCATCACATGGATGTTGCATATGAATGAATGGTTGTCACTCATATAAGAATGATATGTATCAAATAGGAAAATTACATACATGTTGGACCTATGGCACTGACATAATTCGCATTAAGGAGGTCAACTGAATCAGTGGACCGCCTGATCTTTGCATTAGATAAGGAACATATACACACACTTTTGCATATGTTCATACAACATTAGAAGTTTTCTAAGGACAATGGATGCTTGTGGATGATGGTTGAGTAGATGGATGATTGGATGGTAGGACACATTCTTCTTAACTTGAAGATTTCGGGGACGAAATCCTTTAAGTAGGGGAGAATGTAACACCCTGAATTTTCGAATAATCAGATTACCAAAAATTTAATAATACTTAATTTCAAATATGGAAATTGAGGGAAATGGGTCGTTCCATTGCGTCCATCTTGGAATTCTGCTTCAGATAGAGTCCGAATTTGCATAAAACGGATATCGTATGAAGAAGATATGGACGAACCAAGTTTGGTGGCTAAATAGGAAAAAAAAGATTGCACTGGCGCACTTGGGAAGTGCGCCAGTACAAATTTACATTGGCGCACTTCCCAAGTGCGCCCAGGCCGAGAGAAAACCTGCACAACTTTCTGGTTTGACCCTGGCTGGCCTGGTCGGGTTCTGGTCGAATTTCTGAGCTCTGGTGTGTCACTAGGGCTAACTTGTCACTTTCTGATTGGCTTCACGTGAGATGGATGGCCTTGATTAACCCTAGCTTCATCGACGACTCTAATTAGTTTGAAACCCTATATAAACATCCCCTAGCCCCATTCTCTTTACACCATTCTTCTCTAACCTTATGCTACACAATTTCATTCCTATACTCTGCCTCCGTTCTTATTAAATAAAACAATGGCGTCGCTACCCTGCTGGAATCAAAACTTGGACTGGTGCATCTTCTTCCGACCTAAATAGAATTAAAAGCTAAATCAAATCTCAAATCAAAGTCTAGATCTGCAACAACGATTAAAGAGGAGTAATTCAGCATTTCTGCGTCAACAACAGTTTATTTCCTTTCTTAAACCACGAAAGGCAAGTACAATTATTTTCCGCTATAAACGTTAATTATGATTGTGACATGAATTGTAAATCTGAATTTGAGGTTATGTCTGTATCTCTTTCTTCTTTCTGTTCTATAGCCAGGCTACCACGAGCCTGAGCCAAATCTCATAAGAGATTAACGCGCGAACGCTAAAATGTTTGGGACAAATAATGAACGATGCACAATTGGACAGGACTGATTCGAGGACATAACATAAAATCTGAGGCATATAATTGGACATGTGTCATATTTAACATATGACTTGAGATTGAGGCATAAAATATATTGGATTTATGACTTGGGATTCGGGCGTAGATTTAACCGTAAACATGAAACTAATTTAGATACATAGTACATGTTGTAATCTAGATCTGTAGTTAATTTGAGAAATAAACATATGTTAGATCTAGATCTGTTCATACTAGGTATGATAATATGTGATTTGGGAGAAGGGGAATTATAGGACAACTTGAAACTTGGGGGCAAAATGCATGTCTTAAATCAAGGTCTGATGTTAGAGTTTAAAGATAATTTACAACATGTTATGCATGAGTGATAATGCATGTTGAGTTAAAAATTTAGATTTTTGGGACATATTCTTTTATGTAAAAATTCATGACTTGAAAAAGGAATATGTGACTTAGGCGTAGATACCTATACAAAAACAGGATAACTATTAATGTGAATGCGCCTAAATAATGGTTTTTGGATATCTGGCATCATAAGCTATAATTTGGCATAATCAATATTGTTTATCGTGATTTATGGAGAATATTATGTACTGTGTAATGTTTAACTAAAAATTAGGAGCAAGATGTGGTATTATGAATTATGACCATGATTTGGCAAGTGAGTTTAGGTTAAATTTATGATTAGGCAAAAGATGATATATATATATATATATATATATAATCTGCTAAATCTGCTATCTGTTATATTGCCTAATCTGCTAGTTCTGTTATATTGCCTAAACTGCTAATTAGATTGAAATGCCTAATCTACTGATTATGTTAAATTGCCTTATCTACTAAATCTGCTAAATAGCCTAATCTGCAAGATCTGTTATCTGTTTAATCTGCTGAATGACGTAATCTGTTGGAACCGAAATGCTGAAATTTGAAGTATGTGAATCTGTAGGCTCGATTTAAAATTGAGCAAAACTTGTTAATAGAACCTCGAATAATCTGCTGTAACTTGTACAGAAGTTTAATCTGTTAAATAAACAGAATTAGTCGGATATCTGAAAAATCTGTATTAGAATGAATTGGCTATGACACGAGGTTAGACTCTATTTGCGGTAGAAGCCTGCCCGGAACCAACCGGCTTAACCAGCGACCGCAAAACTATCAGTCTAATTTGAGAGGTCGTAGGCATAACTAAAATATTCTTAGACACGAGGTTAGGTCTGGCTTATGGCAGAAGTCTGTCCGGAACCGCCCGGCATATCCATCGGCCACAAGCTACCGACCTAATGTGAGAGGTCTGTGCATTAATATTTAATTAATGTAAATCTGGGATAAATATGATGTCTAAAACGTGTTGGGTGGATAGGGTTGAACCAATTGGACTAATGAATTTAACAAACCCGTGTCGTGAATCTGTAGGCCCAATTACAAAGTTAGACCAATATGTAAATCTGTTAAATCCGTATATCTGATCCGTTAGTCTGAAAACTTGTCTGATCTGTGAACTAGTTGATCTGAACTCTGTATGTCTGAACTTGTAAACAAATTAATCTGAAATCTGTTAGTCTGGGGACACAAGGTTAGGAGGGGAATTACTTGTGTCATCTGTTGTTTGGGACCCATATTAGTCTGTAACCCTTTCTGGTATCCAAACTTTGACCCAACAGTAGGTAAGGTCCGGGCACGCTTACTAAACTAATTATAAGTGGTTCATTCTGATAATGGCGAGGGGTGTTGATGGTGCGTTCCAACCGGGTCATGTGCGTGCATGAATCCCGGTCTGCCTCTGAGGATATAAGACGCCGTGACATCTGTAAATAGGCCTGTGCCAATTGGTTGTCACTTTAGGCAGTGATACACCCTATTGTGGAGCCGACACAGGGTATTTATGTTTAGGGAGCCGGTCGCTTGGGGTAGGGTTTTAGGGTCCACTTAGTTCTGTCTGTTTCTGTTGGTACCGTCTGTTTCTGTAGGGTGGCAACTCCTGTCTGCATGGTGCCGTCTGTTCGGGGGGTAAAGGCCCATTTACTAGTGTACACCTAATTCTACATTTTGTTTCCGTAGGGATAAATCTGTTTATGTTTCTGTACCTTCTGTCCGGGTGGTAAAGGCCCACTATTAGCATTCTGTTTCTGTCTGTTTCTGTTCGGGTGGTAAAGGCCCATTATTAGCGCTCTGTTTCTGTGGAAATTATTCCGTTCCTGTTTCTGCTTCAGTTTAGACATTAGGGTGATACCTAATCTTGTTATACTAGTATTAGTGCAGAGAAATGAAAAGTAATATTATTCTGTTTCTTCTGTTTAACCTAAGTACATCTGCTGCTCCTGTCACTCTTATCCCTCATCCAGTTTTATTTGAATGCCATAATTATTATTATCTGTTCATATGCTGAAAGTCATTGGAACTTGCCAGACTTTATGTATGACCTTGCTTGTTTTCGCCCCTTTTCTTTCCTTTCCGCCCACCAGGTTTTCCAAGGAGGGAATACTTTAGCTTGATCCGGATTTCTTCTGCTTGAAGTACTCAGAGTGCTTAAACTATGGCTTGACTCTTTATGGCAGCTTCTGTGGGGATTATGACTTTAAAGTTTGTTACTCTGATGATTTTTCTGAACAAGACTGCTATTTATGTACTTGAGTTTTTGGTAAAGATGTAACCAAACTGATTTCTATTTTCCGCTGTAATAATGTTATAATTTCTCAAGTATTGTTTATCTGTCTTGTAAATTTCTGTTCTGTCTACTAAAACGCTCCACCAAAGTTAAGGCATTCCCTTTGTGAGTGACCTTAATGGAGGTGGGGTGTTACATATCCATCTGAATTATCATTCGTAAAACCTGTTAAGCATAGATCAGAACTTGAGTTGACATTCTAAGGTTTTGAGCTGTGGTTGTTAGATCTTCCATAATTCGGATTGAGAGTATCCTAGATTTCCTATGCAGATAAACATTGATAGATAAGATTAAACTGTTTAGTACTAAGATAATCAAATGTAATTTTCATAGCACGAGCATTGAAAGTAATATCTACACTATTAAACCCATTGATAACAACATCCCAACATTTAATATTAGCAGATTTTAAATAAAATTCCATTTTGGATTTCCAGTTTGAAAAATCTATTCCATCGAAAATAGTTGGAAATGAACCGGACTGACTCTCTATCGACTGACAACTAAGATCCATGATTCTAGGGTTAATGAGATTACCAGGCTCTGATACCTCTTGTTGGATCTAGATTAACCCTAGAGGAGGGTGAATAAGGTTTATCACAATTTTTCTGGATATTAAAAATTCACAGATCATAGAATGTAGCAGAAACAGAAATGCAGAAAGAATATGACATAAGATATACCCAACTTTGGCAAAATCCTGCCTACTGCTGCATTCCTAAGGTTTCTACTAGGTGATATGTCTCCACATTGTTGCTATGAATTCCCTTGTTGCTATGAATTCCCTTTAGTGATTTTGCTTGCCATAGAAATTGCCTTGGATTTTCTTGCATCTTTGTCGAATATACTTGCATGTATTTCTTGACTGAAACTTGAATGGTTCTTGCCATTTTTGTTTTAAAAAACAACTTTTCCAAACCTGTACATTTACAAATTATTTTGATTGACACTTTACCAAAAAAAACTGAGAGCACACAATACCATATATGAGTGTATTTTTGAACTGATTGTCAGGAGACAAATTTGAAAAACTTTCCAAATAATTGATGTCCATATTTGAATTGAGTCACTCCTTCGAACATGTTTGCTTACAATCAACAACTCTCTCTTTACTACCATGTATATTTGTGCTTGTATTCTGAACACTTTTGAATATGTGTGCTCTACTTGAAATTTGGTGTGGTTGATCACTTAGCTTGCTATATCCGTGTTAGAACTGCTCCATTTTGCAATATGCTATTGCCATATGAATACTTGCATGTCCTTTCTTTTGCTCTACCATTTACGCACAGACTTGAGTCAATCTTGCACCACTATGTATTTGTTCACTTACAACTGCATTTATTGCTCCTCTCTATTTGATTGTGCTGCCTTAGTTTGCTGATCTGGCCATGCTAAACACATTTGATTTTGAAAGAAAATCTGTTAAAGCATTGATATCATTGTTGCGTCACTTGGAATATGCTATGACCCTTGAACCTCCCTTGAGTATCACCATCCAGTTTTGAAGTGCACATAAATATACATACTGAAATTTGATGCACCATTTTTGAGCTGTCTCGACCATTGTTTTGTTGTTGCACCATTATGTGTTTGCTAAACCATGCACCCTTGTCCATTTTAATCTGGTGCACCATGCTGCATTGAGTACTATGACTGCTCATCCATGTTCATCACATGTGTGCATGTATGTTGGCTCGGCCTTGTGCTCGACTATTGAACTTGCTATTTACACGAATATATCCATGTTTGCTGTACTCTTTTGTGACTTGTGTTGAGCTCATTTACTTGCCATGTTGATCATGATGCACTTGAATTGGCTGAATCACCATGATTTGTATATGCACCTGAATCTGAAGCTTTGACCATTTATATGTGCTAACTGAACATACTTCTTTATGTGTTGTCTTGCTTGACTATGGCTCGACACTTTGATATGCTTGGCTCACTTGCTCGACCATGATTGACTTGTATTCATTGATGTTTTTGGGTTGCCTAGACCATTTTGATTATTGTTGCACTGAGTCGAGATGGTCCAAGATGCTACTCCTCAGTTGCACACTGGATTGGCGAGGCAGAGCACACATGTATATATATTCACGTGTGTATATGCAGCCATCGAGATTAGATTTTCTGTCCCTGTACTGAAATATATACATACTGACTGCCTTGTGGTATTTACTGTGTTTCACTGTGAATATCACAAGCGGTCTAGTCATAGACGAATCAGATCAAGTCCTGAAAAATGATGAGAAATACATAAGAAATCTGAGGCAAATAAATTTTAAAAATAAAATTTATATTCACATGTAGTATATGACAGGTATGAAGATGATGACTGGACTGACAGTGAAGATGCTGTGAAAACAGAAGGCTGAAGACAGTGAATGAAGCAGTGTCAGTAAATGTGTTTGTATATATATGAAAGTGAAAATGTATGTATAAATGATAGAGTGACTGTATGAGTGTTGTAGTGAAAATTGTACTAATATTTGTAATAAACAAATTTTGTTTGAAATAAAATATCATTTTATTGTGTTCAAACAGATTTGTCTAATGTATTCAGTTTATATACAAGTACAATATCATGTGTAATATCTGTGAGTATGTACAAATAGTGGAGTCATATAATTTGCACTGTTTGAATGCTGAAATATAATATTTTATTTAAATAAAATACTATGTGAATATATGAAATTTTGTACAGTCGTATTCTATTTAAATACAAATATTATATTTCTGTCTGTGATAAATATATGAAACAGTATAGTAACAAACACATTTAAAATAATATTTATTTGGTTGTTATCATCAAACAAAAATCATATAATTGTGTATACAACTACATCATATACAACAGTTCCTAGCGTCCTATGACTTTGAGATTGCTTATACCCCTGGCAAGGGTAATGTGGTGGTAGATGCATTGAGTAGGTACAGGATGACTTTGAGTCCTTTGTTTGTGGAGAGGAAAAACTTGGAGTTTACATCGACTTTTGATTTTAGACCATCCACTGAGTTTATACCTGGTTTATTACTAGAGGTGCAACCTACTCTTTTGGATCAAATAGGATCTTCATAGTTAGAGGATCCATAGATTTCAGACATCTTGGATAGGCTTGCTAGAGGAGAGACTTCTAATCACCTCCGTAATATTCCACGGATGATAGAGGGTGCTTACGATGAGATGGAAGGCTTCATGTTCACCGAGTTGGGAGTTTGTTGAGGACAGTCCTTAAGGAAGCTCATCATTCTAAGATGACTATTCATCCAGGCGGTGATAAGATGTATGGAGATATGAAGAGGAATTTCTTTTGGGCTAGGATGAAGAAATATGGGGCGGAGTTTGTTTCTCGATGTTTGGTTTGCCAACAAGTTAAAGCCGAGCAAAGGAAGCCCGGTGGTTTACTTCATCCTTTGGAGGTCCCACAGTGGAAGTGGGAGAGCGTATCGATGGATTTCATTGACGGTTTGCCTTGATCGAGGAAAGGCAACATCAGTATTTGGGTTATAGTGGCCAAACTTACTAAGAGCGCTCATTTCATTCCGGTAAGAGTAAGAGGACGGCAGCATGGTTGGCAGCAATTTACGTTCGTGAGATTGTCTGTCTTCATGAAGTACCTTCCAGTATCGTAAGTGATTGTGACCCCATTTTCACCAGTGAATTTTAGTGGATCTTGCAAGAAGCATTAGGTACACAGTTGTGTTTGAGCACCGCTTATCACCCTCAGACCGATGGGCAGACGGAAAGGGTGAACAGAGTTCTTGAGGATCTTTTAAGGTTGTGGTTCCTAGACTTGGGAGGGACTTGGGAAGAGCATCTTCCTTTAGCAGAGTTCGCCTACAATAACAGTTATCAAGCTAGTATTGGCATGGCACCCTTTGAAGCATTATACGGACGACCCTGTAGATCACTGACTTGTCGGTGGGAATCTACAGAAAGTCTTCCACTTGGACCGAATATGGTTAGAGAGACCTCAGAAAAGATTGATCTTATCCGTAGATGCATGAAGGCAACTCAAGACAAGCAGAAGTCCTACACAGATAATATAAGGCCTAACATTGAGTTTGAGGTAGGAGATATGGTTTTTATTAAGGTATCACCTTTAAGGAATGTGTTTCGCTTTGGATCTGTAGGGAAATTGGCACCAAGATTCATAGGGCCATTTCCCATAATAGAAAGGATTGGAAAAATGGCTTATAGAGTAAAGCTACCAGAGAGACTGTCCGACATTCATGATGTTTGCATGATACTGCAGAAGTAGTTGAGCCGAGTATGCTTGATAAAGGAGAGGTAGAACAGGAGGCGACAGTTAGACAAGTTCCTACTCGTACTCTTGGATCATAAGTTAAGAAGCTATGCAATAGAGTAGTCAAGTTGATGAAAGTTCAGTGGGCAGATAACCAAGAGTATGCAATTTGGGAGACCGAAGACAAGATTCGCGCTTCATACCCTTTTCATTTCAAGGGTATGTTCATAACCTCCTTTCCAAAGCTTTATTCATGCTTGTTTCTATCATTTAAAGTATATCCTATCGATCGAATCTTCGACCTTTAGGTAGGAATCCCATGGATGTAAACATGTGTTTGAGACATGTTATGTTTGATGGATGCAACTGATGAAAGTGTTTGCTATTGGTTTCTCATGGACGCATATACACACACATTAGGCACAAGATTGGCTCAATCACTCTCATACTGCATATGGATGTGTGTGCATTTTTCTTCTTTTAATGGATGAGAATGGGTGTATCATCATATGGATGTTGCATTTGGATGAATGACTATGCACGCATATAGAACTTACATGTTATAATAGGATTATTTGCATACATGTTGGATTCATGGCACTAACATACATTGCATTAAGGAGGTCGACTGAATCAGTAGACCGCCCTATCTTTTGCATCAGTATAAGGACATATACACACATCTTTGCATATATTCATATAAGAATTAGAAGTCTTTAAGGATAATGGATGCCTGTGATTGGTGGATGAGTAGATGGATGATGGATTTTAAGATATACATTCTTCTTAACTTGGAGATTTCGGGGACAAATCCTTTGAGTAGGGGAGAATGTAACACCCTGTAATTTTATAACACATTAAGATGATAAAATAAGAAATACTTATTAAATATTGGGAATTAAGTAAAATGGACTGCGTCATTGGGTTCGTCTCAGAATTCTGCTTGAGGTAGACTTCGAGTTTCGTAAAACGAACAACGTATGAAGAAGTTATTAAGGTTAGAAGTTTGCACATATATAAGCTAATTGTATATAAATTAAACATTCCACAAATTCAAAATAATTCGAAACCATAAGACGCGGGCCTGGGAGGGAATTTTCCTACTACGGGTGTCGATCCAAGGGTCGACCCAATAACAGCGGTGTCGACACCCATGTCGACACCATAAAGGGGGTGCCGACCCCCTTGAGATCTGGGCAGAACTCAGTTATGCGTACGTAGAATCTTTTCTTGACTAGACTCATTGATCCTAGGCTATAAATAAGACCCCTTTCTCATTATTTTATACATTCTAAAACAATGAAGAACTAGACGTTACCTCTGCCTAGATTAAAATAACCTATTCTTCTTTAGCAACAAGAGTTATTCAAGTTTAGAGATCTGTTCTTCAATCAATTCCCTGTTCTTTAGATCCAATTATAGTGAGCCTATGTTATTTTTAGATAGAAATAATTAAAATGTAATATTGACATGCCTATAAGTTTGGATCTAAGCCTATGCATATTGATCATGTCAGTATGCCTTATCAATTCTATTATTACGTGTTCATCATCTTTTCTTGTATGCCTATCTTGTTATTATGCCCAACTCTATCACTATATGCTTATTAGTTGCTATACCTATTTCTGCCATCATATGTTTATCTTATTAGCATGCTTATTTCTGTCCTCTTTCCTTCTTCTTTTCCCTTTTTATTTTATTGCCAGGCTACCTTCGAGCCTAGGAATACCGTTGAAATATGTGAACGCGTTAAATTTGGAACGAGGGGAAAACATTAAAATTGGGGCATAACTTGTATTGGGAAATTCGGGTCATAACCTGAATTGAAAACATGAATATGAATTTGGGGCATAAACCAAACTGTGATTAAAGATCTTAATTTGTGGCATATGATACATAATAAATATGACTTGAAAACGGGGCATGAAAACCTATAATGAAACAGGGATAATCATTAATAATGAAGATGCCTAGGTTCAATGTAATTGGAAACTATAACCGCTCTTAGACACGAGGTTAGATTACACTTGTGGTAGAAGTCTACCCGGACCCGCCCAGCATATCCAACGACGACAAGTGGTGAATCTAATGTGAGGGTTCTAAGTGCATAAACACGTAACATGCTAAGACACAAGGTTAAGTCCAACTTGTGGAAGAAGTCTACCCGGACCCGCCCAGCATATCTAGCATCCACATGTTGTAGGCTTAATGTGGGAGGTCTAGCGCATTATAACCATAAATGAATAAATGGTAGTGAACTTGTAATACTTAACCTGTTTGAATCCATTGGGATTACATGGAAATGTTAACTTGAGTAGGGGCTAAGTAAACTTGCTTGAAACAGCGGGAAGGTTAAGTATATCTTGGGGTGGTGGGTAATATTTATATATAAGACCACAAACTTAACCTGTTGGGTTATGCAATCTTATTACACTGGTAGGCTTAACCTATGGAAATCCTAGTAGTGGGGATGCAAGCCTAGGGGGAATCTTGTATCATCTTGTGTTAGGGACCCGTTTCGATCAGTAACCCATATATAAGCATCAAACGAGTACTTCGAACTAGGTCGGAGTCAGGGCACGCTTACTGAGATGATTGTAATAGAACCAAAACAGGGGATGGTATGGGCGACGCATTCCGACAGGGTCATGTGTGTGCATGGGTCCAAACAAGGGAAGCTAAGACGCCGTGACATCAGTAGATATGGTTGTTCACATCCTATAAATGAGGGATTGCCACTTTAGGGATTGATAATCCTACTATAGGGCCAGCACAGGGTATCTACGGAGTAGGGAGTCGATCCATTGGGGGTAGTTCTAGTCTCGCTTGTTTAGGAGCCCGTTATTATCCTTAGGGGTAACACCAGTACGTTCAGTAAGGCTGTCTCTTATTGTATGGGGGTAAAACCACTAACTAGAAGTACGCCTAAGTCTACCATCTTGTTGGGGATCATCTTGTTCTTGTGAAACTAGTAATAGTGCAGAGAAAGAGAGAGAGAGGAGAAGTATCTGTAATGACCCACATTTTCAGCGATATAATAATTAATTTATTTAATTATTTAAATAGTGGTTTAGAGAATTTAATGGTCGTTAATTAAATAACTTTGAATATATAATTAATATAAATAATATAATAATATATTTAATTCTGAAATAATCAGAATTGGCTGAAATGGCAATATGGTGTGAATTGGGAAATTCAAAATATATAATTCAGTTTAGAGTTGAATTATAATAACGAATATATTATGTAAAATGACAGTTGAACGAATAAATTATAATATAATTATAATCAAGCTCGAAATGGCGCGGCAGTTCGTAATTTGGCGATTTGAACTTCAACTGAATGTACAGGATTTGTTTTAAGCCGGATTTCTGTGAAACAAGAAACGTTCGGAGCTGGTGGAGTATATCTTTCTAGTGGAAGAGAAAAATCGGGATTTCGTCATGTAGATTTTGATTTACGTCCAAATCAAATTTTAGAAAAGTCGCTGTGGAATTCCTTTATAATTTATAAAGGAATTATTTATATTTTAAAAAGGAATTTCGATATAAATCGAATACGGATTGACCTAGATTTGAAATATCGAGTTAGAAATTCATATAGGAATATTCTGAAGCCGTATGGTATTCCACTGTGAATATAGACGATAATATTTATTTTTTAAATATTAAATTTAATTATATTTAAATATATTTATATATTTAAATGGGTTATTCAGACCTTTAAAATTAGCCAATTTTTGCAAACGACCTCAGAATTCGACGAAACTAATTTTGTTGGATCCACAATGTCAATTTTTTGTTAGATGTCAAGTTTCGTGATTTTTAGAGTCATTATGTGGCCGTACCGATTTTTAATGTGAAAAACAGTCGATAATTGGACCTTTAAAAATACGCTGTGTGAGCAAACGGAGTCGGAATTCGATGAAACCAGTTTCATGGGGACCGTAATGTTAAGCTATAGCTGCATGTCAATTTTCATGATTTTTGGTATCATGTGTGATCACAGGAATTTTAGAGGACATATGTAAACAGCGTATGCTTAAAAATAAATAAAATAATTAATATAAAAATATTTAAATCCTCTATAAATACCCTCTCTAACTTTTCCTAAACCTAAAACACTTCATTTCAGAAGTCAACAAAGCAAGAAAATGCGCCGCTGATTTTTTTCCTCTTTCAATAAAAATGTCGATCTTCAACAAATTCAAACAAATCCAAATGAAATCATAAAATCGTAAAACATATATATTTGCACTGCTGAATGGATTCTCTTCTATTTGGTGTAATCTTTGGGAGTGCGACGCAAGTCTGGGAGGGTCAAAACTCAACAGTATTGGCTAGGGTTCGATCTTTGGTTAAATTAAAGGATTTTTGGTTGATTTCGAGTTCGTAAATGGAGTAAGGGGATCGAATGGAACTTGCGATTGAAATTTGGGTGGTATTCATGGGAAAAAGTGTCGATCTTGTTCGGTATATGTACAGTTTGGTGCTCGAGACCATAACAGGAAAATGGGATCGAGTTGGGAGAAAGGGGTATCACGGGGTAGAGAGTAAGGAGATGATCATCATGGTGTATTTCAATTTCGATTTAATGAAGTGGAGAAGGAGTTCGAAGGTGGTGAAGTTTGGCAATGGTGAAACTGTTTACAGGGAGCTCGTGATTTATTTGTGAGGAGGAAGAAGGGTTATCGTGGACTTTTGAATGGGTAATGGGCCGAGGGAAATGAGGTTAAAGCCCATTGGTTACGATCTAAGTTTTATTTCAATTTAAATATCTATTAACTTCTAGATCGAATAACTTTATCATATATCATCAGAATGTCAAACGGTTGGATCCTTTAGGACCGTATGGACGACGACTACAAAATGAAACTGACTAGAAGTGGATTGAAGCTCGTTTGAATTTACGGCGAAATAAATTGTTTGATTCAAATCAAACAAACAGTTTATTGTTCTTTAACGATGAACTGCCAATGTGAGTAAATTTCACTAACTCTGAACAGTTTATAATTTCATGTTGTATTTTTAGAACTGTTAAATATTGGTTGATTAACTGTGTGTTGACTGTTTGATTGAACTGCTAGTCATGTTGTTGAATTTCTATATTGATTCTGTTTAACAGAATATATCATATGGAACTGAAAGTGATATTGATTTTATTGTGTAACATCTGTGGATGCAGGGAAACAGGTTGGAGGAATCCGACTGGATTCCTTAGCGGCTATTTTATTTTTTCATATATTGTGATATATGACATGGTTTATAATCTGTTGTTGATTTTATGTGTATGGACGATATTTGACATCATGACTTGATATGTTAAACATCATAACATACCGGAATGTGAAAAAGGGGAATTTTCAAATGGTATTTGAAAATAAAATATTTATAAAATCAAAAGGGTTTTATAAATGAAATGATTAAAAATGAAATGTTTATAAATGAAATATTTATAAATAGAAATCTTTATAGGTGAAATTATATAGAAAGGGGAAATCTTTATAAATGAAATATTTATAAAGGAAAGGGAATATTTATAAAATCATAAGATTTTATAAATGAGATATTTATTGGTTAAATAAATAGGAGATGTTAAACGAGATACTTATTTGTTAAGTAAATAAGTTATAAAAGAGATATTGACTTAGGAAACAGAATAAGTTATTAAAAGGATTACTTATTTGTTAAATAAATAAGATAAGGTATAAGGAATATTTATTTAGAAATAAATAAGATATTAATAAAGGAAATACTTAGGATAAATAAATAAGATTAATAAAGAAAATACTTGGAAATGGAACCCTAAAAGGAAATATTTGTAAACCATTTACAAATAGGATTAAAAAGGAAATATTGGTAAAGGCATTTAGAAATAAATAGAAGAAAATGGAAATATTTATTTGTTAAATAAATAGAAGAATTGAAAGGAATATTTATTTGCTAAATAAATAGAGTTAAAGGAGTTATCGAATATGGTTTATTCGAATAGAGTTGAAAGGAGTTAATCAAAAGAATTTAATTAAAATGAGTTAATCGAATATTAGTAATTTGATTAAAGTTAATTGATTTGAGTAAATCAATTAGGGTAATTGATTAGAGTAAACACATTTGAATAGAGTTAGAGTTAACCAGTTAGAGTTAACCAGTTAGAGTTAAACAGTTAGAGTTAAGCAGTTAGAGTTAACCGGTTAGAGTTAAACAGTTAGAGTTAACCAGTTAGAGTTAAACAGTTAGAGTTAACCAGTTAGACTTAAACCGTTAGAGTTAAAAAGTTAGAGTTAACCAGTTAGAGTTAACCAGTTAGAGTTAAACCGTTAGAGTTAAACAGTTAGAGTTAATCAGTTAGAGTTAATCGATAGAGTTAAATCGAACTAGAGTGATTGAATAGAGTTAAATTGAACTAGAGTTATTCAAATGGGGTTAATCGAATTTAGTTATTCGAATAGAGTTGAAATGAGTTAATCGAATTTAGTTATTCGAAGAAGTGAATCGAATCAGAGATATTCGAAGTGAGATAATCGAATCATAAATATTCGAAGTGAGTTGATCGAATCTAGTTATTCGACAGGAGTTAAATCGAATAAGATTTATTCAAAGAAAGAGATTATCGAATATAAGTATTCGAAAGTAAGCAAATCGAATAAGAGTTAATCCAGTAAGAGTTATTCGGTTGGAGTTATTCAAATAAGAGTTATAGATTAGAGTTAACCAAATAGGAGTAAATGAATTAGTTGTCGTTATATTATTCGAGTTAGGAAATAAAAGTCATATTAAAGATAATATATTTCGAATGCAGGAGATTATAACACCATTGTTATAATCACGTAAACTTGTAAAAGTAGGGGGTTCGTAAATAGAATCCGAGGGTTCGTAAGGAAGTGTTAAAGAGTTAAAAAGGTGAATCTTATCTATTTCAAGATTTGAAAGGTGGTTCAGTTAAGGTCTGAGAGGTAGCTATACCCCAACTTGATTGACTGCGTTTTTAATTAAGAAATGGTGACGGTTCGAGTGTGAAGTGGATTTAGTAATTTAGTATAGTGGTTTGAGTCGTCATCGCATATAGTTTAAACATCTGTTTAAATCCCAATTAAGAAGTTTTGGAAATGTTTTCCAAACGAGAATCAGAAATGTTTTCTGATAATAGAAAATAAGAATTTAGAATACATGGAAACGGAAGATAAGTAAATTAATGAAATAAAGAGATAAAGGTTGAATGATGATTGATCGATATAATTTCCTCCTGGAAATAATATCGTTGGTTGCACAACTGTTTTTCTTTGATGGTTAAATCACAGACTATCGAAGTTTTTGACCCTTTTAATGTTGTTAATATGGAGAGATTGGTTGGATTATTATCTAAAGAACCACTCTGTATTGGCATAAGCGTTGCGAATCATATGTGACAAAGATAATTGAAGACGGAGTAAAGTGCAAGGGCTATTGTATAAGTCTTAGATAACAGTGCCTAAGATGGATGTATTGAATAGTGCCTTCGGTTCATCCTATTCCTGGATGACTTGTATGGATGAATGTCTGACGGAGTATTTCTAGAAAGGTCACGTACATTGATTTCTTCAATCGTACCAAGAGTGGAAGTGGAGAAGGAAATTTCTTTAGCTAACACGTAATGTACTGTTGTAGACGTCAATTAGTGATTTTCGATGGATCTGACAATGTGGCATTCGAAGTGAATCTGATGTGATGATAAAGCGTATCCTCAAGCCTCATCAACCGGTAAATGACAGAAATCGAGCAGGTACCATGGCTGTGTAGGTCGCACCTATTAGGGTGTATAATCACCTGATCTAGAGTTTCATTTACTTCTAAAAATCTATTGTTGATACTGTCCCATTCGGGAAACGGTTCTTGATCCCAACCGTTGGTGATATACATTCTATACACTCAAGAGAAATGAGTGGTCGGTCATGTGTGGCCGGGTTGCAAGATGTTCTTGTTGAACCCAGTGTATTCCTCTCTAGAGGTACACTAGCGAAAGGTGGTTCCATACCTTGTCATAGTTGGAAATCCATTACCCAATACGTGCTTGCGGTTTTGATTGTATACTATATATGTAGAACGTGAGATGAAAGCGTTTCCGCTAGATGATTATTATATTGTGATTGATAGATATTATTATAATATCAGAAGGTTTTTGATATAAAGATATTTTGGATTCTCATAAGGGAAAAACCCGTTCCGTTATACGGCGTGGTCTTATGAGATATCATTTACTTGTTCGAACTGTTTTAAACTGTTTTACTCATACCAGTCCCATGACTGACCCGGAGTTTATTTTGTTTTGTTTTCCCTAAACTCTTGGGTGCCCAATTTTGTACGGGCAGTCAAGTAGTCGGGATTTATAGATACTTGAAGAGCTGGAGCTGGAGGCTTCAGGATCATATAGCTATTGTTTATTTCCGCTGTGTTGTAAGTGTTGTACTTTGATAATGATGTATATTCGAGTACAGATGTATATTTCAAAGTTATGTTATATATTATATGTTATTCATTCCGCTGTGAGGTTCGTGTTACTCTGATGTTGTGTTCATCTTCTTCTTCTATTCTAAGTTTCTATCTCAACTTTCCTCACCCTCTATATTCTTTCTAATAGTTATCTGGATTTCAGTGCAAATTGGGTTGGACTTGTGTTATTTGGTCAGCTCAAATTGGACCGGAATTTCGGGTCACTATAGTATCAGAGAAAGCGCTGCACATATATGTTCTGTTCAGTTTATCCTGTTTACCTTGTCATGCATGCCTTATATGTTGTTATCTCTTATCCAGTTTATAGGCCTGTCATGGTGCTTTTACTAATTTATATGCTAAAAGTAACTGGACTCGTCAGACTCTATGTCTGACCTATTTTGTTTCCTCTTCTTTCTCTTCCGTTTCCCCCCAGGTTCTTAGTGTGGGAATACTCAAGCTTGATCAGGATTCTTCTTTCCTTCTGCTTGGAGCTGCTTAGATGTACTACTTGATTTCATATCTTCTCTATATGGCTATCTTTTGGGGATTATGCTCTTTTGATGTTTATTGTACTCTGATGATTTTTGGTACAAGACAGAAGTTTTAAACTGATGTACTGGGTTTTATGTATTTCGGAGTTGTGATGTAACTATGTTTTGAACTACAATGTTTTTGTTTAAATAAAGTTATAAATTCCGCTTCTATCTGTCTTATAATGTTTATGTTTCTGTTTACCTATAACGCTTCATGAAACTTAATGCATTCTGATAAATAGTGACATTAATGGACGTGAGATGTCATAGAAAACGAGCATGAGTTCCGGCTGTTTGAGCTATGAATTCTTCCAAATTCCTCCACTAGAAATTATCAAACCCACACAGATTTAAAGATCATGTAAATCTTCATCATTTTCGTGTTTCAAGTTTTGGAAATTATTATATGGATTGAGAAATAATTGCGGAGAAAGAACGGAGCGATTCAGGCCCTCCATTCACAAGTGACGATGCAGGAAATTGTTAGGGTTTAATACTTGAGGTATTTATACTATTTTTTTAATAATATTTAATTTATAAAGTTACTTCATAGTGAATTTTCACATTCGAACTGCAAACAAGCCCCAACGACTGTTGCCCTAACCAAATACCCCAATTCCGGATACAATGGGATAAGCTAATTCGGCTATTTTGATTGGTTTTTATCAAAATTAAAGTATAAATTAATATATTGAATTTGAACGTACATTTTAATTCGCTACGACCACATACTGACTCCCAAAATTATGAAATATGAAATCCTGCTATATTTTTCAAATACGATCCTAAGAAAACTAATTTCTTCGAATTTGGAGACCGTTTGAAAAATGGCCTTTTAACTAGCTTATTAAATTATAACTGGAATTCAACAAGCGTTTAAATTTACTAAGCTTACATATTAATTCCAATTGACTTGAAATTTTAAACCTAATAATAATTTGACGTTTTGGATCCAACAAAATTAATTTCGTCGAAAACGGAGGATGTTTGCAAAATAACTATTTTTAAGGGCTATATATAATATTTAAATATAAATAAATTCCATAGCGACAATTCTAAATCTTATTTTTGACATAACTTACAATTTATAATATGAAACTTGAATTTTTCACATTTGTTAGAACCATAAATAAATAGATTCTAATGTTTCTTGTTTTATCAAAATCCGGCTTATTTTGAATTCTATATAATCAATCAAAGTTTAAAACTAAATTTTCAAACTATCGCGCCATTTCAAGTTCGTTTTGATTAAATTTTAAATTTATACATTTAAACTTCGATTTAAAATAAATTTTAAATCGTTAATTCTCAAAATAAATCATCTTAAATCTTTAAAATCCATTAAAATCAAATAAAAATAAAATTTAAATTGGTTCCAAAAATCAGGGTTGTTACAATGTTGCTTTTATATATAAATATTTAACAAGTAATCGTGACATGTCAATAAACTAGATCGAAAACTTATGCCTGTTAAGATGTTGATTAATGTTTAAACATATCTGCTATAATGACATGAAATTCCCTATACACCTAATTTATTCAGTTATTTTTATATGCCTATTTCTATGCCTACTTCTGTTATTTATGCCTATTTATATTCTTCTTCCTCTCTCATTCCTTTTTATTTTTATAGCCAGGCTACCTTCGACCCTAGGCCGATATCGCTGAAATATGCATACGAACGAAATTGGGTATAACTGGTAATGGTAATCTGGGGGCATAACCTGTACTATGAATATGACTAAAGTTTGGGGCATAACTTGTACTATGCAATATAATTGAAATATGGGGTGTATGAATAGGAAACATGTAGGCTTAATACAATGACTAATGGAACATGTAAATGAAACTGTGTGTCACCTATTTATTCTATTTGATCTGATGGGGCTTAAGTATACTTGTTAATCAGGAAGGGTTATAGGGACACTATTAGCCCGTGTAAAACTTAACTGGTGTAAAGCCTAGTTGATTTGGGGACACAAGTCTAGGGGTGCTTGTGTCATTTGTTGTGTGGGATCCATATTAGTCAGTAACACGTTATGACATAAAAAGAGGACCCCACACTAGGTTGTGGTCAGGGCACACTTACTGAGACTAATTATAAGAGGTTCATTTGAGATGGGGTGTTCTAATGGCGCGTTCCAACAGGGTCATGTGCGTTCATGGGTCCGGTCTGTCTGGGAAACTAAGACACCATAGCACTTGTAAATAGGTCTGTGTCCTTCTGGTGGTTGCCCTTTGAGGAAGTAATACACCATACTGTGGGGTCGGCACAGGGTATTTACGTGGTAATGAGCCAATCGCTGGGGTAGTAATTCATTTAGCTCTATTTTGGTACCTGTTATTTTGGTTTGGGGTAATATCCGTTATATTCTGTTTAGGTACCTGTTATTCTGTTTGGGGTAGAACCCGTTGCTAGAAGTATACCTAAGTCTACCATATATGCGATGTTAGGATCATTCTGCTTATGTTAAGTACTTGAAAAACACTTAATGCGATATACTAGTATTAGTGCAGAGAAAGTATTTGAGAAGCATAATTCACAATGTTCATCCTGTTTATACCTGTTATATACTGACTGCTATTATTTATCATCCAGTTTATTTATTGTCTCGTTACTTTTATCTCTTTATATGCTAAAGGTCATTGGACTCACCAGACTTTATGTCTGACCCATTTTGTTTCCTTTTCTCTCTCTTCCTTCCCCTCAGGTTCTCAGGGTGGGAATACTCAGGCTTGATTTGAAAACTCTCTCTCTCTCTATCTATTATTTCTACTTGGAGTTGTATTTGCATTGCTTTGCTTAGACATATCGCTTTGACTACCTATCTACCTTATTATGGCTGTTTTTGCGGACTATGGATTTATATTTATGTACTCTGATGATTTTTAGTACAAGGCGGATACTTTAATTTGTTGTAATTGGTTTTCAATATTTTAGACTTATGTTGTAACTGTATTTTTGGACTATGTTATTTTCTTTTGGAAAACAAAGTATTATATTTCCACTGCTATATATTTTCCTTGTGTAACTCTGTGTCTGTTTACCTATAATGCATCACGAAACTTAATGCATTCTGATAAAGAGTGACACTAACGGACGTTGGGTGTCACAATAAATGAATGGTTTCCATGTCACACATAATTCATCATATAGATCTAATGCAAAGTTTAAAATGATACATTAATGTAGCATATGTCAATGTTTTTTGAAAGATGCCTTAAATTTCACAATGGCATGCATTCAGATATTACAACATAGGTTACAAAAAAATTAATTTTGAAAACACTTGAAGTTTTCTAAATGTTAAACTAATCATTTTAGTTCTTCTACACCAAACTGTAATGGTTTTCCATATTCCTCGACACCCAATACAAAAATCCAAAGAGCTCCTTTACAAGTTCCTGCATTTAATACAAGCACTCGGCAAACATATATAATGGAAAATTAAAAAAAAAAAACTGGATTATAACTTATATTCTAGACAGTAGAATAAAAACTATGAAATATTTTATGTAGTTGGTTGGCGAATATGCTCACTCTAAGCACTTACTCCTAACAACTAGAAAGCATTAACAATAATGACAATTTGCAACTCAATTAGTTGTAGCGACTCATTTTTCAAAACTGAGTTACAAGCGAGTGTTGATCAATTGAAAGAAAAATGATTTCACAAATTCTCAAAAAACTGATTCGCTAGCGACTCAGTTTTGAAAACTGGGTTGCAAGCGAGTGTTGATCAATTGAAAAAAATGATTTCTCAAATTTTCAAGAAATTAGTGGGTATTTTCCAAGTAGTAACAAAGCAGTTGTTTCCAACAATTAATATAACTTGTTTATAATCAATAAACAACCATAAAAGTGCAGTAAACACACCTTAAAAGCATGTGAAAACCCAATCTGGTACATAGAGTTTCGAGCTATTTCAACAAGTCGCATGCACTAAGCTTCTATACCTATTAAGAATATAAACCGTTCAGCAAACATGAGATAACCCGAACTTCCCCGTAAAGGGAAGAACGAATTGCTTTGAGAATAGGACGAATCAGAACACAAACAGAAGAACATTTCATTGCTTATTACAACAATTTTATCAGAATATAAGAATATACAGAGTATGAATAAATATTATACATTTATTAAATATCAGAGATTTACAAGTTACAATGCAGCGGAAAACAATACAAAACACAACTGAAAGTAATACACGGATACAGAGTTTTCTGAATATCGCTTCAGCTATAAATCAGGATCCTGTGAATATAAATCTACAAAACAAAAACTACTAGTTGCCCGTGTGGAAAATAAGGGCACCCAGAGTTTAGGTTAAAACAATAAACTCCAGATCAGTCATGTGAATGGTGTGAGAACTAAAACAGTTATTTAAAACTTTACTTTAAATAAGATATATCAAGGGACCACGCCGTATAACACGGAACAGGTTTCCTCCCAAGAATACCAGTGCATATAACAAAACAACGCAATGCTTTTTGAAAAAATGAAGCTATTATAAGACCCGGGTTCCATCACACAATGCAACACAAGCCGAAGGATAGGGTTTTCCCTTATACTAGCCAAACATGCTTGGTACATTTAAAACAAATCATTTGATACTATTATAAGTGAATAGTGTATAAAACAACTTCAAATATAAATGTATCAATCCTAGACGGCATGGGTACCATATATCATGTCGCCAATACAAGGCTCAACAATCAAAACCGCAAATGTTACGTATTAGAAGTTGGATTTCCATCTATGAACCAAGGCAAGGGATCTTCCTTACTGCTTCGAGACAATCTAGCCTACCATGTCTCAGGAACAGCCGTAACTGTACCTTGGACCATCAGGGTCGGTCCACGCGGAGTGGATTAAAATGCCTGAACAATTCGTTTCCCCACCCTATGAGGCGTAAACTGGTCATATCCTGAACAAACTATTGGCCCCGGAATGACCGATATAACCGAGGCGCCTCACAATCCATCATCCACATAAGTAAAATGTCAGGGCTAGTAAAAGTTGACAACACTCCTAGCTAGAAAGAAACGCATGTCCTCCCTGAAGCCCTCTCCCATTTCTGTTTCACACCGAGGTGTGATGCTCGCGAATTAATGCTACACAAAGCTACGCTATATAAGAGCTGTGCTTTGATCATTAACCACAAGACTCTTCTTTCAACAGAAGTCTTGATCATTTGCATCTCAGCATGCCACACAGGCAATTCACGCTATGCAACCGATGTCTATCAATCACGCAGAATGAAATCCGATGTAAGATACACATCCATTTACAAGTTCGTTCTAGGTCTGAACGAAATCGGAGGCACCTTATTCCTCCCCCATATGTCCAATACAGGGGAGAGGCCGTCGCATATCCGTTGACCTCCAAGTACGTCTGTACAATTACCACTTATTACCTTGTCTTGGGTGTATAGCCCAATCAAGACATCAGTAATCATCCAAATGATGTGAAGACCTCCGGTCTTCAACCACCGTCTTCATCCTTAACACATCGTCGAATCAGTTATCCAGAATGGGATAAACCCGGTCTTTCTGAATAACTCGCGTATATAATAAACAGGTGTTATAAAAACACAACATACGCCTCATTCCAATCCAGAATATTCTTTATTGTAATATTCACATTCTTTGGGAAAGGTTCCCATTAATTTTATCAAAGATAAAATTCTTTAAATCTATTCTTTAGTCTTCCTTTGGATATCATTTCAATCTAATTACAGATGCATTAAAACTCCACTAGGTTTTAATCTTCCCAAAAATCAATATTAACGATTGTTTAACTTGGGAAATCATATCCTGTCTTTAACTGGGTTAAAGAACCAATGTCATTTAAAATAGGTTCACGATAAACCCAAAATCACATTCCATTCCATCAGCCTTTAACCGTAAATTAGCAAGTGAACAATTCCCTAAGTATTCACCCCGAAGGCCGAAACCAATATCAGATCAATACCCGGGAAACCATTCAACTTAACTAATCTCCAGTTAGTTTCTGATTTTCTTAACTCCATTGGGTTTAAGAACAATATTATTAAAGATACCATTCATGACAAACCAAATCACATTCCATTAAAAATGGAATCTTCATGGAAAACAAATCGATATATATAATCGATATAAACTTCCATATCCAACCGATATTATAAATGGAATAACGACAAGGCCTTTAAAATTCCATATATATTAACCGTCTTCCTCTACAGAAGCTTACTTTGATTATTACCAAATCGAATTCCATTCAATCCCAAAATATGGTAAGTTGGAAAACATTACTTTGAAAAATCTCCTTTAAATCGGAACAAAAGATTTATAAATTCCAAATCATATTTCATTGAAAATCGGGTTAAAGAACGAATGTCGTTAAAAACACAGTTCATGATTAAACCCAATTCACATTCCATCAGTCTCTAACCGTAAATTAGTAAGAGAACAATTCCGTAAGTGTTAACCCTGAAGGTCGAAACCAACATCAGTTCAATACCCAGGAAACCATTCAACTTAACTAATCTCCTGTCAGTTTCTAATTTTCTTAACTCCATTGGGTTTAAAACAGTATTATTAAAGATACCATTCACGACAAACCTAAAATCCCATTTGATATTAAATACAAGGCTCTGAATAGAAAATATATCGGCTTATATTCAATATCAAATCCTACAACCAACAAATATCATATTGGAAATAACGATATAAATATATCTTTCAAATTTCCATAACAATATCTGTAAAATCACGAAATTCAACATTGAAATATTCCGAAGACAATTTCGATTCAAATCCATTTCCAATTTATATGTTGGAAATTCTACTTATTTTTAAAACCATTTCAAATCCAATTTATTTATTTTAAAAATAATTAGATTATAATTCTAGTTCAAAACTGGCTTATTTCGATAAAAATATATTTTTATCATTTCAAATATGGGATTTTTCAGCCCAATTCTTTCCAAATCATTTATTATGATTTTACACAAATTATTGATATTTTTAATAATTTTATCAAGGCCTGTACAGTCGATTTCCATAAATGGCCATCGAACTGCACTTACAGCGACCTTTTCTAAATATGATTTGGACATAAATCCAAACCCAACCGTTATATTTCAAATCTCTCACAACTCTTTTTCGATACGAACCCAACGGTTCCAGTTTTAGGAGAATCCGATGGTCGAATCTCCCGTAATGTCCGTTGGAAGTCAATGGTCGAAATTCACGAACTGCCGCGGCGCATTCTATTTAGGCCAATATTATATATATATATATATATATAATATACAAGATATATTTCATCGATTTCCATTTAAAACGTATTTTATAAATCGTTTTCAAAACGATTTCAACTTCATATTCAATTTCAAATCAAAATTGAATGTTCCATATCATCGATATATATATATGATAATATTTTCAAAACATTAGATTTTGAGATCAATTCCTTTTCGATATTCATTATAAAAATGAATAAAATCGATATAAATATCGTTCACATCCAAATGGCATTAATCTAATCAACACGGCTTTATATATTCAAATATTTTCGTGTCCATCCCAAATCGGACATCAAAACCATATTTTGATTCTTTTCTGAATATTATTTAAAAATATTCTTTACTTTAAAATAATCGTTATTTTAAAATATTCATTATTTTCTGAACTGGAGTCAGACACAGTCAATTACCATATAATGTGATTATATGAATTTCACACACACATGTATACAACAACAATCAAACACAGTCAACCATCATCCAGAGTGCGCTCTACGCTGCATAAGCATCAAATATTAATATTTAACGCTTATAACAGCTTGTCAATCAAGCGATTGACCTACAACTAATTATTGGGACTAGTGTATGTCATATATCATCCCAATACCTGTGGGGATTCAATCAACAAATAATGAATTTTATTCGTGCAGTTGGGCGATGTGTAAAATTTATCATCCCAATCAATATCCGTTAAATGTGTGTACATAAACAATCGTCCGATTTGTTTATGAAAATTTATTTTATTCATATATACGTTAAAAATTATATTTTTAACTATAAAATATTTTATTCCATTCCACATCACACAATCAATTTTCACAACACAATCAAACAAAAAAACAAGTCATCCATGATTTGTTGACGACGAGGAACAGTTCATATATGCAGTTATAAAAACAAATAACTGTATAAGAAAATATGGTGAGGAGTTCTCACCTTGGGATCCACTCCGCCATTCTTTATTGGACGCTCAGATTAGCTGTTTTGATTCCAACGCAATCTGTTTCACGAAATTTATATTAAAATCATATTTTTAATATAGTGTTATTCACATTTTTAATCTAACGTTACATATATATAAAAATCAAATTTTTATATAATTAAAAATCCTATCTTTATATTTTTCAAACACTTGTTATTTTATTTTTAAAAATCGTATCTTTATATTTTTCAAACACTTGTTATTTTATTTTTAGACACATTTTTAAACCAATGCTCTTGACAAAAAAATTGATTTTCAAACTAATGATTTTCATATAAAAATTTGGTTTTTTATACTAATTATTTTCATATAAAAAATTAATTTTTATTCTAATGATTTCAATATAAAAATTCGATTTTTGTTCTAATGATTTTTCACTTTCAAAATTAATTACTTAAATCATTAATTAACCAATGTATAAGTTAAATAAGGAAATAAGGAAAAGACCTTTCTCGATAAATTGATTTGCCATTTGCGACTGGAGCTCCAAGGCTAGGTTTTCAACTAGCGCAGCCACGGTTCGCCTTTGTCCAGATCGGACCTCGCCACTTGAAAGCCCTTTGAAAACCACACCCTCCCCCACCAACCGCTTCCAGATCGACGACCCCTCCTGGTCAGAATTTAGCCTTGAACGAAGTAAGTTTGACCAAGAAATCCGCGTGCTTTACTAAATGAAACTTCCTCAAACTGGTCTGGATTTGAAGATTGAACAATACCCTTTGATTTTTCCTTCATGAGCTTCAATTGATTTGTTGTAGATTGGGAGAAATTTGGGTGAAATGTTTTGAACTATTTCGTTCGTTGGTTTCAATTTGAGGGATGGCGGCTTCTAAGGGAATTAGGGTTTTCTAGAAAAATAAATTATATATATATATAATATTTTAATACTATTTAATTCTAAAAATACTAACTTATTGATACGAACTCTAAACGACTCCCAACGACTATCGTTCCTAGCGTATTACCCCCGTTCCGAACACAATGCGATATGTTTCGCAAGCCAATTCGACTGTTTTGATCAGTTTCCATCAAAATCAAAATATAAACTGTATGTTGAATTTGAATGCGCATTTCAATTTACCGGGGTCACATATTTATTCGAAAAATTCCAAAAAAAATTATTTCTAGCTTCGTATTAACAATACGGTCCTAACAAAACTAATTTCGTCAAATTTGAAGACTGTTTGAAAAATGGCCATTTTCTGGTGGATCCAAATTGACTGAAACTGTCAAGACACGTTTTACTTTGCCATGCTCATATATTAATTCCAAAAATTATGAATTTTGGAATCTAGCAATAACTTGACATTTTGGATCCAACAAAAGTGTTTCGTCGAAAGTGGACGTCTTTTGCAAAATTTCCATTTTTAAGGGCTATATTCTCCATAGCGACTATTCTGAATTTTCATCTGGGCATAGCTTTTTATTCCCGCTATGAAATTTTGATTTTTCGGATTTGTTGGAAATATTTTCAAATGGATTCTAATATTTTTGGTTTCGCTAAAATCCGGTTTATTTTGAATTCTGTAATTCATTTGAAATTTGAAATCGAATTTTCAAACTACCGCGCCATTTTCAATTCCTTTTATAATTAAAAATAAATATTTATATTCTAACGATGATTCAATAAATATATACGTTCTAATTCTATTGAAAATAAATTTATTATCGTCATTATTTAAAATAATCATTTTAAATATTTAAAATTCATCAAAATTGCCAAAATAAATTTTTTAAATTAGTTTGGATTTTCAGAGTTGTTACAATCTCCCCCAATTAAAATCTTTTCGTCCATGAAAAGGAATGGAGCTGAAAGTTGTTTAACTAACCAACTCAAATTTCAGTTTGGCGTTCATTCTTCAACTTTTCAGTTTCTAAGATTTTCCAATTCTTCAAAAATTTGGCTAACACTCTAAATTTTCGGAAAATTTCGCCATAACCTCCTTTGTACGGGAGCACCGGAAAAATCCCCAAACCGCCACACAGGCCCTCTCATCTCAAAAAGAAAAAGAAACAGCCAAGTGGCTAGCCAATCGGCTCATAAAATCGTCCTAACCCAAGAAATTAGTAAACGTGTACCTATTTATTGGGCATACTATTTTATTCCTCTTCTCTAGCCTCCTTGCATTGACTTGTTCACTCATATAATGTACGTGCATGCATTTCCAAATGATTGTCAATGCAGTTCAAAATTTAATACGATTTGGTCTAAATTTACCTTTCTCTTACATGTTGATTTAAAGTAATAATCATACAACATAACCATTAATCAATTAGTGAATTAACGTTTCAAATTCATAATTTTGATACATAGTCCCAAAAAAATCAGATTTTTTTTATGCCAAATCACAACAATAAGCCCTATCTAGTTTTGGTTCTCACACCAGTCAATTGGAATCATATAGAAATCCCACTTTCGAAACTCGAACATAAACACTGATGATGAGATCTCAATCATCAGTATCTTCTTCGGGCGACTAGAGTGTAATTCTGTATCTATCCAGCATATTAAAACTTCGAATACACGTTTGCAAGGCATATATGCAAAATCTTTATATATTGGATTGTCCAAATTCAATACAAATAAATATTCAAATACATTGAAATGGTTTAAATTTTCAAAACAAAAATTATTTTCATTTTAAAATATACTCTTCACACTCGTTCTAGGATACTACTGATCCCATCTCTAACGAGTCATTCTTGTTGGATATTACTAATCCAATCTCTAATGAATTCTTTCGTATGGTTCTAATGTGTCTTGTTGTCGAGCTCTGTAAACCAGAGCTCTGATACCAAAATGAGACAACCCGAACTTCCCCGTAAAGGAAAGAATGAATTGCTTTGAGAACAGGACGAATCAGAACACAAACAGAAGAATATTTCATTGCTTATTACAACAATTTTATCAAAATACAAGAATATATAGATTATGAATAAATATTACACATTTATTAAATATCAGAGATTTACAAGTTACAATGCAGCGGAAAACAATACAAAACACAATTGAAAGTAATACACAGATACCGAGCTTTCTGAATATCGCTTCAGCTATAAATCAGGATCCTGTAAATATAAATCTGCAAAACCAAAACTACTAACTGCCCATGCAGAAAATAGGGGCACCCATAGTTTAGGTTAAAACAATAAACTCTAGGTCAGTTATGAGAATGGTGTGAGAACTAAAACAGTTATTTAAAACTTTACTTTAAATAAGATATATCAAGGGGCCACGCCGTATAACATGGAACGGGTTTCCTCCTAAAAATACCAGTGCATATAACAAAACAACGCAATGCTTTTTAAAAAAATGAAGCTATTATAAGACCCAGGCCCCATCACACAATGCAACGCAAGCCGGAGGATAGGGTTTTCCCTTATAATAGCCAAACATGCTTGGTGCATTTAAAACAAATCATTTGATACTATTATAAGTGCATAGTATATAAAACAACTTCAAATATAAATGTATCAATCCTAGACGGCATGGGTACCATATATCATGTCGCCAATACTAGGCTCTACAATCAAACCCACAAATGTCACGTATTGAAAGTTGGATCTCCATCTGTGAACCAAGGCAAGGGATCGTCCTTACCGCTTCGAGACAATCTAGCCATACATGTCTCAGGAACAGCAGCAACTGCACCTTGGATTATCAGGGTCGGTCCACACAAAGTGGATTAAAATGACTGAACAATGCGTTTCCCCAACCTATGGGGCGTAAACTGGTCATATCCTGACCAAACTATCGGCCCAGGAACGACCGATATAACCGAGGCGCCTCGTAATCCATCATCCACATAAGTAAAATATCAGGGCTAGTAAAACGCTGACACCACTCCTAGCTAGAAAGAAATGCATGTCCTCACTGAAGCCCTCTCCCGCTTTTGGTTCACACCGGGGTGTGAGGTTCGCGAATTAACGCTACACAAAGCTACGCTATACTAGAGCCGTGCTTTGATCATCAACCACAAGACTCTATTTTTCAACAGAAGCCTTGATCATTTGCATCTCAGCATGCCACACAGGCAATTCACGCTATGCAACCGATGTCTATCAATCACACAGAATGAAATCTGATGTCAGACACACATCCATTTACAAGTTCTTTCCGGGTCTGAACGAAACCGGGGGCACCTTATTCCTCTCCCTTATGTCCAATACAGGGGAGAAGCCCTTACATATCCGTTGACCTCCAAGTACGTCTGGACGATCACCACTTATTACCTTGTCTTGGGTGTACATCTCAATCAAGACATCAGTAATCATCCAAATGATGTGAAGACCTCCGGTCTTCAACCACCGTCTTCATCCTCGACACATCGTCGAATCAGTTATCCAGAATGGGATAAACCCGGTCTTTCTGAATAACTTGCGTATATAATAAATAGATGTTATAAAAACACAACATACGTCTCATTCCAATCCAGAATATTCTTTATTTAAATATTCACATTCTTTGGGAAAGATTCCCATTAATTTTATCAAAGATAAATTCTTTAAATTTATTTTTAATCTTCCTTTGGATATCATTTCAATATAATTAAAGATGCATTAAAATTCCACTTGGTTTTAATCTTCCCAAAAATCAATATTAACGATTGTTTAACTTGGGAAATCATATCCTGTCTTTAACTGGGTTAAAGAACCAATGTCATTTAAAACACGGTTCACGACAAACCCAGAATCACATTCCATTCCATCAGCCTTTAACCATAAATTAGCAAGTGAACAATTCCCTAAGTATTAACCCCGAAGGCCGAAACCAACATCAGATCAATAACCAGGAAACCATTCAACTTAACTAATCTCTAGTTGGTTTCTGATTTTCTTAACTCCATTGGGTTTAAGAACATTATTATTAAAGATACCATTCACGACAACCCATATCACATTCCATTAACAATGGAATCTTCATGGAAAACAAATCGATATATATAATCGATATAAACTTCCATATCCAACCGATAATATAAATGGAATAACGACAAGGCCTTTTAAATTCCATATATATTAACCGTCTTCCTCTACAGAAGCTTACTTCGATTATTACAAAATCGAGTTCCATTCAATCCCAATTTAATATGTTAAATTTGAAAACTTTACTTTGGAAAATCTCCTTTAAATCTTAACAAAAGATTTATAAATTTCAAATCATATTTCACTGTAAATTGGGTTAAAGAACGAATGTCGTTAAAAACACAGTTCACGATAAACCCAATTCACATTCCATCAGTCTCTAACCATAAATTAGTAAGAGAACAGTTCCCTAAGTGTTAACCTCGAAGCCCGAAACCAACATCAGATCAATACCCAGGAAACCATTCAACTTAACTAATCTCCAGTCAGTTTCTAATTTATTAACTCTATTGGGTTTAAGAACAGTATTATTAAAGATACCATTCACGACAAACCTAAAATCCTATTTGATATTAAATAGAAGGCTCTAAATAGAAAATATATCGGCTTATATTCAATATAAAATCCTACAACCAACAGATATCGTATTGGAAATAACGATATAAATATATCTTTCAAATTTCCATAACAATATCTGTAAAATCACGAAATCCAACATCGAAATATTTTGAAGACAATTTCGATTCAAATCCATTTCCAATTTATATGTTGGAAATTCTTGTTATTTTTAAAACCATTTCAAATCCAATTTATTTATTTTAAAAATAATTCGATTATAATTCTAGTTCAAATCTGGTTTATTTCGATAAAAATATATTTTTATCTATTCAAATATGGGATTTTTCAGCCCAATTCTCTCCAAATCATTTATTATGATTTTCCACAAATTATTGATATTTTTAGTAATTTTATCAAGCCCGTACAGTCGATTTCCATAAACAGCCATCGAACTGCACTTACAATGAACTTTTCCAAATTTGATTTGGATATAATTCCAAATCCAACTGTTAGATTTCAAATCTCTCACCTTCGTTAGACAACCTTTTTCGATACGAACCCAATGGTTCCGATTTTAGGATAATTCGATGGTCGGATCTCCCGTAATGTCCGTTCGAAGTCAATGGTCGAAATTCACGAACTGCCGCGGCGCGGCGCATTCTATTCAGGCTAATATATTGTATATATAATGTATATAATATATATTTCATCGATTTCCATTTAAAACGTATTTTATAAATCAATTTAAACTCGTTTTCAAAACGATTTCAACTTCATACTCAATTTCAAATCAAAATTGAATATTACATATCATCGATATATATATATATATATGTGTATAAATGATAATATTTTCAAAACATTAGATTTTGAAATCAATTCCTTTTCGATATTCATTATAAAAATGAATAAAATCGATATAAATATCGTTCACGTCCAAATGGCGTTAATCTAATCAATACCGCTTTATATATTTAAATATTTTCACGTCCATCCCAAATCGGACACCAAAATCATATTTTGATTCTTTTCTGAATATTATTTGAAAATATTTGTTATTTAAAAATAAAAGTTATTATAAAATATTCATTCTTTTCTGAACTGGAATCAGACATGGTCAATTACCATATAATGTGATTTTATGGATTTCATACACACATGTATACAACAACAATCAAACACAGTGAACCATCATCAAGAGTGCGCTCTACACTGCATAAGCATCAATTATAAATATTTAATGCTTATAACAACTTGTCAATCAATCGATTGACATACAACTAATTATTAGGACTAGTGTATGTCATATATCATCCCAATACCCGTGTGGGGTTTCAATCAACAAATAATGAATTTTATTCGTGCAGTTGGGCAATGTGCAAAATTTATCGTCCCAATCAATATCCGTCAAATGTGTGTACATAAAAAATCGTCCGATTTGTTTATGAATATTTATTTTATTCATATATACGTTAAAAATTATATTTTTAACTATAAAATATTTTATTCCATTCCACATCACACAATCAATTTTCACAACAAAATCAAACAAACAAACAAGTCATCCATTGTCTGTGGACGATAGGGAACAGTCATATATGCAGTTATAAAAATAAGTAACTGCATAAGAAAATATGGAGAGGAGTTCTCACCTTGGGATCCACTCCGCCATTCTTTATAGGACGCTCAGATTCGCTGTTTTGATTCCAACGCAATCTGTTTCATGAAATTTATATTAAAAATCATATTTTTAATATAGTGTTATTAACATTTTTATTCTATTGCTACATATATATAAAAATCGAATTTTTATATAATTAAAAATCCTATATTAATATTTTTCAAATACTTGTTATTTTATTTTTAAAAATCGTGTCTTTATATATTTCAAACACTTGTTATTTTATTTTTAATCACATTTTTAAACCAATGCCCTTCACAAAAAATTTGATTTTCAAACTAATGATTTTCATATAAAAATTTGGTTTTTTATACTAACTAGTTTCATGTAAAAATTTGATTTTTATTCTAATGATTTCAATATAAAAATTTGATTTTTTTTCTAATGATTTTTAACTTTCAAAATTAATTACTTAAATCTTTAATTGTATAAGTTAAATAAGGAAATATGGAAAAGTCCTTTCTCTGTAAATTGATTTTCCATTTGCGACTGGAGCTCCAAGGCTAGGTTTTCACCTTGCGCCGCCACCGTTCGCCTTTTTATAGATCGGACCTCGCCACTTGAAAGCCCTTCGAAAACTACACCCTCCCCTATCAACTGCTTCCAGATCGATGACCCCTCCTGATCGGAATTTGGCCTTGAACGGTGTAAGTTTGACCATGAAATCCGCGTGCTTTACTAAACGAAACTTCCTTAAACCGGTCTGGATTTGAAGATTGAACAACATCCTTTGATTTTTCCTTCATGTGCCTCGATTGATTTGTTGTAGATTGGGAGAAATTTGACTGAAAAGTTTTGAACGACTTCGTTCGTCGGTTTCAATTTGAGGGATGGCGGCTTCTGGGGGAATTAGGTTTTTCCAGAAAAATAATTTATATATATATATATATATATAATATTTTAATATTATTTAATTCTAAAAATGCTAGCTTATTGATACGAACTCTAAACGACTCCCAACGACTGTCGTTCCTAGCGTATTACCCCCGTTTCGAACACAATGGGATATATTTCGCAAGCCAATTCGACTGTTTCGATCAATTTCCGTCAAAATCAAAATATAAACCTATATATTGAATTTGAATGCGCATTTCAATTTACCGGGGTCACATATTGATTCAAAAAATTACAGAAAAATTATTTCTAGCTTCCTATTGACAATACGGTCCTAACAAAACTAATTTCGTCAAATTTGAAGATCGTTTGAAAAATGGCCATTTTCTGGTCGATCCAAATTGACTAAAACTGTCAAAACTCATTTTACTTTGCCACACTCACGTATTAATTCCAAAAATTATGAATTTTGTAATCTAGCAATAACTTGACATCCCGGATGCAACAAAAGTAGTTTGGTCGAAAACGGAGGTCGTTTGAAAATTTCCATTTTTAAGGGCTATATTCCCCATAGCGACTATTCTGAATTTTCAACTGGGCATAACTTTTTATTCCCTCTATGAAATTTTGTTTTTTCATATTCTTTGGAAAGATATTTTCAAATGGATTCTAATATTTTTGGTTTCGCTAAAATCCGCTTTATTTTGTATCCTGTACATTCATTTGAATTTTGAAATCGAATTTTCAAACTAGCGCACCATTTTCAATTCCTTTTATAATTAAAAATAAAAATATATATTCTAACGACGATTCAAATAAATATATACGTTCTAATTCTATTCAAAATAAATTTCTCGTCGTCATTATTTAAAATAATCATTTTAAATATTCAAATATATCAAAATTACCAAAATAAAATTTTTAAATTGGTTCGGATTTTCCGGCTTGTTACAATCTCCCATACTTAAAATCTTTTCGTCTTTGAAAAGGAACGGAGCTGAAAGTTGTTTAATTAACCAATTCAACTTTCAGTTTGGCGTTCATTCTTCAACTTTTCAGTTTCTAAGATTTTCCAATTCTTCAAAAATTTGGCTAACACCCTAAATTTTCGAAAAATTTCGCCATAACCTCCTTTGTACGGGAGCACCGGGAAAATCCCCAAACTGCCACACAGGCCCTCTCATCTCATAAAGAAAAAGAAACAGCCAATTGGCTCATAAAATCGTCCAAACCCAAGAATTTAGTAAACGTGTACCTATTTATTGGGCATACAATTTTATTCCTCTTCTCTTGCCTCCTTGCATTGACTTGTTCACTCATATAATGTACATGCATGCATTTCCAAACGATTTTCAATACATTTCAATATTTAATACGATTTGGTCTAAATTTACCTTTCTCTTACATGTTGATTTAGAGGAATAATCATACAACATAACCATCAATCAATTAGTGAATTTACATTTCAAATTCATAATTTTGATACATAGTCCCAAAAAAATTAGATTTTTTTGATGCCAAATCACAACAATAAGCCCTATCTAGTTTTGGTTCTCACACCAGTCAATTGGAATCATATAGAAATCCAACTTTTGAAACTCGAACATAAACACTGATGATGAGATCTCAATCATCTGTATCTTCTTTGGGTGACTAGAGTGTAATTCTATATCTATCCAGTATATTAAAACTTCGAATACACATTTGCAAGGCGTATATGCAAAATCTTTATATATTGGATTGTCCAAATTCAATACAAATAAATATTCAAATACTTTGAAATGGTTTAAATTTTCAAAACAAAAATTGTTTTCATTTAAAAAATATACTCTTCACACTCGTTCTAGGATACTACTGATCCCATCTCTAACGAGTCATTCTTATTGGATATTACTAATCCATACTAATCCAATCTCTGATGAATTCTTTCATATGGTTCAAATGTGTCTTGTTCTCTCGAGCTCTGTAAGCCAGAGCTCTGATACCAAAATGAGACAACCCGAACTTCCCCGTATAGGAAAGAACGAATTGCTCTGAGAATAGGACGAATCAGAACACAAATAGAAGAACATTTCATTGCTTATTACAATAATTTCATCAGAATACAAGAATATACACAGTATGAATAAATATTACACATTTATTAAATATCAGAGATTTATAAGTTACAATGCAGCGGAAAACAATACAAAACACAACTGAAAGTAATACACGGATACAGAGATTTCCGAATATCGCTTCAGCTATCAATCATGATCCTGTGAATATAATTCTGCAAAACCAAAACTAGTAGTTGCCCATATGGAAAATAGGGGCACCCAGAGTCACTGTTTCAAATCTCGCAAATATCGCACGAGATCTCCTCCGAGATCTCATTTTGGGCTCCTTCCGAAACGAAACAGCAAATATCACTCTAAATCTCCTTTCGAATATATCGCCAGAGATATTGCAATATCGAACGATATATCGACCAAGACGAAATACTGGAATATAATCCGAGATCTTAGTTTTTTTGGTTAAAATTTAAATTTATGCCTGAACTAGAACTATAATTAAAAAACTCAAATCTAGCTATATCAATCTTTTGTTATTTTACATTTTGCTTGTTAAATGGCTATATTGTATATTCGTATATGTTTTACAATGCTTATGATTTTCATATTCGTCCTTTTACATACATGTTACTTATGAAATTATGCATTTTATGGTCTATTTATGTTGAATTTTTTAATGTTTTGGATCCTTTTAATGTTTCCTATCTAACAATATTCCTGTTTTAAGCATATTACGATTTGGAGTATGAATGATCTTTTGCAAACTAAAGAATAACAAAGTTATTTCGCATTTTAAGTTCATGTTACTATGTTTTTGATAACATTCATAAAAATCATTTTGTTGAAATGTCATTTTTAACATATCATGTACCCCGAGATTGTTCCTATATGAACTTTCAGACCCGAGATGAAAATCCGAGACGAACTCCCGAGTTAGACTCATCTTGTCCGAGATCTCGCCCGACACAAGAACGAGTGTAGAAAATCCCTGAGATGAAACGTGACTGATATCAGAGATTCAGAACCTTGCCCAGAGTTTAGGTTAAAACAATAAACTCCAGGTCAGTCATGTGACTGGTGTGAGAACTAAAATAGCTATTTAAAACTTTACTTTAAATAAGATAAATCAAGGGACCACGCTATATAACATGTAACATGTTTCCTCCAAAGAATACCAGTGCATATAAAAAAACAACGCAATGCTTTTTGAAAAAAATGAATCTATTATTAGACCCAGATCCCATCACACAATGCAACGCAAGCCGAAGGATAGGGTTTTCCCTTATAATAGCCAAACATGCTTGGTACGTTTAAAACAAATCATTTGATACTATTATAAGTGCAAAGTGTATAAAATAACTTCAAATATAAATGTATCAATCCTAGACGGCATGGGTACCATATATCATGTCGCCAATACTAGGATCTACAATCAAAACCGCAAATGTCACGTATTGGAAGTTGGATTTCCATCTGTGAACAAAGGCAAGGGATCATCCTTACCACTTCAAGACAATCTAGCCTACCATGTCTCAGTAACAGCCGCAAGTGCGCCTTGGATCATCAGGGCAGGTCCACACAGAGTGGATTAAAATGCCTGAACAATGTGTTTCCCCACCCTTTGGGGTGTAAATTGGTAATATCCTAACCAAACTATTGGCCCCGGAACGACCTATATAACCGAGGTGCCTCGCAATCCATCATCCACATAAGTAAAATGTTAGGGCTAGTAAAAACGCTGACACCACTCCTAGCTAGAAAGAAACGCATGTCCTCCCTGAACCCCTCTCCCGTTTCTAGTTCACACCGGGGTATGAGGCTCGCGAATTAATGCTACACAAAGCTGTGTTATATTAGAGCCATGCTTTGATCATCAACCACAAGACTTTGCTTTTCAATAGAAGCCTTGATCATTTGCATCTCAGCATGTCACACAGGCAATTCACGCTATGCAACTGATGTCTATCAATCACACAGAATGAAATCCGATGTCAGATACACATCCATTTACAAGTTCGTTTTGGGTCTGAATGAAACCGAAGGCATCTTATTCCTCCCCGGTATGTCTAATACAGGGGAGAGGCCCTCACATATCCGTTGACCTCCAAGTACATCTGGACGATCAACACTTATTACCTTGTCTTGGGTGTATAGCCCAATCAAGACATTAGTAATCATCCAAACGATGTGAAGACCTCCGATCTTCAACCACCATCTTCATCCTCGATATATCGTCGAATTAGTTATCCAGAATGGGATAAACCCGGTCTTTCTGAATAACTCGCGTATATAATAAACAGGTGTTATAAAAACACAACATATGCCTCATTCCAATCCAGAATATCCTTTATTCAAATATTCACATTCTTTGGGAAAGGTTCCCATTAATTTTATCAAAGATAAATTCTTTAAATTTATTCTTTAGTCTTTCTTTAGATATCATTTCAATCTAATTAAAGATGCATTAAAACTCCACTTAGTTTTAATCTTCCCAAAAATCAATATTAACGATTGTTTAACTTGGGAAATCATATCCTGTCTTTAACTGGGTTAAAGAACCAATGTCATTTAAAACATTGTTCACGATAAACCCAAAATCATATTCCATTCCATCAGCCTTTAACCGTAAATTAGCAAGTGAACAATTCCCTAAGTATTAACCCTGAAGGGCGAAACCAACATCAGATCAGTACCCAGGAAACCATTCAACTTAGCTAATCTCTAGTTAGTTTCTGATTTTCTTAACAACATTGGGTTTAAGAACAGTATTATTAAAGATACCATTCACGACAACCCAAATCACATTCCATTAACAATGGAATCTTCATGGAAAACAAATTGACATATATAATCGATATAAACTTCCATATCCAACCGATAATATAAATGGAATAACAACAATGTTTTTAAATTCCGTATATATTAACCGTCTTCCTCTATAGAAGCTTACTTCGATTATTACCAAATCGAATTCCATTCAATCCCAATTTAATATGTTAAATTGGAAAACTTAACTTTGGAAAATCTCCTTCAAATCTTAACAAAAGATTTATAAACTCCAAATCACATTTCAATGTAAATCCGGTTAAAGAACGAATGTCATTAAATACACAGTTCACGATAATCCCAATTCACATTCCATCAGTCTCTAACCGTAAAATAGTAAGATAACAATTCCCTTAATGTTAACCCCGAAGGCCGAAACCAACGTCAGATCAATACCCAGGAAACCATTCGACTTAACTAATCTCCAGTCAGTTTCTAATTTTCTTAACTCCATTGGGTTTGAGAACAATATTACTAAAGATACCATTCACGACAAACCTAAAATCCCATTTGATATTAAATACAAGGCTCTGAATAGAAAATATATCGGCTTATTTTCAATATCAAATCCTATAACAACCAAATATCGTATTGGAAATAACGATATAAATATATCTTTCAAATTTCCATAACAATATCTGTAAAATCACGAAATCCAACATCAAAATATTATGAAGACAATTTTGTTTCAAATCCATTTCCAATTTATATGTTGCAAATTATGGTTATTTTTAAACCATTTCAAATCCAATTTATTTATTTTAAAAGTAATTAGATTATAATTCTAGTTCAAAACTGGTTTATTTTGATAAAAAAAATATTTTTATGTTTTCAAATATGAGATTTTTCAGCCCAGTTCCTTCCGAATCATTTATTATGATTTTACACAAATTATTGATATTTTTAATAATTTTATCAAGGCCCGTACAGTCGATTTCCATAAACGCCCATCGAATTGCACTTACAATGACCTTTTCCAAATTTGATATGGGCATAATTCCAAATCCAACTGTTAGATTTCAAATCACTCACCTTCTTAGAAAACACTTTTCGATACGAACCCAACGGTTCCGGTTTTAGGAGAATCCGACGGTCGGATCTCCCGTAATGTCCGTTCGAAGTCAATGGTCGAAATTCACGAACTACCGCGGCGCGGCGCATTCTGATCAGGCCAATATATTATATATATAATATATAATATATATTTCGTCGATTTCCATTTAAAATGTATTTTATAAATCGTTTTAAATTCGTTTTCAAAACGATATCAACTTCATATTCAATTTCAAATCAAAATTGAATATTCCATATCATCGATATATATATATATATATATATATATATATATATGATAATATTTTCAAAACGTTAGATTTTGAAATTAATTCCTTTTCGATAATCATTATAAAAATGAATAAAATCGATATAAATTTCGTTCACGTCAAAATGGCGTTAATCTAATCAACACGACTTTATATATTTAAAAAATTTCGTGTCCATCCCAAATCGGACATCAATATCATATTTTGATTCTTTTCTGAATATTATTTGAAAATATTCGTTATTTTCAAATAATCATTATTTTAAAATGTTCATTCTTTTCTGAACTGGAATCAGACATAGTCAATTACCATATAATGTGATTATATGGATTTCATACACACGTGTATACAATAACAACCAAACATAGTCAACCATCATCCAGAGTGCGCTCTACACTGTATAAGCATCAAATATAAATATTTAACGCTTATAGCAGCTTGTCAATCAGCCGATTGACATACAACTAATTATTGGGACTAGTGTATGTCATATATCATCCGAATACCCCTATGGGGTTTCAATCAACAAAAAATTATTTTTATTCGTGCTGTTGTGCGATGTGTAAAATTTATCGTCCCAATCAATATCCGTCAAATGTGTGAACATAAACAATCGTCCGATTTGTTTATGAATATTTATTTTATTCATATATACGTTAAAAATTATACTTTTAACTATAAAATATTTTATTCTATTCCACATCACACAATCAATTTTCACAACACAATCAAACAAACAAACAAGTCTTCCATGGTCTGTGGACGACGGGCAACAGTTCATATATGAAGTTATAAAAATAAATAACTGTATAAGAAAATATGGTGAGGAGTTCTCACCTTAGGATCCACTCCGCCATTCTTTATTGGACGCTCAGATTCGCTGTTTTGATTCCAATGCAATCTATTTCACGAAATTTATATTAAAAATCATATTTTTAATATAGTGTTATTCACATTTTTAATCTAATGCTACATATATATAAAAATCGAATTTTTATATAATTAAAAATCCTTTATATTTTTCATACGCATGTTATTTTATTTTTAAAAATCATATCTTTATATTTTTCAAACACTTGTTATTTTATATTTAATCACATTTTTAAACCAATGCTCTTCACAAAAAACTTGATTTTCAAACTAATAATTTTCATATGAAAATTTGGTTTTTTATACTAATTATTTTCATATGAAAATTTGATTTTCATTCTAATGATTTCAATATAAAAATCTGATTTTTACTCTAATGATTTTTCACTTTCAAAATTAATTACTTAAATCATTAATTAACCAATGTATAAGTTAAATAAGGAAATAAGGAAAAGACCTTTCTCTGTTAATTGATTTGCCGTTTGCGACTAGAGCTCCAAGGCTAGGTTTTCACCTAGCGCCGCCTCCGTTCGCTTTTGTCCAGATCAGACCTCGCCACCTGAAAGCCCTTCGAAAACCGCACCCTCCCCCACCAACCGCTTCCAGATCGACAGCCCCTCCTAGTCGTAATTTGGCCCAGAACGGCGTAAGTTTGACCAAGAAATCCGCGCGCTTTATTAAACGAAACTTCCTCAAACTGGTCTAGATTTGAAGATTGAACAACACCCTTTGATTTTTCCTTCATGAGCTTCGATTGATTTCTTATAGATTGGAAGAAATTTGAGTGAAATGTTTTGAATGATTTCGTTCGTCGGTTTCAATTTGAGGGATGGCAGCTTCTGAGGGAATTAGGGTTCTCCAGAAAAATAATTTATATATATAATATTTTAATATTATTTAATTCTAAAAATACTAGCTTATTGGTACAAACTTTAAACGACTCCCAACGACTATCGTTCCTAGCGTATTACTCCCGTTCCGAGCACAATGGGATATGTTTCGCAAGCCAATTTGACTATTTTGATCAGTTTCCGTCAAAATCAAAATATAAACCTATATATTGAATTTGAATGCGCATTTTAATTTACCGGGGTCACATATTGATTTGAAAAATTCTAGAAAAATTATTTCTATCTTTGTATCAACAATATGGTCCTAACAAAATTAATTTCGTCAAATTTGAAGAACGTTTGAAAAATGGCCATTTTCTGGTCGATCGAAATTGACTAAAACTGTCAAAACATATTTTACTTTGCCACGCTCACATATTAATTCCAAAAATTATGAATTTTGGAATCTAGCAATAACTTGACATCCTGGATCCAACAAAAGAGGTTTCGTCAAAAACAGAGGTCATTTGCAAAATTTCCAATTTTAAGGGCTATATTCCCTATAACGACTATTCTGAATTTTCAACTGGGCATAACTTTTTATTCCCGCTATGAAATTTTGATTTTTCAGATTCACTGGAAAGATATTTTCAAATGGATTCTAATATTTTTGGTTTCGCTAAAATCCTGTTTATTTTGAATCTTATGCATTCATTTGAAATTTGAAATCGAATTTTCAAACTACCGCGCTATTTTCAATTCCTTTTATAATAAAAAATAAATATTTATATTATAACGATGATTCAAATAAATATATACGTTCTAATTCTATTAAAATATATTTCTTGTCGTCATTATTTAAAATAATCATTTTAAATATTCAAAATTCATCGTAATTGCCAAAATAAAAATTTTAAATTCGTTCAGATTTTCTAGGTTGTTACAAAACATGTATGTTGTTGGATAAAAGAACGATCTGCAATGTGTGTGTGTTAATTATAAGCCAGAACTTTTTATAGCTAAATCATGTCCTAACAGCAATCACTCTTTTCTCAAATTTAGCTGAACATATAGCAATTATAATCGGATTTAAAGAAGAAAGCAAATAGAAAAATAAAGTAACATTCAGATATACCAATACGTGGCGGACATTACAAGGATATTGGTAATGTCTTGCTAAATACAAAGGTTTCCTAATCAAATACTTAGCGTAATGCCACACACAACTTAGATTTCAAATTTAAGCAAGTTATAACTGATCTAAAAGGCATATAATATAAATAAGCATAACAGTAATATGGTAAAGGAAATACATTACGAATAATTGCAAAAGAATGATTAAAATAAAAAGGATGTTCTTATTGTACATTACCATTTTCATGATGGAGTCTTCAGATGTCGTGGTCCTGCAACTAATAAACGCACATAAACCGAGATAAAATCCCAGCAAACCATCTTCTCTCCTATTGAACAAAAATAGTTTCTTACCAATGTAATTATCATTAATACCCTTAATGTACATTCCACCTCGAAACAACATTATCTATACTTTGATTACACCTTTTGTATTTTCAATTTATTTTCCTTCAAGCTAACTAATCCTATAGTGTTCATAATTGATTACTGCAGGTCATCCCCAAGTTAATTGATAAACTTAAAAGACTATACTAATTTCCATTAGTATTGATTATTAAAACAATAACTAGAATATAAGAAAGGCACTCACATTAACAGAGTTCCAAAGAAAGTATCAGGTACAGAAAATCTAGACATTAAAACAGAATTAGTTGTATCTGAGTAATTAAAATATCAACCACCAATAAATGAAATGCATAGTTGAATCTCTTCTGAAGGCAGCAAAGGAGATGGTGAGGCCGGATATGAATCACAAGCAGTTGTGAAAACAAATAAAATTAAGTTAGTCAAAGGAAGAAGACACACAAAAAATGAAACAAATCACAAGAATAAAAAACTGAAGAAAATTCGAGAAAAATGAAGACAATTGTGAAAAAGGTCAATAAGCTAGGCACTACACATAGGGTTAAATAGGAGGTGGGCATCACAAATTCCTTTAGCAGTGGAATCCAACCTTAGCAAACTAAAGGATTTAGTCGACATTGAGAAATAAGAAAATAAAAAACACAACGAAGAAAACCATAATTCATACTAATAGGAGGAACAAAGCACGAAAATTTCCCAATTTAAGGTCAAATATGGAACAAAGAAAGAAACGAAAATGAATATATTCGAGATGAGGCATATACCATAAATTATGGAATCATAAGACAACTTGCTAGACGAGAGTGAGGAACCATCATCGACGTCGCTTGGAGAAAGAAGGACTGCACCATGTCATCGTTTATTCCAGAGAGTCGCCTTAAACCCTAGTTAATATAATTCACTTTTCTTCAGCCTAAGAGGAATCAGATTTGGGTAAGTGTGGCTTGAGTAGAACGTACATAAAATTTACAAGAAAGCCCATGTCTTATAGAAATTTACCTAGTATCTTCACACTAAGTTATGTTGTAAATCTTATATAGAATTTTATTTATTTATACCAACACATTTTTAGTTATCCTAACAATTATTTAGTGTTGGCAGTTTACAAAATTTATAAAACAATTTAAATACCTGAATAATCTTTATTCAATAATTAATTTATAATTTAAAACTTTTACTAATAATTAATAAATATTTAAAACTCTTTTAAGAAAATAGTTCTACCATACTATGATATGTTCTTGAATACGAACACAATGGATAAACCTCTCATCGATTGGATTCAATATGAGACAGATGTGCAATTTTGAACTAAACTTATACATACATACATACATACATACATATATATATATATATATATATATAAACTAACTGTAGATGAATGGTTTAAGAGTTTTCTCACCATTAATGCTAATCGTCCCAAGCCCAATTTTATCATACCTGAACCGATTATTGTCGCTCCTCCTCTTCGTCTTCTATTCGAATTCGTAACTCCTAAACCTAATTTTTGTGCACTGCTTGCACCATGCATAACAACCTTTACCATCATTGGCCCAATCAAGGCCACCTGCAATTTTAGTCTAATGAGCTCCACAACATGCACATCCTTCCAGATCCTCTATCATCCACAATCAAATCTAGACATGCCATTATCAGAAAACCCCAAAAACATGTGCGACAATTTTACTTCTTTATTTCCACCAAATTCTGCTAATATGCGCACCTGGCCTTACCTAAAACCAGTTCTCCATTGAAAAACTCTCACCACCTGCATTTATTGAAACCTCAAACTTGATACCTTGTTGCTGGGCATGGCTGAAAAGTTGGTCCAACGTTGAATGAATTGTTGTTATGCAATGGATCAATGACAGCTCGATACATCGTATCACTGCCCGGATGGATGGTCATCCGAGTGTGATGTGCCTCGGCCAACACCACACTCATCAAATCATCTGTGCGGGGGACATAATGTTTACTATCATGTCACAACCATCCTCTACAATCTACATAATATCTAGGAAGATGTACAGAAGACTTTTCTTTACCAAGCCTATCCAATATATCTACTAGCTTGGGATCTTACCTCTGCCTCGTTCTTGTCTCATCTAATAAGGTAGGTCACACCTACAACGATGCTAACAATCATGGATTAAGTCCGTAGATTGTCTGAAATCGAACATAGATATAATCTCCACGCTCTGCCACTCTATAAATAAAGGACTCAATGATTCCCTCTACCTACTAAGAGCATCAACTACTATATTTCCATTGTCTGGGGTAAAAGCAATCTCAAAGTTGTATGATGCTAAAACTTCATCCATTTTTACAGCCCCAGATTGAGGTCCCTATGTGATAATAAATACTTCAAAGACTTATGATATGTAAAGAGCTCGAATCTATTGCGTAATGGATAATGTCTCTAAGAATTAAGCGCAAATACTATAGCGGCTAACTCCAGATCGTGAGTAGGGAAATTTCTCCAGAATCCTCAACTATTTTCTACTATAGCACACAACCCTACCTTATCCTCATGCATCAACATTGCGCATAAGCCGGCCCTACATGCTTCATCATATACAATAACTGTCTTAGAGTGATCATGAATTACCGATATCGGTGCATTAGTAAGAGTCTTCTTCAGTCTTAGAAAAAAGTCCTTACAATCACCATTCCAAGAAAAATCCCAATTCTTCTTAGTAAGTTGGGTAAGCGGTGCAGAAATCCATGCAAAGTCCTTAATGAACTTCCTATGATAATCCCATAGCCCAAGAAAACTCTTAACTTCTGTTGCATTCTTTGAGGTCTTCCAATATTGCACTGCCACCACATTGCTGAGATCCACAGCAAATCCATCCATGGAAATCATAGGCCCTAAGAAACACACCTCTCTTCTCCTAAATAACACTTAGAGGATTTTGCCTTTAGCAGGAGTGCTCGGAGTGTACAGAGAACCTATCTCAAATGTAAGGCATGCTCATCCTCTCTCTTCAAGAATACAAGAATACCATCCATAAAGACTACCACAAAATTATTTAGGACATCCCTAGATACTCTACTCATCAATACACGAAATAAGTTGGTACGTTGGTCATCCTAAAAGATATAACCAAAAACTCGAGGAAACCATCAGAAGTTTGAAATGTTGTCTTATCTATGCTATTATCTACCACACAAAGCTGACGAAACTAGCAGCCAAATCTAACTAAGAAAATACAGGAGCACCCACCAACTGGTCAAACAGATCATTTATCCAAGGGAGTGGGTAACAATTCTTCTTTGTGAGTTTATTTAATGCTCTATAATCCAAACACAACTGAAGGGAACCATCCGCGTTGGTAAAAAATACAACCGGTTCTCCCCACTCAGAGATATGTTGCCTATAGAGTCCCTATTCCAAAATCTCTTCCACTTTCTTACGAAGCTCCCTCTATTCTCTTGGAGCTATATGAAAAACAAGCAACACTATTGGCTTCGAATTCTCACTTAGAAAAATTGTAATTCAATCTTTCGCTTAGGTGTGAACCCACTCACCTCCTCAAATACATCCGGATACTCATAAAAATGGGTACAGAATCAATTTCATCAATTGAAGAATCTAAGGAATAAAGAGAACTTAACATGACTGACCCCGTGGGTTGTAAGAAATCTCAAGGGTCCTACCACTACAAGTCATCAAATGAACGACACTCATCTCACATTGAAGGATAGCCCCATACATAGCCAACCAGTCCATCCCTAAGACCATACTAGTCCTAAAGAATCCCAACATGTAGGTGTCACAATCAAAATTAATGCCTAAAATATGTATATTTTCCAACCTATACAATCCATAGATAAGTGCACCAAACCAATTGTAAGTTCCAAAACTACTATTGGATCGTTATAAAATGATATAGTTCAAATAGTCAACCAAAGTATTAGAAATAAATGAATGAGGAGCTCCAAAATCAAATAGAGTGCGTATAGGAAAGTAGGAAATAGAGATCAACATTCTATTATAACTTTCCTACCTATATCCGGACCACTACTAGTCAAGTTTCCTCTAACACATGAACTTGAGTGGCCAATGTACCAGTCCGTTATCCATCCTTTTCTGGACATGCCCTACTAAAATGCCTAGGCTACCTATAAATAAAGCACTTGCCTATCCTCATCGACTTTTTGCTCCTTCGTGAAATTCGTGCCATCCCACAACCATGAAACTTGATCTTTGTCTTGATCTTCCCTTTCTGCGAATTACCAGCTTTCTTCTTCTTGCCTTCTTGTTTTTCCACCACTTCTTCTTAGATTAAGAAAATTTAGAATCCCCACTCTTGACATCCATGAACTCTTTCTTTTTATCCTCGTGCATCAAAGCCATCTCTGCTAAAGCCTCAATAGTATCCCTCATCGGGATATGAGTCATCTCCGAGCATTAAAGAGGTTGATTCAACGCTCTCACATATCTAATAGCTCACTTGCTAGCTGTATTAATCAAGTCCATCCCAAACCTCTATAACTCATTAAACTTGTAATGGCGTGACTTTCAATGACCTTGGAAGTTGTGTCAATAGTAAAGAAATGGAAACAGGTAGAGAATAGAACTAAGAAAAAACATTAGAATCTCACAATGGAATTTAACAAAATATAATATCACATAACATATTCCATATCTGAGCCTAATACATCATAGTACACTTCATCATAATACATCATCTTTCATGATTACGGGCCCAATACAACATACAAACTTGATACATAGATATAGGTGTAACTACCAAGCTAATTCCAGGATTTCCAGTCCAAAATGCTCCAAAAGATTCCATTAATCACCTAGATCACTTGTCTACCCATAACAATTGTTATGGGTACCCAAGAGTTTAGGAAAACATAGAAAAATAAACTCTGGGTCAGTCAAGGAACTGGTGTGAGTAAACAATTTTTAAAACAGCCTGAAAACAAGAAGATATCTCATATGACCATGTAGTAAAAGCAGAACAGGCTATTCTCTTATGAGAACAGATTGATTTAACTTTAGAAAAACTTTCGAAATAGAAGATAATCGTAAGATGGATCCACACATAAACATGGATGGTATTCGCCTTACGATAACAAAAACATTTTTGATATTAAAACCATTTGATACTATAATAGTTTTTTTTCAAAATAAGTAACGATCTAGCTGAAAAATTGCATCTCACGCTCCACATACATAGTATAAAAATAAAAAAAATGTGGGCGCTTATTGGAGATTGGATTCCGACTATGACAAGGTACGGAACACCTCCGATCGGTGTACTCTAGAGGGGATAACTGGGGTTCAACAAGAACATCTTACAACCCGACCACACATGACCAGTCACTCATTCAATTTGAGTGGACCGAATGTATTTTCACCCACGGTGGTAGCTAGCCAACCATCCTAAAAGGCGTAGTAGCGAAAGAGTAAGAAGACAAAAAGGAATTTCTCTCGATGGTGATAACACACCCTGCTTGGGAATGACCCACCTAGCCATGTTGCATGCCCGGTTTTTGTCATTTCCCAATTGTGAGGCTTGAGGCCATGCATACCTTTTTGACAGATCACTTCTTTAATACTTTGACTGCCATAACATAATATCCATCAGAACACTCTTTTATTTTCCCAAAAATATAACGGGCATAAAGCTAAAAGAAAAAATCCTTTTCCACCAACGTAATACATTTAAGAAAAGTCAATATGTAAGATCTGATAGATATATCCTATCAAACATCCGACCATACAAGTTGTCCTAGGACTGGACAGAACGAAGGCACTATTTTGTAAATCCATCTTAGGAAATTTGTAACTAAGATTAACAAAATAGCCCTTGTATAACTCCGTCTTTAATTGTCTTTAATAATCTCTGGCATGCTACGTATAAATCGAATCGAAGTGGAATATAAATTCTAGACACTTTGAAACAATCAGCGTGTGTCTTTTAAGGTCAGTAGATACTTAAAGGAAACAACTTATTATATTCAAATTCGATATTTTAAAGATTTTATTTTTAAATTCATTTCCTGATCATAAATTTTTAATGACTTAAGTTGATATAATTCAAATAATAGTTCAATGTTTATTTCAAAACATTTGGATCCATCATTGATAGTCAACCATCTTCCCATCGCATATCATCGATTAAAATAAAGCATATCAGATTATAATCACTTTTTTGATCTTGGGGATGATTGAATATATTTCTTTTTTTTATTAATAAATTATTCAGAACAAATAACTTAATCACTGCTTAAATTAATTACAACTTTGATTAATAAATTATAGATGAACATCTTAACTTCACATTGAATTTTATGGCTTCGATTTTCTATTTCGTTTCGTTATTCCAAAATCCATACATTTATATCACTCCTTATATATTGTTGTTATTATTATTTTAAGCAAACAACTAAATTAAGTTGTATAATTTGGAGATGTTAAACATTTGTTTGATGACAACATTGTTTTACCTCACCTTTCTATTATTCCTTTCTATGTTATTTTTCTCTTTGTTTCTTTTTATTTCTTCCTTTTTATTTCTATTCTCTTTTCCTTATTTTCTACTAACTTGTTAACGTTATTTTCGATCAACACCCGAATTAAGTTATTTGGGACATGCGTTTATAGGATTTGACACTGTCATGACTCACAGTTATTTGAAGGTCATTTCGAAGCCTGTGAATCTAAGCTAATCTACCTTCCCTTAGGCATCGGAATTCCGATTCTAACGGTTAGTTATCTTTCCTCAAAGGACGGATATCACACATGTTGTGCGTCAATGTTCCGAAATGACCTTAGGAAAGTTATTTAGCTCAATATTGCTAGGTTCTATGAAACCAATTACTCCCTAAATTATGAATATGATGATATGTACTGTGATAATAAGAAAACAGGCTAACGCATCATCCTATTCGGGAAAGAAGGCATCGCAATGTTCATTAACTCAGATAATCATTCTGCATCGGACCAGCATAAATTAAAAAAGGTCTGGATCGCGTCGGAGATCAAGTCACAAACTCGCAAATGAACCCCTTTTCTTTGAGGTTGGGAAGCGTTAGGCTGATCATGAGAGCGTCGATTATCGTGGTAAAACCCTCGAGATAGATGGAAGGGGACTTTGACTTTCTATGAAGCCCATTCTCCATTACTAAGGTGCCATGATCGATGTTCTCATATGAAGGGTTAGTGTTAACTCCCTGTTTCATCATAATGGCACAACAAGATTATCAAATCGCAAGATGTTTAAGACTCGGAATTCTCCATTCATAAATTGTAGATGTATTACAAGTGTTGAGGATTTTCTCCTTTAATAAGAGAAGAACAAGATTGAGATAAAATGTTTATCCCCTTTTATGTGACTCCTAGGGTCCTGTTTTTAGAAGATTCGGGGCCCCTTCTGCTGTTAGGCTATTGGGCATGTATGGGCCTCCGTCGACCGCTCTTTTTTTCTTAGTCTCGGCCATCCTTGTTGTGCTAATTATAGTCTTCGAAGTGAAGGTACTAGTCAACTTGTGCTTCTACGAGACTAATATGGGCTTGTTACCGTGGTGGTTTTCGGATGGCATTTGAACTCCTAGTAGCAGCTACTGGGTGAAGGCTTTCGGATGCAAGCTTCTAGATGTAGGCTTCCGACTTTTGCTTGAATACTTAGAGGAGCTTGCCCTCGTGACATATGTAGATTGTTGCCAGTTCGAAACCACTATTTGTTCCCGCACTAGGTAAATTAGTACGGATAGCCTGTATCTCTGCTAGCATCCCAGTCAGCTTTCTGGTGGAGCTTTCGAGACGACCTGGTTTTCCAGAAAATAGCTTTTGTTGATGTTTCTGTTGTTTATCAATGTGACCTTTCGTCATTCATGAAGTAGCTACTTTGGAAGCTAGTTTCGGATAATCTTTACGTACTTTTGGCTTGATACCTTTCGCTTCAGGACGCTATTGTCGGGTAGATAAGGCCGGATAAACTTTGATATCGCTTTATTATGTTCTGAACTCCTTTCTTCCTGGGGGGTGCCGATTTATGTTGCTCTCAAATCATTCTTTCCCACTTTCGGTCTTCTCCACATGTTCTTTCGGAAGGTTCTTCTGTTTTGTGTTCCTCCGATACCCCTTCACCGTCAGCCTATGTTAGGGGTTCATTTTGGTAGTAACATTTTCCCCCTAGTGAAGTGGTGTTTTCGACTTTTCAAGTCAAACTTTTCCTTCTAGATTTTCCTTTTCTGTTGAATCGTTCCTTAATGCTAGATTTTGTTATGAAACCTTAATAGTAATTTTAAACGAACCCACTCTTGGATAACCTAAAGATTGAAGATCGAAGCTCTCCTTTCGGCATTTGTGGAGAACGAAATTGACCCAAACAAAGGTATTGTTAGAGGACCGTAAGTCCCTTCCAGTATTTGTGAAGAATCGAATCAACCCAGATTTGGGTATTAGTAGAAGATCGAAAATCCCTTCCGGTATTTGCGAATTGGAAACTGAAAACCCCTTCTGGTATTATGAAGGGACGAATTAACCTAGATTCGGGTATTAATAATTAGAAGACCGGAACCCCTCCGGTATTTATGAATTAAAGACCGGGCAGCATTATGAAGAGCTGAATTAACCCAAATTCGGGTATTAATAATTAGAAGGCCGGAACCCCTCTAGTATTTGTGAATTGAAGATAGGGAATCTCTTCCGCCATTATGAAGAGCCGAATTAACCCAGATTCAGGTATTAATAATTAGAAGACCGGATCCCCTTCGGTACTTATGAATCAAAGACCGGGCGGCATTGTGAAGAGCTGAATTAACCCAAATTCGGGTATTAATAATTAGAAGGCCGGAACCCCTCTAGTATTTGTGAATTGAAGACAGGGAATCTCTTCCGGCATTATGAAGAGCCGAATTAACCCAGATTCGGGTATTGATAATTAGAAGACTGGAACTCCTCCTATATTTGTGAATTGAAGACCGGGAACCTCATCCGGCAAGGTGAAGAGCCGAATCAACACAGATTCAGGTATTAATATAGATTGAAAACCAGAAACCTCTTTCGATATTTGTTGTTTTGGCATCCCTTTTGAATTTGATTTGTGAAGCAGAGGCTATACGTGCTTCCTGAGCCACTTCTTGGGATTTTGATATCAAAACAGAGGATCTACGTGCTTTGTTGGCCACTCTCTAGGCCTACGCATCCGATGTGCTTGACTAGCTTATCCACAAGCAGGGCCCAAGTACTTACCCGACCTCCCTCCAGGAGGCACCTTATCTTGACCGTTGTGCACCTCACGTCCGTTAATGCCACTCTATATAGAATGCATTAAGTTTTGTGAAGCATTATAAGTAAATAAGAACATAATATCAGAAGACAAACATGTAAAATAGTAGCGGAATTAAAAACTTTATTTGAATCAAAACATTACGGTCCCAAATACTGAGCTTACATCATATGTTTGAAGTAACCAATTATATTAATAATCTGTCTTGCCAAAAATATCAGAGTACAAAAGCATAAAACCATATTTCCCATGCGAAACCATAAGAGAGTTGACAAGAATTCAAAGCGGCACATCAATATCCAAAATCCAAGCTAAGCTGAAAGAATCCAAATCAACTTTGAGCACTCCCACCCTGAGAACCTTGGGGGAAACGAAAGAGAGAGAAGAGGAAATAAAAAGGGTCAGACATAAAGTCTGGCGAGTCCAGTTACTTTTAAATATAAGTAAACAAAAGTACCATTGTAGGTATATAAAAACTGGAAGAACAAGATATCAATAACAAGGACAAGAGTGAACTGAGCAAGATAAGTTTGAACAGAATTTACTGTGCTTCTTAAATATTTTCTATGTACCACACCAATACTAGTATATCAAGAACAAAATGATCCCTAAAAGTACTGTTGCATTACATTTTCTTGATTGTTAGGTTACTTGGGATAACAGCACTCAACGCTTATACATACGTCGTGCCCATTTACTTCCCAGTGGATTAACCTAATATGGTATATATGTAGCTACCCCAATATAAAGGTACACCTCATGATACCCCACTCGCACGGTCTCCACCGTAACACCATCGAAATATACGTAGTCCCTTATCCTACACCATAGTGACGTATGGATCTCTATACAACAATATTACATTTTGCATATATCTGTCATTACTATGCTACGCAACGTAAAGACTGCCACCTTTGTTCAAATCAGACTCCATATTAGAGTAATTCCCTCAAGTCTACGATACACCACCCAGAGCAGAAATGCATGTATCTAGATTTTCCCACGTACGTACCACCATGTGTAGTTCGATGCCTCAATCGCACATCCTCTAATGTGCACCGAGTTCCATTGCAGGGCGATTTAAGAAACACGGAACTCGGTCGGGAGCTTTTCCGTATCCGTACAGGCCCGTCTTTAAGAGCCTCTATAGATATTACTAGGTTTTGTTTTCACGGTGGCTATGGTCCCATTTAGGCCCTTCCCTCAACTAGTAAAGACTACAAGAGCTAAACGAATGCCCCTAAAGAAAACAACCTAAACATCCAATTGGCATCTTCCCTCAACCACCGTACCCCGATAGTGAAGGGTGAATGGTCTATTAGTTTTAGCTCTAGTCTTTCTGCATCCCACTGGCTGCCGATGACGGGTATCTGACGATCTACTATCCTTGTTGGTCGTGACCCTTCGCCTCCACATTGAAGCAACTGTCGAATCACCCTAGTGTCACTAAGTCATAGCATTCCTACTGCACAACTACTTTTGTAGTCAAGGCCCACCCACCTAGTAGTTACGCGTAGACCCAACCTCTGCGAGCATAGCCTAAAATATCTGCCATCACACAAAGGACTACTAGGAGCACCTTACATACCTCAGGAAGCAGCGTGCTTCCCCTTCCAGTCCTTTGGAGCCGTCAGAACAGTCAAATGAATGTGCACTCCCCCTCGTGCCTTATAACACCACGATGATCTACCCTGTTGGGTTATTCACCCTCAAACGTGCGGACTGGTCCAAGAGCCTCACTTTAATATGTTGTTAGACCCTATGTCTAATCATTCTTTTACGCGCTTTCCTTACCTCATCAGGTTTCCATTTAACTTGGTTATTCCCATTCATATTGAATTCTTAATCAAGTTACCAAGTTCCTCTTGCTTATTAATTTCAATTATATAACTTAACCCATTTAAGTTTATTAATAAGCCCACAACATGTTATTCTTTAGATTGTGGCCAAGGTCTATGGTCCACAATCCCCTTATTCTTGTTTGGTTACATAACATGTTCTACTTAGCAGGTTGTTATGCATATCTACATTCTATAATTTCTATAAGTCATGCTTACCCTAAAAGGTGCCTTTAACTACGTAACTTTATTATTTCTACCGGTTATGCATACCACTAGGTGTCTTTAATTACATAACCTTATCGGGTTAAGTTTATTGGCCTATATGTAAATATTACCTGGCCCCTCATATTTACTTAACCCACCCCCTGTTCAACCAATTTTACTTAACCCCAACTTTTGTTTATATTCATACAATCCCTATGGATTCAACCATGTTAAGTATTCGAGATTTTTTACCATATTTTCATTTATGGTTACAATATGTTAGACCTCCCACATTAAGCCTGCTATTTGTGGATGCTGGATATGCCGGGCGGGTCTGGGCAGATTTATTCCACAAATTGGGATTAACCTCGTATCTGAGCACATCTCGTATTTGTACACTTAGGTCTCTCACATTAGATTCAACACTTGTAGTCGCTGGATATGTCGGTCGGTTCCGGGCAGACTTCCACCGCAGCTGCAATCTAACCACGTGTCATAAGTGTAGTTACCGTTTCTAAATTCTGTAATCCTAGGCATTTCATTATTATCAAAATTTACCTATGTCCTTAAAGGTGTTCATTCCCTTTTTCCCCATGTTTAATTATATGCCCAATTCATTATTCAAATTATAGATTGTTATGCCCCTTTTCAATTCATCTTTTAATTATGCACCATATGCTCTTTTTCCCATGTCATAGATCAAGGCATAAATATGTATATTATGCCTAAACCCAAATCCACATGTTTTCCAATTTATACCCTAAGTCCCTATTCTCATATTTCAATACAAGTTATAACCAAATTCATATTCACATATTTTTCCAATGTATGCCTAAAATTCATATTCACATATATTCCAATTTATGCCCTAAATCAATATTTACACATGTTCCAATTTATGCCCAATTTCATATCTACATATGTTCCAATTTATTCCCAAACTAATATTTACACGTGTTCCGATTTATGCCCAATTTCATATTTACATATGTTCCAATTTATGCCAAATCATATTTTACATATGATCCAATTTACTCCCAAATCATATTTTACATATGTTCCAATTTATGCCAAATCATATTTTTCATATGATCCAATTTACTCCCAAATCATATTTTATATATGTTCCAATTTATGCCAAATCATATTTTACATATAATCCAATTTACTCCCAAATCATATTTTACATATGTTCCAATTTATGCCAAATCATATTTTCCAATGTATGCCTAAATTCATATTCACATTATCCAACATGATATATGCCCCCCAAATCCACATTCGTATATTTCCAAATTTTATGCCCAAATTTATATCTTTCCCAATCGTTCCCAATTATGCACGTTCGCATATTTCAGTGTTAGGCCGAGGCTCGAAGGTAGCCTAGCTATATAAAAATAAAAGGGAAAAGAAGGAGAGAATCAAGAATATGCATAATAACGAATCAATAATAAAGTGATAGAAATAGGCATAGAAACTGAATAGGCATATTATGACAAGATTTGACATGGTGACAATATGAACATATAAAGGCAGATCTGATAATTATGTCATAACAGAACTTGTTTAGGCATAGATCCAATATCCAATTTTTATATACATTTTATGATTACCAATTAAATATTTAGATCTAATAATAACTTGAACTCACAGTGAATAGATCTAATGAAATGGATCCAAATTACTGCGAAGAACATGTTGGATTTGTTGTAGCAATTGTTGAATTTGTATAATCTTTGCTGAATTGGATTTGGAGAAGAAAAGGCCACTCAATTTATGTTGCAGCAGAGCTCCGCCATCGCCACCATTTTTTAGATGAATAAAAGCCTAGGTTTAGGGTCTTATTTATAGGCGTTCAACAACGTATTTAGACTAGAAAACAATCCACGTTCACTGAATGCTCCTTTATTTGCACGCAATCCTTAATTTAAATCATGTTTATACGCATTCAACTCTTATGTGTATATAAAACCTTTCTATGTTTCTTTACTTTGTTCCATATTTAATTTTCTCAAATCATTAATATACACTTTTCTCTTTTTAAAACACCATTTATATTAAAATCTTCCTAATTAAGCCGATTTCATATAAAACCTGCTTTCACACTAAACCGCTTCTAATTAAACCCCTTTCACACTAAATCTTTAAACTTCTTCCTTGATTTAAAGCATTAACCTTCTTTCAACTATTTTTATCTTCCTTTAAAATTTCCTCCTTGCATGCATTATTTAATGCAATATTTTCTTTCTATTTAATGCATCGCATTTTTTTAACTTTTTATCGCCATCTATATATGTATATATACACACACACACACACACATCTCTTCTTATTTTCATGCAATTAAATCCATTAATTTGATTGCTCGTTATAATTTTTCTAATTCATCCTCCTCTTTTTATATATCATTTTTAATTTGAATTGCATGTTTATGCATGTGCTTTCTTTATTATTAATTTATTATAATCTTCCTCTTTTTATTCTGCATGCACTGATATGTTACTTTATTTAACACACTGCATTCAAATTATTGCATGCATTTATTAATTCATTTTTATTACTACATTTTATCTTCTTCTCAGTGTATGTATTTCATACATTTCAATTAATTCGTTAACTTTTCTCTTTCTAAACCTTATCTATGCCTGCCTTTGTTTAACTGCAATCAATTATATTAATATTATCCATTCCTATGCATGCAATCAATTTTAACATTAATGCGTCAAATGTACATTCTCTTTGATATCCTTATGTAACTTTGCATTGCAAATATTTCATGCAACTTTATTCCTACACATGCATTTTTTTTCCTTTTACTTCTCTCTTCAGTGTCCTTATGCATGTGACTTTATTATTTTGCATGCATTGATTTCTTTTATTTCTTCTTTCTTTGTATGCATTACATTGTTCAACTTTTAACTGTATTAATTTCAATGCTTCCTCTTTCTTTTCTTATAGCATTTATTTGTGTGTGCATTGCTTTCCTCTAAATCTCTCTCTCTATACATATATATACATATTCTATTTTAACGCTTTCATGCTAATTAACCATTTTCTTTAATTTACGCGTCGCATTAATTCGCACACACAACCTACCTCTTTTTATTATCAATGCATAATTAGTGTATGCAACATATTTACATTGCATGAAAGCAATCTTTTTCTTTTAATGTATGAATCTATGTTCATGCATATATTCATACATATATTCACATTTTTAAATTCATAATAAATGAGGGGTGTTACAACCATCGTAGGCGATGATAAGGTCTTAGTAACTTAGACGGGGCCATCATAAGCACAGAACTAAGGTTTACACTTTTGATGCTCTATACTGACCATTATAGGTTCTGATAGAGGCTTATACGCCACCCCCCTCGGAGGGGTGCCCTATCCTAGCCATCATAGGTGATTATAAGGGTTTGCATTCCCTTCTATGGGTAACGCAGAACATAAGCAGAGGTAGGACGTGCTCTTCTGTGAGCAGAGGTAGGACGTGCTTAGTTATACTAGAGGCAGGGAGTAACTCTTCTACGAGCAGAGGTAGGGCATTCTAATTTTAGATGCACATCACGGCCATTTCTGGTGTGAAACGGAGGCTTACGCTTTTGATGCTTTAACCTAGCCCCCTCTGAGTTGGGCATGGAGAAAGACTAACACACTATCCCCCTCCGGGGGATGCCTTGTCTTGACCAATTTTGGCGATGATAAGGGATTTGATCCTTTTTTCAGCTCGACCCCTTTTGAGTCTCTCTTGAGCTACTGGAAGGATTTCCGTGCCCTTTTTTACGTAATCATATTTGGAGGAAAGTCTGTTTCCTTATTCCTTTATCTTTGAGAAATATGGTTTTAAGTGTTTTGAGTTCCATGTTCTCGGAACAAGATCATTATTGGGGCTGCATAGTCGATATGTTCTGGGCATAACTTCTTGATGGCTGATTAAGGGTCCTTCCCAATTGCACCGAGAAGGTCATCCGCTAGGTTCTTCGTGTTAGCCATCACTCTTCGTAACACTAACTCTTCTTTTGCAAAGGTTTTAGTCCTGACCTTTAAGTTGTAGTATTTCGTAATCCTCCTTTGATACTCAGCGGTTGCCTCGTCTCTTAATCCTTGTATTAAGTCTAGGGATTCCTTTCTCAACTCTTTATTGGGATTAAATGCATATGCTATCCTTTAATGCGATGGGATTTCGATTTCAACCGGAAGCATAGCTTCGCATCCATAAGTCAATGAGAAAGGCAAGTGTCCCGTGGCTGTTTTGGTAGAGGTTCTGTACGCCCACAGTACTAAAGGAAACTCCTCGGCCCAATTTCCTTTGGCTTGATTTAGGCATTTTTTAAGAACGGTCTTTATGGTTTTGTTGGCGGCTTCCACAACTCCATTAGCTTTCATATGGGAAACCAAGGAGAAACTTTTGATGATTCCATTATCTGATATGATTCTGTAAGGGATTCCAAAGGGAGTAACGATATTTTTTATTACGGATCTTAATACCTTTTTAGACGTGATTGTCAAAAGGATTTCTGCCTCCACCCACTTAGTGAAGTAGTCGATAGCTACTACGGCATATTAGCTCCACCTTTGGAGATTAGTAAGGGTCCGATTAAATCTATCCCCTATACATCGAATTACCACGGGCTTGATATAGTGGTTAATTTGTTAGGAGGGAGCCGTGGCACTTTAGAGTATTTTTGACACTTATTGTAATGGACCGCCCCGCACCAGCCAGCATTTCCAATGAAATGCGCTGTGCCAATGTGCAACCAGCACGGAACGTTCATCAAAGGAAAGGGAATTTGAAACTATGAATCAACAAAGAACCTGTATTATATCTCACAGCGCATGGGGTAAAATATAATAATAATATAACTTGACAAAAAACAGGTGAGACAGTGCATAAGCTGAAAACTAAACCATCGTAGCAGCAGAAAAATTTGAAACACAGCTTATGATCTAAACCATCATTATTACAACTTTTAAAACTGTATCTAAAGAAAAATAGGAAGGTATACTACTAATGCCCAAAGTAGTGACCAGCAACAACACAGGGAGAATATATGGGAATGATATGTGTAAGCCTCCTGCTCGTGTCCGAATAGCTATTCGTGCATAATAAGCAAACATGTCTCTGGTCTGTTCGTATAATAGCACCCAGAGTAATAAGAAGAGACATAAAACTCTAGGTCAGACAAAAGTCTGGTATGAGCGATAGGCAGCAAAAACAGAATAATAACAGGTACATATAACCATGTTGGATCTAGATTAACCCTAGAGGGGGGTGAATTGGGTTTATCACAGTTTTTCACTGAATTAAAATCTGACAGGATATTAAAATAATAAATAGAACACAGAATGCAGCAAAAATAAAAATGCAGAAAATAAATCACACACAGATATACCCAGCTTCAGCAAAACTCTGCCACTGCTGCATTCCTAAGGTTTCTACTAGGTGATAGAACAGATCCCGCATATAAGACCATGTACACTAGCAAATCCTGCTCCTATTCTAACCCTACGCTCAAAACCCTAGACTGGCTGATATCCCCTCGATCAAATTTCCCCTGATTACGACCCCGTAACCAGTAATCCAGATTTTACAGACCCTGTCAACTATCAGTCAACACCCTAACTGATTCCTCTAGTATTTCACAAACACTAGAAAAAATGTTCAGAATTTTTTACAGAAAAAAAATTAAAAAACAAAACAATACAAAATAAAATCGAAAACAAGAGAAACCATAGTTTTAATTTAAAATTTAAAACTCCTCCTTTAATAGTTAGACTTGGCTTAACCAGCTAAATAGGCCGGCACCCCTTTTATTTTTTTGTCCCGACGTCTTCAAAAAATTATGACGGCCTCCAGAAAGAAACTAGGGTTTCTGATTGCTTCCCCCAACTCGATCGATTGTTGAAAGAAATAATGAATATTGATTTTCGAGTTGCTCGTCTACGTCGTTCGTCTCTGGTCAATGATTCGGGTTGGCTTCTGATCAAAAACAATAGTGAGTAATATCTGATTTTTACTTCATTGATTGAAATTGTGGGTTGTGTTTTTTGAATCTCTGCCTGTGATGTAAAAGGTGTGATTAAATAGGATTATATATATCCTAAAAATCTGATTTCCTCGTATGACTTGGCCTGTTTGTTCCTTGATTTTGCGTTTTCCTGTTTTGGTTTCCTCGGCTTTGAATATGTTGCCTTGATTGTCTCGATGAACATAGATGATATTCTGGACAATTTAATTTCCCCTTAATCAGTTCGATTGCCTGAACTTGTTGATGAATTTGGACAAGATATTAGATCTTTGATGTATCGAATATTTTCCTATGTGATTTGTGGAATGATATCTGGAATGTTCCTGATTTAATTTATCCCAAAAAGTGATTCTTCGATTGAGCACCTTCCTGTAAAGATCAAGCCAATTTCTAGAAACATTTTAAAGACCCATATCCGACTTTGCCACAAATAAATAGACGCCTAGTATTAAACAGAATTTATTGTATCAATGATCTTGTCAAAAACAATTGTTTAGCTACTTGATTGATTGATGTGTATTTCTGGAAAGTAATCAAGTGATTCTGTGGTCCCTTGAATTTGCACTTGATTGTTTGGAAATTAATTTGAAACCAGAAACTAATATCTTTCCCAAGAAAACTTGCTGTTAATATGTTGAGCCTTATTCATGCTTACTCGAAATGATATTCGACTCAAAACTGGAAATACTTGAATTTCTGGAAAGAATGGAATTGATTTTGCCTAAATAAAACATTGACCCACTGGTGCATGTAAATGTTTGATTGATGACTCATATGATTTCCTGGATTCATTCAAGTCTTTTCCATGTATTATCTTGTTCATATTTGCACTTGCACATGTTTTCATCTCCCTCCATGCTGTCTTTGTACACATTGTTTATGTTTGACCATGTTGATCTAGTTTTAAAGAAATTTGTATATATGTTTGACAACTTAAATAAACTGTTGTGTCTTCCTGGTTTACTGTTGCACTGAATCATGTGTGCATATCTGTATTTGAAGCACTTTTTTTTCTCTGTTTGCTACATTCTTTGAACCTTCCTGCACCATTGTTTATGCACCATTCATTTTGTGTATACATGAACCTGTGTACTTGTTGACATACTTGAATGGCATCCAAGTTTTAGCTGCAGCTCTAACTATACATTGAATTTGCACTTGAACACTTGACACTTGAGACTTGCTTCACCATATAGCTGCCTTGCACTCGAGTCATTTCATTTTTTAGCTTGAGTTTGTATACTGACCTGATTTTCTCCCTTAACTTGTTCCTTGAATCATGTTGTTGTATACATGTGTGGTTAGCCTATTCTTGTTGCCATACAATTTTGCATGAGTAGCTACTGTACTTGCTTTTATCACTTGCCGTTGTATATTTGGCATGTGTACTTCACTGTGTTGCACAGTTTGGATTTTTGGCTGCACCTATATATGAACTGATCTGAAACTTGCACTTTTGACTTGTTTACATGCTTGTGTTCACTTTGAGTACACTTGAAACACCTTGTTGTTGAACTTGAATGTTCATGCGTACATGTGCATTCTTGGTTGCTCGACCATTTAGCTACGCACCTTAATCTTTGCTGAGCCATGAATCTTGCATGCTGACTTGACATGCATCTCCATCATGACCATTTTGCTCATCACTATGCTGCTTGCATTCACTATGATACATTCATGTTTGACTTGTGTTTGATCTATATGCACCCTTGCACACTTGCATGTCTATCGTGCACAACTCATATATGTGCACTAAGTTGAGATGGTCCACGTGGCTACTCCTCAGTTGCACACTGATTGGCGAGGCAGTGCATGCGTGTATATATTATACACGTGTGTATTTGTAGCCATTCAGAAAATTTCCTGTCCCTGTACATATACGAACTGTCTGCCTAGACACAGATGAATCAGATCAAGTCATGAAAAATGGTGAGAAACACATCAGAAAACCGAGGCAAACAAAATTTTAAAAGTAAAATAATATTTGCTAGAATATGAAATTATTTCTGTTCCATATACTGTGTGTGTTTCTGTATATGACAAGTATGAAGATGATGACTGAACTGACAATGAATTGCTGTGAAGACTGAAGACAGAAGTTGACAGTGAAAAATATACAAGAGCATCTGTATATGAGTGATTGTATAAATGAAATGACTGTATGATTGAGTGACTGAGTGAGCTGTATAAAAATGAATGTGAAATATATTGAAATATATTAGAGAATTTGTACAAATAGAGGAGTATAAATATATGATGTTTGAATATTGAAATAAAATATTTTATTTAAATAAAATACTATTTGAATATTTGAATTTATGTACAATTTTATTTTATTTAAATATGAATATCATATTCCTGTCTGTGATGTATATATGAAACAGTACAATAACAAACACATTTAAAATAATACATATTTGTTTGTTATCATCAAACAAAAATCATATAATTGTGTATACAACACTGTTATATACAACAATCTCCCCCTTTTGATGATGATAAACAAATAAAAGATTTTGAATAAAATAAATGTGTTTGATAGTGAATTTTGAACTCCCCTATTTAGTAGCTCCCCCTACAGCAGAAAACTCCCCCTATAACTGTGCATGAGCGAAATGAACTGAATAATAATTTTCAAAATTAAAAAAAATTATAAAATATTCACTCATAAATTAAAATCTCAACCCATTCTCCCCCTTTTGTTATCATCAAAAGGATACAGAGTTTAAAAATATAGATGTAAAATGATTAGAAATATAATTTCAGCTTAAGAGAAAGAACGATCACCATAAATTTCAATCAGTCAAACAAAAATCATAAAATTCTGTGAATTAGTGGCATATTTCACATTGTAGAGAATGACGGGTTTACGATGAAATTTATATAAATGGAGAGAGTTACAAAAATATGATTTTCAATTATTTTCAAAAGATTTTTGTAAAAATGAGCACAAAACAGTGATGGATTTGGACTATAATTATAATTTCAACTTAAGTGACAAAATCGTATACTCTCAAATCCCAATATCTATCAATCAACAAATCATAATACGTTATAAAATTTCAACACATTTCACAGAATAGAATATGGATTGATAGGCTGGTTTTCATACACAACGGAGAATTCCAAATTTACTACAATTTATAGCATACGATTTCCATTTTTTTTTAATTTAAAAGCACACTAACCATGCATAACCAAAGCTTGGATTTTTAAACGAGGTCAGCCGCAGCTTAAATTATAAGTTGTCTCTTAACCATGCATGACCAGAGCTTGGATTTCTAAATGAGGTTAGAGACACACTTTGTAATAACCCGGAAATTCTGAGCCAGTTTAAAATTTTTATTTTGGCAATTTTAGCGAATTTCGAATATTTAAAATAGATTATTTTAAATAAAATCGACGAGAAATTTATTTTGAATATAATTCGAACGCATATATTATACGCGTCGTCGTTAGAATATAAATAATTATATATAATTATAAAAGGAATTGAAAATGGCGCGGTAGTTCGATAATTCGATTTCAAACTTCAATTGAACGTACCGGGTGCAAAACAATCCGGATTTTAGTGAAACCAAAAACATTAGGATCTATTTGATAATGTCTTTCCATCAAATCCGAAAATCGAAATTTGATAGCAGGAATCAAAAGATATGTCCAGTTGAAAATTCTGAATAGTCGCTATGGAATTCAGGCCCTTAAAAATGGGAATTTTGCAAACGACCTCATATTTCGACGAAACCACTTTTGTTGGGTCCGTGATGTTAAATTATTGCTAGATTCCAAATTTCATAATTTTTCGAATCAATATGTGAGCGTGGCAAAGGAAAACGCGTTTGACCAGTTTCAGTCGATTTTAATCAACTGGAAATTGGCCATTTTTCCAACGGTCTCGGAATTCGACGAAACTAGTTTTGTTAGGACCGTATCGTCAATACGAAGCTAGAAAATATTTTTTTGGAATTTTTCTAGTTAGTATGTGACCCCGGTAATTTGAAATGTACGTTTAAAATTCAATATAGTGATTTAAATGTAAATTCAACGAAAACTGATTGTAACGACCGAATCAGCTTAAGATACATATCCCATTGTGTTCGGAATGGGGGTAAAACGCTATGGGCGACAGGCGGTGGACCTCGTTTCGAGGTCGTATGTAAAACTACCTTTTTAGAAATTAAAGAATTAAATAATTAAAAAAAATATCTTCTCTCCCCTTTTACCCGCTCTGCCCCCCCCCCTTTCTCATTTTCAATCGATTATTCAAAAAAAAACGAAAGGGGGGCGCGATCGATGCTGCCGCCCCCCGATGAGCCACCGCGCCTAGGCGGCGCAGCCACCACAGCCGCCTCCCTCTCCTCTTCTTCCCCCTCCCTTCTTCTTCCTCCTCGCCGAACCCGCATCGAACCCCTTTCCCCTGAAACCCCCCCCTTTCTGCCCTAAATCGGCACCGCACCCCCACCAATCCTCCACCGCAGCACCCCCCCCCCTCCCAGGAAACCCGAACCCTAGCCTCCCTCCCAACCGCCGACGAGGCCTCCAGCCTCTGACCCACCGCCTCGACGCCCTCCGACGCCCACCAGAGCCCAAAAACCCCTCTGAATCGATAACGCAGTAAGTCGTATTGATTTATTTATTTTCGTTTTGTCTTTTTTTATATATATTATTTTTATTCGGTAGGATTAGCATTATCTTGTGACTGAAGTTAGGGATGTCTTGAAAATATAGAAGGCGAAACCTTTTAAATAGAAAAGACGGAAGTTTTATTATGTAGAAGGTGTAAGAAAATGATTTTTATATTTTTAAAGTGATAAAAATATGATTTTTATATTTTTAAAGTATTAAAAATATAATCTTTACTATATAAAAGATGTAAAAATATGATTTTTGGTTAGTTAGAGGATTAAAAATATAATTTTTACATGATAGGAATATTAAAAATATCATCTTTATATGTGTAGAAAAATAAAAATGAGTTTTTTATAAAGATGAAATCTTTAAATTTGAAAAGGCGAAGTCTATGTTTTTATAAAGGCGAAATCTTTATTTTAGAAAAGGCGAAATCTTTATATGGAAAATAGCGTGATAAAAATATAATTTTTATCTATATAACATAGAAGTAAAAAAAATTCGATTTTTATATATTGAATAACAAAAAAAAATATTCGATTTTTAAATGTAAGAAGCGATTATAAAAAAATATGATTTTTAAATTGAAAGTGAATAAATAAAAATGTGATTTTTATTTTAAAGACATCAAAATATAAAAATGTGTGATTTTTATATATGTAGTGGCTACGGGCAACAAAGATGACGAAGATGCGTTAGCGATGAAGATTTCTATCAATGAAGTGCCGTGGAGCTAGGATAGCTATATGTGAGAATTCCTCACCTTTCAATTTATTTTTCTAGTTATATATATATACTAGGATGCAGACGGTGCTTAGTAGCACCCGACACAACCGTCCACAGACCATGGACTTGTTTGTTTGGTTGCATAAACTAATTTGATGATTTGATTTGAATGTGGTTGTTTGGTGAATTTGATTGATGTGTGAATGGCGTAGGCCTTCACTAGACCGGGGATAAGGCTAGGCCTCGTCCCGTTTCTAGTATCGTGCCGTTATGCCGCCGAAATTTTCTAAAATAAGTTAGAAAATAAAAATACCATTTTATTTAAAGAATGAACTGAATAGAAATTCATATGTTAAAATAAAAATTTTTATCGTTAAAAATATAATTTTTAACGTGAATATGAATATAGTGAATGTGAATAAATAAATATTCATTTACGAACCGGACGGTTTGTTTATGTACACCTATTTGAAGGACATTGATTGGGTCGATAAATTTTACACATCGCCCAACTGCACAAATAAAAATATGTGTTTGATTGCTTGAAACCCCACACGGGTGTTGGGATGAAATATGAAGTTCACTCATCCTGATTAATTACATATGTCGATCGATTGATTGACAGGCTGTTATAAGCGTTAGATATCTATATTTGATGCTTATACAGTGTAGTGCACTTTGGTTGATGGTTGATTATTTTCCCATGCTATTATATACATGTGTTGTATGAAAACCCATATAATTAACTTTATATGGTAATTGATTGGGCCTCATTCCAATTTAGAAGATAAAGAATAATATAAAATAAAGGTTCATGTGTTGACTGTACTCATCCGTTGAGATTAGTCATGTGTTGAACGAAATATTTTTATAATAAAATTTACATCCGTTTCAATATAAAATAAAGGTTCATGTGTTGACTGTACTCATCCGTTGAGATTAGTCATGTGTTGAACGAAATATTTTTATAATAAAATTTACATCCGTTTCAATATAAAATAAAGGTTCATGTGTTGACTGTACTCATCCGCTGAGATTAGTCATGTGTTGAACGAAATATTTTTTATAATAAAATTTACATCCGTTTCAATATAAAATAAAGGTTCATGTGTTGACTGTACTCATCCATTGAGATTAGTCATGTGTTGAACGAAATATTTTTTATAATAAAATTTACATCCGTTTCAATATAAAATAAAGGTTCATGTGTTGACTGTACTCATTCGTTGAGATTAGTCATGTGTTGAACGATATATTTGAAAATAGAATTATATGAAGCCGTGTTGATAGAGATGCGCCATTTTGACGTGAACGATATTTATATCGATTTTAATCATTTTGAAATGAATTGAATATATAACGATTTCAAATGAATTGTATATAAAACGATTTCGAAATGAACTGAATATAAAACAATTTCGAAATGAATTGAATTGAAAACGATTTTGAAATGAATTGAATAGAAAACGATTTCGAAATGAATAGAATATAAAACGATTTCGAAAGGAATTGAATAGAAAACGAATTTGATTTCAATTGAATATATAATGAATTTGAATCGAATAGAAAACGACTTTGAAATTGAATCGAATTGAAAACGAATTCGAATTGAATTTAAAACAAAGTGAAATGAATTCAAATTGAATTGAAACTTGAATTGAATAGAAATGAATTTTAAAACGAATTTATAAAGAAGAATTCAATTTTGCTTTAGATTGAAATGGAAGTTGAAATGGTTTTTGAAACGAATTCAAAACTATTTAAAAAATTCGTTTTAAATAGAAATCGACAAAATATATATTATATATATTATATATATAATATAATGGCCTGAATAGAACGCGCCGCGCCGCGGCAGTTCATGAATTTCGACCATTTATTTCAAATGGACATTACGGGAGATCCGACCGTCGGATTCTCCTAAAACCGGAACCGTTGGGTTCGTATCGAAAAGAACTTTAACGAATATTTGAAATTTGAAATCTAACGGTTGGATTTGGAGATACGTCCAAATCAAATTCGAAAAAGGTCGCTGTAAGTGCAGTTCGATGACCGTTGATGGAAATCGACTGTACGGGCCTTGATAAAATTATTAAGAATATCAATAAATTGTGTAAAATCATAAGAAATGATTTGGGAAAAATTGGGATGAAAAACTCCATATTTGAAGAGATAAAAATGGGTTTTTATCGAAATGAACTAGTTTTGAACTAAATTTAAAACCCAATTATTTTTAAACAAATAAATTAGATTTAAAATGGGGTTTTAAATAATCGGAATTCCTAATATATTTGATTGGATTTGAAATGGGTTTATCGTGAACTTGTTTTAAATAACACTAGTTCTTTAACCCGATAATAAATAGAATGTGATTTGGGTTTGTCGTGAACTGTGTTTTAAATAACACCTAGTTCTTTAACCCAGTAAAAAGAGTTTTAACGAATCTACAGTTAGATTGAAATTCGAATTGATAATCTAAATTATCAAATTTGACAAATAAGCGAGAATGGAGTATCACCAGTTTTGCTCCAAAGCGATAGTTAAATCTTTTATTAGATTTGAACGTGAAATGGTAATTAATTTTACCGATAACACCGTGGTGTTAGATATGGAGTACTACCAGTTTTGCTTCATGGGATGAATAAGTTGGGATTGGGAAATAAAATAAATAATTACTTCGGTGTGGTTCGCTAATCTCGACTAGTTTAGAAAAACCATAATTTTGGTTTGAAACGACATCCAAAGGAAGATTACAGGATAAATTTTAAAGAATTTATCTTGGATAAAATTTATGGGAACCTTTCCCTAAGAATGTGGAATTTAGAAACTAGCTATAGGTTGGCTAAGAAGAATGGTTTCCTAGGTATTGATCTGATGTTGGTTTCGGCCTTCGGGGTTAATGTTTGGGAAATTGTTCTCTTTCTAATTTGCGGTTAGTGACTAATGAATTGGAATGAGGCGTATGTTGAATTTGTGTAACATTTGTTTTTAATATACGCGGGTTGTTCGGAAAGGCCGGGTTTATACCCATTCTGAATAACCGATTCGATGATAAGTCGAAGATGAAGACGGTGGTCGAAGACCGGAAGTCTTCACATCGTTTGGGCAATTACTGACGATCCTGATTGGGCTGTACACCCAAGAGGATGGAAATAGTTGGTGGTCGTTCAGACGTACTTGGAGATGGATGGATATGCGAGGAAAGTGCCTCCGGTTTCGTTCAGACCCAGAACGGACTTGTAAATGGATTGGGTGTCTGACATTGGATTTTATTTTGTGTTGATTGATTTCTATTAAATATACATCTGTTTGGCGGCGGAGAATTTATTCTTTTGCTTAACGCCCTTCTCTGAGACGTACGAGCTCAGAGGTTGTATATCGATGGAAATCAGTCGCATGGCATGAATTGCCTGTGTGGCACGCTAAGATGCAATGATCAAGGCTTCTGTTGAAAAGCAAAGTCTTGTGGTTGATGATCAAAGCACGCCTACGCGGCAGCTTTGTGTGTAACGTGAATTCGCGAGCCTCACACCTCGGTATGAGTTAAAAACGGGATACGGGCCGTTGGGAGAGCACGACGTTTCTTTCTAGCTTTGGTGGTGTCAGTGACTTACCAGCCCTGACATTTATATACTTTTCACCTTTGTGGTTGTTGGATGCGAGGCGCCTCGATTATAGGTCTGTAAGGACCGGGAAACGTGTGTTCAGGAATTGCCAATCCTCTAACGTAAGTGAGGACCGGCCCAACCGATCCAAGTGGCTACCCAGAGTGTGTAGTCCTGAGCATTTGCTAGAGTGTCTCGAAGCGGAGAGGAGCTTGCCCCTTGCCTCGACTCATGACGGAAATCCAATTTCCAATACGTGTGATTCGGTTTTAATTGTAGAACTAGTATGGCGACATAGTAGATGGTAGCTATGCCGCCTATGATTGATATTTATGATTGAAATTGTTTTGACACTATACACTTATTATAGTATCAAATGATTTGTTTTAAACGTACCAAGCATGTTTGGCTATTATAAGGGAAAACCCTATCCTCCGGCTTGCGTTGCATTGTGTGATGGGACCTGGGTCTTATAATAGCTTCATTTTTCGAAAAAGCATTGCGCTGTTTATTCTATATGCACTGGTATTCTTGGGAGGAAACCCGTTCCGTGTTATACGGCGTGGTCCCTTGATTTACCTAATTTTTAAAGTAAAGCTTTAAATAACTGTTTTAGTTCTCACACCAGTCACATGACTGACCTGGAGTTTATTGTTTTAACCTAAACTCTGGGTGCCCCTATTTTCCGCACGGGCAGCTAGTAGTTTTGGTTTTGCAGATTTATATTCACAGGATCCTGGTTTGCAGCTGGAATGATATCCGGAAAGCTCTGTATCTGTATATCACCTTCAGTTGTGCTTTGTATTATTTTCCGTTGCTATGTAATTTATTGTAATCTCTAATATTTATCGAATGTAATTTATTCATTTATACTCTGTATATTCTTGTATCTGATGGAATTGTTGTAATAGCAATGAAATGTTCTTCTGTATGTGTTCCGATTTGTCTTGCTCTCTAACGTTCAGGGGTTTCGAACGGTCTAGATCGGTTTAACGACTGATTTGGATCGAGCGAAATTCCCGGCCGTCACACACTTATATATATTATTTTCAGCATTTAAAGGAAAAAACTCCTCGGTATATAAAACCAATATATGAATGATAGAAATGTGGTAGGTACAGAAATGGATTGTGAAATAAATTTCTAAATTAATTATATTATGAAATATGCTCGATTGTACTAGGATCATTGAAAAATTTCTATTGTCACTAATTCTGAAAAGTAACATAGTCCCATTTCTATCACAAATATTTCCACTGTTTATTACAAAAAGATTTAAAAAATATTTAACTCTCCACATTTATATAAAATTATCATGGATGGCAGAATGATGGTAGATAAAGGAGATTGTCGTGAAATAATTGCCAATTCAAAGATATTATAATAAACCATCATGAAAATCTAAATAAAAACTCCTCTTGTTGTGAATTATATTGCAGTCACAATTCATCACAATTTCAAAATCTATTAATAATTTTGATGAATTATAAGTGCAGTTCAATGTGGATATAGATTTCAATTTCTAAATGAATAATCAATAAATAACTTTAAAATTGAGAATCAATTACAAGAGGGATATGTAGATCTATACAGGCCAAGAGGGATAAATTTGTACAAGGCAAAAAGAGTGTGTGAATCTATCCAAGGTGAAGTTTAGAATCTAAGTACAGATGAGTGAGACAAATATAAGGCACTTCTGATACCACTTGGTGTCCCTATTAGTGAGGATTTTAAGGAGACACTGGAGACAAACAAGAATATCAAAGACAAACAGAAATTCAATCATAAGGTCTAAGCAGACAAGAACAAGTAGTTATTTAAAGAACAGTATCAGGGCAGCATAAGATATCAGTTCAAATCAAACTTGTCAAGATGACGGTCACATAAGATGATTCATGATCCAATGGTTAAAAATACCGTTTATTTGATGTCATTTGAGAAATATGAAACTCTTAAGATTCAATGAATCAATCACACCAGAAATTAAATTCCATATTCAAAATATGTGTGTGATCTAATAAATCAATAATTTCAAATGATTTTAAACAAACAAATATTCAAATAAAATAACCATGAAATAGCAGTGAGTTTAAAGACCTGTATTTCCAAATAATTTTTCACACTTTTCTCTGACAAGCATAAGAAAATTTAGATCATTTACATCTAGTTTGAGAGGTATTCATGATTCATAAAAATTAGAAAATAATTTATTTGAAAACACGTGAATCAATGTCAAGTTTGAGATATATTGAATTATTCACACAAGATTGATAATTTCAAATTTAAGTGGTGTGTGATATTCAAAATATCAAGAATTTCAGATGATTTCAAACAAAACTAATTTCAACCATAGTAATCATGAATAAAGATGAATTTTAGATGTATCACTGATTTAAGACAATTTTAAAATATTCAAGACAATCTGAAAATTTCTGAAATTATCACAACTGAAAAATAACAGAGTGCTGTAATGAGTATAAATTTTCAAGTCCTTCCAAACTAAATTAGAAGAAACTCAAAACAGCAGAGGTGTGTGAAATTCCATTAAACTTTCAGATCTTCAAAATTTTAGAATTCAAATTAACAGTGTTCAAGATATGACAAGAATACATCAACACTGTTATGAATTTAGAAATCAGAAAACAGAAAGATAAACTTCAAAACAATTGCAGATCTTTACAAGATTAAACTCAAGATCTGGAAAAAATTAAAACATCAGAGTTCTATTCAACTACAGCGAATTTCCAGAAAATATGAGTTCTTCAATTGGAAGTTAATGAAGGCCATAAAGAAAAAAAATATATAACAGTGATAAATAAAATAATAAAAAAAACTGAAGAAAAAAAGAAGGGGTAGAGGAAGGAATAAACACAGAAAATAAAAAACAGAGAGAATATATAAAGGTGAGTTTAGAGATCATACCAGAGTCCAATGTAAAAAAAATCTCTAAGTCAACAAATCTTGGCTAAGGAACACTGAGTGATACAGAAATATAGAACAGTTTGAATCTCTTTTGAATAGCAGTTCCTTAGCCCCCTCTGGTACCTAAGTGTTTAGGAAATTAAGTGGTCTAACAAAATTAGTGAAACCACTCACAGTTGTGTATCGGACTTTCGGTACCCAAACTTGTTTAAATAGCAACCCATCAGTATTTACAAGTGTGCCTTTAGAAAGCCAAATCTGTTTGACTTTAGAAGAATTCAATTTATTTCTTTTTGGGGTCAAAAAAGATTAAATAGATTGCTATCAAACAAAATCTTATTTCGTTCATGATTTAAAAATCCTTTGAAATTATCAGAGTTTAAATTTTCAAAACGATTATTTTCAAAGTAGTTTGAAGGATTTTTAAAATCACAAGAATTCACTTTTTCAAAACCACTTGTTTTTCCAAAACCAAGACCTCGTTTATGACCAACAGAAAATTGGTTTTTTAACAGCATACTCAACGATTTTTCCCCATTAGAAAATTTATCCAAAGTTGATTCTAATCGTTGAATTTTGAATTTAAGATTAGAATTTTCTTTTATCAGATTGGAACAATGATTAATGCTGATCTTTCTCCTTTCAGTATCATTTTGTTTCAAACATAAATTTTCGTTTTTAAGAAGTTTGATTTTGGTCTTGGACTCAAAGATTTCAGATTCAAATTTAATTTGTTTTTCAAACTCAATTTTCTTTAAATTTTCAATCTCTTTTTCAAGCTCGTTTAGAATTAAATCACTTTTCAACAAGCTTTCTTTTTTAGCAATTTCATGTTTGGAATTTTTGATGGCCTTAAAATTATTAAATTCTTCTTGCAAAGAATTGTTTGAATCTTTTAACTCAACCTCGTTATCTTTTAAAATCAAAATTTCTTCTTTAAGCCTTTGAATATTTTTATTAAGATGAACGACGTTAGTTTTCAATTTCAAACAACTTTCACAATTAGAACCTTCTAGTTTCACGACATTTGTAACTTCTGATTCCAAACAGTTAATTTTGCTATATAACTCGTGATTTTTAGATTTTAAAGATTTATTTTTACGATTGAGTTTATCAACGATTTTTGTCAAATCAGTACACATATAGACCAAATCTTCATATGAGAAGCTTTCAGTTTCATTGTGTTTTGAGTCTCTATCATCTGATCTACTTGAATTTTCATCTGTTTCTTCTTCCGAGCATAGATCCGAATCTGAGTTGATCTTCTTGGGTTTTGAGCTGTTGTTGTCAATTTTTCCATACCTCGTCTTGAGAGTATTCCATATTTCCTACGCAGTTAAACAATGGGAGATAAGGCCAAACTGAACATCATCAATATGAGAATATAAGATATATGTAGCATGATTATCAAAACATTTATCTTCCTTATCATAGCCATTAATAACAACATCCCAACATTTAAAATTAATAGATTTTAAAAAGGATTCAATTTCTGACTTCCAATTTGAAAAATTTGAACCATTAAAAATTGATGGAATGCGACTGGACTGACTCTCTATGGACTGACAACTAGGATGATCCATGACTCTAGAGTTAATGGAAATACCTGCTCTGATACCACTTGTTGGATCTAGGTTAACCCTAGAAGGGGGTTGAATAGGGTTTATCACAGTTTTTCTCTGAATTAAAATCTGATAGGATATTAAAATAATAAACAGATCACAGAATGCCGCAAAAATAAAAATGCAGAAAATAAATCACACACAGATATACCTAGCTTCGGCAAAACTCTGCCCACTGCTGCATTCCTAAGGTTTCTACTAGGTGATAGAACAGATCCAGCATACAAGACCATGTACACTCGCAAACCCTGCTCCTGTTCTAACCCAACGCTCAAAACCCTAGACTGACCGATATCCCCTCGATCAAATTTCCCCTGATTACGACCCGGTAACCAGTAACCCAGATTTTACAGACTCTGTCAACTATCAGTCAACACCCTGACTGATTCATCTAGTATTTTACAGACACTAGAAAAACTGTTAAGAATTTTTTACAGAAAAAAATTGAAAAACAATACAAAATAAAATCCAAAATAAGAGAAACCCTAGTTTTAATATAAAAAAATTAAAACTCCTCCTTTAATAGTTAGACTTGGCTTAGCCAAGCCAAGTAGGCCGGCCCCCTTTTATTTTCTTTATCCTGATGTCTTCAAAAAATTATGGCGGCCTCCAGAAAGAAACTAGGGTTTCTGATTGCTTCCCCCAAATCGATCGATTGCTAAATGAAATGATGGATATTGATTTTTGAGTTGCTCGTTTACGTCGTTCGTCTCTGGTCAATGATTCGGGTTGGCTTCTGATCGAAAACAATAGTGAGTAATTTTTGATTTTTACTTCTTTGATTGAAATTGTAGGTTGTGTTTTTCGACTCTCTGCCTATTATGAAAAGGTGTGATTAAATAGGATTATATATCCTAAAAATCTGATTTCCTCGTAGACTTGGCCTGGTTGTTCCTTGATTTTGCGGTTTCCTGTTTTGGTTTCCTCAGCTTTGAATTGAATTTGAATATATTCCCTTGATTATCTCGATGAACATAGATGATATTCTGGACAATTTAATTACCCCTTTATCAATTCATTTTCATGAACTTGTTGATGAATCTGGACAAGATATTTGATCTTTGATGTATCGAATATTTTCCTGTGTGATTTGTGGAATGATATCTGGAATGTTCCTGATTTAATTTATCCCAAAAAGTGATTCTTCGATTGAACACCTTCCTGTAAAGATCAAGCCAATTTCTGGAAACATTTTGAAGACCCATATCTGACTTTGCCACAAATAAATTGATGCCTAGTATTAAACAGAATTTACTGTATCAATGATCTTGTAAAAAACAATTATTGAGCTACTTGATTAATTGATGTGTATTTTTGGAAAGTAATCAAGTGATTCTGTGGTCCCTTGAATTTGCACTTGATTGTTTGGAAATTAATTTGAAACTAAAAATTAATATCTTTCTCAAGAAAACTTATTGTTAATATGTTGAGCCTTATTCATGCTTACTCGAAATGATATTCGACTCAAAACTGGAAATACTTGAATTTCTGGAAAGAATGGAATTGATTTTGCCTAAATAAAACGTTGACCCACTAGTGCATGTAAATGTTTGGTTGATGACTCATATGATTTCCTGAATTCACTCAAGTCTTTTCCATGCATTATCTTGTTCATATTTACACTTGCACATGTTTGCATCTCCCTCTATGCTGTCTTTGTACGCATTGTTTATGTATGACCATGTTGATCTAGTTTTGAAGAAATTTGTATATATGTTTGACCACTTAAATAAAACTGTTGTGTCTTCCTGTTTACTGTTGCATTGAATCATGTGTGCATATCCGTATTTGAAGCACTTGTTTTTCTCTGTTTGCTACATTCTTTGAACCTTCCTGCACCATTGTTTATGCACCACTCATTTTGTGTATAAATGAACCTGTGTACTTGTTGACATACTTGAATGGCATCCAAGTTTTAGCTGCAGCTCTGACTATACATTGAATTTGCACATGAACACTTGACACTTGAGACTTGCTTCACCATATAGCTGTCTTGCACTCGAGCCATTTCATTTTTTAGCTTGAGTTTGTATACTGACCTGATTTGCTCCCTTAACTTGTTCCTTGAATCATGTTGTATACATGCGTGGTTAGCTTATTCTTTGTAACGACCCAGCGGATTTCGGCCACGAAAATCGATATAAATACCTTTACCGTATCCTATACCGATCCTCCAAACACCGAAACACTGGAGCGTCTAGAAAGAAGTTAGAGGGTGAGATAAGAAAGAAAGAAATATTAGAATAGAAGAAGAAGAAAAAAACACCACAACACAGAGTCTCACATCGCAGCGGAACAAAATATAATATAGAAACAACATTTATTGAGAGCTTTTGAAAATACTTACAATATCAGAGTACAACACACATCTGAACAGTTTTGATAATCTGTCCTCATCTATATATAATCACACAGCGGAATATCATTCATCTGAACATCTTCAGCTCGTCTCCGGACTTCTCAGTATCTGATAACCTGAACCTGTACACCTCGGTCTAACCCGAGCATTTACAAAACACCGGGTCAGTCTGGTGGACCAGAGTGAGATAAACTCGCACAGCATTTAGAGTATCACACAACTTGATTTTTGAGTAAAAATCCTTTTGAAAGAAAAAGATAATCGTAAGACCGATCCACACATAAATACGGACGGTTTTTACCTTACGAGGACCCAAAACAGTTTACGAAATCAATATCCTGATCTGATATTATGATAATGTCTAGATACAAATAATTAACAAATCTAGAGGAACGCTTGCATCTCACGCTCCCCGTATATAGTATACAATTGAAAACCGCGGGCGCTTATTGGATATTGGATTCCCAACTTGACAAGGTATGGGACCACCTTCCGCACGTGTATCTCTAGAGGCAAATACACTGGGTTCAACAAGAACATCTTGCAACCCGGCCCTCACATGACCGACCACTCATTTCGCTTGAGTGTATCGAATGTATATCACCAACGGTTGGACTCAAACCACCGTCCCTGAATGGGCAGAATCGATAGATTTAGAAACAAAAGGAATTTCTCTAGATAGGTGATTATACACCCTAATAGGAGCGACCCACATAGCCATGCTGCCTGCCCGATTTTTGTCATTTCCCGGTTGATGAGGCCTGAAGTCAGAGCACATCTGATCATCATACACTTTGAATGCCACATCGTCAGATCCCCCAGATCACACTTGATTGACGTCCACAAACATACTCTAGCTATCTGGCTAGAGAATAACCATTTCTCCGCCATCAACTATGGTACGTTTGGAGAAATCAACGCACGTAAATCCTTTTGGAAATACTCTGTCAGACATTCGTCCATACAAGTCATCCAGGAACAGGATGAACCGAAGGTACCCTCCTACTGCATCCAATATAGGAATCACCCCATGGATCAGTAGCGAGAGGTCCTTGCATTCCACAGATCCCAACCACGACAGAACCCCAGTGTATCTCTGGCGCGAATCAGAGATTGTAAGTTGTCCTTCCGCTTAATGAAGATCTATGGTCTTCAATGCTCCATCTCGATCATCTTTCGATCTCTTCACATATTTGTTGGCCGGAATGGTTTTCGAATATTAATTCGATCCCGGTCTTTCCATACCAAAAATCGTATTGGTCAAACTTCGATAGTCGGTGATTTAACTATCGAATAACAATGGTGTGAATACAACACTTGGCACAACTCGACCACTTTTAAATTATACTTAACGACAAAACAATCTTTCTTTGATTAACTCTGCTTGAATTACCTTTTGGTTAACTCTACTTAACTAGCTCGATTTATTTAACTTGATTAATTTGACTTGATTACTTCTCTCGATTAATTTAAATTTGACTTAACTCCATTCGCTCGACTCTAGATCGCAGCGATCACAATGGTTACGCCTGATTCTCTCAGGAAACATCCGACCGCCATAGGCTATCTACAGCCCTGCGAATTACGCTAGCAGTCGTACGCAATGGAAACTTCCTTAGATAACTTTGTTTGGCTATTTCTAACTATATTTGATCAGTTCTAATTGACTAACCGATGTTACTATAATTTGAAACAACATGCTTATTTCCTTTGAACCCATATCGTACTATTATTAAATTTCCAAACCCTTGCATCAGAGTTTGACATTCTAGTATATGATAAAACCACTTTCAACACTTCACTCGATCTAAACTAGTACTATTCCTTGATAATAGTGAAGCCAACCAAGTTGGGGTATTTTAGTTACCTCTCAGACCTTGATCGACCCGTTCTTACCTCAGAATAACATTAGTTCGTTCACTAACCTCAAAAAGCCCCTTTGCCCCTTGGGTTTCAATTTGGTATTTAAACCCATCCCTTATATTGGAAACTTCGTTCAAGTTCTTTTACTTAATTCTTTATTTAAGTAAACATCCTTTTAAAACTCCACTAAATCTTCGGATATTCTTTCATTTATAAACCCTTGACTTATCATGTCAAACCCTCGCCAAATGGTTTTATTCCATCTATCTGGACATTCTATAATAAACCCTTATCGCCTCTTTGGCTAAACTCATCGTCAGTTGGTCACTTGTTAATTTGATTCCCATTTATCAAACCTCGTTTGAAACTTGGATTTTACTATCTCCTTATTAAAATTCTTACTTGGCATTTAATTGACTTCCCTACTTCAAATTTAAATTTAAAAAAAATAAATTTGCTTTGGCCCCTACTACATTAAGATATAGTTAATTTTAACCTTAACCAAAAATAGCATTGTCATCATGTTTACACGCTTACTCAATAATAATCCAGGTTATTCACAATGACCAATTCACTTATTCCTTTAGATTATAGTTAATCAAAGATTAACTAATATCCAACACTAGTCGTTAAACTTTAACGAATATCTAAATCGATATTAATTTCCTTCGTCCATTTTACTCGAAATGGTGAATTTTACCAATCATACACATCAGTTAGCTATTAACTGAATTCCAATTGTCATTTCCCTTTTCTTAAATAAATTAATTAATTTAATTAATTAAAGTCACTTTTAATTGTTTGAAAACAATTATTTCCTTTTTACTAACCCACGGAAAACTCTTGCTTTCTGCTTCCAACTGATCTAAACTATTTAATTAAATTCTCTTACTAACTCGATTTAAAATATTTATTTGTGAATTCTCACTTTAAACCCCATACAAAATAATTTGAAAACTTTAATTCAGTTATAAATGAATTTATAACTTTTTAAAAATACATCAATTCCTTTGACGGGTCGAATAACGTTAAAATCTCACATTTGGCCTTTTACTGCCAATTATCAAATCAACTAACATCCAATTCAAACAATTCCAATAATTTCCAAACACGTTTATAAACGTGCTCAATCCCAGGGGTTACTTTGTTATGGGTCATCCCAAACAGTGGTTATTTCTAAATTTAAACAATCGATGAATCAACAATATATATATCCTAACAGTCAACCTCTAAAAATCAGAACACGCAAGAATAAAATACCCGGTTTATATACAATATAAACGAGGGGCTGAGTGAGTTTAACTCACCTTGGTTGGAATCTGTCGACGAATAGTTTGTTTTGACCAGATTCAACTAACGTTAAATTCAACTAAAAATCCCAGTCACTTCAAATCCAGACCAGGCCTGCTCCATCTCGAAGTATGCGTCTACACGGTCCCAACGCAACAGACCGTCTGTAAATCCGACAACGTACGAGAGAGAAATTATCAAAACAAGTTCATAAAAGAAATTTAAATTTAAACCTTGGATTTTCTTTTTAATTAAAGATTGGGCTTTACCTTTCGACTACCGGTCCAACACATCCAAACCCGACCCGCTTGGCTTTTAAACCCTTATCCACCGTAACTCCCTTCATTTCACAGCCGCCTCAAAACAAAACACTCCAGACCGAAACCCTAGTCTCCTTCTTGACCGAGAATGGTGGCGTCGCACCCCCTTCTGCCTCCCTAACGGTCCGCGGCCAAACTCAAACGTCTAGGAGCAAAGGTGCTCCACTAACACAGCCAACTCCAAGCCTTCATCGTTGCAAGTTTCTGGTCTTCGACGCTCTCGGCTTCAACATGAATCGGTCCAAGATTCAGATTCTAAAAGCTAAGTTTTCTCTTGATTTCTTTATACTGTGATAATTTGTTTTGATTTGTTTTTCTTCTTCTGATTTTCGAATTGGGTTTTTCCTATTTGGTTGACTGAGTTTGTTTGGGATGTATGAAACACCATTGCTTGTATGCGTATTTATAGTAGTTGTCTGGTCTAGATAAGATGAACGTCTATCAGTATAGGTTCGGCAATTCCTAGCTTAGGCCATTTCCTTTCTCACCCTTTTCAGATTTCCGTATGGTGATGGGAATAGATTGCGTGATGTTGTTGGTGTTATATTAGGTTTGTTCAAAAGAACAGTGTGGTTTTGTACAGCTTAGATTAGGTCTGCCTATGACTTGTTTATTCGAACTCAGAGATTGTAAACTGTACTGTTTGATTTTCCATGTATAATATAGTCCTGTATGTGATTTTATCTGGATTCGACTGTGTGTGTATATATGGTGGATTTTCTGTTTGGATTCCTTACAGTGCATTTGTCATATGAATTGTACTGCATATATATATGTATATATATATATATATACATACATATGAAATTAGCCGTTTTGATTTGATAAGTAGATGTATCCATGGCCTCTATTGTTTCCTGAAAGAACCATACATGCTGACTTTAAATTTTAAATGAATTTTATATAATTTCTGATGCACATGGATCTATTAGCTACATATACTTGTTTCCCATCAATTATGTATTTTCTTTTCTGTTTTGATCTATCTTGCTACAGATTGATGTATATGAATATATATACACCTATTCTACTATTCATTGAATTATTTAATCGGCCAGAGATGTACATCTGCTTTGCATTGTACATTCCTAGCTGTTTATAGCTGTTCACTTAGCCGTATAGATTTTTATTTGGTTTTCTTTTTCCTGTCTTGTTCATGATCTTTTGTTTGGATTTGTGTGTTCGAGATGGATTTTATACACATGTATGCATAACACTTAGAAGTTCTGTCTGGCTTGTGTTAAAAGATATACAAATTTTTCATTACCATAGCATGTGCATTGTACTGATGGCATTTAATGTATGAATATAGGATCTAGATTAGCCTTTCAGCTATATTTTCAGATTTCAGATTTTCTTAGATCTGTTTTTCCTAGCTATTACTTTTTCCTGTTTGAGCAGTCTGTTTATATTGTCTAGATTAATGTAGATACTGAATTGTTTTATCAAATCAAAAGATTTGAACTATATTGTTAGGTCTGGTGTGTGCATATTTGGGTTCTGCGCCATGTACATCCTTTTAGATTCTCCAACCATGCTTTCCTTAGCTGTTCTTTTCACTTTTTCCTTTTCTATTTCACTACTTGTCATGAGATTTTTCCCTTTTAATGGGTTTTTTCTTGTTTCGCAGATCAAAACCGACGGACTGGAAAGGGCGAGACATTGCGAAAGTTGATATAGGAATATTGATTCTTTCCTTTCTTTGTGTCTTATATTCGAGAACTTGTATATAAAGATAAATGTATAAATTTTGCCTAACTCTAAATGAACGTGACCTGTATAGGTTAATGTATACAGTTCTCCAACTGTTCATGTATAAATCTTACTGTTGTTTATTTTCTGTTTTTCCTTCGTACAGTTTTCTGGTTGCTTAGCTTGTATTATCATGGGATATCGTGAGGACTTGAAATATAATATTGTTTCTCTTTATATAGAATACAAAACCAATGGTCAATATGAATCAGCATAGGCACGCGTGTATAGTTAATGGATGGATATCTTGTAAACATAAATGTAATAACCATATTTTTAAAAAACATCCGAAACTATATACCTTATTCAGTATTGGAATTTGGTTGTTACATTAGCTTATATATATATACCTTATACACATCAAATCCGCAAGGATTTTAGAAATAAAAGGATATAGACCTACTGTTTCTTTCGTGCCACTGAATCATATAAAAGGTATTAGAGCATTATTTAGAAATATGGTCCATGTTTTCATTGTACCCGAGTTTTTGGGTTCTCATGTCAAATCTCGAAAAATTTCTATTCAATATAAATTATGCTTTGAACAACCAAATTTAACGATAGATTAATAACATCGTATTTACTTAAACCAACATTTCAAATTCCAAATAATATAGAATTCAACTCGACATAAAAATCCTGGTTTCAAATAATATTTTATTTATATAAAAATCCTTTAATATAAATAAATTTGATAAAAATTCTATTATAATTCCAATAAAATATATAAACTGATTTAAATATTATATTTTTAATTGGCCGGAAAATTCGGGACGTTACATTCTTCCCCCCTTAAAATAATTTCGTCCCCGAAATTGCCAAGTAAGAAGAATATTCCGACTTGTATTATTTTAAAATCATTGCCTTCGTATTAAATTCAAAATAAATTCGAACTCTAAAGATTTTCTCGAATTTTGCCAGCAACTCCTTTGCATAGCTTGATCGGTACGAGTACCACTACCACTCTGGGCCTCTATTTCTTTGGAAAGAAAATTCAAATCCAAATGGCGACCCACTTAATTTGAATCCCAATTTATTTATCCATTAAATTTTTAAATACCAATTTATTTGAATTCATTCAATTTGAATTCATTCTTGAATTGGTTTTACCTAACCAGGTTCAGTTTTTCTTCCATATCTGATTCAATTGGCGAATTGATTTTCCTAATCAGTTCAACTTTATTTCAAACTTCAAATTTGATTTCAATTCAAATCAATCAGAGCAAACAAACAAACATCCCATATCATCATAATATATAGAAAATTATTTCCCTTTTCTATATAAAAATATACCTTAGGTAAAATTATTTCATTTACCCTCTTTATAAAACAATATCGTATCCATTGCCAGTTCTATGCTTTTCAACACTCGAACCGATCAACAGACACAATACAAACCATTTGTATATAACATTTTACAAATACGCTCTCATATATATACACTCAAACTCGATCTAGTGTGTTACTAACCCCATCTCTATTGAGTTACGCCACAGAGCCAAGGTTACTACTCAACCAATAGCTCTGATACCACTGTAACGACCCAGCGGATTTCGGCCACGAAAATCGATATAAATACCTTTACCGTATCCTATACCGATCCTCCAAACACCGAAACACTGGAGCGTCTAGAAAGAAGTTAGAGGGTGAGATAAGAAAGAAAGAAATATTAGAATAGAAGAAGAAGAAAAAAACACCACAACACAGAGTCTCACATCGCAGCGGAACAAAATATAATATAGAAACAACATTTATTGAGAGCTTTTGAAAATACTTACAATATCAGAGTACAACACACATCTGGACAGTTTTGATAATCTGTCCTCATCTATATATAATCACACAGCGGAATATCATTCATCTGAACATCTTCAGCTCGTCTCCGGACTTCTCAGTATCTGATAACCTGAACCTGTACACCTCGGTCTAACCCGAGCATTTACAAAACACCGGGTCAGTCTGGTGGACCAGAGTGAGATAAACTCGCACAGCATTTAGAGTATCACACAACTTGATTTTTGAGTAAAAATCCTTTTGAAAGAAAAAGATAATCGTAAGACCGATCCACACATAAATACGGACGGTTTTTACCTTACGAGGACCCAAAACAGTTTACGAAATCAATATCCTGATCTGATATTATGATAATGTCTAGATACAAATAATTAACAAATCTAGAGGAACGCTTGCATCTCACGCTCCCCGTATATAGTATACAATTGAAAACCGCGGGCGCTTATTGGATATTGGATTCCCAACTTGACAAGGTATGGGACCACCTTCCGCACGTGTATCTCTAGAGGCAAATACACTGGGTTCAACAAGAACATCTTGCAACCCGGCCCTCACATGACCGACCACTCATTTCGCTTGAGTGTATCAAATGTATATCACCAACGGTTGGACTCAAACCACCGTCCCTGAATGGGCAGAATCGATAGATTTAGAAACAAAAGGAATTTCTCTAGATAGGTGATTATACACCCTAATGGGAGCGACCCACATAGCCATGCTGCCTGCCCGATTTTTGTCATTTCCCGGTTGATGAGGCCTGAAGTCAGAGCACATCTGATCATCATACACTTTGAATGCCACATCGTCAGATCCCCCAGATCACACTTGATTGACGTCCACAAACATACTCTAGCTATCTGGCTAGAGAATAACCATTTCTCCGCCATCAACTATGGTACGTTTGGAGAAATCAACGCACGTAAATCCTTTTGGAAATACTCTGTCAGACATTCGTCCATACAAGTCATCCAGGAACAGGATGAACCGAAGGTACCCTCCTACTGCATCCAATATAGGAATCACCCCATGGATCAGTAGCGAGTAGTCCTTGCATTCCACAGATCCCAACCACGACAGAACCCCAGTGTATCTCTGGCACGAATCAGAGATTGTAAGTTGTCCTTCCGCTTAATGAAGATCTATGGTCTTCAATGCTCCATCTCGATCATCTTTCGATCTCTTCACATATTTGTTGGCCGGAATGGTTTTCGAATATTAATTCGATCCCGGTCTTTCCATACCAAAAATCGTATTGGTCAAACTTCGATAGTCGGTGATTTAACTATCGAATAACAATGGTGTGAACACAACACTTGGCACAACTCGACCACTTTTAAATTATACTTAACGACAAAACAATCTTTCTTTGATTAACTCTGCTTGAATTACCTTTTGGTTAACTCTACTTAACTAGCTCGATTTATTTAACTTGATTAATTTGACTTGATTACTTCTCTCGATTAATTTAAATTTGACTTAACTCCATTCGCTCGACTCTAGATCGCAGCGATCACAATGGTTACGCCTGATTCCCTCAGGAAACATCCGACCGCCATAGGCTATCTGCAGCCCTGCGAATTACGCTAGCAGTCGTACGCAATGGAAACTTCCTTAGATAACTTTGTTTGGCTATTTCTAACTATATTTGATCAGTTCTAATTGACTAACCGATGTTACTATAATTTGAAACAACATGCTTATTTCCTTTGAACCCATATCGTACTATTATTAAATTTCCAAACCCTTGCATCAGAGTTTGACATTCTAGTATATGATAAAACCACTTTCAACACTTCACTCGATCTAAACTAGTACTATTCCTTGATAATAGTGAAGCCAACCAAGTTGGGGTATTTTAGTTACCTCTCAGACCTTGATCGACCCGTTCTTACCTCAGAATAACATTAGTTCGTTCACTAACCTCAAAAAGCCCCTTTGCCCCTTGGGTTTCAATTTGGTTTTTAAACCCATCCTTTATATTGGAAACTTCGTTCAAGTTCTTTTACTTAATTCTTTATTTAAGTAAACATCCTTTTAAAACTCCACTAAATCTTCGGATATTCTTTCATTTATAAACCCTTGACTTATCATGTCAAACCCTCGCTAAATGGTTTTATTCCATCTATCTGGACATTCTATAATAAACCCTTATCGCCTCTTTGGCTAAACTCATCGTCAGTTGGTCACTTGTTAATTTGATTCCCATTTATCAAACCTCGTTTGAAACTTGGATTTTACTATCTCCTTATTAAAATTCTTACTTGGCATTTAATTGACTTCCCTACTTCAAATTTAAATTTAAAAAAAATAAATTTGCTTTGGCCCCTACTACATTAAGATATAGTTAATTTTAACCTTAACCAAAAATAACATTGTCATCATGTTTACACGCTTACTCAATAATAATCCAGGTTATTCACAATGACCAATTCACTTATTCCTTTAGATTATAGTTAATCAAAGATTAACTAATATCCAACACTAGTCGTTAAACTTTAACGAATATCTAAATCGATATTAATTTCCTTCGTCCATTTTACTCGAAATGGTGAATTTTACCAATCATACACATCAGTTAGCTATTAACTGAATTCCAATTGTCATTTCCCTTTTCTTAAATAAATTAATTAATTTAATTAATTAAAGTCACTTTTAATTGTTTGAAAACAATTATTTCCTTTTTACTAACCCACGGAAAACTCTTGCTTTCTGCTTCCAACTGATCTAAACTATTTAATTAAATTCTCTTACTAACTCGATTTAAAATATTTATTTGTGAATTCTCACTTTAAACCCCATACAAAATAATTTGAAAACTTTAATTCAGTTATAAATGAATTTATAACTTTTTAAAAATACATCAATTCCTTTGACGGGTCGAATAACGTTAAAATCTCACATTTGGCCTTTTACTGCCAATTATCAAATCAACTAACATCCAATTCAAACAATTCCAATAATTTCCAAACACGTTTATAAACGTGCTCAATCCCAGGGGTTACTTTGTTATGGGTCATCCCAAACAGTGGTTATTTCTAAATTTAAACAATCGATGAATCAACAATATATATATCCTAACAGTCAACCTCTAAAAATCAGAACACGCAAGAATAAAATACCCGGTTTATATACAATATAAACGAGGGGCTGAGTGAGTTTAACTCACCTTGGTTGGAATCTGTCGACGAATAGTTTGTTTTGACCAGATTCAACTGACGTTAAATTCAACTAAAAATCCCAGTCACTTCAAATCCAGACCAGGCCTGCTCCATCTCGAAGTATGCGTCTCCACGGTCCCAACGCGATAGACCGTCTGTAAATCCGACAACGTACGAGAGAGAAATTATCAAAACAAGTTCATAAAAGAAATTTAAATTTAAACCTTGGATTTTCTTTTTAATTAAAGATTGGGCTTTACCTTTTGACTACCGGTCCAACACATCCAAACCCGACCCGCTTGGCTTTTAAACCCTTATCCACCGTAACTCCCTTCATTTCACAGCCGCCTCAAAACAAAACACTCCAGACCGAAACCCTAGTCTCCTTCTTGACCGAGAATGGTGGCGTCGCACCCCCTTCTGCCTCCCTAACGGTCCGCGGCCAAACTCAAACGTCCAGGAGCAAAGGTGCTCCACTAACACAGCCAATTCCAAGCCTTCATCGTTGCAAGTTTCTGGTCTTCGACGCTCTCGGCTTCAACATGAATCGGTCCAAGATTCAGATTCTAAAAGCTAAGTTTTCTCTTGATTTCTTTATACTGTGATAATTTGTTTTGATTTGTTTTTCTTCTTCTGATTTTCGAATTGGGTTTTTCCTATTTGGTTGACTGAGTTTGTTTGGGATGTATGAAACACCATTGCTTGTATGCGTATTTATAGTAGTTGTCTGGTCTAGATAAGATGAACGTCTATCAGTATAGGTTCGGCAATTCCTAGCTTAGGCCATTTCCTTTCTCACCCTTTTCAGATTTCCGTATGGTGATGGGAATAGATTGCGTGATGTTGTTGGTGTTATATTAGGTTTGTTCAAAAGAACAGTGTGGTTTTGTACAGCTTAGATTAGGTCTGCCTATGACTTGTTTATTCGAACTCAGAGATTGTAAACTGTACTGTTTGATTTTCCATGTATAATATAGTCCTGTATGTGATTTTATCTGGATTCGACTGTGTGTGTATATATGGTGGATTTTCTGTTTGGATTCCTTACAGTGCATTTGTCATATGAATTGTACTGCATATATATATGTATATATATATATATATATATATATATACATACATATGAAATTAGCCGTTTTGATTTGATAAGTAGATGTATCCATGGCCTCTATTGTTTCCTGAAAGAACCATACATGCTGACTTTAAATTTTAAATGAATTTTATATAATTTCTGATGCACATGGATCTATTAGCTACATATACTTGTTTCCCATCAATTATGTATTTTCTTTTCTGTTTTGATCTATCTTGCTACAGATTGATGTATATGAATATATATACACCTATTCTACTATTCATTGAATTATTTAATCGGCCAGAGATGTACATCTGCTTTGCATTGTACATTCCTAGCTGTTTATAGCTGTTCACTTAGCCGTATAGATTTTTATTTGGTTTTCTTTTTCCTGTCTTGTTCATGATCTTTTGTTTGGATTTGTGTGTTCGAGATGGATTTTATACACATGTATGCATAACACTTAGAAGTTCTGTCTGGCTTGTGTTAAAAGATATACAGATTTTTCATTACCATAGCATGTGCATTGTACTGATGGCATTTAATGTATGAATATAGGATCTAGATTAGCCTTTCAGCTATATTTTCAGATTTCAGATTTTCTTAGATCTGTTTTTCCTAGCTATTACTTTTTCCTGTTTGAGCAGTCTGTTTATATTGTCTAGATTAATGTAGATACTGAATTGTTTTATCAAATCAAAAGATTTGAACTATATTGTTAGGTCTGGTGTGTGCATATTTGGGTTCTGCGCCATGTACATCCTTTTAGATTCTCCAACCATGCTTTCCTTAGCTGTTCTTTTCACTTTTTCCTTTTCTATTTCACTACTTGTCATGAGATTTTTCCCTTTTAATGGGTTTTTTCTTGTTTCGCAGATCAAAACCGACGGACTGGAAAGGGCGAGACATTGCGAAAGTTGATATAGGAATATTGATTCTTTCCTTTCTTTGTGTCTTATATTCGAGAACTTGTATATAAAGATAAATGTATAAATTTTGCCTAACTCTAAATGAACGTGACCTGTATAGGTTAATGTATACAGTTCTCCAACTGTTCATGTATAAATCTTACTGTTGTTTATTTTCTGTTTTTCCTTCGTACAGTTTTCTGGTTGCTTAGCTTGTATTATCATGGGATATCGTGAGGACTTGAAATATAATATTGTTTCTCTTTATATAGAATACAAAACCAATGGTCAATATGAATCAGCATGAGGCACGCGTGTATAGTTAATGGATGGATATCTTGTAAACATAAATGTAATAACCATATTTTTTAAAAACATCCGAAACTATATACCTTATTCAGTATTGGAATTTGGTTGTTACATTAGCTTATATATATATACCTTATACACATCAAATCCGCAAGGATTTTAGAAATAAAAGGATATAGACCTACTGTTTCTTTCGTGCCACTGAATCATATAAAAGGTATTAGAGCATTATTTAGAAATATGGTCCATGTTTTCATTGTACCCGAGTTTTTGGGTTCTCATGTCAAATCTCGAAAAATTTCTATTCAATATAAATTATGCTTTGAACAACCAAATTTAACGATAGATTAATAACATCGTATTTACTTAAACCAACATTTCAAATTCCAAATAATATAGAATTCAACTCGACATAAAAATCCTGGTTTCAAATAATATTTTATTTATATAAAAATCCTTTAATATAAATAAATTTGATAAAAATTCTATTATAATTCCAATAAAATATATAAACTGATTTAAATATTATATTTTTAATTGGCCGGAAAATTCGGGACGTTACATTCTTCCCCCCTTAAAATAATTTCGTCCCCGAAATTGCCAAGTAAGAAGAATATTCCGACTTGTATTATTTTAAAATCATTGCCTTCGTATTAAATTCAAAATAAATTCGAACTCTAAAGATTTTCTCGAATTTTGCCAGCAACTCCTTTGCATAGCTTGATCGGTACGAGTACCACTACCACTCTGGGCCTCTATTTCTTTGGAAAGAAAATTCAAATCCAAATGGCGACCCACTTAATTTGAATCCCAATTTATTTATCCATTAAATTTTTAAATACCAATTTATTTGAATTCATTCAATTTGAATTCATTCTTGAATTGGTTTTACCTAACCAGGTTCAGTTTTTCTTCCATATCTGATTCAATTGGCGAATTGATTTTCCTAATCAGTTCAACTTTATTTCAAACTTCAAATTTGATTTCAATTCAAATCAATCAGAGCAAACAAACAAACATCCCATATCATCATAATATATAGAAAATTATTTCCCTTTTCTATATAAAAATATACCTTAGGTAAAATTATTTCATTTACCCTCTTTATAAAACAATATCGTATCCATTGCCAGTTCTATGCTTTTCAACACTCGAACCGATCAACAGACACAATACAAACCATTTGTATATAACATTTTACAAATACGCTCTCATATATATACACTCAAACTCGATCTAGTGTGTTACTAACCCCATCTCTATTGAGTTACGCCACAGAGCCAAGGTTACTACTCAACCAATAGCTCTGATACCACTGTAACGACCCAGCGGATTTCGGCCACGAAAATCGATATAAATACCTTTACCGTATCCTATACCGATCCTCCAAACACCGAAACACTGGAGCGTCTAGAAAGAAGTTAGAGGGTGAGATAAGAAAGAAAGAAATATTAGAATAGAAGAAGAAGAAAAAAACACCACAACACAGAGTCTCACATCGCAGCGGAACAAAATATAATATAGAAACAACATTTATTGAGAGCTTTTGAAAATACTTACAATATCAGAGTACAACACACATCTGGACAGTTTTGATAATCTGTCCTCATCTATATATAATCACACAGCGGAATATCATTCATCTGAACATCTTCAGCTCGTCTCCGGACTTCTCAGTATCTGATAACCTGAACCTGTACACCTCGGTCTAACCCGAGCATTTACAAAACACCGGGTCAGTCTGGTGGACCAGAGTGAGATAAACTCGCACAGCATTTAGAGTATCACACAACTTGATTTTTGAGTAAAAATCCTTTTGAAAGAAAAAGATAATCGTAAGACCGATCCACACATAAATACGGACGGTTTTTACCTTACGAGGACCCAAAACAGTTTACGAAATCAATATCCTGATCTGATATTATGATAATGTCTAGATACAAATAATTAACAAATCTAGAGGAACGCTTGCATCTCACGCTCCCCGTATATAGTATACAATTGAAAACCGCGGGCGCTTATTGGATATTGGATTCCCAACTTGACAAGGTATGGGACCACCTTCCGCACGTGTATCTCTAGAGGCAAATACACTGGGTTCAACAAGAACATCTTGCAACCCGGCCCTCACATGACCGACCACTCATTTCGCTTGAGTGTATCAAATGTATATCACCAACGGTTGGACTCAAACCACCGTCCCTGAATGGGCAGAATCGATAGATTTAGAAACAAAAGGAATTTCTCTAGATAGGTGATTATACACCCTAATGGGAGCGACCCACATAGCCATGCTGCCTGCCCGATTTTTGTCATTTCCCGGTTGATGAGGCCTGAAGTCAGAGCACATCTGATCATCATACACTTTGAATGCCACATCGTCAGATCCCCCAGATCACACTTGATTGACGTCCACAAACATACTCTAGCTATCTGGCTAGAGAATAACCATTTCTCCGCCATCAACTATGGTACGTTTGGAGAAATCAACGCACGTAAATCCTTTTGGAAATACTCTGTCAGACATTCGTCCATACAAGTCATCCAGGAACAGGATGAACCGAAGGTACCCTCCTACTGCATCCAATATAGGAATCACCCCATGGATCAGTAGCGAGTAGTCCTTGCATTCCACAGATCCCAACCACGACAGAACCCCAGTGTATCTCTGGCACGAATCAGAGATTGTAAGTTGTCCTTCCGCTTAATGAAGATCTATGGTCTTCAATGCTCCATCTCGATCATCTTTCGATCTCTTCACATATTTGTTGGCCGGAATGGTTTTCGAATATTAATTCGATCCCGGTCTTTCCATACCAAAAATCGTATTGGTCAAACTTCGATAGTCGGTGATTTAACTATCGAATAACAATGGTGTGAACACAACACTTGGCACAACTCGACCACTTTTAAATTATACTTAACGACAAAACAATCTTTCTTTGATTAACTCTGCTTGAATTACCTTTTGGTTAACTCTACTTAACTAGCTCGATTTATTTAACTTGATTAATTTGACTTGATTACTTCTCTCGATTAATTTAAATTTGACTTAACTCCATTCGCTCGACTCTAGATCGCAGCGATCACAATGGTTACGCCTGATTCCCTCAGGAAACATCCGACCGCCATAGGCTATCTGCAGCCCTGCGAATTACGCTAGCAGTCGTACGCAATGGAAACTTCCTTAGATAACTTTGTTTGGCTATTTCTAACTATATTTGATCAGTTCTAATTGACTAACCGATGTTACTATAATTTGAAACAACATGCTTATTTCCTTTGAACCCATATCGTACTATTATTAAATTTCCAAACCCTTGCATCAGAGTTTGACATTCTAGTATATGATAAAACCACTTTCAACACTTCACTCGATCTAAACTAGTACTATTCCTTGATAATAGTGAAGCCAACCAAGTTGGGGTATTTTAGTTACCTCTCAGACCTTGATCGACCCGTTCTTACCTCAGAATAACATTAGTTCGTTCACTAACCTCAAAAAGCCCCTTTGCCCCTTGGGTTTCAATTTGGTTTTTAAACCCATCCCTTATATTGGAAACTTCGTTCAAGTTCTTTTACTTAATTCTTTATTTAAGTAAACATCCTTTTAAAACTCCACTAAATCTTCGGATATTCTTTCATTTATAAACCCTTGACTTATCATGTCAAACCCTCGCTAAATGGTTTTATTCCATCTATCTGGACATTCTATAATAAACCCTTATCGCCTCTTTGGCTAAACTCATCGTCAGTTGGTCACTTGTTAATTTGATTCCCATTTATCAAACCTCGTTTGAAACTTGGATTTTACTATCTCCTTATTAAAATTCTTACTTGGCATTTAATTGACTTCCCTACTTCAAATTTAAATTTAAAAAAAATAAATTTGCTTTGGCCCCTACTACATTAAGATATAGTTAATTTTAACCTTAACCAAAAATAACATTGTCATCATGTTTACACGCTTACTCAATAATAATCCAGGTTATTCACAATGACCAATTCACTTATTCCTTTAGATTATAGTTAATCAAAGATTAACTAATATCCAACACTAGTCGTTAAACTTTAACGAATATCTAAATCGATATTAATTTCCTTCGTCCATTTTACTCGAAATGGTGAATTTTACCAATCATACACATCAGTTAGCTATTAACTGAATTCCAATTGTCATTTCCCTTTTCTTAAATAAATTAATTAATTTAATTAATTAAAGTCACTTTTAATTGTTTGAAAACAATTATTTCCTTTTTACTAACCCACGGAAAACTCTTGCTTTCTGCTTCCAACTGATCTAAACTATTTAATTAAATTCTCTTACTAACTCGATTTAAAATATTTATTTGTGAATTCTCACTTTAAACCCCATACAAAATAATTTGAAAACTTTAATTCAGTTATAAATGAATTTATAACTTTTTAAAAATACATCAATTCCTTTGACGGGTCGAATAACGTTAAAATCTCACATTTGGCCTTTTACTGCCAATTATCAAATCAACTAACATCCAATTCAAACAATTCCAATAATTTCCAAACACGTTTATAAACGTGCTCAATCCCAGGGGTTACTTTGTTATGGGTCATCCCAAACAGTGGTTATTTCTAAATTTAAACAATCGATGAATCAACAATATATATATCCTAACAGTCAACCTCTAAAAATCAGAACACGCAAGAATAAAATACCCGGTTTATATACAATATAAACGAGGGGCTGAGTGAGTTTAACTCACCTTGGTTGGAATCTGTCGACGAATAGTTTGTTTTGACCAGATTCAACTGACGTTAAATTCAACTAAAAATCCCAGTCACTTCAAATCCAGACCAGGCCTGCTCCATCTCGAAGTATGCGTCTCCACGGTCCCAACGCGATAGACCGTCTGTAAATCCGACAACGTACGAGAGAGAAATTATCAAAACAAGTTCATAAAAGAAATTTAAATTTAAACCTTGGATTTTCTTTTTAATTAAAGATTGGGCTTTACCTTTTGACTACCGGTCCAACACATCCAAACCCGACCCGCTTGGCTTTTAAACCCTTATCCACCGTAACTCCCTTCATTTCACAGCCGCCTCAAAACAAAACACTCCAGACCGAAACCCTAGTCTCCTTCTTGACCGAGAATGGTGGCGTCGCACCCCCTTCTGCCTCCCTAACGGTCCGCGGCCAAACTCAAACGTCCAGGAGCAAAGGTGCTCCACTAACACAGCCAATTCCAAGCCTTCATCGTTGCAAGTTTCTGGTCTTCGACGCTCTCGGCTTCAACATGAATCGGTCCAAGATTCAGATTCTAAAAGCTAAGTTTTCTCTTGATTTCTTTATACTGTGATAATTTGTTTTGATTTGTTTTTCTTCTTCTGATTTTCGAATTGGGTTTTTCCTATTTGGTTGACTCAGTTTGTTTGGGATGTATGAAACACCATTGCTTGTATGCGTATTTATAGTAGTTGTCTGGTCTAGATAAGATGAACGTCTATCAGTATAGGTTCGGCAATTCCTAGCTTAGGCCATTTCCTTTCTCACCCTTTTCAGATTTCCGTATGGTGATGGGAATAGATTGCGTGATGTTGTTGGTGTTATATTAGGTTTGTTCAAAAGAACAGTGTGGTTTTGTACAGCTTAGATTAGGTCTGCCTATGACTTGTTTATTCGAACTCAGAGATTGTAAACTGTACTGTTTGATTTTCCATGTATAATATAGTCCTGTATGTGATTTTATCTGGATTCGACTGTGTGTGTATATATGGTGGATTTTCTGTTTGGATTCCTTACAGTGCATTTGTCATATGAATTGTACTGCATATATATGTGTATATATATATATATATACATACATATGAAATTAGCCGTTTTGATTTGATAAGTAGATGTATCCATGGCCTCTATTGTTTCCTGAAAGAACCATACATGCTGACTTTAAATTTTAAATGAATTTTATATAATTTCTGATGCACATGGATCTATTAGCTACATATACTTGTTTCCCATCAATTATGTATTTTCTTTTCTGTTTTGATCTATCTTGCTACAGATTGATGTATATGAATATATATACACCTATTCTACTATTCATTGAATTATTTAATCGGCCAGAGATGTACATCTGCTTTGCATTGTACATTCCTAGCTGTTTATAGCTGTTCACTTAGCCGTATAGATTTTTATTTGGTTTTCTTTTTCCTGTCTTGTTCATGATCTTTTGTTTGGATTTGTGTGTTCGAGATGGATTTTATACACATGTATGCATAACACTTAGAAGTTCTGTCTGGCTTGTGTTAAAAGATATACAGATTTTTCATTACCATAGCATGTGCATTGTACTGATGGCATTTAATGTATGAATATAGGATCTAGATTAGCCTTTCAGCTATATTTTCAGATTTCAGATTTTCTTAGATCTGTTTTTCCTAGCTATTACTTTTTCCTGTTTGAGCAGTCTGTTTATATTGTCTAGATTAATGTAGATACTGAATTGTTTTATCAAATCAAAAGATTTGAACTATATTGTTAGGTCTGGTGTGTGCATATTTGGGTTCTGCGCCATGTACATCCTTTTAGATTCTCCAACCATGCTTTCCTTAGCTGTTCTTTTCACTTTTTCCTTTTCTATTTCACTACTTGTCATGAGATTTTTCCCTTTTAATGGGTTTTTTCTTGTTTCGCAGATCAAAACCGACGGACTGGAAAGGGCGAGACATTGCGAAAGTTGATTTAGGAATATTGATTCTTTCCTTTCTTTGTGTCTTATATTCGAGAACTTGTATATAAAGATAAATGTATAAATTTTGCCTAACTCTAAATGAACGTGACCTGTATAGGTTAATGTATACAGTTCTCCAACTGTTCATGTATAAATCTTACTGTTGTTTATTTTCTGTTTTTCCTTCGTACAGTTTTCTGGTTGCTTAGCTTGTATTATCATGGGATATCGTGAGGACTTGAAATATAATATTGTTTCTCTTTATATAGAATACAAAACCAATGGTCAATATGAATCGGCATGAGGCACGCGTGTATAGTTAATGGATGGATATCTTGTAAACATAAATGTAATAACCATATTTTTAAAAACATCCGAAACTATATACCTTATTCAGTATTTGAATTTGGTTGTTACATTAGCTTATATATATATACCTTATACACATCAAATCCGCAAGGATTTTAGAAATAAAAGGATATAGACCTACTGTTTCTTTCGTGCCACTGAATCATATAAAAGGTATTAGAGCATTATTTAGAAATATGGTCCATGTTTTCATTGTACCCGAGTTTTTGGGTTCTCATGTCAAATCTCGAAAAATTTCTATTCAATATAAATTATGCTTTGAACAACCAAATTTAACGATAGATTAATAACATCGTATTTACTTAAACCAACATTTCAAATTCCAAATAATATAGAATTCAACTCGACATAAAAATCCTGGTTTCAAATAATATTTTATTTATATAAAAATCCTTTAATATAAATAAATTTGATAAAAATTCTATTATAATTCCAATAAAATATATAAACTGATTTAAATATTATATTTTTAATTGGCCGGAAAATTCGGGACGTTACATTCTTGCTGCCATAAAATTTTGCATGAGTAGCTGTTGTACTTACTTTTATCACTTGCCACTGTATATTTGGCATGTGTACTTCACTGTGTTTCACAGTTTGAATTTTGGATTGCACCTATATATGAACTAATCTGAAACTTGCACTTTTGACTTGTTTACATGCTTGTGTTCACTTTGAGTACACTTGAAACACCTTGCTGTTGAACTTGAATGTTCATGCACACATGTGCATTCTTGTTTGCTTGACCATTTTGCTACACACCTTAATCTTTGCCGAGCCATGAATCTTGCTTGCTGACTTGACATGCATCTCCATCATGACCTGTTTTCTCATTACTATGATGCTTGCATTCACTATGATACATTCATGTTTGACTTGTGTTTGATCCATATGCACCCTTGCACATTTGCATGTCTATCGTGCACAACTCATATATGTGCATTAAGTTGAGATGGTCCACTTGGCTACTCCTCAGTTGCACACTGATTGCCGAGGCAGCGCACGCGTGTATATATTATACACGTGTGTATTTGCAACCATTCAGAAAATTTCCTGTCCCTGTACATATACAAACTGTCTGCCTAGACACAGATGAATCAGATCAAGTCATGAAAAATGATGAGAAATACACCAGAAAACTGAGGCAAACAAAATTTTAAAAATAAAATAATTTTTGCTAGAGTATGAAATTATTTTTGTTCGATATACTGTGTGTGTGTGTTTCTATATATGATAGGTATGAAGATGATGACTGAACTGATAGTGAAGTGCTGTGAAGACTAAAGACTGAAGACAGAAGTTGATAGTGAAAAATATACAAGAGCATCTGTATACGAGTGATTGTATAAATGAAATGACTGTATGATTGAGTGACTGAGTGAGCTATATAAAAATGAATGTGAAATGTATTGAAATATATTAGAGAATTTGCACAAATAGAGGAGTATAAAATATGTTCTATTTGAATATTGAAATAAAATATTTTATTTAAATAAAATACTGTTTGAATATTTGATTTTATGTACAATTGTATTTTATTTAAATATGAATATCATATTCCTGTCTGTAATATAGATATATGAAATAGTACAATAACAAACACATTTAAAATAATATATATTTGTTTGTTTTCATCAAACAAAAATCATATAATTATGTATACAACACTATTATATACAACAAACCATCCCTGAACCTGGACCTGCAACCAAAGATTTAGCACCATAGGGTGTACAATACTCTAAGGTGATACTAGCACAGGGTATAAAAATAATGGGGTGGGAGTGTGCATCTCATGGTGATAGCAAACATCAGACTTAGCAATCATCCTCACATCTCTCACTCAGTGCGTAAAGTATATGATATCTACCACTTTGTTCACCAAATCCTTTGCTATGATCACTTGGCCTTGAGAATCATAATGATCCCATTGCTCTGATCCATAGCCTCTATTCCTTTGCTATGTCCACTCTGCCCCATGAAGTCATGACAACTCCACTGCACTAGCTCATAGCCATGCTACGATCACTTTACCCCATGGAGTCGTGACAACTCGACTGCACTGATCCATAGCCAATATCCGTCTCTCAATGGTAAATCAAAGCTATATACATCGATAACCCCTTTGCACACGTCCCGTAGCAAAGTCCAACTCATGAAGTTAACTTGTTGGTTCCCGTCTGGATCCTGAGTTCTAACTTCCTATTTGGACTGCCGTTGCATCTCGGGTTTTGGTCTTCACCCCAGTTCGTGACCTTCCTGCGGTTCGTGGCCATCGACACATGCTCCTCATTCCAGTTCGTGATCTTCGGCCAGCTCGTGGTCCCTATGTGAACCCAGTTTGTTTGTCTTCCTGCTCGTGAGGCCAGTTCAAGATTGTGGTGCTGGAGCGGTTCGTCGGTGGACTTGGTTCTCTGCTCATGGCGTCTTAGCTCGGAAAGTGGTTCGGGTCGTGCTGGCTCGTGAAGGTGGCTCGTGGGATGTGTGTGGGTCTATCCAGTTCGTGGCTTACCTCCAACCTAGACTCGTGTCACATGCCTCACGAATTGGGGGGGAGCTCTCACGAACGGGTCCCCGCACAACTTCCTGCAACTCTTTCCAATAGCTATTTACGCCATATGACGATGTTTTAGACTAGTCTAACAGTTATAGGCAATCACAAGACATTCCAAACAATAATAGCAATACATAGAATCAATCATAAACACCAAAACAATGATTATAATATGTTAGTATGGATCAGCCACACCTAAAACCCATGTTTTCCCCTTAATCTCCTTAATCATGATTTAATCCACTCTAACATTATGATTAGCAAACTAATTCCAAATTAACCCACATTTCTAATAGAGGCATGAAATAATATTTCGTAATTTCTAAATATTTTTTCCAAAATTTTAGCATGTATAATTTCGTTAATTAACATTAATCACCCCTAATTAACCATAATTAGTGTAAAAATGTGCAAATCACTCAGCTTAGCCACAAATAAAATACTAAATCTGAAACTCTACTGTTTAGGCATCGTTTCCAATGCAACACAGTAGCTCCAACTCTGATTTGACACTAACCTTCCTTGATTTGATGTAGATTAAGCTAATACGCGATTAAAAAGCGATTTCGGATGAATTTAAAAGGTGGAGGCCATTGCTAGGGTTTCAAGGATCTAAATGGCGGCTGGAAAACTAAAATGAAATGTTTTCCCTAACCCTATAAGCCCTTCCTTAACCACAATCCGGAAATGGGTTATGGGCCTAGCTGCTAATCACCCTAATTAGGCCAGGTTAAGCCCTTTTCCACCTTCCAGACCTTGTTTCAGCCATATCTCCCGAACGGTAAGTCCGTTTGGCTAATGTGATCACTCTCGGATAGGTAAACCATCATTTGTTTCTAATGGAAGTGGGTTCAGGTCAAAACTCCTTACCAATCAAATGTTATGGGCAAAAAAATTCTCTAGGGGCAAAATGGTCATTTAAAAATTGGCAAAAATCATGAACATGGGAAACGACTCCAATAGTCGTTCCCCAAAGTTACACGACTGTACGACCTCATATGAAAATGAAATAAATATCCTATGATCCTCCGATGTGTAGAATGCGGGTTGTTACATTCTCTCCTTAAGAAATTTCGCCCCCGAAATTCCTTAACTAAGAAAACAACAATGGGTCCCGCATGCCTATCAACCATTTACAAACAATCAAACATACACAATAATACTACAAGCTTATCCTAGCATGCGGTTTACTAACAAGGGAAGCTATTAAAATCTTACCAGGCAAAGAGTTCTGAATGCGACTTCCTTATGCTCTCCTCTGTTTCCTAAGTATAGTCATCCTCGTTATCACCCCACTAGACTTTGACCAGTTTCACCCTTTTCCGTCGAAGTTGCTTCGTATCGTTCTTGACAATACGAATTGGCCTGCGGTTCCCAACCGCCTCGCGTTCTACTTCGATGTCATCCAACTGATGCGGTGAAATAGCCATATCAGGGTCGTGTACGAACTTCCTTAACTAGGCAACATGAAATACATTGTGAACTCCTGCCATCTTTTCAGGTAACTCAACTTTATATGCGAAATTCCCAACTTTCTCGAGAACAGGGAATGGATCAACAAATCTTGGTGCTAACTTGCCTTTCCTACTAAATTGAATCACGCTCTTTAACGGAGAAATCTTGGCAAACACCAAATCACCAATGGAGAATTTTAAATCTCTTCACCTCTTATCAACATAACTCTTCTGCCTATCTTGTGCAGCCTTCATTCGCTAATCGATAACCTTAATCTTTCCTGAAGTTTCTCTTATTACATTTGGCTCAAGCACAAATTTCTCACAAGTTTCTAGCCAACATAATGGTGAGTTGCACGGTCTTTTGTACAAAGCTTCATATGGAGTCATACCAATATTGGATTGATAACTAATATTATATGCGAACTCAACTAGATGCAAATGGTCATCCCATGATCCACCAAAATCCAGTATACAAGCTCTCAAGAGATCCTCCAATATATGACTCACCCTCTCCGTCAGATCGTCAGTTTGAGGATGGTACGCGGTACTGAGATGTAATTCTGACCCTAAAGCCTCTTGTAAGCTCTTCCAAAACCCACTAGTAAACAACCGATCTCGGTCACTCACAATGCTTTTGGGTACTCCATGAAATCTCACTACCAACTTCATATACAGTTCTGGTAATTTAGATGTCGTTCTGGTCGACCTGACTGGTATAAACCTTGCGTTTTTGGTCAATCGATCCACAATCATCCAAATGCTATCATGGCCCGATCTTGTCCTGGGTAAACCATCAATAAAGTCTATTGAGACTTGTTCCCATTTCCAATCGGCAATTTCTAATGGTTGCAACAAATCACTAGGCTTCTTTTTCTCAGCTTTAACTAGCTAGCAGTTCATGCATTTGGATATAAACTTCCCAACGTCTCTTTTCATTCCTTCACAATAGTAAGTCTACTTCATGTCTGGATACATTTTGTTACCATCGGGATGCATAGTTAGTTTTGAGTGATGACATTCTCTAAGAACTTAATCTCTGAATCCATTGACATTGGGCACAACTAGTCTCACATTGTTTCTAAGCCATCCTTCTCGATCAAGCCCATACTTGTTCATCTCCTCACCGTTGATACCTATCTCTAACTTGGAGATGATTTCCACTAGCATCATCCCTCTGACTGGAACCAATCCGCTCAATTAAAGTGTGTCTGATTGTCAAACTTGCTTACATCTCTGGATCCAATTCGCACTTTGGTCTGAAATCATACCTTGCGATATACTCCAGTTGCTTCCATTCAAGAAATATAGCCCCTAAACTGGCATGTTTCCAACTCAATGCATCAGCCACAGCATTGCTATTTACTGGTGTATATGCGATATCGAAATCATAGGAAGCCAAGAAATCTAACCATCTCTGCTAACGGAGGTTTAAATCCTTCTAAGAGAAAAGATACTTTAACGATTTATGATCGGTAAACAACTCGAATCTTTCTCCTAAGAGATAATGTCTCCACAACTTCAACGCGAATACGATCGCTGCCAATTCCGAATAATTGGTAGGATATCTTTTCTCATGCAGTTTCAGTTGCCGACTAGCGTAAGCTACGATGCTACCTCCTTGCATCAATACAACACCTAGTCCGGTACCACAGGCATCCATATATACCGTCATCTTTTCGTTCCCCTTAGGAATAACTAATACTGGTACACTCGTCGACTTCCTCTTTAGACCCTTAAACACATTATCGCACCTTTCGTTCCAGATGAGAGCTTGATTCTTCTTGGTCAACTGTGTTAACGGTGCCGCTATCTTGGAGAAGTCCTGGATGAACTTACGATAACATCCAGCTAACCCCAAGAAACTTCTTACGTTAGTTGCATTCTTGGGCGTAGAACAATCTTGCACCAAAGCCACCTTTGCATGATCCACGACAATACCATTCTCTGAAACAACATGGCCCAAGAATCTCACTTCCCTCCTCCAGAAGTGACACTTAGAAAATTTCGCTTTAAATTGGTGTTTTCTCAACACCTCCATCACTGTCCTCAAATGTTCCTTGTGTTCTTCCTCTGTCCTTGAGTAAATAAGGATATCGTCCACGAACACAAGAACAAACTTGTTCAATTGATCCCTGAATACCCTATTCATAAGTTCTACAAAATATGCTGGTGCATTGCTTAACCCGAATGGCATGACCAACCACTCATAGAATCCAGACGGCGTTCTAAATGCCGTTTTAGGAATACTCTCAGATGCCACTCAGAGCTGATGAAATCCTGTCGCGAGGTCCAACTGGGAGAACACTCTTGCTCCTTCCAGTTAATCAAACAAATCATCTATCCACGGAAGAGGATAATTATTCTTCCTAGTCACCTTATTCAACTTGCATTAGTCCACACACAAACGAAGGGAACCATCTGCCTTAGTGGCAAATAAAACTAGTTCTCCCCACTCGTAAACACTCCTCCGGATAAATCCCTTCTTCAAAAATGCTTACTTGCACCCCGAGCTCTCGATGCTCCCTTGGTGCCATACGACAAAGTGGCATCACTATAGGTTTGAAATCTTTTACTAAATCAATACGGAACTCAATATCTCGGTGTGGTGGAAGTCCGGTCACTTCCTCGAAGATATCTGGATACTGGCCAGCAAAGAGGAACCCCTGGTAACTCACCCTGCAAAATGTTGAGGGAATTTAGAAAACTAGCCATCACCTCATCACTAGGTAGGCTTCCAAACACTACCCTCGGCACATCATCCGCCCTAATAGTCACCGAAAATCCCTCAGTCTACCACCACTCTGTACCTTTGGAGCCTATCGACTCCCAAAATAATGCCAAACCCAGTAAAGCCCAAAATAAAGCAATCACAAGCAAACATACATCCATGACTCGATAAGACCAAATCTCAACAAATCATACTAAGGCTAGTCGAACCACCGATCGGGTCGTCACAACTAAAGGTCTATCAACAATCTCGGGTTCCAATCCCAACCTATCTACTAGGTCACTAGATATGATGGAATGGGAAGCCCCCGGTATCAAACAATACTCAAACAAGAACATTATAAATGGAAAGCATACCTTGAATAACGACATTCTTTCCCTTCTGCATCGCAGTTAGGGCATTCAACGAAGAAGGAACAACATTAATAGCATATGCTTTCACAATCTGCTTCTCTTTAGGAGGTTGCGGACATTAATTTTTGTGATGTCCCACTTGGCCGTAATTAAAGCACTTCCTATCCGTTGGCTTTCCTCGACCTCTTTAGCATAGTGGCCCTTCTTGCCTCAGCTATAGCAGTCTACATCTTTCATGTCTTTCTTTTTCTGACCATCCTTGGTCTGGTTCTACTTCCTCTTATTTTAAGAATTATTCTTGCCTCCGCCGCTTACTTGCGGCTTTGGCTCCCCTGTAGATGTAATAGCAACCTCGGCCTTCAGCTTAGTGTAAAGACTCTCTGATCTCAATGTCTTTCCCACAGATTCAAACGTCTCATCGATGTGGTTTATAAGCCTTTCCCCCAAGTACCAATCTAGACCAGTTATGAACTACTTGTTCTTCTTCTCGGTAGTGTCAATAAGGGATAATCCATACTTCGATAAAATATCGAACTCAGCAATATACTCCGGGACTGCTCTACCATTCTGCTTAAGCTCTAGAAATTTCCTAAACAATTTTGAGCTCTGAGCATCTAGGATAAATTTATCACTAAAGCGGGTCTTAAACTGAATCCAGGTAACTTGATCCCCAGGAGTAGCTGCTTTAATAGCATTCCACCAATTCATACCCCATCCTTGCAATTGACGCGATGCTAACTTTCTCTACATTGCATCATTGATCCCGATGTCCTCGAAGAAGCGCTCACAACTTCGATCCAATCTTGAACATCCATAGCCGATTCTGTTCCATGGAACGGCTTTCCACCAAGACTAGTACAATCCTTGCAGAGCTTGGCGAAATCAGCTCTAGGCACCTACACAGCTGCATCACCACCGTTAGCAGCATTAGGAACTGCTTCTTGAACACCCCTGAGCATCTCCCTCATGAAGGTAGTAAAAGTCGTCCTCATGTTAGGAGCATACCTATTATTGGCCCCTGAACCCGTACCCCTCGTATATCGGCTCATCGTCCAATCTGTAAAGAGAAAACGATTAACAATCTCCATAGTGGTGCCAGTGCAATGTGACTTCATCCTTAAATATACTAATAGTATACATATATATATATAGCTTTTGAAAACCAAAATATCACAAATAAGCGCTCTCATATACGTACACTCTGTCTCCCTGGTGTCTTTCCCTAGGTTAACTACGCAACCTAGGCTCTAATATGAAGTGTGACGGCCCGCCCCACACTAGCCGACAATTCCAATGAAATGCGTTGTGACGATGTCCAACCAACACGGAACGATTGTCAAAGGGAAGGGAATTTGAAACTATGAATCAACAAAGAACCTATAGTATATCTCACAGCGCATGGGGTAAAATATAATAATAATATAAGTTGACATAAAACATGCGAGACAGTGCATAAGATGAAAACTAAACCATCTTAGCAGTGGAAAAATTCGAAATACCGCTTATGATCTAAACCATCAGTATTACAACTTTTAAAACTGTCTCTAAAGCAAAATAGGAAGTTACACTACCAATGCCCAAAGTAATGACCAACAAAAACATAGGGAGAATATATGAGAATGATACATGTTAGCTTCCTGCTCGTCTCCGGACAGCTACTCATGCATAACTAGCTAATCTGTCTTTAGTCTGCTCGTATAGGAGCACCCAGAGTAATAAGAAGAGGCATAAAATTCTGGGTCAGACAAAAGTCTGTTATGAGCGATAAGCAGCAAAAACAGAACAATAACAGGTATACATAACCATACCGAACCTGGACCAGCAACCAAAGAGTTAGCACAACAGGGTGTACAATACTCTAAGGTGATACTAGCACATGGTATGAAAATAATGGGGAGGGTGTGTGCATGTCATGGTGATATCAAACATCGAACAAAGCAATCATCCTCACATCTCTCACTCAGTGCGTAAAGTATATGATATCTACCACTTTGTTCACCAAATCCTTTGCTTTGATCACTTGCCCTTGAGAATCATAATGATCCCATTGCTCTGATCCATAGCTTATAATCCTTTGCTATGTCCACTCTTCCCCATGGAGTCATGACAACTCCACTGCACTGCTCATAGCCATGCTACAATCACTTTGCCCCATGGAGTCGTGACAACTCCACTACACTGATCCATAGCCAATAACCGTCTCTCAGTGGTGAGTCAAAGCTATAGACATCGATAGCCCTTTGCACATGTCCCACAACAAAGTCCAACTCAAGAAGTTAACTCGTTGGTTCCCGTCTGGATCTTGAGTTCTAACTTCCTATTTTGACTACCTTTGCATCTTGGGTTTTGTTTTTCACCACAGTTCATGTCCTTGTGGTTCGTGGCCAACGGTCCATGCTCCTCATTCCAGTTCGTGATCTTCAGCCGGCTCGTGGTCCCTATGTGGACCCGGTTCGTGGGTCTTCCTGCTTGTGAGGTAGGTTCGTGATGGTGGTGCTAGAGCGGTTCCTGGGTGACCTGGTCCTCTACTCATGGCGTCTTGGCTAGGAAAGTGGTTCGGCTCCTACTGGCACGTGAAGGTGGTTCGTGGGATCTGTGTGGGTCTATCTGGTTGATGGCTCACCTCCTACCTTGGCTTGTGACACATGCCTCACGAATGGGGAGTGGGGAAGGGCTCACGAACGGGTCCCTGCACAACTTCCTGCAACTCTTTCCAGCAACTGTTTACGCCATCTGACGACGTTTTCGACCAATCTAACAATTCTAGGCAATCACAAGACATTCCAAACAGTAATAGCAACATATAGAATCGACCATAAACACCAAAACAACGATTATAACATGTTAGTATGGATTAAACACACCTAAAACCCATGTTTCCCCCTTAATCTCCTTAATCATAATTTAATCAAGTCTAACATTATGATTAGCAAACTAACTCCAAATTAACCCAAATTTCTAACAGAGGCATAAAATAATATTTCGGAATTTCTAAATATTTTTCCAAAATTTTAGCATGCATAATTTCGTTAATTAACACTATTCACCCCTAATTAACCGTAATTAGTGTAAAAATGTGCAAATCACTCACCTTAGCCACAAATAAAATGCTAGATCTGAAACTCTACTATTTAGGCGCGGTTTCCAATGCAACACAATAGCTACAACTCTTATTTGACACTAATCTTCCTTGATTTGGTGTAGATTAAGCTAATACGCGATTAGAAAGTTATTTGGGATGAACTTAGAAGGTGGAGGCCATTGCTAGGGTTTCATGGATGTAAATGGCAGCTGGAAAACTAAAATGAAATGTTTTCCCTAACCCTATCAGCGCTCCCATAATCCTAATCCCGAAATGGGTTATGGGCCTAGCTGCAAATCACCCTAATTAGGCCCGTTTAAGATGATTTTCACCTTCTAGACCTTGTTTCAGCCATATCTCCCAAACAGTAAGTCCGTTTGGCTAATGTGACCACTCTATGGAAAGGTAAACCATCATTCGAAACTAGTGAAGATGGTTTCAGGTCAAAATTCCTTATCAATCAAAAGTTATGGGCAGAACAAAATTCATCAGGTGTAAAATGGTCATTCAAAAATCGGCAAAAATCGTGAACATGGGAAATGACCCTAATAGTCATTCCCTAAATTTACACAACTATACAACCTCATATGAAAATGAAATAAATATCCTACGATCCTCCGAAGCGTAGAATGCGGGTTGTTACACTTATCACATTTTTTGACTTATTTAACTGCGGATTAACCAACCATGGCCAATAATAACCTTGTTTCATGACCCTTTTAGCTAGATTAATTCCACTGGAATGGTCTCCTCACCATCCACCTTGAGCTTCCTCCAGTAAGGGAGCGAATGTCCCTTTTTACAGAGTATATTATCCGAAATCACAAATGTAGGAGTTTGGTGCTTTATCCTTCTCGCATCTTGCTTTCTAAGAGGAAAAGTCATGTTTAGGAGGTAATCTACTATGGGAGTCATCCATGTGATCTTACGATGACAATGTGTTTCCGTTAAGGGAGGTTTCTCATTGGAGTTTCCCTCTTTGTTTTCTTCGTTTCCCCTTCTCAAGGCTTGGGATCTAGTTAAGACTAATATCTCATTCCCCATTTTCGATTTCTCATGCTCGACACTGGGCCTTTCCTGATATCCTATGGGAATCATTCAAGTTTTGGGGGGCCCCTGGGAACTGGCTAACTTGGCTAGGAAATCCTCTTGAGTATTTTCCCCGTGGGGTATCTGATGAATTGAGAAATCCTCAAATCGGGAAAGCATCATTAATACCCTTTTCATATATAAGATTAGCCACCCATCCTTGGTTTGATATGTCTGTTTTATTTGATTTACCATTAGTTGTGAATCACTAAAGATTTCTACCCGAGGTATCTTCAACTGTAATGCCAAATTCAAACCAGCTATCATTGATTCATACTCGACCACGTTGTTAGTTGCTGGGAACTCTAACTTCATAGCATAATGAAAGCGGTGTCCGTCAAGGGTAATTATAACATAACCTACCCCTGCTCCCTTTTCGTCAGAAGCTCCATCTACAAAGATCTACCACTTGGTCTTTAAGGCATTTTCTTTAACTGATTGTTCTGAAATGAAGCTTCTGCATTCATTCACGAAATCTGCGAGAGCTTGTCCTTTAATTGCTGCTTGAGGATGGAGCTCGATCTCATATTGGCTAAGCTCGACACCCCATTTTGATTAGCCTCCCTGAGGTTCCCGATTTGCTAAGCACTTTCTTGAGCGGAAAACTAGTTAAAACCCTAATGGGGTGAGCTTTAAAGTAACCTCTGAGCTTTCCCGCGGTAAGGATTAGGCAACACGCTAGTTTCACTATTACAAGGTATCGGGTTTCTGCATCCTTTAGCTGTCGGCTAATGTAGTAAATGGGGTGCTAAGTCCCATTACTCTCTCTTATCAAGACTTAGCTTACCGCATGTTCTGAAATAGCCATATATAGGTATAGCTCTTCTCCCTTCTCGGGACTGGATAAAACCGGAGGCGTTCCCATATAAACTTTTAATTCTTGGAATGCTTTCCTACACTCTTCATTCCATTCAAAATTCTTCTTTTTCTTTATAACATCGAAGAAATGGACACATTTGTCGGTGGCTTTGGAAATGAACCTACTGAGAGCTACTACCTACCCATTCAGATTCATGACCTCCTTTTGCTTGTCCTAGGTTCTTCCATGTCTCTTATAGCTTGGATTTGGTCAGGTCTAGCTTCAATCCCTTGTCACTTACCACATATCCTAGAAACTTTTCGTATTGAACTCCCAAAGAACATTTTTGAGGGTTTAGCTTCATTTGGTAACTCCTTAAGACATGAACACTTCCTCCAAATCCTTTAGATGGTTTCTATTTTGGTGGACTTCACTAGCATGTCATCCACATATACATCCGCCCTATTTGTTCTTGGAACATCCTGTTTACTAGTCTTTGGTATGTTTATCCCACTTTCTTCAATCCTAATGGCATCAATTTATAGAAAAACATTCCCCAATCAGTGATAAAGCTTGTATGCTCCTCGTCAGGTTTGTGCATTGGAATTTGGTTGTACCCCGAGTAAGCATCCATAAGGGATAATATCTTGTGACCACTCGTGGCATAAACAAATTGGTTAATACGCGGAAGGGGATAGCAATCCTTCGGGCAAGCATTGTTTAAATCAGTGTAACCAACACACATCCTCCACTTCCCATTGGACTTCTTCACTAGTACGGGATTGGCTAACCATTTTAGGTAACGGACTTCCTAGATAAACCCGTTAGTTTCCAACCTCTTAACTTCCTCCTTCAAGGCTTCTAAAAGGTCTCAATTATATTGTCTTTTATTTTGCCGAATCGGGGTTACCGAAGGGTCAATGTTCAAGGCATGGCCTATAACAGAAGGCTGATACCGATTATGTCTGAATGAGTCCAAGCAAAAACATCTTTGTTGAGTTATAGGAACCGGATTAGGTTACTTCTGAGGTGTTCTGTCAGCCTTTTCCCTAGTTGACGACATTTGATTTATCTTCTGAATCAACATATACATCTTCCACGTCTTTTGTTGGTTTTATTCTTTCAATGTCCCCTTTGGAACCCAACTCGGTGACGATCTCTCCCTCTTCAATCATATTTACATCATCGGACCTTCTCCTTTTTCTTCTCAAAGAAATGTACCTACCATTTGCATGATTGTTAGCTTTATTAATTTTTACCTTAGCTTCAAATGTGGGATGTAAGTATCCCTTATCCGAAGGTATTAAAACAGTTGAAGAATCAAAGTATGAAGAACACTCTCTTTTGTATTTGTCAATCGTTGCGAAGTAATATTTGCGAGAACTAAACTGTTCTCCCCTGATGGTACCCCATCCCTGTTTGTTTAGGAATTTTAACATAAGATACTTGGAAGAAATAAAAGCGTCCATCTCTTCCAAAGATGGTCTCCCAAAGAAAGCGTTGTAATAGGATGGTTGGTCAATAACAAGAGATTCTCGAAGGTACTATGGAGCAGAGACAGTCCATCTTGAACCAGAAGACTGATTTTCCCTACCAGAGTAGATCCCTTGTTGTTGAAGCCGAAGATTGATTTTCTCTACCGGAGTAGATCCCTTGATGTTGAAGCCGAAGATTGGTTCATTGCTAAGCTCTAACTTTTTATCATAAATTCCCATCTGATCAAGAGCATGCTTAAAGATGACATTGACGGCACTCCCTGTATCTACAAGGATCTTTGAAACAACAGAGAGCCCTATTTGGGTTGTTATCATAAGGGGATCATTAAGCGGGCGGCGGACCCCTTTTTTCATTTCTTCTGGAGAAACCACTAGGTTGTGCATTTTGAGAGCATAACGTGCATTCTTCAATGATGGTTCTTCTCGAATGGAAAATATTCCCTCTATGTCTTCCTTCACGTATTGACACTTGCTCTCGGACAACTTCTGGCAGGGTGTGGCCCTCCATGGATTACATTGATTCAATTTATCAGCGGACCCAAGTCTAGGCTGCCCTCTCATAGTAACCCTTATCATATTCACAAAGACGTTATGTTGTCCATTTGTGTGCTGAGCCGATGTCGTTTTGTTCAAAACAAATTCTTTCAGATGGCCCTCTCGAATTAGCTTCTGAATGACCCTGTCCAATACCTTGCACTCGTCAGTCTTATATCCATTGGCTTTGTGGAATTCACAATACTTACCGCTGGAGTAAGGTTCATGGTAATTCTTGGCTTTGAATGTGATGGGGAAGTTGTTAACCCTTTCTCTTGCTACACCATACACAAACGAGATAGGTTTGTTTAGAGCGACTGAGTTAGCATTAGAATCTTCCCACCTAGATCTTTTTTGATTTCCTTCCGAAGGCTTTCGTCCAAAGTTCGTCCTTCCAACTTCTACTCGAGGCCCGAACTTCCTCTTTGTGAAATATAATTCGTCCATGCAAATGAACTTGTCGGCTTGGAAATGAAAGTCTTGTAGGTCTTTGCAGCCATGAATATATAATTCTTTCCAAAAGCGGGTATTTTCGATTAAACCTATGCGTACGGCCATCAACTTGTCACGGTCGTTTATATCCTTGGCCTTCAATGCCTCGATGTTGAACCTTTTCAGATAATCTCCCAAAGACTCCCCTTGTCTCAATTTGATGTTAGCAATGACTGTATAATCCATGTTGGATCTTTGCAGATGCAGAACTCCATGGAAAATTCGTAGGAGAACTGTTTCCACGAGTAAATGGCGTTCCCTCTGTACTGACGATACCACTTTGTTGTCGCCGCTTGAAAGATCATCGGGAAAAAGACGACACCTGACAGCTCGAGGGGCATTATATAGATCCATCTGGCTATCAAAAGCCATCAGTTGATCATCAGGGTCAATTGTCCCCAGGTAATTTATGGTTGAAACCTTCACTCTCGATGGTACTATGGTATTCATAATTTCATCGATAAATGGGGCTACACTTTCGTTATTGTTAACCCTGTCATCCGGGTTCTCTTCTCCTTGCTTCCCAACAAGTCTTTGTTGGTCTTTTGGGTGAGGTCTTTAATATAAGCTTCTGTGTTGTCATAGTTTACTCTTTTGGGATCATAACCTTTGGAGGTGGAGCTCCTGGACTGTTCCTGCTCGCATTAATTCCCTTGATGGTCTGCTCCCGTTAGATGGGACTACTTCTTTGTGGAAGAAGTCGCCTTAAGATTCTCCTTTGCTTCTGAGTGCTGAATGGGAGCCTTTCTTTTCGTAGATTCTTTCGTCTCTCTTTAATTATATCAGGTAAGCCTTGATGACCTCTGTGCCTGAACAACGTTTACCTGAGCTTGCATTTCCTGGAGTTGCTTCTCCAAGACCAAGATTCTTGCGACATTATCTTCCACGGCTTTTGAGTTTGGTGGTTGTTGTGGATTTGATGTAGCTCCTTTTTCATTATTGTATGGATTGAGCGTTAGATCCATATTTCCTTCAAGGGTTGTATTAGGATCTGGTTCCCTGTTTCGGTCTTCCAATCTCTTTGATTTCAAATTTCCTGCCATGGAGCAATAAATTCAACAAATTAATTTTCGATAGGTTAACCACAAGGTCGGAGGTTCAAGCCCTCCTTCTAGTGCCAAAATTTAACGTTATTTTCTGTCGACACCCGAATTAAGTTATTGGGACATGTGTTTATGGGATTTGACATTATCATGACTCACAGTTATTTGAAGGTCATTTCGAAGCCTGTGAATCTAAGTAATCTACCTTCCCTTAAGCATCGGAATTCCGACTCTAATGGTTAGTTATCTTTCCCTCAAAGGACGAATATTACACATGTTGTGCGTCGGTGTTCCGAAATGACCTTAGGAAGGTTATTTAGCTCGATATTGCCAGTTTATACGGAACCTATTGCTCCCTAAACTATGAATATGATGATATGTACTGTGATAATAAGAAAACAGGCTAACGCACCATCTTATTCTGGAAAGAAGGCATCGCAATGTTCATTAACTCAGACAATCATTCTGGATCAGACTAGCTTAAAATAAAAAAGCACTAGTACAAAACTTCTTATTTGCGTCGCTTTAGCTAAAAACAGTTGCACATATGGTTATGTGCGACTGTTTTAGTTACAAACCGTAGTAGGTTGTCAGGGAAATGATGTAAAAGACAAATTTGCGACGGTTTTGTTTTAAAACAGTAGCAAATATTTACAATTTGCGACGATTTTCCTTAAAAACAGCAGCAAGCTATTAGTGAATTGGAGTTAAATAATTTGAAAAATAATTTGCGGTTGTTGTCGTATACGACAGTAGCAAATTAATAAACAAATAATCAAATCGACTTTTCTTGTTTCATTAAGCAAGCAAAAACTTACGTCCGTGTGAAAGCTTAACCACTCCAATTTTTCTTCATCAAATACTTCCTCTTTCTCACGCACGGCATCTTCAACCCTAAATTCAATTCTTCCCTTTAAAATCTGCTTCTTCCTCTCCAAAATCGATCCAGCTAAACTTTTACTCAAATCAGCATCACGCTCCTACTCTGGTGACGATACCACCGGCTCTACTCGGTCTCACCTGTCGCGCCTCAAACTGGATTCAGGTAATTTACCAAATTATTGTTTATTTATTAGACTTAATTTCATAGTTTCTCACTTACTGTTGATTGTTACACAAGTAGTAACTTAAGTGGATATTATGTTGATTGCTAAAGGGGTATTAATTTTCTTTGACTATTACACTTCAGATGCTATTGTTGGGAAAGTCTTTGTTGTCCAAATATAGCATAGCCAGGAAGTTGTTTGGGAATGTTCCATGTATTTATATTCTGACATCATCAGATTTCCATTATTTTTAAACTACAGTATTTTTTGGTTTCACTGTGATTTTCCATCTCTTTGGTTAAGCAAGCAAGCAAACAAACAGAGTTTATGTAAACTTGATTTACTGAGGAAGAACAGTTGAGAAAATATTTTTCTGTTTTTTGGGTTGAATGTTACTCTAATCAGAAGCAACAGTACTCTACTTTATTTTGTATATGAATTTTCCTGAGCCTGAATCCATGTAGATGCCTTACTTTTAGAAGTGGTGAAGTTTTGTCTAAAATTTCAACAACAAACTGTAAACTCAACATTTATATATTTCAACAGCAGTTTTAATAATTTATAACATGGTCCGAGAAAAAATAGTAGCTTCACACAGATCGATGTATACAACAATATTATGTTGGCTGATAGTTAGGATGGAGATTCTCAAACATATATTGCACAACATGAATGAGTACCTAAAGTAGAGAATACAATGTGTTGGTTAAGGTTGAAAGTAGGTACTTGAAATCGAATCGCTTGTTAGTTAGAAGTGATCCTTATTCGCAAATTAAGCTTTTTGATTGTTCAAAATGCAAAATTTTAGATTTTGATTGCTGAACTTTGATGTCTGCATGTTAATTACTGAATACTGAATTCTGAATAATGAGTTACGTGTTCGATTGCATTAAACAGTCAAAACAAAAAACATAATAGGTTTGAGTATTTTTTTTGAATATATGGCTTTATTCAGAAAACCAAAAAAAAAAGACAATATAGAAAGTTCTGATTTGTACATTAGAAGTTGGATTTAGCTGATTTAAAGAGAAAAAAAAGCCCAGTGAAAAGAAATAAGACGATTTTGACGTGGTTTGTTGATAATAATCAGTGGCAAAATTATTCTATTTTGGCTATAAGTATACAAGTGATACTATTACTTGTAAGTGCAATAAAGCCTTCACGAGGTTTTAGATTGCTTATGTAATCGATTGGTTTGGGAGTCCTGGACAGGGATATTTGCATCAAAATTCACATATATTATTTATTGGGTCACATTTATTAAAATTGGTAATCATTCATGATTATCTATCAAGTCGTAGCTTTCCAACATTTAAGCATTTGGAAAGTAACTTCGCTACTTCCTGCTTATTACATGCTGCTTCCTAATAGTCCCTCTATGATACTAAGTATTTCCCTCTCCGTCGTAACCTATATGCTTTTCCAAAATGGCATCACTCTCAAAAGAAATTCTATTTCTATCAGCAATTATAGCAAGCTTCCTATTTTTGTGGTTGGCTGAATTAACTGTGAATATTAAAAACAACAATTTCGTTAAGCCTTGTTTCCTTTTCTTTTACCAAATTTATAGTTTTGTGTTTCGAACCTTTTATTTTACATAGTTGTCTGTTGATCATTTAAAATAAGAAAGTAATTAAATATTGACAACTGTAACAAAATTGACACAATTGTATATTATACAAGCTTTTAAAGCATAATGCAATGCATGATTTATTGATATGTCCAAAATTAGCTATTCAAAGTTATTGTTTTATTTTTTCTTAAGCATTTACATTGAGTCTTTGAAATAGATTTATAATTTTTCTCATAAATTCTTTTGCTCGCTTAACAATAAATGTTAATAAGTGGAATACTTATTTTACTAATTTTTTACATTTTTACCATGTACCATTTCTCATGAATTGACACTTACCTTGTATTGAGACAGTGATGCTAAACGTCCAATGAAAATTCATGAAACTTCCTACAGATTGTGCATGGTCCAATCATGTTTGTTACTGTTAGGCTCCTTCCACTTTTCTGAGTTCTCTCACATTATATATATTATTGAACCATGCATTTAGTTGTAAAAATTTACAGGAACTTTCTAGCACACTATTCCTTTTATAGCATTCATCAAGCAAAAAGGGAGAAAAACTGGTAAATGTAAACTGGAAAATCTACCTTTATTACTATCTTGATTAGCACTGTGCACTGATATTTACTGTGGAAAATTATATGCTGAAAAGGTTTGGAAGTCCCAAAAAAAATTCAATCCTGTATTTGGGTTACCATGGCGTGTTAATTTTCCATTTCCCATCTAAAAGAGGTTTCTAACTTCTAGAGCATGATCTTTTAATTTTAATTAATTAATGTATCTGGACAAAAGTTAAGCAGGGATTGGGTGGACTTTGTCTATTCGATTGAGAGGTTGGGTGCATATAGTTTAATGTTAAGATTTAGGCAAATGACTACAACGAATTTACTAGTTATAACTGCACATCAAATGAACAACGTATCAAATTTTTACTCAAACTCTAAGCCATTTTCCATTCTTTCCGTAGTAATTGTTTCCTCAGGTCCTCGATTTAACTAATAAGATTACGCTTCGACTCGAGAAATATTTGAAAATTAATTCAGCTTTGATTTCCTCTACCAGCGGTTGCATTTTGAACATTCACATGATTATTCGGTTTTGAGATGATTTTGTTTTTGAACTTAATATATATTGATTTTTAATAGAATTTTAATGTTAACAGAGTTTTCACTGAGATTTTCATTTCATACCCATTTTATTTTTTGAAAGTGACGGAGAACTGATAATTAAAAAAACTTGATAAAGTGCAAATAAGGATTCCATAGTCAGGAATAAAGTATAAATAGAGAACTGATAATTAAAAAAACTTGATAAAGTGCAAATAAGTATTCCATAGGCAGGAATAAAGTATAAATAGCAGATTAACCATTAAAACTTGAGGCAAACAATATGATATTTTAAAGAAATGCATCTTTCATTATTTTGGCATTCTGATATTTTTACTCTTATCATTTCTTTAAAGCCGTGTACTGCTCTCATTACTTTATTTTTATTTACTCCATGTATTTCTGTCATTACTTTATTTGAATGGTAGTTGTAGTACTAAATCAACTATTTGACTAATGCACTCAATACCCTTACACATGAGGATGTATTTGGCAGTCAACACTATCCCATGTGAAACATATACTGCAAATTGTATTGGTATTAAATAATTGGACACCTGTAATTTTCGGTGGACGCAAGTTTACAGTCATTATTTGGCTGTAGATGCATGATGCTGGACACATGGTGCCCATGGATCAGCCCGAAGCTGCTATGTGCTATGATTTTGAATCAGATGGCGTTGTAAATAACCCTGCATGGTTAGATATGATAAAACAAGCAAAAGGAAAAAACAAGCATAACAAGCAGAGTAAAGTGAGTGATCCTTGTAGTGATTGTAATACCACAAATAGTTCCCTTTATCTAATTAATGTCATTTATTTTTTTGAATGTGAGGGGTATGAATTCCCGTACTAGAAAACTTGATATTTTAGATCACATTAGCAGATTTAAAGGTTTAATGGTGGCTTTGTTTGAACATAAAATGTCGAATGATGATTTAAATCTGTTTGCCGATGGATTTTTACCGAACTGGAATTTTGCAGTAATGAGTGCATAAATGAGAAAAGTAAAATTTGTGTCATATGGAGTTCTATAGCATGGCAGTTTTAGGTTACGTATTCAGATAATCAAGTTGTGACAGGTTTGTTGTGTAATTCAAAGGGAGGGGGTTCTTTTTCTTCTTTGTGATTTTAATAAGCATCAAGGCGACGGACATGGTCTCCGTGCTTAATGCAATACTAGTACTAGAAAATAATTTATTTTACTTAAGGTTTGTGAAGTATAGGAACCAAATACTTGTATGTCCTTGGTTATATGGTTCCCTTGATTTATATCTACATAGTTCTGTAAAATAAATGAACTTGAATGCTACCAACTTGTTTTCTAAAACAAGTCATTCATAACAGGATGTAACATTAGCTTCATTGTCAATTTAAGAGCCAGTTGGGCGGTTGGTAATTCAATTATCATTGCAATTTTCTACTGAACCAGCTGGGCGGTTGGTAATTCAGTACTCCACTAAAGATATTAGATTTAAGGAAAAAGGTTAATCACCATTCTAGAGATTATGAAAATATTTTACTTATTTTAGCTTCAAGATACATGGAATCAAGTATATTTTGACATACACAGTTTCTTTGTTCACTGTTTACCTGAACTTAGTCCAACACTTTTTAGCCCTAATCTGTAAAAGAAAACTGAAGTTAAATTGAAAAAGTAAAGATGCTACAACGTATTGTGTTCGAGTATGAAATAGAAAGAACATATGAAAAGAGTTTCATTAAAAAAAACAGTGTAGAATTTTATAGTTGCCTGTGTGCGCGTGTAGCACAAGCAATACATAAGTTAGTTTTCCATTTGAGAATTTATTTTAAATTACCTTCTCAAGCAAATAAAGTTGGTTGTTTCATGTTCTGCACAGGGTAGGCACTCATCAGTAATACAGGTTTTGCTAAGAAAACATAAATTAAGATGACAGATGATTTGAAATCAAGATGTTATTTTGGGTACATGGTCTAGTAGTTGTTTTTTTTAAACTAAAGACTGGATTCTTTTTGTTATATACATGATAAGATTACCAGGTATACATTTGTTTCTTTCAATGTTTGATGAAAATAAGTACTACTTCTAAATTGTAGGTAGAAACTTATGGAAAATACAGTTTAACTGATGCACGAAAAAGGAAATAAAAATGCAAGGAAGATGGGACCCTTCTTCAGACTAATAATTGCGAGTTGGTTGCACAACATACATTAAAATTTAGTGGGAAGTTTAGTTCCAAAAACTGAGCTTAGCTGAGTTAGAAGTTGTAGCTCAATTTAAAACCCGAGCTATGCTTGGCTAGAAAACCGAGTTAATTTGATGCACAGAGTATAAATGAAACTTTACTTTATTTAACTATGTTTGGTTTGATATTTTCACAGCAGGGAAGGACAATTTTGAGAGATTGAAAGCATATAAGATTGTATTATCCTTAGGGACATAAATACAATGTTAAAAATGGAGTTTGGAAAAAGCATCTTGAAGGTATCTTATCTTTTGATAAACTTGTTTTTTGAACCTTAGAATAATAATTACATTAGCTATGGACATTAAGTAAGATGTCCAAAATGTTGCTTCAGACTATTTGCATCATTATTTTATTAATGATGGTGGCAATGTTATTTGGCTGGTTATGTTATTGGTATGAAGTGTGTTGTGTAGTGACGACAGGTTAAACTGAATGGGTTGCTAGTGGATGTGGAATTGCATGTTATTTTGGTGGTTGCAGGTTGTTTGACTGGTTTGTATAGTTTATGTGACTTCCTTATATTTTAGTTGACATTTAGTATTCATTGACACAGCCTTTTCAATGTATGAATTTAGCATGGTGCATGAATTAAGAATTGAATTTACAATTTTTGTTTTTACTTGCCAAATATGTCATATTGCATTCCGTAATTTTTTACCTGGAAATATTTAGTTTATTAGAGCTTTAATTGCATGGCCATTAACTCAAGGGAATGACATCCCAAACCTGTGTCAATATCAATGAATGAGAGCCCTTCTAAAATTATATTTTGAGACTAGCAGTAAATTGCAAAGAAGAATTCATTTAATGTTTTGGTTTGTTTGGTTTATATAACTTCCTTATATTTTAGTTGACATTTAGTATTCATCGACGCAGCCTTTTCAATGTATGAATTTAGTATGGTGCATGAACTAAGCATTGAATTTACAGCTTTTGTTTTTACTTGCCCACTATATCATATTGCATTCCATAATTTTTTATTACTGACGTTCACTTTTGTTTTGCAAAAATCAAATAACATTTAAAACTAATGTTTAGTGGTTGTCATATTTAATTTTTATTTAGGAATGGAAAGCATATTTGGGAAGCCATCGCCTAAGAAATGGGGCTTGGAAAGGTTCAAAGGTGGGGAAATGATTTTGTTTAGTGGTTGTAACGGTGATCAAACATCCATTGATACATGGGTATAAGTCTGTTACTTCACTTTTAGATGATATCAACTAAGTGTCAATTTATTAACTTTGTCCAATATACATCAGGTTAGAGCATTTTAATATTCAATATTTATTAGGTCTAAGCATCATAGATTCATAATATTTTCTCATGAAGAATCTCATTCCAATTTTGTAAGAAAAATCGGCAATCCAAATCTAGATTGCAGGGCGTTCAAAGTATGAGCAAACTAGTCTATGTTGACAACGTAGAGAGTTTTCAGCATTGTGACACAAAAATGAACAAAATTTGTGACATGCAATTGCATTGGATTGGATGAGGGTTACATAGTTTTGAAATTCTACACCCTTTAACAATCAATATTGAATATATTGATTATTTGTTGATCTTAAAAATTGACATTAAACATACTAATTGTTTGTTTCAGAGTATTTACTATGAGCATTTACTACTGTAAATTAATCCTTGTCCATTAACAGTGAACTACACACAATTTTAAATGAGTATAAAACATCTTCATGGAACATCAAACTTCTTGCTGGTGCAAGCTTGCACCAGCAAGCAACTATGCAATTTGGCTTGCTAGTGCAAGCGTGCAATTGCGTCTTCGTCTTTAAATCCAAGAGTATATTGTATAATTTTACATATCTATGAATTTTATGTGGTGTGCAGTCATCATGCAAGTATGTAATACCCATTGCTGCACCTAGTGTAACTTTATATCTTGTCGCCTAAACCATGGACATTCCTCGTAGGTATGCGGGATAGATCATTGGTATTGCATCTTGTCTGCTCGATTTATCAGTTGGTATGACTTTAGGATTGCAAAGATACCTGTTCAAGGTATTTTTCATCATTTATTGTTTTGAATTTCATGGCAGTTACGTATAAGTTGAGTTCTAATTCCGCATTGCACTAGTGTATTGAATGTCTAAGAGATTTCTTGATTTTTTTTATTTTTTTTTGCAGACCTATAATTTTAGTTTTTGATATTAATGGAAAAAAAAATATGTCGATGCCTGTGCAAATATCAAAAGAGAGAGAACTCATCTGATCTTCAAAGTGTACAAAGACCCTTTTATTATTACATATAAGTTAACCTAACATCCCGACTGCTTTTCAAAATTTCACTATTTTTCTCAAATGCGAGCAACATACATGTTAGATTGAGTGACATAGCGAACCCATCTTTGTGGACTATAGTTAGGTGATTTCTTTGATACTTGCAGATATCTCACCTGCAAAATAACTTTCTATCGTTATCAAATTGATACTTTGCATGTATATATAGTAAACTTTTGCATCTATGGGTAGTGATTAATATATTTGGATCATCTAAGAAAATTCAATATATTAATGGACTGTGTGCTATTCACAATAGGTCATCCAAGGCGAAGAAGCGGTTGCCTCAAAGCATACACTCTTTGACATTACAGAACAAATATGTGATGCCGTTCAAACAAGGGCTGAACAAGGTAAATAATTTGCTTCTATGGTATCTGCATTCTTTGTTACATCTCAATACAATTTTTCCATTCTATTGTAAATATATTTTGGTGCCTCAAACAAAATCATGGTGTTTTCCTTATACCTGAACAAGGAATAACCTTTTGCCAAGGACAACATCAGCATGAAAAAATAAGCAGAATGTAGTTAGATTATTTGCTTGACTACCACTCAATTCTGACGTTACCACTCAATGTAGCAGAATATGTAATTACATTCTCAGATGAGTTTGGTTACTTATGGATTATAGGACTATGGAAATCAAATAAAGTAGAATTTGATTAGTTTCTTCTTGAACTATTCTGTTGCAGTTGTTGGATTAAGAAAGATCGAAAAAAGTTGAACCTGTGGTTAGAGTAACTGATAATTGTATGTAAAAATATGGGTGCTTGTACACATATAAAAATAAACATACTTCAAATCACATTCACAATGTTTTAATATAGTTCCTGTGTATAATTATCATCAGTTTGTACAGTTTTGCTAAAAATAAGTAGTATTTGTGATAGGTATCATGCTGCCATGGATGTGGTTACATATTTCCACTAGAACATTTGGATGTCAATCCATTTCATTTTCAATAATGACATTTATTTCACTGTTAGAAATGTAAAAAAAATAAAAAATAATACCGTATTTCATTCTAGTTTAGCTTAAGGATTTTCAGTTAAATCCCATTAAAATTGCTTTTTGTTAGAGTATAGCACTCAGTCTTTGTTTGCATAATCACTGCTCAAACCACAAACGCCATCAGTTGCAGTTCATTTTGTTCACCAATTTCATTCTATTTTGCCTACCCCACCCTTCTGTAGCTATGAATGGAGCATAAAGCTTGCCATATAAGTTCAGGTCAGCTATTGATAGAGTATGCCCCAGTTCAATTGGAAAATTTTATCGACATTCGTCCTATGTCAGTGAAAACTTGTTGTGCATCATGGAGAACATGCTCGTATACTCTGTTGTTAGAATATGTTTCAGTCATTTATCTAATTTTCTGTTGAGAGATGCACCTTCTATTTTAAGTAGCATAAACATGGGTCATTCCATTTTTACAAAAATAAATTTATAAACTATAATATTTTTACTGGTTGTCAACAGGTCTGAAGATCCTTGATGTCCTATATTGTTGGTTTAGAAAGCATAAATTCAGAAACGCAGCAAGGATACGAGGAAGCAAGCTGCTAGGAAAAATTTAAGGTACCTTTTCTTCTTGAGGACAAATAAACTAGCCTATTGTATGTTCCATTTCCTAATGGCGGTTAGACCAGCCAAGTCTTCTCACTGTAGAATTTCTCATAGTACTCCGCGTACTCACCTTCCATCTCCCTGAAACTGTTCGCCACCGCACCAAATGCCTTACCCTTCGACGCTGTATCACTTACATTTGTCTAATATTCATTTTAAGTAGCATGTATGTTTGATGTATTTTGGGACCAGCGCGTACATGTTTATTTAAAATAAGCAGTTCATTATTATCTTGTTGTTACTGCATGAAAAATTTAAAACATGTAATAAGGGTTTGAATTGCCAGTTTTTTGCGCTAATATGATGTAATGTGCTGCTGTCCTATCAGCCTGAGTTAGCAAACAAAGCCTAACATTCAATTTGCAGTAAAGCTTTTTTTACTTGTTTATTGATATACTCCCGTGTTGTATGCTTTGTTCATAGTTTTCACCACTGCACTGAGAACAATGGAGTAGAATTTTGGGACTTCATTCTCGCAAAGGTATTTATTAATTACTTAGCACTAATTACACTCATTGAGCTTGTTTTTTGTTTATAATATTTCTTGATCATTTTGTGCTTACGGTATACCTTCATTTCTTTTGAATTACAATTGAAATTGTGCTTAAATGATCGATATATTTTCACTTACAGTTTAAATAATGTTATGTTGGTTTTTTGATAGATGCTAATTCAAGTCAACCATCATGAAGACAAATTATGCTATTTTAAGTTTTAATTCAGGTGGATGATCCATTTTGTTCTGGTGAAATAAGTATTCTGTGTTGGAGCTTAGCATATGACTAGTTATGACTCATGCAAACTATTTTTGTCGTATGATTATCAATTTTAAGTGTTTTCTTTTCAAATGATATAAGATATTGTCAATTGTGTATGTTTTGTTTTCATATATTTTGTGAATTGCTTATAAGCTATGAAATGTTGAACTGTATTGACAGCTGATAATCATAATGGATGAGATGAAATGCGGTTGCATTAGACATTTGAATTTAGAAGTAATTTGCTATTGTTGTTAATGAAACACAGTCGCAAATGCTAAACATATCGTGTCAGTTATTTTAAAACCTGTCGCACAAGGTCAATGCTTTGAAGTTAAATATCGGTTTCTTGCTACTGGTGTAAAACAAACCGTCGCTAATGAAGTATACTACAGCGACTGTTATTATAGAATACCCGTCGCAAGACCTTGTATATTGCGACGGTTTTAAAACTGTCGCAATAAGTTTAAACATATTGCGACGGTCGCATATGCGACGGTTGTAAAACAGTCGCAAATAAGCTTAAACAACCGTCGCAAATGACCTGTTTTGTAGTAGTGAAGGTCTGGATCGCATCAGAGATCGAGTCACAAACTCGTAGATGAACTGTAAAACCACGAATTTTGAATGATTGAATTAACTAAACTTAAGACCATTTAATTTTTAGAAGAGGAATGAAGGGAAATGGGTTGCACTATTGCGTTCGTCTCGGAATTTTGCTTGAGACAGAGTCTGAGTTTGCGTAAATCGGATTTCGTATGAGCAAGTTATGGGCCTCGGAAGTTTGAGTAATTAAGCAGAATTAATAAAAGTTAAACCCAGCCAGAAAATTCAAATTCAAATTCGAAATTGCAGGTATTCGGGCTTGGAAGGAAAATTCCCTCCCACGACCCAGCTCGACCAGGGGGTCGACCTAGGGGTCAACCTGGTCGGATAGGTCGAACAGGGGGTCGACCTCTTCCCATATAGGTCGACCTGGGGGTCGACCTCCCCCTTTGGGGGTCGAACCTGGTTCGACCAGTTTTGCTGTGTGGTGCAATTTTTGGGTCTGGGACGATTTTTGATGGTCCAAATCAGTTCTAGGGTTAATCCTAAGGCCTAAATAACTTCCTAGACCTATAAATATGTCACCAACCTAACCCTAATTCATAAAATAATTTCTTAGACACCATTATGTTGTCAAACTCTCTACTAAACCCTAGCCACCGCATCTAATCAAATCTCAATTGTTCATACACAATTCAAATCAAAGATTTAGAGCTTCTACAACAATTCAAGAAGATAAATCAGCAACACCGCAAAGTTTCTACACCAATTTCAGGGCATAATTCTATTCTTTAACCACGATAGGTGAGTACGGTGATTTTCACAATATAATGAGATTAAAAGTAACATGATGAAGTTGTAAAGAGGATTCATATGTATGTATGTAATTTAAATCTCATCCAAGTTTTCACCTTTTTGATTCATGTCATCATATGTCTATGTTTCAATGTAAAGTTCATACCTTTTATCAGTTTATCCATGTTAAATCTTTTATTATGCCTCTATGCCAGTCTATATGCCTCTTTATTTCAGGATGATGTTTTATTCCAATTTTCTATGAATTGATTCTCTCTTCTTACCCCTATTCCTTTTATTTGTGGATCGGCTACCTTCGAGCCTATATTAAAAATACGCGCGAATGCAAATACATGGGAACGATGGGGAATATTGGAAATAAGTGAAATATGGAAAATTGGATATTATTGGATAATTTGGATAATTGGATAATATGTGAAATTGACATATTTGGGTATGAATTACATGGAATTGAGGAAATTGCCTATAATTGAAAATTTGTAATTGAGGCTAATTAATATGTAATTAGTGACAAGTTGGAATAGGCAAAAAGTGTAAACATGATTATATGTAGAATTGGAAACACATGACATGAAAATTGGGGTTTGGGTGAAATACGATTATTAATAAACCTTTGACACGAGGTTAGGTGCAATTGTGGCGTAAGACTGCCCGGAACCGCCCGGCAAATCTAGCTGTCACAATTGGACGTCTAATGTGAGAGGTCAAAGGCATGAATTGTAGGCGTAACGGTGGGTGACACGAGGTTAGAACCGGTTTGTGGCGTAAGACTGCCCGGAACCGCCCGGAAAATCTAGCGGCCACAAAGTGTTCAGTCTAATGTGGGAGGTCATGCACCGTTCATCATAAGGAATGAATTAAGGAATACTAACCATAATAAGACATGGGTATGGTTAGAGGGTTAAGTGGGTTGACATGTAAATATAGACTTAACCGGAATAAGATAAGGCATGTAAATTATGACATGTAAGTATGGACTTAATCGTAGCATGTGTAAGACATGAACATTTAAATTAAAATGGCTAAGTGGAGGAAAAACCTAGTGGGGGCCAAGCATACGTGGGAGGCTTGTGCCGGATGGGGACCCGTTTCAACCAGTAACCCGTTTGAGTATCTAGTGGGGCCCGGTACTTGGCTGGGGTTGGGGCACGCTTACTGGGCTTGAATATAAGAGGTCAAAACGTGAATAGCGGTGGCAATGCAAGTCCAACGGGTTCATGTGCGTGCATGGGTCCGGGCTGGTAGGTAAGATGTTGCATCGTGTAGGTATGGCCATGCATTTCATGTTGGTATTGGGGTTGCCACTTTGGGGAGTGATACACCCCACTGTGGGGCCAACACGGGTGCCTACGGGGTTTAGGGAGCCGATCGAATGGGTAGAGTAAGGGTACCTTACGGTGGTAGGAGCAAGCCGACACCTACGATAGCAGCTAGGTACAAGTAACTACCAAGTTTGTCATGTGTGTATAGTTAGTGGGAAGGGATCAACCTCGAGTAAAAGAGACTAGTAGATGTGCGGTGTAATTAAGTAATGTGGTGTAACTTAGCAAAAGTGCGGTGTAACGAAATACATGTTGGTTGAGTTGGATAGTCCTTTGGGTGCTAGTCTGATGTTGACTTCGGTCTTCGGGGTTAGTACTTGGAGGGTTGTTCGCTTAGCCAAGGTGTAGGATTGTCTTAGTACTTAGGAACGAAATCATCTTGTCCATCCTTTTTATCTACCTTATCTATGTTACAGCCATATCATGATGTCTATTTATGTCTTGATCATTTACCTTACCTATTATTTGTTAAAATTACTGGACTTGCCAGACTTTATGTCTGACCCGTTTGTTTCCACCTCTTTTCTTTCCTCCCCCCCCCCCCCACCAAGTTGCAGGGAGGGAATACTACAGCTTAGTGCCGATTTCTTTCAGTTGATTGAAAATAGTAGATGTATCGCTTTGGACTCTCTCATCTTTATGGCTTTGCTTATGCTCAGTGGGGATTTATGCATTTATGTTATTTAAGTATCTGCTTCTTTATGTACTTTGAAGTTTTTGGAAAAGACTATTGATCCTGTTGTAATGGTTTTGGAAACTACTCATGTAAGCTTGTTTTGAGTTATGATGCTATGAAATAAGTTTTATCTTCCACTTTGTTGTTTTATTTATTTATTCTTGTAATTAATCTATTCTATACAACAATAATGCTTCATGGACATTGATGCATTCCCTTTGTGAGTGACATTAATGGACATGGGGTGTTACACGTGGTATCAGAGCTATAGTTACAAGAATAGATAAAAAGTTTTGAAAAGTGTTTTCAAAAGTATTATTTTCCTAGAAAGTATTTTCAAAAACTTGTTTTAAAGAAGCTATTTTCAAGGAAAGTTTACTTTAAAAGAGTATAATCCCCGCAAGCCATATATCTCTCTTTCGCTTCCCTTGTTTTGAAACTCTTTCTTTTTCCTTTCAGCATGTCTGGAGCATCTGAGATACCAGAGGGTGTTCATGTACCCGGTTGGTTTCGTCAATATCTCGAGGCTAAGGCCGCTGCCGCGGGTCCGGTCGACGTTCTTCCTCCTCCTCCCCCAGCTCCAGTCATTCCTCCGCGTGGAGATGCTTTCTCCAAGATATGTAAAGACTTTCGTTCGATGGGTGGAAAACCTTTTAGTGGGTCTGAAACATTCGTTGAAGCTAGAATTTGGTTGAAAGAAGTAGAGGATCTATTTGGCATTTTCGATTTGGACGATTGTAAGAAAATCCAATTGGCTACTTGGTTGATGAAGGATGAGGCTTCGTATTGGTAGGAGGTTACTAATGGAGAGCATGTAGTAGAAACGTGGGAAGATTTTAGGGGAAGGTTTGAGTTGAAATTCCTTTCTCAGGCTGAAAAGAGTATGTATATGGAGAGGTTCTTGACATTGAAGCAAGAAAAACTTGACCGTGAAGGAGTAAGTGACCGAATTTAATAAGTTGGCGAGATTTGGGATAGAATTGGTGAATACGCCTCACAAGAAGGCCTTGAGGTTTGCAAAGGGCCCAAATGAACCACTTCATAGTTTGGCAATGTCTCACATTCCTATGAGGGCTACATATGAAAAGCTTGTTGATATGGCGTATATGCATGAAGAGGGAAAAGGCGCAAATTCTTCTAAGTTGCTAGATAAGAAGGTGGATCCAAAGAAAGCCCAAAAACAAAAGAAAGGTGGTAAAGAGAAGAGGAAGTTTCACTACTGTGGGATACTCGGCCGTTTGAAGAAAGACTGTAGGAAGAAGAAGAAGTTCGCTTGTTATCATTGTGGTGATGTGGGTCATGCTGTGAAGGACTATCCTAAGAAGCAAGGGCAGGTTCTACTTTGGGAGGGCAGGTTCATGCTCTCATGGCTCCGGGATAGGAAGAAGGCAGAAAAATTTCTGTCGAAAGTTTTATTTTCTTGTTTGATCATCCTGTCCGTACTTTATTCGATTCTGGCGCATCACATTTGTTTATCTCTACATCATTAGTTGAAACACTGCACTTAAATACTAGTCTCGTTGTGGATCCCATTGTAGTCTCAAATCCTATTAGTGGGTCGGCTCATTTATCCATGGTTTGTAGGGATTTGAGATTGTCTATCTTAGGTGTTGGTTTTGAATGTAATGCTTTTGTGTTTGGTTTCATGGGCTATGGGTTGATTCTAGGGATGGATTGGCTAGCCAGAAATGGTGCCATCCTAGATTGTGAACGAAGGGTAGTAAAATTCTTGACTCGTAGTGGAAAGACCCTTGATATTTTTTGTGACCCTAGAGGATCGGTGATGCTTAGTTATCTTGAATCACTTGACGCATCCAATGATGATTAACATTCTGTTCGTATAGTCCGTGAATATGTTGATGTCTTCGATGAGGTGAGGGGTCTATCCCCAAAACGTGAGATAGACTTTCGTATTTATCTTGTAGACAATGCAAAACCAGTATCTCTGCCAGTAGGCCACATTGCTCCTCGTGAGAGGAGGGAGCTCAATAAGCAAGTGAAAGAATTGCTTGAGAAGGGATTCATAAGACGTAGTATATCGAAGTGGGGTGCTCCAGTAGTATTTGCCACAAAGGCGGATGGGTCCTTTAGACTTTGTGTGGACTATAGAAAACTTAATAAGCTTACTAAGAAGAATAGGCACCCACTACCGGGGATTGACGATCTCTTCGATCAGTAAGTTGGCGCCTCAGTGTTTTCGCAGTTGGACTTAGCCACTGGTTTCCATCAGTTGAGAGCGGCTGAGGATAGCATAGACAAGACTTCCTTTAAGACTCCGGACGGTTTCTATGAGTGGTTTGTAATGCCCTTCGGTTTGACAAACGCCCCCGCATACTTTGTTGACTTGATGAGTAGGGTGTTTAGGGAGTACCTTAATAAATTCGTGGTGGTCTTTGTGGATGAAATCTTGATCTTTTCTAAGAGCGAGGAAGAACATGCCCTACATCTTAGGGAAGTGTTGGAGACCCTTTGAACGCATAAACTTAAAGCTAAATTTTCTAAATGTCACTTTTGGAGGAAGGAAGTGCGATTCTTAGGGCACGTGGTTTCCAAAGAAGGGATAGCTGTGGATCCCGCGAAGGTGGTGGCCATACAAGATTGGAAGGTCCCTAAAAATGCTACTGAGGTGAGGAGTTTCTTGGGGTTGGCTGGCTACTATAGGAAGTTTATCAAGGACTTCGCAAAGATATCAGCCCCATTGACACGCTTGACGAAGAAGAAACTAGTTTTCACGTAGGACGTAGATTGTGATGATGCATTCCAACGTTTAAAGAGAGCTTTGACCACAACCCCAGTCTTAGTGTTGCCAGATGGGAGTAAGCCACTTACCGTTTATACCGATGCTTGTGGGATAGGACTAGGAGCAATCTTAATGCAAGAGGGGAGGGTAATAGCCTATGGAGGAAGGCAGTTGAGAGTATATGAGAGAAATTACCTTACACATGACCTAGAGTTGGCTGCTATTGTTTTTTCGCTTAAGTCTTGGCGACATTATCTTCTTGGTGAGAAATTCGAATTGTTCACAGACCACAAATCACTAAAATACTTGTTCTCTCGAAAGGACTTGAACTTAAGGCAGCAAAGGTGGATGGAATTCTTAGCGTCCTACAATTTCGAGATATCTTATACCCCTGGCAAGGGTAACGTGGTGGCGGATGCCTTAAGTAGGAAAAGGTTGTCCTTGAGTTCGTTGTTTGTTGAGCGGCAAAGCTTAGACTTCATCTCTACGTTTGACTTTAGACCTTCCATTGACTTTGTACTCGGTTTGCTAGCATCCTTAGAGGTCAGACCTACGCTTTTGGGACGGATTGGTGAGGCACAGCGAGATGACCCACAGTTGGTTGAGTTGGTAGAGAAGCTCATAAGGGGGGATTCACCGAGCCATCTCAGTAGGTATACCCTAGATGATAAGGGTTGGTTACGCAGGGACGGTAGACTTTGTGTACCATGAGACGAGTTTACTTTTGGGCCGGTATGAAGAGGGATGTGGCCGAGTTTGTCGCTAGATGCATGGTGTGCCAACAAGTAAAAGCAGAGCAAAAGAATCCCAGTGGGTTGCTTCACCCATTGGAGGTCCCACAATGGAAGTGGGAGAGTGTCTCGATGGATTTTGTTGATGGGTTACCGAGATCGAGGAAGGGTAATACAGGGATTTGGGTCGTGGTAGACAGACTTACTAAGAGCGCCCATTTCATTCCTGTGAAGAGTAAGAGGACTGCTTCATGGTTAGCCTCCATATACATTCGAGAGATAGTTCGTTTGCATGGTGTTCCTTCTAGCATAGTGAGCGATCGCGATCCTATCTTTACTAACGAGTTTTGGAAGAGCTTGCAAGAGGCAGTAGGGACTCAGTTATGCTTGAGCACTGCATATCATTCTCAGACGGACGGCGAGACCAAGCGGGTGAATCATATTCTAGAGGACCTTTTGAGGCTACGTGTTTTAGACTTCGGAGGTACATGGGAGGAGCATCTTCCTTTGGTGGAGTTCGCATATAATAATAGTTTTCAGTCTAGCATTGGCATGGCACCTTTCGAGGCTCTTTATGGAAGGCCTTGTCGTTCACCTACATGTTGGTGGGAATCTACGGATAAGATCTTACTTCGGCCCGATATGATTAGAGAGACTTCGAAAAAGATTGATTTGATTCGAAGGAGGATGAAGACGGCGCAAGATAGGCAGAAATCGTATGCGGACAAGAGGAGGACAGATCTTGGGTTTGATATTGGGGACATGGTCTTTATCAAGGTGTCCCCATTACGGAATGTTGTTCGCTTTGGGTCCGTTGGGAAGTTAGCACCAAGGTTCGTAGGGCCATTTCCTATTAAGGAGAGGATTGGACAGATGGCATATAGAGTGGAGTTGCCCGACAGACTTAGTAGTGTACACGACGTATTCCATGTATCACATTTGAGGAAGTGCTTGCATGAGACCGCGGAAGTGGTAGAGCCGATCTTGCTTAGAGAGGTGGAGGTAGAGCGTGATGCAACGATTCGACGAGCTCCTACATGCATTCTTGGGTCGAAGATTAAGAAGTTGAGGAATCGAGAGGTCAAGCTAGTCAAAGTGAAATGGGGAGATGATGTGAGCGACGATACTTGGGAGACGAAAGAGAAGATGCGTTCATTGTACCCATTTCTTTTCGAGGGTATGTCTTTTTAATTTCTCCTTTATTGCTTAGCTTGTACTTGTTCTATCTTTTGTATGTCCTCTCGCTAGTATCTTTGACCTTTAGATAGGGTAGTCCTATGGTTGAAACAAGTGTTTGAGACATGTTATGTATGGTGGATGCATGTGGATGCAAGTGTTTGCTAGTGGTTGCTCGTGAATGCATATACACACACTTTAGGCACTAGATCGGCTCAGTCACTTTCATATTGCATATTGCATATAAATGGATGTATTTAGTAAAATGAATGTACATTGAATGTGTGTATCATATGGATGTTGCATTTAAATGAATGGTTGTGCACACATGTAGTAATGATATGTATAGGGTTCTTTGCATACATGATGGATACATGGCATTATCATTATTTGCATTAAGTAGGTCGACTGAATCAGTGGACCGCCTGATTTTGCATTAGTATACGAACATATACACACAATGCATATGTACGTGAAAAGCATTAGAAATCTTTTAAGGACCATGATTGCTAGTGGTTGATGGTTGAGTAGATGGATGATTGGATGGTAAGATACGTTCTTCTTGACTTAGAGCTTTCGAGGACGAAATCCTTTAAGTAGGGGAGAATGTAACACCCCGAATTTTGAATGATTGAATTAACTAAACTTAAGAACATTTAATTTTTAGAAGAGGAATGAAGGGAAATGGGTTGTGCTATTGCGTTCGTCTCGGAATTCTTCTTGAGATAGAGTCCGAGTTTGCGTAAATCGGACTTCGTATGAGGAAGTAATGGGCCTTGGAAGTTTGAGTAATTAAGCAGAATTAATTAAAGTTAAACCCAGCCAGAAAATTCAAATTCAAATTCGAAATTGCAGGTACCCGGGCTGGGCGGGAAAATTCTCGCCCACGACCCAGGTCGACCTGGTCGGATAGGTTGACCAGGGCGTCGACCTCCCCCCATATAGGTCGACCTCCCCATTTGGAGGTCAAACCTGGTTCGACCAGTTTTGCTGTGTGGTGCGATTTTTGGGCTTGGGACGATTTTTGATGGTCCAGATCAGTTCTTGGTCTAATCCTAATGCCTAAATAACTTCCTACACCTATAAATATGTCATCAGCCTAACCCTAATTCATAAAATAATTTCTAAGACACCATTATTCTGTCAAACTCTCTCCTAAACCCTAGCCGCCGCCTCTAATCAAATCTCAAGTGTTCATACACAATTCAAATCAAAGATTAGAGCTTCTACAACAATTCAAGAAGATAAATCAGCAACACCGCAATGTTTCTACACCAATTTCAGTGCATAATTCTATTCTTTAACCACGAAAGGTGAGTAGGTGATTTTCACAATATAATGGGATTAAAAGTAACATGATGAAGTTGTAAAGAGGATTCATATGTATGTATGTAATTTAAATCCCATCCAAGTTTTCACCTTTTTGATTCATGTCATCATTTGCCTATGTTTCTATGTAAATTTCATACCTTTTATCAGTTTATCCATGTTGAATCTTTTATTATGCTTCTATGCCAGTCTGTATGCCTCTTTATTTCATGATGATGTTTAATTCCAATTTTCTATTAATTGATTCTCTCTTCTTACCCCTATTCCTTTTATTTGTGGATCTAGGCTACCTTCGAGCCTATATTTAAAATACGCGCGAATGCGAATACGTGGGAACGATGGGGAATATTGGGAATAAGTGAAATATGGAAAATTGGATATTACTGGATATTTTGGATAATTGGATAATATGGGAAATTGGCATATTTGGGTATGAATTACATAGAATTGATGAAATTGCCTATAATTGAAAATTTATAATTGAGGCTAATTAATATGTAATTAGTGTAATTAGTGACAAGTTGGAATAGGCAAAAAGTGTAAAGATGATTATATGTTGAATTGGAAACACATGACATGAAAATTGGGGTTTGGGTGAAATACGATTATTAATAAACCTTTGACACGAGGTTAGGCGCAATTGTGGCGTAAGACTGCCCGGAACCGCCTGGCAAATCCAGCTGCCACAATTGGACGTCTAATGTGAGAGGTCAAATGCATGAATTGTAGCCGTAACGGTGGGTGACACGAGGTTAGACCCGGTTTGTGGCGTAAGATTGCCCGGAACCGCCTGGCAAATCCAGCGACCACAAAGTGTTCGGTCTAATGTGGGAGGTCATGCTCCGTTCGTCATAAGGAATGAATTAAGGAATACTAACCATAATAAGACATAGGTATGGTTAGAGGGTTAAGTGGGGTGACATGTAAATTATGACACGTAAATATAGACTTAACCGGAATAAGATAAGGCATGTAAATTATGACATGTAATTTTGGACTTAACCGTAGCATGTGTAAGACATGGACATTTAAATTAAAATGGTTATGTGGAGGAAAAACCTAGTAGGGGCCAAGCATAAGTGGGAGGCTTGTGCCAGATGGGGCAGTAATTCGTTTGAATATCTAGTAGGGCCCGGTACTACGCCGGGTTAGGGCACGCTTACTGGGCTTGAATATATGAGGTTAAAACGTGAATAGCCGTGGCAACGCAAGTCCAACGGGTTCATGTGCGTGCATGGGTCCGGGCTGGTAGGTAAGACGTTGTTGCATCGTGTAGGTATGGTCGTGCATTTCATGTTGGTATCGGGGTTGCCACTTTGGGGAGTGATACACCCCACTGTGGGGCCAGCACGGGTGCCTACGGGGTTTAGGGAGCCGATCGAATGGGTAGAGTAAGGGTACCTTAGCGGTGGTAGGAGCAAGCCGGCACCTACGATAACAGCTAGGTACAAGTAACTACCAAGTTTGTCATGTTGGTACAGTTAGTGGGAAGGGATCAACCTAGAGTAAAAGAGACCAGCAGATGTGCGGCGTAATTAAGTAATGTGGTGTAACTTAGCAGAAGTGCGGTATAATGAAATACATGTTGCTTGAGTTGGATAGTCCTTTACGTGCTAGTCTGATGTTGACTTCGGTCTTCGGGATTAGTACTTGGTGGGTTGTTCGCTTAGCCAAGGTGTACGATTGTCTTAGTACTTAGGAACGAATTCATCTTGTCCATCCTTTTTATCTACCTTGTCTATGTTACAGCCATATCATGATGCCTATTCATGTCTTGATCATTTACCTTACCTATTATTTGTTAAAATTACTGGACTCGCCAGACTTTATGTCTGACCCGTTTGTTTCCACCTCTTTTCTTTCCTCCCCCCCTCTCCGGTTTGCAAGGAGGGAATACTATAGCTTAGTGCCAATTTCTTTCAGTTGCTTGAAAAGAGTAGATATATCGCTTTGGACTCTCTCAGCTTTATGGCTTTGCTTATGCTCTGTGGGGATTTATGCATTTATGTTATTTATGTATTTGCTTCTTTATGTACTTTGAAGTTTTTGGAAAAGACTATGGATCCTGTTGTAATGGTTTTGGAAACTACTTATGTAAACTTGTTTTGAGTTATGATGCTATGAAATAAGTTTTATCTTCCGCTGTGTTGTTTTATTTATTTATTCTTGTAATTTATCTGTTCTATACAACAATAACGCTTCATGGACATTGATGCATTCCCCTTGTGAGTAACATTAATGGACATGGCGTCTAACACGAACCCCTTTTCTTTGAGGTTGGGAAGCTCTAGTCTCATCCTGAGAGCGTTGATTATCGTGGTAAAACCCTCAAGGAAGATGGAAGGGGACTTTAACTTTTTATGAAGCCCTTCCTCCATTATAATGTGCCATGATCGATGTTCTCATATGAAAGGTTAGTGTTAACTCCCAGTTTCATCATAATGGCACAACAAGATTATCAAATTACAAGATGTTTAAGACTCGGAATTCTCCATTCATAAATTGTAGATGTGTTACAAGTGTTGAGGATTTGCTCCTTCAAGAAGACAAGAACAAGATTGAGATAAAAAGTTCATCCCCTTTTATGTGAATCCCGGGGTCTTATATATAGAAGATTCGGGGCCCCTTCTGCCACTAGGCTATTGGGCATGTACGGGCCTCCACCGGCCACTATTTTTTTCTTGGTCTCAGCCGTCCTTGTGGTGCTAATTATAGTCTTTGTAACACCCCGCGAATTCTATAACTATGAAATTAACAAATTAAAGGATAATTAATTTGAAATCAAAGAACTAAGGGAAACGGGATACGCCATTGCGTTCGTCTCGGAAAAATACGCGAAATAGAGTCCGAGTTTTCGAAAAACGGAGTCCGTATGAAGAAGATATGGCCTTCGGAAGTTTCTGAATTAAGTTTAAAATTCAAACAGAATAAAACAGTTTAAAATTCCAAAATGGGGCCCAATGGGCCAGGGCGGAAAAACACCCGCCTAGCGCACCCAGGTCGACTGGGCTGTCGACCTGGCCTAACCAGGTCGACAGGGCTGTCGACAGGCATGTCGACCTGGTCCAGAGCCAGGTCAAACCCAGTTCAACCTGGCTGGCCTATTTTATGTTGGTCGATTTTCTGTGGTCTGCTTTGTCATTAGGGCTAGGTGGCAAGCTCTAATTGGTCTCTCCTTAGGATGAATGGCTACGATCAATCCAAGCAACATCAATGGCCCTAATCAGTTCATTACCTCTATAAAAACAACCCTAGACTAAACCCTAATCTATTCATTCAAAAATAAGAACAAAGCCGCCATGTTGCTGAGGAACGACTAGGGGTAGCCACCAAATTGGAGAGAGGATTAGGAGACAAATTCTAAGGCATAAAGCAACTCAATCAAATCAAACCGCATCTTCTTATCCCTAAATTTGAGAATTCGCCACACCATTGTAAGTAGAGTATTACTTTGGTATGAACAAATAACTGTGTTGGTTTGTATACTTGATTGTGGTGATAAATAATTCATAATTTGTGCGTTACTATGATTATTATTGATTTGAAATATTGTATACGTTTGGATATTCTTGAATTATGTTATTCATTATAAAGAACTACATGCGGTAGTTCTATGCAAGTATACGCTTGGAATATTCGCAAATTATGTAATCCATGTTGAAGCAACATGTATGTAGTTGATTGAAATTCATGCAAGTTTGGGGCTTTGCTATTATGCCATCATAATGTGTATTTTTATACAAACATCATTTTTGAAGTAATTGGAATAAGTTTGGAATTATGTTGAAAATTTGGCATCATGTATTAAGCCATGCTTTTGTACTAGAAAACCTATTTGCAAACTTATGAATATGACTAGGCTATGATTGATAATTCGCATAATTGAAATTGTTAACAAGAATTATATGATGACATATGTGGTACATAGCTAGGTTAGATTCAAAATCCCTTTTTGCAAGTTTACATGACTAAAGTAAAAATCATGATTTCATGTTAGAAATATTTATGCCATGGTTATGTGAACAAATTTAACTATACCTATGCCATGCTTATGTTTGACATTATGCCATGCTTATGTTTGACATTATGCCATGCTTATGTTAGAAATATTTATGCCATGCTTATGTTTGACATTATGCCTGAAATAAAAGTATAGGTTCATGTTGTAGTTAGGCCTATGTGTCAATAGTGATACTCTTAACATAACTACAAGTTTACATGCTTTGATTCATGTCACCTATGCTTTATGACCAAAGTATATGTCACTACTATGCAAGTACACCAGTTTCTATTTTGTATTTCCAACGTCATATTGCAAGTTCATGCGCTCACCTTCCCCTTTTTGTGTATGTAATCTCGCTTTAAGCCTCCCCTTTTCGCATGGCTAAGTTGGGCTTAAAAAGGCTAAGCCCAACATATAATAAACGGACGTGTTAAACGGGGGAAAATAACGTTGGGTTAAAATTACTAATGAATGAAAATATAAAATAGAAGGGCCCAAATTCAAGTATGGGTTGGGCCCATGATTGGTGTAACCTTTACACCATTAACTTAATAATGGGCCGCAAATATTTACATATAAGAAAATAAAGAAGAAAGACAAAAATATGTAAATGTAGAACATACGATGTGTTTAACCCGAGGTTGGATTGAGTTGTGATGTAAACCTGCCCGGAACCGCCCGGCTGTCCAGTAGTCACAACAATACCTATCCAATGTGGGAGGTTAAACATGGAGCCCAATAAGGACCCGAGGTTAGACTGAGTTGTGGCTTAAGACTGCCCGGAACCAACCGGCAACAGGCAGCCACAACAATACCTGTCTAATGTGAGAGGTCAGGGCCTTAATAAGACAATTAAGGCTGAGTCAGGATTGTTAGGATTAAGTGAACTAAAGACTTAATCAAAATGGAACATGCTAAACTAAACGGACTGGTGGGGGTTAGGTAGGAAAACACTTAACCAACTTAGCATGTTGGCTAGAGATAGAAAACCTAGTAACGGGGGACCCTTTTCAGCAGTAACCCTAGAAGGTGTATCAGGATACCCTGAAACTAGGCAGGGTGGGGCACGATTACTGGGCTGATTGTAAGAGGTCAAAGCGACGGCGGTGGTGTAGCAGTGTAGGTTCTAACGGGGTGCGGACGTACACACACTCCGGCGCAGAAAAATAAGGCACTGCGCACCAGTAGCATACCTGTGCATTCTAAGGTTGTGTCGGGCCGCCGCCATGGGACTTGATACACCCCATGGTGGGACCAGCATAGGTAACTACAACATCGGGGGCCGTAAGACACATGTAACTATGCGAGTAGGAGCCGATCATCATAGAATGGATCACATCACCCTGATTATGGGGTGCCAGTTGGAAACTAGTTTATATGGGTTCAGAGATTAACATGGGGTACGATAGTATATTCGACCCTAGACAACTTAACCAAGTTTATAGTGCTTTCCCACTTCTTGTTTATACTTATCATACCCAGTTCTTTATTCATAGACAAAATAGTACTAGACTTACTCAGGCTTTACGTCTGACTCTACTTTTCTTTCGTCTTCTTTTCTTCCGTTTCCCCCCCAGGTCCACAGGGAGGGAACACTGCAGCTTGACCCGCCTTAACATCCAGCTTGAAGAAGAGAAATGTATTGCTTGGACCTTTTCGTTTGAAACTATGGCTTTGGACAAACTCTATGGGGCCTTTGCAGTTTATCTATGTTTTATTTATGCTTCTTTAAATAATGTAATCAAGACAGATTATGAAAGTGTTATGTTATGTTTTTGGAAAAAGATGTAAGACAATTATGGTGATGTTGTTGTAACACGTATTTGCTTTTATGAAATAAAAGTTTGTTGATTTTCCGCTGTGTACAAATATGTGTTCTTATATCTGTCTTGTATATCTGTGACTTATACTTATAAACCTCCACCAAAATTAGGGCATTCCCTTTGAGAGTGACCCTAACGGAGGTGGGGTGTTTCACTTGGTATCAGAGCATAGGTTTACCAGATAAGATAAATAGTTTTGAAAAATTATTTTCAAAAAGGAAATTTAAAGAAGCATTTTTAAAAGAAAAATATTATTTTATTTTAAAAAAGGCAAAGTCCACTCCCCAAAGCCATAGGTACTATCTCTTATCCTTCGTTTTGTATCTATCCTTTTTGTTTCAGCATGTCCGAAGATCTTAACTTGCCGGAAGGGGTGCCAATACCTGGTTGGTTTAGACGGTTCTTAGAAGCAAGAGCCACTCAGCCACGTCCTACCGTTCCTCCTCCCCCAGCTGCCGGAAATCATCCAGCTGCAGCGGCACCTTTTCCTCCACCTCCTCCACGGGGAAACACGTTTGCTAAGATATGTAAAGATTTTAAAGCTACGGGAGGAAGGGATTTCCATGGAACTGAGTCCTTCGTGGCAGCTAGAAATTGGCTGAAAGAAACGGAGGACCTATTTATCATCTTTGAGGTAGAGGATAGACAAAAAGTACAATTGGCAGTGTGGCTATTGAAGGGCGAGGCTTCCTACTGGTGGGAAGTCACTAATGCGGAAAGACCAGTGGAGACATGGGAGGACTTTAGGGCAAGGTTTGAGACTAAATTTCTCTCTGATGCGGAAAGAAGTTTGCAGTTGGAAAGATTCTTATTTCTTAAGCAAGGGGACAAGACAGTCAGAGAATATGTGAATCAGTTCGATGAGCTGGCTAGGTTTGGGCTTGACCTAGTCAACACCCTGCACAAGAAGGCTCTCTGTTTCGTCAAAGGGTTAAATGAGCCATTACACAGTTTGGCCATGACCCATATACCCGTGGGAGCCACGTATGAAAGATTGGTGCAAATGGCACTGCTGAATGAAGAGGATAAGGGCAAGAAGGAGACAAAGGCAGAGAGCTCTCAAGGGAAGAAAGAGGGCTTGCAGCCTAAGAAGACAGACTTTAAGAAGGGTGGGAAAGGCAACAAAGAGAAGAGGAAGTGCAATTTCTGTGGCAAAGTGGGGCACTTAGTAAAGGACTGCCGGAAAAAGAAGGCCAAGGAGAATGGTGGGTGCTTTTCTTGCGGTGAGACAGGCCACAGGGCTAAGGACTGCCCAAAGAAACGAGGACAGGGGCAGAGGGCTGGATCCACCCCAGGGGCACAGGTTCACGTGCTAGAAGCGCCACCTCTGCAACAGCGAGGTATAAATACTTCTGTAGAAAGTGTAGTTTATCTTTATGATCACCCCGTTCGCACTTTATTTGATTCTGGCGCATCACACTCCTTTATCTCGTCTGCTCTAGTAGAATCTCTGCACCTAAAAACTAGTATGGTAGAGGACCCCTTAATTGTTTCAAACCCAATTGGGGGCCCGGCTCATTTGTCTATGATCTGTGTGGGATTGAAAATCTCTATTCTAAGTGTAGAATTTCAATGTAGTGCCTTTGTTTTGGGCTTTTCGGGTTATGGTTTGATTTTGGGTATGGATTGGCTATCCAGTAATGGGGCCATCCTTGATTGTGAGAAAATGGTTGTTAGGCTCCTAACCCAGCTCGGTAATACTTTGGAAATTTCTTGTAATCCCTCGTATGCGGTTATGCTTAGTTATCTTGAATCGCTAGATGCCTCTGTTGAAAATTTGCAATCAGTTAGAGTGGTCCGGGAATATCCGGATGTCTTCGAAGAGGTGAAGGGCTTGCCTCCGAAGCGGGAAATAGACTTCCGCATATATCTTGTAGATAATGCAAAGCCCGTTGCGTTGCCCGTTAGACACATGGCTCCACGAGAAAGGAAAGAGCTCAGTAAACAGATTAAAGAGCTTCTAGAAAAGGGGTTCATTAGGAGGAGCATTTCAGAATGGGGCGCTCCAGTGGTGTTCGCTACAAATGCGGATGGATCACTCCGTCTATGTGTTGACTATAGAGAGCTCAACAAGCTAACGAAAAAGAATAGGCACCCTCTCCCTAGAATTGACGATTTATTTGACCAGCTTGTAGGAGCGTCTGTTTTCTCCCAACTCGATTTAGCAACCGGTTTTCATCAGCTAAGGGTGGCTGAAGATAGCATCGATAAAACGGCGTTCAGAACCCCAGACGGCTTCTTTGAATGGCTTGTCATGCCTTTCGGCTTGACAAATGCACCTGCTTACTTCGTGGACCTAATGAGTAGGGTATTTAGAGATTTCCTCAACAAATTCGTAGTGGTCTTCGTAGATGATATCCTTATCTTCTCAAAGAGTGAAGAGGAACATGCTCAGCACCTAAGGGCAATCATGGAAACTTTGCGAGTCCATCAAATAAAAGCCAAATTCTCCAAATGCCACTTTTGGAGAGAAGAGGTGAGGTTCCTTGGGCACATATTATCCAAACAAGGATTAGCAGTGGACCCTGCTAAGGTAGCGGCGGTACAGGATTGGAAGACACCAAGGAATGCAACTGAGGTTCGAAGCTTTCTAGGACTAGCGGGTTTCTATCGAAAATTCATAAGGGATTTTGCGAAAATCTCAGCTCCACTCACGAAATTGACCAAGAAGAATCTAGTGTTCAATTGGGACTTGGATTGCGAGTTTGCTTTCCAACGACTGAAAAGGGCTCTCACAACAGCCCCAGTTTTGACGCTGCCAGATGGGAGCAAGATGTTCACTGTTTATACGGATGCATGTGGGACAGGGCTAGGCGCCGTCTTAATGCAAGAAGGAAGGGTAGTGGCTTATGGCGGGAGGCAGTTGAAAGTGCACGAAAAGAACTACCCAACCCACGATCTTGAGTTAGCCGCCATCGTCTTTGCACTCAAGTCTTGGCGACACTATCTCCTAGGTGAGAAGTTCGAACTTTACACTGACCATAAATCGTTGAAATATCTTTTCTCGCAGAAGGATCTTAACTTGAGGCAACAAAGATGGATGGAGTTCCTTGCCTCGTACGATTTCGAAATCTCCTACACTCCGGGCAAAGGCAACGTAGTAGCAGACCCGTTGAGCCGAAAGAAATTGACCCTAAGCCCGTTGTTTGTTGAAAGACAAAGCCTAGAGTTTATAGCCAGCTTCGACTTTAGGCCTTCCTCCGATTTCGTACCAGGCTTGCTAGCATCTCTCGAAGTGCGCCCAACTTTAGTGGATTCAGTAGGGACAGCACAACGCGAAGACCCTCAGCTTGTGGAAATAATTGATAGGCTAATTAGGGGTGAGACTTCAAGTCACCTCAACAGATACTCCATCGACGATAAAAGCCTGCTAAGGCGAGACGGAAGACTATGCGTCCCACAGATAAAAGATTTAGTAAAGAAGGTTCTCGAGGAAGCACATCACTCCAAGATGACGATACACCCAGGCGGAGACAAAATGTACAAAGACATAAAAAGGACTTTCTTCTGGAACGGCATGAAAAAGGACGTGGCAGAGTTCGTTTCTAAGTGTATGGTGTGCCAACAGGTTAAGGCGGAACAGAAAAAGCCTGGCGGGCTGCTACATCCTCTAGTGGTCCCGCAGTGGAAGTGGGATAGCATCTCAATGGACTTCATCGATGGGCTGCCTAGGTCTAGAGAGGCAACACTAGAATTTGGGTAATAGTGGATAGGCTTACTAAAAGCGCCCACTTTTTACCTGTCAAAAGTAAGAGAACTGCCTCATCCCTAGCATCACTTTACCTTAAGGAAATCGTTCGACTCCATGGAATACCATCTAGCATTGTTAGTGACCGAGACCCCATCTTCACCAGTGAGTTTTGGCGGAGTCTGCAAGAAGCAGTAGGAACGCAGTTATGCTTGAGCACAGCCTATCATCCCCAAACCGACGGCCAAACAGAGAGAGTGAACAGAGTCTTGGAAGACCTTTTAAGGCTATGCGTCCTTGACTTCGGAGGGACATGGGAAGACCACCTTCCTTTGGTGGAATTCGCCTACAACAACAGCTATCAAGCAACCATCGGAATGGCGCCCTTCGAAGCTTTATATGGAAGACCGTGCCGATCGCCCACTTGTTGGTGGGAGTCTACTGATAAGCTCATACTTGGACCAGACATGATCTGAGAGACTTCAGAGAAAGTAGACTTAATACGAAGAAGGATGAAGACGGCCCAAGACAAACAAAAGTCCTATGCCGACAAGAGAAGGACCGACCTTGAATTTGAGGTTGGAGACAGAGTTTTTCTCAAGGTATCACCACTAAGAAACGTTGTTCGTTTTGGAACCACTGGGAAGCTAGCACCAAGGTTCGTAGGGCCATTCCCTATCATCGAGAAAATTGGGAAAATGGCCTATAGATTAGAGCTACCCGAGAAGTTGGCTGGAGTCCACAACGTTTTTCACGTTTCACATCTCCGAAAATGTCTTCATGAGTCAGCTGAAGTGGTAGAGCCAAATATCCTCGAAGAGGCCGAAGTGGAACGCGAAGCAACCATAAGGAAAGTTCCAACCCGCATATTGGGAACGGAAGTGAAGAAACTACGCAACCGCGAAGTCAAGCTCGTCAAAGTTCAGTGGAGCGACGCCGAGGGAGACGCGACTTGGGAAACTGAAGCCAGAATACGCACTGCCTACCCTTTTCTGTTCGAGGGTACATCTTTGATCTTTCCTTTTCCTTAAGTTGCGCTTTTATCTATCTTTTTAGGTATATTTCCTCGACCTTATCTTTTAGGTAGAAACCCTTTGGATGGAAACATGTAATTGAAACATGTTATGGATGATGGTTGCAAGTGGTTGCAAGTGACTGCTAGTGGTTGCTCGTGGTTGCATATACACACACAATCTAGGTTTAAATCGGCTCAGTCACTTCATTTTGCATATGCATATATGTTTGCATTCATATGTGGTTGAACTTTAATGTGTTGTCATGTGGATGTTGCATTTGTATTGAATGATTGTGCACTCATGTAGAATCAAGAATAGGAAAATTTGCATACATAATGGATTCATGGCACTTACATAATTCGCATTAAGGAGGTCAACTGAATCAGTAGACCGCCTGATTTTGCATTAGATAAGTACATGTATACACACACTTCGCATATGATCATGAAGCATTAGAAGTCTTTTAAGGACAATGGATGCTCGTGTTTGATGGATGAGTAGATGGATGATTGGATGTTAGGATATACATTCCTCCTAACTTGAAGATTTCGGGGACGAAATCCTTTTAAGTGGGGGAGAATGTAACACCCCGCGAATTCTATAACTGTGAAATTAACAAATTAAAGGATAATTAATTTGAAATCAAAGAACTAAGGGAAACGGGATACGCCATTGCGTTCGTCTCGGAAAAATACGCGAAATAGAGTCCGAGTTTTCGAAAAACGGAGTCCGTATGAAGAAGATATGGCCTTCGGAAGTTTCTGAATTAAGTTTAAAATTCAAACAGAATAAAACAGTTTAAAATTCCAAAATGGGGCCCAATGGGCCAGGGCGGAAAAACACCCGCCTAGCGCACCCAGGTCGACTGGGCTGTCGACCTGGCCTAACCAGGTCGACAGGGCTGTCGACAGGCATGTCGACCTGGTCCAGAGCCAGGTCAAACCCAGTTCAATCTGGCTGGCCTATTTTATGTTGGTCGATTTTCTGTGGTCTGCTTTGTCATTAGGGCTAGGTGGCAAGCTCTAATTGGTCTCTCCTTAGGATGAATGGCTACGATCAATCCAAGCAACATCAATGGCCCTAATCCGTTCATTACCTCTATAAAAACAACCCTAGACTAAACCCTAATCTATTCATTCAAAAATAAGAACAAAGCCGCCATGTTGCTGAGGAACGACTAGGGGTAGCCACCAAATTGGAGAGAGGATTAGGAGACAAATTCTAAGGCATAAAGCAACTCAATCAAATCAAACCGCATCTTCTTATCCCTAAATTTGAGAATTCGCCACACCATTGTAAGTAGAGTATTACTTTGGTATGAACAAATAACTGTGTTGGTTTGTATACTTGATTGTGGTGATAAATAATTCATAATTTGTGCGTTACTATGATTATTATTGATTTGAAATATTGTATACGTTTGGATATTCTTGAATTATGTTATTCATTATAAAGAACTACATGCGGTAGTTCTATGCAAGTATACGCTTGGAATATTCGCAAATTATGTAATCCATGTTGAAGCTACATGTATGTAGTTGATTGAAATTCATGCAAGTTTGGGGCTTTGCTATTATGCCATCATAATGTGTATTTTTATACAAACATCATTTTTGAAGTAATTGGAATAAGTTTGGAATTATGTTGAAAATTTGGCATCATGTATTAAGCCATGCTTTTGTACTAGAAAACCTATTTGCAAACTTATGAATATGACTAGGCTATGATTGATAATTCGCATAATTGAAATTGTTAACAAGAATTATATGATGACATATGTGGTACATAGCTAGGTTAGATTCAAAATCCCTTTTTGCAAGTTTACATGACTAAAGTAAAAAATCATGATTTCATGTTAGAAATATTTATGCCATGGTTATGTGAACAAATTTAACTATACCTATGCCATGCTTATGTTTGACATTATGCCATGCTTATGTTTGACATTATGCCATGCTTATGTTAGAAATATTTATGCCATGCTTATGTTTGACATTATGCCTGAAATAAAAGTATAGGTTCATGTTGTAGTTAGGCCTATGTGTCAATAGTGATACTCTTAACATAACTACAAGTTTACATGCTTTGATTCATGTCACCTATGCTTTATGACCAAAGTATATGTCACTACTATGCAAGTACACCAGTTTCTATTTTGTATTTCCAACGTCATATTGCAAGTTCATGCGCTCACCTTCCCCTTTTTGTGTATGTAATCTCGCTTTAAGCCTCCCCTTTTCGCATGGCTAAGTTGGGCTTAAAAAGGCTAAGCCCAACATATAATAAACGGACGTGTTAAACGGGGGAAAATAACGTTGGGTTAAAATTACTAATGAATGAAAATATAAAATAGAAGGGCCCAAATTCAAGTATGGGTTGGGCCCATGATTGGTGTAACCTTTACACCATTAACTTAATAATGGGCCGCAAATATTTACATATAAGAAAATAAAGAAGAAAGACAAAAATATGTAAATGTAGAACATACGATGTGTTTAACCCGAGGTTGGATTGAGTTGTGATGTAAACCTGCCCGGAACCGCCCGGCTGTCCAGTAGTCACAACAATACCTATCCAATGTGGGAGGTTAAACATGGAGCCCAATAAGGACCCGAGGTTAGACTAAGTTGTGGCGTAAGACTGCCCGGAAGCAACCGACAACAGGCAGCCACAACAATACCTGTCTAATGTGAGAGGTCAGGGCCTTAATAAGACAATTAAGGCTGAGTCAGGATTGTTAGGATTAAGTGAACTAAAGACTTAATCAAAATGGAACATGCTAAACTAAACGGACTGGTGGGGGTTAGGTAGGAAAACACTTAACCAACTTAGCATGTTGGCTAGAGATAGAAAACCTAGTAACGGGGGACCCTTTTCAGCAGTAACCCTAGAAGGTGTATCAGGATACCCTGAAACTAGGCAGGGTGGGGCACGATTACTGGGCTGATTGTAAGAGGTCAAAGCGACGGCGGTGGTGTAGCAGTGTAGGTTCTAACGGGGTGCGGGCGTGCACACACTCCGGCGCAGAAAAATAAGGCACTGGGCACCAGTAGCATACCTGTGCATTCTAAGGTTGTGTCGGGCCGCCGCCATGGGACTTGATACACCCCATGGTGGGACCAGCATAGGTAACTACAACATCGGGGGCCGTAAGACACATGTAACTATGCGAGTAGGAGCCGATCATCATAGAATGGATCACATCACCCTGATTATGGGGTGCCAGTTGGAAACTAGTTTATATGGGTTCAGAGATTAACATGGGGTACGATAGTATATTCGACCCTAGACAACTTAACCCAGTTTATAGTGCTTTCCCACTTCTTGTTTATACTTATCATACCCAGTTCTTTATTCATAGACAAAATAGTACTAGACTTACTCAGGCTTTACGTCTGACTCTACTTTTCTTTCGTCTTCTTTTCTTCCGTTCCCCCCCCCCAGGTCCACAGGGAGGGAACACTGCAGCTTGACCCGCCTTAACATCCAGCTTGAAGAAGAGAAATGTATTGCTTGGACCTTTTCGTTTGAAACTATGGCTTTGGACAAACTCTATGGGGCCTTTGCAGTTTATCTATGTTTTATTTATGCTTCTTTAAATAATGTAATCAAGACAGATTATGAAAGTGTTATGTTTTTGGAAAAAGATGTAAGACAATTATGGTGATGTTGTTGTAACACGTATTTGCTTTTATGAAATAAAAGTTTGTTGATTTTCCGCTGTGTACAAATATGTGTTCTTATATCTGTCTTGTATATCTGTGACTTATACTTATAAACCTCCACCCAAATTAGGGCATTCCCTTTGAGAGTGACCCTAACGGAGGTGGGGTGTTTCAGTCTTCGAAGTGAGGGTACCGGTCAACTTGGGCTTCTCCGAGACTGATATGGGCTTGTTACTGTGGTGGTTTTCGGATGGCCTTTGAACTCCTAGTAGCAGCTCCTGGGTGAAGGCTCCCGGATGCAAGTTTCTAGATGTAGGCTTCCGGCTTTCTCTTGAATACTTAGAGGAGCTTGCCCTCATGACATATGTAGATTGCTGCCAGTTCAAAACCACTATTTGTTCCTGCACTACGTAAATTAGTTTGGATAGCATGCATCTCTGCTAGGGTCCCGGTCAGCCTTCCGGTGGAGTTTTCGAGACGATCTGGTTTTCCGGAAGATAGCTTTTGGTGATGCTTCCACTGTTTATCAATGTGACCTTTCGTCGTTCATGAAGTAGCTACTTTGGAAGCTGGTTTCGGATAATCTTTACGTACTTATGGCTTGATACCTTTCGCTTCAGGACTTTCTTGCCGGATAGACTCGGGCGGATAAACTTCGATATCGCTTTATTATGTTTTGAAATCCTTTCTTCCTGGGGGTGTTGGTTTATATTGCTCTCAAATCATTCTTTCCCACTTTCGGTCTTCTCCACATGTTATTTCGGAAGGTTCTTCTGTTTTGTGTTCCTCCGATACCCCTTCACCGTCCGCCTATGTTAGGGGTTTATTTTGGTAGTAACATTTTCCCCCCTAGTGAAGTGGTCTTTTCGACTTTCCAAGTCAAACTTTTCCTTCTAGATTTTCTTTTTATGTTGAATCATTCCTTAATGCTAGATTTCGTTATGAAACCTTGATAGTAATTTTAAACGAACCCTCTCTTGGATAACCTGAAATTAAAGATCGAATCTCTCCTTTCGGCATTTGTGGAGAACGAAATCGACCCAGACTAGCGTATTGTTAGAGGACCGGATGTCCCTTCCAATATTTGTAAAGAATCGAATCAACCCAGATTTGGGTATTAGTAGAAGATCGAAAATCCCTTCCGGTATTTGCGAATTGGAAACCGAAAACCCCTTCCGGTATTGTGAAGGGACGAATTAACCTAGATTCGGGTATTAATAATTAGAAGACCGGAACCCCTCCGGTATTTATGAATTAAAGACAGGGCGGCATTGTGAAGAGCTGAATTAACCCAAATTCGGGTATTGATAATTAGAAGGCCGGAATCCCTCTAGTATTTGTGAATTGAAGATAGGTAATCTCTTCCGGCATTGTGAAGAGCCGACTTAACCCAGATTCGGGTATTAATAATTAGAAGACTGGAACCCCTTTGATATTTGTGAATTGAAGACCGGGAACCTTTTCCGGCATTGTGAAGAGCCAAATCAACGTAGATTTAGGTATTAATATAGATAGAAAACCAGAATCCTCTTCCGATATTTGTTGTTTTGGCATCCCTTTTGGATTTTATTTGTGAAGCAGGGGCTATACGTGCTTCCTAATCCACTTCTTGGGCTTTTGATGTCAAAACAGAGGATGTACGTGCTTTGTTGGCCACTCTCTAGGCTTGTGCATTCAATGTGCTTGACTAGATTATCCACAAGCAGGGCCCAGGGACTTACCCGACCTCCCTCCAGGAGGAACCTTATCTTGACCATTGTGACACCCCACATCCATTAATGTCACCCTATATAGAATGCATTAAGTTTCGTGAAGCATTATAGGTAAATAAGAACATAATATCACAAGACAGGCATGTAAAATTGCAACGGAATTACAAACTTTATTTGAATCAAAACATTATGGCCCCAAATACTGAGTTTACATCATAAGTTTAAAGTAACCAATTACATTAATAATATGTCTTGCCAAAAATATCAGAGTACAAAAGCATAAAACCATATTTCCCGTGCGAAGCCATAAGAGAGTTGAGAAGAAGTCAAAGCGGCACATCAATATCCAAAATCCAAGCTAAGCTGAAAGAATCCAAATCAACTCTGAGCACTCCCACCCTGAGAACCTGAGGGGGAAACGGAAGAGAGAGAAGAGGAAATAAAAAGGGTCAGACATAAAGTCTGGCAAGTCCTGTTACTTTTAAATATAAATAAATAAAAGTATCATGGGAGGTATATAAAAATTGGAAGAACAAGATAACAATAACAGGACAAGAGTGAACTGAGAAAGATAAGTTTGAACAAAATTTATTGTGCTTCTTAAATATCTAAGCTAATGTACCTTCCCTTAGGCATCGGAATTCTGATTCTAACAGTTAGTTATCTTCCCTCGAAGTACGGATATCACACATGCTATGCGTCGGTGTTCCGAAATGACCTAAGGAAGTTTATTTTTCTCGATATTGCTAGGTTCTGTGAAACCAATTTCTCCCTAAATTATGAATATGATGATATGTACGGTGACAAGAAGAAAACAGGCTAACGCATCCTCCTATTCAGGAAAGAAGGAATTGCAATGTTCATTAACTCCGACAATCATTCCACACCAGACCAGCATAAAAGAAAAAAGGTCCGGATCACGTTAGATATCGAGTCACAAACTCGTAGATGACCCCCTTTCTTTGAGGTTGGTAAGCGCTAGTCTCATCATGAGAGCATTGATTATCATGGCAAAACCCTCGAGACAGAGGGAAGGGGATTTTGACTTTCTATGAAGCCATTCCTTCATTACTAAGGTGCCATGATCGATGTTCTCATAAGAAAGATTAGTATTAACTCCATGTTCCATCATAATGGCACAACAAGATTATCAAATCGCAAGATGTTTAAGAATCGGAACTCTCCTTTCATAAATTGTAGATGTATTATAAGAGTTGAGGATTTGCTCCTTCAAGAAGAGAAGAAAAAGATTGAGATAAAAAGTTCATCCCCTTTTATGTGACTCATGGAGTCCTATTTATAGAGGATTTGGGGCCCCTTCTGCTGCTAGGCTCTTGGGCTTGCATGGGCCTCCGCCGGTCGATCTTTTTTCTTGGTCTCAGGTGTTTGGCTCTCGGCCATCCTTATGGTGAAAATTATAGTCTTCGAAGTGAGGGTCCCCGTCAACTTGGGATTCTCCGAAACTGATATGGGCTTGTTGCCGTGGTGGTTTTCGGATGGAATTTGAACTCTCGGTAGCTGCTCCTGGGTGAAGACTCCCGAATGCAAGCTTCTAGATGCAGACTTCTGACTTTCTCTTGAATATTTAGAGGAGCTTGCCCTCGTGACGTATGTAGATTGATGCTGATTTGTAATCGCTGTTGGTTCCTACACTAGGAAAATCAGTACGGATAGCCTGTATCTCTGCTAGGGTCTCGGTCAACCTTCCGGTGGAGCTTTCAGGACGATCTGGTTTTTCGAAAGATAGCTTTCGGTGATGTTTCCGTTGTCTATCGATGTGACCTTTCATCGTTCATGAAGTAGCTACTTCGGAAGCTGGTTCCGGATAATCTTTACATACTTCTGACTGGATACCTTTCGCTTCAGGACTCTTTTGCTAGGTAGACTCGGCCGGATAAACTTCGCTATCACTTTGTTAGGTTTTGAGTTCTTTTCTTCCTAGGGTGTGCCGATTTATGTTGTTTTCAAGTCATTCTTTCTTCTTTCGGTCTTCTCCATTTGTTCTTTTGGAAGGTTTTTTGTGTTTGTGTTCCTCCAATACCCCTTCACTGTCAAACTATGTTACAGGTTCATTTTGGTAGTAACATAACTCTTTCCTTACTTCTCTACCACTTTCCCTTAATTTACTTTTCTTTATCCTTTTATTCCCTATAGGCCGATAACACACTTCCATTTCCTTCCTTATCTTATTTACGTTTTTGTACTTTCTATTCTTATTTACTAATTTCTTGTGTGGCCCAGACAACGAAATTACACCACGAACACACTTAAAACCCCATTACTATTGTTTCTTGCGTGCCTTTTCCTTCTGTTGTTTCTTTGCCACCCAGACAACACAATTACACCACGAACGCCCTTAAAAACACATTACTATTGTTTCTTGCATGCCTTTTCCTTTTGTTGTTTCTTTGCCACCTCTTCTTGTATTATTTGTTGTTTTCCATCCTTCATTTTCTTTGATTACTTGCCAAAACTCCAGGTTGATCACTAATCGACCCATCACTGTAGCTTCCATGACCCAACTCCCTCCCCTGCTTTCTTCTACTTGATCCGCTACTCCCCCTTCTTCTACTTCTTTTCTAGTATGATTCTCTGTTTTCTATACCCACTTATTTTCCTTTATCTGCTTTGTTACTTCTTGCCGAACTCAACATCAAACCACAACAATGTGGTGCAAAAACCAAGGCTAGCTCTCTCTTTTCCCTTTTCTTTCTTTCTTTGGTTTTCTACTGCTACTTCACTTTTTTTCTATAGCTGCTCCACTATTGTTCCCAGTATTCAAAGAGAAAATATGTGCACATGCACAAGCTTTCAACTCATTGTTCACCCGTCACGGCCCATCACAAAAATGCGTCCTACCCCTTGAGCTTGGCCAGGAACTTTATTCCTCCTCCAATCCTCTTGGTCGAAAATTCAATGTTCAATCTGATTTGAAAAAGGAACACTCGAAAATAGTCATCACCCTTCAATCTAATTGCCACCACCTCACAGCACTGATCGTTTTCCAACTTCGCCAGCATGACGCGTACCCTTAGCCTGACTACCTCCCCGAATCTAGTAGCATTCGACGCACCCATGGTGGTGTAGTCCACTGATGAACAAATGAAACAAAATGACAATTGAAACCTTAGATCCAACTCGTTCTCAAAAATCAGGTTATAGAAAAATGTTTTACCATTTCTCCCTGATTCCCCACCTAGTCGGACAATTATACTCCAAAATCCACCTCCTTTAATTATCTCTTTCGCCATAAAATGGCAAATGATCATTTTACGATCATCTCAATGTTGCTTTCTAAACATAGCACTAAAAATCACCATTCTTCTTCTAAAAATCATGGATTCTAACTCCTAACAACCCTATGACCCTAAATTGTATAAATTACAACATCAAATTTTTGGAAAACTAGTCCTCTTTTCCTGTATAATTCCTATTTCTAGCTATATATGATATGATTTAGGTTGAGGAGGTTTTTAACAGAAACTAGATAATAAATAAATCACATTTCATGTTTACAGCACTGAATAAATTTATTTATGTATTGAGTTATAGAATTTTGAACTTGGTGACATTGAGCTTAAGCATCAGGTTTTAAAAGCATACTGATATGGTTAAGGGATTATCAGTGATTTAATCTTGCGTACAAACCGGATCTTTGATTCAAAAGTGATATAATACATCAATAAGCATGTATAAACACATATATAAGTTGCATCATCAGTATAATAATCATGGGACATTTCAGAAGGAAACAAAAGTGAGGTTTGCTCACGTATTTTGGTATTCTCTATTCTTTGTTTTGCCTGGATTTTTCTCTTCAGGCTTCCTTTCCAATTTCGCTTAGCTCAAATGATTTGTCAATATTCGTGTGTTCCAGGTATGTATATATAGGAGGACTTAATGAGTAAAATAATGTATGGATTTTGCTTACATAGGAATGAAACAGAGGGTAGCTAAAACTAGTTTAGCTGTGGGTGTGTTGACTGAAAAGGGGTTGTATATAGCTCTGCATAGCGGTGCTTAAAAAGAGGTTATATGAAGACTTCTCAAGTTTTAATTTCCACTCTTAGTTGATATATGGACAAGTTGAAATGGAGTACAAAATTTTGTACATTACATGCGAGAATTCATTTAAAAATTGGTGCTTGGTTCTCAAGTAGTAGGCTACTTTTCCTTTTATTTATAAACCTAGCTGTCACCTAGTGTTAAGGTTATTCTGGTTTTGATTTAATGGATGCAGGCTAGTGTAGAAAATGTGTACCAAAGGCATGCGCAAATACATAGTTGCCAAGCTATTTTAGCTTCTAATTTCCTAGGTTGTAGCTGTGCAAGTGATTGAAAAGAATTTGCCAAAGATTTTTCTGTGCAAACATAGAAAGGAGCTATGACCGGTCTTGTCTTTGAGGTACGCACATATGTGTAGTTCATGTATAGATGGATATTTTAATGTATGCTTTGTTTTCAAGCAACTAAGATGTGGCACCCCACGTCCGTTAATGTCACTCACAAAGGGAATGCATTAAGTTTCATGAAGCATTATAGGTAAAAAAAAAACAGAAATATTACAGGACAGATATAAAATGTCAGCAGAAATAATAACTTTATTAATTGTAAAGCATCATGGTTCAAAAAAATCATATATCTGAAATACACAAAAATCATTACATCATAAAAACTACTGTCTTGTACTTTAAAACATCAGAGTACATAAAAGAAGAAAAATTCCCCAAATAAAACATTGCCATAGTAGCATGGATAGGAGCTTGAGTCATACATCTAAGTAGCTCCAGCAAAATAAAAGCAGAATCACGGTCAACCCTGAGTATTCCCACCCGGAGAACCTGTGAAGACCCGTAACTTCCCCGTAAAGGAAAGCGTCGGATAGTTCGAGAACAAACCACAACAGAACGCATATAAAAGAACGTTTCATTGTATATTACAGCAATGCATCAGATTACAAGAATATACAGAGTATAAATGAATATTACACAGAAATATCAGAGATTTAAATTACATTTAAATACATAGCAGCGGAAAATAATACAATACACAACTAGAAGAGATATACGGATACAAAGCTTTCCGGATATCGTTCCAGCTGTAAACCAGGATCCTGTGAATATAAATCTGCAAAACCAAAACTACTAGCTGCCCGTGTCAAAATAAGGGCACCCAGAGTTTAGGTTAAAACAATAAACTCCAGGTCAGTCATGGGACTGGTGTGAGAACTAAAACAGTTATTAATCTTTATTTTAAATCAATAGGTAAATCAAGGGACCACGCCGTATAACACGGAACGGGTTTCCTCCCAAGAATACCAGTGCATAAAACAAACAGCGCAATGTTAAATAAAGAAAAATGAAGCTGTTATAAGACCCAGGTCCCATCACACAATGCAACGCAGTCGAGGATAGGGTTTTCCCTTATAACAGCCAAAGTATGCTTGATACGTTTAAAACAAATCATTTGATACTATAATAAGTGCATAGTGTATAAAACAACTTCAAATCATAAGTATCAATCATAGGCGGCATGGGTACCATATATCATGTCGCCATATATAGGTTTACAAATAAAACCGCAAATGTCACGTATTTGGAAATTGGATTTCCATCTATGAACCGAGGCAAAAGATAGTCCTCAACCGATTCGAGACAATCTAGCCCATGTCTCAGGTCAGAGCTCGAGTGACCTTGGAGCGACAGGGCCGGTCCACCGATGTGGATTAAACTTAAACCCTGAACATGCGTTCCCCCGCCCTTTGGGGCGTAAACGAGCCAACGAATGGCTCCATCGGTTCGAGAATGACCGATCAATCCGAGGCGCCTCGCAACAGCAACAACCACATAAGTCAAACTCGTCAGGGCGTGTAAAACCACTGACGCCACTTTTTATCTAGAAGGAAACGCATGCCCTCCCTGAGGTCCGTCTCCCGTTTTTGGTTCATACCTGGTGTGAAACACGCGAGGTAAACGTTACACAAAGCTACGCCACAAAGGCCGTGCTTTGATCATCACCACAAGACTTTGCTTTTCAACAGAAGCCTCGATCATTTGCATCTTAGCATGCCACACAGGCAAACCACTCTATGCAACCAATATCAGTCACACAGAATGAAATCCAATGTCAGACACACAGTCCATTCACAAGTCCGTTCTGGGTCTGAACGAAACCGGAGGCACCTAGTACCTCGCATATCCATCGATCTCCAAGTACGTCTGGACGATCACCAACTGTTTCCATCTTCTTGGGTGTACAGCCCAATCAAGATCATCAGTTATCGCCCAAACGACGTGAAGACCTCCGGTCTTCGACCATCGTCTTCATCTTCGACTTATCGTCGTATCAGTTATTCAGAATGGGATGAACCCGGTCTTTCCGAATAACTCGCGTATATATTATAAAAGTGTTACACAAACACAACATACGCCTCATTCCAATTCATCAGTCACTAACCGTAAATTAATCAAGAGAATAATTTCCCAAATATTAACCCCGAAGGCCGAAACCAACATCAGATCAATATCCAGAAAATCATTCTACTTAGCTAACCGACAGTTAGTTTCTAATTTCACATTCATAGGGAAAGGTTCCCATTAATTTTATCAAAGATAAATTCTTGAATTTATTCTTTAATCAACTTTTGAATATCAATTCAAACTAGTCGGGATTAGCGAACCTTACCGAAGTAATCATTTGTTATAATTTCCCAATCCCAACCTATTCATCCCATGAAGTAAAACTGTGAATACTTCATATCTAACACCACAGTGTTATCGGTAAATTCAATTACCATTTCACGTTCAAATCTAATTAAAGATTTAACTATCGCCTGGAGCAAAACTGGTGATACTCCATTTTCGATCATTTCAATCTAATTAAAGATTCATTAAAACTCCACTTAGTTTTAATCTTTGACTGGGTTAAAGAATCAGTGTCATTTAAAAACACGGTTCACGATAAACCCAAAATCACATTCCATTAATTATCGGGTTAAAGAACAAGTGTTATTTAAAAACACTGTCCACGATAAACCCAAAAATCATTCCATTAATTATCAGGTTAAAGAACAAGTGTTATTTAAAACACTGTTCACGATAAACCCAAAAATCATTCCATTAATTATCAGGTTAAAGAACAAGTGTTATTTAAAACACTGTTCACGATAAACCCAAAAATCAATCCATTAATTATCGGGTTAAAGAACAAGTGTTATTTAAAACACTGTTCACGATAAACCCAAAAATCAATACTAATTCAATTCCAATTAAATATCATTTTTAATTGGTACACTTCATTAAATCTAAATAAAAAGATTTAATCTTTTCTCAACTGGGTTCAAGAACAGTGTTAGTGAAGACACCATTCACGACAAACCCAAATCACATTCCATTAATTATCGGGTTAAAGAACAAGTGTTATTTAAAACACTGTTCACGATAAACCCAAAAATCAATACCAATTTAATTCCAATTAAATATCATTTAATTGGTACACTTCATTAAATCTAAATAAAAAGATTTAATCTTTTCTCAACTGGGTTCAAGAACAGTGTTAGTGAAGACACCATTCACGACAAACCCAAATCACATTCGATATTCAATACAAGGCTCTGAATAGAAAATATATCGGCTTATATTCAATATCGAATTCTACGACTAACAAATGTCGTATTGGAAATAACGATACAAATATATATCTTTCAAATTTCCATAACAACACCTGTAATATCACGAATTCCAACATCGAAATATTCCGAAGACAATTTCGATTCAAATCCACTCCAATGCAATCATTGGAGATTTTGGTTATTTTCAAAACCATTTCAAATTCAATTTATTTATTTAAAAATAAATAGAATTATAATTCTAATTCAAAACTAGTTCATTTCGATAAAAATCTATTTTTATCTTTTCAAATATGGAGTTTTTCATCCCAAACTTTCGCAAATCATTTCTTATGATTTTACACAAATTATTACTATTTTTAATAATTTTATCAAGGCCCGTACAGTCGATTTCCAACAACGGCCATCGAACTGCACTTACAGCGACCTTTTTCGAATTTGATTTGGACGTATCTCCAAATCCAACCGTTAGATTTCAAATTTCTAACATTCATTAGAAAGCTCTTTTCGATACGAACCCAACGGTTCCGGTTTTAGGAGAATCCGACGGTCGGATCTCCCGCAATGTCCGTTTGAAATAAATGGTCGAAATTCGCGAACTACCGCGGCGCGGCGCGTTCTATTCAGGCCATTATATTATATATATAATATATATAATATATATTTCGTCGATTCCTATTTAAAACGGATTATATAAATAGTTTTAAATTCGTTTCAAATTCTATTTCAACTTCTATTTCAATTCAAAGCCAAAATTGAATTCTTCTTCATAAATTCGTTTTAAAATTCATTTCTATTCAATTCGAATTTCAATTCAATTTGAATTCATTTCAATTCGCTTTCAATTCCATTTGAATTCGTTTTCAATTCAATTCATTTCGAAATCGTTTTCAATTCAATTCATTTCGAAATCGTTTTCAATTCATTTTGAATTCGTTTTCAATTCAATTCATTTCGAAATCGTTTTCAATTCATTTTGAATTCGTTTTCAATTCAATTCATTTCGAAATCGTTTTCAATTCAATTCATTTCGAAATCGTTTTCAATTCAATTCATTTCGAAATCGTTTTCAATTCAATTCATTTCGAAATCGTTTTCAATTCATTTTGAATTCGTTTTCAATTCAATTCATTTCGAAATCGTTTTCAATTCAATTCATTTCGAAATCGTTTTCAATTCATTTTGAATTCGTTTTCAATTCAATTCATTTCGAAATCGTTTTCAATTCATTTTGAATTCGTTTTCAATTCAATTCATTTCGAAATCGTTTTTAAAATCGATATAAATATCGTTCACGTCAAAATGGCGTCAATCTAATCAACACGGCTTCATATATTCCTTTATTTTCAAATATTCTATTTCAAATATTTCTTTTTCAAATATTTCTTTTTCAAAACTGGAATGAGGCCCAATCAATTACCATATAAAATTAATTATATGGATTTTCATACAACACATGTATATAATAGCATTGAAAATAATCAACCATCAACCAAAGTGCACTACACTGTATAAGCATCAAATATAGATATTCAACGCTTATAACAGCCTGTCAATCAATCGATCGACATATTTAATCAATCAGGATGAGTGAACTTCAAATTTCATCCTAACACCCGTGTGGGGTTTCAAACAATCAAACACATATTTTATTTGTGCAGTTAGGCGATGTGTAAAATTTATCGACCCAATCAACGTCATTCAAATAGGTGTACATAAACAAACCGTCTGGTTTGTAAATGAATATTTATTTATTCACATTCACGTTAAAAATTATATTTTTAACGATAACACATTTTATTTTAACATATGAATTTCTATTCAGTTCATTCTTTAAATAAAATGCTATTTTTATTTTTCTAACTTATTTTAGAAAATTTCGGCGGCATAACGGCACGATACTAGAAACGGGACAAGGCATAGCCTTATCCCCGGTCTAGTGAAGGCCCACGCCATTCACACATCAATCAAATTCACTTTCGTTATGCAAACCACAAAATTTGGAGTAAGGGTCTAACCTAGCCTTACTCCCTCGCCTTATAACGGCGCACGTCTAATCCTAACCAATTTATCGATTCGATTTTTCACACCACAAATCACATTCAAACCAATATCGCAATCAATCACCAAACAGTCAAACAAACAAGTCCATGGTCTGTGGACGATTGTGTCGGGTGCTACTAAGCACCGTCTGCATCCTAGTATATATATATATCTAGAAAAAAAGAAAGTGAAAGGTGAGAGATTCTCACCTATAGCTATCCAATCATCTTGACTCTTCTTTTGCAGAATTCTTCGTCGCTCTCGCCTTTTTGTCGCTTTCGCCCGTAGCCACTACATATATAAAAATCGAATTTTTATTTCGAAGTCCAATTTATAAAAATTCTATTTTTCTATCGAAGTTCAATATATAAAAATTCTATTTTTCTATCGAAGTTCAATATATAAAAATCCTATTTTTCTATCGAAGTTCAATATATAAAAATCCTATTTTTCTATCGAAGTTCAATATATAAAAATTCTATTTTTCTATCGAAGTTCAATATATAAAAATTCTATTTTTCTATCGAAGTTCAATATATAAAAATTCTATTTTTCTATCGATGTTCAATATATAAAAATTGAATTTTTTTTTTCGATTCGACGTTCAAATCTTTTTTTTGAAGTTCAAAACCTTTTTCTTTTAAATCAGAATTAAATCTTTTTCTAATCAGTTTCTTGTTAAAATCGAAATCAGTTTTACATTTTTAAAACAAAATCAGTTTTACATTTTTAAAACAAAATCAGTTTTACATTTTTAAAACAAAATCAGTTTTACATTTTTAAAACAAAATCAGTTTTACATTGCTAAAACAAAATCAGTTTTACATTTTTTCTAAATCAGTTTTTAACGAATTAAAAAAAATAAAAAAAAATAAAAAAAATAAAATACAATAATTACTTACAGGGGGGGGTTCTGGTGGGTCTTGGGGTGCTGGCGACGTCGGCGGTCGTCGAACGGAGGAGGGGGGCTCGAGGTCAAACGGCGTCGTCGATGGTAGGGGGCGGGTGCGCCTCAGGCGACGGTTCGATTTAGGGTTCAGGGGGCGATGTCGATCTTCGATGGAGGCGGCAGAGGACGTCGGAGGATGGAGCGGTGGGAGGGGGTGCGACATCCATCCGATCGACGATGGCGGCGGCTGTAGCGCGACGGGGTAGGGCTACAGTGGAGTAGTTTTTTTTTTCTTTTAAAATTAGTCGGGGAGAGAGAACTGAAGAGGGGGGGAGTACAAGGAAAGCATAAAATATATTTTATTATTTATTTTAATTTTAAAAAGTAAGTTTTTCATTCGAACTCGAAACGAAACCCAACGTCTGTCGTTCATAACGTTTCACCCCCATTCCGAACACAATGGGATATGTATCGCAAGCTGATTCGATTGTTACAATCAGTTTCCGTTGAATTTAAAGTATAGTTCTTTATATTGAATTTTAAACGTTCATTTCAAATTACCGGGGTCACATACTAACACTAAAAATTCCAGAAAAATATTTTCTAGCTTCGTATTGACGATACGGTCCTAACAAAACTAGTTTCGTCGAATTCTGAGACCGTTTGAAAAATGGCCAATTTCCAGTCGATTAAATTCAACAGAAACTGGTCAAACGCGTTTTCTTTTGCCACGCTCACATATTGATTCGAAAAATTATGAAATTTGAAACCTAGCAATAATTCGACATCCCGGACCCAACAAAAGTGGTTTCGTCGAAATCCGAGGTCATTTGCAAAATGTCCATTTTTAAGGGCCTTATATATATAGAAATATATATAAATTCCACAGCGACTATTTCTAATTTTAAACTGGACATATCTTATCATTTCTAAGATGAAATCTCAGTTTGTTAACTTCGTTACAAAGATATAGTTATACAGATTCAAATATTTCTTGTTTCGTTCAATTCTGACTTATATTGAATTCTGTATATTCATTTGAAATTAGAAATCGAATTTTCGAACTACCGCGCCATTTTCAATTCCTTTTATAATTATATATAAATATTTATATTCAAACGACGACGTATATAATATATACGTTCGAATTATATTTAAAATAAATTTTCTCGTCGATATTATTTAAAATAATTCATTTTAAATATTCAAAATTCGCTAAAATTGCCAAAATAAAAATTTTAAACTGGCCCAGATTTTACAGGTTGTTACAATCTCCCCCACTTAAAACTTTCCGTCCCCGAAAAGGAACAAAGTCGAAAGTGGTTTGATTATTCCGCTCTACGCTCAACCTGGCTTCCATTCTCCAACTTTTCAGTTTCTGAGAATTTTCAAAATTTCAAAAATTTGGCTAACACCCTAAATTTTCGAAAAATTTCGCCATAACCTCCCCTGCAATGGGAGCATCGGGGAATTTCAAATAGCTTCCCCGGTCCTTCAGATCTCAAAAAGAAAAAGAAAAAGCCAAGCGGCTAGCCAATAGGCTCACAAAATCATCATCACCCAAACAAAACAGGAAATTATGTAGTAAACATGTACCTATTTGTCGGGCAAACAAATTTTATTCTCTGGCTCTAGCCTCCTTGCTATGACCTGTTCAATGATATATATGTATATGCAAGCAAACGCAACCAATTTTCGATATAATTCAATATTTGGTTCTGTTAGGCTAAATGGCTAAAAATTAGCAAACAAATAAACAAACAACACAAACATCAATCAATTAGTGAATTAGAGTTTCAAATTCATAATTTTGATACATATACAAAAATCATATTTTTGATGCCAATTCACAACAATGTATTCTAACTATATAAGTTTTGGTTCTCACACCAGTCTAATGGAAATATATAGAAAATCACACCTTCGAAACACGAAACTAATTACTAATGATGACGCGTCAATCATCAGAATCAGGTCCGGGCGACTAGAGTGTGATTCTATATCTATCCAATATATTAAAACTTTGAATACACGCGGATCAGACGTATACGCAAAATCTATATATACTGGATTGTCCACATCAATATAAATAAATAATCAAATACGAATAATTGATTTAAATTTTCAAAAAAAATTTTGTTTTCATTTTAAAAATATACTCTTCACACTCGTTCTAGGATACTACTGATCCTATCTCTAACGAGTCATTCTCATTGGATATTGCTAATCCAATATCTGATGAATTCTTTCATATGGTTCTAATGTGTCTTGTTCTCTAAGCTTTGTAAACCAAAGCTCTGATACCAACTGTGAAGACCCGTAACTTCCCCGTAAAGGAAAGCGTCGGATAGTTCGAGAACAAACCACAACAGAACGCATATAAAAGAACGTTTCATTGTATATTACAGCAATGCATCAGATTACAAGAATATACAGAGTATAAATGAATATTACACAGAAATATCAGAGATTTAAATTACATTTAAATACATAGCAGCGGAAAATAATACAATACACAACTAGAAGAGATATACGGATACAAAGCTTTCCGGATATCGTTCCAGCTGTAAACCAGGATCCTGTGAATATAAATCTGCAAAACCAAAACTACTAGCTGCCCGTGTCAAAATAAGGGCACCCAGAGTTTAGGTTAAAACAATAAACTCCAGGTCAGTCATGGGACTGGTGTGAGAACTAAAACAGTTATTAATCTTTATTTTAAATCAATAGGTAAATCAAGGGACCACGCCGTATAACACGGAACGGGTTTCCTCCCAAGAATACCAGTGCATAAAACAAACAGCGCAATGTTAAATAAAGAAAAATGAAGCTGTTATAAGACCCAGGTCCCATCACACAATGCAACGCAGTCGAGGATAGGGTTTTCCCTTATAACAGCCAAAGTATGCTTGATACGTTTAAAACAAATCATTTGATACTATAATAAGTGCATAGTGTATAAAACAACTTCAAATCATAAGTATCAATCATAGGCGGCATGGGTACCATATATCATGTCGCCATATATAGGTTTACAAATAAAACCGCAAATGTCACGTATTTGGAAATTGGATTTCCATCTATGAACCGAGGCAAAAGATAGTCCTCAACCGATTCGAGACAATCTAGCCCATGTCTCAGGTCAGAGCTCGAGTGACCTTGGAGCGACAGGGCCGGTCCACCGATGTGGATTAAACTTAAACCCTGAACATGCGTTCCCCCGCCCTTTGGGGCGTAAACGAGCCAACGAATGGCTCCATCGGTTCGAGAACGACCGATCAATCCGAGGCGCCTCGCAACAGCAACAACCACATAAGTCAAACTCGTCAGGGCGTGTAAAACCACTGACGCCACTTTTTATCTAGAAGGAAACGCATGCCCTCCCTGAGGTCCGTCTCCTGTTTTTGGTTCATACCTGGTGTGAAACACGCGAGGTAAACGTTACACAAAGCTACGCCACAAAGGCCGTGCTTTGATCATCACCACAAGACTTTGCTTTTCAACAGAAGCCTCGATCATTTGCATCTTAGCATGCCACACAGGCAAACCACTCTATGCAACCGATATCAGTCACACAGAATGAAATCCAATGTCAGACACACAGTCCATTCACAAGTCCGTTCTGGGTCTGAACGAAACCGGAGGCACCTAGTACCTCGCATATCCATCGATCTCCAAGTACGTCTGGACGATCACCAACTGTTTCCATCTTCTTGGGTGTACAGCCCAATCAAGATCATCAGTTATCGCCCAAACGACGTGAAGACCTCCGGTCTTCGACCATCGTCTTCATCTTCGACTTATCGTCGTATCAGTTATTCAGAATGGGATGAACCCGGTCTTTCCGAATAACTCGCGTATATATTATAAAAGTGTTACACAAACACAACATATGCCTCATTCCAATTCATCAGTCACTAACCGTAAATTAATCAAGAGAATAATTTCCCAAATATTAACCCCGAAGGCCGAAACCAACATCAGATCAATATCCAGAAAATCATTCTACTTAGCTAACCGACAGTTAGTTTCTAATTTCACATTCATAGGGAAAGGTTCCCATTAATTTTATCAAAGATAAATTCTTGAATTTATTCTTTAATCAACTTTTGAATATCAATTCAAACTAGTCGGGATTAGCGAACCTTACCGAAGTAATCATTTGTTATAATTTCCCAATCCCAACCTATTCATCCCATGAAGTAAAACTGTGAATACTTCATATCTAACACCACAGTGTTATCGGTAAATTCAATTACCATTTCACGTTCAAATCTAATTAAAGATTTAACTATCGCCTGGAGCAAAACTGGTGATACTCCATTTTCGATCATTTCAATCTAATTAAAGATTCATTAAAACTCCACTTAGTTTTAATCTTTGACTGGGTTAAAGAATCAGTGTCATTTAAAAACACGGTTCACGATAAACCCAAAATCACATTCCATTAATTATCGGGTTAAAGAACAAGTGTTATTTAAAAACACTGTCCACGATAAACCCAAAAATCATTCCATTAATTATCAGGTTAAAGAACAAGTGTTATTTAAAACACTGTTCACGATAAACCCAAAAATCATTCCATTAATTATCAGGTTAAAGAACAAGTGTTATTTAAAACACTGTTCACGATAAACCCAAAAATCAATCCATTAATTATCGGGTTAAAGAACAAGTGTTATTTAAAACACTGTTCACGATAAACCCAAAAATCAATACTAATTCAATTCCAATTAAATATCATTTTTAATTGGTACACTTCATTAAATCTAAATAAAAAGATTTAATCTTTTCTCAACTGGGTTCAAGAACAGTGTTAGTGAAGACACCATTCACGACAAACCCAAATCACATTCCATTAATTATCAGGTTAAAGAACAAGTGTTATTTAAAACACTGTTCACGATAAACCCAAAAATCAATACCAATTCAATTCCAATTAAATATCATTTAATTGGTACACTTCATTAAATCTAAATAAAAAGATTTAATCTTTTCTCAACTGGGTTCAAGAACAGTGTTAGTGAAGACACCATTCACGACAAACCCAAATCACATTCGATATTCAATACAAGGCTCTGAATAGAAAATATATCGGCTTATATTCAATATCGAATTCTACGACTAACAAATGTCGTATTGGAAATAACGATACAAATATATATCTTTCAAATTTCCATAACAACACCTGTAATATCACGAATTCCAACATCGAAATATTCCGAAGACAATTTCGATTCAAATCCACTCCAATGCAATCATTGGAGATTTTGGTTATTTTCAAAACCATTTCAAATTCAATTTATTTATTTAAAAATAAATAGAATTATAATTCTAATTCAAAACTAGTTCATTTCGATAAAAATCTATTTTTATCTTTTCAAATATGGAGTTTTTCATCCCAAACTTTCGCAAATCATTTCTTATGATTTTACACAAATTATTACTATTTTTAATAATTTTATCAAGGCCCGTACAGTCGATTTCCAACAACGGCCATCGAACTGCACTTACAACGACCTTTTTCGAATTTGATTTGGACGTATCTCCAAATCCAACCGTTAGATTTCAAATTTCTAACATTCATTAGAAAGCTCTTTTCGATACGAACCCAACGGTTCCGGTTTTAGGAGAATCCGACGGTCGGATCTCCCGCAATGTCCGTTTGAAATAAATGGTCGAAATTCGCGAACTACCGCGGCGCGGCGCGTTCTATTCAGGCCATTATATTATATATATAATATATATAATATATATTTCGTCGATTCCTATTTAAAACGGATTATATAAATAGTTTTAAATTCGTTTCAAATTCTATTTCAACTTCTATTTCAATTCAAAGCCAAAATTGAATTCTTCTTCATAAATTCGTTTTAAAATTCATTTCTATTCAATTCGAATTTCAATTCAATTTGAATTCATTTCAATTCGCTTTCAATTCCATTTGAATTCGTTTTCAATTCAATTCATTTCGAAATCGTTTTCAATTCAATTCATTTCGAAATCGTTTTCAATTCATTTTGAATTCGTTTTCAATTCAATTCATTTCGAAATCGTTTTCAATTCATTTTGAATTCGTTTTCAATTCAATTCATTTCGAAATCGTTTTCAATTCAATTCATTTCGAAATCGTTTTCAATTCAATTCATTTCGAAATCGTTTTCAATTCAATTCATTTCGAAATCGTTTTCAATTCATTTTGAATTCGTTTTCAATTCAATTCATTTTGAAATCGTTTTCAATTCAATTCATTTCGAAATCGTTTTCAATTCATTTTGAATTCGTTTTCAATTCAATTCATTTCGAAATCGTTTTCAATTCATTTTGAATTCGTTTTCAATTCAATTCATTTCGAAATCGTTTTTAAAATCGATATAAATATCGTTCACGTCAAAATGGCGTCAATCTAATCAACACGGCTTCATATATTCCTTTATTTTCAAATATTCTATTTCAAATATTTCTTTTTCAAATATTTCTTTTTCAAAACTGGAATGAGGCCCAATCAATTACCATATAAAATTAATTATATGGATTTTCATACAACACATGTATATAATAGCATTGAAAATAATCAACCATCAACCAAAGTGCACTACACTGTATAAGCATCAAATATAGATATTCAACGCTTATAACAGCCTGTCAATCAATCGATCGACATATTTAATCAATCAGGATGAGTGAACTTCAAATTTCATCCTAACACCCGTGTGGGGTTTCAAACAATCAAACACATATTTTATTTGTGCAGTTAGGCGATGTGTAAAATTTATCGACCCAATCAACGTCATTCAAATAGGTGTACATAAACAAACCGTCTGGTTTGTAAATGAATATTTGTTTATTCACATTCACGTTAAAAATTATATTTTTAACGATAACACATTTTATTTTAACATATGAATTTCTATTCAGTTCATTCTTTAAATAAAATGCTATTTTTATTTTTCTAACTTATTTTAGAAAATTTCGGCGGCATAACGGCACGATACTAGAAACGGGACAAGGCATAGCCTTATCCCCGGTCTAGTGAAGGCCCACGCCATTCACACATCAATCAAATTCACTTTCGTTATGCAAACCACAAAATTTGGAGTAAGGGTCTAACCTAGCCTTACTCCCTCGCCTTATAACGGCGCACGTCTAATCCTAACCAATTTATCGATTCGATTTTTCACACCACAAATCACATTCAAACCAATATCGCAATCAATCACCAAACAGTCAAACAAACAAGTCCATGGTCTGTGGACGATTGTGTCGGGTGCTACTAAGCACCGTCTGCATCCTAGTATATATATATATCTAGAAAAAAAGAAAGTGAAAGGTGAGAGATTCTCACCTATAGCTATCCAATCATCTTGACTCTTCTTTTGCAGAATTCTTCGTCGCTCTCGCCTTTTTGTCGCTTTCGCCCGTAGCCACTACATATATAAAAATCGAATTTTTATTTCGAAGTCCAATTTATAAAAATTCTATTTTTCTATCGAAGTTCAATATATAAAAATTCTATTTTTCTATCGAAGTTCAATATATAAAAATCCTATTTTTCTATCGAAGTTCAATATATAAAAATTCTATTTTTCTATCGAAGTTCAATATATAAAAATTCTATTTTTCTATCGAAGTTCAATATATAAAAATTCTATTTTTCTATCGAAGTTCAATATATAAAAATTCTATTTTTCTATCGATGTTCAATATATAAAAATTGAATTTTTTTTTTCGATTCGACGTTCAAATCTTTTTTTTGAAGTTCAAAACCTTTTTCTTTTAAATCAGAATTAAATCTTTTTCTAATCAGTTTCTTGTTAAAATCGAAATCAGTTTTACATTTTTAAAACAAAATCAGTTTTACATTTTTAAAACAAAATCAGTTTTACATTTTTAAAACAAAATCAGTTTTACATTTTTAAAACAAAATCAGTTTTACATTGCTAAAACAAAATCAGTTTTACATTTTTAAAACAAAATCAGTTTTACATTGCTAAAACAAAATCAGTTTTACATTTTTTCTAAATCAGTTTTTAACGAATTAAAAAAAATAAATAAAAAAAATAAAATACAATAAATACTTACAGGGGGGGGGGGGGGGTTCTGGTGGGTCTTGGGGTGCTGGCGACGTCGGCGGTCGTCGAACGGAGGAGGGGGGCTCGAGGTCAAACGGCGTCGTCGATGGTAGGGGGCGGGTGCGCCTCAGGCGACGGTTCGTTTTAGGGTTCAGGGGGCGATGTCGATCTTCGATGGAGGCGGCAGAGGACGTCGGAGGATGGAGCGGTGGGAGGGGTGCGACATCCATCCGATCGACGATGGCGGCGGCTGTAGCGCGACGGGGTAGGGCTACAGTGGAGTAGTTTTTTTTTTCTTTTAAAATTAGTCGGGGAGAGAGAACTGAAGAGGGGGGGGGGAGTATAAGGAAAGCATAAAATATATTTTATTATTTATTTTAATTTTAAAAAGTAAGTTTTTCATTCGAACTCGAAACGAAACCCAACGTCTGTCGTTCATAACGTTTCACCCCCATTCCGAACACAATGGGATATGTATCGCAAGCTGATTCGATTGTTACAATCAGTTTCCGTTGAATTTAAAGTATAGTTCTTTATATTGAATTTTAAACGTTCATTTCAAATTACCGGGGTCACATACTAACACTAAAAATTCCAGAAAAATATTTTCTAGCTTCGTATTGACGATACGGTCCTAACAAAACTAGTTTCGTCGAATTCTGAGACCGTTTGAAAAATGGCCAATTTCCAGTCGATTAAATTCAACAGAAACTGGTCAAACGCGTTTTCTTTTGCCACGCTCACATATTGATTCGAAAAATTATGAAATTTGAAACCTAGCAATAATTCGACATCCCGGACCCAACAAAAGTGGTTTCGTCGAAATCCGAGGTCATTTGCAAAATGTCCGTTTTTAAGGGCCTTATATATATAGAAATATATATAAATTCCACAGCGACTATTTCTAATTTTAAACTGGACATATCTTATCATTTCTAAGATGAAATCTCAGTTTGTTAACTTCGTTACAAAGATATAGTTATACAGATTCAAATATTTCTTGTTTCGTTCAATTCTGACTTATATTGAATTCTGTATATTCATTTGAAATTAGAAATCGAATTTTCGAACTACCGCGCCATTTTCAATTCCTTTTATAATTATATATAAATATTTATATTCAAACGACGACGTATATAATATATACGTTCGAATTATATTTAAAATAAATTTTCTCGTCGATATTATTTAAAATAATTCATTTTAAATATTCAAAATTCGCTAAAATTGCCAAAATAAAAATTTTAAACTGGCCCAGATTTTACGGGTTGTTACAGAACCTGAGGGGGGGGGAGGGAACAGAAGAAGAAGAGGAAACAAAAGGGGTCAGACATAAATTTTGCTGAGTCCAGTTACTTTTACCAAATAAATAAGCAAAAGTAGCATGACAGGCATATAAAGTGGATAAGAAAGATAACACTATAAAATGTAGGTATTACCAGGAGAACATGATAGAGTATATACGCTTCTCTAATGATTACTCTGCACTAATACTAGTATAACCAGAATGAGTTGATCCCAACAAATATTAGATGGTAGACTTAGGTATACATCCAGATGTACCCTAACTACTACCCTAATCGATCAGTTCCCTACTCCGTAGATACTCTGTGCTGGTCCTACTGTAGGAGGTATCACATCCTAAAGTAGTAGCCCTTCGTTGTTGTGCACAGCCATACCTACTGGTGTCACGGTCGTCTTAGCCCCCTCTACCCAGCCCATGCATGCACATGTCTCTGGTCAGTTTGCGGTGCCCACACCGTCCTCCTCGTTTGGATCTCTTACAGTCAGCCCAATAAACATGCCCCAACTCCGACCTAGTTCGAAGTACTCGTTTGATACATATTAAGGGTTACTAACTGAAATGGCTCCCACATAATATGATACAAGCTCTCCCCTTTGTCTTATATCCCCTTTAGAATTTCCACCAGTTATGCTTACCTAACAAGGTGTCTTTAATTGCATAACCCTATCATTTCTACAAGTTATGCTTACCCTAAGGTGTCTACTTCAACATTTCCACAGGTTATTCTTACCACTAGGTGTCTTTAATTATATAAACCCCTCAGGTTAAGTTTGTGGGCCTATATACAAATATTACCCACCCTCTCATATTTACTTAACCCACCCACTGTTTGACATATTTACTTAACCCTATTCAAGTTTACGTTCATACAATCCCTATGGATTAAATTAGGCAAAGTATTTAAGGTTTATTACCATATTTTTATTTATGGTCATAGTATGCTAGACCTCCCACATTAATCTTACCATTTGTGGATGCTGGACATGCCGGTCGGGTCCAGGAAGACTTAATCCACAAATCGGGCCTAACGTCGTGTCTTAGCACGTCTCGATTTGTGCACCTAGACCTCTCACATTAGATTCACCACCTGTGGTCACTGGATATGCTGGGCGGTTCCGGACAAACTTACACCATAAGTGTAATCTGACCTCGTGTCTAGGCGCAGTTACAGTTTCTAATAACCGTAATCCTAGGCATTCCATTATTAGCCAATTTTACCTAGGTCGTTATAGGTTACAGGTTTCATGCCCCTTTTCCCCAAATACGTTCATAGTGAATTATATGTCCAAATTCATATACATATACATTATCCAAATTATGCCAATTTTCAACTTTTTACTAATCATGCCTAAATTCCCAATTCACAAGATATGTCTAATTTCAATGTTTTTTCCCTTCGTTCCGAAACTAACATAATCGCATAATTTAGCGACATGCCTAAGCTCAATAGTAGCTCGGCTATATAAAATAAAAGGGAAAGGGTGAAGGAAAGATGACAGAGATGATTATTCTAGCAAAATTTACATAAACTTTTCATGGCATAATGTTAAGATGAACATATAAGAACATATCGATGAACTTGTGATAATAAATGGGTTCTAACATAGTAGGGATGTCAAAATAGGCGTGATTAGATCTAAATAATGATTTTGATGTCCAACTAATAACAGATCCAAATTAACCACAACATGATAGGTACAAGATGATCTAAATAATAAATTAGATCCATAATCAAAGTAGATCTAACATGATAATGGTTGAGATCCAAGTCATAGATAATTAAGAGTATCATGGGTTCACAAATTACAATAAATCTGATATGATTCAACCACAGGGATAGATCCAAATTACAGTCGTAACATGATTACTTTTTATTTATTTAAATCTAAAAGCAACTTAAAACTCACAGTGTTCGGATCTTGAACAATAGAAGGAGAAAAGCGAAGGTTGAATCTCAGATCTATATTTGTAGCTGCCAGCCCCCACAATTCGACCTACCACCTTAGCCTTGGGGGGTCGACCTACCCCTTAGGGGTTCGACCCATAGGTCGACACCACCCTTGATGGGTCGACTCCCTTGGGGTGGGAATTTTTCCGCCTAACGCTTTTATGATTTCTGATTTAATTATACATATATAATTACCTTACACGTATACAAACTTCAGACCCTCATATCGTACGGTGTCCGTTTTACGTAAATCAAATGTCTATCTTGACTAGAATTTCGAGACGGACGTAATGGCATAGTCTGTTTCCCTTAATTCTGAATATTAAATTAATTATTATTCAATTTATCCTCTTTTAGTGTTATTAAAATTTTGGGGTGTTACATCAGGCATATATTCACACACACACACACACACACACACACACACATATATATATATATGAAAATATAGGTTGTGTCCAAATTCTAGCCAATGAAATGAGTGTTGCTAGTTGTCTTGATTCTTTAGATATGCCTCGAGTCTACAATATATATGAATGGCTACTTTTCAGTATGAACACATGAATGAATCAGTTTTTTAGAAGACCAACTTCAATTTGCAGGCAACAATGACAACGTATTTAAATGTACTTAAAGGAAAATTTTGTTCTTAGTTGTGACTTTCCTAGGTACTCTTAAATGACATATTTGCACATACAACAAAAGATTTGATGTTTTAAATATGTATTGAAAAGAAGGAAAAGAGTTAAATATTTTATATGCCCCTTTTGTTTTTCTTGTATATGAAGTACTACAATATTTTGTTAAAAATATAGATTTTACATTAGTTAAAGTCCAAGTAAAATGTAAAACAAAAGTTAAAATATTACTTATTACCTTATTTTACATATATACATATGTAAACATTTTTTATAGCAAACTAATATATATATATATATATATATACACACACACACACACACACATGTACAGAAAATTAAGGGATAAATTTTAAATTTTCCCATGTATTAACTCCAATTCTAGTTAATCTAATTTAATTAATCATTGACATAATAAGTAATTTATTGTTTAACAAAGTCAATTAAAAATCGATACATTACAATCCACCCCCTTAAAAGAATTTTGTCCCCAAAATTAAATATTAACAAGTAGATTCCAATTACAATTAGAGTTATAGACTTATATACACAAATAACCAACACACATAAACAATTTTATGTTTATCACTATCATTCATAACTAGAAATATGTGTTTGTTGACGGGCAAAATTGTCGCACTTCAACACCCAATGTGTATGTGTGAACAATTTTCCAAATAAGCAGCAAATAATGTAAATGTGGGGAGACACAGCTTTTATAGTGGTTCGGCACTAGTGCTTAAATCCACTTATAATAATTATTCATCATATCTTTTGTCGATTACAGAGTCGTACAAGTTCGAACAATAACTAAGTTCAAAATGTTACAATAGAATAACAAAACATATGTTTGTTCTACACTTTGACTAAATTTCCCTTCTTCTTCTTCGTTGAGAAGCATTGACTTGGTCAACAATATCGAAGTTTATTGTTCATGTCCATGAAGTTCAAAAGTGGCATAACACTCCTTGTTAATGTTCAAGTGTTGATGGAAAACATGCATACCATGTTTTAATTATCCACGCCATCTCCAATTGCTATGGTGAAGGTGTTGGAAGCCATTAATGAGTGTTTGGAGCACTCATGGTCCAAAAATTCCAAGGGAAAAGGATCCAAATGAAGGCCAAGGGTTGAGGTATTTATAGGAAGGAGGGTAGGTGTGAGTATGTAGGAAATAGGACCACAACCCCTTAATTTCGTACCCAAACAAAGACCTCTTTACAGAAAATTCGCACCCCCTGGCGAGGGGTGCGAAATTCGCACCCTACCAGTGGGATGTGGAATTTTGCACCCCCTGGACGGGTGCGGAATTCACACCCACCTAGTGGGGTGCCGAATTCCGCACCCCGGGAGGGGTGTAGGATTCGCACCCCACCGAGGGATATAAATTTGATGGAGGAGGGGACCGGAATCGTGCTATCGAGGGAGTCGAAGTTTCTGAATGTGAAGTGAGGGAATCCGCGGCTTTTCTGGTCCGAAGTGAAGGGATCTAGGCTTCCGGCATGGAGAAAATCGGATGAATCGGGCGGTGCCCCTTGGTTTAACCTAACCGGATAGGTCGGTCTCCGCCGGAACTCTAGGGCCTCGGATCCCCACTGGCGCTACGCCCAGACCCGCTTGATGGTTCGCCTTCGGCTCGTAGCACGGCTCGCCTTCGGCTCGGAGCACGGCTTGACTAAGAGGTCACTTGACAGAGATTTCGGTCACCTTGCTTTTGCGTCGCGACTTCGACCCAGCTGCTTCGTGTTTTTTGACGCTTGAGCGCATTTCTCATCAAATACTTGACTTGTGATAGCTTTGAAAAAAAGCATGTCAACACTGTTACTCCGGTTGGAAAACATTTCCATATCTACATTACTATTCTTCAACATCCATCGGTTCCTAACAGTAAATCGGTAAGAGAATATTCTCTTAGTATCAATCCCGAAGATCAAAATCAACATCAGGTCAATATCTAGAAAATCATTAAACCAAATAATCTCCAGTTAGGTTCTAATTTCTTAACTCCATATCTTAATTCATTATTAACCCATATCACCTCAAAAAAAAAATCCTTGATTGCAATTGGAAAATAAATTCCAAATCTTATTTACTTCATTAATTTGAATCAACTCTATTTAAACATATTTATCTACTACCTATTTTATGTTTAAACCCAAATCCAAACTCACCAAGCTAATTCACTTAACCATATTAAGTCATATCCACATTTTCCATTAACTAATTAATTAGTTATCTTCATTCTAGAACTCAAAATTCTTCTTTTATTTCAAAAATCAACACATTTAATTTTCATATGTTCATATCTAGTTAATAACTTAAATCTGGACTTAATTACAAGAAATATCAAATTTATAATTCTAACTTCATTTCCTATATTAATTCGATTTGATATCATTCTAACTCAGTTCTACTCTATTTATCTTATCCTCAGTCTGACCCTAATTCATTTAGCTCCTTCTAAAAAGAGTAAGGTACCTCCTAGAACTTCTTCCATGGCTACACATACTTAATCACCTAAATATAACAGGTCGATAATCAAAACTTGGTTGGAAGATAAACTGACTTAAGTAGATAACTCAAGTTTATCCCTCTTAAGTATACGTGTATATATATATGTAATATAAAATTATAATATAAAATTACAAATACGTTCTCTCAATACTCACCCAAAGCCTAAGTGTTCAGTAACCTAAGCTCTGACACCAACTGTAGCGGCGTGACTTTCGATGACCTCGGAAGTCATGTCAATATTAAAGAAAAGGAAATGGCTAGAGAACAAAACTAAGAAAAAACATCAGAATCCCACAGCGGAATTTAACAAAATATAATATTACATAACATATTACATATCAGAGTCAAATACAACATATTGCACTTCATCATAATACATCATCGTACATGATTACGGACCCAATACAACATACAAACATGATATATAGATATAGGTATAACTACTAAGCTGATTCCATGATTTCCAGTCCAAAATACTCCAAAAGATTCCATTAATCACCCGGATCACTTGTCTACCCATAATAATTATTATGAGTACTCCAAGAATTTAGGAAAACACAGAAAAATAAATTATGGGTCAGTCAAGGGACTGATGTGAGTAAACAATTTTTCAAACATCTTGAAAACAAGAAGATATCTCATATGACCATGTCGTAAAAACAGAACGGGTTATTCTCTTATGAAAACAGATTGATTTAACTTTATAAAATGTAAACCCCCACCTCCGCCAGGGTCACTCACAAAGGAATGCACTGGTTTTGGAGGGATATTATCTAGGTAATCATGCACAGAGATATTACAAGACAGAACATAAATAGATAATTAAGTAAACAACGGAAGAATTTATGAGCAAAGCAGACTTTATTTCATTCCAAAATAAACCATGTTTCTTACTAACATTTCAAATAACACTTCATTACAACTGTCTTGTAATAGTAGCCAAAGAAGCAATAACTTAAAAACAGAAAAACAGCTTATTCCCCAAGTGCAGTAAAAAGAAGCAGCCATAGCAAACCGTACATGCTGAGCCAAAGCAAGTGATATCCGAGCTAGATGCTAGTGTTTCCTCCCTGAGAACCTGGGGGGGGGGGAACGAAGGAAAGGAGGCGAAAGGAAAAGGGTCAGTCATAAAGACTGAGTAAGTCCTAGTTACTTTCAGCCTAAAAACTAGTAAAGGTAACATGACATGCATAAACTGAAAGTAACCATAAGCATGATGTCAAGATAAGCGAGATAACAGGATAATCAAGTATAATCAAGTATAGGTCAAGTATAGATCAAGAGTAGCATTTTGTGTTCAAGGTTTGCTATACCACTGTACTAGTATTCTGGTTTATGTCAGGTAAAAATCAAGAAAGAATCCCTTGGGTCAATAAGACCCAATTATCAAGAGTTGGCCCCAAGTCAAGTGTATTCAAGAAAGGATCACCTGACCCAATAATCAAGAGTTGATCCAAGTCAAGGTCCAACTAAACGGCCTAGTCGATCGGCTCCCTATAAGCCTAACTCGTCGTGTTTCGGTGTCATACGGCCCTAATCGCGAATGTAGTTACTTGTGCTAGGCCCACCCCAGAGGTGTATCAAACCCTGGAGTGACAACCACTGACACAATTCAAGTCACACAAGTAAACCTACTGATGCCCACGGGTCAACGCTGGACTCATGTGCACGGCCATGGTCCGCTTGAACTGGTACACCAACTAAGCCGTCCCTTTTTGGTCACTTACATTCAGAGTACAGTAATCGTGCCCCACCCTGCCTAGTCCCAGGGTACAATGATACATCTAGTGGGTTACTGCTGAAAAGGACCCCGCAACTAGGTTTCCCTACTGGGTTAAGTGTGTCCAAGATTCAAGACCTAACCCTATCAAATCATGTATCAAGTTGGTTAAGTATGTTCAAGTGTTTCAAGACTTAACCCTATCGTGTTCAATTGGTTAAGTATATTCCAGTGGTTCATGACTTAACCCTATCATGTGGCATTAATTTATTTTAATGCACCCAACCTCTCACATTAGACAGGTATTGTTGTGGCTGCCGGTATGCCGGTCGGTTCCGGGCAGTCTTACGCCACAACTCAGTCTAACCTCGGGTTTCAAGCGCGGTGTGACCAACTACTCACATTGGATCCTATTGTTTGTAGCCACTGGATTTGCCGGTCGGTTCCGGGCAGATTTACGCTACAAACTCAACCCAACCTCGAGTTGGTCACTTCATATTTTCTAAGTGTCATGTCCACATTCATGTTTTCCAGCATAATCACATGTCAAGTTTCATATCATATTTTCAAGTCATGTTTCATGTTATTCAAGTTTGCCTAACTACCCATAACGTATCCCCATCGCACGTAAGTTCGTATTAACACAAATAGATCTAAGAGGGGAACATAACAATATGACAAGGTGGGCATAAGATGGCAAATTAATCACAAGTTAAACATGGCGATGTTCGAGGCAAGGTGTTTAACATAATCTAGCATATGATAGCATAAAAGGTTTGGCCAAAAACATGAATCTAGCACGAAGGTGATTTGGCCACAAAGGTGATAAACGAGATTACAAGACTGGCTTGAAATAATTGGTTACAACGTCACAAGCAAATAGAAATTAATAGGCTTTTCAATTCTATCATATTAAGACAATAGTCATGGCATAAGGCGATAGTATAAACATCCTAAATGATGGTTTAGACTTGATCCAAATGTCAACATAGTTTTGGTCTAGATCTACCCAAATTGGTATCCTAACATGTCAAAGATTCATAACAGTGATATCATAGGTTCATGAACATTGGGTAGACCTAACTCAATAGGTAAATTCCCAAGATCAAGACCCACAGATAATCAAGAATAGGCTGAATAATCAAGTCTAGATCCAAGTTTTACAGTCATAGTTCTAGGTAAGACTTTCCTAATTATGAATCGTAGGTGTTTTAGTCATAAATAGTCCACTGTAATAGTTTCAAGGTCATGGTCATAGCCTTATAATTGTAGGCAGCAGTTCATAGTCATGAGTCATAAATGTTCCCAATTATTTTTGTCATAATCATAGGCATTGTCTTATGTTCTCAATCATAGGCATAGGCATAGGCATAATCATATGTCCTCAATCATAGTCACAATTCCAATGTCATTTGGTAACGTTCCCAATATTCAAGATCCAAGAAAGAAACAAAACAGATCCAAGAAGAAAATACGAGAGATATGAATCATACATAGATCCGTTTCAATTTAACATGCCCATATTAGATTTATAGTTTTTATCTAAAATTAACTAGAACTTACAGATCGAGGTTTAAGAAGTGGAGATCTAGAAACTAGTTGCTGAATCGTTGGATCGGTAGATCTTGATTTGGTCTTTACGTTGTTCGAACTCTCTCTTGAATCCTAGCTTGAATCTCCTCTTGAACAGTATCTCCTTGTCTTGATTTGTTTTATTTGTTTATTAATTTAATTTAGAAGAGGAGAAGAGGCCATGATTATCTAGAATTTGAGCAACATAAGGATAGAATGAAGTTGTGTGGGTTTAGGCTAGGTCTAGGGGTCTTTTTATAGAGATATAGGAATGTTTCTAGCCATAGGATTAACCCTAATTTAGATCTAGGCCATCAAATTTCGTCTCAGGGTCAGAAAACAGGGTCAGGAAGTCATGCAGGTGCACCAGGCCGAAGTGGCCCGACCAGGCAGGTCGACACAGGAGTCGACCTGGGGGGGGGGGGTCGACTCCCAGGTCGACACTAGTGTCGACCTGGTTGGAGGGGGGGTCGACTCCCAAGTCGACCTCCCTTGATCTTGCTGAATTTCGGGCTGAATTTTCTGAAATCTTCTACGGGCCTTAACCGGGTCATACGGACTCCGATTTACAAAATTTCGGACTCTATTTCGCGTATTTTTCCGAGACGATCACAATGGCACAGCCCGTTTCCCTTGATTCTGATTTTAGAATTTAATTCTGCCTTGATTTCTTGTTTTAGCATGTTATTAAAATTCGGGTTGTTACATAAAATCTTTTGAAAGTAAAGATAATCGTAAGACCGATGCATGCATAAACATGGATGGTTTTTATCTTACACGAACCGAAAACTTTTTTGATATCAAAATCATCTGATACTATAATAGTTTCTATCAAATAAATAACCATCTAGAGGAACGCTAGCATCTCATGCTCCATATACATAGTATAAGAATCAAAAACCGTGGGCACTTATTGGAGATTAGATTTCGACTACGACAAGGTATGGAACCACCTGCCGATAAATGTACTCTAGAGGGGATACATTGGGGTTCAGCGAGAACATCTTGCAACCCTGCCACACATAACCGGTCACTTATTCAACTCGACTGGACCGAATGTATTATCACCCACGGTGGTAGCAATCTAGCCATCCCCAAAAGCTGTAGCAGCGAAAGAGTAAGAAGACAAAAACGAATTACTATAAATGGTGATAATACACCCTACTTTGGAATGACCCACCTAGCCATGCAGCCTGCCCGATTTTTGTAATTTCTCGGTTGTGAGGCTTGAGGCCACGCTTACCTTTTTGATAGATCACTTCTTTAATTACTTTGAACGCCACATCGCCATATCTATCAGAACACTCGTTTATTTTCCAAAAAATATCATGGGCATAAATCTACGAGAAAAGAATTCCTCTGCTACCAATGTAATACATTTAAGAAAAGTCAATGTCTAAGATCTGATAAATATACCCTGTCAAACATCCGACCATACAAGTTGTCATGGGACTGGACAAACCGAAGGCACTATTTTTTAAATCCATCTTCGACAATTTCAACCTACAAAAAACAAAATGGCCCTTGTATAACTCCGTCTTCAATTGTCTTTAATAATCTCTGGCACGCGCCGTATAAATTGAATCATAGTGGAATATAAATTTCGGACTCTTCGAAACGGCCAGCGTATGTCTTCTAAGATCAGATGATACTTAAGGGAAATAGATTATTATATTCAAGTTCTATGTTTTGTAGATTTGATTTTGAAATTCATTTCGTGATCATAAATTATTAATGACTTAAGTCGACATAATTCAAACAATAGTTCAATGTTTATTTCAAAACATTTGGATCCATCATTGACAGTCAGCCATCTTCCTATAGCACACGATCGATTAAAATTCAACATATCATATTATAATCACTTTCTCAATCTTGAGAATGACTGAGTATATTTCCTTTTTTATTATTACATAATGCAGAATGGATAATTTAATCACTGCTTAAATTAATTACAACATTGATTAATAAATTATAGATGAACATCTTAAATTCACATTAAATTTGACTTCTTTCTTTTTCTTTTTCGTTTCGTTATTACAAAATCCATACGTTTATGTCGCTCCTTATTATTTTAAGTAAACAACTAAATCAAATTGTATAATTTGGAGATGTTAAACAAACATTTGCTTTATAACAACATTGTCTTACTTCTCCTTTCTATTATTTCTTTCTATATTTTTCTTCTGTTTGTTTCTTTTTATTTCTTCTTTTTTATTTCTATTCTCTTTTTCTTAATTTCTACAAACTTTTCCCTTACTTCTCTGCCCCTTTCCCTTAATTTCCTTATATTTATCCTTCTATTTCCTTTAGGCTGACAGCCCACTTCCCTCTCTTTCCTTATCTTATTTCTATTTTTAATTTCTACCTTTATTTACTAATTTCTACGGGGCCCAAACAACACAATTAGCCCAAGAACGCACTTAAAACCATGTTACTGCTGTTTCTTACGTGCCTTTTCCTTCTAGTGTTTCTTTCCCTCTTCTTCTTACATTACTTGCTGTTTTCAACCTTCATTTTCTTTGGTTACTTGCCGAAACACTAGGTTTATCACTAATCGACCCATCACCGCAACTTCCATGACCCAACTCCCTTTCCTGCTTTCTACTATTTGATCTACTGCTCTCCCTTTTTATTCTTCTTTTCAATTGTGCTTCTCTGTTTGTTGTAACCACTTCTTTCCCTTCATTTGCTTAGTTACATCTTGTTGAACTAAACATCAAACCATATCAACATGATGTAGAAACCAAGTCCAGCTCTCTTTTTTCCCTTTTCTTTCTTTCTTTGGTTAGCTATTGCTGCTTCTCTACTTTTTCATGTTGCTGCTCCACTATTATTCCCAGTATTCAGAGTTCACATATGTGCATATGTGCACATGCACAAGCTCTCAAGTCATTGTTCATCAATCACAACCCATCACAAAAACGCGTCTTCAACCCCTGAGCTTGGCTACGAACTCTATTTCTCTTCTGATCCTGTAACGACATGGATATTTGGTCGATTTATTTTAAATATTTAATATGGTTTTAAATATTGATTTGATAATATAAATCGATTCTTATATTGAGTTATCGATTTAATAATAGAAATACGATTTATTTCGAATATATATAATTATTGTAATACAAGAATCTGAAATAATTCAATTCGAAATTAAAACAAAGTCAAAATTATTCAAATGATTAATAAAGAATTCTATTTGAATAGGAACGACGACAATAATAATTTATTATCGAGAAATTTATTATTTATGAAATTAAATTATATTATATCGATTTAATATGGTTATTTGACATATACATTCAAATAAAATTTCAGAATATATTCCGTTGAGTCTAGAATAACGTTATAACATTGAGACTTCAGTCGTTACATTGAAATAGAGGTTCGTGATTCCAAGTTATAAATCCCGATATAATTAATTATAAAATTTTATCGGATAAGCACGAAATCAAATCGAATTAAAAACTAAGATCAAATCAAATTAATACGTTGTACTCAAAATCTTACCTATATTGTACCTTGTAGACCTGCTCTTCTCTTTTATATATCACGCATACACTCTCCCATTTATTTCTCCTGCAAATCGAAAGAAAAAATCGATGCCCTCCTCTCTTCTGAAAATAAAATGCTCGTGATTTGTTGGTTCAACAAAAATTGAATTCCCCTTCTCCCTTAAAATATAAAACAAACAAAGTTTTTGTGCCTTCATTACAACCCGAAAAGCTTCAATAAGATCAAAATAGAGTTTTCCCTTTTATTTCGAAATTTCACCATCGCTCGAATAAAAAAAGTTGGATCAAATTAAATCAGATATCGCGATTCGAAATCGCCAAGCCTGAAACATGACTATGATATGGAGGTGCTCGCTATTAAAGGAGATGACGTTGTGGATGATTCTTGCTATTCACAATTTTTGTAGTGGGCTCTATCAATGATCTAAAGTCGGACGATGTCGCGATTGGGTGAGGATGAACTAGTAGATCAAGATCTTCATTTTGGGGAAAACTCGGCTCTATCAAGCGTTGCTACTACTGTAGGTGAGATAAAGCTCCTAAAGTTGTCGAGTTGTTTACATGAGGTCCGAGTGATGTAGAAATCAAAGGGGAGGTCAATGAAGGGGTATTCGAGATGTGGAATGGTGATGGAGGGTGTCGACAGCACACTGGCACAGTATTTGAGATGACCAGCGTTTCTATTTCCTAGAGTTGATACAAGGAACAATGATTTTGGGGAAGTTTTGATTTGTGTCCTGTTATAGGAAGAGTCTTGTTCATATGAATGCAGAAGGAGGATTTTTAGATGATTAAGTAAGGTAACTATTTAATTAAATAAGTAAATATTTAAATTTTATTCAAAATGTCCAGTTACTTATAAAATTTATATTGTGTGTATATGAGGTCTAAAGATACACAAATAGGTTGAGTTGATCCATAGCTGTGAAATACCTATCCTGGAAATAATTTTGAATTTTTCGGAGTCATCTTTTTTAAAATACTCTGTCAAATATTCATCCATAGCTGTGAAATACCCAAGCATTATGAACGTTGGATCAGTCTGGTGAACCAGAGTGAGAAAACACACTAAGTTTATGGGTAACAACCAACTTGATTTCAAAGTTGAAATCTTTTCGAAAGAAAGGATAATTGTAAGACCAAATCTACACATAAATACGAACGGTTTTTACTATACGATAACCCAAAACATTTTTGAAATCAATACTTTTCTGATATTATAATAGTGTCTAAATACAAATAAATATCAATTTAGAAAAACGTTTGCATCTCACGCTCTACATACATAGTATATAATCAAAACTACATGCTTTTATTGGAGAATGGATTTCCATGGAAAGGTATGGGCAAACACCTTTCCGACAGTGTATGCCTAGAGAGGAATACACTGAGTTCAACAAGAACATCTTGCAACTCAGGCTAAACATGACCGGCCATTCACTTAACCTTGAATGTTACAAATATATGATCACCTACGGTTGGTACCAACATAACCGTTCTCGGTAGATGTAGAAGCGAAAAGAAGACAAATATGAATATTCTCTAGATGGTGACAATACACCCTAATAGGAGCGACCCACATAGCCATGCGACCTATCCAATTTTTTCCATTCCCAGTTGATGAGGCTTGAGGCTATACTTTACCTTTATAATCAGCACATCACATTCACTTCGAATGCCACATTGTCAGATCTATCAAAATCACTAGTTGACGTCCTCAACAATACCTTACGTGTTAGCTAAAAGAAGTTTCTTTCTTCGCCTCCACTCTTGGTAGGTTTGAAGAAATCAATGTACGTGACCTTTTTGAAAATACTCTATCATACATTCATCCATACACGTCATCGAGGAACATGATGAACCGAAGGCACCCTCCTACCACATCCTATATAGGTATCACCCCAAGGATTAGTAGCAAGTAGTCCTTGCAATCCATAATTTCAATCACGAAAGAATCATAGTATATCTCTAGGGATCAGCCAGAGATTGTAATTAATTCTACCGTTTTATGAAGATCCACGGTCTTCAATTGCTCCATCTTGAATAGCATCTTCCACCTATTCGTATTTATTGGCCGGAACGGTTTTCGAATATAAATTCGATCTACCAACAATCGTATGGCAAGGTTTTGATAGTCGGTTATTTAGCTATCAAATAACAAAAATAAAATGGATCTACTGGGTGAGTGCACGACTTCACTTGGCCCTTTTTATTAAAGATAATTTATGAATGGTTAATTAAAACTTCAAAATCTTTTAACAAAATATTCACAACTCATTTTAATATACAAATATCCTCAAACATTCTTTTTAATATTTTGAAAATAAGTCTTATCATCATATCCAATTATCATTCAGTTATCGTTCAAATCATTTGCTATGACATTACATATTTTGTATAATTGGGAAATCGATTTAACACTTATCTTTCGTAAAACAATCGTTACAAAATCTCCTCTCATTTCTTTGATTGAAAACAATAATCGTCACTTATCACTGTGGAATCAACACATTCTAATTCTCGTCTCTTTACTTCAAAATTATCGTTATAATTTCACAAAATCTCCTTTTATTTCTTTTATTTTGGAAATACCATTTCATATTCTCAAGCCCTTTCATTTCCATTATTTTGGAAATACCAATATATAATTTCTCAAATCCTTTTTATTTCCGTTACTTTGGAATTCCACTGTCAATCCTCTAGTCCATTTCCTTATTACTTATCATAATAAATCGTTTCTAATATCTTTACCATTACAACTAATATCATCCTCCAATAATCCTGAAGTCGCTCAAGTTGGGTTATTTTAATTACCTCTCAGACCTTGATTAACAACATTCTTATCTTAAGATAGATATGATTTGTAATTCAAAAACTCATATTCATTTTAATCCCAACAAATACCACTTCATTATTTTATTTAAAATACGATTTTATAAAACCCTCTTACCTTTGAGATTTCCCTTTTAAATATACCATTACTCCTAAATTCTTTGATTTAGTAAATGATTAATAAAATATCATCTTTTATACATTAACTTCTTTAAAATATTTGTTTCATTACTCGGATTATTATTACAACTCCTATTGCTAGATCTTTTAACAAATTCAATTACAAGAATCCTTTTCTAAACCTTTCAAATCATTCATTCTGGGAAATCTCATTTCAAATCACAACCATTTCGCTCAATGCCATTATTAAATAACGTTAATTTAAAATTAGTGCTTGAACTTCATATCTCCTTATTATAAACTCGTCTGTACAATTCTGATTTAATATAAATCCCTTTTCCATCTTGATTTCTTTTACTTAATTCCAATATTAAGTAACATTTATTTTAAGCTTATCGTACTCGCTTAAAATCACTTTTATAACTTAATTTACCAAACTCGGTTTAAATATAAACCCATACTTTAACTCCCTTTGAAATTCAATTACACTTCATTTCTGACTTTAATTTCTTACTTAAATGAACTTCATTTAAGAATTAATTCCTTAAAATCATTATAACTTAAAATTATAATTTACTTCGTCATTAACTGGAATTTATATCAAATTCTCTTCTTAAAATCTTATTTAAATTTAACAACCATTTGTTAAATTATTTCACTGGATTAATTGATACAAACTAATTTAATTTAACAATCAATTTCCATTAAAACAGATGGCTTAGTCAAATCTCAAACATGATTAACTTGTTGCTCAACTCTAACTCATCTTTCCATTTTAAATAAGAAATAACATTATTAATTTAATTAATCTCATTTACTTCGATTATTATTAAATAAGTAATAATTGATTCAATAAAATCCCATTTTAATTGTTCTTAAAAATAATTAATCTCAGTTACTAGTCATCATGTTCATCCCTGCTCACTTACTTATCAATCTTGATAATATTAGAATTAGCTTAATAAATCATTTCATAGTTAAGACAAGGCATGTGCTTCGTGCACGGTAGATTTCGGTAAATCATTTAATAATAAAGATGAAGCACATGCATCGCACATGGTAGATTTTGATACAAAAATGGTGAATGGTTGTTAAACCAATCAGTATATATATGGTTGATTTATTTTCTTTCCATAAGCTTCATTTTAAAATAATATATTTCAAAATGTATTTTCGAGTTATAAAGTAAATTTCATAATTTCATAATTTCATTTCTCTCGATCAACCTTACGGTAAACCATTCTTTATAAAACAATGTATAATTTAGGCCATCTACTGCCCAGTACTCAACCAATATTTCACATTGGTTAATATCAATGGTTCAATAATCAATAATCAATCCATCATCCAATCAGATTGGTAAAACTGTACAGGTAATATAACATGAAAATAAACAATCAATTTGAGGAATCTGGTTGAATCCATCCAATCTGTTCTTCCCTGTTAATTGATTCAATACGACAATTTATAATAAACATAAATAATTAGTTCAACTTATAACGGTCAATTAACAACAATTCAAGCTTCCAATTCAATTTTAATACGTTTATATTATTATAAACGTAATCAATAATGTACCTCCATTGGAATTAATCGTTAAAATAACGATTTTACTTCATTTAAATTAAACAACCATTTAATTTAAACAATATATAAAAATATTAAACAAACCATCAAACAATCATCAATCATTAGCAATCATGGCTTACAAACAAATAAACCCGACTTATAATAATTATAAGTGGGATAACTGAGTGAGTTTAAATCACCTTGGTTTTATTTGCCGTCAAAATGATTCATTTCAGTTAAATTAAACCAGTGTTTGATTTAACTGAAAATCTCAGTTGCTTCCAACTTCGTTCAATCTAGCTTCAAAATGTTATGTCCATTGTCACGGTTTCAACGCTTCCGATCTTAATCAATTCTGTGTACGTATGAATGAGTTACACATATTATAATATACGATTTAATTTAAATTAATATATATTTTCTTTCTATCCTTAATTATAATCAAACAAACATAATTTCTTTGTTTAAACTAACTAGGCTGACCTCATTTATAAAATTAATATGCTAAACATTTTTAATAATCCGAAACTAACTACTCTTTATATATTATATTGGCCAGGTAAAATTTTAAATTGGTATGTAAGGTTATCTCCTCACCTACTATCATACTTGAACCCTTTTGTTTGTCTTCCACTGCTGGTACAAATTAAATGCCACTCCATTTTTACTTTCGGATTTTCGAAGGCTGCTTCTTTGCCATGCTCAAAAAAATCCTACTCGGCATAATTTTCTTTCTGCATGCTTCCCTTCATGCTTTTCTTTTTATCCCATAATTTTTATTCATCATTTACTCGGACCGTTAATAAAAATCCCCTTAAGTTTCCACTATTCAGCGTAAAACCTGGCTCCCACCTGCATGATTTAATCTCCATGCATCATATCTTGTTTCCTCCATCCAGTTACACTCTCAAAATCCGCCTCCATATATATATATATATATATATATATATATATATAAGGGCCCAAAGCCTAAATAGTGTCAGCCGATACCATGCATGAAAAGCATGCATGCGTGCTCCATTGGGTACCAGTAGCATGCCCATCCCCTTATCCTTTTTTTTCATACGTTGTTTTCCCTTTTTTTTAAATGTGTAAAGCCCGAAGCCCAAACCTACTTCTGTAACCCACCGTCCCCATTCACATGCTTCCACATGAATACTACTGCCTCTTCTTCCCACTTCTGTTCTTCTACGTTCCTCTTCCCATATTTTTAATGCGTCAGCCTAATATGCCAGCAATTCCCATCCTTTTGCCCCATGTGTTTCCTTCCATTTTGACATTTGCCTTGCCTTCTTTCACCTTTTCTATACTTCTTCCCTATCTTATGTAACGCAAATACTCAGTACATCTGCAAACCTAACTGACCCCCATGCACCATCGTCTATCACCGCCGGACCCCACCAGATAACTGCTGCCGTGACCGCTGCCCCTTCGACTTCGACCTCCGACCGCCCAGTCCTTCAACATGCTACATGGGTCCCCCATAAGAGACAGAAACACAGAATCAATAGTATTCCATTCCTCCTCCGACTACGCCACCACCACGGCGTCTCATGATGCCGCACTGCCTTTACTAGCTTCGACGCGATGGCCAGCACTTTGCCTGAAGACACGGCCTTCCATTTCATACCAGCTCGATCAACTCAGAACCCAAAAAGAAAGCATGACAGCGCTCCCTTTCCACCCCTTTCTCTGATTACCACTGTCCACCATCCTTCCCCAAACTCCACTAGTGCCTCGCAAGCACCGCCACGGTCGACTTCGTAGTTGAGAACATTAGTTAATATGCAGTGTATGAGAAGATGTGAATTATTTTTGGGTTGGAAGCTTCGGTTTGTATTTTATTTTTTTGATGGAATTATCAGTTCTCATTTCTCGAGCAAAAGAAACGGCGTGTAGTAGTAGTGTTTGTTTATAAGACAGAAATCGTTGAAGCCAAGGTATTAGATGTAGGTTTGCAGAAGTAGAATAGGTAGCTGTATATTTTTTCACTCTCTGTGTACTTCATTTACTTGGAAATAAAGTTCTAGGGATAGATTAGCTATATATGTTGTGCGTTTCTTTCCAGTTCAGTGAGAAATATACATTTGCGTGTATTAATCCTATAGTAGGTGTAGTTTGTTCAGATGCCTACATATTTATTTAACATGAAACCAACTTGTGTAACTTATAACATACACATAGGGAAGGCTTCATATTGGACAACTTATCTTCTTTAGGCCTGCAACTTTCAAATTTTAAGAATATTAGGGTCACTTATCAATAATATGTACCATATGTTTAATCTTCACACCCACATCGGTCTGCAATCACAATTAAAATGAGCTAACACATTTGTTCCCTTAGTGATAGCATAGACGTGTAATTTCATTGCTTAGGGGTTTAGGAGTTTATGTTTATTAATTATATTTTAGCTTAGGGCTCAAGCTTCACTTTATTTATATTTAATATGGTTGTTTATTTTTGCCGCTATTTACGTTGAACGCCTGATTTCGTATCGCCACATACCATCTCCAAACGCAACAAAAATGAACAAGCTGCTATGTCATGACATTACAAATCCAAATAATTAATTTCATTGAATTTTGACTTCATTTGCACAACATCATCTTAATTTCAATATATTTATTGGTTCACGTCTAAAATATCGAACATTGACAAAACAATTCCAATTGGCTCCAAACTGGAAATTTAACAATTACTAGCTATACATATTCCAATAAAATTTGTTTCATCGAAAACAGTGGTTGTTTGAAAAACAAATATATTTAGCGCTTATATAATATAACGATAAACTATAAATTAAATCCAAAACAATTAAATTAAATAATAATTATTATTATCGAATATATCCAAATAAAATAATAAATATAAATCACTTCAAATTCAACTAATATGTATCTACAACTCAATATTAATATTTTTAAGTTAAACGATGTCCAAATTATATAAAAACCCTTTAAATAAATTAAATAAACGTTATAATTTATAAACGATTTTCATAGAGACTATTTCAAATTATGTTTTGGACATAACTTACAATATATATGATAAAATTCCAATTTTTCTCTTCCATTAGAAAATTATAATCAACAAGATTCTAAGTTTCTTGATTCACGGAAATCCAATTTATTTTGGATCCTGTATATTCAATTGAAGTTCAAAACTCAGTATTACGAAATACCGCGCCATTTTGAGCTCATTTTAAATTATATATAAATTATATAGAGTCAACTTCATTATATTAACGAATTAATATTAAACTCCATTAATATTCCAAATATAATATTTAAAACAAGTTTAAATATTCAAATTCAAATAGCCGTAATATCTGGGCCGTTACATTCTTCCCCCCTTAATAGAATTTCATCCCCGAAATTACTAAGTAAAGAAGAGTGTTATAAACCCAATTATTATAATAAAAATAATTATATTAAAATATTATATAAATAATTCTAAGTCTTAAAAATTTATGAAAAATTCGCCAGCACCTCCTTTGTACGACTCGATCTGAACAACCACAACTTGTCACTACGGGCCTCACATCGATCAAAAGAAAACAAAGCCAATTGGAAACCCAACTGAGGGTATAAAATCAATCACCCAATCAATATAATTAGGGTTTACCTACTTGTCGGGCAACCAATACTCTACTCCCGAGGCAAACCAACTAACAGCTCGTTCTCCTTCCAACGTTCACTTAACTAAATATCCAATGCCAGTAACCAATATAGTGTTAAATCATTTCTTTTTTATTTCATATTTGATTTTATTTCCAAGTTTATTATATTGAAATTTACCTCTTAGCTTTCATTTCAGATTTACTGTTGATGAATTTCATTACTCAACCAATCTATCATACAATAAACAAACAATCAACAATCAACACAATCCAATCATTCCATTTTCCTTTCCAATTTTATTTAATTATCCTTAGTTAAATTTTGATTCATTTTAATTCTAAATTAAAATTCTTATTCAAAATTATATATGTAAAATTTCACTTGTGGTTATATTAATTAATCAAATTTATAATCCATTCGAATTCATTCAAACCAATCAACAAACCGATATTCCAATAATTCAATAAAATAAAATAAAAATATTTTCTATATAAAATATAATTTGGGAAAAAATATTTCATTTACCCTCTTTACCAAAAACAATATTGTGTCAGTTGCCAGTTCAACTTGAATCGATCAGATAACACAATACAAAACATTTGTATGTAAAAAACTACAAATATGTGCTTTCGTATATACATACTCAACTTAATCTAGGGTATTACTAACTCCATCTCTATCGAGTTATACCACAAACCCAAGGTTATTAGAAAACCATTGCTCTGATACCACTGTAATGACCTACGGGAATTCAAGCCCGAATTCCGATAATAATACAGATCTTGTATCACTTGTTAAAACTCAAGTATCAAAAACACAGATAGTACTTATTAGAAAGAAGTTAGCGAGTGAGATAAGAAAGAAAGAAATATTAGAATAGAAGAGTAAGAAGAAGAACACAACAAATAATCAGAGTCTCACATCGCAACGGAATAAAATATAATATAGAAATAATCTTTATAGAGAGCTTGAAAACTTACAAATTTTCAGAGTATAACAATACATCTGGACAATTACAAATATCTGTCCTCTTATACAATACATAGCGGAATAAATACAAGATATCATACGTCTGGACTTCTCCAGCTCGTCTCTAGACTTCACATCATCCAATAACCTAAATCTAAATAACCCGAGCTAACCGAACATTGCAAACGTCGGATCAGTCTGGTGAACCAGAGTGAGAAAACACTGTAACAACCCAGAAAATCAGAACCAATTTAAAATTTTTATTTTGGAAATTTTAGTGAATTTTGAATATTTAAAATGATTTATTTTAAATAATAACGAATAGAAATTGATTTTGAACAGATTTAGAACATATAAATTTATTTAAATCGAAGTTAGAATATAAATATTTATTTTAATTATAAAAGGAATTGGAAATGGTGCGGTAGTTTGAAAATTCGATTTCAAATTTCAAATGGATGTACAGGATTCAAAATAAACCGGATTTTAGTGAAACCAGAAATTCTTGAATCTGTTTGAAAATATCTTTCCAACGAATCTGAAGTATCCATACTTCATAGCGGGAATAAAAAGTTATGTCCAGTTGAAAATTCAGAATAGTCACTATGGAATTTATATAATATATAGCCCTTAAAAATAGCGATTTTGCAATGACCTCCATTTTCGACGAGACAACTTTTTTTGAATCCGGAATGTCAAATTATTGCTAGATTCCAATTTTCATAATTTTCGGAATCAATAGGTGAGCGTGGCGGATTTAAAAGCGTTTGGTCAATTTAGTTTGAATTTAATCGACTGGAAAATGACCGTTTTTCAAACGGTCACCAAATTCAACGAAATTAGTTTTGCTAGGACCGTATCATCAAAATATAGCTAGATTTATTTTTCTGGAATTTTTGAAGTCATTATGTGACTCCGGTAAATTAAAATGTACGTTGAAATCAAATTTAAAGGGTATATTATTTTATATTTTAAATTTGGTAAATAACTGATCGTAACAGCCAAATTGAGTTACAATACATATCCCATTGTGCTCGGAATGGGGGTAATTGGCTAAGGGCGACAGTCGTTGAAATTGGTTTAGAGTTCGAAATTTAAAAGTTACTTTTTTAGAATTGATTTAATTAAAAATTAAATATATATTATAGGGTTTGAACCCTAAATTCTCCACAGAAAAATCGCCCCCTTTTAATTTCAAAAAACTCGACGCCTTAAATTCAGACCGCCGCCCGCCGCCCTGGGGGCTCCACCGTTGCGCCGCCTGTCGTCCGACGCCACCGACCGACCTCCCCTCCACCTCCCTGGCCTCCACCCTCTCCCCCCTCGAACTCGCGAATTCCCTCAGCCCCAAAACCCCCCAAATCGATTTAAACCCTAGCACCACCCCCCGGCGACTGTAGCACCGCCTCTCCCCGCCACCGACCACCTCCGACGCGGTCGCGACCCCCCCAGTCCACGAACACAGTAAGTTTCCTTTTTATTTATTTATTTATTCATTTAATTGCATAATTCTTTTTTTATATATTAAAACATTGTTTTTAAGAAATGATTTTTTATTTGAAAATGAAATGATTTTAATTCGAAAAAGAAATGATTTTTATTACAGAAAAGATTAGATTTTTAAAATAAAAAGATTAGATTTTTATAAGTTTAAAGATTAGATTTTTATAAATATAAAGATTAGATTTTTATAAAAATAAAAATAGGATTTTTATCATATGGTTTGCGTTAGAAAAATATGATTTTTAAAAATAAAAAGATTATATTTTTGAATATGGAAAAGAAGTGATTTTTAAAAATAGAAAGAAGTGATTTTTAAAATAGAAAGAAATGATTTTCAAAAATAGAAAAGTATGATTTTTAAAAATAGAAAAGTATGATTTTTTTAAAATGAAATGGTAAGAAATAGCGTATAAAAATTGGACTTTTATTTATGTGAATGGCATATAAAAATATGATTTTTATTCTTTAAATGGTAAGATAAAAATTTTATTTTTATTATGAAGAGAGCGGTATAAAAATATGATTTTTATATATGTAGTGAATAAAAAAAATATGATTTTTATTATATATATCATTATATAAAAATATGATTTTTATATATGTAGTGAATATAAAAATACAATTTTTATTATATATACCATTATATAAAAATGTGATTTTTATATATGTAGTAGCGTTGTTTAAAAACTCGATTTTTATTATATATATAGCGATAACAAAATGTGATCTCTTATATATATATATATATATATATATATTGTAATGATACGGATTTCGCCTGGACCTAATCGATCGCTAAATCGACCAAGACCGTTCGAATCCCGTATACGCTAACTCTGGGCATATAACACATCAGAACAAATAACAGAAGACTTCTATAAACATCATAATAATGTTACATCAGAGTACAGAATATATCAGAGTATATCGAAATATAATACAGCGGAAGATTAATTTACATCAATTGTAATACAATGCACAGCGGAAAATAAATAAAGCAACACAGCGGAAGACTATCAACGCTCTGGACAGCTTTAAGCTTCAATCCAGAATCCTGCTCATATATTTGCAACATAAACTACTCGACTGACCGTGTGGAAAATAAGGGCACCCGAGTTTGCAGGGGAAAAACAAACTACAGGTCAGTCATGGGACTGGTGTGAGAAACTCTAAACAGTTAAAATTAACTTATTTAATAATTAGACAAATCACAGGACCACGCTGCTAACGCAGAACGGGTTTACCCCCATGAACGCCAGTGTATAAACAACAATCAGTAATATAGATATGGATCTACTATGCATCAATCAACATGCAATATCCCAATCTACCCATTTAGATTAATCATCACACTTAGATTTTCCAAATCAATTCAATTTACAGAAATTATTCCTTTGGGCTTTATTTCCTGATTTCTATTTCACTTTGTTTGAAATACATATCTAACTTTTATATCAAAGTAGATTTCACTTTGGGATTTCAAACCAAATCTTTGGAAATATGAATTTCAAAACAATAACAATGCATACAAACAAGTATGCAACCAAATATCGGGCTCCCCTCTGACAAGGCAAAGGGCACGTACCTAAGCAACTCGATATATATATATATATATATATATATATATATATATATATACATACATAAATATGCACCTCCCACACATGGAGCTGGCTACACACTGACCACTCACCCTAAGGCACTGGATCCCACCCATACTCTTAGTAGACCGGGTTACCAAATCTTTAGCCACATACCAAATAATTTCATATCCCGAAGTAGGGAGAATCATTTCACAACATAATAATCACAAGTACTTTCATAATATAGTACTTCACATCAGCAGTTCACACATATGATCAGTCACTATTAATCACATAACCTTTGAGCTCGTACATCACAAAGATGGGTGTTAAGCAAGAGAATAAATTCTCCGCCACCAAATAGATACATCATTAATAGCAACTAATCGAATATGCGATGAACTACAATGTAACCATAATACATTTCCAAATCATTTCGAAATCATCGGTTTTTTTCCCTCGAAATCCTTTCTATTTATAAAACATTTTTACAAAACATTCCCTGTCCAAAATCGGGAATACATTTATTTCACTTAAGAAAAATATCACTTCAAAATCATTCATTAAATTTAAAATGAACTCAACATCTTCGCTAACACCTCATAGTCAAATCGTGAAGTGTTTCACAAGGTGTTAGCATACCAGCATTTCTACCCAACCCAATGCTAAATGTAAAAGCATATTTTGCTCATAAACAAGTCGAGCACAATCCAAACAATCAATCAATCAAAATCATGAATATCAACAACCAAGCAAATTTGGTTTAATCACATCACATGTTTTGGTAAATTCAATTACCATTTATTCATTCACCATATAATTAGAGATTTATTCAAATTCCAATTGGTTTCAATCCCAATTCTTTCCTTATTGATTGTTCAACTTTCTGGAAATTAATCCTGCTTTAACTGGGTTAAAGAACTATTGTCATTTAAACACAGTTCTCGATAAACCCCAAATCCAATTCGATATTAAATACAAGGCTCTGAATAGAAAATATATCGGCTTATATTCAATATCAAATTCTGAAATCAACAAATATCATATTGGAATAATGATATATATATATATATATCTTCCAAATTCCTCCACAATGTCTATATAATCACGGAATCCAATATCGAAATATTTCAAAGATAATTTCGATTTAAACCCATTCTAATTCATATATTGGAAATTCTGGTTATTTTTAAAACCATTTCAAACCCAATTCATTTACTTAAAAATATTGGATTATAATTCTAGTTCATCACAATTTTTTCCAAAACATTTCTTGTGATTTTACACTAATTATCGATATTTTTAATAATTCTATCAAGGCCCGTACAGTCGATTTCCACAAACGTCCATCGAACTACACTTACAGCGACCTTTTCCAAATTTGATTTGGACATAATTCCAAATCCAACCGTTAGATTTCTAATTTCTTGTATTTGTTAGAAAGCTCTTTTCGATACGAACCCAACGGTTCCGATTTTAGGAGAATCTGACGGCCGGATCTCCCGTAATGTCCATTCGAAGTCAATGGTCGAAATTCACGAACTGCTGCGGCGCGGCGCGTTCTATTCAGGCCATTATATATATATATATAATATATATATATTACATATATTTCATCGATTTCCATTTAAAACGTATTTTATAAATCGTTTTCTAAACGATTTCAACTTCATATTCCATTTCTAATCAAAATCAAATATTCCATTACATTAAAATTTTATACATCTCATATATATGTTATAAATTATATTTTTAACAATCAAATCATTTTCACTTTTCATATATATATATATATATATATTGATTTCACATTTCACATATACATCATTTCCATTTCAAATATATTTTTTCACATTTTATATATATATTGTTTTTCATATTTCATATATATTCATTTTCACATTTCATACATATATCATTTTCATATTTCATATATATATATATATATATATATATATATATATATATATATATATATATATATATATATATATATATATATATCGTTTTCACATTTCATATATACATCGTTTTCATATTTCATATATGTATATATCGTTTTTGTATTTCACATATATATATCGCTTTCATATTTCACACATATATCGTTTTCATATTTCATATATATATATATATATATATATATATCGTTTCCATATTTCACATACATATATATTGTTTTTATATTTCATATATATATCGTTTTTATATTTCATATATACATATATATCGTTTTCATATTTCATACATATATATATATATATATCGTTTTTATATTTCATATATATTCATTTTCACATTTCATATATATACATTTTCATATTTCATATATATATCATTTTTATATTTCATATATATATATATATATATATATTGTTTTTATATTTCATATATATTCATTTTCACATTTTAGATATATACATTTTCATATTTTATATATATATATATATATATCGTTTTTATATTTAATATATATATATATATATCGTTTTTATATTTCATATATATATATTCATTTTCACATTTCATATAAATACATTTGTACATCACAATTACAATCACAACATTATACGATCAAACAAGTTGTCCATTGTCTGTGGATGACGGGGAGCAGTTCATATATGAAGTTACAAAATAAGTAACTGTACAGAAATAATTTTAGTGAGATATTCTCACATTGAGATCCACTCCGTTAATTTCTATTCTGAATTTTTGATACGATTGGATTTGAATTTTCCTGAAATTCCAACGTGCTCTGTTTCTGTTTTGATCAGTTCCATGTTGTAGCATTTGATGACGCGATTCCAATGTCACTAATTTCCCTGAATTTTGTTTTCATTTGACAAAGATATAAGTGTTCAAATATTTAATTACATAATCAAGTCATTGACATTAAATTAAATATAAACTAATTTCTTATCACCTTAATCCCCTTTAACCATTCTCCTTCCCCAAGCAATTCACGCCCAGGAAAACGCACACAACTTCCTCCAGTAATGGCCACAACACTCCATCTATATCTCCCTTATGCTCCCAAGCCACTCCATGATTTTTCAAACAGAGAATACCATCCTTTACCTCACTAATCTCTCTACATCTCTATCCCACTATCAAGACACACGCATCCTCCCTCCAAAGAGCGATGTCGACATGCAGCTGCATCACCCAGTGAAGATGCGTCACCTATTGCTTCGAATTCCCCTAATTTTTGCCAACAACCCATGTTCGATTCCATGAATCCGAATACAAGCTCGAAATTGTGAATTAACGCATTAATCTCGAAGAACTTTCCAACCCTAATTAATTGTAAAATACAGCAGTGGCAAGAGGATGTTCGAATCCTTTTAAACTCGTCTTAGTTTGAAGATGATCTCCTTATCAACCCAAATATATATGTTATATGATTTGTAGAATTTAATTTGAAATGTTTTCAATTTTCCAAGGCACGATTTTTTCTTTAAGCAAAAAGAAGTGACGGCCTGAAGCAAAGGTTTACCAAGGGAAAGGAGAAACAGGGTTTTGACTTTGTGAATGTGTGTGTATATATATATATATATTGTATTTAATTTAATTTAATTCACAAATTAATTGTATATCGATCCGAACTCCAAATCAAATCCAACGACTGTCGCCCCCAGCTAAATACCCCCATTCTGAACACGATGGGATATGTTTCGTTAGCCAATTCTATCATTTCTATCAATTTTCATCAAAATTAAAATATAAATCAATATATTGAATTCGAACGCACATTTTCAATTTACCGGGGCTACATATGGACTCTAAAAATCCTCGAAAAATATTTTCTACCTTCATATTGACGATACGGTTCTAACAAAACTAATTTCGTCAAATTTGGAGACCGTTTGAAAAATGGCCATTTTCTGGTCGATCCAAATTGATTGAAACTGATAAAACTCGTTTTCTTTTGCCACGCTCACATATTGAGTCAGAAAATTATGAATTTTGGAATCTAGCAATAACATACATCCCGGATCCAACAAAAGTGGTTTCGTCAAAAACGGAGGTCATTTGCAAAATGGCTATTTATAGCGACTATTTTGAATATTCAACTGGACGTAACTTTCAACTTTTAAAACGAAATTTTAATTTCTTACATCCGTTAGAAAGATATGATTAAACAGATTTAAATACTTTTGGTTTCACTAAAATCCAGTTTATTTTGAATCCTGTACATTCATTTGAAATTTGAAATCAAATTTTCGAACTACCACGCCATTTTCAATTCATTTAATAATTAAAAATTAATATTTATATTCCAACTTCGATTTAAATAAATATGTACGTTCAAATTCTATTCAAAATAAATTTCTCGTTAATTATTATTTAAAATAAATCATTTTAAATATTCAAAATTCATTAAAATTGCCAAAATAATTTTTTTTAATTGGTTTGGATTTTCTGGGTTGTTACATATATATATATATATAGCGATATTAAAATGCGATTTTTAAATAATATAAACATCATATTAAAAATGTGATTTTTAATATGAACAGCGTAGAAAAGACTGCGTTGGAGTTTCGGACAAATCCAAATGGTTCAGAAATTCAAAAATAAAACTGAAGGAATGGATCCCAAAGGTGAGAACTTCTCACTTCAATTTATTTTCTAATTAAATGTATATACTAGGATGTAGACGGTGCTTACTTGCACCCGACACCTTTGTTTGAAGCCATGTTTGTTTGGTTGATTGGATTATTTGGTTGAATTTGGTTTGGAAAATGAATTGATTAGAATTTGGTTTGTACATGGCACGAGCCATCATTAGGTGAGGGATAAGGCTATACCTTATTCTGGTTCTAGTATCGCATCGTTATGCTGCCGAAATTTTTTAAAAATATTAGAACAATAAAAATATCACTTTTATTGTATAAATGACCTATATAAAATATTCATGAGTTGAAATAAATATTTTATAGTTAAAAATATATTTTTTAACGTGTATATGAATAAAATAAATATTCATTTACAAATCGGACGATTTGTATATGTACACATATTTGACTGATATTGATTGGGATGATATATTTTACACATCGCTCAACTGCACAAATAATAATCAGTGTTTGTTGTTTGAAAACCCCACATGGGTATTGGGATGATATTGGACATACACTAATCTCAATATTAATTGTATGTTAATCGATGGGTTGACGGACTATTGTAAGCGTTAATTATTTATATTTAATGCTTATGCAGTTGTGTAATGCACTCTGGATGATGGTTGACTGTGTTTGATTATTGTTGTCTACATGTGTGTATGAAATCCATATAAATAAAATTATATGGTTATTGACTGTGTCTGATATGACGAATAATGAATATTTTAAAATAACTGATATTTTAAAATAACATTCAGTAATGGATCAAAATGTGATTTTGATGTCCAATTTGGGATGGACACGGATATATTGAAATATATGAAGCTGTGTTAATTAGATTAACACCATTTTGACGTGAACGGTATTTATACCGATTTTATTCATTTCTATAATGAATATCGGAAGGGTAGTGATTTCAAAATTTAATGTTTTGGAAATATTATCATACATACATATATATATTAATGATATGGAATATTCAATTTTGATTTGAAATTGAATATGAAGTTGAAATCGTTTTGAGAATCATTTTAAAATGAATTTATAAAATACGTTTTAAATGGAAATCGATGAAATACATATAATATATATTATATATATTTAATGGCCCGAATAAAATGTACCGCACCGTGGTAGTTCGCGAATTTTGACCATTGACTTCGAATGGACATTACGGGAGATCCGACCGTTGTATTCTCCTAAAACCAGAATCATTGGGTTCGTACCAAAAAGAGCTTTCCAACGAACATAAGAAATTTAAAGTCTAATGGCTGGATTTGTAATTATGTCCAAATCAAAATTGGAAATGGTCGCTGTAAGAGCAGTTCGATGACCGTTTATGGAAATCGATTGTACGGGCCTTGATAAAATTGTTAAAAATATCCGTAATTTGTGTAAAATCATAATAAATGATATGGAAAGAATTCGATGAAAAATTCCATGTTTGTAAAGAAAAAAATATTTTTATCAAAATGAAGTAGTTATGAACTAGAATTATAATCCAATATTTTTAAATAAATAAATTGGGTTTGAAATAGTTTAAAAAAAATAACTAGAATTTCCAATGTATGAATTGGAATGGATTTGAATCAAAATTGTCTTCAGAATATTTCGATGTTGGATTTCGTGATTATACAGATATTGTTATGGAAATTCGAAAGATATATTTATATCGTTATTTCCAATACGATATTTGTTGGTTGTAGAATTTGATAATGAATATAAGCTGATATATTATATATTCAGAGCCTTGTATTTAATATCAAATGGGATTTTGGTTTGTCGTGAACGTTGTCTTAAATAACGCTGTTCTTAAACTCAGTTGAGGAGAGAACAAATCTTTTTATTAAGATTTAGTGAAAATTTTCAATTGATTAATATTTAATTGGAATTGAATTAAAAAAAATGGAATTTTGGGTTGTCGTGAACGGTGTCTTCAGTAACACTGTTCTTAAAACCCCGTTTGAAAAGAATAAATCTTTTAATTAAACCCCGTTTGAAAAGAATAAATCTTTTAATTAAGATTAATAGAGTTTCCAGTTACATTTGGTAATTGGAATAAAATGGAATGTGAATTGGGTTTATTGTGAACTGTGTTTTTAATGACATTCATTCTTTTACCCGATTTACAGTGAAATGTGATTTTGAATTTATAAATCTTTTTATTAAAATTTAATGGAAATTTTTTGAAGAAAAAGTTCTCCAATTTAATAAAATAAATTGGAATGGAATTCTATTTGGTAATAATCGAAGTGAACTTCGGTGGAGGAAGACTGTTACTATATATAGAATATAAAAGGCTTCGTCGTTATTCCATTTATATTATCGGTTGGATATGGGAGTTTATTGATTATATATATATATATATTGATCTGTTTTCCGTGAAGATTCCATAATTAATGGAATGTTATTTTGGGTTTATTGTGAACTATGTTTTAAATGACATTGGTTCTTTAACCCAGTTAAAGGCAGGATTTATTTCCTAAATTTGAAAAATCATTACATAATGATTTTTGGCGACTAAAACTAAGTAGAGTTTTAATGAATCTTTAATTAGATTGAAAGGTGAATCTGATAACCAAAATTATCAAATTCAAGAAATGACTGAGAATGGAGAATCACTAGTTTTGCTCCAACCGATAGTTAAATCTTTAATTACATTTGAACGTGAAATGGTAATTAATTTTACCGATAACACCGTGATGTTAGATATGAAGCATTACCAGTTTTGCTTCATAGGATGAATAGGTTGGGATTGGGAAATTTAATAAATGATTACTTCGGTAAAGTTCGCTAATCCCGACTAGTTTGGGTAAACCTTAATTTGGTTTGAATTGATATCCAATGGAAGATTAAAGAATAAACTTAAAGGATTTATCTTTGATAAAATTAATGGGAACATTTCCCTAAAGATAAGAATATTTGAATAAAGGAATATTCTGGATTGGAATGAGGCGTATGTTGTGTTTTTATAGCACTTGTTTATTATATACGCGAGTTATTCGGAAAGACCGGGTTTATACCCATTCTGAATAATTGATTCAACGATATGTCGACGATGAAGATGGTGGTTGAAGACCAGAGGTCTTCACATCGTTTGAATGATAACTGATGTCTTGATTGGGCTTTACACCCAAGTCGAGGTGATAAGTGGTGATCGTCTAGACGTACTTGGAGATCGACCGGATATGCGAGGACCTCTCTCATGTATTGGACATATAGGATGAGAAATAAGGTGCCTCCGGTTTCGTTTAGACCCAGAACGAACTTGTAAATGGATGTGTGTCTGACATTGGATTTTATTTTGTGTTGATTGATCTCTATTAAACATATATTTGTTTGGTGGTGGAGAATTTATTCTCTTGCTTAACGCTTTTTCCTGAGACGTACGAGCTCAGAGGTTATATATCGATAGACATCAGTCGCACGACGTGAATTGTCAGTGTAGCATGCTGAGATGCAAATGATCAAGGCCTCTGTTGAATATCAGAGTCTTGTGGTTGATGATCAAAGCATGACTTTAATATAGCATAGCTTTGTGTGTAGCGTTAACTCGCGAGCCTCACATCCCGGTGTGAACCAGAAACGGGAGGGGACTTCAGGGAGGACATGCATTTTCTTCTAGCTAGGAGTGGTGTCAAGGTATTGCAAGCCTAGACGTTTTACTTATGTGGATGATGGATAGCAAGGCGCCTCGGATATATCGGTTACTATGGAGCCGATGGGTATTGAGTCATCTGGCTCATTTATGCCCCATAGGGCGGGGAAACGTATTGTTCAGGCATTTCAATCCACTTCGTGTGGACCGGCCCTGACGATCCAAGGCTTGCCTATGAGCTTGCCTGAGACATGAGCTAGATAGTCTCCAAATGGTAAGGACGATCCCTTGCCTTATTTCACAGACGGAAATCCAACTTCCAATACGTGACATTTTGGTTTTGATTGTAGAGCCTAGTATTGGAGATATGATAGATGGTACCCATGTCGCCTATGATTGATACATTTATATTTGAAATTGTTTTATACACTATGCACTTATAATAGTATCAAATGATTTGTTTTAACGTACCAAGCATGTTTGGCTATTATAAGGGAAAAACCTATCCTCCGTCTTATGTTGCATTGCATGATGGGACCTGGGTCTTATAATAGCTTCATTTTTTCAAAAAGCATTGCGTTGTTTTGTTATATGCACTAGTATTCTTGGGAGGAAACCCGTTCCGTGTTATACGGCATGTTCCCTTGATATATGTGATTTTAAATTAAAGTTTTAAATAACTGTTTTAGTTCTCTCACCAGTCACATGATTGACCTGGAGTTTATTGTTTTAACCTAAACTCTGGGTGTGACGGCCCGCCCCGAACCAGCCGACATTTCCTTCGAAATGCGTTGTACCGATGTCCAACTAGCACGGAACATTCGACAAAGAAAGGAAAAGAAAGAAATTTGAACTAACAAGGGACCTGTAGAATTTCTCACAGCGCATGGATTAAAATATAATAATAACATACTTGACATAAAACTGGCGAGACAGTGCATAAGCTGAAAACTAAACCATAATCATCATGGCAACGGAAATTCAAAATACAGCTTATTACAACTCCAACGTACTGTCTCTAAAGCAAAGAAAAAGGTGCACTACTAATGCCCAAAGTAGTGACCAACAACAACACAGGGAGAATATCTATATATATATATCGTACGTGGAAGCCTCCTGCTCGTCTCTGATACAATTACTCGTGCATATCACCTAGCCTGTCTCTACTCTGCCCGTTTAAGAGCACCCAGAGTAATAAGAAGAGACATAAGACTCTGGGTCAGACAAAAGTCTGGTATGAGTGATAAGCAGCAAAACAAAACAGTAATAGGTATACATAACCATACCAGAACCTGGACCTGCAACCAAAGAGTTGGCATAACAAGATGTACAATACACTAAGGTGACACTAACATACGGTGTGCATGTCATGGTGATACCAAAACATCAAACATAGCAATCTTCCTCACATCTCTCACTCAGTGCGTAAAGTATACGATATCTACCACTTTGATCACCCAATCCTTTGCTATGATCACTTTGCCCCATGGAGTCACAGTGACCCCACTTCACTGATCCATAGCCAATAATCCTTTTCTATGCCCACTCTTCCCCATGGAGTTATGACAACCCCACTGCACTGGCTCATAGCGTTGCTTCGATCGCTCTGCCCCATGGAGTTAACTCGTTGGTTCCCAGCTGGATCCTGAGTACAAGCTTCCGATTTGGACTACCTTTACATCTCGGATTTCGGTCTCCTCTGCATCGGTTCGGTTCTTCACTACCCTTCGCTTCAGATCATACTCCCAGTTCGGTTCATGGTTCATGTCTACGGTCCAAGCTCCTCGGTTCGGTTCGATCCTCCAGTAGTGGTTCGGCTCATGGTACCCATTATGGATCATGATCTCCTTCATCAACTTGGGTCCATCGGTTTGGTTCGTGATACCTCGTCCGGTTCGGGTCGTGGCCTCCTCTTTGGATCGGGTCGTGAAGCGCACCGGTTCAGTTCGGCTATGGCAGCTCTTCCGGTTCGTGGCCACCAGGTGTTTCGGGTCTTCTGTCACGAGCGGGTCAGTTTGGTTGAGTACTCCACGATCAATTCATGGCACACACAGGTTCATAGGAGGCAACTCGATCTGGTTCGGATCGGTGTGATGCTTCACGAGCAGGTTCAGTTTGGGGGACCCGATCCGATCCGATCTCTGCATATTTCCTACAACTTTTCCAATGACTCTTCTACGCCACACGACGACGTTTTCGACCAATCTAACTATTCTAAACAATCATAAAACATTATAAACAGTTATAGCAACATGTATAATCAACCATAAACACCAAAACAACAATATAATGTGTTAAAATGGATCAAACATACCCAAAAACCCTTGTTTTCCCCTTAATCATGTCTAAGCATAACTAATGGTAGGATTAGAAAAACATGTCCAAATTAATCCAAATTTCCAACAGAGGCCTATAATAATATTTTAGAATTTTACAAAAAAAATCCAGATTTTTCTAAGCCATAATTTCGCTAATTATCACTAATCACGCCTAATTAGCCGTAATTAGTGAAAAACAGTGCAAATCACTCACCTTGGCCACAAATTAATCTTAGATCTGAACTTTGCTACTGTTATAGGTCGAATTTTAATGCTTAGCAGCAGTCCCGACTCTAATTTTCCACTAGACTTCCTTGATTTGGTGTAGATTAAGCTAATACGCGATTAAACGATGATTTGGAAAATGACAAAAAAAGGTTTATCTAACCCTAATCAGCCCTCATATAGCTCTAATCCCGAAATCCCCCAATGGGCCTAACTGCTAATCATCCCATTAAGCCCAATTAAGCTGTTTTTCACCTTTTAAAACTGAACTCACCATATCTCCCAAACGGTAAGTCCGTTTGACATGTGTGACCACTCTACGGAAACCATCATCCGGATCTAATAGAAGTGGTTTCAGGTCAAAACTCTTTACCAATCAAAAGTTATAGGCGAAACAAGATTCGCCAGGGGCAAAATGGTCATTTAAAAATCGGCAAAAATCGTGAACATGGGAAATGACCCCAATAGTTGTTCCCTAAAGTTACATGACCATACGACTTCATATGATAATGAAATAAATATTCTACGATCCTCCGATGCATAGAAGGCGGGTCGTTACACTCTCCCCCCTTAAGACATTTCGCCCCCGAAATTCCCTAATTAAAGCATATAACGGGTCCCGCATGCCTAACATCCATTTATAAACAACCAAACATACATTACAAACACATCAAGTCTATCCTAGCATGCATAATAACTAAATCGCAATTTAAAATCTTATCAGGCAAAGAGTTCTGGATGCGATTCCCTTATGCTCTCCTCTGTTTCCCAAGTACAGTCGCTCTAATTCTCACCCCACTGAACCTTGACCAGTTTCACCACCTTCCTTCGAAGTTGCTTTGTATCGCTCTCGACAATACAAATCGGCTTGCGGTTCCCAACCGCATCGGGTTCTACTTCGATGTCATCCAACTGATCCAGTGAAATAGTCATATCGGGGTCATGCACGAACTTCCTTAACTGGGAAACATGAAACACGTTATGAACTCCCGTCATCTTCTCTGGCAACTCAACTTTATATGCCAAATTCCCAACATGCTCGAGAACTAGGAATGGACCAACAAATCTTGGTGTTAACTTGCCTCTCCTACCAAATCGAATCACGCTCTTTAATGGAGAAATCTTGACAAACACCAAGTCACCAATGGAGAATTTTAGATCTCTTCTCCTCATATCAGCATAACTCTTCTGCCTATCTTGAGCAACCTTCATTCGCTGTTGTATAACCTTGATCTTATCAGAGGTTTCTCTTATCACATCTAGCCCAAGCACAAATTTCTCACCGGTTTCCAACTAACATGATGGTGAGTTTCATGATCTTCCGTACAAGGCTTCAAATGGAGTCATACCAATACTAGACATAAATATTATTATATGAGAATTCAACCAGATGTAAATGGTCATCCCATGACCCTCCAAAATCTAATATGCAAGCTCTCAAGAGATCTTCTAATATACAATTCACCCTCTCTGTTTGACCGTCAGTTTGAGGATGGTATGCGGTACTGAGATGTAATTCTGATCCTAAAGCCTCTTGTAAGCTCTTCCAAAATCCACTAGTGAACAACGGATCTCGGTCACTTACAATGCCTTTGGGTACCCCATAAAATCTCACTACCCACTTCATATACAGTTCGCTAACTTAGCTGCTATTCAATTCGACTTGATGGGTATAAACCTTGCACTCTTGGTCAATCGGTCCACAATTACCCAAACGCTATCATGGCCCGATCTAGTCCTTGGTAAACCATCTATGAAATCCACTGAGACTTATTCCCATTTCCATTCTGGAATTTCTACTGGTTGCAACAAACCACTAGGTTTCTTTTGCTTAGCTTTAACTAGCTGGTAGTTCAAGCATTTGGATATAAACTTCCCAACGTCTCTTTTCATCCCTTCCCAGTAGTAGGTCTGCTTCATGTCTCGATACATTTTATTACCATCGGGATGTATAGTTAGTTTTGAGTGATAACATTCTCTAAGCACTTCATCTCTCAATTCATTAACATTGTGCACAACTAGTCTTCAATTCTTTCTAAGTCATCCATCTCGATCAAGCCCATACTTGTTTATCTCCTCATCGATAACCATCTCTATTTTAGAGATGATTTCCAATAGGTTAGGCTCATCCATCTGACTGGAACCAATCAGATCAATCAAAGTGGGTCAGATCATTAAACTTGCTGACATCTCTGGACCTAATTCGCACTTAGGTCTAAAATCATACCCTGCGATATACTCTAGTTGCTTCCACTCAAGAAACACAGTTCCTAAACTGGCATGTCTTCTACTCAATGCATCAGCTACCGCATTGCCCTTTCCGGTCGTATATGCGATAACAAAATCATAGGAAGCCAGGAATTCTAACCATCTTTGCTGTCGGAGATTTAAATCCTTCTGAGAGAAGAGATACTTTAATGACTTATGATTGGTAAACAACTTGAATCTTTCTCCCAAGAGATAATGTCTCCACATCTTCAACACAATCGCTGCCAATTCCAAATCATGGGTAGGATATCTTTTCTCATGCGGTTTCAGCTGCCGACTAGCGTAAGCTACTACCCTACCTCCTTGCATCAACACAGCACCTAGTCCGGTACCACAGGCATCCGTGTATACTGTCATCTCTTCATTCCCTTTAGGATCGACTAACAATGGCGCACGCATCAACTTTTCCTTCAGACTCTTAAATGCATTTTCACAATTTCCATACCAGACGAAAGCTTGATTCTTCTTGGTCAACTGAGTTAACGATGCCGCTATCTTGGAGAAGTCTTGGATAAAGTTATGATAATATCCAGCTAATCCCAAGAAACTTCTTACGTCTGTTGCATTCTCGGGCGTAGCCCAATCTTGTACCGTAGCCAACTTCGTAGGGTCCACGACAATACCATTTTTTGAAACAACACGGCCCAAGAATCTCACTTCTCTCCTCCAGAAATGACACTTAGAAAACTTCGCTTTCAATTGGTGTTTTCTTAACACCTCCATCACTACTCTCAAATGTTCCTTGTGTTGTTCCTCTGTCCTCGAATAAACAAGTATATCATCTACGAACACAAGAACAAACCTATTCAATTGATCTCGGAATACTATGTTCATAAGATCCACAAAGTATGCTGGTGCATTAGTCAACCCTAATGGCATGACCAACCACTCATAGAATCCGGACAGCGTCCGAAATGCCGTTTTAGGAATACTCTCTGCTACTACTCGGAGCTGATGAAATCCTATCGCGAGGTCCAATTGGGAGAACACCCTTGCTCCCTCAAGTTGATCAAACAAATCATCTATCCGCGGAAGAGGATACTTATTCTTCCTGGTCACTTTATTCAACTCGCGATAGTCCACACATAAACAAAGGGAACCATCTGCCTTAGTGACAAATACGACTAGTTCTCCCCACTCGGAAACACTTCTTCTGATAAATCTCTTCATCAAAAGATTGCTTACTTGCACCCTGAGCTCTCGCTGCTCCCTTAGTGCCATACGACGAAGTGGCATCACTATAGGTCTGGTATCTTTCAATAAATCGATACGGAACTCAATCTCTTGGTGTGGTGGAAGTCCGGTCACTTCCTCGAAGATATCCGTATACTGGCCAACAACGGGAATTCCTGCTAACTCATCCTGCGGGATGTCGAGGGAATTTAGAAAACTAGCCATCACCTCATCACTAGGTAGGCCACAAAACACTACCCTCCGCCCATCATCCGCACTAATAGTCATCGAAAATCCCTCACAGTCTACCACCAACCCATATCTTTGGAGCCAGTTGACTCCCAAAATAATGCCAAACCCAGTAAAACCCAAAACAAAGCAATCACAAGCAAACATACATCCATGACTCGATAAGACCAAATTTCGACAAATCATACTAAGGCTAATCGAACCACCAATCGGGTTCATCACTGCTAAAGGTCTATCGACTATCTCGGGTTCCAGTCCCAACCTATCTAATAGGTCACTAAATATGAAGGAATAGGAAGCCCCAGTGTCAAATAGTACTCGAACAGGAACATCATAAATAGAAAGAATAACTTGAATGACGACATTCTTTCCTTTCTCCGCCGCAGTTGGGGCATTCGACGAAGAAGGAACAACATTAATAGCATATGCTTTCACAATCTGCTTCTCTTTCGGGGGTTGCAGAAATTTATCCTTGTGATGTCCTACTTGGCCACAGTTGAAGCACTTCCTGTCCGCTGGCTTTGCTCGACATTCTTTAGCATAATGGCCCTTCTTGCCACAACTAAATCACTTAACATATTTCTTACTCTTTTTCTAACCATCCTTAGCTTGGTTCTGCTTCCTCTTATTCTGAGAATTATTCTTGCCTCCACCGCTTGCCTACGGCTTTGGCCCCTCTGCAAATGCAACAGCGACTTCAGTCTTGGGCTTAGGAAAAGGCTCTCTGATCTCATTGCTTTTCCAACAATCGATTCAAAAGTCTCATCAATATGGTTTATAAGCCTTTCCCCTAATTATTGATCTAATCCCGTTATGAACTTCTCATTCTTCTTCTTGGGAGTGTCAATAAGGGATAATCCATACTTCGATAAAGTATCAAACTCAGCAACATATTCCGAGACTGCCCTACCATTCTGTTTAAGCTCCAAGAACTTCCTAAACAACTCTGACTTCTGAGAAGCTGGGATAAACTTATCACTGAATCGGGACTTGAACTGATCCCAAGTAACTAGATACTCAGGGGTAGCTGCCTTAATAGCATTCCACCAATTCATAGCCCGTCCTTGCAGCTGACGGGATGCTAGCTTCCTCTTCATCGCATCCTCGATTCCCAGATCTTTGAAGATACACTCATAACTATCAAGCCAATCTTGAACTTCTATGGCCGATTCTGTTCCGTGGAATGGCTTCCCACCAAGACTAGTGTAGTCCTTACAGAGCTTGGCGAAATCCGCCCTAGGCGCCTGCACCGTTGCACCACCACCATTGGCAGCATTAGGAGCTGCCCTCTGAACATCCCTAAGCATATGTCTCATGAAGTCAGTAAACATCGTCCTCATATCAAGAGCATTCCCATTATTAGCTCCTCTACCAGTACCCCTCGTATGTCGGATCATCATTCAGTCTGTAAGGAGAAAACGATTACCCATCTCTTCAGTGGTGTCAGTGCAGTACAGCTTCGTCACTAGATATACTAATAGTATATATATAGCTTTTGAAAACCAAAATATCACAAATATGTGCTCTCATATAAGTATACTATCTCTCCCTGGTGTCTTCCCCTAGGTTAACTACGCAACCTAGAGCTCTGATACCAAGTGTGACAGCCAACCCCGAACCAGCCGACATTTCCTTCGAAATGCGCTGTACCGATGTCCAACTAGCATGGGACGGTCGCTAAAGAAAGGAAAATAATGAAATTTGAACTAACAAGGAACCTGTAGAATGTCTCACAGAGCATGGAATCAAATATAATAATAACATACCTGACATAAAACAGGTGAGACAATGCATAAGCTGAAAACTAAACCATAATCATCATAGCAGTGGAAATTCAAAATACAGCTTATTACAACGCCAACATACTGTCTCTAAAGCAAAGAAAAAGGTGCACTACTAATGCCCATAGTAGTGACCATCAACAACAAAGGGAGAATATCTATATATATATATATATATATATATATATATATATCATACGTGGAAGCCTCCTACTCGTCTCCGGTACAACTACTCGTGCATATCACCTAACATGTCTCTAGTCTGCCCGTTGAAGAGCACCCAGAGTAATAATGTAACATCCCGGATTTTTTGATTTTGTTAAGCGATAATTATTGATTTTTCATTGATTTATTAAATTTAATTTATTGTAATTCGAGTTAATACTTGAGAAAAATTTAAATCTTTTTAATCGTATATATATTTGCTTGTTATAAAGATATTTATAGAGGTATATATGTTAAAGTAGGAAATAAGTAATGTTTTAACTTTTGTTTTACATTTTTCTTGGACTTTAACTTAAATAAATCAATATGATACCGTGGCATTTGAATACTGGAAAAAAACAAGTACGCATTAAAACTCCAATTGGATAAGAGCTGTACATATAACCATACCTTTGTATTCTCGAAAAATGGAGTCAATCAATAGGATGCACGGACAATGGAAGCCTAAAAACGTAGCATATATTTTAATAAACACTATATATTATAAGCTGTACAAAAGGAGTGTGTAACTGACCATTGCTTGCTTGCACATCTAAATTAGGCATGCTCACTCCATCAATGCAACTAGCTACAACACCTAGTGACAACCATGTTCTTAAGCAATCCAGAACTAGCTCTTAGCAGACGAGGAAGAGGTAGCACAGATTATACATTCAAATCAAAGGAGTAATAGACATTTTTCTTAAGAATAAAGCATGATTTTCTAAACATTTATTCTTACATATGTTGTACATGAGATAAGCATGTGGCCGTAACTTCCTTTTTCAGTCTTGCACAACTAAACAACCTAAGCCAGTATACACAAGCAAATTTTTAAGTAGTTGAGACTAAAGGCATGTGCAAATTCAACTGCTATACTAGAAATTGAAATCAGAGCCTATCTTTTGTAGCATATATTAAGTACCATGTGATACTAGTTATAGCTTCCTTGTACACAGCTAAACCTAGGGTAGTCCATTCAAAACAAAGCTGCATGGCCAAGTTACTTAAGAACCAAGAATCAGTATTTTTAAATTAATTTATGGTATGTGCTTTATGCAAGCTGGTGTACTTCATTTGTAACCTAGCCATATGCAATCGAAGGAGAAAATCAATAGCTAGAAAAGACTTTACACAAATACAGATCAGTCAGGTTGTACAGCTATCGAAATACTGGGTATTTCATTTTCAAATCAAAGAAACTGCTACGGCTATCCTACCCTATAAGAACTGGATGTGCCAATGTATTTTAATATTAAATTCACCTATAAATATGAACACAAACACATGCTTTCACTTACAACTCATACACACATCACTCGAATCAAACTCAACAAGGAAATGGAAGAAAGAAACACTGGAAATACAAAGAACGGAGTCCCCTGACAAGTGAGTAAACCTCACTCTGTTTTTCCCAATTTTTGTTGATTATAAATGATGATGTAAGTTTGTGAACACCTTGTTATACATATATGACACCCCACATACACCATATGTTAGTATTGTTTGATCTGGAAGATTGTATACACCCAAAATCATGCCTGTATAAGTTCAGGGCTTGAGTTTTGCACCTGCTGTCACTTCGAAAAATTTATATCTTGATCCCCAGTAAGAAAACAAACCTGAACCATGAAGAAGGATTGATTATTATCACTATAGAACCCTAAAGAAAATATTGTTTGGTATAAGTATATCTCATACATATATATATTTATAAAATTTACAGTAAGAGCCCTCAAACCATTCAAATCCGACCATCATAATTTAATGTTTCAGGGTTATAAATAGTTTCGTATATAAAAACCATGAATTTAGGAAGATATTTCATACTTTTTAGTGTATTGGATTAAGAGCTTTTTATAGTTCATCTGAAAAGGAAAATGATGTGTTTTCCGACCATCAGGGTGGTCGTAGTCCACGAGTCTTGGCCTGGAGGAGCGAAAAAGCCTAGGGTACAAGGGAAAAATACAAATAAAATTTTCAAATGGGTAGGTTTTGATTTTTGAATCGATTTAGGGTTTTTGAGGAATGTTGGGATGCCGAACTTCTACGACGAACTGCACCGTGGGTGGTGCATCGAGTTCGACCGTACAAGGGGAAAGTGTCGGTCTCGGAGTCAGCGTCGGTGGTGATGAAGTATGAGGGTGACCGGGGGTACGTAGTGGTGGCGGTGGGAAAATATGTGGAGATGGGTTGTTTGTTGTTGGTTCCCAGTTCGGTTTGGAGAACGTTTTTGCGTTTAACAACATCGGAGGTTGACATAAGGCAGGGGATGGACTCTTGTGATGGCGAGACATGTGTGAGGTGGCTTGAGTTCGACAAACATGGGTTGGTTTGGACGTGCATGTGCACGATGCACAGGTACCCAAGGGGGACGGTTTCTAAAGCAAGTTTCTTTGTTTTTGTTAGAGGAGGAAGACAACGAGTAATTAATGGAGAAGTAGAATAAAGGGGAAGCGGGCTTATGCCATGTGGGCTTGTTTGGGCCACGCATGTTTATTAAATAATAAAATGGAAAATTAAATCAAAGAAGTAAGCAAAAGATAGGGGGAAAGGTAGTTGGGCTATGGGCCGAAAGTAATAGAGGTTATAAAACAAATGTGTTGTTAAATCTCAAAAGTTTATATAACTAATGTTATCTATTTATTTAAAAATAAAATTAAAAGTATATAGGAAGTGATATAATTATATCGACTTTGTGATATCAAATGAAATAGAAAGTTATTGGGATGAACACTAAGTTAATTGTGCATCTGTAATTTATGATTAAATCATATTTAATTTAAATAGTCATTTAATTATTCATCTTGAATAATTTTAAATAAAATAGAAAAGAAGATAAAGAAGTAGTTGGGCTATGGGACGAGATGGGTTAAGCTAGAAATGAATGAAAATACAAAATAGATGAGAAGGTAGGAAAGTAGGGTAAGTAAAGTAGAAAAAGGAAAGGTAAATATATATATAATAATAGTAATAGGAAACAGGAGAAAGATGGGTGGCTGTCGGCCTGTAGGAAACATAGAGATGAGAGAATCAAAATGGTGGTGCAAGGAAAGGATAAAACAAGTGTTTTGTTAAAACCTCAAAACTTGATATAACTTAAACTAATTATTTAAAATTAAAATAGAAATTAATTTGTATGTATATACATGAGTAACATAAATGTATTGATTTTGTAAAATGAAATGAAATAGAAAAATAGAAGAAAATTTGAGAGTGTAAAATAAGAAGAAATAAAAAGAAACAAAGAGACGGAAATATAGAAAGGAAGAGTAGAAAAGAAGAAGTAAACGATGTTTTGTTCCCAAATTATAATTTAGTTGTTTGTCAAATAGGATATATATATATATATTAAAAGAGTGATATAATTGACTTCATAATAACAAATAGAAGTTATCGAAATAAAGTGTGAAGTTCACATTCATCTATAATTTATTAATAAAAATTTTATTTTGGTTAAGTAGAGATTAAATTATTCATTTTGAATAAATTAAAAAAATAAAAATAAAGAAGGAGATAGATTCAAGTTGTTCTAAGGAATAGATCTTTGGTTCAAAGCAAATTTGTTGAATTACAAGCAACAACATGATATTACTATGGGAAAGTGGTAGGCGGTCAATATTAATGCGTTATGATAAGTTAAATATTTTAAATAAGTTTAAGAATATTGCTTGAATTATATCGACTCAAGTCAATAATTATTTATAACCAGGAAATGAATTACAAACTCAGATTAATAACGAATAAACCCAATATTAGAATCTGAATGTAATAATCTGTTTCCCTTAAGTATCACTTGACCCAAAAAGATATTAACGTTGATCGTTTCGAAGAGTCCAGAATATATATTCCACTTCGATTCGATGATTATGAGTCAAAGATTTCTGAAGACGGTTGAAGATGAAGTTTATACAAGGCATGTACTGTTTACAGAATAGTGTCTTCGGTTTGTTCAATCCCAAAACAAATTGTATGGACGAATGTCTAACAGAGTATATCTAACCCAATCACGTACGTTGCTCTCTCCAAACTTATTTATGTTGGTGGCGGAGGAATTCATTTCTCTTAGCTTTATGCCTGTAATATATTTTTGGGGAAGTCAATTAGTGATTGGCAGATTTTGACGATGTGGCATTCAAAGGAAATAAAGAGCTGATATGTCTAAAGCTAAGTCTAGCCTCAAGCTTCACAACCAGAAAATGACAAAAATCGGGCAGGCAGCATGGCTATGTGGGTCGCTCCCATTAGAGTGTATTGTCACCATCTAGAGAATATTCACTTTGTTACTTCTTTCGTTTCTGTATCTTCGGATAACAGTTATGTGGGCCCAATTGTCGGTGATAGTACATTCGATACACTCAAGAGAAATGAGTGGTCAGTTATGTGTGGGCCGAGTTGCAAGATGTTCTTGTTAAACCCAGTGTATTCCTCTCTAGAGATACACTATCGGAAGGTGGTTCCATACCTTGTCATAGTTGGAAATCCATCATCCCTAAGCGCCAAGCGGTTTTGTTTGTATACTATATATGTGGAGCATGAGATGCAAGCGTTCCACTAGATTCTAATTTATTTGTGGAAAAACCCTAGACACTATGATAATATCTGATTTAAAGTATACAAAATGATTTTCTCATAAGGTAAAAAAACCGTTCCGTACTTACGGCGTGGTCTTATGAGATATGTTTTATTTCTTTGTTTGTTTTAAACCGTTTACTCATACCACTCCCCTGACTGACCCGGAGTTTATTTTTCTATGTTTTCCCAAAACTCTTGGGTACTCATAACACTTGTTATGAGTAGACAAGTGAGCCAGGTGTTGGAGATAACTTTTGGAATAACTGGATGGGATGGTTCTGCAAGATGGTCTATTATATCTATGAAGTTTGCAAGCTAGTTATCTATATATAAATATGAAATCTGTTAGTTGTAATGGGCATATATCCATGTATCCAATGTACTGTACTATGATGTATTGTAACTCTGATATAAAATATTTTGTAATATCATATTTTGTTCAAGTTCCGCTGTGAAATTCTGATGTTATTCTTTAGTTCTACCTTTTATCTATTCTTATTCCTAAATAATGGCACAACTTCCGATGTGTTCGAAAGTTGGATCGTTACAGTTGGTATCAGAGCTTAGGTTACTGAATACCTAGGCTTTGGGTGAGTATTGAGAGAGCGTATTTGTAATTTTATAATAATATATAAATATAAATTTATATATATAAGAGGATAGAGATGAATTAAGATTGGATTCAAACCAGATTTTGGAATTTAAAATCCTGGGTATTTGAAAAATATTTTTCTGAATAAATATAAAGTAATATATTATTACTTTGGAAAATTTGGATAAAACCATTTTTGAATGGATTATAAAAGTGATAAAGCACTGAACTCACCTCGGTCGCGGGAAAATAATTTTGATGATAACTGCAGCATCATCGGTGTTCATTTTCGAGTTTCTGAGTGATAAATTGCTACCTTAGAAAAAAATTCTGATGGAAAGTTATTTGAAAGAAAACAAGCTGGTTTGAAAATTCAAATATTTTGAATTTTAGATAGTTATAAATATATATACATACTTGTGCGATTTCTAAAGAATTTGAAATAAAAACCCGGGGATTTGAATTTTGAATATAAATTTTTACCTAAGTAAGGTAAATGGAAGAAGTGCCAAAAGATACATTACTCTTTTAAATAAAAAGGATCTAAATTAATTCGGGTCAGTCTAAGAATTGGTTGAATAAAGTTGAATTGAATTAGAATAATATATTGTCATATTAATGGAGTTAAAATTATAAATTGAATTAAAGCTGATATTTCCAGACTTAACTGGATGTGAACTCATGGAAACTAAACAAGTTGATTTTGCTGAAATAAAACCAGGTTTCTAATGGAGGTAACTAATTTAAGAATTAATTACTTAGGGGAGACCGTGGATGGAACTTAACATGGTTAAGTGAATTGATCTGATGAGATGAATATGGATTTGAGTTTAAAAGGAGAATTTGGTGAAGGTAAATATATTTGAACAAGTTGATTCAAATTAATGAAGTAGATAAGATTTGGAATTTATTCTCCAAATATAACAGGATATTTTTGGAGTAATATGGGTTGATGAGGAATTGAGATTTAAGATTAAGTAATTGGAACCTAACCAAAGATTGGTTAAGTTAAATAATTTTCTAGGCATCGATCTGATATTGATTTCGGTCTTTGGGGTTGATACATAGAGGATTATTCGCTTACCGATTTACGGTCAGGAGCTGATGGATGTTGAGGAATAATAATGGAGAAATGGAAATGTTTTCCAATCATAGTGACGGATATTTATAGTTAGAGAAATGATGGTGATAAATAAAAAATAAATGATTTGTGTTATAACTCTTATTATAACCAGAATCCACTCGTTAATCTTTAATTTCAGGGACGAAATTCTTTTAAGGAGGGCAGATTGTAACGTACCAGATTTTTGGACTTTGTTAAGCGATAATTATTGATTTTTCAATGATTTATTAAATCTAATTTATTATAATTCGCGTTAATACTTAAAGAAATATTTAAATCTTTTTAATCGTATATATATTTTTGCTTATTATAAAGATATTTATAGAGGTATATATGTTAAAGTAGGAAGTAAGTAATGTTTTAACTTTTGTTTTACATTTTTCTTGGACTTTAACTTATGTAAATCAATATGATACCGTGGCATTTGAATACTGAAAAAAACAAGTACGCATTAAAATTCCAATTGGACATGAGCTGTACATATAACCATACCTTTGTATTCTCAAGAAATGGAGTCAATCAATAGGATGCATGGACAATGGAAGCCTAAAAACGTAGCATATATTTTAATAACCCCTATATATTATACGATGTACAAAAGAAGTGTGTAACTGACCATTGCTTGCTTGCATAGCTAAATTAGGCATGCTCACTCCATCAATGCAACTAGCTACCACACCTAGTGACAACCATGTTCTTAAACAATCCAGAACTAGCTCTTAGCACACGAGGAAGGGGTAACACAGACTATACATTCAAATCAAAGGAGCAACAAACATTTTTCTTAAGAATAAAGCATGATTTTGTAAACACTTATCATTAAATATGTTGTACATGAGATATGCATGTGGCCGTAACTTCCTTTTTCACTCTTGCATAGCTAAACAACCTAGGCCAGTATACACAAGCAAATTTTTAAGTAGTTGAGACTATAGGCATGTGCAAATTCAACCGCTATACTGGAAATTGAAATCAGAGCCTATCTTTTGCAGCCTATATTAAGTACCATGTGATACTAGTTATAGCTTCCTTGTACACATCTAAACCTAGGGTAGTCCATTTAAAACAATGTTGCATAGCCAAGTTACTTAAGAACCAAGAATCAGTATTTTTAAATAAATTTATAGTATGTTCTTTATGCTAGTTGGTGTACTTCATTTGTAACCTGGCCATATACAACTGAAGGAGAAAATCAATAGTTAGAAAAAACTTTACACAAATACAGATCAATCAGGTTGTACAGCTATCGAAATACTGGGTACTTCATTTTCAAATCAAAGAAACTGCTATGGCTATCCTACCCTATAAGAACTTGATGTGCCAATGTATTTTAATCTTAAATTCACCTATAAATATGAACACAAACACATGCTTTCACTTACAACTCATACACACATCACTCGAATCAAACTCAACAAGGAAATGGAAGAAAGAAACACTGGAGATACAAAGAACAGAGTCCCCTGAACAGTGATTAAACCTCACTCTAGTTTTCCCAATTTTTGTTGATTATAAATGATGATGTAAGTTTTTGAACACCTTGTTATACATATATGACACCCCACATACACCATATGTTAGTATTGTTTGATCTGGAAGATTGTATACACCCAAAATCATGCATGTATAAGTTCAGGGCTTGAGTTTTGCACCTGCTATCACTTTGAAAAATTTATATCTTGATCCCCAGTAAGAAATCAAACCTGAACCATGAAGAAGGATTGATTGTTATCACTATAGAACCCTAAAGAAAATATTGTTTGGTATAAGTATATCTCATACATATATATATTTATAAAATTTACAGTAAGAGCCCTCAAACCATTCAAATCCGACCATCATAATTTAATGTTCCAGGGTTATGAATAGTTTCGTATATAAAAACCATGAATTTAGGAAGATATTTCATACTTTTTAGCGTATTGGATTAAGAGCTTTTTATAGTTATTCTGAAAAGGAAAATGATGTGTTTCCCGACCATCGGGGTGGCCGTAGTCCACGAGTCTTGGCTTAGAGGAGAGAAATAGCCTAGGGTACAAGGGAAAAATACAAATAAAATTTTCAGATGGGTAAGTTTTGATTTTTGGATCGATTTAGGGTTTTTGAGGAAGGTTGAGATGCCGAACTTCTATGACGAACTGCACCGTGGGTGGCGCATTGAGTTCGACCATACAAGGGGGGAAGGGTCGGTCTCGGAGTCAGCGTCGGGGGTGATGAAGTCAGTGGGTGACCGGAGGTACGTAGTGGTGGCGTTGGGAAAATATGTGGAGATGGGTTGTTTGTTGTTGGTTCCCAGTTCGGTTTGGAGAACGTTTTTGCATTCAACATCATTGGAGGTTGACATGAGGCGGGGGATGGACTCTTGTGATGGCGAGACATGTGTGAGGTGGGTTGAGTTCGACAAACATGGGTTGGTTTGGACGTGCATGTGCACGATGCACAGGTACCCAAGGGGGACGGTTTCTAAAGCAAGTTTCTTTGTTTTTGTTAGAGGAGGAAGACAACGAGTAATAAATGGAGAAGTAGAATAAAGGGGAAGCGGGCTTATGCCATGTGGGCTTGTTTGGGCCACGCATGTTTATTAAATAATAAAATGGAAAATTAAATCAAAGAAGTAAGCAAAAGATAGGGGGAAAGGTAGTTGGGCTATGGGCCGAAAGTAATAGAGGTTATAAAACAAATGTGTTGTTAAATCTCAAAAGTTTATATAACTAATGTTATCTATTTATTTAAAAATAAAATTAAAAGTATATAGGAAGTGATATAATTATATCGACTTTGTGATATCAAATGAAATAGAAAGTTATTGGGATGAACACTAAGTTAATTGTGCATCTGTAATTTATGATTAAATCATATTTAATTTAAATAGTCATTTAATTATTCATCTTGAATAATTTTAAATAAAATAGAAAAGAAGATAAAGAAGTAGTTGGGCTATGGGACGAGATGGGTTAAGCTAGAAATGAATGAAAATACAAAATAGATGAGAAGGTAGGAAAGTAGGGTAAGTAAAGTAGAAAAAGGAAAAGTAAATATATATATAATAATAGTAATAGGAAACAGGAGAAAGAAGGGTGGATGTCGGCCTGTAGGAAACATAGAGATGAGAGAATCAAAATGGTGGTGCAAGGAAAGGATAAAACAAGTGTTTTGTTAAAACCTCAAAACTTGATATAACTTAAACTAATTATTTAAAATTAAAATAGAAATTAATTCGTATGTACATATATGAGTAACATAAATGTATCGATTTTGTAAAATAAAATGAAATAGAAAAATAGAAGGAAATTTGAGAGTGTAAAATAAGAAGAAATAAAAAGAAACAAAAAGACGGAAATATAGAAAGGAAGAGTAGAAAAGAAGAAGTAAACGATGTTTTGTCCCCAAATTATAATTTATTTATTTGTTAAATAGGATATATATATATATAAATAGTGATATAACTGACTTCATAATAACAAATAGAAGTTATCGAAATAAAGTGTGAAGTTAACATTCATCTATAATTTATTCATCAAAATTTTATTTTGGTTAAGTAGAGATTAAATTATTCATTTTGAATAAATTAAAATAAAAATAAAAACAAAGAAGGAGATAGATTCAAGTTGTTCTCAAGACTAGATATTTGGTTCAAAGCAAATTTGTTGAATTACAAGCAACAACATGATATTACTATGGGAAAGTGGTAGGCGGTCAATATTAATGTGTTATGATAAGTTAAATATTTTAAATAAGTTTAAGAATATTGCTTGAATTATATCGACTCAAGTCAATAATTATTTATAACCAGGAAATGAATTACAAACTCAGATTAATAACGAATAAACCCAATATTAGAATCTGAATGTAATAATCTGTTTCCCTTAAGTATCACTTGACCCTAAAAGATATTAACGTTGATCGTTTCGAAGAGTCCGGAATATATATTCCACTTCGATTCGATGATTACGAGTCAAAGATTTCTGAAGAAGGTTGAAGACAGAGTTTATACAAGGGCTGTTTTATTTACAGAATAGTGTCTTCGGTTTGTTCAATCCCAGAACAACTTGTATGGACGAATGTCTGACAGAGTATATCTAACCCAATCACATACATTGCTCTCTCCAAACGTATATGCCCGTAATATATTTTTGGGGAAGTCAATTAGTGGTTGGCAGATTTTGACGATGTGGCATTCAAAGGAAATAAAGAGCTGATATGTCTAAAGCTAAGTCTAGCCTCAAGCTTCACAACCAGAAAATGACAAAAATCGTGCAAGCAGCATGGCTATGTGGGTCGCTCCCATTAGGGTGTATTTTCACCATCTATAGAATATTCACTTTGTTACTTCTTTCGTTTATGTATCTTAGGATAAGAGTTATATGGGCCCAATCGTCGGTGATAATACATTTGATACTCTCAAGAGAAATGAGTGGTCGGTCACATGTGGGCCGGATTGCAAGATGTTCTTGTTAAACCCGGTGTATTCCTCTCTAGAGACACACTATCGGAAGGTGGTTCCATACCTTGTCATAGTTGGAAATCCATTATCACTAAGTGCCAAGCGGTTTTGTTTGTATACTATATATGTGGAGCGTGAGATGCAAGCAATCCACTAGATTCTAATTTATTTATGGAAAAACCCTAGACACTATGATAATATCTTATTTAAAGTATACAAAATGATTTTTTTCTCACAAGGTAAAAAACCCTTTCCGCATTTACGGTGTGGTCTTTTGAGATATGTTTTATTTCTTTGTTTATTTTAAACCGTTTACTCATACCAGTCCCCTGACTGACCCAGAGTTTATTTTTCTATGTTTTCCCTAAACTCTTGGGTACTCATAACACTTGTTATGAGTAGACAAGTGAGCCAGGTGTTGGAGATAACTTTTGGAATAACTGGATGGGATGGTTCTGCAAGATGGTCTATTATATTTATGAAGTTTGCAGGCTAGTTATCTATATATAAATATGAAGTCTATAAATTGTAATGGGCATATATCCATGTATCCAATGTACTGTACTATGATGTATTGTAACTCTGATATAAAATATTTTGTAATATCATATTTTGTTCAAGTTTCGCTATGAGATTCTGATGTTATTCTTTAGTTCTATCTTTTATCTATTCTTATTCCTAAATAATGGCACAACTTCCGATGTGTTCGAAAGTTGGGTCGTTACAAATAAGAAGAGACATAAAACTCTGGGTCAGACAAAAGTCTGGTATGAGGGATAAGCAACAAAACAGAACAATAACAGGTATACATAACCATACCTGAACCTGGACCTGCAACCAAAGAATTAGCACAACAAGATGTACAATACTCTAAGGTGACAATAACATATAGTGTCAAATAATGGGGAGGGGGTGTGCATGTCATGGTGATAGCAAAACATCAAACATAGCAATCATCCTCACATCTCTCACTCGGTGCGTAAAGTATACGATATCTACCACTTTGATCACTTAATCCTTTGCTACGATCACTCGGCCCCATGGAGTAACAATGAACCCCACTGCACTGATCCATAGCCAATAATCATTTGCTATGTCCACTCTACCCCGTGGAGTTATGACAACCCCATTGCACTGGCTCATAGCGTTGCTACGATCTCTCTGCCCCATGGAGTTATGAAAACCTCAATGCACTGATCCCTAGCTAATATCCGTCTCTCAGTGGTGAGTCAAAGCTACAGACATCGACAACCCCTTTGCACACGTCCCACAGCAAAGTCCAATCATGAAGTTAACTCGTTGGTTCCCAGCTGGATCCTGAGTACAAGCTTCCCATTTGGACTATCTTTACATCTCGGGTTTTGGTCTTCCCCGAATTGGTTCGTTTCTTCACTTCCCTTTGCTTCAGATCGTACTCCCAGTTCGGTTCGTGGTTCACGTCTACGGTCCAAGCTCCTTGGTTTGGTTCTATTCTCCAGTAGTGGTTTGGCTAGTGGTACCCATTCTGGTTCGTGAGCTCCATCATCAACTTTGCTACATCGGTTTGGTTCGTGATACCTCGTCCAAGTCGGGTCGCGGCCTTCTCTTTGGATCGGGTCGTGGAGCGCACCGGTTCGATTCAGGTATGGCAACTCTTCTGGTTCGTGGCCACCAGGTGGTTCGGGTCTTCGATAACGAGTGAGGTCGATTTTGATGAGTACTCCACGATCAATTCGGGGCACACACAGGTTCAGAGGAGGCACTAGATCTGGTTCGGATCAGAATAGTGCTTCACGAGCGGGTTAGTGTAAAACCTCGAATTTTCTGAGAAAATTAAAATTAACAAATTCAAGAACACTTAATTTTTAGAAGAAGAATTAAGTGAAATGGGTTGCGCTATTACGTTCGTCTCAAAATTTTGGTCGAGATAGACATTTGGTTTGCATAAAACGGATACCTAATGAAGAAGTTATTAAGCCTTGAAGTTTGTATGCATATAAGAAATATATATATATATATATATATAAATTAAATAAATAAATATGCAAAAAAGTTCAAAACAATGAATCGGGAGGGGGAATAACCGAACCAGTCCATTTTTGAGGTCGACCTGAGCCACGCTGGGTCGACTAGGGGTTGATTCAGGGTGTTTGGCTGTCAACCCGTGGGCCGATTCGCTCTAAGGCAGATGTGGCATCCAATTGGTTCTCATGGTTTAGGGTTAATCTAATGGTCCTAAAACACTCTCTACAACTATAGAAGGACCCTAAACCTAAAACCTAATTCTATTATTCACTTTCATCTAAACCTAGCCGCCACTAAAACCTAAATCAAGCTAAAACTAATCTAATTCAACTAAGAGAATTCAACGACCTACATCAAAGGCGAGCAATTCAATTTCAGAATACAGATCCCAAAACTAAAGAATTTCCTTTGTTTGTAAGTGTAGTAATCTTTCAGATGTGAATAAATTAAAGACATGATTTATAATGAATTGTAAAATAGAATTGTGTCAAGTTGTATGTGATGTTGATTCATGTTTATTCATGTCTATTCTATCATATATGCCTATGAACTATTGTGGTCCATCGAACCTGTCATGTTATGTGGAAATTGGTGAGTAAACCTATGTTCTTGTATAGGAATTTGGGAATGAAATTATCATATGTAAGTTTGGTGATTTTATGATACATACAAGTTTTAGGCTAAGTCATGTCGTTTATGCCTAATTGTTTTGAGCCATTGTGCATGCATGTTTAGATCTACGACCTTATATGTTTAGATCTACAACTTTATATGTTAGATCCATATGCCTTTATGATAGATCTAATTTGCAAGTTCACTACTACATGCCAAGTTTAACTTGTATAGTTTTATGTAAATTCATATGCTTGTGGTTCATGTTGCATATATCAAATTTGCAGGTTCATAGTTAAAAAGTATATTTTTATATGCCAAATCCATGTGACATATGTGCAGTTATATCAATACTTTTGTATGATGTTGGAATGTCGCAAAGTTCCTATTTTCCCCTTTTTATTTTATAAGTTAGGCTAAAATATCGAGCCTAACATTCTATGTAATTTTGCGAATGTACAAACGGAGTAACATTGGGAAAAACATGAAATTACATGTAATTGGCATGTTTGACACATAAGCATGATAAGTGGCATGAAAATGGTATAATCTATATACCTAAAATTTTGAACACGATTTAGAAGGAAAGTGGGCCATGACAATAATCGATTTATAATTTACATATAAATATGTAGGATAAACATGAAAATTACATGGCATAGATTGGTTCATGAAATGGTATATTTAGTATACCATTAATTGTGAGCACAATTAAAAGGATAATTATGGCATAATTAAATTGGGAATAATTTACATATGGAATTTGTCATAAATAAGAAATATGTAAATTAAGAAAAGACGAATATGCATAACCCGAGGTTAGACTGAGTTGTGGTGTAAAACTACCCGGAGCTGACCGGCACATCCAGTGACCACAACAATACCTGTCTAATGTGGGTGGTTAGTGCATTGAGCCCAAAAAGGACCCTAGGTTAGACTGAGTTGTGGTGTAAAACTTCCCAGAACCGACCGGCACATCCAGTGACCACAACAATACCTGTCTAATGTGAGTGGTTGGTGCTTTAAAAAAGCTAAGTCAAGATTGGTAGGGTTAAGTCAATTAAGGAAACACTTAAACCAATTCAACATGTTAACTAAACTGATGGGTGAGGTTAAGTAAATTTAGAACACTTAACCGTTATACCATGTTAATTAGACAAGTGGGTAAGGTTAAGTAAATTTAGAACACTTTACCGTTATAACATGTTAATTAGACAAGTGGGTGAGGTTAAGTAAATTTAGAACACTTAATCGTTATAACATGTTAATTAGACAAGTGGGTGAGGTTAAGTAAATTTAGAACACTTAACCGTTATAATAGGTTAATTAGACAAGTGGGTGAGGTTAAGTAAATTTAGAAACACTTAACCAGTATAACTTGATTTATGGAAAGGTTACGTTAAAATAAGAGGGCAACACTTAACCAATATAACTTGATTTGTAGTAGGGTTAAGTTAACACAAGAAGGCAACACTTAACCAAAGTAACATGACACGTAGGTGGGTTAAGTTAACTTGAATTGATTGATGACAATTAACCAATACAACAAGATGAATACGTGGGGTTAAGTTAACAAGAAACACTTGACCAATATAACCTGATGAACAAACGGGGTTAAGTTAATAGGAAACACTTAACCGATCCAACATGATAAGTAAGGAGGGTCAAGTTAATAAGAAATGCTTAACCAACATGACATGATGAATGAGCGGGTTAAGTTAACATGAGCGGACAAAACTTAACCATTAAATAAACATGCTTGAATCAGTGGAATGGTTAAGTACATATCGGTTTGGTGGGTAATATTAGTAAATATAGGCCCACAAAACTTAACCATTAAACAAACATGCTTGAATCAGTGGAAGGGTTAAGTACATATCAGGTTGGTGGGTAATATTAGTAAATATAGGCCCAGAAAACTTAACCATTAAATAAACATGCTTGATTCAGTGGAAGGGTTAAGTACATATCGGGTTGGTGGGTAATATTAGTAAATATAGGCCCACAAAACTTAACCATTAAATAAACATACTTGAATCAGTGGAAGGGTTAATTACATGTCGGGTTGGTGGGTAATATTAGTAAATATAGTCCCACGAAACTTAACCATTAAATAAAAATGCTTGAATCAGTGGAAGGGTTAAGTACATATCGGGTTGGTGGGTAATATTAGTAAATATAGGCCCACAAAACTTAACTATTAAATAAACATGCTTGAACCGATGGGAGGGTTAAGTACATCTCATGTAGGTGGGTAATATTAGTACATATAGGCCCACAAAACTTAATCGTTTATTAAAAATGCTCGAATCAATGGGAGGGTTAAGTACATATCGGGTTGGTGGGTAATATTAGTAAATATAGGCCCACAATCTTAACCAATAGGAAACCCTAGTAACGGAGACCCATTTCAGCAGTAACCCACATAGATGTATCACGGTACCCTGAACTAGGCAGGGTGGGGCACGATTATTAGGCTGATTGTAAGCGGTCAAATCAGCGGTGGGGGTACGTCAGTGTAGGTTCCGACGGTTTACGGGCGTGCATGTACTCCGGAGTGGGAAAAAGTAGGCACTGGGTACCAGTAGTTATACACTGTGCATCTTGAATCGTGTCGGGTCGCTATCATAAGGATTGATACACCTTATGGTGGGACCAGCACAGGGTATCTACACGCAAGAGAGGGCCGATTGACATAGACACATGGAATATTAATACAAGTACGGAGCCGATCGATAGGGTAGTAAGGGTACATCTAACATGTTCATGGCAATTAGGCCGATTGAGGTGGAATCCTCACGATAGATGTACACCTGAAGGCTACCACAATTACGGGGGTTGGGATCACGATTATCATTTTATACAGATTACTAGTTGGGACACTAGTTAGGTGGTGCAGAGATAAATATAGAAATCAGGTTAACAGAGTAGTAACGAAGTAGAGAAAAAGTAGAAGCGCATTCAGTTCACCTTGCACTTGTCTTTAGTTACCTTGTTTTTATGGTATTATCCTATTTTCGGTTTATTCATGTCATGATCCTTTATCTTGTTTGCATGCTGAAAGATCACTGGACTTACCAGACTTATGTCTGACCTAGTTTGTTTTTCACCTCTTTTCTTCCGTCCCCCCCCCCCCCACAGGTAGTTAGGGAGGGAATAGCTCAGCCTAGCTAGGACCTCTTCTCTTTCCAAGCTTGAAGATTAGTTGGTGTATCGCTTTGGACTCTCTCTTCCACTGCTATGGCCGGTTCATGCTTTATCGGGGAATATCATTATTTTTATGCTTCTTTTATTCTTGGAAGTTTTTAAGACAGAAGTTCTATGTATTACATTTAAGTATGATTGAGGAAATTGTTGTAAAAGCTTGACTGAATTAAGTTGTTTATAAAATGACTTTATTTTCCGCTGCTTTATTTATCTGTCTTGTAATTTATCTGAATCTTTTACCTATAATGTTCCACCGAAGTTATGGCATTCCCTCTGTGAGTGACCTTAACGGAGACGGGGTGTTTCACTTGGTATCAGAGCTGAAGGTTACCATATCAGATAAAAGATTTGAAAAATTATTTTCAAAACGATTTTAAAAGAAGCATTTTCAAAAGAAAAGTTTTGTTTTAAAGGAATATTCCTCAAAGCCATATGCACTATCTTTTTGATCCTCTGTTTGAATCCTTGTTTCTTTCTTTCCTGAGTCTCCGGGGATCCTGGCTTTCTGAGAGGTAACCTCATCGCGGCATGGTTCCGTAGACTTGATGAGACTATGACACTTGTCAAAGGGCAAATAAGCGCCCAACTTCCATCTACAGCCGCAGTAGTTTTACCTACGGTAAAATTTTCTTTTGAGCTTTATAGGATTTTCCGTGCGATGGAGGCAGCTTTCAAGAGACCTGTCAACAAGTTACACAAGGATGGCAAAGATGAGAATGAGGGAGTTTGACTAAGGAGCACAACCCAAGGATGAAGAACTCATGGATATAGACTTGGTTCACAAAGGAGGGGAGGAAAGAGTAGTAAAACCTAAGACAAGAGGAAGTATCTTTATTATGGTATAACGGTCGTATAATTAAGGATAAGGGAAATAACAAAGGACAGGATTTTCCAGAAGGCAAGTGCATGCTCTCACCGCCAGCATACCTGAGAGAGAGGTAGTAAAGCTTCGGTTGAAAAATTCTAGTTTTTCTTTTTGATCATCCTGTTAGTACTCTTTTTGATTTTATAGCTTCACATTCGTTTATATCTGCTTCCATAGTTGAGTCTCTGCACCTTAGTACTTGTATAGTAGAAGATCCCATTATTGTCTCAAATCCAATTTTTGGTTCGGCTCATTTATCTTTGGTTTCTAAGGATTTGAGATACTTATGTTTTTGGTTTCATGGGCTATGGGTTGATTCTAGGCATGGATTGGTTAGCTAGTAATTGTGAAAGGAGGGTAGTTAGACTTTCGACTTGCCTTGGGAATACCCTCGAGATTTCGTGTGATCCAAAGGGATCAGTTTGTCTTGGCTACCTAGAATCATTTGATGCATCTATCGATGATTTGCGATCCGTTAGAGTAGTCCATGAGCACGCATACATTTTTGATTAGGTTAAGGGTTTTCCCCCCTAAAAACTCGAGATAGACTTCCGCATATATCCAATTGACAATGCAAATCCAGTTATGCGATCAACGATAGTTTTGGAGCAAGATTGGCGAGATAGCCAGAGTCAGTTTAGTGCTCAATTGTTTGGTTGTTTTGCTAGTATCATCTCACATAGATCGTCCAAATTCGGTGGAGGTATTCCTTGGATGCTTGTCTGATATTGGTTTAGGCCTTTGGGGGTTGTACTTGATGGATGTCAAGTTCGACTAGGATGGTTTGCGTGAGAGATATTGACCATCAGATTTGTGACATGATGGATAAGCTAAGTATAGGAGAGACCTATAATCATCTTACTATATACACTTGGTATCATGGTAAACATCTGTTTATCTTGGAAATATAGTTCGATTACATTGGATACCCTCTAGCATAGTAAGTGATCGAGGTCCTATCTTTACTAGTGGCTTTGGAAATGGAGGTCAAGAAGCTTCGCAATCGTGGAGTTAAATTAGCTAAGGTACAGTGGAGTGAAGCTCAAGAAGATGCGACTTAGAAGACTGAAGACTAGATACGCGCATCATACCCTTTTTTGAGGGTATATCCTTTATTCTTCTTTTTCTGTAAAGTTTATTTGCATGCTAGTCTTTATCTTTTAAGTATATCCTCTCGGTCATATCCTCGATCCTTAGGTAGAATCCAATGGATGTAAACATGTGTTTGAGACATGTTATGTTTGGTGGATGCAAGTGGTTGCTAGTGGTTGCTCGTGGATGCATATACACACATTAGGCACTAGATCGGCTTAGTCACTTTCATATTGCATATGCATGAGTGAACTTTTATATATATGGATTGAAACTTGTTGTGTTATCATATGGATGTTGCATTTGTATGAATGATTAAGCACTCATATAGAAATTATAAAGTACAATTAGGAATAATTGCATACATGATGGACTCATGGCACTGACCTAATTCGCATAAAGGAGGTCAACTGAATCAGTAGACCGCCTGATTTTGCATTAGATAAGGACATATACACACACTCTGCATATGTTCATACGGCATTAGAAACCTTTTAAGGACAATGGATGTCTGTGATTGAATGGTTGAGTAGATGGATGATTGGATGTTAGGATGCATTCTTCTTAACTTGAAGATTTCGGGGATGAAATCATTTCAGGAGGGGAGAATGTAACACCCCGAATTTTCTGAGAATATTAAAATTAACAAATTCAAGAACACTTAATTTTTAGAAGAAGAATTAAGTGAAATGGGTTGCGCTATTACGTTCGTCTCAAAATTTTGGTCAAGATAGACATTTAGTTTGCATAAAACGGATACCTTATGAAGAAGTTATTATGCCTTGAAGTTTGTATGAATATGAGAAAAATATATATATAGATATATATAAAAATTAAATAAATAAATATGCTAAAAAGCTCCAAACAGCGAATCGGGAGGGAAAATAACCAAACCGGCCCATTTTTGAGGTCGACCCAAGCCCCGCTGGGTCGACTAGGGGTTGATTCAGGGTGTTTGGCTGTCAACCCGTGGGCCGATTTGCTCTAATGCAGATGTGGCATCTGATTGGTTCTCATGGTTAAGGGTTAATCTAATGGTCCAAAAACATTCTCTACAACTATATAAGGACCCTAAACCTAAAACCTAATTCTATTATTCACTCACATCTAAACCTAGCCTCCACCAAAACCTAAATCTAATTAAATCTAATCTAATTCAACTAAGAGAATTCAACGATCTACATCAAAGGCAAGCAATACAATTTCAGAATACAGATCCCATAACTCAAGAATTTCCTTTTGTTTGTAAGTGTAGTTATCTTTCAGATGTGAATAAATTAAAGACATGATTTGTAATGAATTGTAAAATAGAATTGTATCAAGTTGTATGTGATGCTGATTCATGTTTATTCATGTCTATTCTATCATATATGCCTATGAAATATTGTGGTCGATCGAACCTATAATGTTATGTGGAAATTGGGGAGTAACCCTATGATGTTGTATAGGAATTTTGGAATGAAATTATCATATGTAAGTTTGGTGATATTATGATACATACAAGTTTTAGGCTAAGTCATGTCGTTTATTCCTAATTGTTTAGAGCCATTATGCATACATGTTTAGATCTACGACATTATATGTTTAGATCTACAACTTTATATGTTAGATCCATATGCCTTTATGATAGATCTAATTTGCAAGTTCACCACTACATGCCAAGTTTAACTTGTATAGTTTTATGTAAATTCATATGCTTGTGGTTCATGTTGCATAGATCAAATTTGCAAGTTCATAGTTAAAAAGTATATTGTTCTATGCCAAATCCACGTGACATATGTGTAGTTAGATCCATACTTTTGTATAATGTTGGAATGTTGCAAAGTTCCTCTTTTCCCCTTTTGTTTCATAAGTTAGGCTAAAATATCGAGCCTAACATTCTATGTAATTTTGCGAACGTAGAAACGGGGTAACATTGGGGAAACATGAAATTACTTGTAATTGACATGTTTGACACATAAGCATGATAAGTGGCATGAAAATGGTATAATCTATATACCTAAAATTTTGAACATGATTTAGAAGGAAAGTGGGCCATGACAATAATCGATTTATAATTTACATATAAATATGTAGGATAAACATGAAAATTACATGGCATAGATTGGTTCATGAAATGGTATATTTAGTATACCATTAATTGTGAGCACAATTAAAAGGATAATTATGGCATAATTAAATTGGGAATAATTTACATATGGAATTTGTCATAATCCGAGGTTAGAATGAGTTGTGGTGTAAAACTGCCCGGAACCGACCGGCACATCCAATGACCACAACAATACCTGTCTAATGTGCGTGGTTAGTGCATTGAGCCAAAAAAGGACCCAAGGTTAGACTGAGTTGTGGTGTAAAACTGACCGGCACATCCAGTGACCACAACAATACCTGTTTAATATGAGTGGTTGGTGCTTTAATAAAGCTAAGTCAAGATTGGTAGGGTTAAGTCAATTAAGGAAACACTTAACCAATTCAACATGTTAACTAAAATGATGGGTGAGGTTAAGTAAATTTAGAACACTTAACCGTTATAACATGTTAATTAGACAAGTGGGTGAGGTTAAGTAAATTTAGAACACTTAACCGTTATAAAATGTTAATTAGACAAGTGGGTGAGGTTAAGTAAATTTACAACACTTAACCGTTATAACATATTAATTAGCCTAGCGGGTGAGGTTAAGTAAATTTAGAACACTTAACCGTTATAACACGTTAATTAGACAAGTGGGTGAGGTTAAGTAAATTTAGAAACACTTAACCAATATAACTTGATTTATGGAAAGGTTAAGTTAAAATAAGAGGACAACACTTAACCAATATAACTTGATTTGTAGTAGGGTTAAGTTAACACAAGAAGGCAACACTTAACCAAAGTTACATGACACGTAGGTGGATTAAGTTAACTAGAATTGATTGATGACACTTAACCAATACAACAAGATGAATACGTGGGGTTAAGTTAACGAAACACTTGACCAATATAACTTGATGAACGAACGGGGTTACGTTAATAGGAAACACTTAACCGATCCAACATGATAAGTAAGGAGGTTCAAGTTAATAAGAAATGCTTAACCAACATGACATGATGAATGAGTGGGTTAAGTTAACATGAGCGGACAAAACTTAACCATTAAATAAACATGCTTGAATCAGTGGAAGGGTTAAGTACATATCGGTTTGTGGGTAATATTAGTAAATATAGGCCCACAAAACTTAACCATTAAATAAACATGCTTGAATCAGTGGAAGGGTTAAGTACATATCGCGTTGGTGGGTAATATTAGTTAATATAGGCCCACAAAACTTAACCATTAAATAAACATGCTTGAATCAGTGGAAGGTTAAGTACATATCGGGTTGGTGGGTAATATTAGTATATATAGGCCCACAAAACTTAACCATTAAATAAACATGCTTGAATCAGTGGAAGGTTTAAGTACATATCGGGTTGGTGGGTAATATTAGTAAATATAGGCCCACAAAACTCAACTATTAAATAAACATGCTTGAACCGATGGGAGGGTTAAGTACATCTCGTGTAGATGGGTAATATTAGTACATATAGGCCCACAAAACTTAACCGTTTATTAAAAATGCTTGAATCGATGGGAGGGTTAAGTACATATCGGGTTTGTGGGTAATATTATTAAATATAGGCCCACAAACTTAACCAATAGGAAAATCTAGTAACGGGGACCCATTTCAGCAGTAACCCACATGGATGTATCACGGTACCCTGAACTCGGAAGGGTGGGGCACGATTACTAGGCTGATTGTAAGCGATCAAAGCAGCGGCAGGCGGTATGTCAGTGTAGGTTCCGATGGTTTACAGGCGTGCACGTACTCCGGAGTGGGAAAAAGCAGGCATTGGGTACCAGTAGTTATACACTGTTAATCTTGAATCATGTCGAGTCGCAATCATAAGGATTGATACACCTTATGGTGGGACCAGCACAGGGTATCTACATGCAAGAGAGGGCCGATTGACACAGACACATGGAACATTAATACAAGTAGGGAGCCGATCGATAAGGTAGTAAGGGTGCATCTAACATGTTCATGGCAATTAAGCAAATTGAGGTGGAATCCTCACGATTGATGTACACCTAAAGGCTACCACAATTACGGGGGTTGGGATCACGATTATCATTTTATACAGATTACTAGTTGGGACACTAGTTAGGTGGTGCAGAGATAAATATAGAAATCAGATTAACAGAGTAGTAGCAAAGCAGAGAAAAAGTAGAAGCGCATTCAGTTCACCTTGCACTTATCTTGTCTTTAGTTACCTTGTTTTTATGGTATTGTCCTATTTTCGGTTTATTCATGTCATGATCCTTTATCTTGTTTGCATGCTGAAAGATCACTGGACTTACCTGACTTATGTCTGACCTAGTTTGTTTTTCGCCTCTTTTCTTTCGTTCCCCCCAGGTAGTCAGGGAGGGAATAGCTCAGCCTAGCTTGGACCTCTTCTCTTTCCAAGCTTGAAGATTAGTTGGTGTATCGCTTTGGACTCTCTCTCTTCCACTGCTATAGCTGGTTCACGCTTTATTGGGGAATATCATTGTTTTTATGCTTCTTTTATTCTTGGAAGTTTTTAAGATAGAAGTTCTATGTATTACATTTAAGTATGATTGAGGAAATTGTAGTAAAAGCTTAATTGAATTAAGTTGTTTATAATATGACTTTATTTTCCGCTGTTTATTTGTCTGTCTTGTAATTTATCTGCATTTTTACCTATAATGCTCCACCAAAGTTAATGCATTCCCTCTGTGAGTGACCTTAACAGAGGCGGGGTGTTTCAGTTGGGTTCGGGGGACCCGATCTGATCCGGTCTCTGCATATTTCCTGCAACTTTTCCAACGACTATTTTATGCCACACGGCAGCGTTTTCGACCAATCTAACTGTACTAAACAATCATAAAACATTCCAAACAGTTATAGAAACATGTATAATCAACTATAAACACCAAAACAACAATCTAATGTGTTAAAATGGATCAAACATATCCAAAAACCCATGTTTTCCCCTTAATCGTGTCTAAGCATGACTAATGACAGGATTAGCAAAACATGTCCACATTAACCCAAATTTCAACAGAAGCCTAAAATAATATTCAAGAATTTTACAAAAAAATTTCCAGATTTTTCTGAGTAATAATTTCGCTAATTATCACTAATCACCCCTAATTAGCTGTAATTAGTGAAAAACAGTTCAACTCACTCACCTTGGCCACAAATTAATCTTAGATATGAACTTTGCTACTGTTATAGGACAAATTCAAATGCTTAGCGGCAGCCCCAACTCCGATCTGCCACTAGACTTCCTTGATTTTGTGTAAATTAAGCTAATACGCGATTAAACGGTGATTTGGGATGAATTTAGAAAGTGGAGGCCATTGTTAGGGTTGAAGAGAGGTAAGTGGCGGCTGGAAAATGATAAAGAAAAGGTTTCTCTAACCCTAACCAGCCCTCATATAGCTCTAATCCTGAAATCCCCCAATGGGCCTAGCTACTAATCACCCGGTTAAGCCCAATTAAGCTGTGTTTCACCTTCTAAACCTTAATTCAGCCATATCTCCCAAACGGTAAGTCCGTTTGACAAGTGTGACCACTCTACGGAAAGGTAAACCATCATCCGAATCTAATGGAAGAGGTTTCAGGTCAAAAATCCTTACCAGTTAAAAGTTATAGGCGAAACAAGATTCGCCAAAGGGCAAAATGGTCATTTAAAAATCAGCAAAAATCGTGAACGTGGGAAATGACCCTAGTCGTCGTTCTCCAAAGTCACATGACCATACGACTTCATATGATAATGAAATAATCCTCCGATGCGGAGAAGGCGGGTCGTTACACTAGGTGCCCCTATTTTCCACAGGTCAGCTAGTAGTTTTGGTTTTGCAGATTTATATTCACAAGATCCTAGTTTACAGCTGGAATGATATTCGGAAAGCTCTGTATCCATTTATTCCTTTTAGTTGTGTTTTGTATTATTTTCCAATGCATTATAATTTGTAAATCTCTTATATTTATCAATTGTATATTATTTGTTCATACTCTTTATATTCTAGTACTACGATGTAAATTGTTGTAATAAGCGATGAAATGTTCTTCTTTTTGTGTTCTGACTTGTCGTGTTCTCAGACAATCCGTTCTTTCTCTTCTCTTCGGAGATCGGGGAAGTTCGGGTCGTTACAGTTTGGTATCAGAGCTTTGGTATACAGAGCTAGAGAACAAGGCATATTAGGACCAAACGAAAGAATTCATCAGAGATTGGATTAGTAATATCCAATAAGAATGACTCGTTAGAGATGAGATCAGTAGTATCCTAGAACTAGTATGAAGAGCAGTGTTTTTAAAATAAAAATGAAAACAAATTTTGTTTCAAAGATTTAAACCATTTTACACGTATTTGAATATTTATTTTATATGGAATTTGGACAATCGAGTATATAAAGATTTTGCATATACGCCTTGCAAACGTATATTCGAAGTTTTAATATACTGGATAGATATAAAATCACACTCTAGTCACTCGGAGATGATTCTGATGATTGATTCATCATCATCATAGTTTATGTTCGAGGTTCGAAAGTGGGATTTATATATATTTCAAATTGACTGGTGTGAACACCAAAACTAGATTGGGTTTATTGTTGTGAATTGGCATCAAAAATATGATTTTTGACTATGTATTAAAATTATATGTTTGAAACGTTAATCAACAAACTGATTGCTGGTTGTGTTGTATCATAATTAGTGTGACTAAATAAAAATATTGGACTAATAAAAACAATTAAAAAACGTAAGGCAAAATTGAGCCAAACCGAATCAAAGTTTGAACTGTATTGAAAATTGATTGCAATTGCATGCCTATACATGCATATATATTGACAGGTCCTAGCAAGGAAGCTAGAGAAGAGGAATAAAATTGTATGCCCGACAAATAGGTACATGTTTACAAATTTATTGGGTTTGGATGATTTTATGAACCGATGATTTTATGAGCCGATTGGCTTTTCTTTTTATTTTTGGATGTTGAGGGCCCTACGTGGCTAGTTGTGGTTTTAAATGTCTCCCTGTAAAAAGGAGGTTATGGCGAAATTTTTCGAAAATTTAGGGTGTTAGCCAAATTTTTGAAAAATTAGAAATTCTTAGAAACTGAAAAGTGGAAGAATGGAAGCCAAACTGAAAGTTGAGTTGGTTAGTTAAACAACTTTCAGCTCCAATACTTTTCGAAGACGAAAAGATTTTAAGTGGGGGAGATTGTAACAACCTAGAAAATCAGAACCAATTAAAAAATTTTATTTTGGCAATTTTAATGAATTTTGAATATTTAAAATGATTTATTGTAAATAATAATGAGTATAAGTTGATTTTGAACAAAATTAGAACGTATAAATTTATTTAAATCAAAGTTAAAATATAAATATTTATTTTAATTATAAAAGGAATTGGAAATGGCGCAGTAGTTTGAAAATTCGATTCTAAATTTCAAATGAATGTACAGGATTCAAAATAAACCGGATTTTAGTGAAACCAGAAATATTTGAATCTGTTTGAAAATATCTTTCCAATGAATCTGAAGAATCCAGATTTCATAGCGGGAATAAAAAATTATGTCCAGTTGAAAATTCAGAATAGTCGCTATGGAATTTATATAATATATAGCCCTTAAAAATAGAGATTTTGCAAACGACCTTCGTTTTCGACGAGACCACTTTTATTGAATCCGGAATGTCAAATTATTGCTAGATTCCAATTTTTATAATTTTTGGAATAAATAAGTGAGAATGGCGGATTTAAACGTGTTTGGTCAATTTAGTTTGAATTTAATCAACTGGAAAATGACTATTTTTCAAATGGTCTCCAAATTCGATGAAATTAGTTATGTTTTGGACTGTATCATCAAAAAATAGCTAGATATATATTTTTCTGGAATTTTTGAAGTCATTATGTGGCTCCGGTAAATTAAAACGTACATTGAAATCAAATTTAAAAGGTATATTATTTTATATTTTAAATTCGGTAAAAAAACTAATCATAACAGCCGAATTGGGTTACGATACATATCTCATTGTGTTCGGAATGAGGGTAATTGGCTAGGGGCGACAGTTGTTGAAATTCATTTGGAGTTTGAAATTTAAAAGTTACGTTTTGGGAATTAATTTAATTATTAAATAAAATATATATTATAGGGTTTGAACCCTAAATTCTCCATAGAAAAACCGCCCCTTTTAATTTAGAAAAACCCAACGCCTTAAATTCAGACCGCCGCCCGCCGCCTTGGGGGCTCCACCGCCGCGCCGCCGACCGATCTCCCCTCCACCTCCCTGGACTCCACCCTCTCCTTCCTCGAACTCGCGAAGCCCCTCAGCCCCAAAAACCCCCCAAATCGATTTAAACCCTAGCGCCACCCCCTCCCCCGTGACTGTAGCGCCACCTCTCCCCGCCACCGACCACCTCCGACGTCGTCGCGATGCCCCCTCCCCCCAAGTCCACGAACACAACGGGTTTCCTTTTTTTATTTATTTATTCATTTAATTGTTTTATTATTTTTTACTTTTTTATATATTATAACATTGTTTTTAAGATATGATTTTTAATTTGAAAAAGAAATGATTTTAATTCGAAAAAGAAATTATTTTTATTAGAGAAAAGATTAGATTTTTAATAATAAAAAGATTAGATTTTTATAAATATAAAGATTTGACTTTTATAAATATAAAAGTAAGATTTTAATCATATGGTTTGCATTATAAAAATATATTTTTTAAAAATAAAAAGATTATATTTTTGAATATGGAAAAGAAGAGATTTTTAAAAATAGAAAGAAGTGATTTTTAAAAATAGAAAGAAGCGATTTCTATAAATAGAGAGAAGTGATCTTTAAAAATTGAAGAGTATGAATTTTAAAAATAGAAAAGTATGGTTTTTAAAAATGAAATGGGAAGAAATAGCATATAAAAATTGGATTTTTATTTATGTGAATGGCATATAAAAATATGATTTTTATTCTTTAAATGGTAAGATAAAAAAATAATTTTTATTATGAAGAGAGCGGTATAAAAATATGATTTTTATATATGTAGCGAATATAAAAATATGAGTTTTATTATATATATATCATTAAATAAAAATATGATTTTTATATATGTAGTGAATATAAAAATATGATTTTTATTATATATATCATTATATAAAAATGTGATTTTTATATATGTAGTAGCGTTGTTTAAAAATTCTATTTTTAGTTATATAACAATTCGATTTTTAATATATATATATATATATATATATAGCAATATAAAAATGTACTTAAATTTGTTCTTAAAGGCAAATTTGCAAGCAGCAATGACTATGTATTTAAATGTACTTAAAGGAAAATTTTGTTCTTAGTTATGACTTTCCTAGATACTCTTAAATGACATATTTGCACATACAACAAAAGATTTAATGTTTTAAATCAGTAATGACAAGAAGGAAAAGAGTTTATATCCACTTTTTGTTTTTCATATATAATAAGTACTTCAATATTTTATCAGAAATATATACGTTACATAAGTTAAAGTCCAATTAAAATGTAAAACAAAAGTTAAAATATTGCTTATTACCTTATTTTACATATATACATAGTAAACATTTTTTATAACAAACTAATATATACACACACACACACACATATGTATAGAAAATTAAAAGACAAAATTTAAATTTTCCAAAGTATTAACTCTGATTTTAGTTAATTTAATTTATTTAATCATTGATATAATCAATAATTAATTGTTTAACAAACTCAGTTAAAAACCGGGACGTCACAAAACTAGTTGATGTACTTCTTGACCGAAAGATCTCCTTGCTTCAAATTGAGAAACGGCTCCAACTGCATATCGTCTTCCACTTGCGACTGAAATTTCCTCTCAAATCTGGCTTGTAATCCAGTCCAATCTACATGCCTTCCATTAGCCTCCATAATGTCCCACCAAAATGAGGATTCCTCCGTAAGTTGCCAAATAGTCAGTCGAACTCTCTGTCTATCCTCAAGATACAATAACTTGAAAATCTGTATTATATCTCTGAAACCAGTACGGGCCTCCACAAATGTCTCTGAGGCTATGACAGTCTTACTGCCCAAATTCGAGAAATCCTTAGAAAGCTTTAAAAAATCAGTATTGCCTGTGGATCAGGAGGAACCACCACATCGGGTGTTGGAGCCCGCGCGCGCTCTTGTCTTTCAGCTATTGTTATATCATCTGAATATCTATGAAACCAACCAGGAATTGGGACATTCTATAGAAGATTGGGAACCCCAGACGTGCTTGGAAAAAGGGAGAAGATAGAGATATTAAAACTTGAGAGAGTCAATGGACGGTTGTAACTGACTTGAAGGGATATTCATTTATTTTCAAAATAACTTTTAGTTTTTGAAAACATGTTTTCTTTTAAAAAAATGTTTACTTTAAAACAAAATTTTATTGATCTCATAACCATAGGCTCTGATACCAAATGAAACACGTCACACCCCTTAACGTTACCCAAAAGTAGGATCCCTCTAAGAAATACAAAAAGTTATAGGTATAAAGAAAGAAATACATCACAAAGACTAAAATTTACACAAACATAAATTAAAAAACACAGCAAAAGAAGAAGGTAAATTAAAAACAATGACATAACCATTTATTTCAAAAACCAACTGTAACAAAATACCATGTTTCATGAAAATAAAATCTCGATCATGAATAATATCATAGTAATAAATAGTATCCCTCAAATAGTCAAAAGATACAACCAAATCGTGGAAAATAGAAAATAACAAAGAGCGATACATTTACTACAAAGAAAATCCTCCAAGATATAATCAGTTGAATAATCTGAACGAAGCAGTCCCACCCTGTGAGCCTGAGGGAAAAAGAAAAAGGAAAGAAGGAAGGAAAAATGGGTCAGACATAAAGTTTAGTGAGCTTTTATGATTACTAGCACGATTGATAAGCAAAGCAAACAGATAAACAATAGTTTTAGTGTCAAATAGGGTAAGCGTCTGTGCACACCTAAAATGAACATATATGATGACATAAAAGTTACATATAGGGTTGACCATTTTTATTCACTTTTGACTTTTTGCACTTCTACCAATTTCAGAACATAATATAGTTAGGAAGATTTTCCTAATACTACCCATCGATCGTTTTTCAATACCATAGAGTGATAACATATGCCAACTTCGGGCCTTAGGCTTATTAGGCGCGACGCGTCACTAAAAGACATAGCATTAATCATAGGTCTGAAAACCTCCCATAACCCCTGCACTAAAATAGGGGAATAATGCGCTGAAAGGTGTGCCAGACAACTATGGATGATCATCAAGGTATGATAACTCAAGCGAAACCTATCATAGAACTCACAGTGCAAGGATAAAATATAAAAGGATATGTACAATAGGTATTATTAGTGAAGCATAAAACACTAAACTTTTATAAAACTAGAAAGCAATATCCATAGGCTTGAATTACAACAATAGTGTTTATACAATTTTGCCTCACTATAGCTGTGACGAAAAGGAATTTCGCTCGGTCCGAACCAGTCGCTAAACCGATTCAGGCCGTTCGAAACGCCCTATCGTTTGAGAACACGACAAAACAGAACGCATACGGAAGAACATTTCATTGTATATAACAACAATGCATCAGATTACAAGAATATACAGAGTATAAATGAATATTACACAGAAATATCAGAGATTTAAATTACATTTAAATACATAGCAGCGGAAAATAATACAAAGCACAACTAGAAGAGATATACGGATACAAAGCTTTCCGGATATCGTTCCAGCTGTAAACCAGGATCCTGTGAATATAAATCTGCAAAACCAAAACTACTAGCTGCCCGTGTCAAAATAGGGGCACCCAGAGTTTAGGTTAAAACAATAAACTCCAGGTCAGTCATGTGACTGGTGTGAGAACTAAAACAGTTAATCTTTATTTCAAAGTTAGGTAAATCAAGGGACCACGCCGTATAACACGGAACGGGTTTCCTCCCAAGAATACCAGTGCATAAAACAAACAGCGCAATGCTAAATAAAGAAAAATGAAGCTGTTATAAGACCCAGGTCCTATCACACAATGCAACGCAAGCCGGGGGATAGGGTTTTCCCTTATAACAGCCAAAGAATGCTTGATACGTTTAAAACAAATCATTTGATACTATTATAAGTGCATAGTGTATAAAACAACTTCAAATCATAAGTATCAATCATAGGCGACATGAGCGTCCCATGCCACTATGTCGCCATATATAGGTTTACAAATAAAACCGCAAAATCACGTATTTGGAAATTGGATTTCCATCTATGAACCGAGGCAAAAGATAGTCCTCAACCGATTCGAGACGCTCTAGCCCGCCCCTCAGGCAAGTACTCAGTCAAGCCTTGGATCCTCAGGGCCAGTCCACCGATGTGGATTAAACTTAAACCCTGAACATGCGTCTCCCCACCCTATGGGGTGTAAGTCTGGTCCGTCAGCCGACCAGAATGCATCGGCCGAAACCGATATAACCGAGGCGCCTCGCAACAGCAACAACCACATAAGTCAAACTCGTCAGGGCGTGTAAAACCACTGACGCCACTTCTAGCTAGAAAGAAACGCATGCCCTCCCTGACGTCCGTCTCCCGTTTTTGGTTCATACCGGGTGTGAAACTCGCGAAGCAAACGTTACACAAAGCTACGCCACAAAGGCCGTGCTTTGATCATCACCACAAGACTCTGCTTTTCAACAGAAGCCTCGATCAGTTGCCACTTAGGCATGCCACACAGGCAATTCACTCCATGCGTTTGATATCCATCAATATATAACCCCTGAGCTCGTACGTCTCAGAGAAGGGCGTTAAGCAAGAGAATAAATTCTCCGCCGCCAAACAGATATATATTTAATAGAGATCAATCACACGGACTAAAATCCAATGTCAGACACACAGTCCATTTACAAGTCCGTTCTGGGTCTGAACGAAACCGGAGGCACCTAGTACCCCGCATATCCATCGATCTCCAAGTACGTCTGGACGATCACCAACTGTTTCCATCTTCTTGGGTGTACAGCCCAATCAAGATCATCAGTTATCACCCAAACGACGTGAAGACCTCCGGTCTTCGACCATCGTCTTCATCTTCGACTTATCGTCGTATCAGTTATTCAGAATGGGATAAACCCGGTCTTCCCGAATAACTCGCGTATATTTTAAATAAGTGTTACACAAACACAACATACGCCTCATTCCAATTCATCAGTCACTAACCGTAAATTAATCAAGAGAATAATTCCCCAAATATTAACCCCGAAGGCCGAAACCAACATCAGATCAATATCCAGAAAACCATTCTGCTTAGCTAACCGACAGTTAGTTTCTGAATTTCACATTCATAGGGAAAGGTTCCCATTAATTTTATCAAAGATAAATTCTTGAATTTATTCTTTAATCTATTTTTGAATATCAATTCAAACTAGTCGGGATTAGCGAACCTTACCGAAGTAATCATTTGTTTTAATTTCCCAATCCCAACCTATTCATCCCATGAAGTAAAACTGGTAATACTTCATATCTAACACCACGGTGTTATCGGTAAATTCAATTACCATTTCACGTTCAAATCTAATTAAAGATTTGACTATCGCCTGGAGCAAAACTGGTGATACTCCATTTTCGACCATTTCAATCTAATTAAAGATTCATTAAAACTCCACTTAGTTTTAATCGTTAACTGGGTTAAAGAATCCGTGTCATTTAAAAACACGGTTCACGATAAACCCAAAATCACATTCATTAATTATCGGGTTAAAGAACAAGTGTTATTTAAAACACTGTCCACGATAAACCCAAAAATCAATATCAATTCAATTCCAATTAAATATTATTTAATTGGTACACTTCATTAAATCTAAATAAAAAGATTTAATCTTTCCTCAATTGGGTTCAAGAACAGTGTTAGTGAAGACACCACTCACGACAAACCCAAATCACATTTGATATTTAATACAAGGCTCTGGATAGAAAATATCCCGGCTTATATTCAATATCAAATTCTACGACTAACAAATATCGCATTGGAAATAACGATATATATATATATATCTTTCAAATTTCCATAACAACATTTGTATAATCACGAAATTCAACATCGAAATATTCCGAAGACAATTTCGATTCAAATCCATTCCAATGCAACCAATGGAAATTTTGGTTAATTTCAAAACCATTTCCGATTCAATTTATTTAGAAATAAATAGAATTAAAATTCTAGTTCAAAACTAGTTCATTTCGATAAAAATCTATTTTTATCTTTTCAAATATGGAGTTTTTCGTCCCAATTCTTTCTAAATCATTTCTTATGATTTTACACAAATTATTACTATTTTTAATAATTTTATCAAGGCCCGTACAGTCGATTTCCATCAATGGCCATCGAACTGCACTTACAGCGACCTTTTTCGAATTTGATTTGGACGTATCTCCAAATCCAACCGTTAGATTTCAAATTTCTAATATTCATTAGAAAGCTCTTTTCGATACGAACCCAACGGTTCCGGTTTTAGGAGAATCCGACGGTCGGATCTCCCGTAATGTCCGTTTGAAATAAATGGTCGAAATTCGCGAACTGCCGCGGCGCGGCGCGTTCTATTCAGGCCATTATATTATATATATAATATATACTTCGTCGATTTCTATTTAAAACGAATTATATAAATAGTTTTAAAATTCGTTTCAAAAGCAATTTCAACTTCCTTTTCAATTCCAATCAAAATTGAATTCTTCTCTATAAATTCGTTTCTATTCAATTCAAATTTCAATTCAAATTTCATTTCAATTTGAATTCATTTCAATGTGCTTTCAATTCAATTTGAATTCGTTTTCAATTCATTTCGAAATCGTTTTCAATTCAATTCATTTCGAAATCATTTTCAATTCATTTCATTTCGAAATCGTTTTCAATTCATTTCATTTCGAAATCGTTTTCAATTCATTTCATTTCGAAATCGTTTTCAATTCAATTCATTTCGAAATCGTTTTCAATTCATTTCATTTCGAAATCGTTTTCAATTCAATTCATTTCGAAATCGTTTTCAATTCATTTCATTTCGAAATCGTTTTCAATTCATTTCATTTCGAAATCGCTTTCAATTCAATTCATTTCGAAATCGTTTTCAATTCAATTCATTTCGAAATCGTTTTCAATTCAATTCATTTCGAAATCGTTTTCAATTCATTTCGAAATCGCTTTCAATTCATTTCATTTCGAAATCGTTTTCAATTCAATTCATTTCGAAATCGTTTTCAATTCAATTCATTTCGAAATCGTTTTCAATTCAATTCATTTCGAAATCGTTTTCAATTCAATTCATTTCGAAATCGTTTTCAATTCAATTCATTTTGAAATCGTTTTCAATTCAATTCATTTCGAAATATTCGATTTCAAAATTACTTTTTAATATTCATTTCAAAATGAATAAAATCGATATAAATATCGTTCACGTCAAAATGGCGTCAATCTAATCAACACGGCTTCATATATTGATATTTTCAAATATTCCATTTCGAATATTTCTATTTCAAATATTTCTATTTTAAAACTGGAATGAGGCCCAATCAATTACCATATAAAGTTAATTATATGGATTTTCATACAACACATGTATAATAGCATTGAAAAATAATCAACCATCAACCAAAGTGCACTACACTGTATAAGCATCAAACAAAGATATCTAACACTTATAACAGCCTGTCAATCAATCGATCGACATATTTAATCAATCAGGATGAGTGAACTTCAAATTTCATCCCAACACCCGTGTGGGGTTTCAAACAATCAAACACATATTTTATTTGTGCAGTTGGGCGATGTGTGAAATTTATCGACCCAATCAATATCAGTCAAATCAGTGTATATACAAACAAATCGGCCGATTTGTTTATAACTATTCATTTATTCACATCCACGTTAAAAATTATATTTTTAACGATAAAACATTTTATTTCAACCTATGAATTTCTATTCAATTCATTTATTCTATAAAATGATATTTTTATTTTTCTAACACATTTTAGAAAATTTCGGCGGCATAACGGCACGATACTAGAAACGGGACAAGGCCTAGCCTTATCCCCGGTCTAGTGAAGGCCCACGCCATTCACACATCAATCAAATTCACCAAACAACCAAATTCAAATCAAATCATATAACTAAGCTATGCAACCAAACAAACAAGTCCATGGTCTGTGGACGATTGTGTCGGGTGCTACTAAGCACCGTCTGCATCCTAGTATATATATATATAAATAGAAATGAAATTGAAAGGTGAGAAATTCTCACATATAGCTATCCTAGCTCCACGGCACTTCCAATGCAGGAAATCTTCATCGCTATCGCATCTTCGTCAGCTTCGTTGCTGTAGCCACTACATATGTAAAAATCGAATTTTTTACTTCGCTATTCAATATATAAAAATCGAATTTTTACTTTGTTATTCAATATATAAAAATCGAATTTTTACTTCGATGTTCAATATATAAAAATCATATTTTTACTTCGATGTTCAATATATAAAAATCATATTTTTCTATCGAAGTTCAGTATATAAAAATTCTACTTTTCTATCGAAGTTCAATATATAAAAATTCTATTTTTCTATCGAAGTTCAATATATAAAAATTCTATTTTTCTATCGAAGTTCAATATATAAAAATTCTATTTTTCTATCGAAGTTCAATATATAAAAATTCTATTTTTCTATCGAAGTTCAATATATAAAAATTCTATTTTTCTATCGAAGTTCAATATATAAAAATTCTATTTTTCTATCGAAGTTCAATATATAAAAATTCTATTTTTCTTTTTAAAGAAATCAGTTTTCAATACCTTTTAAAAATCAGTTTTCAATACCTTTTAAAAATCTGTTTTTATATCTTTAAAAAAACTGCTTTTATTCTTTTAAAAAAACTGCTTTTATATCTTTTTAAAAAACTGCTTTTATTCTTTTAAAAAAATCTGCTTTTATATCTTTAAAAAAAACTGCTTTTATTCTTTTAAAAATCTAATCTTTTCTATTTTCAAAATCACTTCTTGTCGAACTCAACAGTCGATTCTTTTTACAAGTTAAAAATTCATCCTTTTCAAGTATAAAAACTGATTTTTCTATATTGATTTTCATACAGTAATTATATTTTAAAACAGAAATAAATTTAAATAAATGTAAATAAAATAAATAGTTAAGCAAAACTTACTTTTTCTATCTTCTTATTCGCAGGGGGGGTGGTTTCTGTCATCGAGCTGCTGCGCGAAGGGGGGGGGGCATCGGGAAGTGGGTCTTGGCACGGCGAGGAGAATTAGGGGTTTGGGGAGGTGGTGCGATGCCGAACTCGACGAGGTCTGGGCGGGGTTAGGGTTTGGCGGCGGAAATGGAAGTGGAGAGGGAGTTCGCGAGCGGGGGGGGGGGGGGGGGGTCGAGCTGAGGTGGGGGCTGGTCGGAGGGGGGGGGAAAGCCAGGCGCGGCGCCGCCTTGGGGTGGTGGCTGAGTCGGCTTCGTCGATCTCAATCTTTTCCCTTTTTTTTTTTTTGATTTGGAAAATGACCGGGGGGGGGGGGGGGTCTGAAGAAAATAAAAGGGGGGGAAGATTATATTTTATTTTTTTATTTTATTTAATTATTTATATTTTGCAAAAAGGTTGACTTTTATATGCGACCTCGAAACGAGGCCCACCGCCTGTCGACCACAGCTTTTTACCCCCATTCCGAACACAATGGGATATGTATCGTAGGCTGATTCGACTGTTTGAATCAGTTTCCGTTAAATTTACATTTAAATCACTATATTGAATTTTAAACGTACATTTCAAATTACCGGGGTCACATACTAACTCTAAAAATTCTCGAAAAATATTTTCTAGCTTCGTATTGACGATACGGTCCTAACAAAACTAGTTTCGTCGAATTCTGAGACCGTTTGAGAAATGGCCAATTTCCAGTCGATTAAAATCCACTGAAAATGGTCAAACGCATTTTCCTTTGCCACGCTCACATATTGATTCGGAAAATTATGAAATTTGAAACCTAGCAATAACTTGACACTGCGGATCCAACAAAACTGGTTTCGTCGAAATCCGAGGTCGTTTGCAAAATGTCCATTTTTAAGGGCCTGAATTCCATAGCGACTATTCAGAATTTTCAACTGGACATATCTTTTGATTCCCGATATGAAATCTTGATTTTTCGGATTCGTTGGAAAGATATTCACAATTAGATCCCATTATTTTTGGTTTCACTAAAATCCGGATTGTTTTGCACCCGGTACATTCAATTGAAGTTTGAAATCGAATTATCGAACTACCGCGCCATTTTCAATTCTATTTATAATTATATATAATTATTTATATTCTAACGACGACGTGTATAAATATATACGTTCTAATTCTATTCAAAATAAATTTCACGACGATATTATTTAAAATAATTCATTTTAAATAATCAAAACTCGCTATAATTGCCAAAATAAAAATTTTAAACTGGCCCAGATTTTCCGGGTTGTTACAATCTCCCCCACTTAAAACTTTTCATCCCCGAAAAGGAACAAAGTCGAAAGTGGTTTGATTAATCAACTCTACGCTCGATCAGGCTTCCATTCTCTAACCTTTCAGTTTCTGAGAATTTTCTAAAATTTCAAAAATTTGGCTAACACCCTAAATTTTTGAAAAATTTCGCCATAACCTCCCCTGCATCGGGGAATTTCAAATAGCTTCCCCGGTCCTTCAGATCTCAAAAAGAAAAAGAAAAAGCCAAGCGGCTAGCCAATAGGCTCACAAAATCATCATCACCCAAACAAAACAGGAAATTATGTAGTAAACATGTACCTATTTGTCGGGCAAACAAATTTTATTCTCGGCTCTAGCCTCCTTGCTATGACCTGTTCAATGATATACATGTATATGCAAGCAAATGCGACCAAATTTCAATACAAGTCAATATTTGATTCAGTTAGGCATAATGGTTCAAAATTATCAAACATAAACAAACAACACAAACATCAATCAATTAGTGGATTAACGTTTCAAATTCATAATTTTGATACATATACAAAAATCATGTTTTTGATGCCAAATCACAACAATGTATTCTAGCTATTTAAGTTTTGGTTCTCACACCAGTCTAATGGAAATATATAGAAATCACACCTTCGAAGCACGAACATAAATATTGATGATGCCATGGTCATTATCAACATCATCTCCGGGCGATTAGAGTGTAATTCTATATCTATCCAATATATTAAAATTTCAAATACACGTGGATCAGACGTATATGCAAAATCTTTATATACTAGACTGTCCAACTCAATATAAATTGATAATCAAATACGAATAATTGATTTAAATTTTCAAAACAAAATTTGTTTTCATTTGAAAAATATACTCTTCACACTCGTTCTAGGATACTACTGATCCCATCTCTAACGAGTCATTCCCCTAGGATTTTTCTAATCCAATATCTGATGAATTCTTTCGTATGGTTCTAATGTGTCTTGTTCACTGAGCTTTGTAAACCAAAGCTCTGATACCAACTGTGACGAAAAGGAATTTCGCTCGGTCCGAACCAGTCGCTAAACCGATTCAGGCCGTTCGAAACGCCCTATCGTTTGAGAACACGACAAAACAGAACGCATACGGAAGAACATTTCATTGTATATAACAACAATGCATCAGATTACAAGAATATACAGAGTATAAATGAATATTACACAGAAATATCAGAGATTTAAATTACATTTAAATACATAGCAGCGGAAAATAATACAAAGCACAACTAGAAGAGATATACGGATACAAAGCTTTCCGGATATCGTTCCAGCTGTAAACCAGGATCCTGTGAATATAAATCTGCAAAACCAAAACTACTAGCTGCCCGTGTCAAAATAGGGGCACCCAGAGTTTAGGTTAAAACAATAAACTCCAGGTCAGTCATGTGACTGGTGTGAGAACTAAAACAGTTAATCTTTATTTCAAAGTTAGGTAAATCAAGGGACCACGCCGTATAACACGGAACGGGTTTCCTCCCAAGAATACCAGTGCATAAAACAAACAGCGCAATGCTAAATAAAGAAAAATGAAGCTGTTATAAGACCCAGGTCCTATCACACAATGCAACGCAAGCCGGGGGATAGGGTTTTCCCTTATAACAGCCAAAGAATGCTTGACACGTTTAAAACAAATCATTTGATACTATTATAAGTGCATAGTGTATAAAATAACTTCAAATCATAAGTATCAATCATAGGCGACATGAGCGTCCCATGCCACTATGTCGCCATATATAGGTTTACAAATAAAACCGCAAAATCACGTATTTGGAAATTGGATTTCCATCTATGAACCGAGGCAAAAGATAGTCCTCAACCGATTCGAGACGCTCTAGCCCGCCCCTCAGGCAAGTACTCAGTCAAGCCTTGGATCCTCAGGGCCAGTCCACCGATGTGGATTAAACTTAAACCCTGAACATGCGTCTCCCCACCCTATGGGGTGTAAGTCTGGTCCGTCAGCCGACCAGAATGCATCGGCCGAAACCGATATAACCGAGGCGCCTCGCAACAGCAACAACCACATAAGTCAAACTCGTCAGGGCGTGTAAAACCACTGACGCCACTTCTAGCTAGAAAGAAACGCATGCCCTCCCTGACGTCCGTCTCCCGTTTTTGGTTCATACCGGGTGTGAAACTCGCGAAGCAAACGTTACACAAAGCTACGCCACAAAGGCCGTGCTTTGATCATCACCACAAGACTCTGCTTTTCAACAGAAGCCTCGATCAGTTGCCACTTAGGCATGCCACACAGGCAATTCACTCCATGCGTTTGATATCCATCAATATATAACCCCTGAGCTCGTACGTCTCAGAGAAGGGCGTTAAGCAAGAGAATAAATTCTCCGCCGCCAAACAGATATGTATTTAATAGAGATCAATCACACGGACTAAAATCCAATGTCAGACACACAGTCCATTTACAAGTCCGTTCTGGGTCTGAACGAAACCGGAGGCACCTAGTACCACGCATATCCATCGATCTCCAAGTACGTCTGGACGATCACCAACTGTTTCCATCTTCTTGGGTGTACAGCCCAATCAAGATCATCAGTTATCACCCAAACGACGTGAAGACCTCCGGTCTTCGACCATCGTCTTCATCTTCGACTTATCGTCGTATCAGTTATTCAGAATGGGATAAACCCGGTCTTCCCGAATAACTCACGTATATTTTAAATAAGTGTTACACAAACACAACATACGCCTCATTCCAATTCATCAGTCACTAACCGTAAATTAATCAAGAGAATAATTCCCCAAATATTAACCCCGAAGGCCGAAACCAACATCAGATCAATATCCAGAAAATCATTCTGCTTAGCTAACCGACAGTTAGTTTCTGAATTTCACATTCATAGGGAAAGGTTCCCATTAATTTTATCAAAGATAAATTCTTGAATTTATTCTTTAATCTATTTTTGAATATCAATTCAAACTAGTCGGGATTAGCGAACCTTACCGAAGTAATCATTTGTTTTAATTTCCCAATCCCAACCTATTCATCCCATGAAGTAAAACTGGTAATACTTCATATCTAACACCACGGTGTTATCGGTAAATTCAATTACCATTTCACGTTCAAATCTAATTAAAGATTTGACTATCGCCTGGAGCAAAACTGGTGATACTCCATTTTCGACCATTTCAATCTAATTAAAGATTCATTAAAACTCCACTTAGTTTTAATCGTTAACTGGGTTAAAGAATCCGTGTCATTTAAAAACACGGTTCACGATAAACCCAAAATCACATTCATTAATTATCGGGTTAAAGAACAAGTGTTATTTAAAACACTGTCCACGATAAACCCAAAAATCAATATCAATTCAATTCCAATTAAATATTATTTAATTGGTACACTTCATTAAATCTAAATAAAAAGATTTAATCTTTCCTCAATTGGGTTCAAGAACAGTGTTAGTGAAGACACCACTCACGACAAACCCAAATCACATTTGATATTCAATACAAGGCTCTGGATAGAAAATATCCCGGCTTATATTCAATATCAAATTCTACGACTAACAAATATCGCATTGGAAATAACGATATATATATATATCTTTCAAATTTCCATAACAACATTTGTATAATCACGAAATTCAACATCGAAATATTCCGAAGACAATTTCGATTCAAATCCATTCCAATGCAACCAATGGAAATTTTGGTTAATTTCAAAACCATTTCCGATTCAATTTATTTAGAAATAAATAGAATTAAAATTCTAGTTCAAAACTAGTTCATTTCGATAAAAATCTATTTTTATCTTTTCAAATATGGAGTTTTTCGTCCCAATTCTTTCTAAATCATTTCTTATGATTTTACACAAATTATTACTATTTTTAATAATTTTATCAAGGCCCGTACAGTCGATTTCCATCAATGGCCATCGAACTGCACTTACAGCGACCTTTTTCGAATTTGATTTGGACGTATCTCAAAATCCAACCGTTAGATTTCAAATTTCTAATATTCATTAGAAAGCTCTTTTCGATACGAACCCAACGGTTCCGGTTTTAGGAGAATCCGACGGTCGGATCTCCCGTAATGTCCGTTTGAAATAAATGGTCGAAATTCGCGAACTGCCGCAGCGCGGCGCGTTCTATTCAGGCCATTATATTATATATATAATATATATAATATATACTTCGTCGATTTCTATTTAAAACGAATTATATAAATAGTTTTAAAATTCGTTTCAAAAGCAATTTCAACTTCCTTTTCAATTCCAATCAAAATTGAATTCTTCTCTATAAATTCGTTTCTATTCAATTCAAATTTCATTTCAATTTGAATTCATTTCAATGTGCTTTCAATTCAATTTGAATTCGTTTTCAATTCATTTCGAAATCGTTTTCAATTCAATTCATTTCGAAATCATTTTCAATTCATTTCATTTCGAAATCGTTTTCAATTCATTTCATTTCGAAATCGTTTTCAATTCAATTCATTTCGAAATCGTTTTCAATTCAATTCATTTCGAAATCGTTTTCAATTCATTTCATTTCGAAATCGTTTTCAATTCAATTCATTTCGAAATCGTTTTCAATTCATTTCATTTCGAAATCGTTTTCAATTCATTTCATTTCGAAATCGCTTTCAATTCAATTCATTTCGAAATCGTTTTCAATTCAATTCATTTCGAAATCGTTTTCAATTCAATTCATTTCGAAATCGCTTTCAATTCATTTCATTTCGAAATCGCTTTCAATTCATTTCATTTCGAAATCGTTTTCAATTCAATTCATTTCGAAATCGTTTTCAATTCAATTCATTTCGAAATCGTTTTCAATTCAATTCATTTCGAAATCGTTTTCAATTCAATTCATTTCGAAATCGTTTTCAATTCAATTCATTTTGAATTCGTTTTCAATTCAATTCATTTCGAAATATTCGATTTCAAAATTACTTTTTAATATTCATTTCAAAATGAATAAAATCGATATAAATATCGTTCACGTCAAAATGGCGTCAATCTAATCAACACGGCTTCATATATTGATATTTTCAAATATTCCATTTCGAATATTTCTATTTCAAATATTTCTATTTTAAAACTGGAATGAGGCCCAATCAATTACCATATAAAGTTAATTATATGGATTTTCATACAACACATGTATAATAGCATTGAAAAATAATCAACCATCAACCAAAGTGCACTACACTGTATAAGCATCAAATAAAGATATCTAATGCTTATAACAGCCTGTCAATCAATCGATCGACATATTTAATCAATCAGGATGAGTGAACTTCAAATTTCATCCCAACACCCGTGTGGGGTTTCAAACAATCAAACACAGATTTTATTTGTGCAGTTGGGCGATGTGTGAAATTTATCGACCCAATCAATATCAGTCAAATCAGTGTATATACAAACAAATCGGCCGATTTGTTTATAACTATTCATTTATTCACATTCACGTTAAAAATTATATTTTTAACGATAAAACATTTTATTTCAACCTATGAATTTCTATTCAATTCATTTATTCTATAAAATGATATTTTTATTTTTCTAACACATTTTAGAAAATTTCGGCGGCATAACGGCACGATACTAGAAACGGGACAAGGCCTAGCCTTATCCCCGGTCTAGTGAAGGCCCACGCCATTCACACATCAATCAAATTCACCAAACAACCAAATTCAAATCAAATCATATAACTAAGCTATGCAACCAAACAAACAAGTCCATGGTCTGTGGACGATTGTGTCGGGTGCTACTAAGCACCGTCTGCATCCTAGTATATATATATAAATAGAAATGAAATTGAAAGGTGAGAAATTCTCACATATAGCTATCCTAGCTCCACGGCACTTCCAATGCAGGAAATCTTCATCGCTATCGCATCTTCGTCAGCTTCGTTGCTGTAGCCACTACATATGTAAAAATCGAATTTTTTACTTCGCTATTCAATATATAAAAATCGAATTTTTACTTTGTTATTCAATATATAAAAATCGAATTTTTACTTCGATGTTCAATATATAAAAATCATATTTTTACTTCGATGTTCAATATATAAAAATCATATTTTTCTATCGAAGTTCAGTATATAAAAATCATATTTTTCTATCGAAGTTCAATATATAAAAATTCTATTTTTCTATCGAAGTTCAATATATAAAAATTCTATTTTTCTATCGAAGTTCAATATATAAAAATTCTATTTTTCTATCGAAGTTCAATATATAAAAATTCTATTTTTCTATCGAAGTTCAATATATAAAAATTCTATTTTTCTATCGAAGTTCAATATATAAAAATTCTATTTTTCTATCGAAGTTCAATATATAAAAATTCTATTTTTCTATCGAAGTTCAATATATAAAAATTCTATTTTTCTATCGAAGTTCAATATATAAAAATTCTATTTTTCTTTTTAAAGAAATCAGTTTTCAATACCTTTTAAAAATCAGTTTTCAATACCTTTTAAAAATCTGTTTTTATATCTTTAAAAAAACTGCTTTTATTCTTTTAAAAAAACTGCTTTTATATCTTTTAAAAAAACTGCTTTTATTCTTTTAAAAAAATCTGCTTTTATATCTTTAAAAAAAACTGCTTTTATTCTTTTAAAAATCTAATCTTTTCTATTTTCAAAATCACTTCTTGTCGAACTCAACAGTCGATTCTTTTTACAAGTTAAAAATTCATCCTTTTCAAGTATAAAAACTGATTTTTCTATATTGATTTTCATACAGTAATTATATTTTAAAACAGAAATAAATTTAAATAAATGTAAATAAAATAAATAGTTAAGCAAAACTTACTTTTTCTATCTTCTTGTTCGCAGGGGGGGTGGTTTCTGTCATCGAGCTGCTGCGCGAAGGGGGGGGGGGCATCGGGAAGTGGGTCTTGGCACGGCGAGGAGAATTAGGGGTTTGGGGAGGTGGTGCGATGCCGAACTCGACGAGGTCTGGGCGGGGTTAGGGTTTGGCGGCGGAAATGGAAGTGGAGAGGGAGTTCGCGAGCGGGGGGGGGGGGGGGTCGAGCTGAGGTGGGGGCTGGTCGGAGGGGGGGAAAGCCAGGCGCGGCGCCGCCTTGGGGTGGTGGCTGAGTCGGCTTCGTCGATCTCAATCTTTTCCCTTTTTGTTTTTTTTTGATTTGGAAAATGACCCGGGGGGGGGGGGGGGTCTGAAGAAAATAAAAGGGGGGGAAGATTATATTTTATTTTTTTATTTTATTTAATTATTTATATTTTGCAAAAAGGTTGACTTTTATATACGGCCTCGAAACGAGGCCCACCGCCTGTCGACCACAGCTTTTTACCCCCATTCCGAACACAATGGGATATGTATCGTAGGCTGATTCGACTGTTTGAATCAGTTTCCGTTAAATTTACATTTAAATCACTATATTGAATTTTAAACGTACATTTCAAATTACCGGGGTCACATACTAACTCTAAAAATTCTCGAAAAATATTTTCTAGCTTCGTATTGACGATACGGTCCTAACAAAACTAGTTTCGTCGAATTCTGAGACCGTTTGAGAAATGGCCAATTTCCAGTCGATTAAAATCCACTGAAAATGGTCAAACGCATTTTCCTTTGCCACGCTCACATATTGATTCGGAAAATTATGAAATTTGAAACCTAGCAATAACTTGACACTGCGGATCCAACAAAACTAGTTTCGTCGAAATCCGAGGTCGTTTGCAAAATGTCCATTTTTAAGGGCCTGAATTCCATAGCGACTATTCAGAATTTTCAACTGGACATATCTTTTGATTCCCGATATGAAATCTTGATTTTTCGGATTCGTTGGAAAGATATTCACAATTAGATCCCATTATTTTTGGTTTCACTAGAATCCGGATTGTTTTGCACCCGGTACATTCAATTGAAGTTTGAAATCGAATTATCGAACTACCGCGCCATTTTCAATTCTATTTATAATTATATATAATTATTTATATTCTAACGACGACGCGTATAAATATATACGTTCTAATTCTATTCAAAATAAATTTCACGACGATATTATTTAAAATAATTCATTTTAAATAATCAAAACTCGCTATAATTGCCAAAATAAAAATTTTAAACTGGCCCAGATTTTCCGGGTTGTTACAATCTCCCCCACTTAAAACTTTTCGTCCCCGAAAAGGAACAAAGTCGAAAGTGGTTTGATTAATCAACTCTACGCTCGATCAGCCTTCCATTCTCTAACCTTTCAGTTTCTGAGAATTTTCTAAAATTTCAAAAATTTGGCTAACACCCTAAATTTTTGAAAAATTTCGCCATAACCTCCCCTGCATCGGGGAATTTCAAATAGCTTCCCCGGTCCTTCAGATCTCAAAAAGAAAAAGAAAAAGCCAAGCGGCTAGCCAATAGGCTCACAAAATCATCATCACCCAAACAAAACAGGAAATTATGTAGTAAACATGTACCTATTTGTCGGGCAAACAAATTTTATTCTCGGCTCTAGCCTCCTTGCTATGACCTGTTCAATGATATACATGTATATGCAAGCAAATGCGACCAAATTTCAATACAAGTCAATATTTGATTCAGTTAGGCATAATGGTTCAAAATTATCAAACATAAACAAACAACACAAACATCAATCAATTAGTGGATTAACGTTTCAAATTCATAATTTTGATACATATACAAAAATCATGTTTTTGATGCCAAATCACAACAATGTATTCTAGCTATTTAAGTTTTGGTTCTCACACCAGTCTAATGGAAATATATAGAAATCACACCTTCGAAGCACGAACATAAATATTGATGATGCCATGGTCATTATCAACATCATCTCCGGGCGATTAGAGTGTAATTCTATATCTATCCAATATATTAAAATTTCAAATACACGTGGATCAGACGTATATGCAAAATCTTTATATACTAGACTGTCCAACTCAATATAAATTGATAATCAAATACGAATAATTGATTTAAATTTTCAAAACAAAATTTGTTTTCATTTGAAAAATATACTCTTCACACTCGTTCTAGGATACTACTGATCCCATCTCTAACGAGTCATTCCCCTAGGATTTTTCTAATCCAATATCTGATGAATTCTTTCGTATGGTTCTAATGTGTCTTGTTCACTGAGCTTTGTAAACCAAAGCTCTGATACCAACTATGACGAAAAGGAATTTCGCTCGGTCCGAACCAGTCGCTAAACCGATTCAGGCCGTTTGAAACGCCCTATCGTTTGAGAACACGACAAAACAGAACGCATACGGAAGAACATTTCATTGTATATAACAACAATGCATCAGATTACAAGAATATACAGAGTATAAATGAATATTACACAGAAATATCAGAGATTTAAATTACATTTAAATACATAGCAGCGGAAAATAATACAAAGCACAACTAGAAGAGATATACGGATACAAAGCTTTCCGGATATCGTTCCAGCTGTAAACCAGGATCCTGTGAATATAAATCTGCAAAACCAAAACTACTAGCTGCCCGTGTCAAAATAGGGGCACCCAGAGTTTAGGTTAAAACAATAAACTCCAGGTCAGTCATGTGACTGGTGTGAGAACTAAAACAGTTAATCTTTATTTCAAAGTTAGGTAAATCAAGGGACCACGCCGTATAACACGGAATGGGTTTCCTCCCAAGAATACCAGTGCATAAAACAAACAGCGCAATGCTAAATAAAGAAAAATGAAGCTGTTATAAGACCCAGGTCCTATCACACAATGCAACGCAAGCCGGGGGATAGGGTTTTCCCTTATAACAGCCAAAGAATGCTTGATACGTTTAAAACAAATCATTTGATACTATTATAAGTGCATAGTGTATAAAACAACTTCAAATCATAAGTATCAATCATAGGCGACATGAGCGTCCCATGCCACTATGTCGCCATATATAGGTTTACAAATAAAACCGCAAAATCACGTATTTGGAAATTGGATTTCCATCTATGAACCGAGGCAAAAGATAGTCCTCAACCGATTCGAGACGCTCTAGCCCGCCCCTCAGGCAAGTACTCAGTCAAGCCTTGGATCCTCAGGGCCAGTCCACCGATGTGGATTAAACTTAAACCCTGAACATGCGTCTCCCCACCCTATGGGGTGTAAGTCTGGTCCGTCAGCCGACCAGAATGCATCGGCCGAAACCGATATAACCGAGGCGCCTCGCAACAACAACAACCACATAAGTCAAACTCGTCCGGGCGTGTAAAACCACTGACGCCACTTCTAGCTAGAAAGAAACGCATGCCCTCCCTGACGTCCGTCTCCCGTTTTTGGTTCATACCGGGTGTGAAACTCGCGAAGCAAACGTTACACAAAGCTACGCCACAAAGGCCGTGCTTTGATCATCACCACAAGACTCTGCTTTTCAACAGAAGCCTCGATCAGTTGCCACTTAGGCATGCCACACAGGCAATTCACTCCATGCGTTAGATATCCATCAATATATAACCCCTGAGCTCGTACGTCTCAGAGAAGGGCGTTAAGCAAGAGAATAAATTCTCCGCCGCCAAACAGATATATATTTAATAGAGATCAATCACACGGACTAAAATCCAATGTCAGACACACAGTCCATTTACAAGTCCGTTCTGGGTCTGAACGAAACCGGAGGCACCTAGTACCCCGCATATCCATCGATCTCCAAGTACGTCTGGACGATCACCAACTGTTTCCATCTTCTTGGGTGTACAGCCCAATCAAGATCATTAGTTATCACCCAAACGACGTGAAGACCTCCGGTCTTCGACCATCGTCTTCATCTTCGACTTATCGTCGTATCAGTTATTCAGAATGGGATAAACCCGGTCTTCCCGAATAACTCGCGTATATTTTAAATAAGTGTTACACAAACACAACATACGCCTCATTCCAATTCATCAGTCACTAACCGTAAATTAATCAAGAGAATAATTCCCCAAATATTAACCCCGAAGGCCGAAACCAACATCAGATCAATATCCAGAAAACCATTCTGCTTAGCTAACCGACAGTTAGTTTCTGAATTTCACATTCATAGGGAAAGGTTCCCATTAATTTTATCAAAGATAAATTCTTGAATTTATTCTTTAATCTATTTTTGAATATCAATTCAAACTAGTCGGGATTAGCGAACCTTACCGAAGTAATCATTTGTTTTAATTTCCCAATCCCAACCTATTCATCCCATGAAGTAAAACTGGTAATACTTCATATCTAACACCACGGTGTTATCGGTAAATTCAATTACCATTTCACGTTCAAATCTAATTAAAGATTTGACTATCGCCTGGAGCAAAACTGGTGATACTCCATTTTCGACCATTTCAATCTAATTAAAGATTCATTAAAACTCCACTTAGTTTTAATCGTTAACTGGGTTAAAGAATCTGTGTCATTTAAAAACACGGTTCACGATAAACCCAAAATCACATTCATTAATTATCGGGTTAAAGAACAAGTGTTATTTAAAACACTGTCCACGATAAACCCAAAAATCAATATCAATTCAATTCCAATTAAATATTATTTAATTGGTACACTTCATTAAATCTAAATAAAAAGATTTAATCTTTCCTCAATTGGGTTCAAGAACAGTGTTAGTGAAGACACCACTCACGACAAACCCAAATCACATTTGATATTCAATACAAGGCTCTGGATAGAAAATATCCCGGCTTATATTCAATATCAAATTCTACGACTAACAAATATCGCATTGGAAATAACGATATATATATATATCTTTCAAATTTCCATAACAACATTTGTATAATCACGAAATTCAACATCGAAATATTCCGAAGACAATTTCGATTCAAATCCATTCCAATGCAACCAATGGAAATTTTGGTTAATTTCAAAACCATTTCCGATTCAATTTATTTAAAAATAAATAGAATTAAAATTCTAGTTCAAAACTAGTTCATTTCGATAAAAATCTATTTTTATCTTTTCAAATATGGAGTTTTTCGTCCCAATTCTTTCTAAATCATTTCTTATGATTTTACACAAATTATTACTATTTTTAATAATTTTATCAAGGCCCGTACAGTCGATTTCCATCAATGGCCATCGAACTGCACTTACAGCGACCTTTTTCGAATTTGATTTGGACGTATCTCCAAATCCAACCGTTAGATTTCAAATTTCTAACATTCATTAGAAAGCTCTTTTCGATACGAACCCAACGGTTCCGGTTTTAGGAGAATCCGACGGTCGGATCTCCCGTAATGTCCGTTTGAAATAAATGGTCGAAATTCGCGAACTGCCGCGGCGCGGCGCGTTCTATTCAGGCCATTATATTATATATATAATATATATAATATATATAATATATACTTCGTCGATTTCTATTTAAAACGAATTATATAAATAGTTTTAAAATTCGTTTCAAAAGCAATTTCAACTTCCTTTTCAATTCCAATCAAAATTGAATTCTTCTCTATAAATTCGTTTCTATTCAATTCAAATTTCAATTCAAATTTCATTTCAATTTGAATTCATTTCAATGTGCTTTCAATTCAATTTGAATTCGTTTTCAATTCATTTCGAAATCGTTTTCAATTCAATTCATTTCGAAATCGTTTTCAATTCATTTCAATTCGAAATCGTTTTCAATTCATTTCATTTCGAAATCGTTTTCAATTCAATTCATTTCGAAATCGTTTTCAATTCAATTCATTTCGAAATCGTTTTCAATTCATTTCATTTCGAAATCGTTTTCAATTCAATTCATTTCGAAATCGTTTTCAATTCATTTCATTTCGAAATCGTTTTCAATTCATTTCATTTCGAAATCGCTTTCAATTCAATTCATTTCGAAATCGTTTTCAATTCAATTCATTTCGAAATCGTTTTCAATTCAATTCATTTCGAAATCGTTTTCAATTCATTTCATTTCGAAATCGCTTTCAATTCATTTCATTTCGAAATCGTTTTCAATTCAATTCATTTCGAAATCGTTTTCAATTCAATTCATTTCGAAATCGTTTTCAATTCAATTCATTTCGAAATCGTTTTCAATTCAATTCATTTCGAAATCGTTTTCAATTCAATTCATTTCGAAATCGTTTTCAATTCAATTCATTTCGAAATATTCGATTTCAAAATTACTTTTTAATATTCATTTCAAAATGAATAAAATCGATATAAATATCGTTTACGTCAAAATGGCGTCAATCTAATCAACACGGCTTCATATATTGATATTTTCAAGTATTCCATTTCGAATATTTCTATTTCAAATATTTCTATTTTAAAACTGGAATGAGGCCCAATCAATTACCATATAAAGTTAATTATATGGATTTTCATACAACACATGTATAATAGCATTGAAAAATAATCAACCATCAACCAAAGTGCACTACACTGTATAAGCATCAAATAAAGATATCTAACGCTTATAACAGCCTGTCAATCAATCGATCGACATATTTAATCAATCAGGATGAGTGAACTTCAAATTTCATCCCAACACCCGTGTGGGGTTTCAAACAATCAAACACAGATTTTATTTGTGCAGTTGGGCGATGTGTGAAATTTATCGACCCAATCAATATCAGTCAAATCAGTGTATATACAAACAAATCGGCCGATTTGTTTATAACTATTCATTTATTCACATTCACGTTAAAAATTATATTTTTAACGATAAAACATTTTATTTCAACCTATGAATTTCTATTCAATTCATTTATTCTATAAAATGATATTTTTATTTTTCTAACACATTTTAGAAAATTTCGGCGGCATAACGGCACGATACTAGAAACGGTACAAGGCCTAGCCTTATCCCCGGTCTAGTGAAGGCCCACGCCATTAACACATCAATCAAATTCACCAAACAACCAAATTCAAATCAAATCATATAACTAAGCTATGCAACCAAACAAACAAGTCCATGGTCTGTGGACGATTGTGTCGGGTGCTACTAAGCACCGTCTGCATCCTAGTATATATATATAAATAGAAATGAAATTGAAAGGTGAGAAATTCTCACATATAGCTATCCTAGCTCCACGGCACTTCCAATGCAGGAAATCTTCATCGCTATCGCATCTTCGTCAGCTTCGTTGCTGTAGCCACTACATATGTAAAAATCGAATTTTTTACTTCGCTATTCAATATATAAAAATCGAATTTTTACTTTGTTATTCAATATATAAAAATCGAATTTTTACTTCGATGTTCAATATATAAAAATCATATTTTTACTTCGATGTTCAATATATAAAAATCATATTTTTCTATCGAAGTTCAGTATATAAAAATTCTACTTTTCTATCGAAGTTCAATATATAAAAATTCTATTTTTCTATCGAAGTTCAATATATAAAAATTCTATTTTTCTATCGAAGTTCAATATATAAAAATTCTATTTTTCTATCGAAGTTCAATATATAAAAATTCTATTTTTCTATCGAAGTTCAATATATAAAAATTCTATTTTTCTATCGAAGTTCAATATATAAAAATTCTATTTTTCTATCGAAGTTCAATATATAAAAATTCTATTTTTCTATCGAAGTTCAATATATAAAAATTCTATTTTTCTTTTTAAAGAAATCAGTTTTCAATACCTTTTAAAAATCAGTTTTCAATACCTTTTAAAAATCTGTTTTTATATCTTTAAAAAAACTGCTTTTATTCTTTTAAAAAAAACTGCTTTTATATCTTTTAAAAAAACTGCTTTTATTCTTTTAAAAAAATCTGCTTTTATATCTTTAAAAAAAAACTGCTTTTATTCTTTTAAAAATCTAATCTTTTCTATTTTCAAAATCACTTCTTGTCGAACTCAACAGTCGATTCTTTTTACAAGTTAAAAATTCATCCTTTTCAAGTATAAAAACTGATTTTTCTATATTGATTTTCATACAGTAATTATATTTTAAAACAGAAATAAATTTAAATTTTAAAACAGTAGTTAAGCAAAACTTACTTTTTCTATCTTCTTGTTCGCAGGGGGGGTGGTTTCTGTCATCGAGCTGCTGCGCGAAGGGAGGGGGGCATCGGGAAGTGGGTCTTGGCACGGCGAGGAGAATTAGGGGTTTGGGGAGGTGGTGCGATGCCGAACTCGACGAGGTCTGGGCGGGGTTAGGGTTTGGCGGCGGAAATGGAAGTGGAGAGGGAGTTCGCGAGCGGGGGGGGGGGGGGGGGGTCGAGCTGAGGTGGGGGCTGGTCGGAGGGGGGGAAAGCCAGGCGCGGCGCCGCCTTGGGGTGGTGGCTGAGTCGGCTTCGTCGATCTCAATCTTTTCCCTTTTTTTTTTTTGATTTGGAAAATGACGGGGGGGGGGGGGGGGGTGGGTCTGAAGAAAATAAAAGGGGGGGAAGATTATATTTTATTTTTTTATTTTATTTAATTATTTATATTTTGCAAAAAGGTTGACTTTTATATACAACCTCGAAACGAGGCCCACCGCCTGTCGACCACAGCTATGTATCGTAGGCTGATTCGACTGTTTGAATCAGTTTCCGTTAAATTTACATTTAAATCACTATATTGAATTTTAAACGTACATTTCAAATTACCGGGGTCACATACTAACTCTAAAAATTCTCGAAAAATATTTTCTAGCTTCGTATTGACGATACGGTCCTAACAAAACTAGTTTCGTCGAATTCTGAGACCGTTTGAGAAATGGCCAATTTCCAGTCGATTAAAATCCACTGAAAATGGTCAAACGCATTTTCCTTTGCCACGCTCACATATTGATTCGGAAAATTATGAAATTTGAAACCTAGCAATAACTTGACACTGCGGATCCAACAAAACTGGTTTCGTCGAAATCCGAGGTCGTTTGCAAAATGTCCATTTTTAAGGGCCTGAATTCCATAGCGACTATTCAGAATTTTCAACTGGACATATCTTTTGATTCCCGATATGAAATCTTGATTTTTCGGATTCGTTGGAAAGATATTCACAATTAGATCCCATTATTTTTGGTTTCACTAAAATCCGGATTGTTTTGCACCCGGTACATTCAATTGAAGTTTGAAATCGAATTATCGAACTACCGCGCCATTTTCAATTCTATTTATAATTATATATAATTATTTATATTCTAACGACGACGCGTATAAATATATACGTTCTAATTCTATTCAAAATAAATTTCACGACGATATTATTTAAAATAATTCATTTTAAATAATCAAAACTCGCTATAATTGCCAAAATAAAAATTTTAAACTGGCCCAGATTTTCCGGGTTGTTACAATAGCACTCAGAGAAGAATAGCAAACAACAGAAATCCAAATACTATATAGTAGAAAAGATAGTACACCAGCCTCCTGCTCGCCTCTAAACTGCAACATCGTCCTCAACAAGCTATCACCTATCACCTGCCACCTAGTCTACCCATCCAATAATTGGACGAACCGCACAAGATAATGAGAGGGGAACATCATCAATAAAGTATATGAGAATAGGTAATAAACGAACTAATGAACCCACTACACCAAAGAAGAACTAAACTCCCGTCTTCCCCACATTGGACTGTGACAGCCTTTACATCAAAAATTTCAACCATTCACCCATGGAAACCAGAACAACCATTTATTCATGGCAACCAAAAGCAACCAACAATAGCACTCATAGCATCCATATTATATATCTCACGTAAACCATCCTAATCGAATTCAACATCCCTTAAGCACAAGCCTCATAGGCCTAAACCAATATCAGACAAGCACCCAAGGAACATCTACTTCGATGTTGGATAATCTACATGAGACGGTTCAAACAAAACATCCATCATGCATGACAGACTATGGCTATCACCGCTAATCCCGCTTCAAAACCATCGTCGATGGTATGACTGGCCAACCACCTTGCCATCCGTCAAGGGCCAATGGTAAATTCCGGTTCAAGCTAAAGCCCACACACCATATGAAGAAATATGTCTAGGACATACATGATGCCCAGGATATTCGAGCATACGGCGAAATCGTGTAACCCCAACATTGAGCCTGATAGAACCTACGTTAACGATAATGTAACGACCCGGGATTTCGCCCGACCCCAATCAATCGCAAGATCGATCAAGACCGTTCGAAATCCGCGTACGTTAACTTCGGGCATACAACACATCAGAACAAAAACATAGACTTTTATAACATCAATAATAAATGTTACATCAGAGTACAGAATATATCAGAGTACATCAATAAATAATACAGCAGAAGATACATTTACAATAAATTAAATACATTGCAGCGGAACTAATCTCAGCGGAAGGCCATCAATATTCTGGACCCGGCTTCAAACTTCAATCCAGGATCTTGCTTAACTATATCTGCAAAAAGCTACTCGACTGCCCGTGTGGAAAGAGGGCACCCGAGTTTCCAAAGTGAAACAAACTACAGGTCAGTCGTGGGACTGGTGTGAGAATTCTTAACTTGACTTATCTAATAAGTAGGCTAATCACAGGACCACGCCGCTAACGCGGAACGGGTTTACTCCATTGGATTGCCAGTGCATAATTAAAGTAAATCGTCAAATAACGTAATGCTTTTTAGAAAAATGAAACCATTATAAGACCCAGGTCCCATCACACAATGCAACGCACACCAGAGGATAGGGTTTTACCTTATAATGGTCAAAAGATGCTTGATACGTAAAACGATATTATTATTAGTGTGTATATATATTTAAAATATTCAAATATAATATCAATCCTAGACGGCATAGGTACCATATACTATATCGCCGTATATAAGTTTACAATCAAAACCGCAAGGGCGTATTGGGAATTGGGTTTCCATCATGAGTCGAGGCTAGGGGCAAGCTCCCCTCCGATTCGAGACACTCTAGCAAATGCCTCAGGATCCCCCGCAGTGAACCCTTGGATGCGGTAGGGCCGGTCCCCGCCTATCGGCAGTGGATCGGTTATGCCTGAACACACGCTTCCCAGTTCCTTTGAACCTATAATATGACCACTATCGGCCTATAAAAATCCGAGGCGCCTCAAAATCCATCATCCACATAAGTAAAATGTCAGGGCTGGTAGGTCACTGACACCACTCTAGCTAGAAAGAAACGTGTGCACTCCCTATGGTCCATATCCCGTTTTTGACTCATACCGGGGTGTGAGGCTCGCGAAGTCACGATATACACAAAGCTATGCCGTAATAGGCTATGCTTTGATCATTCCACAAGGCCCTGCTTTTCAACAAAAGCCTTGATCAATTTGCATCTTGGCGTGCCACATTGTCAGACCCTACCATATTATTGATCATCTACCAATATATATATATATATATATATATAACCTCTAAGCTCATACGACTTAGAGAAGGGTGATAAGTAAAGAATAAATTCTTCACCACCAACAGAAACATATAATCGGTAGCGTTCAACAAATACAGTAGAAAGGAATACAATGTCAGACATGCAATCAATTTACAAGTCCGCTCTGGGTCTGAGCGAAACATCGTGTCCGTCGATCTCCAAATGCGTTTGGATGATCATTACCAAATACCTTGCCTTGGAAGGCCAATCCCAATTCAAGATACCAGTCATCATCATCCTAACGATGTGAAAACCTTCGGTCTTCAATCACCGTCTTCGTCTTCGACTCTTGATCGTCGTGATGATTATTCAGAATGGGTTAAACCCGGTCTTTCTGAATAACTTGCGTAATTTGGGATTAAAAAACAAATATTGGAAAATCACACATTTCGTCACATCCCAACTCAGAATATTCTTTTAATAAGATATTCGTTTTAGAAGATTCTCATTAATTTTATCAAAGATAAATATTTAAAATAAAATCTATAAATCAATTTCTAAAAATATGGAATTCCACAGATTTCCAATCAATACATAATCGATATAAATTTCTGTATCAGACTAATAGTATAAATGGAATAACGGCAAAGCCTCTTAAATTCCATATATAATATCGGTCTTCTTTTACAGAAGCCCATTTCGATTATTACCAATCAAATTTCCACTAAATTCCAATTTAAAATATTAGTTGAAAAACTTGATTTATAGAAAATATCTTTTTAAATCTATGAAATAGATTCATAAGTTCCAAATAATAATTTCAATGTAAATTGGATTAAAGGACAAATGTCGTTTAAAACATCGTCCATGGTAAACCCACTTCACATCTCAATTTATTTCATATCAAAAATAATAATTGCAAATGCTAGTAACCCTTTAAAAACATATTTTAGAATAATCATAAAAATATTCTTTATATAAAAGATTCTAAATGAGAAGTATTCTTTATTTTACAAATCTTTATCTTTTACAAATATTCTTTGTTTTAACATATACTTAATTAACAATCTATATTTTGAAAATATATATATATACTTTATATAAAAAGGATTTCTAATGTAAAAATAGTCTTATTTAAAAGAACACTTGAATCGAAATGCGACTCAAACATTTACCATATAATTTGGATTATATGGACTTCACAAACATCATATATATGACAATAATAGTATAATCATCAAGTCATCCATTACATCCAAAGTGTAATTTCCACTGTGTAAGCGTTAAAATTAAATAATAACGCTCAACACAGCCTGTCGATCTAACGATCAACATACAACTAAATATTGGGATTAGTGTATGTAAATTTTCATCCCAACACCCGTGTGGGGTTTCAACCAATCCGACAAATCATAAATTATCTGTGCACTTGGGCGACGTGTGAAAATCATCGTCCCAATCACATAAACAAGTCAGGTAACTTGGAAGTGTAACATTTCAGTGACATAAATGGGTGAATCATTTCATGTATAATGATAATGTAATTTATCAAAAACAATGAATCTTCCTACTTATTCATTTATATCAAAATTGTGAATTCAAATGTTAATTCACTTACGATGAAATATAATCATATGTCATTACATAAAAATGATACTCTCTTATGTTGTATAAAATGTAGTCTTTATATTACATTAAAGATGTAATCCTTTAATTTTATTATTTTAATAACAACTAAAACGTAGATAAAAATATACTCTTGATTTCGTATTTATTTACAATAAGGAATGTAAATAAAATGAATCTTTTTAATTTCATATTTTATTTGTAATAAGGAATACAAATAAAAATAAAAATATCCTTCTTATCATGCATTATTCTCAAGGGAGAATGTCAATAAAGGTTCAGCTCTTTATTTCATGTTTAATTACATCGAGGAATGTAAATAAAATAGTAACTTTCTACTTCTAATTTTTATTTGCAACAAGTATTGCAAATAAAAAGATAACCTTTACTTTTAATATTTTGTTTACATCTAAAGTTATAAACAAAATGCTTCTCTTTACTACGATGTTTATTTGCCTCTAATTATGCAAGCAAAATATAGCCTTTTAACTACAATGTTTATTTGCAATTTAATATGCAAATAAAATAAAATCTTTATTAAAGGTTTTGTTTGCAACTAAAATTGCAAAATAAAAATGCAACCCTTAAAATAATATTTGTTTCATTCTTTTACAACTACTAAAATAACATTTTTAATTCATTCCTTTAAAGTGACCAAAAGAATGATTCCTTTATTTCATATAAAATATTTGAAAATAAAATATTCCTCTTTTTATTTCACATAAGATTGTAATAGGAATGTAATTTTAATCATTTTAGCTACAAACAAAATGTGACTAAAATGTAACTTCCAATCCTGCCCTTTTTTTTACATCAGAAAATGTGAATAAAAAGGTAATTCATAAATTTGAGAGTAAAATGAAACTTCCAATTCAAAATTTTTTCTTTTTTTTTCCCTTTTTTTTTACATTACACAAAAATGAATATTTTCGTTCTTATATCTACATCTAAGGAAAATGGATAATTTGTCTTTTTATTACTTTTAAGAAAAATGTAACTTTTTTTTTATTAACAAAAATGTTAATCTTATCCATTAACAAAAAGATAAATCTTTTCTTATTAACAAGAAATGTAAATAATCACCTAAATTCACAAATCCAGTTTTAATCTTTTCCACTTTTGTTCTTCACATTGAAAAGGTAAATCCTTTCTTTTATTCTTTATATTGAAAATGTAAATCCTTTCCTTTTATTTCTACATATCAAAAAGTGGTTCCTTTTATTCAATTCATTAATGTATTCTTTTATCCAAATCAAAGATGTATCCTTTTATTCAAAATCAAAGATATATCCTTTTATTCAAAATCAAGGATGTATTCTTTTATTCCAGTTAAAATAATGTATTCTTTTATTGTAAACAAATATGATGATTTTGTTTTGTAAACTTCTAATGCAAACAAAAGGATGACTTTTATTCACTAATCATGTTGTACACACAAATCAAGTTTTAGCTAAAAATGTCATCCTTCTTAACGGAAAGTATATTTTATTTCAACGATCATCCTTTTAACACAAAGTATATTTTTGTCTAACTCTTTTTGATGTACCAGAAATGTTAAAAATCTTTTTCCCTACTTTAAATGTAAACAAATATGACAATTTTGTTTATTTAACTTTTCAATGTAGCCAAAATGAGAACTTGGTTTATTAATTCTATCAATGTAAACAAAATGAGAATTTTGTTTATTAACTTTTCAATGTATACAAAAATGTATATTTTCACAAATCCTTTTTAATGTATACAAAAATGTATATTCTAAATGTTGTTGAAAATCTAGTTCAACAAAACAACATAAAAATGTTTATCCTATTTTTGTTGAAAAAACTATTTCAACAAAATAACATGAAAATGTATATTCATGTTTTACTGCAAAATTTGACTCAACACAAATGAATACGAAGTTTGATTCATTTTAATGTTAAAAATTTGCTGATTTAACAAGTTAAACAAATTCTGTGTTTCATATATGTTGAAAAATCTAATTCAGCATATTTACAACATTTGGTTTGGTACACATTTGATTCTTTTTATATAAACAAAAATGGTGTATTTTTGTTTTAAACCAATTTCTAAATTTACAGGAATATTTCAATTTCGATAGTGCAACAAACAAAATGATAATTTTGTTTAGTCTAGTTCAAATTAACAGGAAAGTTAATTTTAACAATAAAATGAACAAAATAATAAATTTTGTTCAATCTAATTCCAATCAACGGAAATGTAACTTTTTACAATTCTATCGCCACAATCAAAATCAAACAAACAGATGTGTATTTACAATTAACACAGAATAATAACAGTATGAATTAACTGCAAATTTATAACAATAATTTCGGAATTTATTTCAATTATAAAGGAAGGAAATAAAATAGATTTCTCACCTTGATTTGTGTTTAGATTCAAATATTGGCCAAAATTTCGCTTGCTCTATTTCAGTTCAGATTTGATCCATGTCGTAGATCTCGAGAATACGAATCCAACGCAACTTGTTTCGTTCTATTTCGTTGCTGTATGCAAAAGTTATTCAAATTTGAACGATTGAATTTCAAATTAAAATAAAATAATTAGATCAAATCCCACCCTACATATATCGCCACGTCAATGTCTGAAAGAGGGGCCACCTTCATCTTCTACATCGCGTATACTGGAATACGCTGAACCCAACGTCGACCGCAAACACTCCAGAACGCACCCCCATCCGGTCATCTCCGCGTCGATCAGACTACACCTCGTCAAAGCCCTGGCCGAGCTCCACCTGCGCCCCGAACGTCGGCCAGCTCGCACGCCCCCTGGCCTCCTAATCTTCATCCAAGCGGCACCACTTCCCAAGCCAAATCCGATCGCCACAAGCCCTCAGAACCGATCATGACCATTGAATAGATCGAGCTCGCGTAGCTCTTTGATTTGGTATTCGATTTGCGTTTTAATTCTCAGAGAATAAAGAGAAATTGGAGGATCAAATTCGGGAGTTCATGGCCATTGAAGATGAACATGGCGGCTGGCCGAATTTTGGAATAGGGTTTAGTGAATATTTTATTATTATTTATAATATTTTAAATGCTATTTTACAAATAAATCCACACATCTTAAACTAATCCAATCTCAGCCCAACAAAAAGTGTCCCTAGGCAAATACCCCTCTTCCGGACCCAATGGAAAAGGTCTCGAGGCCCAAATCCCAAGTCTACAGCATGTTTTATTTCATTTTATATTTAATTCATTTATTTATTAAATCTAACCGTACATTTTAATTTACCGGGACCACATATGACCTCAGAAAAATTCAGAAAAATTATTTTTAGTTATGTTTTGACGATACGGCTCTAACAAGACTAATTTTGTTGAATTCTGAGACTGTTTAAAAATGGCCATTTTAAAGTCGTTTAAATTCAACTAAAACTGACCAAACACATTTTCTTTTGCCGCGCTCACATATTAATCCGAAAAATTCTGGAAAATTAAACTTAGCAATAAAATGACATTCCGGTTCCAACAAAAGTGGTTTCATCGAAAACGGAGGTCGTTTGAAAAATGACTATTTTCAAGGGTTATTTATTTAATATTAAAAATACATTTTTAAACAGATAATTTCCGAAACTCGAAATATATAAGTGTTTATACTTTTTTTTAATGCAGAAACATCATTCCGGACTCAATGGAAGTGGTTTCGAGTCTAAATTCCTTCGTATGTAAAAAGTAGCCTTTTGGGCCATATATATTATATATATATATAAATTCTGCAGCGACCTTTCTGAAAATTGAATTGGACATAACTTTTGATTTTTAAAACGAAATTTAGATTTTTCAGATTCGTTAGAAAGATATGATTATATAGATTTAATTATTTCTGGTTTCACTCAATTCTGATTTATTTAGAATCTTGTACATTCAGTCAAAGTTTAAAATTAAAATTTCAAACTACCGCACCATTTCTAACTCCTTTTAATATTTAAAATTAAATTTATTCGTCTCAACTTCGATTAAAATAAATTTTTACCCATTATTATTAAAATAAATTATTTTATTTTCCCACAATTCAATAAAATTTTCAAAAATAAAAAATTTAAATTGGTTCAGAATTTGCGGGTTGTTACAATCTCCCCCACTTAAGATCTTTTCGTCCTCGAAAAGGGAATGAAGCTAAAGTTGTTTATTTAACTAAATTTAATTTATTTTCATTCATTAATTGTTTAATCATTTATTAGTTGAATTCATATTCACACAACACAATCATCAATCAATTAGTTGATTAAATTTTCAAAAATATATTACTTTTATATATTCAAAATCATATTGTCTAAAATCGAATTATAAATATAATAACAAGTACGTTAATTATAAATTCTTCTTCACTCTGACTCATTCTAGGGCATTGCTAACCCCATCTCTAATGAGTATTCTCATTCTAGGATACTGCTGATCCTATCTCTAATGAGTATTCCTATAGGATATTACTAATCCAACCTCTGATGAGTCTTCTGTCTAGTTCTAACGAGTTGTACCCCAAAGATTTGAGCAAACCAGAGCTCTGATACCAGCTGTAACGACCCGGGATTTCGCCCGACCCCAATCGATCGCAAGATCGATCAAGACCGTTCAAAACCCGCGTACGTTAACTTTGGGCATACAACACATCAGAACAAAAACACAGACTTTTATAACATCAATAATAAATGGTACGTCAGAGTATAGAATATATCAGAGTACATCAATAAATAATACAGCGGAAGATACATTTACAATAAATTAAATACATTGCAGTGGAACTAATCTCAGCGGAAGACCATCAATATTCTGGACCCGGCTTCAGACTTCAATACAGGATCCTGCTTAACTATATCTGCAAAAAGCTACTCGACTGCCCGTGTGGAAAGAGGGCACCCGAGTTTGCAAAGTGAAACAAACTACAGGTCAGTCGTGGGACTGGTGTGAGAATTCTTAACTTAACTTATCTAATAAGTAGGCTAATCACAGGACCACGCCGCTAACGCGGAATGGGTTTACTCCATTGGATTGCCAGTGCATAATTAAAGTAAATCGTCAAATAACGTAATGCTTTTTAGAAAAATGAAACCATTATAAGACCCAGGTCCCAGCACACAATGCAACGCACACCAGAGGATAGGGTTTTACCTTATAATGGTCAAAAGATGCTTGATACGTAAAACGATATTATTATTAGTGTGTATATATATATTTAAAACATTCAAATATAATATCAATCCTAGACGGCATAAGTACCATATACTATGTCGCCGTATATAAGTTTACAATCAAAACCGCAAGGGCGTATTGGGAATTGGGTTTCCATCATGAGTCGAGGCTAGGGGCAAGCTCCTCTCCGATTCGAGACACTCTAGCAAATGCCTCAGGATCCCCCGCAGTGAACCCTTGGATGCGGTAGGGCCGGTCCCCGCCTATCGGCAGTGGATTGGTTATGCCTGAACACACGCTTCCCGGTTCCTTTGAACCTATAATATGACCACTATCGGCCTATAAAAATCCGAGGCGCCTCAAAATCCATCATCCACATAAGTAAAATGTCAGGGCTGGTAGGTCACTGACACCACTCTAGCTAGAAGGAAACGTGTGCACTCCCTACGGTCCATATCCCGTTTTTGACTCATACCGGGGTGTGAGGCTCGCGAAGTCACGATATACACAAAGTTATGCCGTAATAGGCTATGCTTTGATCATTCCACAAGGCCCTTCTTTTCAACAAAAGCCTTGATCAATTTGCATCTTGGCGTGCCACATTGTCAGACCCTACCATATTATTGATCATCTACCAATATATATATATATATATATATATATATAACCTCTAAGCTCATACGACTTAGAGAAGGGTGATAAGTAAAGAATAAATTCTTCACCACCAACAGAAACATATAATCGGTAGCGTTCAACAAATACAGTAGAAAGGAATACAATGTCAGACACGCAATCCATTTACAAGTTCGCTCTAGATCTGAGCGAAACATCGTGTCCGTCGATCTCCAAATGCGTTTGGACGATCATTACCAAATACCTTGCCTTGGAAGGCCAATCCCAATTCAAGATACCAGTCATCATCATCCCAACGATGTGAAAACCTTCGGTCTTCAATCACCGTCTTCGTCTTCGACTCTTGATCGTCGTGATGATTATTCAGAATGGGTTAAACCCGGTCTTTCTGAATAACTTGCGTAATTTGGGATTAAAAAACAAATATTGGAAAATCACACATTTCGTCACATCCCAACTCAGAATATTCTTTTAGTAAGATATTCGTTTTAGAAGATTCTCATTAATTTTATCAAAGATAAATATTTAAAATAAAATCTATAAATCAATTTCTAAAAATACGGAATTCCACAGATTTCCAATCAATACATAATCGATATAAATTTCTGTATCAGACTAATAGTATAAATGGAATAACGGCAAAGCCTCTTAAATTCCATATATAATATCGGTCTTCTTTTACAGAAGCCCATTTCGATTATTACCAATCAAATTTCCACTAAATTCCAATTTAAAATATTAGTTGAAAACTTGATTTATAGAAAATGTCTTTTTAAATCTATGAAATAGATTCATAAGTTCCAAATAATAATTTCAATGTAAATTGGATTAAAGGACAAATGTCGTTTAAAACATCGTCCATGGTAAACCCACTTCACATCTCAATTTATTTCATATCAAAAATAATAATTGCAAATGCTAGTAACCCTTTAAAAACATATTTTAGAATAATCATAAAAATATTCTTTATATAAAAGATTCTAAATGAGAAGTATTCTTTATTTTACAAATCTTTATCTTTTACAAATATTATTTGTTTTAACATATACTTAATTAACAATCTATATTTTGAAAATATATATATACTTTATATAAAAAGGATTTCTAATGTAAAAATAGTCTTATTTAAAAGAACACTTGAATCGAAATGCGACTCAAACATTTACCATATAATTTGGATTATATGGACTTCACATACATCATATATATGACAATAATAGTATAATCATCAAGTCATCCATTACATCCAAAGTGTAATTTCCACTGTGTAAGCGTTAAAATTAAATAATAACGCTCAACACAGCATGTCGATCTAACGATCAACATACAACTAAATATTGGGATTAGTGTATGTAAATTTTCATCCCAACACCCATGTGGGGTTTCAACCAATCCGACAAATCATAAATTATCTGTGCACTTGGGCGACGTGTGAAAATCATCGTCCCAATCACATAAACAAGTCAGGTAACTTGGAAGTGTAACATTTCAGTGACATAAATGGGTGAATCATCTCATGTATAATGATAATGTAATTTATCAAAAACAATGAATCTTCCTACTTATTCATTTACATCAAAATTGTGAATTCAAATGTTAATTCACTTACGATGAAATATAATCATATGTCATTACATAAAAATGATACTCTCTTATGTTGTATAAAATGTAGTCTTTATATTACATTAAAGATGTAATCCTTTAATTTTATTATTTTAATAACAACTAAAATGTAGATAAAAATATACTCTTGATTTCATATTTATTTACAATAAGGAATGTAAATAAAATGAATCTTTTTAATTTCATATTTTATTTGTAATAAGGAATACAAATAAAAATATCCTTCTTATTATGCATTATTCTCAAGGGAGAATGTCAATAAAGGTTCAGCTCTTTATTTCATGTTTAATTACATCGAGGAATGTAAATAAAGTAGTAACTTTCTACTTCTAATTTTTATTTGCAACAAGTATTGCAAATAAAAAGATAACCTTTACTTTTAATATTTTGTTTACATCTATATTTATAAACAAAATGCTTCTTTTTACTACGATGTTTATTTGCCTCTAATTATGCAAACAAAATATAGTCTTTTAACTACAATGTTTATTTGCAATTTAATATGCAAATAAAATAAAATCTTTATTAAAGGTTTTGTTTGCAACTAAAATTGCAAAATAAAAATGCAACTCTTAAAATAATATTTGTTTCATTCTTTTACAACTACTAAAATAACATTTTTAATTCATTCCTTTAAAGTGACCAAAAGAATGATTCCTTTATTTCATATAAAATATTTGAAAATAAAATATTCCTCTTTTTATTTCACATAAGATTGTAATAGGAATGTAATTTTAATCATTTTAGCAACAAACAAAATGTGACTAAAATGTAACTTCCAATCCTGCCCTTTTTTTTTACATCAGAAAATGTGAATAAAAAGGTAATTCATAAATTTGAGAGTAAAATGAAACTTCCAATTCAAAATTTCTTCTTTTTTTTTCTTTTTTTTTCCTTTTTTTTTACATTACACAAAAATGAATATTTTTGTTCTTATATCTACATCTAAGGAAAATGGATAATTTGTCTTTTTATTACTTTTAAGAAAAATGTAACTTTTGTTTTTATTAACAAAAAATGTTAATCTTATCTCATTAACAAAAAGATAAATCTTTTCTTATTAACAAGAAATGTAAATAATCACCTAAATTCACAAATCAAGTTTTAATCTTTTCCACTTTTGTTCTTCACATTGAAAAGGTAAATCCTTTCTTTTATTCTTTATATTGAAAATGTAAATCCTTTCCTTTTATTTCTACATATCAAAAAGTGGTTCCTTTTATTCAATTCATTAATGTATTCTTTTATCCAAATCAAAGATGTATCCTTTTATTCAAAATCAAAGATATATCCTTTTATTCAAAATCAAGGATGTATTCTTTTATTCAAGTTAAAATAATGTATTCTTTTATTGTAAACAAATATGATGATTTTGTTTTGTAAACTTCTAATGCAAACAAAAGGATGACTTTATTCACTAATCATGTTGTACACACAAATCAAGTTTTAGCTAAAAATGTCATCCTTTTTAATGGAAAGTATATTTTATTTCAACGATTATCCTTTTAACACAAAGTATATTTTTGTCTAACTCTTTTTGATGTACCAGAAATGTTAAAAATCTTTTTCCCTACTTTAAATGTAAACAAATATGACAATTTTGTTTATTTAACTTTTCAATGTAGCCAAAATGAGAACTTGGTTTATTAACTCTCTCAATGTAAACAAAATGAGAATTTTGTTTATTAACTTTTCAATGTATACAAAAATGTATATTTTCACAAATCCTTTTTAATGTATACAAAAATGTATATTCTAAATGTTGTTGAAAATCTAGTTCAACAAAACAACATAAAAATGTTTATCCTATTTTTGTTGAAAAAACTATTTCAACAAAATAACATGAAAATGTATATTCATGTTTTACTGCAAAATTTGACTCAACACAAATGAATAAAAAGTTTGATTCATTTTAATGTTAAAAAATTTCTGATTTAACAAGTTAAACAAATTCTGTGTTTCATATATGTTGAAAATTCTAATTCAGCATATTTACAACATTTGGTTTGGTACACATTTGATTCTTTTTATATAAACAAAAATGGTGTATTTTTGTTTTAAACCAATTTCTAAATTTACAGGAATATTTCAATTTCGATAGTGCAACAAACAAAATGATAATTTTGTTTAGTCTAGATCAAATTAACAGGAAAGTTAATTTTAACAATAAAATGAATAAAATAATAAATTTTGTTCAATCTAATTCCAATCAATGGAAATGTAACTTTTTACAATTCTATCGCCACAATCAAAATCAAACAAACAGATGTGTATTTACAATTAACACAGAATAATAACAGTATGAATTAACTGCAAATTTATAACAATAATTTCAGAATTTGTTTCAATTATAAAGGAAGGAAATAAAATAGATTTCTCACCTTGATTTGTGTTTAGATTCAAATTTTGGCCAAAATTTCGCTTGCTCTATTTCAGTTCAGATCCGATCCATGCCGTAGATCTCGAGAATACGAATCCAACGCAACTTGTTTCGTTCTATTTCGTTGCTGTATGCAAAAGTTATTCAAATTTGAACGATTGAATTTCAAATTAAAATAAAATAATTAGATCAAATCCTACCCTACATATATCGCCACGTCAACGTCTGAAAGAGGGGCCACCTTCATCTTCTACATCGCGTATACTGGAATACGCTGAACTCAACGTCGACCGCAAACACTCCAGAACGCACCCCCATCCGGTCATCTCCGCGTCGATCAGACTACACCTCGTCGAAGCCCTGGCCGAGCTCCACCTGCGCCTCGAACGTCGGCCAGCTCGCACGCCCCCTGGCCTACCAATCTTCATCCAAGCGGCGCCACTTCCCAAGCCAAATCCGATCGCCACAAGCCCTCAGAACCGATCATGACCATTGAATAGATCGAGCTCGCGTAGCTCTTTGATTTGGTATTCGATTTGCGTTTTAATTCTCAGAGAATAAAGAGAAATTGGAGGATCAAATTCGGGAGTTCATGGCCATTGAAGATGAACATGGCGGCTGGCCGAATTTTGGAATAGGGTTTAGTGAATATTTTATTATTATTTATAATATTTTAAATGCTATTTACAAATAAATCCACACATCTTAAACTAATCCAATCTCAGCCCAACAAAAAGTGTCCCTAGGCAAATACCCCTCTTCCGGACCCAATGAAACAGGTCTTGAGGCCCAAATCCCAAGTCTACAGCCTATTTTATTTCATTTTATATTTAATTCATTTATTTATTAAATCTAACCGTACATTTTAATTTACCGGGACCACATATGACCTCAGAAAAATCCAGAAAAATTATTTTTAGTTATGCTTTGACGATACGGTTCTAACAAGACTAATTTTGTTGAATTCTGAGACTGTTTGAAAAATGGCCATTTTAAAGTCGTTTAAATTCAACTAAAACTGACCACACACATTTTCTTTTGCCGTGCTTACATATTAATCCGAAAAATTCTGGAAAATTAAACTTAGCAATAAAATGACATTCCGGTTCCAACAAAAGTGGTTTCGTCGAAAACGGAGGTCGTTTGAAAAATGACTATTTTCAAGGGTTATTTATTTAATATTAAAAATACATTTTTAAACAGATAATTTCCGAAACTCGAAATATATAAGTGTTTATACTTTTTTTTAATGCAAAAACATCATTCCGGACTCAATGGAAGTGGTTTCGAGTCTAAATTCCTTCGTATGTAAAAAGTAGCCTTTTGGGCCATATATATTATATATATATAAATTCTGCAGCGACCTTTCTGAAAATTGAATTGGACATAACTTTTGATTTTTAAAACGAAATTTAGATTTTTCAGATTCGTTAGAAAGATATGATTAAACAGATTTAATTATTTCTGGTTTCACTCAATTCTGATTTATTTAGAATCTTGTACATTCAGTCAAAGTTAAAAATTAAAATTTCAAACTACCGCGCCATTTCTAACTCCTTTTAATATTTAAAATTAAATTTATTCGTCTCAACTTCGATTAAAATAAATTTTTACCCATTATTATTAAAATAAATTATTTTATATTCCCACAATTCAATAAAATTTTCAAAAATAAAATTTTTAAATTGGTTCAGAATTTGCGGGTTGTTACAGATAATTCCTCGACCTTCAGTATCTCTAGTCGTCATCGATGACGACCATCCTACCATTATCAACAAACTCAAAACACCCATGAGTTGTCTTCACATTCGTTGTATTTTGACAAACAACGAACATGTCACATCACTTTGACATTCTCACTTGAGTTCGCTTCGAAGCTCGTCCGACCGGATCCTTCCATTCCACCCGGATACACCGATCGGACCTTCCGTACTGATCGGACCTTCCGTACCGACCGGATTTTTCGTTCCCATCTGATCTTCCATACCAATTGGATCTTCCATTCAGATCGGATCTACCATAGTGATCGGATCTTCCAGACCGATCGGATATTCCATACCGATCAGATCTTCCATACCAATCGAATCTTCCATTCCAATACAATTCCTGAGCAGACTTAAATCATCTCCAAACATGACCATATCTTCGCTAAACAACAATTCCGACGAAATCAACTCATCCAATTCAACCACAAACATGTTATGAAACCAAAAACAAGTTGAAAATGACAATTTCATCAATAATTATGTAAAATTCACTAAAATCATGATAAATGAACATATGAACTAAAATTATGGATCTAACTTGCATAAACATATGAAAATAGCATAGAAATTACCGGTTTTAAGTTGCTAAATTAGATCGTATGGTGATTCATATGAAAATAGACTTACCATGATGTGGATCTAAGGAAAATGATTTGAAAATGATGAAATTAAGATCATAGAACGCATATACTTGATTGAATCCATGTGATAGATGTGTATCACTCACCAATTCTCCAAAACAACAAAAAATGATTGAAATATGATTCTAAACAATGAAGAATTCGATCCAAACTCTTCAATTCGATGATCTCTCCCTTGGAATAATGTAGATCTAGCTTCCAATGATGTAGATCTTCAATTCTCTAATGTAGATCTTGAATTTTAATGGTGGAAAGTTTTAGGAGAATGGAGGATCACAAGCTCCTCCAAATGAGAGAATGGAGAAAATAAACTATTCTACATGCCTTTGACCCTTATTTATAGCCTCCTACCAGCCCACCAATGGGCCTCCCTAAATCAGCTCAATATGGCTTATAAAACCTGAAAAGTGAACTTAAAAACCTTAAAACGGCAATTTCTCCCAAATCGCTGAAGCAAATCTTTAATGTAACCTCCCTATGGAAAGGGAAACATCATTTCCTTTCCAATGTCAAATGTTTCAACACTTGATTCAATCTGAGTCAAAAATTTATTCCCTATACAAGACTGATAAGGGAAAAACGGTCACAAACAAAATTGGTAAAAATTATGGACATGTCTCACATCCTCATAAACAACTTATTAAAATATTAGAATGATCCAATCCTTATAGAATGAAATAAAAATATTTTACAATCCTTTGATACATAAAATGCGGGCTGTCACATTCTCCCCTCCCCCCCAAGAATTTCGCCAATGAAATTCTAAGCATACATATGAAACCAAAGCAATTTCGCATGCCTATCATTCATGAGCAACCAATTTTATCACCCAAACTAGCAGCCATCAAGCCATCCATTCATAGCCTTATCCTAGCATACAGAATTCTATCACAAACATAAAAATACAAGCTACAATGATGTAAGGTGACACGATACTAATCGGTCATACAGACGAAGAGTTCCGGATGGGTCACCTTCATGCTATCTTCCATCTCCCATGTACAATCTTCGCCATCCTCACTCCATTATACCTCGACTAGCTTAATCGTCTTCCTTCTAAGCTGTTTCGTGTCATTCCCCATAATACGAAGTCTTGCAACTACAGTCTCTACTTCTTGGTCTTCGTAATGCTCTGGAGATACCACCACATTCGATTCATGCATGAACTTCCATAGAAATGACACATGGAAACATTGTATACACTCGACGTCTTCTCGGGTAACTCCAATCTATATGCGAGCTTTCCAATTCGCTTGACTATCGGGAACGGTTGAACGAACCTAGGTGCTAACTTTCCTTTATTTCTGAATCTAAGCATATGCTTCAATGGCGAAATCTTCACGAAAACCATGTTGCCCACGTTGAATTCCAAATCTTTTCGACGCTTGTTCGCATGACTCTTTTGATGATCTTGGGCTGCCTTCATTCGTTGCTGAATTATCTCAATACAGTCCGATGTCTCCCTAATCATCTCTGGTACAAGTATCAACTTTTCTCTAGTCTCTAACAAACAAGCTAAAGAATTACACAGTCTACCATATAATGTCCCGTGTGGTGCCATCCCAACGCTCGCCTGGTAGATGTTATTATAAGCAAACTCCACTAAATGTAGATGGTCTTCCCATGATCCTCCGAAGTCTAACAAACAACCCCTTAGTAGATCTTCCAAAAATCGGTTAACCCTCTCAGTTTGACCATTAGTTTGTAGGTGATAAGTTGTATTCAAACACAACTCAGTTCCCAAAGCTTCCTACAAACTCTTCCAAAATCCACTCATGAACAATGGATCTCGGTCACTCACTAAGCTCTTCGGGATACCATGGAATCGAACTATCCATTTCACATAAAGCTCAGCCAATTTCGATGTTGTCCTAGTTGATCTGACAGGATTGAACCTTGCACTTTTAGTCAAACGATCCATTATGACCCAAATTCCTTTGTTTCCTGCCGTCGTCCTAGCTAATCTATCAATAATGTTCATTGATATTTGTTCCCACTTCCACGTAGGAACTTCCAATGGCTGAAGCAAACCACTTGGCTTCTTCTATTCAGCTTTCACCAACTGACAGTTCGTGAAATTGGAAATGAACTTTCCAATATCTCACATCATCCCCTTCCATTAGTAACTCACTTCATGTCCTGATACATCTTATTTCATTGGGATGAATCGTCAACTTTGAGTGATGACATTCCCTCAGAACCTCATCTCTCAATCCGTCGATATCAAGAACAACCAGTCGTCCTTACTTTCGAAGCCACCTTCTCGATCGACTTTGAACTCTTTATTCTCTGGTTCCAACTTCTAGATAAACTCGACAAGCTTTGCATCTCTCTTCTGGATCTCGCCAGTACTTTCGATGAGAGGAGGTCTTATCAGTAAGCTTGCCAACATTTCAGGCTCCAACTCACAACTTAGTCTGAAATCGAATCTTGCCAAATACTTGAGGCTCTTCCATTCTGAAAAACATCACTCCCAAACTTGCGTGTCTTCAACTCAATGCATCTGCAACAGCATTACCCTTTCTTGGAGTATAGGCTATACCAAAATCATATGATGCCAGAAACTCTAACCATTGGTTCTTCCGAAGGTTCAAATCCTTTTCGTAGAAAAGATACATCAAGGACTTGTGATCCGTGAACAACTCGAATCGAACCCCCAACAAGTAATGTCTCCACATCTTCAGAGCAAACACAATCACCGCCAACTCCAAATCAAGAGTTGGGTAATTCTTCTCATGTAGCTTCAGCTGTTGACCCACGTAGGCCACAATCTTATCCTTCTGCATCAGCACTGCTCCAAGTCCAGTACAACATCCATCGGTCTATACCACCGTCTCTTCATTCCCACTTGGAATGGTCAACACAGGAGCACTCGTCGGTCTCTCTTTCAGGATTCCAAATGCTTGTTCACACTTTGTAACCTATGTGAACACTTGGTTCTTCTTCATCAATCCTATTAATGGTGCATCTATCTTCGAGAAATCCTTGATAAACCGTTGGTAATATTCTGCTAACCTAAGGAAACTACTCACATCTATCGCATTTTTATGTCTGTCCCGGTCCTGGATTGCTGCTACCTTAGGGGGGTCAACTGCTATGCCATTTCCAGAAATAACATGGCCTAAGAACCTCACTTCGCTCTTCCAGAAGTGACACTTCGAAAACTTAGCTCTCGGCTGATGCTTTCGCAAGATTTCCAACACAGCTCGCAAGTGCTTCTTATGTTCTTCCTCGTTTCGGTAGTAAACTAGAATATCATCCACGAACACTAGCACGAACTTGTTCAACTGATCTCTGAAAACTCTATTCGTAAGGTTCACAAATACGCTGACTCAACTCGAATGGTATTACCAACCATTCGAAGAATCTGGATGGTGCCCTAAAAGCACTCTTCGACACACTATCCTTCGCTGCCCTCAACTAGTGAAATCTCGTTGCCAAATCCATCTGAGAAAACACTTTGGCTTCATGATGCTGGTCGAACAAGTCACCAATCATCAGCAACAAATACTTGTTCTTCTTGGTCCCCTTATTCAGCTCATGATAGTCCACACACAATCTTAACGGGCTATCTTCCTTGGTGGAAATCACTACTGGTGCTCCCTACTCGGAAACACTTCTCCGAATGAATCCCTTTCCTAGAAGATCACGAACTTGCACCTCCAACTCTCCTTGTTCCATAGGTGCCATCCGCCTAAGAGGCATAACGATTGGTCTAACACCCTCGACCAAATCGACCCTAAACTCGATCTTACGATGCAGGGACAAACCTTTGACCTCGTCGAAGACATCCTCATACTCATTAGCGATCAACACAGATAACAAGTCTTCCTGTGGAATCACAAGAAAATATAGATTGCTCACGAAGACACCATCTTCGGGCTTATGTCGAATCAAAACCTTTCGCCCGTCCACATCCCCGACCCTTACCTCTAGCTTCTCGCAATTCACACTTGCCACATACCTCCTGAGCCAACCCATACCCAAGATAATCCCAAACCCAGCGAAGCTAGGAATAAAGCAATCACATACAAAAGAGCAACCATGACCCGACAATAGTAAACCACGACACAACATGCACAAATTGGATGAACCCCCAACTAAATTAGTCAAGATCAAAGATCTATCACAAATCTCGGGTTCCAAACCCAAACGGCACACAAGCTCATTACAAATGAATGAATGTGATGCTCCGGTATGAAACAAAACTCAAACTGAAACACTTTGGACAGAAAGAGTACCTTGGACGACGACACCCTTTCCCTTCTCCTCTATAGTAGGAGCACTCAAAGAAGATGGTATGACTTCCAAAGCATAAGCCTTCACAACCTGATTTCCTTTAGCTGCTTCTGAAAAATCTTTCTTCTCATGCCCAGGCTTTCAACACTTGAAGAACTTCTTCTCAGCTTTGGGATTCTTACAATCCTTGGAATAATTACCCTTCTGCCAGCAGTTAAAGCAAGTCGCTTCTCCCTTCTTCTTCTTCTTCTGGCCATCCTTTCCTTTATGTTGTTGTTGCTTCCTCTTCTTATTATTACCACCCTGTTGTGGTTTTTGAACTTCCTTGGTTGCGGCAACAACATTTGCTTCCTTAAGAAACAAGCTCACATGGCAAACTACTTTTTCCACAATCTTCTTGAAAGAATCGTCGAGATGATCCACCAACGACCTTCCAGTATAGGTATCCAAACCCATAACGGACTTCTCGTTCTTCTGATAAGGTATGTCAATGTATGAACGAGCATATCTGGACAAGACCTCAAAATCAGAAACATAATCAAGCACATAATGACCATTCTATTTCAGCTCTACGAACTTCTTGAACAAAGCAGACTTCTGAGCAGTTGAGATAAACTTCATCTCGAATTTAACTTGGAACTGCTCCCATGAAATCTCTTCCTCTAGAGTCTCAAGTATTACAGAATTCCACCACTCCATGGGCCTGCCTTACAACTGCCTTAATGCAAGCTTTCTCTTCATTGCATCCTCTAATCCCAAGTCTCCAAAAATGCGAACAAAAGAATCCATCCACCTCTGAACCTCTTAAGCTGGCTCAGTTCTTTTCAACAGCTTTCCTCCTAGAGATGTAATATTCTTGCGTAGCTTCATGAATTCCACTACTCTAAGAACTTGCACACCTACATCTACTGTGGCTGCCACTGGGGCAGGTACCCTTCGCATGAATGCTTCCGCCATTGCTTCAAATGGCTTCAAACATGGTTGGGTAATCTAGTGCACCTCCATTATCCCATCTAGGCATAGCCCTTTCCCTAGCAGTATGTCTTGAAGTACATCAATTCATTCTAAATCTACATATTAGAATGATTAGCCACTTGCAAGAAAAGATGATAATGAAGTACAAACACTACTATACTATATAGTATCATATAGTTTACATCCAACTGAAATCTACAAATACGTCTCTCATACATAATTATGTCTAACTTTGGCTAAAATCGATAACCAGAGCTCTGATACCAAATGTGACAACCACCTTTAACCCCTGCACTAAACAAGGGGAATAATGCTATGAATGGTGCCAGGTAGCCAGGGACGATCAACTAGGTATGATAATGCAAGCGAAACCTATCGTAGAAATCATAGCATAGGGATAAAATATAATAGGATATATACAACATGTATTAATAGTGAAGCAGAAAACACTAAACTTTCATAACAACTAGAAAGTAGTATCCATAGAATTGAATTACAATAATAGTGTTTATACAATTTTGCTTCACTGCAGCACTTAGAGAAGAATAACAAACAACGTAAATCCAAATACTATATAGTAGAAAAGATGGTACGCCAGCCTCCTGCTCCCCTTCGAGCTACAACATCACCCTTACTGAGCTTTCACCTGTCGCCTGCCCCTAGCTTGCCCATCCAACAATCAGATGAACAAACCAAGGTAATAAGATGGAAACATAAAACCTTGAGTCAGACAACAGTCTTAATGTAAGATAAAACAGCTAACAAACATCAATAAAGTATATGAGAATGGGTAAATAAACGAACTAATCTACTCACAACACCAGAGAAGAACTCAACTCTTGTCTTCCCCACATTGTATAGTGATAGCCTTTACATCAAACATTTCAACCATTCACCCATGGAAACCAGAACAACCATTTATTCATCGCAACCAAATGCAACCAACAATAGCACTCATAGAATTCAGATTATATGTCTGATGTAAAGAATCCTAATTGAATTCAACATCCCTTACGCACAAGCCCCATAGGCCTAAACCAATATCAGACAAGCAACCAAGGAAAATCTCCTTTGATGTCGAATAATCTACACGAGACGGTACAACAAAACATCCAACATGCATGACAGACTATGGCTATCACCGCCAATCCTGCTTCGAAACCATCGTCGATCGTATGACCAGCCAAACACCTTATCGTCCGTCAAGGGCCAATGGTAAACTCTGATTCTAGCGAAAACCCCACACACCATACGACGAAATGTGTTTAGGCCATACACAACGCCCAGGGTATTCTACATACAATAAAATCATGTAACCCCTGCTTTGAGCCCACTAGAACCTACGATAACGATAATTCCTCGGCCTTTGGTACCTCTATTCGTCACCAACGACGACCATCCAACCATTATCAACAAACTCAAAACATCCTTGAGTTGTCTTCACATTCGTTGTATTTTGAGAAAAATGAATATGTCACATCGCTTCAACATTCTCACTTGAATTCGCTTCGAAGTCCGTCCAACTAGATCCAACCATTCCAACTAGATATATCGACTGGACCTTCCATACCGATCGGATCTTCTATAGTGATCAGAACATCCCTACCGAATGAATCTTTCATTCCGATTAGATCCTCCATACCGATCATATCTTCCATACCGATCGGATCTTCCATTCCGATCTAATTCTTGGGCAGATCCAAATCATCTACAAACTTGACCAAATCTTCGCCAAACAACAATTCCGACGAAATCAACTCATCCAATTCAACCACAAACATGTTATGAAACTAGCAACAACTTGAAAGTGACAATTTCATCAATAATTATGTAAAATTCACCGAAATCATGATAAATGAACATATGAACTAAAATTATGGATCTAACTTGCATAAGCATCTGAAAATATCATAGAAATTACCGGTTTGAAGTTGCTAAATTAGATCCTATGGTGACTCATATGAAAATGGACTAACCATTATGTAGATCTAGGGAAAATGATTTGAAAATGATGAAATTAAGATCATAGAACTCATATACTTGATTGAATCCATGTGAGAGAAGCATATCACTCACCAATTCTCCAAAACAACCAAAAATGATTGAAATATGATTCTGAACAACAAAGAATTTGATCCAAACTCTTCAATTCGTTGATCTCTCCTTTGGAATGATGTAGATCTAGTTTCCAACGATCTAGATCTTCGATTCTCTAATGTAGATCTCGAATTTCAATGGTGGAAAGATGTAGGAGAATAGAGAAATGGAGGATCACAAGCTCCTCCAAATGAGAGAATGGAGAAGGTAAACTATTCTATATGCCTCCTACACCTATTTATAGCCTCCCACCAGCCCATTAATAGGCCTCCCCAAATCAGCCTGATATGGCTTACAAAACCTGAATAACCAACTGAAAAACCTTAAAACATTGATTCCTCCCAAACCGATGAACCAAGTCTTTATTGTAACCACTCTACGGAAAGGGAAACATCATTTCCTTTTTAATGGCATAGGTTTCATCACTTGATTCAATCCAGTCAAAAATTATTCCCTGTACAAGATTGACAGGGGAAATGGTCACAAAAAAAATTGGTAAAAATTATGGACAAGTCTCACATCCCTATAAACAACATATTAAAATATTAAAATGATACAACTCTTATAGAATAAAATAAAATATTTTACGATCCCCCGATACGTAAAATGCGGGCTGTTACAATAGGTGTTACAGTGTCTTATTTTTCTTCGTTGGCTTAATGCATGCACATTAACCCATCGGAACACACCCATACTTACCTCTAGTTTTGACCAACTTATTACATAACACAACATGATGTAGGCTCTTTCTTCCTGCTAAGACCACACATGATAAGAAAGGGTATGATGGCTGGAATGGATGCCAAAAAAATAATACTCAACCTAAATCTCTATTTATTTCGCCCCTTATAGAAACCAATGAATGCCAAGGCCACCATAAAATAATATTTATTATTGTCATTGAACGCCTATTTTATAGGCCCTCATAGAATATCAACGACCACCAAGGTCATCATAAAATAATATTTATTATTATTGTTGAACAACTATTTCAATAGGCCCCTATAGAATATCAACGAATGTTAAGGCCACTGTAGAATAATATTTATTATTATCGTTGAATGCCTATTTTAGTTTGCCACATAGAATATCAACGAACACCAAGACTACCACAAAATAATATAGTTTTAGGCTTATAACTTAATACCATTTTAAGTTAATTTTCAAGTTAAGCCTAATTGCACATTTACAGTTTCACGCAACATTCATATTTTCAAATAAACCATGTTTATTTATTATGATTTCTCAATTTATCATATTTATATAAATATATGTTATAGTTCATTTTTCTATCGTAACCTGTATATAGCCATTTTACAAACTTAATCAAGTTTGCCTATCATCAATCCAACATTCCAATTCTTTTTGTAGTTTACATAACATGTCAAATTAGACCTAAATTACCAATTCTTTCATTTCAACCATTCCAATTAATTAGATTTCCCAACGTTTGCAAAATAAAAGAATTATAATCAATCGTAGTCGATTAGGCATATAAATTTAGGCCTAAGTCAGTCATATAATATGTCTTTTAGGCATATTTCGGCATTACCACGGTAAACTGTAAAAGAAATCCGACGAAGAAGGGGAAAGAGGATTGAGAACAAAACTCACAGTAATTTGAATATTAATTAAAACAAAAACTAAAAGAAAAGACAAAAAATTTACAGACACTACTTGTAGAAAGAAATTATAGAAAAACAAGAATAAACAAACTATAAGTTATAAAACTGTTAACAAAAATGTGACTATAACTGCTATTGTTCATATATACCAAAAATTAATAAAAAAATCTAGTAATTATAAAACTCACTAGAAAAGCTTTCCCTGTGCTTCCGGTAGAACCTCCAGAAGAAAATAAAATAGAAAGTTTTTCATTTTAATCTGAATCCACTAAAATATAATTTTTAGGTTGGCCCTGATTCTCAAAAAGCGTGCTAGATTTAGATGGGGAAGAGACGTGCTATAAAGAAATGGAGAGGGGTTGGAGGTTTATTTATATGTGGAGTAAAAGATCCTTAACCATTAGATTAAGGTTTAAATTTAACTGACTATATCATTGGATCAATTTGAGTGAACACAACAACAAATCAAAACAAAACACGTCAGCCTTAAACAACCCGGAAAAATCTCGTTCATTTAATTGATTTCGTTCCTAGAAAGTATACGTGTGGGGAACGTATTGGGTCGGCCCGTACCTCAACTGGGTCGACATATGGGTCGACCCAATCACAACCTAGGTCGACCTAATTCATGCTGGGTCGTCCCATGCAATGGCTAACACTTTTTTATTTTAATTTCTAATTTGAATTTCAAACTTTGAATTGTCACATATCCTTCGTTATAAGTCTGTTTTACAAATCAGATGCGTACCTTAACAAGAATATTGTAAAGGATGCAATGGTACGATCCCCATTGCCAAATTTCAAAAATTTTACTACTTATTTTTTTAATTTGTCAACATGTTAATTAACCATTGTATATTAAAATTTTGGTTGTTACTAGTGTTATATATATATATATTGTTTTCAAGTTGTAGCATGCTTATTTTCTGTTGTTTGATGTCGTTTTAGGTGGTATAAACTTGTATCGGGTTAGTCCTGTATGGGCTGTGTGATTGTTTCATTCTTGGCTTCTTTTCTTTGTATATAAATATATAAAGTTGGGTTGTATCTGTTTTGAGTTAGAAATAACAATTATTCTTGAATACATTTGTTTCCCTCTTCAATTTCACAACATTATATCAGAGCATATTCGATCTAAATAATTCTATTTTTGTTTTCTTCATCTCTAATCAAATCTAGCTATGTCTGAAAACAAATCGATTATAGATATTATGCCAGTAATGTCAAAAGTTACTGATAGTAAGTTAGGGGATTCAATCTACTTTGATTATAGAAAAACCATTCGACTTTATCTTCGGAGTATTGATAAAGGCGATCATCTTAGAAGAAATCCACAGAAAGAGGATTTTTATGACAATGATGATCATGTATGGCTTAGAAATGATGCTCGGCTATTTCTTCAGATCAGAAATACTATAGATAGTAGCGTTATTAGTTTTATTAATCGTTATGGATTTATGAAGGAGTGAATTGATTATTTGAGATTTTTATACTTTGGTAAATGCAATTTGAGTAGAATGTATGATATTTGTAAGTCAGTTTATCGAGTTGAGAAATTAGATCGAAAATTAATGAACTATTTCATGAACTTTAATAAGACATAGTACGAGTTCAATTTACTCCTTCTTATTAGTTCTGATGTTAAGGTCTACCAATAACAACATGAACACATGGCTATTATAAGTTTTCTTAGTAGTCTTCCACTTGTGTATGAATATGAAAAGGCACAAGTATTGTCTAGGTTAGTGTTACCTCTCTACAAGAAGTGTTTAGTCAAATCTTAAGAACTAATAGTTCAAGTACTCGAATATCAAATACTATAAAAGCCTGGACACAAATATCTGAGAATAAAGTAAGGAATCTGAATTCATGCACATAATATAAAAGCCTGGACACAAGTATCAAAGTTGTTGGAATTTACAACCAGCTAGGTAGAGGCAAAATAGTGGATCTTTGCAAAGCCATTGGGTTCGACCCCTTTTGCCGCGCATAACAGACAGTAGAATGTAACTAGTTAAACTAGGAATGTTGTTAAGAAGAATGAAGACGGAGTTGTCTTGATCACGGCTTAAGAATATTCTATGTTGATCAAGTACAAAGAAGAATTAAAGAATTCATCTAATTCGACTTCTATTGAAGCTAAATCTAAGAAGTAGATAATTTATTTAGGTGCATCTGATTGTATGACAAATAATTCTTTCTTTTTCATAGAATTTCAGAATGGTAATTCAACTCAGATTGTTACATTAGCAGATGGATCATTATCAAGTACTCAAGGATCTGGATCTGTTAATCTTACTCCATAGTTGTCTCTTACCTTAGTTTTCCATACCAAAGTCGGTATTTAATTTGTTTTCAGTTAGTCAAATAACTAAGAAACTGGATTGTTGTTTATCCTTTTACCCTACTCGTTGTGTATTCTAGGAGCTTATGAGAAAGAAGATTGTTGGTAAAGGACATGAATGAGAAGGTTTATATGTGTTAAATACTCAATCATCAATTTATGCTGCCTATACAAGCAATGTTCAAGTTCTCAAGACACATTGTCAATTAGATCATCCTTCCCTACCTATTTTCAAGAAGTTGTGTCTGTAACATAAACTTTTACAATCTTTAGAATGTAAATCCTGTCGATTTGCTAAACATCATCGATTTAGTTCAAGTCCAAGGATAAGTAGACGAGCTAATTCTATTTTTGAACTTGTTCACTCTGATATATGGAGGCCATCTATAGTTATACTGAACCTGGTTTAGTTATATTTTTTACATTCGTAGATGATTGTACTTGCACTACATGGTTGTTTCTTATGAAAAACATATCTGAGTTATTCTCATTTTTTATAAATTTTGAGCTGAAATTGAAACACAATTTAATATTATGATTAAGACATATAGAAATGTTAATGCTAAAGAATATACATCAGATTTGTTTCACAACTTCATGAGTGATAAAGGCGTGATTCATGAGACTTCATATGTGGAAACAACATCACAAAATGGGGTGGCTAAACAAAAGAACAAACATCTCTTAGAAAGAACAAGAGATTTATTGTTACAAATGAATGTATTGAAGTATTTCCGGGCAGATGCAGTGTCTATTGCTTGTTTTCTTATAAACATAATACCCTCATCTGTGTTGAATGTTGAGATACCATATAAACTGTTGTTTCCACACAAATCATTATACCTTATTAAACCCAGAATATTTGGAAGTACTTGTTTCGCTAGGGATGGTAGACCACAATTATCTAAACTCGATCTAACGTCAAGTAAGTGTGTTTTTATTAGATAATCTCGAGTTCAAAAAATTATAGATGCTATTGTCCTAGTCTTAATAAGTATTTAGTTTCTATTGATGCCACATTCCATGAGGACATACCATATTTTAAATTATCTCAGAAATCACTAGAGTTTCCACAACAAGAAAGTGATGACTTCCTTTTATATACACTTGATAGTGATACTCACGAAAACAATGATAATGTGCAATATGATCCAATACATGAACATGCTCACATGATTGATCCTGAACTTGATATGCCTCTTGCATTGAGGAAAGGAAAGCGCCAATGCACATATCCCATATCATCTTATGTATCATATAGTCATTTACCATATCAACATGGTTCTTTCTCAAAACCCTTGATTTTTTCTCTACACCAAGAAATACAGTAAAGCCTTATCCAAGCCAAATTGGTATGCTGTTATGATTGAAAAAAATGAACATAGTAAATTTGAACAGAACTAGAGATTTAGTTCCTTTTCCTTGTAATAAGAAGGCAATTGGGTGTAGATGGGTTTATTCTGTTAAGGTCAATCCAGATGGAATTGTGGCACACTATATAGCTAGACTTGTAGAAAAAGGGTATGCATAAGTTTATGGAGCATATTTCTTGGAATTTTTTCTCTAGTAGCTAAATTAACCTTAATAAGAGTATTCATTTTGCTATTCACAGCTGCAAAATACATCACTTAGATATCAAGAATGCTTTCTTACATGGTGATCATTAAGAAGGGATGTATATGTTATAGCCACTTGGGTTCATTATTCAAAGGGAGAGAGAACTTATGTGTAAATTTAATAAGTACAGTTTAAAGCAAATTCCAGGAGCATGGTTTGAGAAATTTTGTCAAGTTATTGAGACATTTGTGTTAACCAAAAGCGAATTTGATCATTTAGTCTTTTATAGGAAATCGAAAGCAGGAACTACTCTCTTGGTTGCGTATGTGGATCATATTGTCATCACTGGAAATGACGAAGCAGGTATTTTATCTCTTCAGAACTTTATTCATATACAGTTTCATACAAAAGAACTGGGAGAGTTAAGGTATTTTTGGGTGTTAAGGTTACAAGAGATTGTAGCGGTGTGTTTCTATTTAGAAGGAAGTATATGATGGATTTACTGAATGGAACAAGAAAACTTGGATTAAAACCAAGTAAAACACCTACGATACCAAATGAAAATCTAGCAGTAGATGGGGAATTATTCGGCGATCTAGAAAAATATAAAAGACTTATTAGAAAACTGGATTATCTAACTATGACTAGGCCAGATATATCATATGTTGTTAGCATTATTAGTCAATACATGCTGCACCAAACATATATCAATGGAAGGCATTAGAGAAGATTTTGAGGTACTTAAAAGGGACAGTTGGACTGGGTATTAGGTGCTCGAATTATCAGCATACAAAGGTACAATGCTTCTCTGATGCAGATTGGGCAGGATCAAGAATGGATAGAAAGACCACCTCTGGTTATTGTGTGTTTGTAGGCGGGAATCTAGTGTCATGGAAAAGAAAGAAACAAATTATTGTAGCTCGTTCAAGTGTAAAATCAAAATATAGGGGATTGCTTAAATTGTGTGTGAGATTATGTAGGTGAAGCATTTGCTGACAGAGATGGGAATAGAAGTTGAAACTCCAATTTTGTTGAATTTTGATTATCAATCAGTCATATATATTGCACTGAATCCTGTTTTCCATGAGTGAACTAAGCATATTGAGGTGGATCGTCACTTTATTAGAGAAAAGATTCAGTAGGGAATTGTATGTACCAAATATGTTAAAACAGGTGAACAAATCGTTAATTTATTCAGCAAGGCTGTTGATGGAGGTCGGATGAACTATTTGTGCAACAAGCTAGGAATCAAGAATATTTATCCTCCAACTTGAGGGGGAGTGTTATCTATATATATTTTTTGAAAGTTGTAGCATGCTTATTTTTCTTTTGTTTACTCTGTGTTGGGCTGTATAAACTTGTATCGGGTTGGACCTATGTGGGTTGTGTGTTTTTTTTCTTTCTTTGTTTCTTTTCCATATATAAATACAAGAAGTTGGTCTTTTGAGTTCGAAATAACAAAATGTTTTGAATACATTTGTTTCCCCTTCAATTTTGCAACAACAAGTAATATGGACTACAAAGTAGCATAGGAAGTTGGTAAAATGAACGGTTGTGCTTCTCTTGTTTTATATATAAATTAAGAGTTTAATTATGCATTATGAAATTGGTTTCAAGGAAATAAATAATGAATATAGCCAAAGTTTTAAGGTAAAATTAACAAAGAGAATATTACAAAAGATTAAGTAATTACATATTGACCATACTACTGAGTGAACACCTTTAAATGATGAATGTTATATGCAGTTATTACTAATCAATTGTAACAACCTGAATTTTCCGTGTCTATTAAAAGAACGAATTAAAGAGTACTTAATTTTAAAATGAGAATTAAGGGAAAACGGGTTACGCCATTGCGTTTGTCTCGAAATATTGCATGGAATAGAGTCCAAGTTTTCATAAATCGGACTTCGTATGAGGAAGTTATGGCCCTCAGAAGTTTCAGAAAATTATATAAATTAAAAACAATTCAGAGTCAAAATTCAAAATTCAAAATTCAAACGAAAGACGAAGAAGCGGGTTGGGCGGGAAATTTTCCACCCCAAACCAGGTCGACCAGGGGGTCGACCTCCCCTACACAGGTCGACCACGGGGTCGACCTGGGGGTCGACCTACCCGCCCTCGCCTAGATCCAAAAATGTGATGATTCTGACTAGTCGCTGAGTCCTTTCTGACCTGTTGCTGAGTCACTAGGGCTTAGGTGGTGTAATGACCCGAAAATCCGGTCCAATTTGAGCTGACCAAAAACACAAGTCCAACCCCAAATTAAACTGAAAATCAGGAAATTAATAGAAAGAAATTAGAGGGTGAGGAAAGATAAGATAGAAACTTAGAATAGAAGAAGAAGAACACAACATCAGAGTAACACGAACCTCACAGCGGAACGAATAACATATAATAGATATAACATAACTTGAAAATTACAATTAGCATATGTATACAATAACATTATCAGAGTACAACACTTACAACACAGCGGAAATAAACTATAGCTATATGATCCTGAAGCCTCTTGCTCCAGCTCTTCAAGTATTTGTAAATCCCGACTACTTGACTGCCCATACAGAATTGGGCACCCAAGAGTTTAGGGAAAAGAAAACAAAATAAACTCCGGGTCAGTCATGGGACTGGTATGAGTAAAACAGTTTAAAACAGTTCGAACAAGTAAATGATATCTCATAAGACCACGCCGTATAACGGAACGGGTTTTTCCCTTATGAGAATCCAAAATATCTTTATATCAAAACCTTTGATATTATGATAATGTCTATCAACCACAATATAATAAACATCTAGCAGAAACGCTTTCATCTCACGTTCTACATATATAGTATACAATCAAAACCGCAAGCACGTATTGGGAAATGGATTTCCAACTATGACAAGGTATGGAACCACCTTTCGCTAGTGTACCTCTAGAAAGGAATACACTGGGTTCAACAAGAACATCTTGCAACCCGGCCACACATGACCGACCACTCAATTCGCTTGAGTGTATCGAATTTATATCACCAATAGTTGGGATCAACAACCGTTTGCCGAATGGGACAGCATCAACAATAGATTTTTAGAAATAAATGAAACTCTAGATCAGGTGATTATACACCCTACTTCGGTGCGACCGACTTAGCCATGCTGCCAGCCCGATTTCTGTCATTTACCGGATGTGAGGCTAGAAGCTACGCTTTATCATCACACCAGATTCACTTTGAATGTCACATCGTCAAATCCATCAAATCACCGATTGACGTCCTCAACCATACATTATGTGTTAGCTAAAAGAAGTTTCCTTCTCCGCTTCCACTCTTGGTACGGTTGGAGAAATCAATATACGTGATCGTCTGGAAATACTCTGTCAGACATCCATCCATACAAGTCATCCAGGAACAGGATGAACCGAAGGCACTATTCAGTACATCCATCTTAGGCACTGTTATCTAAGACTTATACAACAGCCCTTGCACTTTACTCCGTCTTCAATTATCTTTGGCATATATGATTTGCAACGCTTATGCCAGTACAAAGTGGTTCTTTGGATAATAATCCAAACGGTCGCTCCGTTTTAACAACGTTAAAATGGTCAAAAATTCGATAGTCTGTGATTTAACTATCAAAGAAAAACTCGTGTGCAAACAACGATATTATATCCAAATGGAAATTCTATCAATCAATTATCAATTATATATATATATATTTCCTTACTTTTTATGTTTAGAAAATATATATTATTAACACTGGAAAACATTTCCTTTTGTTTATCTACATATCACTTTCACACTCGAACCTTAACTATTTCTAAATTAAAAACGAAGCCAATCAAGTTAGGGTATAATTACCTCTCAGACCTTAACTGAACAACATTTCAAATCTCGAAATAGGTTAAGTTCATCTTTAACCCTTTAACACTTCCTTGCGTAACTCTCATTAGAATAAATCTCTATTCGATAACTCCTCCCTTCGAATAACTATATTTGATAATCTCTCTTACGAATAACTAGATTCGAAAACCTTTCTTTGAATAAACTAAATTCGATTAACTGTATTTATTTAACCCTAATCGATTAACTCTTTTTACTTAACTCCTTTCGATCAAACTATAATCGGTAACTCCTTTAGAATAACTAATTCGATAACTCTTATGTATTTAACTCCATTCGAATAACTAATTCGAATAACCCTTATTTATTTAACTCTATTCAAATAACTAATTCGAATAACTCTTATGTGTTTAACTCTATTCGAATAACCCCTTTAACTCCATTGGGATAAACTATATTCGATAACCCCTTTAACTAAATTCAATTTGATTAACTCGACTAACTTCACCCATTTGGTTAACTTGACTAACTTAGCCCATTTGGTTAACTTGACTAACTTAGCCCATTTGGTTAACTCTTATTCGAATAACTAATATTCGATTAACTCTATTCAACTAACTCGACTCGACTAACCCCTTTCGAATAACTAATTCGATTTACTAACTTTCGAATACCATATTCGTTTTAACTCCTTTCGAATACCATATTCGATTTAACTCCTTTCTAATAACTATATTCGATTTAACTCTATTCGCTTTATAAAGATTTCCTTTTTAACAACGTTTATTCATTTTTAAAGATTTACTTTTAGTAACGGTTCTCCACTTTAAAAATGATTTCCTCCTTATAACAGTTTCCTTTTTATAACGTTTTCCCTTTTTCTAAATATCTCCTATTTATAAATATTCTAATTTATAAATATTCCTTATTTATAAATATTCCATTTATAAATATTTTATTTTCAAATATCACTTTGAAAATATACTCTTATTAACATTTCGGTATTTTATGGTATTCAACATATCAAATCACGATGATCAGTATCATCCAAACACATATAATCGACAACAGATTATATATCACATCATATATCACAATATATGAAAAACAGTAAAATAAATGTTGAGGAACCCAATTGGGTTCCTCCAACCTGTTTCCCTGCATCACAGATGTTAAACAATATAGATAACATCACTTTCTGTTCCATATGATTTATTCTGTTAAATAGAATCAAATATAGAAATTTAACTAACTGACTAGCAGTTCAATCAAACAATCAATACATAGTCAATCAGCCAATATTTAACAGTTCTAAGAATACAACATGAAATTATAAACTGTTCAGAGTTAGTGAGATTTACTCACCTTGTCCGTAATCGTTAAATAACGATTTACGGTAGTTGATTCGGATCAGACAATTTATTCTGCTATAAATTTGAGGCGAGCTCCAATCCATTTCAAAACAGTGTCATTTTGTAGTGTCCGTTCCTACGATCGTAATGGACCCTTAATTTGAAATAGCCCATCACTATTGACGATCAAACTCCCACCATTTCCCCATGAAATTTCAGACCACACCCGCCCACTCCTTCTCATCCACCACTTGGCCCGTCACCACCCCGTAACTTCGAAACAGCCTCACACCTTCTCTTGTATATCACAGAACCGACTCCATAACTCATGGCCATTATTGAACCTTCATTACCTCATCAATCCCCATCCCAACTTCTACAGACCGCATACCCATTGGATCCCGTCCCCACCTTCTCTCAACAAGACAACACAGCTCCATTTCCCCAATACAAAAACAAACAAGAAAAATAATGTACCCTGCTGCTCATTTTCATGCAACAACCCTTCACTGTCAGTTTCCATGTAACCAACATCATAAAATCCTCCTCCATCATCCAACGTTCTCACAAATTCCGCACCATTTAAAACTCAGCAGCCCCCTCACGTTCTCTTCTACTCCGCCATCTTCATACACAGCTCGATGCGCCCTAACCCCACAGAAAGACATTCCAGTGAACCTGAGCACCACCTCATCCCCTTATCATTTCCGCGACTTCCAGACAATCCCACGCTTGCTGTGAAAACCCACGATCAACTTTTCACGCATTCACCCAAAAGAAACCCTGCGCAGATGCTAAACATCACCTGGAAACCGAATCTAGCCCTTAGCTCCTCAAACAAATGCTTAAAACACCCGAAATCGAAAACCCTAATCTCGATGTACAAAAAGGCAGCGATGGGAAATACTTCGAACGCAACCGAGACGCAGATAGAAATGAAGAGGATCTTTCAAGTAGTTTAAATATATAAATTATATGATTTTAGGATTTTATTTGGATTTTAGAGGGGATTTTGAAGCATCGATCTTCATTTCCTGATCTGAAGAAATAGTAGCGGCGAAGAAGGGAAATGAAGATTAGGTTTAGGAATTTTCTTAAGAGTTAATATATAGGAATTTTTAGGGTCCGTGTGCCATACATAGATCAGGAAGAGTAGCGGCGAAGAAGGGAAATGAAGATTAGGTTTAGGAATTTTCTTAAGTGTTAATATATAGGAATTTTTAGGGTCCGTGTGCCATACATAATTTTATCATTTAAGGACCACCATCGACTGAAACAAAAATAACAGTGAGACGAGCAATGTCCCACGATCCCAAAAATATAAAAATATAGACTAGTATACTTATTCTGTGAAAATCTCAAAACACTGATTTAGGGTGCACAATATTTCAATTAAATTATATTCCCTTTTTGTCTTCTAAAAATTCCTACGGTCACATACAATATCCAAAAATCACGAGACTGGACCTGCAACTACAATTCGACATTACGGTCCCAACGAAACTGGTTTCGTCGAATTCCGACTCCATTTGCTCACACAGCGTATTTTTAACAGTCGAAATACTGACTGTTTTTCACTCTAAAAATCTGTATGGCCACACAGTGACTCTAAAAATCACGAAACTTGGAATCTAGCAATAAATTGACATTGCGGATCCAACAAAATTAGTATCGTCGAATTCCGAGGTCGTTTGCAAAACTGGCTATTTTCTAAGGCTCTAATTAAACCATTTTAAATATATAAATATATTTAAAACAATTAAATTAATATTAATAATTTAATATTATCGTCTATATTCACAGTGGAATACCATACAGCTCTACTGGGATTTATAACTCGATATTTCAAAGTTCTCAGTTATATCGATATTCGATTTATATTCAAATTCCTTTTTAAAATATAAATAATTCCTTTATAAATTATAAAGGAATTCCACAGCGACTTTTCTCAAATTTGATTTGGACATAAATCAAAATCTACACGACGAAATCCCGATTTTTCTCTTCCACTAGAAAAATATACTCCACCAGCTCCACACGTTTCTTGTTTCACAGAAATCCGATTTAAAACGAATCCTGTACATTCAGTTGAAGTTCAAATTGCCAAATTACGAACTGCAACGCCATTTCGAGCTCGATTATAATTATAATAAAATTATACGTTCAAACTGTCGTTAAAATAATATATTCGTTATTCTAATTCAATTCTAAACTGAATTAAATATCACAGATGATCCGGTTCACACCATATCGTCATTTCAGCCAATTCTGATTATTCCAGAATTAAATTTATTATTTAATTTACTATTTTAATTAAATATTCATCATTATCTAATTCCAGGACCATTTAATTCACTATATAACTATTAATATAATTAAATAAATTAATTATAATACCTTTGCCAATGCGGGTCATTACAATCTTCCCCACTTAAAATAAAGAATGACCCTACCGACTGGTTAGAACATATTTGTTCACTTCTTACTTTCAGTTTTTACTGAACAAATTTAATTTCAGTTAAATTATTAATTAATTCTTATCAACGAAAATTTTCAAAAATCCTGAAAATTTTCTAATGGCTTAACTCTTCGAAAAATTTCGCCAGTACCTCCTTTGTACTGGTCAATCGGTCAAACTCCAACTCGCCTCTCTGGGCCATCTCCAACCCAAAAGAAAATCAAACAACCAAGCGGCTTGCCAATTCGGCTCATAAATCTTATATCCAATAGAAATATAAACTTGTTCCTTTTGTCGGCATATCATTATATCCTTTCCACCTGTTATCAATTCAACGGATACAAGGGTCATCCCAATCAAATCCCAATCTGCTTTTATCCACGACACAACCATTCGCTTATATTTGAGCCAAATATCATTTCAACTCGAGTTTCTTCTCGATTCCCAACTCTTAACTTGATTACCACATTACACTTCAAATTTGAATCTCACAATCCAATTTGTCTTAATATCATTCTAATTCAATCTCAGTTACCACTTTACTGGTTTTACTTTAATTCAAATTTTGCTTTCACAAATTTCTGTTAAATTTGTTTTTAATTCAAACCGTCTTTCCCCGGGAGTTTTTAAACAGTTTACTCTTTTCGAAAATCAAATTTTCCTTTTGAACATGTCACTGAGCCCTTAATTAATATTCCATTAGTTAAATCACCTCTCTATTTCTTTATCAATATTTGTTAACCAAATATTTTCAATAACTATATTGGCCTTTTATGTTATTTGGAAAACATTTCCGAATATCGCCTTCCTTTATCTTCTAAACTTTAGAAAATATATGCTATTTATAATTGGAAAATATTCCAATTACTTATCTCTTTTCCGATCTCGTTTATTTCTATACTTAGGAAATATTTTTTATTATATTTCCAAGCTTACACTTATTTGGGTTAAAACGGATGTTGTGTAAAACATCATTACGACAACCCAAATACTATATTCAACTAACTCTTATTCAACATTGATCTTCGAGCCTGAAATCCTACTATTTATTTGTTAATAATGAAATCAATCAAGTTGGGGTATAACTACCTCTCAGACCTTGACTGAATAACATTTATAACGTTAAAACAGATATGACTACTTACTCGAATAATCAACACCATACAACTACTTATTCACTTTTAAACACATATACTCTTCCTCTTTCTATTCTTACTAGATTTTATTCTTAGTCTTCTTTTTTGATTTTACTATTCTATTTCTAAGTTCGTTTCCTCATCGACTTCTATATATATATATATATCGATACGTTGATTTCTAACTATCAAATTATCTTTAAAATATTCTAACTCCTTAAATTCCCGGAAAAATTCGCCATAACCTCCTTTGTACCAAGAGCATCGGGATATTTCAAATATCCTCCCATGGCCCTCACCAATCCAAAAGAAAAAGAAAAATCCAAGCGGCTAGCCGATACGGCGCATAAAATCTCATATATGAATTAAATACATACCTTTTCGTCGAGCATTCTATTTATATACCTTCATACCTTATCCATACCTATCTCATGTATATTTATACCTGCCCAGTCTATTTTAACTATACTTGATCGTTTTAACTCAATTCGTTAGTTAATTTGTTAATTGACTCTTTAGTCTATTTCACTTTTATATTTCAACATGACATGTTCAAATATATTTTAACTTGCTTATTAACTAATTTGAATTCAAATTTCAAATTTAAGTTCTGTATTCGATTTCGAATATCCGTTTACAAATCCAATTCACCTTTCAAAGTTCAACTTCAAATTCAAAACTCGATTAACTAATTCCTCTTCGACTTAGTCAATTCTATTCAATTTCTATTCAAATTTTATATCACTTCTATTATTCAAATCTATATATCAAATTCTATTAAAATTCTATATTATAAATCCCACTTGAATTTCTACACAACTTGTCTTTCCCAAAACAAATTCAAAACAGTATCTCTGGTAGTAATTTGTCACTTACAACTCGAAAATGAATATTGATGATGCAGCTGTCATCATCAGAATCTTTTTTCCAGCGATCAAATTGAGTTCAATACTATAAAACCATTTCTAAACATTTCCACTTTGAAATTCATTTCAAAATATAATTCACACTGCTTGTAAAACAATTTAAAATCTCCCAAGATCTTAAATTTTCCTTATTTTTAATCCAAATCCATTTACAAACACTTATCCAATTCTCCAGAGTTTTAAATTCAATTCCTGGTTTAAATTTTAGATTTAATTTAATTCATTCTACTTATCTGAATTCCGATTCGTTATTTACATAACCATTTCACATTTTTGTAATCTTATTCGATTATAATAACAACCAGTATATCCACTATATTATAATTTTGATATAAATATCTTCTCTATATCAAGATATACCTTGGGTAAACTTATTTCAATTTACCCTCTTTCCAAAACATATTGTGCCGACCCATCGTATTCGAGTGTTTAGTAACTCCTACCGATACAGTGGATCAAACTGATCGACCAGAACTCAGAAACTACTCAACCAATAAATCTTCACAATATAAAATTATTTTTATATCATATACAAATACGTTCACTCGTATATATACACTCAACTCAATCTAGGGTATTACTAACCCTATCTCTACTGAGTCACGCCGCAGAGCCAAGGTAATTCACTTAACTTAAGCTCTGATACCAACTGTAATTACCCGAAAATACGGTCCAATTTGAGCTGACCAAAAACACAAGTCCAACCCCAAATTAAACTGAAAATCAGGAAATTAATAGAAAGAAAACAGAGGGTGAGGAAAGATAAGATAGAAACTTAGAATAGAAGAAGAAGAAGAACACAACATCAGAGTAACACGAACCTCACAGCGGAACGAATAACATATAATAGATATAACATAACTTAAAATACAATCAGTATATGTATACAATAACGTTATCAGAGTACAACACTTACAACACAGCGGAAATAAACTATAGCTATATGATCCTAAAGCCTCCTGCTCCAGCTCTTCAAGTATCTGTAAATCCCGACTACTTGACTGCCATACAGAATTGGGCACCCAAGAGTTTAGGGAAAACAATACAAAATAAACTTCGGGTCAGTCATGGGAGTGCTATGAGTAAAACAATTTAAAACAGTTCAAAAAAGTAAATGATATCTCATAAGACCATGCCATATAACAGAACGGGTTTTTCCCTTATGAGAATCCAAAATATCTTTATATCAAAACCTTTGATATTATGATAATGTCTATCAACCACAATATAATAATCATCTAGCATAAACGCTTTCATCTCACGTTCTACATATATAGTATACAATCAAAACCGCAAGCACGTATTGGGTAATGGATTTCCAACTTTGACACGGTATGGAACCACCTTTCGCTAGTGTACCTCAAGAAAGGAATACACTGGGTTCAACAAGAACATCTTGCAACCCGACCACACATGACTGACCACTCATTTCGCTTGAGTGTATCGAATGTATATCACCAACGATTGGGATCAGCAACCGTTTGCCGAATGGGACAGCATCAACAATAGATTTTTAGAAATAAATGAAACTCTAGATCAGGTGATTATACACCCTACTTCGTTGCGACCGACTTAGCCATGCTGCCAGCCCGATTTCTGTCATTTACCGGATGTGAGGCTAGAAGCTACGCTTTATCATCACACCAGATTCACTTCGAATGTCACATCGTTAAATCCATCAAATCACTGATTGACGTCCTCAACCATACATTATGTGTTAGCTAAAAGAAGTTTCCTTCTCCGCTTACACTCTTGGTACGGTTGGAGAAATCAATATAGTGATCGTCTGGAAATACTCTGTCAGACATCCATCCATACAAGTCATCCAGGAACAGGATGAACCGAAGGCACTATTCAGTACATCCATCTTAGGCACTGTTATTTAAGACTTATACAATAGCCCTTGCACTTTACTCCGTCTTCAATTATCTTTGGCATCTATGATTCGCAACGCTTATGCTAATACAGAGTGGTTCTTTGGATAATAATCCAACCGGTCTCTCCATATTAACAACGTTAAAATGGTCAAAACTTCGATAGTCTGTGATTTAACTATCAAAGAAAAACACGTGTGCAAACAACGATATTATTTCCAAATGGAAATTCTATCAATCAATTATCAATCACGTATATATATATATATTTCCTTATTTTCTATGTTTAGAAAATATACGTTATTAACACTGGAAAACAATTCCTTTTGTTTATCTACATATCACTATCACTTTCACTCTCGAACCTTAACTATTACTAAATTAAAAACGAAGCCAATCAAGTTGGGGTATAATTACCTCTCAGACCTTAACTGAACAACATTTCAAATCTCGAAATAGTTTAAGTTCATCTTTAACCCTTTAACACTTCCTTACGTAACTCTCGTTCGAATAAATCTCTATTCGATAACTCTTCCCTTCGAATAACTATATTTGATAATATCTCTTACGAATAACTAGATTCGAAAACATTTCTTCGAATAAACTAAATTCGATTAACTCTATTTATTTAACCCTAATCGATTAACTCTTTTTACTTAACTCCTTTCGATCAAACTATAATCGATAACTCCTTTCGAATAACTAATTCGATAACTCTTATGTATTTAACTCCATTCGAATAACTAATTAGAATAACCCTTATTTATTTAACTCTATTCGAATAACTAATTCGAATAACTCTTATGTGTTCAACTCTATTCGAATAACTAATTCAATTAACCCCTTTAACTCCATTGGGATAAACTATATTCGATAACCCCTTTAACTAAATTCAATTTGATTAACTCGACTAACTTCACCCATTTGGTTAACTTGACTAACATAGCCCGTTTGGTTAACTTAACTAACTTAGCCCATTTGGTTAACTCTTATTCGAATAACTAATATTCGATTAACTCTATTCAACTAACTCGACTCGACTAATCCCTTTCGAATAACTAATTCGATTTACTAACTTTCGAATACCATATTCGTTTTAACTCCTTTCGAATACCATATTCGATTTAACTCCTTTCGAATAACTATATTCGATTTAACTCCATTCGCTTTATAAAGATTTCCTTTTTAACAACGTTTATTCATTTTTAAAGATTTACTTTTAGTAACGGTTCTCCACTTTAAAAATGATTTCCTCCTTATAACAATTTACTTTTTATAACGTTTTCCCTTTTACTAAATATCTCCTATTTATAAATATTCCAATTTATAAATATTACTTATTTATAAATATTCCATTTATAAATATTTTATTTTCAAATATCACTTTGAAAATATTCTCTTATTAACATTTCGGTATGTTATGGTATTCAACATATCAAATCACGATGATCAGTATCGTCCAAACACATATAATCGACAACAGATTATATATCACAATATATGAAAAACAATAAAATAAATGTTGAGGAACCCAGTTGGGTTCCTCCAACCTGTTTCCCTGCATCATAGATGTTAAACAATATAGATAACATCACTTTCAGTTCCATATGATATATTCTGTTAAACAGAATCAAATATAGAAATTCAACTAACTGACTAGCAGTTCAATCAAACAATCAACACACAGTCAATCAGCCAATATTTAACAGTTCTAAGAATACAACATGAAATTATAAACTGTTCAGAGTTAGTGATATTTACTCACCTTGTCCGTAATCGTTAAATAACGATTTACGGTAGTTGATTCGGATCAGACAATTTATTCTGCTATAAATTTGAGGCGAGCTCCAATCCATTTCAAAACAGTGTCATTTTGTAGTGTCCGTTCCTACGATCGTAACGGACCCTTAATTTGAAATAGCCCATCACTATTGACGATCAAGCTCCCACCATTTCCCCATGAAATTTCAGACCACACCCGCCCACTCCTTCTCATCCACCACTTGGCCCGTCACCACCCCGTAACTTCGAAACAGCCTCACACCATCTCTTGTATATCACAGAACCGACTCCATAACTCATGGCCATTATTGAACCTTCATTACCTCATCAATCCCCATCCCAACTTCTATAGACCGCAAACCCATTGGATCCCGTCCCCACCTTCTCTCAACAAGACAACATAGCTCCATTTCCCCAATACAAAAACAAACAAGAAAAACAATGTACCCTGCTGCTCATTTTCATGCAACAACCCTTCACCGTTAGTTTCCATGTAACCAACATCAGAAAATCCTCCTCCATCATCCAACGTTCTGACAAATTCCGCACCATTTAAAACTCAGCAGCCCCCTCACGTTCTCTTCTACTCCGCCATCTTCATACACAGCTCGATGCGCCCTAACCCCACGGAAAGACATTCCAGTGAACCTGAGCACCACCTCATCCCCTTATCATTTCCCGACTTCCAGACACTCCCACGCCTGCTGTGAAAACCCACGATCAACTTTTCACGCATTCGCCCAAAAGAAACCCTGCGCAGATGCTAAACATCACCTGGAAACCGAATCTAGCCCTTAGCTCCTCAAACAAATGCTTAAAACACTCGAAATCGAAAACCCTAATCTCGCTGTACAAAAAGGAAGCGACGGGAAATACTTCGAACACAACAGAGACGCAGATAGAAATGAAGAGGATCTTTCAAGTAGTTCAAATATATAAATTATATGATTTTAGGATTTTATTTGGATTTTAGAGGGGATTTTGAAGCATCGATCTTCATTTCCAGATCTGAAGAAAGAGTAGCGGCGGAGAAGGGAGATGAAGATTAGGTTTAGGAATTTTCTTAAGAGTTAATATATAGGAAATTTTAGGGTCCGTGTGCCATACATAATTTTATCATTTAAGGACCACCATCGACAGAAACAAAAATACCAGTGAGACGAGCACTGTCCCACAATCCCAAAAATATAGACTAGATGACTTATTGTGTGAAAATCTCAAAACACTGATTTAGGGTGCACAATATTTCAATTAAATTATATTCCCTTTTTGTCTTCTAAAAATTCCTACGGTCACATACAATATCCAAAAATCACGAAACTGGACCTGTAGCTACAGTTCGACATTACGGTCCCAACGAAACTGGTTTCGTCGAATTCCGACTCCGTTTGCTCACACAGCGTATTTTTAACCATCGAAATACTAACTGTTTTTCACTCTAAAAATCCGTACGACCACACAGTGACTCTAAAAATCACGAAACATGGAATCTAACAATAATTTGACATTGCGGATCCAACAAAATTAGTTTCGTCGAATTCCGAGGTCGTTTGCAAAACTGGCTATTTTCTAAGGCTCTAATTAAACCATTTTAAATATATAAATATATTTAAAACAGTTCAATTAATATTAAAATTTTAATATTATCGTCTATATTCATAGTGGAATACCATACAGCTCTACTGGGATTTATAACTCGATATTTCAAAGTTCTCAGTTATATCGATATTCGATTTATATTTAAATTCCTTTTTAAAATATAAATGATTCCTTTATAAATTATAAAGGAATTCCACAGCGACTTTTATAAAATTTGATTTGGACTAAATCAAAATCTACTCGACGAAATCCCGATTTTTCTCTTCCACTAGAAAAATATACTCCACTAGCTCCACACGTTTCTTGTTTCACAGAAATCCGATTTAAAACGAATCCTGTACATTAAGTTGAAGTTCAAATTGCCAAATTACGAACTGCAGCACCATTTCGAGCTCGATTATAATTATAATAAAATTATACGTTCAAACTGTCATTCAAATAATATATTCGTTATTCTAATTCAATTCTAAACTGAATTAAATATCATAGATGATCCGGTTCACACCATATCGTCATTTCAGCCAATTCTGATTATTCCAGAATTAAATATATTATTTAATTTATTATTTTAATTAAATATTCATCATTATTTAATTCCACGACCATTTAATTCACTATATCACTATTTATATAATAAAATAAATTAATTATAATACCTCTGCCAATGCGAGTCATTACAGGTGGAAATTCTGGATAACTCTATCTAATCTGGACGGTTGTGATTGCTCTTAAAATGATCTAACGGCTCGAATAAGATTAAACTTCTATAAAAGCAACCATAATCCTCAAACCCTAAATCACACAAATTCATTCCAAGGAGCCACCATGTTGTCCATGACTGTTCTAGCCTAGCCACCATTTCTTCTTCAATTAGAAAGCGAGTCAAAGCTTCTAATCAAAAACTAACTTAGAGAATTGGTAGTCTTCTTCAAGGGATTTCTTTACAAATTCAGAAAATAGATCCTAGAAAACAAGACTTTCTTTTCTTTGTAAGTCCTGTTATTATTTATATGAGAATGATTGAAAGTTATGGTTTGTTATAAAATGAAAACTAGCGTTATTCCTAGTTGTAAGATAATGATGATGTTGATTCATGCCTATTCTTGTAACGATTTTATCGTATATGCTTATGAGACTATTGTAGTTATTATGTTGGTATTAAACCAATCATGTATTATGTAAAGTTTGGTGACTTAATCATGTTATGTTACATGCAAGTTGTTAGGCTATGTGGTTATTATGTGGATGTAAACCAATCATGTAAAATTGGTGACTTAATCATGTTATGTTACATGCAAGTTGTTAGGCTATGTGGTTATTATGTCGATGTAAACCAATCATGTAAAATTGGTGACTTAATCATGTTATGTTACATGCAAGTTGTTAGGCTATGTGGTTATTATGTTGATGTAAACCAATCATGTAAAATTGGTGACTTATTCATGTTATGTTACATGCAAGTTGTTAGGCCAAGACATGTATTATCTTTAGATCTACATTTAGATCTACGAAAATTAGATCCAAAATAAAAGTCCATATTTACATGCTTAGTTGAACTTGTGTAATATTATATGTTTAAGATTCATGTTTATTAGATCCAAGTTAATAAGTTCATATTCACATGTCTAGTTGAACTTGTGTAATTCTATATGCTTAAGGTTTATGTTTATTGGACCCAAAATAAAAGTTTACATTTACATGCCTAGTTGGATTTGGGTAATTTCATATGCTTAAAGACTCAAGTTAGTTGGATCCAAAAATGCAAGTTCATTATGCCACATTTACATAACACATGTTTAGTTAGATCCTTATTATTTTATGTTGTGTGAATGGTACATGTTCCCTTCTTTCCCCTTTTGTATATAAGTTAGGCTAAGTTACGAGCCTAACATTCTATGTGAATTTTGCAAACGTATGACCGGGGTAATTTTGGGAAAACCTTAAAAATAATTATTATTGGAATAATTTGGCTCATAAATAAATGAATGGTTAGTGGCATAAAAATGGTATAAATTTATATACCAAAAATTGAAAATATGATTTAGAGGGTAAATGGGGCATGACTTGAATGGCAAATAATTTACATATAAATTTGAAAAGATAAATATGTAAATTAGGAAAAAGACGAATATGCCTAACTCGAGGTTAGATTGATTTACGGTGTAAGACTGCCCGGAACCGCCTGACACATCCAGCAACCGTAACAATATATATATAATGTGAGAGGTTAGTGCATCAAGCCCAAAAGAACCCGAGGTTAGATTGAGTTGCGGTGTAAGACTGCCCAGAACCGATCGGCACATCCAGCAACCGCAACAATACATATATAATGTGAGTGGTTGGTGCTTTAATGAATGAATTAAAGCTAAGACAAAAATGGTAGGGTTAAGTTAATTAAGGCAACACTTAACCAATACAACATGTTAACTAAATTGATGGGTGGGGTTACGTTAATTTGAGAACACTTAACCATTTTAACATGTTGATCAGGAAACCCTAGTAACGGGGACCCATTTCAGCAGTAACCCACATAGATATATCATGGTACCCTGAACTAGGCAGGGTGGGGCACGATTATGGGGATGATTATAAGCGGTCAAAACAATGGCGAGTGGTGCGTCAGTGTAGGTTAAAGCAGGCACTGGGCATCAGTAGTTATACTCTATGCATCTTGAATTGTGTCAGGTTGCCACCATAGAATTTGATACACCCCATGGTGGGACCAACACATGTATCTACAATCATGAGGGGCCGAATGATACAAGTGATAAACGTATGCGAGTAGGAGCCAAATAATAAAAAAGGGGATCATTTATCTTGAACACATGATGCTAGCTGAAACACTTGTAAGGGGGTGCAGAGAAGAAGAAATGAGTGCGATAGCATATTTAGTCTTATTATCTTATTCCTAGGATGTTGTCCTTGATTCAGTTTATTCAAGTCATAATCCTTTTTCTTGTTTATATGCTAAATAATCACTGGACTTACCAGGCTCATGTCTGTCCCATTTTCTTTCGTCTTCTTTTCTTCCATCCCCCCTCCCAGTCCGTAGGGAGGGAATACTTCAGCTTAGATCGGATCATTTCCAGTTTGAAGAGAGTAGATGTATTGCTTGGAATCTTTTTCCTTGGGCTATGGCTTTGAATACTCTCTTATTGGGGATTTATGTTGCCTTACTGTTGTTTTAATGCTTCTTTATGTTTTAATTCAAGACAGAGATTTTGTTGTAATAATTTGGAAGTTGTTTTGAAACAGTTGTTGTAATGTTTTATCGGAACCACGTACTTATGAAATAAATTTAGTTTCCCGCTGTTTATATGTCTGTCTTGTAAATTATCTGTAACTTTTACCTATAATGCTCCACCGAAGTTAAAGCATTCCCTTTGTGAGTAATCTTAACGGAGATGGGGTGTTTCACTTGGTATCAGAGCTGATGGTTGCCAGATCAGATAAAATTTCTGGAAACTGATTTTCAAAAAGAAGCTTAAAGAAGTGTTTTCAAGAAAAAGTGTTGTTTTAAAAGGCATAATTCCCCCCCAAAGCCATATGCACTATCTTCCTATCCTTTGTTTATGAATCTTTTCTTTTTCGTTTCAGCATGTCTGGGGATCTTAACCTTCCAGAGGGTGTACCGGTACCTGGCTGGTTCAGAAGGTACCTAGAGGCTAGGGCTAATGATGCAGGCCCAGCAGACGTTACTCCTCCCCCAGTTAAAGCTGTTCCTCCTCCTCCCCCTCCTTGTGCAAATTCTTTCTCCAAGATATGTAGGGATTTTCGAGCCATGTATGGAAAGAAATTTAATGGAATTGAGTCATTTGTAGAAGTAAGAAACTGGCTCAAAGAAACCGAGGATCTGTTTGTTATCTTCGAACTGGACGATAGGTAGAAGATACAGTTGGTCGTGTGGTTGCTTAAGAACGAAGCCTCTTATTGGTGGGAAGTCACTAATGCTGAGAGACCAGTTGTAACTTGGGAGGATTTCAGGATAAGGTTTGAAATGAAATTGCTCTCACAAGTAGAACGTGGCCTACAAATGGAGAAATTCTTATCCCTCAAGCAGGGAAGTATGTCGGTCAAGGAATATGTCAACCAATTCAACCAACTGGCAAGATTCAGACTCTAGTTAGTGAACACTCCCCATGAGAAGGCTCTCCGTTTTGTTAAAGGGTTGAATGAGCCAATGCACAGCCTAGCTATGTCCCATATACCTATGGGTGCAACTTATGAGAGACTGGTGGACATGACACTACTACAGGAGGACGATAAGGGTGGAAAGAAAGAGGCAAAGGTGGAAGCACCTCAAAATAAGAAAGTGGAGGGATCCCAGAATAAGAAGACAGACTCAAAGAAGGGCGGGAAGAACAACAAACCCCATGACAAGAGAAAGTGTAATTTTTGGGGCATTCCTAGACATCTGATTAAGGACTGCAGAAAGAAAAGGAGGAAGATGTGTGGTTGTTTTCACTACGGTGAGACCGGACACATGGCTAAGGACTGCTCAAGAAAGCAAGGGCAGAGGACTGAATGTACTTCTAGAGGGAAGGTTCACACTCTCATGGCACATCCGCAAGAACGAGATAGAAATATTTTTGTTGAGAGTTTAGTTTATCTTTTTGATCATCCTATTCATACACTCTTTGATTATGGCGCATCACACTCTTTTATATCCACTGCTTTATTTGAATCTCTGCACCTAGACACCAGTATAGTAGAGGATCCCTTGGTTGTTTCAAATCCAATTGGGGGCTCGGCCTATTTGTCTATGATTTGTTTGGATTTGGAAATTTCTATACTAAGCGTTGGGTTTAGATGTAATGCCTATGTTTTGGGCTTAACGGGCTATAGGTTGATTCTAGGCATGGATTGTTTATCCAGTAATGGTGCCATCCTCGATTGTGAAAAGAGAGTGGTTAGACTTATGACTCGCCTCGGTAACACTCTCGAAATCTCTTGTAATCCCATACATTCTTTTATGTTTAGCTACCTAGAATCTCTTGATGCGTCTGTTGAAAACTTGCAGTCTGTTAGAGTAGTCCGTTTATACTCAGATGTATTCAAAGAGGTGAAGGGCTTACCTCCGAAGAGGGAGATAGACTTCCTCATATACCTTGTTGATAATGCAAAACCCGTAGCTCTACCCGTTAGACACATGGCTCCAAGGGAGAGAAAAGAGCTCAGCAAGCAAGTCAAAGAGCTGCTCGAAAAAGGGTTTATAAGGCGGAGTATTTCTGAATGGGGTGCTCCAGTAGTATTCGCAACCAAAGCATCACTTCGCCTATGCATTGATTATAGGGAGCTAAACAAGCTGACCAAGAAGAATAGACACCCTCTTCCAAGAATAGATGACTTTTTTTATCAGCTTGAAGGTGCATCGGTTTTCTCCCAACTAGATCTGGCTACCAGGTTTCATCAGCTAAGAGTGGATGAAGACAGCATTGATGAGACCGCATTCAGAACCCCGGATGGTTTCTTCGAATGGCTTGTCATGCCTTTCGGCTTGACAAACACACCCGATTACTTCGTTGACTTGATGAGCAGGGTGTCCAGGGAGTTCCTTAATAAGTTTGTGGTGGTCTTCGTAGATGATATTTTGATTTTCTCGAAGAATGAAGAAGAGCATTCTTTGCATTTAAGGGAAGTCATGGATACTCTTCATGCACATCAGCTAAAAGCCAAATTCTCCAAATGCCATTTCTGGAGAGAAGAAGTGAGGTTTCTTGGACATGTGGTGTCCAAAGAGGGGATAGCAATGGACCCCGCAAAAGTAGTTGCGGTGCAAGATTGGAAGGTTCCACGGAATGCAACCAAAGTCCGAAGCTTTCTCGGGCTAGTGGGCTTTTACCGAACATTAAAGACTTTGCGAAAATCTCAGCCCTACTCACAAGATTGACAAAGAAGAACCTAAATTTCGCTTGGGATTTGGATTGCGGTATTGCATTCCAGCGTTTGAAAAGGGCTTTAACAACAGCCCCATTTATGACATTACCTGATGGGAACAAAATGTTTACCGTATACACAGACGCATGCAGTACAGGATTGGGCGCTGTCTTGATGCAAGAAGGCAAGGTAGTTTGTTATGGGGGAAAGCAGTTGAAGATACATGAGAAGAACTACCCAACTCATGATTTGGAGCTAGCTGCCATTATTTTCGCTCTAAAGTCATGGCGTCATTACCTACTAGGAGAAAGGTTTGAATTGTTTACTGACCATAAATCATTAAAGTACCTTTTCTCATAGAAAGATCTTAACTTAAGTCAACAAAAGTGCATGGAATTTCTGGCCTCATATGATTTTGAGATTTCCTATACCCCCGGCAAGGGAAATGTGGTAGCAGACGGCTAGAGTAGAAAGAAGCTGACCTTGAACCCTCTATTTGTAGAAAGGAAAAGCTTGGAGTACATAGCAAACTTTAACTTTAGACCCTCCTCTAAAATTGTACCTGGTCTATTAGCATTGCTGGAAGTGCGGCCTACTCTTTTGGACTCAATAGGAACCGCGCAACGTGAAGACCCTCAGCTAGTTGATACGATAGATAAGCTAATTAGGGGTGAGACTTCTAGTTACCTCAATAGATATTCCATCGATGATAAGGAATGGTTGAGATGGGATGGAAGGCTATGCGTCCCACAAGCAAGGGATTTGGTGAAGACAGTTCTCGAATAAGCACACCATTTTAAGCTGACCATACACTCAGGCGGAGAAAAGATGTATAAAGACATAAAAAGGGTTTTCTTTTGGAATGGCATGAAGAGGGATGTAGCTGAATTCGTCGCTAAGTGCTTGATATGCCGGCAAGTCAAAGCGGAGCAGAAGAAGCCTGGTGGTCTGCTCCATCCTCTAGAGGTCCCACAGTGGAAATGGGATAGCATTTCGATGTACTTTGTTAATGGATTGCCTAGGTCAAGAAGGGGCAATACCAGTATTTGGGTAATAGTGGACAGACTCATTAAAAGTGCCCATTTTATACCTGCTAAGAGTAGGAGGACTGCCTCATCCCTAGCATCCATTTGTCTTAAAGAGATAGTTCGACTCCATGGGATATCCTCCAGTATAGTGAGTGATCGAGATCCTATCTTTATGAGCGAGTTTTGGAAGAGTTTGCAGGAGGTTGTAGGCACACAATTATGCTTAAGCACGGCCTATCACCCCGAAACCGATGGTCAGACGGAAAGGGTGATCAGAGTATTGGAAGACATCTGGAGATTGTGCATTCTCGACTTTGGAGGAACATGGGAAGGTCATCTTCCTTTGGTGGAATTCGCTTACAACAATAGCTACCAAGACACCATAGGCATGGCGCCCTTCGAAGCTTTATATGGAAGACCATGCCGATCACCAACTTGTTGGTGGGAGTCTACAGACAAGCTCGTACTTGGGCCAGACATGATTAGAGAAACCTCAGAAAAGGTGGACTTGATAAGAAGACGGATGAAGGCTGCACAAGATAGACAGAATTCCTACGCAGACAAAAGAAGAACCAACCTTGAGTTTGAGGTTGGAGATAGGGTGTTCCTTAAAGCATCTCCTTTAAGGAACGTCGTTCGCTTTGGATCTGCAGGAAAGTTGGTACCAAAATTTGTAGGGCCATTTCCTATCATTGAGAAGATTGGGAAGATGGCTTATAGAGTAGAGCTGCCCAAAAGATTGGCTGGAGTTCATAATGTATTTCATGTTTCTCACCCACGGAAGTGCTTAAATGAGTCTGTAGAAATTGTAGAGCCTAGCATTCTAGAGGAGATAGAAGTGGAACGAGAAGCGATTGTGAGAAGAGTTCCAACTCGTATCTTGGGTACGGAAGTCAAAAAGCTACGCAACCAAGAAGTTAAGCTTGTTAAAGTTCAATGGAGTGACGCTGAGGAAGACGCGGCTTGGGAAACTGAGAGGAAAATACGCGCAGCCTACCCTTTTCTTTTTGAGGGTACTTCCTTGATCTCTTTTTCCATTAGTTTATTCATGCTTATATCTATCTTTTAAGTATATCTCCTCGGTCCTATTCTTTATCCTTAGGTAGAAACCGATGGATGTAAACATGTATTTGAAACATGTTATGATTGATGATTGCAAGTGGTTGCTCATGGATGCATATACACACACATTAGGTACTAAATCGGCTCAGTCACTTTCATATTGCATATGCATATACATATTTGTATATGGATTGGAACTTGATATGTTATCATATGGACGTTGCATTTGTATGAATGATTGTGCACTCATGTAGAAAGTATGATTATGAAAAATTACATGCATAATGGACTCATGGCACCAACATAATTTGCATTAAGGAGGTCAACTGAATCAGTAGACCGCCTGATTTTGCATTAGATAAGGACATGTACACACACTATGCATATGATCGTGAAAGCATTAGAAGTTTTTTATGGACAATGGATGCCTGTGTTTGATGGTTGAGTAGATGGACAATTGGATGGTAGGATATACATTTTTCTTGACTTGAAGATTTCAAGGACGAAATCCTTTAAGGAGGGGGGAATGTAACACCCTGAATTTTCCGTGTCTATTAAAAGAACGAATTAAAGAATACTTAATTTTAAAATAGAACTAAGGGAAAACAGGTAACGCCATTGCGTTCGTCTCGAAATTAGGCTTGGAATAGAGTCCAAGTTTTGGTAAATCGGACTTCGTATGAGGAAGTTATGGCCCTCAGAAGTTTAATAAAATTATATAAATTAAAAACAGTTTAGAGTCAAAATTCAAAATTCAAACGAAAGAAGAAGAAGCGGGCTGGGCGGGAAATTTCCCAACCCAGGCCAGATCGACCAGGGGGTCGACCAAGGGGTCGACCTCCCCTACACAGGTCGACCAAGGGGTCGGCCTAGGGATCGACCTGGGGGTCGACCTACCGCCCTCGCCCAGATCCAAAAATGTAACGATTCTGACTAGTTGTTGAGTCCTTTCTGACCTGTTGCTGAGTCACTAGGGCTTAGGTGGCAATTCTGGATAACTCTATCTAGTCTGGACGGATGTGATTGCTCCTAAAATGATCTAACGGCTCACATAAGATTAAACTTCTATAAAAGCAACCCTAATCCTCAAACCCTAAATCACGCAAATTCATTCCAAGGAGCCACCATGCTGTCCATGACTGTTCTAGCCTAGCCACCATTTCTTCTTCAATTAGAAAGCAAGTCAAAAGCTTCGAATCAAAAACTAACTTAAAGAATTGATAGTCTTCTTCAAGGGATTGCTTTTCAAATTCAGAAAACAGATCCCAGAAAACAAGACTTTCTTTTCTTTGTAAGTCCTGTTATTATTTAGATGTGAATGATTGAAAGTTATGATTTGTAATAAAATGAAAACTAGCGTTATTCCTAGTTGTAAGATAATGATGGTATTGATTCATGCCTATTCTTGTAACGATTTTATCATATATGCTTATGAGACTATTGTGGTTATTACGTTGGTATTAAACCAATCATGTATTATGTAAAGTTTGGTGACTTAATCATGTTATGTTACATGCAAGTTGTTAGCTGGCTATGTGGTTATTATGTTGATGTAAACCAATCATGTAAAATTGTTAACTTAATCATGTTATGTTACATGCAAGTTGTTAGGCTATGTGGTTATTATGTCGATGTAAACCAATCATGTAAAATTGGTGACTTAATCATGTTATGTTACATGCAAGTTGTTAGCCTATGTGGTTATTATGTTGATGTAAACCAATCATGCAAAATTGGTGACTTATTCATGTTATGTTACATGCAAGTTGTTAGGCCAAGACATTTATTATGTTTAGATCTACATTTAGATCTTTGAAAATTAGATCTAAAATAAAAGTCCATATTTACATGCTTAGTTGAACTTGTGTAATTCCATATGTTTAAGATTCATGTTTATTAGATCCAAGTTAATAAGTTCATATTCACATGTCTAGTTGAACCTGTGCAATTCTATATGCTTAAGGTTTATGTTTATTGGACTGAAAATAAAAGTTTACATTTACATGCCTGGTTGGATTTGGGTAATTTCATATGCTTAAAGACTCATGCTAGTTGGATCCAAAAATGCAAGTTCATTATTCCACATTTACATGACACATGTTTAGTTAGATCCTTATTATTTTATGTTGTGTGAATGGTACATGTTCCCTTCTTTCCGCTTTTATATATAAGTTAGGCTAAGTTACGAGCCTAACATTCTATGTGAATTTTGCGAACATATGATGGGGTTAACGCTGGGAAAACCTTAAAAATATTTATTATTGGCATAATTTGGCTCATAAATAAATGAATGATTAGTGGCATAAAAATGGTATAAATTTATATACCAAAAATTGAAAATATGATTTAGAGGGTAAATTAGGCATAACTTGAATGGCAAATAATTTACATATAAATTTGAAAAGATAAATACGTAAATTAAGAAAAAGACGATTATGCCTAACACGAGGTTAGATTGAGTTACGGTGTAAGACTGCCCGGAACCGCCCGGCACATCCAGCAGTGTAACAATATATATCTAATGTGCCCAAAAGAACCCGAGGTTAGATTGAGTTACGGTGTAAGACTGCCCATAACCGACCAGCACATCCAGCAACTGCAATAGTACATATCTAATGTGAGTGGTTGGTGCTTTAATGAATGAATTAAAGCTAAGACAGAAATGGTAGGGTTAAGTTAATTAAGGCAACACTTAACCAATACAACATGTTAACTAAACTGATGGGTGGGGTTAGGTTAATTTGAGAACACTTAACCATTTTAACATGTTGATTTGGAAACCCTAGTAACGGGGACCCATTTCAGCAGTAACCTACATAGATGTATCATAGTACCCTGAACTAGGCAGGGTGGGGCACGATTACTAGGCTGATTATAAGCGGTCAAAACAACGGCGGGTGGTGCGTCATCATAGGTTCTGACGGAGTGCGATCGTGCACGTACTCCAGAGTGGAAAAAGCAGGCACTGGGCATCAGTAGTTATACTCTGTGCATCTTGAATTGTGTCGGTTTGCCACCATAGGATTTGATACACCCCATGGTAGGAACAACACAGGTATCTACAATCATGCGGGGCCGAATGACACAAGTGATAAACGTATGCCAGTAGGAGCAGATCGATAAAAAAGGGGATCATTTATCTTGAACACATAATGCTAGTTGAAACACTTGTAAGGGGTGCAGAGAAGTAGAAATGAGTGCGATAACATATTCAGTCTTATTATCTTATTCCTAGGATGTTGTCTTAGATTCAGTTTATTCAAGTCATAATCCTTTTTCTTGTTTATATGCTAAATAATCACTGGACTTACCAGACTGATGTCTGACCCATTTTCTTTCGTCTTCTTTTCTTCCGTTCCCCCTAGGTCCGCAGGGAGGGAATACTTCAACTTAGATCAGATCATTTCCAGCTTGAAGGGAGTAGATGTATTGCTTGGAATCATTTTCCTTGGGCTATGGCTTTGAATACTCTCTTATTGGGGATTTATATTGCCTTATTGTTGTTTTAATGCTTCTTTATGTTTTAATTCAAGACAGAGATTTTGTTGTAATAATTTGGAAGTTGTTTTGAAACAGTTGTTGTAATGTATTATCTAAACCACGTACTTATGAAATAAATTTAGTTTTCCGCTGTTTATATATCTGTCTTATAAATTATTTGTATCTTTTACCTATAACGCTCCACCGAAGTTAAGGCATTCCCTTTGTGAGTGATCTTAACAGAGAAGGGGGTGTTTCATCAATTATCTTGGTAGGATTATTCTTAGTATACTCATATAGTCATAATTCATAATTTGTTATTTTAGGATACTAAAGTGAAGAATGAGATCAGGAGGATTCAATTGTTTTATAGTCATCCTATAAAAGTATGCCTTAGATAATGTTATTGGAGTAGCCCAACAAGTCCTTAATTATCCTGTGAAAACTGTGATTTGAAGTATGGTATTGGGGTATCTCGATATGCTAATGGTGATCCCATGAAAACTATATTTTGAGAGAAGTTATGGGAAGATTCCGATAAGTTCCAAGTAGTCCTATGAAAACTATGGTTGGAGACAGTTATTGGTGAAAACCAATATGTTAATGGTGATCCCAGTAGAAACTATTATTTGGAACAGGGAGCTCATTTATAGTTTGTTAGTCAATCCATGCATGAGAATTATTAGGTTCGTAATAGCCTTATGAAAAATGTGACTTGGAGCGCCTGGTTAGACTTATGAGAATAGGTGAACTTTGGAAAGATAGAACCTTATTTTGACAGATGAGTCGGACTTACCCACACTACATACCTGCATCTCATTATGTTATGTTAACTATTGCAGTTGTAGATGCATTATTATGATTAATACAAATGGTGAATATATCAGAGAGAGAGAAACCCGTTATGCTCAATAGTGTGATCCAATTAGATATTTACTAGATCTGAGATAATATAATACTATCCAGAACATAAATTTTTTTTTTGACCCAAGGTTTTACAATTGTAACAACCCATCAGAATGGACCTGAATCCTGAACCAGAGAAGGCCCATCCAAGTTTAGAGCCATTCTACAGATCATTAGTTCCTATGAGGAAATAATAAAATAGAGATAACAAAGCACTCTAAAACAAAATCAAAGTCTCATAAAGCGAAAGGGATAAAACATAATATCTCAAAATAGTTGTACCATAAATAAAATCATATAAATGTCAGTTATAATGGGTCGCAAGCAATAAAAGGGACATCAATAACTATCCCAGTAATACAATAATAATACTGCAATAAATAACTAAAAGGCTAAATCGTCAGGCCCCATCTCCAAAGCATCACTGATCCCAAGAATTCCCAACTACTATGTTAAGAGGGGGGATGTTAGAATATAAAGTTCTGGTGAATGAAAATCACATAAGTTAAAGAAGTAACTATTTCCTATATTTGGCAGTATAAACTCTTCATATTATGTCTACGCAATTCAACGCACAATCAATCACATAAATTTATGAGGCGGACTACCCTACTGTCACTTAAGGCTCTACTGCTTATTTATTTTACAGCGGTTCTCTATCATTACTTAATACCCTATGAGGTGGACCACCATTCGGTCACTTAAGGCCATTACTTTATATTTATTCCTGAGTGGACTACCATTATCAGTTAATACCCTATGATGGACCCTAGTCACTTAAGACCTCGTCTTATAATCGTCAACACTATTAAATATTCTCTCCATTGTAATACGTTAAATAGTTGTTTACAACTTAATACAGGACTAAGGCAGATCCTCATCGTCATTCAAGACCTTTCCGACGGACCAATACTTTACTATGAAACTGGTACTACGGTGAACTCCTGACCACTTAATACTTCCTTTAGATAGGCGGTTTCCCTTACATGATCGGCGAAACTATTACTAGCTATCCCTAGTTCAGCCCTCACTTAGCCCCTAGGTAAGAAACAGACACTTCCGGAGAACTACTCATCTGATACGCCATCGTTTACTAGGACCATTTAATACATTATAAGAGAAAGGCAGACCCAATGACCATTTATGTAACACCCCATAATTTTAACAACAAGAAAGAAGATAAACTAAATAATACTTAATTAAACATTCAGAATTAGTGAAATGGATTGCACCATTGCGTTCGTCTCAGAATTCTAGTTAAAATAGACACTAGGTTTGCATGAAACAGACATCATATGAAGAAGTTATTAAGCCTAGAAATTTGTATATGCACAGGAGAATCATATATATACAGACAAATCAAATATTCAAAAAAAAAAAATATCAATACAGCGAAGAGGAAGCCCCAAAAGAGGAACCGACTGATTCAGGGGGTCGACACGAGACCTGCTGGGTTGACCCAGGCTCTTTGGGGTTAACCCTTGGGTTGACCCCAGGGTCGACACACTAAGGGGTGGTCAACTCTCCTACAGATCTGGGCAGGTTCCTGGTTCTGAACGTGGACGGAATTCTTGGCTACGTTCGCTGACCCTATGCTATAAATAGGACACTATACCTATTGTTTTATTCATTCTAAAAACAATGGAGAACTATACGCTACCTCTGTCTAGATGAAAAATAGCCTATTCTTCTTCAACAAACAAGTTATTCAAATTCAGAGATTTGTGCTTCTATTTCTGCGATTAATTCTTCTGTTTCTGAGTTCCAATCACAGTGGGTCAATGTTATTTTTAGATATGACTACTTAAAAGTTATTTTTGACATGTCTATGAATTGGATCTAAGCCTGTGACTAATTGAATCATATCGGTCTGCCATAACATGTGTATCTAAGTTATTTGACATGGCTATGAATTGGATCTAAGCCTGTGACTAATTGAATCATATCAGATCTGCCATAACTTGTGTATCTAAGTTATTTTGACATGACTATGAATTGGATCTAAGCCTATGCATATTTATCATGTCAGATCTGTCATTATTTAATATATCTAGTTCACTGATTAGACCTCATCATACCTTTTTATGATCATGACACTATGCCTAATCAGTTCTATTATCACATGTTTATCAGATCTATTCCGATATGCCTATCTTGTCATTATTCCCAATTTTGTTGTATATGTTTATTAGTTGTTATGCCTATTCCTACCATCATATGTCAATCTTGTTATTATGTTTATTTTTGTTCTCTTCACTTCTTATTTTCCCTTTTTAATTTATAGCCAGGCACCTTCGAGCTTGGGCATACCGCTGAAATATGAGAACGCGTGAAACTGGGAAAATGTGGGAAATGTTAAAATTGGGGCATAACATGTATTTGGAAATTTAGGCGTAACTTGAATTAAATACATGAATATGGATTTGGGGCATAAATCAAATTGTGATTTAGATCTTAATTTGGGGTATATGGTATATGATGAATATGATTGGAAAAGGGGCATGAAAACCTATAATGAAATAGGGATAATTGTTAAATAGTGAAAATGCCTAGATTTATAGTAATTAGAAACTGTAACCCCGCTTAGACACGAGGTTAGATTACACTTGTGGTAGAAGTCTGCCTGGACCCGACCGGCATATCTAGCGACCACAAGTGGTGAGTCTAATGTGAGGGGTCTAACTGCATAACACAAAACATGCTAAGACACGAGGTTAATCCTGACTTGTGGAAGAAGTCTGCCCGGACCCAACCAGTATATCCAACATCACGAATTGTAGGCTTAATGTGGGAGGTCTAGCGCATTGTAACCATAAATGAAGGAATGGTAATAAATTGGTAATACTTAACCAGTTTGGATCCATAAGGATTTTATGAATCTGTTAACTTGAGTAGGGGTTAAGTAAACTTGTTTGAATCAGTGGGAGGGTTAAGTAAACTTGTGGTAGTGGGATATATATATATATATATACACACACACACACACACATATATATGCCCATAAACTTAACCTATTTTACACGTTAGGGTTACACAACTTTTGTTAAGTAAACTTGTTTGGATCAATGCGGGTTAAGTGAATCTTATGGTGGTGGGGAAATATTTACATATATAAGCTCGACAACTTAACCTATTTTACATATTGGACCGTTAGGAATAACCTATTGAAATCCTAATAGTGGGGATGCAAGCTTAGGGGGAGCTTATATCATCTTGTGTGTGGGATCCATTTCAGTCAGTAACCCATATAGGTATTAAACGAGTACTTCGAACTAGGTCAGAGTTGGGGCACGCTTGCTAAGTTGATTATAAGAGGTCGCTTAGGTGAGGATGTCGACAGTGCAGGAAACCAACAAAGTCATGTGCGTGCATATGTCCGGCTTGCTAAGGGAATTAAGACGTTATAGCATAAGTAGATATGGTTGTGCACATCCTAGAAATGAAGGGTTGTCACTTTAGGAAGTGATATGTCCTACTGTGGGGCCAGCACATGGTATCTACGGAGTAGGGAGCCGATCGATTGGGGTAGTGATTAGGGTACATTTGGACTCTGGTATGTTTAGGAGCTCGTTATTATCCTTAGGGGTACCTCCGGTATGTTCAGTTGGGCTACCTGTTATTGTATGGGGTTAAACCTTTCATAGAAGTACGCCTAAGTCTACCATCTTGTACTTGTTGGGGATCATCTTGTTCATATGACACTAGTATTGGTGCTGAGAAAAGTGATAGGGAAGCGCTATTTATTCTATCCTGTTTACCTTGTCATACCTGCTTTATATGTTGTATCTCTCTTGCCCAGTTTATATGTCTGTCATGATGCTTTTACTTATATGCTAAAATTAACTGGACTCGCCAGACTTTATGTCTGACTGTAACACCCCACATCCGTTAGTGTCACTCACAAAGGGAATGCACTAAGTTCTGTGGAGCATTTTAAGGTAAAAGATGCAGATAAATTACAAGATAGACAGAAATTAAACTGCGGAAAATAAAACTTTGCTTTATTGATAAAACAGTTTGTACAACGATTTCTTTATAATATCAGAGTATCATCTGTCTTACAAAATAAAGAAGCATAAAACAACATTTATATTCCCCAATGTAGCAAGAGCCAGCCATAGCATCTGAAAAGAGAATCCAAGCAAAACTTCGACAAATCTCCAAGCTGGGAAAGAGTGACGATCCATCTTAACCTGAGCTATACTATTCCCTTCTTTACTACCTGGGGGGGGGGGAACGGAAGAAAAGAAGACGAAAGAAAAACAGAGTCAGACATAAAGCCTGAGTAAGTTCAGTAACTTCTAGCATGTGAACATGGAAAAACAAAACGACATGAATTAACTGAAACAAGATAACACCATGACGATAGGGTCAGCAAGATTAGACAAGATAATCACAAGATATGCTAAGATAAGATAAACTGGATATGCTCTAATACTTTCGCCGCTTCGCTATTTCCTTGTTATACTGGTTTCTATATCTCTGCACCACCTAACTAGTGTCCCAACTAGTAACGATAACGTGATCCCAATCCCTGTAGTTTCTGTTGCCTTCAGGCATACATTTATTATTAGTTACCTAGATCTAATCTAGGGTTTTCTATCAAGTGCTTTCTAGATTCAACTAGAGTTTACGCTATCTGCTGAACGCTTCTCAGATTCAGGGTTTATGCCACCTAGTCCAACTAGGGATTATGCTACCTATCGAACGATGCCCCCAAGTCTAGGACACACTACCTAGAGTGGTATATGTTCCTATACTTCCCCACGCATGTATCGCGAATCGTTATCTCTTGTCTAGATGCACATGTCCTGTAATGTGCGGCCCGAGTCCTGTGGCAGGGCAAATCAAGAAACACAGAACTCGGTCGGGAGCTTTCAGATATCTTGCGATGCAGATGCTAAGGTCTGTTTTTATTCCAGTGGCTATGGTCCCACTCGACCCCTCCCTCAACTAATGAAAGGCACACCTTGAAAAATGAGAACTATACGCCGGCCCCCTATGCCATACTAACCTATGACCATGCTCACCCATAACTAGATAGCAAGTATATGGTCTTTTAGAGTTCTCCGCCTTTCCGTTCCACGTATCTCGATTGACTGAAGATGGATGGTAGACGACGAGTAGCTATCACAGGGCTACCGGTTTCTCGCCGAATCACGCTGGTCCATCCTAGTCTTTAGGTTGCCATATTTTGCAACCAAGGCATACCCTTGGTTCTTCTACCGCAGACCTTAACCTCTGTGAGCGCGGAGGATCATCTGCAGCCTCACAGAGGGATACCAAGAGTACCCTCACGTCCCTCGAAGCCTCGGGCTTCGTAACCCAATTCGTTGGAGCCTTCGTTTTAATCAGACGGACGTTCGCTCCTTCCCGTGTTATACTAAGAATTACTACTTAGTTCTACTAACTAAGTTTTACCACTTAGTTTCCAGAATCGTTGTTTTCTTAACTAAGGTTTACTACTTAGCTCCTTTTAACTAAGGTTTACTACTTAGTTCTCTTTCCCGTCAATTTGGATTGGTTAAGTGCCATTAATCAATTCAAGCTAACTTAACCCTCTTCATTTATCTTGTTAAACTGGTTAAGTGTTATCAGTAATTCATGTTGACTTAACCCTACCACAAACCAAGTTATATTGGTTAAGTATTTCTTATTACTTAACCCTACCCATTCATCCTGTATTGGTTAAGTGTTCCTTTTTAACTTAACCTTGCCCGTCTGTTTTAACTAACATGTAACTAATGGTTAAGTATTATCCCTTCATGTTTTAGACTTAACCCTATTCCTTTATCACAATCTGATGGTTAAGTTCTCAAGTTTACTTAACCCTACGGTCTAGTCCAGCTAACATATCAAATTTGCTAAGTGTGTTAAATTTTACTTAACCCCAACCTCTAGTCTGGTTAACATGTTAATTTGGCTAAGTGTATTAACTTTACTTAACCCCACCTTCTAGTCTAGTTAACATGTTAATTCGGCTAAGTGTTTTCTTAGTTACTTAACCCCTACAAATCTTGTCTTGTTACTATGTTAAGTTGGTTAAGTGTCCTTATGGACTTAGCCCTCCCATTCTAGCTTAACCGTGTTAAGTTGGTTAAGTGTTCCTATGGACTTAACCCTCCAATTCTAGCTTAACTGTGTTAAGTGTCTGTATGAACCTAACCCCACCCACCGGTTTGGTTATTGAATTGGTTAAGTGTCTTAGTTAACTTAACCCTACCATTCTTGTTCTAGCTTTAACTAAATAAATTAAAGCCGCTACCACTCACAATAGACAGATATTGTTGCGATTACTGGATGTGCCGGTTGGTTTTGGGCAGGTTTACATCGCAACTCAGTCTAACCTCGGGTTAGGCATATTCGTGTTTTCTAAGTTCAAAGGGTTTTGATTAAATTTCAAATCAGGTTTTGAAAGTAACCATCCCGTCCGTCGGATCAGTTAGGGATAGCCAGGGAGAGCAGGAAACTTGTATTTTCCAAACTCAAGCCTAGATACTATCCTCTCTGTCACCCTAGAACTTTCTGGTGTGTTATTAAAAGAGATGTCGTTAATAAACCTTTAATTTGTCTAAATTTACATTTTCTCATTTAGGACAAATTCTATAAGTAAATTATTTCTAATTTACTTATCTCCTAATTACTCTTTTAATGTAAATTGTCAACATTTATTATTATGGCCCTTTTCTCCTCTATATCATATTTATGCCTTTTTGGTATGTAAACTATACCAAATTAAGTGTCACTAACCATGATTTTGCTAAACATGACAATTACTCCCAATTATGGCCAATTTCAAATTTATGCCAATATACTTATTATGCCAAATTAGCTAATCCAATTCTGATTTAACTTTCTAATTACAGTTCATGTCAAACTAGACTTATTATTCTAGTTCACAATTCATGTAAATGCTAGATTTACAAGTCAATACTAGATTCAAATTACACATCCTATAATTCATGTCAAATTTATCCAATTTACTTTTCTATGAACATGCCATAATACATGTTCCCACTTTACGCCAATTTCCAAGTTTATAACTATGTTTTTAGTAAATTTCATATTTTGCCCAAATCGTATTCCCACCGTTCGTATAATCGTGATTCAATCTAGATTATAGATAAATCTAGATTCGTAGAAAATAGGGAATGAACCAAAGATGCTATGAGAAAGATAGACATAATAACTGGCATAAAATGATAATTTACTAATTACAGACCTAACGAATTTCACTGAAATTGATCTAAAACATCGAAGGCCTATAGGTTTGAAAATCTTATGACATAAAAAGGGTTGAATAACGACGTAGGTTCAAGAGCATGGGTAGACCTAACTTAATAGGTAAATTCCCAAGATCTAAAACCAAAGAAAACCAAGAATAGACAGAGTAGATAATCAGGTTTAGACCCAATTTCATAGTCACAAAATTTAAGCAACACTTTCCTAGTCATGAATCATAGGTGTTTAATCACAGTTGTCCTTGTTATGTCATAGGCAATAGTTTATGTTTCCTAATCAAAGGCATAGGCTTAGTCAAGGAAATAATTCTCATAGTCACAGTCACAGTCATAGGCAATGTTCATAGCCATAGGCAATGTTCATAGTCATAGGCAATGTCCATAGTCAAAGAGGCATATGGTTTTAGGGTCCATAGTTTCATAGTCACAGTCTTATTGGTCATCGAATCATAACAGTTCTTAATTAGGTCCAAAGATATAAGCACTGATTCGAATAGAGAGATTTGGCATATTCTTTTATTCCTTTAATTTCATGTCACGAACAGAGAAAAACGTTCAAATCTAAAAAGTAACCGACTTATAGAGATTATACTAGATTCGTAGAAAAACAGTCGTTGCAGTCGTTTGAATCTTCACTTGAAATCCTAGCTTGACTTGAACCTCTTCTTGAAAGTCTTGAGCAGCATTTCCTTGTCTTGATTTATTTTATATATTATTTTACTCACTTATTTATTCATTTCTTAGAGGCAGCATAAGGATAGAAAAGAATGGTGAATAGTGAAGGAGACTAGGGCTATTTATATAGTGTAGAAGTCAACGAATCTGGTCAGAATGGCGTCCGGATACAGAAAAACGAACCAGGCTACAGATCTGGAAAAAGCAGGGAGGTCGACCCCCAGGTCGACTACCCAGTCGACCTGGGTGCCCCAAGTCGACTACCAAGTCGACCTGGGTCTTTTGCGGGAAAATTCCCGCCCAGCCCAATCTGGGTCCGATTTTTGAATTTTGAACTCGTTTCTGACCTGTTCGAATTTTAAATCGAATTCTGAAACTTCTGAAGACCATAACTCCTTCATACGGACACCGATTCTCGCAAACTCGGACTCGTTTTCATGCAGAATTCCGAGACGAATGTAATGGCATAGCCCGTTTCCCTCGATTTTGATTTTAAAATTTAATTCTGCCTTGATTTGTGAATCTTAGTGTTACAGAATTACGGGGTGTTACACTGACCCATTTTTTTCCTCTTCTTTCTCTTCCATTCCCCCCTAAGTTTCTCAGGGTAGGAATACTCAAGCTTTATCAGGATTCTTCTTTCCTCCTGCTTGGAGCTATTTAGATGTACTGCTTGATTTCGTATCTTCTCTACTATGGCTATCATTTGGGGATTATGCTCTTTTTGTTTATTGTGCTCTGATGATTTTAGTACAAGACAGAAGTTTTAAAATGATGTACTAGGTTTTATGCACTTCAGACTTATGATGTAACTATGTTTTGAACCACGATGTTTTTTGTTTAAATAAAGTTTTAAATTCCGCTGTTATTTATATCTATCTTGTAATATTTCTATTTCTGTTTACCTATAACGCTTCATGAAACTTAATGCATTCTCTTAATGACTGACATTAACGAACGTGGGGTGTCACACTTTGTATTAGAGAGAGGTTACCATATCGGATTAAAGATTTTGAAAATTATTTTTAAAAAGGTTATAAAAGAAAGCATTTTCAAAAGAAAAGTCTGTTTTGAAAAACATATCCCCAAAGCTATATGTAATATTTATCGATTCTCTGTTTGAATCCCTTTTCCTTTTCTTTTCAACATGTCTAGGGAAACTAATATTCCTGAGGGCGTTACGATACCAGGCTAGTTTCATAGGTATCTAGAGAACACGGCGTCTTCCTTGGTCCAACAGACGTTCCTCCACTAGCTGCACCTGCTGTTCCTCATCCTCCTCCTCTGCAAGCAGATAATTTCTGTAAGATCTACAAAGATTTCTATGTTATAGGTGGAAAGCCATTCCGAGGAACCTAAACTTTCGTAGAGGCAAGGAATTGACTTAAAGAGACAGAGGATTTGTTTGGAATTTTCGAAGTTGATGATCGTAGGAAGATCCAGTTAGCCGCTTGGTTGCTAAAAGATGAGGCATCATTCTGGTGGGAGATGACGCAAGCAGGGCGTCCAGTGGAGACTTAGGATGATTTTCGGCAAAGGTTTGAAATGAATTTTCTTTGTCAAGATGAGAAAATTATGCAAATGGAAAGGTTTCTGGCACTCAAGCAAGGAGGTATGACTGTTAAAGAGTATGTTAACAAGCTCAATCAACTGGCGAGGTTTGGGTTGGAGCTAGTAAATATCACGCATAAGAAAGCTTTGTGGTTTGCTAGAGGATAGAATGAACCCCTCCTGGGTTGGTTATGTCTCATATTCCGATGGGAGCAACTTTTGAGAACTCGTTGATATGGCATTAATGCACGAGGAAGATAAAGGTGAAAATAAAGAGGCTAAGGTTGAGGAAACACAAAAGAAGGACAGAAAGAATGACAAAGCTCAAGATAAGAGGAAATGTTTTAATTGTGGATGCGTGGGTCATGTAAGCAAAGATTGTAGAAAGAGGAAGAAAGCTTGTTTCCATTGTGGAGATGTCGGACATCTTATTAAGGATTTCCCGAAGAAGCAAGGACAAGGCCCAGAGGCAGGATCTTCTGGAGGTCAAGTGCATATTCTTGTAGCTAGTGCACTAGATAGAGGTAGGAAAGTTTCCGTGGAAGGTTTGATTTCTCTTTCCAACCATTCTATTAGAACTCTTTTTTTTATTCTAGCGCTTCACATTCTTTTATATCTGACTTTGTGGTTGAGTCTCTACACCTTAGTAGTAGTATGATTTTGGATGTCGTAGTTGTCTCAAACCCCTTTAGTAGTACGGCTCATTTGTCTATGATTTGTTGGGGTTTGAGAATATCTGTGTTAGGTGTCAAGTTTAAGTGTGATGCATATATTGTTTCATAGGCTATGATTTAATTCTAGGGATAGGTTGGCTAGCCATGTATGGTGCCATTTTGGATTGTGAGAGGAGGGTCGTTAGACTTTTGACTTACCATGGGAGGACCCTCGAGATTTCTTGTGACTCTAAGGGGTCTGTCATGCTTAGTTTCCTAGAGTCGCTTGATGAATCTATCGATGACCTACAATCTGTACCAGTAGTCCGTGAGTAACCTGATGTTTTTAACGAGGTTCAGGGATTACCTCTGGGGCATGAGATTGATTTCCGTATATACTTGGTGGACAATGCAAATCCAGTTGCATTGCCTGTGCACCATATGGCTCCAAGATAAAGGAGGGAGCTCCGCAAGCAAGTAGGGGGGCTAGTTGAGAAGTGGTTTATTAGGCAAAGCATATCTAAATGATGTGCTCTAGTAGTATTCACAACTAAGGCGGATGGTTCGCTTCGGTTATGTATGGATCATAGGGAGTTGAATAAACTCACTAAGAAGAATAGGCACCCACTTTCGACGATAGATGATCTGTTTGACCGGCTTGTTGGTGCATCTGTTTTCTCTCAAATACACTTGGCCATGGGGTTTCATCATTTAAAGGTGCCCGAGAACAGTATAGACAAGACTGCCTTTAGAACACTGGATGGTTTCTTCGAGTGGCTCATTATGCCTTTTGGGTTGACTAATGCACTCGCCTATTTTGTTGATCTGATGAGCAGGGTGTTCCAGAAGTTTCTAAATAAGTTCGTTGTGATCTTTCTTGATGACATCTTGATTTTCTCGAAGAGCGAGGAAGAACACGCCCGACATTTAAGGGAGTTTTTTTAAAACTCTCCGAGCGCATCAGCTAAAGGAAAAATTCTCCAAATATCATATTTGGAGAAAGGAAGTGAGATTTCTAGAGAATGTGGTCTCTAAGGATGGGATAGTAGTAGATCCCGCGAAAGTAATTACAGTTCAGGAGGGAAGGGTAGTATGTTACAATGATAGACATTTAAGAGTTCACGAGAAGAACTAACCTACCCATGTTTTGGGATTGGCTGCTATCCGGGCCTAAGACTTGGCGGCAGTATCTTCTTAGAGAGAAGTTTGAGTTATACACGGACCATAAGTCACACAAGTATCCATTCTCAGAGAAGGATCTCAAATTGAGACATCAGAGGTAGGCTTCTACTTGGGCCTGAGGTGATTAGAGAAACTACAGAAAAGATTGATCTTATCCGTTGACGCATGAAGACAGCTCAGGATAGGAAAAAGTCCTATGCAGATAAGAGAAGGACTGATATTATGTTTGAGGTGGGAGATATGGTTTTCATTAAGGTATCGCCATTAAGGAATGTTGTTTGCTTTGGATCTATACGGAAATTAGCACCAAGATTTATAGAGCCATTTCCCATAACAGAAAGGATTGGCCAAATGGCTTATAGGATAAAGCTACCAGAGTGATTAGCCAATGTTCATTTACGAAAATGTTTGCATGATATAGAAAAAGTAGTTGAGCCGAGTATGCTTGAGGAAGTAGAGGTGGAACGGGAGGCGACAGTTATACGAGTTTCTACTCGTATTCTTGGATCAGAGGTTAGGAAGCTATGCACTAAGAGGTCAAATTGATGAAAGTTCAATGGGAAGATGACCACGAGGATACGACATAGGAGACTGAAGACAAGATTTGTGCTTCGTACCCTTTTCTTTTCAAGGGAATGTTCTTAACTTTTTTTTCCAAAGCTTTTATTCATGCTTGTTTTTATCATTTGAGTATCCTATCGATCGAATCTTCAAACTTTAGGTAGGAATCCCATGTACGTGAACATGTATTTGAGACATGTTATGTTTGATGGATGCAAGTGGTTGCTCGTGGATGCATACACACACACATTAGGCACTAGATCGGCTAAATCACTGCCATACTGCATATGGATGTGTGTGCATTTTTCTTCTTTTAATGGATGAAAGTGGGTGTATCATCATACGGATGTTGCATTTGGACGAATGATTGTGCACACATATAGAACTTACATGTTATAAAAGGATTATTTGCATGTATGTTGGATTCACGGCACTAACATACATTGCATTAAGGCGGTCGACTGAATCAGTTTCGCATTAGTATAAGGACATATACACACACCTTTGCATATGTTCATAAAAGCATTAGAAATCTTTAAGGACAACGAGTGCCTGTGATTGGTGGATGAGTAGATGGGTGATGGATGTTAGGATATACATTCATCTTAACTTGGAGATTTCAGGGACGAAATCCTTTAAGTAGGAGAATGTAACACCACGTAATTTTAACAACACTAAAGATGATAAACTACAGAATACTTAATTAAATATTTAGAATTAAGTGAAATGGACTACGCCATTGCGTTTGTCTCAGAATTCTGGTCAAAATAGACACCTGATTTGCGTGAAATGGACATCATATGAAGAAGTTATTAAGCCTAGAGGTTTGTATATGCACAAGAGAATTATATATACACAAACAAATCAAATATTCAAAACAAAAGAAATCAAAACAGCAAAGCAGAAGCCCAAGAAGCGGAACCGATTCTGGGGGTCGACCCGGGATCCTGCTGGGTCCACCCAGGCTCTTTGGGGTCGACCCATGGGTCGACCCCGGGGTCGACACACTAAGGGGGGTCGACCCCCATACAGATCGGGGCAGATTCCTGGTTCTGAATGTTGACTGAATTCTGGGCTATATTCGTTGACCCGACGCTATAAATAGGACCCTATGCCCATTGTTTATTCATTCAAAAACAATGGAGAACTATATGTTGCCTCTGCCTAGATTGAAAATAGCCTATTCTTCTTCCACAAACAAGTTATTCAAATTCAGAGATCTGTGCTTCTACATCTGCGATTAATTTTTCTATTTCTTAGATCCAATCACAGCGAGTCTACGTTATTTTTCAAATATGAATACTTAAAAGTTATTTTTGACATATTATGAATTGGATCTAAGCCTGTGACTAATTGAATCATATCAGATCTGCCATAACCTATGTATATAACTTATTTTGACATAACAATGAATTGGATCTAAGCCTGAGACAAATTGAATCATAATAGATCTGCAATGACTTGTGTATCTTAGTTATTTTTACATGACCATGAATTGGATCTAAGCTCATGCTTATTTATCATTTCAGATCTGCCATTATTTGTATATCTAATTCACTGATTAGATCTCATCATGCCTGTTTATTATCATGACACTACGCCTAATCAGTTCTATTATCACATGTTCATCAGATCTGTTCCTATATGCCTATCTTGTCATTATGCCAATTTTGTCACTATATGCTTATTAGTTGCTATGCTTATTCCTGTCATCATATGTCGTTTTTGTTATTATGTTTATTTCTGTTCTCTTCCCTTCTTATGTTCCCATTTTATTTTATGGCCAGACTACCTTCGATCCTAGGCATACTGCTGAAATATGCGAACGCGTGAAATTGGGAACAAGGAGAAAACGTTAAAATTGGGGCATAACTCATATTTGGAAATTTGGGGAAAATTTGAATTAAATACATGAATATGGATTTGGGGCACAAATCAAATTATGATTTAGATCTTAATTTGTGGCATATGGTACACGATGAATATGACTTGGAAAAGTGGTATGAAAACCTATAATGAAATAGGGATAATTGTTAAATAGTGAAAATGCCTAAATTTATAGTAATTAGAAGCTGTAACCGCACTTAGACACAAGGTTAGATTACATTTGTAGTAGAAGTCTTCCCAGACCCGACCTGCGTATCAAGCAACCACAAGTGGTGAATCTAGTGTGAGGGGTCTAAGTGCATAAACACGAAATGTGCTAAGACACGAGGTTAAGCCCAACTTGTGGAAGAAGTCTACACGGACCCAACCTGCATATCCAGCATCTACAAGTTGTAGGCTTAATGTGGGAGGTCTAGCGCATTGTAACCATAAATGAATGAATGGGAATGAACTGGTAACACTTAACCTGTTTGGATCCATAAGGATTTTATGAATCTGTTAAATTGAGTAAGGGTTAAGTAAACTTGTTTGAATCAGTGGGAGGGTTAAGTAAATCTTGTGGCGGTGGGTAATATATATATATAGGCCTACAAACTTAACCTATTTTATACGTTGGGGTTATGCAACTTTGTTAAGTAAACTTGCTTGGATCAGTGGGTGTTAAGTAAATCTTGTGGCGGTGGGGTAATATTTACATATATAGGCCCGACAACTTAACCTGTTTTACATGTTGGACTGTTAGGCATAACCTGTTGAAATCCTTGTAGTGGGGATGAAAGCCTAGGGGAAGCTTGTATCATCTTGTGTTTGGGTTCCATTTAGTCAGTAACACGTATAGGTATCAAACAAGTACTCCGAACTAGGTAGGAGTCGGAGCACGCTTATTGAGCTGATTATAAGAGGTCACTTGGGTGACGATGTCGATAGCGCAGGAAACCAACGAAGTCGTGTGCATGCATGGGTCCGGCTCACCAATGGAATTAAGACGTTGTAGCATTAGTAGATATGGTCGTCCACATTCTGGAAATGAAGGGTTACCACTTTAGGAAGTGATATGCCCTACTGTTGGGCCTGCATGGAGTATCCACGGAGTAGGGAGCCGATCGATTGGGGTACTGATTGGGGTACATCTAGACTCTCGTATGTTTTGGAGTCCGTTATTATCCTTAGTGGTAACTCTGGTATGTTCAGATGGGCTGCTTGTTATTGTATAGGGTTAAACCTCTTACTAGAAGTACGCCAAAATCTGCCATCTTATATTTGTTGGTGATCATCTTGTTCATATGAAACTAGTATTGGTGCAGAGAAAAGTGTTAGGGAAGCGTTATTTATTCTATCCTGTTTATTATGTTTACCTTGCCATACCTACCTTATATGTTGTATCTCTCTTGCCTAGTTTATATGCCTGTCATGATGCTTTTACTCATTTATATGCCAAAATAGTTGGACTCGCCAAACTTTATGTCTGACCCGTTTTGTTTCCTCTTCTTTCTCTTCCGTTCCCTCCCCACCCCCTAGGTTCTCAAGGTGGGAATACTCAAGCTTGATCAGGATTCTTCTTTCCTCCTGCTTGGAGCTGCTTCGATGTACTGCTTGATTTCGTATTTTCTCTACTATGGCTATGATTTGGGGATTATGCTCTTTTTATGTTTATTGTACTTTGATGATTTTATTACAAGACAGAAGTTTTAAAATGATGCATTGGGTTTCATGCATTTCAGACTTATGATGTAACTATGTTTTGAACCACGATGTTTTCTGTTTAAATAAAGTTTTATATTCCGCTGTTATTTATATCTGTCTAGTAATATTTCTGTTTCTATTTACCTATAACGCTTCACAAAACTTAATGCATTCTCTTAATGAGTGACAATAACGGAAGTGGTGTGTCACAATTTAAGCTTAGTAGAGCGGGTCCTATAACTCTGGTCCAGAACCAAGGAGTAAACCATAGAAGCGGACCTAATCCTAACCATTAAATGGAAGATCAGCCACTTAGTACCATCTCAAGAAAGGCTTACTTCACAAACACACATATATATATATATACATACATATATATATATATATATATACACACACACACAAAAGATATCTCACATTAAATCGACCACTTGTAGATGTTGGATTTGTTGGGCAGTTCCGGGTAGGTTTCTAATACAAGTTGGCTTATCCTTGCCGCATACTGTAATAATTATAATGGCATATGAAACCTAGACCTTTCACATTAACCGTCTTACTTGTAGATATTGGATATGCCAGTCGGTTCCGAGTAGGCTTCTACTACAAGCAATGGTTAACCTCATGTCTTTGTGTCATTAGATATAATAAAAGCCATTAACTCACACACATACAAATTTCTTATGGGGATACTTGAATTCTTATTACCTAATTTAATAGCATTTAGCAGGCAATTAATACATATTTATAATATGTTTATTACGCTATAAATATGTAAATAAATTGCGTAAATTTAGCATACGTGAATAATGATCTAATATGTTTGAAATGCCAATCCTAATCATCGTAATTAAGGTATACAGGTTAATTTCTTTATTAGTTAACATGGTACAAACATGTATATTCTCTGTTAGCCCAAAAAATAGCACTAACACCCAAATGCAGAACACAGAATGCAGAAAATAGTAAAATCAGAGGCAACGCACGAGGCTTTTATAGTGGTTCGGCTATAGATGTAGCCTACATCCACTTTATAATCTTATTGTTATACTGACAGATTACGCGAATCGGTTACATGTAGGCACACAATCCATGTGTTAATTGAGATTACAAGAGGAGAATTTAGATGTAGAAAGGTGCAATGTCCTTGCACCTCAGTAATGGTGGAAGCCACGGGGAAGAATGGCCAAAATTCCCTTCAAAAATCCATGTAGTGGTTTATTTATAGCTGTAGGAGAGCCTCTGGGAGGACTGGTTCGTGATGAGGCACGCGGCACGCGATCTGGGAAAGTAGGAGAGCAAGTACCCTAAAGAATAGGTAACAATTATGTGTGCAGCCGCAGGTGGTTCGTGGTGGTGGTCAGGTTGTGATGTGGGCTTCACAAGCCGAGGTCTGGTCACGAGTTGGAGTGGTGAAGTTGGCGTCCACGGTCGGGTCGTGGATAGAGATGGTGGTCCATGAGCCAAGCCGGTTCGTGAGACGAGGGTGCGTCACGAGCCAAGGAGGGTGTTTCACAAGCCAAGGAGGGGCAAGCCAAAGAGAGTCCCACGTGCCGAGGAGGGGCGAGCTCAAGGGGGTCCCACGAGCCGAGGAGGGGCGAGCCCAAAGGGGAGCGAGCCGATGCTATGCTCAGAGTTTTTGATGCTAGTTTACGCCTGTTCAAGGAAACAGGCATAACTTTCAAACCATAAGTCCGTTTTAGCAAAACAAAAGCTTTACTTAAAGCTAATTTAGAGGGCTATAAGAATTATAAAGCAAAGCTCCATAATTGTTGTTTTCGGGCCCAAAAGAGGTCGTCTTATAGGAGTTTCGGGCCTGTTTATGTTGATGTTACAATTTCGACAAAATCACTCTATGTCTTCTGATGTTGTTTCCACCGCTTGAGCGTGTCATTATCTAGGAATTCCATGTGTTACAGCTTTGACCAAAAAGCGTGTCAACAAGTTTGCCCCCCAGAACATATCTTGCTGGTTGAAGGAAGATGTGTTTTGGATAATCTATGAAATCCAAAATTCGTACCTACAAAAAGATAAGACAAACAATGCAAAAATGGTTCTGAGACGGCCTTGCCGGAGTAATACGACCAAGGAAGTGCTATGGGGTTCCAATACGGCCTTACCGGGGTAAGACGACTAAGGAAAAGCTAATGAGATTCCGAGACGGCCTTACCGGAGTAAGACGACCAAGGAAAGGCTAATAAGAGTTTGTTTGTACGGGATGGATCCAGTTCAGAGCCGGAGCTCAATGTTTACACTGGATGGATCCAGTTCGGAGCTAGCGCTCATGTCTGTTTTACTAGACAGATCCAGTTAGGAGCCGGAGCTCATCAATTTATCTTTATTGATTCAAACCTAAGCGGCAGTTATTCTAACCCTGAACACGACTAGAGGCTACAGGTCGGTTATGTGCATGTGGGCCGATGTTGTCGTGCTTATTACATGCAAAGAAAATAAAGAGGGGCGAGAAGTCGCCTAAAAAGCCTAAAATCATGAACTACGGAACGAAGTCCGATAAACTGAAGAGATCCGAGGAGTGTGATCAGTTAATGATAAGCCCACGATTGCTCGATCCAGGGTTATTCCCTCTCCGGGGAATAGGTGGTGACAGTGCCAGTGCAGGTGCTATTGGTTGAGTTACATACTCGGGTAGCTCTCCTCGTCTGACCCGGTCCTCGATGAGGTCACGCAAGCATCTGCAGTCATCAGTGTTATGACCGTCCATGTCATGAAACATACAATGTCTACTGGAATTGTGTTGTGCTAGCGTTGGACCCCTCTTGGGAGGCCTTGGATAGGAGGTTGCACCTTCTGTGTCAATCAGTGTTGAATTGAGTTCAGTGTATTTTTCATATATGGGCCCTCTCCGGGGCTGAGTGTTGCGGTTATTCTTGACATCGGCTTTTCCTTTGCCTTTTCCAAAATCAGATGGTTCTTCATTTTTAAGCATGTTGACATCGAGAATGCGCTTCTTGGAAGTTGCATCCTCTTCTCGTAGGAATCTATCTGCTTCAAGGTAGAATTCGCTGAGCTTTCGTGGTGGATCTCGGTACATGGATTTTTTGAACTGTGAGTTATCTAGAACGTTGGATACTGCTGCCATCAATACCATAGATGGTTCAGGACGACCAACTGATGCTGCTGCAACGTTGAATCTTTCTAGGAACGAACGCAGAGTTTCTCTGGGCCTCTCCTTGATTGTGGTGAGGGACATGACGTTCTTGGGTCGTGCAATGTGAACCCGAAATTGTTCAATGAAGCGTGCGACCAACATGTTCCAACTACTGATCGATTCTGTTTCTAGCTGCCGAATCCACATAGCGGCTATATCAATCAGAAAGAGGGGAAAACTTTTTGCCATGACGTTTTGCGACGCTGATTGAACTTCCATATGTTATTTGTAGCGCATTAGGTGCATGGTAGGATCTGTCCTGTCGTTGTAGGGCTCCAATTGTGGAAGTTTGAAATCCAGGGGATTGCGGGAATTCCTGATTTCCTAAGTGAAAGGAGTGTGATTGGCGTCGTCCACGTCACTCTGATAAGTGCGGCCCCTCGAGAGGCATTCAATCAAATTAGTAAGCCGATTTCCTTCAAAAAGTTGTTGCAGATTGCCTATATTAGAGTTGGTGCCCCCGGTGTTGAGTGCAGGAGAGTGAGGAAGTTGTTCGTGAGCTGTTGGGAGCGAGTCGTGAGGACTGGTTCGTAGGCCATGGTGGGCGAGCCGACCAGGTCGTGGGTCCCCATCACAAGCCCGGTCTGGAATCCGATCACGTGCCTGATCTGGATGCCCATCACGAGCCAGGACTGCATGCCTATCACGAGCCGGGTCCTGGTGTGGAGCGGGAACATGCATTCTAGTATTCATTTGAATCAGAGCTGAAGATGGTTGAGCCTGACCGTTTCCAAGAGCGAGGGGGTTGCCCCCGAGTCCGTGTGATGCATGAGCCGCTTTAGTGGCTTCATTTCTGATGGCTTGAACATTGCTCGGCCTTCCATCCATCCGAGCAAAGAATCCATCGATCATCTCCTGTTGTTTCTTGAGGTGATCATCTTGCTTTTCCATATGGGCTCTCTGTTCAGTGAGAACGCCATCCATCTCTTCTCCGGTCAAGTATTTAGAAGGATCTCCATGAGAGGATGCCCCTGGCTTGCCTCGTTTCTAGTGCCTTCGGCATCAGCATCCTCAGCATAAGAGGAAGTTCCAGTTTTCTTCCTTTTGATTGCCATTGATCCAGTAGCCAAATAATCCAAGCTATAAGTTAAAGTAATATCGTGTGCCCCCTTCCTGGCGCGCAAAAATATTAGACCAAAAAATGGCACTAACACCCAAATGCAAATCACGGATCACAGAATGCATAAAATAGTAAAATCAAAGGGAATGCACGAGGCTTTTATAGTGGTTCGGCTGTAGATGTAGCCTACGTCCACTTTATAATCTAATCGTTATATTGACAGATTACAGGAATCGGTTACATGTAGACACGTAATCCGTGTGTTAATTGAGATTACAAGAGGAGAATTTAGATGTAGAAAGGTGCAAAGTGTAATGACCCGAAAATCCGGCCCAATTTGAGCTAACCAAAAACACAAGTCCAACCCCAAATTAAACTGAAAATCAAGAAATTAATAGAAAGAAAACAGAGGGTGAGGAAAGATAAGATAGAAACTTATAGAAAAGAAGAAGAAGAAGAACACAATATCAGAGGATCACGAATCTCACAGCGGAACGAATAACATATAATATATATAACATAACTTGAAATATACATCTGTATTTGAATATACATCATTATCAAAGTACAACACTTACAACACAGCGGAAATAACTATAGCTATATAATCCTGAAGCCTCCTGCTCCAGCTCTTCAAGTGTATCTGTAAAATCCCGACTACTTGACTGCCCGTACAAATTTAGGTACCCAATAGTTTAGGGAAAACAAAACAAAATAAACTCCGGGTCAGTCATGGGACTAGTATGAGGAAAACGGTTTAAAATAGTTCAAGCAAGTAAATGATATCTAATAAGACCACGCCGTATAACGGAACGGGTTTTTCCCTTATGAGAATCCAAATTATCTTTATATCAAAAACCTTTTGATATTATAATAATGTCCATCAACCACAATATAATAATCATCTAGCAGAAACGCTTTCATCTCACGTTCTACATATATAGTATACAATCAAAACCGCAAGCACGTATTGGGTAATGGATTTCCCGCTATGACAAGGTATGGAACCACCTTTCGCTAGTGTACCTCTAGAAAGGAATACACTGGGTTCAACAAGAACATCTTACAACCCGGCCACACATGACCGACCACTCATTTCGCTTGAGTTTATCGAATGTATATCACCAACGGTTGGGATCAGCAACCGTTTCCCGAATGGGACAGCATCAACAATAGATTTTTAGAAGTAAATGAAACTCTAGATCAGGTGATTATACACCCTACTTTGGTGCGACCGACTTAGCCATGCTGCCTGCCCGATTTCTGTCATTTACCGGATGTGAGGCTAGAAGCTACGCTTTATCATCACACCAGATTCACTTTGAATGCCACATCGTCAAATCCATCAAATCACTGGTCGACGTCCTCAACCATACATTATGTGTTAGCTAAAAGAAGTTTCCTTCTCCGCTTCCACTCTTGGTACGGTTGGAGAAATCAATATACGTGATCGTCTGCAAATACTCTGTCAGACATCCGTCCATACAAGTCATCCAGGAACAGGATGAACCGAAGGCACTATTCTGTAAACAGGATAGTCCTTGCATAACTCCGTCTTCAATTTCCTTTGGCATATATGATTCGCAACGCTTACGCCAATACAGAGTGGTTCTTTGGATAATAATCCAACCGGTCTCTGCATATTAACAACTTTAAAATGGTCAAAACTTCGATAGTCTGTGATTTAACTATCGAAGAAAAATAGGTGTGCAAACAACGATATTATTTCCAAATGGAAATTTATATCGATCAAACATCATTCAACATTTATCTCTTTATTTCATTAGTTTACCTATCTCCTGTTTCCCTATATTCAATATTTCTTATTTTCTAAATTTGGAAAATATATGTTATTAACAATGGAAAACATTTCCATTTCTTGTTTTCTTTATTAGAAAACATTTCTGGTTTCTTATTTGGAAAACATTTCCAAAGCATCTTCATTGGACTTAGACAGATGTTTAAACAAACTATCGCGATGCCAACTCAAACCATTTCCTTTAATTACTAAATTCACTTAACTATCCTTTACTATCGAACCTTAATAATTCCTTAGTTAAAAATGAAGTCAATCAAGTTGGGGTTATAATACCTCTCAGACCTTAACTGAACAACGTTTCTAACCTTGAAATAGACAAAGTTCTCCCTTCTAATTCTTTAACAAACTTCCTTACGTAACTCTCTTTCAAATCTTTTCTATTCGATAATTCTTTCCTTCGATAAGGTATATTCGATAACTCTATTCAATTTATTCTATTCACTTAACTCTTTTGATTTAACTCTAACTCTATTCACTTAACTCCTATCGAATAAACTATATTCGATAACTCTTTTAATTCTATTTGAATAAACTATATATTCGATTAACTCTTTTATTCTATTCGAATAAACTATATTCGATTAACTCCTTTTACTTTTTTATTCGAATAAACTATATTCGATTAACTCCTTTTACTCTATTCGAATAAACTATGTTCGATTAACTCCTTTTACTTTCTATTCGAATAAACTATATTCGATTAACTCCTTTATTCTATTCGAATAAACTATGTTCGATTAACTCCTTTTAATTTTTATTCGAATAAACTATATTCGATTAACTCCTTTTACTTTCTATTCGAATAAACTATATTCGATTAACTCCTTTTACTCTATTCGAATAAACTATATTCGATTAACTCCTTTTACTCTATTCGAATAGACTATATTTGATTAACTCCTTTTACTCTATTCGAATAAACTATATTCGATTAACTCCCTTTGATAAAGTACGGTTGATTAACTCCTTTTATAATCATATTTATTTCCTAAATAAATATTCCTTTATTCTATTCTATTCATTTTATCAACATTTTTCCCTTTTATAAAACTCTATTCGTTTTATAAACAATTTCCTTTTATTTCCTTTTGAAATATTTCCTTTTTATAAAATATATTGATTTTATAAAATCACTTTTTTTCAATATACATTGAAATAATTCTTTTTTACATCCCAGGGTCTTTTATGATATTTAAAATATCGAATAACAATGATCAACATAATTCTAACACACATAACCCATAACAGATATACATCACATCATATATCACAATATATGAAAACGGTAAATAAATGTTGAGGAATCCAGTCGGATTCCTCCAACCTGTTTCCCTGCATCACAGATGTTAAACAATATAGATAACATCACTTTCAGTTCCATATGATATATTCTGTTAAACAGAATCAATATAGAAATTCAACTAACTGACTAGCAATTCAATCAAACAGTCAACACACAGTCAATCAGCCAATATTTAACAGTTCTAAAAATACAACATGAAATTATAAACTGTTCAGAGTTAGTGAGATTTACTCACATTGGATGATCATCGTTAATAATGATAACCATCGCTTGATTCGGACAGACAATTTATTTTTCTATAAATTGTAACTAGCTCGGATTCACTCCCAGTCAGTTCCATGGTGTATCTCCCGTCCGTACGATCCCAACGCAACTTACGGTTCTCGATTTCGATTTCGTATGAGCTAGATATCGCGTAAACAAGTTAATACACTTTTAATTCAAATTAAAAATATGGATTTAAAATGACATTGGGCTTTAACCTTGCACTTCAGGCCCATTTCCCTTAAACCCCACCTTCTTTTAACCGATCCGCTTCCTTCCCTTATCTTCCTTCTTCCATCGACGAGAACAGATCCCGTCCTCAAGAAAATGCAGTCAAATTCGCACCTTTGACCACCAAATGCTCCTCCATTCCTCCACGGACTTCGACGAGAACATCACCAACATCCTCCTCGGTTCCTCCTCTATTTCCCCATCTAACTCATGTCCAACCCGCACCCCATTTCCTGTTTCCGTCCTCCTCCAGTAAACCACGCACGGAATTTCTGAAACCCAAAAAGAATTCGCACTCTTCTATACTCAGATCGAAGTGTACGCTCCCCTCTTCTACATACTTAATACACTGCGGCTTGTACTCCTAGAACCGGCTCCCTCAATTCTTCTCCAACCATATCCAGATCGCTGCTTCAAGTATTCAACTGACATCCAAAGCGGATCTGGGCGTCGGAGTTCGTTTGGATACAAACTCGGTTTCAGATCCATAGGTTGAGTTGAACACTTGCAAAGCTCTGAGAAGATCGGTTATAGTCAAGTCTGGGATTCTATGGTTGAGGATGAACGGGGATTCAAATTTCATGGTGAATTGATTATTCTTCCAGTTTGCAACCTGTTTACGAACGATTTTCCTTTTTCCATGCGGTTTTCATTTGTAGGAAGAAGGCGAAAACTGTTTAGTGCGTGTATCTATATTATATATAGGAGTATGACTTGGTCCTTAAGTATTTGAAAAAAATAGGCCTACGTGTTTAGTTGTCCATCTCAATCAGTTCGTGTTCCTTACCTGCTAAGTAAAGTAGGGAAAAAGAAGTTAACGTGCACAAGCACAAACGGCATAAATGTGGATGGATGTATTGCCCTTTACGTGTACCTTGATTTGTACACAGACAATGAAAACAATACTTAACCATTTAGTTTTCGGTCTGCATAAACTATCATGAGTAGTTCGTGTCCAAGTAAATGCGCATGTGTGCTAAGGCAGAAGGACTTAACTATTTAGGAACTTGTTATATATATTTTTTAGTTCTGAAAGCTACGTACCGCGTTACGTACAATTATATTCATATGCGAACGTTAGATACTGAAATAAAAATGACGTTGTGACGAGCAATGTACCACAATCCCGTAAATATAATAAAAATACCGGTAGATTAACTCATATTTTGAAACCTCAAAATGTTGATTACAAGGTGCAAAATACTCCAAATAAAAAGTTGCTTATTTATTTAATTAAAAATTATAGTAAAATTCTAAAAATTAAATTATCTTTATGTCCCAAAAGAGCCTTGTCTAAATTCAAACCCGATCTCTAGTTATATCGAATAAACCAATACGGTCGATAAACGTTTCTATAGCGACTATTTCAAAATTTGATTTGGACGTATCTCAAAATCTACACGACGAAATCCTGATTTTTCTCTTCCACTAGAAAGATATACTCCCCCAGCTCCACACGTTTCTTGTTTCACAGAAATCCGGCTTAAAACGAATCATGTACATTCAGTTGAAGTTCAAATCGCCAATTAACGAACTACTGCGCCATTTCAAGCTCGATTTTAATTATAATATAATTATACGTTCAAACTGTCGTTATTTAAATATATTCGTTATTCTAATTCAATTCCAACCTGAATTAAATATCACATATGATCCAGTTCACCCCATATCGCCATTTCAGCCAATTCTGATTATTTCATAATTTAATATATTATTTAAATTATTATTTTAATTAAATATTCATCATTATTTAATTCCACGACTATTAAATTCCCTATATCACTATATAAATAATTAAATAAATTAATTATAATACCTCTGCCAATGCGGGTCATTACAATCTTTCCCACTTAAAATAATTTCGTCCTCGAAATTGCTAAAAGGTAGAGGATGACCCTATCTACTGGTTAGAACATATTTGTTCACTTCTTAACTTCAGTTTCAACTGAACCAATTTAATTTCAATTAAAATATTAATTAATTTTTATCAACGAAAATTTTCAAAAATCCTGAAAATTTTCTAACGCCTTAACTTTTCGAAAAATTTCGCCAGCACCTCCTTTGTACTGGTTAATAGCTCAAACTCCAACTTGCCTCTCTGGGCCATCTCCAACCCAAAAGAAAATCCAACAGCCAAGCGGCTTGCCAATTCGGCTTATCAACATCTCAAACCATATGAAATATAAACTTGTACCTTTTTGTCGGCATATCATTATATCCTTTCGACCTGTTATCAATTCAGCGGATACAAGGGTCATCCCAATCAAATTCCAATCTGCTTTTATCCACAACACAACCATTCGTTTATATCCGAGTCAAATATCATTTCAACTCGAGTTTCTTCTCGATTCCCAACTCTTAACTTGAATATCCCATTACACTTCAAATTTGAATCTCACAATCCAATTTGTCTTGACATCATTTTAATTCAATCTCAGTTACCACTTTACTGGCTTTACTTTACTTTAATTCAATTTTTCTTTCACAAATTTCTGTTAAATTTGTTGTTAATTCAAACAGTCTTTCCCTGGGAGTTTTTTTTTCCAAACAGTTTACTCTTTTCAAAAATCAAAATTTTCCTTTTTGAACATGTCACTGAGCCCTTAATTAATATTCCATTAGTTAAATCACTTCTCTATTTCTTTATCAATATTTGTTAACCAAATATTTTCAATAACCATACTGGCCTTTTATGTTATTTGGAAAATATTTCCGAATATCACCTTCCTTTATTTTCTAAACTTTAGAAAATATATGCTATTTATAACTGGAAAATATTCCAATTACTTATCTCTTTTCCGATCTCGTTTATTTCTATACTTAGGAAATACTCTTTATTATATTTCCAAGCTTACACTTATTTGGGTTAAAACGGATGTTGTGTAAAACATCGTTACGACAACCCAAATATTATATTCAACTAACTCTTATTCAACATTGATCTTCGAGCCTGAAATCCTACTATTTATTTGTTAATAATTGAAATCAATCAAGTTGGGGTATAACTACCTCTCAGACCTTGACTGAATAACATTTATAACGTCAAAACAGATATGACTACTTACTCGAATAATCAATACCATACAACTACTTATTCACTTTTAAACACGTCTACACTTTCTCTTTCTATTCTTACTAGTTTTATTCTTAGTCTTCCTTTTTGATTTTACTATTCTATTTCTAAGTTCGTTTCCTTATCGACTTATATATATATATATATATATATATATATATATATATATATCGATACGTTGATTTCTAACTATCAAATTATCTTAAAAATATTCTAACTCCTTAAATTCTCGAAAAAAATCGCCATAACCTTCTTTGTACCAGGAGCATCAGGATATTTCAAATAGCCTCCCATGGCCCTCACCAATCCAAAAGAAAAAGAAAAAGCCAAGCGGCTAGCCGATACGGCGCATAAAATCTCATATATGAATTAAATACATACCTTTTCATCGAGCATTCTATTTATATACCTTCATACCTTATCCATACCTATCTCATGTATATTTATACCTGCCCAATCTATTTTAACTATACCTAATCGTTTTAACTCAATTCGTTAATTAATTTGTTAATTAACTCTTTAGTCTATTTCACTTTTATATTTTGAACATGACATGTTCGAATATACTTTAACTTTCTTATTAACTAATTTGAATCCAAATTTCAAATTTAAGTTCTATATTCGATTTCGAATATCCATTCACAAATCCAATTCACCTTTCAAAGTTCAACTTCAAATTCAAAACTAGATTAACTAATTCCTCTTCGACTTAGTTAATTCTATTCAATTTCTATTCAAATTTTATATCACTTCTATTATTCAAATCTATATATCAAATTCTATTCAAATTCTATAGTTTAAATTTCATTTGAATTCTATATTCAAATTCTATATCTTCAAATCCTGTATTTGAATTCCTTTATATTTTCTATATTCAAATCCTATATTTGAATTCCGTTTGAATTTCTATATTCAAACCCCATTTGAATTTCTATATTCAAACTCTATTTCAATTTCATTGAATTTCATATATTCAAACTCCCTTTGAATTTCTATATTCAATTTCTATATATTCAAATTCTATATGTCAAATTCTATGTATCAAATTCTATATATCAACTTCTATATATCAAATTCTATTCAAATTCTATATTATAAATCCTATTTGAAATTTAGCACAACTTGTCTTTCCCAAAAAAAATTCAAAACAGTATCTTTGGTAGTAATTCGTCACTTACAACTCGAAAATGAATACTGATGATGCAGCTGTCATCATCAGATTCTATTTTCCAGTGATCGAAGTTAGTTCAACACTATAAAACCATTTCTAAACATTTCCACTTTGAAATTCATTTCAAAATATAATTCACACGGCTTGTAAAACAATTTAAAATCTCCCAAGATCTTAAATTTTCCTTATTTTTAATCCAAATCCATTTACAAACACTTATCCAATTCCCCAGAGTTTCAATTCGATTTTTGGTTTAAAATTTCAGATTCAACTCATCTGATTTCACATATTTCACTTATATGAATTCTGATTGGTTAATTACATAACCATTTAATTTATAATCTTACTTGATTATAATAACAACCAATATATCCACTATATTAAAATTTTGATATATATATATATATATATCTTCTCTATATCAAGATATACCTTGGGTAAACTTATTTTAATTTACCATCTTTTCAAAACATATCGTGTCGACCCATCGTATTCGAGTGTTTATAAACCCCTACCGATACAGTGGATCAAACTAATCGACCAGAACCCTTAAACAACTCAACCAATAAATCTCTACAATATAAAACAATTTTTATATCAATAGCAAATACGTTCACTCGTATATATACACTAAAACTCAATCAAGGGTATTACTAACCCCATCTCTACTGAGTCACGCCACAGAGCCAAGGTAATTCTTAACTTAACCTTAAGCTCTGATACCAACTGTAATGACCCGAAAATCCGGCCTAATTTGAGCTGACCAAAAACACAAGTCCAACCCCAAAATAAACTGAAAATCAGGAAATTAATAGAAAGAAAACAGAGGGTGAGGAAAGATAAGATAGAAACTTATAGAAAAGAAGAAGAAGAAGAAGAACACAATATCAGAGTAACACGAATCTCACAGCGGAACGAATAACATATAAAATATATAACATAACTTGAAATATACATCTGTACTTGAATATACATCATTATCAAAGTACAACACTTACAACACAGCGGAAATAACTATAGCTATATAATCCTGAAGCCTCCTGCTCTAGCTCTTCAAGTGTATCTGTAAAATCCTGACTACTTGACTGCCCGTACAAATTTAGGCACCCAAGAGTTTAGGGAAAACAAAACATAATAAACTCCGGGTCAGTCATGGGACTGGTATGAGTAAAACGGTTTAGAACAGTTCAAGCAGGTAAATGATATCTCATAAGACCACGCCGTATAACGGAACGGGTTTTTCCCTTATGAGAATCCAAATTATCTTTATATCAAAAACCTTTTGATATTATAATAATGTCTATCAACCACAATATAATAATCATCTAGCAGAAACGCTTTCATCTCACGTTCTACATATATAATATACAATCAAAACCGCAAGCACGTATTGGGTAATGGATTTCCAACTATAAAAAGGTATGGAACCACCTTTCGCTAGTGTACCTCTAGAAAGGAATACACTGGGTTCAACAAGAACATCTTGCAACCCGACCACACATGACCGACCACTCATTTCGCTTGAGTGTATCGAATGTATATCACCAACGGTTGGGATCAGCAACCGTTTCCCGAATGGGACAGCATCAACAATAGATTTTTAGAAGTAAATGAAACTCTAGATCAGGTGATTATACACTCTACTTCGGTGCGACCGACTTAGCCATGCTGCCTGCCCGATTTCTGTCATTTACCGGATGTGAGGCTAGAAGCTATGCTTTATCATCACACCAGATTCACTCTGAATGCCACATCGTCAAATCCATCAAATCACCGATTGACGTCTTCAACCATACATTATGTGTTAGCTAAAAGAAGTTTCCTTCTCCGCTTCCACTCTTGGTACGGTTGGAGAAATCAATATACGTGATCGTCTGGAAATACTCTGTCAGACATCCGTCCATACAAGTCATCCAGGAACAGGATGAACCGAAGGCACTATTCTGTAAACAGGATAGTCCTTGCATAACTCTATCTTCAATTTCCTTTGGCATATATGATTCGCAACGCTTATGCCAATACAGAGTGATTCTTTGGATAATAATCCAACCGGTCTCTCCATATTAACAACGTTAAAATGGTCAAAACTTCGATAGTCTGTGATTTAACTATCGAAGAAAAACAGGTGCGCAAACAACGATATTATTTCCAAATGGAAATTCATATCGATCAAACATCATTCAACATTTATCTCTTTATTTAATTAATTTACTTATCTCCTGTTCCCCTATATTCAATATTTCTTATTTTCTAAATTTGGAAAATATACGTTATTAACAATGGAAAACATTTCCATTTCATGTTTTCTTTATTAGAAAACATTTCCGGTTTCTTATTTGGAAAACATTTCCAAAGCTTCTTCATTGGACTTAGACAGATGTTTAAACAAACCATCGCGATGCCAACTCAAACCATTTCCTTTAATTACTAAATTCACTTAACTATCCTTTACTATCGAACCTTAACCATTCCTTAGTTAAAAATGAAGTCAATCAAGTTGGGGTAATACTACCTCTCAGACCTTAACTGAACAACGTTTCTAACCTTGAAATAGACAAAGTTATCCCTTCTAATTCTTTAACAAACTTCCTTACGTAACTCTCTTTCAAATCTTTTCTATTCGATAATTCTTTCCTTCGATAAGGTATATTCGATAACTCTATTCAATTTATTCTATTCACTTAACTCTTTTGATTTAACTCTAACTCTATTGACTTAACTCTTATCGAATAAACTATATTCGATAACTCTTTTAATTCTATTTGAATAAACTATATATTCGATTAACTCTTTTATTCTATTCGAATAAACTATATTCGATTAACTCCTTTTACTTTTTTATTCGAATAAACTATATCCGATTAACTCCTTTTACTCTATTCGAATAAACTATATTCGATTAACTCCTTTTACTTTCTATTCGAATAAACTATATTCGATTAACTCCTTTATTTTATTCGAATAAACTATGTTCGATTAACTCCTTTTACTTTTTATTCGAATAAACTATATTCGTTTAACTCCTTTTACTTTCTATTCGAATAAACTATATTCGATTAACTCCTTTTACTCTATTCGAATAAACTATATTCGATTAACTCCTTTTACTCTATTCGAATAAACTATATTCGATTAACTCCTTTTACTCTATTCGAATAAACTATATTCGATTAACTCCCTTTGATAAACTACGGTTGATTAACTCCTTTTATAATCTTATTTATTTCCTAAATAAATATTCCTTTATTCTATTCTATTCATTTTATCAACATTTTTTCCTTTTATAAAACTCTATTCGTTTTATAAACAATTTCCTTTTATTTCCTTTCGAAATATTTCCTTTTTATAAAATCTATTGATTTTATAAAATCCCTTTTTTTCAATATACATTGAAATAATTCTTTTTTGACATCCCAGGGTCTTTTATGATATTTAAAATATCGAATAACAATGATCAACATAATTCTAACACACATAACCCATAACAGATATACATCACTTCATATATCACAATATATGAAAACGGTAAATAAATGTTGAGGAATCCAGTCGGATTCCTCCAACCTGTTTCTCTGCATCACAGATGTTAAACAATATAGATAACATCACTTTCAGTTCCATATGATATATTCTGTTAAACAGAATCAATATAGAAATTCAACTAACTGACTAACAGTTCAATCAAACAGTCAACACACAGTCAATCAGCCAATATTTAACAGTTCTAAAAACACAACATGAAATTATAAACTGTTCAGAGTTAGTGAGATTTACTCACATTGGACGATCATCGTTAATAACGATAACCATCGCTTGATTCAGACAGATAATTTATTTTGCTATAAATTGTAACTAGCTCGGATTCACTCCCAGTCAGTTCCATGGTGTAGCTCCCGTCCGTACGATCCCAACGCAACTTACAGTTCTCGATTTCGATTTTGTATGAGCTAGATATCGCGTAAACAAGTTAATACACTTTTAATTCAAATTAAAAATATGGATTTTTAATTCAAATTAAAAATATGGATTTAAAATGACATTGGGCTTTAACCTTGCACTTCAGGCCCATTTCCCTTAAACCCCACCTTCTTTTAACCGATCCACTTCCTTCCCTTATCTTCCTTCTTCCATCGACGAGAACAGATCCCGTCCTCAAGAAAATGCAGTCAAATCCGCACCTCTGACCACCAACTGCTCCTCCATTCCTCCACAGACTTCGACGAGAACATCACCAACATCCTCCTCGGTTCCTTCTCTATCTCCCCATCTAACTCATGTCCAACCCGCACCCCATTTCCTGTTTCTGTCCACCTCCAGTAAACCACGCACGGAATTTCCGAAACCCAAAAAGAATTCGCACTCTTCTATACTCAGATCGAAGTGTACGCTCCCCTCTTCTACATACTTAATACACTGCGGCTTGTACTCCTGGAACCGGCTCCCTCAATTCTTCTCCAACCATATCCAGATCGCTGCTTCAAGTATTCAACCGAGATCCAAAGCGGATTTGGGCGTCGAAGTTCGTTTGGATACAAACTCGGTTTCAGATCCATAGGTTGAGTTGAACACTTGCAAAGCTCTGAGAAGATCGGTTATAGTCAAGTCTGGGATTCTATGGTTGAGGATGAACGGGGATTCAAATTTCATGGTGAATTGATTATTCTTCCAGTTTGCAACCTGTTTACAAACGGTTTTCCTTTTTCCATGCGGTTTTCATTTGTAGGAAGAAGGCGAAAACTGTTTAGTGCGTGTATCTATATTATATATAGGAGTATGACTTGGTCCTTAAGTATTTGAAAAAAATAGGCCTACATGTTTAGTTGTCCATCTCAATCAGTTCGTGTTCCTTACCTGCTAAGTAAAGTAGGGAAAAAGAAGTTAACGTGCACAAGCACAAACGGCATAAATGTGGATGGATGTATTGCCCTTTACGTGTACCTTGATTTGTACACAGACAATGAAAACAATAGTTAACCATTTAGTTTTCGGTCTGCATAAACTGTCATGAGTAGTTCGTGTCCAAGTAAATGCGCATGTGAGCTAAGGCAGAAGGACTTAACTATTTAGGAACTTGTTATATATATATATATATATATATATATATATATATATATATATATATATATATATTTTGTTCTGAAAGCTACGTACCGCGTTACGTACAATTATATTCATATGCGAACGCTACATACTGAAATAAAAATGTCGTTGTGACGAGCAATGTGCCACAATCCCGTAAATATAATACTAATACCGGTAGATTAACTCATATTTTGAAACCTCAAAATGTTGATTACAAGGTGCAAAATACTCCAAATAAAAAGTTGCTTATTTAATTAATTAAAAATTACAGTAAAATTCTAAAAATTAAATTATCGTTATGTCCCAAAAGAGCCTTGTCTAAATTCAAACCCGATCTCTAGTTATATCGAATAAACCGATACGGTCGACAAACGTTTCTATTGCGACTATTTCAAAATTTGATTTGGACATATCTCAAAATCTACACGACGAAATCCTGATTTTTCTCTTCCACTAGAAAGATATACTCCCCCAGCTCCACACGTTTCTTATTTCACAGAAATCCGGCTTAAAACGAATCCTGTACATTCAGTTGAAGTTCAAATCGCCAATTAACGAACTGCTGCGCCATTTCAAGCTCGATTTTAATTATAATATAATTATACGTTCAAACTGTCGTTATTTAAATATATTCGTTATTCTAATTCAATTCCAACTTGAATTAAATATCACAGATAATCCAGTTCACCCCATATCGCCATTTCAGTCAATTCTGATTATTTCAGAATTTAATATATTATTTAATTTATTATTTTAATTAAATATCCATCATTATTAAATTCCACGACCATTAAATTCACTATATCACTATATAAATAATTAAATAAATTAATTATAATACCTCTGCCAATGCGGGTCATTACAAAAATTCTTTGCACCTCAGTAATGGTGGAAGCCGCGGAGAAGAACGGCCAAAAGTCCCATCTAAATTCCATGCAATTGTGTATTTTTTGCTGTAGGAGATTCTTTGGGAGGACCGGTTCGTGATGAGGCACGTGGCACCCGATCCAGGAAAGTAGGAGAGAAAGTGGCCTTAAGAATAGGTCACAATTGTGTGTGCAGCTACAGGCGGTTCATGATGTTGGTTGGGTTGTGATGTGGGCTTCACGAGCTGAGGTCTGGTCGCGAGCTGGAGTGGTGAAGTTGGTGTCCACGGTCTAGTCGTGAATGGAGATAGTGGTCCACGAGCCGGGTTGGTTCGTGAGACGAGGGTGCGTCAGAAGGCAATTAGGGTGCTTCACGAGCCAAGAAGGGGCAAGCCAAAGAGGAACCCATAAGCCGAGGAGGGGCGAGCCCAAGGGAGTCCTACGAGCCAAGGATGGGCGAGCGGATGCCATGGTCATAGTTTTTGATGCTAATTTACGCCCGTTCACGGAAATGGGCATAACTTTCAAACCGTAAGTCCGTTTTAGCCAAACGAAAGCTCTACTTGAAGTTAATTCAGAGGGCTATAGGAGTTACTAAGCCAAGCTCCATAACTAATGTTTCCAGGCCCAAAAGAGTTTGTCTGATAGGAGTTTCGGACCTGTTTATGTTGATGTTGCGATTTCGACCAAATCACTCTATGTCTTCTGACGTTATTTCCACCGCTTGAGCATGTCGTTATCCAGGAATTCCATGTGTGGCATCTTTAACCAAAACGTGTGTCAACATTCTCGTTTAATGATAAAAAGGAAATAACAACACATACAAATAAAACTTGCAACCTAGGTTTCAGTAATTATTTAAATAACAAACTTATAGATAAGGTGCCATAATCCAATTACATATGCTAAACGTTACGTTTCACGCTGCTTCACTTTTTATCTCATATAGCATATAAAAATTTAAGATTCTAGTGTATTACATATAATATGTTCTAACAAATCTATTTAAAATAAATGCTTAAACCAATAATTTACAATATTCAAATATAATGTTTTAGTACGCAGATATGAGTATTTAAAGTGAGAATCAAGTGAGTTAGACCAAAAACTAGGAATTGCACAACACCCAAAGCCTAAGTTTCATTATTTCAATAACACAATGCCAAACGTATTTTGATTAAACATTTCTTTTATAAACAAAACATAGGATTTAGAGAGTTTATAGTGTTTTAATTTCATTTTAATCCAAATCACATACAAGCATAAAAATCCAAATCCATACTACAAGAATAGAAAATAGCAACTTATAAGATTTCCACTCACGTTGATTTGAGAAGGAAGAATAATAGAATTTGTGTAGAATCGGATCTGGATTCAGCCTCCAAAATAATCTTACTCTAATCCTCCTAACATAAGTGAATCCTAACCTCTTTTGGGATTCAGCAATGACTGAAGGATGGTATAGAGGCATAGAATGAAATGAGAGTAGGGTTTAGAGTGAGTTTAAAAGGACATGTATTTATAGTTGCAAGTATGTTTATAAACCGTTGAATTAGTTTGATTTAATCTGGACAGTTTATTGATGCGAAAATTTAAAATAATCTCATTATTAAAAATACAACCTCTCCACCCTTCCCTTAGGAGGCGGTCGACCCCCTCTATAGGAGGGCGGTCGACCCCTTTTTGGGGTAAAGCCAGGAGATTTTGAATCTCCTGTAACATCGTTTTCCATTAATTTCTGAATTAATGGCTTTGATTTCTTTTCTTGTTTTTTTATTCTTCTCCCCTTCTATGTGTATTTATCTATTCATAGTTTCAATTCTTTTGGAATATTCTTTTACGCCAATCGATATATATTCATTCAATTTGACCTCATGTGTAAACAATTTATGTCCAATTTCAAAAAGCTTTTCCTCTTTTTCAAACAATGACATATGTCCTTTGTTCTATCATTTCACCGCTAAACAGTTCGGTAGCTCCTCTCCTTACTATTCCTGCCTTGATCCCACCACCCACTCCTATTCCTCCATTTCCAAACCGTTGGCCACTCTCTGCTATCCTCATCAAACCTTCTTCTTCATTCTCCTCATAAGAAATGGTCCTTACTCTTCTGTGCCAAGCCCAAAAACGCAGGGTCGTTTTCCCTGAAACGCTGATTCAACTTTCGTTCCCCAACAAGATCCCTACAGAAGACATACTCAATGCTGGATCTAAGATTTGGAGTGCCTATCTCATCGGGTATTTCCTTGACATTCCGCTTTTTTATAATACAGTTATAAACCACGTAAAGAAACTAAGGAAGCTTTCTGGTCATATTAAGGTAAAATCAAATGGTAAAATGTTTTTTTTCCAATTTGCATCTGCTACTTATAGAAAAAAAGTGTTTCAAGTTAACTCTATTATTATACGAAACAAAATTTTTATTGTCAAACCTTAGGACACTACAATTGGTAATGATAGTAGCTATGTTAAGAAAGTTTCAATTCAGATAAAAATGTTGGATATCTCGATGTTTGCTTGGTCACTGTTTGGGATAGTGTAGCTAACAACTAGGGTAAGTAGCTTTCTTTGTATGGACGAATGAACAGAAAAAATTAACGGGATAGAATTTGCTAAGTGTATGGTGGAAATTTCTCCTGAAAACGATCTTCCAGATGAGTTTCATGTGCACTTAACTGACGGTTCAGAGCATTTAGTTAAAGTACAATAATTGAGGAAACCATCTATTTGAAACATGTGCAAAGTATTTGGACATACCATCGATTCGCGTAGCAGGTCCAGTAACAACTTGGATACTGTCAGTGGTGATAGTATTTTCAATGTTGATAAAGTTGAGGACAAAGGAGTTGGTGCTGCATTTTTGCATTGCAATCAGAAGGCTGGTTCAAGAGTGGAAGTTCCCAAAATTCCGAAGAAGCGGGTATGGAAAAAATTATAAAGAGGAACTGGAAACTTAGAATAAGCAAAAGTGCGGGTAGTTATCTTGAAAACAAGTTAAACAGTGAATGACAAGATAAGTTGAAAGGCCTTTACATTCTTCCGATCATTTGGATACACCGGTTGAAGCAGGAGACGTGGAGATAATATTAAAGTGAAATTTGAAATTTCCTTAGCTAACAGTTATCACGTTTTGAACATAGAAAATGATGGTGGCAAACTTATTGACTTGGGAATTAAAGATAACAATATAGTTCTAAATGAGGGTAATTTAAGTGAGCATGATGATGTGGTGCCAAAGGAGAAAACATGTAACGAGAAAGTGAGCAATTTAAAGATAGCTAGGTTATTCGTAAAGAAGTATTAAAGAAGGTGGAATCTTGTATAATGAGAAACATCTAGAAGAAAGTGAAATTGGCAATATAAATGATTTGATAACTAAAGCATTATGTGCGAATGAAGTTATAAAAAAAGGTAAACATATTAAGATTAAGGGCAGATGCAGTGGCAAAAACCTTGAAAATTCAGTTGAAAAAGGTTGTGAACTTTCTGTGCAACATGGTGATGATAGTTTGAAAGAATTTGATCGACTTCCAAAGCTAGCTGGTGTTTCTCCTCCACATGCAACTAATATATCGTTACCTACAAGCAAATATCCTTTATATAGTTCATTTAACTTTAAACCGCTTCTTGAATTTATCAAGTAAAGTTCCAGAAATTCTGATTTCTTGATGTAGTACTTCGGGCTGTGTGAAGCAAAAAGAATCTGAGTGTACTGCTGAGATAGTTACCTCAATCAATTCGAACAAGAAAAAAACAAAAACAAAAAATCAAGCACATCTATACACGCACTTGGTTCCTTCGGCTACACACAACCACCCTAACAACTCCTACGCTTAACAAGAGAAATGGTGCGCTGGAAGGTGTGTCAGGTAGCTATGGATGATCATCAAGCTAGGATAACATAAATGAAATCTGTCATATAACTCACAGTGTAAGGATAAAATATAATAGAACATATACAATAGGCAGTAATAGTGAAGCATATTTGAACAGAAACTTAAACTTTAATATCAACTAGAAAGATCCATACAACATTGGAATACATCACAAGAGTCTATACAAACTGCCTCACTACATCACTCAAAGTTGCATACATCAAACATAAGAGGAAACAAAAAGTATGTATAATAGGAAATAATATGCAAGTCTCCTGCTCGTCGTCGCTCTACACCATCGTCCTCACTAAGCCCTGCTACAGGTTACCTGCTATTCAGTCTGCACATCCAAAATAAGATGAACAACCCAAGGTAATAAGAGGAAACATAAAACTTGAGTCAGACAATAGTCTTAATGAACGATAAAACAACTATCTAACATCATCAATAAAGTATATGATAATAGGTAGATCAACCATTTAATCTACCAAAACAAACAGAGAAGAAACCCAAACTCATCTTCCTAACATTTGATAGTGATAGCCTTTACAAACAATCAGAAGTAAACAAACAGTAGCAGACACAGTAATAAATTATCCAGTGTAGACCATCCTAACTGAGATTAACATCCCCCAAGCACAAACCCGAAAGGCCTAAACCAACATCAGACAAGCACCCCAGAGATGTTTCCTTCGATGTTGAACAATCTACAAAAGACAATACAAGCAAGCAATCAAATATCCATGGCTCTGGCTATCACTACCAATCCTTCTTTGAAACCATCATCAATCGCATGACTGGCTACGACACGCCATTTGTCAAGGACTAATGGTAACCTCGGTTCTAACAAAAACACCATACACCTTTCATCGATACGTATCTAGACCTTTCATCGATACCCAGGGTACTCGATCGTTCGACTGGTCTTATAAGCATCCCTATTATACCCCTGTTTCGAGTCTTACAGAACCTACGACAACAATTATTCCTCAGCCTTCATTATCTCTTGCCGTCATCATTGGCGATTATTCATAAGCTCGAACATCGTTGCACAACCATTATCCACAAACTTAAAAATCCTTGAGTTGTCTTCACATTCATTGCATTTCATCGATCAATGAACGTTTTAAAACACTTCGATCATTCCTCCTTGAATTCACGTCGAAGCCATGATCGTCGTCGACCCAAAAATATGCATCGTTTGGTCGATATAGCATTTCATAGCATTTTTAGCCTTTCTGCTACAAAAAACATACTATAATGTTTAATTTAGCCTTTTACAGCATTTCAGAAATGCTATCATATCTCCTGGCTTGTTCCAGATCCATTGGCTCAACTTTTATACCACAACATTTAAAACTGCTTTCCACAGCATTTTGAAACGCAATCATATCTGCCCGATCCTTCCTAGATTGACCTGTCGATCCATCGGCCCGACCCATCAAAAACAGATCAAAAACACATGTTGATCACTCAGTTTTGAGTGTCTGATCCATGCTTCATAATTGGCCGATCCATCAACATTCTACAGCGAAAACCTAGAATCTATGCCTGATCCATACCTATGAAAAAGTGTCCGATCTATCTGAAAATCGCCTGCCGATCCATCAATTTCTTTTGCGTATCACTGTCAGATCAACTGTGCTCGATCCAACGTTCTACAGCATTTTCCAAACGATGTTAAATATTGAAATTTCAGCCTGATCCATTCTTTGAAAAACTTCCCGATCCACTTGATTTTTCCATATCGATCCATCATTTCCTATCACCCGATCCATGCCAGATCAGCCATTCTCGATCCATACTTTTCACAACATTTAACAAACGTTGTTGTACACAGAAAATTCGGCCTTCGCCAAATCCATTAAAACACGCTCGATCCATCATTTTTCGTGCTGATCAACTGATTTTTGGTGACTAATCCATGCTAGAATTTGTGCCCGATCCATGCCTTTCTACAACATTTCTAAAACTATGTTAAACCCTGAAAGTTCAGCCTTTGTCAAAACTCGTTGATCCATGCCAAAGCTCGACCAAACATCACTGATCCATCTCAAGCACCACTGATCCATCATATGAGTTGTCCAAATCGTCTGATTTCAAGCAATCATTCAATAACACAATCAAGCGATCATCAAACATGCACTAACAACACAAATAATCATCAACAAATATATGAAATTCACCAAATCATGATTAAAAGATAAACAAACTAAACAAATGGATCTAACTTGTAATAACACATGAATTAACATAGAAATTTACCGATTTAGGTTGCTAGATTAGATCCTATGGTGATTCAAATGAAAATATACATACGATGATGTAGATCTAAGTGAAAATAACTTGAACTGATGAAAATAAGATCAAACAACCTATATACTTGATTGAATCCGTGTGAGAGGTGTTTATCACTCACCAAATATTGAAAATAGTTTGAGACCACTAATCTCTAATCTGAACAGCTAAGAACGATGAAGAACGGCCTTCGAATCAATCACTTTGATGCGATCTACCTTTCTTCGATGTTGATCTTCGATCTTTTAATCTAGATCTATAATTTAATGGAGTAGAGAGGTATTTAATTGAGCAAGGAGGATCATAAGTTCAACCAAATGAGAGAAATGTAGAAACCAAACAATTCTCCTTGCCTCTACCCTTTATTTATATCCACCAGCCCAAGCCTTAGCAGGCCCCACAAATCAGCCCGCTGATAACTAATTAGCCTATTCAGAAATTGTGTAGCACTAAAACAGCGATTTCTTCCAAACCGCTGAACCAAATCTTTAGTGTGACCACTCTATGGAATTGGCAACACCATTTTCGATCTGATGAAATCAATTCCAGCACCTGATTCGATTCCAATCAAAATTTATTCCCTGTACGAAACTGATAAGGGAAAAATGGTCACAAATAAAATTGGTAAAAATCATGGACATGTCTAATATCCTCATGAACAACATAATAAAATATGAGAATGATCTGATCATCAAGGAATTAAATAAAAATATTTTATGATCCTTTTATATGTAAAATAAGGATCGTTACAATCCCCACTTCCAGGAATTTCAGTCCCGAAGTTCTAAGCAATACAAGCTATCAAAAAAATTCTGCATGCATGTCATCCATGAGCAACCATCTACCATCCATCAAGCTAAGCATCCATAGCCCTAACCTTGCATGCGGAATTCTAACAACAACAGTAATACAAGTTACAATGGGGTAAGAGTGACACGACATTTATAGGTCATACCAACGAAGAGTTCTGGATGGATCGCCTTTATTCTATCTTCCATTTCCCATGTACAATCGTCGTCATCCTCAGTCCATTGCACCTTGACAGGCTTAACTGTCTTAACTGTCTTCCTTCTTAGATGTTTCGTGTCATTCTACACAATGCGAAGTGGCTTACGAGGCTTCGAAACTAGGGACTTAACTTCTAGGTCTTCGTACTGGTCCAGATATACCACCATATTCGAATCGTGTACACACTTCTATAGAATAGACACATGAAAAACATTGTGCACACTCGACATCTTCTCTGGTAAATCTAATCTATACACGAGCTTTTCAATTCGCTCGACTGTCTAAAATGGTCCAATGAACCTTGAGGCTAACTTTCCCTTATTTCCGAACCGAACAACATTTTCAAGGGAGAATTCTTCACAAAAACCATATCGCCAACGTCTAATTCCAAATCCTTAGGACGCTTATCGGCCCTCAATCCATAAATATCAGGAACAACCATTCGTCCTTTCCTACAAAACCATCTATCTCGATCAATTTCGTATTCCTTGTCTTTTGGCTCCAACTTCTAGATGATCACGACAAGCTTTCAATCACTCTTTTGGCTTCCGCCAATCCTTTCGATGAGAGTAGGTCTTATCGATAAGCTTACCGGCATTTAAGGTTCCAACTCACACCACGGTCTGAAATCAAATCCTGCCAAGTACTAGAGGTTCTTCCATTCCGAAAACATTGCTCCCAAACTTGCATGTCGTCGATTCAATGCATCTGCAATTGCGTTACTTTTACCAGGAGTATAAGTTATACCAAAATCATAAGTTGCCAAAAACTCTAAACACCGTTGCTGCTGAAGGTTCAAATCTTTTTTGGAGGAAAGGTACTGCAACGACTTATGATCCGTAAACAACTCGAATCGAACTCTAACAGGTAATACCTCCATATTTTTAGAGTAAACATATTTGCCTCTAACACTATCCATATATGCTAATTAGGCTGTGTTTTTAGCTGTATCTAAAGCAGTTAGGCACGCTAATAAGCCGTATCAAAAAATGGCGCGTTAAATTATTAGATACGGCTATAAACCGTATCTCACTAGAAATAACATACGGCTCTTAGCTGTATCTAAAGTGTAATCAGACACGACCTTTGACCATATCTAATTATATGTGTGTGTACACACACACACACACACACACACACAGATATATATATATATCATACATATATATATAAACTGTATCACATATTTTTCATAACACAGAGCATACATACCATAGTTTATACAAAAGAATAACACAATATATATATACACACACACTCAAAGCATTACAAGTTTTTGATAACATGAACACAATGTACATACAAACATATACAATAAAAGGAAACCATCAAAGATTTTCATCACATTACGAACTAACAAAAAAAAAGGTAAAAACACATCGGCCTGATAAAAATCCAATCGAGGAAGGGAAGATTGAGCGTGATAGCCAGCATGAGTTCAAGTTTCATTGATTGGCAGCAAAATAGAATTGTGATAGCTTGCATCCTGTGTTCCAGCAGCACAAAAGCACCAAAATCTCCAACAGGACTGCCTATAAAATACAAGAAACAAGTTAAAATTACTTCACTAAACAGAAGATCGACATTGTAACTCACTGTGACTAAGATGCAAACATGAGTACAAAGATAAGTGTATGTCAATCAGTGTGTTTGTGTATATCGGTAGTCGATCATTGTAAGGGATTCAGATCGACTAGTCGATCATTGTGTTTGTGTAATTTCACTGGACACCAATAACAGTGAAGGGAATATCATGTCGATTAGTGTGTTTGTGTAATTTCAATTTCACGGTAGTTAATTAGTGTGTTTGTCTATGAATACTTCACTGGACACCAATAACAACCTAGTCGAGTCGACTAGTCGATTAGTTAACTAATTTCTACCTATGAGCCTGGAATTCATACAAAAAGCTAGTCCAGACTTCATGTCGATGGTTTGATCTCGATTAGTATACTAGTCGACGACTAGTTGTGACTAATCGAGCGCCGTACTAATAACAGTGAAGGGCATATCGTGTCTTTGTGTTCGTGTGTGCATATTAGTCAATTTTATCTATCTTAACATGTTTATAATGCTAATGACATGATTTCATGAACTTGCATAGACAACCTAGAAACCCAAAAGAAGAATCACCTTAACTGTAGTCGATCTACAACACCGGTAGTTCGTACCCAAGCATACAGAACATCGTCTTATACACACAAAAAGGAACAAATAGACCAAATTAAAAGAATATTCAAGATGTGTACATAACATGTCCATTCAATTCTTATGTAAGATACTACGTAGAGATAAGTGTAAGATAATATATACCTGCTCCAATGTATAAAAATATCGAATCATCATCTTCGGATGACACACATACTTGAATTTCTGATTAAGAATTTACTGGGAGATCCACCATATGGATGCATAATCATGCGCATGGTCATTAATCCATTCTTATTAGCTTTATCCAAATGTCGAATGCTGCTTCACTTCACCTTTGGAAAAATCTGCTTTCACTTGCAACTTTTAGTTTCTTTGAAGCAGATTGTGTAGTGCAACTAACACTACAGTCTCTGCTACAAAGTAGGGGAAAGTTGCTAGTGAAAGCAGTTTTTACTAAGGTTAAGTGCAGCAGTATCCGACATTTGGATAAACTTAATAAGCATGGATACCCAACCTTACGTGTGAGCTAAAATGCATCCATCTGGTGGATCGCCCATTAAAATATTAATCAGAAAGTCAAGTAATCATCCATCTACCAAAATTTTCAACAAACCAGTTAATATATTTTTAGTGAACTTGTTATCTCTCAAAATATAGTAAACTTGTTATAAGAAAACCCAATTTAAATTTCAAGCATAAGGCAAACAAATAGTCAAATGATGACGAAATCCTGGTTAAATATTGAACTATAATTATCCATTTACTTAGTTTTCGCCATATTTCAGATTCAACGTGGCAAACAATCTAAAGAACATATCATCAAACGGCTATTGCAAATAGAATCAGGTTACGGAAAATTGACATTAAACATCTTAACATTAGTAAAGGTTACTACATCCTTATGACTAACTCATTGTTATTTCTTTGTTTCACGGATATACCGCAGTCTAAAATTATACCATACATGTTTTCAAATGCAATTCATATGTTTTTTATGTTACCATAAAACATGATTCAAATTTGATTTCTCTAATTCCATGGTATAACCACAGATCCGTCCCTTACACAAAGTAGCAACCAGCTAACACACTAGCACATACCAATTCAATTGAAACAGCTAACACACTAACACAAAGTAGCAATCAACTAACACACAAAGATTTCAATTTGTTCCCTACTATCAGGCATGCAAGCCACAATTCAATTGAAATACATACCTACTGTCGAAGGAGGGCTAAGGACAAAGGGTTGTTGTGTTTCTGTCGAAGGAGAGGGTTGTTCATCTTAGTCGGAGGAGGAGATTCCAAAGAAAGGTGGAGGCACGATTTGGTGAACGAAAACCATAATTTGGGTTTCGGTCGGTCACCATTAAAGTAAAACAAAGGGAAAAAGGAGTGGCCAAATTTTTTATTTCGAGTGCCTAATGTGATGCACAATATGATATGCATTCGATTTGGCCCAAAGCCATATCAAATTAACTAATCTTGGGCTACGTTAATAGACGGTCAGACTTAGGGTGTTTGGGGTGGTGCGGATCACAAAATGTAGTTTGATACGGATCTGAGAACTATCAAATATGATATGGCTTTAACCCGTATTTTATTTCGGCACCCTTGTGTGCCAGATTGGCTGTTATGGTGTACTCCAAATCATGATTCAGATAGTTCCTTTCATGCAGCTTCAGCTGTCGACTCGCATATGCCACAACTCTACCTTTCTGCGTCAACACTACTCCAAGTCTAGTACCACATGCATCGGTATAAACCACCATATCTTCATTCCTACTAAGAATGGTCAAAACATGAGCACTTGTTAGTCTCTCCTTCAAGATTCCAAAAGCTTCTTCACATTTCGCATCCCATGCGAATTCTTCTTCGTCAATCCTGTTAATGGTGCAGCTATCTTGGAGAAATCCTTGATAAATCATCAGTAATACCATGCCAATCCAAGGAAACTCCTTGCGTCCATCACATTCTTAGGTCTATCCTAGTCCTGAATTGCTACTACCTTAGTGGAATCCACCGCTATTCCATTTCCAGAAACAACATGGCTTAAGAACCTCACTTCGCTATTCTAAAAGTGACACTTTGAAAGTTAGTTCTTAGCTGATGCTTTCGCAAGATTTCTTAAACAACTCGCAAGTGTGTCTTATGTTCTTTCTCGTTCCGGAAGTAGACCAGAATATCATCCACGAACACAAGCACGGACTTATTCAACTGATCTCTGAAAACGCTATTCATAAGATCCACAAAATATGTTGGTGCATTAGTCAATCCAAAGGGCATCACAAGCCACTCAAAGAAACCGAATGGTGTCCTAAAAGTTTTCTTCGGTACACTATCATTTGCCACTCTCAACTAGTGAAATCCTATTGCCAAATCCATCTTAGAAAAAACTTTGTTCTCGTGAAGTTGATCAAACAAGTCATCTATCCTTGGCAACAGATACATGTTCTTCTTGATCACCTTATTTAGCGCATGATAATCCTCATACAATCTCAAAGATCAATCAGCCTTGGTTGCAAACACAAATGGTGCACCGCACTTGGACACACTTCTCCAAATGAATCCTTTTCCCAAAAAGGTCATAAACTTGAACCTTTAACTGTTGTTGTTCCTAAGGCGCCACCCGCCTAAGAGGAATAATGATAGGTCTAGTACCTTCGACCAAATCGATTTTGAACTCAATCTCACGATGCGGCGGCAACCCTTTGACTTCGTCAAAGACATCATCGAACTCACTATCGATCGGCGCATATGACAAGTGTTTCTGTGGAATCAAAAGTGAATACAAAAAAAAACTTATGAAGATGCCGTCTTTGGGCTTATATCGAATTACAACCATTCTCCCTTCCACAACCCCGATAGTCACCTCCAGCTTCTCGTAATCCACTTTTGTTGCATACCTCTTGAGCCAGTCCTTAACCAAAATAATCCCAACCCAGCGAAAGTCACAGTAAAGCAATCCCACACAAAAGAAATCAATCCCACACATAAGAGAAACTGTAACGAACCGGTAATTTTGGATGGTTAAATACAAATTTAATTAAAAATTTGACATTAGAACAAATATTTATATTTCGATTTTGACATAGAATTTAGAATTCTATTTATATCGAACCATGATTGAAATTATTTTTAAGTGGTGTTCTCTTCGTAAATTTATTTTCAATTGAAGTGGTTATGTTAAAATGAATATTTTATAATAGATTTGGATTTATTTAAAAAAATAAAATCTTGATGGAAATAAATCAATTTCTGTAATCTAATTTAGGGACAATTTATTTCAGGTAAGATTGATTTCAAAATATTAGATTTGAAGTTGTTTGCAATTACAAATAAGGATTACTTTAATATAGTTTTGATATCAAATTAATAAATATAAATTTAAAATTCCAATATAGGTTCAGACTGGTAAAACAAAAAAAACTAGACTATTCCATTATTGATAAATTTTGATATTTATAACGTATTTAAAACAGGTAAACAATGTTGTCCAATACAACCGTGCTTCGTTCACTAGTGCGACTTATCAAATTTAATAAATTTAAAAATGAATTTCTAAACAAAATTTTATTTTAATTAAATTTCTAAAATTTAACATCGGATAAGATAGCAGTTTCAATAAATAAATTTCAGCATTGCTTATCCGTACTGCGTGCTCACTAAAATATAAGAAGGTGCGTAAAACAGTTTAAGGATCGTCGGCGCATTTGCTGCTTTGTCCATTCATGTCCATATAAATAAATAGATAATAACAATAATATGAGAATGTAATTATAATCCCCTTGACCACATTAACAAACAAGGAAAGGAATTAACGGTATAACCACAAATTTGAACCATGTAATAACCGTAGGAAATTTTCAGCAAACTATGACCCTTATTTCTATTAACAATTGACCTTTCCCTCTTTGAAATAAAGTACCCACGTTGCCTCTTTAATTTTAAATTTCATATCTCCCTAAAAATATGGCAATAGTACAAAATCTCTCCTTGTCAGTAGCAAATATATGGGAAAAGTAAACCAAGATTTAGAAATATACGGTGTAGAGAGTCCAATGCTACTCCGAATAAAATATTCGAAACCGTAGAAATAAAACCGTCCCTTTCTTCTTTGCGTGTTCATCTTAATAGATTTGGATTTGTTTAAAACAATAAAATATTGACTTGAAAATAAATCAATTTCTCTAATCTAATTTAAGGTACAATTTATTTCAGTTAAGATTGATTTCAAAATAGAAGATTTGAAGTTGTTTGCAATTAAAAATCAAGATTACTTTAATATAGTTTTGTTATCAAATTAATAAATGTAAATTTAAAATTCCATTATAGGTTCAGACTGGTAAAACAAAAAAAACTAGATTATTCCATTATTGATAAATTTTGAAATTTATAACGTAGTTAAAATAGGTAAATAATGTTGTCCAATACGGCCGTGTTCCATTCACAAGTGGCGACTTCGCAAATATTTAAAAATGAATTTCTAAACAAAATTTTATTTTAATTAAGTTTCTAAAATTTGACGTCGGACAAGTTAGTTGTTTCGTTAAATAAAATTCAGCATTGTTTATCCATAGTGCGCGTTCACTGAAATATATAAAGCTGCGTAAAACAGTTTGACGATCGTAAGCGCATTTGCTGCGTTGTCCGTTCAAGTCCATATAAATAAATATATATAATAAAAAAGAAAGAAGAAGAGAGAATGTAATTATAATCCCCTTGACCGCGTTAACAAACAAGGAAAGGAATTAACGGTGTAACCACAAATTTGAACCATGTAATGATGGTAGGAAATTTTCAGCCAACTGTGACCCTTTTTTCTATTAACAATTGTCCTTTCCCTCTTTGAAATAAAGTATCCACGTTGCCTCTTTAATTTGAAATTTCATCTCTCCCTAAAAATATGACAACAGTGCAAAAATCCCTCCCTGTCAGTAGCAAATATATGGGTACAGTAAGCCAAGATTTAGAAATATACGGTGTAGAGAATCCAATGCTACTACGAATAAAATATTCGAAACCGCAGAAATAAAATTGTCCCTTTCTTCTTCGCGTGTACATCTTCTTTCTACCCAAAGTTTTTACAATACCCAAATAAAGGGAAAAAAACAACAAACAAACTTGAAAGGCCTGGTAGCAAATACACATGCATCCTGTTCACCTACTTTTTTCTTCCATCTTGTTTTCTCAGTACCATTCTCCGTAAGCAAAGCCCCACCTCAACTTTACCCATTTCCTCTCCAAAAGCATTGTCTGAACTCCGCACTTCACGTCGTTCATCAGCAATGTTCGCGGCTCCGGTAACCGTGAAGTCGCCCTTTCTTTCCTTCCTCTCAGTTGGAAACTAACCCCGTGACTTCACTCATTCCTTCCCTAAAACTGTACAGTGCCTAAACCGTGAGTTGTGCCACCTCACCTTATTGCTTAAAGCCGCCGCCAACATTGTCGTTGCCTTCTTCGACTCCAGTCCCTCCTTGCTCAGCCATCGAAAACGTGGTTCAGATCCTTGTTTCAACTGGAAAGAAGAAAAACCCAACTTGAGGCAACATCCCTCTCTGGTGCTCCGCGCTTGAGCCCCGCCATTCGAGCCAACTCCTTGCAACCATCTCGCTCAAGGCTCCTTGTAACACCCCACCTCCGTTAAGGTCACTCACAAAGGGAATGCCTTAACTTTGGTGGAGCATTTTAGTAAACAGAACAGAAACTTACAAGACATATAAAACAGTACTTGAAAATTTTATAACTTTATTACAACAGAAACCGAAATAAGCTTGGTTACTTCCTTTCAAATCACAATATCAGAATTCAAGTGCAAAATATCAGTCTTGTACAAAAGCCTTCAGAATGCATAGTTTAAAATCATAATCCCCACAGAAGAAGACAAGCCATACTTTAAGCACTTCAAGCAGAAGAAATCTGGATCAAGCTAGAGTACTCCCTTCTACAAAACCTGGGGGGGAAATGGAAGAAAGGAGGTGAAACAACAAGGGTCAGACAAAAAGTCTGGCAAGTCCAGTGATTTTCAGTTATGAACAGATAATAATAACATGACACGAAAATAAAACTGGATGAGAGATAACAGTAACAGGTGTAGCAGATATTACAGAAGAACAGAATGACATAAGCTATTTCTTTACACTTCTCTGCACTAATACTAGTATAACATAATTAGGTGTCACCCTAATGTCTAAACTGAAACAGAAACGAGTACAGAATAATTTCCACAGAAGAGAGTGCTAGTAATGGGCCTTTACCACCCGAACAGAAACAGACAGAAGCAGAAACAGATTAATCCCTACGGAAACAGAATGTAGAATTAGGTGTACACTAGTAATGGGCCTTTACCACCCCAACAGATGGTACCACGCAGAAACAGACAGGTGTTACCACCCAACAGGAACAGACGGTACCAACAAAAACAGACAGAACTAAGTGTACCCTAAAACCCTACCCCAAGCGATCAGCTCCCTAATACATAAATACCCTATGTCGGCCCCACAGTAGGGTGTATCACTCCCTAAAGTGACAACCAATTGGCACAGACCTATTTATAGATGTCACGGCGTCTTACATCCTCAGAGGCAGACCAGGATCCATGCACGCACATGACCCGGTTGGAATGCGCCATCAACACCCCTCGCCATTATCAGAATGAACCACTTATAATTAGTTCAGTAAGCGTGCCCGGACCCTACCTACTGTTGGGTCAAAGTTTTGATACCAGAAAGGGTTACTGACTAATATGGGTCCCAAACAACAGATGACACAAGTAAATTCCCTCCTAACCTTGTGTCCCTAGACTAACATATTTCAGATTAACTTGTTTACAAGTTCAGACATACAGGGATCAGATTTACTAGTTCACAGATCAGAAAATCAAATCAACAAGTTTTCAGACTAACGGATTAGATGAACAAATTTAACAGAATTTCAGATTTGTCTAACTTTGTATTGGGCCTACAGATACATGAACGGGTTTATTATATATATTAGTCCAGTTGGTTTAACCATATCCACCCAACACGTTTTGGACATCATTTTTATCTCAGATTTGCATTAATTAATTATTAATGCACAGACCTCTCACATTAGGTCGCTAACTTGTGGCCGCTGGATGGGCCGGGCGGTTCCGGGCAGACTTCTGCCACAAGCCAGACCTAACCTCGTGTCTAAGCATATTATGACTAACTTCTCACATTAGAACCTATTGTTTGCGTCCACTGGATGTGCCGGACGGTTCCAGACAGGATTACGCCGCAAACTCATTCTAACCTCGAGTTAGCCATGTTCATTTTTGCGGCCAATTAATTAATAATTTACCATTTATGCCCACACCTAATATACATGTCAATTATTCATAACTATAGCCAATTCAGATTATGTCAATAACAGACTAATTATATCAACTCAACAGATATAGCAGATAACAGATTTTGCAGATTATGCGACTTAACGGATTTAGCAGATTAAGCAAACTAGCAGATAACAGATTAGGCATCTCAACAGATTTAGCAGTTTAGGCATCTCAATAGATTTAGAAGTTTAGGCATCTCAACAGATTTAGTTTAGCAGATTTGGCATTTTCAACAAACTTAGCAGATGGCAGATTTAGCAGATTTAATATTTCTAAAGGTTCTATTTACATGCCTTGCTTAATCATAAATTAGGCCTAAATAATTATCATGATTCACAATATGATCATATACCCCATGTTTGCATAAATTTACATAACACAGAATATGGACATAATTTACCATATAACATATGTTCCCATTTTGGTTAAACTAGCATTGTACAGCAGATTCATCTATAAATTATACCAAATATTACAATGCATGCCATATATCCAAAAATCCCTATTTAGGTGTATTCACACTTAATAGTCCTCAAATCTTAATATAGATTTTAATTTCTACACCTAAGTCACATATCTTCCTCTTCTTAAAATGTGCCACAAATCTAGGTTTTAACCAGGTATCCTATTCTTAAAATAAGATATTGAATTATGTCCCCAAATCACAGATTATCATACATAACTTGCTCAGAACAACATGTAATATGTATCTAAACTAATTACATGCCTACGGTCAAATTTATGCCCCAATTCCTAAGTCATATGTCCAATGTAAATTTTATGCCTCAACTTCTCAAGTCGTATGTTCAATATTCTTTATGCCACAAAACTCAAGTCATAGGTTCAATTATATGCCTTAGATTTATGTCCTATGTTCCAAGTTCAACCTATGTTCTTTCCTCAAATCAGTCACATATCGGTCATGCCCATTTCATGCATTATTCATTTTATTGTCCCAAATATTTTAGTGTATGTTAATCTCTTATGAGATTGGCTCAGGCTCGTGGTAGCCTGGCTATAGAACAGAAAGCAGAAAGAAATACAGAATAAGGTAAATCTAAACAGAACAGAACAGACATAATCTCAGATTCAGATTTACAATTCATGTCACAATCAGAATTAACGTTTATATCGGAAAATAACTGTACTTGCCTTGATTGGATTCTAAAAGAAAGATAGTTGTAGTGACGTTAGTTGATCTCCTTTAACCGTTGTTGAAGTTTCAAGCTTGAATTGAGTTGCTTAGGTTGATGTTGATTAGCTTCTAGTTTTGATTCCAGCAGTGTAGCGACGCCATTTTTATTTAGAACAGAGGCAGAGTAGAAGCAGAATAGAATTGTGTGTAGAGAAGGCTAGGTTTGGGGCTGTTTAAATAGGTTTAGGCAGACGAATCTAGGCAGAAAACGAGACCAGATACATAAGAATGCACCCAGGCCCAAAACCAGATTCGGGAACCAGGTCGACCCCCAGGTCGACTGCCCAGTCGACCTGGTCGGGTAGGGGGGGTCGACTGCCAAGTCGACTCCCCAGTCGACCTGGGTACTGGGCGGGAAATTTCCCACCCAGTCTGTTCTAGGTTTTGAATTCGAAATTTGAATTCGAATTCGAGCTGTTTTGAACTCTGAAAATTCCTAAAACTTTGGAGGGCCATAACTTGGTCATACGGACTCCGATTCTCGCAAACTCAGACTCCTTTTCAAGCAGAATTTCGAGACGAACGCAATGGCGCAACCCGCTTTCCCTGATTCTTATTTTTATATTTTAATTACACTTAGATTTGTAATTCTTAAGTTCACAGAAAATACGGGGTGTTACATTCTCCCCTCCTTAAAGGATTTCGTCCCCGAAATCTTCAAGTTAAGAAGAATGTGTCCTACCATCCAACATCCATCTACTCAATCATCAATCACTGGCGTCCATTGTCCTTAGAAACTTCTAATGTTGTATGAACATATGCAAAAGTGTGTGTATATGTTCCTTATCTAATGCAAAGATCAGGCGGTCCACTGATTCAGTTGACCTCCTTAATGCGAATTATGCCAGTGCCATGAGTCCAACATGTATGTAATTTTCCTACTCGATACATATCATTTCTATATGAGTGCACAACCATTCAGTCATATGCAACATCCATGTGCTGAGTCAATCATTTTGCATCCACAAAAATTGAAAATGCTCACACATCCATATGTAGTATGAGAGTGTTTTCGAGCCGATCTAGTGCCTAGTGTGTGTATATGCATCCACGAGCAACCACTTGCATCCACTTGCAACCATCAAACATAACATGTCTCAAACACATGTTTACATCCATTAGTTTCTACCTAAAGTTCGAAGATTCGATCGATAGGATACAGTCGAATGATGGAAGCGAGTACAGATAAAACAAAAACTTGGTTCCCATTAGACATGGGTCCTAAGTATCGGCCCCGAAGACCGAAACCAACATCAGATTGACACTCAGAGGATTACCCTCTTTAGATAATGTCAAAACTGGAAATCTTAACCTTATCAGAAATATTCAGATATTTACAGATTACTGGTATAGATCAAATTACCGAATGATTCTTAGGAAACTAAGCATGATAAATCCCAGAATGTATGCGTCCTACTTGACGTCTAACACGAATATCTCTCAAACCCCAATCACAAACAGATGAGTCATAACCCTTATGGATTTGGGTCTACAGCGGAATCAGAAACAATACTAGTATTAAAGTGCAGAGTATAGATTACAGAATCAAAATGCCAGAATTAGAAAGAGTTTTAACTCAACAATCAGATAAGAAAATTAAACCTTCTACTTAAATTTTCTTATTTCTACCCTATCTACCAGTCCCTTGAGCATTCGCATGTCCTCCAGAAGTGGGTTCTGCCCTCTGCCCTTGCCCTCGTTTCTTCGGGCAGTCCCTAGTGAAGTGTCCCATCTCACCACAGTTGAAGCAAGTGCCCTTCCTTTTTCTGCAATCCTTGTTCAGATGAGTCGAGCTTCCACAAGTAAAGCACTTTTTCCCCTTCTTATCTTCAGACTTCTCATCCTTCTTTTGTCTTTCCTTTTTGGGCCATGCTTTCTTATTCTGTGGTTCTTCCTTCTTTGTCTCTTTCGGGCCCTGTCTTCCTCGTGCAGTAGTGCCATGTCCACCAATTTCTCGTAAGTCGCTCCCATGGGTACATGGGTCATGGCTAGGCTGTGCAGTGGCTCGTTCAATCCTTGAACAAAGCGGAGAGCCTTTTTATGCTGAGTGTTGACTAAATCCAATCCGAACCTAGCCAGTTGGTTGAACTGGTTGACGTATTCCTTGACCGTCATACTTCCTTGCTTAAGAGATAAGAACTTTTCCAGTTGTAGACTTCGTTCAGCTTGCGAGAGGAATTTTGTCTCAAACCTTGTTCTGAAATCCATCCATGTTTCAACTGGCCTCTCGGCGTTAGTGACTTCCCACCAATAGGAAGCCTCGTCTTTGAGCAGCCATACCGCCAACTGTACCTTCTGCCTATCGTCCACCTTGAAGATAACGAATAGATCCTCGGTTTCTTTGAGCCAGTTCCTCGCTTCTACGAATGATTCAGTTCCCTTGAAATCCTTTCCACCCATGGCCCTAAGATCTCTACAGATCTTTGAGAAAGAAATTGCACGAGGAGAGGGCGGAGGAGGGGGATCATTTGCTGGACCTGCGGCGGTGGTCCTAGCCTCAAGATATTGACGAAACCAAATGGGTACATGAACACCCTCTGGTATCTCAGATGCTTCAGACATGCTGAAACGAAAAAGGAAAGATTCAATACAAAAAGGACTGAAGGAAAGATATATGGCTCTTGGGGATCATGTTTTTCAAAATAAGCTTTATTTTTTAAAATATTTCCTTTCAAAACCTTTTTTTTTTTTTGAAAATAGTTTTCAAAAACTTTACCCAATCTGGTAACCTTCAGCTCTGATACCAAGTGTAACACCCCACCTCCGTTAAGGTCACTCACAAAGGGAATGCTTTAACTTTGGTGGAGCATTTTAGTAAACAGAACAGAAACTTACAAGACAGATAAAACAATACTTGAAAAATTTATAACTTTATTACAACAGAAACCAAAATAAGCTTGGTTACATCCTTTCAAATCTCAATATCAGAATTCAAGTGCAAAATATCAGTCTTGTACAAAAGCCTTCAGAATGCATAGTTTAAAATCATAATTCCCACAGAAGAAGACAAGCCATACTTTAAGCACTTCAAGAGGAAGAAATCTGGATCAAGCTAGAGTACTCCCTTCTACAAAACCTGGGGGGGAAACGGAAGAAAGGAGGCGAAACAACAAGGGTCAGAGAAAAAGTCTGGCAAGTCCAGTGATTTTCAGTTATGAATAGATAATAATAACATGACATGAAAATAAAACTGGATGAGAGATAACAGTAACTGGTGTAGCGGATATTATAGAACAACAGAATGACATAAGCTATTTCTTTACACTTCTCTGCACTAATACTAGTATAACAGAATTAGGTGTCACCCTAATGTCTAAACTGAAACAGAAACGGATACAGAATAATTTGTACAGAAGAGATTGCTAGTAATGGGCCTTTACCACTCGAACAGAAACAGACAGAAGCAGAAACAGATTAATCCCTACGGAAACAGAATGTAGAATTAGGTGTACGCTAGTAATGGGCCTTTACCACCCCAACAGATGGTACCACGCAGAAACAGACAGGTGTTACCACCCAACAGGAACAGACGGTACCAACAGAAACAGACAGAACTAAGTGTACCCTAAAACCCTACCCCAAGCGATCGGCTCCCTAATACATAAATACCCTGTGTCGGCCCAACAGTAGGGTGTATCACTCCCTAAAGTGACAACCAATTGGCACAGACCTATTTGCAGATGTCACGGCGTCTTACATCCTCAGAGGCAGACCAGGATCCATGCACGCACATGACCCGGTTGGAACGCACCATCAACACCCCTCGCCATTATCAGAATGAACCGCTTATAATTAGTTCAGTAAGCGTGCCCGGACCCTACCTACTGTTGGGTCAAAATTTTGATATCAGAAAGGGTTACTGACTAATATGGGTCCCAAACAACAGATGACACAAGTAAATTCCCTCATAACCTTGTGTCCTCAGACTAACAGATTTCAGATTAACTTGTTTACAAGTTCAGACATACAGGGATCAGATTTACTAGTTCACAGATCAGAAAATCAAATCAACAAGTTTTTAGACTAACGGATCAGATGTACAGATTTAACAGAATTTCAGATTTGTCTAACTTTGTATTGGGCCTACAGATTCATGAATGGGTTTATTATATATATTAGTCCAGTTGGTTTAACCGTATCCACCCAACACGTTTTGGACATCATTTTTATCTCAGATTTGCATTAATTAATTATTAATGCACAGACCTCTCAATTAGGTCGCTAGCTTGTGGCCGCTGGATGGGCCGGGCGGTTCCGGGCAGACTTCTGCCACAAGCCAGACCTAACCTCGTGTCTAAGCATATTATGACTAACTTCTCACATTAGAACCTATTGCTTGCGGCCACTGGATGTGTCGGGCGGTTCTGGGCAGGATTACGCCGCAAACTCATTCTAACCTCGAGTTAGCCATGTTCATCTTTGCAGCCAATTAATTAATAATTTACCATTTATGCCCACGCCTAATATACAAGTCAATTATTCATAACTATAGCCAATTCAGATTACTTTTATAACAGACTAATTATATCAACTCAACAAATATAGCAGATAACAGATTTTGCAGATTAGGCGACTTAACGGATTTAGCAGATTAAGAAAACTAGCAGATTTAGCAGATAACAGATTAGGCATCTCAACAGATTTAGCAGTTTAGGCATCTCAACAGATTAAGCAGTTTAGGCATCTCAACAGATTTAGTTTAGCAGATTTGGCATTTTCAACAGACTTAGCAGATGACAGATTTAGCATATTTAATATTTCTAAAGGTTCTATTTACATGCCTTGCTTAATCATAAATTAGGCCTAAATAATTATCATGATTCACAATATGATCATATACCCCATGTTTGCATAAATTTACATAACACAGAATATGGACATAATTTACCATATAACATATGTTCCCATTTTGGTTAAACTAGCATTGTACAGCAGATTCATCTATAAATTATACCATATATTACAATGCATGCCATATATCTAAAAATCCCTATTTAGGTGTATTCACACTTAATAGTCCTCAAATCTTATTATAGATTTTAATTTCTACACCTAAGTCTCATATCTTCCCCTTCTTAAAATGTGCCACAAATCTATGTTTTAATCAGGTATCCTATTCTTAAAATAAGATATTGAATTTTGTCCCCAAATCATAGATTATCATACATAGCTTACTCAGAACAACATGTAATATGTATCTAAACTAATTACATGCCTACGGTCAAATTTATGCCCCAATTCCTAAGTCATATGTCCAATGTAAATTTTATGCCTCAACTTCTCAAGTCGTATGTTCAATATTCTTTATGTCACAAAACTCAAGTCATAGGTTCAATTATATGCCTTAGATTTATGTCCTAAGTTCCAAGTTCAACCTATGTTCTTTCCTCAAATCAGTCACATATCGGTCATGCCCATTTCATGCATTATTCATTTTATTGTCCCAAATATTTTAGCATATGTTAATCTCTTATGAGATTGGCTCAGGCTCGTGGTAGCCTAGCTGTAGAACAGAAAGCAGAAAGAAATACAGGATAAGGTAGATCTAAACAGAACAGAACAGACATAATCTCAGATTCAGATTTACAATTCATGTCACAATCAGAATTAACGTTTATATCGGAAAATAATTGTACTTGCCTTGATTGGATTCTAAAAGAAAGATAGTTGTAGCGACATTAGTTGATCTCCTTTAACCGTTGTTGAAGTTTCAAGCTTGAATTGAGTTGCTTAGGTTGATGTTGATTAGCTTCTAGTTTTGATTCCAGCAGAGTAGCGGCGCCATTTTTATTTTTATTTAGAACAGAGGCAGAGTAGAAGCAGAATAGAATTGTGTGTAGAGAAGCCTAGGTTTGGGGCTGTTTAAATAGGTTTAGGCAGACGAATCTAGGCAGAAAACGAGACTAGATACATAAGAATGCACCCAGGCCCAAAACCAGGTTCGGGGACCAGGTCGACCCCCAAGTCGACCTGGTCGGGGGGGGGGGGGGGTTCGACTGCCCAGTCAACCTGGGTACTGGGCGGGAAATTTCCCGCCCAGTCTGTTCTGGGTTTTGAATTCGAAATTTGAATTCGAATTCGAGCTGTTTTGAACTCTGAAAATTCCTGAAACTTTGGAGGGCCATAACTTGGTCATACGGACTCCGATTCTCACAAACTCGGACTCGTTTTCAAGAAGAATTTCGAGATGAACGCAATGGCGTAACCCGCTTTCCCTGATTCTTATTTTATATTTTAATTACACTTAGATTTGTAATTCTTAAGTTCACAGATAATACGGGGTGTTACACTTCTCTCGCAGCTCGCTAAACTAAGCTCGCACTCCTCACACTCAAAAATCCCCAAGCCACCTCTCTCTTTCTTACAAAATTACATGCAAACGAACTCAACATCTCCAACTATGCAGTCGAGCCCACCAACACCATGCAACTCCCGATGTCACCGCCAGCACTTGGCCGAGTTCCAGCACCTCGTTTAACGTTGTGAGCTTAGTGCGCGAGTCCCTTTAGCAGTGAGTTCCCTCTTATCCTTTCTCTATTCGGCTGTTGGCAATACATGCATGTATAAACTCAATCATATATGCGTGTATAACTTACAACTGGGTGCCAAAATGAATTAGTTAGCTAATGTTATACTAGTAGCATGTTACCTCTTCGAACCGCTTTAGCACTATGAGTTTAACTGTCTTAGTTTTTTTGTAAGACCTGGTGATGATGCATCCATAAATCAATGGGCCCGTATGTTATACACGCACCGTTCGTCGAGAATTGGCTTTGTACATCGCGGTAACAGCGAAGTACACAGGCGGATCTCGACAAGTAAAAAAATGGTGTTGTATTTCCTCTCAACTATTTTTCTAGTGCATGCAAGGTCACTCTTCTCTGTTTTATAACAAATATCATACTGGTCGGGTGGTTTGACATGCAACTTAGAACTAAGTGGTCTCTGGTTCAGACCCGGTTGTAACAACTTGATTTTATGTCGATTATTTTGGATGGATTCTTTTGCTTAAAGTTTTTTTCATGAAATTTAATCCACTTTTCTAAATAAAAATAATGCCTTTATTATAGGTAACGAATTCCTCCTTGTAGCTATTAGCGTTTTTCTACTCATATAGTGTCTTCTCTTGTTGCCATGGAAGGTGAGTTTCTCATTCGCGACTAATTGATTAAGTAAATTAAACACTTGAGATGTTGATTGGAATGTTAGGGTGCTCTAGATTTGTTTTCTTTGTGATTGTACATGTGTGACACACACTGTTATCTCATATGACACAATATGGATGTATGCTTGATATGCTATATTTATTTTTTCACCATGCAAGTTCCCTTTAGATTAGAAAACCATTACGGGTTGAAATGATACATACCCGAACCCTTGCTTATTCGAATCGATTTGGGATGTGGGTTGAAATGATACATACCCGGGATTCAAATATTTTAAAGAATAGATTAAAATGATAAGTATCTGTATCACTTAACAAAAAGTAGAAAATTATATACGGACACCGTGGTCAATAAAAATATTTTGAAAATATTATATCGATTTGTTTTAAGCAGAAATTTTAATGAAAAATTTCTATATAGCGTAGAGAAAGGTTTAAAGGAAATTTTGTTCATATTTTACTCGAATTTAATAGAAATCCAATTTGTGTTAAACAAGTTTTAAAGGGATTTTGCAAGTTAACACTTAAGTTGAATTTATTTAAATTCTTCATAACTTTATGTTCATATAATAAATTTAATAATATGATAATTTTTTAATTTAATGATTTAATGTAGAAGATTTGCAAAGACTTGATAAATGCTTTCTAAACTTATTTTGATATATGATTCATCAAATGAATTTTCGCCATGTTAATGTAAGAAAGATTTTGTTTAAGTATGAAAGAATACGATTATCTAAATCATGGTGAATACGGGTTTGGTTAACAAGTTAGAATTTAATAGATCATATTTTGATTAACAACTAATGTTAAAGTTGTTTTGGGATTTATTATATGAAATGGATATGTAAAATCCAGGGTAAGCATTGGTTTGGAAATCGTTTTAACCATGAAATATTGAAATTGAACTAAATAAAAGGGAATTTGATTTAAATGTGAAATTTTGATGGGAAAAGAAATTGTAAGACATGGATTTGAATTTGGATTGAATTGATATTTTTTCTTGAATAGAACTAAAATTTCATAAAAGCAATTTTCCACATTACTTGATTTTTTAAATGTTCTTTTATAAAATGATTTGATTACTTTCACCGTATGAATCTTATAACAGTTTTCCAAAACTATATATATGTTTACATACTATATTTAAATTTAATATACATATACTATTTTTAAAACTTAACTTTTCTAAATGTATTTTATAAATTCAAATAAAAATCTATGTCCAGTCCAATCAAGTGAACTAAAAAGGTGAATAAAGGATTTCAAGCAATAACGATATTTTGTGGAAGTTGATACTTAAAACCCAATGATTGACAAAGAATGGTGAATACTGGTTTTATAATCGAACCTATGATAAATGACTTGAGTAATTTATTTTGGGTATATACTTGAATAAATCGATTTGTGATACTTGAAAATATGATTTCAAATTTAATGGCCAAGGTGTGAGAAAAAAATGTAAGCGTTCGGTTGTTTAATAGACCGGAGTCGGTAAGTGGCTTACTCTCTATCAGTGTCGATACCACTTTAACAATTGTGTACGTGATGGTGTATCCGAAATGAAGCAGGATGGCTTGGTGGCGATTACTGGATTGAAGATGGCGAACGATGATGAAATGGCCTTAACCTTCAGGTCATAATTAAAATGACTAAAACAGGAGCTATATCATGACTAATTGAGGTCGCACCTCATATCGGACACGCTTCTTCGATACCATCTCTATTACTATGTGATTGATTTGGAGGCGCCCTTTTGATTTGGGAGTGTGTTCCAAGGTGGGCGGTAGTTGCTGCTATGCGTTACCACCAGTCCAGAAGTGCAACTGGTAGAATCCTACCCTGGGTAATGCCTTGAGTGTCTTGTCATATTTATCCTATACGAGCCCTATATGATTTTGATTTAGTATTACTTTCTATGAAGTGCCCTCTGATAACACCAGTGCGGTGAATTTTTGGTACAATATAGACTATAATGCCTATAAACTGCGTAAGGGTAATATGGTAATCCTGCTTATGCTATTTTCATTATATTTACTTTACTGAATAGACATTATTATAATAGTATATTATTATATATATATATATATATATTAGTTTCGCGGATCCTTAGATGATGGAAATCTCGAACATCTTTTAAGTTATTACACATTTCAGTGAACACTTCATTTGAGTTAATTCACTTATATGAGACTGTTTGTCCTGACTCGAGTATTTTGTTTATTTCATTCCTTGCAAAATGCCCAGGTCAAATCGAGTATTTTAGCTTAGAGATTTATCTGTTATAGATTGAGATTCGTTGGAGATCCAGCCATCCGTCTACTATGTCATTCACATGTGTGCCTATCCTTACCAACTACCAAATATTAGTATGACTCTATATTCATTCTTCCGCTGTATCTATATTTAATTTGTACTCTGATATCATGTAAATTTAAAGATTTTGTAATATTATATAATTTTTATTTCTGCTCTGAGATTTTCTATGTTCTGTGTCAGTGATTCTGTGATGATTTGTATTTCAACTTCATAAGCAATAACAATTTGTCCTTTTGAACAATTCGATTTGGTTTAATTACCGATTTGAGGCGGTCAAAAAGCTAGGTCATTACAGAAACCATGACTAAATAAACTAGATCACATCAAAGCATACAAAGATTAAACGAACTACCTACTGGATTAATTGTAATCAAAGGTCTATTACAATTTCAGGTTCTAAACCCATTCGGCATATAATCTTATTGCAGGTAAAGAAAGACGACGCTCCAGCACCAAACAGAACTCAAACAAACTCCACTGGAAGCAAGCATATATATACTAACAACAACTTCACCTAATTCTCATTAGGAATGCATTAGGAAATTGGAATAGCTTCCAAAACATGTGCTTCAACCAGTTGCTTATTCTTCACTAAACTTAGACAATTATTCTTCGTGTTTCCGGGCTCGCCACAATTGTAGTGCTTCTTTCCAACTTTAGGTTTCTAACTACAATCCCAGAAATAATGGCCATTCCGTTGATAATAAAAACAGATGACATCCTTCCTAGATTTCTTCTTTTGTCCATCGTTCCTTTTCCGGTGTCTTTTCATTTCTTATTCATCTTCTTTGTAGCTTTGGTGCTTTTAAAAGTTTCTTCAAGAGGTTCATGCCTGCTTCTAAAAGCCTCGTTCTGAGCAGCACTGATCCTTTCTTCTCGCTCATTAACTCGGCGTCGAAGTTTCTCCAAAGCTATACTTCATCTTGACTCATCTACTTTATCCGTAGTACAATAATCCCTCTGTCGCTTAACGGAATTAACCCTAGGAACTTGCACAGAAACATTACGCCCTACTGCCGCTTCTGAAGTGGGCATCCTCTGTATGATCGCAATCATCATGAACCCAAACATAACAAGATAATAAGGTACAAACACTGAAGCTCCTAGCTGGCTACCATCGCCTACCCTTCCAGTCGCAGGCTCGTCCCTAGTAGAGCTTCACGTAGTTCAACGACTTATTCTAAATCTAAAAATAGAATGATTAGTCCACATATGAGATAAACTAGAATGTAGTTCAAGCGTTATTATAATATACACTAATATATAGTATACATCCATTAAAAATCTACAAATATGTATCTCATACGTCATTTCGTCTTCGAACTTTGGCTAAAATCACTTAACCTTGCTCTGATACCAAATGGGGCGATCGCCTATAATAACCTCACTTAACAAGAGGAATGGAGTTGTAACACCCCGTATTTTTAACGACACTAAAAGTGGATAAATTAACTAATAATTAATTTATTATTCATGCCTAAGGAAAACAGACTGTGCCATTGCGTCAGTCTCGAAATTTTGGTCAAGACAGATATTTGGTTTATGTAAAACGAACACCGTATTAAGAAGTTATAAGGATTTTAAGTTTGTATACGCGTAGAAGAAATATGTATATACACATGGTACACATATGACTCAGCACTTATCCATTAAGGGTCCAAAAATCGAAAATTCATCTGGCGGCAAATTTCTCGCTCTAGGGGGTCGACCCCCCTAAAGGGGTGTCGACACCGGGGTCAACCCAACTATAGGTGTGTAGACACCCCTAGGGCTGATGTGGCAGTCGGTTTTAGAGGGGTTGATAGCTATATATACACGGTCATTTCTCTTGTTTTCTTCATTGAGATTCCATGGGGGCCAAACTCTGCCGGTGTCTAAATTGAACTAGATTCGTTAATCTCCTACAGCTATCAACTTAAGCAATTCAGTTAGAGAATCGAGATCCATTCTTCTTCTATTCTTCTAATCCAAACACTGTGGGTTCCTAGTTGCTTTTAGATTTAAGTATATAAAAGTAAACGTGATATGATAGTAGTTTGGATTTTTTTCATATGCCTATATTATATTGGATTCATTGTAAATTGCGAACTTATGACATTCTAAATTGACTATAACTTGGATCTATTGTAACTTTTGCAACATTATATGATATTGATCTTTACCTTATTTACGTAAGATCTATTTTTAACTATTGATCTAAATCTCTATCTTGTTGGATCTATTGTAACATTCTATGATGCGGATCATGACCTTATTTGTGTTAGATCTAGTTTTAACTATTGGATCTGAATTATGTGGACATCTAAATTGCTAATTAGATCTAGTTTATCACCTTATGTCTATCATATTAGATCTAAACTAGTTGGACATCTGAATTGTTAACTTAGATCTTATTATGCTTATTATGACATCATGGTTATGTTAGAATCAATTAGCTGCCACAAGGTCATTAGATTTATGCTTATATGTCCACCTTATCACCATGCTAGTTTATGTTTCTGCCAAAACAATCACCTTTGTCATATTCCCATCACCTTTCCTTTTATTGTTATGACTAGTCTACTTTCTAGCCTACATGCCGCCAAATATAAGCGAACGCGTTAGTTAGGGAAAGGGGGAAAAAGGTTAGAATTGACATAATTTTAGTAATGTTTATATGAATTGGACATATAATTCAAATGGGGAAAAAGGGACATAATCACCTATCATACATAGGTAAATTTGGATAAATATGGAATTTTTAAGATTACAATTAAAAATTGTAATTGCACTTATGACACAAGGTTTGGTTGCATTAGTAGTGGAAATCTGCCCGGACCCAACCAGCATATCCAGCAGCCACAAATGTTGTAACGACCCGCAAATCCGTAACATCGGAGTTGACTATATACATCATACGTCCAACCCAAATATCACAAAAATACGGAATATTTTTTTTTAGAAGAAAGAGATAGAAGAAGAACAGAACTAACAACACAGAATCTCACATCGCAGCGGAACAAAATATAATATATCACATCTTTGAAATACAAAATCTTAACTGTATAACATACACTTATCAGAGTACAACACTTACAACACAACGGAACAACTATAACTGGATAACGCTGAAGCCTCCTTCTCCAAGCTCCTTTAGATATATCTGAAAAATCCTGAACTACTTGACTGCCCGTACAAATTTAGGCACCCAAGAGTTTAGGTAGAACAAAACAAATGAACTCCGGGTCAGTCATGGGACTGGTATGAGTAAACAGTTTAAAACAGTTTCAGAAACTAAATGATATCTCATAAGACCACGCCGTATATCACGGAACGGGTTTTTCCCTTATGAAAATCCAAACGCTTGATTTAACTTTCAAAAATCCCTTTTGAAAGGAACGATAGCTTTATATCAAAACTCCTTTGATATTATAATAGTGTCTAAATCAAGTAGATAACAATTTAGTGGAACGTTTGCATCTCACGTTCCACATATATAATATATAATCAAAACAGCAAGCACGTATTGGGTAATGGATTTCCAACTATGACAAGGTATGGAACCACCTTCCGCTGGTATATCTCTAGAGGAGAATACACCGAGTTCAACAAGAACATCTTGCAACTCAGCCACACATGACCGACCACTCATTTCGCTTGAGTGTATCGAATGTATATCACCAACGATTGGGATCAGCAACCGTTTCCCGAATGGGTCAGCATCGACAATAGATTTTTAGAAGTAAATGAAACTCTAGATCAGGTGATTATACACCCTAATAGGTGCGACCTACATAGCCATGCTGCTTGCCCGATTTCTGTCATTTACCGGTGTTGAGGCTAGAAGCTACGCTTTATCATCACACCAGATTCACTTTGAATGCCACATCGTCAAATCCATCGAAAATCACTAATTGACGTCTACAACAGTACATTACGTGTCAGCTAAAAGAAGTTTCCTTCTCCGCTTCCACTCTTGGTACAGTTGAAGAAATCAATGTACGTGACCATTCTGGAAATACTCTATCAGATATTCATCGATACAAGTCACCCAGGAACAGGATGAACTGAAGGTACTATTTCTATAAATAGAAAAAGTCCTTGCACTCTACTCCGTCTTCGATTATCTTTATATAATCTGATTCGCACGCTATTGTCGATATGGAGTGGTTCTTCGGATAATAATCCAACCGGTCTCTCCATATTGACAACGATGGTCAAAACTCCGATAGTCTGTGATTTAACTATCGAATAAAAACAAGTGTTTCGATAGTCGATGATTTAACTATCGAATAAAACAAGTGTTCATCCAAACATCCAACAAATCATTGAACCTTTAATTAATATTCCATTAATTAAATCTTTTCTCTATTTCTTTATCAATATTTGTTAATCAAATATTTCAATAACCATATTGCCCTTTTTACGTTATTTGGAAAACATTTCCATATATCGCCTTCCTTAAATTTCTAGCTTTAGAAATATTCATTATTCTATCTCCAAGCTTTGCACATATTTGGGTTAAAACAGATGTTGTGTAAAACATCGTTACGACAACCCAAATACAGTATTTAACTAATTCTCATTCCACATTGATCTTCGAGCTTGAATCTTGCTACTTATCGGTATATCATGAAATCAACCAAGTTGGGGTATAATTACCTCTCAGACCTTGACTGAATAACATTTAACGTCAAAACAGACAAGACTACTTACTCGAATAATCAATACCATACAACTGATTATTCACCTTTAAACACATATACATTTTCTCTTTCTATTCTTACTAGATTTTATTCTTATACTTCCTTTTTGATTATACTATTCTATTTCTAAGTTCGTTTCCTTATCGACTTCTATATAATTTGATATGTTGATTTCTAACTATCAAATTATCTTAAAAATATTCTATCTCCTTAAATTCCCGGAAAAATTCGCCATAACCTCCTTTGTACCGGGAGCATCGGGAAATTTCAAATAGCTTTCCCGGTCCTTCTCATTTCAAAAAGAAAAAGAAAAAGCCAAGCGGCTTGCCGATACGGCGCATAAAATCTCATATGGAAATTAAATACGTACCTTTTTGTCGGGCATTCTATTTATTTCACTTCTATACTTTATTCCATACCTGTATCCTGTATATTTATGCCTGTCCAATCTATTTAACTATACCAAATCGTTTTAACTCAATTTGTTAATTATCTCTTTAGTCCATTTCTCTTTTAATATTTGAATTCTATATTCAAACTCCAATTCGCTTCTATTATTCAAATTCCATAGTTTAAAGTCCGTTGAATTTCTATATTCAAATCTATAGTTTAAAGTCTATTTGAATTTCTATATTCAAATCTATCGTTTAAAGTCCATTTGAATTTCTATATTCAAATCTATCGTTTAAAGTCTATTTGAATTTCTATATTCAAATCTATAGTTTAAAGTCCATTTGAATTTTCTGCATTATTTATAAACAACGTTTATAACTTCAATTCAAATCCCACCTTTCTATTTATAAACAACTTTATAAATTCGATTCAAATTCCATCTTTCCATTTATAAACAACGTTTGTAAATTCGATTCAAATCCCATCTTTCCATTTATAAACAACGTTTGTAAATTCGATTCAAATCCCATCTTTCCATTTATAAACAACGTTTATAAATTCAATTCAAATCCCATCTTTCTATTTATAAACAACGTTTATAAATTCATATTTGTTTTATATACCTTCAAACAAGTTAATATTTTCTATAGTTTTATTTAAAATTCAAATTCTATTTATAAAAATAGAATTTCCTTTTTAAATATCAAATACCCTTTCCGATATTTTTATGAATCAATATTCAAGCTCTAGGGATATTTTAAACAATCAAACCAACCAATTTTCAATCATTTGATTTTTAACACATCATATATGAATATATATGAAATCAAACAAACAACAACAGATAATATATTTTTGAGGAATCCAGTTGGATTCCTCCAACCTGTTTTCCTGCACCCACAGCCGTTAGTCAACATAGTAATACCCATCCTGCTTCGAGGCAGGATATCGCGGCATAGAAGGTCATCCACTATCATAGCGTGGGGCGTATAGGGTAATCATCCGCTATGGTACCGCGGGCATCCGCTAATGATACTGCGGGAATCCAACCAATCATCAACCCAATATATATATAATAGTCCTAAATAACTAATATATTTAAAACAATCAGACAACATTCAAACAAGCACAGACAATTATTTTTAACTATATAACAATAAATTCTAAATTAAAGGTGAGTGAGATTTACTCACCGTTATTTCATTTGCAGATCCGCTACGCTTTTTAGTTGATTTGAATAGACCCGAAACATTCCAAATCACTTTGAATAAATTCCAAAAAATATCAACCTAAATTTCTTTGCAAGCTTAAGTCCATACGAGCTTAGCGAACTAACTCTATCTGAATCTGATTCCATTTGAAATTCGAGATTTATTTTATAATTGACCAAACAAATTCGAATATACTTAAAGATTTATTTAAGAAAAGTTGCCTATTTAGATTACCTTAAAATCCCTGTTAAACATTGTCACTTCGATTTTCAGTAAAGCCCAATTTGAATTCCAGTAGTAGACAGAACCAAAATCTGTTACTTCCCCTATCACTGCCATCCTGTATTTCATTCAACTGCTTCTCCACCGTTTATATTGAACTGGCCGACATTGAGATCCTCCCAAAACGAAGTCGGACATCATCAGTTCTTCCTCCTACACAGACTGAACACCGCACTTTCCAACTCCACCGCGAACCATCTGCTATCCTCGCCTCAGTACACCACTTCCCAGTCGACTGTAAAACTCACCCCTTGCTATACTCGCCACTGTCAACGACGCAACCATCAGGACCTCACCGCACCAATCCACTTCCTGCCTATCGCGATTTTCTTCCAGGTCGAGCTCGACCTCGAGATGCCCTCCACCAATTCGCTGAACAACATACCACCGCAAAACCTTCGAACATCATCTCCAGTTCCATCGCGCTACCCGAATTCGAGAACCCCCTTCACAGTCGCGATTCGATTTAGAAATCGGTTGGGGAGTTTTTATCTGAGGGGATGAAAATTGGAATAACAGAAGGAGGGCGTCGTGAATTTATAAAGGAAGGTGCGGTTTTGTTTTGAGCAGCGAGGCCAATCTTTTATGGAGTGGAAGAGGAGAACGTGTTCCCCTTTTCTCCTTTTGATTTGTGCGGCCATTTCTTTTCCTCCTTGTTTTAATTATGTCCACAACAAAAGAAATTTTATTTTATTTTAATTAGTTAAAAAAATATTGTATCCTTTAATTAAAATATACCCGATTCTGAACTCCTTTCTGAACCCAACGACCGTCAATTCTAGGGTAATACCCCTGTTCTGGACACACTGGGATAGGTCACGAAGCCCGATTTGATCGTCTATAGAAGATATTAATTTAAATCGATATTAATTAAATTTAAAACCATTAAATTCTACGATAATAAATAAATATTATTATTCTAACTCAACTGAATTTCGTATTGATTATTTGAACTGACTTTAATTCAGTTTTAAACTTGAATTTATTTTACTTCGTATTACGATAATTATATAAATTCAAAGTAAATCATTTTTCGGTTTTTAAATTGATAATCAAATATAAAATTTCTTTTATATTTTTATCTCAATATTTAAACCTCATTAAATATTCTAAATTTACCGACGAAATTTCCGGGTCATTACATTCTTCCCCACTTAAAATAATTTCGTCCTCGAAATTGCTAAGGTAGAAAAAGTGCTACCAACCCATTAACCTTTCCAAAACTTATTTATGTTGATACTCAACATTTCAAACTTCCTTGCATAACTCTCTTTCGAATAAATCCATATTCGATAACTCCTCCCTTCGAATAACTATATTCGATAATTTCTCTATCGAATAACTAGATTCGAATAACTAGATTCGAAAATCTTTCTTCGAATAAACTATATTCAATTTACTCTTACCAATTAACTCTATTGGATTTAACTCTTTTCGATTAAACTATAATCGATAACTCCTTCGAATAACCAATATTCTATAACTCACTTCGATTAAACTAATCGATAACTCTTTTCGATTAAACTATAATCGATAACTCATTTCGATTAACAAATAATCGATAACTCCTTCGATTTACTAATAATTGATAACTCCTTCGATTAACTAATAATCGATAATTCCTTCGATTAACTAATAATCGATAATTCCTTCGATTAACTAATAATCGATAATTCCTTTCGAATAAACTATATTCGATAACTCTTTTAATTCTATTAGAATAACTAATATTTGATTTAACTCCATTCGCTTGACACTAGATCGCAGCGATCACAATGGTTACGTCTGATTCCCTCAGGAAACATCCGACCGCCCTAGGCTATTTGCAGCCCTGCGAATTACGCTAGCAGTCGTACGAAATGTCAACTTATCCTGAGTAACTAAGTTTGACTAACTCTATCTTAATAACTATATTCGATCCACTTTAATTGAATAACTAACATCCAATTAAATCCTAATCCGATTAACAAGTTCAATTAACTCTATCTGGTTAACTCTTATTTTGAACAACAAATATTCGATAAATTCTAATTGAATAACTAATATTCAATTAACTCTACGGATTAACCCTAACTGATTAACTCTAACTGGTTAATTCTTACTCTAATCGATTTATTCTAACTCTAATCGATTATTTCCTATTCGAATAACTCTTACTGGATAACATTTATTCATTTATAAAGATTTGCTTTTAGTAACGGTTCTTCACTTTATAAATGTTCTCTTTAATAACGTTACTTCACTTATACAAGTGTTGTGTACCTCTTCTATTTCAAACTATCGGTGTTAAAAACCAATATCTCTTCTCTATATAAGTTCAGACTTATATATTCCATCTATCCAATGGTAAATATTTAATTTAATTTATAAACTGTTATTTATAAATCTATCTTTTCTATTTATCTGTTAAAAACAGATTTTCATTTTCTATTCATCTTCTGAATATCCCTTTGATTAAATTCCATTTATTTAACAAATCAATATCTCATCTATAGCATTCTATTTATTTTCTATAAATAAATATTTCCATTTAATCTATTTGTAAATGTTTTACAAATATTCCCTTTTTAAATTTTATTTGTAAGTGTTTTTACAAATATTTCTCCTTATATTTGTTTGCACATAACTTCCTTTGTATTTGTGTTACAAATATATTTCCTCTTTAACTCTTTTGGTTTTTCCTTTATTCACACCAAATTCATATTTCATTCACATTATTTTACTCAATTTATTCGTTTCGATCCATTTAACTTACTTAAGTTAAATTTAATTTCAATCATTCAAATTCCCATTAACTCGTTGGTAATTAACCGTTTTGCCAATTTCACCCTTTTATTTGAATATAACTTGTTTAAATATATGTCAACTTAATTATAAACTAATCTAATTATATTTTCAACTCGAGTTAGATATTCGATTTCGAATATAAATTCTCAATCTCTTTCACTTATCAAAAAAACTAATTTCGATTCAAATTTACTTTAACTAATTATTTTCCAATTTAGTTAATTCTATTTAACCCTTTAAAATCTGATTTTTGTTTTAAAAATCATTTCACTTCACTGGAGTTCATATTTATTTTATAACTCAAGTCTATATTTTCCTCATGGCCATTCGGATTTTATTTACTTTAAAAATCCTTTTACTTATATATATAAACCATTGTGGTTTTTAATGGTTTCTGGCGCTGCTTTTCTAAAAATTTGATTTTGACATAACTCAAAATCTATACGACGAAATCCAGATTTTTTCTTTCATTAGAAAACTATCGTTCAACCGGTCCCGACGATTCTTGTTTCACAGAATTCCGACTTCAATTGAGTTCTGTATACTAAATTGAAGTTCGAATCGCCAATTTTCGAACTGCCGCACTATGGCGAGCTCGTTTTAATTATATTTATGAATATAAACGTTTTAACTTTGTTTATAATATATTCAACTCCAATCTAATATATTTTTAATATATATCCAATCCATTTCACATAATATTCCCGATCTATTTCACTTCAAATATTCAAGTCCTATATATTTACAATATTCAAATTCCATTTGAATCTCTTTATTCAAACTCTATATTTGAATTTCCTTCTATTCAATTTCTATTTGAATCTCTTCTATTCAAATTCCTATTTGAATTTTCTTATCTTCAATTCCTATTTGAAGTCCTTTATTCAAAAACCCATTTCAAATCCCTTATTCAAACTCCATTTGAAATCCTTTATTCAATTTCTATTTAAATTCCTTTGAATTTAAATTCTATTTCAAACTCTATATTTTCTTGAATTCTAATATTCAACCTCCACTTTATATTCTCTTTGAAATTCTATTTAACCATTCTCCATTTGAATTCTAATATTCAAATCTCTATTTGACTTTTCTTTATTCAAATCCATTTGAATTCCTTTGAATTCAAATTCCATTTCAAATTTTCTTATACAATTTCTATTTGAATTTTCTTTATTCAAACTCATTTGAATTCCTTTGAATTCAAATTCTATTTCACTTCTATTTGAATTATATATATATATATATATATTCAAATTCCTTTATTTTACTTCTATTTGAAATCTATATTCCAATTCTCATTTCAAAATTCCTCTGAAGTAATATAAATGTATACATATATTTATATCTATCTTAAATTCAAAACATTTGAATTTTCAAACAACCTGTTTTCCTTTCAAACAGATTTCCATCAAAACTTTTCTAAATCAGCAATTCGTCACTTAGAAACCCGAAAATGAACACTGGTGATGTTGCGACCATCATCAGAATTATTTCCCAGCCACTGAATGAGTCCAGTGCTATATTTCTTTCAAAATTCATTTAGAAAAAATATTTTCCAAACTCCCAGGATTTTAAATTCTTAATTCTGGTTGGAATTTAATTTCAATTTATCTCATTTGTATTTGATTTCATATACAAATTCCATTGGTTATATATATAACTATTTCAGTTTTATATTCTAATTTGATTATAATCCTAACAATCAACTTAACTATTTAAAAACAATATCGTGTCCAATCTCCTGTTCAAGTGTTTATAAATTCCTATCGACTTCGTGGCGTCCCACGATTCGACCAAAATTTATAATCCACTCAACAGACTAGTCAACACAATATAAAACAGTTTTTATATCAAATAACAAGTACGCTCTCTCGTATATACATATACACTCAACTCATTCTAGGATACTACTGATCCTATCTCTAATGAGCACATTCCAACAAGCCTAGGTATTCGCTCAACCTAAGCTCTGATACCAACTGTAACGACCCGCAAATCCGTAACATCGGAGTTGACTATATACATCATACGTCCAACCCAAATATCACGAAAATACGGAATATTTTTTTTTAGAAGAAAGAGATAGAAGAAGAACAGAACTAACAACACAGAATCTCACATCGCAGCGGAACAAAATATAATATATCACATCTTTGAAATACAAAATCTTAACTGTATAACATACACTTATCAGAGTACAACACTTAAAACACAACGGAACAACTATAACTGGATAACGCTGAAGCCTCCTTCTCCAAGCTCCTTTAGATATATCTGAAAAATCCTGAACTACTTGACTGCCCGTACAAATTTAGGCACCCAAGAGTTTAGGTAGAACAAAACAAATGAACTCCGGGTCAGTCATGGGACTGGTATGAGTAAACAGTTTAAAACAGTTTCAGAAACTAAATGATATCTCATAAGACCACGCCGTATATCACGGAACGGGTTTTTCCCTTATGAAAATCCAAACGCTTGATTTAACTTTCAAAAATCCCTTTTGAAAGGAACGATAGCTTTATATCAAAACTCCTTTGATATTATAATAGTGTCTAAATCAAGTAGATAACAATTTAGTGGAACGTTTGCATCTCACGTTCCACATATATAATATATAATCAAAACCGCAAGCACGTATTGGGTAATGGATTTCCAACTATGACAAGGTATGGAACCACCTTCCGCTGGTATATCTCTAGAGGAGAATACACCGAGTTCAACAAGAACATCTTGCAACTCAGCCACACATGACCGACCACTCATTTCGCTTGAGTGTATCGAATGTATATCACCAACGATTGGGATCAGCAACCGTTTCCCGAATGGGTCAGCATCGACAATAGATTTTTAGAAGTAAATGAAACTCTAGATCAGGTGATTATACACCCTAATAGGTGCGACCTACATAGCCATGCTGCTTGCCCGATTTCTGTCATTTACCGGATGTTGAGGCTAGAAGCTACGCTTTATCATCACACCAGATTCACTTCGAATGCCACATCGTCAAATCCATCGAAAATCACTAATTGACGTCTACAACAGTACATTACGTGTCAGCTAAAAGAAGTTTCCTTCTCCGCTTCCACTCTTGGTACAGTTGAAGAAATCAATGTACGTGACCATTCTGGAAATACTCTGTCAGACATTCATCCATACAAGTCACCCAGGAACAGGATGAACTGAAGGTACTATTTCTATAAATAGAAAAAGTCCTTGCACTCTACTCCGTCTTCGATTATCTTTATATAATCTGATTCGCACGCTACTGTCGATATGGAGTGGTTCTTCGGATAATAATCCAACTGGTCTCTCCATATTGACAACGATGGTCAAAACTCCGATAGTCTGTGATTTAACTATCGAATAAAAACAAGTGTTTCGATAGTCGATGATTTAACTATCGAATAAAACAAGTGTTCATCCAAACATCCAACAAATCATTGAACCTTTAATTAATATTCCATTAATTAAATCTTTTCTCTATTTCTTTATCAATATTTGTTAATAAAATATTTCAATAACCATATTGCCCTTTTTACGTTATTTGGAAAACATTTCCATATATCGCCTTCCTTAAATTTCTAGCTTTAGAAATATTCATTATTCTATCTCCAAGCTTTGCACATATTTGGGTTAAAACAGATGTTGTGTAAAACATCGTTACGACAACCCAAATACAGTATTTAACTAATTCTCATTCCACATTGATCTTCGAGCTTGAATCTTGCTACTTATCGGTATATCATGAAATCAACCAAGTTGGGGTATAATTACCTCTCAGACCTTGACTGAATAACATTTAACGTCAAAACAGACAAGACTACTTACTCGAATAATCAATACCATACAACTGATTATTCACCTTTAAACACATATACATTTTCTCTTTCTATTCTTACTAGATTTTATTCTTATACTTCCTTTTTGATTATACTATTCTATTTCTAAGTTCGTTTCCTTATCGACTTCTATATAATTTGATATGTTGATTTCTAACTATCAAATTATCTTAAAAATATACTATCTCCTTAAATTCCCGGAAAAATTCGCCATAACCTCCTTTGTACCGGGAGCATCGGGAAATTTCAAATAGCTTTCCCGGTCCTTCTCATTTCAAAAAGAAAAAGAAAAAGCCAAGCGGCTTGCCGATACGACGCATAAAATCTCATATGGAAATTAAATACGTACCTTTTTGTCGGGCATTCTATTTATTTCACTTCTATACTTTATTCCATACCTGTATCCTGTATATTTATGCCTGTCCAATCTATTTAACTATACCAAATCGTTTTAACTCAATTTGTTAATTATCTCTTTAGTCCATTTCTCTTTTAATATTTGAATTCTATATTCAAACTCCAATTCGCTTCTATTATTCAAATTCCATAGTTTAAAGTCCGTTGAATTTCTATATTCAAATCTATAGTTTAAAGTCTATTTGAATTTCTATATTCAAATCTATCATTTAAAGTCCATTTGAATTTCTATATTCAAATCTATCGTTTAAAGTCTATTTGAATTTCTATATTCAAATCTATAGTTTAAAGTCCATTTGAATTTTCTGCATTATTTATAAACAACGTTTATAACTTCAATTCAAATCCCACCTTTCTATTTATAAACAACTTTATAAATTCGATTCAAATTCCATCTTTCCATTTATAAACAACGTTTGTAAATTCGATTCAAATCCCATCTTTCCATTTATAAACAACGTTTGTAAATTCGATTCAAATCCCATCTTTCCATTTATAAACAACGTTTATAAATTCAATTCAAATCCCATCTTTCTATTTATAAACAACGTTTATAAATTCATATTTGTTTTATATACCTTCAAACAAGTTAATATTTTCTATAGTTTTATTTAAAATTCAAATTCTATTTATAAAAATAGAATTTCCTTTTTAAATATCAAATACCCTTTCCGATATTTTTATGAATCAATATTCAAGCTCTAGGGATATTTTAAACAATCAAACCAACCAATTTTCAATCATTTGATTTTTAACACATCATATATGAATATATATGAAATCAAACAAACAACAACAGATAATATATTTTTGAGGAATCCAGTTGGATTCCTCCAACCTGTTTTCCTGCATCCACAGCCGTTAGTCAACATAGTAATACCCATCCTGCTTCGAGGCAGGATATCGCGGTATAGAAGGTCATCCACTATCATAGCGTGGGGCGTATAGGGTAATCATCCGCTATGGTACCGCGGGCATCCGCTAATGATACTGCGGGAATCCAACCAATCATCAACCCAATATATATATAATAGTCCTAAATAACTAATATATTTAAAACAATCAGACAACATTCAAACAAGCACAGACAATTATTTTTAACTATATAACAATAAATTCTAAATTAAAGGTGAGTGAGATTTACTCACCGTTATTTCATTTGCAGATCCGCTACGCTTTTTAGTTGATTTGAATAGACCCGAAACATTCCAAATCACTTTGAATAAATTCCAAAAAATATCAACCTAAATTTCTTTGCAAGCTTAAGTCCATACGAGCTTAGCGAACTAACTCTATCTGAATCTGATTCCATTTGAAATTCGAGATTTATTTTATAATTGACCAAACAAATTCGAATATACTTAAAGATTTATTTAAGAAAAGTTGCCTATTTAGATTACCTTAAAATCCCTGTTAAACATTGTCACTTCGATTTTCAGTAAAGCCCAATTTGAATTCCAGTAGTAGACAGAACCAAAATCTGTTACTTCCCCTATCACTGCCATCCTGTATGTCATTCAACTGCTTCTCCACCGTTTATATTGAACTGGCCGACATTGAGATCCTCCCAAAACGAAGTCGGACATCATCAGTTCTTCCTCCTACACAGACTGAACACCGCACTTTCCAACTCCACCGCGAACCATCTGCTATCCTCGCCTCAGTACCCCACTTCCCAGTCGACTGTAAAACTCACCCCTTGCTATACTCGCCACTGTCAACGACGCAACCATCAGGACCTCACCGCACCAATCCACTTCCTGCCTATCGCGATTTTCTTCCAGGTCGAGCTCGACCTCGAGATGCCCTCCACCAATTCGCTGAACAACATACCACCGCAAAACCTTCGAACATCATCTCCAGTTCCATCGCGCTACCCGAATTCTAGAACCCCCTTCACAGTCGCGATTCGATTTAGAAATAGGTTGGGGAGTTTTTATCTGAGGGGATGAAAATTGGAATAACAGAAGGAGGGCGTCGTGAATTTATAAAGGAAGGTGTGGTTTTGTTTTGAGCAGCGAGGCCAATCTTTTATGGAGTGGAAGAGGAGAACGTGTTCCCCTTTTCTCCTTTTGATTTGTGCGGCCATTTCTTTTCCTCCTTGTTTTAATTATGTCCACAACAAAAGAAATTTTATTTTATTTTAATTAGTTAAAAAAAAAATTGTATCCTTTAATTAAAATATACCCGATTCTGAACTCCTTTCTGAACCCAACGACCGTCAATTCTAGGGTAATACCATTGTTCTGGACACACTAGGATAGGTCACAAAGCCCGATTTGATCGTCTATAGAAGATATTAATTTAAATCAATATTAATTAAATTTAAAACCATTAAATTCTGCGATAATAAATAAATATTATTATTCTAACTCAACTGAATTTCGTATTGATTATTTGAACTGACTTTAATTCAGTTTTAAACTTGAATTTATTTTACTTCGTATTACGATAATTATATAAATTCAAAGTAAATCATATTTCGGTTTTTAAATCGATAATCAAATATAAAATTTCTTTTATATTTTTATCTCAATATTTAAACCTCATTAAATATTCTAAATTTACCGACGAAATATCCAGGTCATTACAAATGTTGAACCTAATGTGAGAGGTCTAAGTGCGCAAATACGAATCGGGCTGTGACACGAGGTTAGGCCCAACTTGTGGAAGAAGTTAGCCCAGACCCGATCGACATATCCAGCGTCCACAAGTTGTAGGCCTAATGTGGGAGGTCTAGCCCATTATAAACCATAAATGGACATGGTAATTAATTGGACTACTTAGCCTAATCTAATCCGTCGGGATTATATGATTATGAACTAAAGTTATGGTTAAGTAAAATTGGTTGGACAATGGGTGGGCTTAGTAAATCTGAGGGGGTAGGTAATATTTACATGTAGGCCCACAAACTTAGCTCGATAAGGTTTTGTAATTAAAGACACCTAGTGGTAAGCATAACCGATAGAAAGATTGGTGTTATATAAAATTAAAGACACCTTTAGGGTAAATATAACCTATGGAAAACCTAGTGGGGGATACAAGACAAAGGGGGAGAGCTTGTATCGTATTGTGTGGGACATGTTTTAGTCAGTAACCCGGGGTATGTATCGAATAGAGAACTCCGAACTAGGTCGGATAAGGGGCACGCTTACTGACCGATTATAAGAGATCCAAACATGGAGGCTATGTTGGAAGCGCAAACCGACCAGGCCATGTGCGTGCATAAGCCGGGCCGAAAGGGATAAGACGACCGTGACACCTGTAGATATGGGGTTGTGCATATCAGTGAGGGGTTTCCACTTTAGGACGTGATACATCCTACTGTGGGGCCGGCACAGAGTATCTACGGAGTAAGGGGCATATCGACTAGGGTAGTAGTTATGGTACATTTGGACGTATGCCTAAGTCTACCATCTTAAAGTGTAAGGGATCTTCTCATTCTGGTTATACTAGTAATAGTGCAGAGTAATCATTAGGGAAGCGTATTCACCTTATCATGTCTACCTTGTCACCCTTGCCATTTATGTAGTGATCTCTCTTACGCACTTTATATGTCTATCATGCTACTTTTATTTATTTACTTGCTAAAAGTAACTAGACTCGCCAGACTTTATGTCTGACCCTTTTTGTTTCCTCTTCTTTCTTTCGTTTCCCCCTCCCCTGGTTCTAAGGGTGGGAACACTCAGGCTTGGTTAGGACTCAGTTATCATCTTGCTAGAGCTGCTTTCGAAGTATGGTTCAAGTTCTTATCTCTACTACGGCTTTGTCTCTCTTATTTGGGGAATTATGTTTTCTTTTAAGTATTTATGTACTCTGATGATAAAAGATAGAAGTTATATTGTTGTAATGGTTTTTGTGACTTATGGTACTTTGGACCACGATGTATGATTTGTATTTGAAATAAAAATTTGAGTTTCCGCTGCTATCTTAATTATATGTGTCTTGTAATATTCTATGTCCGTTTATCTATTACGCTTCACAAAATTTAATGCATTCCCGTTGTGAGTGACATTAACGGAGGTGGGGTGTCACACCTGGTATCAGAGCTGAAGTTTAACAGATTAGATAAAAGTTTTCGAAAACTATTTTCAAAATGGGTTTTAAAAGAAAGCATTTTCAAAAAGAAAAGTCTATTTTGAAAAACACTCCCCAAAAAGCCATATGTAATATCTTTCGATCCTTTGTCTGAATCTCTTTCCTTTTCATTTCAGCATGTCTAGGGAAACTTTTATTCCCGAGGGCGTTGAAGTATCGGATTGGCTTCTCATGTATCTTAAAGCCACGGCACCAACCGGAAGCCAAGGAGTCATCCTTCCACCAGCTGCAATCATTGTTCCTCCACCGTCGCTAGTAGATGATTTCTCTAAAAAAGAAAGAAGCTAGGGTTGAGGAAACACAAAACAAGAAGTTATGGCCCAAGAAAGGACAACAACAAATGAAAGGCGAAAAGAATAACAAAGCTAAGGATAAGAGGAAGTGTCCCAGTTGTGAACGTGAGGGTCACTTGGTAAAAGACTACAAAAGAAGGAATAATACTTGCTTCAGTTGTGGAGAAGTCAGACACTTTGCTAAAGAGTTCCCGAAGAGGCAAGAACAAGGCCAAAGGGCAGGATCCCTTGGAGGGCAGGTGTATGCTCTCGTGGCCATCTTATCAGATAGAGGTAAGAAGTTTGGTTGAAGGTTTGATTTCTCTTTCCAATCAGCCTGTTAGAACTTTTTCGATTCTGGTGCTATGCTTTCGTTTATATCTGATTTTGTAGTTGAATCTCTACACTTAATTACTAGTATAGTTGTGGATCCCATAGTTGTTTCAAACCCCATTGGTAGTTTGGCTCATTTACTTACAATTTGTCGGGGTTTGAAAATATTTTTGTTAGATGTAGAGTTTGAGTGCGACGCGTATGTGCTCGGGTTTATGGGTTATGGGTTGATTTTAGGGATGGATTGGCTTACCACGTATGGTGCCATTCTGGATTATGAGAAGAGGGTTGTTAGGCTTCTGACTTGTCATGGGAGGACCCTCGAGATTTCTTGTGACCCGCAAGGGTCGGCTATGGTTAGTTTCCTAGAGTCTCTTGATGCATCTATCGATAATCTACAATCTGTTCCAGTAGTCCGAGAATACTCCGATGTTTTTGATGAGGTACGGGGTTTACCTCTGAGGCACGAGATCAATTTTCATATATATATATATGGTGGACAATGCAAAGCCAGTTGCATTACCGGTGCGCCATATGGCTCCAAGGGGAAGAAGGGAGCTGAGTAAGCAAGTAGGGGAGCTACTTGGGAAAGGATTTATCAGACGAAGCATGTCTAAATGGGGTTCACCAGTTATATTCGCAACTAAGGCGGATGGTTCGCTTCGTTTGTGTATTGATTATAGAGAGTTGAATAAACTCACCAAGAATAATAGGCACCCGCTCCCGAGGATTGATGATTTATTTGATCAGCTTGTTGGTGCCTCAGTATTTTCTTAGTTAGACTTGGCCACGGGATTTCATTAATTGAGGGTGGATGAGGAGCATAGATAAGACCATTTTTAGAACTCCGGATGGTTTCTTTGAATGGCTAGTTATGCCTTTCGGGTTGACAAATGCACTCGCCTATTTTGTTTATCTGATGAGTAGGGTGTTTCGGGAGTTTCTAAACAAATTTTTCGTGGTCCTTGTTGATGATATCTTGATCTTCTCCAAAAGCAAGAAGATTATGCCCAACACTTGAGAGAAGTTTTAGAAACTCACCATGCGCATCAGCTTAAAGCGAAGTTCTCCAAATGCCATTTTTGGAGAAAAGAGGTGAGATTCTTAGGGCATGTGGTCTCCAAAGAAGGGATAGCTGTAGATCCCCCAACGGTGGTTGCAGTGCAAGATTGACAGATTCCTAAAAATGCAACCTAGGTGAGAAGCTTTCTTGGGTGGGCAGGTTATTATAGAAAGTTCATTAAGGACTTCACAAAGATATCAGCCCCACTCACCAGGATAACAAAGAAGAATTTGGCGTTTTCATGGGATATAGATTGTCATGTTGCTTTCCAACGACTGATGAGGGATTTCGTAACAGCCCCAGTCTTGACCTTGCTTGATGGGAGTAAAGTGTTTACCGTTTACACTGATGCATATGGTACAGGGCTTGATGCGCTTCTGATGCAAGAAGGGAAAGTAGTGTGTTATGGCGGTAGACAGTTAAGAGTTCATGAAGAAGAACTACCCCATCCATGATCTAGAGCAAGCTGCCATAGTATTCGTGCTAAAGACGTGGCGTCATTATTTACTTGGAGAGATGTTTGTGTTATACACCGATCATAAATCTCTCAAGTATTTGTTCTCACGGAAGGATCTTAATTTAAGGCAACAAAGGTGGATGGAGTTCTTAGCTTCTTATGATTTTGAGACTGCTTATACCCCTGGCAAGGGTAATGTGGTTGCCGACGCACTAAGTAGGAAGAGGATGACCTTAAGTCCTCTGTTTGTGGAGAGGAAGAGCTTGGAGTTCATCTCAACTTTTAATTTTAGACCCTCCATCGAGATTTTTCCTGATTTGTTTGCATCCTTGGAGATATGATCAACTCTTATGGATCAGATAGGAGCTTCACAGTAAGGGAACCCATAGATTTTAGACATGATGGAAAAAACTCAGAAAAGGTGAGACTTATAATCACCTCGGTAGATATGCCATAGATGAAAAGGAGTGGTTACGACGAGATGGAAGGCTTTGTATTCCTCAAGCTGGAAGCTCGATAAAGGTGATGACTATTCATTCGGGTGGTGATAAGATGTATAGAGACATGAAAAGGGTTTTCTGTTGGGCTGGGATGAAGAAAGATGTGGCCAAATTTGTTTCCCAGTGTCTAGTTTACCAGCAAGTTAAAGCTGAGCAAAAGAAGCCCTGTGGTTTACTTCATCTTTGTAGGTTCCTCAGTGGAAATGGGAGAGCATCTCTATGGATTTCATAGATGGTTTGCCTAGATCGAAGAAAGGCAACACCTATATCTGGGTAGTAGTGGACATATTGACTAAGAGTGCTAATTTCATTTAAGTGAAGAGTAAGAGGATGGCATCATAGTTGGCAGCAATTTATGTTTGTGAGATAGTTCGTCTTCATGGAGTACCTTCCAGCATCGTGAGTGATCATGGCCCCATCTTCACCAGTGAATTTTGGAGGAGCTTGCAAGAAGAGTTAGGTACAAAGTTGTGTTTAAGCACCGCTTATCATCCTCAGACCGATGGGCAGACGGAGAGGGTGAACAGAATTCTAGAGGATCTTTTGAGGCTATGTATTCTAGATTTCAGAGGGGCCTGGGAAGAGCACCTTCCTTTAGTAGAGTTCGCATATAACAATAGCTATCAATCCAACATCAACATGGACCCCTTCGAAGCATTGTATAGACGACTCTGTAGATTACCAACTTGTTGGTGGGAATCTACAGAAAGATTACTACTTGGACCAGATATGATGAGAGAAACATCCGAAAAGATTGACCTTATTTGATAGAGGATGAAGACAGCTCAAGATAGGCAGAAGTCCTATGCAGACAAGAGAAGGTCTGACATCGAATTTGAAGTGGGAGGCTTAGTTTTAATCAAAGTATCGCCTCTAAGGAATGTGGTTCGCTTCAGATCGGTAAGGAAGTTGGCACCTAAGTTTGTAGGACCATTTCCCAGAACTGAGAGGATTGGCCAAATGGCCTATAAGGTAAAGCTCCCAGAAAATCTATCCGGCATTCATGATGTTTTCCACGTTTCTCATCTGCAGTAGTGCCTGCATGACACCACAGAAGTTATTAAGCCGAGTGTATTGGAAGAGGTAGAAGTGGAACCGAAGGCGACAGTAAGGTGAGTCCCCACTCGTATTCTTGGATTAGAAGTTAAGAAGCTATGCAATAAAGAGATCAAGTTGCTAAAGGTTCAATTGGGAGATAGCCCAGAGGATGCGACTTGGGAGACCGAAGCTAAGATTCGTGCTTCATACCCTTTTCTTTTCGAGGATATGTTCTTAACTCCTTTTTCCAAAGTTTTATCTGTGCTTATTTCTATCATTTGAATATATCTTATCCATAGTATTTTCGACCTTCATATAGGAATCCTATGGATGTAAACATGTGTTTGAGACATTTTATGTTTGATGGATGCAAGTGGATGCAAGTGTTTGCTTGTGGTTGCCTGTGGATGCATATACACACACATTAGGCACTAGATCGGCTCAATCACTCTCATATTGCATATGGATATGTCCATTTTCTTTTCTTTTATGGATGGAAATGGATGTATTACCATATGGATGTTGCATTTGGACGAATGAATGTGCACACATATAGAACTCACATGTTATAATAGGATTATTTGCATACATATTAGATTCATGGAACTAACATATATTGCATTAAGGAGGTCAACTAAATCAATAGACCGCCTGATTTCCGCATTAGTGATGGGACACAAACCATTGCATATATTCATATAAGCATTGGAGGTCTTCAAGGACAATGGATGCCAGTGATTGATGGATGAGTAGATGGAAGATGAAAGGTAGGATATGTATTCTTCTCAACTTAGAGATTTCAGGGACGAAATCCATTGAGTAGGGGAGAATGTAACACCCCATATTTTTAACAACACTAAAAGAGGATAAATTAAATTGGATTAAGGAAAACGGACTGAGCCATTGCGTCTGTCTCAAAATTCTGGTCAAGATAGACATTTGGTTTGCGTAAAACTGACATTGTTTGAAGAAGTTATGAGGATTTTAAGTTTATATATGCGCAGAAGAAATATATATATACACATGATACGCATATGAGTCAGATATGAGTCAGCACTTATATAGAAAGGGTCCAAAAATCATAAATTCATCTGGCGGCAAATTTCCCGCTCTAGGGGGTCGACCCCCCAAGCCGAGGTCGACCCCCTAGCCGGGGTCGACCCCCCTGAAGGGGTGTCGACACCAGGGTCGACCCACCTGTAGGGGTGTCAACACCTGTAGGGCTGATGTGGCAGTTGGTTTCAGAGGGGCAGGCAGCTATAAATACGTGGTCATTTCTCTTGTTTTCTTCATTGAGAATCCATGGGGACCAAACTCTGCTAGTGTCTGTATTGAACTAGATCCGTTAATCTCCTACAACTTTCAACTTAAGCAATTCGATTAGAGATTCGAGATCCATTCTTCTTCTACTTTTCTAATCCAAACACTGTGAGTTCCTAGTTGCTTTTAGATTTAAATATATAAAAGTAAACGTGATATGACAATAGTTTGGATTTGTTCATATGCCTATATTATATTGGATCCATTGTAAATTGCGAACTTATGACATTCTAAATTAAGTATAACTTGGATCTAAATCTTTATCTTGTTGGATCTATTGTTACTTTTGCGACATTCTATGATGTGGATCTTGACCTTATTTGTGTTAGATCTATTTTTAACTATTGATCTAAATCTCTATCTTGTTGGATCTATTGTAACATTTTATGATGTGGATCTTGACCTTATTTTTGTTAGTCTAGTTTTAACTACTGGATCTGAATTATGTTGACATCTAAATTGCTAATTAGATCTAGATTATCACCTTGTGCCTATCATACTAGATCTAAACCAATTGGACGTCTAAATTGTTGATTTAGACCTTATTATGCTTATTATGACATCATAGTTATGTTAGAATCCATTAATTGCCACTAGTTCATTAGATTTATGCTTATATGTCCAACTTATCACCATGTTAGTTAATGTTTCTGCCAAAACAATCACCTTTGTCATATTCCCATCACCTTTCCTTTTATTGTTATGAATAAACTACTTTCTAGCCTAGATGCCGCCAAATATAAGCGAACGCATTAGTTAGGGAACGGGGGAAAAATATTAGAATTGGCATAATTTAAGTAATGTTTAAATGAATTGGACATATAATTCAAATAAGGAAAAAGGGGCATAATCACCTATAATACATAGGTAAATTTGGATAATTATGGAATGTTTAAGATTACAATTAAAAATTGTAATTGCACTTATGACACGAGGTTAGGTTGCATTAGGGGTGGAAGTCTGCCCGGACACGACCGGCATATCCAACAGCTACTAATGTTGAACCTAATGTGTGAGGTCAATGTGCGCAAATACAAATCGGGCTATGACATGAGGTTAGGCCCAACTTGTGGAAGAAGTCTGCCTGGTCCCGACCGGCATATCCAGCATCCACAAGTTGTTGGCCTAATGTGGGAGGTCTAGCCCATTATAAACCATAAATGGACAAGGTAATGAATTGGACTACTTAACCTAATCTAATCCATAGGGATTGTATGATTATGAACTAAAGTTAGGGTTAAGTAAAATTGGTTGGATAGTGGGTGGGTTAAGTAAATCTAAGGGGGTGGGTAATAGTTACATATAGGCCCACAAACTTATCCCGATAAGGTTATGTAACTAAAGACACCTAGTGATAAGCATAACTGGTAGAAAGATTGGGGTCATATAAAATTAAAGACAACTTTAGGGTAAATAGAACCTGTGAAAAACCTAGTGGGGGATACAAGACAAAGGGGAGAGCTTGTATCATATTGTGTGGGACCCGTTTCAATCAGTAACCCGGAGTATGTATCGAGTAGAGAAATCCGAACTAGGTCGGAGAAGGGGCACGCTTACTGACTAATTGTAAGAGATCCAAACGTGGAGGCGGTGTTGGTAGCGCAAACTGACCGGGCCATGTGCGTGCATGAGCTGGGCCAAAGGGGATAAGACAACCGTGGCACCTGTAGGTTTGGGGATTTGCATATCAGTGAGGGGTTTCCACATTAGGACGTGATACATCCTACTGTGGGCAGGCACAGAGTATCTACAGAGTAGGGAGTCGATCGATTAGGGTAGTAGTTAGGGTACATTTGGGCGTATGCCTAAGTCTACCATCTTGAAGTCTAAGGGATCATTTCATTCTGGTTATACTAGTAATAGTGCAGATTAATCATTAGGGAAGTGTATTCACCTTATCCTGTCTGCCTTGTTACACCTGCCATTTATGTAGTGACCTCTCTTATCCACTTTATATGCCTGTCATGCTACTTTTATTTATTTACTTGCTAAAAGTAACTAGAATTGCCAGACTTTATGTGTGACTCTTTTTGTTTCCTCTCCTTTCGTCCGTTCCTCCCCTAAGGTTCTTAGGGTGAGAACACTCAGGCATAGTCAGGACTCAGTTATCATCTTGCTAGAGCTGCTTTCGAAGTATGGTTCAAGTTCTTATCTCTACTATGGCTTTGTCTCTCTTATTTGGGGAATTATGTTTTCTTTTAAGTATTTATGTACTCTGGTGATTAAAGACAGAAGTTATATTATTGTAATGGTTTTTCTGAGTTATGGTACTCTGGACCACGATGTATGATTTGGGTTTGAAATAAAAATTTGAATTTCCGCTGCTATCTTAATTATATCTGTCTTGTAATATTATGTGTTTGTTTACCTATAACGCTTCACGAAACTTAATGCATTCCCTTTGTGAGTGACGTTAACGGTCGTGTGGTATCATAGGTGCACTGAAAGTTATGCCGGCCAGCAATGGATGATCACCAAGGTTGGATAACATACACGAAACCTATCATATAACTCACAGCACAAGGATAAAATATAATAGAATATAAACAACAAGCGGAAATAGTGAAGCATATTTGAGCAGAAACTTAAACTTTCGTATCAACTAGAAAGATCCATTGTAACAACCCGGAATTTCAGAACCAATATAAAATTTTTATTTCAGCTATTTTAATGGATTTTGAATATTTAAAATGATTTATTTTAAATAATAATGACTAAAAATTTATTTAAATCGTAGTTAGAATGTATAAATTTATTTTAATTATATAATAGAGCCTGAAATGGCGCAACAGTTTGAAAATTCGATTTTAAATTTCAATTGAATATATAGAATTCAATATAAAGCGGATTTCAGTAAAACAAGAAACACTTGAATTTGTTTAATAATATCTTTCTAACGAATATAAGAAACTGAGATTTCATAATATAAATTGAAAGTTATGTCCAGCTCAAAATTCAGAATAATCACTATGGAATTTATATGTATTTGAACATAATATATAGCCCATAAAAATAGCCATTTAGCAAACGACCTCCGTTTTCGATGAAACCACTTTTGTTGGATCTGAAATGTCAAATTATAGCTAGGTTCCAATTTTCATAGTTTTTGGAATTAATGTGTAAGCGCAGTGAATTTAAATGTGTTTGGTAATTTAAAATAGCATTTAATCGACCAGTTAAAAAGGCTATTTTTCAAATGGTCTCCAAATTTGACGAAATTAGTCTTATTGAAATTGTACTTGAAAACATAGCAACAATTCCAAATTTCGTAATTTTTGGAGCTAGTATGTGGCCGTACACAATAAATTATGAATCGATTAGTTATTTAAGACGGAAACAGAGCTTTCTGAGCAAACGGACTCGGACTTTGACGAAACCAGTTTTGTTGGGACCGTATCGTCAAGACAGCAGGATGTCAATTCTCATCGCCAACAGAGTTCATGTGTGATCGAGGCATCAATAAACGTCGAACGAAGAGAGCGTTGACTAGAGAAATAATAAAAAAATCATAAACCACCACTGTATAACATCTTTTCTCTCCACAAACCCTCACTTCTCTTCTCCCTCCAAAAATTGGTAGCAACCAACCCATCCTCATCTCTCTCGAAATTTTGCGAAAAGGCCCCTACATTTTAAATAATTTATTTCTTCCAAATCGTTACGGAATTAGGGAAAAATTTCTACATGAAGTTGTAGAGCATGACGAGTACTAGCTAATGTAAAAATTTGGGGATAATAGGATGGGTTGTTTGGTCGGAAATGTGGTCGAAGTGCTGCAGGTCAATTTTGGTATTTTGGTTATTGCGGATCCCACGTAGAGAATTAGGCCGAGTGGTTTGGAGGTATGGTAGAGGAGAATCATACGAAGATTTTGGCGGTGGTGGCATGGTCTCAGGTGGCTGGAGTTGACCGGAATGTCAAGTTCATCGGAGGGGTGCTGGAAAATTAGACAGTCACGAAAATGATCAATTTCCCGTCCATCCGTGCGTTTTTAGGCAAAGTGATACAAACGAATATGTCTAGAAGGTCGAGATCTAGCAACTAGTAAAATTTGATGGCATTTGGAGTACTGTGGCGGCCGCAGCACCAAGATGAACCGAAACTGCAGTTTTCCATTCAACTACAGATCGTGGGGCCCACGTGACGAATTGGAGGGGGCCACCAGGAGTGGAAAGAGTAGGAGATGCCGGAGACATGGCGCTGGTCTTGTGATATTCCGAGTTACGGTTTGGCCGTAGTGAGCGTTTAAAGTTGAGGGTGTCGTTTCCAAAAGAAGGTAAATAGTGATTTTATTGTTTAAATGATTTTCTATATTCGTATGCTAATATCTTTTTGGTACAAAATCTAAATTGCGTGAAACTAGATCCTTTGCGATCGTGGAGTAAAGAACTTCACAACAAAACTGACCGGGTCCAATTTGGAGCTTGTTTGAATTTGAGGCAAATACAAATCCAAACGGTACCAAAACCGTTAATTAAAGACTGACGGATTGGAAACCAAAGGTGAGAACTCCTCACTCTGATTATTTTACAGTTAAATATACACTAGGATGCAGACGGGGCTTAGAAGCCCCCGACACTATTTATTGTACAAACCTTGTATGTTGTGGTGAAATTGACTGTATTGTGAAAATGAATTGTATTGTGGTTTTGTGATTGATTGGATTGATTGTGTATGGCGCGAGCCAGTATCAGCAGAGGGGTAATGCTAGACATTACTCCGGTTTTAATATCGCGCCATTATAATGCAAAATTTTCTGAAATAAATATTTATTCATTAAAAATATAATTTTTAATGTGTATATGAACTATATAAAAAAAACATGTGTTGAATAAAATATTTGAGTAATAAAAATATAATTTTTAATGATTATATAAACTATATAAAATAGTGAAGTGTTGAAATAAATATTTCATCGTTAAAAATATAATTTTTGAGTTATATATGAGCGACATAAAATTCTCCTGAAATGAAAATAAATATTCATTTACAAATCGAACGATTTGTTTATGTACACCCATTTAACTGACATGTATTGGGACGATATATTTTACACATCGCCTAACTACACAAATAAATTCAGTATTTGCTGGTTGAAACCCCACACAGGTATTGGGATGATATTTGGCATACACTAATCCCAATTGTTTAGTTGTATATCAATCGATTGGTTGACAGACTGTTGTAAGCATTAATTATTTATATTTAATGCTTATACAGCTGTGTGATGCACTCTGGATGATGGTTGATTGGTTATGACTGTTGTTATATACATGTATTGCATGAAATTCGTATAAATAAATTATATGGCAACTGATTGGGTCTGATTCCAATTCGGAAAAGACCGATTATTTTAAAATAACGAATATTTTACAATAATATTCCATAAAGGATTAAAATGTGAATTTGATGTCCGATTTTGGATGGAAACGAAAATATTGAAATACATGAAGCCATGCTGATCAAATTTGCGCCATTTTAACATGAACGATATTTATATCAATTTTATTCGTTTTTATAATGAATATCGAAAAGTAAATGATTTCAAATCTGATATTTAAAAATTTTTATCATTTAAATATTATAATGATAAGGAGTATTCAATTTTAATTTAAAATTGAAAGGGAAGTGGGAATCGTTTTTAAAACGAATTTATAAAGTACATTTTAAATGGAAATCGACGAAATATATATAATATATATATTATATATATTTAATGGCCTGAATAGAACAAGTCGCGTCGTGCCACGATCGTTCGCAAATTTCGACCATTGACTTCGAATTGATATAACAAGAGATCCGATCGTCGGATTCTCCTAAAACCAAAACCATTGGGTTCGTATCTAAAAGATCTTTCCAACGAATATAATAGATTTGAAATCTAACGGTTGGATTTGGAATTATGTCCAAATTAAATTTGGAAAAGGTATCTATAAATGTAGTTCGATGACCGATTATGGAAATCGACCGAAAGGGCCTTGATAATATTATTAAAAATATTAATAATTTTTGCAAAATCATAATAAATGATTTGGAAAGAATTGGGATTAAAAATTCCATATTGGAAAAGATAAAAATATATTTGTATCAAAATGAACTAGTCATTAGCTTGATTTGAAATCCAATAATTTTTAAATAAATAAATTGGATTTGTAAAGGGTTTTTAATATAAACAGAAATTTCCAATTTATAAATTGGAATGGATTTGAATAGAAATCGTCTTTGGGAGATTTCGATATTGGATTCCGTGACTATATTGATATTATGGAGGAATTTGGAAGAAAGATATATATCGTTATTCCCCATATGATATGTGTTGTTTCAGAATTTGATGTTGAATATAAGCGGATATAATTTCTATTCAGAGCCTTATATTTAATATTAAATTGGATTTTTGGTTTGTTGCGAATTTTATCTTCAATCACACTGTTCTTAAACCCCGTGTGAATAGAATAAACATTTTAAGTAAGATTATTTGAGTTTCCAATTATATTTAGTAATTGGAATAAAATGGAATGTGAATTGGGTTTATCGTGATCGGTGTTTTAAGAAACACTTATTCTTTAACCCGATTAATAGTGAAATGTGATTTAGAATATATAAATCTTTTACTAAGATTTAATGGGATTTTCCAAAATAAAGCTTTCCAATTTAATAAAATAAATTGTAATGGAATGGAATTCGATTTGGTAATAATCGAAATGAGCTTCTGTGGAGGAAGACTGTTAATATATATGGAATTTAAAAGGCTTTATCGTTGTTCCATTTATATTATTATTCCGATACGGTAATTGATATCGATTATATATTGAACCATTTTCCGTGATGATTCCATAACTAATGGAATGTGATTTTGGGTTTATCGTGAACTGTGTTTTAAATGACATTAGTTCTTTAACCCAGCTAAAGACAGGATTACATGTCCAACATTGTATTTCGAACTGTATTGTTGATCTCTACTAAATATATATATGTTTGGTGGCAAAGAATTTATTCTCTTGCTTAACACCCTTCTCTAAGACGTACGAGCTTAAAGGTTTTATATAGGCAAAAATCAATGGTACGGTGTAGATTGTCGATGCGGCATGTTTGATTTCCCAAAGTTAACTAGTCATTAATAATGATTTTTGGGAAGATTAAAACTAAGTGGAGTTTTATTGAGTCTTTAATTAGATTGGAATGTGAATATGATCATTTAAATTATCAAATTTGTGAAATGACGAGAATGGATTATCACTAGTTTTACTCCAGGCGTTAATTAAATCTTTAATTAGATTTGAACGTGAAATGGTAACTAATTTTACTGATAACACCGTGGTGTTAGATATGGAGTATTGCGAGTTTTGCTCCATAGGATGAATAGGTTGGGATTGGGAAATAAAACGAATGATTACTTCGGTAAGGTGTGCTAATCCCGACTAGTTTGAAAAAAACCTTAATTTGGTTTAAATTATGAAAAGAATATTTGAATAAAAGAATATTCAAAATTGGAATGAGGCGTATGTTGTGTTTTTATAACACTTGATTATAAGATACGTTAATTATCTGGAAAGGCAAAGTTTATACCCATTCTGAATAATTGATTCGACGATAAATCGACAATGAAGATGGTGGTTGAAGACCAAAGTTGTTCACATCGTTTGGATGATTACTGATGTCTTAATTGGGTTGTACACCCTAGACAAGATAATAAGTGGAGATCGTCCAGATGTACTTGGAGATCGACCGGATATGCGAGGACCTCTCTCCTGTATTGGACATATGGGACGAGGAATAAGGTGCCTCTGGTTTCGTTCAGACCCAGAACGAACTAGTAAATGGATGTGTGTTTGACATTCACTACTACAAAATAGGTCAGTTGCATCGGTTGTTTACCCTCCTGTTGCATCGGTTCAGCAACCGATGCATATGCAGCCGATGCAACAAGTTAAAAATAATTGCATTGGTTTCAGAACCGATGCAATAAATGTGCTTTTGCGTCGGCTGTCAGTAATAACCGATGAAAAAGGAAGGTTTTGTTGGCTTAAAAATAGTAACCATGTTGCATCGATTACCTGTAACAACCGGTTGCAAAAAGTCAAATTTTTGCATCGCTTATTACCACCAATCGATGTAATATAAAGGACATTAGCTTTACCCCATTTTTGTTTTGCATTGGTTATTCTTACCGTCGATGCATAATATCACTCTATTGCCTATGTTGAAAGCAAAAAATGTCGTAAACACCAAAGATTCATATTACTAGGAATAGTTAATTTGGTCGCAAGACTAAGTAAGAGAGAGCGGTAAATGACACGAGAATTTATAGTGGTTCGACCGTGGATTAGCCCTACGTCCACTTTGGAAGGATGTTGAACTTTTATTAATCACTCAAGAATTACAAGGTAGAGCCATGCTCATTACATTCACTTTTATAATTGATATATACTAGGTATTTGGGAAAAAGAATATTTCATTCTCCTTCTTCCTCAAATAGGAGATGCCATTAATGAGGTCTAGGAAGGTCTCAAGTGATGAGAATCCAACCTCTTTGAAGTGTGAGGCCATGGGCTATTTCTAGGAGTGAGGGTATGTAATAACCCGGAAAATCTGGGCCAGTTTAAAAATTTTATTTTGGCAATTTTAGCGAATTTTGATTATTTAAAATAGATTATTTTAAATAATAACAACGAGAAATTTATTTTGAATATAATTCGAACGTATATATTATATACGTCGTCGTTAGAATATAAATATTTATATATAATTATAAATGGAATTGAAAATGGCGCGGTAGTTCGATAATTCGATTTCAAACTTCAATTGAATGTACCGGGTGCAAAACAATCCGGATTTTAGGGGAACCAAAAACATTAGGATCTAATTGGTGATATCTTTCCAACGAATCCGAATAATCAAGATTTCATAGCGGGAATCAAAAGATATGTCCAGTTGAAAATTCTGAATAGTCGCTATGGAATTCAGGCCCTTAAAAATAGACATTTTGCAAACGACCACGGATTTCGACGAAACCACTTTTGTTGGGTCCGTGATGTCAAGTTATTGCTAGGTTTCAAATTTCATAATTTTTCGAATCAATATGTGAGCGTGGCAAAGGAAAACGCGTTTGACCGGTTTTAGTTGATTTTAATCGACTGGAAATTGACCATTTTTCCAACGGTCTCAGAATTCGACGAAACTAGTTTTGTTAGGACCGTATCGTCAATACGAAGCTAGAAAATATTTTTCTAGAATTTTTAAAGTTAATATGTGACCCCAGTAATTTGAAATGTACGTTTAAAATTCAATATAGTGATTTAAATGTAAATTTAACGGAAACTGATTCAAACGATCAAATCAACCTACGATACATATCCCATTGTGTTCGGAATGGGGGTAATACGCTATGGACGACAGGCGGTGGACCTCGTTTCGAGGTCGTATGTAAAAGTCAACTTTTTTGAAAATTAATTAAATAAATTAAAAAAAAAGAAAACCCTCCTCTCCTTTAACCCGCTGGCCCCCCTTTCCCTACATAATCGATTTCAGCAGAAGAAGAAAAAAAAATCCATCGAGGACGGAGACCGACCGCCCACCGCCGCCACCGGAGGCGCCCACCTCCGTCCAAGCTCGCCGCCCTCCCCTTCCCTTCCTCGACTGCGACGCCCGAACCCCCCTCGCCCTCGCGTCCCGCTCCTCTTCCCCTCCTCCGTCCACCGCGGCCTCGGCCGCGTCGCCACCCACCTCCCTCCAGCGCCTCGCGAACACCCCCCCCCCCCAGCAGCGAGGCAACCACCGACGCCCCCCCTCCCCTCCTCTCCGATTCCTGTAAGTTTTTTTTTTATATTTTTTTTTTAATTTATTTTTCAATTTTAGTTATTGTTCTATTCGATTTTAAAACTGAATTTTTATAGTTAACAAGAACTGATTTTTATTAATTTAAAAGCATTGATTTTTAGTTTAGAAAAGAATAAATGTTTATTTAGGAAAAATAGTTCTTTTTAAACTAGAAAGATGCGATTTTTATTAACTAGGTAAAATTAGTTTTTTGAAATCAAAATGATTTGATTTTGAAAAGTAAAGATTTGATTTTGAATTATGGAAGTTAAAAATATAATTTTTATATAAGGAAGATAATCAAAATATGATTTTTATATTTTTAAAGTATTAAAAATATAATCTTTACTATATAGAAGTGGTTAAAAATATAATCTTTGCATAGTAGGAACTATAAAAATATAATCTTTACAAAATAAAAGATATAAAAATATGATCTTTATATTTTTAAAGTAATAAAAATATGATTTATATATTTTTAAAGTATTAAAAATATAGTCTTTACTATATAGATGATATAAAAATATGATTTTTGTTTATGTAGAGAAGTGAAAATATAATTTTTACATGATAGGAATATTAAAAATATCATCTTTAGATAGGAAGCAAAATAAAGACGATATTTTTAAAAGTGAAAAGGCGATATTTTGATATGAGTTGAATAGTAAAAATATGATTTTTCCTTATATGAAGTGATTATAGAAATATGATTTTTAAATTGAAAGTGAACAAATAAAAATGTGATTTTTATTTTAAAGACATCAAAATATAAAAATGTGTGATTTTTATATATGTAGTGACTACGGGCAACGAAGATGATAAAAGGCGAGAATGAAGAAGATTTCTATAAATGAAGTGTCGTGAAGTTGGATAGCTATCGGTGAGAACTTCTCACTCAAATCTCTTTTCTAGTTATATATATACTAGGATGCAGACGGTGCTTAGTAGCACCCGACACCCGTCATCCACAGACCATGGATGACTTGTTTGTTAAATTGATTGGTTGTGTAGTTAGTTAGATTATTTGGTTTGAATTGAATTGTTTGGTGAAATGGAATGGATTTGATTGATGAGTGAATGGCGTGGGCCTTCACTAGACCGGGGATAAGGCTAGGCCTCGTCCCGTTTCTAGTATCGTGCCGTTATGCCGCCGAATTTTTCTAAAATATGTTAGAAAAATAAAAATATCATTTTATTGAATAAATGAACTGAATAGAAATTCAAGTGTGGAAATAAAAATGTTTATCGTTAAAAATATAATTTTTAACGTGAAAGTGGATAAATGAATATTTATAAACAAATCAGCCGATTTGTTTATATACACTGATTTGACTGATATCGATTGGGTCGATAAATTTTACACGTCGCCCAACTGCACAAATAAAATCTGTTTTTGATTGTTTGAAACCCCACACGGGTGTTGGGATGAAATTTGAAGTTCACTCATCCTGATTGATTAAATATGTCGATCGATCAATTGACAGGCTGTTATAAGCGTCAGATATCTATATTTGATGCTTATACAGTGTAGTGCACTTTGGTTGATGGTTGATTATTTTTCAATGCTATTATATACATGTGTTGTATGGAATCCATATAATTAACATTATATGGTGATTGATTGGGCCTCATTCCAATCGGGAAAATAATGAATATTATAAAAGAAAATTCATGTGTTGAATATAAAAATAGTGATGTGTTGACGATGATCATGTGTTGAAACTATTCATGTGTTGAGTAAAATATTTTAAATAAAATAATTTACATCTTTATCATATTTACAATTAGAATCTACTTCACGGTGGAGTCTAATTAAAATCAAACGATAGATACCATAGTTTTATAAAATATTTTACATAACAACAATAGTGATGTGTTGACAGCACTCATGTGTTGAGATTAGTCGTGTGTTGAAAGAAATATAGATTCATGTGTTGAATGGGACAAATATTCATTTGTTGAATAGAATAAAGAAGTTGTGAAAAATATAAAGCCGTGTTGATTAGTTTTGCGCCATTTTGACGTGAACGATATTTATATCGATTTTATTCAAATTGAAATGAATATTATAGCAAATTCGAATTGAAAAGAAAACGAATTTGAATTGAATATAAAAGGACTTCGAATGGAATTGAATATAAAACAAATTCAAGTTGAATTGAAAACGAACTGAAATTTAACTGAATTCGAATCGAAATTAAATTGAAATCAATTTGAATTGAAACGAATTTGAATTTGAATTGAATTGAAACGAATTTGAATTCGAATTAAATAAAATGGAAATGAATTCGAGTTGAATTGAAATCCAATCGATTTGAAATTGAATGTAGAAGTTGAATTGTTTTAGAAACGAATTTAAAACGATTTATAAAATTCGTTTTAAATAGAAATCGACGAAATATATATTATATATATTATATATATTATATAATGGCCTGAATAGAACGCGCCGCGCCGCGACAGTTCGTGAATTTCGACCATTTATTTCAAACGGACATTACGGGAGATCCGACCGTCGGATTCTCCTAAAACCGGAACCGTTGGGTTCGTATCGAAAAGAGCTTTCCAATGATTATTAGAAATTTGAAATCTAACGGTTGGATTTGGAATTATGTCCAAATCAAATTTGGAAAAGGTCATTGTAAGTGCAGTTCGATGGCCGTTGATGGAAATCGACTGTACGGGCCTTGATAAAATTATTAAAAATATTGATAATTTGTGTAAAATCATAATATGTGAATTGGAAAGAACTGGGATGAAGAATTCCACATTTGAAATGATAAAAATAGATTTTTGTCGAAATGAACTAGTTTTGAACTAGAATTAAAATCAATTTATTTGTGAAATAAATAAATTGAATTTGAAAGTGATTTTAAAAATAATCAATATTCCCAATACGTGGATTGGACTGGAGTTGAATCGAAATTATCTTCGGGATATTTCGATGTTGGATTTCGTGACTATACAAATATTGTTATGGGGATTTGAAAGATATATTTTATATCGTTATTTCCAATACGATATTTGTTGGTTTCAGAATTTGATATTGAATATAAGCCGATATATTTTCTATTCAGAGCCTTGTATTTAATATCAAACGTGATTTGGGTTTGTCGTGAATCGTGTTTTAGAAGACATTGGTTCTTTAACCCAGTTAAAGACATAATATTGATTTTTGAGAAGATTAAAACTAAATGGAGTTTTAATGAATCTTTAATTAGATTAAAAAGTGAATTGATAATTTAAATTATCAAATCTGAAAAGTGATCGAGAGTGGAGTATCACCAGTTTTGCTCCAAAGCGATAGTTAAATCTTTAATTAGATTTGAACGTGAAATGGTAATTAATTTTACCGATAACACCGTGGTGTTAGATATGGAGTATCACCAGTTTTGCTCCATGGGATATATAGGTTGGGATTGGGAAATAAAACAAATAATTACTTCGGTGTGGTTCGCTAATCCCGACTAGTTTGAAATGATATCCAAAGGAGGATTAAAGAATAAATTTAGAAGAATTTATATTTGATAAAATTTATGGGAACCTATCCCCTAAGAATGTGATTTTGTGAATAAAATAATATTCTGAATTGGAATGAGGCGTTTGTTGTGTTTGTGTAACAATTTGTTCATTATATACGTGGGTTATTCAGAAAGGCCGGGTTATACCCATTCTGAATAACCGATTCGACGAGATGTCGAAGATGAAGACGGTGGTAGAAGACCGGAAGTTTTCACATCGTTTGGGTGATTACTGATGATCTTGATTGGGCTGTACACCCAGGATGAGGGAAACAGTTGGTGATCGTCCAGACGTACTTGGAGACGGATGGATATGCGAGGAAAGTGCCTCCGGTTTCGTTCAGACCCAGAACGAACTTGTAAATGGATTGTGTGTTTGACATTGGATTTTATTCTGTGTTGATTGATCTCTATTAAATATACATCTGTTTGGCGGCGGAGAATTTATTCTCTTGCATAACGCCCTTCTCTGAGACGTACGAGCTCAGAGGTTGTATATCGATGGACATCAGTCGCATGGAGTGAATTGCCAATGTGGCACGCGTAAGTGGCAATTGATCAAGGCTTCTGTTGAAAAGCAAAGTCTTGTGGTTGATGATCAAAGCACGGCCTGTGTGGCGTAGCTTTGTGTATAACGTGAATTCGCGAGCCTCACACCTCGGTATGAGTCAAAAACGGGAGACGGACCGCTGGGAGAGCACGACGTTTCTTTCTAGCTAGGGTGGTGTCAGTGACCTACCAGCCATGACATTTATATACTTTTCACCTGTGTGGTTGTTGGATACGAGGCGCTCGGATATAGGTCTGTAAGGACCGGGAAACGTGTGTTCAGGAATTGCCAATCCTCAAAAGTAAGAGAGGACCGGCCCAGCCGATTCCAAGGATCATAGTGGGGTCCTGAGGCATTTGCTAGAGTGTCTCGAACGCGGAGAGGAGCTTGCCCCTTGCCTCGACTCATGACGGAAGTCCAATTTCCAATACGTGTATTGCGGTTTTAATTGTAGAACTAGTATGGCGACATGATAGATGGTACCCATGCCGCCTATGATTGATATTTATGATTTGAAATTGTTTTGACACTATACACTTATTATAGTATCAAATAATGTGTTTTAAACGTATCAAGCATGCTTTGGCTGTTATAAGGTAAAAACCCTATCCTCCGGTTTGCGTTGCATTGTGTGATGGGACCTGGATCTTATAACAGCTTCATTTTTCTTTATTTAGCATTGCGCTGTTTGTTCTATGCACTGGTATTCTTGGGAGGAAACCCGTTCCGTGTTATATGGCGTGGTCCCTTGATTTACCTATCTTTAAAACCAATATTAATAACTGTTTTAGTTCTCACACCAGTCACATGACTGACCTGGAGTTTATTGTTTTAACCTAAACTCTGGGTGCCCCTATTTTCTACACGGGCAGCTAGTAGTTTTGGTTTTGCAGATTTATACTCACAGGGTCCTGATTTACAGCTGGAACGATGCTCAGAAAGCTCTGTATCCGTGTATTACTTCTAGTTGTGTTTTTGTATTATTTTCCGCTGCGATGTATCTAAATGTAATTTATTGTAATCTCTGATATTTATCGAATGTAATTTATTCATTTATACTCTGTATATTCTTGTATCTGATGGAATTGATGTAATAACAATGAAATGTTCTTCTGTATGCGTCCTTTTGTGTGTTGTTCTCAAAGTATTCATGCTTTCCTTCACGGGGAAGTTACGGGTCCTTACAGTTTGGTATCAGAGCTTTGGTTTACAGAGCTCGAGGACAAGACACATTAGAACCATACGAAAGAATTCATCAGATATTGGATTAGTAATATCCAATTAGAATTACTCGTTAGAGATAGGATCAGTAGTATCCTAGAACGAGTGTGAAGAGTATACTTTTCAAATGAAAACAATATTGTTTTAAAATTTAAATCGTTTTATACGTATTTGAATATTTATTTATTTTGAATATGGACAATCGAGTATATATAGATTTCGCGTATACGCGTCATGAACGTATAGTCGAAATTTTAATATACTGGATAGATATAGAGTCACATTCTAGACACCCGGGGATAATTCTGGTGATGTGGCCACATCATCAGTATTTATATTCGTGTTTCGAAGGTGTGATTTCTATATATTTCCATTAGACTGGTGTGAGAACCAAAACCAATATAGCTAGAACACATTGTTGTGAATTGGCATCAAAACATGATTTTTGTATATATATATCAAATTATGAATTTGAAACTCTAATCCACTAATTGATTGATGTTTGTGTTGTTTGTTTGATAATTTTTAACCATTTAGCCTAATTGTACCAAATATTGAACTATATTGATAATTGGTCGCAACTGCTTGCATATACATATACTTACATTGAACAGGTCATAGCAAGGAGGCTAGAGCAGAGAATAAAATTTGTTTGCCCGACAAATAGGTACATGTTTACTACATAATTTACAGTTTTGTTTGGGTGATGATGATTTTATGAGCCTATTGGCTAGCCGCTTGGCTTTTTCTTTTTCTTTTTGAGATCTGAAGGACCAGGGAAGCTATTTGAAATTCCCCGATGCTCCAGGTGCAGGGGAGGTTATGGCGAAATTTTTCGAAAATTTAGGGTGTTAGCCAAATTTTTGAAAATTTGAAAATTCTCAGAAACTGAAAAGTTGGAGAATGGAAGCCAGATCGAATGTAGAGCTTATTAATCAAACCACTTTCGACTTTGTTCCTTTTCGGGGACGAAAAGTTTTAAGTGGGGGAGATTGTAATAACCCGGAAAATCTGGGCCAGTTTAAAATTTTTATTTTGGCAATTTTAGCGAATTTTGATTATTTAAAATAGATTATTTTAAATAATAACAACGAGAAATTTATTTTGAATATAATTCGAACGTATATATTATATACGTCATCGTTAGAATATAAATATTTATATATAATTATAAATGGAATTGAAAATGGCGCGGTAGTTCGATAATTCGATTTCAAACTTCAATTGAATGTACCGGGTGCAAAACAATCCGGATTTTAGTGGAACCAAAAACATTAGGATCTAATTGGTGATATCTTTCCAACGAATCCGAATAATCAAGATTTCATAGCGGGAATCAAAAGATATGTCCAGTTGAAAATTCTGAATAGTCGCTATGGAATTCAGGCCCTTAAAAATGGACATTTTGCAAACGACCATGGATTTCGACGAAACCACTTTTGTTGGGTCCGTGATGTCAAGTTATTGCTAGGTTTCAAATTTCATAATTTTTCGAATCAATATGTGAGCGTGGCAAAGGAAAACGCATTTGACCGGTTTAAGTTGATTTTAATCGACTGGAAATTGACCATTTTTCCAACGGTCTCAGAATTCGACGAAACTAGTTTTGTTAGGACCGTATCGTCAATACGAAGCAAGAAAATATTTTTCTAGAATTTTTAAAGTTAATATGTGACCCCGGTAATTTGAAATGTACGTTTAAAATTCAATATAGTGATTTAAATGTAAATTTAACGGAAACTGATTCAAACGATCAAATCAACCTACGATACATATCCCATTGTGTTCGGAATGGGGGTAATACGCTATGGACGACAGGCGGTGGACCTCGTTTCGAGGTCGTATGTAAAAGTCAACTTTTTTGAAAATTAATTAATTAAATAAATAAATAAATAAAAAACCCTCCTCTCCTTTAACCCGCTGGCCCCCCTTTCCCTTCATAATCGATTTCAGCAGAAGAAGAAAACAAAAATCCATCGAGGACGGAGACCGACCGCCCGCCGCTGCCACCGGAGGCGCCCACCTCCGTCCAAGCTCGCCGCCCTCCCCTTCCCTTCCTCGACTACGACGCCCGAACCCCCCTCGCCCTCGCGTCCCGCTCCTCTTCCCCTCCTCCGTCCACCGCGGCCTCAGCCGCGTCGCCACCCACCTCCCTCCAGCGCCTCGCGAACACCCCCCCCAGCAGCGAGGCAACCACCGACGCCCCCCCTCCTCTCCGATTCCTGTAAGTTTTTATATATATATATATATATTTTTAATTTATTTTTCAATTTTAGTTATTGTTCTATTCGATTTTAAAACTGAATTTTTATAGTTAACAAGAACTGATTTTTATTAATTTAAAAGCATTGATTTTTAGTTTAGAAAAGAATAAATGTTTATTTAGGAAAAATAGTTCTTTTTAAACTATAAAGATGCGATTTTTATTAACTAGGTAAGATTAGTTTTTTTAAATCAAAATGATTTGATTTTGAAAAGTAAAGATTTGATTTTGAATTGTGGAAGTAAAAAATATAATTTTTATATAAGGAAGATAATCAAAATATGATTTTTATATTTTTAAAGTATTAAAAATATAATCTTTACTATATAGAAGTGGTTAAAAATATAATCTTTGCATAGTAGGAACTATAAAAATATAATTTTTACAAAATAAAAGATATAAAAATATGATCTTTATATTTTTAAAGTAATAAAAATATGATTTTTATATTTTTAAAGTATTAAAAATATAGTCTTTACTATATAGATGATATAAAAATATGATTTTTGTTTATGTAGAGAAGTGAAAATATAATTTTTACATGATAGGAATATTAAAAATATCATCTTTAGATAGGAAGCAAAATAAAGACGATATTTTTAAAAGTGAAAAGGCGATATTTTGATATGAGTTGAATAGTAAAAATATGATTTTTCCTTATATGAAGTGATTATAGAAATATGATTTTTAAATTGAAAGTGAACAAATAAAAATGTGATTTTTATTTTAAAGACATCAAAATATAAAAATGTGTGATTTTTATATATGTAGTGACTACGGGCAACGAAGATGATAAAAGGCGAGAATGAAGAAGATTTCTATAAATGAAGTGTCGTGAAGTTGGATAGCTATCGGTGAGAACTTCTCACTCAAATCTCTTTTCTAGTTATATATATACTAGGATGCAGACGGTGCTTAGTAGCACCCGACACCCGTCATCCACAGACCATGGATGACTTGTTTGTTAAATTGATTGGTTATGTAGTTAGTTAGATTATTTGGTTTGAATTGAATTGTTTGGTGAAATGTAATGGATTTGATTGATGAGTGAATGGCGTGGGCCTTCACTAGACCGGGGATAAGGCTAGGCCTCGTCCCGTTTCTAGTATCGTGCCGTTATGCCGCCGAATTTTTCTAAAATATGTTAGAAAAATAAAAATATCATTTTATTGAATAAATGAACTGAATAGAAATTCAAGTGTGGAAATAAAAATGTTTATCGTTAAAAATATAATTTTTAACGTGAAAGTGGATAAATGAATATTTATAAACAAATCGGCCGATTTGTTTATATACACTGATTTGACTGAGATCGATTGGGTCGATAAATTTTACACGTCGCCCAACTGCACAAATAAAATCTGTGTTTGATTGTTTGAAACCCCACACGGGTGTTGGGATGAAATTTGAAGTTCACTCATCCTGATTGATTAAATATGTCGATCGATTGACAGGCTGTTATAAGCGTCAGATATCTATATTTGATGCTTATACAGTATAGTGCACTTTGGTTGATGGTTGATTATTTTTCAATGCTATTATATACATGTGTTGTATGGAATCCATATAATTAACATTATATGGTGATTGATTGGGCCTCATTCCAATCGGGAAAATAATGAATATTATAAAAGAAAATTCATGTGTTGAATATAAAAATAGTCATGTGTTGACGATGATCATGTGATTGAAACTATTCATGTGTTGAGTAAAATATTTTAAATAAAATAATTTACATCTTTATCATATTTACAATTAGAATCTACTTCACGGTGGAGTCTAATTAAAATCAAACGATAGATACCATAGTTTTATAAAATATTTTACATAACAACAATAGTGATGTGTTGACAGCACTCATGTGTTGAGATTAGTCGTGTGTTGAAAGAAATATAGATTCATGTGTTGAATGGGATAAATATTCATTTGTTGAATAGAATAAAGAAGTTGTGAAAAATATAAAGCCGTGTTGATTAGTTTTGCGCCATTTTGACGTGAACGATATTTATATCGATTTTATTCAAATTGAAATGAATATTATAGCAAATTCGAATTGAAAAGAAAACGAATTTGAATTGAATATAAAAGGACTTCGAATGGAATTGAATATAAAACAAATTCAAGTTGAATTGAAAACGAACTGAAATTTAATTGAATTCGAATCGAAATTAAATTGAAATCAATTTGAATTGAAACGAATTTGAATTTGAATTGAAACGAATTTGAATTCGAATTAAATAAAATGGAAATGAATTCGAGTTGAATTGAAATCCAATCGATTTGAAATTGAATGTAGAAGTTGAATTGTTTTAGAAACGAATTTAAAACGATTTATAAAATTCGTTTTAAATAGAAATCGACGAAATATATATTATATATATTATATATATAATATAATGGCCTGAATAGAACGCGCCGCGCCGACAGTTCGTGAATTTCGACCATTTATTTCAAACGGACATTACGGGAGATCCGACCGTCGGATTCTCCTAAAACCGGAACCGTTGGGTTCGTATCGAAAAGAGCTTTCCAACGAATATTAGAAATTTGAAATCTAACGGTTGGATTTGGAATTATGTCCAAATCAAATTTGGAAAAGGTCGTTGTAAGTGCAGTTCGATGGCCGTTGATGGATATCGACTGTAAGGCCTTGATAAAATTATTAAAAATATTGATAGTTTGTGTAAAATCATAATATGTGAATTGGAAAGAACTGGGATGAAGAATTCCACATTTGAAATGATAAAAATAGATTTTTGTCGAAATGAACTAGTTTTGAACTAGAATTAAAATCAATTTATTTGTGAAATAAATAAATTGAATTTGAAAGTGATTTTAAAAATAATCAATATTCCCAATACGTGGATTGGACTGAAGTTGAATCGAAATTATCTTCGGGATATTTCGATGTTGGATTTCGTGACTATACAAATATTGTTATGGGGATTTGAAAGATATATTTTATATCGTTATTTCCAATACGATATTTGTTGGTTTCAGAATTTGATATTGAATATAAGCCGATATATTTTCTATTCAGAGCCTTGTATTTAATATCAAACGTGATTTGGGATTGTCGTGAATCGTGTTTTAGAAGACATTGGTTCTTTAACCCAGTTAAAGACATAATATTGATTTTTGAGAAGATTAAAACTAAATGGAGTTTTAATGAATCTTTAATTAGATTAAAAAGTGAATTGATAATTTAAATTATCAAATCTGAAAAGTGATCGAGAGTGGAGTATCACCAGTTTTGCTCCAAAGCGATAGTTAAATCTTTAATTAGATTTGAACGTGAAATGGTAATTAATTTTACCGATAACACCGTGGTGTTAGATATGGAGTATCACCAGTTTTGCTCCATGGGATATATAGGTTGGGATTGGGAAATAAAACAAATAATTACTTCGGTGTGGTTCGCTAATCCCGACTAGTTTGAAATGATATCCAAAGGAGGATTAAAGAATGAATTTAGAAGAATTTATCTTTGATAAAATTTATGGGAACCTATCCCCTAAGAATGTGATTTTGTGAATAAAATAATATTCTGAATTGGAATGAGGCGTTTGTTGTGTTTGTGTAACAATTTGTTCATTATATACGTGGGTTATTCAGAAAGGCCGGGTTATACCCATTCTGAATAACCGATTCGACGAGATGTCGAAGATGAAGACGGTGGTAGAAGACCGGAAGTTTTCACATCGTTTGGGTGATTACTGATGATCTTGATTGGGCTGTACACCCAGGATGAGGGAAACAGTTGGTGATCGTCCAGACGTACTTGGAGATGGATGGATATGCGAGGAAAGTGCCTCCGGTTTCGTTCAGACCCAGAACGAACTTGTAAATGGATTGTGTGTCTGACATTGGATTTTATTCTGTGTTGATTGATCTCTATTAAATATACATCTGTTTGGCGGCGGAGAATTTATTCTCTTGCTTAACGCCCTTCTCTGAGACGTACGAGCTCAGAGGTTGTATATCGATGGACATCAGTCGCATGGAGTGAATTGCCAATGTGGCACGCGTAAGTGGCAATTGATCAAGGCTTCTGTTGAAAAGCAAAGTCTTGTGGTTGATGATCAAAGCACGGCCTGTGTGGCGTAGCTTTGTGTATAACGTGAATTCGCGAGCCTCACACCTCGGTATGAGTCAAAAACGGGAGACGGACAGCTGGGAGAGCACGACGTTTCTTTCTAGCTAGGATGGTGTCAGTGACCTACCGGCCCTGACATTTATATACTTTTCACCTGTGAGGTTGTTGGATACGAGGCGCCTCGGATATAGGTCTGTAAGGACCGGGAAATGTGTGTTCAGGAATTGCCAATCCTCAAAAGTAAGAGAGGACCGGCCCAGCCGATTCCAAGGATCATAGTAGGGTCTTGAGGCATTTGCTAGAGTGTCTCGAACGCGGAGAGGAGCTTGCCCCTTGCCTCGACTCATGACGGAAGTCCAATTTCCAATACGTGTATTGCGGTTTTAATTGTAGAACTAGTATGGCGACATGATAGATGGTACCCATGCCGCCTATGATTGATATTTATGATTTGAAATTGTTTTGACACTATACACTTATTATAGTATCAAATAATGTGTTTTAAACGTATCAAGCATGCTGTGGCTGTTATAAGGTAAAAACCCTATCCTCCGGCTTGCGTTGCATTGTGTGATGGGACCTGGGTCTTATAACAGCTTCATTTTTCTTTATTTAGCATTGCGCTGTTTGTTCTATGCACTGGTATTCTTGGGAGGAAACCCGTTCCGTGTTATACGGCGTGGTCCCTTGATTTACCTATCTTTAAAACCAATATTAATAACTATTTTAGTTCTCACACCAGTCACATGACTGACCTGGAGTTTATTGTTTTAACCTAAACTCTGGGTGCCCCTATTTTCTACACGGGCAGCTAGTAGTTTTGGTTTTGCAGATTTATATTCACAGGGTCCTGATTTACAGCTGGAACGATGTTCGGAAAGCTCTGTATCCGTGTATTACTTCTAGTTGTGTTTTTGTATTATTTTCCGCTGCGATGTATCTAAATGTAATTTATTGTAATCTCTGATATTTATCGAATGTAATTTATTCATTTATACTCTGTATATTCTTGTATCTGATGGAATTGATGTAATAACAATGAAATGTTCTTCTGTATGCGTCCTTTTGTGTGTTGTTCTCAAAGTATTCGTGCTTTCCTTCACGGGGAAGTTACGGGTCCTTTCAGGGTAGGTAGGATTAGGTAGGAGTAGGTAAAAATAAGGGACCGCTAGCATAATTTCGAACCCGCCACCCACGCGCCTCAGCATTTTGAACCCGGGCTCGGGTGTGAAATTTTGAACCCGGGCATGGGTTCGAAATTTCGCACCCGGGCATGGGTGCGAAATCTCGCAACCTCTAGGTGCGAAATTTCGCACCCGGACATGGGTGTGACATCTCGCACCCGTAAGGTACGGAACTTCGCACCCGCTGGATGTGAAATCTCGCACCGTGGGGTTCGAAATTTCGAACCCATCTTGGGCGCAAAATTTCGCACCTGTTGGGTGCGAATTTCGCGCTCTGTCCGACGTGAAATTCTTCCGAGGCCCACGAGGAACCCATGATCGGACGCTTGAAGCTTCTAACTCCTTCAAGGCCCAAGTGCCTTGGTTGGGGGATGTTTTCTGCGTGGTGCGATGTTACAAGCGGTGTAGTCCCTTCTTGGCCCCGCTTCCTTCATTCCTAAGCGCCCCCTTTAGCCTTAGCTTCACACGATACGTTAAGTTGAGCATGTATGTTGCCCTCTTGGGAACCGGACCAAAAAGGCGGTTAACATTTGCCTCCCAAAGTACATCTTGTTTTGACATGATGTGCTTTGTGTTGGTTGAGATAGTAGTTAAGCTGTTAATTCTTCCTATGATTCAGAAGGCAAATAAGCATTATTTGTCGGGCTCGTTTCCCCCCGTGGTGCAGAGGAGCTGCCATTGGAGGATGCACCATACTTAAATCTCTAAGCATCCATAGCACGTCACCTCCGTGGATGCACAGGGATCGGTATGTGAGAGACAGTGTCACATCGCTTTCACACCCGGGGGTATCACTATCACCATTTTTTTTTTGAATCCTAGGGTCGGGAATTTTCGAGCCCCAAGTGGTTCGAAACTTCAAGCCCAGGGGGCTCAAAATTTTGAGGCCATAGGTTTGGAAATTTCGAACATGCCCTGGAAAGCGAAAGGGCACCTTTTTCTTTTATAAATTACCCCCCTCACTTTCTTCCTTCTATTTTTCCTTTCTCAGGCCGCCATTTCCGAAAGCTTCGAACCCAAGAATTTACAAAACCAATAATTTCAACTCGAACTAGGTAAGGCTTTGGGTCGAGGAGATGAGAGAGGGAGGAGGTCGAAGGACCATGGCGGAGACCTCGAAACCTCGTGGATTCGACTTTTCGAACCCAGCTGGGTTCGACACCTGAAACCCCCATGGGTTCGAATTTTCGAACCTCCCTGGGTTTGAATCTTTGAACCCACCGGTTTCAAAGTTTCGAACCCTCATGGGCTCGAGTGTTCAAACTCTGTGGGTTTCGAAGCATCGAACCCTTATGGGTTTGAATTTTCGAACCCGTGGGTACGAATTTCCGAACCCTCTGTCTGGGTTCGAAATTTCGAACCTGGAGAGGTTCGAATTTTTGAACCCGGATGGGTTCAGAATTTCAAACCCTTCTACGTTCGAAATTTCGAACCTAGGGTTCAAAATCTCAAGCCTGACATGGTTCGAGACTCGGTCTTTGATGTGTCGGGCTTCAATCTATTATGTTGCTGGGCTTTGACTTCCGAATATCCATCTCTGGATTTGTATACTTAGCGTTGATGCACATGTTGTTACCCATGTGAGCGGGGTTTAGGATTGTTCACATAGTATAGAGCATACAACTGGACTGGGACTTGGACTGTTTCGAATTGTTTTGAACTTTTCTTTATGTAGCTTATCTTTGCAAACATTTCATGCACATATTAGTTGTCACCAACATGAGTGGTACAGGTCACTATATTGCCCGTTCTAATACTGATGCCTTAAAGTATACTAGAAATGCAAACAAGATCAAAGACTGGAAAGACTACGGAAGCCGAGGCTACCCCTCCCTCATCACACACATCCGACTCTACCCATAGAGGTAGCTCGTCTAGCAGCGAGCTTGAGACTACCGAAGGATCGACTCCTCCTCATACGACCAGCTCGCCTGAAGCGTCTAAGCACGGGGAGCAACTTGAGCAGCAATATTCCTCGGTCGTGACTGAAGAGACCGGGAATGTGGATATTATGGGTTAGGACGTGCACACACCTCTGGTAGCTCCGGCCATGCTGCCTAATGCGGTGATCTTGGAGAATCCCACTGATTCAATGCTACCGTGTACGGATGCTACTGCGGTCAGGAAAATGGCAGCGCGATTTAACATATCGACGGGTGATGTCCACACCCCCGAGAGAGATGGCAGGGTGCATGCACCGCCCGAGGGTTTTACTACTTAAAACCGACAAGCTTGCCTTGCCGGGTGTGTGCCCCAAGCTAATAACTTCATTCGGGATATGCTGTTCTATTTCCGTCTTACGCCATCACAACTACACCCTAATGCTTATGCTTCTCTCCTAGGCACTTATGTTCTCTTCCACGAGTTCTTTCGCAGGGAACCCACCTGGGAAGATATTTGATATTTCTTCCACCTAAGGAAAACAAGCACTGCCTCCCCATCTCAATGATCTTTGGAAAAGACAGCCGCCACCAAATTCTTCGTTGGAACGTGGCCCAGGCTGTCAGTGTTTAAGCGCGAGTGGTTCTTCGTTAGCTACCCTCCTGGATTTGCCAAAAGATGGATTGAGGGAAGTAAGTATTTCTCTAGCTCCATTCCTTGTCATAATTTTTTGATTTCCTCATTTATTTATGGTTTTAATTGGGTTATGACAGGAAATCCAAAGGCGCCTACCGGGGATGAATACCGACAATGCCTTAATGCTTTACGAGCAATACCAGGAAACCTTCCCGATACTAGCACCGTAACAAGTCAGGATCGCCTCCGCCACGCTCGGTTGCTACCTATCAATCAAGTTGTGATCATGTCTGCATTTGCTGTTAGTGCGCCAAAAGAGAGAGTTGTGGTAGGTCCAACCACCACTGGCCGGAAGAGGAAAATGCCCCCGTGGGAGGGGAGCTGCCGGAGACTGCCCGACCTCAGGGAGATGTGCGTGAAGGCACAAGGCTCATGGTCAAGAGGAGTTTTCCAGAGATGTGGGGCTGCCGAGCACTCCCATCCCGCCTCTGACAGGGGAGGGGGAAGGAGAGCTGGTTAGACCGCAATCTCCTACGACTCGCTCAGGGGCCACTGCCTCGCTCAAACCCGCGGGCTAGTTTGATGGCTTAAAAGGGCTATATTTAGTAGTGAATCCATGGCCAACTACGACAAACCTGGAAGAACTTACTTGTGCTGCTGAGGGGTTAACTCCGTCGATCAAACTGCAATCTGGTTTGTTGAGAGGACACTTAGGGCATACATTCGTAGCACTGCATAGCATAGAAGTTTTTCTATGTGTGTGACTTCACTAACTTTGGGTTGTACCATTGGCAGGTGATATGGCAGGAGGACGTGGTGGACGAGGTTACGGACGTGGGGATCGCCAGCACCCCCAAAGCTCTTCCTTTGAGATTTTTTGAAGATCCACCAATTTGTATAGTGTTCCACCTCCGTCAGACCAAGGCAGCGGGCATCGAGGCCGGGATCGATCTAGGCGATCTCCGACACCTCCTCCTTTTCACGTGTCCGTGGGAGACTCTTGGCTTAACATAAGCAGCTCTCGATCCTTGCCTTCAACATCTCCCTCATCTGTCGCCCCTCCGGCTCCTGTTCACCTTGCTAGAGAAAAAGAAGTGCCTCTTGGCCAGCCGAAGCCGGAGAGAGAGACTAAGATAGAGGTGCCAGACTTGATAGAACCCCAATTTCGGAGGCTATCCATAGAGGAACAAAGGGCATTCCTGAAATACCATTTCCCCCAACACTATTTCGATGAGTTGAAATTCGTCCCCGACCTCCGTCCGGCTCCTGACAGAGAGTATGGGGAGGTGTGGATGCATGTGAAAGCTTCATATCACCAAACCAACGAGTTTATAAAGTATTCCCTCTGGCTTTCGAAGTTGATCAAAAAGAGGAATCGACAGCTCGCTGATCAGAGGTCGATTAGCCGAGAAGACTACCTTCGAAGCTTTGAATAAGAGGATAGTTATGCCTGTTCCCTGCATTGTAGGTTCTCTTTTATGAATTATTAGACCCTTTGACGATAGCTTTTTCACTGCAGCTGAGATGACGCAGGCTTATAATACAGTGAAGAGGGAGTCAGAGTATGCCCTCTCGAATTTTAAAGCCACCGTGGCAGATTTAACTACCGAGACCACAACTCTAAAAAGGGACAAAGCTGATCTAGCGCGAGCATTCGACATCTTGGAAAAGGATAATGCGAGGGTTACTGAGCTCCAGAATGACAACATCGCCTTGAGGGTGGAAAATGAAAATTGCGGGCTGAGAATGTCGAAGTCGCCGAGTTGAAGAGGCAGCTTGAGGTAATGAGAAAAGCGAAGGAGGATGACTAAGCTAACAAGGATTTGCTGAGTGCGGCGGAGGGTATAAAAGCCGAACCTGCAAGGGAGATAGAGCAACTGAGGGGACAGCTGAATGCAGAGTTCCGTGTTGGGTCCTCCTTCGAGGAGAGTATCCACAATATGTATGTCAAGGCTATGAGATTCCAAGGAATTTCGTGGGTTGAGGACTATCCCCACGAGCTAGCTAGAACCTGGGAGAGGTTAGTCCCTTACGAGGCCTTCTTGCATCGAGTGGATGTAAGTACTTTAGATGAGCGTTGGCTTGTGAATGTTCTTCTGGATAGTGATGAACGTGAGAAGCTGGAGGAAGGAAGGAGGTTATTGAGAGAAGATGCTGAGAATGAAAGGTTAGCGAGGCTCGCTGAGGAGAAAGGGAAGTTCGTGTCGACTGATAGCCTGGTTGTGGTAGAAATATTTGCAGAGGGGATTTGTTTTCAGCCCCTGGACCCTGGATCTGCTATGGTGAGCGGTCCTGAGGCTTTGGTCCAAATCGCTACTGAGTACAATCCTAACTTCCCACAATGGGGGATGCCAGATTCACCTCAACTATCTCCGCAAGCACCCTCCCTACCAATCCTACACCATCCTTGGCCATAGGTAAATTCCTTTTACAATGCATCCCTGAGGATAAAGTCATTGCCGAATTTACAGACTAAAAAGGTTGTGTCTTTGCTATACAGCTCCTTCTGAGTCCATGGCGGCTGTGGGCCCTGCCCCCGTGATCCCACAAGTGACTGACTTTGAGTTAGGACTTATGGCGACATAGGTTGGAGAGGGCGGCAACCAACTTAACACCTTCTCTGACATAGGGTTAACTCCTAGTATGGTGGACATTCTTAATGAGGAAGGACAGGTGGTCGATGGACAAAGTTCCCCAACTAGAGGCCTGGTGGAAGCCGACCTATATATGATGGCGGCTCTGGTGGCAACCCAAAAGGAGAAGATGGTGGCCAAGTGCAAGAAGGCGGAGGGGACGGAGAGGGTTGAGCAGGAAGGAAGAGAGATCCCAAATAAGAAGGAGACCGTGGTAGGTCTTCCTACTGGGAATGCCACCGTGCCTACACCGCTTTTTGTTACTAGTGATTCCATGGGAGTCTCTAGTGGTAATGGTGTAAGGGATCGCCGCCTTTTGGTCACTCACAAATCAGTTACTCCTTTAAAGAATCAATCGAGTAGCAGGGGATCTTGCCGGGAAAGGTCTGGTGTTGGTGACGAACCGTCGAGCGCTGAATCTGCAAGAAAGCACAAGGAAAAGAAAAAAACACGATTAGTGTTAGTGGCCTAAGTAGAGGTTACCATTTGTTTTGGTAGTGTAGGCCGATATTTTACGCAAGTATAGCCCTCGCTTTTGGTTTTTCGAGACACGGTGTGGTTCTCATGTAAACCCTGTCATTAGAAACTAAAAGTGTTAGACACGTAGTTCGTTCAGTGTATGTGCAAAAATGAAATAGGAATTAGTAAAGATCGTTGTTTATGTCAAGTGTTCGGATGTTGTTTTCATGTTTTCCAGTGTCCTATACTTGCATAAGCATACTTATTGTAATGACCCGAAAATCCGGTCCAATTTGAGCTGACCAAAAACATAAGTCCAACCCCAAATTAAACTGAAAATCCGGTCATTAATGAAAGAAATTAGAGGGTGAGGATAGATAAGATAGAAACTTAGAATAGAAGAAGAAGAACACAACATCATAGTAACATGAATCTCACAGCGGAACGAATAACATATAATATACGTAACATAACTTTGAAATATACATTTGTACTTGAATATATATCATTTATCAAAGTACAACACTTACAACACAGCGGAAATAACTATAGCTATATGATCCTGAAGCCTCCTGCTCCAGCTCTTCAAGTATCTGTAAATCCGGACTACTTGACTGTCCGTACAAAATTGGGCACCCAAGAGTTTAGGGAAAACAAAACAAAATAAACACCGGGTCAGTCATGGGACTGGTGTGAGTAAAATAGTTTAAAACAGTTTAAGCAGGTAAACAATATCTCATAAGACCACGCCGTATAACGGAACGGGTTTTTCCCTTATGAGAATCCAAATATCTTTATATCAAAAACCTTTTGATATTATAATAATGTCTATCAATAAAATATAATAATCATCTAGCGGAAACGCTTTCATCTCACGTTCTACATATATAGTATACAATCAAAACCGCAAGCACGTATTGGGTAATGGGTTTCCAACTATGACAAGGTATGGAACCACCTTTCGCTAGTGTACCTCTAGAAAGGAATACACTGGGTTCAACAAGAACATCTTGCAACCCGGCCACACATGACCGACCACTCATTTCGCTTGAGTGTATCGAATGTATATCACCAACGGTTGGGATCAGCAACCGTTTCTCGAATGGGACAGCATCAACAATATATTTTTAAAAGTAAATGAAACTCTAAATCAGGTGATTATACACCCTACTTCGGTGCGACCGACTTAGCCATGCTGTCTGCCCGATTTCTTTCATTTACCGGATGATGAGGCTAGAAGCTACGCTTTATCATCACATCAGATTCACTTTGAATGTCACATCGTCAATTCCATCAAATCACCGATTGATGTCCTCAACCATACATTATGTGTTAGCTAAAAGAAGTTTCCTTCTCCGCTTCCACTCTTGGTCCGGTTGGAGAAATCAATATATCTGATCGTCTGGAAATACTCTATCAGACATCCGTCCATACAAGTCATCCAGGAACAGGATGAACCGAAGGCACTATTCTGTAAACAGGATAGCCCTTGCATAACTCCATCTTCAATTTCCTTTGGTATATATGATTCGCAACGCTTATGCCAATACAGAGTGGTTCTTTGGATAATAATCCAACCGGTCTCTCCATACTAACAACGTTAAAATGGTCAAAACTTCGATAGTCTATGATTTAACTATCGAAGAAAAACAGGTGTGCAAACAAAGATATTATTTCCAAATGGAAATTTATATCGATCAAACATCATTCAACATTTATCTCTTTATTTCATTAATTTACTTATCTCATGTTTCCTTATATTCAATATTTCTTATTTTCTAAATTTGGAAAATATATGTTATTAACAATGGAAAACATTTCCATTTCTTGTTTTCTTTATTAGAAAACATTTCTGGTTTCTTATTTGGAAAACATTTCCAAAGCTTCTTCATTGGACTTAGACAGATGTTTAAACAAACCATCGTGATGCCAACTCAAACCATTTCCTTTAATTAGTAAATTCACTTAACCATCCTTTACTATCGAACCTTAACCATTCCTTAGTTAAAAATGAAGTCAATCAAGTTGGGGTAATACTACCTCTCAGACCTTAACTGAACAACGTTTCTAACCTTGAATTAGACAAAGTTCACCCTTCTAATTCTTTAACAAACTTCCTTACGTAACTCTCTTTCAAATCTTTTCTATTCGATAATTCTTTCCTTCGATAAGGTATATACGATAACTCTATTCAATTTATTCTATTCACTTAACTCTTTTGATCTAACTCTATTCACTTAACTCCTACCGAATACACTATATTCGATAACTCTTTTAATTCTATTTGAATAAACTATATATTCGATTAACTCCTTTTACTCTATTCGAATAAACTATATATTCGATTAACTCCTTTATTCTATTTGAATAAACTATATATATTCTATTAACTCCTTTATTCTATTCGAATAAACTACATTCGATTAACTCCTTTTACTTTCTATTCGAATAAACTATATTCAATTAACTACTTTTACTTTCTATTCGAATAAACTATATCCGATTAACTCCTTTATTCTATTTAAATAAACTATATATTCGATTAACTCCTTTTACGTTCTATTCGAATAAACTTTATTCGATTAACTCCTTTATTCTATTTGAATAAACTATATATTCGATTAACTCCTTTTACTTTCTATTCGAATAAACTATATTTGATTAACTCCTTTATTCTATTATATTCGTTTTATCAACATTTTTTTCCTTTTATAAAACTCTATTCGTTTTATAAACAATTTCCTTTTTATTTACTTTCGAAATATTCCCTTTTTATAAAATCTATTGATTTTATAAAATACCTTTTATTTCAATGTACATTGAAATAATTCTTTTTACATCCTAGGGTCTTTTATGATATTTAAAATATCGAATAACAATGATCAACATCATTCTAACACACATAACCCATAACAGATATACATCACATCATATATCACAATATATGAAAACAGTAAATAAATGTTGAGGAATCCAGTCGGATTCCTCCAACCTGTTTCCCTGCATCCACAGATGTTATAAAATATAAAATCAACATCACTTTCAGTTCCATATGATATATTCTGTTAAACAGAATCAATATAGAAATTTAACTAACTGACTAGCAGTTCAATCAAACAGTCAACACACAGTCTATCAGCCAATATTTAACAGTTCTAAAAATGCAACATGAAATTATAAACTGTTCAGAGTTAGTGAGATTTTACTCACATTGGCAGTTCATCGTTAAAGAACGATAAACTGTGGATTGATTTGAATCAAACAATTTATTCCACCATAAATCCAAACGAGCTTGAATCTACTTCCAGTCAGTTCCATTGGGTAGTGCCCGTCCATACGATCCGAACGGATCTTGTTTCGTAAGATTCTGACCTCGTATGACGATGTTACAAAGTTTTGAAGTTAATACTCTATTTATAATGGAATTAAAATGAAATATAAAACATTATGGGATTTACTAAACTCATTAGGCCCACCTACCCCTTAACCCGCGTGACAGACCTTCCTCCCCAATACACTTGAACGCGAGCTCCAGGACTCGTTCCTCACCGGCCATTTCCCCATCTTTGAGCCCCTCTCTCCTCTTCTTCTTGCCACCGAACTCAATTTGAACTTCACCATTCTCTTCCTCGTAAAAATCTACATCTGCTCCTATCATCTTCAAACAACTCGCATGGCCTCTAGAGATTCCGTCTCGAGCTCAAACTTACGGTGAACGAAAAGAACATCGAACCAAAATTTCTCCAGATACCCCCAAAAATTCACAAATCGAAGCTACTCTCCCCTATTACCCGATTACATGCCTCATTTCGACTGAAACCAACTCGATTTGCTGAAATCCGCAGCCTTAGGCTCCATCAACACACGCTGGGAAAATACAGTGCCAAAACAAAAGCATCAGACCCAGTAAAATTGACATAGGATTGAAGAGGAGGATTAAAGAAGTTAATATATCCTTGTTAAATGATTTTAGGGATTTTCTATGGATTTGTTTTGATTTTCTAAAGAGGAAGTCTTCACGTTTTGGTTTTCTCGTGGTGGCTGAGAAGGAGTTTGACTTCGGGAAGGGAAGAATTAGGTTAAAAAGGGTAAGGGGTGGGCTATTTATAGCATTTTGATTTAGATATTTTCTAATTAAAATATTCATTTCTAACCCAATGTTGTTTATTTTTTGTGTTTAAAAATCCCTGTGATCACATACACTACCCAAAAATCACGAAACTGGACATGTAGCTAGAGTTCGACATTAGGTCCCAACGAAACTGATTTTGTCGAATTCCGACTCCGTATGCTCACATAGTGTATTTTTTAATCGTCGTAATACTGATTGTTTCTCACTCTAAAAATCCGTACGACCACACAATGACTCTAAAAATCACGAAACTGGAAATCTAAAAACTATTTGACATTGTGGATCCAACAAAATTAGTTTCGTCGAATTCCGACTACGTTTGCAAAAGTGGCTTATTTTCACAGCTCTGAATAGCCCATTTAAATATATAAATATATTTAAATATAATTAAATTTAATATTTAAAAATAAATATTATCGTCTATATTCACAGTGGAATACCATACAGTTCAGAAAACTCCTATATGAATTTCTAACTTGATATTCACTTCTGGGTCAACCCGATATTCGATTTATATTGAAATTCCTTTTAAAAATATGAATAATTCCTTTATAAATTATAAAGGAATTCCACGGCGACTTTTCTAAAATTTGATTTGGACTTGAATCAAAATCTACACGATGAAATCCCGATTTTTCTCTTCCACTAGAAAGATATACTCCACTAGCTCCATACGTTTCTTGTTTCACATAAATCCGGCTTAAAACGAATCCTTTACATTCAGTTGAAGTTCGAATTGCCAATTTACGAACTGCAGCGCCATTTCAAGCTCGTTTATAATTATATTATAAACTATACGTTCAACTGTCGATGATTGAATATATTCGTTATTCAAATTCAATTCCAAGCTGAATTAAACATCACAGATGATCCAGTTCACACCATATCGTCATTTCAGCCAATTCTGATTATTTCAGAATTAAATATATTATTTAATTTATTATTTTAATTAAGTATTCATCATTATTTAATTCCACGACCATTAAGTCCTTATATCACTATTTATATAATTAAATAAATTAATTATAATACCTCTGCCAATGCGGGTCATTACAATCTTCCCCACTTAAAATAATTTCGTCCTCGAAATTGCTAAGGTAGAGAATGACCCTATCGACTGGTTAGAACTTATTCGTTCACTTCTTAACTTAAGTTCCAAATGAACCAATTTAATTTCAATTAAATTATTAATTAATTCTTATCAACGAAAATTTCCAAAAATCCTGAAATTTTCTAACACCTTAACTTTTTTGAAAAATTTCGCCAGCATCTCCTTTGTACTGGTTAATAGCTCAAACTCCAACTTGCCTCTCTAGGCCATCTCCAACCCAAAAGAAAATCAAACAGCCAAGCGGCTTGCCAATTCGGCTCATCAAAATCTCATACCATATGAACTATAAACTTGTACCTTTTGTCGGCATATCATTATATCCTTTCCACCTGTTATCAATTTAGTGGATACAAGGTTCATCCCAACCAAATTCCAATCTGCTTTTATCCACAACACAACCATTCTCTTATATCCGAGCCAAATATCATTTCAACTCGAGTTTCTTCTCGATTCCCAACTCTTAACTTGATTATCACATTACACTTCAAATTTGAATCTCACAATCCAATTTGTCTTGATATCATTCTAGTTCAATCTCAGTTACCACTTAATTGTCCTGATTTTAATTCAAATTTTCTTTCACAAATTTTTGTTAAATTTGTTTTTAATTCAAACCGTCTTTCCCTGGGAGTTTTTAAACAGTTTACTCTTTTCAAAAATCAAATTTTCCTTCTGAACATGTCACTGAGCCCTTAATTAATATTCCATTAGTTAAATCGCTTCTCTATTTCTTTATCAATATTTGTTAACCAAATATTTTCAATACCATATTGGCCTTTTATGTTATCTGGAAAACATTTCCGAATATCGCCTTCCTTTATTTTCTAAACTTTAGAAAATATATGCTATTTATAATTGGAAAATATTCCAATTACTTATCTCTTTTCCGATCTCGTTTATTTCTATACTTAGGAAATATTCTTCATTATATTTCCAAGCTTACACTTATTTGGGTTAAAAACGGATGTTGTGTAAAACATCGTTACAACAACCCAAATACTATATTCAACTAACTCTTATTCAACATTGATCTTCGAGCCTGAAATCTTACTATTTATTTGTTAATAATGAAATCAATCAAGTTGGGGTATAATACCTCTCAGACATTGACTGGATAACATTTATAACGTTAAAACAGATATGACTACTTACTCGAATAATCAATACCATACAACTACTTATTCACTTTTAAACACGTATACGCTTTCTCTTTCTATTCTTACTAGATTTTATTCTTAGTCTTCCTTTTTGATTTTACTATTCTATTTCTAAGTTCGTTTCCTTATCGACTTATATATATATATATATATATATATATATATATCGATACGTTGATTTCTAACTATCAAATTATCTTAAAAATATTCTAACTCCTTAAATTCCCGGAAAAAATCGCCATAACGTCCTTTGTATCAGGAGCATCGGGATATTTCAAATAGCCTCCCATGGCCCTCACCAATCCAAAAGAAAAAGAAAAAGCCAAGCGACTAGCCGATACGACGCATAAAATCTCATATATGAATTAAATACATACCTTTTCGTCAAGCATTCTATTTATATACCTTCATACCTTATCCATACCTATCTCATGTATATTTATACCTGCCCAATCTATTTTAACTATACATGATCGTTTTAACTCAATTCGTTAATTAATTTTTTAATTAACTCTTTAGTCTATTTCACTTTTATATTTGAACATGACATGTTCAAATATATTTTAACTTGCTTATTAACTAATTTGAATCCAAATTTCAAACGTAAGTTCTATATTCAATTCCGAATATCCATTTACAAATCCAATTCACCTTTCAAAGTTCAACTTCAAATTCAAAACTCGATTAACTAACTCCTCTGTGACTTAGTTAATTCTATTCAATTTCTATTCAAATTTTATATCACCTCTATTATTCAAATTCTATATATCAAATTCTATTATTCAAATTCTACATATTCAAATTCTATACTTGAATTCCTTTATATTTTCTATATTCAAATTCTATATTTGAATTCCATTTGAATTCCTATATTCAAATTCCATTTGAATTTCTATATTCAAATTCTATATCACTTCCATTGAATTCCATGTATTCAAACTCCCTTTGAATTTCTATATTCAATTTCTATTTCAAACTTTCTTCATTCATTCTTTATTATAAATCCCATTTTGAAATTCAACAAAACTTGTCTTTCCCAAAACAAATCCAAAACAGTATCTCTGGTAGTAATTCGTCACTTACAACTCGAAAATGAATACTGATGACGCAGCTGTCATCATCGGAATCTATTTTCCAGCGATCGAAGTGAGTTCAATACTATAAAACCATTTCTAAGCATTTCCACTTTGAAATTCATTTCAAAATATAATTCACACTGCTTGTAAAACAATTTAAAATCTCCCAAGATCTTAAATTTTCCTTACTTTTAATCCAAATCCATTTACAAACACTTATCCAATTTTCCAGAGTTTTAATTCAATTTCTGGTTTAAAATTTCAGATTCAACTCATCTGATTTCATGTATTTCACTTATATGAATTCTGATTGGTTATTTACATAACCATTTAATTTATAATCTTACTCGATTATAATAACAACCAATATATTATTATTTTGATATATATCTTCTCTATATCAAGATATACCTTGGGTAAACTTATTTTAATTTACCCTCTTTTCAAAACATATCGTGCCGACCCATCGTATTCGAGAGTTTATAAACTCCTACCGATACAGTGGATCAAACTGATCGACCAGAACTCATAAACGACTCAACCAATAAATCTCCATAATATAAAACAAATTTTTATATCAATAACAAATACGTTCACTCGTGTATATACACTCAACTCAATCTAGGGTTTTACTAACCCCATCTCTACTGAGTCACGCCACAGAGCCAAAGATAAATCACTTAACTTAAGCTCTGATACCAACTGTAATGACCCGAAAATCCGGTCCAATTTGAGCTGACCAAAAACACAAGTCCAACCCCAAATTAAACTGAAAATCCAGTCATTAATGAAAGAAATTAGAGGGTGAGGATAGATAAGATAGAAACTTAGAATAGAAGAAGAAGAACACAACATCAGAGTAACACGAATCTCACAGCGGAACGAATAACATATAATATATGTAACACCCCACACCCGCTAAGGTCACTCACTAAGGGAATGCCTTAGCTTCGGTGGAGTATTTTAAGTGAATATAGAACAGAAAAATTACAACAGACAGATATAAGTAATACTTGAAATTTAAAACATCATTTCATTGCAGCAGAAGGTAAACATGTTTGGTTACATATCAAAAACCAACAAGAGTCAAGTACAAAATATCCATCTCGTTAAAACATAAGTACATAATCCCACTACATACTAATGGCCATAATAGAAAAGATAACCGAGCTTTACTTCAAGAGTCCAAGCTTCAAAAGATAGATAAAGCAATCTAAATCAAAGCCCACTAGTGCTAGGCCCACTCTGATAACCTGAGGGTTGGGAAAAAGATAAAAGCAACGGGGTCAGACATAAGTCTGAGTGAGCCCTACAACTTTAACAATACAATCATTAAAGTAATTAGGGTATGATATAAACCTGGTACGGTACGACTGGGGATAAATGACTACACTAAGCAGCCAACAAGACTTAGGATGAACTAAGATAACGGTAAAGACGTGCCTATCCACCCAAGGATAAAAACTACACTGCACCACCCCATATCTACCCACCCAAGGGTAATTTCTAACTGCACCACATCAGTCATTCCTACTTAAAGGTTGATCCCTCCCAAGGACTTAGAAAATTTTACCCAGTAGTTTCGTGTACCCCTAGCTGACTACATAGGTGCCGTCTGCCCCTATCTCCACTAGGTGTACCCTGTACTTAGTAATCGTAATAGTAGTCTCTTGTACCCCTAGCTGACTACATAGGTGTCGTCTGCCCCTATCTCCACTAGGTGTACCCTGTACTTAGTAATCGTAATAGTAGTCTCTTGTACCCGTAGCTGACTACATAGGTGTCGTCTGCCCCTATCTCCACTAGGTGTACCCACTACTCCCATTCGATCGGCTCCCTAACGTAGATACCCGTGCTGGCCCCACAATGGGGTGTATCACTCCCCAAAGTGGCAACCCGATACAATCAATGGTGCACGGCTTATACCTACACGATGCAACAACGTCTTACCTACCAGCCCGGGTCCACACACGCATATGAAACCCGTTGGACTTGCGTTGCCACCGCTAACCCGTTTTGGCCTCTTATAGTCAAGCCCAGTACGCGTGTCCCGTCCTCGACATGGGTCGAGCCCAATAAGACACATATGGGTTACTGGTTGAAATGGGCCCCCACAAGCTACCCACCTAAGATTGTCACATTATCTAGTGTATCCCACTTAACCCTTTTGAATAATCATGTCCACTTACATGTTTAAAGTTTGGTTAAGTCATCTAATCATATTTTAATTGCCACTCAAGGCACCCACTAGACTTCCCATGCCACCCAAGGCACTTACTTGATTTCCACATGCCACCCAAGGCACTTACTTAACCCTCTAATCATGTTTAATTACATGTTCCACTTTGGTTAAGTATTCTAAGCTTATCTTCTATTGCCACCCAAGGCAACCACTAGATCTTCCCCATGCCACCCAAGGCACTTACTTAACCCTTTAATCATGTTTAATTACATGTTTCACTTTGGTTAAGTAATCTAAGCTTATCTTCTATTGCCACCCAAGGCAACCACTAGATCTTCCCCATGCCACCCAAGGCACTTACTTAACCCTTTAATCATGTTTAATTACATGTTTCACTTTGGTTAAGTATTCTAAGCTTATCTTCTATTGCCACCCAAGGCAACCACTAGATTTTTCCACATGCCACCCAAAGCACCCACTTAACCCTTTAATCATGTTTAATTACATGTTCCACTTTGGTTAAGTATTCTAATCGTATTTTCTATTGCCACCCAAGGCAACCACTAGATTTTTCCACATGCCACCCAAGGCACCTACTTAATCTCCACATGCCACCCAAGGCACCCACTTAACCCCTCATGCCCCACTACATGCTTATCTGGTTAAGTGTTTCTTAATTGATTAAGAATGTAACCGTTGTAAAGACCTCTCACATTAGACTTTCTTTTATGGCAGCTGGATTTGCCGGTCGGGTCCGGGCAGCCTTACGCCATAACCGAATCTAACCTCGTGTCTTTACACTTGTCACATATTTAGTTTGTGCCTAAGACCTCTCACATTGGGCCAATCATTTGTAGCCGCTGGATTTGCCGGTCGGTTCCGGGCAGTCTTATGTTACAAAAGGGTCCAACCTCGTGTCTTAGTCGATTAATTACACCTAATTAATCACCCCCATAATTTGTATTAATTATCCCTAATTAATTACAAATTTAACGATGTACATAATTGACTCAATTATGTCCATCCACTTTATGGTATGCATAATCATAACAACTTCACACCATTTCATTAACATGAATATTAAACCCATCGTTCCCCACGTAATTCGCTAACATGACATACTTAAAAGGGAAGATTCATCACACATACAATGGGTTCAACTTGCATAACATTAGCATCAACATGGGTTTAAAAGGTGTCAACATGCATATAGCATCAAACCCAACTAGCATAAATAATCAACCCGAACTTGCATGAATCACATATGTCATAAAGAGGTTAACTTGCATAAGTTACTTTTGTCATAAAAAGGGGTAAACTTGCATATGTATGTATGACATACAAAGGGGTTAACTTGCATATGTATGCATATCATACTAAGGTGTAAACTTGCACATGTTACTTGCATATAATCAAACACCAAACTTGCATAACATGTCATATATGAACTTGCATATAATCATACACCAAACTTGCATAACATATTATATATGAACTTGCATATAATCATACACCAAACTAGCATAACATGTCATATATGAACTTGCATATAATCAAACACCAAACTTGCATAACATATTATATATGAACTTGCATATAATCATACACCAAACTTGCATAACATGGTGTCATAATGGATCAATGTTTATCATAGCGATTTGCATAACTAGCATCATGAACACATAGCCTAAAACTTGCATAACATCATGATCACATAGCATATGACTTGCATAACTTGCATAACATCATAAACACATAGCATATAACTTGCATAACTTTCATAACATCATAAACACATAGCATATGACTTGCATAATGTAACGACCCGGATTTTCGGCGACTTTGGTTATCGACGTAAGCTCGACGTCGATAACCAAAACATCGAAAAATCCTGGTAATTAGTGAAAGAAATTAGAAGGTGAGAATAGATAAGATAGAAACTTAGAATAGAAGAAGAAGAAGAAGAACACAACATCAGAGTAACACGAACCTCACAGCGGAACGAATAACATATAATAGATAACATAACTTTGAAATATACAATTATGTATACAATAGCACTTATCAGAGTACAGCACTTACAACACAGCGGAAATAACTATAGCTATATGATCTTGAAGCCTCCTGCTCCACGCTCTTCCAGTATATCTGTAAAACCCGACTACTTGACTGCCCGTACAAAATTGGGCACCCAAGAGTTTAGGGAAAACAACAAATAAACTCCGGGTCAGTCATGGGACTGGTGTGAATAAACTCAAATCATTTAAACATGTATATGAACAAGTAAACGATATCTCATAAGACCACGCCGCAGAACGGAACGGGTTTTTCCCTTATGAGAATCCAAAATATCTTTATATCAAAAACCTTTTGATATTATAATAATGTCTATGTACAAATAGATATCAACTAGCAGAAACGCTTTCATCTCACGTTCTACATATATAGTATACAATCAAAATCGCAAGCACGTATTGGATAATGGATTTCCAACTATGACAAGGTATGGAATCACCTTCCGATCAGTGTACTCTAGGAACGATACACTGGAGTTCAACAAGAACATCTTGCAACTCAGCCACACATGACCGACCACTCATTTCGCTTGAGTGTATCGAATGTACATCACCAACGGTTGGGATCAGCAACCGTTCCCGTATATATATGGGACAGCATTGATAGATTTAAGAAACAAATGAATATTCTCTAGATAGGTGATTATACACCCTACTTCGGTGCGACCGACTTAGCCATGCTGCCTGCCCGATTTCTGTCATTTACCGGATGATGAGGCTAGAAGCTACGCTTTATCATCACATCAGATTCACTTCGAATGCCACATTGTCAGATCCATCAGAATCACTAATTGACATCTACAACCATACATTACGTGTCAGCTAAAAGAAGTTTCCTTCTCCGCTTCCACTCTTGGTATAGTTGAAGAAATCAATGTACGTGACCGTCTGGAAATACTATGTCAGACATCCATCTTCATTCACTTAAAAATGTCACATCGTCATACCCGCCAAATCACAAATTGACTTATCCAAAAATAACACGGGTATACAGCTAAGAGAAACGAATTCCTCCGCCACCAAACGTGAATACGTTTGAACAGATCAACTTACGCGATCCATTGGATATACTCTGTCAGACCTTCGTCCATACTAGTTGTCCTGGGACTGGACAAACCGAAGGCACTATTCTGTAAACAGGATAGCCCTTGCATTTTTTTCCGTCTTCAATTATCTTTGGCATATATGATTCGCGACGCTTATGCCAATACAGAGTGGTTCTTTGGATAATAATCCAACCGGTCTCTCCATATTAACAACGTTAAAATGGTCAAAACTTCGATAGTCGGTGAGTTAACTATCAAAGAAAAACAAGTGTGCAAACAACGATATTCTTTCCAAATGGAAATTATATCGAACAAACATCATTTAACATAAATCTCTTTAGTTCATTTATTTACTTATCTCCTGTTTCCCTATATTCTAAATCCTTATTTTCTTTTATCAGAAAACATTTCTGATTCTCGTTTGGAAAACATTTCCAAAACTCCTTTACGATCAAACCTTACCATTTCTTAGTTAAGAAGGAAGTCACTCAAGTTGGGGTATAATTACCTCTCAGACCTTGACTGAACAACGTTATAACTTCGAAATGGTCAAAGTTTATCTTTTAATCTTTAAAAACTTCTTTACGCCTTTCTCGGATCCAATTTTACTAATCCATTTCTATGTTTAAAACATTGGTTATAACGATAACGTTATAATCCCTCCTTTCAAATTATCTAACCTTAATTATAACTTCTATTCCTATTAGTGAATAATTAACCTAACACTTATTTATAAATAAATAAATCTATTTAAACACTGGAAAGTATAAGTACTTTCCCGAATTCGATATAATCGAATTCGCCGATTAGCTCTCTTCGAGAAATCTCTATTTGATTAACTCTTCTTCGAATAACCTATATTCGATTAACTCCTTCTCGAATAAACGATATTCGATAATCTCTCTTCGAATAACTAATATTCGATAACTCTTCCTTTTCAAATATCTCATATTTGAAAATCTCACTTCGATTAAACTATAGTCGATAACTCCCTTCGATGAAACTAACATCGATAACTTCTTTCGATGAAACTAACACCGATAACTCCTTTCGATGAAACTAACATCGATAATTCCTTTCGATGAAACTAACATCGATAATTCCTTTCGATGAAACTAACACCGATTTATTTAACTCGACGAACTTAACTCGACTAACTTAACTTACTTAGTTCGACCAATTCGATTCAATTAACTAGGCTCGACTAACTTGGTTTATTTAACTCAACTTGATTTACTCCTATCGAATAACAAATATTCGATTTAACTCCATTTAACTCTATTCGAATAAACTACTATTCGATTAACTCTATTCAACTCTATTCGAATAAACTATATTCGACTAACTCTATTTAACTCCATTCGAACAACTACTATTCGACAACTCTATTTAACTCCATTCGCTTGACTCTAGATCGCAGCGATCACAATGGTTACGCCTGATTCCCTCAGGAAACATCCGACCGCCGTAGGCTATTTACAGCCCTGCGAATTACGCTAGCAGTCATACAAGATGGCAACTTACCCTGAATACTATGTTTGACTAACTCTGTCTCAAATAACTATATTTGATTAATTCTAGTTCTTTTTAACTCTAATCGATTAACTCTAACTAATTAACTCCACTGGTTAACTCTTAACTGATTAACTCTAACTGGTTAATTCTATTTGATTAACTCTAATAGGTTAACTCTAACTAATTACTCTAACCGATTAATTCTAACTGATTAACTCTAACTGGTTAACTCAAATCGATTAACTCTAATAGGTTAACTCTAACTAATTACTCTAACCGATTAATTCTAACTGATTAACTCTAACTGGTTAACTCAAATCGATTAATTCTAACTGATTAACTCTATTTGACTAACTCGACTCGACTAACCGCTTTCGAATAACATATTCAATTAACTAACTTCGAATACCATATTCGATTTAACTAACTTTGAATACCATATTCGATTAACTAACTTCGAATACCATATTCGATTTCTCCTTTCGAATGTCTATATTCGATTAACTAACTTCGAATACCATATTCGATTTCTCCTTTCGAATGTCTATATTCGATTAACTAACTTCGAATACCATATTCGATTAACTTCTTCGAATACCATATTCGATTAACTAACTTCGAATACCATATTCGATTTACTTTATTCACTTTATAAAGATTTCCTTTTTATAATGTTTCCCTTATAAACCCATTTCCTTTTTATTAACTCTGTTTATTTTCTAAATATTCCCCTTTCAATTCTATTTGTAAATGGTTTACAAATATTTCTTTTCTCTATTTTATTCTATTTGCAAATGGTTTGCAAATATTTCATTTTCAAATTTATTCTTAAAAATATTCTAACTCCTTAACTTTCCGGGAAAATTCGCCATAACCTCCTTTGTAACGGGAGCATCGGGAAAATCCCCAAACCCGCCACACAGGCCTTTCCATTCAAAAAGAAATGTTTTGAATTTATTTCCTTTTCAAATATCTCCTATTTATAAATATTTCAATTTATAAACATTTTTATTTATACATATTCCACTTTATAAATATCTCTTATTTATAAATATTCTATTTTCAATATCACTTTGAAAAATCTCCTTTATCTACATTAAGGTATGTCATGGTATTCAATCATATCAAATCACGATGTTCAATATCGTCCATACACACACAATCAACAACAGGTTATAATTCACATCATATATCAAAATATATGAAAAACAATAAAATAACTGTTGAGGAATCCAGTCGGATTCCTCCAACCTGTTTCCCTGCATCACAGATGTTAGACAGTATAGATAACATCACTTTCAGTTCCATATGATATATTCTGTTAAACAGAATCAATATAGAAATTTAATTAACTGACTAGCAGTTCAATCAAATAGTCAACACACAATCAATCAGTCCATATTTAACAGTTCTAAAAATATAACATGAAAATATAAACTGTTCAGAGTTAGTGAGATTTACTCACATTTGCGCGTTAACCGATAAATATCAGTTTGCGTTCATTGGTTCAGTCGAACAATTTATTTCGCCATAAATTGTAACGAGCTCCGTTGGACTTCTATTCAGTTCCATGACGTAGCCATCGTCCATACGATCCGAACACAACTTACGGTTCTCGATTCTGATATCGTACGACAAAGTTATGATATTACGAAGTCTTATAAACATTTAAATTTGATTTAAACTAAAAACATCCATATTTAAATGGGCCTCCACTTACTTAAGCCCATTATTTTCAACCCTGTACCCGCTTGGTTCAATCCTTCTTCTCCGAACTCTTGCTCCAGGCCGTGACTTCGTTCTTGCCATTTCCATCCCTTTCTTGCTCAACCGCTCCTCCATCTCTTCCTTTGAATTCAAATTAAAAATCACCAACTCCTTCCTCTTCTCCTCCCCTTTCACCCCATACCATTTTCACAACGTTCGAACTTCACTCGCTCCGTGCGATCCCTGGTGCTTCACGCACCCATTACAGTGTCAATCGACACTTATATACCCCAAATCACCCCAAATCAACACACAAGGTGCTGATTCTCACGCTGAACCCAAAACAAACACTAGAAAAGAGTATAAACTCCTAAATTGCACCATAGCTCGAACCCTAACTACCGCTGCTTATTTTCAGCGAGCACGAACTTGGATCGCACCCAACGAAAGAAGCACCAAACTGAAGAGGGATTGATGCAGATTACATATCTATATACTTGAGGATTTTTAGGATTTTATTTCTATTTTTCATTGATTTTAGAAGATGGAGATTTCTCACGATAATTTTTGTTTTCCAGCGGCGGAAATTACATTGACTAGAAATGAGCTGAATTAGGTTAGAACGATAGGGGGGGTATTTATAGACCACAAAAACATCTAGATATTTTTTTTTATATTAATATTTTAATATTTTTATTTAATCCTTTATACTCATTTCTGACTTCTAAAAATCCGTGTGATCACACATGATACCTAAAAATCACGAAACTGGACATGCAGCTAGAGTTCGACATTACGGTCCCAACGAAACTGGTTTCGTCGAATTCCGACTCCGTATGCTCACACAGCGTATTTTTAACTGTCAAAATACTGACTGTTTCTCACTCTAAAAATCCGTACGGCCACACAGTGCCTCTAAAAATCACGAAACTGGAAATCTAACAACTATTCGATATTGCGGATCCAACAAAACTGGTTTCGTCAAATTCCGACTTTGTTTGCAAAACCGGCTATTTTTAAAGCTCTGGATGACCCATTTAAATATATAAATATATTTAAATATTATTAAATTAAATATAAATAAATTTATATTATCGTATATCTTCACATATGATATCGTGCAGCTCTAGAATATCATATCAGAATATACAGTTTGATATTTTAGATTCCCGATTACCTCGATATTCAATTTTACATTGAAAAACCCTTTTATAACGTATATAAAGTGTTGCAAAATATAAAGGAATTTCATAGCGACTTTTCTGAAATTTGATTTGGACGTACATCAAAATCTACACGACGAAATCTCAATTTTTCTCTTCCACTAGAAAGATATACTCCACCAGCTCCACGCGTTTTCTTGTTTCACAGAAATCCGGCTTAAAACGAATCCTGTACATTCAGTTGAAGTTCGAATTGCCAATTTACGAACTGCAGTGCCATTTCGAGCTCGGTTTTAATTATAATATAAATATACGTTCAAACTGTCGTCGATTGAATATATATTCGTTATTATATTTCGAATCGAAACTCCACCAAATCTCGTATGCTATTCAATTCACATGATATTGTGAATTTCACTATTTCCGACTATTACGACATTATAATATATTATTATATTATAATTATTAATTAAATATTCAATATTATTTAATTAAACGATCATTAACTTCTCTAAATCACCAATTATATAATTAAATAAATTAATTATATATCTCTAAAAATGCGGGTCATTACATTCTTCCTCACTTAAAAATAATTTCGTCCTCGAAATTGCTAAGTTAGAGGACGACCCTATCTATTGGAATTCCTAAGATTTGTTTACCCCTTATTTCTGATTTTAACTGAACCAATTAATATCGATTAAAATATTTATTCATTCCGACTAACTAAAATTTCCAAAAATTTTGAAAATTTTCTAACACTTTTAATTTCCAGAAAATTTCGCCATAACCTCCTTTGTACAGCCCTATCGGTAAAACTACAAATCGCCTCTCTAGGCCATCTCCAACCCAAAAGAAAATCAAACAGCCAAGCGGCTTGCCAATTCGGCTCATAAATCTCATGCTCTATATGAAATATAAACTTGTACCTTTTTGCTGACCATATCATTATACCACTCCCATTGGTTATCAACTTAACAAATATCAATGTCATTCCAATCCATCTCCTGTCAGTTTTTTATCCTCAAACTCAAACATTTGCTTATAATCAAGTCAAATTCCATTTCAAACTTAAGTACAATTCTTGATTCCAAATCCATATAAAATCAATCAACTTACTCGATATCATCCCAATATAATTCCATATTATATTTAGCCTTGTCCAAGTTTATTTCTCAATTATTTATTCACTTTCAATATTTTAATCCATTTAACTTCGCAAGTTAAATTTTAATTCCAGAATCTAAATTCCTGGGCTCATTTCAAATCAATTTGAAATCATAATACCAATTCAAAACATTTGAATTTCTAAACCACTTGTTTTCTCAAAACAATTCAAAACCAAATCTTTGGTAGTAATCCGTCACTTTGAAACTCGAAAATCACACTGATGATGTGTACACCATCATCAGAATTATTTCCCAGCGGTCGAAGTGAATTCAATACTATATTTCTCGTTCAAATTTGAAAACAATTTCAAACTCTCCCAGGAACTTAAAATTTACTTATTTTAATTCCAATTCTGATTTAACTTCAGATTCAATTCGTCTTACTTCATATACTTTACTTATATGAATTCTGATTAGTTATTTATAACCATTTCATCCTTTTATAATCTCATTCGATTATACTAACAACCAACACAACCAATATACTATATTAATTTCAAAACATATCATGTCGGTTCATCGTATTTAAGTGTTTATAAAACTCCTACCGATACAGTGGATCAAACTGATCGTCCAGAATTCATAAGCCACTCAATCAATAAATCTCCACAATATAAAACCATTTTATATTCAATAACATATACGCTCTCTTGTATATATATACACTCAACTCAATCTAGGATATTACTAATCCCATCTCTACTGAGTTACGCCACAGAGTTATGTCCGATCACTAAAACATAAGCTCTGATACCAACTGTAACGACCCGGATTTTCGGCGACTTTGGTTATCGACGTAAGCTCGACGTCGATAACCAAAACATCGAAAAATCCTGGTAATTAGTGAAAGAAATTAGAAGGTGAGAATAGATAAGATAGAAACTTAGAATAGAAGAAGAAGAAGAAGAAGAACACAACATCAGAGTAACACGACCCTCACAGCGGAACGAATAACATATAATAGATAACATAACTTTGAAATATACAGTTATGTATACAATAGCACTTATCAGAGTACAGCACTTACAACACAGCGGAAATAACTATAGCTATATGATCTTGAAGCCTCCTGCTCCACGCTCTTCCAGTATATCTGTAAAACCCGACTACTTGACTGCCCGTACAAAATTGGGCACCCAAGAGTTTAGGGAAAACAACAAATAAACTCCGGGTCAGTCATGGGACTGGTGTGAATAAACTCAAATCATTTAAACAGGTATATGAACAAGTAAACGATATCTCATAAGACCACGCCGCAGAACGGAACGGGTTTTTCCCTTATGAGAATCCAAAATATCTTTATATCAAAAACCTTTTGATATTATAATAATGTCTATGTACAAATAGATATCAACTAGCAGAAACGCTTTCATCTCACGTTCTACATATATAGTATACAATCAAAATCGCAAGCACGTATTGGATAATGGATTTCCAACTATGACAAGGTATGGAATCACCTTCCGATCAGTGTACTCTAGGAACGATACACTGGAGTTCAACAAGAACATCTTGCAACTCAGCCACACATGACCGACCACTCATTTCGCTTGAGTGTATCGAATGTACATCACCAACGGTTGGGATCAGCAACCGTTCCCGTATATATATGGGACAGCATTGATAGATTTAAGAAACAAATGAATATTCTCTAGATAGGTGATTATACACCCTACTTCGGTGCGACCGACTTAGCCATGCTACCTGCCCGATTTCTGTCATTTACCGGATGATGAGGCTAGAAGCTACGCTTTATCATCACATCAGATTCACTTCGAATGCCACATTGTCAGATCCATCAGAATCACTAATTGACATCTACAACCATACATTACGTGTCAGCTAAAAGAAGTTTCCTTCTCCGCTTCCACTCTTGGTATAGTTGAAGAAATCAATGTACGTGACCGTCTGGAAATACTATGTCAGACATCCATCTTCATTCACTTAGAAATGTCACATCGTCATACCCGCCAAATCACAAATTGACTTATCCAAAAATAACACGGGTATACAGCTAAGAGAAACGAATTCCTCCGCCACCAAACGTGAATACGTTTGAACAGATCAACTTACGCGATCCATTGGATATACTCTGTCAGACCTTCGTCCATACTAGTTGTCCTGGGACTGGACAAACCGAAGGCACTATTCTGTAAACAGGATAGCCCTTGCATTTTTTTCCGTCTTCAATTATCTTTGGCATATATGATTCGCGACGCTTATGCCAATACAGAGTGGTTCTTTGGATAATAATCCAACCGGTCTCTCCATATTAACAACGTTAAAATGGTCAAAACTTCGATAGTCGGTGAGTTAACTATCAAAGAAAAACAAGTGTGCAAACAACGATATTCTTTCCAAATGGAAATTATATCGAACAAACATCATTTAACATAAATCTCTTTAGTTCATTTATTTACTTATCTCCTGTTTCCCTATATTCTAAATCCTTATTTTCTTTTATCAGAAAACATTTCTGATTCTCGTTTGGAAAACATTTCCAAAACTCCTTTACGATCAAACCTTACCATTTCTTAGTTAAGAAGGAAGTCACTCAAGTTGGGGTATAATTACCTCTCAGACCTTGACTGAACAACGTTATAACTTCGAAATGGTCAAAGTTTATCTTTTAATCTTTAAAAACTTCTTTACGCCTTTCTCGGATCCAATTTTACTAATCCATTTCTATGTTTAAAACATTGGTTATAACGATAACGTTATAATCCCTCCTTTCAAATTATCTAACCTTAATTATAACTTCTATTCCTATTAGTGAAAAATTAACCTAACACTTATTTATAAATAAATAAATCTATTTAAACACTGGAAAGTATAAGTACTTTCCCGAATTCGATATAATCGAATTCGCCGATTAGCTCTCTTCGAGAAATCTCTATTTGATTAACTCTTCTTCGAATAACCTATATTCGATTAACTCCTTCTCGAATAAACGATATTCGATAATCTCTCTTCGAATAACTAATATTCGATAACTCTTCCTTTTCAAATATCTCATATTTGAAAATCTCACTTCGATTAAACTATAGTCGATAACTCCCTTCGATGAAACTAACATCGATAACTTCTTTCGATGAAACTAACACCGATAACTCCTTTCGATGAAACTAACATCGATAATTCCTTTCGATGAAACTAACATCGATAATTCCTTTCGATGAAACTAACACCGATTTATTTAACTCGACGAACTTAACTCAACTAACTTAACTTACTTAGTTCGACCAATTCGATTCAATTAACTAGGCTCGACTAACTTGGTTTATTTAACTCAACTTGATTTACTCCTATCAAATAACAAATATTCGATTTAACTCCATTTAACTCTATTCGAATAAACTACTATTCGATTAACTCTATTCAACTCTATTCGAATAAACTATATTCGACTAACTCTATTTAACTCCATTCGAACAACTACTATTCGACAACTCTATTTAACTCCATTCGCTTGACTCTAGATCGCAGCGATCACAATGGTTACGCCTGATTCCCTCAGGAAACATCCGACCGCCGTAGGCTATTTACAGCCCTGCGAATTACGCTAGCAGTCATACAAGATGGCAACTTACCCTGAATACTATGTTTGACTAACTCTGTCTCAAATAACTATATTTGATTAATTCTAGTTCGTTTTAACTCTAATCGATTAACTCTAACTAATTAACTCCACTGGTTAACTCTTAACTGATTAACTCTAACTGGTTAATTCTATTTGATTAACTCTAATAGGTTAACTCTAACTAATTACTCTAACCGATTAATTCTAACTGATTAACTCTAACTGGTTAACTCAAATCGATTAACTCTAATAGGTTAACTCTGACTAATTACTCTAACCGATTAATTCTAACTGATTAACTCTAACTGGTTAACTCAAATCGATTAATTCTAACTGATTAACTCTATTTGACTAACTCGACTCGACTAACCGCTTTCGAATAACATATTCAATTAACTAACTTCGAATACCATATTCGATTTAACTAACTTTGAATACCATATTCGATTAACTAACTTCGAATACCATATTCGATTTCTCCTTTCGAATGTCTATATTCGATTAACTAACTTCGAATACCATATTCGATTTCTCCTTTCGAATGTCTATATTCGATTAACTAACTTCGAATACCATATTCGATTAACTTCTTCGAATACCATATTCGATTAACTAACTTCGAATACCATATTCGATTTACTTTATTCACTTTATAAAGATTTCCTTTTTATAATGTTTCCCTTATAAACCCATTTCCTTTTTATTAACTCTATTTATTTTCTAAATATTCCCCTTTCAATTCTATTTGTAAATGGTTTACAAATATTTCTTTTCTCTATTTTATTCTATTTCCAAATGGTTTGCAAATATTTCATTTTCAAATTTATTCTTAAAAATATTCTAACTCCTTAACTTTCCGGGAAAATTCGCCATAACCTCCTTTGTAACGGGAGCATCGGGAAAATCCCCAAACCCGCCACACAGGCCTTTCCATTCAAAAAGAAATGTTTTGAATTTATTTCCTTTTCAAATATCTCCTATTTATAAATATTCCAATTTATAAACATTTCTTATTTATACATATTCCACTTTATAAATATCTCTTATTTATAAATATTCCATTTTATAAATATTCTATTTTCAATATCACTTTGAAAAATCTCCTTTATCTACATTAAGGTATGTCATGGTATTCAATCATATCAAATCACGATGTTCAATATCGTCCATACACACACAATCAACAACAGGTTATAATTCACATCATATATCAAAATATATGAAAAACAATAAAATAACTGTTGAGGAATCCAGTCGGATTCCTCCAACCTGTTTCCCTGCATCACAGATGTTAGACAGTATAGATAACATCACTTTCAGTTCCATATGATATATTCTGTTAAACAGAATCAATATAGAAATTTAATTAACTGACTAGCAGTTCAATCAAATAGTCAACACACAATCAATCAGTCCATATTTAACAGTTCTAAAAATATAACATGAAAATATAAACTGTTCAGAGTTAGTGAGATTTACTCACATTTGCGCGTTAACCGATAAATATCAGTTTGCGTTCATTGGTTCAGTCGAACAATTTATTTCGCCATAAATTGTAACGAGCTCCGTTGGACTTCTATTCAGTTCCATGACGTAGCCATCGTCCATACGATCCGAACACAACTTACGGTTCTCGATTCTGATATCGTACGACAAAGTTATGATATTACGAAGTCTTATAAACATTTAAATTTGATTTAAACTAAAAACATCCATATTTAAATGGGCCTCCACTTACTTAAGCCCATTATTTTCAACCCTGTACCCGCTTGGTTCAATCCTTCTTCTCCGAACTCTTGCTCCAGGCCGTGACTTCGTTCTTGCCATTTCCATCCCTTTCTTGCTCAACCGCTCCTCCATCTCTTCCTTTGAATTCAAATTAAAAATCACCAACTCCTTCCTCTTCTCCTCCCCTTTCACCCCATACCATTTTCACAACGTTCGAACTTCACTCGCTCCGTGCGATCCCTGGTGCTTCACGCACCCATTACAGTGTCAATCGACACTTATATACCCCAAATCACCCCAAATCAACACACAAGGTGCTGATTCTCACGCTGAACCCAAAACAAACACTAGAAAAGAGTATAAACTCCTAAATTGCACCATAGCTCGAACCCTAACTACCGCTGCTTATTTTCAGCGAGCACGAACTTGGATCGCACCCAACGAAAGAAGCACCAAACTGAAGAGGGATTGATGCAGATTACATATCTATATACTTGAGGATTTTTAGGATTTTATTTCTATTTTTCATTGATTTTAGAAGATGGAGATTTCTCACGATAATTTTTGTTTTCCAGCGGCGGAAATTACATTGACTAGAAATGAGCTGAATTAGGTTAGAACGATAGGGGGGGTATTTATAGACCACAAAAACATCTATATATTTTTTTTTATATTAATATTTTAATATTTTTATTTAATCCTTTATACTCATTTCTGACTTCTAAAAATCCGTGTGATCACACATGATACCTAAAAATCACGAAACTGGACATGCAGCTAGAGTTCGACATTACGGTCCCAACGAAACTGGTTTCGTCGAATTCCGACTCCGTATGCTCACACAGCGTATTTTTAACTGTCAAAATACTGACTGTTTCTCACTCTAAAAATCCGTACGGCCACACAGTGCCTCTAAAAATCACGAAACTGGAAATCTAACAACTATTCGATATTGCGGATCCAACAAAACTGGTTTCGTCAAATTCCGACTTTGTTTGCAAAACCGGCTATTTTTAAAGCTTTGGATGACCCATTTAAATATATAAATATATTTAAATATTATTAAATTAAATATAAATAAATTTATATTATCGTATATCTTCACATATGATATCGTGCAGCTCTAGAATATCATATCAGAATATACAGTTTGATATTTTAGATTCCCGATTACCTCGATATTCAATTTTACATTGAAAAACCCTTTTATAACGTATATAAAGCGTTGCAAAATATAAAGGAATTTCATAGCGACTTTTCTGAAATTTGATTTGGACGTACATCAAAATCTACACGACGAAATCTCAATTTTTCTCTTCCACTAGAAAGATATACTCCACCAGCTCCAAGCGTTTTCTTGTTTCACAGAAATCCGGCTTAGAACGAATCCTGTACATTCAGTTGAAGTTCGAATTGCCAATTTACGAACTGCAGCGCCATTTCGAGCTCGGTTTTAATTATAATATAAATATACGTTCAAACTGTCGTCGATTGAATATATATTCGTTATTATATTTCGAATCGAAACTCCACCAAATCTCGTATGCTATTCAATTCACATGATATTGTGAATTTCACTATTTCCGACTATTACGACATTATAATATATTATTATATTATAATTATTAATTAAATATTCAATATTATTTAATTAAACGATCATTAACTTCTCTAAATCACCAATTATATAATTAAATAAATTAATTATATATCTCTAAAAATGCGGGTCATTACACATAACTTGCATAACATCATGATCACATAGCATATGACTTGCATAACTTGCATAGCATCATAAACACATAGCATATAACTTGCATAACATCATAAACATATAGCATATGATAACATAACTTGCATTGATCCACATTCATAGCCATAACCTCATTATATCCTATCATAATCATTTCAACAATTGGTCATTAAGGCTATAGAAACTCACAACTTGTTGATTAGCACTCCTATGAGGAAGATTAAGTTGCTAGAGCTGATTAGAGGTTGATTTGAGAGGCTATCTTCTTCTACAATTTGATGGAGGCTCCTTCAAGTTGCATTTTGACGGCATAACGACATTGTATCTATTTTTAGTATGAATTAGGGTAGTCTTAGGGTGTATTTATAGAGTAGTTAAGTGTTTTAGGCCATTAGATTAACCCTAAATCAGATTAGAGCCGTCAGATTTCGTCACTAGCCACCAGCACAGCCCAAAAGCCAAAATGGTGCACCCAGGTCACACAGACCGACAGGGGGGGTCAACCCCTGTGTCGACCCCTCGGTCGACCCCTAGGGAGGGGGTCGACACCCATGTCGACCCTAGGGTCGACTCCCTCTGCCTGGCGGGAATTTTTCCCGCCTCTTCTGAAATATGAAATTTCTGTTTTTAAATCTGTTTTGAATTTCTGAAAACTTCTTCGGGCCTTAACTGGGTCATACGGACTCCGGTTTTCGAAAACTCAAACTCTATTTCGCGTATTTTTCCGAGACGAACGCAATGGCATAGCCCGTTTCCCCTGATTCAGATTTTAAAATTTAATTCTGCCCTGTTTTATATTATAGCAAGTTATTCAACATACGGGGTGTTACATTCTCCCCTACTTAAAGGATTTCGTCCCCGAAATCTCTAAGTCAAGAAGAACGTATCCTACCATCCAAGTAACCATCTACTCAAACCATCTAACACTGGCATCCATTGTACTTAAAATTTCTAATGTTGTATGAACATATGCAAAGAGTGTGTGTATATGTTCACTGTCTAATGCAAAATTAGGCGGTCTACCGATTCAGTTGACCTCCTTAATGCAAACCATGATAGTGCCATGCATCCAATATGTATGCGAAAGAACCTTATCGACACATACTATTTCTACATGGGTGCACAATCATTCACCAAAATGCATCATCCATATGATAGCACAACCATTATACATCCATTAATATAGCTACCTACACACAATTATATGCGATATGCAATATGAAGTGATTGAGCCGATCTAGTGCCTAGAGTGTATGTATATGCATCCACGAGCAACCACTAGTAACCACTTGCATCCACTCGCATCCATCAATCATAACATGTCTCAAACACATGTTTCAACCATAGGTTTACCCTATCTAAAGGTCAAAGGTACTAATGAGAGGACATACTAAAGATAAGATAAGTACTAGACAAACGATAAAGGAGAAGTTAAAAGACATACCCTCCAAAAAGGAATGGGTACAATGAACGAATCTTCGCTTCTGTCTCCCAAGTAGCATTGCTCTCATCTTCTCCCCATTGCACTTTGACTAGTCAAACCTCTCTGTTTCACAACTTCCTAATCTCTAACCCAAGGATGCGGGTAGGAGCTCGTCGAATAGTTGCATCACGCTCTACCTCCACTTCTCTAAGCAAGCTCGGCTCTACCACCTCTGCGGTCTCATGTAGGCACTTCCTCAAATGTGACACATGGAATACGTCATGTACTCCACTAAGTCTCTCGGGTAAATCCACTCTATATGCCATGGAGCAGTCCTCTCGCTCTTCACGGGTATGAAATGGGCACTCTTAGTAAGTCTATCTACCACAACCCAAATTCCCGTATTACCCTTCCTCGATTTCGGTAATCCATCAATAAAATCCATCGAGACGCTATCCTACTACCATTGCGGAACTTCCAATGGGTGAAGCAACCCACCGGGTTTCTTTTGCTCCGCTTTCACTTGTTGGCACACCAAGCATCTAGCGACATACTCGGCCACATCTTTCTTCATACCGGCCCAAAAGAAAACTCGCTTCATGTCTTGGTACATCTTGTACCCACCGGGATGAATGGTCATCTTCAAATGATGTGCATCATCAAGAATAGCCTTCCTCAAACCCTTGTCTTGCGGTACACAAAGTCTACCGTCTCTACGCAACCCCCCCCTATCGTCTAGGTTGTACCTACTCAAATGGCTGGACAACTCCCCCCTTATGAGCCTCTCTACCAACTCAACCAACTGTGGGTTGTCCCGCTGTGCCTCGCCAAGCCGTCCCAAAAGAGTAGGTCTGATCTCTAAGGATGCTAGCAAACCGGGTACAAAGTTAACGGAAGGTCTAAAATCAAACATCGAGATAAATTCCAAGCTTCGTCATTCCACGAACAATGAACTCAAGGACAACCTTTTTCTACTCAAGGCGTCCGCCACCACGTTACCCTTGCCAGGGGTATACGCTATCTCGAAATCATAGGATGCTAAGAACTCCATCCACCTTTGTTGTCTTAAGACTATGCGCTCGAAGAGTCTCCAACACTTCCCTAAGATGTAGGGCATGCTTTTCTCCACTCTAGAGAAAACCAGGATATTCTCCCATGAAAAATCGTCACAACTATCCATCTCTCACGCAGACCATCCTAGTCGAACTCGACATCCCCCAAGTGCAAGCCCCAAAGGCCTAAACCAATATCAGACAAACACCCAAGGGATACCTCCTTCGAATTCAGACGACCTACGTGAGATGATACTAGTAAAAACGGCTAAATAATTAAGCACTTGTCCAACTCTGGATGTCCTTTCCAGTCTCGCTCCAAAACCGTCGTTGATCAAATAACTGGCTTTGCTTAACCTATTAAGAACATACGGAAACTTATTTCGCTCTTAGAAAAGACCAAGATGACATCCACAAAGACCACTACGAAGTTATTTAGGTACTCCCTGAACACCCTACTCATCAAATCAACAAAGTATGAAGGGGCGTTCGTCAAACAAAATGGCATCACCAGCCACTCATAGAAACCATCCGGAGTCCTAAAGGCAGTCTTCTCTATACTATCCTCATCCACTCTCAACTGATGAAACCCCGTGGCTAAGTCCAACTGCGAAAACACTGAGGGGCCAACCAACTGATCAAAGAGATCATCAATCCTCGGCAATGGGTGTCTATTCTTCTTTGTGAGCTTGTTGAGTTCTCTATAGTCTACACAAAGTCTGAGGGACCCATCCGCCTTCGTAGCAAAAACTACTGGAGCACCCCACTCCGATATACTTCGTCCTATGAACCCCTTCTCAAGCAAACTCCCCTACTTGCTTATGGAGTTCCCTCCTTTCACTAGGAGCCATGTGGCGCACTGGCAAAGATACTGGTTTAGCATTTCCCACTAGATATATTCGAAAGTCTATCTCCCGCTTCGGAGGTAAGCTCTTCACCTCCCCAAACACATCCGAGTATTCCCGGACCACTCTAACAGATCGCAAACTCTCGACCGAAGTGTCAAGCGATTCAAGATAACTTAGCATAACAGAATCTATGGGATTACAAGAGATCTCGAGAGTGTTACCCAAGCGGGTCATGAGCCTAACAACTCTCCTTTCGCAATCAAGAATGGCACCATTACTGGATAACCAGTCCATGCCCAAAATCAACCCATAGCCCGTGAAGCCCAAAACAAAAGCATCACATCTAAACTCAACGCTAAGTATGGAAATCTTCAAACCCAAACATATCATGGACAAATAAGTGGAGCCCCCAACCGGGTTTGAAGCAACCAAGGGATCATCTACTAGACTGGTGTCTAAGTGCAGTGACTCAACTAACGATGATGAGATAAACAAATGTGAGGCGCCAGAGTCGAATAAAGTTCGAACAGGATGATCGAGAGAACCAACTTTCAACCTAGACGGCGCTACCCCCATCAGGTATACCAGCCATGAGGGAATACATCTACCCTCCAGAGGATCCTGTACTTTGTCCTTACCTCTTTGGACAATCCTAATAAGGTGTCCTATTTCTCCAAAACAACTAGCCTTCTCCTTCACATTCTCCTTTCGTGACCTTCTTACCACGATGAGGTTTCGTCCTTTATTTACCTAACAGCTATTTGAACCTTCCTCCCTCGTCCATCTTAAAGGTACCATAAGCCCTCCACCTCCTTGGATTAACTTCTTAGCCCGACAAACGTCTTAGTCCCTTGAAGTGGTTCTTCCGTCCTTCATACGGAAGTCCTTATTTATCTTAAAATGATATCTTTACGCGGAGGGGAAATTCAAAAAGAGATAGAGGAAGAGATTCAAAACGGAGAATCGAAGGAAGGATATATGGCTCTTGAGGATTATGTTCTTTTCTTTCAAAAACTTTTCTCTTAAAAGACATGTTTTTGAAAATACTTCTTCCAAAAATGTTTTTAGAAAAATAGTTTTCTAAATTTTTTATCTGTTCTGGTAACCTTAAGCTCTGATACCACGTGTAACACCCCACACCCGCTAAGGTCACTCACTAAGGGAATGCCTTAGCTTCGGTGGAGTATTTTAAGTGAATATAGAACAAAAAAATTACAACAGACAGATATAAGTAACACTTGAAATTTAAAACATCATTTCATTGCAGCAGAAGGTAAACATGTTTGGTTACATATCAAAAACCAACAAGAGTCAAGTACAAAATATCCATCTCGTTAAAACATAAGTACATAATCCCACTACATACTAATGGCCATAATAGAAAAGATAACCGAGCTTTACTTCAAGAGTCCAAGCTTCAAAAGATAGATAAAGCAATCTGAATCAAAGCCCACTAGTGCTAGGCCCACTCTGATAACCTGAGGGTTGGGAAAAAGATAAAAACAACGGGGTCAGACATAAGTCTGAGTGAGCCCTACAACTTTAACAATACAATCATTAAAGTAATTAGGGTATGATATAAACCTGGTACGGTACGACTGGGGATAAATGACTACACTAAGCAGCCAACTAGACTTAGGATGAACTAAGATAACGGTAAAGACGTGCCTATCCACCCAAGGATAAATACTACACTGCACCACCCCAGATCTACCCACCCAAGGGTAATTTCTAACTGCAACACACCAGTCATTCCTACTTAAAGGTTGATCCCTCCCAAGGACTTAGAAAAATTTACCCAGTAGTTTCGTGTACCCGTAGCTGACTACATAGGTGCCGTCTGCCCCTATCTCCACTAGGTGTACCCTGTACTTAGTAATCGTAATAGTAGTCTCTTGTACCCCTAGCTGACTACATAGGTGTCGTCTGCCCCTATCTCCACTAGGTGTACCCTGTACTTAGTAATCGTAATAGTAGTCTTTTGTACCCCTAGCTGACTACATAGGTGTTGTCTGCCCCTATCTCCACTAGGTGTACCCACTACTCCCATTCGATCGGCTCCCTAACGTAGATACCCGTGCTGGCCCCACAATGGGGTGTATCACTCCCCAAAGTGGCAACCCGATACAATCAATGGTGCACGGCTTATACCTACACGATGCAACAACGTCTTACCTACCAGCCCGGGTCCACACACGCATATGAAACCCGTTGGACTTGCGTTGCCACCGCTAACCCGTTTTGGCCTCTTATAGTCAAGCCCATTACGCGTGTCCCGTCCTCGACATGGGTCGAGCCCACTAAGATACATATGGGTTACTGGTTGAAATGGGCCCTCACAAGCTACCCACCTAAGCTTGTCACATTTTCTAGTGTATCCCACTTAACCCTTTTGAATAATCATGTCCACTTACATGTTTAAAGTTTGGTTAAGTCATCTAATCATATTTTAATTGCCACTCAAGGCACCCACTAGACTTCCCATGCCACCCAAGGCACTTACTTGATTTCCACATGCCACCCAAGGCACTTACTTAACCCTTTAATCATGTTTAATTACATGTTCCACTTTGGTTAAGTATTCTAAGCTTATCTTCTATTGCCACCCAAGGAAACCACTAGATCTTCCCCATGCCACCCAAGGCACTTACTTAACCCTTTAATCATGTTTAATTACATGTTTCACTTTGGTTAAGTATTCTAAGCTTATCTTCTATTGCCACCCAAGGCAACCACAAGATCTTCCCCATGCCACCCAAGGCACTTACTTAACCCTTTAATCATGTTTAATTACATGTTTCACTTTGGTTAAGTATTCTAAGGTTATCTTATATTGCCACCCAAGGCAACCACTAGATTTTTTCACATGCCACCCAAGGCACGCACTTAACCCTTTAATCATGTTTAATTACATGTTCCACTTTGGTTAAGTATTCTAATCGTATTTTCTATTGCCACCCAAGGCAACCACTAGATTTTTCCACATGCCACCCAAGGCACCTACTTAATCTCCACATGCCACCCAAGGCACCCACTTAACCCCTCATGCCCCACTACATGCTTATCTGGTTAAGTGTTTCTTAATTGATTAAGAACGTAACCGTTGTAAAGACCTCTCACATTAGACTATCTTTTATGGCAGCTGGATTTGCCTGTCGGGTCTGGGCAGCCTTACGCCATAACCGAGTCTAACCTCGTGTCTTTACACTTGTCACGTATTTAGTTTGTGCCTAAGACCTCTCACATTGGGCCAATCATTTGTAGCCGCTGGATTTGCCGGTCGGTTCCGGGCAGTCTTATGCTACAAAAGGGTCCAACCTCGTGTCTTAGTCGATTAATTACACCTAATTAATCACCCCCATAATTTGTATTCATTATCCCTAATTAATTACAAATTTAATGATGTACATAATTGACTCAATTATGTCCATCCATTTTATGGTATGCGTAATCATACCAACTTCACACCATTTCATTAACATGAATATTAACCCCATCGTTCCCCACGTAATTCGCTAACATGACATACTTAAAAGGGAAGATTCATCACACATACAATGGGTTCAACTTGCATAACATTAGCATCAACATGGGTTTAAAAGGTGTCAACATGCATATAGCATTAAACCCAACTAGCATAAATAATCAACCCAAACTTGCATGAATCACATATGTCATAAAGAGGTTAACTTGCATAAGTTACTTATGTCATACAAACGGGTAAACTTGCATATGTATGTATGACATACAAAGGGGTTAACTTGCATATGTATGCATATCATACTAAGGTGTAAACTTGCACATGTTACTTGCATATAATCAAACACCAAACTTGCATAACATGTCATATATGAACTTGCATATAATCATACACCAAACTGAGACGACCCGATTTCCCGTTCTCACGGAAACAAGGTTATCTTTAGAATATAACACAGAAACATATAATAGCAGAACAGAATTAAATAAATACACCAGAATGAACAACAAGATATGCTGGATAAAAGTAATCATCAGAGTTACACAGTATACAGGATCTTACTTAGTACAAATACAGTTCAGCTATACATAAATGTCTACAGCGGAAATAAACAAAATATGTACAATAGGAGCTGAACAGCATAAAAAGAAATAAATGATAGAATCCATCTTCAGCTCCAGCTATCCAGAAAAAGAACCAGCTAAACCTGAATACAAGGCTGCCCGTGTAGAAAAAGGGGCACCCGAGTTTGAGAGTGAAACAAACTACGAGTCAGTCATGGGACTGGTATGAGAAATCTACTCAACACATATATAATTTGGCTAATCACAGGACCACGCCACTTTCGTGGAACGGGTTTACTCCATTGGATTGCCAGTGCTTTAAAACAAATCTTTCTTTTAAACATCGCTATGCTTTTTATAAAAATGAAGCCGTTATAAGACTCAGTTCCCATCACACAATGCAACGCAAACCGGAGGATAGAGTTTTTACCTTATAACGGCCAAGATATGCTTGATACGAATAAAACAAAGGCATTTAATATTATTGCTAGTGTTTATATGTTTTGAAATCAATTTCAAATCATAACTATCAATCATAGACGGCATTAATGCCCCATACCACTATGTCGCCATATATAGGTATACAATCAAAACCGCACGATCACGTATTTGGAAATTGGATTTCCGTCATGAACCAAGGCAAAAGATAGTCCTTACCGAATTCGAGACTGCCTAGCCCGAGTCTCAGGATCAGAACGCATCGATCCTTGGATCGTCAGGGCCGGTCCACACGGAGTGGATTAAAAATGCCTGAGCACTACGTTTCGCCGCCCTTTGGGGCGTAAGCGAGCCAACAAGTGACTCCATCGGACCCGGATCGTCCGATCTAACCGAGGCGCCTCGCAACAGCAACAACCACATAAGTCAAACTCGTCAGGGCGTGTAAAACCACTGACGCCACTTTTAGCTAGGAGGAAACGTAGGCCCTCCCTGAGGTCCGTTCTCCCGTTTTAGGTTCATACCGGGGTGTGAGGCTCGCGAATTCACGTTATACACAAAGCTACGCCACACAGGCGGTGCTTTGATCATCACCACAAGACTTTGCTTTTCAACAGAAGCCCTGATCACTGCATCTTAGCATGCCACACAGGCAATTCATACCGTGCAACTGATGGCTATCAATCACACAGAACAAATTCCAATGTCGGACACACAGTCCATTTACAAGTCCGTTCTGGGTCTGAACGAAGCCGGAGGCACTAAATACCTCGCAAACCATTTGATCAACACGTACGTCTGAACGATCACCACTCATTATCCATATTTCGGGATGCCTCCCAATCAGGACCTCGGTTACCATCCAAACGAGGTGAAGATCTCCGGTCTTCGACCACCATCTTCATCTTCGAATTTCAATCGTCGGTCGATTATTCGAAATGAGAATTAACTCGGCCTTTCCAAATAATTCACGTATATTTAGAATTTCAAATCGATTTATTTCAATGGTTAAATTATTCGACAACACCAATTGTGTTCTTTAATGTAATTTTCACACCAAACACATTCAACCATCAAAAGCCACGCAAATCAAGCAAATTCAGTTTATTTCTATTCCATATCGCTTATGATATTTTATAACTATTTATCGCTATTTTTATTTATTTTAAAATAGCCATTTTATTCAAAACGACGCTTCGGGCCATAAGGCGGCCGTGGCGCTGTTTTTCTTCAGATTTGATTCACACATATCTGAAAATCTAACCGTTGGATCTTCAAAAAATTTACATCATTAGAAAGGTCTTTTCAAAACGAATCCAACAGTTCCAGTTTCGGGAAAATCCGACGGTCGGATCTCCCGGTACAATCGTTTGAATTTTTGATTTCAAAATACGAACTGCAGCGTCGTTATTCGATTAAATATAATTTTATTTATATATATAAATAAATATAATCGTTTCTGGCGCTGTTTTTCTTCAGATTTGAATTAAACATATCTGAAAATCTAACCGTTGGATTTTTACAAGGTTGGTGCCGTTGGAAAGATTATTCCAAGGCGAACCCGACGGTTGAGGTTTCGGGAAAATCCAATGGTCGGATTTCCCGTACTAGTCGTTTGAAATCACGGTTTCAAAATACGAACTGCACGGCCTCGTTTCGTTTTAATTTTATTTATATTTATATAGTTATACAAATATAGTTTATTCAATGATTTCCATATCGTTTACACTTCAAAAAAATTTCTAACACCTTAAATTTTGGAAAAATTTCGCCATAACCTCCCCTGCACCGGGAGCATCGGGAAATCGCAAATAGCGTTCCCGGTCCTTCTAATCTCAAAAAGAAAAAGAAAAAGCCAAGCGGCTAGCCAACAGGCTCAAAATCATCACCCAAACAAATCAGTAAATGTGTACCTATTTGTCGGGCACAAAATTTTATTCCTCTTCTCTAGCCCCTTTGCTATAACCTGTTCAATGAATATGCATATACATATATATACAGTTCTTATCATTTATCCTTTTCTATTCAACTTCATATTTGATTTCTATTTGGTTTAAAAACACCATTCATTCTAATGTTACATAAATAGGTGCAAATCATTTCATTAGCTAATTAATGAATATTTCATCTCATATATGTTTATTTTGAACAAGTGGCTATTTTTAACACTTCACATTTCAACGATTTATGCATACAATAAAAATGTGATTTTTATTGTAAAACGATTCATTTCAAAACACTATTTTTCTATATAGTTCAAGTTGGTGATAAAATAGGATTTTTATCATCAAACAATTTATTTCAAAATATGAATACCATTCAACACATGAATTTCTAAACAACGAATGAATATCAATTCAACACATGAATGTTTTCAATAGTTTTTATATATAGATAAAAATGTGATTTTTATTATCGAACAATTTATTTCAAAATATGAATACCATTCAACACATGAATTTCTAAACAACGAATGAATATCAATTCAACACATGAATGTTTTCAATAGTTTTTATATATAGATAAAAATGTGATTTTTATTATCGAACAATTTATTTCAAAATATGAATACCATTCAACACATGAATTTCTAAACAACGAATGAATATCAATTCAACACATGAATGTTTTCAATAGTTTTTATATATAGATAAAAATGTGATTTTTATTATCGAACAATTTATTTCAAAATATGAATACCATTCAACACATGAATTTCTAAACAACGAATGAATATCAATTCAACACATGAATGTTTTCAATAGTTTTTATATATAGATAAAAATGTGATTTTTATTATCGAACAATTTATTTCAAAATATGAATACCATTCAACACATGAATTTCTAAACAACGAATGAATATCAATTCAACACATGAATGTTTTCAATAGTTTTTATATATAGATAAAAATGTGATTTTTATTATCGAACAATTTATTTCAAAATATGAATACCATTCAACACATGAATTTCTAAACAACGAATGAATATCAATTCAACACATGAATGTTTTCAATAGTTTTAAGCAAATGAAAATAATTCAATCACACAAATATTATTCAAAATTTCGGCAGCATAACGGCAGGGTAGTTACACCGGCACCGTCCCTAGTACGACTCCTCGCTCTACCTTAAAACCTCGCGGTTTTTGACAATGGGAATCATGCATCTAGTTCGCACGCAGGCGGCATGTATATATTTTTTTCATTTCCACAAACTAATCCTAAGTGGTTTCAACCAAATATTTCACAACCACAAATGGGTATTTGTCAACCACAATCAACCAATATCAATCACAAACAATCCCAAACAATCATTCGCTATCAATCAAATTTCCACAACAATTTCAACCAATAAATATCGTCCATGGTTTGTGGACGAGGGGCGTATATATATATATATATACATATATATATTTATATATAGCAATTCACTTTCATTTCACACATATAAAATATAAATTTTTAAATCAGAAATCTCACCAATAGCTATCCAATTTCAAGACTCTTCTTAATAGAAATCTTCGCCTATTTGTCGCTTTCACCCGTATTCTCTGCATATGTAAAAATAGAATTTTTACGATGCTATTCAATATATAAAAATATGATTTTTACTTCTACTTTCTCTAAATAAAAATATGATTTTTACTTCGACTTTCACTAAATAAAAATATGATTTTTACTTTGACTTTCACTAAATAAAAATATGATTTTTACTTTGACTTTCACTAAATAAAAATATGATTTTTACTTTTGCTTTCAACATATAAAAATATGTTTTTTTCTTTTGCTTTCAACATATAAAAATATGTTTTTTTCTTTTGCTTTCAACATATAAAAATATGTTTTTTTCTTTTGCTTTCAACATATAAAAATATGTTTTTTTCTTTTGCTTTCAACATATAAAAATATGTTTTTTTCTTTTGCTTTCAACATATAAAAATATGTTTTTTTTTCTTTTGCCTTCAAATCTTTTTCTACTAAAAGATTAAACCTTTTTCCTATTTTAAAGTTCAAAAATAAAATCAGTTTTTTCCCTTTTATAAAAATGCAGTTTTTGAATCTTTTAAAATTCAGTTTTAAAATCTTTGAAAAAAAAAGAAAAACAGTTTTTCTCTTTTTTAAAAATTTCAGTTTAAAAATGCTTTAAAAATCAGTTTTAAAAATCTCATAAAATCAGTTTTAAAAATTCTTTTATAAAAATCCAGTTTTAAAAATTCTCATACATTCAGTTTTTAATATTTAAAAATATCAGTTTTTCTTTTAAAACAAAATCAGTTTAATACCTTTTTTTAAAAATCTGTTTTAAACTTTTTTTTTTTTTTAAATCTGTTTTTATACCTAAATCGAAATTATTTTTAATGAATTAAAATAAAAATAAAATACCATAAAATACTTACAGTAATTAGAAGAAGGGGGGGAATGACGGCCAGGCTCGCGGCAGGAGGCGGAGCAGGCGGTGGCGCCTCGATGCTTTGGGGCGCACTAGGGTTTCGATTGGAGGTCGCGATGCTACGATTTGTGTCGAGGCTCGAGGGCTTCGGCTCTTCGATCCATGGAGGGGGGGTGTTCGGCGATCTGAGGGGAGGCGGCGGCGTGGGGCAGGCGGCGCTTCGGGGCTCGATCGAGGGAGGCGTTCGCTTTAGGTTTTTTTTTTATTTCTGAAGAATGAAATCTGATTGAACGGGGGGGGCCAGGAGGAAGAATAAAGGGAGGGAGGGAATTAGATATTTTTTTTATTTATTTAATTATTTAAAGTTGACTTTTACCCACGACCACGAAACGAGGCCCACCACCTGTCGTCCATAGCGTTTAACCCCCATTCCGAACACAATGGGATATGTATCGCACGCTGGTTTGATCGTTACAATTGGTTTCCTTTTGAATTTTCATTTAAATCACTATATTGAATTTTAAACGCACATTTCAAATTACCGGGGTCACATACTAACTAGAAAAATTCCAGAAAAAATATTTTCTAGCTTCGTATTGACGATACGGTCCTAACAAAACTAGTTTCGTCGAATTCTGAGACCGTTTGAAAAATGGCCAATTTCCAGTCGATTAAAATCAACTGAAATCGGTCAAACGCGTTTTCCTTTGCCACGCTCACCTATTGATTCGAAAAATTATGAAATTTGAAACCTAACAATAACTTGACACTACGGATCTAACAAAAGTGGTTTCGTCGAAATCCGAGGTCATTTGCAAAATGTCCATTTTTAAGGGCCTGAATTCCATAGCGACTATTCAGAATTTACAACTGGACATATCTTTTGATTCCCGCTATCAAATTTCGATTTGTCGGATTCGTTAGAAAGATGTTCACTAACAGATTCAAATATTTTTGGTTTCACTAAAATCCGGATTGTTTTGCACCCGGTATATTCAATTGAAGTTTGAAATCGAATTATCGAACTACCGCGCCATTTTCAATTCTATATATAATTATAATTAATTATATTCGTTTTCAAATGTCGATTCGAACTCAGTTTTCATCGCCATTATTTAAAATATTTATTTTAAATATTTAAAATCCATTATTTTAGCCAATTTAAAATTTTTAAATTGGTTCAGATTTTCTGGGTCGTTACAATCTCCCCCACTTAAAACTTTTCGTCCCCGAAAAGGAATAAAGTCGAAAGTGGTTTGATAAATCTACAATCCCACAATACAACAACCAATTTGTTTTTAATATTCAGAGTATAGAATAAACAATGCACATCCATGGGAAGAAAATAGCAACAGAATAGAGAATTAAATGGTAATGCAAGGTAAAGTAAATGTACCTTGCACCAGAGTCAATCAGAGATATCCACTCGGCATCTGGGGTAAGCTTTCTGAATGCTCTCCTCAGTTTCCCAAGTACAATCTCGCGGATCTCCACTCCATTGCACTTTGACTAAGCGAACCTTCTTGTTCCTCAGTTCTTTGGTTTCTTTGCCGATGATCTTCAGCGGCTCACGCCTCACAGCTAATTCTGGAGTAATTTCAATATCCTGCTGAGCTGCTTCTTCCACGATCAAGTCTGGATCATGAACGTGCTTCCGAAGTTGAGATATATGAAATACATCATGAACTCCAGGCAACCAGTCAGGCAGTTTGACCCTATAAGCGAGAGTTCCAATCCGTTCCAGAATAGGAAACGGACCAATATATTTGGGCGCTAACTTTCCAGTTTTACCGAACCTGATAACTCCTCTCATCGGCGATACTTTCAAATATACATAGTCGCCAACTTCAAAGGATATATCTCTTCTTCTTCTATCGGCATAGCTCTTTTGTCGGCTTTGAGCGGCGAGTAATCTCTTCTTAATAAAATCGACTTTGTCGGCAGCTTCTCGAATCATATCAGGACCCAACACAAGTCTATTTCCAGGCTCGACCCAACAAGCAGGAGATCGGCACGGTCTACCATACAATGCTTCGAATGGCGACATTGTCAGACTCGCCTGGTAGCTGTTGTTATAAGAGAATTCAGCCAAATGTAGATTGTCTTCCCATGATCCACCGAAATCTATAACACAAGCCCGCAATAGATCTTCTAGAATGCGATTCACCCTCTCAGTCTGACCGTCTGTCTGAGGATGATAAGCGATGCTTAGGTTTAACTTCGTTCCCAGCTCGACTTGAAATGCCTCCCAGAATTTACTAGTGAATATTGTATCTCTATCACTGACTATACTGAGTGGCACTCCATGCAGTCTAACTATTTCCCTGAAGTAAATATGTGCCAGACTCTGAGCAGTTCTGTTTGATCTGACAGGTATAAAATGGGCGGTCTTCGTGAAACGATCTACGATCACCCAAATACTGTCATTTCCTTTTCTGGTCCTGGGAAGACCATCAATGAAATCCATAGAAATATGTTCCCACTTCCAGCCAGGAACTTCTAGTGGTTGCAATAGTCCAGCCAATTTCTGTTGGTCGCTTTTAACTAGCTGGCAAGTAGGGCATCGACTAACATATATCGAAACGTCTCTTTTCATAGCCTTCCACCAGAAAGTTCTTTTGAGATCGTTATACATTTTGGCCACACCAGGATGGATACTCAGCTTGGACTTGTGACACTCGTCTAACACTTCCCTTTTTAGCTCAGGAACGTCAGGAACACAAATCCTTCCTTTTAACCTCAAGGTCTCGTCGTTATCTATTTGAAAACACGAGGGTTCACCTTTCCGAATCCTTTTAATCATATCCTTAATAAAGTTATCCTCCTTCTGAAGAATAGATATTTTGTCAATCATGGAAGTCGTGATAATAAAGCTGGCAATCATTACATTCTTTCGGCTCAGAGCATCGGCCACGACGTTGGCTTTTCCTGGAGTATATATAATTTCAAAGTCATATGCTGCAAGAAACTCCAGCCAACGTTGCTGTCTCAGATTTAGGTCCTTCTGAGTGAACAGATACTTTAATGACTGATGATCTGTAAATAGTTCGAATCTCTCACCGAGAAGATAGTGTCTCCAGATTTTCAAAGAGAATATGATAGCCAATAACTCAAGATCATGAGTTACATAGTTTTTCTCGTGTGGCTTAAGTTGACGGCTAGCATAAGCAATTACTTGGCCTCTTTGCATTAACACTGCGCCAAGGCCTTCTCTAGAAGCATCAGTCCATACTTTTAAATCTTGGTTGCCATCGATGATGGTTAACACTGGAGCAGTTGTTAATCTTAACTTTAGCTCTTCGAAAGCCTCCTCACTCTCTTGAGTCCATTTGAACTTTGAATGCTTCTTTGTAAGCTTCGTTAAGTGGCCAGATATCTTCGAAAAGTCTTTAACGAACTTCCGGTAATAGCTAGCCAATCCAAGAAAACTGCGGACTTCAGTGGGAGTACTGGGCTGTTTCCAATTTTGAATAGCCGTGATTTTACTTGGATCCACAGCAATTCCTTCTTTCGATACGACGTGGCCCAGAAATTTTACTTCATCTTGCCAGAAGATACATTTGGAAAATTTGGCTTTTAATACATTCCGTCTGAGAATTTCTAAAACCTGTTCCAGATGCTTTTCATGTTCGGCCTTTGATTTAGAGAAGATTAGAATATCATCAATAAAAACCAGAACAAATTTATTCAAAACCCCTCTGAACACTCTATTCATTAGATCGACGAAATAAGCGGGAGCGTTACATAAGCCGAACGGCATTACTAACCACTCGTAGAATAAGTCGGGGCCTCTGAACGCTGTCATTGGAACACACTCTTCGGCAATTCGAAGTTGATGGAAACCTGTAGCTAGGTCCATTCTTGAAAATACTTGTGCTCCATTTAATCGATCTAGCAAATCATCAATCTGCGGCAATGGATACTTGTTCTTTATTGTCTGTTTGTTCAGATCACGATAATCCACACATAGACGTAGAGTACCGTCAGATTTTGGGACAAACACCACTGCTGCACCCCAATCAGAGAAACTAGGCCTGATCAGACCTTTCCATACCAGCTGTCGTGTTTGATTGTCTAATTCCTCCTTCTCTTTCAAGGACATTCTTCGAATAGCGTGAACTACCGGCCTTGAATTGGGAATTAAAGCAATCTTGAAATCTATTTCTCTCTGCGGAGGTAAGCGAACGACTTCCTCAAACACATCCGCATAATCCTTGACGACAGGAATATCTTTAATGAGGTCAGGAATATTCTCAGTGATTTCAGGGATATTTTCTATTTGGGCTGGAGAAACATTCAAAGCTGCCCAGAAGTCTTTTCTATTAGCATTCTGACCTTCACAGGGAATGGTTATATAATCACCTGATTTAATCTTCGCCTTCACGACTCTGTCGGCGCATTTAACCTCAGCTTCATATTTGGTCAGCCAGTCCAATCCCAAGATAAGATCGAACTCTTTAAAATTCATGACGGCTGCAATGGTAGGAAACCGATAACGAGAGAAAGAAACCGGCACTCCACAAACCCAACTGAGATCAATGGAACCCCCAACCGGATTCTGGACAGTCATTGGTTCCTTGAGCTTTTTCAAATTCAAATCCAGTTTCTTAGCTGCATCTTTGGCAATGAAGCTTCTTGATGCGCCTGTGTCAAACAGTACTTTAACTGGGATGTCTTTGATAGTTAGCGTGCCTTCTAAAACATCTGGTCTTTCTTGGCCAGCTGAGGGCCCAGACGCTTCTGCTACTTCATTTATGTGTACTGTTTTGGACTTCTTAAATTGCCTGCAATCCTTTTCAAGATGGCCAATCCGATGACATTGACAACATTTTCTATTCTCTCGAAACTGGTTATCGGGTTTAGACCCCTTCTTTCGTTTCTTCGAGGTTTTACACTTCCTGGTCAGATGCCCCTGTTTATTGCAGTTAGAGCATGTGGCAGTCGTGGCAGGTTCTTTTTCAGATCTTGCCCTTTTTCGATTTACTTCGGGCTCCTTACCGACTTCAGATATTGTACTGGCTTCAGGAATATCAGTTTCCGACTCTGTTTTGTCACTAGAACAGACTTCTTCTTCGTCGCGCAACATTCCTTTCTTATGGAGATCTTCATACTGATAGGCCATATATATCATTTCAGAAAAAGGAAGCTTCACATGCCCCAATACTTTATTCTGGTATTTCCTTTGAAGTCCGTGAATAAATCTCATATTTTTCCTCTTCGGATTTTGAATTAGATGAGGAGCAAAGTGAGCAAGTTCATTAAATTTCTTGTGATATTCTGGGATGGTCATATCGCCTTGAATTAAATAAGAAAATTCATCACATAATCTCTCGGTTGCTTCGGGAGGAGTAAATCTTTGTAGGAAAATCACTTTGAATCTGTCCCAGGTGATATCACCTTCTGGATTATCTCTGATGATTGTTTCCCACCAGATTAAAGCTTCTTCTTTGAGCGCCCAAGATGCTACTAACCGTTTCTGGTCATCTCTCAGCTGGATATGCTCAAAGATTCTTTCGACAGAACTCAACCAGGCTTGAGTTTGAATAATAGATTCATTGCCCGAGAATTGCGCTCCGTTCAGATTTCGATATTTCTTTAATAGAGCCTCTAGATCGGGTTCTGTATTCCTTCTGTTTCTGGCACTCATTTTTCTAGTACTTCTGCAATTAGCAGATCAAGTGTCAGGTCACAGAAAAGATAGTTTAACATATAGAAACACATACTTCAAATGTAAATGTGTCTATCAAGGTGTAATTTCATTCTGCTTTACTCATACTAGGATATTACTGATCCTATCTGTATAGAGTTACCCGTCCTAGAACACTACTGGTTCTATTTCTGACGAGTTCGTTCAAATGTTATATTCCAGAACTAAGCTTAACCAAAGCTCTGATACCACGTTGAGACGACCCGATTTCCCGTTCTCACGGAAACAAGGTTATCTTTGGAATATAACACAGAAACATATAATAGCAGAACAGAATTAAATAAATACACCAGAATGAACAACAAGATATGCTGGATAAAAGTAATCATCAGAGTTACACAGTATACAGGATCTTACTTAGTACAAATACAGTTCAGCTATACATAAATGTCTACAGCGGAAATAAACAAAATATGTACAATAGGAGCTGAACAGCATAAAAAGAAATAAATGATAGAATCCATCTTCAGCTCCAGCTATCCAGAAAAAGAACCAGCTAAACCTGAATACAAGGCTGCCCGTGTAGAAAAAGGGGCACCCGAGTTTGAGAGTGAAACAAACTACGAGTCAGTCATGGGACTGGTATGAGAAATCTACTCAACACATATATAATTTGGCTAATCACAGGACCACGCCACTTTCGTGGAACGGGTTTACTCCATTGGATTGCCAGTGCTTTAAAACAAATCTTTCTTTTAAACATCGCTATGCTTTTTATAAAAATGAAGCCGTTATAAGACTCAGTTCCCATCACACAATGCAACGCAAACCGGAGGATAGAGTTTTTACCTTATAACGGCCAAGATATGCTTGATACGAATAAAACAAAGGCATTTAATATTATTGCTAGTGTTTATATGTTTTGAAATCAATTTCAAATCATAACTATCAATCATAGACGGCATTAATGCCCCATACCACTATGTCGCCATATATAGGTATACAATCAAAACCGCACGATCACGTATTTGGAAATTGGATTTCCGTCATGAACCAAGGCAAAAGATAGTCCTTACCGAATTCGAGACTGCCTAGCCCGAGTCTCAGGATCAGAACGCATCGATCCTTGGATCGTCAGGGCCGGTCCACACGGAGTGGATTAAAAATGCCTGAGCACTACGTTTCGCCGCCCTTTGGGGCGTAAGCGAGCCAACAAGTGACTCCATCGGACCCGGATCGTCCGATCTAACCGAGGCGCCTCGCAACAGCAACAACCACATAAGTCAAACTCGTCAGGGCGTGTAAAACCACTGACGCCACTTTTAGCTAGGAGGAAACGTAGGCCCTCCCTGAGGTCCGTTCTCCCGTTTTAGGTTCATACCGGGGTGTGAGGCTCGCGAATTCACGTTATACACAAAGCTACGCCACACAGGCGGTGCTTTGATCATCACCACAAGACTTTGCTTTTCAACAGAAGCCCTGATCACTGCATCTTAGCATGCCACACAGGCAATTCATACCGTGCAACTGATGGCTATCAATCACACAGAACAAATTCCAATGTCGGACACACAGTCCATTTACAAGTCCGTTCTGGGTCTGAACGAAGCCGGAGGCACTAAATACCTCGCAAACCCTTTGATCAACACGTACGTCTGAACGATCACCACTCATTATCCATATTTCGGGATGCCTCCCAATCAGGACCTCGGTTACCATCCAAACGAGGTGAAGATCTCCGGTCTTCGACCACCATCTTCATCTTCGAATTTCAATCGTCGGTCGATTATTCGAAATGAGAATTAACTCGGCCTTTCCAAATAATTCACGTATATTTAGAATTTCAAATCGATTTATTTCAATGGTTAAATTATTCGACAACACCAATTGTGTTCTTTAATGTAATTTTCACACCAAACACATTCAACCATCAAAAGCCACGCAAATCAAGCAAATTCAGTTTATTTCTATTCCATATCGCTTATGATATTTTATAACTATTTATCGCTATTTTTATTTATTTTAAAATAGCCATTTTATTCAAAACGACGCTTCGGGCCATAAGGCGGCCGTGGCGCTGTTTTTCTTCAGATTTGATTTACACATATCTGAAAATCTAACCGTTGGATCTTCACAAAATTTACATCATTAGAAAGGTCTTTTCAAAACGAATCCAACGGTTCCAGTTTCGGGAAAATCCGACGGTCGGATCTCCCGGTACAATCATTTGAATTTTCGATTTCAAAATACGAACTGCAGCGTCGTTATTCGATTAAATATAATTTTATTTATATATATAAATAAATATAATCGTTTCTGGCGCTGTTTTTCTTCAGATTTGAATTAAACATATCTGAAAATCTAACCGTTGGATTTTTACAAGGTTGGTGCCGTTGGAAAGATTATTCCAAGGCGAACCCGACGGTTGAGGTTTCGGGAAAATCCAATGGTCGGATTTCCCGTACTAGTCGTTTGAAATCACGGTTTCAAAATACGAACTGCACGGCCTCGTTTCGTTTTAATTTTATTTATATTTATATAGTTATATAAATATAGTTTATTCAATGATTTCCAAATCGTTTACACTTCAAAAAATTTTCTAACACCTTAAATTTTGGAAAAATTTCGCCATAACCTCCCCTGCACCGGGAGCATCGGGAAATCGCAAATAGCGTTCCCGGTCCTTCTAATCTCAAAAAGAAAAAGAAAAGGCCAAGCGGCTAGCCAACAGGCTCAAAATCATCACCCAAACAAATCAGTAAATGTGTACCTATTTGTCGGGCACAAAATTTTATTCCTCTTCTCTAGCCCCTTTGCTATAACCTGTTCAATGAATATGCATATACATATATATACAGTTCTTATCATTTATCCTTTTCTATTCAACTTCATATTTGATTTCTATTTGGTTTAAAAACACCATTCATTCTAATGTTACATAAATAGGTGCAAATCATTTCATTAGCTAATTAATGAATATTTCATCTCATATATGTTTATTTTGAACAAGTGGCTATTTTTAACACTTCACATTTCAACGATTTATGCATACAATAAAAATGTGATTTTTATTGTAAAACAATTCATTTCAAAACACTATTTTTCTATATAGTTCAAGTTGGTGATAAAATAGGATTTTTATCATCAAACAATTTATTTCAAAATATGAATACCATTCAACACATGAATTTCTAAACAACGAATGAATATCAATTCAACACATGAATGTTTTCAATAGTTTTTATATATAGATAAAAATGTGATTTTTATTATCGAACAATTTATTTCAAAATATGAATACCATTCAACACATGAATTTCTAAACAACGAATGAATATCAATTCAACACATGAATGTTTTCAATAGTTTTTATATATAGATAAAAATGTGATTTTTATTATCGAACAATTTATTTCAAAATATGAATACCATTCAACACATGAATTTCTAAACAACAAATGAATATCAATTCAACACATGAATGTTTTCAATAGTTTTTATATATAGATAAAAATGTGATTTTTATTATCGAACAATTTATTTCAAAATATGAATACCATTCAACACATGAATTTCTAAACAACGAATGAATATCAATTCAACACATGAATGTTTTCAATAGTTTTTATATATAGATAAAAATGTGATTTTTATTATCGAACAATTTATTTCAAAATATGAATACCATTCAACACATGAATTTCTAAACAACGAATGAATATCAATTCAACACATGAATGTTTTCAATAGTTTTTATATATAGATAAAAATGTGATTTTTATTATCGAACAATTTATTTCAAAATATGAATACCATTCAACACATGAATTTCTAAACAACGAATGAATATCAATTCAACACATGAATGTTTTCAATAGTTTTAAGCAAATGAAAATAATTCAATCACACAAATATTATTCAAAATTTCGGCAGCATAACGGCAGGGTAGTTACACCGGCACCGTCCCTAGTACGGCTCCTCGCTCTACCTTAAAACCTCGCGGTTTTTGACAATGGGAATCATGCATCTAGTTCGCACGCAGGCGGCATGTATATATTTTTTTCATTTCCACAAACTAATCCTAAGTGGTTTCAACCAAATATTTCACAACCACAAATGGGTATTTTTCAACCACAATCAACCAATATCAATCACAAACAATCCCAAACAATCATTCGCTATCAATCAAATTTCCACAACAATTTCAACCAATAAATATCGTCCATGGTTTGTGGACGAGGGGCGTATATATATATATATATATATATATATTTATATATAGCAATTCACTTTCATTTCACACATATAAAATATAAATTTTTAAATCAGAAATCTCACCAATAGCTATCCAATTTCAAGACTCTTCTTAATAGAAATCTTCGCCTATTTGTCGCTTTCACCCGTATTCTCTGCATATGTAAAAATAGAATTTTTACGATGCTATTCAATATATAAAAATATGATTTTTACTTCGACTTTCTCTAAATAAAAATATGATTTTTACTTCGACTTTCACTAAATAAAAATATGATTTTTACTTTGACTTTCACTAAATAAAAATATGATTTTTACTTTGACTTTCACTAAATAAAAATATGATTTTTACTTTTTCTTTCAACATATAAAAATATGTTTTTTTCTTTTGCTTTCAACATATAAAAATATGTTTTTTTCTTTTGCTTTCAACATATAAAGATATGGTTTTTTCTTTTGCTTTCAACATATAAAAATATGTTTTTTTCTTTTGCTTTCAACATATAAAAATATGTTTTTTTCTTTTGCTTTCAACATATAAAAATATGTTTTTTTTTCTTTTGCTTTCAAATCTTTTTCTACTAAAAGATTAAACCTTTTTCCTATTTTAAAGTTCAAAAATAAAATCAGTTTTTTCTCTTTTATAAAAATGCAGTTTTTGAATCTTTTAAAATTCAGTTTTAAAATCTTTGAAAAAAAAAGAAAAACAGTTTTTCTCTTTTTAAAAAATTTCAGTTTAAAAATGCTTTAAAAATCAGTTTTAAAAATCTCATAAAATCAGTTTTAAAAATTCTTTTATAAAAATCCAGTTTTAAAAATTCTCATACATTCAGTTTTTAATATTTAAAAATATCAGTTTTTCTTTTAAAACAAAATCAGTTTAATACCTTTTTTTAAAAATCTGTTTTAAACTTTTTTTTTTTTTTAAAATCTGTTTTTATACCTAAATCGAAATTATTTTTAATGAATTAAAATAAAAATAAAATACCATAAAATACTTACAGTAATTAGAAGAAGGGGGGGAATGACGGCCAGGCTCGCGGCTGGAGGCGGAGCAGGCGGTGGCGCCTCGATGCTTTGGGGCGCACTAGGGTTTCGATTGGAGGTCGCGATGCTACGATTTGTGTCGAGGCTCGAGGGCTTCGGCTCTTCGATCCATGGAGGGGGGGTGTTCGGCGATCTGAGGGGAGGCGACGGCGTGGGGCAGGCGGCGCTTCGGGGCTCGATCGAGGGAGGCGTTCGCTTTAGGTTTTTTTTATTTCTGAAGAATGAAATCTGATTGAACGGGGGGGGGGGGGGGGCCAGGAGGAAGAATTAAGGGAGGGAGGGAATTAGATATTTTTTTTTATTTATTTAATTATTTAAAGTTGACTTTTACCCACGACCACGAAACGAGGCCCACCACCTGTCGTCCATAGCGTTTAACCCCCATTCCGAACACAATGGGATATGTATCGCACGCTGGTTTGATCGTTACAATTGGTTTCCTTTTGAATTTTCATTTAAATCACTATATTGAATTTTAAACGCACATTTCAAATTACCGGGGTCACATACTAACTAGAAAAATTCCAGAAAAAATATTTTCTAGCTTCGTATTGACGATACGGTCCTAACAAAACTAGTTTCGTCGAATTCTGAGACCGTTTGAAAAATGGCCAATTTCCAGTCGATTAAAATCAACTGAAATCGGTCAAACGCGTTTTCCTTTGCCACGCTCACCTATTGATTCGAAAAATTATGAAATTTGAAACCTAACAATAACTTGACACTACGGATCTAACAAAAGTGGTTTCGTCGAAATCCGAGGTCATTTGCAAAATGTCCATTTTTAAGGGCCTGAATTCCATAGCGACTATTCAGAATTTACAACTGGACATATCTTTTGATTCCCGCTATCAAATTTCGATTTGTCGGATTCGTTAGAAAGATGTTCACTAACAGATTCAAATATTTTTGGTTTCACTAAAATCCGGATTGTTTTGCACCCGGTATATTCAATTGAAGTTTGAAATCGAATTATCGAACTACCGCGCCATTTTCAATTCTATATATAATTATAATTAATTATATTCGTTTTCAAATGTCGATTCGAACTCAGTTTTCATCGCCATTATTTAAAATATTTATTTTAAATATTTAAAATCCATTATTTTAGCCAATTTAAAATTTTTAAATTGGTTCAGATTTTCTGGGTCGTTACACAAACTTGCATAACATATTATATATGAACTTGCATATAATCATACACCAAACTTGCATAACATGTCATATATGAACTTGCATATAATCAAACACCAAACTTGCATAACATGTCATATATGAACTAGCATATAATCATACACCAAACTTGCATAACATGGTGTCATAATGGATCAATGTTTATCATAGCGATTTGCATAACTAGCATCATGAACACATAGCCTAAAACTTGCATAACATCATGATCACATAGCATATGACTTGCATAACTTGCATAACATCATAAACACATAGCATATAACTTGCATAACATCATAAACACATAGCATATGACTTGCATAACTTGCATAACATCATGATCACATAGCATATGTCTTGCATAACTTGCATAGCATCATAAACACATAGCATATAACTTGCATAACTTGCATAACATCATAAACATATAGCATATGATAACATATCTTGCATTGATCCACATTCATAGCCATAACCTCATTATATCCTATCATAATCATTTCAACAATTGGTCATTAAGGCTATAGAAACTCACAACTTGTTGATTAGTACTCCTATGAAGAAGATTAAGTTGCTAGAGTTGATTAGAGGTTGATTTGAGAGGCTATCTTCTTCTACAATTTGATGGAGGCTCCTTCAAGTTGCATTTTGACGGCATAACGACGTTGTATCTATTTTTAGTATGAATTAGGGTAGTCTTAGGGTGTATTTATAGAGTAGTTAAGTGTTTTAGGCCATTAGATTAACCCTAAATCAGATTAGAGCCGTCAGATTTCGTCACTACCCACCAGCACAGCCCAAAAGCCAAAATGGTGCACCAAGGTCACACAGACCGACAGGGGGGGTCGACCCCTGTGTCGACCCCTGGGTGGACCCCTAGGGAGGGGGTCGACACCCATGTCGACCTTAGGGTCGACTCCCTCTGCCTGGCGGGAATTTTTCCCGCCTCTTCTGAAATATGAAATTTCTGTTTTTAAATCTGTTTTGAATTTCTGAAAACTTCTTCGGGCCTTAACTGGGTCATACGGACTCCGATTTTCGAAAACTCAGACTCTATTTCGCGTATTTTTCCGAGACGAACGCAATGGCATAGCCCGTTTCCCCTGATTCAGATTTTAAAATTTAATTATGCCATGTTTTATATTATAGCAAGTTATTCAACATACGGGGTGTTACAATATATGTAACCTAACTTTGAAATATACATCTGTACTTGAATATATATCATTTATCAAAGTACAACACTTACAACACAGCGGAAATAACTATAAGATCCTGAAGCCTCCTGCTCCAGCTCTTCAAGTATTTATAAATCCCGACTACTTGACTGCCCGTACTAAATTGGGCACCCAAGAGTTTAGAGAAAACAAAACAAAATAAACTCCGGGTCAGTCATGGGACTGGTGTGAGTAAAACAGTTTAAAACAGTTCAAGCAGTAAACGATATCTCATAAGACCACGCCGTATAACGTAACGGGTTTTTCCCTTATGAGAATCCAAATATCTTTATATCAAAAACCTTTTGATATTATAATAATGCTTATCAACACAATATAATAATCATCTAGCAGAAACGCTTTCATCTCACGTTCTACATTATATAGTATACAATCAAAACGCAAGCACGTATTGGGTAATGGGTTTCCAGCTATGACAAGGTATGGAACCACCTTTCGCTAGTGTACCTCTAGAAAGGAATACACTGGGTTCAACAAGAACATCTTGCAACCCGGCCACACATGACTGATCACTCATTTCACTTGAGTGTATCGAATGTATATCACCAACGGTTGGGATCAGCAACCGTTTCTCGAATGGGACAACATCAACAATAGATTTTTAGAAGTAAATGAAACTCTAGATCAGGTGATTATACACCCTACTTCGGTGCGACCGATTTAGCCGTGCTGCCTGCCCGATTTCTGTCATTTACCGGATGATGAGGCTAGAAGCTACGCTTTATCATCACATCAGATTCACTTTGAATGTCACATTGTCAAATCCATCAAATCACCGATTGACGTCCTCAACCATACATTATGTGTTAGCTAAAAGAAGTTTCCTTCTCCGCTTCCACTCTTGGTACGGTTGGAGAAATCAATATATGTGATCGTCTTGAAATACTCTGTTAGACATCCGTCCATACAAGTCATCCAAGAACAGGATGAACCGAAGGCACTATTCTGTAAACAGGATAGCCCTTGCATAACCCCGTCTTCAATTTCCTTTGGCATATAATATTTGCAACGCTTATGCCAATACAGAGTGGTTCTTTGGATAATAATCCAACCGGTCTCTCCATACTAACAACGTTAAAATGGTCAAAACTTCGATAGTCTGTGATTTAACTATCGAAGAAAAACAGGTGTGCAAACAACAATATTATTTCCAAATGGAAATTTATATCGATCAAACATCATTTAACATTTATCTCTTTATTTCATTAATTTACTTATCTCTTGTTTCCCTATATTCAATATTTCTTATTTTCTAAATTTGGAAAATATACGTTATTAACAATGGAAAACATTTCCATTTCTTGTTTTCTATATTAGAAAAAATTTCTGGTTTCTTATTTGGAAAACAATTCCAAAGCTTCTTCATTGGACTTAGACAGAGGTTTAAACAAACCATCGCAATGCCAACTCAAACCATTTCCATTAATTACTAAATTCACTTAACCATCCTTTACTATCAAACCTTAACCATTCCTTAGTTAAAAATGAAGTAAATCAAGTTGGGGTAATACTACCTCTCAGACCTTAACTGAACAACGTTTCGAACCTTCAAATAGACAAAGTTCACCCTTCTAATTCTTTAACAAACTTCCTTACGTAACTCTCTTTCAAATCTTTTCTATTCGATAATTCTTTCCTTCAATAAGGTATATTTGATAACTCTATTCAATTTATTCTATTCACTTAACTCTTTTGATTTAACTCTAACTTTATTCACATAACTCCTACTAAATAAACTATATTCGATAACTCTTTTAATTCTATTTGAATAAACTATATATTCGATTAACTCCTTTTACTCTATTCGAATAAACTATATATTCGATTAACTCCTTTATTCTATTTGAATAAACTATATATTCGATTAACTCCTTTATTCTATTCGAATAAACTACATTCGATTAACTCCTTTTACTTTCTATTCGAATAAACTATATTCGATTAACTCCTTTTACTTTCTATTCGAATAAACTATATTCGATTAGCTCCTTTATTCTATTTGAATAAACTATATATTCGATTAACTCCTTTTACTTTCTATTCGAATAAACTTTATTCGATTAACTCCTTTATTCTATTTGAATAAACTATATATTCGATTAACTCCTTTTACTTTCTATTCCAATAAAATATATTCGATTAACTCCTTTATTCTATTCTATTTGTTTTATCAACATTTTTTTTTCCTTTTATAAAACTCTATTCGTTTTATAAACAATTTCCTTACTTTCGAAATATTTACTTTTTATAAAATCTATTGATTTTATAAAATCCCTTTTATTTCAATATACATTGAAATAATTCTTTTTACATCCCAGGGTCTTTTATGATATTTAAAATATCGAATAACAATGATCAACATCATTCTAACACACATAACCCATAACAGATATACATCACATCATATATCACAATATATGAAAACAATAAATAAATGTTGAGGAATCCAGTTGGATTCCTCCAACCTGTTTCCCTGCATCCACAGATGTTATACAATATAAAATCAACATCACTTTCAGTTCCATGTGATACATTCTGTTAAACAAAATCAATATAGAAATTCAACTAACTGACTAGTTGTTCAATCAAACAGTCAACACACAGTCAATCAGCCAATATTTAACAGTTCTAAAAATAAAACATGAAATTATAAACTGTTCAGAGTTAGTGAGATTTTACTCACATTGGCAGTTCATCGTTAAAGAACGATAAACTGTGGTTTGATTTGAATCAAACAATTTATTCTACCATAAATTCATACGAGCTCGAATCTACTTCCAGTCAGTTCCATTGAGTAGTGCCCGTCCATACGATCCCAACGGATCTTGTTTCGTCAGATTCTGACATCGTATGACGATGTTACAATGTTTTGAAGTTAATACTCTATTTATAATGGAATTAAAATGAAATATAAAACATATGGGCTTTACTAAACTCATTAGGCCCACCTACCCCTAAACCCGCGTGACAGACCTTCCTCCCCAATACACTTGAATGCGAGCTCCAGGACTCGTTCCTCACCGGCCATTTCCCCATCTTTGAGCCCCTCTCTCCTCTTCTTCTTGCCACCGAACTCAATTTGAACTTCACTATTCTCTTCCTCGTAAAAATCTACATCTGCTCCTATCATCTTCAAACAACTCGCACGGCCTCTAGAGATTCCGTCTCGAGCTCAAACTCACGGTGAACAAAAAGAACATCAAACCAAAATTTCTCCAGATACCCCAAAAATTCACAAATCGAAGCTACTCTCCCCTATTACCCGATTACATGCCTCATTTTGACTGAAACCAACTCGATTTGCTGAAATCCGCAGCCCGAGGCTCCATCAACACACGCTGGGAAAATACAGTGCCAAAACAAAAGCATCGGACCTAGTAAAACTGACATAGAATTGAAGAGGAGGATTAAAGAAGTTAATATATCCTTGTTAAATGATTTTAGGGATTTTCTATGGATTTGTTTTGATTTTCTAAAGAGCAAGTCTTCACGTTTTGGTTTTCTCGTGGTGGTTGAGAAGGAGTTTGACTTCGGGAAGAGAATAATTAGGTTAAAAGGGGTACGAGGTGGGCTATTTATAGCATTTTGATTTAGTTATTTTCTAATTAAAATATTCATTTCTAATCCAACGTTGTTTATTTTTTGTGTTTAAAAATCCCTGTGATCACATACACTACCCAAAAATCACGAAACTGGGCATGTAGCTAGAGTTTGACATTACGGTCCCAACGAAACTGGTTTCGTCGAATTCCGACTCCATATGCTCACACAGTGTATTTTTAATCGTCGTAATACTGACTGTTTCTCACTCTAAAAACCCGTACAACCACACAATGACTCTAAAAATCACTAAACTAGAAATCTAACAACTATTTGACATTGCGGATCCAACAAAATTAGTTTCGTCGAATTCCGACTACGTTTGCAAAAGTGGCTTATTTTCACAGCTCTGAATAGCCGATTTAAATATATAAATATAATTAAATTTAATATTTAAAAATAAATATTATCGTCTATATTCACAGTGGAATAATATACAGTTCGGAAAACTCCTAAATAAATTTCTAACTCGATATTCACTTCTGGGTCAACCCGATATTCGATTTATATTGAAATTCCTTTTAAAAATATAAATAATTCCTTTATAAATTATAAAGGAATTCCACGACGACTTTTATAAAATTTGATTTGGACGTGAATCAAAATCTACATGACGAAATCCCGATTTTTCTCTTCCACTAGAAAGATATACTCCACCAGCTCCACACGTTTCTTGTTTCACAGAAATCCGGCTTAAAACGAATCCTGTACATTCAGTTGAAGTTCGAATTGCCAATTTACGAAATGCAGCGCCATTTCAAGCTCGTTTATAGTTATGTTATAAACTATATGTTCAACTATCGACGATTGAATATATTCGTTATTCAAATTCAATTCCAAGCTGAATTAAATATCACAGATGATCCGGTTCGCACCATATCGTCATTTCGGCCAATTCTGATTATTTCAGAATTAAATAAATTATTTAATTTATTATTTAAATTAAATATTCATCATTATTTAATTCCACGACCATTAAATCCTTATATCTCTATTTATATAATTAAATAAATTAATTATAATATCTCTGCCAATGCGGGTCATTACACTTATAGTTACACTTGTCATAAAAGCGATTAGGGGCCGTCTCTGGGTAAATTATTACAAAGAGGTGAGGTAGAACGCTGGTTTCAGTAAGTCTCCCTCAGCTCAGGAAACCCGTAGTTTGCAAAACCAGGCTGTACGCCTACTGTTTTGGGTGGCTCGGGGTTAAACCCAAGTATAATGAAGGCGTAGGGCATCGCATTGTGCGGTCCGCCAAATGGGTGGCTCTCTCGTCATTCATCGGGTTGAGGTGAGCTGCCAGACGTCGTTTATTTGATGGCCTATTTTTCAGCCCCAATCATCAGCTTATAAGATTCGATCGTGGACATGGGCTGCCCCTATGCCTTGAGAGCTAACGGGGAAGAAACGATTTAAGGTCGGTCTTGGTGTTGCGCCAAGATTCGACCAGCACCCGCAACCGACGAAGAGAGATTTGCGTAATATTAGTCGGTCGCTGAGTGGCGCCAATTCACCTGGACTAAGGCACAGAAGGATTTATCCTCGACCTCGGCTCTGGGCCGAGGTTCGAGTTAGTGGTTGTTTATACTCGGTCGCGCCGCGAGCCGGCTATTCAAGTAGTGTTGCCGGCTCCCGTGCTCGGGGTGCTGGGCATAGCCAAGTGTTTCAGACTTGATGTTGCCTAGAGGTTGGAACGACAGCGCCGACTCCTGTGCCTGGGGTGCCGATGCGGCGGTCGCAGGTGTGAATCGAGCTGGTTGTCGGAACTAAAAAGACGCATTATGTGAGAAGTAAACAACAAGGAGATAGGAAATTGAACAATGATAACTTTGGTAGTAATAGTCTTTACAATGCCTTGAATTTCTAAAAAAATGGAACATTGTTTGAAAAGCATAAACAACCGTAAACTAGGTTATGTAAAGCAGTGGCAGAGATGTTCGCTGTTCCACGCCCTAAGGAGTTCGGCTTCGTCGACGGTGGCGAGTCTGAAAGTTCCATTGCTGAGCTTTTGTTGTATGGAGTATGGGCCTTCCCAGCGAGGCGCGAGGCCTATTGGTGGGGGAAAAACTCACTTTAGAACGAGGTCATCGATGTTGATGTCCTTATGGCGGACCCTGGAATTGAAGTATCGGGATACCCGTTGTCGCTGGGCGGCGGCTCTGATATCGGCCTCGTTCTTCTTTTCTTCCAGCAAATAGAGTGATCCTAGAAGTAAATATTGGTTTGTCCTCGGATTGATGTACGTGACTTGATGGGATTGATGCTTGGGTTACATGGGAATGACAGCTTCAGATTCGTACACGAGGGCGAAAGGAGTATGGCCGGTCGCTATTTTGTGGGTGGTACGGTAAGCCCATAGAGCTGGAGGAAGTTTGTCTTCCCACATGCCCCCAGCCTTTTCCAATCGCTTCTTGATGATAGATTTAATGACCTTGTTAACCGCCTCGACTTGCCCATTGGCTTGAGGATGAGCCACCGCTGAGAATTTTTTATCGATGTCGTGACGTTGACAGAAGGTTTTGAACTCGGTGCTCTCAATTTGAGTGTCGTTGTCGGAGATAATAGTTTGGGGCACCCCATAGCGGGTAATGATTTTGCGGACAACAAAGTTGATCATCTTCTTCGTGGTAATGGTAGCGAGAGCTTCAGCTTCTGCCGACTTTGTAAAATAATCTCTTGCGGCGACAACGTATTGTGCCCCGCCTCTAGACATTGGAAGATTTCCGATGATGTCGATCCCCCACATGGTGAACGACCATGAGCTGGCCATTTAAGACAATTCGGTTGGCGGGGCTCTTGTGATCTTGGAGAAGCGCTGGCACCTATAGCACTGGCGAGCGTAGTCCGCGGCGTCTTGATCGAGCATGGGCCAATAATAGCCATGTCCAAGGATCTTTCTGGCCAGGGTTTGCCCCTCAGTGTGGTCGTCGCATTCGCCTTCATGCGCACTGCTTAGCACTCGGAGGGCGTCGCCGTGAGCCATGCACCGGACAAGGGAACAGAAAAACCTCTGCGGTAGAGTACCCCGTCCATAAGAAGGTAACAGGCTGACTAGCGAGTGAGCGCGTGCTTTTCCTTGTAGTCCTTTGGTAGGGTTCCGTGTTGCAGGTAAATTCTGATTGGTGTCATCTAGGATCCGAGCTCAGGTTCGATGCTCATGGTCATCTCGTCTGGCTCTTGCTTGATGCTCGGAGAGTTGAGGACTTCAACCGGGGCGAATCCTTTAAGTTGCGGATCTTTGGAGCTCGCCATTTTGGCGAGGGAATCTGCCTTTTCGTTTTGCTCGTGCAGGACATGGCTGATAGTGAAATGTTCAAGGTGGACGAGTAGCCCCTGAACTCGGTCCAGGTATTGGGTAAGCCATCCCTCTTTCGCTTGATACTTTCCCATAACTTATCGGACGAGAAGCTGTGAATTGGAGAAGATGTGGACGGTCTCTAGCTTGAGTTCGATCGCGATTCTAAGCTCGGCGTTCAAGGCCTCGTATTCCGCGTCATTATTAGTAGTAGGAAATTTAGTCTTAATGCGTAATACATCGGGCGTTCTTCAGGGGTGATGAGCACGATTTCGGCCCCAAAGAACTTTCTGTTAGAGGAGCCATCTACGAATAATTTCCGCTAGGCATCGGGACCCCAGCATTCCCTGTGGGAGCCTCCTCGAGAGCTATGAATTCCACGATGAAATTTGTGAGAGCCTGGCCAAGGATGGCTCTTTGGGGGATGAAGGTTGTCTCGAACTGGCTTAGCTCTATGCTCCACTTTAGTAATCGTCCTGACGCCTCGGGTCGCTACAAGACCGGTCGCAGTGGCTGGTCAGTGAAAACTTTTATGGGATGAGACTGGAAGTACGGTCGGAGCTTTCTAGAGGAAATCAATAAGCATAATGCCACCTTTTCTAGCTTCAGGTAATTCTTCTCTGCCCCCATCAGCCGCTTGTTAATATAGTAGGCGGGCCGTCGAGTGCGATCTTCGAGGTGTATTAGCGCCAAGCTGATTGCCTATGTAGAAACAGCCATGTAAATATATAAGTCCTTATGGTCTATAGGCTTAGAAAGGAAAGGTGGTCGCTCTAGGTGATCTAGAAGTTCCTTGAATGCGGATACGCATTCAGAGGTCAACTCAAAATTGCATTTTCCATTTCGGAGTAAATCGAAGAAGGGGATGCACTTGTCGGTGGCTTTAGAGATGAATCGACTTAAAGCGGCGACCTTTCCATTCAGACTCTGGACATCCCAGATGTTCTTGGGGACTTCGATGTCCCGAATAGCTTGGATTTTTTCTGGGTTGGCTTCGATGCCCCTGAGTTGACAATGAAACTAAAGAATTTTCCCTAAGCGACTCCGAAGGAGCACTTCAAGGGGTTGAGTTTCATGTCATACTGGCGGAGGACATCAAACATTTCGGATTGGTCGTTGATGTGATCGCTTGATATTTTAGATTTTACGAGCATATAATCCACGTACACCTCCATAGACTTTCTGATCTGATTTTTAAAGAGTCGATTAACCATTTGTTGATAAGTAGCATCGACATTCTTGAGGCCGAAGGGCATAACACTGTAGCAGTAGAGCCCAAGACCGGTGATGAAAGAGGTATGATTTTGGTGGTGGAGACTCATTGGCATCAGGTTGTAGCCTAAGTAGGCATCCATAAAAGATAGCAGCTGGTATCCGGCAGTCGAATCGACTAATCGATCGATCTTCGGGTGCGGAAAACTGTCCTTAGGACATGCTTTGTTTAGATCGGAGAAGTCGACGCATGTTCGCCATTTACCGTTGGCATTTTTTTAACCAGAACCGGATTGGAAACCCATTCAGGATAGTCGGCTTCGCGGATGAAGTTATTGTTGAGCAAGCAGTCCACCTCTTCTTCAAGTGCTTTAGACCTTTCTGGCCCCAAGAAGCGGCGCTTCTGTTTGACTGGAGGCATTCTAGGATCTAAGCAAAGGGAATGGCAAGCAATCGCGGGGTCGATGCCCTTCATGTCGGAGTGAGTCCACGCAAATACATACAGATTGTCTTTCAGGAAGCATATAAGATCTTCTTTGATTGCAAGCTGGAGTTGTGACCCTACCTTCAACACCCTTGTTGGGTCGTCGAGGTTGGCAAGAATGTCCACTGTGGATTCGAGCGGGGTAGCCCTCTCGCACTTGGGCTCTTCGTCCTTCCGTGGGTCAAGGTCATCGGAAAGATGGCAGCGACACCTGGGCCAGGGCCCAGACGCCGCTGATTGCTATGCTGAGACGTTCCTGGCGCAAGAAGGTGTGGGCACAGCTTTGTCCTTGTCCTTATTGCATGCATTTTTCCATTCTATTGCGTAGCATTCCCTGGCACTTACTTGGTCACCCTTAACGGTTCCAATCCCATTTTCCATCGGGAATTTCATTAGAAGAGACCACGGTGCCATGTAAACTCGGAATTCAGTGAGAAAGGGGCACCCTAGGAAAGCGTTGTAGGGGAAGTTGATGTCTATAACCATGAAAGTGAGAATTCGGACTCGGCTTCGGTCCCCCTCGCCCAGTTCCACAGGTAGGTCGATCATCCCTACGGAAGAATTAGAAGCCCCATTGAAGTCGTGAATCGTGGCATGACAAGGCTTCAAATCGTTTCTTTCCAATTTCATCTGGTCATAGGCGGCCTTAAAGATGATTTTGACCGAGCTCCCTGAGTCGATTAAATTTTTCGGACGGAAGCTGCACCGATCTGAGCAGTAATGACTAGTGGATCGATGGTCGAGATCTCGACTTCGGTCGATTCACTTTCTTGGAAGATAATATCATCTCGCATGGTTTTTTGTAGCTTGGATGGGACGGACTCAGGGAGAGCGGAGCAGGCTTCGTAAGTAGCATAATTTACAGAACTCACATACTCTTCCATTTTTCGAAAGCTGTCGTTTGTGGGGTAAGGTCCGCCACATATGGTGTTGATCACGATTCTTCGTCTTGGATTAGACAGTCCTGGAGCTGCCTTAGTGGCTGCTTGTGGAGCGGGAGCTGGTGGCTGCGAGTTTGTTTCCGTGGGAAAGGTTCTTGGATATATTACTCGAGCCGTTTCTCACGAATAAATTTCTCAATTGCATCCCTAAGTTAGCGACATTTTTTAGCGTCGTGCCTGTACACATCGTGGTATAGACAGTACCTTCCAATGTTCTTCTTGCAGTCGGTTGATTCTCTGAGGCGTGGCTTCTTGTATGGCAAGGTGTTACAGGTTACCAAGTAAATTGTTTCTATGTATTTATTCAATGGGGTGTAGGTCTCGAAAGCTTGGCGAGGGCTGGGCTTTCCCGATTCTGTTGGGGCTTGCCTGTTGTTCCGCTCATCCGACCTGTCGTTATTTGGTTTTTGCCTGTAAGGACCTGCCTCCTGTTTTGGTTGAAGGGCTCCCTGCCTCGCCTGGCCCTAAGGTTGTTATTTGCGGTGTTCGCATGGGGATCACTGGGACAACTTGTGGCGGAGAGCCTGTTCCATCTCACCTCTTCTTGGCACAAGTATTGATTTGCTTTCTCGTAGAAGGCGTCAAGGCATTTTGGCTGCTTCCACTCGATCCAAGCCCCAAACTCTGAACTAGGGAGGACACCTTTTGCCAGCTGAAAGAGTATGGTGCGAGGATCTAGATCCTCAATCTCAGCGAGGGCTATGTTAAACTGGGAAAGGTAGCTCCTAAGCGACTTGGCGGGCCCCTGGTATAGGTTGGATAAAGTGAGGGCATTCTTCAGAGTTGGGATATGCACCCTGAATTGCTTGGCTAGCTCTGTTGCTAGTTTCCCGAAGTTGTTAATGGAATCAAGAGGGAGGCGAGAGAACCAAAGAAATGCGGTACCGGATAGGAAGTTCGGGAAGCATTTGCATTTGGCTGGATCGTCACACCGGCTCGAGTCCATTTGCCATTTATAACGATTTAAGAAGGCACAAGTATCAGTGGTACCATAGTAGAGTGGCATTTGTGGCATGTTAAAGCGCCTTGGCCACTCGGCTTCATTTACTCTCCTTGTGAATGGGTTGCACCTAATGTGAACTTCCCATGAGCCGTGCATACCCCCTCGCATTTCCCTTATGATCCTTCGCATTATGTCGGGAAGGTAAGCAGGATTGGGATCCGCCATCGGGATCCACAGATTTTGACGTGCTTCTGGAGTCCTATTGCAAGGTCATCTTCTATGATGGATGTCTGAGTCGTCGTCTTCCTCCATGTCCTTGACATCTATGATTGGGTCTTGGTGTGGATGGTTAGGTGGAGCGGGGTGATGCAGGTTCTATTCTGGAGGAGCGCGGGCTGCTGGAATAGCAGGCCCATCACCCTAATTAGCGACCACCGGGTTGTGTCAAGGAAGAGGTTGGTTTGTAGGACCTGGTCCGTCATTGATGATCAAGCGAGAGCGGTCTCGATGTTGTGCCCCCTCGCTATATGTGACTGCAGATCGGTCGCTGTCGCCATTTCCATTGCCATTGGCATGACCGTTACCATTATCGAGGGCATTGGTACGAACGGCGACGTGGTTGATGAGACTGAACCTCCTCCTTTGGTGTGGGCCCCTTGACTCGGAAGAGGAAGTTTTGGAGGCAGTTGGTCGGGGTCGAGCATTGTTCCGAGCAAGTTAAAGTCGAGCGACGATGCATTGACTTTCTTGAAGTTGCCGCATAATGTCGATGTTATTCTTTAATGCTTGGTTGAGCTCGACCGCGGTGCTCTCATATCTTTCATTAAGCATGCGGATTTAAGCTTGTGTACGGGCGCTTCGGGGTCCACAATAGGAGGGACGGTTTCATTAGTGGCCAGGATTCTAATGGTTGAGGTTGTTGGGATGTACCGGCCTCGGCTGCGGCTGAAGAGCTGACCATTGCGTTCTTTGACTTCTGTACCATCGTAAGCGAACTCGACAGCAGGTTAAGCAGGGAACCTTAAGCTTGTCGAAGTTGAGATGATAATGTGGAAGAAAGACGCAAATCCTAAGTTCAGGTTCTCATTGAACGCACCAAATGTTGACGGCAAAAAATGTCGTAAACACGAAAAATTCCTATTACTAGGAATAGTTAATTTGGTCGCAAGACTAAGTAAGAGAAAGCGGTAAATGACACGAGAATTTATAGTGGTTCGGCCGTGGATTAGGCCTACGTCCACTTTGGAAGGATGTTGAACTTTTATTAATCACTCAAGAATTACTAGGTAGAGCCATGCTCATTACATTCACTTTTATAATTGCCATATGCTAGGTATTTGGGAAAAAGAATATTTAATTCTCCTTCTTCCTCAAATAGGAAATGTCATTAATGAGGTCTAGGAAGCTCTAGGAAGGTCTCAAGTGAAGAAAATCCAAACCCTTTGAAGTGTGAGGCCATGGGCTATTTATAGGAGTGGGGGTAGGTAGGATTATGTAGTAGGTAAAAATAGGGGACCACTAGCGGAATTTTGAACCCGCCACCCGCGCATCTCAGAATTTTGAACTCGAGCTCGGGTGCGAAATTTCGCCCCCGCTAGGTGCGAAATTTCACACCCGCTGGATGCGAAATTTTCAACCTAGACATGGCTTCGAAATTTTGCACCCGGGCATGGGTGCGAAATCTCGCAACCGCTGGGTGCGAAATTTCACACCCGGGCATAGGTGTGAAATCTCGCACCCGCTGGGTGCGTAATCTCGCACTGTGGGGTTCGAAATTTCGAACCTAGCTTTGGCGCAAAAGTTCGCACCTGGTAGTTGCGAATTCCCCGTTCTGCCCAATGCGAAGTTCTTCCGAGGGGCACGAGGAGCCCAAGATCAGACGCTCGAAGCTTGTGACTCCAAGGCCCGAGTGCCTTGGTTGGGGGATGTTTTCTAGGTGCTGCGAGGTTACAAGCGATGTCCCTTCTTGGCCCCATTTCCTTCATTCCTAAGTGCCCCCTTTCAGCCTCAGCTTCACACGATATGTTAAGTTGAGTGTGTCTGATGCCCTCTTGGTAACCAGACAAAAAAGCCGGTTAATAGCCTAAATGTCAATATTCTATGCAAAAAATATTCCCATAACAAATAAGTATTATATGCAACAATACAATCATCTAAAATAAAATCAAATCGATGACAATTGAAAATTGAATAAGATAATACCAAAAATATATATCAACTATAGTGTGTCCTTAATCCGTACAAAAAAGTGATTCATACATTTATTTCAATACAATAATTCAGGCATTTTGCATAATCATTAAGAAACAATATAGTTTAGACCATGAAGTATCCTAATACACCAAAGCTTTCAACATCATTCTTCACTTCGATCCAAAGGGATCGAACCTGTGTTGAGATAATAGATATAATGTCAATAAATTAATAAATTTTAAATTAATAAAGCATTCATAAATGCTACCATTGAAAGTGAAAAGATAGGGACGTCCAAACAAGTTAATCTGATGATTCATATGTCTGATTACATTACAATATGTGTATATGATAGACCATTAGTGTAGAAATAGTAAAAGTCCGAATGTTTCTTGTGACAATTATCATTGGATAATTAGATTTTCTATGTACGGTTTGTAGATCTCAATGTCCTGGACATCATAAAAAATCTAACAACAATAATGAATCAGTACTCTTAGACAGTATTTTGAACAAGTCATGCTATGAAAGTTCTATTGATCGAAAAATATTCGAAATATATTTGATAAATACAACAAGAAATGCATAATTTACATCAAATGAGAATTCTAAAACAAATAACAATGATAAACACATAAAAACTGAGTGTGCATATATATGTACAAGCGAATTAAAGAGTTCTGTACCTGTAGGAAAAGGGACAAAGAGCAATAGAAATTCAAGTTTTATGAAAAATTGAAAGATAAAATATTGTACATGTAATTTTCTCTTTAATAAATAAAAATTTGCACTAAGCAATAACTATATTAAGTGATTTCCAGCATAAAAAATCTAGTCATTAGTTGATGATTTCACTCTTAAACAAGAACTAGATTTTTTATGTATAGTTTTTAGATATAAGTGTCATGGACATCACAAAAAGATTAACTTCAATAATGAATCAGTACTCTTACACAATATTTTGTACAAGTCATGCTATGAAAGTTCTGTTGATTGAAAAATATTCAAAATATATTTCATAAATACAATAAGAAATTTAAAATTTACATCAAATGAGAATTCTAAAACAAACAACAATGATAAAAACACAAAAACTAAGTGTGTATATCTGTGTATAAGAAAATTAAAGAGTTCTGTGCTTTTATAAATGTGTTTAATACCTGCAGGAAAAGGGAGAAAGAGCAATAGAAATTCAAGTTTTATGGAAATTGAAAATATAAAATCTTATACATGTAATTTTCTCTTTAATCAAAAATAAAATAAACATATGCACTAAAAAAACTATGTTAAATGACTTCCAGCATAAAAAAGTTGGTCATTAGTTGATGATTTCCCTCTCAAACAAGAATTATATTTTCTATGTACGGTTTCAAGATCTGAATCTTGTGACATATAATGTCAAACTTCAATAATGAATCAATAACTTACACAGTATTATTTTGAACAAGTCATGCTATTAGAGTTCGGTTGATTGAAAAATATTCAAATTATATTTGATAAATACCACAAGTAACGTATAATTTACATCAAATGAGAATTCTAAAACAAATAACCATGATGTAAACATGAAAACTATATGTGCATATCTGTGTATAAGAGAATTAAAGAGTTCTATGTTTTTATAAGTGTGTTCAATACCTACAGGAAAAGGGAGAAAGAGTAATAAAAATTCAAGTTTTATGAAAAATTGAAAAGATAAATTCTTATACATGTAAATTTCTCTTTAATTAAAAATAAAATAAAATTCTGCACTAAAAAATAATTATATTGAATGACTTCCAGCATAAAATTGTGTGTTTAATAATACATGCAGCCTACTATTTATGTTGTTAGGCATCTTTCTCGTTTTGACAAATTTCATAAAATGTACTCATGCTGGAGTATAATTCATTTCACTGTCGACTTTTTTCAAATGAAATTCAATGGCTGACATCTTAAAAATCAGCCACTGTTTTGAACATTAACTACTTATTTGTCAAGGAATAGAGTAGAGATGTTTCTTTCGTTTTCTCGAATGGGTTTCGAAAAGAAGCAATATATTTTCACATATATAACTCAATTGGTAAATAAAACAAAATTTAGCAAGTAAGAAAATTTGTGTTTACTTATGAGCTCGAAATTAATGAGCTTCTGATTTACTTTAATGGAAGGAGAATTAACGTAAAGGCTGCATTCTCAGATTCATAATAATTAAAAAAAACAATTCCATCTCCTACATCACATAATATCGTTCGATGTTCAAGAAAAACAAGTACAACAAACCTCAAAATTTAAAGCATGGGCTTCGAGAAGCTAAGTCACGAATTCCTGAATATCCCCTTCGTCAAACTTCATCTCTACCTTTGATGCTCGCATGGACAATTCATTCACCACCAGAACATCCTGGCCTTTTCAATTTACTTTGGCCGCCACCGCGGTCGCCGACTAGGATAACCAACACTGAGAATAACTTTACTGAAAAACGAGATTTGTTGTAGTGTCTGGAGGCGGCTGCAGATGGAAATCGATTAGGGCATTTATCGTTTACATCGGGTCGGGTTTAATACGGGACTTGTTTTCGCGTTACACAATAATGACCTTTGTTTCTTCATTTGTCAGGTTTAATAGGTGACCTTTTTCCGCGTCCTGTAATTATTGTGGTCTTTGTTTTTCCATTTGCCACATGAGTATAACAATTGATAACTAAATATATTTGACCATGAAATATGTATTAATAACAGATATAATAATTTACTCGTAACAAATATAATTTTTTATATATGTATTACTAACATATATAATTAACCAGTAAATATATAGTTAGTACAGTAAACATAATTATTTACTAATTTCTAATTTATTAACTACAACTTAATAATTTATTACTACTTTATTAGCTTTCAATTATAATTTATTAATTATTACTTATTTATTTCTAATCTACTAATTATGTACATACTTGTAATTTATTAACTACAATTTATTAATTTTGATGAATTCTGTCCTTCACGCTATTTTTCTGTTACAATAACTAAACAATATATATTACTATTTAATTATTGAAGAGTACTCATTAATCATTAATTATTAAATAATAAATAATATATACTAATCATAGTCATTAACTATTATATATTCAAAATTAACAATTAATTATTAATTATTAATAGTAATTAATTAACATTTATGATAAATTATTAATTATTTTTTCATGGTCATGCAATAAAAAAGTTGTGAAAAATATCAATTATTAACCATTTTTATTAACCGTTAAATATAACTGACAAATATTAACTATAATTTTCTAATTTTAAATGTATATTAAGCATAGTTTACTAATTACTATAACTAGTACTAATTATTATATAATTATTAGTGCCTAATAATTATTACTAATTTATCTATTCATTATTAGATGCAATGAATATATACTAACTATAATTTACTAATTATTAGTAACAAAGTATAACTAATTATATTTATTAACTATTATTTATAAATTACTAATTTCTTATTACTCATTACTCACTAATAATTAATCAGTATTTAAAGTTATTTATAAATTTCATTAACAATTAAAGTTATTTATAAACTTAAAGTTTATCATTAAAAGCTTCTTATACATTAAATATTAAACATTACTTTTTAAATATTGATTGTTAATTATTGACCACTAATCATTGATTATTAATTAATAATTATTTAATATTAATTATTGATTTATTAATTAATTGTTAAATGTAGTTATTAAATTATTACTACAATTAACTAATTATTAATAACTAACTAGAATATATTATTAAATATAAAAAATAATTATCGATTATGCTTCACCAAAAATAATTATTTGTTATTTGTAATAATTATTTAGTTGTAAATTATTTATTGATAATCATTAATTATAATAAATTATAAATACTAACATATATAAGCTATTGTTTATAATTAACGATATGTGCTTTTTTGTTGGTTTACAGTTACTTCGGTGCATTTACCTTAGTTCCTGAGGAACCGATGCAAATACGATTATTTGCATCCATGTAGTTACTTTGATTTTAAAGAACTTATGCAAATAATACTATTTTCTTCGATTATTATAAGAATCGAAGCAAAGAGCATAATTTGCTTTGGTGCACTTGCTTCAGTTGGTAGGACAACCGAAGCAAATGATACGTTTTGCTTCGGTTAAAAGCACAACCGAAGCAAATGCAGTGAAGTAACTAGAAATCATGTTATTTGCTTCGGTGAATTTGCATATAGTGTCAATTGCTTCAGTTGTATCAATAACCGATGCAAACTAGGCGAAGCAACAAGCCCGTTTTGTACTACTGATTGGATTTTATTTTGTGTTGACTGATCTCTATTAGATATTTATATATGTTTGGCGGCGGAGAATTTATTCCCTTGTTTGACACCCTTCTCTAAGACGTATGAGCTTTGAGGTTATATATCAATAGACATAAGTCGCATGGCATGAATTGCCTATGTGGCATGCTGAGATGCAAATGATCAAGGCTTCTGTTGAAAAGCAGAGTCTTGTGGTTGATGATCAAAGCACGGATTTAAATAGCATAGCTTTGTGTATAGCGTTATAATTTGCAAGCCTCACACCCGGTATGAGTCTAAAACGGGATCAGGGAAGCAGGGAGAACACAACGTTTCTTTCTAGGTATGGTAGTGTCACGGTATGGAGCCTAGACATTTATATATTTTTACCTATGTGGATGATGGATAGTGAGACACCTCAGATATATCGTTACTACAGAGCCGATGGATAGGTCCTATAGGGCTGGGAAACGTGTGTTCTGGTATAAATAATCCTCTAAGTGTGGACCGGCCCTGCAGGAACCAAGGGTTCGCCAGCATCCAAACCCTGAGGCATTTTCTAGAGCGTCTCGAAGCCTGTGAGGATGATCCCTTGCCTCGACTCATAGATGGAATCCAATTTCCAATACGTGACATTACAGTTTTGATTGTAAAGCCTAGTATGGCGACATGATATATGGTACCCATGCCGTCTATGATTGATACATTTATATTTGAAGTTGTTTCATACACTATGCACTTATAATAGTATCAAATGATTTGTTTTAAACATACCAAACATGTTTGGCTATTATAAGGGAAAAATCTATCCTCCGACTTGCGTTGCATTGTGTGATGGGACATGAGTCTTTTAATAGCTTCATTTTTCCAAAAAGCATCGCGCTGTTTGTTTTATGCACTGGTGTTCTTGGGAGAAAACCCGTTCCATGTTATATGGCGTGGTCCCTTGAATTACTTTATTTCTAAAGTAAAGTTTAAAATAACTGTTTTAGTTCTAACACAAGTCACATGACTGACCTGGAGTTTATTGTTTTAACCTAAACTCTAGGTTCCCCTGTTTTCCATATGGGCAGCTAATAGTTTCGGTTTTGCAGATATTATATACACACGATCCTGGATTTACAGATGGAACTATACTCGGAAAGCTCTGTACCCGTGTATTTGTTTTAGTTGTGTTACGTATTATTTTTTCGCTGCATTGTAATTTTAAATCTTTGATATTTTTTGTTGTATATTATTTATTCATACTTTGCTATATTCTTGTACTCTGATGAAATTGTTACAGCAATGGATTGTTCTACTGTTTATGTTCTGATTTGTCGTGTTCTCAACTCAATTCGGGCTTTCCTTTATGGGTGAGTTTGGGTCGTTTTAGTTGGTATCGGAGCTTTGGTTTACAGAGCTCGAGAATAAGACACATTAGAACCAAACGAAAGAATTCATCAGAGATTTGATTAGTAATATCCAATGAGAATGACTCGTTAGAGATAGGATCAGTAGTATCCTAGAATGAGTTAGAAGAGTATTATTTATTAAAAAACAAATTTGGTTTTGAAAATTTAATTATACGTATTTGAATATTTATTTTATATTGAATTTGGACAATCGAGTATTTGGAAATTTTGCATATATGCGTCATGAACGTATATACGAAGTTTCAAATATACTGGATAGATATAAAATCACACTCTAGTCGCTCGGAGATGATTCTGATGATTGACGCGTCATCATCAGCATTTATGTTCGAACTTCGAAAGTGAGATATCTATATACTTCCAATTGATTGGTGTGAGAACCAAAACTTAGCTAGAATTTATTGTTTGTGATTTGGCACTAAAAATAAGATAAATAAGATTTTTAGGTATATATAGGAAGTTATCAGTTTGAAAATTTAATTAACTAATTGATTGATGGTTGTGATGTTTGATTATTTGTTTAACCAATAGAAATATTGGAATGATAATTAATTTAACCAATGTGTGAATGAATGGTAAATTTAGACAAATTGAATCAAATATTGAACTGAACTGAAATTTGATTGCAATTGCATGTGTACATGTATATACATTGAACTGGTCATAACATGGAAGCTAAGAAGAGGAATAAAACTGTATGCCCGACAAATAGGTACATGTTTACTTTATTTCTTGGGTTTTGATGATTTTATGAGCCGATTGGCAAGCCGCTTATCTTTTTCTTTTTCTATTGGATTGATGAGGGCCCTGTGAGGCAAGTTCCGGTTTTAATTACCAACACGTACAAAAGAAGTTTATGGCAGATTTTTTCAGAAATTTAGGGCGTTAGCCAAATTTTTGACAATTTGAAAATTCTTAGAAACTGAAAAGTTAAAGAATGAAAGCTAGAATGAAAATTGAGTTGGTTAATTAAACAACTTTCAGCTCCGTTCATTTTCAAGGACGAAAATATTTTAAGTGGGGGAGATTGTGGCAACCCGAAATTTCAGAAACAATCTAACATTTTTATTTTAGCTATTTAAATGGATTTTAAATATTTAAAATGATTTATTTTAGATAATAATGACTAAAAATTTATTTAAATCGTAGTTAGATTGTATAAATTTATTTTAATTATATAATAGGCCTGAAATGGCACGGCAGTTTGAAAATTCGATTTTAAATTTCAATTGAATATATAGAATTCAATATAAATCGGATTTCAGTAAAACAAAAACATTTAAATCTATTTAATAATATCTTTCTAACGAATGTAATAAACTGAGATTTCATATTATAAATTGAAAGTTATGTCCAGTTCAAAATTCAGAATAGTCGCTATGGAATTTATATATATATTAACATAATATAAGGCCCTTAAAAATAGCCATTTAGCAAACGACCTCCGTTTTCGACGAAACCACTTTTGTTGGATCTGCAATGTCAAATTATAGCTAAATTCCAATTTTCGTAGTTTTTGGAATTAATATGTGAACGCAGTGAATTTAAATGTGTTTGGTAATTTGAAATAGAATTTAATGGACCAGTTAAAAAGGCTATTTTTCAAACGGTCTCCAAATTCGACGAAATTAGTTTTGTTGAAGCCGTATTTGAAAAACATAGCGAGAATTCCAAATTTCATAATTTCTGGAGCTAGTACGTGGCCATACACAATAAATTGTGAATCGATCAGCCATTTAAGACAGAAATAGAGCGTTCTGAATAACTGGACTCAGAATTCGATGAAACCAGTTATGTTGGGCCCGTATCATCAAGACATAGCAGTATGTTAATTTTCATCGCCAACGAAGTTCGTGTGTGACCGTGTCATCAATAAACGTCGAACAAAGAGAGCGCTAACTAGAGAAATAAAAAAAATCATAAACTGCCACTATATAACATCTTTTCTCTCCACAAACCCTCACTTCTCCTCTCCTTCCAAAAATTGGCAACAGCCAACCCATCCTCATCTCTCCCGAAATTTTGTGAAAAGGCCCCTACACTTTAAATAATTTATTTCTTCCAAACCGTTGGTAATTAGAGAAAACTTTCTACACGAAAGTTGTAGAGCTTGATGAGTACTAGCTACTGTAAAAATTTGGGGGTAATTAGACTAGTGGTTTGGTTGAAAATGTGCTTGAAGTGCAGCAGGTCGATTTTCGTATTTTGGTTATTGCGGGCCCCACGTAGAGAATTAGATTGAGCGGTTTGGAGGGTTGGTAGAGGGGAAGCATATGAATATTTTGGCGGTGGTGTTTCAGGTGGCCGAAGTTGGCCGAAATGTCAAGTTCATTGGAGGGATGCTGGAAAACAAGACAGTTACGAAAATGATCAATTTCCCGCCCATGCGTGCATTTCAGGCGAAGTGATACAAATGAAAAATGCCCGGAAGGTCGAGATCTAGTTACTGGTAAATTTGGTGGCATTTGGAGCACCGTGGCGGCTGCAGCACAATGATGTTGTAGTTTTTCGTTCAACTACAGATCGTGGTGCCCACGAGGCGAACTGGAGGGGGGCCACCAGCGTGGAAAGAGGAGGAGTTGTTGGAGACAATGGCACTGGTCTCGCGTGATTCTGAGTTACGGTTTTGTCGTGATGAGCGTTTAAAGTTGAGAGTGTCGTTTTCAGAAGAAGGTAAATAATGATTTTATTGTTTAAATGATTGTCTATGTTTGTATCCTAATATCTTTTTGCTACGAACTCTAAATTGCATGAAAATAGATCCGCTGCAATCCTGGAGTCGAGAGCTTCACAACAAAACTAACCAGGTCCAATTTGGAGCTTGTTTGAATTTGGGGCAAATACAAATCCAAACGATACCAAAACCGTCAATTGAAGACTGGCGGAGTGGAAACCAAAGGTGAGAACTCCTTCTCACTCTAATTATTTTACAATTAAATATATACTAGGATGCGGACGGGTCTTAGAAGCCCCCGACACTATTTATTGTACAAACCATGTATGTTGTTTGGATTGAATTGTGGTGAAATTGACTGTATTGTGAAAATGAATTGTATTGTAGTTTTGTGATTGATTGGATTAATTGTGTATGGCACGAGCCAGTATCAGGATAGGGGTAATGCTAGACACTACTCCGGTTCTAATTTTGCGTCGTTATATTGCCAAAATTTTCTAAAATAAATATTTATTCATTAAAAAAAAAATTAATGTGTATATAAACTGTATAAAAAAATCATGTGTTGAATAAAATATTTGAGCAATAAAAATATAATTTTTATTGAATATATGAACTATATAAAATAGTGAAGTGTTGAAATAAATATTTTATCGTTAAAAATATAATTTTTAACGCATATATGAACGGCATAAAATTCTCCTGAAATGAAAATAAATATTCATTTACAAATCGGACGATTTGTTTATGTGCACCCATTTAAATGACATGGATTGGGATGAAAAATTTTACACATCGCTCAACTGCGCAAATAATATTCAGTATTTGTTGGTTGAAACCCCATATGGGTATTGGGATGATATTTGGCATACACTAATCCCAATTGTTTAGTTGTATGTCAATCGATTGGTCGACAGACTGTTGTAAGCGTTAATTATTTATATTTAATGCTTATGCAGTTGTGTGATGCACTCTGGATGATGGTTGATTTGTTATGATTGTTGTTTATACATGTGTTGCATGAAATCCATATAAATAAATTATATGGTAACCGATTGGGTCTTGTTCCAATTCGGAAAAGAATGAATATTTTACAATAATATTCCGTAAAGGACTAAAATGTGAATTTGATGTCCGATATTGGATGGAAACAAAAATATTGAAATAAATGAAGCTGTGTTGATTAAATTTGTGCCATTTTAACGCGAACGATATTTATATCGATTCTATTCATTTTTATAATGAATATCAAAAAGGAAATGATTTCAAAATCTGATATTTTGAAAATATTATCGTTTAAATATTATAATGATAAGGAATATTCAATTTTGATTTAAAATTGAAATGGAAGTGGGAATCGTTTTTAGACGAATTTATAAAATACTTTTAAATGGAAATCGACGAAATACGTATAATATATATTACATATATTTAATGACCTGAATAGAACAAGCCGCGCCGCGTCGCGACTGTTCGCGAATTTCGACCATTGACTTCGAATTGATATTACGGGAGATCCGACCATCGGATTCTCCTAAACCCAGAACCGTTGGGTTCGTATTAGAAAGAGTTTTCCAAAGAATATAACAGATTTGAAATCTAATGGTTGGATTTGGAATTATTTCCAGATCTAATTTGGAAAGGTTCACTATAAATGAAGTTCGATGACCGTTTATGGAAATCGACTGAAAAGGACCTTGATAAAATTATTAAAAATATTAATAATTTGTGTAAAATCATATATTATGATTTGGAAAGAACTGGAATGAAAAATTCCATATTTGAAAAGATAAAAATATATTTTTATCAAAATGAACTAGTCATTAGCCAGATTTGAAATCCAATAATTTTTAAATAAATAAATTGGATTTGTAAAGGGTTTTTAATATAAAAAGAAATTTCCAATCTATAAATTGGAATGGATTTGAATAGAAATCATCTTTGGGAGATTTCGGTATTGGATTCCGTGACTATACGGATATTGTGGAGGAATTCGGAAGATATATATATATATCTAGGGCTGGCAATTAGAACCGAGAACCGAAAACCCGAACCGAACCGACCCGAAAAGACCCGAACCCGAACCGAACCCGATGGGTCTCGGGTCGGGTCTAGGTGATGAAAAATACCATCAAGACCCGATCAAACCCGATCCGCATAAACCCGAACCCGAAAGACCCGACCTAAAAACACTGAAATATATGTATTTTTAGTGTTATTATTCAATCGGACCTGAACCGACCCGACCCGACCCGAACCGAAGCTCGGGTCGGGTCGGGTCCAGATTTTTGAAATGTATAGTTTAGACCCGACAAAACCCGACCCGTCTAGAACCGAGACCCGCCGGGTCGGGTCTGGGTCCATCGGGTCGGGTCTAATTGCCACCCCTATATATATCATTATTCCCCATACGATATGTGTTGGTTTCAGAATTTGATGTTGAATATAAGCCGATGTAATTTCTATTCAGAGCCTTATATTTAAAATAATTTGGATTTTGGGTTGGTTGTGAATGGTGTCTTCAGTAACACTGTTCTTAAAACCCATGTTAATAGAATAAATCTTTTAATTAAGATTATTTGAGTTTCCAATTATATTTAGTAATTGGAATAAAATGGAATGTGAATTGGGTTTATCGTGAACGGTATTTTAAATAACACTTGTTCTTTAACCCGATTAATAGTGAAATGTGATTTGGAATATATAAATCTTTTATTAAGATTTAATGGGATTTTCCAAAGTAAAGCTTTTAAATTTAATAAAATGAATTGGAACGGAATGGAATTCAATTTGGTAATAATCGAAGTGAGCTTTTGTGGAGGAAGACTGTTAATATATATGGAATTTAAAAGGCTTTATCATTATTCCATTTATATTATTAATCGGATACAGAAATTGATATCGATTATATATTGATCTGTTTTCCATGAAGATTCCATAATTAATGGAATGTGATTTCGGGTTTATCGTGAACTATGTTTTAAATGACATTAGTTCTTTAACCCAGCTAAAGACAGTATTACATGTCTAACATTGTATTTTGAACTGTATTGTTGATCGCTACTAAATATATATATCTGTTTGGTGGCGGAGAATTTATTCTCTTGCTGTACACCTTTCTCTAAGACGCACGAGTTATATATCGACAGAAATCAATGGTACGATGTAGATTGTCGATGCGGCATGTTTGATTTCCCAAAGTTAACTAATAATTAATAATGAATTTTGGGAAGATTAAAAATAAGTGGTTTAATGAATCTTTAATTAGATTGGAATGTGAATATGATAATCTAAATTATCAAATTTGTGAAATGATCGAGAATGGAGTATCACCAGTTTTATTTCACGTGATAGTTAAATCTTTAATTAGATTTGAACGTGAAATGGGAATTAATTTTATCGATAACACCATGGTGTTAGATATGGAGTACTACCAGTTTTGCTCCATGGGATGAATAGGTTGGGATTGGGAAATAAAACAAATGATTACTTCGGTAAGGTGCGCTAATCCCGACTGATTTGAAAAAAAAACTTAATTTGGTTTAAATTGTGAAAAGAATATTTGAATCTATGCAGTTAAAGCCCTACAAAATCCCCGTTATAGCCCATAGTGCTCTCCAGTCGCTACGCTATTTCAATTTAGTGCTGATGAACAGTAGTTTCTCTTTTATCCCCACTATTTTCCGCTAGACCCGCTAAATCAACGCTATTTAGCACCCTCTTTAGCAATATTAATATATAAAGGATGATTTGACAAGTTTTATTTTAAAATAAATCTAAAAAGTTAATGTAAAGAGCTAATTTAAGTCATAAGTGCCTTATATAAGTAAAAAAAATTTAGTAATCCTCGAATCTAGTGTGCATAACCATGATATTCATTGGATTTGTTATATATTTTTAATTAATACTTGTTTCATCTACACAAATGATGCAAGAATGATAATTAATTAATTTAAATTGTATAATTTTACATCTAATTAACATTTTTGCACATCCTCTATAGCCCCGCTATTTCCTTGCTCTATCCCCGCTATAACTTTTTGCACCTCGACCGCTAAAGAACCACTAAGTGCTTTAACTGCACATATTCGAATAAAAGAATATTCAGAATTGGAATGAGGCGTATGTCGTTTTTCTATATCACTTGAATATAAGATACGTGAATTATCCGAAAAGGCCGGGTTTATACCTATTCTGAATAACTGATTCGACGATAAGTCGATGATGAAGACGGTGGTTGAAGACCCGAGTTCTTCACATCGTTTGGATGATTACTGATGTCTTAATTGGGCTATACACCCAAGACAAGGTAATAAGTGGTGATCGTCCAGACGTACTTGAAGATCGACCGGATATGCGAGGACCTCTCTCCTGTATTGGACATATGGGACGAGGAATAAGGTGCCTCTGGTTTCGTTCAGACCCAGAACGAACTGGTAAATGGATGTGTGTCTGACATTGGATTTTATTCTATGTTGATTGACCTCTATTAAATATATATCCATTTTGTGGTGGAGAATTTATTCTCTTTCTTAACACCCTTCCACTACAAAAAAGGGCAATTTTCCAACCCAGAATTCCCTACGCCGTCCCTACGCGGCGTTGGCGCGGCGTAGGGAAAATATAAAAATATGTAAAATGGTGTAGGAAGTGTGTAGGGAATTTATTTAATTTGTTCTGAAATTACGGTCAAAATATCCATACCCATTCAATACAACCGCAAACCCCCCATCGTATTTCACTTAAACCGTTACTTTTACTTTCCATCGTTTCGCTCAGATCAGGAAAAACCCCTAAATTATCTCCAGCCATCACCGAGAGATCAACCGAGTCCAGCCGCCGATCCATCGAGTCTAGTCGCCGATCCGCCGAGTCCAGCCGTCGATCTGCCACTGTCACTGTGCGTCGTCCGTTGCACTGATAGCAGGACAAATCCTTCTAATTCTAGCTATCTGCACGATCTCAGGTAATTTGTGTTCCGACTCTAGCCTTACTTTGTTTGTTCCATCCTCTAGCCTTAACGATAATTCCCTCTTCTTCGCTCAACGGCACAACGCTAATCGAAATTGGATTTGGTTATCTAATTTTGCCTTGAAACCACTCTTGGGTACATCACTAGTTCCATTAGGATTCTTTAAGTTGTTCGTTCTTTTCGTTTTTCTCTAAACTTCTTAGCGATTGGAATTTATCAGGTAAAAGGTATTGATTACACCGACAAGATGCTATTTCCTTAGTAAGTTCATTGATTTAAGGAGTATATTCTCTTTTACCTTTATTTTAGAAAAATATAGATTTTGAAATGCTTATACTTTCCTCATAAAAAAGCAAGTTATATAATTAATATGGATAACATGTTATATGTACTGTATTGATTTTTGTTTGATTTCATTTCCTTTTAAAACAATGAGTTATATAATACAGTACTTAAAAGCGGTGAGATAAATAAATGCAATAAAATAAATTTATTGATGAACAGTGTCGTTGGGAATTAATATAAACAAATTTAAATAATAATATGTCCTCTGTAGTCCATTAGTAAATTGTTTACACAATCCACCAATTAACGTAGCACTGTGTTTCCTTGTACCGATAAAGTATAGATATTGGATTGCTTGTATAGCCTTATTCCTTTAGCTCATAATTTTAAAAATATTAGATTACTTGTAAATTGTTGTTCCTTAAATTCATAGTTTAAAAGATATTGGATTAACAATCAAGCATGATGAAGAAAAATACATTGGATTACTTATAATACACTTCTTACTTATATTTGAAGAAAATTTATAAAGCATCATTCAGGTGTGTATGTTGGAGCATGCCATATAAAAACAAAAGTAAAGTGAAATTTTGTAACTAGTAGCTTGTAATTTGAAATCGAGTAGATATGCATATTCTCTATGCTGGGCATTGCATATCGCACTTCACAGTCTTTAGGGCCTGCTTGGATTGCTTTTAAGAAGTATCCTTTTGTGTTTTCAAAGCAAAATGAAACGTTATTTTTTTATGTGTAAGAAAATATATTTTAACTCAATCTAGAATACTCTGTCAAATAGATTTTTCTAAACGTTTACCTTATAAAATCAAGTGGCTTTATAAATTATAGCAAAAATATGCACGGGTTCTATTCTATCGTCTTGCAATTAGATTCCAGATGCAAAAAAAGGAAATAAAGTGTTGATGTGGTGTTGGTGGATGAAGAAGCAGTCGGCACTCTCGATAAGCCTAGATTTGGAGCTAAAATTCTATCTCTCTTTAAAAGCAACTGGTACACTGGTACATACTTTTGCCTTTTTATATTTATGCAACCAAGCGCCTTACTGCTGTTAACGGTGGTCATCAGTATACATAATAATATAATTTACACCAACTACTTTCCTTAGCAATAAAAGTAGTAAGAAAGCCTAAAATTGTTTTGAATTTAAAGCAACATTCTAAGTAGGTCGACTTGCTCTTCGCTGAGCCGTAAGACTCAGTTGAAACTGAGCCGTAAGGCTCAGCTGAAACTGAGCGTACGGCTTAGCTGAAACTGAGCGTATGGCTCAGTTTTGCTGAGACTTACGCTCTTTACAGATTAGTTTCACTGAGCGTAAGGCTCAATGAAGCTGAGCCTTTCGGCTCAGTGAAATTAAGCCTTACGCTCAATTGAAACTGAGCCGTAAGGCTCAGATGAAACTGAGTTCTTATATGACAACTTTTCTTCTTTGCCGTAAGGCTCAGATGAAACTGAGTTCTTATATGACGACTTTTCTTCTTTGTATTATGAAATTTATTCATTGTGCTAATTGGTTTAAAAAAATTATGTGTAGGTATACAGAGACAATACATACACTGTTTGCTTTGGAGTTTCAGATGATAGAGAGAAGCTTGTGACCATTTTACTTAATTATATTATGAAATTTATTCATTGTGCTAATTAGATGAAACGACCATGTTTCAGTTAAGTAGCAACTTTATTGTTTGCTGGACATGATTTGTTTTAAATACATTTATAGCAAGTTTATGATAATTTGACCATGATATTCATTTTACATCAATGTTTTTATTGATATATATTGCTACGATTTTGTATATGTTCGGTTTTATTATGATTTGTGGTGCATGAAGATAAATATCAAATAACCATATTGAATTTTGGTGTACGGAACCGTAGGGAATGCGCAGGAATATGGCGTAGGGATGACGTAGTCAACTTGGCGTAGAGATAGTGTAGAGAATTTGGCATAGGGATGGCGTAGGGACGGCATAGGGAATGTGGCGTAGGGATGGCGTAGGAACGGCGTAGGGAATGTGGCGTAGGGAACTTGGCGTAGGGATGGCGTAGGGAACTTGGCATAAGGATGTCGTAGGCATGTAGAGGTAGGGATGGCGTAGAGAAATATTTGCGATGAGCTGTTTTCCAACTTCCTTTATGGCGTAGGGATGGCGTAAGGAAATTCGATTCCCTACGCCATCCCTACGCCAAATTGGCGTAGGGAATTCAGGATTCTTTTGTAGTGTTCTCTAAAACGTACGAGCTTAGAGGTTATATATTGATAGACATCAGTCGCACGGCGTGTGTAACAACCCGAAATTTCTAAGCCAATTTTAAATTTTTATTTTGGCAATTTTAATGAATTTCGAATATTTAAAATGAATTATTTTAAATAATAACGACAAGAAATTTATTTTTAATAGAATTCGAACGTATATATTTATATAGATCGTTGTTAGAATATAAATAATTATTTATAATTATAAAAGGAATTGAAAATGGCGCGGTAGTTTGAAAATTCGATTTCAAAGTTCAAATGAATGTACCGAGAGCAAAATAAACCGGATTTTAGCAAAACCAAAAATATTAGAATCTAATTGAGAATATCTTTCAACGAATCCGAAGAATCGAAATTTCATAGCGAGGATAAAAAGTTATGTCCAATTGAAAATTCTGAAAAGTCGCCATGGAATTCAGGCCCTTAAAAATGGGAATTTTGCAAATGACCTCGGTTTTCGACGAAACCACTTTTGTTGGATCCGAGATATCAAGTTATTGCTAGATTCCAAATTTCGTAATTTTTCGAATCAATATGTGAGCGTGGCAAAGGAAAACGCGTTTGACCAGTTTTAGTTGATTTTAATCGACTGGAAAATGACCATTTTTCAAACGGTCTTAGAATTTGACGAAATTAGTTTTGTTAGGACCGTATCGTTAATACGAAGCTAGAAATAATTTTTCTGGAATTTTCTGAATCCGTATGTAGCCCCGGTAAATTGAAATGTACGTTTAAAATTGAATATATAGATTTAAATTTTAAATTTAGCAGAAACTGATCGTAACAGCCGAACTGGCTCAGGAAACATATCCCATTGTGTTCGGAATGGGGGTAATACGCTAGTGACGACAGTCGTTGGGTCTTGTTTGGGGTTCGAACAAAAAGTCAACCTTTTTCGAAATTAAATAAATAAATAAATAAAAATATATATATAATGTAACACTTTCTCATATACCCCCCTTCTCCTTTCTTCCCACGACAGTTTCAAATTAAAAAAAACCTAAATCAATCCGTCGCCCCCCTTATCGTCACCGGCCGTCGCCTCCAGGTGCTGCGCCCCCCCCCCCCCCCCCCCACCGGACTCCCCACTAGCCTCGTCGCAACCCTCCCTCCTCCTCCGGCCCCTCCTTATCTCTCCACCGCAACCCTAGGACCCCCCTATACCCCTAAACTGTGTCCGCCACAAGCCGTGAAGGCTGCGGCCGCCGCCAGGGGTCCGACCCGACCATCTTAACGCCCTCATCCCATTTCCCCCTCCAACCGTTCGCTGTAAGTGTTTATTTTTATTTTATTTTCATGTATTTTTATTTTTAGTTTATATTACGAATAGCTAAAGGAGGATCTCATTTTTATTTCAAGGAAAGAACTGATTTTTATATGGGATACAAATAAAAATGTAATTTTTACAATTAAAAATATGATTTCAGTTTATAAAAATATGCTTTTGACTATATAAATGGTAAGATTTTTAAATATAAAAAGGTGTGATTTTTATTACGAAACTAGCGAAAAAAATATATGTTTTATATATGTGATAGAAGAATAAAGATCTGATTTTTATTATATGGATAGCAAAATAAAGATGTGATTTTTGTTTATATAAAGTAGCGTTATAAAAATATAATCTTTATTGGGAGAAGAGGGATATAAAAATATAATGTTTATATAGAGAATAGCGTGATAAAAATATAATCTTTATTATATGAACAGCGGTGTAAAAATAGAATTTTTATCTATATAGTAGTGGTGTAAAAATAGAATTTTTATCTATATAGTAGCGGTGTAAAAATAGAATTTTTATCTATATAGTAGCGGTGCAAAAATAGAATTTTTATCTATATAGTAGCAGTATAAAAATATGGTTTTTATCCATATAGAGTGATTATAAAAATGTGATTTTTATAAACATAGCAACAATATAAAAATGTGATTTTTATATATGTAGTGCCTTCGGACAATGAAATTGACAAAAGGCGAGCATGACGAAGATTTCTACATAAGAAGAGTCGTGGCGTTGGTTTAGCCAGTTGGTGAGAACTTCTCAGTTTAAATCTTGTTTTCAAGTTAAAAATATATACTAGGATGCAGACAGTGCTTAGCAGCACCCGACACCCGTCATCCACGGACCATGGACGATTTGTATGCTTGTTTGATATTTTGTGAAGTTTGTTTGTGATGTTGATGTGAAATGAATAATAAATATTCATGTGTTGAAATAAATTAATTATTGTTAAAAATATAAATTTTTAACGTGAATGTGAATCAATAAATATTCATTTACAAACTGGACGGTTTGTTTATGTACACCTATTTGAAGGATATTGATTAGGACGATAAATTTTACACGTCGCCCAACTGCACAAATAATATTCATTGTTTGTGGATTGAAACCCCACACGGGTATTGGGATGATATTTGACGTACACTAATCCCAATTGTTTAGTGGTATGTCGATCGTTTGATTGACAGACTGTATGAGCGTTAATTAATTATATTTAATGCTTATGCAGTTGTGTGGTGCACTTTGTATGATGGTTGATTATTTATCGTTGCTATTTATATACATGTGTTGTATGCAAGCCATATAATTAACATTATATGATAATTGATTGTGCCTCATTCCAATTAGGAAAATAAATAATATTAAAATATAGATTCATGGGTTGAATAGGATAAATAGTCATGTGTTGACGATGCTCATGTGTTGAGAATATTCATGTGTTGAAACTTGTCATGTGTTGAGTAAAATATTTTGACAATAAAATTTACATTTTTATCATATTTAAGATTAGAAACTAACTGGAAACTAGATAAGATGAGTGGTTTCCTGGGTATTGATCTGACGTTGGTTTCGGCCTTCGAGGTTAATGCTTGGGGAATCATTCTCTTACTAATTTACGGTTGGAGTCTGATTAAAAATCAAACGATAGATACCATAATTTTACAAAATATATTAAATAATAAAAATATTCATGTGTTGACGATGCTCATTTGTTGAGAATATTCATGTGTTGAAAGAAATATAGATTCATGTGTTGAATAGAATTAATATTCATTTGTTGAATAGAATAACAAAGTTATTAAAATATATAAAGTCGTGTTGATTAGAGTTGCACTATTTTGACATGAACGATATTTATATCGATTATATTCGTTTTTATAATAATTATAGAAAAATAAGTGATTTCAAAATATAACATTTTGAAAATATTATTATTTGTATATCGATGATGTGGAATATTCAATTTTGATTTGAATTTGAATATGAAGTTGAAATCGTTTCGAAAACGAATTTAAAACGATTTATAAAATACGTTTTAAAAGGAAATCGACGAAATATATATATATATATATATATATATATATATATATAGTGGCCTGAATAGAACGCGCCGCGATGCGGTAGTTCATGAATTTCGACCATTGACTTCGAATTGACGTTACGGGAGATCCGACCGTCGGATTCTCCTAAAACCGGAACCATTGGGTTCGTATCGAAAAGAGCTTTCCAATGAATATTAGAAATTTGAAATCTAATGGTTGGATTTGGAATTATGTCCAAATCAAATTTGGAAAAGGTCGATGTAAGTGCAGTTCGATGGCCGTTGATGGAAATCGACTGTACGTGCCTTGAAAAAGTTATAAAAAATAGTAATAATTTGTGTAAAATCATAAGAAATGATTTGCGAAGAATTGGAATGGAAAATTCCATATTTGAAAAGATAAAAATAGATTTTTATCGAAATGAACAAGTTTTGAACTAGAATTAAAATCAAATTATTTTTAAATAAATAAACTAGAGTTGAAATGGTTTTGAAAATAATAAGAATTTCCAATACGTGAATTGGAATGGATTTGAATCGAAATTATCTTCGGAATATTTCGATGTTGGATTTCGTGATTATACAGATATGGTTGTGGAAATTTGAAAGACATTATATATCGTTATTTCCAATACGATATTTATTGGTTTCATAATTTGATATTGAATATAAGCGGGTATATTTTCTATTCAGTGCCTTGTATTTAATATCAAATGGAATTTTGGGTTCGTCGTAAATGGTGTCTTAAATAACACTTTTCTTGAACCCAGTTGAGAAAAAGATTGAATCTTTCTATTTAGATTTAATGAAGTGTACCAATTAAATGATATTAATTAGAATTGAATTTAAATTGGTTTTGGGTTTATCGTGAGCGGTGTTTTGAATAACACATGTTCTTTAACCCGATTAACAATGGAAGGTGATTTTGGGTTTATCGTGAACAGTGTTTTAGATGACATTGGTTCTTTGACCTAGTTAAAGAAAGGATATTGATTTTTGAGAAGATTAAAACTAAGTGGAGTTTTAATGAAACTGTAATTAGATTGAAATGTGAATTGATAACTTAAATTATCAAATTCGGAAAGTGATCGAGAATGGAGTATCACCAGTTTTGCTCCAAAGCGATAGTTAAATCTTTAATTAGATTTGAACGTGAAATGGTAATTAATTTTACCGATAACAACGTGGTGTTAGATATGGAGTATTACCAGTTTTGCTCCATGGGATGAATAGGTTGGGATTGGGAAATAAAATAAATAATTACTTCGGTGTGGTTCGCTAATCCCGACTAGTTTGGAAAACCATGATATGGTTTGAAATGATATCCAAAGGAAGATTAAAGAATAAATTTAGAAGAATTTATCTTTGATAAAATTAGTGGGAACCTTTCCCTAAGAATGTGAAGATTTGAATAAGAGAATATTCTGAATTGGAATGAGGCGTATGTTGTGTTTGTGTAACATTTGTTTATTATATACGTGGGTTATTTGGAAAGGCCGGGTTTACACCCATTCTGAATAACCGATTCGACGATATGTCGAAGATGAAGACGGTTGGTTGAAGACCGGAAGTCTTCACATCGTTCGAGTGATTACTGATGATCTTGATTGGGTTGTACACCCAAGATGAGGGAATCAGTTGGTGATCGTCCAGACGTACTTGGGGATCGATGGATATGCGAGGAAAGTGCCTCCGGTTTCGTTCAGACCCAGAACGAACTTGTAAATGGACTGTGTGTCTGACATTGGATTTTATTCTATGTTGATTGATCTACATTAAATATACATCTGTTTGGCGGCGGAGAATTTATTCTCTTGTTTAACGCCCTTCTCTGAGAAGTACGAGCTCAGAGGTTGTATATCGATGGACAGTCGCATGGAGTGAATTGCCTATGTGGTACGCCTAAGTGGCAAATGTTCAAGGCTTCTGTTGAAAAGCAAAGTCTTGTGGTTGATGATCAAAGCACGGCCTGTGTGGCGCAGCTTTGTGCATGGCGTTAATTCACGAGCCTCACACCTCGGTATGAGTCAAAAACGGGATAGTGACTGCAGGGAGAGCACGACGTTTCTTTCTAGCTAGTGGTGGTGTCAGTGCTTAAACTGGCTGACATTTATATACTTTTCACCTGTGTGGTTGTTGGAATGCAAGGCGCCTCGGATATAGGTCTGTTAGGATCGGGAAACGTGTGTTCAGGAATTGCCAATCCTCAAAAGTAAGAGTGGACCGGCCCTGAAGATCCAAGGATCGCTGTGTGTGGTCCTGAGACATATGCTAGAGTGTCTCGAACGCAGAGGAGCTTGCTCCTTGCATCGACTCATGATGGAATCCAATTTCCAATACGTGACTTTCGGTTTTATTTGTAGAGCCTAGTATGGCGACATAGTGGTATGGGTCACTTATGTCGTCTATGATTGATACTTATGATTGAAATTGTTTTGACACTATACACTTATAGCAATATCAAAATAATCTGTTTTTAGACGTATCAAGCATTCTTTGGCTATTATAAGGTAAAATCCTATCCTCCGGCTTACGTTGCATTGTGTGATGGGACCTGGGTCTTATAATAGCTTCATTTTTCTTTATTTAGCATTGCATTGTTTGTTTTATGCACTGGTATTCTTGGGAGGAAACTCGTTCCGTGTTATACGGCGTGGTCCCTTGATTTACCTAACTTCAAAAATAAAGATTAATAACTGTTTTAGTTCTCACTCCAGTCACATGACTGACCTGGAGTTTATTGTTTTAACCTAAACAATGGGTGCCCCTATTTTCCACACGGACAGCTAGTAGTTTTGGTTTTTGCAGATTTATATTCACAGGATCCTGATTTACAACTGGAACGATGCTCGGAAAGCTCTGTATTCGTGTATTTCTTTCAGTTGTATTTTGCATTATTTTTCCGCTGCTATGTAATTTATTGTAATCTCTGATATTTATCGAATGTGTAATATTTATTCATACTCTGTATATTCTTTTATTCTGATGGAATTGTTGTAATTAACAATGAAATGTTCTTCTGTTTGCGTTCGATTTGTGTTGTTCTCAACGCAATCCGCGCTTTCCTTCACGGGGAAGTTCGGGTCGTGTCAGCGTGAATTGCCTGTGTGGCATGCGGAGATGCAAATGATCAAGGCATTTGTTGAAAAGCAGAGTCTTGCGATTGATGACCAAAGCACGGCTTTAAATAGCATAGCTTTGTGTATAGCCTTAATTCGCGAGCCTCACACCCTAGTATGAGTCTAAAATGGGATCAGGGACGCAGGGAGAACACGGCGTTTCTTCCTAGCTATGGGTGGTGTCATGGTATGGAGCCCAGACATTTATATATTTTTACCTATGTGGATGATGGATGGCGAGGCGCTTCAGATATATCGGTTACTACAGAGCCGATGGATAGATTCTATAGAGCCGGGAAACGTGTGTTTAGGTATAAATAATCCTCCAAGTGTGGACCGGCCCTAAAGGAACCAAGGGTTTGCCAGCATCCGAACCTTGAGGCATTTGCTAGAGCGTCTCGAAGCCAGTGAGGATGATCCCTTACCTCGACACATAGATGGAATTCAATTTCTAACACGTGACATTTCGGTTTTGATTGCAGAGCCTAGTATGGCGACATGATATATGGTACCCATGCCGTCTATGATTGATACATTTATATTTGAAGTTGGTTTATACACTATGCACTTATAATAGTATCAAATGATTTGTTTTAAACGTACCAAGCATGTTTGGCTACTATAAGGGAAAACTCTATCCTCTGGCTTGCGTTGCATTGTGTGATGGGATATAAGTCTTATAATAGCTTCATTTTTCCGAAAAGCATTGCGCTGTTTGTTTTATGCACTGGTATTCTTGAGAGAAAACGTGTTCCGTGTCATATGGCGTAGTCCCTTAAATGACTTTATTTCTAAAGTAAGGTTTTAAATAACTGTTTCAGTTCTCACACCAGTCACATGACTGACCTGGAGTTTATCTTTTTAACCTAAACTCTGGGTGCCCCTATTTTCCACACGGGCAGCTAGTAGATTCGGTTTTGTAGATATTATATTCATAGGTTCCTGGATTTACAGCTGGAACTATACTTGGAAAGCTCTATATCTGTGTATTTCTTTCAGTTGTGTTATGTATTATTTTTCCGCTGCATTGTAATTTTAAATCTCTGATATTTCTATTGTACATTATTTATTCATACTCTATTATATTCTTATACTCTGATGAAATTGTTGTAACAACAATGAATTGTTCTATTGTTTGTATTCTGATTTGTTGTGTTCTCAACTCAATCCAGGCTTTCCCTTACGGGCGAGTTTGGGTCGTTTCATCCATATGACACTGGAATACTACATAAGAGTATGTACAAACTGCCTCACTACAACACTCAGATTAGCATACATCAAACATAAGTGGAAGCAACGAGTATGTATAATAGGAAATAATACACAAGCCTCATGCTTGTCGTCGCTCTGCACCTTGTCCTCACTAAGCCCTACTACCAGTTACCTCCTACTCAGTTCGCCCGTCCAAAACAGGATGAATAACCCAAGGTAACATGAGGAAACCTAAAACCTTGAGTCAGACAACAGTCTTAATGAGCGATAAAATAGCTATCTAACATCATCAATAAAGTGTACAAGAATAAGTAGATCAACCATATAATCTACCAACACCAACAGAGAAGAAACCCAAACCCGTCTTCTCCACATTGGAGAGCTACAGCCTTTACAAACAATCAGAAGTAAACAAACAGTAGTAGACATAGTAATCAATTATCCAGTGTAGACGATCCTAACTGAGATTAACATCCCCCAAGAACAAGCCCCGAATTCCTAAACCCACATCAAACAAGCAACAAGAGAGGTTTCCTTAGATGTTGAACAATCTACAAAAGACGGCACAAGCAAAGCAATCAAACATCCATCCCTCTGGCTATCACCGCCTATCCTGCTTTAAAGCCATTGTTAACCGCATGAATGGCTACGACACGCCATTTGTCAAGGGATAATGGTAACCCCGGTAATAGCAAAAACTCCATACGCTTTTCATTGATATGTATCTAGGCCTTTCATCGATACCCAAGGTACTCGATCGTTCGACTGGTCCTATAGGCGTCCCTATTATACCCCTGCCTTTAGTCCGCTAGAACATACGACAACGATAATTCCTTAGCCTTCATTATCTCTAGATGTCATCGTCGGCGATTATTCATAAGCTCGAACATCCTCGAGCAACCATTATCCACAAACTCAAACATCCTTGAGTTGTCTTCACGTCCGTTGCATTTCATCGATCATTCCTCTATGAATTCACGTCGAAGCCATGATCGTCGTTGACCTAAAAATATGCATTGCTTGGTAGATACTCCTTTTCATAGCATTTTCATCCTTTTTGCTATGAAAAACGTACTACATTGTTTAATTCAGCCTTTTACAGCGTTTCAGAAATGGTATCATATCTCTTGGCTTGATCCAGACCCATTGGCTCAATTTTTATACCACGGCATTTTGAAATACTATCATATCTGCTCGACCCTTCCTGGATCGGCCTACCTTTTCCATCAGCCCGACCCATCAAAAACTGCTCAAAAACACACGTTGATCACTCAGTTTTGAGTGCCTTATCCATGCTTCAGAAGTGGCTGATCCAACAACATTCTACAGTGTTTGTAAATGTGGTAATATGTTCCCGATCTATACCCATGAAAGGCACCAATCCATATGAAAATCGCATGTCGATCGACCAATTTCTCTTGCGCAACACTGCCCGATCCATGCCAGATCAGCTATGCTCGGTCCAACTTTCTATAACGTTTTCCAAACACTGTTAAACACCCGATCCAAGCTTTCAAAAACTGCCCAATCCACTTGATTTTCCATACCGATCCATCATTTTCCAGCTCACGATCCATGCCAGATCAGTCCAGCCTGATCCATACTTTCAACAGCATTTAACAAATGTTGTTGTACCCAGAAAATTCAGCCTTTGCCAGATCCATCAAAACACGTCTGATCCATCATTTTTTCGTGTCGATCCACTGACTTTTTGTGATTGATCCACAATAAAATTTGTTCCCGATCCATGCCTTTCAACGGCGTTTATAAAGTGCTGTTAATCCCTGAAAATTCATCCTTTGTCAAAACTCGTTGATCCACGCCAAAACTCACCCAAGCACCACCGATCCATCTCAAACACCATCGATCCATCATACAACTTGTCTGAATCGTCTGATTCCAAACAATCATTCAATCATACAATCAAGCAATCATCAAACAAGCACTAACTGTAATGGCCCATATTTTTCGGCCATTTGAATTTAGTTTATTTTATTATTTTAAATATTTTATTTGGAATATTAATGGATTTTAATATTTAATTCGTTTAATAAAAACGAAGTTTTAATGTTAAATTTATATTTAATTTAAAATGAGCTTGTAATGGCGCGGTAGTTCGCAATATTGAGTTTTGAACATTAATTGAATATACAGGATCCGATATAAGTTGAATTTCTATGAAATAAGAAACGTTTAAATCTTGTTGACTATAATTTTATAATGAAAGAGAAAATTCAAGATTTCATGTTATAAATTGTTAGTTACGTCCAATTCAAATTTTAAAATAGTCACTATGGAAATCGTTAATAAACGATAACATTTATTTAACAATTTAATAAGGATTTTAATATAATTTGGAGATCATTTAACTTAGAATGTTAATATTGAGTTGTATAATCCATATTTGTTTATATTTGGAGATATATGATATTTCAATTTGGATATTTATGATAACAATAATTTATTGTTATTTAATTGAATTTTTTTTGGAATTTAATTGATATTATATAAACACTAAAAATAGCCATTTTTCAAATGGTCTCGGTTTTTAATGAAATTAGTTTCATTGGAGCAGGTAACATTAAATTATTGTATGATACTAAATTTCATGGCAAACAGATGTCGTATGTGACTTCGGTAGCCAAAAACGCTTAGATTTTTATTTAATAGTTTCTATTATTTTGGCTAATTTAGATAGGGGTAACTTTAGAGGAATAAACGACTGGCCAAACGAACTCTGATTTTAATGAAATAAATTTATTGAATTCGTAAGGAAAAGGACTAGTAGAATTTCAGAATTTCAAGTTGATTTGATTTATTCTGTGATCATAGGAAATTTAAACACTTGATTTTTCATGTGTGGATTAAAAAGGGATTTTTACAAACGACCTCGGAATTCGACGAAACTTGTCCCATCGTGTCCGGAATATTTTTCTATACTAGGGTTAGGAGTCTCGTCTCGATTGGAGATCGTATTTGGGTGTTTTAATACGATACTTCGTGGTTAAGTTTGATAAATATTATTATTTTCAACCTGTACCATACATAAATACATCCTAAATGTAAAATGCCCAAAATCTTTACTACCGTGGTCAATCTTCTATAAGTTGCGCCTCCAATTTCTGAAATAATGAATAGCTATGGCTTTATAATCTTTTCCTCGATTTTTCCTTAAATTCTTTGATCGAATCAAAAACCTCCCAACAAAAAACTTGTTCAGCTAATCAAAACCTTCTAACTGATTGGTGGTGATCAATTTTACATGACCATACCAGCCGGAATTTGGTTTGAAACTACCTGCGTTCGAATGGATTTTGTCGACGAAGGAGGGAACCATGACTCTTGGCGTTTCAGGAGGCATAGGAGGAAGGGACGGTGCTTGTCTCGATGATGTTCGATCGACACCAGTTTGACCAGATGGGCTTGCATGAATGGATGAGGTTAATTGGGTTTTCCTTTGGTGCAAAACAAAAACGCGAGGAAGTAAAGCAATGAAGAACAATATTAGGTATTGTTCGAACAAAGGAAAATCAATAGGCAGAAGGAAGACTTAAAGGGTGAGTGAACGGGATGGAAGACGTGCGAAAGTTTTGAACGAACAACGTTTTGGAAACAAATGAGAGCAGTAAGGATTATCGGCCAAGTTTTTGGAAATGAAAAGGGTATTTAACGAGTAACGGTGTAATTATCTGATTTATAATATAATTAATGTTATAAATTTATAATTAAGTAATTTAAGTATAACTTTCTATATAGGTGTTGGACAAGAGGATGAAAAAAAACAAGCTGTGAACAGAAGTTATCGGGTGATACAAAACTAGAACGTGTTTAGCTTAAAATAATTTTGTTACTTAGGGAAAATTAATTACTATAATTATGTCGTACAATTGAATTTTTTATAAATTATATGTATCTTATCAGATTGGAATAAAACTAGTTGCAACGGAATCGCGGGAACGGACACTACGTTATGCATGGATTTGTTTTGGACATTGATGGAGATAGCGGAAATTACAATTAAAATTAAATGACTATTTAATTTATCTATAACGGAACCGCTTTAGAAATAAACAAAATCGAGGGAGTTAAACTCACTCGATTTTTCCCACTTATATTTTATATATGTCGGATTTTATAATTGTGTGCTATGGTTGATTGTTTGTTAATTATATATTCATATGTTGATTAAATCGATGAAATTAAACGTTTTTTAATTTCAGTGAAGAACTAAAATCGTTATTTTAACAATTGGAGCCAATGAAGGAAACTTACCTTGTTGGCCACGTTTATAAAATAAATGTGTTTAATTAATTGTTGAATTGTTTTGCTAATGTTAAATAAATTGGTTGATGTTAAATAGTCATTATTTACTATTATAGAAAATCAGTTAAATTGAATTGAATGAAGTTATTTGAGACAACCTACTAGGATGCAGGGGAGAACAAATTGGAGGGATCCAATCAGATTCCTCAAATATATTAGATGTTATTTATTTTCATATTATCATTATATGAACTGTTCGGATTAGATGATTGATTTGATTGTTGATTGTTGATCGTTGATTGAAATATCAACATTTGTTTTGTTTAAACCAATGGGCGATATGGTTGAATAATTGGCTGAATATGGCCTATAAATCAATCGTTTTATAAATATCGATTTACCATTAAGTGAATCGACATGAATGAAGTTATGAAATTTATTCTATAACTGACTATAGATTTTTAGATCTATTATTTTTGAATAAAAGTTTATAAAAATGAAATAAATATTTATTATTTATTACTTAAATTCATAAGTGATTATTAAATGATTTTATAAAGAAAATGCTTATATGATCTATAAGCAAATGAGAAGAAACTAACCTAACGGTTAAGAATTGGATAATTATTTCTAGAAACAATTAAATGGAATTATTTAAATTAATCATATTATTAATTAATTTAAAGTGAGAACGAATTGGAATTGGTTAACGAGACAACCATGTTTTTAGTTAACTAAGTCAACTGTTTTAACTGAGAATAATTATTAAACTAATTGTTTGAATTAATCTAACGAAATGGTTTAACGAATAATTGTTTTAATTTTAATAAGATTTTGAAAAGGAAATTTACTATTTATTTTTGTTATTAAAAGAAGTTTACTACCGCTATAGTAGTTAAAGATCGAAGTAAACTATTATTTTAATAATAATTTAGGAGATTACCTTTTAATTGAATTCATTCAAAATGTAATCGAAGTTGAAATGAAATCAAATTGAATTGTGAAAGGAGCTATGAATGGTTTTTAGATTAAACCCCGAGTTTTTATAATGAAGAGGATTTTTAAGCGAATATAATAGCTTAAAATATGTTTACTTAATATTTGAATTAACTAAATGGGAATTGGAAAAAAAAAGGTGTTTATATTAAACCAAAGTTATGTAAATAAGGTTTACAAAAAGCGATGAGGTGTTAAAGCATTAATTTTAAATTAACGTTATTAAACAATGGAATTGAGAGAGATTAATGGAATCAAAATGAGATTTTCAAAAAGGAATTATTAAAAGGGATTTGAAATTGAATTTGTTAAAGGAATTAATAGTTGGATTTGGTAACAATAATTCGAGTTATTAAATGAATTCTTTGAAAGAAGTTAATGTTAAGAAGTGACTTTTACTAAGAAATCACTTAATAAACATATTAAGTAATAATAAGTTGTATTTAAAAAGAGATATTTTCAAAAGTAAGAAGGTTCTATAAACCATATTTTAAATAAATTAGTATAATGAAATTTCCAAAGCAACAGAAATAAAAAGATTTTAGAATATTTAGTTTGGGATTTTCAAAGTAACGGAAATGGGAAGATGTGAGAATATATATATATATATAATGAATTTCCCAAGTAAAGGTAATAAAAAGGATTTTTTTGAAAATATAACGATATTTTTAAAATAAAAGGAAATGAAAAGTTGTGTTTTGAAATGAGTTTATTCAAAAAGGAGAAGTGTTGGATTTGGTTTTCAAGTAATAAAACAAAAGAGACTTTGTAACGTTATTTACAGATGATAAGTTGAGTTGATTTTCCAAATTATAGATAATGAGGAATGATGTAACAAATGTTTTGAAAATGATAGTGGAATAGGAATTGGATATGATTAAAGGATATTTTCCCAAGTACTAAAATAAAATAGTTTTGGAAATAATCTTGTGTTAGATAAAAAGACGTAAAGCTATATTCATAATATATGAAAGATTTAAGGGTTCTAAATTAACATTCATTAATTGTTTTAATTAAAGAGGCCAAGTAATGCCGAGTACTGAATCAGTGAACCCATTTTATTTTATTTTGTATATTTGATAGTTAAATAACCGACTATCAAATCTGACCCATAAGATTGTTGGTACGAAAAGGCCGGGATCAAATTTATATTTGAAAAAACCGTTTCGAACTAGCAAATACATGAAGATGCTGATTCAAGATGGAGCAATTGAAGACCATGGATCTTCATAAGCGGAAGGATTACTTGTTGAATATTCTCTGGTAGTACAACCAGAGGTATTCTGACGTGATTCAGTCGTGGTTGAGAATTTATAGATTGCTAGGACTACTCGCTACTGATTCTTAGGGTAATTCAAGGATGCAGCAGGAGGGTGCCTTTGGTTCATCCTGTTCCGAGATGACTTTTATGGATGGATGTATGACAGAGTATTTCCAAAAGGATCACGAACGTTGATTTCTTCAAACGTACTATAGTTGGTGGCGGAGAGGGGCACTTCTCTTAGCTTATCAACTTTAATATTTTTGTGGACGTCAATTAGTGATATCAAGCATATCTGACGATTGGAATTCAAAGTGGATGGAGATGTGCTATTCTGAAGGATAGGCCAGGTGTTCTAAGATTAAATATTAATAAATAAATTATGACCTCAAGCCTCATCAATTGGAAAATGGCATAAAATCATGTAGGTCGCATGGCTATGTGGGTCGCACCCATTAAAAGGGTATATCATTACCTGATCTGGAGAAATAAAATGCCTATGGTTGTCCCTTTATTTTTGTATGCTATCGGTGGTTGGCTGGCCCTCAACCGTGGTAATGATATATTCGGAACTCTCAAAGAAAGCGAGGGGCCGATCATGTTTAATCGGGTTGCAAGATATTCTTGTTGAACCCGAATGTATTCATCTCCAGAGGTACATTTTCGGAAGGTGGTTGCCCATACCTTTGCCAGGAAATCCATTCTGCAATAAGCGCCCGTGGTTTTGATTGTATACTATGTACGTAGAGTGTGAGATGCAAGCATTCTGCTAGATTGATATTTACTTGATTTACATCACTATTATAATATTATAATAATATTGATTACAAAAATGATTTGGGTTATCATAAGGTAAAAATCGTCTGTATTTATGTGTGGATTTGGTCTTACGATTATCCTTTGTTTCAAAAAGATTTTAACTTTAAACTCAAGTTGGATGATACCTATAAACTTAGCGAGTTTTTCTCACTCTGGTTCACGAGACTGGTCCAACGTTTGTAATGCTTGGGTTAGACCCAGTTGTACAGGTTCAGGTTATCGGATGCAATGAAGAGACGAGCTAAAAGTGTTCAAACGTATGATATCATACAGTTGTGTTTCCCTGTGTTTTGTATATGAGGACATATATTATAATTGTCCAGATGTGTTTATGTACTCTGATGATTGTAAGTATTATTTCAAAGCTCTCAATAAAGATTTATTTCAGTATTATATTTTGTTCCGCTGCGATGTGAGACTCTGATCATGTGTTGGTTCTCCTTCTTCTTCATCTATACTTAACTTTATTTCTTCCTTATCTCACCCTCTTAATTCTTTCTATTGGCATATGGGTTTCCAGTGAATTTTGAGTTGGATTTGGGTTGTTTGGTCAGCTCAAAAGGTATCGAAAATTTAGGTCGTCACACTAACACAACAAATAATCATCAACGTACATATGAAATTCACCAAACCATGATTAAACAATAAACGAATTAAACAAATGGATCTAACTTGTAATAACACATTGATTAACATAGAAATTTACCGATTTAGGTTGCTAGATTATACACTATGGTGATTCCAGTTAAAACATACATACCGTGATGTATATTTAGGTGAAAAAACTTGAAATCATGAAAATAAGATCAAACAACACATATGCTTGATTGAATCCGTGTGAGAGATGCTTATCACTCGCCAAATCTTCAAAATAGCTTGAAAACCACTAATCTCTAATCCGAACAGCTAAGAACGATGAACGACCTTCAAATCAATCATTTTGATGTGATCTACCTTTCTTCGATGTTGATCTTCGATCTTATAATCTAGATCTATGATTTAATGGAGCAAAGAGGTATTTGATTGAGAAAGGAGGATCATGGGCTCAACCAAATGAGAGAAATGTAGAAACCAAACAATTCTCTTTGCCCCACAAATCAGCCCATTAAAACAGCGATTTCTCCCAAACCGTTGAACCAAATCTTTAATGTGACCATTCTACGGAATTGACAACACCATTTCTGATCTAATGAAATCAATTCCAGCATCTATTTCGATTCCAGTCAAAAGTTATGCCCTATACAAAACTGACAGAGGCAAAATGGTCACAAATAAAATTGGTAACAAATCAAGGACATGTCTCACATCCCCATGAACAACATTTTAAAATATGAGAATGATCTGACCCTCAGGGAATTAAATAATAAAAAATTACGATCCTTCGATATGTAAAATGCGGGTCATTACACGCCACCTCCCTTGTTTATTGAAGGTCCCGATGTTGTTACGAACTCTACTCTATCTGCTAAACTCGCAGGGTATGTCACCATAAGTAAAAAGTATGGAACTTTGAGCCAGAAGCTCTTTGACAATGACTAATGAACTTCTATCTGAAGGAGTGATGTTTGCTGACTCTTGCTGCTAGTAGCATGAAGGCTAAATAAGTTATCTTGTGATTATCATTTTTCTTTATGTTAGTTTTTAACTTGTCTTGTTTACGTAATATTTTGGGTCTTCTAATGTATCCTATGTAATTTTGGGCTGCTTTTGCAGTTTTCTTCCTTGCATGGAAGTGATGGTCTTGTGAGTAGCAGGTATGCCTGTATATATCTCTTGAACTTCCTGTAATTATTATTTTTATAATATAAGTGTTACAGATCACTTTTAAAACCGGTCGGCCTTACCAATTTTTTTTACGTTTATTTTGTTTTATTAATATCTTCTTCATACGGACTCCGTTTTCAGCAAATAAAATACGAAACAAATCAGAATCTCATCACAAAGGCAATAGTAATACTTTCGTGATCCAATTCCCAATTATCCACACACACACAAAAAATTAGTCCATTGAATTTATTGATTATTTTTGTTATTATTATTTAATTTAGTTATCTAGGATTATTTATGGTGTATTTTAAGGGCATTACACCCTTGGAATCTTGTTTACTCGCTTGGGTAGACCGAAAATATGTTTTTTATGTTTTCTTTTAACGAATAATCCTCTGGGGACGTGTGGGAGGCAACCCAACTATTTAGCATCTTGTATCTGCTGTATTATTATTTTTATTTGGGTGTATGAAATGGAAATTATATTGCTGTCTAACAATATTTGACTTTGATCAATCAAGATAGCATCACCAAATATCATAATTGGCGTATTTTGTAATAGTTATATTTTCTCTGAACGTGGGATTACAATTAAGAATATGTAATGAATGCGTTTAATAACATATGTTTTTCAAAAAACTTCATATTCACGTGTCTCTAATGTTATAGGTATTATTAACTGCTCTTAGTTTATCATCAGGAAATAATGATATTGATGACTACAACATCAGTCGTGCTTATTTTTGGCTCTCAAAATGGAAGATGTTACATGCTTTGGAGCGGTACCGTTATTTCACTTGTCCTTTGGCCCTATGATTATGATATATCCCTATGTCTAATATTAGGTCAGGAACTTTTCATACTCCTAAATTGAAGGGTCTAGCGCAAACATGATGCTTGTAGTCCTGCTTAGTGGGTGAAGTATCTGCCTCTTCATATAAAACTAGGGTTGCAGTGCATGTGATCGTATCGAAGCGGTTAGCCTTCTGCTTCTGCTTAGGGTGAAAATTTGGTGTACTAGGCGTAATGATCAGAATAATGAAGTTGTGTCTAATTTAGAGAAGACCGTGAGTTTTATGATTGTTCTTGAGATGTGAATTAAAGATTGCATCCATTAGTCATGAAGTATTGAACGAAAGAGGAGACTTAAGAAGGAAGGAGGCACGATGGTTCAAAGTAGAGTAAAAAACCACAATAGTTTAATCCACATGACAACCTCTCTCTATAGACCATAGGTCGGCTTATGGTGACCCATAGGTCGGTAGGTGACGAGCCATGGGTTGAAGTCTGAACTAACATATCGCTTAGGAGACAATCGATGTTCGTCTACAATTTTAGCATTTCTTTTATTGAAAAATTCAACAACCTAATTTAGGAGTAAAATGGCAATGTTAAAATTTATGGTGATTTGAACATTTCTTTTTGGAATTTAACAAATATAGACTCAATAAAGACTAGATAAATAACATACTTGACTTTTGTGCCAATCTATCCATCTTTGAGTAGCTCTTTAATGTTGTCATGTTCCAGTAGATTTATTGACCATATTAAATGCTTAATCCCCATTATATGTCTTAATTTGTTTTGATATTTTTCAAGCGTCTGACACATTTCTATCGATTGTCGTTATATCAAATCTTCTTTATTATGTTAGTGCCCGTAAATGACTCAGTAAAATCGTTAATGTGACATCATCTGGTTGTTGTCATCAAAGGTATCAATGGTCGGGTCTGGTCAAGATTCGATTTGATTTTAACGGGTCGGATTAACCCGTAAATTAAATAGGTTAGAAATAGCTCAACCCGAACTCAACCCATTTTTACCCAACCCATGTAACTCGTTTTAATTTGGTCGGGTCGTAAACAGATCATGGTGGATTGGGTCATATATAGGTCATAAACAGGTAGGGCTAACCGTAGAAGGTATAAACGATTCATAAATGGATCATAAACGAGTCAAAATCGGATTCACAGGTCATAAATAGGTTATAAACGAGTTGAATCGGGTTCATGGGTAAAACGAATTATAAATGGATCAGATCAACCCATATAAATATAAACGAGTTACAAACATGTTAAATTAGGGTAGTGGATCAAACCGAAACCAACCCGTTTACAAACTGATCAAATTCAGGTTAATCCGAAAATGACTCGCCGACTAAATAGGCCAGGTTGACCTGCTAATTCACTCGACTTGTGTCTCTCGAAAGAAAAATGCACCATAAGAGAGTACCTTAGTTGTACCGTGGTAAAATCAAATGTATAATTGTAATAAATCTAACAACCGATTCTTTTTTTTTTTTTTAACCCCTAGTTGTTTACAAGAGAAGGCTAGATTTATAAAACACTACTGATATCAACTGATTTTGGGGTGAAGTAATCCAACCAGCCCACTACAGTCATTAATTATCCATAAAAAACAATTCTTTTCCAAAATCACCAATCCAAAAATACAAATATCCGTAAATATTGAATAATTTGTTCAAAACAAATAGGAATTTCGAAGAACCTTTACAGTTAACAATATTACACACGATGAACATTTTGACCAAATTTACATTCTTTTTGGATTTTATTCATCAGATCTTCGTTTTCGCTTTTCCAAAGCGTGTTTTTCATGCTGCTTCTTGAATTTGCCTTTCATGTTCTTTAAGCAGGCAATCAATGTTTCCTTCTGCTGGCATCAGAGGTCCAGAGTAATTCTTCTCGTGTCTTCTTCATAGCTCTACGCTCACATCATATACACAAGATTTACCATCAAAGAAAAGTGTATTGTATTTGTAACAACACAAATTATTACCCGCATTATTCAAAACCATTATAAAATGTAGTTAGAATCTGGGTATTTATATAGTTACCAATAGAAGAAAAGCAAATAGAGAACTTCTGGAAAACATCTACTTTAAGACTCAAAATACACAATCGTCCATCCTCAAAAATAAGTTTTAAAAGCACCCATGTTTATTTTTTATTTTTTGTTTCAACGTATTCGTAGAAAAATTGCAATCTTATTCAAAATATACAGAAAATAAAAATAGTTCCAATCGCAGGTACACGCAGTTAAGTTTAGATTTAAATTTCGAACAAAAACCAAAAATAAAATTTACTGAAGTGTAATTTAAAACATGCTATGAGCATGGTTTTCCGCTTGTAAAACTTGAAAATAAATGCCAAATTCTATTTTTCACAAATTAAATTTATGTGTTTCTAGGATCACATGTTCAGGTTCAAAAGCGAGGGAAAAAGAAAAAAAAACACTTCAATTGCATGAATCTAGACCATTAGGTCGGATTCAGCGTTCATCATTGAATATGCGACATCAATTAATTTGGACTGCTAAATCTTTGATCTACCGCCTCAGATCAATACATGAGCCCAGCTTTGGCTTCACCGAGAGCAGATGATCCCACTACTGGTAATGTAAACATTGCCACTATAAAAGAGAATTGAATCATACCATTGTACAATCAGCATCATCTTCATCTGGTTCATGATTACATGTGGGACTGTTAAGCACATTTTGCTTACCAGAACAGAAGTACATGTTGTTGCATTATTTCCTTCCAAAAGGCCCGAAAAATCCCTTTATATTCATATATTGTGGTACTCTGATCTCTGTGAGTTTACTTTCAACCCATGAGATCTCTTCAAAGTAGTGGTTGAATGTACAAATAAGGGATGATTATCACCCTTTTTGCTATTTTTACCCCACATACGTACAAATGCACCAGCGTTGCACTGTACTACTTCTGTGTTCATTGTACTTATCACTGTTGCATTTGCCATCTTCTCCTGCAGCAAAAATTTGAAGGTATGCTTATTATCAGACTGTATTGATGTCATATATCAATCAGTTTGCCACAAAAGAAACGTAGCTACTAGCATATAAGATATGTTTACTTGACCTTCTTCTGTATTGTTTTGTGAAAAAGTACATGGAAATTTTCTTGGTTTTTCTTTGTCCTTGAGTTTTGCAGCTTCTCTTTGCCTACATGAGATACTCCATAAATTTACCATAGAAAAATAAAATAGCATCATACAGTATATTTTCATGTTGGAGCTTGTTGGCAAAGTTTGCCATAGAAAATCTCCAAAAGTTTTTAATAGTATGAGAATAAATATTACTGCGATGATCACTAAAAAAACATCTAGATCAGAATGCACTGTTACATTCAAATAAATATTTGACAGTTTCCTAGCAATAATTGCATATGGAATAATGCTAGAAAAAAGAAGTTAAAAATTGAGGTATGAAACAAATTTTTAAGGCTTAAGATGTGGAATTCAGAGGGTTTCCTTTCTCTTTCTATGCCTCATTTCTTTTAAGGGAAAAAACCAATCAGACATAAAAGAGTTATCCTTGCTTTAAGGCATCTCCGGCAGAAGGTCTATTTGAAGTAGGAAAAGAAGCATGAAGAACTCCAACTTGTCCAGCAATCAAATAGATGCTTCGAAAAAAAATATAGGAAAACAAGTGTAAAACGGGTTTCTGAACGCCGTATGAGTCTATAAATGGGTTTCAGAATCCAGCTTAGCAAACAAAATAGTGATCTTTTTTATTTGACTTTGTTCAGCATGCCAATCAGATATAAAAACAGGTTCAAAACTAAAACAGTTTTCAGAAACCTGTTCTCTACACGGTAAGAAAATAAAAAATAAAACCGGTGTGCACCCCACTTACTACTGCTCGCAATGCTCCAACCCCAATTGCTGGAGCACGGCGAGACCAAAAAAAAGTGGGGATCATTACATTTTTGTACTATCTCTAGCTCCTCAAGATGCTCTACCTGGTATATGTTTCACAAAGCATTAAGTTTTTCTTTTTATTCATCCTTTTATTTATTTTTTTATTTATTTTTATTTTTTTGTGTGCCAGAGAAATAATACCTTCTAGCTTCCTCAGCCCTCATTCGTGTATCATACTCTTTGCTTGGTGGGAATTTAGGCAAACTTGAAGGATCACATGCAAGAGGATTTGCACTGAAAAACTTGAAAACATATTACAACTTTGTATTAGTCTTCAGAAATATTATTCTAAGATCATAAATATTTGTCATATGCTTGATTGCACAATATAGAAAACAAAAAAATATAAAAGAATACCTCATTCTGAAGGGCAGAAGCTGCAGTTCCCCGGCCTTCGGATTCTATCGCAAGCAACGTATTAAGAAGGTTTAAAGCTGGTGATGAAAAATCATTAAATGTCTCACTAACACGGCGTGGATATTGTTGCTGTGGTCTGAAAACTGTTGATTTTGGTATTCTTGTTTTCTTCCAGTAGTCTTCTGCTGGAGAACCACATAGCTTGAATATCTTGTGCAATTGTTCGACCTATGACAAGTTTTGTTTATCATTTAAAGAAAGTGTTTTATAATCATTTATGACTATAAGGCATTGAACACTTTGATTGCTCATGTAGGCAGCGCTTGTTTTTTATTACAAGTTCCGAATGCAAGTTGTGATTTATAAATCAGAACTTTTTAGGTTGTTTGTTTTTTATCCGTGCCCTGAATAAAGCAATCTATTAAGACAAAATAATTCAGAACATTTTATGCTGTGTTTGTTTGAAGTAAGAACTGCTGAAAGTAAATTCAATCAGTGTTAAGAAGCTATAAAAATGTTTGCAGGGAAGAAAGAATCAGCGATGCATACGCTCAACTCAGCAAAAATAATAAGCGGTAACTAATCACTTTTTCATAGGTCTGGATCTGAACAATATTTTCTTCCTTCGACTGCCCTTTTAAGACAGAATATAAACGCATGTATTCCGTCGGTATTTACATCTCAGCCTTATTCTTCCTAAGCGTTGATCGTTGCAGAAGGTAATAATTAACTTCATTCTTTTTTTTTTTTTCCCCTCTTTTTGCTGTACAATTTTGTGTTCTGTTAATGCTTTGTACATACAAAGCTCTTCTCTGTCAATGGTAGTTGTTTTCTGAACCAAGAACATGTGCAAAGTTACAAAACCTTCAGCTACTATCACCGGCAGCATGTGTCTTTCCTAAACCTACATTCAACTGCATTCAATGTTTATTGCTTCAGTAGTTTGTCTGATTTTATCAGATATTTTTTTCTGTCGATATTTGTAGTGTTGTTCTCTTGGTTTGTTTATATATTAGTAACTCTACGCATATACATATTTACAAGCATATATTTACAAGTAAACCCAAATTATCTTAATACAAAAATAAGTGTACAACATTTTTTTTTAAATCCTAGCGATAAGTAATTTACATGATGAAATTACTGATCTTCTCTAGCATCTTCTTTAGTTTAGTTATTAACTGTCATGAAGACTGTATGTTTTTTATTTTTTCTGTTGAACATTCTATGTGTACGCATGATAAAACTTCAAATTAATAAATTGAACAAAACCAATGGTAATTTTTCAAAATTTACGATAAGAGTAATTTTGTCAACTAAATATTTGTATTAATAATTCTATTTACTATTCAACACATAATCAAACGTTGCATCTTTCATTCAGTGTTTAGCATTCAACATTCAGCTGTTAGCGTTCATCGTTCAGCTTTCAACTTCCAGTTTTTTAAACAAACGGAGTTGTGTTTATTCTTTGTTCTGAACGTTGAATATTGCATTTTGTTCTAAACGATAAATGCAAACAAACAAGTAATTGATTATTCAGAATTCAACATTAAGCAATTAGCATTCAGACTTCAGAGCTCAGCAATCAAAATTCAGAATTCAACATATTAAATAAACAGAGCTAGTCAATTATAAAAACATGTGATAAGCATACAATTCTAATTGTAAACATATCTAAATTGAATAGGTGATTCGAACAATATTTAAAGTGATAATACTTATAAAGTTGCCTTCTAATTTTAAATTATTTTTCAGTAAATTTTTTTTAGATAAAGAAGTGTAAAGACAAATTAATTTGACTAGTTATAATAGAAATCGTCTTCACATCTAAGTATTCAGTCACTGTTTGGAATAATAACTCAGTAGGTTTTTCCGAGATGAGATAACCTATCCCAAGCACATAAGTCCAGCTCATCATATTCATTCATTGTTAAATAATTAGCTTAATAAAATGATAAATAATGGATCGATGCACACGATTGAATGGAGACGGAGGGTACACCACAAATAGGCACAGAGGATCTCCACTGGGTTTTCCATGTGATCTTTAAATTTGACAGAATATACTTGTTAACAATGATGAATTTGATCTTTGATGAAACCACTGCTAGAAAAAATAAATTGCTACTTTTGGGCATAATACAAGGAGTGATAACAAAATGAAGCGAACTATCCTTGATTTCTATGTAAAACTATAACCACTAAATGTAAATATTTCTAACCAAAATATTTCTAATACATTTGGGCATAACATTTACTACTGCAAATATTTCTTACACATTTCATTTGTGAACGGGGGTTGATTTTCATAAGGATTTCCCTACCCAAAATAGTTTGTCTTACCCTAGGACTGGACCTAATTTTAATTAGCATTCATGGATCAAACATCTTATCCTAGACAAATGCAAATGATAACTTTGGTGAATTTTTTTTAGAGTTAATTATAAAAATTTGCCTGCAGCAAGCGTAGTATTGTTTATCATTAAAAAAGTACTTATCATCGATTACTTACTACTGAGTGTTTCATAATCATTAATGACTTTTAGGCATTAAATTTGTTTCTTCTTGCTCACGTATTCTATTATAGAAAACTAGTCAGTATACAGTTGTAATTGTAAACATATCTAGATTGAATTAGTTATTCGAACAGTATTAAGTAGTTTTTATTAGTAGAAAAAACAAGTCATTGGGCATAACACAAGAAGTGATATAACAAAATGAAGCAAGCTATGCTTGAACTTCTAAACATTGGGTCAAAGTGCAAAATTACAACCACTAAACTGTTACTTTTACTATTAAACTGCTGTAGATTTTTCTCATGCATTTGATTAGTGACTAGGGGTTGCCTCCGAAGGATTTCCCCAGCCAAAATGGCTCGTCTTACCTGAGAACCGAGCCTACATCTAATCAGCATTCATGGATCAAACATCTTATTCTAAACAAATGCACATGTTAACCTTAAAGCAAAAATTAGAGATTCTTTGAGTATATAAAATTTACCTCAGTTCTTCCACGCATGATAGGCTTTCCAGCAAGTAATTCAGCAAGAATGCAACCAGCGCTCCATAAATCAACAGCAGCCCCATATTCAGTTGCTCCTAATAAAAGTTCAGGAGGTCGATACCATAGAGTCACAACACGGCTTGTCAATGTTTCCGTTTTATGGGGATTAAATTTTGTGGCAAGACCAAAATCTCCAATTCTAAGTACACCATTTGTATCCACCAGAAGGTTAGAACCCTTGATATCTCTATGCAATATTCCATTCTTATGGCAGTAATCAAGCCCGCTTAGCAGCTGCTGCATGAAGCATTTTACCTGGAAGTTTAGTGCAATTTTTAGATAACCGCAGTAAAATGACGATAATGTAAATGAAACTTCTATAAAATGTCATCTTTAAGTTTCAAAATTCACAGTCGTCCCTCCCTAAAAATAAGTTCAAAAAATCGTTTTTTTTTTATTTATTTTTTTTATTTTGCAAGTATTCAAAGTTTAGATAACATACACTTGCAATTTCTTGAACTAAATGCAAATATTTACAGCAAAAACTGCAAATATTTTAGAAAAAAATGCAAATATTTACATTAAAAAAAGGCCATAGAAACATGCGATTGAATTCATATCTAATTTCCAATAAACTGGGGAAAACTGATCATGTTATTGAAAACATGTTATGAGGTGGGTTTTTCAAGTATTGGACCTGAAGGATTGGAGCCAAAGTTAAAATAATGTAAAATATCGGAATTTCATACCTCTGCCTCTGTGAATTTGATACCAGGTGTAGATGCAAGTCCAGCAAGATCATGTTCCATGTATTCAAACACAAGATACAAGTTGCAAGATGTCGTAGATGTAATGATGCCTTCGAGTTTTATAACATTTGGGTGATCAAGTCTACGTAGAATATTTATTTCTCTTGCCATAAAACGAATGCTGTTTGGATCCATATTAAGGAACCTCACCTTTTTTAGTGCAACAGTTTTTCCAGTATGAAGATCACGGGCTCTATATACAGTACTATAGGTTCCTTGTCCAATCTGCAGTAACAAAAACGGAATCAAAATCCAACATGTAGAAAGATTTTCAGAATCTATATGTGGAAGGACATGAACTAGTCATAGCAATGTACATAATTTGATGCAGGATGATTTGGAAATAGTTTAAGGAGTTTTATGCTATAAATTAATGGGGAATAGCTTCTTCGGGAATGATATTATGATAGTATTAATTTCATTTCAAATTTTTGTCCCAACCACATCAATTAAGATAAATGCCCATGTTATACAAATAAGATCATGAAAATTACCCCACCAAAAATTAATCATTCCTTAATTTCGAAAATTATGTACATAAATTAATTCAAGAGTTTTAGTCTTAGTTTCGACAAAATGTTTTTTTTGTACAACTACATTTTTCCAACTTATTCCAATGTCAACAAGATATCCACTCTTCAGATTTTATTCAATTTTCATACGTCAGCTATTTTATCTATTTACTTCCAATTTTTAAGCTGAAATGTTACCTTGTTAAAACTAGATGCAGAACTGAAAGTTAACGATTTGAATTGAATATATATTTCCCTGATTATTTACCTAAGCATATGTGAAACACATGCCATTATCCTGTTTAGAGAGCAGTAATTACTTGTCCTTTTTTATAGGACAAATTTTAAAGTTAGACCAAAGAGGAAAACTTATATCAAAGACTTAAACATTACCTTTTCTAGTTTCTCAAATGAACTTTGCCTTCTAGGCAGCCACCCAGAAACCGCCTCAGCTGCCACCAAAGTCAACCAAGAAGGCCAACCCGAATTCACATGTTCGCCCGACAACCCGTTAGGGACATCTACAATTCCCAAACCCATTTCACCATCTTTCTCCACACTGACATTTATTACACTGCGATCAACTTCAATTGAATTATTTTGTGATGTCGACTGCAGCGACCTACCATTGTTGACAATATCACATGCTTCTGCCTCTGGTGTAACTTTCGAAAGAGAGTTGCGGCCTCTGTTGATGCTTATGGTCTTGCCAAGAGACTCGTCTTTCTTACTGCCGCCAATCCCTTTTGAACAGATGCAGCCCATAATCATTAACGGAGATTTGCCTCTCTTTCTTTTTTATTGCAGCATTCACTCAAAAAACTGCCTCGCAACTTTGAATATTCAATATTCCGATCAACTGAAACCCAAATGGGAAATCTTTGTTCGGCCTGATACTGCTCATCTACAAAAGAAGTTTTCAAAAAAATTATTAGAAGATGATGCTTTATCACAAACCCCGTTGGAAGATGAAGATAAAACTATCTTAAATTGCATAAAATTCCCGTTTTACCGCGAGGAATCTCGGAAGGAAAATCTGGCAGCGGTTTTGAGATTAGTTACATAACAATAAAAAATTTATTAAAAGGGGAAAATCTGCCACTATCTGTACTTTAGTTGTATCTGTTTTCCATTTTGAGTAAACGAAACTAAACGATAATATCCGACAATTTCTATAGCCCTTACAATCTGCCGGGAAAAAACAAAATTTTAAAATCCCTGCAACAGAAAATAAAATAGAATAGTGTGTAACAACAATGTTGTTAATAATATAATTATATTTTATTTATTGTTAAAATAATATGCTATATACAACTTTTTCAAATTCAATTATGAAATATTAATTATTAACTAAAATGATATTCAATTACTGCTATCTACATATATCTGTATCTATTAATGTTTTAACCGAGAAAAAAAAATCCTAATAATATGTGTGAATAATTTATGTTATGTGAGATATAACTATTATATGTATGAGTGGATAAATAACTTTATCATATAGTAATTTGCATGTACATTCAACTCTCATTTTTGAAAAACATATAAATGAAGGAACGAATGTTAAATAATTTAAGTTATTTATATATTCTATAATAAACACAACTAATTCAATTGAAGAGTTGAATGTAAAAGAGATTAAAAAAAACAAAGAAAAGCTTTGTACGTACTTGTAACTGAGAGGGGCTTTTATTTATTACTTAATTTTAGTTTTTAAACAATTTTACCTTTGTAGTCAACCATATATTTCATGTTATTGTAAAGGATTATATTTACAATTGTGATGATTGCAAAATCTTATTATATAGCGCCAAGATGAATTGTGATTTGGGTCAGATTTGTAATATATTGAAAGATGGAATGTTAACATATTTTTTTTATCAATTAATCTGTGAGTTCACATCTTAATGCTGTAAAATATAAATTTATCTTCTAGAAGTTGCTAAAAGTAAAATCACGTTATGCAATGAACAACTTTTTTCGGGATAGATGAATCGGGAATTAAAAGGGATGTTGTATTAAAGTATACATTTATGTTACGTCATTTGACTAAAGAAATTATTTTATTATTATTTTAATTGTATAGGAATATTAAATACATTTAAATTATTGTATTTTTAGGATTTATTTGATAGATTAATGAATGATAGTTAAACAAATGTTTGAATAGCTTTTATAAGATTTACGCAGTTAATTAGATAGGGCATTGTTATTGACACTCCATTTTCTGTTAAGGGGAGGCCAAATTTTAAGGACACTCCACTTTTTTTAAATTGTTAAAGGAGGGATCAATGTAGGTGACTATTTTTTTTTACTTTTTACGTTTTTACCCTTACTTCTAAAAATTATTCACCATAAAGGCAAATTCTATTTATACACCGAAAATTCCTTAACATACACCATTATTTTTTCTATAAAATTTTATTACTAAATTACCCTTTTCTCATAGTTGCTTTTTTAATACTTCTGCATATAAAAAGTCAAATTATTCTTAAATGTATTGAAATTTGATACAAATTAGATATGTTAATAAATTATTTAATTATGAAATCTAAAATTTTAATTAAGAAAACATTCATAAATAATGGTCTAATTTAGAAGTGTTGATTTATTTTTTAAAATTATAGTAATTTTGTTGAAATTGATTTTTTTTCATAAGGTTAATAAAAGTTGCAATATTAGTATAAGAACTATATTTCATTTTGTAAAATTTTACTCAATTTGATGCAAAGAGTTTCTAATTTTTGGTAATTGTGTTTTTAAGTTTGAAAAAGGAAAGAAAAAGAAGATGAGAACATGGATATTTTAGTAAAAGAAATGGTGTATGTAAAGTAATATATGGTGTATATTAGTTTATTATAATTTTTGGTATATATTTAGCAATTTTTGGTGTACAAATAGAATTAGCCAATCGTAAAATCATAAGTCTCCTAGATCACAAAAACCCAAATTAAGCCTAAATGGATAATAATGTAAAAGTACATTTATTTGTTAAGGGGCTACTTTCCTCCTTGGTACTCCCCTTAACATTTTTTTGAAAAATAAAAAATTGGCCTCCCCCTAACAATATTTGGAGTGTCAATAACAATGCCCATTAGATATATGGACTTAAGTGGAAAATATTAAGAGAGAGCGGAAATGAGTTTTTAAGTAGTTGTAAAAAAAAAATAGACGCTAAAGTTAATGATTAATTATACATTTTAATATTTGATAAATTTGTGGATGGATTAAGATAACGTAAATTTGTTACTATCGTCAATGTATATAATTTGCGTTATGCAACATTTTTATTTAAATGTTTTTTTTACCAACTTTTTGACGTATCTAAAGTATGTATATTGAAATTTTCATAATATTAGTTGTCTATTTTCCACTTATTTTATCAATTAGTTTGAAGGTTAGATCAATTAATTAATTTAAATATGTGGGTCTCGATGTAAAATATTGAAAGAAAACCAAAAAACATCTGTAAATAATTATATAATTTTATAAAAGTAGCTGTTTAAAGATAACTCCCTATTTTCCACTTGTTTAAATGTAAAATAGTGGAAGAGATTAACAAATAATTGTAACATGAAAAATATTAGGATTTTAAAGTAAAATATCTGAAATCGGAGAGAATTAAGGAGAATAAAGATAACCCCTTAAATTAACGTGAGACCTTAAAATTCTTCTGCTTACTATTATTTAATAGATATATCCACGTTTTGTCCAAAATTTAAAATTCATCCACCTATGTTTGTACCTAAAAAGTTAATGAAGATTCAATATTCGAATGAACTTGGGTATTGAGTTTGGACCCAGTAGGTGAAGTCTTTTTTTTTTTTAGCGGCTTCTTGCATTGGAATTTGGATCCCAGTGGAAGTCAACAACAACAGGTTGGATGGCTTCCTTGTTGAGGTAGTGTCAGAGCTTAAGAAGGTGGGGCATCATGGTTTGGATGGCTTTCCAAGAGGTTTCGATGGTGGGCACGCAATCGGTTCTAGTATTTAGGGTTGTCAATGAATACCCGAAAAATCCAATATCCGTCCGAATCTATATCCGAAAATATGAAAATATATGTTATTAGGCATTATCCAAAAAGCGGATGTGGATATCCGATATCCGAAAAGCTTTTCAGATATGGATATTGTTATAGTGGTATCCGTATCTAAAAAATATTTGTTCGACTAATTAATGTAATATATATAACTCAAAATTGAAAAATAGGGTTAATAATATCATTGTATCTGTTTGATGTTGCTATGATATAAATTTTTGTCCATAAAAATGGTACAATTAGTGTTTAATTTTGGAATATTTTTTGATATGCTTATGGATATTAGTATAGAACAATGTTTCATCATCACATTTCTTTATTTCCTGGTTTTTTTATAAACATTAGTATAAAAATTATTTATGTTGATCCAAACATTTTTATTTATACTCTTAAATTTATTAATTACTGACAGAGCGGATAAATATCCGATATCTGCCTGTATTCAAAAATTAAGCGGATACATATATCTGATATCCGAAAAATTAAGAGGATACAGATATTCAATATCCGAAAATAATTTCGGATACAGATATAGCACTATCCGTATCCGAAAGTATCCGTTGACAGCTCTACTAGTATTGGTCTGGTGGGTCTTCGGGTGGGACTTTAGGCTTTGGGCGGCTCTTGAGTCTAGTTTTTGCTACGATTCCTTGTTATGGAGTATCTGGTTCTCTGTTTCTATTTGGCTCTTCAAGCTGGGATGTGCCTTGAATAGTATTTTTTGTGGATTCCGCATGTTTTTTCTTGTTTAGTTCTATTTTTTTGTCTTGTTGGCGATTTTGGAGGTTGACTCGATTTTGTTTCGCAAAAACAGTTGCGAGTGTTGCATTGCTTTTCTGTTTTTGTGAGCTACCAAATAAAGGCGTTTTTTCTTCATTTTTGGTATGTTGTATATATATTTTTCTTGTAAAAAAAACGAACGTGACATTTGAAAATTATCCAATTGATTTTCGTTAAGATTCTAGTTTATATCTTTTACATTTGTTTATATTCCTCTCAAACCAATATCTATATCACATACATCTAATGCATATTAATTGCTCAAAAAATATTTATTATCATTGTATTTGTTTGTTTTTTAAAATAATATAACCAATATGACTAAAAAATATTATGTTAAATCAAAATTTCTATTTATAATTCTTAATTTATCGATCATCAACATATAACATAATTATCTGACAATCGTTCATGATCATGGATGCAGATATTTGATATCAGAAAATGACATGAGACGTAGATATGACTATTTGTGCTTAAAATTTCCTTTGACATGCCTAGTTCTCAAAATTAAGCGAAAGTCTATATTTGACAAATTACAAGACTAACCTTGAAACTCCATTGTATCGTAGTAGCTCTAAAACTATTCGTTAATACTATAAAACACACGTACTTGTGCATCATATACAGAGATATTTACCTTTTATTTAGCAAAAAAGAGAGTTGATGTAGTGTGCTATAAATGCAAATGTATTTTTAGTCACTTCACTTTTATTTCAAACTTTTTTGTTGGTGGTATCATCGACAAATTAGTGGCAAATTTTGTTGATGAATAGTCGAAAAGAAGACGATGAGAAGTTTTCAAATCGATTGTGGGATTCCATTGATGGACGAAGGTATTTTATTATTTTATAAGGACACCGTAGAAGTAATGTTCGTTGTGTTCTTTTTATTAATTGTAAAACTAAATAAAATCTATATTAACATCAATTTACATAAAATACAAATATAAAGGTGTCTTTTGCATCAAAATTTTGGCACGTTATAGTTATGGGCGCATCTAATGCATCGACCTATCGAACGCATATAATGGTAACAAGCCAAAATAGACCATTTTCTCATCGGAGAAAATCGAACCATTGACGTTTGATGCATTTGATTTGTTGTGCTACAATCAACTGGCTTGATTTCCTCCTTCAATATATAAATTCACTCACCCGTCCCCCATCCCAACATCACTTCAAACAATCAACATCTCAAATCTCCTACTTCTCGATTTTTCTTCTAACAATTGTAGTGATTTTTAAGGTGTTTTTCTTTGCTAGTTTGCTTATTTTTATCATATCTACCACATGTTTTATTTTTGCAATTTTTTAATTAAATTCGAATTTTCAACTTTGAAGCATTATGAAGTATTCTTCTGCCTCTGGTACCGCTGTCTCTTCATTTACGTCAATTGCAAATTAGATGAGTAGACACACCAAATCTTTCATTGACATACGTTTCACCCATCTGGACCTAAAAGGAAGCTTCAACTCAATTATAGCAGTTGTAGCCACAGATTATAATGAACGGTTTAATGACAATTGGACCCAGATGCAGATAAAAAAAGCAATCTGAAATATCTTTAGAGAAATTGGTACATATTGCTTTGGAAACTAGGCAATGAACGGGACGTTAAAAATGATCGCTAAGATGGACCTGAGGATTGGTGAAACAGTCAAGTGTGCAAGTACCAAAAATTTAGAAGAAATGCTTCATCTAAAATCTAAGAGCTATAAGAAATATTTGATGGATGCATAGGAAAGGATACATGTAAATATAAGATAAGGGTAGCTTCGCCGCCTAAGTCCTAGCATTTCACTGGTGCCGATCAATTTTATATGGCGCTTAGATTACTGGTGACAACAAATTAGTTCACCCTAAATGTCCCGCCTTAAATAAACATGTGAGTTCAAACAGATCAAAACCTTTTATTTAGACAAACTATTTCTCCAGCATGACATTGCATTTTATTTCCCTTTTGCTAGTGGTTTCTACAACGAGGAATAGTGAAATAGACATGTTAGTTCAGACATATCAAGACCCATCTGGCCGATTTGATCAATTTTGACGTGGAGATGATGAGGCTTGGAGGAGTAGGATGTGATGTTTCGTTCGCTAGTAGTTTCGACATGATGACTCTTCGACCAGTGGTATTGGTGCTGAGGTAAGGATGTGGTGCTTCACCACGTTGATTTTGTCATTTGACGATGGTGATGCCATGATGAAAAGCAGGCTTTTCGACGATGGATGACTTTACTCCGAGAGGTAAAGTGCTGGACTATAAGTCAGGATGATGAGTCTACAAGTCAAGATGATGGAACTACTACTCAAGGTTGATGATACCAAAGGACAAGGGTTATGAGATGTATGATATTTTATGCTATACAATCATCCTAGAATGTTTCCAAACCAAAATAGCTTAGCTTTGGATGAGAGCAATGAAGAACATTCCAAGGAGGACTTTGCTGCGAAGAACATATTCAAAGGGATCATTAACAACATAAGTTTCGTGGGTACTCATGAAACAAGGGAAATTTATGATGATTTCCATTGGAGATACGATGAACCTAGGATATTTCACATGTGGATACGATGGCCTCTAGATCTTATGGTGAAGATATATTATACCCTAGATCTCATAAAATAGGCATTCCAATTTTCTGGCCTACCGAGGGGCTTGTATGTGCATGCTAAGAGGATCAAATGTTATTATGTGTCTAATGCACCAAGTGAGTGACATGAGGATGGATGCTATGTTTTCTTGTTTGTTATCACTTTAGGGATGTCATACGAAGTAGGTAAAATTGACGTAAATATTTAGACACCTTTTGTAATAACCCGCCCGGAGTGGGCCTAAATTCCAACCCTGAAAAGGCCCTTCGAAACTTAGAGTAACTCTAAATAAATTGTTGGTTTCTATAAGGAAATAGTAAATAGGTAATAGAGAACAATATGTTCGAAGCTATGGAAATTTCTACTAATTAGAAATTCGTCATGTGAATTATAGAAATAAATCGCAAGCGCATGGCGTACAATCGTAGTACGTGGGGAATACAGGCCGATCCGCAAGAAAAGAATTAATTTTAAAATTCTACTCGATCAAATTAAACCAAACATTGAAATTGTTTTGAAACTACAAACTAAAACTATGTTAAAACTTGATAGTAAAACTATGGATTAACAATCAATTTAGACGAAAATCCACTTTCCACTTTCATATAAATCATTTATAAAATCAAATCATGATCTCTCTTTAATCTAACTAGGATTAGAAGTGTATTTATCATAGCATAACCTATTTGCGTTATTAGTTAACACAACTTAGGCCATCAAACTATAATAGACAACCAAATCACATTTTTCACTTTCATGAAACATGACATAGAATATGAAACTAAAATCTACTTTAAATATAATCTATTTACTATTTATTAGTAACACAGATCATCAAATTTGAATTAACGTTCACTTCTTTTTCCATGATCATATTTAGATGAAAAGACAATTTGGGATTAATGAGATAAACATACCTTATTTGTTTTGAACAACATAGGCTACCAAATGCAACATGAAACACAAGATTACTTAATCATCGTTTTTTCCACGAAGCACAAAGAGATCATAAAAAGATATTATGTTGAATCTACATGTTTTGATAAAGCTTCATCACCCCTAAATTATAGGGATTTTGCTACTTATTTGTGTTATCATTTCAGCATAAATAGATTTCAACATATAAAAACTCAAAGCTAAAAAGAGAGATAACTCACTAGAAAAGATTGGATCTAAACTAAATTGCATGAAATAAAAAGAGACATAAAAGAAAAGAGCATGTAAATAAAAAAGATTTCAAAAGCATGTAAGTAAGGATGGGATTGGAAGCCATTTTTATTACTAACTTTTAGTGAAGGCTACAACATTACTAATTATAATGGAGCATGATCCCTTCATGACATAATGAGGTTATTTACACAAGCCTAAAACCCTAACCCTAATCCATATTTTTGGGAACTACCCAAACTACCTTTCTCATATAGAAGTTTCTTAGTCATTTACATTAATTAATCACCCGTTAAGTATATATGAAAGTATCACAACATAAGCATGTGGATTAACTTCTAATTTGTACTTCAAAGTAAGTTGGTAGGTGGGGTTCTCCATGATCTGTGAAATGAACTTCATTCCTTTGTTTCATTCTTGTGCATGCATATGTTCATGATCTTTCTTCATATCTGCACCCAAATTTCTTCAAAACAACATGAAAATGAACAAGAAAAATTTATCAAAAATTAATACATGCACAAATGACTGCTTTGCCCCAATATAAAGATGAATCCATGATAATTTGAGAATTTTGGGTTTTGGTTAAAACATGTAAAAATAGCCCAATGTGTCATTTATTTAACTAAAATAAGAATAAATGTGTGAATATAAATGTACACTTTAACGTTCACATCAAATACCCCTACACTTATCTTTTTATTCGTTTCCGAATAAAGTTAAAAAAAACTAAGATAAATCCACATTCTTAGGGAGCACAATTGCATTAAGTGTATGCAACAAGCCGTTAAACCTCTGGGTGTCCCCAATAGGACGAGTGTTGTCTCGTGAGGGTTTTCAATGGATATTACCCACAAAATCTGAATATAATGTGAAAAATTCCTAAATGAATGTTTATTTTGCGAGTTTTCGAAAGAATATTTACGAATGGGTAATTTACTTTTAAATTTGACATGAGTGAGTTAGATATAAGTTTGGGTCGTCACTATGAAATTTCAGTTCGTTACAAATCAATACTTCAAACAAAAGTCAGTTTTTCATTACAATCTCCTCTAGCTTGGCCATTTGTTTCGGTTGAAAACGTAGTGCAATTATGAAATGAATCCTATAATCAATTATCAATGATTGCAAAATGATATTTTTGTTCCATTTGATTAACAAGTTAGGTCAAATAAGTGAAGATGGTGCTTGGATTTCAAGTGCATATTCTATGTTATTATTATTAACAAAAATATTAATATTAATGTTGACACATTTGTGACCAAAATTGTCACACAAGGAATCTCTAAATAGCAACGCGCTCAGGCACTGAGAACCTTGTCAATAAACATGAAGCAGTTTGGTCGAAGTGGCAACAAAAGCGTGAACACACCCAAAACTCCTATCAAACGACCTCTTTTGGGTCTGAAAACAACAATTACGTTGCCTTGCACCGTAAAACTTATAGCCCTCTGAATTAGCTTTGGGTAGAGCTTTCGTTTGGCTCAATCGGATTTACGGTTTAGAAGTTACGCCCGTTTCCATGAACGAATGTAAAGGAATTGCTCTGGACTTGAGTATGGACTGACAGTCACTTGGATGGAGTGACGAAGCGTAATTAGACAGGACTTCAGATTGGCTTTCACCTTCCTGGACCGGCTTGCCCCCCCACTCGGCTCGTGGGCCACCACTCGGGTCATGAGCGCCATCTCGTGATGGCCAGGCATCAGAAGCAGGACCCACCTCCGGCTCGTGATACACCCATAGGCCACGAACCAACCATGGGCACCGGCACTAGCTTCTCACCCCAGCTCGTCATCTCGGTTCTCCCACCATGACCATGAACTGCCTGGGAGTGGCGCTGAACACACACAATTGTGACCTATTCTTAAGGCTATTCCTACCCCTAAAAACCTAGATCTCATTACACATGGCATGGCACGACTTGGAGAGGATTTCTCCACGTTTTCCACCTCATTTCGAGATTCTTGGGATGCATGCCATGTGGCTCACGAACCGCCTACTGTAGATGGCTATAAATACACTAGTTGAAGGCAAATTAAAGGATCTTTTGGCACTAACTCCTCACAGCTTCCACTATTGTTCTAAGCAAGGCCATTGCTCAACATAGAAGCTGAACTCCACAATATAACACTAGCATTTCGTGTATAATCTTCTTATTTCTTAACTCTTTTTATTATAAACATGAGGATTTCATATATAAAACTGAGAGAATTATACCGTAACTTCTTAGGATTTAAGAAATGATAAAGTGGACATAGGCTTGGTTTGAGCCGAACCACTATAAAAACCTCGTGTGTCCCCTTTTATTTTATTGTTTCTGCATTCTGTAATATGTGGTTTGTGATTGTGAGGACTTCATACAGTATTTGGGTGTAAGTACAAAATTTTGATTTAATATTTTGGCGTGCCAGGAAGGAGGCACACGACAAAACTTCAATTTCTAGCCTGAAAGAAAGCGGGTTTTTTGGCTATTGGATCGATGACCAAATGAATGATTTCCCATGTAGAGGCCGAAGGCACGAGAAAACGAGGCAAGCCAGGAGGCTTTCTCTCACAAATCCGTCAGCATAGCTGACAAGAGAAGAGATGGATGGCGTTCTCACTGAATTGAGAGCTCAAATGGCAAGGCAAGAAGATCTCCTCCGAAAACAACTGGAGATGATGGACGGATTCTTCGCTCGGATGGATGGCAGGCCAAGCGGCAATGAACAACGCACTGGAAATGAAGCCACTGAAGCGGCTCATACATCACATGGACTCGGGGGCAACCCCGTCGCTCTTGGAAATGGTCAAGCTCGACCTTCTTCAGCTCCGGTTGGGATGGACACCAGAATGCAAGCTCACGCTCAATAGCAGGAAGCGGTTCGTGATGGGGCTCGAGGACACAGTCAGTTCGCCCCCCCGGCTCACGAACCGACCTCCACGACCCGCTCCCAGCGGCTCACCAATATCTTCCATCCTCTCTTGCACTCAACGCTAGGGGCACCAACTCTGATATCGACAATTTGCAACATCTTTCTTATGGAAATCTACTAGAAAATCTGATACAACGCCTCTCGAGAGGCTGTACTTCTCAAAATGACATGGATGACGTCAACCACACTCCTTTCACGTAGGAAATCAGGAATTTCCGTAATCCCCCGGATTTCAAACTTCCAGTTCTGGAGCCATATAACGAAAGGACGGATCCTACTGTGCATCTGATGCATTATAGACGACATATGGAAGTTCAATCGGCGTTGGAAAACATCATGGCAAAGTGCTTTCTTCTCTTTCTTACCAGTATAGCTGCTATGTGGATTCAACGGCTAGCTCTGGAATCGGTCAACAGTTGGAACATGTTGGTCACTCGTTTCATTGAACAGTTTCGGGTCCACATTGCATGATCCAAAAACGTCATGTCATTAACTTCAATCAAGCAGAGGTCTGGAGAAACTCTGCGCTCATTCCTAGAAAGATTCAACGTTGCAGTAGCATCAATTGACCGACCTAAACCATTCATGATATTGATGGCAGCAGTATCCGACATTGTAGATAACTTGGAGTTCAAAAAGTCTTTGTACCGAAACCCACCACGAAATCTTGGCGAATTCTACCTCGAAGCAGATAGATTTCTGAGGGAACAAGATGCAACTTCTGAGGAACGCATTCTCGATGTCAATATGCTTAAAGACGGAAGATCGTCATATTCTAGAGAAGGCAAAGGAACAGACGCCGTCAAGAATGACCGCAACACTCAACCCCAGAGACGGCTCAGATATGAAAAGTACATCGAACTCAGTGCTTCATTGATCGACATTTATATGGACACTAACGGTGCCATTTCCTACCCAAAGCCTCCTAGGAGGGAGCCATCGCAACGTGAATGCGACTCTGGAAAACATTGCATATTCCACGAAATGGACGATCATGACACAAATGACTGTAGGCACCTACGGGATTTGATTGAGGAACGGGTTAGACGTGGAGAGCTACCTGAGTATGTGAAATAACCTGCAGCGCCTGCGTATGTGTTGCCACCTCTTGCTCCAAGGAGTGGAAATGATCCTGGATCGAGCTCTCTCGGGATCATTATCAACTGATCTTTATGAGATCAGCTTTCATTTTCTGCATTTCTTAGGCTTTAAGATTTGTTTTCTCTTTCATTAGGTTTTCCGATTAGCTAAATCTAAGTACACACGTACGAGGTTAGGATGTAGCACCAAAGCATGATCTAGAGTCGATGACAAACTAATCAGGATTTGCTTTGGTTTTGTATTTTGAATTGAATAAGAAAGGACTTTCCGAGCATGGATAATGATTGGAAAATTTAAGTATGGCTTATACTTATCTCGAATCCCTAGGCATGGATTATGCCTTGGGAGGGACTATCTTGTCAGGTTATGGCAAGTATAGCTTTATCTCGGTATGAGTATGGATTATACTCCGTTGAATTTCTAAGTATGTATTATACTCAGGAATGACGAATGGTCTCGTCAGGATCTGGTAAAGGGACTCAATAAAACTCGAGTACGACCTTTGCTCAGTTTGAACTTCCCGATATGGCTTATGCCAGGAATGTTAGGTCCCTCGTTAGGCCTTGGCAGGATGATTCGAACATCCCTTGAGTATGGTTTATGCTCAAACAGGATGCCTAAGCATGGTTTATGCTCAAATAGGTTAAATAATATTGTCAGGATTTGACACATCGGTACTCTTCTTTTTCTTTGCATGTATGGAGTATACTCACAATAGGTAGGCCCGGCGTGGCCATGAATTTCTCGAACTATCCAGAACACATCCTCCTTATCAGCAAGATATGTTCTGGAGAACAAAATAATGTTGACACATTTTGTGGCCAAAACTGTCACACATGGAATCTCTAAATAGCAACGCACTCAAGCACTGAGAACCTCGTCAATAAACATGAAGCAGTTTGGTCGAAATCGCAACATCATCATGAACAAGCCCAAAACTACTATCAAACGACCTCTTTTGGGCTCGAAAATAGCTGTTATAGTGCTTTGCACTATAAAACATGTAGCCCTCTGAATTAGCTTCAGGTTGAGCTTTCGTTTGGCTTAATCGGATTTACGGTTTGGAAGTTACACCCGTTTCCACGAATGAATGTAAAGGAATAACTCAAGACTTGAGTATGGACTGGCAGTCACTTGGATGGAGTGACGAAGCATCTTCAGCTTGGACTTTAGATCGGATTTCACCTTCCTGGACCGGCTCACCCCTAGGGCTTGCCTCCCCACTCGGCTCGTGGGCCACCACTCGGGTCGTGAGCGCCATCTCGTGATGGCCAGGCATCAGAAGCATGACCAACCTCCGGCTCATGATACACCCATAGACCATGAACCGACCATGGGCACTAGCACCAGCTTCTCACCCCAGCTCGTCACCTCGGTTCGCCCGCCATGACCACGAAGTGGCGCTGAATACAAACAATTGTGACTTATTCTTAAGGCTATTCCTACCACAGGAACCTGGATCTCATTACACATGGCATGTCACGACTTGGAGAGGATTTCTCCATGTTTCCCACCTCATTTCGAGATTCTTGGGATGCATGCCACTTGGTCCATGAACTGGGATGTAAATACACCAGTTGAAGGCAAATAGAAGGATCTTTTGACACTAACTTCTCATGGCTTCCACCATTGTTCTAAGTAAGTCCATTGCTCAAATAGAAGCCGAACTCCAAAATATAACACGAGGATTTCATGTATAATCTTCTTATTTCTTACCTCTTTTCATTGTAAACACGAGGATTTCGTGTATAAAACTGAGAGAATTGTACTATAACTTCTTAGGATTTAAGAAGAGATAAAGTGGACGTAGGCTTGGTTTGAGCCGAACACTACAAGAAAACACTGATTTAGCGTCAAATATTTAGAATCGGAAATTTCCGTCGCTAATTTGCGACGGTTTCCATGTGATCTGCAAGGGATAGTTTTTTGGTTTTTCAACTTTTTATTCTTTTATTTATTACCGTCGTCTTCTATTATCCCTCGCTAATCCATCGCAAATTGCGTCAAATTACCAACAGAAAATTTTCGCCGCTATTTCCCGCTGCAAATTCAGGCAGAATACCGACGAATATTTATCGAAGCTATTTTACAGCAGAATCCCGACATATTTGCAAGAGATGTTTATATTATTTTTCTAAGATATACTTTAGTGTTATTTTTTAATAATTATTAACATGTTCAATAATCAATAATTAATTTGTTCTAATTAATAATTTATAAGTAATAATAAATAATAATTTACATTCTATAATAAATAACTTATAATCGTTGCTTAGTTAAAATTAACAAAATTATATTTGCTCTTAACCAATGTAGTTACTAAATTCTTAGTTAAGTCCTATGCTTTCATCACAAATTTCAGTCAGTATACTATTAGATAAAAGGCTGATTTATGATGACAATTAGCGACTTTATAATGACGCAGCGACAGAATGACATTACTAAATTTCTAGACATCACTAAGATGTCATTAAGGCGCCGCTAAGACGTAGATAATTATCAACGATTTTATGATTGACGCCAAAAATTTGTAGAAAATTGTTTGATGTCGCATCTGTGACGCCAAGAGTTTTAAGATGTGGCAATAATAACATAATTTATTTTCGTGTTCTTGGCAAAATAAGACTAATCCGCGGCTTCATTACGACTGAGCAATCCTTCGTTAATCTATTTATAACTCAACGCTCCAGATTCCCCCACCTCATCTATCTTCTTCATGTTCCACAACTTACCTTTCGTAAACAATACTTCACCGAGGTAAGCATTTTCCCCAAAATGAAAATCGTTTTGAATCCCGAATTTTTCTTTGCAAGGCCAGACAAATGCTCACCTCTCCCCCTTCATCGTCGATCAACCCCAATTCTCTACAGTCATCTTGGCCATGACGTTCCACCCTCGATGCTCGATCTGTCATCCTCAACTGCGGCACCGGCCTCCTCTCCTCCTTTCAAAAGGTTTCGATCGTCGTCGATGCCACAAGCAGTGATTATGATCTCGCGATGGGGGATAAAATCTATAAATCTCTACCCATAGTGAAGAGAAACCTACTCATGCGAGGAGCACATGACTTGAACCACTACATGGGTATGTACTTTTTCTGAGTAAATAACATGAATTTGAAGAATATTGAGGAATATCTATTATTTCTTGCATAGCACACAGAAAATATTCACAGTTCAAAACAAAATCGAGCAACTAGAGCAAGATTTATAATTTCACTTACTACTATATATTCACCAAAAGTCTTAACTTTTGTTTCGCCTAGACTTAAAATTATAGAGCTTTGTGTGAATGGGGGAAAAATTTAAATGTTGTTTCATCATGGCTTGAAAAACTGGAACTGTGTATGAATTAAGAAAAAGGACATTATGCGTGACTAACTGTGAAGTTATGTTTTTCCATTCAAAAAGTTACATATGTTACCATTTGTAAAGATGAATGACATAACTTCCATTATTTCTCCTTCAACTTGAGCAAAATTATATTAACTACCATTTTCAATTTTTTTCTCTTATTTTGTAATTTTGTTTTGTTCCTGTAAAAGTAAGATAGTAGTGCATTCAATCTGTACAATCCTTAATCATGTATTGTCAGTCTAAATTGATTTGTTACATGGTTAAAATCAACCATGTTATCATTATCAATTTAAATTGATTTTTCAAAAACATTCACAATATTTTAGGCTGCTTAAATTTTAATCTCGTTGGTGGTGTTGTGGAATTTTTTTTGAATCGGTCCATACTATTTAGGATCATGTAGTACACATTTTCTGTGTTCACATTAGCATATGGCGTTTTATTATTGGTAATTAACCTTTAGTTCATAACCATATTGATTTTATGGAACATCATTGCTATATGTACTTCAACCAGCTATAAGAAAAATCATCAGAACATATATATATATATATATATATATATATATATATATATATGTGTGTGTGTGTGTGTGTGTGTGTGTGTGTGTGTATGTAGCTAAATGTATTTCAGTCAGCATGAAAAATTCATTAGAATTTTATGTTTATATTGTTGATCACTCAGTGGAGAGGGTCGGTATGTGGGAATGCATGGATTTCTACCTGGTAGATACAACAGATTAATCCCACGCCAACCACGGGCTGGATCCGTCCGTTAGGCCCAGCTCGGCTGTGAAGCATGTACTGAAGGCTAGCATGGATGATGATAGACATGATTACCACGCGATCGGAACATACGATCCTGCACAGAACATGTGGGTTCCGGATGATGCGAGCGTAGACGTTGGCATTGGGTTGAGGTATGACTAGGGAAATTTTACGCTTCCAAGACATTTTATAGTCATGCAAAAAAGAGGCGCATTCTTTGGAGTTGGATTGGAGAGACCGACAGTGAAACTACTGGTATTGCTAAGGGCCAGTCTTCTCTTCAGGTTTGGGACATTCCGTAATGTTTTGATCTAACTCGACTATACAGGCAAATGTCTTACTCGACTGAAAATGCAGGGCGTTCCGAGGACAATGTTGTTGGATTTGAAAATAGGAAGCAATTTGATAACATGGCCAGTTGTGGAGATAGAGAGCTTGAGGACGAGGCCAAGAGATTTCAGTGGATCACTGTAGATGCAAGGTCCAATTTTAAGTTGAACACTGGTGGTGCTGCTCAGGTAGATTTTAGTTAAATTTAGTCATTAAGTAAAGACGTAAAACACAAAACTAATATCAGTGGTAAATTTGGTTAAGAACTTATGTTGCCAAAGTGATGGAGACGACTGCCACCGTAAATAAACATGTTATAAGAGGAACGTGAACTACAAATATCAGCAACATGAAGAAATATAATCACACCATCATATTTAAACTAGGTCGTTATGCCAAGTTGTTGGTTCTTTGGGTGACTACCATGACAGAAGTTTAGACAGTGTGTTATTGTCTTACTGAATTTGCCATGTGAACTCACCTTCCATTGTCCATAATTTGTTGAAATCCCTATTTCTGCAACCTGAATCTTATGTTTTCACTTATTTAAAATAGGTTATCATTTAGGGATATATCCGTGTTCAAGCTTAAGACTGAGGAAGATAATGGTATCAAGATCTCCAAGGATAAGAAAGAAAGTGTGAAAATAAAACATTAATCCCGATAACTAGGAATAAGCTGCATTGCTTAAGCTTTTGAGAGCCAACTAATAATTTGCCCTTTAATTGTTTATGCATGGCTCTTTTTCTTGAATAAAAGTCGACAAAAAACTAATAATTGGCTCAGCCTTTTTCATTGGTGATTTTGAGTTATTTTATCTATTTCAACAAATAACAGAGTGCGTGCTTGGATAATATCCACTGGTTCAACTTGTGACTTACTTTTGCTATTGTTGATGTTAACTTCAGATACGTGACTTCCTTTATTAACATGTGAAGTTATCTCACCTTCTTCAACCTCATTTTCATCATCCAAAGCATTATTTCCTTCCTGAAAGCATTCTTATTCGAATACCAATGTCAAACTCATTAGTCTACTTACCTACTTGATTAATGTCATATACTTTAGTCACAGTGACATTAACTAGTTGGACATCAAGACCAGAACATCCATCATTTTGTTGATAAATTCTTCCTAACTCAGCAGTTTTCACATCTGCACTACTTCCGACCTGGAAATACTTAACTTTCCTACTCCTTCTCATAACTTTATTCTAGATTTGTTTCTTCTTAACCGACCTAACAGCAGTGCCCTCAATAGTTTTCATATTGCAAGATTTAGTTTGTGAGTTAACAGTAGCTTTTAAGGCAAATCTAACCTCATCTCCACTGATTTCTTTAACACAAGCATCCCTCTCAACAACATCATTCTTAGCTGTGCAAACGTAGGTCGACTTAAATTTTCATTTCACAGTCTTTAGGATAGTGAAAGCAAACACAACCGATATTTGGTCTATACGTTTTGAAACAGTTGCATGTGCCTTTCCTTAATTTATTGGCTCTGTTAAAATCCTTAGGTCTACGTTGTATTTCATTTCGTAGTGTAGCTGTTATCTTTGCTGCGTTTTGGAAAAATGAGGAAGAGAGGTAGTACATATATTTGGCACGCAAGGCAACTATTTTTATTTATCTTAGTACAAATATCTTATACCACTATAGTGTAAATAAGATAGCAATATACCGCCATAGTTACGTGAGTTAAAGGATATTCTGATGTTTCAGTTGCACAATATGACTTTTATATAATTGATATTTATATCATAAACCAAGTGCCAGATTAGTATCTTTATAGGTCGGCATTTTATAGTAATCTTACAGTTGATAGAACTTACTGTAGTGAGTTAGAATAAAAAAAATCCATTTGTTGCATGATGCTTTGGGGTGTGTTAAGGACAGATAGCTCATTTAGAGTTTGCAAGCAAGTTTGATGTTAGGTTCGCTTAATTATTAACAAATAATTGGATGCTTGAATGATTATTGGCTGATTTTTTATTTTTGGATACCATAAACAAGCGATGCAGCTTGTAGCCTGAGGTAATAGTAGTTGGTAAGATGATATTATGGATGATCTCATCCATTTTAGATACTGACATCAATGCAACTGCCATTCAAGAAAATTGTTTCAGTGGCATACTGTGTAGGAATGAGAAATCCATTACATACGAAAAAAATCAAAGTGAATGTAATAGGCAGGTATCTCATTTAAAATAATTGTAAGGGACTTCTCCCACTCTAAAATCCATGGCTCACTTTCATAATTTGCCCCAACCATTACTTGAATTGTGAACACTTCCATAATTCATAAAGAAGTAACATTTTGAGATGTATTCAAGCAAGTAATAGTTGATAAGCCTGGCAATAGATACTTTTGGATGCGATATAATCATATTTATATCCGCATTCGAATTTCGAATATCAGTATTCGCGGATACGGATGGATAACAAATAATTATCTTATCTTCTAACGACCGTAAATAAAGAAGTTAGTCACTTTGCATAATTTCATAAATACTTAAAAACTGTTAAATTTTAAAATATCATTCTTCAGGTTATATTTCTTGCTTAGTGGTACGTTTTCGATTGTTTTGAAGTGATTTTGAGCTCATACGCTTTTCTAGTTGCCTACATTGTCCAGCCTATGCTTGATCATGTTAGATTTCATAGAATCATATTTACTATGAAACTTTTGTGTTTATAGCTTATTTGATGGAAAAATAATCTGTCCCTGTAGTATTAGGTGTATGTTATCCCGTAGTATTAGGTGTGCTCATCTTATTCATTTTAAGATATATTTTTTGTTAACCTTAAAACTCATTGGTTTAGCATGGTTATGGTAAATAACTTAAATTCAAAATTATTCTTACAATATTTGATGAACTAGGCGATTTTAGTTTAGATTGTCTTTTGAGTAGTATGTTGGATAAATGTAACTTTTGGGGTGTATATTCTATTCTCTAAAAGCATTTAGGTGATAATTTGATTTGTACCATAAAAGCAGTTTTTAGTGGAATAAAGTAGACGTATCAATTGCCACAGAGTACTACCCTAATTGAAATTCATTCATATGTCTTATACATGATATGCGTATGACTAGAAAAGATATATTTTGTACCCCTAAAGTGGCTATAATTGGACATAACATTGTGTCCACCATGTACCCCTAATTGAAACCAAATGAAGATTGCATGTAATGACCCATATTTCCGTAACATCAGAGTTGACTATATACATCATACGTCCAACCCAAATATCACGAAAATACGGAACATTTTTTTTAGAAGAAAAAGATAGAAGCAGAACAGAAACAACAACACAGAATCTCACATCGCAGCGGAACAAAATATAATATATCATATCTTTGAAATACAAAATCTTAACTGTATGACATACACTTATCAGAGTACAACACTTACAACATAGCGGAACAACACAATAATTAGATAATGCTGAAGCCTCCTGCTCCAAGCTCCTTTAGATAGATCTGTAAAATCCTGAACTACTTGACTGCCCGTACAAATTTAGGCACCCAAGAGTTTAGGTAGAACAAAACAAATAAACTCCGGGTCAGTCATGGGACAGGTATGAGTAAACAGTTTTAAAACAGTTTCAGAAACTAAACGATATCTCATGAGACCACGCCGTATAACACGGAACGGGTTTTTCCCTTATGAGAATCCAAACACTTGACTTATCTTTATATCAAAACTCTTTTGATATTATAATAATGTCTAAATCAAGTAAATAACAATCTAGTGGAACGTTTGCATCTCACGTTCCACATATATATACAATCAAAACCGCAAGCACGTATTGGGTAATGGATTTCCAACTATGACAAGGTATGGAATCACCTTCCGCTGGTATATCTCTAGAGGAGAATACACCGAGTTCAACAAGAACATCTTGCAACTCAGCCACACATGACCGACCACTCATTTCGCTTGAGTGTATCGAATGTATATCACCAACGATTGGGATCAGCAACCGTTTCCCGAATGGGTCAGCATCGACAATAGATTTTTAGAAGTAAATGAAACTCTAGATCAGGTGATTATACACCCTAATAGGTGCGACCTACATAACCATGCTGCTTGCCCGATTTCTGTCATTTACCGGTTGATGAGGCTAGAAGCTACGCTTTATCATCACGCCATATTCACTTCGAATGTCACATCGTCAAATCCATCAAATCACTGATTGACGTCCTCAACAGTACATTACGTGTTAGCTAAAAGAAGTTTCCTTCTCCGCTTCCACTCTTGGTACGATTGGAGAAATCAATATACGTGATCGTCTGGAAATACTCTGTCAGACATTCATCCATACAAGTCACCCAGGAACAGGATGAACTGAAGGCACTATTTCTATTAATAGAAAAAGTCCTTGCACTCTACTCCGTCTTCGATTATCTTTATATAATCTGATTCGCACGCTACTGCCAATACGGAGTGGTTCTTCGGATAATAATCCAACCGGTCTCTCCATATTGACACGATGGTCAAAACTTCGATAGTCTGTGATTTAACTATCGAATAAAAACAAGTGTTTCGATAGTCGATGATTTAACTATCGAATAAAACAAGTGTTCATCCAAACATCCAACAATCACTGAACCTTTAATTAATATTCCATTAATTAAATCTCTTTTCTATTTCTTTATCAATATTTGTTAATCAAATATTTCAATAACCATATTGCCCTTTTACGTTCTTTGGAAAACATTTCCATATATCGCCTTCTTTTATTTTCTAAACTTTAGAAAATATTCATTATTCTATTTCCAAGCTTTGCACATATTTGGGTTAAAACAGATGTTGTGTAAAACATCGTTACGACAACCCAAATACAGTATTTAACTAATTCTTATTCCACATTGATCTTCGAGCCTGAATCTTTCTACTTATCGGTATATCATGAAATCAACCAAGTTGGGGTATAATTACCTCTCAGACCTTGACTGAATAACATTTAACGTCAAAACAGACAAGACTACTTACTCGAATAATCAATACTATACAACTGATTATTCACCTTTAAACACATATACATTTTCTCTTTCTAATCCTACTAGATTTTATTCTTATACTTCCTTTTTGATTATACTATTCTATTTCTAAGTTCGTTTTCTTATCGACTTCTATATATTTCGATACGTTGATTTCTAACTATCAAATTATCTTAAAAATATTCTATCTCCTTAAATTCCCGAAAAAATTCGCCATAACCTCCTTTGTACCGGGAGCATCGGGAAATTTCAAATAGCTTTCCCGGTCCTTCTTATCTCAAAAAGAAAAAGAAAAAGCCAAGCGGCTTGCCGATACGGCGCATAAAATCTCAGATGGAAATTAAATACGTACCTTTTTGTCGGGCATTCTATTTATTTCACTTCTATACTTTATTCCATACCTGTCTCCTGTATATTTATACCTGTCCAATCTATTTTAACTATACCAATCGTTTTAACTCAATTTGTTAATTAAATCTGTTAATTAACTTTTCAGTCTATTTCTCCTTCATATTTGAACATGACATGTTCAAATATATTTTAACTGCATATTAACAAATTCTAATTATACTCATACTCTCGTTTCCTTATCGACTTCCTATTCAAATTCCAATTCAATTCTATTTGAATTCTCTTTATTTAAACTTCATTTGAATTCTATTTTCAAATTCTATAGTCTAAAGTCCATTTGAAATTCTATTTTCAAACTCTATAGTTAAACTCCATTTGAAATTCTATATTCAAATTCTATTGTTTAAAGTCCATTTGAATTCTGTTATTCAAATTCTATATTCAAAGTCTATTTGAATTCTATATTCAAATTCTATATTCAAAGTCTATTTGAATTCTCTGCATTATTTATAAACAATGTTTATAACTTCAATTCAAATCTCATCTTTTCATTTATAAACAAAGTTTATAAATTCAATATTCGTTCATATATATTCAAAACAAGTTAATGTTTTCTATAGTTCATTTAAAATTCAAATTCTATTTGTAAAAATAAAATTCACTTTTTAAATCTCAAATACTCTTTTCGATATTTTTATAAATCAATATTCAAGCCCCATTGATATTTTAAATAATCAAATCAACCAATTTTCAATCATTTGATTTTTAACACATCATATATGAATATATATGAAATCAAACAAACAACAACAGATAATATATTTTTGAGGAATCCAGTTGGATTCCTCCAGCCTGTTTTCCTGCATCCACAGACGTTAGTCAACATAGTAATACCCATCCTGCTTCGAGGCAGGATATCGCGGTATGAAGGTCATCCACTAATCATAGCGTGGGGCGTATAGGGTAATCATCCGCTATGAAACTGCGGGCATCCGCTAATGAAACTGCGGGAATCCAACCAATCATCAACCCAATATATATATATAATAGTCAACCAATCCTAAATAACTATATATATTTTTAAAGCAATCAGACAGCATTCAAACAAGCACAGACAATTATTTTTAACACTAAAAAAAATTCTAATTAAATGGTGAGTGAGGTTTACTCACCAATTTTGCCGTTGTCGAATATCCTGTAACTTTTCATATCGGTGTTCATGAATCACCTCGAATGAATTCGTACCTGCGATAAATTTTTTATTTAAATTTACCGTTTAAACATTTATTTAATTTCATTGACTACTATACTAACTATATAAATAAATTATTAACTAAATAATTTATTGAATTACCTTAGTCCATTTCTTCACCGTAAAAATCGAAATCCAAAACTACTGTCGTCGCAAGATTTAACTTGCGGCTCTCAGATCATCACAAGTAACCGCTGCTCAAGATTAGCCATTCCCAGACTTCGATCCTTCCTCTCCTCCTTGATTCTTCACAATAGTTAATGAAACCACAAACGATAATCCCCCACAGCCTTGTTGCCTGAACTCCCTTGCCATCCAATGATCAACACCATCCTGCCCTCAAACCACTCAACCTTCATGTCCTTATTTGACTCTTCAAAACTTCGAACTCGCAACCTAGGCTTGCTGACCAAAACTGAATACCTAAAAATTTATCTGCTCCAAAATCTCAGTCACAATCGCACAACAGCTGACTGAGATGCCAATCCCCTTCAAACCAGAAAAAGTCGAACTCCAGGCAACACGATACTACCCAAATCCGAGCCCAAGACGGTGTATCCATTCGCGAGTTCAAATCTGAATCTGAGAAGTGCGATGCCCTAAACTTGCCTCAATTCCGACAACAGCTAACCCCAAAACAGGTATGCACCTCTTTCCAACGTCGAAATTCACTAGTTTTGGCTCAGCGACTTGTCCTTCTGCCCTAGACCTTTTCGCCTATCGCGATTATCAAAACCGTATCGTGACCCGATTTCGATTTTGATTTGAGGAATTTAGAAGAAAGGCATAGCCTGGAGGAGCGTCGGCTATGAGAAAAAGGATCGCCATTTATTTGAAAGCTTTGATTTTAACATCTCGATTCATTTTATAGATGTATATATATAAGGACGGATCCGAATCCACTTCACTGGAAATGAATGAAGACAACGAGGCCATTTAAATTTCTTGCTTTTGTTTTGTTCAGAACCAATTTAAACGAGAGGTTAAAATAGAAGAAGGGGAAAAAGACATCGTGTTTTACTTATAGACGAGGAATACTTCGGTTTGAAGGAATTATATTATTTTATTTATTCTATTTATAATTAAATTAAACTGGTATCCTTTAATTTAAAATACCCATGGTGCCAAACCCCTTTCTGAACCCAACAACTGACGATTTTAGGGTAATACCCCTGTTGCGAACACACTGGGATAGGTCACGAAGTCCACTTCGATCATCTGAAGGAGATATTAATTTAAATCAATATAAATTAATTTCAGACAATTTATTTTCCTCGATAATAAATAAATATTATTATCAAATAAAATTTCATATTAATTATTTGAACTGTTTTCAATTCAAATTAAAATTTGAATTCAACTAAATCCATTTTCGTATTCTGTTATTTAATATATTCGATTTTAAATCGAAATTGATTATTAAACTAATAACATAATATAAAATTCCATTTATATTACCCCCCCCAATATTTAAATTAAACATTAAATATTCAAAAATTAACCCATAAGGATCCGGGTCATTACATTGCAAGAGTACATACATGGTTGATATACTTTATTTTGTTGATGTACTTTGGATGTGTTAGATAATTAGTAGTGACAGCTGATACTACATTTAAGCATTATGGAGTTTATTGCCACAGAATATAAGAAAGAGAAATTTGTATTTCGGTCACATATTCATGTCGTTGTTTATCATCAATGTATGTATGACTTTACATACATAGCTTGCATAAATTCATTCATTTTCCCGTGTCCTCTGTGCCTTGCAGGTATTTAGTTCCTGCTGATATAACTGTAGGTCAGTTCGTTTATGTGGTTCGTAAGAGAATCAAATTTGGTGCTGAAAAGGCCATTTTCATTTTGGCTAAGGACACGCTAGCTCCTACAGGTTTGACATTTTTTTTCTTGTGCATTTTCGCACTTTCTAATGTCCATATTGGACTAAAGCTTTGTCATCTGGTTTTTGATAATGCTAATATTTCGGATAGTTTTTCTAGAATCTTAATTTTATCATAGGGTGGTGGCAGCGAAAATCCAATGTACACTGTGTCTTCAACGGAACACTAGGTGAATGCTAGCTTTCGTTGCCATCAATTAAAGATCTGCTTGAGATTACAAAAGTATGGTAAATCATTATTTTCCTCACTGAAATGGATGTTTATCTTATTTTATTTTTTCTTGATAGAAAAGGAAGTTACTTGAGTTTCTCAAATTTGAGTGTGCTTGTAACCAGAGTTGTTGAATTTTGACATCTGACAAGAAGATTTTTGTAATATTTAAATTATCCGTGTTTAATTCTTTTTTATAGTTTTGGGTACCTATTTGTGAAGTTAAAGCTTTCTTTATTTACTAGGCCGAGAGTAGATGTGCTTTTGTGTATCCATCTACACATCTCCTAAGTGTGTTTTTATTAGTTTGTTTTGATTGTATCAATGTGATGTTCTTATTCGGTGATTTGGATATTGTGACATCTTGGTAACTTGGATTATAGATTGCATTTTGGAAGTATTTGTGAATGCTAGCTAACAGTTATAATGATAAATGTGTTTGTTATGTATAGTTGACTACTTTTCATTCCTAAAACTTATTGTGGTGTTATGTTACAGACTTACAGTTCCAACATCAAGGAGCAAATTGGAGGACAAGCATTCAAGCCCTGTCAGGATGGATCCGTGCAGAAAATGAGAAGTTTTTTTATATATAAGTGCAGGTTCTTTTTTGAATTTCATACATTATGATGCATAGATCCATCAACTATGTAAACATAATTTTTGTCTAGATTTTTGCTTATGTGACATTAGTTTTAAGTTGTATCGAATAATGTTATGAATGTTGGGTGTTATGTGAATATTTTATCAGTTATTATACCATTTTTTATTGTTATATAATGTTTTGTGACATTAATTTTTCTAGTTGATATATATGTATATATGTTTCATTGCACGATGAGTATTGAATGTTGAGTATTGTTGAAATGAATGTATTTGATGTCTAGATTGATGGTTAGAAATGAAATGAATGTATTTGATGTCTAGATTGATGGTTAGAAATATTGCAAAATGTTTGCTATATATTTTCGTTGCTAATTCGTCGGTAATCCGCCATTATATAGCTAGGATTTACCGACGGATAACTGCAATGTAAAATGTTTGCTATATATTTCCGTCGGTAATCCCTCACTAAATAGCATGCATTTAGCGACGGAAAAATATTTACTGATTTTATTATGTTATATATATCCGTCGGTAAAACGTCGGTGAAATATTTTTAAATGAAATGATAATTTATCAGAAAACGATGGTGAAGTGACGGAGAATCGACGCTAAATTCCGTCGCAAAATTGTGTCTAAAATAGCGACGTGGTTTTTAGCGACAGCCGTATTCTGCTGCAAATCCATCGCTAACAGGCTTTTAGCGAGGGTTTAGCGACGGATTTTTCCACTGCAAAATCAGTGTTTTCTTGTAGTGGAACCACTATAAAAACCTCGTGTGTCTCCTTTAATTTTACTGTTTCTGCATTCTGTGATCTATAATTTGTGATTATGAGGACTTCATACCATATTTAGGTGTTTGTACCAAATTTTGGTCAAACATTTAGGCGTGCCAGGAAGGGGGCACATGACATAACTTCAATTTCTAGCCGGAAAGGAAGCGGATTTTTTAGCTATTGGATCGATGACCAAACGAAAGATTTCCCATGTAAAGGCCGAAGGCACGAGAAACGAGGCAAGCCAGGAGGCTTCCTCTCACAAATCCGTTAGCGTACCTGACAAGAGAAGAGATGGATGCCATTCTCACTGAACTGAGAGCTCAAATGGCAAGGCAAGATGATCTCCTCCGAAAACAACAGGAGATGATGGACGGATTCTTTACTCGGATGATGGTAGGCCAAGAGGCAATGAAGAACGCACTGGAAATGATGCCACTGAAGCGGCTCATACATAACATGGACACGGGGGAACCCCCTCGCTCTTGGAAATGGTCATGCTCGACCTTCTTTAGCTTCGGTTCGGATGGACACCAGAACGCAAGCTCACGATCAACAGCAGGAAGCGGTTCGTGATGGGGCTCCAGGACCAGGTCGGTTCGCCCCCCGGCTAATGAACAGACCTCCACTACCCACTCCTAGCGGCTCACCAACAACTTCCGTCCTCTCTTGCACTCAACGCTTGAGGCACCAACTCTAATATCGGCAATTTGCAACAACTTTTTGATGGAAATCGAATAATGGATCTGATGCAACACCTCTCGAGAAGCCGTACTTCTCAAAATGACGGGGATGATGTCAACCACACTCCTTTTACGTAGGAAATCAGGAATTCTCGTAATCCCTCGGATTTCAAACTTCCAGTTGTAGAGCCATATAATGGAAGGACGGATCCTACTGTGCATTTGATGTGTTCCCCACGACATATAGAAGTTCAATTGGCATCGGAAAACGTCATGGCAAAGTGCTTTCCTCTTTTTTTGACTGATATAGCTGCTATGTGGATTCGCCAGCTAGCTCCGGAATCAATCAACAGTCGGAACATGTTGGTCACTCGTTTCAATGAATAGTTTTGGGTCCACATCGCACGACCCAAAAACGTCATGTCATTAAATTCATTCAAGAAGGGGTCTGGAGAAACTCTGCGCTCATTCCTAGAAAGATTCAACGTTGCAGCAACATCAGTTGACCGACCTGAACCATCCATGGTATTGATGGCAGTAGTATCCGGCGTTTTAAATAACTCGGAGTTCAAAAGGTCTTTGTACCAAGACCCACCACGAAATCTCGGCGAATTCTACCTCGAAGCAGATAGATTTCTAAGTGAAGAAGATGCAACTTCTGAGAAACGCATTATCACGTCAACATGCTTAAAGACGGAGGATCGTCTGATTCTAGAAAAGGCAAAGGAAAAGCCGTCGTCAAGAACAACTGCAACACTTAGCCCCTGAGAGGGCCAAGGTATGGAAAGTACACCGAACTCAGTGCTTCGTTGATTGACATTTATATGGACACTAACGGAGGCATTTCCTACCCAAAGCCTCCCAGGAGGGAGCCATCGCAACAAGAATGCGACTCTGGAAATATTGCATATTCATGATATGGACGGTCACGACACAAATGACTGTAGGCACCTGCGGGATTTGATTAAGGAATGGGTTAGACGTGGAGAGCTACCTGAGTATGTGAAACAAACTGCAACGCCTACGCACGCGCTGCCACCTTTTGCTCCAAGGAGTGGAAGTGATCCAGGATCGAGCTCTCATGGGATCATTATCAATTGATCTGGAAGAGACCAGCTTTCATTTTCCGCATTTTTTAGGCTTTAAGATTTGTTTTCGCTTTCAATAGGTTTTCTAATTGGCTAAATCTAAGTACACACGTACGAGGTTATGATGTAGCCCCATAGCGTGCTCTAGACTCAATGACAAACCAATTAGGATTTACTTTGGTTTTGTATTTTGAATTGAATAAGGAAGGACATTCCGAGCATGGATAATGATTAGAAAATTTAAGTATGGCTTATACTTATCTCGAATCCCTAGGCATGGATTATGCCTAGGGAGGGACTATCTTGTCAGGTTGTGGCAAGTATAGCTCTATCTCGGTATGAGTATAGATTATACACCATTGAATTCCCAAGTATGGATTATACTCAGGAATGACGAATGGTCTCGTCAGGATCTGGTAAAGGGACTCAATAAAACTCGAGTACGACTTGTGCTTAGTTTGAACTTCCCGGTATGGCTTATGCCAGGAAGGTTAGGTCCTTCTTTAGGCCTTGGCAGGATGATTTGAACATCCCTTGAGTATGGTTTATGCTCAAGTAGGATGCCTAAGCATGGTTTATGCTCAAACAGGTTAAACAATATTTTCAGGATTTGACACATCGGTACTCTTCTTTTTCTTTGCAGGTATGGAGTATACTCGCAATTGGTAGGCCCGGCGTGGCCATGGATTTCACGAACTATCCAGAACACATCCTCCTTATTAGCAAGATATGTTATGGGGTAAAAATAATGTTGATACATTTTGTGGCCAAAACTGTCATACATGGAATCTCTAAATAGCAACGCACTCAGGCACTAAGAACCTCGTCAACAAACATTAAGCGGTTTGGTCGAAGTCGCAACATCATCATGAACAAGCCCAAAACTACTATCAAATGACCTCTTTCGGGCCCGAAAATAGCAAATACAATGCTTTGCACTGTAAAACCTGTAGCCCTCTGAATTAGCTTCATGTTGAGCTTTCATTTGGCTTAATCGGATTTACAGTTGTGAAGTTACGCCCGTTTTCATGAATGAATGTAAAGGAATAACTCAGGACTTGAGTATGGACTAGCAGTTACTTGGATGGAGTGACGAAGCATCATTAGCTTCAACTTTAGAATGGATTTCACCTTCCTGGACCGGCTCATCCCCCTAGGGCTTGCCCCCCTCGACATGTAGGCCACCACTCGGGTCGTGAGCGCCATCTCGTGATGGCCAGGCATCAGAAGCATGACCCACCTCCGGCTCGTGTTACACCCATGGACCACAAACCAACCATGGGCACCAACACCAACTTATCACCCCAGCTCGTCACCTCGGATCGCCCGCCATGACCGCGAACCGCTTGGAAGTGGCATTGAACACACACAATTGTGACCTATTCTTAAGGCTATTCCTACCCCTAGGAACCTAGATCTCATTACATATGACATAGCACGACTTGGAGAGGATTTCTCCACCTTTCCCACCTCATTTCGAGATTCTTGGGATGCGTGCCATGTGGCCCACGAACCGCCTATTGTAGGTTGCTATAAATACACCAGTTGAAGGCAAATTGAAGGATCTTTTGGCACTAACTCCTCATGGCTTCCACCATTGTTCTAAAAAAGGCCATTGTTCAACATAGAAGCCGAAATCCATAATATAATACGAGGATTTCGTGTATAATCTTCTTATTTCTTACCTTTTTTTCATTGTAAACACGAGGATTTCGTGTATAAACTGAGGGAATTGTACTGTAACTTCTTAGGATTTAAGAAGAGATAAAGTGGACGTAGGCTTGGTTTGAGCCGAACCACCATAAAAACCTCGTGTGTCTCCTTTTATTTTACTATTTCTGCATTCTGTGATTTGTGACTTGTGAATGTGAGGACTTCATACTGTATTCGGATGTTAGTGCCAAATTTTGGTGCACTAGGAAGGGGGCACACGACATAACTTCAATTTCTAGCCTGAAAAAAAGCGGATCTTTTGGATATTGGATCAATGACCAAAGAAAAGATTTCCCATGTAGAGGTCGAAGGCATGAGAAACGAGGCATGCCAGGAGGCTTCCGCTCACAAATCTCAGCATACTTGACAAGAGAAGAGATGGATGGCGTTCTCACTGAACTGAGAGCTCAAATGGCAAGACAATATAATCTCCTTCGATAACAACTGGAGATGATGGACGTACTGATTCTTCGCTCGGATGGATGGCAGGCCAAGCGGCAATGAACAACGCATTGGAAATGAAGCCACTGAAGCGGCTCATACATCACATCTATGTAGTTAAAGCCACGCTAAATCCCTGCAATATCCCCGCTATAGCCCATAGCGCTCTTTAACCGCTACACTATTTTAATTTAGCGCTGATGAATAGTAGATCCGATCCTAGCACCGCTTTTTTCCGCTGCATCTGTTAAATCAAATCTTTTTAGCATCCGATTTAGCAATATTAATATATAGAGCTTGATTTTACTAGTTCTCTTTTCAAAAAATTCAGTAACGTTAACGTAAAGCGCTAAATTTAAGGCATAAGTGACTAACACATTGTAGCAATCAATTACACTCATCAAATTTAGCATGCATAACTATGTTATTCCATGATTTTGTTATATAAGATTAATTAATATTAGTTTCTTGTACTTATGTAGTGTGAGAAAGACGATTGATTAATTTTCAAATATTTGGTTTTACATCTAATGAACCTTCTTGTGCCTCCGCTATATCCCCGCTATTTTCCCACTTTATCCTCGCTACACCTTTTTGCACCTTCGCCGCTGTAGAACCGCTAAGCGCTTTAACTACATAGTATCACATGGACTCAAGGGCAACCTCCTTGCTCTTGGAAATGGCCAGACTCGACCTTCTTCGGCTCCAGTTCGGATAGACACCAGAACGCAAGCTCACGCTCAATAGCAAGAAGCGGTTCGTGATGGGGCTCTAGGATCCGCCGGTTCGTCGCCTTTCCCCCCGTCTCACGAACCGGCCTCCACGACCCGCTCCCAACGGCTCACCAACAGCTTCCATCCTCTCTTGCACTCAACGCTGGGGGCACCAGCTCTGATATTGGCAATTTGCAACAGCTTTTTGACGGAAATCAACTAGCAGATCTGATACAATGCCTCTCGAGAGGCCGTACCGCTCAAAATGACGTGGATGACATCAACCGCACTCCTTTCACGTAGGAAATTAGGAATTCCCGTAATCCCCTAGATTTCAAACTTCCAATTCTGGAGCCATTAACGGCAGGATGGATCCTACTGTGCATCTGATGCATTATGGACGACATATGGAAGTTCAATCGACTTAGGAAAACGTTATGGCAAAGTGCTTTCCTCTCTTTCTGACTGATATAGCAGCTATGTGGATTCGACATCTAGCTCTGGAATCGATCAACAGTTGGAACATATCGGTCACTCGTTTCATTGAAAAGTTTCGGGTCCACATTGCATAACCCAAAAACGTCATGTCATTAACTTCAATCAAGTAGAGGTCTGGAGAAACTCTGCGCTCATTCCTGGAAAGATTCAACGTTGCAGCAGCTTCAGTTGACCGACCAGAATCATCCATGGTATTAATGACAGCAGTATCCGACGTTCTAGATAACTCAGAGTTCAAAAAGTCTTTATACCGAGACCCACCACGAAATCTCGGCGAATTCTACCTGGAAGCAGATAGATTTCTGAGGGAAGAACATGCAACTTCTGAGAGACGCATTCTTGACGTCAACGTGCGTAAAGATGGAGGATCGTCTGATTCTAGAAAAGACAAAGGAAAATCTGACATCAAGAATGATCGCAACACTCAGTCCTGGAGAGGGCCCAAATATGAAAAGTACACTGAACTCAGTGCTTCACTGATCGACATTTATACGGCCGCCAACTGTGCCATTTCCTAACCAAAGCCTCCTACGAGGGAGCCATCGCAACGAGAATGCGACATTGGAAAACATTGCATATTCCACGATGTGGACGGTCACGACACAAATGACTGTAGGCACTGCGGATTTGATTGATGAACGGGTTAGACGTGGAGAGCTACCTAAGTATGTGAAACAAACTGCAGTGCCTGCGCACGTGCTGCCACCTTTTGCTCCAAGGAGTGGAAATGATCCTAGATCAAGCTCTCGTGGGACCATTGATCAACAGACCTCGATGAGATCAGCTTTCATTTTCTGCATTTCTCAGGCTTTAAGATTTGTGTTCGCTTTCATTAGGTTTTCCGATTGGCTAAATCTAAGTACACACGTACGTGGTTAGGATGTTTCCCCAAACCATGCTCTAGACTCGATGAAAAACCAATCAGGATTTGCTTTAGTTTTTTATTTTGAATTGAATAAGGAAGGACTTTTCGAGCATAGATAATGATTGGAAAATTTAAGTATGGCTTATACTTATCTCGAATCCCTAGGCATGGATTATGCCTAGGAACATATTATCTTGTCAGGTTGTAGCAAGTATCGCTCTATCTCGGGATGAGTATTGATTATACTCTGTTGAATTCCCAAGTATGGATTATACTCAGGAATGATGAATGTTCTCATTAGGATCTGGTAAAGGGACTCAATAAAACTTGAGTACGACTTGTGCTCAGTTTGAACTTCTCGATATGGCTTATGCCTGAAAGGTTAGGTCACTCAGTAGGCCTTGGCAGGGTGATTCGAACATCCCTTGAGTATGGTTTATGCTCAAACAGGATGCCCAAGCATGGTTTATTCTCGAAAAGGTTAAATAATATTATCAGGATTTGACACATCGGTACTCTTCTTTTTCTTTGTAGGTATCAAGTATGCTCGCAAATGGCAGGCCCGACGTAGCCATGGATTTCTCGAACTATCCAGATACATCCTCCTTATCAGCAAGATATGTTCTAAGGGGTAAATAATTTTGACACATGTTGTGGCCAAAGTGGTCACACATGGAATCTTTAAGTAACAATGCGCTAAGGCACTTAGAAACTCGTCAACAAACATGAAGCAGTTTGGTCGAAGTCGCAACATCAGCGTGAACAAGCCAAAAACTCCTATCAAACGACCTCATTTGGGCCCGAAAACAACAATTATAGTGCTTCGCACTGTAAAACCTGTAGCCCTCTGAATTAGCTTCAGGTAGAGCTTTTGTTTGGCTCAATCGGATTACGGTTTGGAAGTTACACCTGTTTCCGCGAATGAATGTAAAGGAATAACTCAGGGCTTGAGTATGGAATGGTAGTCACTTTGATGGAGTGACGAAGTGTCATTGGCTTGGATTTTAGATCAGCTTTCACCTTCTTGGAGTAGCTCGGCTCCCTAGAACTTGCCTCCCCACTCGGTTGGTGGGCCACCACCCGGGTCATGAGCTCCATCTCGTGTTGGCCAGGCATCAGAAGCATGACCCACCTCCGTCTCGTGATACACCCACGGATCATGAACCAACCATGGGCACCAGCACCAGCTTCTCACCCCAGGTCGTCACCTCGGTTTGCCGGCCATGACCACGAGCCGCCTGGGAGTGGCGCTAAACACATGCAATTGTGACCTATTCTTAAGACTATTCCTACCTTTAAGAACCTGGATCTCATTACACATGGCATGGCATGACTTGGAGAGGATTTCTCCACGTTTTCTACCTCATTTCAAGATGCTGGGAATGTGTGACATGTGGCCCACGAACTGCCTGCTTTAGATGGCTATAAATACACAAGTTGAACGCAAATTAAAGGATTTTTTGGCACTAACTCCTCACGGCTTCCACCATTGTTCTAAGCAAGACCATTGCTAAACATAGAAGCTGAACTCCATAATATAACACCAGGATTTTGTGTATAATCTTCTTATTTCTTACCTTTTTTCCTTGTAAGCACGAGGATTTCTTGTATAAAACTAAGAGAATTGTACTGTAACTTCTTAGGATTTAAGAAGAGATAAAGTGGACGTAGGCTTGGTTTGAGCCGAACCACTATAAAAAACTCGTATGTCTCCTTTTATTTTACCGTTTCTGCATTCTGTGATCTTTGATTTGTGATTGTGAGGACTTCATACCGTATTTGGGTATTAGTATCAAATTTTGGTCAAACATTTTGGCGTGCCAGGAAGGGGGCACACGACATAACTTCAATTTCTAGCCTGAAAGGAAGCGGATTTTCTGGCTATTGGGTCGACGACCAAACAAAAGATTTACCATGTAGAGGCCGAAGGCACGAGAAACGAGGCAAGACAGGAGGCTTCCTCTCACAAATCCTTCAGAATACCTGACAAGAGAAGAGATGGATGGCGTTCTCACTGAACTGAGAGCTCAAATGGCCAGGCAAGACGATCTCCTCCGAAAACAATAGGAAATGATGGACGAATTCTTCGCTCGGATGGATGAGAGGCCAAGCGACAATGAACAACGTACTGGAAATGAAGCCACTGAAGCGGCTCATACATAACATGGACTCGGGGGCAACCCCCTCGCTCTTGGAAATATTCAGGCTCGACCTTCTTCAGCTGTGGTTCGGATGGATACCAGAACGCAAGGTCACGCTTAACAGTAGGAAGCGGTTCGTGATGGGGATCTAGGACTTGGTCGGTACCCCTGGCTCACGAACCGGCCGCCACGACCTGCTCTCAACAGCTCACCAACAACTTTGATCCTCTTTTGCACTCAACGCTGGGGGCACCAGCTCAGATATCGGCAATTTGCAATAGCTTTTCGATGGAAATCGACTAGCAGATCTGATACAATGCCTCTCGAGAGGCTGTAATTCTCAAAATGACGTGCATGTCGTCAACCACACTCCTTTCATGTAGGAAACCAGGAATCCTCGTATTCCTCTAGATTTCAAACTTCCAGTTGTGGAGCCATATAACAGCAGGACGAATGCTGTAACAACCCGTATTTTTGAATAACTTGTTATAACATAAATCAAGGCAGAATTAAACTGTAAAATTTGAATCAAGGGAAACGGGCTGTTCCATTGCGTTCGTCTCGGAAAAATACGCGAAATAGATTCCGAGTTTTCGAAAATCGGAGTCCGTATGACCGAGATATGGCCTCGCGAAGTTTCATGAAAAATTCAAAATTCAAAACAGATTCAAATTTCAGAAGATCAGGGTAGGCGGGAAAAATCCCGCCCAGACCAGGTCAACTTGGGGTCGACCTGGGTGTCGACCTGGGTGGGACCAGGTCGACTGGGGAGTCGACCCAGGGTCGACCTGGGGGTCGACCTGCCTGGTCGGACCCAGGCAACCTGGTGCACCTATTTTGGCTGTTTTGACCTGTTTTGTTAGCTAGTGACGGGATTTGATGGCTCTGATTGACTCTAGGGTTAATCCTATGGCTAATACTATCCTAATCTTCTATAAAAAGACCCCTAAGCCTAGCCTAAATCACCATTATTCAACCCTACAACTAAACTATGTCAAATTTGTTCCTCTCATGGCCTCCACTCTCATGCTAAAATTCCTAAGTTTATTTATATGAGAGATTTTGAGTTCATGCAAGTGTTTTCAAGCTTGTATGAGTGTTCTTAGTTTGCATTCAAGTCAAGTTGCAACATTTCTATTACAAAGCAAGGGTTTTTATTGATTTGGCTCAAGGGTTTTTCATTTGGAGCTTGCATATTTGGGTTTTTTGGTGATTGCCTAAGGGCTTTGTCTCAATCTTTATAATAAATATTCATTTGTGTCTTCATAGCATTGTAAGCCCTTCTCTACTTTCTTTTTATTGAACTCTAAAGTTAAATGAATGATGCAAGTTTGGGTTGATCATTATGATATGCAAGTTTGGTTGATCATTATGTTATGCAAGTTGGTTCAATCATTATGTATGACACATGTTGCTATGTTATGCAAGTTTGGGTTGATCATTATACACATGTTATCATGTTATGCAAGTTAAACTTGAGTTTGTGAGCATAAAGCTTCAAGCTTTATATTAAAGGTTGCATTTTGGCAACATGGAAGTTACATATCCCCTATGATAACTTGCATGTGAGGCTAAATGCGAACTTCTAGCAACTTCTACATGTCATTTATCACCATGTACCACTCATATGCTAAGTTTGGTTTTATGCGTGCTTTTGAAGCCTAATAATGCAATATGCAAGTATATGAACATATGTACATTTCATATGCCACCATGATAAACTTGTGGCTTCAACACCTTTTTGTCATGATTATGCCAAGTTCCCTATTTTATCCTTTATGCGTTGATGCGATTATGTAAACGATGGGATTACGTTGGGGTTGGGTAACATTATGACATAAACATGGTTTTTATAACATGACGTGATATGTTAACTTGTAATTATGTTTTGGAAACATAATGGACATGACACTTAGAAAATATGAGTGTGGCCAACTCGAGGTTGGGTTGAGTTTGTAGCATAAATCTACCCGGACCCGCCCGGCTTAACTAGTGGCTACAAACAATAGGACCCAATGTGAGAAGTTGGTCATGTTGTGCTCGAACCCGAAGTTAGACCAAGTTGTGGTGTAAAGCTACTCGGACTCGCCCGGCTTAACTAGTAACCACAACAAGGTCTAATGTGAGAGGTTAAAGCACATTAAGTTAATTAATGCCTCCTGATTAGGGTTAAGTCATGGTCCACGTAATACTTAACCAATTTGGGCTTGATGGGTTAATCGGGGTTAAGTCATGAACCTTGGGTACACTTAACCAATTTAATCCACGTTTGGATCGGGTTAACCACATTTAACCCATTAAGAAACCCTAGTTGCGTGGTCCTTTTCAGCAGTAACCCTCTTGATAGTATCATAAGACCCTAGGACTAGGCTAGGGTGGGGCACGATTACTGGGCTGACATGTAAGCGACCAAAACGACGGCTGAGTAGGTACGCCGGTGTAGGTCCAGGCGGACTATGGTCGTGCACTTAGTCCGGAGTTGGAAAATCAGGCATGGGTACCAGTAGATCTAGACTGTGCATACTTGATTGGTGTCCGAGGTTGACACCCTAGGACTTGATACACCCTAGGGTGGACCTAGCGCAGTTTAACTACATTGCATGTTTGGACCGTATGACACCGACACTTGACGAGTTAGGCTTATAGGGAGCCGATCAACTAGACCGGGTAGTTGGACCTTGATTTAGGTCATCTCATGATGATGGGCCAAGCTTGGGCCATGGGATCAATTCTTGTTTTTACTTGACATGTTAGAATGCTAGTACACCCGTGGTGCAAAACTTAACCTTGATTATGCGATGACACCTTTGTCTATCTTGTTAGTTAATCATCATGCCAGTATGTTGTTATCCTTATGTTCATCTCAGCTTCTCATGCCAGTTAACTTTACTAGTTCATGGACAGATAGTAGTTAGGGCTTACCAGTCTTTTTGACTGACCTGTTTTCTTTCGCCTCTTTTCTTCCGTTTCCCCCCCTCAGGTTCTCAGGGTGGGAACATTGGAGCTTAGCTTGGATCTTTATAGCTTGCTTACTGGATTTGCTCATGTACGGTTTTGGACATTGAGCTAGCTATGGTTTATCACTTCACTTTGGGGATAGTACTTTATGTATTTCAGTTTTTCAGTTTATGCTAGACTTTGTTTTGTTGGAAAATAATGATCAAGTACTTTGTTGTAACATGACTATGGTTTTGAAATGCTAGTTTGACCCGCTGCTTTATTTACTCTGTTTTACTTATATGTTCTGTCTTGTGATATCTGCATGCATGTTTACCTTGTTTAACGCCCCTCCAAAGCCAGTGTGCTTGCAAGAGTTACCCTAGCGGAGGTGGGGTGTTACATTTGGTATCAGAGCATAAGGTTTACAAAATCTGAGCAAAAGTGTTTTTGAAACTTACCTTTTGAAAAACTATTTTCAAAACCAATTAAGTATTTTCCAAGAAAAGTCTAGTTATTTTAAAAAGGCTATTCCCCCAAAAGCCATAGCACTATCCTTCGTTTCTTCGTTCTGAATCTATCTTTTTCCTTTTTCAGTATGGCCGATCTTAACCTTCCCGAGGGAGTGACCATTCCCGGATGGTTCCGGAGGTACTTGGAAGCTAGGGCCAACGATGTGGGCCCAGCAAATACCCCCAATATAACTGAGGTTCCTTCTCCTCCTCCTCCTCCTCAGAATCCGCAAGCAGATTTCGCTAAGATTTGCAAAGACTTTAAGGCGATGGGTGGCAAGAACTTTATTGGGACGAAGACTTTTGTAGAGGCAAGGAATTGGTTGAAAGAAACTGAAGATCTCTTCGCCATCTTTGATGTGCAAGATCATAGAAAGGTTTATTGGCAGCATGGTTATTAAAAGAAGAAGCTGCTTATTGTTGGGAGGTCACCAATGCTACAAGGCCTATAGAGACTTGGGCCGACTTTAGGACAAGATTTGGGCTTAAGTTTCTATCGTCAGCTGAGGCGAATCTGCAATTGGAGAAGTTTATATCTTTGAAGCAAGGGGACATGACAGTGAGGGAGTATGTGAATGAGTTTAACATGCTCGCCCGATTCGGTTTGGACATGATTAATACTCCCTAGAAGAAGGCTTTGCACTTTGCACGAGGGTTGAACGAGCCATTACAAGGTTTAGCCCTATCTCATATACCCATGGGGGCCACTTTTGAAGGCCTAGTGGACATGGCATTGCTTCAAGGAGACGATAAGAATGGCAAGAAGGAAGTCAAGCCTAATGAGACTCAAGCCAAGAAGATAGACTCCAAGTGGGGAGGAAATCAGAGCAATCAGAACAACAAAAACAACAAGGGCAACAAGGCCAAGGCAAAGGATCCAAGAAAATGCCACTACTGTGGTAATGTTGGGCACATAGCCAAAAACTGTAAGAAGAAGAAGAGGAAGCTGGGCGAATGCTTTCATTGTGGAGAGACTGGACATTTTAGCAAGGATTGCCCCAAGAAGCAAGGGCAGAATCAGCGTGCAGGACCTTCTGGAGGGCAAGTGCATGCTCTCAATGCTGCTCCAGTTCAGGACCAAGGTAGTATTTCTGTAGAAAGTCTTGTTTATATTTCTGATTATCCTGTTCGCACCTTATTTGATTCTGGCGCATCGCATAGTTTTATCTCTTCTGACATTGTTGAAAGTTTGCACCTAAGTACTAGCCTAGTTGAGGATCCTGTTTGTGTTTCAAATCCAATTGGCGGTTCCGCCCATCTATCTATGATTTGTGTGGATTTGAAGATTTCTATCTTGACCGTAGAATTCACATGTAATGCTTATGTTCTCGGGTTCACGGGATATGGATTGATCTTGGGCATGGATTGTTTGTCCAGTTATGGAGCCATTCTCGATTGTGAGCTTAGGGTGGTGAGGCTCATGACTCGCCTCGGTAATACCCTAGAAATTTCTTGTAACCCTAGAGGTCCCGTCATGTTATGTTATCTTGAATCTCTCGACTCGTCCATCGATGATCTGCAATCTGTAAGGGTGGTCCGAGACTATCCGGATGTCTTTGAAGAAGTTAAGGGGTTACCCCCTAAACGAGAGATAGATTTCCGCATTTATCTAGTCGATAATGCCAAGCCAGTATCATTGCCCGTTAGGCACATGGCCCCACGAGAAAGAAGAGAGCTCAGTAAGCATATCAAGGAGCTGCTTGAGAAGAATTTTATTAGACGAAGCATTTCTGAATGGGGTGCTCCGGTGGTATTCGCTACTAAGGCGGATGGTTCGCTTCGTCTATGTGTTGATTATCGAGAGTTGAATAAGCTGACAAAGAAGAATAGGCACCCTTTACCGAGGATTGATGATCTCTTTGATCAGCTGGTTGGTGCTTCTGTTTTCTCTCAGCTCGATCTAGCCACCGGATTCCATCAGCTTAGAGTAGCTGAGGATAGCATTGATAAAACTGCGTTTAGGACTCCAGATGGATTCTTTGAATGGCTTGTCATGCCATTCGGATTGACTAATGCACCCGCCTACTTCGTAGACTTGATGAGTAGGGTGTTCAGGGAGTTCCTCAACAAGTTTGTTGTTGTCTTCGTGGATGATATTCTGATCTTCTCAAAGGATGAGGAAGAGCATGCTAGGCATCTCAAGGAAGTGATGGATACGCTTAGAGCGCATCAGCTAAAAGCCAAGTTCTCCAAATGTCATTTCTGGAGAAGGGAAGTTCGGTTTCTTGGACATATAGTTTCTAAGCAAGGCATAGCGGTGGATCCCGCGAAAGTGGTTGTGGTTCAAGATTGGAAGACTCCTAGGAATGCAACCGAAGTAAGAAGCTTTCTCGGTCTGGCGGGCTACTATAGGAAGTTCATCAGGGACTTCGCTAAGATTTCGGCCCCTCTTACTAAGTTGACGAAGAAGAACTTAGTCTTTGCATGGGACTTGGAGTGTGAGCTTGCTTTTCAAAAGCTCAAAAGAGCCCTTACCTCAGCTCCAGTTTTGGCATTACCCGATAGTGGTAAGATGTTTACCGTGTACACAGATGCATGTGGCACGGGGTTAGGTGCTGTTCTGATGCAAGAGGGAAGAGTGATATGTTATGGGGGTAGGCAACTTAAAGTTCATGAGAAGAACTATCCCACTCATGATTTGGAGTTAGCAGCGATCGTCTTTGCACTCAAATCCTGGCGCCACTATCTTCTAGGTGAAAGGTTTGAGTTGTATACTGATCACAAGTCACTCAAGTACCTCTTCTCGCAAAAAGATCTGAATCTAAGGCAGCAAAGGTGGATGGAATTCTTGGCATCATATGACTTCGAGATAGCTTATACACCTGGCAAGGGTAATGTTGTGGCGGATGCACTAAGCAGAAGGAGGTTGACTTTGAGCCCCTTGTTCATTGAGATGAAGAACTTAGAATTTTTGGCAACCTTTGATTTCACGATGGCTGTTGAGTCGATGACGGGTTCATTAGCATCCCTTGAGCTTAGACCCACACTTCTTGATCAAGTTGGGGCTTCGCAGAAGGAAGATCCACAGATAGTCGAGGTCATGGACAAGTTGATTCGTGGTGAGACGTCTAGTCACCTTGCTAGATATACTATTGATGATAAGTGTTGGCTAAGGCGTGATGGAAGGCTATGCGTTCCACAAGTAGGAGACTTAGTGCATGAAGTTCTTGAAGAAGCACATCACTCGAAGATGACTATACATCCGGGAGGAGATAAGATGTATAGAGATATGAAGCGCATTTTATTTTGGGATGGAATGAAGAAGGATGTAGCAGAGTATGTTTCAAAGTGCATGGTGTGCCAACAAGTGAAAGCTGAGTCAAAGAAACCAGGTGGGCTATTACATCCATAGGAGGTCCCGCAATGGAAGTGGGAGAGTATTTCTATGGATTTTGTGGATGGATTGCCTAGGTCAAGGAGAGGGAACACAAGCATATGGGTCATAGTTGACAGACTTACGAAGAGTGCTCACTTCATTCCAGTAAAAAGAAAGAGGACCGCATCCGGGCTGGCATCTATTTATCTCCGAGAAATAGTGCGGTTGCATGGAGTTCCTTCTAGCATAGTTAGCGATCGTGACATGATTTTCACTAGCCAGTTCTGGAACAGTTTGCAAGAAGCGATGGGTACGCGATTGAATCTGAGTACAGCCTATCACCCCCAGACGGATGGCCAAACCGAAAGGGTGAATAGAGTGCTAGAAGATCTCTTGAGGCTTTGTGTTTTCGACTTCGGTGGTACTTGGGAAGACCACCTTCCTCTTGTAGAGATTGCGTATAATAATAGCTATCAAGCCAGCATAGGGATGGCACCATTTAAAGCTTTGTACGGGAGGCCGTGTAGGTCACCATCTTGTTGGTGGGAGACCACATATAGGCTTATACTTGGGCCCGATATGATACGGGACACATCCGAGAAAGTTGAATTAGTGAGAAGAAGGATGAAAGCGGCCCAAGATAGACAGAAATCCTATGCTGAAAAGCGAAGAGCAGAGTTGGAATTCGAAGTGGGAGACATGGTTTTCGTGAAGGTTTCTCCTTTGCGTAAAGTGGTACGTTTTGGAGCAATTGGGAAGCTGGCACCAAGGTTTGTAGGACCCTTCCCTATCATAGAGAGAGTTGGAAAGATGGCCTATAAGGTGGAATTGCCCGAGAAGCTAGCCGGAGTGCATAATGTCTTTCATGTCTCGCATCTCCGAAAGTGTTTACATGAGTCCGTTGAGGTGGTTGAACCAAGCATTCTTGAAGACGTAGAAGTAGAGAAAGAGGCAACCTTGAGAAAAGCTCTGATTCGTATCTTGGGAACGGAGATCAAGAAGCTAAGGAATCGAGAAGTCAAATTGGTGAAAGTTCAGTGGAGTGAAGCTGATGAAGACGCAACTTGGGAAACCGAGGAGAAGATGCGTGGGCTTTATCCATTTCTTTTTGAGGGTACATTCTCGACCTCTTTCCTAATTAGCATATCTTTCTTTTTGCTATCCATGTTTATCCATGTTTATCCTGTTTATCTTATTATCTCGTTAAACTTGTCATGAGGACCTTAGGTAAAAACCCCTTGGTTGAAACATGTATTTGAAACATGTTATGCTTGATGGTTGCAAGTGGTTGCAAGTGTTTGCACGTGGATACTCGTGGATGCATGATACACATTAGGCACTAAGATCGGCTCACACACTTTCATGTTGCATATGCATGAGTGTTTATACTTATTCATGGATGAAACTTGTTATGCTATCACGTGGATGTTGCATATGGATGAATGTTATGTGCACTCATGTAGAGACTATGAGTTATGTTAGGAATTTGCATACATATGGACTCATTTCACTAACATGCTTTGCATTAAGGAGGTTTACTGTATCAGTAACCGCCTGATTTTTGCATTAGATAAGTACAATTACACACACCTTTGCATATGATCATACAACATTTAGAAACCCTTAAGGACAATGACTGCACGTGGATGATGTTTTGAGTAGATGGATGATGGATGGTAGGATACGTTCTTCCTAACTTGGAGATTTCGGGGACGAAATCCTTTAAGGAGGGGAGAATGTAACAACCCGTATTTTTGAATAACATGTTATAACATAAATCAAGGCAGAATTAAACTGTAAAGTCTGAATCAAGGGAAACGGGCTGTGCCATTGCGTTCGTCTCGGAAAAATACGTGAAATAGAGTCTGAGTTTTCGAAAATCGGAGTCCGTATGACCGAGATATGGCCTCGCGAAGTTTCACGAAAAATTCAAAATTCAAAACAGATTCAAATTTCAGAAGATCAGGGTAGGCGGGAAAAATCCTGCCCAGACCAGGTCGACGTGGGGGTCGACCTGGGTGTCGACCTAGGTGGGACCAGGTCGACTGGGGAGTCGACCCCAGGGTCGACCTGGGGGTCGACCTGCCTGGTCGGACCCAGGCAACATGGTGCACCTATTTTGGCTGTTTTGACCTGTTTTGTTGGCTAGTGACGGGATTTGATGGCTCTGATTGAATCTAGGGTTAATCCTATGGCTAATACTATCCTAATCTTCTATAAAAAGACCCCTAAGCCTAG